>CM064918.1:37114412-39627004 GCA_032727855.1 Quercus ilex subsp. ballota
AAAGTAATAAAACTAACATTAGAAATAGAGCGTTAAAGCATATCTTTTGAATCTGGAACACTTTAAAAAAATAATAGCAAATTTCAAAACCAAATATAAATATATTAACATATAATACTGAACACTATTATAGATTTTATATTATACAAGGTTCTTAGCTATCTCTGCTATAATTCCAATTGAATTAGATTTCTATTCTATGTGGTAACTTCTATCTCTACTAATTTTAATTGAATTTAGGTTTCTATTTTAGTTGAATTAGGTTTCTATTCTATGTGGTAACTTATGTCTCCTAATTCTAATTGAATTAGGTTTCCATTTGACCTGTAGCTTCTCCTCCTAATTCTAATTGAACTTCTCTCCTAATTGAATTAGGTTTCCATGTAATTAGCATGCTTATAAAATAGTTTTGCATTTTTTTAATCTTATCCTTTCTACTTAAGAATAATAAAAAAATGACTTTATGAAATAAAGTCACCAGCTTTTTAATTCATCAATAGAAATTTTTTTGAAAGGTTTGGATTGAAAGTTGCTTCTGTAACTTTGAATCTAAACCCTTGAATAAAAAAAAATTGAAAAAAAAAAAAAAGTAAAAATGTCAAAATTGTTGTGAGAGAATTTCACTCTACAATAACCTAATGGTATATTACACGAGATCTCCATGCATGAACGGGTGATGTTTAAGGATGTAAAAACCAATTAACTAAATTGTTTGATGAATATATACATTGCAATCTATAATATAAGCCAAGAAATAGCAAACGAAAAGGAAACATAGAATATGAAGGCATCTTTAAAGATTTTGCATAAGTACCAAGAACTATATTCACACAGACTATTAAAGGAAAAACAAACACAAACACAGACCATTAAAGGAAAAACATACACAAACTACTATTAAAGAAAGAATACAAAAACTAAAGAGAGAAAGCTATGAAGAGAAATTTTCGTACCTTGAAGTTGAGAAAGAAGTATTTGTAACAAAAGAATAGTTTAATATTTCTTTCCATTCTTCATTCTTCTTTTTATCCGCTAAATGAAAGTGAGTCAGCTTTGATCCCTGAGTGGTAGCAGTCCATTCTGAGTCAGGCATATAGGTATCCCACTAATGATATATAAAGGTTCTTCAACTTTGTTGTGCCATTTGGTTTTACTAGGCACGTTGTTAATCAATGTATATACCTTAATATCAGTGACAATAAATGTATTATTTTTACGCCTAAATATTAATGAAACACTACTTGGAAGTAGTGCATTGATTTTGTCATGTAAGATATCCTATTTGCTATGAAGCTATAAGACAAGTATTATGGATAGGTCTTAAGGTTGTCGATTTTATGATGAGATCTTTAAAGATTTTTTAAAGATAACCCGACTATAGCTTTCTTCTCTAAGGACAGTGATTGTGAAAGCTGAAATAAACATATCGACATGAAGTAACTCAGTCTAAGAGAGAATTTTAAGAAACTGAAAGTGTCCATTGAATTAAAATTATTGAGCTAATATATGTTAATTTCATAACTAAAAGTTTGCTGGCAAAGCAATATAAAAGTCTTTTGGACATATGGAACTTGTTAGCTCATTTAATTTTTAATTTTTCTCTAATTATTCTATGTTTTGAACACATATTTGGTTAGTTTTGGAGAAGAAAATATATGATTTTTATTTTGTGCACACAAAGTATATGTATTAAGTTAGATATATCTGTGGAGATATATAATGATGATATATCTGTGGGGATGTATAAAAGAGGACCCAAATGGCTAACAAGTAGTCCATTCATAAAGAATTAATGGCTCATAAAGTACTCATGTAAGGATTACCATACATTTTAATACATGGAAGGAAGTACTCATTATAATTAAGGGTATTACTGCCATGATTAATTTTTTGGATTTTTTATTTGAGTGGGAACGCATTTCACAACTAGTTAGCATGAGTAATATCATGGTCATGTTAAAGTTAATATCATTTATCAAGTAATTTAAATGTCAAGTAGGCCAAGTGGGAGAATGTAAGATTTTAAGAAAACTTTATGTGGCCCACATTTAAATGATAAATGAAAACTCATGTCTTAAGGATTTTATTTGTGAAAGACGTTATGGTAAATAACAATTTCTAAGTAACTCTCAATTGGTATAACCCCTTTGGTTAATAATCACATTGAAGTTATAAGTTTTAAACTCCTTGATGGAAGGAGGTTATGGAACAAATCTTAATTTAAAAGGGTTCCTAGTCTAGCCTATATATATATATATATATATATATATAGCCTATTTCCATCAAAAAGAAATATGTAAGGTAAAAGCCATAGACTAGAAGACACCTTTTATATATACACTATCATATATATAGCGAGTCTTCTTTTTGTCTAAGCACTTAAACAACTATGGCTGAAGGTATATTTATTTTCTGCTGCAACTCTAAATTTTATCTCACATATATCCCTTACAAAAATTTTCTAAAAATAATTTACAAATTTTCTGTAAAAAAAAAAGTTTTTCAAGATAAAATTGATAAAATCCTGATTAATAACAATTATGTCACAAAAAAAAGAAAAAAGAAGAAGAAGTGGATTTGCCATATTATTAATTAAAAATAAATTGACGAGTAGAATTGCATAATTTTGCTGTAGTGGGAAACTACTTAAGCTTCAAATTCATTTGGTTTCTTGTAAACAGACGAGTGGCCAAACTTTCAAGGCAGAAACTCTATTTGTCCTTCTTCCTTGAAGCAAGTTCACAAAATTTTGTGTCTATTGGAGTTTTGATTTCAACAAATTTTTTTGTTATATATATATTTTGAGAACCACTCTATTGTCAGAAGTTTGTTAAAAGGAAATAACGGACCTTACGATGATCACAAAAAATAGGTACAAAATACATTTTAAATTTCGGGCATACCTTTGCAACCTGCACTGCATGCATACATTTGTTTACATTTCTGAACACATGACATAGAATTTATGAACGAAGTGATAAAAAATTTATTCTTTTCATCCTACAACATATTAGAAATTTTACATTAAAAGATGTCAGAAAAATAAGTAAAATCTTGACTATGACCAATTTTACATCAATTAATGTATTAATTCATCTTTTCTTAGGTGGGTTGAAGCTATTGGGTGATTCTCTATTGTTAAGTGAAGATACAATAATGTCTTTGATAAATTAGATTCTATTTTTCTAGCCTTTAAAATTTATTTTATTGTTGACATATTATTTTATATGGTAGAAAATATTTTTTTTTATTCGTATATTTAAAAAAAAAAAATTCTACTAGAAAATATCAATCTTGATATGAAAACTTTGAGAGAGAAAAAGAATAAAAATAAATTGGATCTTAACTAAGATCTCTTAAATTTGTTGCTAGCAATATGAAAACATAGTGAAAATTTGGATGAAAAGCTCACAAATGATTAATAAATTCATCAAGATGAATTAAAAAGAGTGAATTATTAAAACAAAAGGATAACAATAAAATTGACTATTATTATGTTTACAAAAATGCGGCTATAAACTGGCTTTGAGCCGCGTTTGACAAAAACACAGCTACACTAGCCGTGTTTACCAAATGCAGCTCGAAAATCAGCTCTATAGCCGTGTTTTTTGATGTTTGAGCTGTGTTTTTGTGGACTGGGCTTAGGCTGCGTTTTAAAAACGCGGCTATATACCCATCTGATTTTTTTTTTTTTTTTTTAGGTAAAAATGCAAAATTGACCTTCTAACTTTCAGTTTTTGTCATTTCAGTCCTCTAACTTTCAGTTTTTGTCATTTCAGTCCTCTAATTTTCAGTTTTGTCATTTCAGTCATTTAAGTTTCAATTTTTGTCAATGGAGTCTTCCGTTAGAACTCAGTTATCTTTTTCCGTTAAGTGACCCTCTAACTTTCAACTCTTTTTTTAATAATAATTTTCATAATTAAAAGAAAATTAAAAAAAGCTGTATAAAATTAAAAAAAAAATAAAAAAAAACAAGTAAGGGGAACGACGTCGTTCCCCTTACCTGAGAAATCAAAACCTTGAACATGTCGGAGAAGTCCAATTCATGAACTTGAATCTGAGTCCCAAATGAAACGTGTCGGGGAGATTGGTATCGGAGATCATGGAATAGTGAGGAGGGAAATGGTTGTGCTGGTAACAGAAGGGGCAGATCCAGATCTTGGCGGCGAAGACGATGCAAGCGTAAGGCCGTAAGGGTTGAGAACAGAGGCACAGGTTTTGCAGCGAAGCAGAGTGGGATTACGCACTTGCTCGCTTCAACCTTTGTTCGTGGCCGCACCACACAAAAACAAAAGTTAAGGCAAATTTTGCTTCAAGCAACCAGTCTCTTTTAGAAAGAATTGAAAACACAACCAAATGCTGGCACATAATAGACATTGTTAGTTTCAACAGTCAACACTAACAGCCGCAAGAGGAAAATTGCACACCAAAATCCTAAACGAAATGAAAAATTTCAATACTCTTTTTTATTTTTTAATGTTAAACAAGTCATTATAAAAAACAAAATGAAACCCAGTTCCAGAAATTCAAAGACAGAAAATGGGATCACATTAAAATAAATAATAATAATAAAAATAAAAAATAAAAAAACTCACCTTGCATTACGTGTTGCAAGTAAGACCAGAATTGAGGTTGGTATTGGGCTTTGCAAGCGAAGAAGTTGGTATCTTTGTGAGTAATTTTTGTGGGAGAGTGCGTTGGGTTTAAGGGTTTGAGAGAGAGATTCAAAGTAGAAAGAAAATTAAAGGTGATGAGGCCAAGAGTCTTGAGAGTCAGTAGTTCCTAGTACGAGAATAAAAGAAGCCAAACAAACAAACCCAGAAGACAGGAACTGGAAGTGGTTAAAACTCATCCAACTCCGTCGATTCCCTCTGGATTTGCGTTCGCCATTTCCGACTTTGTTTTCCGACATGTTTTTTTCTTTTTTTTACAGCTTTTTTATTTGTAGTTTTCTTTTAACTATGAAAATTATTATAAAAAAAAGTCAAAACGGTGTAGTTTTGATCACTTAATGGAAAAAGATAACTGATTTTTAACGGAAGATTACATTGACAAAAATTGAAACTTAGAGAACTAAAATAACAAAACTGAAAGTTAAAGAATTGAAATAACAAAATTTAAAAGTTAGAGGACCAATTTTGTATTTTTGTTTTTTCTTTTAATATTTCTTAAAGCCGCGTTTAAAAGACACGACCTAGCGTTTTCTACGTCTGCAGCTGCGTTTGTTTAAACGCGGCTACAGGTTTGGTATAAATTAAAAAAAAAAAAAAAAACAAAACCCCTAAACTACTCTCTGATGTCTAAGCCGATCTCTCACCTTCTCTCTCACTCTCTCCCATTGACTCCCAAACCCACTGCACCTCCACAACCAAAACCCCCATGCCACCACAACCCACCACGACCCAGACCCGCCGCAACCCACCAACCCAAAACCCACTCCCACACAAATCAAAACCCTACACCCACCTTCTTTCTTCTGACTCTCTTTCTTCTCACCTTTTCTTCCCATGCCCTCTCGTCAAGGTTTGTCCTTGCTTTTTCCCGGTTTTCCCCTCCTTTACGGGTTCGTTATCTACGTCATTCTTTTGTCTTTTTATTTCATTTTTGTTTATTACTTTTTTTACTGTAATCATGCCCGTGTAACACGAATTGAATACTCTTTTTCTTTCTTGCTTCTTTTTTTTTTTTTTTTTTTTTTTTTTTTTTTTTTTCATATATAGAACTAGATCTTAATAGGAAAAATAATAGTTATAATAAAAGCAATCAATATATATATATATATATATAATAATATTCTATAGGGTGCTGTTGCATTTTTTTTTTTCCTTTTCAGGTAGTGTTCTAAATTTCTAGAACTGTTGAAGGGGTCAGGGTTGCAAATTGGTTGGGTTGGTCTTAGTCATTCCTCAATATCTAGCTCCTTTAATCCTGTTGGTAAAGCATGTTCTGCATAAATATTATAGTTTGGTTTAGACTTTAGACTATTGATCACGTTCTGTATTATATTGTTATTTGATTGAGTGTTTGAGAAAATCAATATTCAATTAAAAAGAGATTGACATGTGTCATTTGCCCTCCACTCCTCACCTCATCTATGATATGGAATGCATTAAGGATTTTTGGCTGACATGCTCACATGCCATTTCACATCCACTTCGTTTTACAATTGCTGGTCATACCATTCTACTAGTCTTTGAGTGCTTGTTTATAGACTCTTCTATTTTTTCTATTTATTTATTTATTTTTTTTTTGTAAGAGTTAATAGTTTTCATTCATCATAATTTTAATCAAATATGAATAATGTTCTAATTTTTAGCAACTTTAAAGTCTACGGCTTGGAAGTTAGCTTAGAAACCCCCATATAGATAAAGTTTAGAGTTTAGACTGTAATAATACTTGGGCCAATATTAAAAAAAGGGGCTCTGAAAATTCTATACCAATCCATTTTGCACCTATTATTATAAAATTGTATAGGTGAATTTTGTCAAACTCTGCAATTTAATTTTCTTTAGAATCATGGTACATTGATAAAAAGCCCAGCATTCATATTTCATAGTCGTACCCAATATCTGAGATGCCTCTGCAAGAAGGCACATGATTCCACTTCCCAACTATGGCCCTCTCCTTTTTGTCAAAAACACCCACATTTTGAATAAAGTTTAAAAAACAAAAGCATCACCTATATTTATTTCTTCTTGGGTTCTCTTATTCTTCCATACATCATGCCTTGTCAACAATCAGAAAGACAAAGTGCTTTCCTTTTCTACATTAAGCAAACCTAAACCCAACTGTGTTCAGGAAGCTCCGAGTCTCACCAATTTATGTAGTTAGTGAAAGTGAAATTTATATCAATACAACCAAACATGGTAGTTTCATTTCTTTCCTTCTTTTTTGCCCTTGGATTTTGTGTTCCAATTTAACATTTTGATCAAAAGAAAGAAAGAGGGTAAAGAACTAAAATATGGTAAACTTTTCAGGATCTAATTTGGAGTTGATTTTCATCCAACACAAGAAATAATTATAGATTCAGGATAGTAATTAGTCAACAATGTCCTATCAGCATACATTCTTATTGACTGAGATTTTAATTAATTTTCATAAGCTGTAAAGTGTTTTTGATATTTTATATATCTATTCTATGTCAGCCAATATGTGAGGCTATTATTAATTGTAAGATATTATAATTAATAATCTCAATATTATATGATACTTGACATTTAGAGCAAGCGTAATGTGCATGATCTGATTTATGTCCTCTCCGTATGATTTCTTGTCCATGATAGGTGCCTCGTATATATATTGTTAAATTTATACGTCAAAGATTCTAACCTGAGAGTTCTCATCAGAAACCATTTGTGCTGGCATTTGGTATAAATGGTAGAATCTCATTACTAATGTAATAACTGCTTTTAATTTCTAATCATCATGTGACAGATTTAGCTCATATCATTTAGCAAGAGGTTGTTGATTTAAAATCCAAGGGAGTCTCTGCATCTCACATAGATATTTTAAAGGTTGTTAGTGACATTCTTGTTAGCGACATTCTTGTTAGCAGTTGACGAGAAAGATTGCTTAAATCCTACAGGTCCCTCTTCACCAAAATTTCCCCCCTATCTCTGACTTTGTTATGGTGTTTGTATTTTCATCGCCTATTTACTAAAGGTTATGGATAGTAGTGAAGTTTTTTCATTTTTTTTAATCCTAGCCTGGATATATCATGTCACTGTTCTGTATGATATCATTCAATCACTATACATTTGGGGAGTCTTTTTAGTGCAAACTCTCAGATTGCGGGATTCTAAAAATGTCCTCTATCTAGTAGTCTTGACTTATACTTGTTGGGTGAGGTATCTTGCACTTTCATGAAAATGGCTTTAATATTGTCCTTATTCCTATTCTACTAATTTATGTTGAATTCCCCTCTTTTAACACATGTTTAAATTGAAATTTGGAATGAGTTTTGAGCTGGACCACTGAAGATTTATGCATTCAATTTTATATGTTAGTGCATTTAGTTTGTTTTCCGAGTACCTTTATATTTGCGGTTTTTGTTTGCACTTTAGTTCTCTCTCTCTCTCTCTTTAATAATTGAATTATTTTTAAATAGTCTTATGTTTTTTTTTGTTTTTTTATCTTTTTATTTATTTATTTCTTTTCTTTAAGATTGGTGAAGTTGTTGACAGACCGGATGATAACCTGAGGCGTCCTGTTCTTGATGGGATTGAATATGACTATGGTCAGAATCTTATGTTCTTTGATAACTTTAATATGGTTGACCATTTGTCTATATCATTTAATTAATTTTTTTTTTTTTTTTTTGATAACCTGAGGCGTCCTGTTCTTGAACCATGACTTCACCCTCCACCTTAGTTTAGTTTTACAAGGGCATGGCACTTGAGCTAGAAGAGTTCACTGGCTTTCCACCTTGTTACATTATAATTGTAATTTTGAGGTCCTAATTTCTCTTATTATTCTCTCTCTACTCGGTATGATGTTCATGTATTACTCTAGTATCAAATAAATGAAGTCACTCATCTCCCTTGATGTTCATGTCTTACTCAGGTGTTTTGCTTTGTCCTTGTTTCTTTTCTAGAATTTTTTCTTCTTCTTGAATGTGTGCTGAGGCAATTTTGCTTGTAAGTTGTACTCTTTGGTTTACTAGTTCTTTTATGAGCAGTTCAATTTGTGGGATGTTTATGACATTGTTTCCACTTATGTGGATGACATTGAAATGCATTGCCTAATTTTTAGGAGTACATTCAACTTTCATGAGTAATACTTAGAAGCGAGTTATAAAAGTTCTCCTAGTGTGTGTGTTGTCAAGTGACATGGTTAATCTGTATAATGCAATCTTTTGGCAATGAACTTGTTTTGTTTGCTAGCAATTGGTTGGGAACTGTTGAGTGTTGGCAATTGGTTTTGTTTAGTTGGGCAGGAATAAGAGATGTAGCAAGGGAAAAAACACCTATAGCTGCGTTTTTATAAACGTGGCTATAGAAAAACCCAATGTAGGGGGCTTTAGCCGCGTTTCTAAACGCAGCTCAAAGATGGTCTATAGCCATGTTTTAGAAAACACAGCTACAGGTCTGAGCCTACAGCCGCGTTTTAAAACGCAACTCAAAGCGGGTCTATAGGTTTCAGCTTGTAGGGGTGGAAAAACGCAGCTATAGGGGTACCTGTAGCCGCGTTTATAAAAACGCGGCTATAGACCCTGCAGGGGGCTATTATCGCACAAGATAGGCCGCGTTTGGGATAGGCCGCGTTTGGAAACACGACTATAGCCTAAAGCTGCGTTTTTAGGGTCTATATCACTTGAAAAATTTTCTGTAAATTCAAATTTATTAATATTGATTATGTCATATGAAAATTATGTGGATTAGCCATTTATTAATTTAAAATATGTTGATGAGTAGAATTCTATTCTTCTTGCTTTGTTTTTAATTTTGCTATCTATTCTGCCAATGTCGTCTTTTCCATCCTTTGTTTGATTGGAGTTAGGTATAAAACTTGAAAAGTGCTAAAGATACTATATCGATATATATATATATATATATATATATAGAGAGAGAGAGAGAGAGAGAGAGAGAGAGAGAATACTACAAAAGTTTACAATTTGACAATAAATGTGATTGTGCCACTTCAACAATGCAATAAATAAATGATGAATTAATTTTTTGTAATTGATGACATAGATTATGTAGTAATTTTTGTAATATCACATTAAACATCCACCACTAGGTTTATTTATATAATGGTATTGAATTTGAGTGCCACTTGTACAAAGTTTTGATAGGCTCGAATAATTAGAAGATTAGCACACTCCTTAGTCCTTCCTAAATATCTTAATTTGCTGAATAAAAGTTCATCTCAATGTGGGTGCTCTATTTTATACACCATCAATCACAATTTGCCATATTTTTATTTTTTATTTTTTATTTTTTTTCCTCTTAAAGTAACCAAGGTAGAAAAGTGAAAAAATTTATACAAATGACAGAGACACGGCTATAAGTTTGACCTTTAGCCGCGTTTTTTAAACGCGGCTATAGACCCTTTTTTTTTTTTGTAGTGATTGTGGTTGGTAAAGTGTAAAGTGTAGAGTGGGACACTCCTATAGTTCAAGTGATAGTCCAACATAAATATAAAAACTTAATTAGTAATAAAAAAATCTAAAAATATTTCATAAATAAATGCCCTTAAGGCATTCGTTAACATTTTCTTGTCTTAATTTAGATAAGTTTTAGTTATCATCGTCCATTTCTAACATCATAGGTGGGTGCTAAGAAAGTAGCATGTGGCACACGATGAACACTCAAATCTAAGATCTCACAATTACATATAGAAAGCTTTGTACACATTATATGACGCGAGGTGGACTGCGCCACCATACGTCCAAAATGGATTAAAAATGTTAATATTGCAAAAACTTCAAAAAATAAAAGAAAGAAAAACGTTAATATTGATCTTTAAATTTTTTTTTTGAGTAATGCTAAAGATACAAATTTTTTTACAAAAATTTTTACAAACTGCTGATATCGTGACTGGTTATCAGTACATGAAAAAGTGATGTTAATGATGGGTTTTGATGAAAATTAATAAGAAGTTGGCCAAATTGGAAGTTTATTGAGATGTTATTAAGTGTGGTAGGATGTATTGAATTTTAAATAAAATGCAAATGTGACAATCACTTATTGGATGGGGTAAAACATGGGTTTTACACTCCATCCTTACAAAATTTAATCTCATTTTGATATATATAAATCTACTACTATTGGCATTTGATTGTGACAGATTATACTAGTTTAAGTGATAAGGGGCCTCAAACCCTACATAATTATTTATGATATGATCAGCAAACAAATTACACTAATCTTGGGATTTTCAATTATTACATTTACCTCTCCTCTAGTTTGGCATAAAACACTCAACTCCCCTAAAATGCAAATTATTTACATTGACATCTCTTGAATGACTAAAAAAAGTTTTAATTTTACCTCCTTTAACAGAAAATTCAGTATTTATGAAAGCCTTTTTATTTAGGGGGATTTTAAAAGCATTTTTTAATCATCCATGTCAAGTTAGTGTAAATGGTTTAGATTTTAGGAGAGATGAGTGTCTTATTCCAAGCTAGAAGAGAGGTGTGTGTAATAACAAATTCTTAGGAGAGGTTAGTGCAATTTTCCCTATGATCATCACTAAAAGTAAATAATTGTAACAATAAAATATGAATAACTCACATTCAACCAAGAGTAGCTAAATTAAATAAACCATATATAGAAAATATAGTCATATTACCTAGCTCTTGAAAAGTAATAAACCACTTAACCTATCCAAAAATTAAGTTACTCATCTAAAAGCATCACATCTAATTTAGGCATATTACCATGCAATCTACATTGTGTAGAACGTGTTAGTACTTTGTAATTTAGCCTTAATTGAATAAATTTGAAAATTAGAGAACTTAATTCTAATAGAACAAAAGTTAAAATAGAGACATAAAATTAAATTTTACTCAAGAGCGTGCAGATTGTAACTTAGCATTAAAATTTTATTTTAAATCCAAAACCATAGGATTTGAAAAAAAAAATGTTCAAATTAAAATCCACTAAATTTAAGGAATACATGATGAGAAATTGCTCCCTTTCTATTGCCCTCATAAAAATTCATCTCACTATTTCCGCATGCTCCCTTAAAAAAGAGTAATGTTACTTCGTAATAACTTTCACAACATTTGAGTTGTCAGGTTTTTAGTAGTTCTCATTTGAATCCACTACTCACATCATTTTATTTTTACCATTAAGAACTTGTCACCTTGACAATTATAAAATATTTTGTAAAAGTGTTGTATCTCTAAAGTTATTGTAAAAAGGAAAAGAAAAAAAAGAAAAAAAAGAAAAAAAGAAGAAGAAGAAGAAAAGAGAGAGAGAGAGAGAGAGAGAGAGAGTAGTATTTATGAACTCTCTAATGAATCTTATCTTATTTCACCCCAAATATAAATTTATGTACAATTATTTGAAACCTCATCTTTCTTAATACAAATTTACTTATTTTTAAATAAAATGAATCAATGGAAATAAACAAATCTAAATCTAGGACTTGATCAATGATCATCCAAGGACACTCTTAAAGCCTTTTTTTAATGCCAATTATTATTATTATTATTATTATTTATTATTTTTTTTTTGTAAAATTTATAATTGAGATGCATTTGCTTGAAACTATTCAGTTATGTAGACCCGTTTGAAACTCGAGTTTGCTAAACTTGAGATCCAAGTGAAAATCGAGTTTAGCAAACTTCAGTTCCAAGCATATAACACTCACATGGATATTTTGATGTAGTATTTTAAATTAAAATATTCCACTTGAAAGTGAAACTTGAGTTTAGTCCATTTTAAAATAAGGTCATATTAATGAGTACCTTTAAGGCTTTATTAATAAAAAATTTCAAGAAAGTTTTGATACTGCTTTTATGAAAAATATTAAAAAATGTCAAAAAAATCAAATTTTCTCCATAAGTTGGCTCACGAGTGGTGTAACACACGAAAGTCACATGAGAAGCACATACTGGAAATTGAAGAGTCAAGTGCTAGGCTGTATTTCGCGAGTCACTTCGCGACTCAGGCCAAGTCGCAAGTGACCCGCGAAACTCTCTGCCTGGATGTTTTTAAGTGTGACTCTTATTTCCTTCACCCATACTATATATACCCTCATTATCCACAAAATTGTAAGGAGGCTATACAGAGAGGGGAAAAAAAAAAAAAAACTAGAGAGGTTTCTACAACATACCCACCATTTTAAAGAGAGTGCTACTCATCCTTAAATGAGAATTCCTTTGTAGTCTCTTCTCCTTCCCCTCTCCCATTGTTATACCTTGAGAGGTGATTTGTACCTAAACACAATCCACATATATTCAGAGTGTAGAGAGTGTTTTGGAGCTTGGGAAGTATTGGGTATTTGCCAAAAGAAGCCAGTGAGGCTTGGTGGTGCAATTGGGCAGTATTGTGAGATCCGAATAACTAGTGGAGACAAGACTCCGAGAAGTCTGTTGGTAGCTGGAGCTCGGAGGGCTCAAGTACTTTGGGTCTTTTTGATATCCTTGTACTCCAACTTATTCACTAGTGGATTGATTTCGACTTGGAGGGTCGCGAAGAGGATTTTTGCCGAGTTCTTCGGTTTCCTCTTCGATAACACGTCTTGGTGTTATATTGTGTTTTCATCTCTCTTCCCTTATTCTTTAAGCTTTACTTTTATTGTTTATAGTATTTGCTTATGCCTTAGAGATTTGTTCCGATTTCATTGCATATCATTTTCTCTTGTTCCGCACCTAGATAAGTTAGAGTAAAAGCAATTAAGCCATGTTTTAAAATTGGGGGTCTAAAAAGCTATATTGTTTCACACTATTTGAGCTTTCATACACCACATTCTCTCTCTTTTGTATGTTTGTGTTTGTTTCTTTAAAAAAAGTCAAATAAATTGAAAATAAGAATAAATCATTGTGACATTACTGATTATTGTACATGAGATTTTTTATTTTACAAAAGTAAATAAACAAAAATATTTCATTGTACTATATTTACAAGTTAAAAAAAAAAACATGTTTGTTGAAACATTTGTTAATTCAATACTCTATCTCATTATTCATGTTATTGTAATAAAAATATGTACTATAAAAAATAATAGAATTTTTTTTTCTTTATATGAAAAAGAATAAAAGCAAATTGATATAAATTATAATTTGATAATTTTGATTTGCTCTCTTCTTATAAATCAAACCAAGAAAATTTATATTTATTTTTCATCTTTCAACTTTTCCGTTCATTTTACTAACCATACATGATGAAAAACTAGTATCTTCTCTATCCTGACACTTCTTCATTAAACTAATTTATGTATCCTAACCAAATGGAGCCAAAAGTGATATTTTGATATAAAAAGTTATTAATAAAGACTCAATAAAAAAGTGAATGATAGAATTGCAAAATTACATATTTAGATTCCTTGTGCACCCTGTTATATTTTATTACATGTAAAATTTAGATACACCTCCAGTACATTAGACTTAGGGATGGCAATTGCTATCTGTAGGGTCTGCTTTCGCGGCCCAGAGCCCAAAGGGTATGGGTCAAGGGCCCATCGAACCCACAACAATGAATTTGTAGAGAGTGGTTCGAAGGTCTAGGCGCTGGCCGGCGTTTCACGAGGCGTGAACGCCGTTCTCTTTTTATTGAAGAAATACTTAGAGCATCTTTACAGTTGGGGGATGCTCCTCGGCCCACGGCCGAGGAGGCTTTCTTCCCTTTAGTTTCGCCTCTCCCCTTTTCAGGAGGGATACCCTTACATTATATACTCTTTACCTAACCAATTCTAACCCTACACGTGTTGGGCGATTTGGACAATACTCAGATGCTTGTTCCATCAGCCGCCTTCTCAGTCTCTTTGAGAGTCGCGGCAACCAAGGTGACGTTGGTGTAGGGTCCTTTCATCATTAATGCTTGTCATGAGCTTGTCCCTCGAGTTCTCGGACGTCCGACGATGGGGTCATCCTCGGACTTAGGGTGCCTCCTCGGCCCGGGGCCTTCGGCCCAGGAACGAAGTGGGCTGGGCCGTAGGATTCTTTGGCCCCACACTATCCAACCCGCAGGTACCCGATCTGACCTGACCTGATAAAGACTAGGGTCGGGTCTGGGTTTAAAAAAAAAACCCGAAGTGGGTTCAGGTTTTGGTAAAACCCAGTCCGAACCCAAACCTGGACCCGACCCAATTAAATGTTAAATTACCAAAAAACCTCGCTCTCACTCACCAGCCGCCCCTCTCACTCACTGTCACTCACTGTCACTCACTCTCAATCTCACCACCGGCCCAAGCTCTATCACTCACTCTCGCTCATGGTCTGTTCTATTCTATTCTTACTTGCTTTTTCTTCAATTTTTTTTTAAATTTTTTTATGTATTGTATTCAGTCTAAGAAGTTTGTTTCATATGGATCCCATTTGCTGAGAAAAGGTACGAGGAATCATGTGACAACATTGTCAAGTACCCAAACTGAGTCCTTGTATGTTTTCTAATTTTTTTTCCAAAACTCATCAATTTCTATTTTGTTGATTCATATTATTTTTGTACCCAAACCGAGTCCCTGTATTCATCAATTTCTATTTTGTTGAATCATAAATTTTTATTGCTAGGATTTAGTAGAGGCCTTGGTACAAGGAGCTAAGAACTATTTCTAGCTTAATTAAGCAAAAATCTAATTTATATTTAAGCATGAAATTTGGTGTGCCTTGTTCCTAAGAATCCGGTTGTGTGGAAATAGTTTATGCAAGAGTGTCCTCAATGTATCTTTTTTTGATAAGTATGTGTGTCCTCAATGTATTGAAAGGAAAAAATATGAATTTTTTTATTTAAAAAAAGATTAAATACATTATTAAATTATTAAAGATGGGCTTCTCAGTTATTTACAAGAAAGGGAAACTGTGTCATTTATCAACGCTAAATTTTGGGTGTATAGTTTGGTTTGTCAATGTATGTTAAAGCCTTGTTATGTTAGCTATAAAAAAGTAAGTGGGACATTTCATTTTTGATGAGTGAATAATTGAGTGTAGTTTAATGGAAAAATAAATTCTATGGGAAAATGTTTTTCAAAGAAAATGTAATTATTTAATGGAAGAAACTGTGTTTATTGTTTTTTGTGTTTGTTGTGAATGCAGTGCCTAAAAGGGAAATGGGAGACACAAAAAAAGCTGGTTCTCCCTAACCAGGCAGCTCTCCCTTAAGAATCACACATTGTCCCTTGCTAGCTATGCGGTCTCCTTCGCCATTTTCGTGATCACCCTCGCCATTGTTGCCTTCTAGCAGCCCACCCTTAGGATCATTATCACCTTTATGCCCATTAAACAAAGAGTAAGTATTTGAATTTGTAGTTAATCATGTTTACTTATGATTGGATTGATAGAATTTGTGAATATTTGTGAATAGGTGTAATTATGAATTTGTGCCCATTAATCAATGAGTATGGTGTAACAATGAATTTGTGAATATTTGTTTTGATTGATAGAATTTCTAACTCCCAAACTTCTAAACCAATTGGGAGTTCGAAATCCTTGATGGTGGACTTAGTGGCAGAGGACCTAGAGGTAGAGGAACAAGAGGAGACAGAGAAAGAGAGAGAGCAAGATGATGCAAATGAGGATGTGGATACAAGTAGAAAAAGAAGGAGTACCTCAGATGTTTGGGAGCATTTTACAAGGAAGAAAGTTGATGGGAAATCTAAAGCCTAATGCCATCATTGTGGCAAGCTTTACTTGGGTGAGTCTAGCCAAGGTACAAGCCATTTGCATAATCCTTTAACAAGATGTCCACGGTTGAAGTTTAAATAGATAAGGGATATGTGACAAAAAGTGTTAATTAAACAACAAAATAAGGTGGATGGAACGATGAGTTTAAATCCTTACCAATTTGATAAAGTCAAGGTGAGGAGTAATCTTGCTTGTATGGTCATCCTACATGAATACCCGCTTTCAATGGTTGACCACATTGGGTTTAGAGAATTTGTGGGTTCTCTTCAACCTTTGTTTAAAATTATCTCAAGAAACACTTTGAAGAGTGTCATTCTTAAAATCTATGATAATGAGAGGGAAAAAGCTTTGAAAATGATGGACAAGAATGGAAGTAAGATAGCAATTACAATTGATATGTGGATTTCGAGTAACAAAAAGAAAGGGTTTATGGTCATTATTGCCAGTTTTTAAGGTAATTTTTTGATCTAAGAATGTTAAATTTATTAAACCATATGAATTGTACCATATGTCATTGATCATAGTGTTTATTGAGTTATGTTATAATTATTCCTATTATTTTTCTAGGTTAGTTTATGTTCCTTCTCCAAACTCGAAAGATGTCCTTGCTGATGTCCTTGTTGATTGTTTTTTAGAGTGGAACACTAATAGGAAGTTGTCCACAATAACTGTTGATAATTGTAGTACTAATGATGCCATAATAACACTTCTCTTGAACAAGCTTGATATTAGTTCTCTTATGTTGAGTGAGTCTATGTTGCATATGAGGTGTGCTACACATATTTTGAATTTGATTGTTCAAGATGGGTTATCTCGTATTGGTGATGGTATTGAAAGAATTCATGATAGTGTGATTTATTGGATTGGATCACCAAAAAGGAGGAAAATTTTTGATGAAAATGCACGTCAATTACGTGTTCAATGCACCAAGGAGTTTGTCTTAGATTGTTAGACATGTTGGAATTCAACTTACTTAATGCTTTCTACTGCATTGATTTATAAAGATGTTTTCTCTCATTTGGCTAAACAAGAAGCATTTTATACTTGTTTGCCACATGATTATGATTGGAAGGTAGCCAAAGATATTTGTGAGAGGTTGGAGTTGTTTTATAGTGTGACTGAATTTTTCTCTAGTCGTAAGTACCCCACAACTAATATGTATTTTACTTTGGTGTGTGAGTTGAAAATAGCATTGAATGAATGAAGTTTTTCTTCAAATTAGATGATAAGTAGGATGGTAGAAAGCATGCTTACTAAATTTAATTCTTATTGGGCTAATGTTAATGTTGTTATGGCTGTTGTTGCCATCTTGGATCCAAATCTCTAGCTAGGGTTAGAGGTGAAACCTAATATTTTTAACATGTGTTCTTGGAATTATTTATGTTCTTTCTATAGATTGATGATTCAATTTTGAGATTAATTTACTATTTGGAATCACTGCATGTTGACAAGTTCTTAAGATTTAATATATATATATATATATATATCGCTTCAACTCTTTGATTCGTTATGATCTTAGAGTATATTGAATGCTTAATCTCTCCTATAACATGTCAATTAAACTACTTGTTCAATCACTTATATTCAATCTAGTTTACACATTGACACCTCGGGAGTTTAGAAAGCACTATGTACAAATCATCAAGAACCTAAAGAACAACTACCATTATAAAAATGGAGATGATGTTTTTGGACTTAAAACTCTTTAGCCCAAAAGAGAGTGTCAATTCTCTTTTACATCAAAATATTAGAAACTACACTTTTCTACAGGTATTTTTGGTACGAGAACTTCCATGTTGCTTTCGAAGTGTTTAGTGCAGACCACGATCATCAATTGGATTATGGTCGAGCCAATTGGATTTGGACATTACATGAGGATGGATTCAACTTTCATCAAATAAAATATCAAGAGAATGTGAAGTAGCATGATTGGAAAAAATAAATATGAAGGTGATGAAAAGTTTGCATATCATAATAAATAAAACAGATGATTTGATGATGGAAGCTTAACATGTAATTCGTAACCTAGCTAAAATGCTAGTCTTATTGGCATCAATATTGGCATATATTTTCTATCATTAAAAAAAAAAAAAAAATCTTTTCTTCTCATATGATGTGAAACATACTATTGTTCAAAATTCATATTTGTTGAAGTTTAACCAACATCTAAGTCATATTCAATCAAAGTAATAATAATCGTGGGTTGGTACATGAACATGATATATTTTATGGTTCGTCATTGTTGATAAACGGTATTAGTATTAAAAACTTCAAAAGTTGCATGGAAGTTCACCTACCAAAAATAGTTGTAGAAAAGTGTCGTGTTTCACAACTTGATGAAAAAGGAGAATTCCCACTCTCCTTTGGGTTGATGAGTTTTATGGCCAAAATCATCATCTCCATCTGCTAGTTAATTAAAACCCTACTTTCAGGCCCGGTCAAAATTTGAATTTCATTATTTCTACATTCCATTTCTCTTGATTATTCACAACTTGATTTCTTTATCACAAATTTGTCTTTGAACAACACAATTTTGTGGAGGTTGATGGTGGTACTATGTCACAGTCTAGGGGGAGAAAGCGAGCAAGTTTCATGGTTGGAGAATTGAGGGTAAGTCGACGGAGCTTCTCTATTCTACATACTAAAAACTCATAGATAGACAATCTTGGTCTCTTAGTCTCTACTTTAAGAACCAAAAAATGTTTCCAATTTCAAACTTCTAAATTCTAAGAAAGACCATTGAAAGTGTTTGTTGATTTTGTTTGTTTATTGATAGGCCAAACACGTATTGACCCCTTGTGATAAATTAACCAATTAATTTAGCCAAGTGAATTAATTAAGTTAATTAACATGCAAATGCGTGGTAGTACAAACAAATCACCAATAAACTAATTATGTAGCGAAAAATAAATAACACAGTGATTTGTTTATGAATGGGGAAACCTGATGACAAAAACCCTACCAGGTGATTTTCAGGACACCACTCCCGAAATTCCACTATTATCACAACAAGCGGTTACAAGTAAAGGAATCCCAAGTACCTTACCAACCTACAGTTGAACCCTTACCCCAATACCCAATTGGACTTGTTTTGTAGTGACAATTTCCCCTTTTGATGCACGGCTCCCAAGTACGTGACTAACCAATGCACGGATCCTAGTACGCGACTTCAATCACCAACTATAGAGAGATTTGTTGGTTGCAAAGTTCTTCAGTTCATCCACGATGAAGATCAAGAAGATGATTGGTCACAAAACCCAAAGGTGCACATACACAGCAACTTCTTCAGAAGAGATGAACTAGGACAAAACTTTGTCTCCGGTTACAAATTGCTTGAACAGACTTTGCTCAATGCTTGTGCAACTTGTGTTCTCTTTGATGGCCCTTAAAACAATCCTTTTATATGTCTAGGGTTAGGAGAAAAGAAGGCCCAAAGACACATTCATGGATCCCAAGAAATTAGATCAGAAATTCTGATTTTATAAACCTCGACAGATAGAAGCTGTCGAGCAGGTGTCGAGCACACGGGGCTGGAATAGCTTTCTTAAGCTCGATAGATGCAGCTGTCGAGCCAGCTATCGAGCTTTAATGAATTTGCACTTTCAGCTTGTTTTCTTGGACAGACTTGAAGGCTTCAACACTTGATCTTGAAACATGGTTTCCTAAAGTATTTTAACACATCCTAGATCTACCCAAATACAAGTAAAGTGCGTTTTGTCAAAGGATTAGCCAATTACATAAAATCATGACATATGTTCTTAACATGTGAACCACATATGTCCTAACATTTATAATTTGATAGTTGCAATTGAGAAGAGAGAATTTAAACCCAAAATATTTTATTTAAAAATACTCAAAAGGTGACAAAACTACAATATTCTTGGCATTACGATTATAATAGATGTTTGCTGGTTATCATAATTATCAAATTTCTTATTTAGAAAAAAAGGATTATCTCTAACTTTCTCGAGCATTGCACTGGTTACCGGCTAGTATATAATAATTGACAAAGATCTGTAAACTAATTATAGTAATAATGATAAATATAATAATTCAAAAGGTGAGTTCAACCTCTCCTAAATAGTATTTTCTTTATTTTCTATTTTATACTATAGACGGGCATGCTGCCTATACTAACTTTGGATAGTTTTCATAGGTGGTTATTTTTCTAGACTTTTTCCCCCCTCTCTAGTGGGAAGTATTCAATTTGTTTCAAGGAGAAAATGAACATTTCAAGTGGCTAAGAGCTTGCCATTTAAGGGTAAGAAGTTAGGGTGATATATAGTAGTAATAATCTTATCTTATAGAATAATGGACCAAAATAAAAGAAATGTTATAATTCTTTAGAGTTATTAGCATAATTCAATCATAAAGTTGTTAAAAATTTATCCTTCCACGGTCAATGAAATTTATATAATCTTTTTTTGATACAAGATAGAATTTTACTCTAGCCTAATCTAAGTGTATATGTGTGTGAAACTCCCTCCTGGAGACTTGAACCCTGGCCCTTGCCCCCCACACCCCACAAGCACTTATACTTGTGGAGTGACCATCGCACCAAGGGTGTGCGGTGGTTAACAACTTTATGATTGAATTATGCTAATAACTCTAAAGAATTATAACATGTCTTTTATATAATCTTAACTGGTCATCAACGGTTTGATTATCACGATAAACTATTAATTAATTAGTGAAGGAGGAAGTGATAGGCCACAATTTGAATGACCCCTTGTGATTAAACCAATTAATTAATTAGCCAAGTTATTAATTAATCAATTTATCATGTAATTGCGTGGAAGCACAAACAAATCACCAAAAACTAAATATGCAGCGAAAATTAAATAACACGGTGATTTGTTTATGGATGGGGAAAACCCTAACGGCAAAAAACCCCACCGGGTGATTTTCAGGTCACCACTCCCGAAACTCCACTATTATCAAATCAAGCGGTTACAAGTAAAGGAATCCCAAGTACCTTACCAACCTACAGTTGAACCCTTACCCCAATACCCAATTGGACTTGATCTGTAGTAACAATTTCCACCTTTGATGCACGACTCCCAAGTACGTGACTAACCAATGCGCGGATCCCAGTACGCGACTTCAAACACCAACTAAGAAGGAGAGGTTGGTTGCAAAGTTCTTCAGTTCATCCTACACGATGAAGATCAGGAAGATGTTTGGTTACAAAACCCTATGGTGCAAATACACAGCAACTTCTTGAGAGAAGATGAACTAGGTCAGAACTTCGTCTTTTGATCACAATTTGCTTGAACAGAGATTGCTCAATGCTTTTGCAACTTGTGTACAATTTGATGGCTCTTAAAACAATCCTTTTATATGTTTAGGGTTAGAAGAAAAGAAGGCCCAAAAGCATATTCACGTATCCCAAGGAAATCAAATCAGAAAATCTGATTTTGTAATTCTCGACAGATAGCAGGTGTCGAGGTAGCTATTGAGTAGGTGTCGAGAATTAATGAACTTGCACTTCAGCTTGCTTTTTCTTGGACAGACTTGATGACTTCAACACTTGATCTTGAAACCTTGTTTCTTGAAGTATTAAAAATGCCTAGAACTACCCAATTACAAGTAGAGTGCGTTTTGTCAAAAGGATTAGCCAATTTACATAAATAAGTGACATATGTTCTTAACAAGTGAACACACATATGTCCTAACAATTTCCTCCTTTGGCAATCTGTGACAAAACCACAACAAACAAATGAACATATGAGAGAAGTCATAAGTCACTCAACTTATATTCACTTGTTGAATACAATAAAATCTATCCTAACACAAACTCTTGAAAAACTTTGCAAGAAGAGAGTTTATGGCAAGTAGACTTTGACAACCTGTATTTCTGAAACACTTTAAACAAAACTCATCAAGGCATCTTGTGTGAAACAGAAATAAATAGATTGCATACAAGTATAAGAATCATGTGTATAAAGACAGAGAAGAAACAACACATGTAGAGAGAGGTGAAAGAAACATACATCCACATATAGAAAGAAAATAAGTACAATGTATGTAAAACTGGTCAAAAGACCTCATATACAAGATCAGTGTATCTATAAAGAATAGAAAAGAAAAGATACATCAAAACCTCACTACATCCCTCAAAAATATCAACACTCCCCCTATCAAAATGTCCTATACTAACTCTCCCCCTAAAATGACTACTCTCATAACCCAAAACTACTCCCCCTTTTTGTCACGAGTGACAAAGGGTAGAGTGTCATGTAGACATCTCATCAGTAGAGCTAGCAGCTCCATCATCATCATCCGAAGCATCATCATCATCCTCAGAGTCAGAAGTCGCTGGAGGAGGTGGTGAAGGAGTAGCCTCTGAAGCAAAACCACCCATGGTCGCCTGTCGTCGTGTAATACGACCAACACGAACATTCACCTGATACAACTCAGTGGAGAGTGTATCGAGGCGAGTGTCCATGCGCTGCAGCTGCGCCATAATATCTCCAAGTGATACATCGCCAGTAGAGGAAGAAGGAGCAGATGTAGATAGAGCTGATCTGGATGGAGCTGAACGGGAGGGAGGAGTGGAATCCGTCTGTCGCGACCTAAACTGAGCCTCACTACGTTTTACGGTAGCGGCATCTATAGCACAGATGTGAGTGAAGTGGTCGGACACTGGAAAAGGGATAGAAAAATGGAGTAAGATCCTCGTGATAGCGGAAGGAAAGATGAGCTTATCACGGGACGCTGAATCTAGATGGACATCTATGATAGAAAGGATGAAATGAGAAGGAAAATCTATAGTAAGATGCTCTAGAAGTGATAACAAAAATCGAGCACGAGGATCTGTGATAGAGTTGTAGTGAGAGAGTGGATGGAGTACAAAGGTCATCACCATGTTTAGAAATCTAGGACCTTTAGCAAAAAGCCTACATGATGTGTACTGATACTCACCCCAATCAGCAGGACACTGACAGAAGGCAGAGATGAGCTCATCTTTGGACACAGTCCGCAGACGCTCACAGGAAAGATAGTCAGGAAAATCTATCCTAGGAACCCTAAGTACATCCACAACTAGCTGCGGTGTAACAGGGATGCGTGTACCTCGAACGCGAGTAAAAAAGAGAGGTACTGAACGATCAATCCCGTGCATGTTGGAGTAAAACTCCTGAATGAGCACGAGAGGACAAGTGACCGGGATGTCACACAGTGACTCCCATCCCCTACTGTGAATGACAGAGGGAAGGTCAGTGTAGGCGAAGTTCGCCAAAATGACTTGGCGTTCCGAATGAACACCTCGTCTAGAAAAGTTCTCAGAAAATGCCTTATGAGCATCTCCATCACGGAACCGAAGGTTAAGAGGAGCAGAATCAGAAGAAGAGGAAGCTCCAGAACGTAGAGGGTTCCGAGCCGGAGTGGATTTACATTTGGGTGCCATAGACATTACTAACGTAAAAGAATGAGAAAGAGATAGAGAGGGAGACAATCAGAAAAGTCCCAAAACAGTTCATATATATCAGATATATTGAACAACAAGTACATATGCATGGGAATGCATGAACATGTGACATGCAAAGGAAAAAAAACATCATGGGCTTAGCCCAATCCAATCCTAGCAGCACACAAACATAGAACACACATCTAAATGCATGTAAATACCATTCTAATGCACATGAAATGCAATGTATGACATTTTGAAAACATTTAATTTCAAACCCAACCCAAAATTTAAAGAAAAACTCATTAATTTTGAAAAACCCCAAAAATTTCCAAAAATCCCAAAACCTTAGTTTCAAAACATGAAATGCATGAAAAAGGAAGAGAAAAATGATCTTACCAAGTGATTGAAGCAAGGGAAGACCGAAAATGAAGAGGGTTTGAAGATTTGAGTGAGAGAAAAGTGGTTGGGAGATGAAAAGCCTTCGGACAGATCGAGAGAGATCGAGAGAATGAGAGAAAAAATGCGACAAGGCCTTATATAGACACCTCAGAAAATCTCGATAGCTGAGGTGTCGAGAGGTATCGAGGAAGGTGTCGAGGAAGGTGTCGAGGATTTGGCCTTCGATAGCTTCAGGTGTCGAGAGGTGTCGAGGTACAAGATCAATTTCAAAGATCAGAATCTCGATCAATCGACAAGGTATCGAGAAGACAGAAGATTTCTCGATCTATCTACCAGGTGTCGAGACAGGTGTCAAGATTGCGATTAGAAAAGGCTTGAGAAGCTCGACAGATGACCAGGTATCGAGGAGGTGTCGAGGAGGTGTCGAGCCATCAGATAAAAGCAGTTTTTCGAGAAGAAAAAAACACAGACATGAATGCAATCCATCATACACCTCAACCAAAGGTCCAATCAACATTTTAAGCTCTCAAAATCATCTCTCAATCAAGAAATTTAAGCACATGGATCCTCTAAAACACACACACACACACTAAACAAGTCTAACCAATTTTATATTTCAAAAACAAGTCAAGATAGTTTAGTGAGCATACATTAGCACATGTAAAACACTTGTGATGGTCAAATCACATTGTACCTGCACATGTATCAAAAGTAGCAAAGAATGTTGCGTGTTGTGTGTGAAAAACATCACAAGATTGCATATGTGTATACATGTTATGACGATCTGAGATATGAGAAAATAACTTTAACTCACACACAATCATAACTGTTTGATGGGGACTATCACCTTTGAGGTATATCCTATGACTCCCACATCTCCTAGAAAACACGCTTGCAATCATATTTAAAGCATTTTAATCTTTTAGCTTTATCTTTTCTTTGCATATTTTCTTTTAAGCATATCATGCATGGGCATAAAAAGAGAGAAAAGAAATACCCATCATGTTAAACATAGACATTGCACTTTTGCTATGCCGAAGCATACGGATGTCTTTGACACTGCACTTTTGCTATGCCGAAGCATACAGGTGTCATACTATGATTGGCGGGTAACAGTGGTGAGATGGTCATTTATGCCTTTCTCTTAGGATTTTCTAGTTCTACCCGTCAAAAAGAGTGATATGAGTGTTAAGTTTAAGAGATAACTTAATCTTACTCATCACAAACAAGAGCCACAAAGCTCACTTGCTTAGTTGTGCATAGGGATGCTCATCTAAGCTACAAAAGATAAAAAGTTTAGAAAACTTTGTTTCAATGGCCATCCAAGGTACACAAGTACCAATGTACACAAAACACACACTGTTTTTGTATTTTTCAATTTTTCAATTTTTTTTAATATTTTTATATCAAAAACAAAATAAACAAAACTGAAAATAAACAAATAAAAACATGTTATCAAAGCAAAGCAAAAACTAGACTGACTCAGCAAAAATGTAAAACACACAAGCAATGCAACAAACAAGAAAAACAAGAAGGGAAAAGAGAGTGATGAAATCACTTAGAATCCTTTTTCTTCCACACCTTGGAAGAACCTTTCCTTTAATTGAACCCTTGAACTGGCGGTGAGGGGGAAGAATTGAGACCGTTCAAGTTCGAAAGGAACATGAGGGCTTTTAAAAGATCTCCAAGAGGAGCAAGAGAGGATTGAAGCTGATTTTGGCTTCCAGAAGCTATCATGCCATTACTCTGTTGAGTGGCTAACCACTTATAGCAATTTGGTCGAGTATGACCGGTAGCTCCACAATGATGACAGAGATGCTGCTTCTTTTGTTTAGGCTTTTGAGAGTTAGCCTTCTTAGCCCTAGGATTTTTAGCATCTTTCTTATCTTACTTAAGGGGTTCTCCTAAGATAGATTTACTCTTGTCTAGGTTCTCATTAGCTAATTCAGTTTTAACCTCAGTGTTCTCAATTTCAGTGTTATTAGCAGGAGAAACAAAAACAGTATTACTAGTAGAAGCAGTATTAGAGAAGGAAAGACCATACCCCAAGCCAGTTCGATCCGAAGCAGATTTCTGATTGCTAAGCATCTCATCAAGCTTTGCACTTGAAGTCCTCTCCAGTTGAGCTCTGACTTGAAACAGCTCCGCTTCAAGCTTCTTGGTCTTCTCAGCCAAAAAGTTGTTCTCAAATCTCAGTGCTCCAATAGTTTGATTTGCCTCATCAAACTTTGTGGACAACTCTTCATGATCAAGTTCCACATCACTGAGCTTCTTGGTGGCCAGCCTATATAATTTCTCATGCTTCTCAGAGAGCTTGTAAAGCTTCTCATAGGCTGAATGGATATCATCTTGATCATCCATCTTCTCAAATTTGGACTCTACCAGTTCTTCTTCTTCATCCACTTCTTCAATAATCCCTTCAGTAGAATTGACTGTGGCAGTGAAGGCATTTAAGATTCCGTCATCTTCATTGTCAGAATCATATTCAGACTCAGTGTCACTTAAGGTTGCAGCAAGTGCCTTGTTTTTCCTAATGCTCTTGAGATATGTAGGACACTCATGTTTCATGTGTCCGAACCCATGACATCCAAAACACTTTGGTCCTGCAGGAACAGTGTACTGACTGCCCTCCTTAGCATCCTTCTTCCCTTTGTCTTAGCTTTTAAACTGAGAAGAACTGGACTGCCTGTGGTCCTTGTCGAAGCTCCTTCCATTGGCATTCTTCATAAACTTCTTGAACTGCCAGGTAATGTAGGACTTCATCTTGGAATCTTCATCATCGGAAGACTCATCTGTATCACTGCTCTTTGCCTTCAAGGCCAAGCTTTTGCCTTTACTTAACTTGCCAATCCTAGATAACCCTATCTCATAGGTTTGCAAGTTTCCAACTAGCTCAGTCAAAAGAATCTTGTCAATGTCCTTTGATTCCTTTATTGTCGTAATCTTGGCATGGAATCTCTTAGGTAGAGATTTGAGCACCTTCCTTACAATCTTGGGTTTAGGGATGGTTTCCCCAAGATTGAAGGCTGAGTTCACTATGTCCTTGAGCTTGGCATAGAACTCATCAAACGACTCATCCTTCTCCATCTTAATTTCTTCAAAGCTTGTAGTGAGCCTTTGAAACTTTGAATCTTTGACAGCCTTTGTTTCTTCATAGGTTGTCTCAAGGATGGTCAAAGCCTCCTTAGCAGTTTCAGTTGAGGATATCTTCTTGAACTCCTCATTGGTGACTGCGCTAAATGGGGCATTTAGCGTTCTGCTGTTGAAGTTGGCCGCCTTGATCTTAGCATCATCCCAATCGGCCGGTTCTTCTTTTGGCTTAGTCCAGCCAATCTCTACAGCTTGCCACACCTTCTCATCTAAAGACTGCAAGAAAGCTCTCATGCGTACTTTCTAGTATGCATAGTTAGTGCCATCAAATAAATGAGGTATGATTAATGACTGTCCTCTATCCATGACAAACAGGGGTCAATGGATCAACACAGCAAAGATTAAACCTAATCAGAGTGTGCCTGCTCTGATACCACTTGATAGGCCACAATCTGAATGACCCCTTGTGATTAAACCAATTAATTAATTAGCCAAGTTATTAATTAATCAATTTATCATGCAATTGCGTGGAAGCATAAACAAATCACCAAAAACTAAATATGCAGCGAAAATTAAATAACACAGTGATTTGTTTACGAATGGGAAAAACACTAACGGCAAAAAACCCCACCGGGTGATTTTCTGGTCACCACTCCCGAAACTCCACTATTATCAAATCAAGCGGTTACAAGTAAAGGAATCCCAAGTACCTTACCAACCTACAGTTGAACCCTTACCCCAATACCCAATTGGACTTGATCTGTGGTAACAATTTCCACCTTTGATGCACGGCTCCCAAGTACGTGACTAACCAATGCGCGGATCCCAATACGCGACTTCAAACACCAACTAAGAAGGAGAGGTTGGCTGCAAAGTTCTTCAGTTCATCCTACACGATGAAGATCAGGAAGATGCTTGGTTACAAAACCCTATGGTGCAAATACACAGCAACTTCTTGAGAGAAGATGAACTAGGTCAAGAACTTCGTCTTTTGATCACAATTTGCTTGAATAGAGATTGCTCAATGCTTTTGCAACTTGTGTACAATTTGACGGCTCTTAAAACAATCCTTTTATATGATTAGGGTTAGAACAAAAGAAGGCCCAAAAGCATATTCACGGATCCCAAGGAAATCAGATCAGAAAATCTGATTTTGCAATTCTCGACAGATAGCAGGTGTCGAGGTAGCTATCGAGTAGGTGTTGAGAATTAATGAACTTGCACTTCAGCTTGCTTTTTCTTGGACAGACTTGATGACTTCAACACTTGATCTTGAAACCTTGTTTCTTGAAGTATTAAAAACACCTAGAACTACCCAATTACAAGTAGAGTGCGTTTTGTCAAAAGGATTAGCCAATTTACATAAATAAGTGACATATGTTCTTAACAAGTGAACACACATATGTCCTAACAGGAAGCACGAAAGCTAATAATAGTATAGAAGTTGAAGTGTAAACAGGAGAGTTGTTAGCAACCATGCATAAAATTAGTTAATATCAGTTGGATAGCTTTAATGGTGATGAGCTCAGGTACTGTAGTATAAATAGCTTCAAACCAAATAGGGAAGCCATCATACCGTACAACAAATTGGCAATAGCCGGGAAACAAAGAACAATAAAATGGGAAAGAATTTGAGCATTGTAGCAATTTGCTTGCTATTGTTGTTGGCATCCACCAGTGCCGGGCAAGTCTTCGACGTGAAATCATTTGGAGGACAACCTAATGCCGAGATCACCCAGGTATAAATATGTGTAGCACAATTAACTATGCCTAATTAACATGAAAAGTGGGTTCTAGTTAACTTAACTAGTAAAGTTTTTTAATGTCAAATAAAAGTACTCAGGTTCAAAGTCTGCTTACACTAAAAACTCTTTGGTGTCTTGACTAGATGATAAAACATTAACATGAAAAATGATTGTAATATACTGATTTCGATTTTTCATAATGTGTTTATTAGGCTTTGACAAAAGCTTGGAAAGCTGCATGTGCAATAGTAGGAAGTAAAGTTGTGATTTCAGCCGGGACATACAAGCTAGGTGTAGTGAATTTATTAGGTCCATGCAAAGGGGCTATTGAGTTTAACCTTCAGGGCACCCTACAGGCCCCATCAAATGTTGCCTCCTTCAACGGTAAAGACTTTTCGGTTTCTTTTCAACGTATCGACAGTCTCATTGTGTTAGGTGGTGGAGTTTTTGATGGCAAAGGACAAATGGCATGGCAAAAAAATAATTGTGCTGAAAAGTACAGCTGCAAAACACTTCCTATCGTAAGATTTCAATCTTAATAATTAGCATTTAAATTCCATTATATTTATGTAGATATATACAGACACTACAACTATAAGAACTTTAACCATCACGAAATACTAATTCAAGCACTTATTCGTTTAATGATGTTAAGGATATTATCATATTATTAATAATTTGATATAAGCTTTATATAGTGAGGTGTCAGAACTCACCAAAAAAGATAATTCCAAATTTATATATGAGAAAGTCCAAATATGGAATATGGACACAACTTCTGTGCCATGACCCTAACTTGTGCCACTATGTGCAATGGAGAAAAAGTGGTGGTTAAAGGTGAAAGCGATGGTTCACCAATCATACTCGTATATAACATCAAGCTGTGACAAATTGTTTTGTCCAAAAAGACTTTTTCATATAGTATTGTTAAGTAGTACCAACCATATTCATTGATATATATTTGTAATTTTTTTTAATATAGTAATTCAAAGAAGCGTTAGCATTTTACTATAATATATTTAAATGAAAATATTTTTAGCAGAATATTTAAATGAAACTATGGCGTTCACATTTGGTGTTTTGATTTATCTAACTTGTAAACATGAACAAAATTTAAGGTTCGATTTCGTGACAAATTCAATAGTCCGTGACATTAAATCGAAGGACAACAAATTTTTCCACATAAACGTTATGGGATGCAAGAACTTGCAAATCCAACATTTTACTATAACTGCACCCGGAGATAGCCCCAACAACAATGGAATCCACATCAGACGTTCATCTTGTTGGTTAAATCTAGTTTTGTATCTCATACAAAACACACAGCGGAAGCAACAAACAAAGATCTATTTCATTCATGATTGATAACTTGCACTACATAAATTTCAGAATTTAAGAACAAGATAGCGTACCTTAGTGCAGTGAAATTCAAAACAAAAGATTATAAGTACTTGAGAACACTTTTAATCTTCACTCCAATTCCACTTTACGCCCAAGAAGTGTGGTCTCTCAATCAGTTTCCAAGGGAGAATAATTGAGTGGCTTCACTCGCACATACACACCACTTCACAATGGTGTCTCTCCTTTTATTTTATTTTTTTCTTTTTTGAAAAAATTCTGTATGTTTCTCCCTTTTATAACTAACTGATTATCTAATTGAGCTGGCTTATTGGGCCTTTCCAGTTGGGCTTTAGTGTGTGGCTTGGAGTGGGACCAAAAGGGACCAATAAGACACTAGCTCCAATGGGCCTTGGGCTTTTCTGTCAACTCTTGACAAGTCCAAAGTTACCATTAATTATATTTAATACCACTATATAAATATAATTGTACTCTAGGCCTTATTAATTAATTATATCCCAAGACTTTATTATTCATGCACCCCCTCATAAAATATTCATAGTAATACAAAGTCATGAATGTAGACTGCCACTTTGTAAATTACTACATCTTAATCCTTGAGTACCTGGTTTAATCTTTTTAAGTTATTCATTATATATTTATGAAATCCAATTTCATAAATATATACTTTAGTAATTTCTTACCAAAGTGGTTAGGCCTAACTCTCTGAATAACTAAACCCATTAAACTTATCTCAAGGGAATATTTTATATCTTCGTCAAGAGACTATGAATTCCATTTTGAGAATATATGTTCCATCAACACTAAATGTGGCTGCCCAACATACTGAGGTTTTGACCGTTACTTTAGATCTCACTCCTGATATATCAAAGCAACCTACACTTCATGATCAGGTCCATTATTCTCTCAGGATTAAGAGTTCATGCAAATATAAGTCGTGAGATTTATTATTCATTTGACAGTTGTTAGGAGAATAATAAATCTTACAGTGGTCCAGTTCAATATGTCTTAACTCTTAAAACATATTAACACATCAATTAGAAGTCTCCACTTCCATGATCAAGACAAATCATCTTAGTTGTTATGTTATAGTTTTCGCAGATGAAATGCCCAATTTCATCACCGACTATGAACTAAAATTCTGAGTTTACAAAGAACTTGTGACTTATATCTTCTGTGACTAAATCACATAAATCACATGCTATGCATCTCATGGACTAAATGATAATGTCCGAATATTCATGTTACCATTATTTTAGGTAATAATAAAACAATTTTATTAATTACAATATTAAGTCATACATAATGTCATACATAATATCATACGTAACATCATACAATAGGATTTAAGGGCACTAATCCCAACACATCTAAGATCACCATCATCAATGCCAATATTGGAATAGGTGACGATTGCATCTCCATTGGTGATGGAACCCAAGATATTACTGCTAACCAAGTAATTTGTGGACCTAGCCATGGTATCAGCGTTGGAGGTCTTGGAAGGTACCAGAATGAACAACCTGTTTCAGGAATCAGAGTAATTGGTGGCACCCTTAGCAGTACAAAGAATGGTGTTAGGATCAAAACATGGCCTTCTCCCCCTCCTGGGAGTGCTTCTGATATGCATTTTGAGAATACTATCTTGAACAATGTTGCCAGTCCTATCCTCATTGATCAAGGCTACTGCCCAAACAATCAGTGCCCAAACAAGGTTATTATAAACATCACAAATATATACACTCATTTTGATGTTAAAAGTTAAAAAAAGAAAAACAAATTACAGATACTACTATCAAATTCTTGTGTGGGTTTTTGTTTGTTTGTTTTGCTTTCAGTCTCCCTCGAAAGAGTTAGCTTCAAGAACATTAGAGGCACTTCTGCAACAAAGGAAGCTGTGAAGCTTATTTGCAGTAATAGTGTACCATGCCAACAAGTGGTGGTTGCTGACATTGATCTCGTATACAAGGGAGCAGGAGGATCTGCTACTTCCACTCGTGTTAATGTCAAGCCCACCGTTTCGGGCAAGCAGAATCCTCCTGCTTGTACCAGCAAACAATAATAAAATGCCTCCCAAGCTATTGTAACTAATGCGGAATAAGGAAATGCTATTTGCAAATAGGTCATAGGAGTTCCATTCTAAGTAGAATTTCATTTACTTTAGTCTATCATGTTCCCTTTTTCTTTATTTAAATGAAATTGTGGAATGTTGGATAGTAATTTTTAGATTTGTTTGAGTTCAGCCTTTTACTAAAAGCTGCTATGATCTGGAGTGTTGTTGTAGATAGTATTTGTTCTATTACTGTAGCTGGGATATTTCGGAATAAAACAGAAATTGTTATTAAACTCTTTGTAATTTTTTTTTTATTCTTCACCAAATACATGCTTGTGTTCATGATATGGTAACATTCAATTCATCTGCATGCATGTTTTTAATGCCAAATTAACTTGCTTTCACACTCTTCGACGACGGTAAGATATAAAACTCATAAAACAGACGTCATATATTCTAATTTGTGTTTCTAAATATTGCATATTTTTAATATATATTTCTGTAACAACTAAATTTTAATCACATTTATTTTTAAAAATACAAAACATATTATTGAAGTTGATTATACCACCAACGCAAAAATTAAGATAGGAAATAAAAAACTAATTACATAAATATTTAGTAAACTTACTTAATTTTCTTACAAAAATGAAACAATTTTGGATGATTAATCTACATATTCTAACAAATTATTAACAACGAAATTAAATGATTTCAATTACCTAAATGGTTTTTTGCGTTAACTATTGTCTTTTATCAATAATTTTGTAGCTTAGTGATGTAGACACCATATTTTGTCCACCCTTGATTTGTGTGCTAGACCCCGAAAATTCCAAAAATATTATCTTTTCTCCATGGGGCCGCAGAAGAATCTATATTGACGTGGGACAACCTGTTCGGGCATCGCAGCACTCAAATTGCCTTTTTTGGTCAAATTGACCAAAATACCACTGGTCAACCCTAGGTAGATTGAAAGTCAAAGTCGGCCAAAATCATCCCCAAAAAACATTTTTCATGTTTCTACATCAAGCCCGAGCTACTCGGTGATTTTCGTCAACTTTAACTAAGTTTGACCCGAGGTTGACTCCCAAGGACACCAAAAACCTTAATTTTGATTCAACTATTAGAACGGGTTGGGACTACCGCAATTGCAAATATTAATAAATTACCTTTCCAATAACTATTCATGGGTTGAAATTGGAGTTAAAACGCTTGAGATATCTAGAAAACTGTGAAAATTGCTTTAGCACACTTCTCAAGGCCATAAATGGTGATCCGACCGTTGGATTTTCAATTTCATTAGTGTTCTGGAAACTAGACATCTAGCGTTTTCTAGGGACATCAAGATCAGCTCAATCCAAATATGGGAAGGCCTTCAAATATGCATCGGAAGCTGGATTGAGCAAAAGGCCGAAATAGTTGATGTCAAAAGGGTGGCCGGCGGTCCTACAAGGTGTGCCAGAAGCCGAAGAGTCACTTTTCAACTATAAAAGCTTCCAAACCCCTCATTTTGCAAAAAAAAAAAAGAATTTTGGGCAGTTTTTCTAGGCAGATTCTCTCTCTCCTCTCTCTAATTTCTCTCCCAAACACATCCAAACACCTTTAAACACCTTAGATTCTCCTTTTTCCTCTACAATCATCAAGGTAGTGTTCTTACACCCAATCTTCCTCTCGTTGGTTCAATAGCTTGGATTTGATGTTTAGGGGTGTGGATGCAGCTTTTTAGCTACAATCCACACCCTTCTCTTTTTATAGCTTTTTCTTAGCTTTGTCCTGCTTAATAAAATGCTTTATTGCTTTTCCAAGCTTTATTCTTGCTTCGTAGCATGTCTTTATAGTTTTTCTAGCACATTTCCTTGCTTATGCCATGATTTATCGCTTTGATGTTGTTGGGCTAGCCTTCTTGGGCTAGGATATGTCCAAATTTAATGTTTGTGCTTAGATCCACATGCTTTTAGGCTCACTGCCATGTTTACGCTCTACATGCTTTTAGGCTCCTTGCCATGTTTTCGCTTAGAGTTACATGCCTATGTGTTCTTTGTCTTGTTTACGCTTAGATCTACATGCCTATGTATTCTTTGCCATGTTTGTGCTTAGATCCACATGCTTTTAGGCTCCTTGGAATGTTTACGCTTAGATGTACATGCCTATGTGTTCTTTGCCATGTTTATGCTTAGATCTACATGCTTTTGTGCTCTTTGCCTTGTCTACGCTTAGATCTATATCTTTGAGTGATCTATGCCTTGTTCATGTGTATAGATCTACATGTTGGTTGCTATGTCATGAGCTTCTAAAGTCCTTCTACCTCTTGATATCTCTCTTTCCTGTGTTTTGGCCCTTATTGGTGGGTGTAGATCTAGATCCTGTGGTCTAGACCTACATCCATACACCTAGGCCTGTATTTAGGGGTTTGGATAATTTCCTTTACATGTCTATGTTTGCTTACTTGCATCGATGCTTTATCTCCATGTTAGCCTCTCTAGATCTAGGCTTTACCATGCTTTGTGCCCTCCATGGGCTTGTGCTTGTGTGGTTGCATCCATCCCTCCTAGGGATTGATTAGGTGTGACCATTTGTGAGATACACCCCCGTGGTGTTGGTGTGCTTGATACACACCTTTCTTCGCTTTGCGTGACGTTATTATGCTTGCCTTGCTTGCTTTGTGCCACCCGTTTGGCTTTCCTTGCTTCTATGCTTTCTCTTTGCACACTTGCCTACATGTTCATGCATGCATTTGTGTCTAATGGAACTATGGACATTTGATCCAAACCTACATTTGTCCTCCTAGGCCACCCCCTTTTGTTTGATAACACTTTTTTCTGCCTCTTCATGTTCTTCACATTCTTGTTTGCCCCCGTTTGGCATCTATTCTTAGCTTGTCTTTTAGCATTCTTTCCTTCTATTCTTTTCTTTGCTTGTCTAGGGGCTTGTTTCCTTGCTTGTTGCACGTACACGCATGGAGCTAGGATGCTTGGAGTGAGGACACGACCTCCTAGGCTCAAGCGAAATGGGCAAAGAAGCAAGCAAGAAGATGCAAGCCCACCAAGGGGCAATGTTCAATAGATTAGGGAGCCTAGCCCTTCTAGAGCGGTTTTCTCTTTCCCACTCTCTATGCCTCTTCTCTAGATCATGTATTAGGGTCTCCTTCCATGTGCCCCCTTTTATTTTCTTGCTCCTTGCTTAGGTCGCATTCCCTGGGTATGGCAATGTTTGTTTAACATTTCCTATACCTTGCAAGGCCACCCGTTTGGCTTTCCTTGCTTCTATACTTTCTCTTTGCACGCTTGCCTACATGTTCATGCATGCGTCTGTGTCCAATGGAACTATGGACATTTGATCCAAACCTACATTTGTCCTCCTAGGACACCCCCGTTTGTTTGATAACATGTTTGTTTGCCTTTTCATGTTCTTCACATTCTTGTTTGCCCCCGTTTGGCATCTATTCCTAGCTTGTCTTTTAGCATGCTTTCCTTCTATTCTTTTCTTTGCTTGTTTGCGGGCTTGTTTCCTTGCTTGTTGCACGTACACGCATGGAGCTAGGACGCTTGGAGTGAGGACACAACCTCCTAGGCTCAAGCGAAATGGGCAAAGACGCAAGCAAGAAGATGCAAGCCCACCAAGGGGCAATGTTCAATAGATTAGGGAGCCTAGCCCCTCCAGAGCGGTTTTCTCTTTCCCACTCTCTATGTCTCTTCTCTAGATCATGTATTAGGGTCTCCTTCCATGTACCCCCTTTTATTTTCCTGCTCCTTACTTAGGTCGCATTCCCTGGGTATGGCAATGTCTGTTTAACATTTCCTATACCTTGCAGGGCCATACCCTTGGAACGTTGGCAATGTCTAATTTACTTTTCCGCTCTGTGTGGTTGCATTGTGCATGATGTATGTATAGGAATATTTGCTTGTATATGGGTGATTGTGCACTTTGCATTGTGCATGATGCATGTATATCTATATTTATATTTGCTTGTCTTGATCCATGTCATCAAGTGAAATTGGTTTCCTCATGTATGTGACATGCATCAACATGCGTGATGCTTTGAAGGGCTTCGACTCGTCACAGTACGAGCATGTCGATATGCACCGTATACACAAACGCGAAACATTGCCGATGCGCCATAGCGCACCAAACACGAAACTCTATCGGATTTTCTCCGTGAAAATGGGGCATCCCTATTCCCGTATTCTCATGTTGAAGGCTTGGTTAGAATAGCATTTTGCGTGCTATAACGCAACTGAGGCAAAGCGCCGCCGAATTTCTGCCATGAAAATAAGGCGAAATGTTGTCGGATTTTTTTTTGTAGAAATTTGGCAACGACTTCAAACTCACTTAGAAAGCATTGATTGAGACCATACCTATTGCTAATGTCTAAAAATTACGATTTTTCCAAACCAAAGGACTGTCTTTGGACAAGAGTTGTGGGGTGCCTAACACATTCTCCACACATAACCAGACTTCCAAACTCAAGAATCAAGATTTTTTGTCCATTCACATTAGATTAGGAAAAATGCCCTTTTTCTTAACCTAGGATCAGTAATAAAATCAAATAGACTAAGGTGACCAATCACACCTTAGAAAAACCCAATGATTGGTGGCGACTTCACTTACCCATTGTAAGGTTGAATTTAATCAACCATTCTGTTGTCTTTATTTCGTGCCAAATTTGCTTGTATTTTAGCATTTAGTAACCCTGTATTTAGGTGGGATTCATGTAAGGATAGTGTGTGAGAGAGTGTGAAGAAATGCTCAAGAGTGTGCAGTGAAGTAGGGACTCGCGGCTGGATCTCGCGGGTAGCTCACGGCTTACAAGCCGCCAGAAGATGCTCACATGCCAAGCATGCGAAGAAGTTGAAGCGTCATGCCAGCTGGAGCACTATAGGACAAAAAGTCCAGACTGGCCATTCAGTTATCTCACGGCTCAGTCAAGTCGCGAGGCCAAGCCGCCAACCAGCTCTGTTTTGGAAAAATGACTTTTCGCATTCCAAACACCCACCACTATATATAGACCCTCATACCCACGAAATGTAAAGAGCTTCCAGAGATAATTTTGAGAGAGAAACCCTAGAGAAAAAGAAGATTGATTCATCCACAATCTTCACATAGAGACTCTTCAAATTCCTCTACTCTCACCCTCTCCATTGTTACATCCTTGAGAGGTTCTTACCCAAATCCTTTTCTCACCATACGCACATCTATGAGAAGGCTATTTGGTGCTTTGGGAAGCAGTTAGAAGGGACTAATGGTTATTGGTTGATGCTATGGGCTATAACAGAATCAGGTAAGCTAAAGAAGACAAAGGTTCGGCGCAACCTCGTTGGAGCAAGAAGCTTGGAGGGCTTAGGTACACTGTGAAGATTAGGCTTGGAGGCTCTTCTGCTATTCATGTATCCCAACTTCATTTGTTAGTGGATTATTAACCGCTTGGAGGGCGGCGGAGAGGTTTTACGCTGAGGGCTTCGGTTTCCTCTTCGAACACATCGTTGTGTTGTCCTTGTGTTTGCATCTCTTTTCCCTTAATCTTTGCCATTTAATTTCTGCAGTGGATGTGATTTTATTTGGTTTAGATTGTTTATAAATTCTTGTATAAGCTTATGTTCATTTTTCACACATACATTGTTTGATATTAATCTTGAATTGGTAATTTGTATATTGGGGGTCTAAACGTCCATAGTGTTATATACACTATTTGAACATTCACCCATGGTAATTTCCTTAAAATCAACTCATATTCCAATCACACACCTGACGTATGACACACCTCCATATATCATCTCTCACACCGAGGCCAAGATGAGATGAAAGGCGTGCGAGTGTCGCCACGACGGGTGGTTGAGTAGCTGTGAGGCGTCGAAAAATGACATAACACGCTATCTTTTATTAAGAGAATCACAATTTAAATCCTCCTAATATTAACTATAAAATTATAAAGATAAAATTACTACCTTTTTTAAAGACCTAAATGAAAAAATTTTCATTCAAAATGACAAATATTTACATTTTTAGTTTTTTAGTTTTTTAGTTTTTTGTTTTTCGTTTTTTGTTTTTTGTTTTTTGTTTTTTGTTTTTGTTTTGCATTGGTGTAAAAGATAACTGAGTATGAATTAATCATAACTATTCAATCTAGGCCTATGCATATGCATAAAGTTTACTTAAATAAAATTGGAAAATAAGAAATATATTTTAAATATGATGGTATCCCCATTGATATAATCTCTTGTACTCCCTTTACGTTTCAAATAATATTATTTTCATATCCAAAAAAAAAAAAAAAAGTACTGCTTACGTACTATTTACATATTATTGAAGTCTATTATTACTATATCATGTATTGTAAATAGGAGTGTTATGTCATTCCAAGGCAAACATAACTATTTTTTCAGCTACTACTAATGGTTGTGATTGAAAATAATAAAGCTTTAATTTGCAAAATGCAATAGCAACCAATGGGTCACTTTTAAATACAATATTAAGAAACGAGGCTAGATCCTTACAACAGCTTAATAATAATTTTAATCAATTTAATCAGATATTAACTGGACAGTTAAGCAATCAAGATTCAAGTTTGACATTGATCATGGACAAACATTTTCAATGTAGTGAAAAATATACACACCCACACAGAGACTTTATCGGGCAAAAACCCAAACTGTAAAAAACACTATGGGACTAAGCCCAACTCAATAAGTCGACTATTAAAGGATGGTACAATACATTATATACTCATACGACGTTCCCATAGTAGTAGCCGGTTTAGGAACCTCAGCTTCTTACTTCGCTGATACTCGTAGCCAGTTTATGAACCTTAGCTCCTTGCTTTGGCTAGCTATTGCTAATGTTGCTGTAGACATCAAAATTTTATGATGTATTCGCATTCGTCTGGTTGATCATGATCGAATATTTGTGTCTAGTTAATTTCCAATTGATGATGTGTCAATAGAGGACAATCAACAAACGAAATCAAGCCACGTGGCAAGCCCATGAGTTACTATGATGCACATAGCAATGGCATGTGTTCAAGCCATGGGGTTGTGTGAAATATGAAAGCCATGTGGCAACGCTAGAATAAAAGATGCACATGGAAAGTTCTTATTAAATACACGACCAAAATTAAATTCAAATTCAAAATTTGTAATTAAATCTCAATAAATACTGAGTGAAAATTGCAAATTAATGATCATTGAGTCGCCTATAAATATAGGCTTCTCGTATGAGAAAAAAAAGATAGACACTTAGAGAGAAAAACCCTATTGAAACTCTGTCAAAATAGAGAGTCATCTCTAAGTCCAAAAGAGCATCACCGATCCCTCAGAATCAAGGCTCATTCCTACTTCTTCAAATCAAATTAAGGATTTTCCATCATGTTCCTTTGATTTGGTACGAGATTAAGCCAACGTCTCTTGCATCAAATCAAGTACATACGTTCAACTACTCATTAAACTCGGAGACTAGAACGCACGATTCAAGATCAAGCTGCATAGCTCTTTGGATTTTAAAGCTTCTTAGAGATCAAATCAGAGGAGTTTATTTTATTCTATCATTTTAAAGAGTTATATAGATAACTGTACTCACTTCCATATCAATCAATATAAATTGATCATTTGGTACATTGTTTCGCGACAGTGTTATTTATCTCTTATGAAATATTTTTTTGTACAAATTTCAAGAACGCTTGGTGGGAGTCCATCCTAGAAATCTTCATGTCTCCAATCTACCCAGATCAATGGCCTCAAAGAAGTCTAAGATACCCATGAATGCAATCGAAAAAGTTGGAGGTTTAATGAGCAACAATACTTCCACGGGTCCCAGTTGATTGCTTAAAATTACACTATTATTTTAGTTTCAATAGGCAACATCACAAAAATTTTATGTTTAATTACACGTAAATATATGAGTTTAAAAGATATCTCTTATATATATTCTTAATGTGTATTTTTCTCTTAAGGGAGATTAAAACTAGTCAACTAATCATGCAGACATGCAACTAAGAGAATCCAAGGGTCAAGATCAATTGGGGCATGACTTCTAAGCATTAAAAAAAAAAAAAGGTATTGGAATTAAAAAGGGATGAAAAATATTCGTTCAAGCCAAAATTGGAAAAATCCTGATATGGATACATTCTACTTTGTTTTAGTATTTTTGCCATAACTTATTACATAAATGTCCAAAAGTAGAAAATATTCAACGTTTTAGCTTAACACAAATTCAAAAAAAAAAAAAAAAAAAAAATCGTTTTGGAGGCCAAAAGTGGGATGGAAGTTGATAGCAAATACAATTCCAAAAATCACTAATTTTACATCCTAAATTTGTGGGATTTTTCTCTTTAGCTTTTGGAGGAGGCTGACACAATAAAGGAGGAAAAGTCCTAGAACATTTTTTAAATCTTTTTTTCTTCTTCTTTTAGAGGTTTAGCATTGTTTTTATTGATTTCTTTTGCCTAACTACGTGTGGCTAAATCTCTAGATAGGGTTAGAGGTGAAACCTAATATTTTTAACATGTGTTCTTGGTGTTAGAACATATGTGATTCAATGTTAGGAATATATGTCAATAGTTTATGCAATTGGCTAATCCTTTGACAAAACGTACTTTACTTGTAATTGGGTAGATCTAGGATGTGTTTAATACTTCAAAGAACAATGTTTCAAGTTCAAGTGTTAAAGCCATACAAGTTTGTCCAAGAATCAAGTGAGAAAGTGCTGGATTTTAAAGCTCAACCCGTGGCTCGTTAGCTATCTCGATAGATGGCTATCTATTGAGGTTTATGAAACTTAGTTTTTCAGAAATGTTTTTCATCCAATCTGTGGATGTATGTTTGGGCTTTCTTTTCTCACAACCCTAAACATATATAAGGATTATTTTAAGGGTCTTCAAAGATTGCACAGTTGTGCAAGTGTGAAGCAAAGTTTTGTTCATGCAAATTGTGACCGGAGATAGAATTTGCCCTAATTCATCTTTCTCTTGAAGAAGCTACTGTGCAGCCAATATCTTTCTCAAGTTGGTGATCAAGTCGCGCACTAGGATCCGCGCATCTATTGGTTAGTCACGTACAGGGAGTCGTGCATTGAAAGGAGAGATTGTCACTACAGAACAAGTCCAATTGGGCATTGCGATAAGGGTTCAACTGTAGGTAGGTATAAGGTACTGGGATTCCTTTACTTGTAACCGCTTGTTGTGATCATAATGAATTCTCGGGAGTGGTGACTTTAAAATCACCCGGTGGGGTTTTTGTCGTGTTGGTTTTCCCTATTCGAAAACAAATCGCCCATGTCAATTTAATTTCCGCAGCATTTAGTTTAATTGGTGATTTGTTTGTGCTGTCACCCATATTGTATGTTAATTTAATTAAATAATCAACTTGGCTAATTAATTGGTTAATTTATCACAAGGGGTCAGTGGTATCAGAACAGGCACATTCTGATTAGGGTTAATCTTTACTGTGTGATCCATTGACCCCTCTTGTCATAGCTGCAACCGGCTTGAAGAGATCTTTGCTTTCAAATACATCTTGTTTTTCTAATCTCTACTTGTTTGAGTGTATCAGAAAATGCAAGTCTAAAAGTTATTTGAATTCTATTATGATGACTATTGGAAAAGATCTCAGCTTGACAAAGAAGAAACTAGACTTTCTCAGAATGAAAATGTGCAAAGGAGTTCGTCTGAGAAGAGTGAAAATTAAAGGTTTAGTTCATAAAAGGCAGATGAGAGAAAACACCATTCCTACTGATCTGTCATCTAAGCATGAATTGTGCTTCATGATGAAGTTTTCATTTAAGGTTATGGACACGTGCTTATGGTACCTTGACAGCGGCTGCTCAGGACACATGACTAGAAACCGATCTCTCTTCAAGGTTTTCCTATCTAAGAAAGGTGGTAATGTTACTTTTGGTGATGGGAGCAAATCACAAATTAAAGGAAAGGGAATCATCTCTCTACCTGGACTATTAGACATTGCAAATGTTCTATATGTAGAAGGTCTAAGAGTGAACCTGCTGAGCATAAGTTAGATATGTGATCAAGACTTCATGGTACTATTCTCAAAGGGAAAATGCCTTGTCATGGATGAGTTTGGAAAGAAGCTCATAAGTGGTGTTCACACTCTAGACAATTGTTATGGCTTGGTTCCTGATGCTGATATTGTGTGCAATAGCATTCGTTTACCAAATGAAGATCTATGGCACCAAAGGATGGGACATGCTAGTTACAAACATCTTTCAATTGTATCTAAGCATGAGTCAGTGTTGGGGATACCAAAGCTCATTAGAGTGAGCAATGTGGTGTGTGGACCATGTCAGCTTGGGAAACAGACGAAAGTTAAACATCTGGGCACTCAGACATCTGCTACATCCAAACCATTGGAGCTACTACATTTGGATCTTATGGGTCCAACTAGAACTAAGTCTCTTGGTGGAAAGAGATACATCATGGTTGTGGTAAACGACTTCACTAGGTACACTTGGGTCATACTCCTACGATCCAAGTCTGATGCTCCTGAGCACATTGAAGCTTTATGCACAAGATTGCAGAATGAAAGAGCCCGAAGATTGATCAAATTCAAAGTGATCATGGTAAAGAATTCGAGAACTCATATATGGAGTCCTTTTGTACAAGGTCAGGTATATCTCAAGAATTCTTTGCTCTTATTACTCCTCAGTTGAATGATGTAGTAGAAAGGAAGAACAGGGTTATTCAAGAGATGGCTAGAGCCACGTTGCACAACAAGGATATGGCTAGAAACTTGTGGGGAGAAGCCGTTAACACTGCTTGTCATATAGTTAATAGGGTGTATTTTAGACCCAGTACCAAGAAGATTCCATATGAGTTATGGAAGGGAAGGAAGCCAAATGCCAAGTATTTCAGAATCTTTGGAAGTACTTGTTTCATTCTCAAGGAAAGAAAGAACGTGGAAAAATTTGACTCTCAAAGTGATGAAGGAATATTTATGGGATACTCCTCTACAAGTAAGGCTTATCGGGTATACAACAAAAGAACCATGAAGGTAATGGAAATAGTGAAAGTTGTCATTGATGAATCCTCAAAATCTAGTTCTGATAAATTAGTGAGGAAATCCCCAAAGAAATTCTTCCTTCTGAGCCCAAGGAAGTTCAAGAAATTGTTGAACAAGAACTTGCATCTCCAAGTACTCCCGACACTCCAAGTGTTGTAGAAGACTTAGCTGACATATCTACTTCACCTGATTCTGAATCTCATGAGGAGAAAGGACCTTCCTCCAGGATCAAGTTGAATCATCCTCCTAAAGTTATTGTGGGAAACATGAATGAACTTACACTAAGGAAGCATATAGTTGATAAATGTGTTGCTAACTTTGTGTTTTATTTTTGTTATTTGTTGTAGGTTGAACTCACTAAAGTTGAGAAAGCTCTTTAGGATGAAAGCTGGGTTAAAGCTATGAATGATGAACTGCTTCATTTTCAAAGGAATGATGTCTAGACTTTGGTACCTAGACCGGAGGGTGAGCACATCATTGGCACAAAGTGGATATTCCGCAATAAAAATGATGAGGAGGGTAATGTGATCCGCAACAAGGCTCGTCTTGTAGCTCAAGGATACTCACAAATGGAAGGAGTAGACTATGATGAGACATTTGCTTTGGTAGCCTGTATAGAGTCCATCAGAATTCTCCTAGCCCTGGCATGTCACTTGAGGTTCAAGCTCTATCAAATGGACATGAAGACTGCTTTCTTCAATGGGCTCCTTAAAGAAGATCTCTATGTGGCTCAACCAAAAGGATTCATTGATCCACACTTTTTGGATCATGTGCTGTACCTCAAGAAGGCACTCTATGGGTTAAAGCAAGCCCTTAGAGCTTGGTATGATCGGCTTACACAATACTTGGTGTCATATGGGTTCACAAGAGGAAAAACAGATCAAACTCTCTTCATAAGAAGGGAAAATGGTGAGTTGATAGTTGCTCAAGTCTATGTTGATATCATCTTTGGGTCAACTAAGGATGAACTTGCTCATAGCTTCTCAAAACTCATGCAGGTCGAGTTCAAGACGAGCATGATTGGAGCTAACTCACTTCCTTGGATTGCAGATTCGTCAACAAGATTCAGGTATATTGCTATCTCAATCTAAATATGCTAAAAATCTTGTGAAGAACTTTGGTTTGGAATCTACTAGTTCTGTTAGAACCCCTATGAGCCTAAATGTTAATCTCACTGTTGACTTGTTAGGTAAAAGTGTAGATTCATCTCTTTATAAAAGCATGATAGGTAGTCTTCTTTACCTTACTGCTAGTAGACCTGACATTAGTTATAGTGTGGGAGTGTGGGAGTGTGTGCTAGATATGAGGCTAATCCTAAAGAGTCTCATATGATTGCTTTGAAAAGAATCATAAAGTGTGTCAAAATCACTACCGACTTTGGTGTGTGGTACAACAAGAACATAAATGATGTCTTAGCTGGGTATTTTGATGCTGATTGGGCTAGGAATGCTGATGATAGAAAGAGTACATCGGGGGGTTGTTTCTATGTGGGTAATAATCTTGTCTCCTGGATGAGAAAAAAGCAAAATTCCATCTCTTTATCCACTGCAGAAGTTGGGTGCAAGCTGAGTACACTGCTAGTAGCTATTGCACCCAACATGGATGCAAAAACTCCTCCATGATTACGGTATTTGTCAAGAGCATCTTACCATCTACTGTGACAATACTAGTGCCATCAACATCTTTAAGAATCTGGTTCAACATTCTTGAACTAAATACATAGAGATTCGACATAACTTCATTAGGGAGCTTGTCGAAGATGGTACTCTTACTCTTGAGTTTATTCACACTGATGTCATTTCTATGGATTGATCTTTCCTTCTCCTTCTTCCCCTTGCATTTGCATCTAGTTTTATGCATTGCTTTGTTTAATGTGTTTTTGTTTGTTTTCTTTTCATTTTTGCTTTATTTTTTTTTTCATATAAAATAATAAAAAAATTGAAAAATAAGAAAAATACAAAAACAGTGTGTGTTTGTGTACATTGGTACTTGTGTACCTTGGATGGCCATTGAAACAAAATTTTCTAAACTTTGTATGTTTTGTAACTTAGATGAGCATCTCTATGCATAACTAAGCAAGTGAGCTTTGTGGCTCATGTTTATGATCAGTAAGGTTAAGTGATCTCTTGTATTTAACACTTATATCACTCTTTTTGACGGGAAGGACTAGAAAATCCTAAGAGAAAGGCATAAATAACCATCTCACCACTATTGCTCGCCAATCATGAAATGACATTTGTATGCTTCGACATAGCAAAAGTGGAATGTCAAATGTTTAACATCATTGGGTATTTCTTTTCTATCTCTTATATGCCCATGCATGGTTTTCTTAAAAGAAAAATATGCAAAATAATAATAATAATAATAAAAAGCAAAAAGAATAAAATGCTTTATATATGGTTGCAAACGTGTATTCTAAGAGATGTGGGAGTTATAGAATGTACCTCGAAGGTGATAGTCCCTATCAAACAGTTATGATAGTGTGTGAGTTAAAGTGATTTTCTCATATCTCAAATCGTCATAACATGTAAACACTTATGCAATCTTGCAATGTTTTTCACACACAACATGCAAAATTGTTTGCTAGTTTTGATAGATGTGAAGGTGCAATGTGATTTGGTCATCTCAAGGAATACATGTGTTAATGTATGCTCACTAAACTGTCTTAACTTGGTTTTGACATATAAAATTGGTTAGACTTGTTTAGTGTGTGTGTGTGTTTTGGGATCTATGTGCTTAATATTTTTCTTGATTGAGAGATGATTTTGAGGGCTTAAAATGTTGTTTAGATCTTTGGTTAAGTAGCATGCTTGATTGCATTCATATTTATGTTTTTCTCTTCTTTGAAAAACTGTTTTTAAACAATCTCGATAGCTTCTCGACAGCTAGGCTATCTATCAAGACCCTTCAGCTGCTTTTTATCGTATTCTCGATAGCTCTCAATAGCTAGTTTGATCCATCGAGAAACTTTCTGTCCTCTTGATAGCTTCTCAATAGCTACCTCGATCCATCGAGAATCCTTGCTGTGAACACCCCTTGTTAGATCCTCAATAGCTAAAAGGCGCGTTTTAAATCTTGATAGCTCTCGATTGACGAGGTTTATGAATTTTCTATATATAGGCGCCTCGCGATTTCAGATCTATTCTCTTCGATCTCTCTCGATTGTTTTGAGTCTTTTCACCTCCTAAGCTCCTCTCTCTCACTTCAAACTTCATTCCCAAGAGTTCTTTGACCTTAATCTTGTTCTTCTTCATTGGTAAGTTCCTTAATCCCTCTCTTCATCATGCATTTCACATATTGTGACCTAACTTTTGGGGTTTTTGGAAAGTTTTGAGATTTTTCAAAATCAATGAAGTTTTTGCTATTTTTTTGGGATGGATTTAGTATCTTTGATCCTAAATGATCATGCATTGCATCACATGTGCATTATAACAACGTTTCATGCATTTTAGATGTGTGTTTACTTTGTTGCTATGTTGTGTGCTGGTAGGTTTGGTCTGGGCTGAGCCCATGATGTATTTAAATTTGCATGTCACATGTTCATGCATTTTCATGCATACATACCTACATGTTTTTATCTTTTGATATTAAAACTGTTTGGTGCTTTTCTGATTGTCTCTCTCTCTCTCGTTAGTTGCATTATGGCACCTAAACGTAAATTCACTCTGTCCCGGAACCCTCTTCGTTCCAGGGCATCTTCTTCTTCTCCCTCTAACCCCACTCCATCTCATGTATGGTTCCATAATGAGAAGGCCAAATCAGACTTCTTGGAGAACTTTTAACGACGAGGCATTCATTCGGAACACCAAGTCGTTCTGTCAAATTTTTCTGACACTGACCTACCCACTATCATCTACAGTAGGGGTTGGGAGTCGCTGTGTGGCATCTCAGTCACATGCCCTTCCATGATCATACAGGAGTTCTACTCCAATATACACGAATTTAATTATTCTATACCTCAGTTTGTCACTTGCGTTAGGGGTATACACATGGTAGTTACTCCGGATATTGTATCCAAGGTACTACATGTTCCTAGGGTAGCGCATCCTAACTACCCTGGTTGTGATCATCTTAAGACTGTGTCTAAAGACGAACTCACATCTCTCTTTTATGAGACACCATCATTATGGGGTGAGCGTCAAAACATCCCTTGCTCGGCCTTTACAAAAGGTCCGAGATACGTTAATATGGTGATGACATTTATTCTTCCTCATTTGTTTCATTATAATACTATCACAGAGCCTCGTGCTCGCTTTTTGTTATCCCTCATTGAGGATCTTTCTATTGACTTCCTTTCTCACTTTATACTCTCCCTTATAGATGTTTATAGAGATACGACGACCCGTGATAAGCTCATTTTTCTTTTGCTATCACGCGGCTTCTTTGCCATTTTTCTATCTCCTATCTTGAGTCTCCCCACTTCACGTTCATGTGTGCCATCGATGCAGCTACCATCTGATGGAGAACAGCACAACTTAGACCAAGGCAACCCTGGACAGAGACAGCAGATCCTTTAGCTTCTACCACTCCATCCACCTCCTCTCCTTCGTCTTCAACGGGTGGAGTGACACTTGAGGCCATCATGGCACAGCTTGTGCACATGGATGCTTGCCTTAACACTCTCAGTGATAAGTTGTGTCAGGTGAACACCCGTGTTGGTTGTATCTCATGATGACAGGCTGTCATGGGTGGTTTCACTGTGGCTTCCTCTCCTTCTCCCAAGGCATCTGGGGATGAGAGTGACAATGGCACTGGCAGTGATGATGCTGATGAGGATGATGATGCTGGCTTGCCTAGTGATGATGAGATGTCTACTTGATGTACTTACCCCTTTGTCACTCGTGACAAAAAGGGGAGTAGTTTTGAGATGAGAGTAGTCATACTCATAGGGAGAGGGTTCGTATAGGAGATAGGGGGAGTGTTTATAAGGGATGTAGTGAGGATTTTTGTATATTTTATTTTCTTTCTATTTTAGATACATTATCTCTTGTACATTGGTCTCGTGACCATTTTGACGTACATTGTACTTATATTTGGTTTATATATATTTTGATGTATGCTATTTCACCTATCTCTCCATGTGTTGTTTCTTTTCTCTCTTTATACACATGTTTCTTATTTACTGTATGCAATCTTGTATTTCTGTTTCATACTAAGATGCCTTGATGAGTTTAGTTTAAAGTGTTTTAGAAATACAGGTTGTCAAAATCTTTCTTGCCATGAACTCTCTTCTTGCAAAGTTTTTCAAGAGTTTGTGTTAGGATAGATTTTATTGCATTCAACAAGTGAGTATAAGTTGAGTGATTTATGACTTCTCTAATATGTTCATTTGTTTGTTGTGGTTTTGTCACGGATTACCAAAGGGGGAGATTGTTAGGACATATGTGATTCAATGTTAGGAACATATGTCAATATTTTATGTAATTGGCTAATCCTTTGAGAAAATACACTTTACTTGTAATTAGGTAGATCTAGGATGTGTTTAATACTTCAAGGAACAAGGTTTCAAGTTTAAGTGTTAAAGCCATACTAGTTTGTTCAAGAATCAAGTGAGAAAGTGCTGGATTTTAAAACTCGAAAGCTAGCTCGACAGTTAGCATCTATCGAGGTTTAAAAGCTGTTTCAGCTCGTGGCTCGACAGCTATCTCGATAGATGGCTATTTATCGAGGTTTATGAAACTTAGTTTTTCAGAGCTGTTTTTCATCCAATCCGTGGGTGTATGTTTGGGCTTTCTTTTCTCACAACCCTAAACATATATAAGGATTATTTTAAGGGCCGTCAAAGGTTGCACAGTTGCACAAGTGTGAAGCAAAGTTTTGTTCATGCAAATTGTGACCAGAGATAGAATTTGCCCCAGTTCATCTTTCTCTTGAAGAAGCTACTATGTTTATACACCGTAGGGTTTTGTGACCAAGGAGCTTCTTAATCTTCATCATGTGATAAGCTGAAGAACTTTGTAGCCAACATCTTTCTCAAGTTGGTAACCAAGTCGCGTACTGGGATTCGTGCATCTATTGGTTAGTCACGTACTAGGAGCCGTGCATTGAAAGGAGAGATTGTCACTACAGAACAAGTCCAATTGGGTATTGGGGTAAGGGTTCAATTGTAGGTTGGTATAAGGTACTGGAATTCCTTTACTTGTAACCGCTTGTTGTGATAATAGTGAATTCTTGGAAGTGGTGACCTTAAAATCACCCAATGGGGTTTTTGTCGTGTTGATTTTCCCCATTTGAAAACAAATCACCCGTGTCAATTTAATTTATGCTGCATTTAGTTTAATTGGTGATTAGTTTGTGCTGCCACACATATTGTATGTTAATCTGATTAATTAATCAACTTGGCTAATTAATTGGTTAATTTATCACAAGGGGTCAATACATTCTTGGCCTATCACTTAGGATTATCTATGTGCTTTCTATAGATTGATGATTGAATTTTGAGATTAACTTACTATTTGGAATCATTGCATGTTGGCAAGTCCTCAAGATTTCATATATATATATATATATATATATCGAATGCTTCAACTCTTTGATTTGTTATGATCTTAGAGTATATTGAATGCTTAGTCTCTCCTATAACATGTCAATTAAATTACTTGTTCAACCACTCATATTTAATCTAGTTTACACATTGACACCTCAGGAGTTCAGAAAGCACTATGTACAAATCATCAACAACCTAAAGAACAACTACCATTATAAATATGGAGATAATGTTTGTGGACTTCAAACTCTTTAGCCCAAAAGAGAGTGTGAATTCTCTTTTACATCAAAATATTACAAACTGCACTTTTCTACAGGTATTTTTGGTAAAAGAACTTCCATGTTGCTTTCGAAGTGTTTATTAAAGACCATGATCATCAATTGGATTATGGTCGAGCCAATTGGATTTGGATGTCACATAAGGATGGATTCAACTTTATCAAATAAAAAATCAAGAGAATGTGAAGCAGCATTATTGGGAAAAATAAATATGAAGGTGATGAAAGGGTTGCATATCATAATAAATAAAATAGATGATTTGATGAAGGAAGCTTAACATGTAATATGCAACCTAGCTAAAAGGTTAGTCTCATTGACATCAATATTGGCATATATTTTCTATCATTAAAAAGAAAAAAAAAAGAAAAAAAAAGAAAAACAAAATATTTTCATCTCATTTGATGTGAAGCATACTATTGTTCAAAATACATATTTGTTGAAGTTCAACCAACATCTAAGTCATATTCAACCAAAGTAAGAATAATTGTGGGTTGGTACAATTTATGGCTCGTCATTGTTGATAATCGGTATTAGTATTAAAAACTCCAAAAGTTGAATGGAAGCTCACCTACCAAAAATAGTTGTAGAAAAGTGTCGTGTTTCACAATTTGATGAAAAAGGAGAATTCTCACTCTCCTTTGGGTTGATGATTTTATGGCCAAAGTCATCATCTTCATCTGCTAGTTAATTAAAACCCCTACTTTTAGGCCTGGTCAAAATTTGAATTTCATACAAATTTCATTATTTCTACATTCTCTTTCTCTTGATTATTCACAACCTCATTTCCTTATCACAAATTTGTCTTTGAACAACACAATTTTGTGGAGGTCGAGGGTGGTAATATGTCACAGTCTAGGGGGAGAAAGCGAGAAAGTTTCATGGTTGGAGAATTAAGGAGGGTCAGTCGATGGAGCTTCTCTATTCTACATACAAAAAACTCATAAATAGACAATCTTAATCTCTTAGTCTCTACTTTAAGAACCAAAAAATGTTTCTAATTTCAAACAAAGACCATTGAAAGTATCTGTTGATTTTGTTTGTTTATAATTCGATAGTTGCAATTAAGAAGAGAGAATTTAAACCCAAAATATTTTATTTAAAAATACTCAAAAGGTGACAAAACTACAATATTCTTAGCATTATGATTATAATAGATGTTCATTGGTTATCATAATTATCAAATTTCTTATTTAGACAAAAAAGATTATGTCTAACTTTCTCGAGCATTGCACTGGTTACCAACTAGTATATAATAATTGACAAAGATTTGTAAACTAATTATAGTAATAATGATAAATATAATAATTCAAAAGGTGAGTTCAACCTCTCCTATATATAGTATTTTCTTTATTTTCTATTTTACACTATAGACGGGCATGCTACCTATACTAACTTTGGATAGTTTTCGTAGGTGGTTATTTTTCTATACTTTTCCCCCTTTCTAGCGGGAAGTATTCAATTCATTTCAAGGAGAAAATGAACATTTCAAGTGGCTAAGAGCTTGCCATTTAAGGCTAAGAAATTAGGGTGATATATAGTGGTAATAATCTTATCTTATAGAATAATGGACCAAAATAAAAGACATGTTATAATCCTTTAGAGTTATTAGCATAATTCAATCATAAAGTTGTTAAAAATATATCCTTCCATGGTCAATGAAATTTATTTAATCTTAAGTGGTCATCAACGGTTTGATTATAACGATAAACTATTAATTAATTAGTGAAGGAGGAAGCGCGAAAGCTAATAATAGTATAGAAGTGGAAGTGTAAACAAGAGAGTTGTTAGCAACCATGCATAAAATTAGTTAATATCAGTTGGATAGCTTTAATGGTGATGAGCACAGGTACTGTAGTATAAATAGCTTCAAACCAAATAGGGAAACCATCATACCGTACAACAAATTGGCAATAGCAGGGAAACAAAGAATAATAAAATGGGAAAGAATTTGAGCATTGTAGCAATTTGCTTGCTATTGTTGTTGGCATCCACTAGTGCCGGGCAAGTCTTCGACGTGAAATCATATGGAGGACAACCTAATGCTGATATCACCCGGGTATAAATATGTGTTGCACAATTAATTATACCTAATAAACATGAAAAGTGGGTTCTAGTTAACTTAACTAATAAAGTCTTTTAATGTCAAATAAAAGTACTCGGCTTCAAACTCTACTTACACTAAAAACTCTTTGGTGTCTTGACCAGATGATAAAACATTAACATGAAAAATGATTGTAATATACTGATTTCGATTTTTCATAATGTGTTTATCAGGCTTTGACAAAAGCTTGGAAAGCTGCATGCGCAATAGCAGGAAGTAAAGTTGTGATTTCAGCCGGGACATACAAGCTAGGTGTAGTGACTTTATTAGGTCCATGCAAAGGTGCTATTGAGTTTGACCTTCAGGGCACCCTACAGGCCCCATCAAACGTTGCCTCCTTCAACGGTAAAGACTTTTGGGTTTCTTTTCAACGTATCGACAGTCTCACTGTGTCAGGTGGTGGTATTTTTGATGGCAAAGGACAAATGGCATGGCAAAAAAATAATTGTGCTGAAAAGTACAGTTGCAAAATACTTCCTATCGTAAGATTTCAATCTTAATAATTAGCATTTAAATTCCACTATATTTATATAGATATATACAGACATTACAACTTTAAGAACTTTAACCATCACGAAATACTAATTCAAGCACTTATTCGTTTAATGATGTTGAGGGTATTATCATATTATTAATAATTTGATGTAAGCTTTATATAGTGAGGTGTCACAACTCACCAAAAAAGATAATTCCAAATTTATATATGAAAAAGTCCAAATACGGAATATGGACACAACTTTTGTGCCATGACCCTAACTTGTGCAACTGTGTGTAATGGAGAAAAAGTGGTGGTTAAAGGTGAAAGCGATGGTTCACCAATCATACTCGCATATAACATCAAGCTGTGACAAATTGTTTGGTCCAAAAAGACTTTTTCATATAATATTGTCAAAGTACTACCAACCACATTCATTGATATATATTTGTAATTTTTTTTGATATAGTAATTCAAAGAAGCGTTAGCATTTTACTAGAATATATTTAAATGAAAATATTTTTAGCAGAATATTTAAATGAAACTATGGCGTTCATATTTGGTGTTTTGATTTATCTAACTTCTAAACATGAACAGAATATAAGGTTTGATTTCATCACAAATTCAATAGTCCGTGACATTAAATCGAAGGACAGCAAATTTTTCCACATAAACGTTATGGGATGCAAGAACTTGCAAATCCAACATGTTACTATAACTGCACCCGGAGATAGCCCTAACACCGATGGAATCCACATCGGACATTCATCTAAGATCACCATCACCAATGCCAATATTGGGACAGGTGACGATTGCATCTCCATTGGTGATGGAACCCAAGATGTTACTGCTAACCAAGTAACTTGTGGACCTGGCCATGGTATCAGTGTTGGAAGTCTTGGAAGGTACCAGAATGAACAACCTGTTTCAGGAATCAGAGTAATTGGGGGCACCCTTAGCAGTACAAAGAATGGTGTTAGGATCAAAACATGGCCTTCTTCCCCTCCTGGGAGTGCTTCTGATATGCATTTTGAGAATATTATCATGAACAATGTTGCCAATCCTATCCTCATTGATCAAGGCTACTGCCCAAACAATCAATGCTCAAACAAGGTTATTATAAACATCACAAATATATACACTCATTCTGATGTTAAAAGTTAAAAAAAGAAAAACAAATTACAGATACTAATATCAAATTCTTGTGTGGGTTTTTGTTTGTTTGTTTTGCTTTCAGTCTCCCTCGAAAGTTAAGATCAGCAATGTTAGCTTCAAGAACATTAGAGGCACTTCTTCAACAAAGGAAGCTGTGAAGCTTATTTGCAGTAATAGTGTACCATGCCAACAAGTGGTGGTTGCTGACATTGATCTCGTATACAAGGGAGCAGGAGGACCTGCTACTTCCGCTTGTGTTAATGTCAAGCCCACCATTTTGGGCAAGCAGAATCCTCCTGCTTGTACCAAAAAACAATAATAAAATGCCTCCCAAGCTATTGTAACTAATGCGGAATAAGGAAATGCTATTTGCAAATAGGTCATAGGAGTTCTATTCTAAGTAGAATTTCATTTACTTTAGTCTATCATGTTCCCTTTTTCTTTATTTAAATGAAATTGTGGAATGTTGGATAGTAATTTTTAGATTTGTTTGAGTTACGCCTTTTACTAAAAGCTACTATGATCTAGAGTGTTGTTGTAGATAGTATTTGTTCTGTTACTGTAGCTGGGATATTTCGGAATAAAACAGAAATTGTTATTAAACTCTTTGTAAATTTTTTTTATTCTTCACCAAATACATGATTGTGTTCATGATATGGTAACATTCAATTCATTTGTATGTATGTTTTTAATGCCAAATTAACTTGCTCTCACACTCTTCGACGACGGTAAGATATAAAACTCATAAACAGACGCCATATATTCAAATTTGTGTCTCTAAATATTCTATATTTTTAATATATATTTCTGTAACAACTAAATTTTAATCACTTTTATTTTTAAAAATATAACACATATTATTGAAGTTGATTATACCACCAACGCAAAAATTAAGATAGGAAATACAAACCAATTACATAAATATTTAAGTAAACTTAATTTTCTTACGAAAATGAGGCAATTTTGGATGATTAATCTGCATATTCTAACAAATGATTAATAACAAAATTAAATGATTTCAATTACCTAAATGGTTTGTTGCATTAACTGTTGTCTTTTATTAATAATTTTGTAGCTTAGTGATGTAGACACCATATTTTGTCTGCCCTCGATTTGTGTGCTAGACCCCGAAAATTACAAAAATGTTATCTTTTCTCCGTGGGGCCGCAGAAGAATCTATATTGACGTGGGACAACTTGTTCGGGCCTCACAGCACTCAAATTGCCTTTTTCGGTCAAATTGACCAAAATGCCCCTAGTCATCCATGGGTAGACTGAAAGTCAAAGACGGCCAAAATCATCCCCAAATTTTTTTTTTATGTTTCTACATCAAACCCGAGCTACTCGGTGATTTTCGTCAACTTTAACCAAGTTTGACCTGAGATTGACTCCCAAGGGCACCATAAACTCTAATTTTGATTTGACTATTAGAATGGGTTAGGACTACAGCCATTGCAAATATTATCAAATTACCTTTCCAACGACTATTCATGGGTTGAAATTGGAGTTAAAACGGTTGAGATATCTAGAAAACCGTTAAAATTGCTTCAACACGCTTCTCGAGGCCATAAATGGTGATCCAACCGTTGGATTTTCAATTTCATTAGTGTTTTGGAAACTAGACATCTAGTGTTTTCCAGGGACTCTAATATCGGCTCAATCTGAATCTGGGAAGGCCTTCAAATACACATCGGAAGCTGGATCGAGCAAAAGGCCGAAACAGTTGATGTTATTAGGGTGGCTGGCGGTCCTACAAGGTGCGCCAGAAGCCGAAGATTCACTTTTCAGCTCTAAAAGCTTCCAGACCCCTCATTTTGCCACAAAAAAAAAATAATTGGCAATTTTCTGGGCAGATTCTCTCTCTCCTCTCTCTAATTTCTCTTCCAAACACCTTTAAACAGCTTAGATTCTCCTTTTTCCTCTACAATCATCAAGGTAGTGCTCTTGCTCCTAATCTTCCTCTCCTTAGTTCTATACCTTGGATTTGATGTTTAGGGGTGTGGATGCAGATTTTTAGCTACAATCCACACCCTTCTCTTTCTATAGATTTTTCTTAGCTTTATCTTGCTTAATAAAATGCTTTATTGTTTTTCCAAGCTTTATTCTTGCTTTCTAGCATGTCTTTATAGTTTTTCTAGCATGTTTCCTTGCTTATGCCATGATTTATTGCTTTGATGTTGTTGGGCTAGCCTTCTTGGGCTAGGATATGTCTAAATTTAATGTTTGTGCTTAGATCCACATGCTTTTTGGCTCCTTGCCATGTTTACGCTTAGATGTACATGCCTATGTGTTCTTTGCCATATTTATGCCTAGATCTACATGTATTTGTGCTCTTTGCCAAGTCTACGCTTAGATCTATATCTTTGAGTGCTCTATGCCTTGTTCATGTGTATAGATCTATATGTTGGTTGCTATGTCTTGTGCTTTTAAAGCCCTTCTACCTCTTGATATCTCTCTTTCTTGTGTTTTGGCCCTTATTGTTCGAGTGTAGATCTAGATCCTGTGGTCTAGGCCTACATCCGTACACCTAGGCCTGTATTAAAGGGTTTGGATCATTTCCTTTGCTTGTCTATGTTTGCTTACTTGCTCCTACGCTTTATCTCCATGATAGCCTCTCTAGATCTAGGCTTTGCCTTGTTTTGTGCCCTTCATGGGTTTCTGCTTGTGTGGTCGCATCCATCCCTCCTAGGGATTGATTGGGTGTGACCATTTGTGAGATACATCCCCGTGATGTTGGTGTGCTTGATACATACCTTTCTCCGCTTCGCTCGACGTTGATGCGTTTTAAATAATATTATTTTCATATCCCAAAAAAAAAAAAAAAAAAAAAGTTCTACTTACGTACTATTTACATATTATTGAAGTCTATTATTACTATATCATGTATTGTAAATAGAAGTGTTACGTCATTCCAAGGAAAACATAACTATTTTTTTAGCTAATACTAATGGTTTTGACTGAAAATAATAAAGCTTTAATTTGCAAAATTCAATAGCAACCAATGGGTCCCTTTTAATACAATATTAAGAAACAAGGCTAGATCCTTACAACAACTTAATAATAATTTTAATCAATTTAATTAGATATTAATTGGATAGTTAAGCAATCAGGATTGAAGTTTGACATTGTTCATGGACAAACATTTTCAATGTAATGAAGAATATACACACCCACACAGAGATTTTATAAGGCAAAAACCCGAACTATAAAAACACTATGGGACTAAGCCCAACTCAGTAAGTATACTATTAAAGGATGGTACAATACATTATATACTCATGCAATGTTCCCATAATAGTAGCTAGTTTAGGAACCTCGGCTCCTTACTTCGCCCATACTCATAGCCGGTTTAGGAACCTTAGCTCCTTGCTTCGGCTAGCTGTTGCTAATGCAGCTGTAGACATCAAAATTTTATGATGTATTCGCATTTGTCTGATCGATCATGATCGAATATTTGTGTCTTGTTAATTTCCAATTGATGATGTGTCAATAGAGGACAATCAACAAACGAAATCAAGCCACATGGCAAGCCCATGAGTTACTACGACACACATAGCAATGACATGTGTCCAAGCCATGGGGTTGTGTGAAATATGAAAGCCATGTGGCAACGTTAGAATAAAAGATGCACAATGAAAGTTTTTTTAAATACACGACCAAAATTAAATTCAAATCTCAATAAATACTGAATTAAAATTCCAAATTAATGACCAATGAGTCGCTTATAAATATAGGCTTCTAGTACAAGAAAAAAAAGAAAGACACTTAGAGAGAAAAACCCAATCGACACTGTCAAAATAAAGAGTCATCTCTAAGTCCAAAAGAGCATCACTGCTCCCTCAAAATCAAGGCTCATTCCTACTTCTTCAAATCAAATTAAGGATTTTCCATCATGTTCCTTTGGTTTGGTAAGAGATTAAGCCAACGTCCCTCGCATCAAATCAATTACATACGTTCAATTACTCATTAAACTCGGAGACAATAACGCACGATAAAAGATCAAGCTTCATAGCTTTTTGGATTGTAAAGCTTTTTAGATATCGAATCAGACGAGTTTATTTTATTCTATCATTTTAAAGAGTTATATAGATAACTATACTCACTTCCATATCAATCAATATAAATTGATCATTTGGTACATTGTTTTGCGACTGTGTTATTTATCTCTTATGAAATATTTTTTTGTACAAATGTCAAGAATGCTTGGTAGGATGGTAGGAGTCCATCCTAGAAATCTTCATGTCTCCAATCTACCCAGATCAATGGCCTCAAAGTAGTCTAAGATACCCATGAATGCAACCGAAAGAGTTAGAGGTTTAATAAGCAACAATACTTCCACGTGTCCCAGTTGATTGCTTAAAATTACACAATTATTTTAGTTTCAGTAGGCAATATCACAAAAATTTTATGTTTAATTACACATAAATATATGAGTTTAAAAGATATCTGTTATATATATATATATATATATATATTCTTAATGTGTATTTTTCTCTTAAGGCAGATTAAAACTAGTCAACTAATCATGCAGACATGCAACCAAGTGAATCCAAGGGTCAAGATGAATTGGGGCATGAATTTTGAGCATTAAAGAAGTAAAAAAAAAAAAAAGTATTGGAATTAAAAAGGGAAGAAAAATATTTGTTCAAGCCAAAATTGGAAAAATCCTGATATGGATACATTCTACTTTGTTTTAGTATTTTTTTCCATAACTTATTACACAAATGTCCAAGAGTAAAAAATCTTCAACGGTTTAGCTTAACTCAAATTCAAATTCAAATAAAAAAAAAAAAAAATCATTTTGGAGGCCAAAAGTGGGATGGAAGTTGCTAGCAGATACAATTCCAAAAATCACAGATTTTACATCCTAAATTTGTGGGATTTTGTCTTTAGCTTTTGAAGGAGGTTGACACAATAGAGGAGGAAAAGTCCTAGAACTTTTTTTTAATATTTTTTTCTTCTTCTTTTAGAGGTTTAGCATTGTTTTTATTGATTTCTTTTGCCTAACTATGTGTGGCTAACTCTCTAGCTAGGGTTAGAGGTGAAACCTAATATTTTTAACACGTGTTCTTGGATTACCTATGTGCTTTATGTACATTTTTAGACCCCTTAAACATAAACAGATTAACCTAGTTATTTAGCCAAGTGATTAACTTAGGTAAATTATTCAGATCTAGGTTAACGTAAATAAATCATATCATTGAAACAATGCGGAAAATAAAGAACACAATGATATGATAACCCAGGAAAACCAAATTAGTAAAAAACCTAGGGAGGATTTAACCTAGCTATTCTCAAGGTAAAACAGATCCACTATGAAAGAATTGAAGTTTTACAATAGCGACTTAGACCACTAACATCCTATTACCATCTCGAGTAGAAAACTTACTACCACGAGTACATGACAGCTCCGAGTCCACGGACTACTTCTTTCTTGGATTCACAGAAACCATAAGTACTCCCACTTGTGTTTCTCTTTAAGCTCTTTATGCAGCAACTGAAGCGATCACCAAGCTCTCAACATCAATCTTGATCTTGATAACCCTAAGTATGTATGAAGTCAAACACCTCTAGATCTCACAAGAGATTCATACACACATCATAAACAACAACTACAATATGTGGCTAGAGTTTTTCCTTTTATACTTAAGGCAAAACATAAAACCCTACACGTCATATGGGTTTAGGCTGAGTTGGAAATTTTGCAGAAAAACAATCTGCAAGAGTTTCGATCAATCAAGTCTAATTTTCAATCGATCGAGCCTTGCAGAAAGTGAATAGTAATTTTTTGCAATTACTTGATTCCAACTTTACAATAAACATACTTTGAGCAGCCTAATTCTAGACTCCAAGTTTTGATCATGGTTTGCCAACATTACACATTGAAATTCTAATACATTTAGATCATAAATCCTTAAAACCTAACAAACTCCCCCTTTGGCAATCTATGACAAAACACATAATAAAACAAAACGCTTAAAGTTACAAAGAACAGCCCATTGCAATAAAATATCCAATCAAAACAATTCAACCTAACTACTATTTATCAGTTGCAAGAGTATACAGCAGCATGACTGAATCAACCTGTATATTCCTGTAACACTTAACAAACACATAAACGCATGTGTGGAAAATACAAGTAAAACAAAATAAATTCTTGATTTCACATAACATAAAATAAAAGACATATATCATGAATAACCTCATAAATATAAATCAATAGCCAATGTAGCATAATGTGAAACAAGAAACAGAAATAAAAACATAATGTCTCCCCCTATCATATACAACTCATAAAAAATGAAGACATCAAAATAAATACATCATGAGCCAAAAAAAAAAAAAAGTACAATGTGAAGCACCTAGATACAATCTAAAGCTCCAAAACAAAAAACTAATCTCCCCTTATCTCCATCCATATGTAACCTATCTCCATCCATATGTACTCCCCCTTTTTGTGATGAATTGCCAAAGGGCAATCAAGACTCATCATCAAAAGGAGGTGGCGGAGGTGACCGTTTAAAGCTCACCAAATTTGCATGCAAAGCCTGAAGCTACGTGAGCACATCCACCAAAAGCTGACCATGAGCTGCTTGAACTGTCATGACAGTGTCCAACATACAACGAATGCTAGAATCATCTGAAATAGAAGGTGGAGGAGCAGCAACAGTAATTGGATCAATAAATTTATCAGCAATCGGATCACCTGAAGAAGGAGGAGGAGGAGGAGGTGCAACACCCGAAGAAAACTCAACTCTAGGGCATTTAGAGCTAGCTCTCATCTGAGCAGCTCTCTGCCTAAGGAAGGTGGCACCTATAGGAGCTATAATATGTACAGGCTCAAAAGCAGGAAACTCATCTAAACCTAAATGCAATAAAATCCGACGAATAAAAACCTAGAAGAAAAGAGCATGAGCATAAGAACTACTCCTATGAACCTCAACCAAGGATCAAATGAAAATATGAGGAAAACTCATAGGAGCATCTGTCACAAGGGCATACAAAAATGCACATCTCTCAATAGGAATGGTGTGCAAGTGAGAGATGGGCCAGATAGAATGGCAAGAAATCCGAAAAAACAGATAACAAATCTCGGTTAACTCATGAGAAGTTATCCGAGGATCAGTACCCCACTGAATGGAAGTACTAGTTAGATATGACATAATGTCATCAAGTGGAGGGCTCTCATCATAAGGATACATAGGATGCTGTACCTTAGGCACCCCAAGAGCAGAGGCCACTACCGAAGGAGTAATGACATACTTTTCACCCCGTATCCAACTCTTCATAAACTGAGTGTTGGAATCATTGGAGTGGACAAAGAGGTTTGAGTAGAACTCTCTAATCAAGGTAGCTGGAGGAGGATGGTCTATATCCATCAAAGGCAACCAGCCCTTACGCTCAAAATTTCTCCCAATTTCCGGGTCAAGCTCATCTAAAACAACTTTTCTCTCAGCCCACACAGACCTAAGAATGTTCAAGTTCTCATAGGTCTCCTGGTTTTTCTCACTAAGAAACCTCTCACTATCAAAAGATGGAGTAGAAGAGGAGGTGGATGTCCTATGGGCTCTAGTCTTCCTAACCATGATGCTATGGGTTAAATAGGATAGACAAAAAAGAGACAAAAGAAAGGAAAAAGAAAAAGAAAAACCCAAGGGCAGACTGCATCAGACATGGTTAGAGCACAAAAAAATAGAAAAGAACAATCTATATGATGCATGAACAGAATAACCACATGATGCATGCTCTAATGCATTGAGAATAGTCCAAATATACTTTAAAAACACAAAATTGGCTTGAACATAGTGTTTTAGAATAAAAACCCAAACTTTGAAAAATCCAATTTAAAAAATCCCAACAAATTGATCAATTTATCATTACACAAGTTAGATAACAGTATATAATGACATAATTAATCAATTACACAAACCAATTTCATCAAATTAATCTCAATTGAACAAAATCCCCAAATTCGATGAGTTTCAAGCCCTAGAATTTTCAATTCTTCCCAAATCACCAAATTGATCAAATTAAACTATGAGGAACATGTTTACATCATCCAATAACAAAAACCCATTGATCAATTGTGAAAGAAAACATCTCATACTTCAAAAACCCCAAAAACTATTAAGTCCGAAAATTTCCCTAAAATGCATGAAAAAATGCATGAAAAATGAAATTAAACTAAAAAAGAAAGGGTAGAATGGTCTTACCGGAGCTATCGACAAAAACCTTGAGAAAAATTTGAGGGAAAATGACAAAAAATTGATAGTGAATTTGGATCGGTCGAAGAGAGAGAGAAAAGATTTTTGAAAAAGATTGAAATAGTGAAGAACATGTAAAAAGCTTATGTTTTAAAAAACCCTCTAACCGATTTTCGATTGATCGAAAAATAGGTTTGATTAATTGAAAAACATATTCGATCAATCCAACATCAATCGAGCAGCGATCGAGCGAGTAGATTCAAACCAAAATTTTAATTGCAATTTTGATCGGTCAAGCAATAGGTTCGATCGATTGAAAATCTGGAAAAAACAAATTTTTGAAAAATAGAGCATTTTAATGTAGAAACTCCTCAAAGCACAATGTTTTATGAATAAAATGCATGAGTATGAGATGAAAAGTTTTTCAAAAACCCTTGAAATTAACCCAGATCTTCCACAAACAAGATTTTCAATCAATTTGTCCTCAAGTCTCAAACTTTAAACACATTTTGCATTAAAATCAAGGAACTTTAATCTTGGATGGCCACCACAAGATCACACACAATAGAATGTACTAAGTTTAGCAAAGAGTAACTTGTGTAGTGTGTGCAACTAGCAAGAGCTTGAGATACATGTAAGGTGATAAGTAAATAGTGATCAATCACAATTTCTACAAAATTCATCACATAAGTTTGAAAGAGACAATCACCTAAAGAGTTACATCATATAACTCTCACATCTCCTAGAATAAAAACTTGCAATCATGTAAGTTTCTTGATTTGCTTCATAATGTACACACCAATTTTATTTTATTTGAAACTTATTAAAATAGCCAAGATAATGTACACACCAATTTTATTTGATTGTGAAGTAATTATAGCCCAATAATATACATACCAATTTTAGCATTTAATCTGAGGCTACATCTTATGTTCTTTTTATGCATGTGCTACACTTTCTCAAGCACAAAATCTTATGATATGCACTAAAGTGTTCATGATTGGCTAGTAAATAATGGTGAGACGGTTATTTATGTCTTTCTCATTAAGTTCAAGTCCAACAATCAAAGGCATGTGACTTCAAGATTAAGATCATGTGATCAAAAACTATAAACAACTCCCGCACAACATGCACTACAAAGCTCAAACTAGTAAAGTGCAATAAAATAAGCACATCAAAGCTAAACAAGGTACATAAACATGTTATGTAAAGATAATATGGCCAACCTTGATTACAAATCCAAGATGTGTAATACAAAAGAAATAAAAATCTTTTTGGTTTCAAAAAAATTTATGAACAAAACTAAAAGCACACATTATGCTAAATGATTAAAAATGCAAATGCAATGCATGACAGTGCTTAACTAAGCTATATAGGGTACATAAACAAGAAATATCAATTTCTTAATTAATCCTTAAGTACATGTACAAACTAGTACATACTCACACAAAATCAGAAATAGCTTAGCACGTATATAACACATACTATTCAAGTCTCTTCACAATGTCAAGCATGTTCTAAATCAAGAGAGAGATATCATAATTCATGTAATTCTCAAGAAAACTAAAACTAGACACAAAATAAAATATTTGTCATTTTGAAAATGTTTCAATGTTTTTCGATTTTTGAATAATCAAAACAACCTAAGAAAATAAAAAAACCAAAAACTAAAAGAAAACATGTCCACAAATAATTGAAAGAATTAAATCAGGGACAAGTTGGCAACACTCACCTTAGAGAATCTTTTCTCACCCATATAGCACGAGTCTTCAGCTTTGTAAGTGAAAATCCATGAGAAGCAGAGTGTATTTGAGGGATTATACCAATCTTTTGAGAAAGACTGAAATCCTGCAAATTCCTTTCACAAGCCAACAAGGTTAAATTTTTCAAAAGAATATGAAACAATTTGTATGGACTTATGGCAAGAGAAATATCATCACATATCTTAGATTGAAATACAGAATTTTTAAATTTCAATTTATGACAATTAGGACGAATGTGACCGGAGACACCACAAAAGTGACAAACAGGAACAAATTTAGGAACATCAGTATTCCTAACAACAAATCTAGTCTCAGATTTTGGTTTTTACCTCAACAAAGAACAATTTGGTCTAATATGACCAACAACACTGTTAGGTTCTAAAGACTTAGGATTTTATGTATTTAGAACTCTAATGTGTATTGTTGGTAAACCATGATCAAAACAGGTTGTTAGTCTTTTTTAGACTTGCTCAAAGTGTGGGCATTTTATGTAAAGTTGGAATCGAGTGGCTGCAGAAGTATTAGTGACTTTCGACCTGGCTCGATCGATCGAAAATTAGACTCGATCGATCTAATCTCGGGCAAAATGTTTTTTCTGTAGAATTCCCAACTCAGCCTAAGCCCATTAAGGATTAGGGTTTCAGATCTACTTCTCCCACCATATAAAGGAAACCCTAAGCCACGTTTTAAAGACTTTAGAGAGAGAGAAGAGAGTGCCTCTTTTGTACCTAGGGTTTTGTACCCAAACCTCTCTAAGATCTTTGTTGCTCATATTGCTGTTTATGTGAATCTCTTGTGAGATCTTTGAGGAGCTTTCCTTCACATAAATTTAGGGTTTTCAAGGTAGAGATTATTTCAACATCTTGATAATCAACTCGATTGCTGCCATTGAAGTTTAAAGAATAACAAGCGTGGGTGTTTGTAACTAATTGGAGAATCCAAGAAAGAAAGAGTATGTGGATTCGGAGCTTGCACGTGGTCGTGTCAGTAAGTTCTACTGGTGGGTAGTATTAGGAAGTCAAGCGGGGAGCTTGTAAGTCCTTTTGTATGAACTTCAATTCTTTCGCATAGTGGATTCAGGTTTACCTTGAGGATAGGTAGGTCAAATCCTCCCCAGGTTTTTATCGTGTGGTTTCCTGGGTCATCATATCATTGTGTTATTTACTTTTCCGTTTCTTTATATTCTTAATATGATTATGTGATTGTGATAACCTAGAATTGTATAAATTGACTAAGTTAATCACTTGGCTAATTAACTAGGTTAATCTGGTTGGTTTAAGGGGTCTAAAACTTCACAAGTGGTATCAGAGTGGGTAGCTCTCTTGTTGTAGATCTTTTGATCTAAGAGCTGATCCTTGACCCCTGTTATCATGGATAATTTGAAGTGTCTTTCTGCTCATGTTTGTGATGCTTTGAATAAAAAGGATACTGTTGTTTCTGTTGATTTTTTTGATGCTTTTGAAACTCTTCGTAAGGAATTATCTAAATCTTTGAAAATTTCATAGAAATTCAAGGAAGAGTTAAAATTGGCTAATCTTGAAAAAGAGGAATTGATTGTGAGATTAGATGAATCTAATAAAAAGAATGAATTTTTGAGAAATCAAATTTCCTCTCAAGATGAGAAGATGAAAAGCTTGGAACAAGAGTTAGTTGAATCTAAAGCTAAGTTTATATCCCTCCTTTTAAGAGGAATAATAAAGAAAAGGCTTATTTTGCTAGGTTAGACAAAGGTAAAAGTTCTAATGTACACGCTGAAGTTTCTAAACTTATATCTAAACCTATTGTTAGAGAGAATAATAAATCTGTTTTTGTGCCTACTTGTCACCGTTGTGGTGTTGTTGGTCATATTAGACCAAACTGTTCTTTGTTGAGGCAAAAACCAAAATCTGAGACTAGATTTGCTGTTAGGAATACTGATGTTCCTAAATTTGTTCCTATTTGCCACTTTTGTGGTATTCGTGGTCACATTCGTCCTAATTGTCATAAATTGAAATTTAAGCATTCTGTATTTCAATTTAGGATATGTGATGATATGTCTCCTGCCATAAGTCCATATAAATTGTTTCATATTCTTTTGAAAAATTTGAACTTGTTGGCTTGTGAAAGGAATTTGCAGGATTTTAGTCTTTCTCAGAAGATTAGTGTAAACCCTCAAATACACTCTACTTCTCATGGATTTTCACCTACAAAGTCGAAGAATCGTGCTATATGGGTGAGAAAAGATCATTTAAGGTGAGTGTTGCTAACTTGTCCCTGATTTAATTCTTTCAATTAATTGTGGACATGTTTTGTTTTTGTTTTTGGTTGTTTTGTTTTGTTTTTTTATTTTTTTTATTTTTATTTTTTATTATTATTTAAAAAAAATCCAAAAACATTGAAAATTTTCAAAAAGACAAAAATATTTTATTTTGTGTCTTGTTTTATTTTTGTTGAGGATTACATGAATTATGATAACTCTCTCTTGATTTAGAATATGCTTGACATTGTGGAGAAACTTGAAGAGTATGTGCTAAGTTTTTTTTGATTTTGTGTGAGTATGTACTAATTTGTACATGTACTCAATGGTTAACTAAGAAATTGATATTTCTTGTTTGTGTACCCTCTATAACTTAGTTAAGCACTGTCATGCATTGCATTTGCATTGTTCATTTAGTATAATGTGTGCTTTTTGTTTTTAGTCATAAATTTTGTTTTAAACCAAAAAAGTTTGTTATTTGTTTTGCATTAATTTCTCTTGGATTTGAAATCAAGGATTGGCCATATTATCTTTACATAACAAGTTTATGTACCTTGTTTAGCTTGGATGAACTTATTTTATTGCACTTTACTAGTTTGAGTTTTGTAGTGCATGTTGTGTGGGAAAAATGTTTGTGGTTTTTGATCACTTTGTCTTAATCTTGAAGTCACATGTTATTTGACTGTCAGACTTGATCTTTTGAGAAAGGCATAAATAACCATCTCACCACGGTTCACTAGCCAATCATGAACAACTTAGTGCATATCATAAGATTTTGTGCTCGAGAAAGTGTAGCACATACACAAAAAGAACATAAGATGTAGGCTCGGTTTAATTGGTTAATGCTTAAAATTTGTGTGTACTATTAGGCTTGATGCCAAATCACATAATTAAAATTGTTGTGTATATTATGACGCAAATTCAAGAAACTTACATGATTGCAAGCTTATGTTCTAGGAGATGTGGGAGTTATATGATGTAACTCTTTAGGTGATAGTCTCTTCTAAATTCTATGTGATGAATTTTGTAGACTTTGTGACCGATTGCTATTCACATATCACCTCACATGTATCTTAAGTTTTTGCTAGTTGTACACACTACACAAGTTACTCTTTATTAAACTTGGTACATTATATTGTGTGTGATTTTGTTGTGGCCATCCAAGATTAAAAGTTCCTTGATCTTAATACAAAATGTGTTTAAAGTTTGAGAAATTGGAATTTCTAGAGCTTGAATGTACCCGAATTGGGGATTTTGTTCAAATTGGGTTCAATTGATACAATTGGCTTGTTGAATTGATATAATTGATCATTATATTGTGTATTCTAGCTTGTGTAATGATCAATTGGTCAAATTTTTTCTAAAAACTTAACAAGTGGTTTTAAATTTTTGGAGTTTTATTAGAAACTCTATGCTCAAGCCAATTTTGTGAATTTAACTTATATTGAACTTAGTTTCACTGCATTAAAGCATGCATCATGACATATTTTTTCATGCATCATTTGTGTTTAGGATTCACATGCATTACATTGATTTCTGTATCCATCTTGCAGTTTTGCAGTCATATCTCTCATTGTTTTCACACATAGCATGCATACACTTTGCTAAATTGGGTACTTAACTTGATTTAAAAATTGATTGATTAATTTTTGAGTTTTGTACATTCTAGTATATGCTATTTCTTATGTGTGAACTGCAGAAAATATTTTTCTTAAGAGATATGATGGATAATCAATGTGCAAATATTTTTCTCTATTCATGCAATTGTTTATGGGTCACATAGTGTCAAGTTTGCATTTATTGAAAGAGAGAATATTTTTTTCATGTGTATCCTCACCTTAGTTTTTAACTTTGGTTTGTGTGTTTTTATTTTCCCCACCTCCTAAAGTTTCCCCAAAACTTTTTTTTTCCAAAAACTTGTTTTGTTTTTCCTATTTTTATAGGGGGCAGAATTTTTTTAACCTTTGTTATTCATAGGGGGAGTTGTCTCTATTTTCTATAGAGTTGGAGTGGTTTGTGTCCCCTTGATTCCCTATTTTCTCTTATCCTTTATTGCGTATGGTGACTGTTTACTCTTTGTATGAGTTGTCTTTGTCAATACGTGACAAAAATGGGGAGAAATTATTGATTTATGGGAATCATGTTTGTCTTGTTTAGGGGGAGTTGAAATTATTTTTGAAAGGGGAGAATTTCTGTTTCTTGTTCACTACTCATTGATTTATATTTATGAGTTATTCATGACATATGTCTTTGTTTTGTCTTTTGTGAAGTCAAGAATTTATTTGTTGATTTACTGTTTTTCTGTCACACATGCGTTTATGCGTTTTGTTTAGTGTTTCAGGAATATACAGGTTGATTCAATTGAGCTACTCTCTACACTTGCAACTGATGGATAGTAGTTATGATTGAATTTGGGTTATGAGCATTATTTTTGTAAAAGGGCTTTCATTTGTAAACTTTGAGCTTTTAATTTGTGTTTTGTCACGGATTGCCAAAGGGGGAGTTTGTTAGGTTCTAAAAACTTAGGATTTTATGTATTTAGAACTCTAATGTGTATTGTTGGCAAACCATGATAAAAAATGGTTGTTAGTCTTGTTTAGACTTGCTCAAAGTGTGGGCGTTTTATGTAAAGTTGGAATCGAGTGGCTGCAGAAGTATTAATGACTTTTGGCCTAGCTCGATCGATCGAAAATTAGACTAGATCGATCGAATCTCGGGCAGAATGTTTTTTCTACAGAATTTCCAACTCAGCCTAAGCCCATTAAGGATTAGGGTTTTAAATCTACTTCTCCAACTATATAAAGGAAACCCTAAGCCATGTTTTAGAGACTCTAGAGAGAGAGAGAAGAGAGTGCCTCTTTTGTATCTAGGGTTTTGTACCCAAACCTCTCTAAGGTCTTTATTGCTCATATTGCTGTTTATGTGAATTTCTTGTGAGATCTTTGAGGAACTTTCCTTCAAATAAACTTAGGGTTTTCAAGGTAGAGATTATTTCAACATCTTGATAATCAACTCGGTTGCTGCCATTGGAGCTTAAAGAATAACAAGCGTGGGTGCTTATAGCTGATTGGAGAATCCAAGAAAGAAGGAGTCTGTGGATTCGGGGCTTGCACGTAGTCGTGTCAGTAAGTTCTACTGGTGGGTAGCATTAGGAAGTCAAGCGGGGAGCTTGTAAGTCATTTTGTATGAACTTCGATTCTTTCGTATAGTGGATTCAGGTTTACCTTGAGGATAGCTAGGTCAAATCCTCCCCAGGTTTTTACCGTGTGGTTTCTTGGGTCATCATATCATTGTGTTATTTACTTTTCCACTGCTTTATATTCTTGATATGATTGTGTGATTGTGATAACCTAGAATTGCATAAATTGACTAAGTTAATCACTTGACTAATTAACTAGGTTAATCCGGTTGGTTTAAGGAGTCTAAAACTTAACAAACACCACAAAGGTGACAAGTAGGCACAAACACAGATTTATTATGCTCTCTAATAGTAGGTTTAGACATAGGTTTAGAAACTTTACGTCCACATTAGAACTTTTACCTTTGTCTAACCTAGCAAAATAAGCTTTTTCTTTATTATTCCTCTTGAAAGGAGGGATATAAACTTTCTCAGTTTCAGGCTTAAGAGAAACAAAAACACTTCTGTTATCAACAGCAGGCTTGGTACTAGTCAAATTTTCAATTTTAGCTTTAGATTCAACTAACTCCTGTTCCAAGCTTTTCATCTTCTCATATTGAGAGGAAATTTGATTTCTCAAAAATTCATTCTTTTTATTAGATTCATCTAATCTAACAACCAATTCCTCTTTTTCAAGATTAGCCAATTTTAACTCTTCCTTGAATTTCTTAGCAATTTTCATAGATTTCAATAATTCCTTACGGAGAGTTTCACAAGCATCAATAAGATCAACAGAAACAACAATGTCCTTTTTATTCAAATCATCACAATCAAAAATAGTAAGACACTTAAAATTATCCATGATAACAGTGATTAAGGATCAACTCTTAGATCAAAAGATCTAAAAACAAGAGCTAACCTGCTCTGATACCACTTTTACGTTTTTAGACCCATTAAACACAAATAGATTAACCTAGTTATTTAGCCAAGTGATTAGCTTAGGTAAATTATTCAGATCTAGGTTAACACAAATAAATCATATCATTGAAACAGTGCGGAAAATAAAGAACACAATGATATGATAACCCAGGAAAACCAAACTGGTAAAAAACTTGGGGAGGATATAACCTAGCTATCCTCAAGGTAAAACAGATCCACAATGAAAGAATTGAAATTTTACAATAGCGACTTAGACCACTAACATCCTATTGCTACCTCGAGTAAAAAACTTACTACCACGACCACGTGACAGCTCCGAGTCCACGGACTACTTTTTTCTTGGATTCACAGCAACTACAAGTACTCCCACTTGTGTTTTTCTTTAAGCTCTTTATGCTGCAATTGAAGCGATCATCAAGCTCTCGACATCAATCTTGATCTTGGTAACCCTAAGTATGTATGAAGGCAAACACCTCTAGATCTCACAAGAGATTCATACACACAGCATAAACAACAACTACAAAATGTGGCTAGGGTTTTTCCTTTTATTCTTAAGGCAAAACATAAAACCTTACACGTCATATGGGCTTGGGCTGAGTTGGAAATTTTGCAGAAAAACAATCTGCACGAGCTTCGATTGATCAAGTCTAATTTTTTATCAATCGAGCCTTGCAGAAAGTGAATAGTAGTTTTCTGTAATTACTCGATTCCAATGTTACAATAAACATACTTTGAGTAGCCTAATTCTAGAATCTAAGTTTTGATCATGGTTTGCCAACATTACACATTGAAGTTCTAATACATTTAGATTCTAAATCCTTAGAACCTAACACTTTATATAGAGTGATGATTAAATTTTGAGATTAACTTACTATTTGGAATCATTGCATGTTGACAAGTTCTTAAGATTTAATACGATATATATATATATATATCGAATGCTTCAACTCTTTGATTCATTATGACCTTTGAGTATATTGAATGCTTAATCTCTCCTATAACATGTTAATTAAGTTACTTGTTCAATCACTCATATTCAAACTAGTTTATACATTGACATCTCAGGAGTTCAGAAAGCACTATGTACAAATCATCAACAACCTAAAGAACAACTACCATTATAAATATGGAGAAGATGTTTGTGGATTTTAAAACTCTTTAGCCCAAAACAGAGTGTGAATTCAATTTTACATCAAAATATTAGAAACTACACTTTTCTACAGCTATTTTTGGTACGAGAACTTCCATGTTGCTTTCAAAGTGTTTAGTACATACCATGATCATCAACTGGATTATGGTCGAGCTAATTGGATTTGGACATTACATGAGGATGGATTCAGCTGTTATTAAATAAAATATCAAGAGAATGTGAAGCAGCATAATTGGGAAAAATAAATATGAAGGTTATGAAAAGGTTGCATATCATAATAAATAAAACAGATGATTTGATGAAGGAAGCTTAACATGTAATTTGTAACCTAGCTAAACTGTGAGTCTCATTGACATCAATATTGGCATATATTTTCTATCATTAAAAAGATAAAAAAAGGAAAAAGAAAAAAAGAAATCTTTTCTTCTCATTTGATGTGAAACATACTATTGTTCAAAATTCATATTTGTTGAAGTTCAACCAACATCTAAGTCATATTCAACCAAAGTAAGAATAATTGTGGGTTGGTAAATGAACAATGATATATTTTATGGCTCGTCATTGTTGATAATCAGTGTTAGTATTAAAAACTTTAAAAGTTGCATGGAAGTTCACCTACCAAAAATAGGTGTAGAAAAGTGTCGTGTTTCACAACTTGATGAAAAAGGAGAATTCCCACTCTCCTTTGGGTTGATAAGTTTTAAGGCCAAAATCATCATCTCCATTTGCTAGTTAATTAAAACCCCTACTTTTAGGAACAGTCAAAATTTGAATTTCACATGAATTTCATTATTTCTACATTCTCTTTCTCTTGATTATTCACAACCTGATTTCTTTATCACAAATTTGTCTTTGAACAACACAATTTTGTGGAGGTTAATGTTGGTAATATGTCACAATCTAGGGGGAGAAAGCGAGCAAGTTTCATGGTTGGAGAATTAAGGAGGGTAAGTCGGCGGAGCTTCTCTATTCTACATACTAAAAACCCATAGATAGACAATCTTAGTCTCTTAATCTCTACTTTAAGAACCAAAAACATTTCCAATTTCAAACTTCTAAATTCTAAGAAAGACCATTGAAAGTATTTGTTGATTTCGTTTGTTTATAATTCGATAGTTGCAATTGAGAAGAGAGAATTTAAACCTTAAATATTTTATTTAAAAATACTCAAAAGGTGACAAAACTACAATATTCTTGGCAGTACCAATATAATAGATGTTTGTTGGTTATCATAATTATCAAATTTCTTATTTAGACAAAAAAGATTATGTCTAACTTTCTTAAGCATTGCACTAGTTACCGGCTAGTATATAATAATTGACAAAGATCTGTAAACTAATTATAGTAATAATGATAAATATAATAATTCAAAAGGTGAGATCAACCTCTCATATGTAGTATTTTCTTTATTTTCTATTTTACACTATAGACGGGCATGCTGCCTATACTAACTTTGGATAGTTTTCAGAGGTGGTTATTTTTCTAGACTATTTCCACCCTCTCTAATGGGAAGTATTCAATTCGCTTCAAGGAGAAAATGAACAGATTTCAGGTGGCTAAGAGCTTGCCATTTAAGGCTAAGAAGTTAGGGTGATATATAGTAGTAATAATCTTATCTTATAGAATAATGGACCAAAATAAAATACATGTTATAATCCTTTAGAGTTATTAGCATAATTCAATCATAAAGTTGTTAAAAATTTATCCTTCCATGGTCAATGGAATTTATTTAATCTTAACTGGTCATCAACAGTTTGATTATAACGATAAACTATTAATTAATTAGTGAAGGAGGAAGCACGAAAGCTAATAATAGTATAGAAGTTAAAGTGTAAACAAGAGAGTTGTTATCAACCATGCATAAAATTAGTTAATATCAGTTGGATAGCTTTAATGGTGATGAACTCAGGTACTGTAGTATAAATAGCTTCAAACCAAATAGGGAAACCATCATACCGTACAACAAATTGGCAATAGCAGGGAAACAAAGAACAATAAAATGAGAAAGAATTTGAGCATTGTAGAAATTTGCTTGCTATTGTTGTTGGCATCCACTAGTGTCGGGCAAGTCTTCGACGTGAAATCATATGGAGGACAACCTAATGCCGATATCACCCAGGTATAAATATGTGTAGCACAATTAACTATACCTAATAAACATGAAATGTGGGTTTTAGTTAACTTAACTAGTAAAGTCTTTTAATGTCAAATAAAAGTACTCGGGTTCAAACTCTGCTTACACTAAAAACACTTTGGTGTCTTGACCAGATGATAAAACATTAACATGAAAAATGATTGTAATATACTAATTTCGATTTTTCATAATGTGTTTATCAGGCTTTGACAAAAGCTTGGAAAGCTGCATGCGCAATAGCAGGAAGTAAAGTTGTGATTTCAGCCGGGACATACAAGCTAGGTGTAGTGACTTTATTAGGTCCATGCAAAGGTGCTATTGAGTTTAACCTTCAGGGCACCCTATAGGCCCCATCAAACGTTGCCTCCTTCAACAGTAAAGACTTTTGGGTTTCTTTTCAACGTATCGACAGTCTCACTGTGTCAGGTGGTGGAGTTTTTGATGGCAAAGGACAAATGGCATGGCAAAAAAATAATTGTGCTGAAAAGTACAGCTGCAAAACACTTCCTATCGTAAGATTTCAATCTTAATAATTAGCAATTAAATTCCATTATATTTATGTAGATATATACAGACACTACAAGTTTAAGAACTTTAACCATCACAAAATACTAATTCAAGCACTTATTCATTTAATGATGTTAAGGATATTATCATATTTTTAATAATTTGATGTAAGCTTTATATAGTGAGGTGTCACAACTCACCAAAAAAGATAATTCCAAATTTATATCTGAGAAAGTCCAAATACAGAATATGGACACAACTTCTGTGCCATGACCCTAACTTGTGCAACTATGTGTAATGGAGAAAAAGTGGTGGTTAAAGGTGAAAGCGATGGTTCACCAATCATACTCACATATAACATCAAGCTGTGACAAATTGTTTGGTCCAAAAAGACTTTTTCATATAATATTGTTAAAGTACTACCAACCACATTCATTGATATATATTTGTAATTTTTTTTTAATATAGTAATTCAAAGAAGTGTTAGCATTTTACTATAATATATTTAAATGAAAATATTTTTAGCAGAATATTTAAATGAAACTATGGCGTTCATATTTGGTGTTTTGATTTATCTAACTTGTAAACATGAACAGAATATAAGGTTCGATTTCGTCACAAATTCAATAGTCCGTGACATTAAATCGAAGGACAGCAAATTTTTCCACATAAACGTTATGGGATGCAAGAACTTGCAAATCCAACATGTTACTATAATTGCACCTGGAGATAGCCCCAACACTGATGGTATCCACATTGGACGTTCATCTAAGATCACCATCACCAATGCCAATATTGGAACAGGTGACGATTGCATCTCCATTGGTGATGGAACCCAAGATGTTACTGCTAACCAAGTAAATTGTGGACCTGGCCATGGTATCAGTGTTGGAAGTCTTGGAAGGTACCAGAATGAACAACCTGTTTCAGGAATCAGAGTAATTGGGGGGGCCCTTAGCAGTACAAAGAATGGTGTTAGGATCAAAACATGGCCTTCTTCCCCTCCTGGGAGTGCTTCTGATATGCATTTTGAGAATATTATCATGAACAATGTTGCCAATCCTATCCTCATTGATCAAGGCTACTGCCCAAACAATCAATGCTCAAATAAGGTTATTATAAACATCACAAATATATACACTCATTATGATGTTAAAAGTTAAAAAAAAAAAAAAAAAATTACAGATACTAATATCAAATTCTTGTGTGGGTTTTTGTTTGTTTGTTTTGCTTTCAGTCTCCCTCAAAAGTTAAGATCAACAATGTTAGCTTCAAGAACATTAGAGGCACTTCTTCAACAAAGGAAGTTGTGAAGCTTATTTGCAGTAATAGTGTACCATGCCAACAAGTGGTGGTTGCTGACATTGATCTTGTATACAAGGGAGCAGGAGGATCTGCTACTTCCACTTGTGTTAATGTCAAGCCCACCGTTTCGGGCAAACAAAATCCTCCTGCTTGTACTAGCAAACAATAATAAAATGCCTCCCAAGCTATTGTAACTAATGCGGAATAAGGAAATGCTATTTGCAAAAAGGTCATAGGAGTTCTATTCTAAGTAGAATTTCATTTACTTAATTCTATCATGTTCCCTTTTTCTTTATTTAAATGAAATTGTGGAATGTTGGATAGTAATTTTTAGATTTTTTTGAGTTCAGCCTTTTGCTAAAAACTGCTATGATCTAGAGTGTTGTTGTAGATAGTATTTGTTCTGTTACTGTAGCTGGGATATTTCGAAATAAAACAAAAATTGTTATTAAACTCTTTGTAAATTTTTTTATTCTTCACCAAATACATGCTTGTGTTCATGATATGGTAACATTCAATTCATCTACATGCATGTTTTTAATTCCAAATTAACTTGCTTTCACACTCTTCGACGACGGTAAGATATAAAACTCATAAAACAGACGCCATATATTCTAATTTTTGTTTCTAAATATTGTATATTTTTAATATATATTTCTATAACAACTAAATTTTAATCACTTTTATTTTTAAAAATACAAAACATATTATTGAAGTTGATTATACCACCAACGCAAAAATTTAGGAAATAAAAACCAATTACATAAATATTTTAGTAAACTTACTTAATTTTCTTACTAAAGTGAAGAAATTTTGGATGATTAATCTACATATTCTAACAAAGGATTAAAACGAAATTAAATGATTTCAAGTACCTAAACGGTTTGTTGCATTAACTATTGTCTTTTATCAATAATTTTGTAGCTCAGTGATGTAGACACCATATTTTGACTGCCCTCGATTTGTGTGCTAGACCCCTGAAGTTCCAAAAATATTATCTTTTCTCCATGGGGCCGCAGAAGAATCTATATTGGCATGGGGCAACCCGTTCGGCATCGCAGCACTCAAATTGACCAAAATGCCCCGGTCAACCTTGGGTTGACTGAAAGTCAAATTCGGTCGAAATCATCCCAAAAAAAAAAAAAAAAAAAGAAGCAATTTTCATGTTTCTACATCAAACTTGAGATACTCAATGATTTTCGTCAACTTTGACCAAGTTTAACCCGAGATTGACTCCCAAGGGCATTAGAAACCCTAATTTTGATTCAACTATTAGAACGGGTTGGGACTAGCGCAATTGCGAAGTGATAGGCCAAGAATGTATTGACCCCTTGTGATAAATTAACCAATTGATTTAGCCAAGTTAATTAGTTAATTTAATTTGCATGCAAAATGGGAGTTGCAAAATGGGGTGTTAAATGCGAGGTGAAATTATCCTTTTACCCTCCATGTGAGGTTAAATGCGAGTTGCAAAATGGGGTGTTAACAAATATACACACCCACACAGAGACTTTATAGGGCAAAAACCCAAACGGTAAAAGACACTACAAGACTAAGCCCAACTCAATAAGTCTACTATTAAAGGATGGTACAATACATTATATACTCATACGATGTTCCCATAATAGTAGCCAATTTAGGAACCTTAGCTTCTTGCTTCGCCTATACTCGTAGCCGGTTTAGGAAACTTAGCTCCTTGCTTTGGCTAGCTATTGCCGATGCTGCTGTAGACATCAAAATTTTATGATGTATTCACATTCATCTGATCAATCATGAACAAATATTTGTGTCTAGTTAATTTCCATTTGATGATGTGTCAATAGCAAACAATCAACAAACGAAATCAAGCCACATGGCAAGCCCATGAGTTACTATGACGCACATAGAAATGACATGTGTCCAAGCCATGGGGTTGTGTGAAATATGAAAGCCATGTGGCAACGTCAGAATAAAAGATGCACATGGAAAGTTTTTATTAAATATACAACCAAAATTAAATTCAAATTCAAAATTTGTAATTAAATCTCAATAAATACTGAGTGAAAATTCCAAATCAATGACCATTGAGTCGCCTATAAATATAGACTTCTCATATGAGAAAAAAAAGTAGACACTTAGAGAGAAAAACCCTATCGATACTCTGTCGAAATAAAGAGTCATCTCTAAGTCCAAAAGAGCATCATTGCTCCCTCAAAATCAAGGCTCATTCCTACTTCTTCAAATCAAAGTAAGGATTTTCAATCATGTTCCTTTGATTTGGTATGAGATTAAGCCAATGTCCCTCGCATCAAATCAAGTACATACGTTTAACTACTCATTAAACTCGGAGACAATAACGCACGATTCAAGATCAAGTTTTATAGCTCTTTGGATTGTAAAGCTTCTTAGAGATTGAATTAGAGGAGTTTATTTTATTCTATCATTTTAAAGAGTTATATAGATAATTGTACTCACTTCCATATTAATCAATATAAATTGATCATTTGGTACATTGTTTTGTGACTGTGTTATTTATCTCTTATAAAAAAAATTTTGTACAAATTTCAAGAACACTTGGTGGGAGTCCATCCTAGAAATCTTCATGTTTCCAATCTACCCAGATAAATGGTCTCAAAGAAGTCTAAGATACCCACGAATGCAACCGAAAGAGTTGGAGGTTTAATAAGCAACAATACTTCCACGGGTCCCAGTTGATTGTTTAAAATTACACTATTATTTTAGTTTCAATAGGCAATATCACAAAATTTTTATGTTTAATTACACATAAATATATGAGTTTAAAAGATATCTCTTATATATATTCTTAATGTGTATTTTTCTCTTGAGGCAGATTAAAACTAGTCAACTAATCATGCAGACATGCAACCAAGAGAATCCAAGGGTCAAGATCAATTGGGGCAGGACTTTTGAGCATTAAAAAAAAAAAAAGTACTAGAATTAAAAAGGGATGAAAAACATTTGTTCAAGCCAAAATTGGAAAAATCCTGATATGGATACATTCTGCTCTGTTTTAGTATTTTTGCCATAACTTACTACACAAATGTCCAAGAGTTGAAAATCTTCAACATTTTAGCTTAACACAAATTCAAAAAAAAAAAAAAAAAAAAAAAAAAAATCATTTTGGGGGCCAAAAGTGGGATGGAAGTTGACAGCAGATACAATTCCAAAAATCACAGATTTTACATCCTAAATTTGTGGGATTTTCTCTTTAGCTTTTGGAGGAGGCTGACACAATAGAGGAGGAAAAGTCCTAGAACTTTTTTTTTATCTTTTTTTCTTCTTCTTTTAGAGGTTTGGCATTGTTTTTATTGATTTCTTTTGCCTAACTATGCGTGGCTAAATCTCTAGCTAGGGTTAAAGGTGAAACCTAATATTTTTAACATGTGTTTTTGGGATTATCTATTTGCTTTCTATAGATTAATGTTTGAATTTTGAGATTAATTTACTATTTGGAATCATTGCATGTTGATAAGTTCTTAAGATTTAATATGATTGATATATATGTATATATATATATCGAATGCTTCAACTCTTTGATTCGTTATGATCTTAGAGTATATTGAATGCTTAATCTCTCCTATAACATGTCAATTAAATTACTTGTTCAATCACTCATATTCAATCTAGTTTGCACATTGACACCTCGGGAGTTCAGAAAGCACTATGTACAAATCATCAACAACCTAAAGAACAACTACCATTATAAATATGGAGATGATGTTTGTGGACTTAAAACTCTTTAGCCCAAAAGAGAGTGTAAAATCTCTTTTTCATCAAAATACTAGAAACTACACTTTTCTACAGCTATTTTTGGTACGAGAACTTCCATGTTGCTTTCGAAGTGTTCTGTCACTGTAGCTGGGATATTTCGGAAGAAAACAAAAATTGTTACTATACTCTTCATAAATTTTTTTTATTCTTCACCAAATACATGCTTGTGTTCATGATATGGTAACATTCAATTCATCTGCATGCATGTTTTTAACGCCAAATTATCTTGCTCTCATACTCTTTGACGACGGTAAGATAAAAAACTCATAAAACAGATGCCATATATTCAAATTTGTGTCTCTAAATATTGTATGTTTTTAATATATATTCTGTAACAACTAAATTTTAACCACTTTTATTTTTAAAAATATAACACATTATTGAAGTTGATTATACCACCAACGCAAAAATTTAGGAAATAAAAACCAATTACATAAATATTTTAGTAAACTTACTTAATTTTCTTACTAAAATGAAGCAATTTTGGATGATTAATCTGCATATTCTAACAAATGTTTAACAATTAAATTAAATGATTTCAAGTACCTAAATGGTTTGTTGCATTAACTATTGTCTTTTATTAATAATTTTGTAGCTCAATGATGTAGACACCGTATTTTTTCTGCCCTCGATTTGTGTGCTAGACCCCGAAAATTCCAAAAATATTATCTTTTCTCCATGGGGCCACAAAAGAATCTAGATTGATGTGGCACAACCCGTTCGAGCATCGCAGCACTCGAAGTGCCTTTTTTCAGTCAAATTGACCAAAATGCCCCTTGTCAACCCTGGGTTGACTGAAATTCAAAGTCTGTCAAAATCATCCCAAAACAACATGTTTCATGTTTCTACCTCAAACCCGAGCTACTCGGTGATTTTCGTCAACTTTGACCCAGTTTGACCTGAGGTTGACTACCAAGGGCACTAAAAACCTTAATTTTGATTCGACCATTAAAATGGGTTGGGACTAGCGTCATTGTGAACATTATCAAGTTCCCTTTCCAATGACTATTCATGGGTCGAAATCAAAGTTAAACGGTTGAAATATCTAGAAAATCGTGAAAACGCTTTAGCACACTTCCTGAGGCCATAAATGTTTCACTTGTTAAGAACATATGTCATTCTTTTATGTAATTGGCTAATCCTTTGACAAAATGCACTCAACTTGTAATTGGGTAGTTCTAGGTGTTTTTAATACTTCAAGAAACAAGGTTTCAAGATCAAGTGTTGAAGTCATCAAGTCTGTCCAAGAAACAAGCTGAAGAAGTGCTAAATCATTAAAGCTCGACACCTGCTCGATAGCTGCTCGACACCTTGCTATCTGTCAAGGTTTATAAAATCACAAATTCTGATCTGATTTCTTGGGATCCGTGAATGTGTCTTTGGGCCTTCTTTTCTCCTAACCCTAAACATATAAAACGATTGTTTTAAGGGCCATTAAACGGTTGACAAGTTGCATAAGCATTGAGAAAACTCTGTTCAAGCAAATTGTGACCGGAGACGAAGTTCTTGCTATTGTTCATCTCTTCTGAAGAAGTTGCTGTGTATGTGCACCTTTGGGTTTTGTGACCAAGCATCTTTTTGATCTTCATTATGGATGAACTGAAGAACTTTGCAGCCAACCTCTCTTTCTAGTTGATGTTGAAGTCGCGTACTGGGATTCGCACATTGGTTAGTCACGTACTTGGGAGCCGTGCATCAAAAGGTAAAACTGTCACTACAAAACAAGTCCAATTGGGTATTGGGGTAAGGGTTCAACTGTAGGTTGGTAAGGTACTTGAGATTCATTTACTTGTAACCACTTGTTGTGATAATAGTGGAGTTTTGGGAGTGGTGACCTAAAAATCACTCGGTGGGGTTTTTGCCGTCAGGTTTTCCCCATTCGTAAACAAATCACCGTGTTATTTATTTTCCGCTGCATAATTAGTTTATTCATGATTTGTTTGTGCTGCCACGCGTTTGCATGTTAAATTGATTAATTAATAACTTGGCTAATTAATTAATTAATTTAATCACAAGGGGTCAATACGTTTTTGGCCTATCAAGTGGTATCAGAGCAGGCACACTCTGATTAGGTTTAATCTTTGCTGTGTTGATCCATTGACCCCTATTTGTCATGGATAGAGGACAGTCATTAATCATACCTCCTTTATTTGATGGCATTAACTATGCATACTGGAAAGTACGCATGAGAGCTTTCTTGCAGTCTTTAGATGAGAAGGTGTGGCAAGCTGTAAAGATAGGCTGGACCAAGCCAAAAGAAGCGCTGGCCGATTGGGATGAAGCCAAGATCAAGGCGGTAAACTTCAACAGCAGAGCATTGAATGCCTTATTTAGCGCAGTCACCAACTAGGAGTTCAAGAAGATATCCTCTATTGAAACTGCGAAGGAAGCATGGACCATCCTCCAGACAACCTATGAGGGTACAAAGGCTGTCAAGGATTCAAAGCTTCAAAGGCTCACTACAAGTTTTGAAGAAATAAAGATGGAGGAGGATGAGTCGTTCGATGAGTTCTATGCCAAGCTCAAGGACATAGTGAACTCAGCCTTCAATCTTGGTGAAACCATTTCTGAACCCAAGATTGTGAGGAAGGTGCTCAGGTCTCTACTCGAGAGATTCCATGCCAAGATTACGGCAATTTAGGAATCAAAAGATATTGACAAGATTCCTTTGACTGAGTTGGTAGGAATCTTGCAGACCTATAAGCTAGGGTTAACCAGAATTGGCAAGACGGGTAAAGGAAAGAGCATGGCACTGAAGGCCAAGAGCAGTGACGCATATGAGTCTTCCGATGATGAAGATTCCAAGATGAAGTCCTACATTACAAGGCAGTTCAAGAAATTTATGAAGAATGCAAATGGGAGGAACTTCGACAAGGACTGCAGACAATCCAGTTCTTTTCAGTCTAAGGGCCAAGACAAAGGGAAATAGGATGCTAAGGATAGCGGTCAGTACACTGTTCTTGCAAGACCAAAGTGTTTTGGATGTCATAGATTCGGTCACATGAAGCAAGAATGCCCCACATATCTCAAGAGCATTGGGAAGAGTAAAACACTTGCTACAACCTTGAGTAACACTGAGCCTGAGGATGATTCTGACGATGAAGATAACGGAATCTTGAATGCCTTCACTGCCACAGTCAATGCTACTGAAGGGATTGTTGAAGACGTGGAAGAAGAAGAAGAATTGGTGGATTTTAAGTGTGAGAAGATGGATGATTAAAATGATATCCATACAGCCTATGAGAAACTTTACAAGCTCTTTAAGAAGCATGAGAAACTATATAGGCTGGCCACCAAGAAGCTCAGTGATGTGGAATTTGATCGTGAAGAGCTTTCCACAAAGTTTGATGAAGCTAATCAAACAATTGGTGCACTGAGGTTTAAGAACAATTTCTTGGTTGAGAAGACCAAGAAGCTTGAAGCGGAGCTGTTTCAAGTCAGAGCTCAATTGGATAGGACTTCAAGTGTAAAGCTTGATGAGATGCTCAGCAATCAGAAATCTGCTTCAGATCGAACGGGTTTAGGGTATGGTCTTTCTTCCTCTAATATTGCTTCTACTAGTTCTACTGTTTTTGTTCCACCTGCTAATAATATTGAAATTGAAAACAATGATGCTAAAACTGAATTAGCTAGTGAGAACTTAGACAAGGGTAAATCTATCATAGGAGCACCCTCTAAGCAAGATAAGAAAGATGTTAAAAACCCTAGGGCTAAGAAGGCTATCTCTCAAAAGTCTAAACAGAAGAAGCAGCATCTCTGTCATCATTGTGGAGCTGCCGATCATACTCGACCAAATTGCTATAAGTGGTTAGCCACTCAACAGAGCAACGGCATGATAGTATCTGGAAGCCAAAATCAGCTTCAATCCTTTCTTGCTCCTCTTGGAGATCTTCTGAAAGCCCTCATGTTCCTTTCGAACTTGAACGGGTTCAATTCTTCCCCTTCACCACCAGTTCAAAGATTCAATCAAAGGAAAGGTTCTTCCAAGGTGTGGAAGAAAAAGGACTCTAAGTGATTATATCACTTTCTTCTATTTTTTCTTGTTTTTTTTTGTTGCATTACTTGTGTGTTTTGCTTCTATTCTAAGTCAGTCTAGTTTTATGCTTTGCTTTGATAACATGTTTTTGTTTGTTTATTTTCAGTTTTGTTTATTTTGTTTTTGATATAAAAAAAATTGAAAAATCAAAAAATACAAAAACAGTGTGTGTTTTGTGTACTTTGGTACTTGTGTACCTTGGATGGCCATTGAAACGAAGTTTTCTAAACTTTGTATCTTTTGTAGCTTAGATGAGCATCTCTATGCACAACTAAGCAAGTGAGCTTTATGGCTCTTATTTGTGATGAGTAAAATTAAGTTATCTCTTGAACTTAACACTCATATAACTCTTTTTGACAGATAGGACTAGAAAATCCTAAGAGAAAGGCATAAATAACCATCTCACCACTGTTGCCTGCCAATCATAATATGACACCTGTATGCTTTGACATAGCAAAAGTGCAGTGTCAAAGACATCCGTATGCTTCGGCATAGCAAAAGTGCAATGTCAATACTTAACATGTTGGATATTTCTTTTCTCTCTTTTATATGCCCATGCATGATATGCTTAAACAGAAAAATATGCAAAGAAAATAAAAAGCTAAAAGATTAAAATGCTTTAAATATGATTGCAAACGTGTTTTCTAGGAGATGTGGGAGTTATATGATGTACCTCGAAGGTGATAGTCCCCATCAAACGGTTATGATTGTGTGTGAGTTAAAGTGATATTCTCATATTTCAAAATCATCATAACATGTATACACTTATGCAATCTTGCGATGTTTTTCACACACAACACGCAATATTCTTTGCTACTCTTGATACATGTGCAAGTACAATGTGATTTGGCCATCACTAGGTTTTACATGTGCTAATGTATGCTTACTAAACTGTCTTGGCTTGTTTTTGAAATATAAAATTGGTTAGACTTGTTGTGTGTGTGTGTGTGTGTTTTTGGGATCCATGTGCTTAAATTTTTTTTTGAGAGATGATTTTGAGAGCTTAATATGTTGATTGGATCATTGGTTGAGTTGCATGTTGGAGTGTATTCATGTTTGTGTTTTTCACTTCTCGAAAAACTGTTTTTAAAAAGTAAGCTAGACACCTTTTTGACACCTCCTCGATACCTAGCTATCTGTCGAGCTTCTCAAGCTTTTTCTTATCGTAATCTCGACACTTCCTCAACACCTGGTGGATCGATCGAGAAAGTTTCTGTCTCCTCGATACCTTCTAGACACCTGGTCAATCAATCGAGCTTCTAATTCTTGGTTCTGGTGTTTCTTCCTCAATACCTCCTCGACATTTGTAGCTGTCAAAGTTCTTTTTCTTGACACCTGCCTCGACAGATGGCTCGACACCTCTCGATACCTCATCTGTCGAGATTTACTGAGGTTTCTATATAAACCCCTCGTGCAATCCGCCTCTCATTTCTCTCGATCTCTTTCTCGATAGCTCTCTGTTTTCTCTCCCAAACACTCTCATCTCACTCCAATCTTATTCCTCAAGGTTTCTTCAAGCTTCTTCAAGTTTTTCTATGCTTAGTAAGCTTCTAATCTCTTCATTCTTCATGCATTTTATGTTTTAAAACCTAGGTTTTGGGGTTTTTGAAAAATTTTGGGGTTTTTCAAAATTGATGAGTGTTTATTGAAATTTTGGGATGGGTTTTCACTTACATGTGTTTAAAATCTCATGCATTGCATCACATTAGCATTATAACAGTATTTTCATGCATCTAGATGTGTGTAATATGCTTGTGTGCTGGTAGGATTGGATTGGGCTGAGCCCATGATGTAATTTTTTTTCATGTCACATTTTTATGCATTCCCCATGCATACATACTCTCTTTTCAATATATTTGATTTATTTGAATTGTTTGGGACTTTTCTGATTGTCTTTCTTTCTCTCCCTCTCTTTCTATTTACGTTAGTTGTGTCTATGGCACCTAAACGTAAGTCTGCTCCGTCCCAGAACCCTCTGCGTTCTAGGACATCTTCATCTTCTGATCCTACTCCTTCTAACATTCGATTCCGTGATGAGGATGCTCGTAAGGCTTTCTTAAAGAACTTCTCTAGACGAGGTGTTCATTCGGAACGCCAAGTCATTTTAGCAGACTTCGCCGACACTGACCTTCCCTCTGTCATTCACAGTTGGGGATGGGAGTCACTGTGTGACATCCTGGTCACTTGTCCTCTCGTGCTTATTCAGGAGTTCTACTCCAACATGCACAGGATTGATCGTTCAGTACCTCTTTTCTTCATTCGCATTCGAGGTACGCACATTCCTGTCATACCGCAGCTTGTTGCGGATGTGCTTCGGGTTCCTAGGATAGAGTTTCCTGACTATCCTTCTTATGAGCGTCTACAGACTGTGTCCAAAGATGAGCTTATATCTGCTTTTTGTTAGTGCCCTTCAGAGTAGGGTGAGCGTCAGTTTACATCATGTCGGCCTTTTGCTAAAGGTCCTAGATTCTTAAACATGGTGATGACTTTTGTACTTCATCCGCTTTCTCACTACAACTCCATCACAAAGCCTCGTGCTTGATTTTTGCTATTCCTCCTTGAGCATCTTACCATAGATTTTCCTTCTCATTTCATTCTGTCTATTATAGATGATCATTTGGATGCGGCGACCTGTGATAAGCTCATCTTTCCTTCTGCTATCACGAGGATCTTACGCCATTTTGTTGTCCCTTTTCTAGTGTCCGACCTCTTCACACACATTTGTGTAATAGATGCCGCTATCGTAAAACGTAGTGAGGCGCAGTTTAGGTCGCGACAGCCGAATTCCACTCCTCCCTCCAGTCCGGCTCCATCTCGTTCAGCTCCATCCACATCCGTTCCATCCACTTCCATAGGCGATGTTTCACTTAGAGACATCATGGCGCAGCTGCAGCGCATGGATGCTCGCCTTGATACACTTTCCACTGAGTTGTATCAGGTGAATGTTCGTGCTGGTTGTATTGCATGACGACAAGCGACCATGGGTGGTTTTGCTCCTAAGGCTACTCCTTCACCACCTCCTCTAGTGGCTTCTGATTCTGATGCTAAGGATGATGATGATGATGGTGATGATGATGACGCTTCAGATGATGATGGAGATGCTAGCTCTACTGATGAGATGTCTACTTGACACTCTTGCCCTTTGTCACTTGTGACAAAAAGGGGGAGTAGTTTTGGATATTGAGAGTAGTCATTCTTAGGGTAGAGTTAGTGTAGGACATTTTTGTTAGGGGGAGAGTGAGGATATGAGGGATGTAGTGAGGATTTGATGTATCTTGTTCTTTTCTACTTTATTAGATAAATTGTTCTTGTACATTGGGTCTTGTGACCAGTTTTTACATACATTGTACTTATTTTCTCTATATGTGGATGTATGTTTCTTTCACCTACCTCTACATGTGTTGTTTCTTCTCTATCTTTATACACATATTTCTTATACTTGTATGCAATCTATTATTTCTGTTTCACACTAAGATGCCTTGATGAGTTTTGTTTAAAGTGTTTCAGAAATACAGGTTGTCAAAGTCTACTTGCCATAAACTCTCTTCTTGCAAAGTTTTCAAGAGTTTGTGTTATGATAGATTTTATTGTATTCAACAAGTGAATATCAGTTGAGTGATTTATGACTCCTCTCATATGTTCATTTGTTTGTTGTGGTTTTGTCACGGATTGCCAAAGGGGGAAATTGTTAGGACATATGTGGTTCACTTGTTAAGAACATATGTCATTCTTTTATGTAATTGGCTAATCTTTTGACAAAATGCACTCAACTTGTAATTGAGTAGTTTTAGTTGTTTTTAATACTTCAAGAAACAAGGTTTCAAGATCAAGTGTTGAAGTCATCAAGTCTGTCCAAGAAACAAGCTGAAGAAGTGCTAAATCATTAAAGCTCGACACCTATTCGATAGCTGCTCGACACCTTGCTATCTGTCGAGGTTTATAAAATCAGAAATTCTGATCTGATTTCTTGGGATCCGTGAATATGTCTTTGGGCCTTCTTTTCTCCTAACCCTAAACATATAAAATGATTGTTTTAAGGGCCGTCAAACGGTTGACAAGTTGCATAAACATTGAGAAAACTCTGTTTAAGCAAATTGTGATCGGAGACGAAGTTCTTGCTCTTGTTCATCTCTTCTAAAGAAGTTGCTGTGTATGTGCATCTTTGGGTTTTATGACTAAGCATCTTCTTGATCTTCATCGTGGATGAACTGAAGAACTTTGCAACCAACCTCTCTTTCTAGTTGGTGTTGAAGTCGCGTACTGGGATCCACGCATTGATTAGTCACATACTTAGGACCCGTGCATCAAAAGGGGAAACTTTCACTACAGAACAAGTCCAATTGGGTATTGGGGTAAAGGTTCAACTGTAGGTTGGTAAGGTATTTGGGATTCCTTTATTTGTAACCGCTTGTTATGATAATAGTGGAGTTTCGGGAGTGGTGACCTGAAAATCACCCGGTGGGGTTTTTGCCATCAAGTTTTCCCCATTCGTAAACAAATCACTGTGTTATTTATTTTCCGCTGTATAATTAGTTTATTGGTGATTTGTTTGTGCTACTACGCGTTTGCATGTTAAATTGATTAATTAATAACTTGGCTAATTAATTAATTTATTTATTTAATCACAAGGGTTCAATACGTTTTTGGCCTATCAGATTCGACTGTTAGATTTTCAATTTCATTAGTGTTCTAGAAACTAGACATCTAGCATTTTCCAGGGACACCAAGATCAGCTCAATCCGAGTCCGAGAAGGCCTTCAAATATGCATCAGAAGTTAGGCCGAGCAAAAGGCCGAAACAGCTGATGTCGGCAGGGTGGCCTATGGCCCTTCAAGGTGCACCAAAAGCCAAAGAGTCACTTTCAGCTATAAAAGCTTCCAGACCCCTCATTTTGTAAAAAGAAAATAAATTTTGGGCTATTTTTTTGGGAAGATTCTCTCTCTCCTCTTTCTAATTTCTCTCTCAAACACCTTAGATTCTCCTTTTTTTCTCTACAATCATCAAGGTAGTGTTCTTGCACCCAATCTTCCTCTCCTTGGTTCAATACCTTGGATTTGATGTTTAGGGGTGTGGATGTAGCTTTTTAGCTACAATCCACACCCTTTTCTTTCTATTTCTTTTTCTTAGCTTTATCTTGCTTAATAAAATGCTTTATCACTTTTCCTAGCTTTATTCTTGCTTTGTAGCATGTCTTTATAGTTTTTCTAGCATGTTTCCTTGCTTATGCCATGATTTATCACTTTGATATTGTTGGCCTAGCCTTCTTGGGTTAGGATATGTCTAAATTTGATGTACATGCTTAGATCCACTTGCTTTTAGGCCCCTTTCCATGTTTACGCTAAGATCTACATGCTTTTAAGCTCCTTGCCATTTTTACGATTAGATCTACATGCCTATGTGTTCTTCTTCATGTTTACGCTTATATCTACATGCCTATGTATTCTTTGCCGTATTTGTGCTTAGATCCACATGCTTTTAGGCTCCTTGACATGTTTACGCTTAGATGTACATGCCTATGTGTTCTTTGCCATGTTTATGCTTAGATCTACATGCTTTTGTGTTCTTTGCCTTGTCTACACTTAGATCTATATCTTTGAGTGCTCTATGCCTTGTTCATGAATCTAGATCTACATGTCAGTTGCTATGCCATGTGCTTCTAAGGCCCTTCTACCTCTTAATATCTCTCTTTCTTGTGTTTTGGCCCTTATTAGTAGGGTGTAGATCTAGATCCTGTGATCTAGGCCTACATCCATACACCTAGGCCTATATTAAAGGGTTTGGATCATTTCCTTTGCATGTTTATGTTTGCTTACTTACTCCTATGCTTTATCTCTATGTTAGCCTCTCTAGATCTATGCTTTGCCATGCTTTATGCCCTCCATGAGTTTGTGCTTGTGTGGCCGCATCCATCCCTCCTAGGGATTGATTGGGTGTGACCATTTGGCTTTCCTTGCCTCTATGCTTTCTCTTTGCACACTTGCCTACATGTTCATGCATAAGTCCGTCTGTCGTCATACTTCAATCCAATGGAACTATGGACATTTGATCCAAACCTACTTTTGTCCTCCGAGGACACCCTATTTTGTTTGATAACATGTTTGTTTGCCTGTTTGTGTGCTTCACATGCTTGTTTACCCCTGTATGGCATCTTTTCCTAGCTTGTCATTTAGCATGCTTTCCTTCTATTCATTTCTTTACTTGTTTACTGGCTTGTTTCCTTGTTTGTTGCATGTACACGCATGGAGCCAGTACGCTTGGAGCGAGGGCACGACCTCCTAGGCATAAGCGAAAAGGGCAAAGATGCAAGCAAGAAGATGCAAGCCCACCAAGGGGAAATGTTCAATAAATTAGGGGGCCTAGCCCTTCTATAGCTATTTTCTCTTTCCCTTTCTCTAAGCTTCTTCTCTAGAGCATGTATTTGGGTCCCCCTCCATGTACCCTCTTTTATTTTCCTGCTCTTTGCTTGGGCCACGTTCCCTAGGTATGGTAATGTCTGTTTTACATTTCCTATACCTTGCTGGGCCATATCCTTGGAACGTTGTCAATGTCTGATTTACTTTTCCATCCTGTGTGGTTGCATTATGCATGATGTATGTATATCTTTTTCTGCTTGTATATGGGTTGTGGGGACTTGGGCCCAGATGACCATGAACGGCACAAATGTGCAGGGGTGTAAGGCTGGCGCTTGAGAAAAACTACTATGCTTGGGTCAAGTTAGGTCCAATACAAACTAACAGGCCAGGGAAGGCCAATAAGGGAATGATCAAATTCAGGTCGATCTCCTGAGCACAGCTAGTGCCTTTGGGAAGTTTGCTACCGAACGCTATTTGACGTCAGGAGCAAGTTTCAAGAGAATTCTCAGAAGGAATCAATACCTTAGGATTCTAGGTAGAAGTGAGACTGCGTGGGAATTAATGTAAAAGTAATAATTTGGACCCCCATTAAGGAGAGAATATAAAAGGGAAGAGGGGACGAATGGAAGGGGGGTTGAAAAACACACAAAGAGAAAGGGAGAGTGAAAGTTCAAAGAGAGAGAGGTGCTTCAAGGGAGAAGAAAAACCAGAGGGTGGGTTGGAATTGGGCTTAGAACCACAGAAGTAAGGGGGTTGGGCTGTCAAGGTAGCATTTAAGGCAACAATTAATAGGAGTGCAGGGAAACCCACCAACAAATAAATTGGAGCCCAAATGCTTCATCCTTGAAAGTAGCATTCTTGGGTTTGGGCACCACAAATGGCACCGTCTATGGAAATCCTACTCAACAGGAGGCTTCGAGCTAGCCTGATATCATCCAAATATGGAAGGCCTACATGTTGAAGAAGGGTTGGTTGGGGGAAATCATTGAAGCGCCTCATCACGAGGCCAACAGAGGTTATAGAGGGAGCATAGAAGAGAGTAGTAGCGCATGCAAGAAGGGCATCAGACAGAAGCTGGAGAACTGTATCTTACAAGGGGAGCAAACTGTATCTTACATCCCTGAGCAATTGTATCGTAGCAAACGAGAACAAGAGCTAGAGAACTTATGACTTGTAGTAGCAAACGAGAATAGGCATTCGGGGTGCAATTTATAACTTGCAGTAGGGTTCCTCAACCGATCGACGCATTATTGTCCATGAGGATGGGAAGTGGAGAGACTCTTCAGTCATATGCAAATAGGTACTAGGACTTATACAACAAAATAGGAGGAGTGAATGAATAAGTTGCTACAAGTACATTTAGGCTTAGGCTACCACAGGAGTTAGAACTGAGGGATTCTCTGACCATGCGTTCTCTTAAGAACATGCATCAGTTAATGAGAAGAATTGAGGAACATAAGAGATTGGAAGGCGATAGGTTGCAAAGCAAAGGCAAAGCCCCAACCTCCTCCCAATACAACAGAGATTCTTGACCCGAGAGATACCAGTGGAGAACTAGAAAGGAACCGAGGATCCCAAGTCTGAACTTGGCACCATGGCCCGTGGGTGTAAATGTGACCTTCAAGGAGCCTGTTTACAAGATTCTTGAGCGTATTAAGAATGAGCCATACTTTCAATAGCCGGGGAAGATGGATAAGGATTCGACTAGAAGGAATCAAAGCCTATACTACACTTACCACAGAGAGAAGGGTCACACCATCGAGCAATGTCATGTGCTGAAAGACCACTTGGAGCAGCTCGTAAAGGCAGGACATTTGAAGGAATTTATGGTTTGACAAGGAGTGAATGCAGGTTAGGGCTCAAGAAGCCGAGGTAATACATTTCCTCATCCCTTGGGAATTATTGAGGTTATTCATGTAACTTCCATTGGTGTGAATGTGAGTCGTCAAAAGGGCATATTGAGTGTGGCAACCCCGTCCGAGGCAGATGTAGTAAACTGACTTGAGAAGAGGCTCAGGGTGAATAGGGATCCGATCCCTTTTGATGAAGTGGACTTGGAGGAAATGTCACAACCGCATGATGATGCTTTGGTTGTGACTTCATGAATTAGAGGATTCTTGATGAAGAGAGTGATGATAGACCAAGGAAGTGGGGCTGAGATCATGTATCCTGATTTGTACAAGGGGCTAGGGTTGAAGCCTGAAGATCTGAGCAAGCATGATACGCTGCTAGTAGGATTCGATGGAAAAGTAGTGGTGTCCAAGGGGCAGATAAAGCTCTTGGTAGTGATCGAGGGAAAAGAGGTTTGGGTAAATTTCATAGTGGTGAATGCTTTTTTACCATACAAGGCGATTTTGGGGTGACCTTGGATTCATGCCATGGGGGCAGTACCTTCCATGTTGCATCAAATGGTCAAATTTCCTACTGAAGATGGAGTCGTCATGGTTCGAGCTAATCAAAAAGTGGTGAGACAGTGCTTAGTGGCCGTGATAAATTGTGAGATTAAGCAAAAGGAGCAAGTTGGAGCAGAGCAGTTATAGCAATTACAGGGCCTCGAGGGCCTAACAGGGGCATATAATGTAGAGGAGTTGGTTCAAACACAGATTTTACCTTACACCAACAGATACTTTTAGATAGGAAAGAGTTTGCGAGTAGAAGATCGAGTGGAAGTTCTTCTATCACTAGTATAGAATTTTGACGTGTTTGGATGGAATCCAAAACGAGGTGCCTGGGGTGGACCCGGCCTTTATTATACATAAGTTAAATGTAGATCCCTTGGTTTCACCAAAAAAGAAGAAACCAAGGAGATCAGCAAAGCCACATGCAGAAGCCGTGAAGGAGGAGATAGAGAGATTGAAGCAGGCAGGGGCTATTAGGGAGGCATTCTTTCCCAAGTGGCTATCAAATACGGTGGTCGTGAAGAAGAAAAATAGGAAATTAAAAGTTTGTGTCAATTTTACTGACCTAAATCGAGTGTGCCCAAAGGACCCATTTCCTGTACCCAAAATAGATCAATTGGTGGATGCCACATACGGTCACCCAAGAATGAGTTTCTTGGATACCTTTCAAGGTTATCATCAGATTGCTCTAGCACCCAAGGATCAGGAGAAAACCTCTTTCATATCACTTGAACTTAATTATCATTACACGATGACGCCTTTTGGGCTAAAGAATGTGGGAGCTATGTATCAACGAATGGTTACTCAGATATTTAAAGATCAGATTGGAGACACAATGGAAGTTTATATTGATGACATGGTGGTTAAAAGCAAGAGAAGTGAAGAGCATATGCCGAACTTGGTCGAGGTTTTCGAAATATTGAGACAACACAAGCTGTACCTTAATGCAAGCAAATGTGTCTTTGGTGTAGGATCCGGTAAGTTCTTGGGCTACTTGATAGCCACTCGAGGAATAGAGGCCAACCCCGACCAGATTACAACAATTCAGCAGCTTCACTCACCTAGTAACCCTAAAGAAGTGCAAAGGCTCACTAGGATGGTTGCCACCCTGAATCGGTTTGTTTCAAGATCAGCAGACAGGTGTAGACCGTTCTTTCAGTGGTTGAAAAAGTGGAAGGGTTTTTAATGGACAGAAGAGTGTGACACGGTGTTCAGAGATTTGAAGTGCTATTTGGCTAGCCCTCCTATTTTATTCCAACTTGAGCCTAAGGAAGATCTATATATGTACTTAGCAGTCTCCGACCATGCAATGAGTGCTATGTTACTAAGACATCAAGAATGGATCCAGAGACCAGTGTATTACCTTAGCAAAATGCTAGTGGATGTGGAGACTCGGTACTTGCCACTATAGAATATGGCGCTAGCATTGGTGCATGCGACAAGGAAGCTACCACATTACTTCCAAGCCCATACAGTTTAGGTGCTGACCGAGTATCCCCCTGCAATCACTCTTGAAGAGATAGGATTTTAACCAAATAGGGAACGAGACTTGGGACATTTGACATATAGTATAAACTAAGGAATTCCATTAATGGTCAGATATTAGTAGACTTTGTGGCCGAATTCACACCTACACCAGGGCTCTCCGTAAAGGTATGCCAAGTTTTAGTTAGACCGTGGTGAGTGTTTGTAGATGGCGCATCTAACGCAAAAGGATCTGGGGCCAAGATTGTAATGATGTTCTCCGAGGGGTTACGATTGGAAAAATCATTAAAACTAGGTTTTCGAGCTTCCAACAATGATGCTGAATATAAGGCATTTATCGCTTGATGAGTATGAAGATGTAGATGAGTCCCTTGTAAATAATGAAGGAAGTTCTCATATGCCTGCAAGTACTTCAAATGATGTGGCACAAAATGAAATGTAGGTTGAGTGGGGCAATGTCATCTTTTGATTTGTTTGTCGACAATAGTTCAAGTACTTCAAAGAAACATGGGAGTGCTAGAATGAAATTTAATCATTTCAGTGGTGAGGGAGTGTTGAAGAGGAGTGAAGACTTTGATATTTTGGCATGGTGGAAAAGTTATAGTCTCATGTATCCTACTTTACAAAGGATTGCAAGGGATATTTTATCAATTCCTGTTACAATTGTTGCTTCAGAATCTGCCTTTAGCACCAATAGGAGACTACTAAGACCACACTGTAGTAGGCTCCATCCCAAGACTATAGAGGCAATGATGTGTGCTCAAAATTAGTTATGGAGTGAAATCAAAAGTTAGCAATTTTATAATTTTTATTTATAAAATGAAATCAAAATTGTATTTTTATATTTGCTAGTTATAATTTGATGAAGTTTATTCCATTTTTTAATTCATTATTGTTGTAGGTTCTTCAACTATGCCAGGAGATTGTACACTTCAATCAATTCTTGATGATGGGGAGCCTAATGAAGAGGATGGGAGTTGTGTCACAGCTATGGAGGATTAGACTTTTTGTATTAATTTAGTAGCTTTTTAATTTCTTAGACTTGTTGGATTAACTTGTTGGTTTGTAATTATCCTAAACTTATGAAATTTATTTTGTAGCTTTTTAATTTCTTGGGTTTGTTGGACTTGTTATACTTATTTCTTGGATTTGTTGGATTTATTTTATTTTTATGTTTAGCAGGTGATCTTAGCTATGATTTATTGATTTATGATTAAATGGTTATCTTAGCTAGGTGATTTATTAATTTATGATATTAGCTATGATTTATTTATTTATAGATTTATAATTAACATGTGATTTATTGATTTATAATTTATAGGTTTGTAAAGGTCCTATGATTTGGACTGATTTGGCATTTGGGTCATGTTATATGGGCTTGAATCTGGACAAAAATGAATCTAGGCTTCAATTCAATCTTTTTTTTTTTTTTTCTTTTTTTAATTATTGGGGCATGATTTGGGCTGCGGATTGGGCCTAAATCTGGCAGGGCTAAATGAGGCCCGACGGGGTTGGACTGGGCGGGCATAAAAAAACTCATTTATTAAATAGGCCAGGTTCGGGTAACAGGTACGGGCCCACGAGGTGGGTTCGGGTATAAAAAAACCCGGCCTGTTACCATTCCTTATTAAATTGTAAATTTTATTAAAAAAAACAAAAGCCAAATTGGCTTGAATTACAGTAGAAATGTGTAGTTGAACATTTTTCATCTAGACTATAATTAATAAGTCTCCTAATTGACTCAATAAATAAAAGTCTCCTAATTAAATTCAAATATATATTCATTACGTATATTTGAATTTAATTAAAAAACTAAAAATGTGTACCAAAATTTTGCTCAACTATGGCAACCTATTCTATTATATTCTATTACAAGTTCTCACTATGCCGCCTTACCGACAATCCAGTTGGATTGGTGATGCACTAGAAATAGCAATTGAAAAATCAGATGGCGAGCAAAGAGATTGAGAAGACGGTCCAGGTGATGCACTTGAGGCTGAGTGGAAATGTGATAGAGATAGCATGGCAGAATGCTGCACCGACAATGAAGAGTCCCACACAGTCTAGCACCTTGGCCGTCAATGGCAGTTTGGAACTGATGAATTGCGAGACAAAGAGAGCAGCAAAGGCAAATAGTTTTAGCAAAGAGAAGAGGTGGAAGGCTGAAGGGTCTTGCGAGTTGCTTTTGACAGCTTCGAGAGCTATTTCAATGGCGGTTGACAGGCTGACCATGGTCCAGTCTCTGTTGTGTTGACGTAATAAAGCTGGACCTGCCATTTGAGGGTTTTGCTCTGCCGTCTCTGAGGTCCTTTGGTCAATATCTAAAGCCGTAGAAGGTGGAGGTGGTGGTGGCGGTGGCGGTGCTAGTTGGTGAAATCTTCGCAAGCTTTGGATGATTTTTGTGACTGTTGTTAAAAGACACAGGCTGTTGAAGCATGTTGTTTCCATGAACCCCTCCATCTTAGTTTTTTTTCGATATTTTATAGTGTATCAATCAGCAAAATGAATTCGTTTTAAATGCATGTGGACCTACTCTAGGGACACAGTTTTTATAAGACACTCTTTATTGTGTGTACGTATGTACAATCCAAAATAGCTGAAATCGTGACCTAAAAGTCACGAAAGGTCACGATTTCAAGTTTAATTCAATTTCAATTATTTCGGTACACACTCTGTGTAGCAAGTATTAGACCTTTTTTATATATATATAAAAAAAAAAAAAATTGATGTGAATGAATATATAAAAAAACAAATTGTGAATTCAAATTTATCACTGCTCAAAATAGAGTTATGACGAAAGTTATAATAAATAATGTAGAGATACAAGAAATGGTGAGAGCCAAGTGCAAGAGAGGACACATTATTTCATTAGTTTGTAAAAACAAAATTAAAAGAATAATATTACAGTTACAAATTATTTTATAACATTTTTACAAACTATAAATATAACAAATTAATTCATAAAAGTTTTCAATAACAAACATCACTCATATCTTTTTTTTTACTTATCATGTTAAAAATCGAAAAATAGTTGGTGTCTTTTATCATTTTCCAAATTGAAAACGAATGGACGGAAAGCAGAATTCAATTTTAGGTCGGTACATTAATGGCATGTTTGGAAGTTTAAAGAGGGAGGAGAGTAAAGGGGAGTAGAGGGGAGGAGAGTAATGGAGAATAGTTATCCTCCACCTTATTTGGATGTTTTTAAAATTTAGTAAGGGGGAAGGAAGTAATTAGTCTTTTCATTTGTAATTTTGTTAATATAGTAGAGGTAAATTTGGTAATTCATTTTGTCAAACATTTTGATCCTTCACTCTCCCTCCAAATCTCTCCAATTTGAGAGAATTAAAAATGAGGGATTAGAAGTAGTTCAAACCCCTCCAAATCCCTCTTCATTCTTCCTTAAAAAACATCCAAACAAGGTAATTTAATCACTCTCCCTCCCTCTACTCTACTTCTCCTCCTTTTTCCAACATCCAAACATAGCATAAGAGTGATCACAAAGTCAACGAGAAAGGGGTCTCTTCCGCTTTTGGAGTGGAGACTCGAAGAGCCGAAAAAGTGAGTACAGGTCGTAATCATATTGGGAAAGAGAACCACAAAAGTGAGCACAAGCCGAAAAGGAAGTCAGCACATGGTCAAAGCTCTATTGAATATTGATTGATGCCTAAAACCCAGAACAATAGCTTAGATCCTCAAACCCCTATTGCACGAGATTTTGACACAATTATTGTTAAACTCCAATGTTCCTATTCTTTTCTCAAACGACACTAAAGTAAAATTGAAACCCTATCAAATCTATTAGGATCCTTAGTGTTTGGGCAAATTCTACGACAAATTTGCTTGTATTCCTTGAATTTAAATTGAACACTGTTTGTAAAATGTTGTGGGAGTAAGTTAATCTTGTAATGGGTGGAAAAGGTGAGATACTGGAAATGGAATTGCAAGTTGAAGCTCTTGAGCAAAATTTGAAGGGTCCGGCGAATGTTGACAATGTATCATGTACAATATAGGCCTACAAAAATTAATGCATCAAAAAAATTTTTCCACCCAAATAGTTTATGGTTTTCAGTTAGGTTAAGTTTTTGTTGTTTTTCTATTCACAACCAACTTATGATTATTTTAGTGGATTTCAGTTAGCTCAACCGGCAACATGCACCATAAATTAAAACTACTTCTAAAAAAAATTTTGAATTTTATTGTTCTCATTAAATAACAAGCAGAAAGTTTATGACATCCTATTAAATTATTGCCTCAATAAGCAAAGGCTAAAACGCTACTATTAAGTTTCAGGGAAACTTCCTTCTTTTTGTTTTTTAAGAAAAAACATTTTTCTTTACTTTTACTGCTTGACTCTGCGGCTCTAGCCGAAAAAATTCTGACCCTTTTTTTATTTATGAAAAATTCTGTCCCATTGATCAAACTGTAATAATAGTAAATGGGTCCATGCCTGTGATAAATCTGAGTTGGGCAAGAAATATATATATATATATATATATATATTAATGAATGGATTAATTTATAAAAGAAATAAAGCAGTACAAAGTACAAGCAACAAACATAAGGACCTAGTAAAAACTGCAGATAAGAGATGTAGGGTTCAATTCTCGCCTACACTAAAAACTAATTGATGTTTTGGTCTGATGAAAAAAAAACTACACTACAAAAAATGCATTTTTTAGTAGCATTTTTTTAAGCTGCGTTTACAAAAACGTAGCTACAGGTTGGCTTTGAACCGTGTTTGGGAAAAACTCAGCTCCACCCCTAGACGTATAGCCGCGTTTACTAAACACGGCTATAAACCAGCTCTTAAGCTACATTTTGTGATGTTGAGGCTGCGTTTAGCTAGGTAGGACTTAAGCCGTGTTTTTAAAAACACGACTATAAACCCATCTGGGGAATTTTTTTTTATTTTTGATTTATTTTTTCAATATATCCCAAAGCTACGTTTATTAAACTCGGATTAAACATGAATGGAGCTGCGTTGGCTTAAATATGTATAGAGCTGCGTTTTATTCAACGCAGCTTAAACATGTTTATAGCTGCGTTTATTAAACACAACTTTTAAACATTTATAGAGGGGTGCTTGATTAACAGGGGAAGAGCTGCGTTTTATCAAATGCGGCCATAGGTTTGTTATAAATAAATAAATAAATAAAAACCTCAATTCAACACAATTGAAAAAAACCCTAAATTGAAAAAAACTCTCAGCTCACGCTCAACCTAGCTCTTGATCCCTAATCTCGCCGCTTTGCTCTGTGCCATGCAACTCGACGCTGTCGTGCTCTGACCCATCCACTTCGATATTGCCTTCTCCCCTCCTTCCCTCACTTCCACCCTCTCCGATTTCCTTTCCACCCAAATCTCCAAATCCCCTACCTCCCATCTGAATTTGGGTGATAGTATTGGTTTCCCCTTCTCTTCTTGGCTGGAGAAAGTGCTACAGGTTTCCCCTTCTCTCCAAATCCTCTGTGTATGTTCCTCACTTTCTCTTTTTCTCTGTCTGTGTGAGTTTGGATTTTGTATTTTAGGTATAAGATGGATTGTGGTGAGTAGGATTTTTTTTTTATCACTTGAACTAATGCTTTTTTTTTTTTCTCAAGGTCACGATCCCTTCAATCGGACCAAATCAGTGCTGTGGATCCTTAGGGTGTGGCCAGGAAGGCGTCGTCCTTGGCGGGTGGCATTGGCAGGTAATTATCTTAGACAATTTGTGGTTTTTTTGCAATAATGGGTGAAATGGGTTTTGGTGTTCTGTGTTGTCCCAGAATATTTTCGGCTGTAATTTTGGTTTTGTTTTCAAATTTGGACTTTGAATTTTGGGTTTTGGTGGGTTCGATTGCGAATGTTTTGAGCAATGTGCGCCAATATTTGGTTATCTACAACATTATGAATCTTTTCATTGATTTTTTTTTTCCAAGTTTAAATCCGTTGTTCAGATATTGGAAATTTTATTGTTGAGTCTAGCTTCTTCGAAATTTTTACCCTTTTCTCTCATTTGGTCACTTAAAAAGCATGTGGACCTTTCTCTCATGTCGCAACCATGAATTAATTGAACTTGTTGCTCATTATAGTATTATGTTAGGTTTGATGCAAGAAGTAGCTTTTGCTCCTCCTTTTGTTCCCCTCTAATAGATCATGCCTCCGATATCCTTGCTTTCACATCATTCACTCTTGGATAGACAATCCTGACCTATCTACTTTAGGATGTTCCTGCCATATGTTTCAGTGTTTCTTATTCTTTTCTTGGCTTGTTTTGTACACAAAGAGTCGCAATGGTTCTAAACTCTGGAGCATGGTGATGATTTCAACCATATAAGTTGCCACCTATACTATAATGTAGAAAGGCTATCAAAATCAACCTGAGTTTGGTTCTGAGAAAGCATTTGATGATTTAGGAAAAAAGAAAGAGAAATGAGAGGAAGATTGAAAGGGTTGGCTTTCAACTCCTTTGATTCCCATGATTTGAAGAAGTTTATATTTGTAAAATTTGTATACATTCAGACCCTGTTTAGTTGCTATTGATGTTGTTTTCACCTTCATAACTAAGTCCTCTATCCTCGTGTTAAGATCTTCAATGTCTCACTGGCCTGGGAGTTGAGTTCTGATGTGGATCAAATGCAGTGCAGCTTTGAGCAATTTTCCTCTAGTTTCAATATATATATATATATATATATATTGACATTCATTTATGAACTTTTTATTCCTAATTATTCCAAGACACGTGGAGACTTTGATCTTTGATGTTTTAAAGGTTCAGTGGCTTGTGGCTGTTGCATCACTACCATCTTTCATCACCACCAACAAGGTGAGTCATATAGATTTTGTTCTTTGCATTATCAAGTATTGCAAATCTTTTTAATGCTAGCCTCATGCCATATGATGTGCAAAAATTATGCATCAATTTATTTTTTTGATATCTCTATAAAAACAATACACATTTTAATGGCCATAAATCCATGAGCTTTCTATTTTATCCTTGAAGGCTTGAATTTATCCGTTGGTTCCTTGATTACATCTCAAATTACTCAAAACTTATCATCCATTTTTTCTGTTAGTTTAACCTTGGAATTAAAAGCTAATATTCTGGCTTTTTAGCTTTAGGATGGAAATTCCATATTGATGCCACACCCTCGTGGTAAGCTGATGCCATCTCAAATTGTGCATAGCCTTTGTATGGCTTTCACTTTCGCTATTGAGATTATGGGAATACCGCATAAAGATGACATTTGGGCTTATGGGTTGCCTGAGCCGATGTAATTAGTCCATAATTGCTATGATATTTGTTATATGATATCATTTTGAGATGATGTGCCTAGTGTTAGTTGCATTCTTCTTGGCAAGATGAAATTATTTGTCTAAAGATTGTTGTATTTTCAGGGTTTCAGCCTAGTTCTTGTACAGCACAAACTGGAGTAGAACTATAGGATCTTGACATTATTAATATAAACCATTAATTTGGCATAATTTTAGCACAACTTATCAAAAAAAAAAAAAAAATTAAGTGTAACTTGTCCTGAAACCCACAACCTCGTTCTTCTCTACTGTTATTTATGATGGGGTTAGTGCTTATTTATTGACTCCGACAGCACCAATAGCAACCAATCATTCACTAACAAAATATTATAAACTACTAACAAAAAACAATTAAAAGGTACCAAACCCATGTATAAACAGTCTCTCAACTCTCAAGTCTACTTCTCAACGTAATATATATGTTTTCTTCTTTTTCCATTTTTTTTTTTTTTTGGGTTTGCCATGGTTTCTTTTTATAGTTTTTACCCTCCCAAACCATTTGAAAACCCAAGAAAGTGACCCTCCTTGATGAACTCAACTTTGATTCTTCATCATCAGACCAAATCCCAAATTTTTTTTTTAGTATTTTATAAAATATAAATATGTTTCAAACCAAACCCACATTTTCTCTTCTCTTCATTTCTTTGCTCTTGTCTTCTCTCCCCATAACACACACTATAACTCTCAATCTTTGATTTCTTAACCAAAAAAAAAATAATAATAATAATAACTCTTTTTTAAAATTTTTCTTGGAATGCTCTCTTAGTTTTTATTTTTGGGTCTTGAATTTTTTTTCCTTGCACAGTTTGTTGTGTAATTATATATGTCTGCATGACTCAACCATATGATATGGGTATTGCTTTCTCTTTATTTGGATATTTGTCAGATTCCACAAAAAAAGATAATCTTGAAATGGGTTTGTGCCTTTGTTTGATTCTGATGTGTTCCATTCATTGATTCACTGTCCTTGGCGCTTCTAGATTTGTTTGCATCTCTGCTTAATCCATTGCTTTTATTTTTTCTTGCTTTACCATTACCCACAAGGTCAGATCATGGCAAATATATATAAAAAAAAATTTCTTCTTCTTTGGAAGTTTATAGTTGTTGCTTTGTTTCTCTACTTTCAGCTTCCTATTTCTAGTTGATGAGAGAATTTAGTTGCTTTGAACTATTTAGTGATGCACAAAAGAGTTGGCTTTTGTGTTGTGCACTAGTTCTATGAAAAACAAAACACAATAGGGTCTCACTCTACTGTTTAGTGCTTTGAGTCTGAGAACTTGATGATGCATAGGTACCGGAATAACAGTAAGGTGGTTGGGGGGTTTACTGGGTTTTTGCCAATAAGGCTGAATTCTTTGATTCTTCTATATTTAGTCATGGTGCATAGTTACATAAACCCTCCATCTCAGAGGTATATGATATAAGTCCCAACAGAACTCTTCCACTTAACCACACTAACCAAGGCAGAACTTGATCCGAAATCTCTCAAACCCAATTGCCAACACCCCAATGAAACACCAAAACAAAGGGTCAACCGAGTATTACCTCTGTCAATACTCTTGATAGTAGCATTGCCTTCACCTCTTGAATCCTATATTCCTTGCAAAATCTTACTTGGTATCCTCTCCTCCCTCCTTTATCCCAACATAGTCCCATTGTGACTGCTTCACACCTAACCTCTATCACACCCCATAGAGTTAGAACCCAAAATACTATGCCACCACCCCAAAATACCCACTTAAAGGCTCCAACCAGTAACACCCAAGCCACCAAATATTTTCCCAATTGTTTTGCATAGTTGCCATGAACACCCCCAAATAGCTCTTAGGTGAGGGCCTTTTGCATAATGTCCCAGGCACTGAAGGTGAGTGTCAAGGTGAGGCCTTGCATAATGTCCCAAGTACTAAAGTCGAGTGCCTTGCATAAGTCCCAGACTCTTGAGGTGAGTGCTTGGTGCATTATTAGTGCTGCACACCTTAAGTGATATAAGGACTTGGCACCTTGAGGTCATCTTTCACCTTTGACAGCATGGCATTGGCAAGCATATTTATCTCTTAAATTATCTTTTGTAGCTCATAACTGAGAGGGCACATAATTCTTCATTTGCCTTAGGTGTTGATGCATATTATTTTAAAGCTATTAAAGAAGCTTCTATCTTTCTCTCTCTGAGCTAGGATTTTTTTGTCACATAGAGAACCCTCTATTCTTCTTTGAGTCATTTGTTGTTCCCCTTCTCTTGTATTCCAACATATTAAATTTTTGATCTGTCAGAATCTAGTTTCCTTTGTCTGTGATGAACTTTGGCCCTGATGAAATTGCCTATCCATCTATTGTGCTTTATATGGAGGAGGAAATGCTTGATAAGGGAATTTCTTGAGAATTTTTCTACATTGCTCTTTTTTTTTGTTTGTAAGAACTGAATAAACTATTATGGAGTGTCATTGTTTTCTGTTCGCCTTGTGTTTCAAATGACAGTGGTCAGCCTAATAAATGGTGGTCATGGTTACTTAATTTGATGGCAGGATCTATCTGGTACTGTATGAGCTGAAGAAATTGCTAGATATCTTGATCTTCAAAAGTTGGATGAAAGGGTTTAAATGTTTGAAGCTATTTCAGCATATGATGGGTAAGTAGACGAATCAAACTATTTGCTCTGTTTCCAATTTTTCATTTTCTTTTCCAACCATCTTCTCAGCTCTTTGAAGCAGTAAATGTTCAAAAAGTGCAAATACCAAAATTTTGATCTGTCAGAATCTAGTTTTCTTTGTCTGTAATGAATTTTGGCCCTGATGAAATTGCCTATCCATCTATTGTGCTTTATATGGAGGAGGAAATGCTTGATAAGGGAATTTCTTGAGAATTTCTCTACATTGCAAATATAGAGAAATTGTATGTGTATACAAAAATTCAGACTTGGGATTTGCTTAAAGTTAATTTCATAACTCTATTTTATGTGTTCTTTTTTTTTTTTTTTAAATTTATGGGATATTTTATATGTTCTTGATTGTCTATGTGAATGATTATTTTTGTCTCACATACTCATTTGGTTATTTTCTAATGTTTATATGGTTAAAATCTTGGCTAACACCTTTAATGAAAGGACGAGGATCTTTGCTCCATTAATATTTATACGAAGAAGTTTCTCCATTAGAGGAAAAAAATCATGTATAAAAGTAGGTGACTGCAGCTTTCATGCTAAATTTTGTTAACCAATCAGTGTATTGGCTTGTTTTTCTATATTTTAGCAATATACATAATGTGCTTGCTCCACCTCTAATAGCATTTGGGGTTAGTCGAGTTTGAATTCGATACACTTTTCTATCCCATCTGAATTCTCGTTCCTCATTGACAATGGTCTGTTTAAGGACATTCATGATTCATGTTTCGTTCTATCAAGACAATGGGGTAGAATACTAGGTTTCTTATACACGGAAATCCATTCCATTGTAAGGCCTCCTTTAGTGCCATCCTGTCTTGCCAACCATAGTCTTGGCCCTCCACTTTGATCTCAAACTTCTAGATGTCAAGCTCTAGTGATTGCGTGCCTCTGTGTTGGGTTTGTTATTGCATGATGTGACCCAAATTTGGTGAAAATTATAGGTGGAACTTCCTCAGTGATTTGGCCTAAGGATTTAAAGGGATCTCCAAATATATGATTTCTGGATCTTCAAATATCATTGACTTGCTCCTCCAGTTCCATCAGCATGTTGATTTCTGCATCTGGCAGAGGTCTATGTTAAAATATGAGATTTTCTCTGTTGGAGAATTTACAACTCTTATTAAATTAATATTTAATGATTCTTAATCATTTTCAGCATTCTTTAATCAATAATAATGTTTCTGACTATGTTACCAAAAAAATGTTTCTGATTATAATTTTGGGCATTTATTTTTCTGTAGACAAATGGTGCATGTAAGTCTTTCTAGTTGTATGATCCACAGTTGATGGATCCGGATCTTTGAATTTTTGAATTGGCAGGATTCAAAAGTGTTGTGAGTTAAAGAGGCATTAATTTAATATGGGTTTGTTAATTGATGTTTTATTTTTTGTTTCTGTTTCCTACTTTCCTTTCTAGTTTTTCAATTTTTTAGAGAAATGAAAATCCTGAGAAAAAGATGCTCAAGTTTTGTGTTGTTTCCAGCTGTTCACTCCAACTTAACTCCATAGGCTTATATAAAAGAAGTTTTCTCTTTAAAGATTATATAACAACAGAGAACTTTCACATACTAAAATTTTCTTGTAGGTGAAACAAAAGCGGGGTGTTGAAGCCGTGGAAAAGGAATTCAGACAACTTTCAGCTGAAGAGGGAGAAATTTGAAATTGAGTCACTTGTCAATGTTGACAATATAAAAGTACAAAGAACCTTTATCCCAAAGGACAACAAACTTGGAAAAGATTACGTAGTGGTATATCATCTTTTATTGAAATTTGGATAATACCTTTTTTTTTTCTTAGATGCATATACTTTTATTTAGATTCAAGAAATGACATAATAGTAATATTGTTATAAACTTATAAGGTGACTACAATTCTAGCCGTGACAACAGCGATGAAAATTTTAGTTTCCAAACCTGATTGTTTGTTGTAATAGTAGTTGAAAATGAAAAGAAGTAGATTGTGACAATTTAAATAAATAAATAATAATATTGATGGTCCTGATAATATATATGATCTATTATTGCAGTTCACACATTGGACTCAAGTCATCAAGTCTTACTGTGATAGAAAAATGTTAGATTGACTACATTTGTAAGGAATAACATGATGTAAAAACTAATTAATGACCCCAACCGTCCTTTTTTTTTTTTGAATTTTAATTCCAAACCATCTAGGGTATGTTTAAACAAAAATAGGAATTTACTCAATCAAAGCTAAACAAAAGCTTCACACTAGGCTAATTCTATTGTTCAAAAATTAAGCAGACACAACCATAGCTTCCAAAACTGACAAACAGGCAACAGGATAAGAACAAAGGAGTCTAAACTGAATTAAAATAAAAAAGTAAAAAAAAAAATAGAACAGGTAATTCACCATTCTCCATTTGTCCTAAATTGTAATACCCCAAGATGTACAAGCTATATCATAGGGGGGAAAAAAAAGACAAACTATTTTAAAAGTTTTAATGTCTCAAGCTTCCACACTCGAGATATTAGACACTTAGCAAAGAATTCTATTATAAAATAGATGAATTGCAAAAGAAAACTAGTAGAGAGAGGAATAATCATGATTTTTAACCATATAAAAGATATAAAAAGAAATTTCTTAAAGGAAATTGAAATGAATTTTACAATATATGTAAAGTGTCAAGAGTCTTATAACTTAGCTAATACATTATGGTATTTGATTTCAAACGAGACATTCACAATTCAAATCTTAATTTGCTCACTTAACTATTGAATTAAAATAAAATAAAATAATTATTAGCCTACAAAAATAGGACTCCCCACCCCCCTCCCCCCAAAAAAAAAATATTTAAGCTAGTTCAATGATGCTCTTAAAAAAATTGTCCAATTGATCTAATAGTTATAGAGAAATTTTTTTTTTCTTTCTCACATTCATTTTTTACTGTAAAATGTGGTCTTGTGTCTATTAAAGTTTTGGATCATTCATGTCTTTGAATTCTTCATTAGTTCAATTGAAATTTTTTTTACTCACTTTGATAGACAATTTGGTAACTTATATTAAAAACGAAAATTTTAAGGATTTACTATATGAAGGATACTAAATTTTATGTGTGTATAAATGTATGTGTTTGTGCATGTTTATGAAAGTTTGTATAAGCTACTAAATTAGTATCATAAGTTGGCCCTCCAAACAAAAATTTCTAACTATTCCCCTATCTGTCATCTCGTCATTCAGAAGGGGGAAAAAAAAAGAGATGAAATTTGTGTTTACCATGAAAAAAAAAATCTAAATATCTAAATTCCAAAATGCAAATTTATATATATAATAATAGGTGAAGCAGAGAGAGTGTGAAATTGAATTCCAAATTAGAACTCTAATTGTGTGCCACGTGTACACACCAAATTAGAATTCCTAATTAGAGTTCTAATTTTGTGTCATGTTTCTAAAATCTGAAATTAAAGTTGAATTTTGCATCATGTGGCTAAATGTATGTGGGCTCATTCTCATTAAACCACTTTTATATATCGGGTCAAGTGAGTTATTGTGCTAATTAAGTTTTTTCTTGATTTTGCAGTCAAACGTGAAAACCAAAGAGATTAATATCGGTGATAAGAACTTGATTTGGGTACATTGCATAATTTCCAAAAAGATAGCAAAGCCAGAGTTTGCATCTTTATTATAAATTGCTTACAAAGTTTGTATCTTTACATTTTCGGATTAAAGTGATTTCTTCTTGGTTTTGACACTGAGTTTTGTTTACTATTCACTTACAAAGTTTGCATCTTTACATTTGTTATAAATTGCTAATATGTGATTAGATGCACATTATGCCTACAATTCACTATCCTTATATTTGGCTTTTTGTTCAGGTTTGACACCTATAACAATGAAGAAAGCACTGCTGTGGACCGATGGATGATACTTTTTGCAGGTTGCAAAGGAACTTAGTGATCAATGGAATCTCACGCGAATTGGAGAGGACCTGGCTGTAGATGTCTGGATGGCAGATGTGAGTCACTATGTTTTTAAAATTTTCAGTGAAGGTAAAAGTTATGAACAATGTAAATTTTCTGGAGAGAGATTTATTATTCTATATTTACGCAAGTTTGGTCGCCTTCTTGGAGTAGATCACTCCACCCTGTCTTTCAACTGGAATTTTTTATTCAGATTGTTACAATTTAATCCGAAATTTTATTTGAATTTTCCTATTGTTGTTACTATCATATATTATCATTCCAATTGTTCAATTAGAATCTGAAATTGGAGTCCAATTTTACTATACACGTGTGCAATCTAATTATTTTTAATTTTGCTGTCATGTGTAGAAGCCAATGAGATGAAATTAATAACACATTAAACACTCATGCTTTGGGAATCGGTAGTACCAATCTAAATCCATTGGACCTGCTTCGTGATAATACAACTTTGAAGGATTTATAAAAACACGCACAAACCCATCTCTCTATAAAAAGAGATTGGAGAGAATTTCTTTTATCAATCATGGAACTTCAGAGGTTTTTTCTTCACACAAATGCCCATCATGTTACAAAATGACCCATCGTAAAACTACAAAATGAGTACAACTCTGAGGGTTTTTTTTTTTTTAAATTTTAAATTTTTTAAGCTACGAAAATTTCAATCACCAATAGAGATTGAAGATTCAAAAGCGTGAATGGATCTTTTGGATAAACATTGTCACCAAGGTTCATCTTTCTGTGTAAAATATATATACTGCAAAGTTTTGTTAATGAAATTTTCTAGTTAATAATATGAATTTAGACTTAACTGAGCCTTTTAAACATGAATAAACTCATGATTAATAATATATTCATTCTCGTGCGGTAGCACGGGGCTACATACTAGTATGCACATAACTTATGAGTTCCAATTAACTCAACTAGTAAAATGTCATGCGAGCCCACGGGGCGGGTTCGGGTATAAAAAAAACCTGGCCCGTTGTCATTCCTGATTAAATTGTAAATTTCATTAAAAAAACAAAAGCCAAATTGGCTTGAATTACAGTAGAAATGTGTAGTTGAACATTTTTCATCCACACTATAATTAATAAGTCTCCTAATTGACTCAATAAAAAAAAGTATCCTAATTAAATTCAAATATATATTCATTACATATATTTGAATTTAATTAAAAAACTAAAAATGTGTACCAAAATTTTGCTTAACTATGGCAATCTATTCTATTATATTCTATTACAAGTTCTCACTATGCCGCCTTACCGACAATCCAGTTGGATTGGTGATGCACTAGAAATAGCAATTGAAAAACCAGATGGCGAGCAAAGAGATTGAGAAGACGGTCCAGGTGATGCACTTGAGGCTGAGTGGAAATGTGATAGAGATAGCATAGCAGAATGCTGCACCGACAATGAAGAGTCCAACATAGTCTAGCATTTTGGCTGTCAATGGCAGTTTGGAACGGATGAATTGCGATACAAAGAGAGCAGCAAAGGCAAATAGTATTAGCAAAGAGAAGAGGTGGAAGGCTGAAGGTATGAGTATTTAAGCTTGCAATGGACAACAATGGTGAACAACAATGGCGAAGAGAGAAAGAAGAAAAGAGAGAACTATATTGATCAATGAAATCAGAAAAAGTGTTTTTACAAGCTCATTTGATACATTACACTAACCACTACTTATATAGCACTAATGAATAGATACAATCTGAAACCTTCTAAAAGGTTCTATCATAACTGAATCTTAACAGCTCTGCAACCACTTCTGGATTTTAAGGGAGGACTGTTATCAACGGTTATCATCTGGGCTCTGTTATCAATCTTTGTGACAAGCTTTGAACAATTGTGGAGAACAGAGCAAGTCTTGAGCACCAGAATAGAAGGAGATCAAAACGGTATCGTTCCTGTTACTTAGAAACGGTGACGTTTCTTTAATTCCACTTAAACTCAATTTCATTTAAGTCCCACAACACCTTTTTGACCTTAGCATCAAGTTACCGTTGGACAGAACTAGCCGTTACTCTGAAACTCCTTGTTCTTCTTCTTTCAACTTCAAACCACAATGCTCCTCAGGTCTCAAGTCCTTACTTACTTTATCATCCCCCCTCAAAACCATGGGGGCTAAAGACACCATGATTTTGGAGCGAAGAAACACAAACCGAGAAGAAGAAAGACTCTTAGTAAATATATCAGCAAGTTGATCTCCAGTGGCAATGTACTTAACTTGGAGATCCTTGCGTAAAACTCGCTCTCGAACAAAATGATAATCAACCTCCACATGCTTTGTACGAGCATGGAACACAGGATTGGAAGCAATGGCCAAGGCAGATACATTGCCACACCACAGTTTGGGAGGAGAAGGAAGAAAAAGACCCAGGTCCTTCAACACTTGGCGAAGCCAAAAGAGCTCAGCAGCAATGGAGGCCAAAGCTCTATATTCAGACTCAGTAGAAGACCTGGAGACAGTTTCTTGCTTCTTAGCACTCCAAGTAATGGGATTGTAACCCAGATAAGCAATAAACCTAGTGGTAGAACGCCTATCATAGGGATCACCAGCCCAATCAGAGTCTAAAAAGGTAGAAAGAGAAATTGGACCAGGTTGAAGAAAAATCCCAAAATTGAGGGTGCCATTAAGATATCTGAGAATGCACTTAGCTACAACCAAGAGAATGTCAATGGGAAAAGACATAAACTGACAAACTTGATAGACAGCAAAACTGAGGTCAGGTCTGGTGAATGTTAAGTAGTGAAAAGATCCAACCAAACTTCTATATTCGTGAGGGCTGGAAAGAAAAGACCCTTCATTAGGAACCAACCTGATATGAGGAGCACAGGGAGATTTGGCAGGCTTGGAAGAGAGCATATGATGCTTTAGAATCAAATCTTGAGCATACTTTGTCTGATTAAGAAATAGACCCTTGGATGTCCTGGTGATCTGAAGCCCAAGAAAGTAGTGAAGAGGACCTAAATCCTTAAGTTCAAAGGCTTCACTCAATTGAGTAATCAGTGAGTTCAAAAACTGAGGGCTGTTCCTTGTAAGAACAATATCATCCACATAAACTAGCAAATAAACCACAATCTTGCCTTGTCTGAGAATGAATAAAGAGAAATCAGCAAGGGAAGCATGAAATCCCAAATGCAAGAGCTGAGTAGAAAATCTATCAAACCAAGCTCTTGGAGCTTGTTTGAGTCCATACAAAGATTTCCAAAGCCTGCAAACATGATTTGGACAAGAGGGATCAACATAACCAGGTGGTTGCACCATATAAACTTCTTCTCTCAATAAACCATGTAGAAATGCATTCCTAACATCCAATTTCCTTAAAGGCCAGTTAAACTAAATTGCAAGAGAAAGGATGATTCTGACTGTTGGAGGTTTTACAACTGGGCTGAAAGTTTCTTCAAAATCAACACCATATTGCTGATGAAACCCCTTTGCCACCAATCTGGCTTTGTACCTATTTATACTCCCATCACTATTCAACTTTAGCTTAAACACCCACTTGCAGCCAACCACATTCTGTGTAGGAGAAGGTGGAACTAAAGACCATGTACCTTGCCTCTAAAGAGCAGCAAACTCTTCATCCATAGCAGAACACCACTAAGGATACTGTGAAGCAACCTTGTAGGAAGAAGGTTCAATGAGAGTATAATCAGGCTTAGGAACTGAAGGTAACTTCTTGGTCTTGACAGGCTTGATCATAGGCTTGGAATCATCAGATACAGCCGTGGCAGCAAGTGCCTTAGGCTTAAAAATACCATCTTTAGACCTTGTAACCATAGGATGAACATTTGTGACAGAAGGAACTTGAACAAAAGAGACTGAAGGGACATGTGGAATAACTAAAGGTGAGACATCTGAAGGAATAGTATTAGAAATGGTGGGATGAGATGGTGAGATTGAAGAAGGCAGATCTGACACAGGATTGACATGAGGCTGAGAAACAGGTGATGAGGTTGCAGAATGTGAATGTGAAAGGGACACATCGGTAGTAGGCGTGTAAGGAGACTGAAGGTTAGATGGAGACATATGGGAACTGGACGAAGTTGGTGAAATGGTTGGAGTGTGGGCAGAAGTGAAGTGATTAGGCATAAGAAACTGATGAACAAAAGGAAAGCATGACTTAGCAGAAGAAATGGGGGACTGTGCAGATAAAGGAGTGGAGTTTGGACCATTGGACAAAGAATGAGACAACAAGAATTCAGTCTCATTAAAAAGAACATGTCTAGATATGTATATCCGAGAGGTAGAGGGGTCTAAACAGATATACCCTTTGGTATATGCAGGATACCCAAGGAAAATGCAAGAAGTGGTATAAGGTTGGAGTTTGTGACTATTATAAGGCTTGAGAAGAGGAAAACAAATACAACCCAAAGACCTTAGATGTGAAATATCAGGTCTAGTTAAGAATAACAGCTCCCAAGGTGATTTATTCTTGAGAATAGGAGTAGGTAGTCTGTTAATAATGTGGACTGTTGTGGATATGGCATAGGACCAGTAAGGTAAAGGTAATTTGGAGTGTGATATTAAGGTAAGAGCACATTCAACTAAGTGTCTGTGCTTCCTTTCAGCAACTCCATTCTGTTGAGGGGTATGTGGGCAAGAAAGTTGATGAATAATACCATTAGATGAACAAAAGTTTTTAAAGGCATTAAAGGTAAATTCACCACCTCTATCAGACCTCAAAATTTTGATTTTGGTATTAAGCTGATTCTCAACAGTGGCTTTAAAGTGCTTAAAAAACATCAAAGACATCAGATTTAAGTCTTAAGAGAAATAGCCAAGTAAATTTGGAATATTCATCAACAAAAACAACATAATACTTGAAATCATTGACAGATGTAACTGGGGCAGGACCCCATACATCAGTATGGACTAATTCAAGGGACTTAGTAGCTTGAAATTCAGATTTATTGAAAGGAAGTTGATGCATTTTTCCTTGAAGACAATGTTTACAATGGGTGATAGAATCACTGGATGGTGGGGTACAAGATACATCAACAGAAGCTAAAATAGTACTAAGCACTTTATTACTAGGATGTCCTAGCCTATTATGCCACAGCAGCCACTTATTAAGTCTATTTACATGGAAAACAGAAGGAAAATGAGAGGCTTGTGCTGACTGAGTATACTGTGATTGAGATGTAGATTTGAAGACAGAAGGCTTGAGGAAATGTTGAGAGTAGATTGGATAAACACCATTTTCACTCAAGCCCTTGTAGAGGAGTCTCCCTGTAGGAATATCCTGAATTTTAAGTTCATGAGCATCAAAATGACAAGAACAATTATTTTGAAGACAGAACTTGTGAACAGAAAGTAAATTCATTACTATTCTAGAGACATGAAGGACATATTTTAATATGAAATTGTGATATTTGGTAGGAAGAGTTGTGTTACCTATGTGATTGATTGGAAGAGTTTGTCCACTTCCCACAGTAACTTGTTCAGGCCCTTTGTATTGAGATTGGATTGCAAGGTTATTGAGATTGGCAGTGAGATGATCAAAAGTACCTGAGTCTGCAAGCCAAGGATCTTGATTGTTGGTGATGGCTGCATTAGATACACTTACCATAGCAGCTAGTTTAGTGGGAGGATTCTTTCCTTGATAAGCAAAGTCCATCCTGTGGTAACAATCCAAGGCTTGATGACCTGATTTTCCACAGATTTAACATGATGGACGATCAGCCTTGAAATTTTGTGAAGCATTCTGATTCTGATAGTTCTGAGGGGAGAAATTCTGAGCAAAATTCTGATGTGGTTGAAAATTCTGATGCGGTTGAGAGGAGAAATGTTGATGTTGATGTTGAACACCATTGTGGTTGTACCTACCACCTCCTCTTCCTCTATTATAATTATTTCTTCCCCTTCCTCTTCCAGAATTATGATTTTGAGACTGATTCTAAGAGGTGCTACCAGATTTGTTATTAGAAGCAAACATAGCTAGTGAATGAGAAAATGATTCTAAATTATCCATCATTGCTTGTTCTTCACTATGCAACATAATAGCAAGTTGCTCATATGTAATAGGTTCACTCCTAATTCGAATTGCTAAGCAAAAGTGAGCAAATTCTTTAGGAAGACCTCTTAGCACAATGCAAATCAACTCTTCGTTGTCTACAATAACTCCTACAGCAAGTAGCTTATCACGAGCAATCTTGATCTTCTGCAAAAAGGTATTCACTAAATCACTACCTTTCTTGAGACTTTGAAGCTCAAGCTTGAGATTCAAGATGTTTGCTCTTGATGTAGAGGTGAACCTCTGTTCTAGAGTGTTCCAAACCTCTCTTGAACTCGTAACTCCAACAACAAGTGAGAAAACTTGTGGAGTAAGAGTTGAATTTATCAAGGAAAGCAAAGCTTTGTCCCTGATTTTCCAAGCTTGGAAATCAATATTCACAATTGAAGTTGAATTTCTTGTAGCATCAAGAGCAAAAGGAGATGGCTTTTGTACAGTACCATCGATGTGTTCAATTAGAGAATAAGCCTCCAGTACAGTGATCAACTGGTGCTTCCAGGGTATGTAGTTGGTGTAATCTAGCTTAATTGACATGAGGTTTGACATGTTGGAGAGTAACAGTAATGGAGATTGTATGGAATTTGTTTGTGTAGAGTTTGGAAGAACAGGTGTGGTGTGAGTGGATTGGGTAGAGTCTGTAGTGTTGAGGCCATGGATCTATTGCTCTAATACCATATGAGTATTTGAGCTTGCAATGGACAACAATGGTGAACAACAATGGCGAAGAGAGAAAGAAGAAAAGAGAGAACTATATTGATCAATGAAATCAGAAAAAGTGTTTTTACAAGCTCATTTGATACATTACACTAACCACTACTTATATAGCACTAATGAATAGATACAATCTGAAACCTTCTAAAAGGTTCTATCATAACTGAATCTTGACAGCTCTGCAACCACTTCCGGATTTTAAGGGAGGACTGTTATCAACGGTTATCATCTGGGCTCTGTTATCAATCTCTGTGACAAGCTTTGAGCAATTGTGGAGAACAGAGCAAGTTTTAAGCACCAGAATAGAAGGAGATCAAAACGGTATCGTTCCTGTTACTTAGAAACAGTGACGTTTCTTTAATTCCACTTAAACTCAATTTCATTTAAGTCCCACGACACCGTTTTGACCTTAGCATCAAGTTACCGTTGGACAGAACTAGCCGTTACTCTGAAACTCCTTGTTCTTCTTCTTTCAACTTCAAACCACAATGCTCCTCAGGTCTCAAGTCCGTCCTTACTTTATCAGAAGGGTCTTGCGAGTTGCTTTTGACAGCTTCGAGAGCTATTTCAATGGCGGTTGACAGGTTGACCATGGTCCAGTCTCTGTTGTGTTGACGTAATAAAGCTGGACCTGCCATTTGTGGGTTTTGCTCTGCCATCTCTGAGGTCCTTTCGTCAATATCTAAAGCGGTAGAAGGTGGCGGTGGCGGTGCTAGTTGGTGAAATCTTCGCAAGCTTTGAATGATTTTTGTGACTGTTGTTAAAAGACGGAGGCTGTTGAAGTATGTTTCCATGAACCCCTCCATCTTAGTTTTCTTTCGATATTTTATAGTGTATCAATCAGCAAAATGAATTCCTTTTAAATGCATGTGGACCTACTCCAGGGACACGGTTTTTATAAGACACTGTTTATATTGTACGTATTAACAATCCGAAATAGCTGAAATCGAGTCACGATTTCAAGTTTAATTCAATTTCAATTATTTCGGTACACACTCTGTGTAGCAAGTATTAGACCTTTTTATAAATAAAAGAAATTGATGTGATTGAATATATAAAAAAACAAATTGTGAACTCAGATTTATCACTACTCAAAATAGAGTTATGACAAAAGTTATAACAAATAATGTAGAGTTACAAGAAACGGTGAGAGCCAAGTGCAAGAGAGGACACATTATTCCATTACTTTGTAAAAACAAAATTGAAAGGGTAATATTATAGTTATAAACTATTTTATAACATTTTACAAACTATTGATATAACAAATTAATTATGAAAACATCACTCGTATCATTTTTTTTACTTACCGTTTTAAAAATCTAAAAATAGTTAGTCTTTTATCATTTTCCAAATTGAAAACGAATGGACAGAAAGCATAATTCAATTTTAGGTCGGTACATCAAGAGTGAGCACAACGTCAATGAGAAATGGGTCTCTTTTGCTTTTGGAGTGGAGACTTGAAGAGCCGAAAAACTGAGTACAGGTCGTAATCGTATTGGCAAACAGAACCACAAAGGTGAGCACAAGCCGAAAAGGAAGTCAGCACATGGTCAAAGCTCTATTGAATATTGATTGATGCCTAAAACCCAGAACAATAGCTTAGATCCTCAAACCACCATCGTACAAGATTTTGACACAATTATTGTTAAACTCCAATGTTCCTATTCTTTTCTCAAACGACACTAAAGTAAAACTGAAACCCTATCAAATCTATTAGGATCCTTATTGTTTGGGCTAATTCTATGACAAATTTGCTTGTATTCTTTGAATTTAAATTGAACACTGTGTTTGTAAAATGTTGTGGGAGTGAGTTAATCATGTAATGGGTTGAAAAGGTGAGATACTGGAAATGGAATTGCAAGTTGAAGCTCTTGAGCAAAATTTGAAGGGTCCGGCGAATGTTGACAATGTATCATGTACAATATAGGCTTACAAAAATTAATGCATCAAAAAAAAAAAATTTCCCCAAATAGTTTATGGTTTTCAGTTAGGTTGAGTTTTTGTTTTTTGGTTTTTTTTTTTTTTTGTTTTGATTGGTAGGTTGAGTTTTTGTTGTTATTCTATTCACAACCAACTTATGATTATTTTAGTGGATTCCAGTTAGTTCCACCATAACATGCCCCATAAATTAAAACTATTTCTAAAAATAAAATTGAATTTTATTGTTCTCATTAAATAACAAGCAGAAAGTTTATGACATCCTATTAAATTATTGCCTCAATAAGCAAAGGCTAAAACACTACTATTAAGAGTCTATTTGACTACCGCTTATTTCTGAAAATTAAAAACTGAAAACACTGTAGTAAAACAATTTTTAAATGTGTGAATAGTACAGTGGGACCCAGTTTTGAAGAAAAATTTGTTGAATTAGACAATTTGTGAGTCCCGTGAATAGTGCACAAGACCACTGTATTGGACGCAAAAGAGCTAAAACTGAATTTCAGCGCAATCCAAACGGAAACTAATAAGTTTCACGAAAACTTCCTTCTTTTTGTTTTTTAAGAAAAAACATTTTTCTTTACCTTTACTGCTTGACTATGTGGCTCTAGCCGAAAAAATTCTGACCCTTCTTTTTTTTTGAAAAATTTTGTCCCATTGTTCAAACTGTAATAATAGCAAATGGGTCCATGCCTGTGATAAATCTGAGTTGGGCAAGAAATATATATATATATATATATATATTAATGAATGGATTAATTTAAAAACAGAAATAAAGCAGTACAAAGTACAAGCAACAAACACAAGGACCTAGAAAAAACTGCAGATAAGAGATATAGGGTTCAATTCCCACCTACACCGAAAACTAATTGATATCTTAGTTTGATGATAAAAGGCTATCATTAAGAGCGTACACCATAAGTTGAAACTCTTTCTCAAAAAAAAAAAAAAAAAGAAGGGGGGGGGGGGGGCTATTGTACGGAGCTGGGCTCCAGGCCTCGGGCCCAAGCCTCACGACACATTATATGACCCTGTACCCATTCTTGGACCTTTAGCCCCGACCCGAACATCTTAGGGCCCAATTTAGGCCCAAGAGGTGAAATAAGACTGTGCTAGCTTGAATACCTCTAGCAAACCCCTCCCGATCATTTCCAACCTGGTCGGGAGCGTTATTGCTCGGGACACCCTGTACTCGACTGCCCGGTAATGCATTTGAGAACATCGCTACCGAGCGGGCTTCTAAAAGTGAGAAATAGTTCCAATGCCACTACCACCTTTCCCGACGAAGCATCCACTTTGAGATGATGGAATTGGACCCCCATTTGCACTAGTAAGGGGAGTAATCATAACACCTCCACTTATCCTAGCCTATAAATAGGAGAGGAGAATAAGGAATGGGGGCTAGCAATTCTAGAGAGGACATTGAGAAAAAAGATTGATCACACTAAGAGGGAAAGAGAGTGACTCTGTGAGGCAGAGAGTGAGGAGATAGGAGTGTACTTGGGTCTCCTAGTATAGAACCACCCATAGTAGGAAACCCAAAGCTCACAATACAAATAGATTGTGAGCCTAAATAGAGGTTAAGCCCAATAACCATATTTTGGGTATGCACAATTGGCGCCGTCTGTGGGAATCTCCTACAAAGCTGTGGTTTTGTTGAGACGCACGGGAGAATGTCTGGAGGTCAATCGGGAAGTTACGCTGAAAGTGGCTCCAGGAGGTCTTCTCGGAGATCCACTTGGCTGGAAAGAAGGCAGAAGGAACGCGAAGATAGGGAGTATGAGTAGGAAGGGCAGTTTGGCCTCAAGGAAGGGTCATTCCAAACGCATTGGACAATGTCCAGTGCTTTAGGGGGCAATCGTTTTGACAGAAGGGACGAAGAGCTTGAGCGAAAGGACGAGGAACTTGAGCGAAAGGACGAGGAACTTGAGCGAAAGGACGAGGAACTTGAGCGTTTACGTAGACTAGTAAGTGATTTGGAGTTAGAGGCAAGAGGTAGGCATTGAAGAAGAGACCGTGACTACTGGAAGGAGGGGTTTGTTAGTAGGGGAGGTCGCTATGGAGCTAGGTCCCATCAGTCTGGTTCTTATCGACACCAGAACCGTTCACGTTCACAGGAGTATGCAGATCGGGATTTGGTTTCCCCAGAAGAGCGATAGCTCCAAAATGCTGCCATGGATGCTATGAGCCAAGCATTACGCAAAGCTACTCGGTCACCATTCTTAGATGACATTGAATGGGCTCTGATGCTGAGTAAATTTACGCGCCCACCATTCAACTCTTACGATGGAAAAACTGACCTGATAGAGCACATCAGCCATTATATCCAAATGATGTCTTTACACACTCACAATGATGTGTTAATGTGTAAGGTAGTTCCTTCGAGTCTCGGGCCCACTACTTTGAGGTGGTTCAATAGGTTACGGAAAGGCTCAATTCACAGTTTTGCCGAGCTGATCCAAGAATTCGATGTCCGGTTTATGACTTATAGCTGGGTGCCGCAACCAGTAGACGCATTACTATCCATGAAAATGAGAGTTAGGGAAACCCTTTACAGCTACACTAGTCAGTATTAGGAAATTTACAATGAGATCAGCGGAGGTAATGAAAAAATCGCGACAAGTACCTTTAGATTGGGGTTGCCTGAAGACTCAGAACTGCGGGAGTCATTGACAAGGAGACCTCCCAAGGATATAAGGCGGTTCACGAGGCGCAATGAGGAGTATAAGCACCTAGAGGATGACTGGCTACAGAACAAAGGTAAAGCCCCGGTCGTAAGTCATCCTCGGCAAGGCGGTTTTCATTCAAGGCCCCGAAAGGATTTGAGAATTAAAGAGCCAAAAGCACAGATGGGGGAAGTAAACGTAACGTTCAAGGAGCCAGTGCACAAGACCTTGGACCGAATCAAGAATGAGACGTACTTTCAGTGGCCAAATAAGATAGGGGGTGGTCCATCACAGAGGAACCAGAACTTGTATTGTACTTACCACAGGGATAAGGGGCATACCACCAAGCAATGTCGGGTGCTAAAAGATCATTTAGGACAGTTGGTGAAGGCAGGATATTTGAAGGAATTTGTGGTGGATTCGGGAAATCAAGGTACCGGGTAGGGTACTCAGCAAAGGGGAATCCCCTCCCATCCCCGCTAGGAGTGATCGAGGTCATCCACGCAGCTCAAAGGGGTACTACAGTAACTAGGAGGAGAGGGGTATTGGCGGTGATGCCGACGAAAGATTGCTCGGGCAAGCAGCCCTCCGAAAAGAAATTAAAGCTCACTCGGGAGCCTATTGCTTTCAACGACAATGATCTAGAAGGAACGATCCAACCGCACGATGATGCTTTGGTGGTGACAGCCCGGATAAATGATTTTATAGTGAAGAGGGTTATGATAAATCAAGGAAGTGATGCCAATGTGATGTATCCTGACCTATTCAAGGAGCTTGGGCTAAAGAATAAAGATATCTCAAAGTATGATATGCCCCTGGTCGGGTTTGACGGCTAGGTGGTGATCCCAGAAGGGCAGATTTCGTTTCCCATAAATATGGAAGGTAAGGAAGTAGAGGTAGTATTTGTAGTGGTTGCTTCGTTTTCTTCGTATATGACAATCCTGGGGAGACTGTGGATTCATGCGATAGGGGCCGTATCGTCCACCCTGCATGTCAAGGTCAAATTCTGTACCGAGCAAGGCATCGCTATAGTGAGAGGAAGCCAGCAAGTGGCTAGACAGTGCTTAGTTGCTGCAGTTAATTGGGAGAATAAACATACCAAATAGAAGGAACCAACCGAGGAGGTCCCTTTATAGAAATTACAAGAGCCTCGAGAATGAGTGGGGACTAGCTGTGCAGAGGAAATAGTTAGAGTAAGGATATTACCGGATGGTGAAAGATATTTCCAGGTAGGGGCGAGTATGAAGGACAAGGGCAGGGTAGAGATGTTGTTGTTTCTTGTGCAGAATGTGGATGTGTTTGCTTGGGGGCTATATGAGGTACCCAATGTAGACCTCGAATTCATAGTTCACAAGCTTAATGTGGACTCGTCGTTCCCTCCTAAGAAGCAGAAGCCAAGGAGGTCGGCTAAAGAGCACGTTGAAACCATTAGGCTAGAGGTTAGGAGGTTGAAGGAGACCGGGGCGATAAAAGAAATTTTCTTTCCAGAGTGGCTTGCAAATACCGTACTAGTGAAGAAGAAGAACGACAAATGGAGAGCTTGCGTAGATTTCACTGATCTAAACCGAGTGTGCCTGAAGGACCCATTCCCAATGCCAAAGATCGACCAGCTAGTGGATGCCACATACAGGCACCCGAGGATCAGTTTTCTAGATGCCTTTCAGGGTTACCATTAAATTTCCTTGGCCTCTAAGGATTAGGAAAAGACGGCATTTATCTCCCCTGACGCCAATTACCACTATACCGTGATGCTGTTCAGGTTAAAGAACGCCAAGGCCACCTATTAACGGATGATGACAAGAATGTCCCGAGATAAGATCGGGCAGACGGTTGAGGTGTATATTGATGATATGATGGTAAAAAGCAAACATGAGACACAGCATATTGGAGATCTCAAGGGGATATTCGAAGTACTTCGACAGTATAAGCTGCGCCTTAACGCGGATAATTGTGCCTTTGGTGTGCGGGCTGGCAAATTCCTAAGGTACTTAATCACAAACTGAGGAATAGAAGTCAACCCCGACCAGATTGAAGCCATGAAGTGCCTCAAGCCGCCGAGTAATCCGAAGGAAGTCCAAGTGCTGACCGGCATGTTAGCTGCCCTTAACCAGTTCATTTCCAAGTTTGCCGATTGTTGCTATCCATTTTACCAGCTCTTGAAGAAGTGGAGGGGATTCCAGTGGAATGAGGAGTGTGAAAAGGCTTTTCAGGACTTGAAGGAATATCTGATGCAGGCACCTATGTTGACGACTCCAGAGCTCGGGGAGGATTTATTCATGTATCTCTTAGTGTCGAAACATGTTATGAGCATCGTGCTTCTGAGGGATCAAGGAGTGCAACAACCCATGTATTATATCAACAAGACCCTGGTTGACGCTAAGACAAGATACCTGCCCCTGGAGAAGTTAATGTTAGCACTAGTGCACACTACGAGGAAGCTCCCTCATTATTTTCAAGCTCACATCATCTATGTGTTGACTGAATATCCTTTACAGTCACTATTAAAGAGATTCGACTTCACAGGCCGAATAGCCAAATAGGGAACCCGGCTTGGCTTCTTTGATATTAGGTACCGGCCAAGGAGTTTGGTGAAAAGCCAAGTTCTTGCTAATTTTATTGCAGAGTTTTCCCCAAGGAAAGAGACGAAGGTAGTTTGTCATATGCACTGTCGCCCGTAGAAGGTATTCGTGGACCACGTTTCTAGTGCAGTGGGGGGAGGGGCCAGGGTTCTTATCATCACTCCAGAAGGGATAATGTTGGAACATTCTTTCAAGTTGGGGTTTAGGGCCTCTAACAATGAAAATGAGTATGAAGCCTTGCTTGTTGGATTGAGAGTTGTTCCGGATATGGGTGCCCAAGAAGTTAGGGTTTACTCAGACTCCCAATTGGTGGCTGGACAGGTGCAGGGCAGTTTTGAAGCTCGAGATTCCTGAATGAAGGAATACTTACAGTGGTAAGGCAGGTTATGAATCAGTTTCTTAAGGTAAAGGTAGTTCAAGTGACCCGGGGACAAAATAGACACGCTGACTCTCTGGCCACATTGGCTTCGTCAATGATAGAGGAGGTACCTCAGATGATCAAGGTGGAGCTCGTAGTGGAACCAAGTATTAATGCAGTGATAGGTGTCTCGGTGGTAGCAATGTCCGAGCCATGTTGGATGGACCCGATCATCAACTTTTTGGCCGAGGACCAAGTACCAGATGATGAGAAGGAAGCTATGAGGGTATGCTAGGTAGCTGCTCGGTATTGGTTGTCAGCAGACCGCAAATTGTACCGGAGGTCTTTTGGGAGGCCGTATCTTTTATGCTTGTGCCTCGAGAAGATTAATGATCTCTTGGTCGAATTACACAAGATAATGTGTGGCAGTCATGTAGAGGGGACGTTCATTGGCACATCGAGTGATGACTCAAGGGTTTTGGTGGCCAAAGATGCAAAAGGATGTCGTCGAGTATATGCAGAAGTGCGAATAGTGCCAAAAGCATGCTCTATTGATCTACCGGCCAGCAAGCTGTTTGAATCCAGTCAACAGCCCATGGCCCTTCGTACAGTGGGGGCTAGACATCCTTTTCCCTGGGCCACAAGCAATCAGAGGTTTGTTTTGGTAGCTGTGGATTACTTCACCAAATGAACGGAGGCTGAAGCTAATATCCGTGATGTAGATGTTAAAAAGTTTGTGTGGAGGAACATAGTTACGAGATTTGGGGTGCCGGACTCTCTCATATCTGATAGTGGGTTGCAATTCGATAATAGAGCCTTTCACAAGTTTTGTACTGATCTCGGCATCAAGAACAAGTATTCCACCTCGGCATACTCAGAGTAACGACCAAGTTGAAGCCATCGATAAAGTGATTGTGAATGGATTAAAGAAAAGATTAGACAGCGCAAAAGGTAGGTGGGATGAGGAGCTACCCAACATCTTATGGTTGTATCAGACGACCCTAGGAGGTCTACGGGAGAGACTCCCTTCTCCCTAACATACGAGGTAGAAGCCGTCATACCAGCCGAAATAAACTTATGTAGTGCACGGGTTGCAGAATTCGCCCCTGCCCAGAATGATGAATTAATGATAAAGCAATTGGATTTGCTAGAGGAATACCGAGAGTCGGCAATTATACGACTAGTCGATTATCAGCAGAAGCTTGCCTGACGCTACAACCAGGATGTGAAGACGAGGGAATTCAGCACTGGGGACTTAGTGTTACGAAAAGCAGTAGGGAATATGTGAGACACTAATGCAGGGAAGTTAGCCCCGACCTGGGAAGGGCCTTACACTCCCGCCATCGCTGGCATGGGAGTATACTACCTGGAGGATTTAGATGAGAGACTGCTTCCCCAACCATGGAATGTTCATAATTTGAAGAAGTTTTATGATTGAGCTATTGGTGCACATGAATAGGGGTTCGGCGTAATGGCATATGAGTGTAACGTTAAGTAATACAAGGTTGATGTTTATTCATACTGATATGCTCACACTCGTGGTTTCATTATTGTTGACTTGTTAACCCTGGCTAACCAACACAAAGAAAGTCTAATCACTAATTATTTTAAGAACAGAAACTTGTCCTCGATTCGATTTTCATCACCGAGCAGGTGGAAACCTTGCATTAAAATATTCTAAGGACAGAAACCTGTCCTCAGTTCAATTTTCATCACTAGGCAAGTGGAAACCTTGCATTAAAATATTATAAGAACAGAAACCAGTCATCGGTTCAATTTTTATCACCGGACAGGTGGAAACCTAATCCTAAATTTTATCTAAGGACAGGAACCTATCCCCAAGTGGATTTTCATCACCTGATAGGTAGAAACCTAATCTCGAAATTTGCTTAAGGACAAAGACCTGTTCCAGGTTCAATCTTAATCACCGGACAAGAGGAAACCTTGCACTGATTCATACCAATAATGGAAACCAGCTTCTCAGCTCTATTCTAATCACCGGGTGCATGGAGATTATGTCAAATTATTCAGGGGATTAAAATCGATCCCTCGGTTTTAATCCAAATCACGGGGAAAGTAATTACCCTACTCTAAATCTTTCTAGATAAGTCAACGTATATCAAATTCATTTCTTATTGCCGCGGAGCCAATTCTTTCTAGACACAGAAAATCTCTTCCAGATCGGTCCCAGTCACTATACATGCACAAATGTAATCTATCTTTTTGAAGACGAATGAGAAAATAGTCTCAATCACCGTTCAGAGGCAAATCATGATTAAACTGCCCGGTCATCAATCACTGTTCAGAGGTAAACCATGATTAAATTGCCTGATCGTTAGGAATACATGTATAAAAATAAAAAATAAAACGAAAACAAACAAGCAGAGCATGACATGAAGAATAACCCAGTAGCAAACATTCATAAATATAGTTGAACCAGATGTTTGTTCACTAAAGGAAAGAAAACATAAATAAATCATTGTTCTGTCACCACAACCTGGTGCCTTTAGGCAAACTGAACAAATAAAAAAGAAAAATAAGCATGGATAAGAAATAAAAGCAAGCTAAAACATAAGTATCAAACTAAAGGATAGGTAGGTGGAAGATGGGTTGCATCATTGACCTACTACTCTGGGACGTCCCTGGTTGGTGGTTGCTAGACTTGTGCATCTTCAGCAGTATTAAGGTTGCTGGTGACCTCGAGATCAACGGTCTCTGCATGAGTATCAATAGCTTGCACCAGCTCCCTCATACTAGGGGTATCTTCTTCGTCAACAGCATCAACTTGACTTTGAGCAGGGGAGGGAGAGCTGGGTATGAGATTTGCTCTTGATTCCTTAGTGGGGAATCTTTAGGCACTCCCATCGCTTGAAAGGTTGCCCACCACCCCTTCTCGAACCCATGAAACCTAGCTTGGTGGAAAATAGGCTCCACAGAGTTCTCAGCATTCGCAAAGCCCTTGTTGTACCACTTATTCTCGCAGGCTACAAGGGCTGCCTTCAGGTCAACTATCTCGTCAACTCAGGCAAGGTTTAGGCTGGCTGGCTCTGCCTGTTTAAGTTTTATGCCCCCCAGCTTGTCCTCCACCTTAGCTAGTTTCCTTTCTGCCACCAACTGGGCTTTCTCCGAAGACTAAGCCTTCTTCTCAGTGGCATCATCAGCTTTGTCCTTCTCCTTTGCAGTGGCAGTAGCGACGTCCTTCAAGGCCTTCTCCCGTTCAGCATCCTCGGCAAGCTCCTTCAGCCTCTCGTTGAGGATATGGGTCAATTGCACGACCTCATATTGTAGTAATGGTCAGTATGAAGGTGAAAAGGATATGCATGCATTAAAATAAATGTGAAAGTGAGATAGAAAATTACCGCTACGGTGTGCCACTACAACCGCCTTGCCAACGATTCCTCGGTCCCGTCGGAGAAAAACTGAACATCCTCATGTAGTAGAAGGACGTGCACCAAGCTTTGGGCCACCTTCCTCCCTTGGCCTTGGGCCCAGGTCCTTATGCTAGCAGAGGCCCATCCCCAAACTTAAAGGTGGGCTGCCAAATGACCTCAGACCGAGAGGAAGACGCTACACCAATACCAGCCTGGGCAGTTAGCCGGGAATCACCCGCCAGCTCCTGGATCACGATCCTGCTCGATGCCTGGGGTGGGGTCTTAGAAGGGGCATCACTTGTAACCCTGGGTAGCTGATCGTCAATGCACTACTTCTTTTTGGCATAGCTGGCAAATGAGGGAGGAGGAGTACGGTCCTTGCCCTGAGGCTGTTGAGGCTGGGCCGTAGGATGAGTACCGGGCAAGAATCAGTCAACTGTCATTTTTCGCCTGGTCACCATCTCTGCGTCTTGACCGGCCTTGGCTGCTTTTGGCTCGATTGGTCGAGCTGGAGCTTCTGGCTCTTCAACAGGTACGTGGATCTTGCAGTTTTGAGCCATACGTTCAGCTGATTCATCTCTCACCAGTGCACGATCCTCCGTTGTGGTATATCTGGGGTCAAGGTCCCGAGCTTCACCAACCGTCAAGGAAGGCGGGAGAAAATTGGCATTCTAAACATCAATGCATACCGAACGTCAATGCATGACAGAAGCGAGCTATCCACCAGTAAAGCCTGGCTGAATGACTGCCAAGTAGAATATACGAGATCGCAGCCGAGTATTAGGTGGGATGCTTGGAGCTGTCCGTCTGTGTGCACAAAGATCTCTGACCTTAGTACAAAATTGAGATCCCTCACAAGCACAACTCTAAGATCCGGTTTAAATCTTCTTCCTTTTGCAAAAAATCAATAAAAGGGCTAGTTAGTACATATGTGAGTAAACCGAACCAAAGTGTCAAATTTAAAACAAGTGATAGCACTTGGTATCGACCAACATCACGCGGTGAAAGAGGGCAGCGGAGTTCATCGGCAAGCCAATTGCCGCTCACCAAGACGAATTCTCCTGTCGAGTTTCTGTTGGAATCAGAAAGGCATGATATATGCCGTACCCACATATCCTTAGTTTTTAAATAGTAATCGGACTTGATGTTGCCGCACAAGCTATACATGAAGCTGACGTCATGGTGGTTTAGTTGTAGCCCAAATATTTGGTTTAATCTACCGACACAACTCACCACTCGATAAAAATTGGGGGGGTGTTGGTCGGGACACAAACCATAAAACCTAAGGGTACCTATAATGAAGGGATCTATGGGAAACCTAACCCCACCCTCTAGAATAGCCATTAAAGGAAAAAAGGCTATGTTTGAACCAGAGCGCCTTTGGGGGGTGATATCGCCTTCGTGACAGTAGGCGATATCAACATCCTCAGGAACACCATAAGCTGCTCTAAAATCAGCCAAAGGCACTCCAGAAGCAAGAAGGTAAGAATAACCCATTCTTAAAAACTATAAGAGTGAAGGAAAATTGAAAGGAAAGGAAAGAGTAAAGAGGACTTACTGTAGGCTCTAGGAAGTGATGATATGGGCTGGAGAGTTTACACACAGGAAAACTATGCTTAAGGAAGGTGCTCGGTAGAGAGAAATCTGAAGGAGAGAGGATGTAAAAAGTGGTATGGAAAGTCAGGAGGAGGTATTTATAGGGTAAAAGCATTTAATGAAGAAGAGGCAAGAAAACTCTTCTGATCCCTTTAGGTAACCCCCGCACGCGTGGGCTCGGTTCACAAACCGTAAGACGGTTCACAAACCGGCAGGTTATAATGACTGATGGACGTGATAGCCTGGCATGACCCTCCTTTTTAAGAAGGCATTAATGGACATCCGGTTCATTACACAACCGATGATTGGGATTCTCAAGGGATCACTACCACTGTTAGATTATCCTTGATTCGTTCTAAATAGCCAGGCACTAATCAAGAGGGGGCTATTGTACGAAGCTGGGCTCCAGACCTCCGGCCCAAGCCTCACAACACATTATATGACCCTGTACCCATTCTTGGACCTTTAGCCCCGATCCGGACATCTCAGGGCCAAATTTAGGCCCAAGAGATGAAATAAGACCACGCTAACTTGAATACCTTAAGCAAACCCCTCTTGATCATTTCCAACCTGGTCGGGAGCGTTATTGTTCCGGACACCTTGTACTCGGCTACCCAGTGGTGCATTTGAGAACATCGTTGCTGAACGGGCTCCTAAAAGTGGGAAATAGTTCCAATGCCACTACCACCTTTCCCGACAGAGCATCCACTTTAAGATGATGGAATTGGACCCTCATTTGCACTAGTAAGGGGAGTAATCATAACACCTCCACTTATCCTAGCCTATAAATAGGAGAGGAGAATGAGGAATGGGAGTTGGCAATTCTAGAGAGGACACTGAGAAAAAAGAGTGATCACATTAAGTCGGAAAGAGAGTGACTCTATGAGGCAAAGAGAGGGATTTGAGGAGATAAGAGTGTACTTGTGTCTCCGAGCATAGAACCACCCATAGTAGGAAACCCAAAGCCCACAATACAAATAGATTGTGAGCCCAAATAAAGGTGGAGCCCAAAAACCATATTTTGGGTACGCACAACTTGCACTTAACACCACTTTTTAATATCCTTCCAATTCTGACAAATTTGAGCATGACTAAAAATTTTTATAGTTATAAATTCATGATGGAAAAAGTCTTCAATGTTAATGACTCACTATCAAAATGCATGTAATTACAAGTTTACAACTTCAAAAAGAGATAGATCTTAAGGAGCACCAAAAAGTATATATTTTAAGTTTACATCACCAATAATATCATTCCCACAAAAGAAAAAAAATAATACATGTCAAGTTATTAGCCTCCTTAAGTGCACATGTTCCTGTTACATTTAAAATAATAGTAAAGTTTAAGAGAAAAGAGTAGAGGCTAAGAGGAGTTGATTGCTGCTGAGCAATGGAGGCACAGAGTGAAACACTCTGTCTCTGAAACTATGAAAGCTCTTAGGTGTGTGACTGTGTGAGTGTCTCTGTGTCTCTGTGTGTGTGTGGTGTGTCACGTGTGTGTTAGCCATTTAGTGGTCTGTGGATTACAACTACAAGCTCTTAGACATTTACTATGTTAGTGACTTAATGTACTAGTGTGCACTGTGAAGTGTCTAGTCAAATTGAATGAGAATTAGCAGATTTAAAAATAAATAAATAAATAAATGGGTTGTCCCATGTCTGTGAACATGTTATCTATTGGCTTCAGCCACATGCTTTGTGCTTTATGCACCTAGCATTTAGGACGTAGTCTATATTTTTTTTTTAGCGAATTTTCTTTAACGGGTCAGGACAAGTGTTATTTAGGTCGGGTTAGGTCGTGTCGGGTTGACCCATAAAAAATCGAGTTGGGTTACGGTTAACCCGTTTTTGTTTAGGGTAAAAAAATTCGGGTTTGGGTTAGGTATTTTTCGGGTTGGGTTGGGTCGAGTCAGCAAATTCTAACACATTTTGTCATGTCTAACAATAAGCAACTTTGGAATTTGCTAAATACACCCTAGCACAATATCTAGACCCTTTAATGCAAAGTTTTATGGCTTAATCACTTTTAACACTAAACTAACAACTTAGTCCAATGTTAGTGTTTAGCCAAGTTTCATATTGCAAACATGATAAAAGAAAAATCTAAAGCAAGTAAAGAGTAATATGAAAATGTGGAAAATAAAACAAACCACATGAAAAACACTAAGATGTGTTTTCGAAGAGGAAATCTCGATCGTCCAAGTGAAAAAAAAAAAAAAAAAAAAAAACTTTCCACCAACCACCTGTATGGAAATTCCACTAGTACGAATAGTTGCAATACATGGATGACTACAAACCCTCCAAACCTATACCTTCCTGTGTACTTAAACCCTCTAAGATCTAGCTAGTAACCAACTCCACGAGTCTTTTCTTCACCTAGCTTTTCAGAGTCACCACTATTGAGCCGCCTACAGAAAGCCACAAAAAGGATTTGGATTTGGATACTGTACGGTACTATGATACCCAGGCCTATTTGGGCCTTAAGCTGCCGTGATGTCCAAGCCTATTTGGGCCTTGAGCTCCAGCCCGACATTTGGCCCATATAGCCCCTTGGCTAGGGCCTTAGGCCATCCTAAAGCCCATTGGGCAAGCATTCTTCATCAGCACGTGCTACACCACATCACCTGTGCCACGCTAGGTGAACCACTCCCCGAGCAAGAGATAATAGCAACGTAGTAGGGCGTACCAAGGCCATTCGTGCCACACCCCACTCCCACTTAAACACCCACTTAGGGTTAATGACATTGGACCTCTCCTCCCACTAGCCATAAGGATAATCATGATTCTCCCACTAATTTTGAGCTATAAATATGAGAAACTGAGAAAGGGAGGAACGCTAAGGTTGGCGAGATAGGATCAAGTCTTTGGGCTAGAATCACCCAAGGTAGGAAATCCAAAGCCCACATTACAAATAGATTGTGAGCCCAAGAGTGAGTCTGCCTGCCAATCTCGTTCTGGGTGCGCACAATTGGCCCCGTTTATGGGAATCTCCTACAAAGCTGTGGTTCGACTGAGACTCACGCACGGGAAGATATCCGGAAGAAGTTCTTGGAGTTATGCTGAAAGTGGTTTAATGGGATCTTCTCGGGGATCCACCTGCCGAGAATGGAGGCAAAAGAGACGCGAAGATAGGGATCATGAATAAGAGAAACAACGGTCCAGCCTTGAAGAGGGGTCGTACCAAACATAACGGACAATATCGGGTGCTTTAGGGCACAAACAATTTGATGAGAGAGATGAGGAACTTGAGCGGTTATGCAGGCTGGTGAAAGATCTAGAGTTAGAAGCAGGGGGCAAGCACCGGAGAGAGGACCGAGACAACAGAAAAGGGAGATCTGATACGGGGGAAGATCATTATGGGACGGGATCCAATCAATCTGGTTCCCGTCGACGTCGAGAACATTCACATTCACGGGAGTCCCGTCGAAGCCGAGACCATTCGCATTCACGGGAATCCTGCCAACGCCAGGACTATTCACGTTCATGGGAATATGCAGACCGGGGTTCAAATTCTCTAGAAGAACGCAGGCCCCATAATGCCGCCATGGATGCAATGAGTCGCGCACTACGCAGAGCTGCTTGGTTGTCGTTCTCAGACAACATCGAGTGGGCCCCGATGCCAAACAAATTTACACGCCCTCAATTCAATTCCTACGATCGGAAAATGGATCCGGTAGAACACTTCAGCCATTATATCCAGATGATGTCTCTGCACACTCGTAATGATGCGCTAATATGCAAGGTATTTTCCTCAAGCCTCGACCCCACCACTTTGAGATGGTTTAATGGGTTGCGGAAGGGCTTCATCCACAATTTTGCTGAGCTAATCTAGGAGTTTGGTGTTCGGTTTGTAACCTGCAGCAGGGTACCACAACCGGTAGACTTGTTACTATCCATGAAAATGAGGGTAGGAGAAACCCTTCATAGTTATGCTAGCCGGTACTGGGAACTTTACAACGAGATCGACGGGGCAAGGAGAAGATTGCGGCAAGCACTTTTAGGATGGGATTGCCCGAGGATTCCAGACTATAGGAATCATTGACTAAGAAGCCTCCCGAGGACATAAGGCAGCTAATGAGGCGTATTGAAGAGTACAAATGATTGGAGGATGACCGGCTGCAAAGTAAAGGTAAAGCACCAATGATAAATCGTCCTCGGCAAGGTGGATTTACACCTAAGGCCTAGGGGGGGTTGAGGATTTAGGAGCCAGAAGCCCGAGTAGGGGAGGTAAATGTAACATTTAAGGAGCCGGTGCATAGGATTGTGGACAAGATTAAGAACGAACCATACTTCAGGTGACCGACCAAGATGTGAGGTAACCTATCTAGGAGGAATCAAAACTTGTACAACACTTACCACCAAGATAAGGGCCATACTACCAAGCAATGTCGGCTGTTGAAGGATCATCTCAGTCAGTTGGCGAAGGCCGGGTACTTAAAGGAGTTTGTGATGGACGTAGGGGACCGAGGAACGGGGCAAGGCACTTCACAAAGGGGGAACCCCCTTCCATCCCCTCTAGGGATAATTGAGGTCATCCATGTTGCCCCGGGGGGCATCACTGCATCAAGAAGGAAAGGAATATCAACTGTAGTACTAGTGGAAGGCAGCTCGGGCATACAACCGTCTGGAAAGAAGATAAAGCTTGCCTAGGAGCCCATCACTTTTGATGACAACGATTTTGAAGGAATAATTCAACTGCATGACGATGCGTCAGTGGTCACAGCCTGGATAAGTGGCTTCTTAGTGAATAGGGTGATGGTAGACCAGGGAAACAGGGTCAACGTGATGTATCCGGACCTTTCGAAGTATGATCAAGCGGGGCCGACGCGACTATTTTGGTGTATGATTAAGTTGCTCACATGTTTCCATCATGTTTACTTGATCGCAATTTACTTGTTACATTATACTTGTCCTTACTTGCTTTACCTTGAGGGTCTAACGTGCTTTATGCAAGTGTTTCAAGTTATAGGTATATATGTCCCAAGTTCATCACAACTCCTATGATTCATGATAGAAGGAGTGATATGATAGGGGGAGGAAGAGCTTGATCAAAGGGGGAGTATTGATGTTGAAAATAAGGATTTATGTTGTGTATTTATATTATGCTATTTAAAGTATTTTGATTTGTACCTTTGCTTTTGTAAGTTTTTAAGGTTTTTGTACCCATGCTTTGTAGCTTTAGTACTTGCTGTTAAATGTCATGCATTTTTTTTAAGTACATCACTCTTGTGCCCTTTGTTGGATTTTATATCCTTAATGCAATTACCTTGTGTTGTTGCATTGGTTGAGTGTTGAACATGCAAATAATACTTTGCATTAAGCTTATTAGCTTGCATGTCCGGATGTTCACTCCATGTGTGAATGAACATTGTGGTCACTTTTTATAGTGATTGTTTGTTTTTGGTCAAGTCATGGTTTATTACTTATTTCCATTTTGCTTGATCGCATTGTGCTTGCTCCATATGCATTACAAGTTTTCTGCATACAATGATCATACTGTGTTGTTGTGTTTCAGGAGATACTTGTCCTTATGGTTCAAGAGCTTCACAGATTCTAGAGTTAGGTGTGAGTGAGTTTTGTTCAACTGTTCCCAACTCACGCATTAAGTTTAGAGTTTGTTGTAGGGTTTTGTCACGGAATAGCCAAAGAGGGGATTGTAAGGTTGAATTTAATCAAACATTCTGTTAGCTTTATTCCGTGCCAAATTTGCTTGTAATTCAACATTTAGAAACCCTGTATTTAGATGGGAATCATGTAAGGGTAGTGTGTGTGAGAGTGTGAAGAAATGCTCAAGACTGTACAGTGAAGCAAGGATTCGCGACTGGATCTCGCGGGTGGCTCACGACTGGCAAGCCGCCAGAAGATGCACACGAGTGAAGTATGCAGAGAAGTTTAACCGTCATGCTAGCTGTAGCACTACAGGACAAAAAGTCCAGACTAGCCATTCAGTTAGCTCATGGCTTGAACTCACAACTCAGTCAAGTTACGAGGCCAAGTTGCCAGCCAGCTCTGTTTTGGAAAAATGACTCTTCGCATTCCAAACACACACCAGTATATATAAACCCTTATACCCACGAAATGTAGAGAGCTTCCAGAGAGAATTTTAAGAGAGAAATCCTAGAGAAAAACAAGATTGACTCATCCACAAATTTTACATAGCGACTCTTCAAATTCCTCTACTCTCACCCTCTCCATTTTTACATTCTTGAGAGGTTCTTACCTAAATCCTTTTCTCACCATACCCACATCTGTGAGAAGGCTTTTTGGTGCTTTAGGAAGCAGTTAGGAAGGGACCAATGGTTCTTGGTTGATGCTATAGGCTATAGCGGAATCTGGTAAGCTAGAAAAGACAAAGGTTCAGCGTAACATTGTTGGAGCAAGAAGCTTGAAGGACTTGGGTACACTGGGTAGATTAGGCTTGGAGGGTCTTCCGCTGTTCATATATCCCAATTTCATTTTCTAGTGGATTATTGACCGCTTGGAGGGCGGCGGAGAGGTTTTGCGCCGAAAACTTCGGTTTCCTCTTCGATAACACATCGTTGTGTTGTCCTTGTGTTTGCATCTCTCTTCCCTTAATCTTTGCCATTTAATTTCTGCTATGTATGTGATTTTATTTGGTTTAGATTGTTTATCAATTCTGTTATTAGCTTATGTTCATTTTCCGCATATATATTGTTTGACATTAAGCTTAATTTGATAATATTGTAATTGAGGATCTAAACATTCATAGTGTTTTATATGCTATTTGAACTTTCCGTTGTTTATGGCTTTATTCTCATATTGTATTCATGACATTTAGTTGTTATATTTTATTATGTTTATATTATATATAGATATAAATGAGTGGTTAGCAGCTAGCATCTTGAAAAAATTTACAATTTATTTTATTTTTAAATTTGGTAATAGTGGCTAGCTTATGGTTTATTTGATGTTTATATTTGTTAAGAATTTTTTGGTTTAATTTTCCTATTGCACATAACGAGATTAATAAATAAATAAAAAATTATTATTTAGGAAAAATGTGTTTTAAATTCATTATTTAGGAAAAATATGTGTTTTAAGGGAATATGAAGAAATGGATGTTCTCTCCTAAGCATTCTATTCTCTTCTATTTAAACTTTCAAACAAGGAAATACCATTTGTATTTCCTCATACCTAAACTCCCAAACAAAAAAAATATAAGAATATATTTTTTTAATCCATTCCTTTCCACCATTTTCCCTCCTCCAAAATAGACTGTAAGAGATGTTGAATATTGTAATCCTTATTGATTACAATGAATTTGATATATTTCTCTTTGTATGGTAGTTGGTTTGTTTCACGTAATTTTTTTTTTTTTTTACTCAGAGTCAGATCATGTAAATTATTGTATTGTCTACATGTATAATAGCGGATTTATTTACCATAACTGTAATTTGTTTGAATCCTTGAATGATATTTGTCATTTCGGTTAGATTTTTATTTTTCCTTAAACATGGCATATTGCCACATGCGCTTTGACTTAAAAATGAACTCTGTTTACCACCAAAAAAAAAAAAAAAAAAAAGAACTCTGAACTAAGATTATTTCTACAATACCTTTCTAGTTTGCTCTCATTGTTTCTTGCCACAAAAGCTTCGTTTTTTTTTTTTTTTTTTTTAATGTTTACCTATCAAAATTCGAAAGAAAATTAACTGTCGTAAAAAAATAAAAAATAAATAAATAAATAAGCTTTATTAATTTAACAACCAACATTCACCTAAGGCCCACTGTATGTGAATGCAGATCCTGTTGAGCTCCGCTCAGAGAAGAATTAAGCATGTTTCTAGCTAAAAAAAATGTGCTGATCCTGTTTCTTGAGAGAACTTTATTAATTTTGAAATCCCTCCTTGGAGGTTGAACATATTTGTATGTTGGACCTCTTGGAATGGTTATTATTTATACATTATCTGCAAGCACTAAAATCATTGATGTTTATGTTAAAAAAAAAATGATCATTCTTAAACGAAGAAAAGAAAAACTCAAAAATAATGGATACAATTAGAACGAGTTCAGCTTGTAATAGTTTGGTTGAATCATATGATATATACAAGTAGTTCATACTTGAATCTAAACTAGGATAAATCCTCTGTAATTTTTTTTTTTAAATTTATATAAATCACATGTATATTTACTACTTATGGACAGGAAGGCCAAATGACCATATAAGGATACGCTTTCTTTTCTTTTCTCTGATCCTTCCCTCATCTAAACACATAAGGAAATAAATACATTCCCCCACCCGTCTTCCTTTCATTCACTCTTTCTTTTTCCTTTTTTTTTTCTTTTTCTTTTTTTTTTTCAATTAAAAAAAAGAGTTATGTGTGCATTTGTATTAGCTATTTGCTAATTTGTCGATAATAGTTAAAAGATATAATTGTACTTGAAAAGTAGGGGCAGCAAAATAAGCTCAAACCCATTTGCCCGCTCAAGCCCATTTGCCCACTTTAATTAAACCCAAACCCACCCAATTATTATTTGGGTTAAATAGACATCAACCCAATTAGATCCAGTAATTATTCGATTTTAACTAAAAACCCACTAAGGCTTTTTAACCCAAAAACAATTAACCCAAATTCAACCTAGCCCTTCCCATCCAAAATAAAAATAAAAAACCCAGCCCTATCCCTCTTTCAGCCTCTCTAATCGTTTCACTAGGTTTTCAAATTTTAAATTTTTCCTTCATTTTCTCAGCCTCCAATCATGTATTCAGATTCCTAAACCCCAACTAACCCAGAAACCCCAAACTCTTGCTTCACTCTCTCAACAATGGCAAAGTCAGCAACTGACAAGAGTCATCGTGGCTCGACTATGTAGGCGCAGGACATAGTGGTTGGCAGTGGTGGCGGCGCTCATGATCGTTACGACTCATTGCAAAACGCTCCGGCGCTTGCACTTCCAGACTAGGGTTAGGGCATGCTCTAGGTTCTTAGACAGTTCGGCGGTCATTCGTCGAACCGGACGATAGTAAAGAAACTGTGCCGCAGAAGCAAACCGAGTCATGGTTCGAAGCATCTGGGAGACCCGATCCACTTGCTTGCCCACTTCAAAACACTCAAGTTTAAACCAATTGGCTTTGTCCACAGTGGCCCGAACTTGCTCCGAGAGTTGAATCGGGTACCTAAGTTCTTCTTCTATCAACTTCTCCTCCAACTCTGTAGCCATTTTTTCGAGAGTGCCGTTTCACTGACTCGGCCGTTTTGCTTTGTGTACCTAGAGTGAGAGAAAGCAGTTTCAGTTAAATATATATAAAGTTGTCTGTTTGGGCTGTGATTTATTTTTTTAGGCTTATGGGAAATGGTAGTGAAATATGAGCGCGTGGGGAGTTTAAATAAACATGTTTTTGTTGTGTTCGTGGTAGTGATGAAGTGGAGGTGGAGGACGGCGAGGTTGGAGGAGAGTTGGGAGTCGAAGCCATCGAAGAAGACGTTTTCTTGGAGAAGGGTTTTGGTGTAGAATGGGGAGAGGAGTGTAGAGAGTTTTCGGTGGGAGGTTGAGTCTGGGAGTCTGACTTTCACTTCCACTTCTATTTCTTGGGGAGTGTTTAGTTGCTGAGAAAATTAGAGTTTTGTTTTTCTTGCGTTTTCTTAGCAATTAAACGCGGAGGGAATATATGGGGTTGCAGAAAATGAGCAGAGGGGTTTAAATTTGTTGGATTTTGGATTATTTTATTTAGTGGCTGGTGGCAATTTTTTTTTTTTTTTTTTTTTGGAGATTTGATGAAATATTCCAACCTCACTTTTTGAACCAAAGAAGGATAAGGGGCGGAGCCATGAGATTTGGGTTTTTCACTTTAGGGGCATTTTGGTTGGGTGAGTTGGGGTTTACCCATAATAAATAGGTTGGGTTGGGTTGGGTTTGAGTTAAAAGCAATTAGTTAAATAGATTTTAATGGGTAAATGAGTTTTAAATACCCAATCCAATTATGCCCACCCCAAACCCACTTATTTGACACCCCTATTGAAATGAGTGAGATTTTGTATATTTTTTATTTTTGAAGGATTACATTAAAATGTTATAAAAAAAAAGTGTCAACTTTTTTTTTTTTTAACTAAACCAAACACACTAAGTATGTGTTTGGATAGGACTTAATCCATGTTTGCGTTTCTGCGTTGCATTTTCTGCCTTCTTTTTTATTTTTATTTTTTTTTTTTCCAGCGTGTAAACAGTAACATCACATGAATTTACTGTGCAGAAGACAAAATTCACTGTTCACGCACTGTTCACGGGTCCCACGGCACTATTCACACATTTAAAAATTATATTTGCTACAATGTTTTTAGTTTTCAATTTCAGCAAAAATAAGTTGTATCCAAACGACCCTAAGTCACATATGATGTAAGTATATTTGAATTTAATGATGAGAAAGAGGAGAAGGAAAATAGTATGTTTTGATAATATATCCCCATTGCCCTCATATCCCCTCCCAAAAATAGGGAGCTTCGACACAATTATTAGGGGACAAAAGTCGCATGGGAATGGACCTCAACAGACAGCAATGGATCTTCCAAATAAGATAGAGAATGACAACTCCCAAGCTCCCAGCCTCTTGAGAGTTGAGTTGAGACTTGAGATTTTCTTTATCTTTCCCCATTCCAAGCCTTTTTAACTACCTCCATCTAGGGGAAAAAATGGGCTTTTGCCCTTTTTTAAAAAACAATCCAGTATTTTTCCCCATTTCTCAAACTAATTAGGGAAATTCCCTTATTTTGAAACTTGATTTATGATAAATCAAGTTAGGCCCTATAGCGGCGTTTTTAAGGAGCCTATAGCAACATTTTTAGAACCTATAGTGGCGTTTTGTAACTCGACCTCTATGATATCGAGTTATAGGTAAAAAAAAAAAAAAAAATTCCCTATAACTCGATTTCATGGAGATCGAGTTACAAAACGCCACTATAAGTCCTAAAAACATCGCTATAGGTACTTAAAAACGCCGCTATAGGGCTCTAGAAATGTTTTTTTTAATAACTCGATTTATCATAAATCGAGTTACAAAAGAGGGGTATTTCCCTAATTAGTTTGAGAAAGAGAGCAAAATGCTGGATTGTTTTTTTAAAAGGGGCAAAAGTCAATTTTTTCCCCATCTAGGTAATCTCAAAATGGGAAAGAAACAAAGAAAAGGAAAATGTTATTAACTAAATAAATAAAATTAAAACGAGAAAAAGAAAAGGAAGCAATATTAACGTTTTTTTTTCTTTATTTGAAAGTTTTGCAAATATTATTATTTTCAATCCATTTGGGACATATAGTTACGCAGACCAACTCTCGTCATATGATGCGTACAAAACTTTCTATTTGCAATTTTGAGATCTTAAATTTGAGTGCTCGTTGTGCGCCACATGCTACTTCCCTAGTGCCCACCTGCACTACTAGCTAGAAAGGGATGACAATAACTAAAACTTACCTAGATTAAAAAAGGGAAAAGTTAACCAATGCCAAGCATTGATATATAAAATATTTTTAGAAATTTTTTAAAGAGAAAGAATTTTTTTTACTAATTAAGTTTTTATATTTATGTTGGGCTATCACTTGAACTATAGGTCCTATAGCGACGGGGGAATGGGCAGACTAGCAGTGTGAGGGGCAACTATGTAGTAAGTTAGGCAATGTTTTAAAGTTTTAAGAAAAATAGCATCTCGAGTTTTAGAAACTCGATATCCATATTAAAACTCGAGTCCCAAAGACTCGCTTTGCGAGTGTTTTGCTGGATAACTTGGACTGAAAATGCCACATAGATCTCGAGTTTTAGAAACTCGAGTTCCATGCAAAAAAAAATTTAGTGTGATCACCCCTATAGTGGTGTTTTTAAATCCTATAGTGACGTTTTAAAGCCCTATAGCGGTGTTTTTCTGCAAAAAAAAAAAAATTTATAAGTGTGATCACCAATACCAAGTTCAAGAAGTCCTATAGTGGCGTTTTTAAGCCCTATAGTGACGTTTTAAAGCCCTACAGCGGCGTTTTCCTGCAAAAAAATTTTATAAGTGTAATCACCCCATACCATGTTGAGGGAGTCCTATAGTGGCGTTTTTAAACCCTATAGTGACGTTTTAAAGCCATATAGCGGCGTTTTCCTGCAATTTATGGAACTCGAGTTCCACGTGGATTTTTTTTCACATCAGACCCATCCGCTTACAAATCGAGACTTAAAAACTCAAGTTTTATCTTGGAACTCGAGTTTTAGACACTCGAGATACTAGTTTTTAGCATTGTTTTCAAACGTGACAACTAACTAAATTTTTTGATATTTATTGTTATTTGGAAAGAGTATTCCTTTACGAACTACAATATTTCATGTCTATCATTTTCCCTTAAAAAAATGCAATATGTCATGTGTATAATTTTTTTTTTTCTTTTTATAGCTTGGTTACTTTATAAGAGGAAAAACATGGAAAAAAAAAATTACAAGTTGTGATTGATGGTGAATAAAATGGAGCACCCACATTAACATGAACCTTTATTCAGCAAATTAAGATATATATTTAGGAAGAAATGTTCTAATCTTCTAATTATACGAGCCTATCAAAACTTTTGTACAGGGGATACTCAAATTCAATACCATTATAAAAGTAAACCAGGTGGTGGAAATTTTATGCGATACTACATAATCAGTGTCACCAATTACAAAAAATAAATTCAACATTTATTTATTGCATTGTTAAAATGACGCCAATCACATTTATTATCAAATCAAATTGTAAACTTCTGTAATAAAATTTGTAGTATCTTTAGCATTTTTCAAGTTTTATAGCACCAATACAAATCAATAAATAAAAACAAATGCATGTCTTGTAATTCAAATAGAGTTATCAAACAAAGAGTGGTGAAGATGACATTGGTAGAATAGATAGCAAAATTGTGAACCAAGTGAGAAGAATGCAATTTTACTCATCAATGTATTTTTAATTGTAATATGGCTAATACACTTAATTTTCTTGTGAAATAATTGCTATTAAGTAGGACTTTATCATTTTTTTTATTTAAAAAAAAAACTGATTTTTATAGAAAATTTATAAAAAAAATTTTAGAAAAAAATTGTAAGTGATATATATATACTTGGAAAAGAATTTAGCCTTTTCATATAATCAAGAATTTTTACATTACATTTTTAAAAATAATTATGGTTATTTTTATTGTTATCTTTCTGTTTTAATAATTCACTATTTTTTAACTCATCTTGATGAATTTCTTATTCTCTCTCTCTCTCTCTCTCTCTCATAGTTTTTATATAAAGTTTGATATTTTATAGTAGAAATTTATATTTAAAATATATTTACTAATACAAAAGGTACTTTCTACCATATAAAATTATAAGTCAACAATAAAATAAATTTAAAAGACTAGAAAAATAGAATCTAATTTATCAAAGATATTGTAACTTCACTTAACAATAGAATCACCCAATAGCTACAACCTACCTAAGAAAAGCTGGATTTACAAATAAATTGATGTAAAATTGGTAATAGCCAAGATTCTAATTATTTTTCTCACCTCTTTTAAAGAAAAATTTTTAATATGTTTTAGGAGGAAAAAAAATAACACTTATATCACTTCGTTCATAAATTCTAGTTTGTGTTTTTTTAAATGCAAAAAAATTTTTAAAAAAAAAAAAAAAAAAAAAAAAGTACTGCAGTGTAGGAAGGTAGAAAGCCTAACAATAGTATGAAGGATACTTAAGCTAAGCTAAAATAAAAATCTTGTATCATTAGTGATTTGCTTATCGCCTCTAACTCTTTCGACAAACTTTTAACAACATAGTGGTTCTCTGAATATATAAATATATATATATATATATATATAATTCGTTGTAATCAAAACTCCAGTAAACATGAACTTTTGTGAACTTGCTTCAAGGAAGAAGGACAAATAGAGTTTCTACCTTGAAGGTTTGGCCACTCATCCATTTGCAGCCAACAAAATGATTCTAAAGCTTTAGTCGTTTCCAACTGCTTCTACGAGCAGAATTATGCAATTCTACTCATCAATTTATTTTAATTAATAGTATGGTTAATCCGCTTTATTTTCTTGTGGCATAGTTGATATTAAGTAGGATTTTATAAATTTAATTTTGAAAAACATCTTTTTAATAGAAAATTTGTAAACAATATTGTCAAAAAGTTTTTGTCAGGGATATATGTATTCGGAATAGAATTTAATATTTTATATAACCAAGAATTATTACATTATGTGTTTAATCATCATTATATCTATTTTTATTGTTATATTTCTGTTTTAATAATTCATTAGTTTTTAACTCTTTTTTATTCACAGCTTAATCATTTGTGCATGAGATTTTCGTTAAAATTTTTATTATAGTTTATATGTTTAGTAACAAATTTAAGAGATCCTATTTGAGATCCAATGTATTCTCTCTCTCTCTCTCTCTTAAGTTTTTTTTTATCAAGATTGATAATTTTTTAGTAGATATTTATAATTAATAAATATCTAAAAGTAAAAAACTTTCTACAATATAAAATTTTATGTCATAAAAAAAAAAAACAAAAACAAAAACAAATTTTTAAGAGTTGAAACATGCAATTTAATTTATCAAAGGCATTATTGTAACTTCAATTCACAATAGAACCACATAATAGTCTCAACCTACCTAAATAGATACGGATTCAATATATATATATATATTGATAAATTAATACTAACCAAATCAAGATTAATTTCATACAAAGAACCAAGTATCATGGTTTAGGCATACTATTTAATGGAGATAAATTAATACTAACCAAATCAAGATTAATTTCATACAAAGAACCAAGTATCATATGGTTTAGGCATACAATTTAATCGAAAAAATAGAAAATGAAAAAAGATGATTTTTTTTTTTTAATGGAGTTTCATTTTAGCATGAGCAAAGGGATGTATATATAGTATGAAGAAAATCTGAAATCTAATTTCCAACTTTGATTTTGATATTGAGAGATGGGAAATGTGTGGCCATATGAGAGATTATGTGACTAATATTAACAATCTATTATTTGGGAGTCTAGTTTACAAAGATTGAAGTTTCAACCTGTAAAGTTATTATTTACAACTATATGTTTTGTTGGCTTATATTTCGTGCCAAATTTGATTGTAATTATATTCAATCTGTTGTGCCCTGTATTTGTTGTGGGATTTCATTGTAAGGGTTGTGTGTTAGAGAGAGAGTGTGTGAAGACTCAAGCATTTGAAGACTGAAGATTTCTCGCGGGTATCTCACGACTTAGCTTCCCGCGAAGTGATACATGTGCCCTGCACATACTAGAATGCAAAGAGTCAGGCCAGGTGGAGACAACTGTGTCTTGCGAGTATCTCACGGGTAAGGCCTTCCCGCGAGACACCCGCGAGGCATTCTGTTCTGCCAGCTTGTCCAGTCTGATTCACAGTTTCTATACCCGCACTATTTATACCCACATTACCCACAATTGAAAGGTGAGCCTCTAAGAGAAAACCCTAGCAAAACACCTTGAGAGTTAGAGATTGTTATACCCACAATCCTCTACACATTTGTTTTGGAAATTTCCTCATCTCCTACCTCTCTATCTCCATACCATTGAGAGGTTGATAGCCCAAACACTTACCATACCCTTTTAGAGTGTGAAATGACGTTTTGGTGCTACTGGGAAGCATTGGAAGAAGCCGATGATGGCAGATGCAACATGGAGCTTGTTGCGGGATCCGGAGAACTAAGACAAGACACAGTTCCGAGAAGCCTTGTTGGAGTAAGAGCTTGGAAGGCTTAGGTACATCAGGTAGATTAGGCTTGGAGGGTCTCTTGCTAACTCATGTATCCCAACTGATTGTCTAGTGGATCGATTTTCGCTTGGAGGGCGGCGGAGAGGTTTTTCGCCGAGTTCTTCGGTTTCCTCTTCGATAACACGTCTCGGTGTTATCTTTGTTTGCATCTCTCTTCCCTCCTCTTGTTCATTTCATTTTTACTACTGTGTTGCTTTAAATATGGATTAGAGTAGTTGTATTACTTATACGCTTGTGTTTACACTATTTCGCACATAGTATTAAGTTAGTGTAAAATCAACCAAGCCGTAACTTTAATTTAGGGGTCTAAACTGCTCATGTGTTTTCAACACATTTCCGAGCTTTCACAAGCCATTGGGAGAAATAATTAATCCTCAATTAATGATGATTTGACAATTTCACAACATTTGTTTAGGGAAAACATCTTAGGTTTCAATTGAGTTTAATTTCTCTTGGCTCATAGTTTTGGGGGCCTTCTTGAGAGTGGACGAGAGAGCACACAACCCACCTATGTGTGTGTGTGTGTTATTATTATTTTTTTTTTTTTAAAATTAGTAAAACCAATTATTAACCCACAATTTTTGGGATCTTTCCCACAGTGGCCTTAACCAATGAACTAAGTTGCCTAAGCCTACCCTAATCCACCCTCATGATAGGATTGAATCTCTTTCTTCACTTGCTAACAGTCTCTTTCCTTAATTCTATGTCCAAATTGCTAACAACATATCGTATTTACTATCTACACCATTCATTGCTAACCAAATTGTCTAAAAAACTTATGTACAATTCTTTATGTGTTGTACCTTAAATTTCCTAATTAAATTCAACAATGTGATTATATTGTCCAATTAGTTATATGGTTAAAATTTAATTGTTCTTAAAAAAGATGATACTGTTTGAACTGCATTGATCATTGCAACCAAATGCATGTTAGTTGCATGTAATTTGGAAATTTTAAGATATTGCAACTGAGAAATTGTACCTAAGTTTTTCCTCTAAATTTTTTTTAATGCAATTTATAATCTTTTCAATTAATATAACAAGATGTTGGCACTTAGCATGCTAATTGTTTTGATCCTCAAGCAAATACCGCATTGAGTGTTGGCAAAATTACGTGGAATTAATTATTAGAACTAGAAAAATTGGATTAGGTCCAATAACTCAACCCAAACCCAAAGAAACTTGACCCGAACCCAAATTTTTTGATCTAGAGCAAAATACAGGTCAACCCGTACCCTACCTACTTAACTTCAACTTATTGTAAAGAGGGAAAATTCCTGACTTATCACAAGCTAACACATCATACTACCAAGTCCACAAAGTACGGCTAATTACAAAGCGCCACGTACTTCTACTAAGTTCTGCTATCACCATTCAAAAGCCAACAAAGATTTGCCAAGTGTCATTGAAATAAAAGCATAAAAAGCATGCAAATACCAAATCACACATTGGCGCGTGTAAGCAATGACATAGGCCATATATCAGCACGAGTAAGCAATAACATAAGCGATCCAATCGATTGCTGACATATGTCACCTTGAAAATCAAGACATGTTGGCCAATCAAATTATATCATGTGTCTTGGACAAAAAGTCTTAAAGCTCCTCCAATCAGACCGTGACACATGTCACCAATCAGACTCCACCACTTGTCACTCACCCACCCCCAAACTCCTATAAATAGAAGTCTTCCTAAGGCATTTCGACACACCAAGACAAACCAGGACATCTTGGAAGAGATCTTGGAAGATACCAAGACATCTTGGGGGCATCCATGCCACAAGCAACATCAAAAAAGATTCAGAACATAGAAGCTTTGATGGAATCAAGCCCTAAAGCTTCCAGGAACTTCAAAAACTTCAACCTCGAATACAAAGAACATTCGAAGCAGAATCATTCAAATCATCTTCCTAGATCTCAAAGTTCGCTGGAATCAAGCTCAAAAGCCTCTAGAAACTTCAAGAAACCACAAATCAATGAAGTTCCCCGAAAAATTTCCACCACAAACCTTTGAAGACGAAGAACACGCGAAGACCAAGAAGAACACACGAAGAACACAAAGAACAAAAAATTTCTAACAAGCTCATAGCCAGAGACTCGTTGTAATTTTGTTTCAAAGGTCTTCAATCCATCCCTTAGCTAAATTGAAGGATATTTGGTGTTCGAGTCAAAATCACATTATCACAATTCCAATCAACAAATCTTTCAAAGATATCAAATTAGAGGACCACTCTTTTGTAATTACAGAGAATTGTACCACACATTCATTAATACAAATTCACATTTGTGAAACTATTTTACTTATTTGACTTTATTTCAAACTTGAAATTTAGTTGTCCACACTTGTTTTTATAGTGATTTATTTCCCCTTTTATCATATACAAATGAGACAATATATTAATTCTTAACAATTTCTTATGCACGTTTAATATTTATGGTGATGATTTACCATACTTAAAAAAAGATTATGGTCTATGACATTTATTTATTTATTTTTCATTCTTTTTATATGGTCACCTATAAATTTTGTAACTTAAGAATTTATGTATTATTTAACTTTTATTTTTGAGTAATTTATTATTTGTTCTCTTATTTGTATTGAAAGGAATACAAAATTGGACCAAGACCTAAAGAAAAATACCCAACACTACTTGAGATTTTTTTTATCTGGATTAAAAACAAGTTGACTTGACTTTTTTAATTCTAGGTCGGGTCGGGTCAACCCGCATGTCAAACCTAAGCCGAGTGTGATATCTTTCACATGCTAGCTAGCTTAACTGTTTAGGATGCGACACCATTATTTAAATAAATAAATAAATAACCTTAAACCTGAATAAAATACATATATATTTCATTGATCTATATTACAAGTTAAAAATAAATTTGAACCACGTTTGTTGAACATTTGTTAACTCATTACTCTATTGCATTGATTCATGTTATTGTAAAAAACCTTGTAAGTACTAAAAAAATCAAAGGAAGAATTGCTTCTTTATGTGAAATGGAATAATAGAAAATTGATATGAATTGTAACTTCTCTCTTCTCATAATTTCTCACAATCAAACAAAGAAAATTTATATTTGTTCTTATCTTTCAAGTTTTCCATTCATTCTATTGAAAAAAAAATAATGAAAAACTGAAATTTTCTCCATCCTCACACTTCTCTATCATTTTTATTTTTCTATCCTAACCAAGTAAAGCCAAAAGTGATATTTTGATAAATCAATAATGATAAAATATATATATATATATATGTACTTAATAAAAGAGAAAATGATGTAGTAGCAAAATTACATATTGCATTCCCTTGCACACTCTAAACACACTAGAGAAAAACACAATATATTCTTTTTATTATATTCTATTATTATAAAAATGTAAGTATAGTTAAGTTTTTTAAATTAAATTTAAATATATAACTGCATTGAATTTAATTGTTTTTTTTAAGAGATAACACAATTTGTATTTCACTAATAATATTATCATGTATTTAAATTTAACAACGGAAGTTTTGCTCTTCTAGCTTAGTTTATTCTATTCTATTACATTTTTCTCACTATGTCTTTGACATTGGAGCTGCATACGGACTATCAAAGTGACTGCACTATCAACAATTGAAAAACCCTATGGCGAGCAAGGAGATTGAGAAGACAGTCCAGGTGATGTCCTTGAGGCTGGGTGGAAATGTAATAGAGATAGCATAGCAAAAGGCGGCGCCAGCAAAGAAGTATCCAACACAGTCTAGCACCTTAGCGGTTAATGGAAGTTTGGAACTTATGAATTGCGAAACCAAGGCAGCAGCAAAGGCAAATAGTACTATTAGATAGAAAAAGTGACAGGCTGAAGGGTCAAGAGAGTTGCTTTTATCAGCTGCGAGTGCTATTTCAATAGCCATCGACTCATGGTCCAGTCTCTGTTGTGTTGACGTGCTGCAGGATAAGCAACCATTTGTGGGTTTTGCTCTGCTGCTTCTGCGGTTGTTCTTTGATCAATATCCAAAGTGGTAGAAGGTGGTGGTGGTGGTGATGGTGGTAGTGTTGGTGTTGGAGATGCTACTAGTTGTTGAAATTTTCGCAAGCTTTGGATGAGTTTTGGGGTTGTTATTAAAGGAAGGAAGTTATTGAAGTACATTGCCATGACAAATTGACAAGACTCACTGCCTCTTGGGTTTATTTTATAAGTTGGATAACGTATCTAATGGGAGCAATGTGGCCCTACTCTAACTCTTGCATCTGGAGCTCACAAATATGTGATAGCCACATGTACTGTGAGAGAAAAATTGTTACATAACAATAAGAATGTAACGTTAAAGGGTAGGTACAGACCATAAGAGTACTTAAAGAGTGAGCACAAATTAAGTCGATGAAAAATGGGTGTTTAACTACATGTTTTGAGACTAGATGCCTAGAAGAACCCAAAACCATAAGCACATGTTGAATTGGAAAACCAAAAAAAAAAAAGAGTAAAATATATCATTTCACGGCCGTTTACATGCACTATTTCATATCAATTTTAAAAATTGATGTGAATATGTTTACATATTTTAACATATAAAAATTGATGTAAAAGAATAATTGTGAAAAATGTTTGAAAGAGAATAATGAGTATTTATTGCACACTTATACACGTGAAAATTGCACTGAAATCATGACTTGCAGTCATGATTTCTAGCTTGGAACAATCTCATTGCAATTGTCATGTGTGTAAGATATGTGTTATAAAGTGTGTGAAAAAAGTATTTCCCAAAGGAATATCTATTTATAGTGGTCTTCCAAAAATGAATCTAACTTTAAATTAATCTCTTAAAAGATAAACATGCAATTTTGATTGGCTTAAAATCAAAGAGTCCCTCTAGGATTTGTGTCTAATATTGATAATTATCTCTATTTTGTTTCTTTTAATAAAGATAATTATCAAATATAAATATCTCAATTTGATTGGAAGACTTATCTCCATCTTGTGAGCCCAAGTGACATATGATGAGTTTTTATTTGCCAATGAAATCTCAACTTAGATGACACATGGCACCATTTAACTTGCTTTTTAATTTGTATTCCACTTAATTAATTTAGCGACACATGTAAATTTAAGATTTGACATTAAATATTGATGTGGTAATTTGTAATAATTGTTTTCCCACTTCCTACCGTGTGAACAAGGGAAAAATGAGCATTTGATTTTAATTTACAAACTATGCAACAAAATGCCTCTGTTTTGAAACTATCTAGCAAAATGCTTCTATTTTGAAACAATCGAGTTCCATGTGCTTTGTGCCACGGTAAAACTCGCTAATGTGGCTTTTTCGATTAGAAAAGGCCATGTAGAACTCGATATTAGTAAAATTGAGTTCTACACTTCTACTTATTTTTTTTTTTTTTTAATAAAACTTGATGTTAAAGTACAACACGCATAGATAACTTGAATATATTGTTGGAAAATCTGGTTTTGTATCTCATACAAAACACACAACGGAAGTAACAAATACGGATCTACTTCATTCATGAAAGATAACATGAAACCTTGAATTATAGAACAAAGAATAGAAAGCATACCTTGGTGCGGTGAAATTCAAAACAAAAATTAAAAGCACTTGGTAACACTTTTAATCTTCACTCCAATTCCGCTTAATGCCCAAGAAATGTGGCCTCTCAATCAATTTCCAATGAGAGAATAAAAGAGTGTCCAACACTCACATACACCATTTTATTCCTTATATGATCTTAATAAAAACCACTTATAAAATTTTGTATGTTTCTCTCCTTATATATAACTAATTATTTAATTGGGCTAACCTTTTGGGCCATTACAATTGGGCTTTAGTATGTAACTTGGAGTGTGACCAAAAGGGAACAAATAAAACTCTATCTCCAATGGGCCTTGGGCTTTTCTGTTAACTCTTAACATGTCCAATGTTACCATTAATTATATTCAATACAACTATAAGAATATAATTGCACTCTAGGCCTTATTAATAAATTATATCTCAAGACTTTATTATTCATGCAACCCCTTCATTAAAATATTCGTAGTAATACAAAGTCATGAATGTAGACTGCCACTTTGAAGATTACTACATCTTAATCATTGAGTATCCGGTTTAATTTTTTATATTATTCATCATATATTCATGAAATCTAATTTCATAAATATATACTTAGTAACTCCTTACTAAAGTGGTTGGGTCCAACACTCTAAATAACCAAACCCATTAAACTTATCTAAAGAGAATATTTTATATCTCAGTTAAGAGATTATGAATTCTATTTTGAGAATATATGTTCCATCAACATTAAATGCGGTTGCCCAACAATTTGAGATTTTGATCATGTCTTATAGATCTCACTCCTGATATATCAAAGCAACCTACATCTCATGATCAGGTCCATTATTCTCTCAAGATTTAGAGTTTATGTAAATAAAAGTCGTGAGATTTATTATTCATTTGACAGTCGTTAGGAGAATAATAAATCTCACAGCGGTCCAGTTCAACATGTCTTAATTCTTAAAACATATCAACATATCAACTAGAAGTCTCCACTTCCATGATCAAGACAAATCATCTTAGTTGATATGTTATAGTCTTCGCAAATGAAATACCCAATTTCATCACCGACTACGAACTAAAATTCTGAGTTTACAAAAAAAACTTGTGATTCATATCTTCTGTGACTAAATTACATACTATGCATCTCATAGACTAAGATAATGTCTCATTAGTTCATTTATAGATAGTTTTATATAACTAAATTATTTATGACATGCCAATATATGTCATCTGGGTTTGATAAAGAAATAACAATTATGATGTGTCCTTGAATATATGTCATCTGGGTCAGATAAAAGCTAAAAAAGTAGCTGCACTATCAGAAACTCACCACCGTCGATGGGGGAAAAACCCACAACACCAAATAACTATCTATCATCATTAACTCAAAAAACCCACTGCCCTTTTTCCAACCATCACAACTATTTTTCCCTAGAACAATTTCTTTCCAATCCGACGATGGAGATTAAATCCATAAAATCAACCCAACCACCACCAGTTTTCTCACCCACAACCACCACAACCCATAAAATTCAGCCATAAAATTCATCCCACAACCACACCTAAAAAAAAAAAAAACACCCACAACATCAACCTGAAAAACTACCACCACAACCACCACCAACCGCCATACCCACAACCACCACAACCCAAAAACTTTAACCCACAACCACACACAAGGAAAACAAAAAAAAAAAAAAAAAAAAAAAAAAAAAAACATAGCAACAACTCATAAAACTACCACCACAATAACCACTAGCACAGGGGCGGAGCTACACTTAGCAAGCCCCCCCAAAATTTTTTAAAAACTTCATAATGTATGTATATTTTGCAATTGTTTAAAATATTAGACCTTAAAATCAATATTTGGCCCCTCCAAAAAATAAGAGCTGGCCCCTGCAAAAAAGAATTGAACAACTAATTGTTGGGTTCCAAAAAATAGTTGTTAAGAACAACAAACTATCCACCTTGAAACATAAATAGTTGTTACTTTCAAATTTTTAGTTCTTTCCCCTCTTAATTGGTAAGTTTTGTTTGTTGAGTTCAAATAGTAAGTTTTTTATAAAATAAATTTCTCTTAGAGTTATTTTATTTGAGACTAAGTCTTTTTGTTGTTTTTGTTAAGTTTCAAATTGTTTGTCAATACTTAATTAGTTAGTCACAAAGCATCAAATGAAAAAAAAAACTACACTGGGATATGTAATGTTAGGAAGTGACAATACTTAAAAAGCGTTTTTCTCTTCGACACACACACACACACACACTTATAATTTTTATATTTAATTTTCAATTTGGGACTAAGTCTTTTATTGTTATTGTTGTTGTTAAGTTTCCAATTGTTTTTTAATGCTGATCTAGACTAAACATGTTGAATGAAAAAAAGTTGAGGATAATTTATTGTTAGGGGGTAAAAATGTAGTTGTATAAATGTATGTATGAATATGTAATTCGGCCCACCTAAACTAAAAATCCTGGCTCTGCCCCTGCACTAGCACAACCCATTTTGGGGCATAGAGAGAGCGAGAGAGGGAGAGACCCGTGTGGTTGTGTGTGGAGGAAAGTGAAGAAAAAGATTAAAAAAAAAAAAAAAATGTAGACAAGGAAGAAGCTTCGTGCGAAAGGGAAGTAAAAGAAAAGGAAAAATAAAAAGATAAGGAAGAAGCAATGAGTGGATGAGAGGGAAAAAAAAAAGGTGGGAAAACATGCACCAAATAAATTTGTGTTTAAAAAAAGTTTGTGTAGACCTCGATTTTAATAAAATCGAGTTCTTCGTAGTATTTCTACATCGAGAGAGGTTCACATCAAAATGATATTATTCTTGTAAATTATATAAGTATCTCCGAAGAAGTGGGTCTCTTTATCTGGGATCATCACTATATAATGACAAACCCGGGTTCGTAATACTTTTTATGTGTTGTACACTGCGTTCTAGTGTGGATTAATTATGGGTGTATATATAGAGTCACCGAGGGACGTGCTGAGTAGAATAAGACAGTGAAGACGTGGTTTATAACAGATCACATATCGTAATGCCTGTCTATGTAAAGCAAACATCTTTGTTTTAATTTATTCAATTACAGGATGATAAATCCTTTCAACAAAATAGTGTGCACCACATATATATATATGAGTCTTTTGATCATGTGTATTGCAAACTCAATTTAAAACTTTATTTTATTACTCTATTTTGGGCCACCTGGGATTCTGTTCAAATAATCCGAACATGGACGTCAAGAGGCTTATCCATTCCTTTATGCTGTCTTTCTTTTTATGATTTTAGTGTAGCTCTCGGTCATCTTGAGAAAAGTTGTATTCCTTTCGGTTTTCTTTAGCAAGCTACACTTGATTTTAGCCAGAAAGCCAAAAGCGTTATGACATCTAATGCAAAAGTATAAAGGTTAATATGTGGAGTAGCAGGTTGAACATAGATGAGTACCTGAAGTATAGGGCTCCTAGAAAACCTTCTTCATAAGTCACTCTTTCTCTTTTTCTTTCATTTTATTTATTTATTTATTTATTTATTATTTTCAACTCCAAGACCATAGTTGGGTCTCGTGCATTCACAGAAGAGTAGCACTTGCTGAAAGTGTTACCCTATTCCCTTCATGTCAAAGTAATGCCAATTTCGGATTAAAAGCAACAGAAGCACATAATTAAAATCATATAATAAATGATCCAAACTAAGAGGCATCAGATTGGTTTGAATTTTCAAGGAATCATGTGAAAGATGATTTATGAAGGAACATTCTTTAGACTTAAAAGTTGTGATCCGAACCGATAGGCATCAAGGATTTAATAGATGGTCTTCAATCTTCAACATCTATAAAAGGAGGCAATGGGCCAATGGCAATAACAACCCAACTCATACAGTACCATAATAGCAAGCCAAACTTCAAATTCCATGGCTCAATCTATGAAAACCCTTCTTGTGCCAATTCTTCTACTGATGCTAATGGCAATAGTAGAGGCAACTCCTCCAGGTGTTGCCAAGAGCCTGAGCTATGCAAGGTGCTCGATAAAGAAGTACAAGTATTGCTATAATCTGAAGCTTGTATGCCCCAAATCTTGCCCTCACAAATGCACGGTGGACTGTGTCTCTTGTAAATCAATATGTGTTAGTTACAAAAGCCCTCCTCCACCTCAAACTCCAACCCATTCACCTCCATCATATTCTCCTCCATCACCTCCTACAAAAACTCCCACACCTCCAACTGCTTCTACTCCACCCCCATCTCCTCCACCTCCTACTATAACCCCACCTCCATCACCTCCTGCAACAACTCCCACACCTCCAACTACTTCTACTCCACCCCCATCTCCTCCAACTTCTTCACCATCACCACCACCACCTCCTGCCCCCACAACTCCCACCCCTCCAACTACTTCCTCTCCACCTCCCTCTATTCCAAGTTCTCCAACACCACCTACTCCTACCCCACCTTCACCATCACCTCCATCATCGACACCTTCTCCAACACCTCCCGCTGCAACTCCTCCTCCTTCTTTTCCTACCCCATCTCCGCCTACTTCCTCCTTTCCCCCACCAACTCCAAAGACTGTCAAATGCAAGAATAAGAAATACCCTCAGTGTTACAATATGGAGCAAGTATGTCCCAGCTCATGCCCTGGTGGATGTGAGGTTGATTGTGTCACTTGCAAACCGGTTTGCAGTAAGTCTATTCATTAATACACTTTCCAATATTTATAGCCATGCTTTTTTTTTTCTTTTTTCTTTTTTTAAGCTTATATACAATTTTCTAAAACTTTAATTTATTGAGGTATAGTTATACTTTTATTCAACTTATTTTTTTAAGCCCAATAGGCAAAAATTAATAAATTCCCACAAAAAATATTATTTATCTTACATAATAAGTTTTTTTTTTTTAATTTATTTATCATTCAAGAGCCAATATTTCATAACAATAAAAGAGTTTTCTTTTGCACAAAACCATAGCTTTCTCGTGTTATATTTGTAAAACGATTTTATTCTCACAAATTTTGGAATGGACGATACCTTTTTAAAGTGATTTAGTGTAAGGCTGCAAAATATATATACATACACACACATATATATATATATATGGATTCAAAGTACACATACTGTTTATAGCAATATGATAATAATTCTTCCACATGTTAAATGATAGGCTGTGATAGGCCAGGAGCAGTTTGCCAAGATCCTCGATTTATAGGCGGTGATGGCATCACCTTCTACTTCCACGGCAAGAAAGATCGTGACTTTTGCCTTTTATCGGACTCCAACCTCCATATTAATGCACACTTCATTGGCAAACGAAACCAGAACATGAAGAGGGACTTCACTTGGGTCCAATCCATTGCAATTCTCTTTGACAAGCACCAACTTTTCATCGGTGCACAAAAAACTGCCGAATGGGAAGACTCCATTGATCGTCTCACCCTCACCTTCGACAACGAGCCTATTACCCTCGCCGAAGTAGAAGGTGCCACGTGGAAATCCACAAGTTCTCCAAGTGTTTTTGTCAATAAGCTAGCTGACACTAACAGTGTCATGGTTGAAGTTGAAGGAAGCTTTAGGATCACAGCCAAGGTTGTGCCTATAACCAAAGAAGACTCTAGGATTCATAACTATGGTATAACCCAAGAGGATTTATTTGCTCATCTCGACCTTGGGTTCAAGTTTTTATCTCTGAGCAACGAAGTGAGTGGTGTTTTGGGCCAAACATACAGACCCGACTATGTGAGTCGTGTAAATATTGGAGCTACCATGCCTGTACTGGGAGGGGACAAGAATTTTGAAACTTCAAGCCTGTTTTCCACGGACTGTGCTGTTGCTAGGTTTGGTGGGTCTGACGGAGAAGCTTCTTTGGAGAATTTGGACTTGCCCAGCTTGATCTGTGCTAGTGGGATTGATGGGCAAGGAGTTATATGCAGGAAATAAGGCTTATCTTTATATGTTCTAACCTTCAACTGTGATGATAAAAGTTCATAAACACAAAAACGAATAAAACTTTCAAGGCACTGGAGGTAAAAATGACACTTCCAGGTGCTATGTATTATCTTTTTTCTTTGTATTGAAATTGAAAAAAAAAATGGAACTTTTCTACCGAAATGTTTGTTTTATTTATTTATTTAATTTATGAGTAACCTAAGGGAAAGTGACTGGAATGTGGGCATAAATTTGTTATACTTGCATTATCACTTATTAAGAGCAACGCATACTGTTGAAAATTCCAGTTTAGATTCTTTTGTTTAATAATAGGTAGTGCAATTATTAACTTACTAGTAAATTACCCGTGCGATGCACAAATAATATTATAACGTTTTATATAAAATATTATTAGATAATGTTGTATAAGTATTATAGCATAATTGTTATAAAACTTTATTTGTAATAAGTTCATCATAAAAAGCAATAATTATAAAACTTTATTTGATGTTCGACCTTAACATCAAAATAGTAATTGTCATTATCACTCAATATAAAATGCAAGCTCCCCTTCCTTAGTTGTAGCTAACTTATACAAATTAGGATTAAATGAAACAACAATGTTAGAACTAGCTAGGTAGGTGTCGTCGAAAGATTGAAGGTAAATAATATCATTTTTTGTGTGTGTATTTGACATATGATGAAATGATGGGTTATGGGTAGGTATATACAAAGGGATCAAAGTGTAAGAGTTGAAAATGGTGAACTAAAATGCAAAAAGGTTTGTGTGTATGTGTGAGGGATGAAAAGTTTTGAAACATTGAACCAAATGATACAAATAATATTTATTACTTAATTTGTTCTTATCTTGAAAATATTTCAATTCTTTTTGCATAAAATGTGCCACTTTGCAAAACCTCATGCACGGATACTTTATACTTTTATTTTGAAATAATTTCTAACTATTCTTTTTGGCCCTATAACACTCATCTTATGTTCAATTATATTATACATATCATTTAAAGGAAGAAAATAAAAAGAACCAAAATTATTATGAATATACATAATTAAGAATATGAATATATGTATGTAACCTAAATGAATTCACAATTATTTAATTATTTTGGCTAATTAAAGTGTACAATATCATGATAGGAAGAAGAAAGAGCAAATTGATGTGGCATTTAATAATAAAAGTCTTATCAGGAAAACTATAGAGAGAATCTTTCAAAATATGTGTTCTATTTTATGATACTAGCCTATATTTTGGAAAATGTGAGAAAAAATTAATGTGGAAGGGTTATACCTGGGTCATAATATGTAAAGTAATAAGTGGGTCTGGCCTTTTTATAAGGTTTGGATTGATTTTAATTTTATTTTATTAATATATGTTAATGTGATTTTTTGGATAACAGTTTTAAGAAAGAAAAAAAAAACTTTAAAAAAAATGTTAAAAATGCTAAATAAAATATTAGATTGCCATATGACAGGAGCTCATCCACTCTTGCATAAGGTTTCTGCTTTTATATATATATAAATAATAATAATATTGATTATCTCAGTTAAGGGACTTGCAAAATAATTATACATAATCACAGTTCAATTTATACTTTATACAAAATCATAAAACAAGTAATATAAAAGCAATAACACTTTGATTTGGCAATGAAGTGGAAATTAATGAAAAAAATATGCCTCCAAAAGAAAAACCACTCAGAGGGTAACATACTCTGACAAGGCAATTGACTATATATGAAGAAATTTATAGACTATTCATAAAACTTTTGTGATTAGACTCTACAATCTAGCAGACAACTCGCTAGTGTCATCAAAATAGCTTCAAAACCCTTAAACTTCTTCTATATGAACTAGAACCTCTAGTGCACTCCAAATCACCTCCTTGAAGACTTCTTTATAGTGAACTTCACTAGAAAAACATACTCCATAGTTTCAAGCTCGTAAGAACTTTGGAATCTGGATCACATGTATAGATGGTAAACTAGCATGGATTTTTCTCTCACAAGCTCTCTGTTTTTCAACCTCTCCATATCCAGAAAAATCATGCATAAGATGCCTTATATAGGTGCTCTAAGTAGGGTTATCATTAAAAATTATCTATAAAAAAAAACCACTTTCTACCATATAAAATTATATGACAACATCAAAATAAATTTAAAAGAGTTGAACAATAGAATCTCATTTATCAAAGACATTATTGAGGCTTCACTTAACAATAATATCACCCAATAGCCTCAACCTACTTAAGCAAAGAGTGATTCAACACATAAATCAAGATTAATTTCATACAAAGTACCAAGTGTCATGATTTAGGCATACAATTTGACCCCAAAAAAAAAATTATTATTTTTAATGGAGTTTATTTTACCCTTGGTAAAGGGATGCATAATGATGAAAAATATCTAATATCTAATTTCTAACTTTGATTTTGATTTTGGTATTGAGAGACAAAGTGTGTGACCATACGAGAGAATGGAAATTAGGTGGTTAATGTTAACAATCTATTTTTTGGGAGTCTAATATACAAAAATTGAGTTTAAATTTATTGGGGGAAATTAATCTTCAATGATGATTTAGCAATTTTACAACATTTGTTTTAGGGAAACATCTTAGGATTTCAATTGAGTTTAATTTCGATTGGCTCATAGTTTTGGATGCCCTCTCAAGGATAGAGGAGAAAGCACATGATGTCGTGGAAGTATGAAGAAAGCACACACAATACTCTCTTGATGGAACAGAAACTAAACTATTAGTTTCTAGTAGTAAACCTCAAATCCACGAGGGGTTTCCCTAAATCCACGAGGGGTTTCCCTAAATCTACAAGGAGATAAAAACTAGAATCTACCAGAAGAAAATTTGACAAAACCTCTGTGTTTATTGATAATAGTCTCATTTGCCTCTAACGACTACAATACATATAAATACTGAGAAAAATGTCTAAAAACCCTAATTCACACTAATTACATGATTAGGTGACAAAAAATCCACTTTATCAACTGTATGCTTTCTTAGTGTAAGTTCATTCATGTTTCCCACAATAACTTCAAGAGGATGATTCAATTTAATCCTGGAAAAAGGTCCTTTATATTCATGGGTTTCAGAATCAAGTGAAGTAGATAAGTTTGCTAAATCTTCTACAACATTTGGAGTATCTGGAGTACTAGGAGATGCAAGCTCTTGTTCAACAATTTCTTGAACTTCCCTAGGCTCGGAAGGAAGAATCTCTTTGGGGATTTCCTCACTAAATTTCTCAGAACCAGAATCTAAAGATTCATCAATAACAACATTTACTATTTCCATTACCTTCATGGTTCTTTTGTTGTATACCTGATAAGCCTTGCTTGTAAGGGAGTATCCCATAAATATTCCTTCATCACTTCGAGAGTCAAATTTTCCTACATTCTCTCTATCCTTGAGAATGAAACAAGTACTTCCAAAGATTCTGAAATATTTAACATTTGGTTTCCTTCCTTCCCTTCCATAACTCATATGGAGTATTCTCGCTACCGGGTCTAAAATACACCCTATTAATCGTATGACAAGTAGTGTTGACGGCTTCTCCCCACAAGTTTCTAACCATATCCTTGTTGTGCAACATGGCTCTAGCCATCTCTTGAATAACCCTATTCTTCCTTTCTACTACACCATTCTGTTGAGGAGTAATAGGAGCAAAGAAGTCTTGAGATATACCTGATCTTGTACAAAAGGACTCCATATATGAGTTCTCGAATTCTTTACCATGATCACTTCAAATTCGATCAATCTTCAGGCTCTTTTCATTCTGCAATCTTGTGCACAAAGCTTCAATATGCTCAGGAGCATCAAACTTGGATCGTAGGAGAATGACCTAAGTGTACCTAGTAAAGTCGTCCACCACAACCATGATGTATCTCTTTCCACCAAAAGACTCGGTTCTAGTTGGACCCATAAGATCCAGATGTAGTAGCTTTAATGGTCTGGATGTAGCAGATGTCTGAGTGCCCGAATGTTTAGCTTTTGTCTGTTTCCCAAGCTGACATGGTCCACACACCACATTGCTCACTCTACTGAGCTTTGGTATCCCCAAAACTAACTCATGCTTAGATACAATTGAAAGATGTTTGTAATTAGCATGTCCCATCCTTTGGTGCCATAGATCTTCATTTGGTAAACAAATGCTATTGCATACAATATCAACATCAGGAACCAAGCCATAACAATTGTCTGGAGTGCGAACACCACTTATGAGCTTCTTTCCAAACTCATCCATGACAAGGCATTTTCCCTTTAAGAATAGTACCATGAAGTCTTGATCACATATCTGACTTATGCTCAACAGGTTCACTCTCAGACCTTCTACATATAAAACATTTGCAATGTCTGGCAGTTTAGGTAGAGATATGATTCCCTTTCCTTTAATCTGTGACTTGCTCCTGTCACCAAATTTGACATTACCACCTTTCTTAGACCCGAAAACCTTGAAGAAAGATCGGTTTCCAGTCATGTGTCTTGAGCAACCGCTGTCAAGGTACCATAAACACATGTCCATAACCTTAAATGCAGACTTCATCATGAAGCACACTTCGTGCTTAGATGACAGATCAGTGGGAATGGTGTTTTCTCTCATCTGCCTTTTATGAACTAAACCTTTAACTTTCACTCTTCTCAGACGAACTCCTTTGCACATTTTCATTCTAAGACAGTCTAGTTTCTTCTTTGTCAAGCTGAGATCTTTTCCAATAGTCATCATAACAGAATTCAGATAACTTTTAGACTTACATTTTCTGATAACACTCAAACAAGTAGAGATTAGAAAAACAAGATGTATTTGAAAACAAAGATCTCTTTAAGCTGGTTGCAGCCATTACAACAGGGGTCAATGGATCACACAGCAAAGACTAAACTAATCAGAGTGTGCCTACTCTGATACCACTTGATAGGTCAAGAATGTATTGACCCCTTGTGATAAATTAATTAGTTAATTAGCCAAGTTTATTAATTAATCAAATTAACATGCAAAGAACGTGGTAGCACAAACAAATCGCCAATTAAACTAAATATGTAGCAAAAATAAATTGACACGGTGATTTGTTTACAAATGGGGAAAACCTAGACGGCAAAAACCCCACCGGGTGATTTTAAGATCACTACTCCCGAGAATCCACTATTATCAAAACAAGCAGTTACAAGTAAAGGAATCCCAATACCTTATATCAACCTACAGTTGAACCCTTACCCTAATACTCAATAGGACTTATTCTGTAGTAACAATCTCTCCTTATCAATGCACAGCTCCCAGTACATGACTAACCAATTGCGTGGATCCCAGTATGCGACTTGATCACCAACTTGAGAAGGATGTTGGCTGCAAAGTTCTTCAGTTCATCACACGATGAAGATCATGAAGTTGTTCGATCACAAAACCCTATGGTGTACAAACACAGCAGCTTCTTGAAAAGAAAGAAGAACTAGGGCAAACTAGGTTTCTGGTTACACTTTTCTTCACACTTGTGGAATTGTGCTCTTGTGCAACTCTGCGTAAACTTTTACGGCCCTTAAAATAATCCTTATATCTGTTTAGGGTTGTGAGAAAAGAAAGCCCAAACACATATTCATGGATTGAATGAAAATCAGCTTGAAAAACTGAATTTCATAAACCTTGTTTATGAAATCTAGCACTTTCTCACTTGATTCTTAGACAGACTTGCATGACTTTAATACTTGAACTTGAAACCTTGTTTCTTGAAGCATTAAACACTTCCTAAATCTACCCAATTACAAGTAAAATGCGTTTTGTCAAAGGATTAGCCAATTACATAAAATGTTGACATATGTTCCTCACATCAAATCACATATGTTCTAACAGTATGCCAACCTTGGATCCAGTAAGCATAGTATGCTGGGTTGGTTAAGGCCTAATAGTAGCTAGCTGTTTTGAGATGGGTGAATCATTTGCAAATGGTGCACTTATTGTTAGGTCTAACTGTGGGCTCACAGGTGGTGGCTGAGATGGTGGTGAAGCAAATGCTATCAATGGTGGAGAAAGATTTGATAATGTAGGAATGGTGTTGTCAACTGCTAAGTTCTACCATTCAGAGAAGGTGAAATGCTCCCCTTCAACTAGTTCTTGGCCATAAAGACATGTGGGTTGTGAGTATGGTAGAATGGACTCATTAAACACCACATGTCGTGAGATGTTAATGCAACCTGTTGAAGGATAGAGGCACTTGTAGCCCCTGTGTTTACTACTATTACCAAGAAACACACAAGGTAGTGACTTTCACTTCAATTTGTGTTATCTATAGTCTCCAAGATAAGGAAAGCACCTACTTCCCAAGATTCGAAAAGTGCCATAGTCAGGATCTTTGCTAGAGAGACGATAGAAGGGTGAGTCTATCCCTAAAGTAGGAGAAGGCAATCTATTGAGTAAAAAAATTGTTGTGGAGAAGCAATCCAACCAAAATCTTGGTGGAATTTTGGCATGGAACATCATAGTTAACCCTAGTTCTGTGATGCTTCAATGCTTTCTCTTAGCCTTGCCATTCTGTTCTAGAGTCTTGGGGCATGCATATTGATGATGGATACCCTTAGCTGTCAATAAATCAGTAAATGCTTTAGCTGCAAATTCCCCTCCTTCATCACTTGAAATATGCATATTTTGGCATCAAGTTGACAAGAAACATAATTATGAAATTGGACAAATGTGTCAAATAGATCAAATTTATTTCTAAGAGGAAAGAGACATGTAAAATTTGTGAATTCATCAACAAAAATGGCATAGAACCAAAATTTGTCTTTGGAAACAATTGGAGCTAGCCCCCATAAATCACAATGAACTTTATAGAAATGGATACTTATATTATTATCACTTTGTAGAAAAGGTAATCTACAAGATTTTCCCATTTGACAACTGGTACAAACATCAGGCAGTTGAGATTGAGAAGAAGTGATAAATTTCTGAGAATGGAGATAATATATAATTCTTTGATGAGGATGTCCTAAGCGTTGATGCCAACATTGTTTATTGACTTGGAGAAATATTTTTGAGAAGAGAGTTGTTGGATCTTTATCTATGATTTTGCTTGGTGGTCCTCCATCAAAAATATATAGTCCCTGCTATTTCCTTCCCCTCGTTGCTATCCTCTGAGTGATACTGTCCTTTATCACAAAACCAGGGCCATCAAACTCAAATTTGAGAGGATAATTAGAAGTTAACTTACTAATAGAAAAGAGGTCTTTCTTGATGCCTAGTACAAGTAAAACATCATTAAGTGGAATAAAGGAATCACCTTATCCTACAATGGCTTTGCCAATGTGTGTAATTGGCAAAATATCGCCATTTCCAACCATTACACCATCATTCCCAATATAAGGAGTTAAGAAATGAAGATTACCTGCATTTCCAGTTGTGTGGTCTATGGCACCAGTGTCAGGATGCCAAGCAAAGTCTTGAATATCACTTAATTTCATTGCTGAAAACCTTGAGGTAGATTGTCACCAGTGAACGAGTGATTAAATCTATTAAAACACTTGATGGCAATGTGATTTCTTTTATTGCATATCTGACAAACAACAACTTCATCTTTGTTTTTGCTGTTTGAGTTTTGATTGCTTGACTATTCTCGGGATTGAGAGTTGAAAGGCTTGAATCCAAATTGGTTGCCTTGAATGAATCCTCATCCTTTAGAACTGAATGATACTTGCTGCCCTTGATTTTTCTTATTCTTGTTCTACTTTTGACAATAAAACACCATGGGAGAGGTTGCTGGAGTGTCAAGCTTGTATCTTTCTGCATAGCTTTCAAGATGAGTCACAATCTCAGCATATAGAGGAATGGGAGGTTGAAGCATAGTTGGTATGAAAATCTCATATTCTTTACTGAGTCCATTAAGAAGCCACCATGACTTCTTGTGATCAAGTACAAGTTTACCTATGGTAGCAAGTTCATCACATATAGTTTTGAATTTTCTTAAAAAAACACTCAAGGTGTCAATTCCTCAAGTGATGGAGGTGCGCCTCTGCTTGAGTGCAAGGCTTCTATCGGGTGAAACACGAGCAGAGGCATGAACCAATGCATTCCAAACCTCAGCTGTAGTGTTGAGACCAACAACAATACCAAGGACTTCTTCTAAAAGAGTGGCAGTGAGCCATCCCTTGACAAGTCGATCAAACCTGCACCACTTCAAAAACGCAGTATTTTGTTGGGATTCAGTTTCATCAACAGTGATGAACTAAGGCGGTGATGGAGTAGCACCATCGATAAATCCTTGAAGGACATAGCTCTCCAAGATGTTAAGCATTTGTGTCTTCCAAAGAAGGAAATTGGTGTAAGTGAGGTGAAGTGACACAAAATTGGCAATATTTTGTGTCACAGGGTAAGGGTAACTACCAATTTAGGTGGTAGTGTTTGACATATTGGAAAAAAAAAATGTGAGAAAAGATAAACAAAGAAGACAAGTTCTCTCTATCTTCCTATTAGCTTTGATACCATTAAGAATTTTGAGAAATTCTATCTCACAGGATGAGATAGAGGGATGACTTTTATATCTTATATAAACTCAATTACAGAATGTTTGTGGTCCATTTTATGGACTTGTACAGAATGGCTACAACCAAATAAATATACAACAAATACGGAATATTGCATCTTAGCTTTCCTAGAATAGATAGAGTGATATGCACCTCTATTTAATAATGCTAGAATCATGGAGGAGCCTTTTCTACTACAGTTGTAATCACAGTGCATGATTTGCTGCAATCATAGTGCATGATTTACTGTTCTGCTCATTGCTAGAATTATTGCTAGGACCATGCTCTATAGGTGTAATTCTATCAGTTATAGGGTGGTTTTAATTGATATTGAGAGTGTTGATTGTTTCGTGTAATTGTTTATGATTGTTGTTGAGTTGTTTTTATTTGATTAATTCATTTTAGGGGTTTCTCTCTATCTTTTTCACACATGTGGAACATTAAAATGAAAAGGGATATTTAAAGAGATGTCTATTGCTAAAGAATATTGCTAGTAATGATATTACAGTTACCAAATGTATTGATAACTTCTTTATGCGTTTAAATTTATTGTTTTCTTAGGAACATAGGTTTGTTTTGTTAGATAAAAGATGACTTGTTTCTTAAATTAAAGTGAAATGAACTAATTAAAACATGGATTAATTCTTGGTTTGTGCTTTCATGAAATCACATTATAGGTGTTTCTTGTAAACCATTTTATAGCAATGGATAAGAGTTGGATTAAAATTACCAATAGAAGATCTCAAGAATATTTAGATGGAGTTCAACAATTTGTGAATTTTGCATCTAAACATGCACCCCCAGATGTGATAGGCCAAAAACGAGTTGACCCCTTGTGATAAATTAACCAATTAATTTAGCCAAGTTAATTAATTAAGTTAATTAACATGCAAACACGTGGTGGTACAAACAAATCACCAATAAACTAATTATGCAACGAAAAATAAATAACACGGTGATTTGTTTACGAATGGGGAAAACCTGACGGCAAAAACCCCACCGAGTGATTTTCAGGTCACCACTCCCGAAATTCCACTATTATCACAACAAGCGGTTACAAGTAAAGGAATCTGAGTACCTTATACCAACCTACAGTTGAATCCTTACCCAATACCCAATTGGACTTGTTCTGTAGTGACAATTTCCCCTTTTGATGCACGACTCTCGAGTATGTGACTAACCCGCGACTTCAATCACCAACTAGAAAGAGTTGTTGGCTATAAAGTTCTTCAGTTCATCCACATTGAAGATCAAGAAGATGCTTGGTCACAAAACCCAAAGGTGCACATACACAGCAACTTCTTCAGAAGAGATGAACTAGGGCAAAACTTTGTCTCTAGTCACAAATTGCTTAAACAAACTTTTCTCAATGCTTGTGCAACTTGTGTACACTTTGACGACCCTTAAAAAAATCCTTTTATATATCTAGGGTTAGGAGAAAAGAAGGCCCAAACACATAAACACAGATCCCAAGAAATCATATCAGAAATTTTGATTTTGTAAACCTCAATAGATAGAAGCTGTCGAGAATCTGTCAAGCTAGCTGTCGAGCCACGGGCAGAATAGCTTCCTTAAACCTCGACACATGCTAGCTGTCGGGCTAGTTGTCGAGTTTTAGTAACTTTGCACTTTCAGCTTGTTTTCTTGGACAAACTTGAAAGCTTCAACACTTGATCTTGAAACATGGCTTCTTGAAGTATTTCAACACATCCTAGATCTACCCAAATACAAGTAAAGTGTGTTTTGTCAAAGGATTAGCCAATTATATAAAATCATGACATATGTTCTTAACATGTGAACCACATATGTTCTAACAATCTCCCCCTTTGGCAATCCGTGACAAAACCATAACTAACAAATGAACATATGAGAGAAGTCATAAATCACTCAACTCATATTCACTTGTTGAATACAATAAAATCTATCCTAACACAAACTCTTGAAAAACTTTGCAAGAAGAGAGTTTATGCCAAGTAGACTTTGACAACCTGTATTTCTGAAACACTTTAAACAAAACTCATCAAGGCATCTTAGTGTGAAACAGAAATAATAGATTGCATACAAGTATAAAAAGCATGTGTATAAAGGAAGAAAAGAAACAACATATGAAAGATAGGTGAAAGAAACATACATCCACATATAAAGAATATAAGTACAATGTATGTCTAAAAATGGTCACAAGACCCAATGTATAAGAACAATGTATCTATCAAAGAAAAGAAAAGAAAAGATACATCATATCCTCACCACATCCCTCATATCAACAACACTCCCCCTAACACAAAAAGTCATATACTAACTCTCCCCCTAGGAATGACTACTCTCATATCCCAAAACTACTCCCCCTTTTTGTCACGAGTGACAAAGGGTAAGAGTGTCAAGTAGACATCTCATCGGTAGAACTAGCATTTCCATCATCATCAGAAGCATCATCGTCATCGCCATCATCACCATCATCCTCAGCATCAAAATCAGAAGCCACTAGAGGAGGTGGTGAAGGAGAAGCCTCAGAAGCAAAGCCACCCATGGCTGCCTGCCGTCGTGCAATACGACCGACACGAATGTTCACCTGATACAACTCAGTAGAGAGTGTATCAAGGCGAGCATCCATGCGCTGCAGCTACGCCCTGATGTCTCTAAGTGACACATCGCCCATGGAAGAAGAAGGAACAGATGTAGATGGAGCAGACCGAAATGGTGCCGAACAAGATGGAGTCAAACCAGAAGGAGGAGCTGCTGACTCCTATCGCAACCGAAACTACGCCTCACTACATTTTACAGTAGCGGCGTCTATGGCACACATGAAGGTGAAATGGTCGGACACAGGGAAAGGGACGGAAAAATGGAGTAAAATCCTCGTGATAGCAAAAGGAAATAGGAGCTTATCACGGGACACCGAATCTAGATGAACATCTATGATAGAAAGAATGAAGTGAGAAGGGAAATCTATAGTAAGATGCTCAAGTAGGGACAACAAAAATCGAGCCCGAGGCTCTGTAATGGAGTTGTAGTGAGAGAGAGGATGGAGTACAAAGGTCATCACCATGTTCAAGAATCTAGGACCTTTAGCAAAAGGCCGACATGGTGTAAACTGATGCTCACCCCAAGCAAAAGAGGGCTCACAGAAAGTGGACATGAGCTCATCCTTAGACACAGTCCTCAGACGCTCACAGCTAGGATAGTCAGGAAACTCTATCCTAGGAACCTGAAGCACATCCGCAACAAGTTGCGGTGTGATAGGGATGTGCGTACCTCAAACACGAGTGAAGAAAAGAGGTACTGAATGATCAATCTCGTGCATGTTGGAGTAAAACTTCTGGATAAGCACGAGAGGACAGGTGACCGGGACGTCACATAGTGACTCCTATCCCCTACTGTCAATGACAGTGGGAAGGTCGGTGTCGGGGAAGTCCACCAAAATGACTTGGCATTCCGAATGAACACCTCGTCTAGAAAAGTTCTCCGAGAAAGCCTTTTGGGCATCCTCATCACGGAACCGAATGTTAGAAGGAGTATGATCAGAAGAAGACGATGTCCCGGAACGAAGAGGGTTCCGAGACGAAGCAAATTTACACTTAGATGCCATAGACACGACTAACGTAAACATAAAGAGAGGGAGACATAGAAAGACAAGCAGAAAAGTCCCAAATCAATTCAAATATAACAAGAATATTGAATAGAGAGTACGTATGCATAGGAATACATGAACATGTGATATGCAAAACAAATTTCATCATAGGCTCAGCCCAATCCAATCCTACCAGCACACAAACATATTGCACACATCTAAATGCATGAAAATACTGTTATAATGCATATGTGATGTAATGTATGAGATTTTAAAGCCATATAAGTGAAAACCCATTCCAAAATTTCAACAAAACTCATCAATTTTGAAAAACCCCAAAACCTAGGTTTCAAATCATGAAATGCATGAAGAATGAAGAGATAAGAGAGCATACCAAGTGATTTGAAGTAAAGAAAGGCCAAAAATCACGTGGATTGAAGGTTTTGAGTGAGAAAAGAGAGTTTGGGAGGTGAACAGGTGCAGATAGATTGAGAGAGATCGAGAAAATGAGAACCGGATCGCATGAGGAAGCTTAAATAGAACCTCAGTAAAGCTCGATAGACGAAGGTGTCGAGAGGTGTCGAGACATCTGTCGAGGAAGGTGTCGAGAAATACAACTTCGACAAATACATGTGTCGAGAAGGTGTCGAGGAACAAACCACCAGAACCAAGAACAGAAGCTCGATTAATCGACCAGGTGTCGAGAAGCTATTGAGCAGGTAGGAACTTTCTCGATCAATCCACCAGGTGTCGATAAGCTGTCGAGATTGCGATAAGAAAAAGCTTGAGAAGCTCGACAGATAGCTAGGTATCGAGGAGGTGTCGAGCTAGCTTTTAAAAACTAGTTTTTCGAGAGGAGAAAAACACAGACATGAATGCAATCAGACATGCAACTCAACCAATGATCCAATCAACATATTAGGCTCTCAAAAACATCTCTCAACAAGAATTTTAAGTACATGGATCTCAAAAACACACACACACACACTAAACAAGTCTAACCAATTTTATATTTCAAAAACAAGTCAAGATAGTTTAGTGAGCATACATTAACACATGTAAAACCTTGTGATGACCAAATCACATTGTACCTGCACATGTATCAAGAGTAGTAAAGAATATTGCGTGTTGTGTGTGAAAAACATCACAAGATTGCATAAGTGTCAACTAGTTATGACGATTTGAGATGCGAGAAAATTACTTTAACTCACACACAATCATAACTGTTTGATGGGGACTATCACCTTCGAGGTACATCCTATAACTCCCACATCTCCTATAATACACGCTTGCAATCATATTTAATGCATTTTCGATCTTTTTGCTTTTTATTTTCTTTGTGTATTTTTCTTTTATTTAGCATATCATGCATAGGCATATAAGAGAGAGAAAAGAAATACCCAATGATATTTGACATTCCAATTTTGCTATGCCGAAGCACACAAATGTCATTGACACTGCACTTTTGCTATGTCAAAGCATACCAAAGCATACAGGTGTCATATTATGATTGACGAGCAACAGTGGTGAGATGGTTATTTATGCCTTTCTCTTAGGATTTTCTAGTCCTTCCCGTCAAAAATAATGACATGAGTGTCAAGTACAAGAGATAACTTAATCTTACTCATCACAAACAAGAGCCACAAAACTCACTTGCTTAGCTGTGCATAGAGATGCTCATCTAAGTTACAAGAGATACAAAGTTTAGAAAACTTTGTTTCAATGGCCATTCAAGGTACACAAGTACCAATGTACACATAACACATACTGTTTTTGTATTTTTCTGATTTTTCAATTTTTTTTTTATTTTTATATCAAAAACAAAATAAACAAAACTGAAAACAAACAAACAAAAACATGTTTAAACAAAGCAAAGCATAAAACTAGACTGACTCAAAAAAAATGCAAAACACACAAGTAATGCAACAAACAAAAATAAGAAGATAGAAGAAAGTGATATAATCACTTAGAGTCCTTTTTCTTCCACACCTTGAAAGAACATTTCCTTTGATTAAACCCTTGAACCGGCGGTGAGGGGGAAGAATTGAAACCGTTCAAGTTCGAAAGGAATATGAGGGGTTTGAGAAGATCTCCAAGAGGAGCAAGAGAGGATTGAAGCTGATTCTGGCTTCCAGATGCTATCGTGTCGTTGCTCTGTTGAGTGGCCAACCACTTATAGCAATTTGGTCGAGTATAACCGGCAGCTCCACAATGATGACAGAGATGCTGCTTCTTTTGTTTAGGCTTTTGAGAGTTAGCCTTCTTAGCCTTAGGGTTTTTAACATCTTTCTTATCCTGCTTAGGGGGTGCTCCTAAGATAGATTTACCCTTGTCTAAGTTCTCACTAGCTAATTCAATTTTAACATCATTGTTCTCAATTTCAGTATTATTAGTAGGAAGAACAAAAACAGTAGCACTAGTAGAAGCAATATTAGAGGAAAAAAGACCATACCCTAAATCTGTTCGATCCAAAGCAGATTTCTGATTGCTGAGCATCTCATCAAGCTTTGCACTTGAAGTCCTCTCCAATTGAGCTCTAACTTGAAACAGCTCCACTTCAAGCTTCTTAGTCTTCTCAGCCAAGAAATTTTTCTCAAACCTCAGTGCTCCAATAGTCTGATTAGCCTTATCAAACTTTGTGGATAATTCTTCACGATCAAGTTCCACATCATTGAGTTTCTTGGTGGCCAGCCTATACAATTTCTCATGCTTCTCAGAAAGCTTGTTCAATTTCTCATAGGCTGTATGGATATCATCTTGATCATCCATCTTCTCACACTTTGAATCCACCAATTCTTATTCTACATCCACTTCTTCAACAATCCCTTCAGTAGGATTGACTGTGACAGTGAAGGCATTCAAGATTCCGTCATCCTTATTGTCGGAATCATCTTCAGGCTCAGTGTCACTCAAGGTTATAGCAAGTGCCTTACTCTTCCCAATACTCTTGAGATATGTGGGACACTCTTGCTTCATTTGACCGAATCCAAGACATCCAAAGCACTTAGGTCCTGCGGGAACAATGTACTGACCGCCATTCTTTGCATCCTTCTTCCCTTTGTCTTGGCTCTTGAACTGAGAAGAACTGGATTGCCTACGGTCCTTGTCGAAGTTCCTTCCATTGGCATTCCTCATAAATTTCTTGAACTGCCTTGTAATGTAGGACTTCATCTTGGAATCTTTATCATCGGAAGACTCATCTGTGTCACTGCTCTTTGCCTTCAAAGCCATGCTCTTGCCCTTACCCAACTTGCCAATCCTTGATAAACCTAGCTCGTAGGTCTGCAGATTACCAACCAACTCTGTCAAAGGAATCTTGTCAATATCCTTTGATTCTTCTATCGCCGTAATCTTGGCATGGAATCTCTCGGGTAGAGATCTAAGCACTTTCCTCACAATCTTGGGTTCAGGAATGGTTTCCTCAAGATTGAAGGCTGAGTTCACTATGTCCTTGAGCTTGGCATAGAACTCATCAAACGACTCATCCTCCTCCATCTTTATCTCTTCAAAGCTTATAGTGAGCCTCTAAAGTTTTGAGTCTTTGATAGCCTTTGTACCCTCATAGGTTGTCTGGAGGATGGTCCATGCTTTCTTAGCAGTTTCAGTGGAGGATATCTTCTTGAACTCCTCATTGGTGACTGCGCTAAATAAGACATTCAACACTCTGCTATTGAAGTTTGCCGCCTTGATCTTTGCTTCATTCCAATCGGCCGGCGCTTCCTTTAGCTTGGTCTAGCCAATCTCTACAGCTTGCCACACCTTCTCATCTAAAGACTGCAAGAAAACTCTCATGCATACTTTCTAGTATGCATAGTTAGTGCCATCAAATAAAGGAGGTATAATTAACGACTGTCCTCTATCCATGACAAACAAGGGTCAATGGATCAACACAACAAAGATTAAACCTAATCAGAGTGTGTGTGCTCTGATACCACTTGATAGGCCAAAAATGAATTGACCCATTGTGATAAATTAACCAATTAATTTAGCCAAGTTAATTAATTAAGTTAATTAACATGCAAACGCGTGGTAGTACAAACAAATCACCAATAAACTAATTATGCAGTGAAAAATAAATAACACGGTGATTTGTTTACGAATGGGGAAAACCTGACGGTAAAAACCCCACCGGCTGATTTTCAGGTCACCACACCTGAAATTTCACTATTATCATAACAAGCGGTTACAAGTAAAGGAATTCCAGTACCTTATGCCAACCTACAGTTGAACCCTTACCCCAATACCCAATTGGACTTATTCTGTAGTGACAATTTCCCATTTTGATGCACGGCTCCCAAGTACGTGACTAACCAATGCGCGGATCCCAGTACGCGACTTCAATCACCAACTAGAAAGAGTTGTTGGCTGCAAAGTTCTTCATTTCATACACGATGAAGATCAAGAAGATGCTTGGTCACAAAACCCAAAGGTGCACATACACAGCAACTTCTTTAGAAGAGATGAACTAGGGCAAAACTTTGTCTCTGGTCACAAATTGCTTGAACAAACTTTTCTCAATACTTGTGCAACTTGTGTACTCTTTGACGGCCCTTAAAATAATCCTTTTATATGTCTAGTGTTAGGAGAAAAGAAGGCCCAAACACATAAACACGGATCCCAAGAAATCAGATCAGAAATTCTGATTTTGTAAACCTCGACAGATAGAAACTGTCGAGAATTTGTTGAGTTAGCTGTCGAGCCACGGGCAAAACAGCTTCCTTAAACCTCGACACATGCTAGCTATCGAGTTTTAGTAACTTTGCACTTTCAGCTTGTTTTCTTGGATAGACTTGAAGGCTTCAACACTTGATCTTGAAACATGGTTTCTTGAAGTATTTCAACACATCCTAGATCTACCCAAATACATGTAAAGTGCGTTTTGTCAAAGGATTAGCCAATTACATAAAATCATGACATATGTTCTTAACATGTAAACCACATATGTCCTAACAAGATGGAACAATTTCATGTAAAAAATCTGTGCATACAAATTCGTGGCCTATAGATGTTGTACAAGCTCACTTAGTGTCACGTGGGATTTGTAGGGGTCATAACCCTTGGGTTTTTAATAGGGAATCAACGTTTTCGAAGACTTCTACTGAAATTCCTAATAGTCATGTCCAAGAACACTCGATAGAATATGCTGATCTTTGTGACATGTTGCATGACATGCTCCCCATACATGATATGGCATCTGAGCCAATGGAAGAAGACCCTAGCGTGTAACAACCCATAGAAGGTCCTACGAAAGGTCCTAATAAAGATGCACTTCAATTTATGAAATTGCTTAAAGATGTTAACCAACCTTGTTATGAAGGTTGTAAGCATTTTAGCAAATTGTCAGCTATTATGCATTTGTACCACATGAAGTGTCTTAATAATTGGACCAATAAATCATTTACCATGTTGCTACAATTTTGGCTTGATTTTCTTCCTTCAAATGCTAAGTTGCCAAAAGATTGTTATTAGGCTAAGAAGATTATTAAGGACTTGGGCTTGAGTTATGAGAAGATTCATGCTTGTCCTAAAGATTTTATGTTATATTGGAAGGAGAATGCCAACCTTGAAGCTTGTCCAACCTGTAACCTTTCAAGGTGGGAAAGTACTAATGCTTCCTTCAAGAAAGGAAAAAAAAAAGCTGCAAAGATCCTACAATGGTTCCCCTTAAAGCCAATATTGAAACGACTATTAATGACTCCTAAAACAGCCGATCATATGAAGTGGCATGTCAATGGTCGTGTGAATGATGGGTTAATGAGACATCCTGCTAATTCCGAAGCTTGGAAATCATTTGACTCTAAGTACATAGAGTTCTCATCCAAGCCTTGTAATGTCAAGCTTGGATTAGCAGCCGATGGATTCAACCTGTTTGGAGATATAAGTACTAGTCATAGTACATGGCTTGTCATTTTGATCCCATACAATCTCCCTCCATGGATGTGCATGAAAATGTCTTATTTTATGCTATAACTATTGATTCTCAGTTGAAACTCTCCTGGGAACGATATAGATGTGTATGTACAATCCTCAGTAGAAGATCTGAAGGAGTTATGGGATGTTAGAATTGAAACATTTGATTTGTCTGACAAAAAAATCATTCCAAATGCATGCTGCATTATTGTGGACCATAAATGATTTTCCTGCATATGGTGACTTGTCAGGTTGGAGTACAAGGTGTTCTTGCATGTCCTTCTTGTAACTATGATAATCAATCTCGTTGGTTAAGATATGGAAGAAAATTTAGTTACATTGGACATAGGCGATTCTTGAATAGTGATCATACATTCCGTAAGCATAAAAAATCATTTGATGGGTATGCTGATATGAGATCAACTCCTATTATAATATCTAGGGGGAAATCATGTTACAAACAGAAGCTGTAGCCAATCATTTTTTGGGAAGAAAAAAAATGATTTGACAAAAAAAAGAAAAAGAGAGGAGGAAGCCTTATGTGTGTGGAAGAAGAGAAGTATATTTTTCACTTTGTCTTATTGGGAGGACCACATATTGTGTCACAATCTTGACGTGATGCATATAGAAAAAAATATGGTCAATAATATAATTGGCACATTGTTGAGCTTGGATGGCAAGACAAAGGATAACTTGAAAGCACACCAAGACTTAAAAGATATGGGTATAAGAAGTGAACTTCACTAGGAAAAGGTTGTGAATAATCGGACACATATGCCACATGCCTGCTTTCATATGAATGCTAGTGAAAATGAAGGTTTTTTCAAGTTTTGAAAGATGTAAGAGTGTCAAATGGTTATGCTTCAAACATCTCACGTTGTGTTAGAACACAAGATTAGTGGGATGAAGAGCCATGATAGTCACATCTTAATGCAGCAGTTTTTTCCCATAGCAATACGTGGATCTTTGCCAACTAAAGTAAGTAGGCATTTAATTGACCTATCTTGTTTCGTTAGGGAAATATGTTCCAAAGTACTAAATGTGGAGGAACTTAGGGCTCTTAAGAAGAGAATTGCAATGACATTGTGTGAATTGGAAAGGATATTTCCTCCCTCTTTTTTTTACAGTGATGTTACATCTAGTCATACATTTGTCTAACGAAGCCAATTTGCTAGCCCAGTTCATTATCGTTGGATGTATCCCATAGAGAGGTAAGACATAAAGGGTCCGTTTGGATACAACTTATTATTGCTGAAAACTGATTGTTGCTGAAAACACTGTAGCAAAATAATTTTTAAATGCATGAATAGTATCGTGGGACCCATTTTTAATGCGTGAACAGTGCATGAACAGTGCGTGAACAGTGCACGCAGTGTTCATGCACAGTACTTTTTGTCCCTCAAAAGTCAATACCTCCGACTATAAATAAAAAAAAAAAAAAAAACTGAAAACGCATGAACAAAACGCAATGCCACATTAAGTGAAACGAAGTGCTATCCAAACCGGCACATAGTAACTTAGTCTATTTGGTTTCATTTAAATGATCAATTTTCCATTGTTGATCTTGGGTTTTCTAATAGGTACTTGTCAAGACTTAAGTCTTACGTGCATAATAAAACTTATCCAGAACACTCCATTGTAAAAGGATATATAGCAGAGAAATGCTTAACATTCTGTTCACGATATTTTAAAACTGTTGAAACTGTATTCAATCGACCTGTAAGGAATGATGAGGAGGTGCTACTTATTATGGTGTATTAATTGATATTATTGAGTTGAACTACTCTAACAAGTATCAATATGTATTATTCAAATGTCAATGGGCTGACATTATTAGTGGGAGGGGATGCAAAAAAGATGAGTTTGGATATCCCCTTGTCAATTTTTCAAGGTTGATACACAATGGTTATTGATTGATTGACGAACCGTATGTATTAGCATCTCAATCTTTGCAGGTGTTTTACGTGGAAGATGTAAGACATAAAGATTGGGTGGTGGTGGTTAAAACAAAACCTAGGGTGGTGTTTGATGTTGGTTTTAATGCTTCACATGACGATGATGATGATGATGAATAAGTGGATACTTATTTTGAGAATGTCCGTTATAATATAACTATTGATGATGCATGTCATGATGCAAATGATAACCGTGTTTTGGGTCAAGTTAATGAAGAATGAATCATTTATGATACACCGTTGATTAGAAAGAATGAATTACTTGAACAAGACTTCATCGATGATTTAGTGATGAAGAGTTTAGTGATGATGTTTACGAGTCTAATGATGATGAGTCCAATGGTGATGAGTCTAGTTAATACACTAGTTATCATTCATTATATTTTGCCATAATTATTGGAAGTTGTACTTTCAAACTACTTATATTTTTGGTATCCTATTTGTACATAGGTATATTGGTCTTGAAACTCAATGTTGGGTTATAGACTTATAGTTGTTCTAACTCTTCTTTTTTATCATTCTTGTTTCAATTTTGTTAGGTTCTAAAGATTTAGGAATTTATGTATTTAGAACTCTAATGTGTAATGTTGGCAAACCATGATCAAAATAATATGTTTAGTCTTGTTTAGGCTTGCTCAAATTTGTGTAATTCATGTAAAGTTGGAATCGAGAGGCTGCAGATGTATTGGTGCATTTCAGCCTGACTCGATCAATCGAAAGTTAGACTCGATCGATCAAAGTCGGCCAGAATGTTTTTCTGCAAAATTTCCAACTCAGCCCTATCTCATTAAACGTTTTGGGTTTTATGTTTTTGCCGTAGGTATATAAGGCAAAACTCTAGCCACATTTTTGTGAGTTGCTCTGGTTGTATTGTTGCTCATATTTTGCTGTTTGTGTGAATCTCTTGTGAGATCCTTGAGAAGCTTTTCTTCACATAAACTTAGGGTTTTCAAGGTAGAGATTACTTCAACATCTTGATGATCAACTCGATTGCTGCCATTAGAGCTTAAAGAAACACAAGCAGGAGTGCTTGTGTCTTGTGGAGAATCCAAGAAAGAAGGAGTCCGTGGATTCGGAGCTTGCACTTGGTCGTGTCAGTAAGTTCTACTGGTGGGTAGCATTAGAAAGTCAAGCGGGGAGCTTATAAATCCTTTTGTATGAATTTCGATTCTTTCATATAGTGGATTCAAGTTTACCTTGAGGATAGCTAGGTCAAATCCTCCCCAGGTTTTTACCGTGTGGTTTCCTGGGTCATCATATCATTGTGTTATTTACTTTTCCACTGCTTTATATTCTTGCTATGATTGTTTGATTGTGATAACCTAAATTGGCATAATTTGACTAAGTTAATCACTTGGCTAATTAACTAGGCTAATCTAGTTGGGTTAAGGGGTCTTAAAACCTAACAAATTTCATTGATTTGGATGATTGCATGGCTAATATGGTCTGGATTTGCTGTGTGTGGATAAGTTTCGATGTTGTTTGGGATTTATTCATGGGTTTCCTTCACTTTTGTATGTATGGGTCATGGTCAATAGAATAGGGTGGATATAAGTTCTGTGATCAATACAACAAACTTGATAGTGCAAATACCTAATCTGAATTTTCATGAAATAAATTTGTTTTTCTTTTGTGATTACTTTAGTCTTTTATGTATGTTTTTGGAGGTTGTATTTTGGTAAACAATTAGCTGGAATCTCCTGCTTTTTTATTCTTTAGATAGTTTAGGTTCGCTTGAGCATGTTTTTCACGTTGCCTCTAAGGTTATCTTCAAAGGAAATTTCTATAATTAAGATCCACATAAATTACTATTCATACTACTATAAAGGGTCATATCCATTTTTATGTGGCAGACCTACTGATAAAAATTTTAAAAATTGTTAGGACATATGTGTTTCACTTGCTAAGAACATATGTCATTCTTTTATATAATTGGTCAATCCTTTGACAAAACGCACTTTACTTGTATTTGGGTAGATATAGGATGTGTTGAAATAGTTCAAGAAACCATGTTTCAAGATCAAGTGTTGAACCTTTCAAGTCTGTCCAAGAAAACAAGCTGAAAGTGCAAATTCATTAAAGCTCGATAGTTGGCTCGACAACTACATCTATCGAGCTTAAGAAAGTTGTTCTGCCCGTGTCTCGACAACTATCTCGATAGATGCTCGACAGCTTCTATCTGTCGAGGTTTATAAAATCATAATTTCTTATCTGATTTCTTGGAATCCGTGAATGTGTCTTTGGGCCTTCTTTTCTCCTAATTCTAGACATATAAAAGGATTATTTTAAGGGCCGTCAAAGAGTACACAAGTTGCACAAGCATTGTGCAAAGTCTATTCAAGCAATTTGTGACCGAAGACAAAGTTTCGCCCTAGTTCATCTCTTCTGAAGAAGTTGCTGTGTATGTGCACCCTTCGGTTTTGTGACCAAGCATCTTCTTGATCTTCATCATGGATGAACTAAAGAACTTTGCAGCCAACAAATCTCTCTATAGTTGGTGATTGAAGTCGCGTACTGGGATTCGCGCATTAATTAGTCACGTACTTGGGAGCCGTGCATCAAAAAGGGAAATTGTCACTACAGAACAAGTCCAATTGGGTATTGGGGTAAGGGTTCAACAATAGGTTGGTAAGGTACTTGGGATTCCTTTACTTGTAACCGCTTGTTGTGATAATAGTGGAATTTCGGGAGTGGTGACCTGAAAATCACTCGGTGGGGTTTTTGCCGTTAGGTTTTCCCCATTCGTAAACAAATTACCGTGTTATTTATTTTCCGCTGCATAATTAGTTTATTGGTGATTTGTTTGTACTACCACGCATTTGCATGTTAATTTCATTAATTAATAACTTGGCTAATTAATCAATTAATTTAATCACAATGGGTCAATTCGTTTTTGGCCTATCAAAAATGCTCATCTTTTGACTATGCAATCGCTTCCAAGGCATATATCTTGAAAGTGAGCCTTAGGATTCGGCCACATGAGGTGTAGGCCTTGTGGCTAGTGTTTTATAGCATACACAAGTAACGAAACCGGCTTCATTGAATAGAGTAAATTCTAGTGCACACAGGCACAGATTGTTACATAGTCACGATTTCAGTGCAAAAGGTGTGTGTACGGATGTGTGTGTAACAACCTAGAGCACCCCACGAAAGGGATTGTTAAGACATTTATAGCTTTAAGAAAACTGTTGATAGTTTCTTTTTTCCTCCTTTAATTCATCTGTTTTTGTAAAACCAAAAGTGACAATAGCTAGTTTGAATCAGTCTATCAATTCACCTTCTCTAGGAACCCCTAAGATCAATTTATGATAGTATGTTAGTCTACCAAATCAACTCTTTTATCTCTAACCCTCTCCTTTAGCTATTCTCACCTTTTAACACCATATTCTCGCTAATCTTCTCAACTGTATAATCTCTCTCTTTGTTATAGATTCCTGTTTTTTATTCCCAATGCTTGCTGATCTAAAAGTAGATTTAAATAAAGAGATTTGTAGCTATCCATATATGATTTTCTGGTTCATTCTTATGTAAGAAAGTTGTTTGTGATTGGCATCCTCTCATATGTAGTTTCTCTTCACAGTAAGGAAAAAACGATGCAAGATGATATTTATTAGCTACTCATATATGATTGGTTGTTGGATCTTAAGGCTACATGTTATATGTGTTTTGGGATCTCTGATGTATCATATGGTTTAGGGAATGGCTACAAATGGGGTTGATTTATGGAGTACAATGATATGCATGAAGCTCTTCTTTGTTTTTTTGATTGCTTTTAATGTTAAGGTTCATTTTCTAAATTGACTCTACTATGATTTCTTTTAGCTCTCCTATATGACTTCAATTTTGGGCTTAAGGGAAATGGAAATAACATCCTATGAAATGATCGAAAATGAAATTCTTTAGAAGTTGCTTTTTGTCTTGGTTTGAGTTGTGAATTTTTTTTTTTTTTTTTTTTTTTTAAATGTTTGGATAAGATTTGTTATCTTCTCCTTCATTGTGATATTTCTTATAGAATTATACTTTTCTATTCTAAGACAAATTAAGGGGTGTTCAATTCTCCTTTTCAGTGTTAACTAAACTCTATATTTAAAGGTTTTATGACTGAACTGCTTGAGGATATGTTCTTGTGCTAGTGATTTTTGTTTTTGATGTTTGAGATGGAGTGAGACTCTGTTGGTATTTTATTTGCAGGTTTTTTATTTCCCTCATTTTCCTTAAATTCTTATTGTAAACCGTTTAGACTATTTAGATATTAATGGACTTTATTACTTTTGTACGCATGTGTCACATTTCAGTATTTGTGCCTCCTTTACATTCTAGCTTATGGGTGTGCTGTGTTGCCTAGGTCTCAACTTAAGCAGTAGTTGTTTAATATAAAAGGATTTTTTATATCAATTTTGACAATTAAATGACTACGATAACCATTGGCTGCTTCACCAAAAAATGTGTTGATTTTAAGAACTTGAACAAATCTTTGGTTATTTTAGTCTTTGATAGTTGAGATGGCAAAGCAAAAGGCAAATATACGTATGCAAACCAAGAGTGTAAGGTCTTAACAAGGAGCTTCTACACAAGATGCGGATCAATCATCGCATCAAGAAATACACGAAGCTTCTACACAAGGTATGGTTCTGATTGTATTATCTTGTATTTTTAGTGTTTACAAGAACAAGAACAAGAACAAGAAAAATTAATAGTCGGCTTAAATTAATAAATGCATGAGACCAGCTATAAAGTCAGCTTAAATTAACAAATATGCTTTTGTACAAGAAATGGGAGTAAAAGAATAGTGGGACTAATTCATTTTGCTATACCTCTGCCTTGATTAACGAACAAGCCATGATTAAATAACACTTGGCTTTGTTTAATTAGTCTTGTAAATAATTTGTAATTGAAACATAATTGATTAAGAAACTTACTAAAATCAATGATTGGTATTTCCTTGTGTGGATAAACGACACTTACCAATAACAAGCAACTACTATATGAAACTCATGGACTATGAAAAAGAATTGGACAAGCTCCGGGGTTGTGTGTGTTGTAGTTGGTTACTTGCCTTAGGAAATAATCACCTAGCCTTTTTCTAGGGAAAAAAAAAATTAGACTCATCCTTAGTTTTGCATGCTCTATTGTTTGACATTGGTTGATATTGTTTCCTCCACATTACAGATGTGCCACCAGTTGTACGTGCCACTCGTGGGCGAAGCAAGTACTTGGATATTTGGGATCTTTCTGATGACCTAGAAATTGTGTTGCCACTAAATAGTATGCATCAGCCGATTGAGAAGCAGGGGAGGACTTTCACTGATTGGTTGGGTATGATTGCGTGGAAACCCCATATGTTCCCAATTAGATATCCTTCTTGGAAAGAAATGCCAGACGAACTTAAAGAAGATTGTTGGCATCTTGTTGAGGTATTAAAGAAGTTATAATACTTGTAATTATGACACTTTGTACTAAGTTTTACATAAGTATTTTAGCTAGAAAACATTTGTAATTTGCAAACTCAACTCTTTGCTTGTAGTGGAAATACTCCATGCCTGACAATCTTATTGCATATGTGGCTCTGAAGAAATTTACCGTACAAAAAATTGGGAAGGCTTGGAGAGATCATAAGTGTAGGCTGAAAAGTAAGCACTATATAGTAGGATCAAGAAACAAAGCACAGGTAAAGAACAACCGACCAAAGGGATGCATACCCGAAGATTATGTACTTGTTGAACATTGGTATTCTGAAAAAGGGGTGGTATTAATGTATCTTGACATGCTTGATGTAGATCACATATTCACTTTTGTACTTTGAAATAGATACTTAAAGCATACTTTATTTAAACATGTAATTTTTTTAAATGTAGATAGAGTCATACTTGAATAAAGAGCGTCGTGCTAAACAAGATGACTTACATACTGCTAGTTTCTATAGCTATGCTGTGCACGCTACAAAAAAATGTAATAACTACCATCATTAATTTTTAAATGATTTTGATTAGTTTACGTGGAACCAATATTTAACACTAAATAAATATAATATTCATAATGTAGGCAAAACAAAATGGACGTCTTGTAAAGCGCGCAGTGTTATATCCAACTTCATACTCGTAAAGATGGTAATGCACTTAATCCTAAAGTGGGACGAAAAACTGTGAGTAATATCTGACATTTCAATTGACCATTTCTGGGATCGAATGTGAAAGCTTTAAGATCTCCTACAAGATTATTGTTTTAAGCTTTGAAATATATATATATATATATATATATCAATCAGTAGTTTTAAGATCAATATACCTTTAATTTCCAGCGACAGCCATTTTCTTTCATTTAGTTATATCAGTAGCTTTAGGAAGGGAATTGATCGAGTAATTAACCTTTTTTTCCTTTTGAATTTTTTTGTGCATCATAAAAAAATGAATAAATAAATATATAAAAAAAAAAAACTGTACAAGAACCTTGAACTTTATTTAATCAGTCCTAATCCTAGCTGTTAAGGACATATTTTATGTAATTGGTTAATCCTTTGACAAAATGCACTTTACTTATAATTTGGTAGATCTATGATGAGTTTAGTACTTCAAGAAACAAGAGTTCAAATCAAGTATTAAAGTCATAAAGATTGGACCAAGAAATAAGTGAAAAAAAGCTATTCATTAAAGCTCAATAGATACCTTGACAGAAATAGTATCTATCGAGATTTAAAAACGAAGCTCGACAGAAGCTAAATTTGTCGAGATCTACGAAATCAGAATTTCCAAATTTGATTTTTGGCCCTAGCTGACATGTATATGTAGGGTTTCTTTTCTCACAGCCCTAGACATATATAAGGCTTATTTTAAAGGTCGTTATACATGGAGAACACATGTAGAAAGTGACTTAGTGCCTTATTCTCTCTGCAAAAAGCTACTACGTCTTTTGTGCCTTAGGGTTTTGTAACCAAGTACTTCTTGATCTTCATTGTTGATGAAGTGAAGAACTTTGCAACCAACAACATCTTCAAGTTGCTGGAGTTAGTCACATACTGGGATTCATGCAAAAGGGTGGCGTTCATATATTGAAGAGTTTAGAGGTTCTAAAGCGATAGAAGGTTCCTGTTGTAAGTTCATCTACAGGAATTGTAGACTCTAAGGATAAAGGTTTTATACTAGATCTGAAACTTCTCTTACTATAGTGAATTGCTTTTCAGGAAGGTTTCGCCCCAAGTTTTTTACTGTGAAACTAGTTTATTTCATTGGTTTTTCTAGATCATTATATCTTGTCTTATTTACTATTCCGTTTTGCATGATATTGACATGATATTAATGTTTGTTTGTTTTAACAAGATTTATTCATAATAAATCTAATTAACAATTTAGGTTTAAAAATTGTTAATTCTATCAACCAGGTCTAAATTTCCCAACACTAGCAGTGAGACCTGGGCTACACGAATCTTTATAAGGACTTCTTGTGAACTTAACTACCAAAGGATCAATATAGCATAAAGATGTAAAAAAAAAAAAAAGTTTGCAAAGAGAATCAATTTTGTTTGGGGATGGGGGGAAAAGAATCATTCAATAATAAAAACTTTTCTCACCATTTATCAGGTATTATTTTGAATCAAATGATGTTGTTAATTTCTAAATTTTTTGTTTTGTTCAATTTCGAATATCAAGAAAAAATGAATGAATTGTTGAGTGACCCTTCAAATCAATTGCAGTCATCCAACGCAACTAGCATTATTGCATGGTCAACAGATGATGTATTTGCAAAAGTGATGGGTAAGGAGCGCAAAGGTCATGTTCGTGGGGTAGGATTTGATCCATACCCAAGTGGTCGAAGTAGCAAGAGTGCTCTCACAGACCTTCAAACACAATCATGTCAAGCAAGAGACAATGAAGTTGCACAAATGAAGGAGGAATTGACTACTTTGGAGGAGAAACTGGCATGTTTTGATCAAATGCAAGAAAAAATTAGGCAATTCGAAGATATGGAGGAAAGAATGGCTCGCATGTTTCAACAAATGCAACAGCATTCTTCATAGTGTAGTTAGGTATTACATTTTAATGTTCTATAAACGTATTTAATGTTTGCAATTTTTAATGCATTTTATTGTGTTTTTCAACATGGTTATTTTATGAACTTATTAACTAATCATAATTTGTATTTAGGGTGTTCCTCCGGACCAACAATCTCCAGCTCTCCAAAGATCATCAAGTGCATCCCATCAAGGAACAAAGTAATCAGTTTAATCTTGGTGTTCGAGGACTTTTTTTCATACAAAGAACTACATTTGAACAACCGCATCTTTTGCAAGTGTTGAAGGATATTCTCTCACACTTTGGAACTTTGATTATGTAATTAACTTAGCTTGGGCGGTTGTTTTATTCTTAGGACCACATCTTTCTGTCAATCTAATGACGATGGTATTGTAGACACTATTATTTATATTGATAACATATTTCTCTATTTGATCCTATGTTAATATTGTGTTAGTTTAGAAACATTTGTGGTGTTGTTGTCTTAGTTACATTTGTGGTATTGTGTTAGTAGAGCCAAAACTATTACAGGTTTTTTGTAAACAGGTTATCAGTATTACAGCAGGTTCTTTGTAAAGAGGTTATTGTGGAAAAAAATAAAACAAAAAAAAAATTACCTATAGCAGCAGTCAGAAGCGCTGCTAAAAGTGTGCTTGGAATGTTTTATATGAAACCCTATAATGGCGCTTATTGCCCACCACTAAATGTGGACACCTATAACAGTAGTCAAAAGCGTTGCTAAAAGTATACTTGGAACGTTTTAAATGAAACCCTATAATGACGCTTATTGCCCGCTGCTAAATGAGAACACCTATAGCGGCGCGTATGAACCACCGCCAAAGGTTGATTTAACTAATTCCTTGCCCGCCGCAATAAACCAAATCCGCCGCTAAAAGGTACCTATACAACGGCACTTCTGATTACCGCTGCAATAGGTCTACTATGACACTTAAGTTGTGGCGCTTCAAAGCACCGCAATAGTGGCCACCGCTAAAGGTCAGAAGTGCCTTTAACGATGCTTTTATTAGTTTTAGTGGCGCTTTTGGAGTGCCGTAATAACCCATTTTTCTTGTAGTGGTTCTTCGTATTCGAATGATTTTGGGTATAAGTTTTTCAAGGCTTTAGATGCTTGAATTCGTAGACTTTGGAGGATATGAGATTTTTTGAAGCTTTTGGAAATTTTTGAAGCTTGATTCCTATAGAATTTCAAGGCTTGGAAGAATGGTTAGACCGAATGTTCTTCAAATAATTTTAAGGCTGAATTTCTTCAAAATATTGACACTAGGAAAAAAAAAAAAATCCTTCTAGATAAGCTCGAGTTAACTCTAGGACTTGTGTCTTCCAAGAATGAGTCTTTCTTTAAATTAATCTCTTTAAAGATTACAAAAAAATTATTTTTGATTGGTCCAAAATAAAAAGGTCCCACAAGGACTTGTGTCTATTAAAAATTGTCTCTATTTATTTCTTTTAATAAAGATAATTATCAACTATAAATATCTCAAATTTTTTTTTTTTTTTTAGAAAGAAGCTGACTCATTTTATTTAACTTGAAATGATTACATCCAAATCTAAAATCGAAGTAATATGCGATGGGACATCTTCCATCCATACTTGTGAATCTGGTATGCATAATGCATTTTTCGCCAGACTATGAGCTACCTTATTGCCGTTTCTCTTAACATGAGAATACACCAATCGTTCAAAACTACTAGCAACCCATTTCACGTCGTCTACTAGCAAACTTGTTGGAGAAAGGCTATCCTCTGCTGACTTCAATGCTTTGATCAGACCAAGAGAATCACCTTCAAGAATCACATTTCGAAAGCCCAAATCACGTGCAAGAGAGACTGCCTTCAAAGCAGCCAGCACCTCAACCTCGTCAGGTTTGTATGCTTGATGAAGTTTTTCTGAACAGGAAGCCAGCACAGCACCGTTATTGTCCCAGATTACCACTCCAACCCTAGACTGATTTGAATCACTGAAAACAGCTCCGTCAAAGTTTATTTTCACCCAACCATCTTGCGGACATGACCATCTAGAGCCTCCAACATTGTTGTCTGTGACCTACACTTCAAAATTTTGCCGATCAACTTTAAACTGATTCAGTTTTTGTTTTGCTTGTTCAGCCAACTGATGGAGCGGAACAGCTTGTTTGTTGACCCATACTTTGTTTCTTTGAGTCCACACCATCCAAGCCGTATAAGCAAATAACTCAATTGACTTTCCTTCTGCAATCAGCCATGACAGAAGTTCCTTCACATCTATAAACTCCAACTCAGACCTGAAACACCACTCTTCACCCACACCCCAAACCTCTCCCAACTCCAGGCAAGACCAGACAGCGTGCACGGACTCTTCCACAAATAAACCATCAATCAGCCCCTCGTTTCATGTTCTTGTGTTTGGGTCTATAAGCAAATCCACCGTGCAATTTTCAAAACTCTCCAATGGACATATTGGCTGCCTTGGAGGGTGCTTTCTTGGCAGCCAACGTTGCTGCCATATATTGATTTTTTCGCCACTTCCAATCCTCCAAATTGCCACCCTTTTAATAATATCCCTCCCCCTAAGGATGCTCTTCCAAGCATAGGAACCTATCCTCGAATCAGCAGCCTCCATTATTGAAGAATTAGGGAAGAAACAAGCTTTAAAAACCTTGTAGAAGAGTGAGGACTTATTATGCAGAAGTCGCCAAGCTTGTTTTGCCAAAAGAGAATCATTGAACATGGCAAGATCATGAAAACCCATACCACCAATGGTTTTTGATTTTGTCCAATCCTCCCACTTCACCCAATGAATCTTTCTTCGATCATCCCGTTGTCCCCACCATAACTTATTAATAAGGGACTCAATCTCATTGCACAAACTTCCCAGCAATTTAAAGCATCCCATTGTGTAGGTAGGGATAGCTTGGATGACGGCCTTTAAGAGCACTTCCCTTCCAGCTTGGGAGAGTAGTTTTGCTTCCCACCCTTGAAGTTTCCTCCACACCTTCTCCTTTATAAAATTAAAACTCTCTTTTTTCCTTTTACCAACTAGAGAGGGCAGCCCAAGGTATTTCTCATAGTTCCTAATTTCCGGTACCCCCAATTTCACCTTTATTCCATGCTTGACTTCTTCCAATACAAAGTTGCTAAAGAATAACGAGGTCTTGCTTCTATTTACTTTTTGTCCCGAGGCTTCCTCATACTTGTATAATAGATCCAACACCTTGTCACACTCCTCCATAGTAGACCTGCAAAAAATAAGACTATCACCTGCAAAGAGCAGATGTGTTAGTTTAGGACCTCTCCTACAAAGGGAGAAGCCATAGATATCTCCTTGTAATTCAACCTTCTTAATCAACCCATTCAGCCCTTCCGTACAAAGAAGGGATAGAAAAGGGGAGAGTGGGTCTCTTTGCCTAATTCCCCTAGTAGGAAAAATCATCCCTCATGGATCACCATTCACCAAAACAGAATATGATATTGTTTTCACACACCCCATCACAAAGTTTATCCACCTCTCCCTAAAACCCATCTTCCTCATTATACCCTCTAAATAATACCACTCCACCCGGTCATAAGCCTTACTCATATCTAGTAAGTGTCATATACCGATATGAACCCCCTTTATAGTTTTTCATAGTTTTTCAATTTGATTAGAGGAATTATCCCTATCTTGTGGGTCCAAACATTGCAATTTTTTATTTTGCTAATGTAATGTCAACTTGGATGACACATGGCACTATTCAATTTGCTCTTTTGCATTTTATTTAATTAGTTTAGTGACATATAAATTTAGGATTCGACACTAAATTTTGATATCATAATTTTTTTTTTTTTTTTCTTATAACTTTCATACAGCACGTACTAGGACGATCCTCTACACTGCTTACCTCTAGAATTGTTTTGTTCTGAAGAATCTCCAACAAAATGGATTCTCATCAAAATATATTATTCTTGTAATTAAGTTTATTTTGTTGTAAATTATGTATCTCTGAAGAAGTGGGTCTATGTATATATAATAATCAATTGGCATGCTGTGCTCATGCAAAACTTGTTGATAAATGCAGGAATACCCAGAGTAGAATAAGACAATGAAGACATGGTTTATAGCAGATCACATATTATATATATATATACGTTTCTCAAAAAAAAAATTTATATATATATATATATATATTTTTTTTTTTGGTGAAGGGATCACATATTATATATAGTCACTTTAGTTTTAATTCATTCAATTACAGGATGATGAAGCCTTTCAATAAATATAAAATAGCGCGTCATTCATATATAAAAAGTCTTTTGATCATGTGTATTACAAAATCAATTTAAAATTTTATTAATTGTCCTATTTTGGGCCAGCTGGGATTCTTTTCATGGCCAGCTGGGATTCTTTTCAAATAATCTGAACAAGGTCATCAAGAGGCCTATCCGTTACTTTATGCTTTCTTTATTATGATTGTAGTGCTTTTTTTTTTCTTTTTTCTTTTTTTTTCTTTTTTTTTTTGGTTTTCGTTAGCTAGCAAGCTACACTTGAATTTAGCCAGAAAGCCTAAAAAGTTACGACATCTAATGCAAAAAAGTATAAAGGTTAACATGAGTACTGGAAGAAAAGGGCTCCTAGAAAATCTTCTTCATAAGTTAAGACACTTTTCTCTTTTTCATTCTTTTTATTTATTTATTTATTTTATTTTCAACTCAAAGCATTAGAATTTTAGAGAATCCTGGCATCTCGCAAGGGTCTCATGCATTCACATAAGGAGAAACATAATTTCCTGCCTAATTTATCCCCTGAAACGAGGAACACTTTTTAATTATAAGAGTAACACTCGCTGAAAGTGTTACTCCATTCCCTTCATATCAAAGTGATGCCAATTTAGGATTAAAAGCAACAGAAGCAAAAAAGTAAAATCATAAAATAAATAAATGATCCAAACTAAAAGGCCTCAGATTGGTTTGGCTTTTCAAGGAACCATGTGAAAGAAGACTTATGAAGGATTTAATATATGCTCTTCTTTAACATCTATAAAAGGGGGCAATGGGCCAATGGCAATTACAACCCAACTCATATAGTACCATAATAGCAAACCAAACTTCAAATTCCATGGCTCAAACTATGAAAACCCTTCTTGTGCCAATTCTTCTCCTAATGCTAATGGCAATAGTAGAGGCAACTCCTCCAGGTGTTGCCAAGAGCCCGAGCTATGCAAGATGCTCGATAAAGAAGTACAAGTATTGCTATAATCTGAAGCTTGTATGCCCCAAATCTTGCCCTCACCAATGCACGGTGGACTGTGTCTCTTGTAAATCAATATGTGTTGGTTACAAAAGCCCTCCTCCACCTCAAACTCCAACCCATTCACCTCCTTCATATTCTCCTCCATCACCTCCTACAAAAACTCCCACACCTCCAACTGCTTCTACTCCACCCCCATCTCCCCCACCTCCTACTACAACCCCACCTCCATCACCTCCTGCAACAACTCCCACACCTCCAACTACTTCTACTCCACCCCCATCTCCTCCAACTTCTTCACCATCACCACCACCTCCTGCTCCCACAACTCCCACCCCTCCAATTACTTCCTCTCCACCTCCCTCTATTCCAAGTTCTCCAACACCACCTAGTCCTACCCCACCTTCACCATCACCTCCACCATCAACACCTTCTCCAACACCTCCTGCTGCAACTCCTCCTCCTTCATTTCCTACCCCATCTCCTCCTATTTCCTCCTCTCCTCCACCAACTCCAAAGACTGTCAAATGCAAGAATAAGAAATACCCTGAGTGTTACAATATGGAGCAAGCATGTCCCAGCTCATGCCCTGGTGGATGTGAGGTTGATTGTGTCACTTGCAATCCTGTTTGCAGTAAGTCTATTCATTAATACACTTTCCACTATATATTTCTCACCCATCAAGCAAAATTTGGCTATACAATTAAGTTTGCCATGCTTTTTTTTTTCAACATTTTTGACTTATTTAGCTTATGTACAACTTTCTAAAACTATAGTATTTCAAGGTATAATTATATTTTTATTCAAAGATCTTTATAAGTTTATATTGCTAATACAATGTATAGCCGAGTTTTTTGTTGTTCAATTTACATTGTAGGCACACAAACTTACATTGTAAACTTATATTGTAGGCAGACAAAATGTGTACAATATTGTACATTTCTTACAAATATGTATAACATTGTACAAATTTTGTGTTTACAATGTAAATTTACATTACTAATATAATGTAACTTAAAATTTTTCCTTTAATTTGTTCAATTTATATTTTTTAAGCCCAATAGTCAAAAAATATAAATAAAAAGAGTTTATCTTACCTAATAAGATTTTTTTTTTTTAATCATTCAAGAGCGAATAGTTCATAACTATAAAAGAGTTTTCTTTTGCGCATAAAGTATTATTTTCTCATGTTTTATTTGTAAAATCATTGTTTACTCACAAATTTTGGAACATATATATAATGTCTTTTAAAGTGATTTAGTGTAAGAGTGCAATATATATAAAGATCGATTCAAGTTACACATATTTATAGCCGTATAGTTATAATTCCTCAACATGTTAAATGATAGGGTGTGATAGGCCAGGAGCAATGTGTCAAGATCCTCGATTCATAGGCGGTGATGGCATCACCTTCTACTTCCATGGAAAGAAAGATCACGACTTTTGCCTTTTATCGGACTCCAACCTCCATATTAATGCACACTTCATTGGCAAACGAAACCAGAACATGAAGAGGGACTTCACTTGGGTCCAATCCATTGCAATTCTCTTTGACAAACAATAACTTTTCATCAGTGCCCAAAAAACTGCCACATGGAAAGACTCCATTGATCGTCTCACCCTCACCTTCGACAACGAGCCTATTACCCTCACCGAAGTAGAAGGTGCTACGTGGCAATCCACAAATTCTCCAAGTGTTTTTGTCAATAGGCCAGCTGACACTAACAGTGTTATGGTTGAAGTTGAAGGAAGCTTTACGATCACAGCCAAGGTTGTGCCTATAACCAAAGAAGACTCTAGGATTCATAACTATGGTATAACCAACGAGGATTCATTTGCTCATCTCGACCTTGGGTTCAAGTTTTTCTCTCTGAGCAACGAAGTGAGTGGTGTGTTGGGCCAAACATACAGACCCGATTATGTGAGTCGTGTAAATATTGGAGCTACCATGCCTGTAATTGGAGGGGACAAGAATTTTGAAACTTCAAACCTGTTTGCCACGGACTGTGCTGTTGCTCGGTTTGGTGGGTCTGATGGTGAAGCTTCTTTGGAGAGTTTGGAGTTGCCTAGCTTGAGCTGTGCTAGTGGGATTGATGGGCAAGGCGTTGTATGCAAGAGATAGGGCTTATCTTTGTTCTTGCTAACCCTTAATTAACTGATAAAAATTCATAAACACAAACATGAATAAAACTTTCAAGGCACTGGAGGTAAAAATGACACTTCCAAGTGCAAGATATATATTATTATCTTGTTTCTTCTTATTCAAAAAGCAATAAACAATTCTTCTCTGCTGAAGTGGTTTTTTTTTTTCCAATGAGTGAGTAGCATAAGGGAAAGGGACGGGGAGTGTGGACTTTCAAGAGCAATGTATATTGTTGAAGATTCAATTTTAGACTCTTTTTGTTAAATGCCCTACGGAATTATTAATTAATTATCGAATTATCTCAATTAAGTGATCTGCAGGATAATTATACTTCACCTCAATTTAGATTATACCAAGTCATAAAGCAAGAAATGTAAAAGCAATAAAACTAGATCTAGTAACGAAGTGGAAACCAATAAAGAACATCTATTCCCAAAAAAAATCACCTATAACATACCCCTAGCAAGGTAATTAACTACTCCACGCGAAGGATTTTATAGACTACTACCAAAATTTTTGTGATTAGACTCTACCACCCAATAAACAACTATACCGAACCTCACTAAAGCCTTCCTTAAATCTAGTGCACTCCAAAGTACCTCCTTAAAGACTTCTCTATTCTGAACCTCACTAGAAAAACAAACACCATGGTTTCAAACTATTAAGTACTTTGGATCATATGTATAGATGGTAAACTAGCATGAAATTTTCTTTCACAAGCTCTATGTTTTTCAACCTCTCCATCTCTAGAAAAAATCATGCATAAGGTGCCTTATATAGCTACTCTAAGTAGGGTTTTGAATGATGGTTGAGATAGGGATAAGATAGAAACAAGGTTTCTAATCTCTACTGATAGGCCAAGAATGTATTGACCCCTTAAGTAACTTTATCAATTAATTAGCCAAGTGAATTAATTAGATTCAATTACATGCAATAAACGTGGTAACACAAACAAATCACCAACAAAGTTAAATGCAGCGGAAAATAAATTTGACACAAGTGATTTGTTTATGAATAGGGAAAACCACCAAGGCAAAACCCCACCTAGTGAATTTAAGGTCACCACTCCCGAGAATCCACTATTATCAAAACAAGCAGTTGCAAGTAAAATGAATCTCAGTACCTAATATCAACCTACAGTTGAACCTTTACCCCAACACCCAATTGAACTTGTAATGTAGCGGCAATCTCTCCTTTCAATGCATCCAACAATGAAGATCAAGAAACTCTTTAGTTAAAAAACTCATGGCGCAAAGACGCAGTAGCTTCTAAAGAGAATATGATGAACTAGGGCAAATTGTCTCCAATCACAATATGCATGTATTATCGTTTTGCATCAAGTTGCATCATCTGTGACAGCCCTTAAAATAATCCTTATATTTGTCTAGGGTTGTGAGAAAAAAAACTCTACACAAATACACATGGATATGCATGAAATCAAATCTGAAATCCTAATTTCGTAATTCTCGACAGATACAACTGCTGTCGAGCTTCAACATTAAACCTCGATAGATATGATTCTGTTGAGATATCTGTCGAGCTTTCATGAATAGCACTTCTTCACTTGTTTCTTGGGCAGATTTTGCATGGCTTCAATACTAAACTTTAACACTTGTTTCTTGAAGTACTAAACCCATCCTAGATCTACCCAATTACAAGTAAAGTGAGTTTTGTCAAAGGATTAGTCAATTTACATAACATATGTCTCTAACAATTTTCACATATGTCCTGACAATCTCCCCCTTTGGCAATCCGTGACAAAACCACAACAAACAAATGAATCATGAGAGAAGCCTTAAATCACTAAACTCATAATCACTTGTTAAATTACAAAAAAAAAAATCCAACCCTAACACAAACTTTTAAAAAACTTTGCAAGAAGAGAGTTCATGGCATGATAGATTTTCACAACCTGTCTTTCTAAAACACTTTAAAACAAAACTCAATAAGACATCTTAGTGTGAAACAGAAATAAAGATTGCATACATAAAGAAACATGTGTATAAAAAGAGAAAAGAAACAACACATAGAGAGATAGGTGAAAAACAACATACATCATATAAATATATATATATATATATATATTTATATTTATATTTATATTTATATTTATATATGAAAATAAATACAATGTATGTCATAAATAAATGATCACAAGAACGGTGTACAAGAGGATAATATAACCAAAGAGAAAGAAAAGAAAAGTACATAAAATCCTCACTACATCCCTTAAAAATCTAACACTCCCCTTAACAAAAAACTATTTTAACTCTCCCCCTAAATACAAGACTACTCTTATCATCCTAAAACTACTCCCCCTTTTTGTCACGAATGACAAAGGTTAAGTCACTGAGAGGTCGTCATCTCATCATCACTGGCAAAGCTAGTATCCTCATCCTCATCATCATCAGCAACACCATCATCGCCATCCTCATCTACCAAAGCCTCTAGAGAAGGAGAGGGAGAAACGGCAAAACCACCGAGGCGAGCCTGTCATCGTGCAATATGACCGACACGAGTGTTCACCTGACACAACTCATCACTAAAAGTATCAAGGTGAGCATCCATGCGCTGAAGTTGCGCCATGATGGCCTCAAGAGACACACCACCATCCGAGGAAGAAGGAGTAGAGGTGGAAGGAATAGCGGGAGCTATAGGATCAGTCGTCTCCGTCCGTGGCCACTTCGGTCGAAGCTGGGCCTCGCTCTGCTGAACAGAAGCTGCGTTGATGGCACCCATAACGATGTAATAAGGAGAATCAAGAATAAGGATAGAAAAATGGCAAAGGCTCCACATGATAGCTGAAGGAAAAATGAGCTTATCATGGGTCTCCATATCCTGATAAACATCAATGATGGAAGTGATGAAGTGAGTGGAAAAGTATATAGAAAGATCCTCTAAGAGGGACAACAAAAATCGAGCACAAGGCTCTGTGATAGAGTTATAGTGAGATAATGGAGTAAGAACAAATGTCACCACCATATTAAGGAATCTCAAACCTTTTGCAAAGCCCAAGTATAGGGTGTTTTGACACTCACCCCGTATGGAAGGTGTCTCACAGAAATGAGACAGAAGTTCTTCTTTGGACACAGTCCTCAGACGCTGACAACCGAGGTAATTAGGATGCGATACCCTCGGGACATGTAGCATCTCAGATATAAGATCTGGAGTGACTACGATGTGTGTACCTCTGAATGTCGTGGCAAACTGAGGTACAGAGGTATCAATACCATGTATATTGGAGTAAAACTCCTGTATAAACACGATAGGGCAACTCAAGGGTATCTCACAAAGAGATTCCCATCCCCGAGTCCAAATGACACTAGGTAGAGGAGTGTCAGAAAAGTCCGACGAAATGACATGGCGCTCCGAATGAATGCCACGTTTCTGAAAGTTCTCAAGGAAGTCCTGCTAGGCCTCCCCATCATAGGACTGAACGTGAAGAGAGGGTGTATCAAAAGAAGAAAACCTGGAACCAAGAGGGTTCCAAGCCGGAGTTGATTTGCACTTAGGTGCCATGCACAGTCTATCTGAGAGAGAGAGAGAGGGAGAGAGAGGAAGCACATCACAAATAGAACAAATAGAAAGAAAGGAAAGGATACATATGCATGAAATATGCATGAAAATGTGACGTGCAAAATTGGAAGTGCATCATGGGTAAAAACCCAATCCAAACCTACCAACACACATCAACAATAATCAAGCTCAAATCTAAATGCATAAAACATTGTTATAATGCTAATGAAATGCAATGCATGATCATATATCATCAAATACACAAAGCCCAACCCAAAATTCAAGAAAAACTCAAAAACCCCCAAAAATTTTGAAAAACCCCAAAACCTAGGTCTAAAATGCATGAATGCATGAAAAGGGAGAAGATTAGAACACTTACCAAGTGTTTTGGTCTTGATATAGGTTGAAGAACACACAAGTAGAAGTTTTTGAGTGAGGGAGAAGTGTTTGGGGTGAGAAAGAGAAATTTCTGTCAAGAGAGAGAAGAGAAAATGAAATCTGATTTTGCACTCAGGCCTTAAATAGAAATCGCAGCTCGATGGATCGAAGTATCTGTTGAGCACTAATTTTCGATAGAAATGAATCTGTTGAGGTGCTGTCCAGGATCTTTCAATGGAAAAAGTACCTCGATGGATTGAGAAGCTATAGAGAATCTATCGGCCAGACAAAAATTTTCTCAATGGATCGAGAAGCTATCGAGACAAATTCTAGAAATCTCGATGGATCGAAATTGCACTTACTTCTGTCAAGAAAAGAAGAAAGAGGTGCTCGATAGATGCTAATTTGTCAAGGATCTGTTGAGAAGCTGTCGAGCTTGAAGAAAATGAGTTTTTCAAAGAGAGGAAAAACACATAGAAATGAATGCAACAAGCAAGCTACTCAAACATAGATCCAATCAACATGTTAAGATTTTAAAAACATCTCTCAACAAAAAAATGCAAAGCATTCATGATCTAAAACACACACACACTAAACAAGTCTAACCAATTTTATATTTCAAAAACAAGTTATGACAATTTAGTGAGCATACATTAACACATGTATTCCTTGAGATGGCTAAATCACTTTGTACTTGCCCATGTATCAAAAGTAGCAAAGAATATGCGTGTTGTGTGTGAAAACATAGCACGAGTGCATAAGTGTCTCATATTATGAGGATTTGAGATATAAGAAAATCAAATACACTCATACACAATCATAACTGCTTGATGGGGACTATCACCTTCGAGGTAAATCCTATAACTCCCACATCTCCTAGAAACACGCTTGCAACCATATTTAAAAGCATTTTGATTCTTTTTGCTTCTTTTTTTTTTTTCCATATTTTTCTTGTTGGATATATCATGAATGGGCATACAAGGGAAAGAGAAGAAATACCCAATTATGTAAGCTTAAACATCACAATTTTGCTATTCCGAAGCATACAGATATTATACATGATTGGCGGGCTTTAGTGGTGAGATGGTTATTTATGCCTTTCTCTTAGGATTTTTTAGTCCTTCCCGTCAAAAAAAGTGATAAGAGTGTTAAGTATAAGAGATTACTTAATCGTACTCATCACAAACACAAGCCACAAAGCTCACTTGCTTAGTTGTGCATTGAGATGCTCATCTAAGCTACAAAAGATACAAAGTTTAGAAAACTTTGTTTCAATGGCCATCCAAGGTACACAAGTATCAATGTACACAAACACACACTGTTTTTGTATTTTTCTGATTTTTCAATTTTTTTTTATTATTATGAAAAAAAAATAAAGAAAAATTGAAAACAAACAAACAAAACACATGCTAAGCAAAGTAAAGCATAAAACTAGACTGACTCAAAACAAGAAAGCAAAACAAACAAGTAATGCAAAAACAAAAAGAGAGAGAGAAAGAGTGAGTGAGTGAGTGAGTGAGTGACTAAATCACTTTGAGCATTTTTTCTTCCATACCTTAGAAGAACCTTTCCTTTGAGCGAACCTTTGATGGAAACCATTCAAGTTCGAAAGGAACATGAGAGCCTACAGAAGATCTCCAAGAGGAGCAAAAGAGGATGGAAACTGATTCTGGTTTCCGGACGAGAGCATACTATTGCTTTGTTGAGTGGCTAACCACTTGTAGCAATTTGAACAAATATGCCCTAAAACTCCACAGTGATAACAAAGATGCGGCTTCTTTGGTTGAGACTTTTTGTTGTTAACCTTCTTAGTCCTAGGGTTTCTAGTCTCTTTCTTTTCAACCTTAGGGGGTGCTTCTAGAATAGATTTGCCCTTGTCTACATTCTCACTAGCTATTTCAGTTTTACATTCATTGTTCTCAGAATTAACATTATTAGCGGGTTAGACAAACACAGTTGTACTAGATAAGGCAATATTAGGAAAAGAGAAATCATACCCCAAACCAGTTTTATCAGAAGCAGCTTTCTGAAAGCTTAGCATCTTATCGAGCTTTGCACTGGAAGTCCTCTCCAATTGAGCTCTAACCTGGGATAGTTCCGCTTCAAGCTTCTTTGTCCTTTCCACAAGGAAGTTGTTCTCAAACAGCAAAGCTCCAATGGTTTGATTTGCTTCATCAACCTTTGTAGAGAGCTCCTCTCAATCCAGCTCCACATCACTCAACTTCTTGGTAGCCAACCTATATAGTTTCTCATGCTTCTCAGAAACCTTGTACAATTGTGCATAGGCTATATGGATGTCATCTTGATCGTCCATTTTCTCAAACTTAGAATCCACCAAGTCCTCTTCATCATCTACTGTTTATGTAACCCCTTCAGTAGGACCAACTGTAGCAGTAAAGGCATTTAAAATTCCCTCATTATCACTATCATCTGACTCATCCTCAGGCTCGGTGTCACTCAAGGTTGCAGCAAGTGCCTTGCTTTTCCCAATTGTCTTGAGATATGTTGGACATTCTTGGTTCATATGTCCAAAACCTTAACATCCAAAGCACTTTGGTCCAAAGGGAATAGTGTACTGACTACCATCCTTAGCATCATTCTTTCCTCTGTCTTGGCTTTTGAAATGAGAAGAACTGGATTGCTTAGAGTCCTTATCAAATCCTTTCGCATTAGCATTCTTAATGAACTTCTTGAATTTCCTAGTGATGAAGGATTTCATCTTGGAATTTTCATCTTCAGAAGGCTCATCGGTCTCATTGCTTTTGGCCTTCAATGCCATGCTCTTACTTTTGCTTCCTTTCCCAATTCTTGTCAAACCTAATTCTTAGGTTTGCAAATTGCCCACTAGCTCTGTCAAAGGAATAGAGTCAATATCCTTTGATTCTTCAATGGCATTGATCTTGACATGAAATCTCTCAGGCGGAGATCTTAGCACCTTTCTTACAACCTTGGCTTCGGGAATGTTTTCCCTGAGATTAAAAGCTGAGTTAACTATGTCCTTCAGATTAACATAGAACTCATCAAAAGACTCATCCTCCTCAATCTTTATCTCCTCAAAGCTAGTAGCGAGCCTTTGGAGCTTTGAATCCTTGACAGCCTTAGTCCCTTCATAAGTTGTCTAGAGGATAGTCCATGCTTCCTTAACAGTTTCAGTTGAGGATATCTTCTTGAATTCCTTATTAGTCATCGCACTGAATAGTGCATTCAATGCTCTGTTGTTGAAGTTTGCTACTTTGATCTTGGCATCATCCCATTCAGCCGACGCTTTCTTTGGCTTAGTCTAGCCAATCTCCACAGCTCGCCAGACCTTTTCAATGTTTTCATCTAAAGACTGCAAGAAAGCTCTTATGCGTACTTTCCAGTATGCATAGTTAATGCCATCAAATAAATGAGGTATAATAAGATATTGTCCTCTATGCATGACAAACAAGGGTCAATAGATCACATAGCAAAGATTAAACCTAATCAGAGTGTGCCCTCTCTGATACTACTTGATAGGCCAAGAATGTATTGACCCCTTTGGTAACTTAATCAATTAATTAGCCAAGTAAATTAATTAGATTCAATTACATGCAATAAGCGTGGTAGCACAAACAAATCACCAACAAAGTTAAATGCAGCAGAAAATAAATTTGACACAAGTGATTTGTTTACGAATGGGGAAAACTACCGAGGCAAAACCCCATCGGGTGAATTTAAGGTCATCACTCCCGAGAATTCATTATTATCAAAACAAGCGGTTACAAGTTAAAGGAATCTCAGTACCTAATACCAACCTACAGTTGAACCATTATCCCAATATCCAATTAGACTTGTAATATAGAAACAATCTGTCATTTCAATGCACGACTCCTAGTACATGACTAACTAATGATGCACAGATCCTAGTACGTGACTAACACACCAACTTAAGAAAGATGTTGGCTGCAAAGTTTTTCAGTTCATCCAACAATAAAGATCAAGAAGCTCCTTGGTTACAAAACCCTTGGCGCAAAGATACAGTAGCTTCTAGAGAGAATATGATGAACTAGGGCAAATTGTCTCCGGTCACAATATGCATGTATTATCACTTTGCATCAAGTTGCATCATCTACGACGACCCTTAAAATAATCCTTATATATGTCTAGGGTTGTGAGAAAAGAAACAATACACAAATACACATGGATATACGTTAAATCAAATCTGGAAATCCTAATTTCGTGATTCTGGACAAATACAACTGCTATCGAGCTTCAACATTAAACCTTGATAGATATGATTCTGTTGAGATATCTGTCAAGTTTTAATGAATAGCACTTCTTTACTTGTTTCTTGGACAGATTTGCATGGCTTCAATACTAAACTTGAACACTTGTTTCATGAAGTACTAAACCCATCCTAGATCTACCCAATTACAAGTAAAGTGCATTTTGTCAAAGGATTAGCCAATTTACATAACATATGTCTCTAACAATTCTCACATATGTCCTAACATTTGCAACCTTGCTCGAGTGAAATTCATGCAAGGAGCGGAGTCTTTTAATGGTTTTGTAGAGATATTAAATCCAAAGATGCTAGAAGTCAAAAGAAGAAGGAAAAGAAGTTAATGTAGTGAAGTGTAATGCATCAATGTGGTGAAGTGCATAGACTGCTTCATCAACAACATGAGGAGCTGCCTAAACTGCAAGACCAATTGTGTATTGATTGTACTACATGTAATTTATAGAAGATTAGTTATTTATGTTCACACGTGATTAATACACGTGCCAAACTGATTCCCTCATGATGTGGAAGTTAGTTTTCCTTTTTTGTTGCTATATATATATGACCTCTTGTACAGTTTTGCCGGACTGTGAGTTATGTCATTTCACCTAAAAAGCAATTAGTGATGAGGAAGACACACTCAAAACTTTTATGGTATCCGACATCATGCCACGCATGCCTATTTTTAGAGTGGTTGTAGGGAGTCAAAATGTGGTCCCCCCCAACAATCCCTCCCTCACAATGACACTCCCGTGACTCACTCTAATACCATTTGTCGGATCATGAGCTGTGCCATTCCACCTCAAAACCAATTGGTGATGGGGAAGACACACTCAAATCTTTTATGATATTCGATATCACGTCATGCAGGCCTGTTTTTAGAGTAGTTGTAGGGAGTCAAATTGTGGTCCCCCCAACAAGTTTTTCATTCAATGAGTAATAACAAAAATCATTCCAGAAACTTCTCTCTGTTTTCTCTCTAAGCTTTCAAGCTTTTCTTTCTTTGATAACTTTCAAGATTTTCTTTCTTTGTTCTCTATGTTAAACTCTTACATGGTATCTGTAGGGTCATGAGTTGTAGCCCAAATCTTAAGGATGTGGGATATAGGCCCAGTGAGCCCAATACAATAAATTTGTAGAGAGTGGGTGAAATAGCTAGGCTTATTGCGAATTGGACAACGGCTAGTAAAGATTTAAAAGACGAACAAACATGCAAAAACACTTAAAACTTCATGAAATGACTTTCAGAGCTATTGATTCAATTCATAATTCATCTCCTCGGACAATCATTTCATGAAGTTTTAAGTGTTTTTACGTGTTTGTTCGTCTTTTAAATCTTTACTAGCAATTGTCCAATTCGCAATAAACGCAACTATTTCACCCACTCTCTACAAATTTATTGTATTGGGCTCACTGGGCCTATATCCCACATCCTTAAGATTTGGGCTACAACTCGTGACCCTACAGTATCAAAGCTTAAGCTTCTTTCAATGGCGTCCAATTTTGAACCACCTTCATCAATAACCTCACCGCTTGAGCTTTCACCAATGGAAGATCCTCGTAGTCCATTTTTTTGCATCATGGTGAAACACTTGGTGCGATCTTGGTTTCTCAACCTTTGATGGAGGATAATTACCCTCCTTGGGCCAGAGCTATGAAGATGGCTTTGGATGCCAAAAGCAAGCTCGGATTTGTTGATGGAACAATCAATGCTTTAATGGCAGTCACTCCCCTAGAGAAGCAAGCCTCGTCAAAGTGCAATTCAATGATTTCTTCTTGGATCTTGAATTCTGTTTCGTCTCACATCACTACTATTGTAATCTATTGAGACATGGCTTTTGAGATCTAGAATGCACTCAAGAATCATTTTTCTCAAGCTAATGGACCACGAATTTCACAGCTTCAGAAGCATATTTCTACTATGATACAAGGAAATTCTACAGTCACTACCTACTTCACAAGGCTTCAAGCTTTGTGGGATCAATTACTGAATTTTAGGCCCTTACCTTGTTGTACTTGTGGTAAATGCTCTTGTGGTGTGAATGATAAGATCACCAATTTTCAGCATCAAGATTCTCTAATGCAATTCCTCAATGGGCTAAATGATTCTTACGCTTAGGTGAGAACTCAGATTCTCATGATGGAGCCTATTCCTTCAATAGACAAGGCTTTTTCTATGGTGATTCAAGAAGAAAGGCAAAGGTCTTTGGGATTCAATTTGGGCTCATCAGTTGAGACTACTACTCTTACTGTTAAAAATCAGAACTTTAATCAAGGTTTTGGATTTGCAAGCAATAATAGCAATACTTTCAAAGGAAATACTAGGAAAGGAAGGCCTATGTGTAGTCACTATGGTAAGGTTGGCCACATTATGGAAAAGTGCTACAAGCTAGTTGGTTTTCCACCAAGCTATAAGCAAAAGGGAAAGGCTACAATGGCTAATCAGATCGGTATTGAAGGTCATTCATCTCAGTCTAAAGTTGCATAGTAGAGTAGCAACAATTTTCCTTTTACATCTGAGCAATGCCAATAGCTGATTTCTATTCTTAACATTCATGCCTTCTCATTTGGTTCCAATGATGGTGTTCATTCAGCCAACTCTGCAATTAACCCAACTGCAACTTTAGGTAATTCTTGTGACTTGTTTCAAGAATCTATGATTTTAAGCATGCAACATTTTGTGTTTGTTGTCAATCCTGTCAACAGGACTGCCTTTAATAGTGAAACTTGGGTTCTTGATATTGGGACTACAGATCACATCATCCACTCCATCACTTTATTCACTAAAATCACTAGTTCAATATCTACTTTTGTTCAACTACCTAATAGTGAGAAAGTCACTGTCACACACATAGGAACAATTCAAGTAACTTCCACTTTGGTTCTTGAAAATGTTCTTTGTGTTCCCTCTTTTTCATTCAATCTAATTTTTGTTAGCAAATTGACCAAGTCCCTATCCCGTTGTCTTGTTTTTCTTTCAAATTTTTGTTCCATACAGGACCTTTCCTGTTGGAAAACGATTGGAGTGGGCAAATTGCACAACAATCTTTACTTGCTGCAAGCTTCAACAAATTGCAAATTTGTTTCAGGAGTTTCTTCTATTTTGCAGTTAGTTTTTATTTCCTTTGTTAATTCTATTTCTAATGTTCCTATTGTTTCTAAGCCATATCTTTGGCATCTTAGACTTAGGCATGTTTCTAACAATAAGCTCAATACTTTACACAATGTACTTCCTAATGTAATTTAGTTTCATGGCAAGAAAGATTGTGTTCTGTGTCCCATTGCTAAATAGAAAAAGCTCCATTTTCCTTCCTTTAATCATATTTCTGAAAATACTTTTGATATTGTACATTGTGATGTCTGGGGTCCTTTTGCCAAATCTACTCAAGAAGGTGTCAAATATTTCCTTACTATTGTTGATGATGCTACTAGATTAACTTGGGTTCATTTGATGAAATCTAAGTCAGATACTAGACCCTTGCTGGTTTCTTTTTACAATATGATATGTACTCAGTTTCACACCAAAATTAAAGTGTTTAGGACTGATAATGCTCTTGAATTTTTCTTAAAAGATTTTTTTGCTGCCATTGGGATTATCCATCAGCATTCTTGTGTAGCCACTCCATAACAAAATTCAGTTGTGGAGAGGAAATACCAACACATTTTGAGCATGGCTAGAGATTTAAAATTTATGTCCAATGTACCTCTTTATCTTTGGGGTGAATGTGTTCTTACTGATGTACATATCATAAATAGGTTGCCTTCATCTATTTTGAATAATAAGTCACCTTTTGAAAAACTTTATGGCCAAATCCCATCTTATGATCATCTCAAAGTTTTTGGTTGTCTTTGTTTTGCTTCAACCTTAGTCCACAATAGATCCAAGTTTGATCCTAGGTCTGTTCCTTGTGTTTTTCTTGGCTATCTTTTTAGTGTTAAAGGCTACAAGCTTCTTAATTTGTTTACCAAAAGAATTTTTATTTCAAGGGATGTGATTTTTCATGAAACCATATGTCCTTTCATCTCCACTCCTTTTTCATCTCCATCTCACTCAGATATCTCTTTACCTCATATATTTCCATCAGTGGCATCACCCTTTAATCCTTTGAACTCTTTTCCACATTCTGATTCCATAAAAGATCCTATTCCTATTCAAAATCCCATCTCTACTATTGATACTCTGCCTGTCCCTATTATTCCTATTCAGGATTCTGTTCCTATCACAACTCCAGTCCCTGATCTTCCATCACCTCCTATTTCTAACTCTATCAACCCACTTGATTCTTCTCTTCCTTTCACTGATTCTCAACCACCTACTGCAGATATTTCTATTCCTAGTGCAAATATTATTCCTAGTCCCACTATTGTTCCTAGTACAAATCTTGTTTCTGTTGCTAATAATCCACCTTTGAGAAGATCTCAAAGGACCTCTAAACCTCCTAATTATCTGCAATCTTATAAGTGTAGCTCCGCAACTTGTGATCAATCTGCTCACTTCATTCCATCCATCAAGTCAGGTTCTTCTTCCACCACATCAGGTATCAAATATCCTTTATCCAATTATCTCAATTCTTCTCACTTGTCACCATCATATGCCAATTTCTATTCTCTTATTTCTAATATCACTAAACCCAGGTCCTATTATGAGGCTGTCAAGGATCCTAAGTGGCAAGAAACAATGGATGTAGAAATTGCTGCTTTAGAATCCAATAATACCTAAACTCTCACTCCTTTACCACCTCACAAAAAGGCAATGGGTTGTAAGTGGGTCTATAGGGTTAAATACAGATTAGATGGCAGTGTTGAGAGATATAAGGCCTATCTGGTTGCTAAAGGTTTCACCCAGTAGGAATGTCTTGACTATACTGGGATTTTTTCTCCTATTGCTAAGATGACCACAGTAAAAATCTTGCTTGCTATTTTTGCTGCCAGAGGTTGGCATTTGACTCAACTTGATGTCAACAATGCCTTCCTCCATGGTGATCTTCATGAGGATGTATATATGCAGCTTCCTTAGGGTTTTCACTATAAGGGGGGACTAGCTTGTAAGCTCAATAAGTCATTGTATGGACTCAAACAAGCTTCTAGGCAATGGTACTCGAAATTTTCATCAACAATTCTGCAGTATGGCTTTAGGCAATCCAAGTCAGGCTATTCTTTGATCATCAAGAAGTCTCAGAATTCATTCATGGCATTATTAGTCTATGTTGATGATATTCTTATTGTAAGTAATGATGTCAAGGCAGTATAGATCTCAAGGAGTTCCTAGACAAGAAATTTAAGCTTAAAGACCTTGGAAATTTAAAATATTTTCTTGGTCTTGAAGTAGCTAGATCAGAAAAAGGGATCACTATGTGTCAAAGAAAATATGCAATTGAGATACCAAAAGATGCAAGGATGACAGCTTGTAAGCCTTGCAAAGTTCCAATGAAACAAAATCTGAAGCTAAGCAAATATCATGGACAGTTGTTACCTGATCCTAGAATCTATAGGAGGTTGGTTGGTAGACTATGACCAGACCAGATTTAGCATACTCAGTGCATAAGCTTAGCCAATTTATGTCTAAGCCTAGAAAGCCCCATTTAGATGCAACTTACAAGGTTTTGTTGTATATCAAGGGATGTCTTGGTTAAGGAATTTTATTGTCTTCAAGATCAAATTTTCATTTAAAGGTTTATATAGATGCAGATTGGGCAGCATGTGTTGATAGTAGAAGATCAACAACTAGTTACTATGTTTTCCTAGGAGAATCTTTGGTTTCATGGAAATCTAAAAAGTAGTCCATAGTCTCTAGATCTTCTACAGAGGCAGAATACAGGGCTATGGCTGTGACAGTTTGTGAAAAAACCTGGCTGCTAGCATTGTTGAAGGATCTTGAGGTTTATCATCCACAACCAGCAATGCTTTTCTGTGACAATCAAGCAACAATATACATAGGGGAGAATCCAGTATTTCACGAAAGGACTAAACACATTGAAATTGACTGTCACTTGGTTAGGGACAAGATGCAAGATAGAGTGATTAAGTTGTTTTACACTCCTACTCACACTCAATTGGCAGATTTACTCACAAAAGCACTTAGTGCCCAACAGTTAGCTTCTTTGCTTATCAAGATGAGAATCATCAATATCCATGGTTCTAGTGCTCATCTTGAGTGGGGATGTAAAGATGTTAAATGCAAAGATGCTAAATCCAAAGATGCTAGAAGTCAAAAGAAGAAGGAAAAGAAGTTAGTGCAGTGAAGTGAAGTGCATTAGTGTGGTGAAGTGCATAAACTGCTGCATAAATGACATGAGGAGCTGCTTAAACTACAAGACTTGTTATGTATTGATTGTACTACATGTAGTTTATAGAAGATTAGTTATTTATGTTCACACGTGATTAATACACGTGCCAAACTGATTCCCTCATAATGTGGAAGTTAGTTTTCCTTTTCTGTTGCTTTATAAAATTATATATAGAACCTCTTGTACAGTTTTTCATTCATTGAGTAATAAGAGAAATCATTCCAAAAACTTCTCTCTTTTTTCTCTCTAAGCTTTCAAGCTTTTCTTTCTTTGTTAGCTTTCAAGCTTTTCTTTCTTTGTTCTCTATGTTCAACTCTTACCGTTCAATGATTTACTTGAGCATATTCTCACTTAATCCGACTTTAGCATCTCGCTCAAACAAAATTCTTCAGCTTACAAATCTAAGCAATCTTCAAACTAGAATTTAACCAAGTTCTACATTAGATAAAATACATCAAAAAACTTGAACTTTTTTACAAGCAAATCTCATGAAATGGGCCAACTTAAAATCTTCACAAACTCCCCATATGGAAATTTCGTAATAACATTTTAAAGACACGTCTACTATAGTAAGCCCTAAGAGATCATAGACTTACTAGGCCTAACCATGACTAACGAGACTTAATAAACTTTCAACAAGCAACTTGTCTTTCCTGAAATCATGAACAAACGTGGAATAACTGAATGATAATTATGTAAAAAATGGTAATTTACATTATTAGTGTGGGTGCCCGAGGACTAAGGATGAAGCTGAAGGGTCGCGTTATTGGCCTGAGGACCGAGGAGGAAGTTGAAGGGTCACAATAATGATGTGGAGATGTTGTAAGCCACAGGCCAAAGGGAAGAAGCCGCTCAAGGATGGGAAGAAACGAATCATGGTACTCTGAAACATTCTAAAGGGAAGTTAGGATCTGGAAAGAGTGGAAGACAGTGGGTAGTAGAGAAGCTTTAGTCCTAGCGTAGCCTGTTGCATCCGCATTAATTGGAAGACAACAGCTTTATCAGCCGCATTAATGAGGAAGTGACCTGAACAGTATAAACTTGAACATCAAAAAACTTGAACCTTTTTACAAGCAAATCTCATGAAATGGGCCAACTTAAAATCTTCACAAACTCCCCATATGGAAATTTCGTAATAACATTTTAAAGACGCGTCTACTATAGTAACCCCTAAGAGATCATAGACTTACTAGGCCTAACCATGACTAACGAGACTTAATAAACTTTCAACAAGCAACTTGTCTTTCCTGAAATCATGAACAAACATGGAAAAACTGAATGATAATTATGTAAAAAATGGTAATTTACATTATTAGTGTGGGTGCCCGAGGACTGAGGATGAAGCTGAAGGGTCGCGTTATTGGCCTGAGGACCGAGGAGGAAGTTGAAGGGTCGCAATAATGATGTGGAGATGTTGTAAGCCACAGGCCGAAGGGAAGAAGCCGCTCAAGGATGGGAAGAAACGAATCATGGTACTCTGAAACATTCTAAAGGGAAGTTAGGATCTGGAAAGAGTGGAAGACAGTGGGCAGTAGAGAAGCTTTAGTCCTAGCGTAGCCTGTTGCATCCGCATTAATTGGAAGACAACAGCTTTATCAGCCGTATTAATGAGGAAGTGACCTGAACAGTGTAAACCACAGCTAAGCAGATTCGAGATTCCTGCCACCATATTCTTCAGATGTGAAAGGTAACAAGTGTCAGAAAAGGAGGGGTTTAGGTAGAAATGGATGGTGAAGATGCGACAGAAGAGAGCTATATAATGAAAAGAAAGAGCATTGAAAAAGAGATCGAAGGGAAGAGAGAGAAAAAGGAATAGTGAGGAGCGTATTGGAGAAGAAAGGGAACAATATCATTTTCCACACGAATTCTGCCTCCTCGGGAGCCTTTGTGTAAAGCTTGATGCTCATTTATTTTTGAATACAAACATGATTCTTCCTTATAATTGTCTTCGGACAAAGCATATTGTTGTAGTTCTTTCCCATCTCTCACAAATTTTATCAATTTGGGCCAAGTTTTAAGGATACAACCCATTACTCTAAGTGGGCTCGGGCTACAAACTTATTTGGTCCTTACAATTAGAAATAGAATATGTATTTGTAATGGAATAACTATTCTTATTTATAGGTTTGTTTGTAAAATTGAATAAAACCACAAATCTACATTTCTAAAATAACTTTTTTTGAAGTTACATTTCTAAAATAACTTACCTATATAATTTACGATTATTGTGTAATTCAATTATCCTAAAATTACAAATAAATAATTTTTGCATACTATAGGATAAGTAGTTGTCTTGTTTTTGAATTTATAAAGTTTAATTTTTACACCTTTATTGGGTTTTTATTTATTTGTTTATTTTTTTTTATTTTTTTCCCTTTTGGGCCAGAAGAACTACTGAAAGAATTTGAATAATAAAACGGAGCAACCAAGCCCACTAGAGACTGAAAAGAAGAAGCAGAAAAACAAAAACCCCAAATTTGGGGTTTTATCACTTTATAGTTTGAGAGAGAGAGAGAGAGAGAGAGAAACCTAGGAGACAGAAACATCATGGACGGAGGAATGTCGTACCAGCGATTCCCGAAGGTGAAGATCAGGGAAATGAAGGACGACATGGTCAAGTTCGAGCTACGAGAGACGGACGCGAGTGTGGCCAACGCGCTTCGGCGCGTGATGATCGCGGAGGTCCCGACCGTCGCCATCGACCTCGTCGAAATCGAGGTCAACTCCTCTGTCCTCAACGACGAGTTCATCGCTCACCGACTCGGTCTCATCCCGCTCACCAGTGACCGAGCCATGAGCATGCGCTTCTCGCGTGACTGTGACGCTTGCGACGGTGACGGCCAGTGTGAGTTCTGCTCCGTCGAGTTTCACCTCCGTGCAAAGTGCCTCACTGACCAAACCCTCGATGTTACCAGCAAAGACCTTTACAGCTCCGACCACACCGTCGTTCCTGTTGAGTTCTCCGATCCCAATGACCCTGCCGAGCAAAGGTACCCTTTTTAGCCCCAAAAAAATGCGAACTTTGTTTGTTTCTCTTTGAGTTTTTCAGGGTTTAGAGATTTAATGAAGACCCATTTGGTTGTTTAGTTGGTTGGGTTTGAAATTTGTGAAAATGGTTTTGAAATAAAGCCCCATTTGGTTGTTTGGCCAAAATGAAACCATATTATGATTTATTGATGTTCTTTTATGTTTATGAAACTCTGCGTGTGCCTGTGCTTAGCTTAGTGTCATATATTTTGTTCATAGTCTGGAAAAAAGAGGGTTTGGGTAACATTTAGTCCCTATATTTTGAGATTGTTATATTTGAGTTGGTTTGTATTGCATTTAGAGGAATTATCATTGTGAAGTTACGTCGTGGACAAGAACTGAGGCTGAGGGCTATAGCCAGAAAAGGGATTGGTAAAGATCACGCAAAATGGTCACCTGCAGCTACTGTCACTTTTATGTACGAGCCAATGATTAGAATCAATGAAGACTTGATGGAAACTATGTCACTCGAGGAGAAAAGAACCTGGATTGAAAGTAGTCCTACCAAAGTTTTTGACATAGATCCCGTTACCCAACAGGTTCTATTTTTTTTTATCCAGTGTAGTGTTATTTTTTAGAATAAAATATATTTGCTCAATCTTATGTTTCTTATGCCTCTTTGTGTCTAGTAATATGCTTGAGCTTTGAAATGTGGGTTGTGTACTTGACTTGTTCTTTAAGTTTATTTCCTTAAGAGGGATTTCGCTTTGAGGATGCTATGATTCACTTTTATTTTATTTTAATTTATTGCCAGCAAGTTTTAGCTCAAATGCAACCTTCTTCCTTGATAGAAATAAGGTGGAGGCTGAAGGTTGTTGGTCTAGGCATCCTTGTGTTACTTACCAATAAAAATAATATAGTTTTACTCTCCTGTATGGGCCTCTTATCATGTTTCTGCTCATAGGGAAAAAGGTAGCAACAATGTTCTTTATTGGCTCATGTTTGTGCGGCCAAAGTAATATTAACGGTTACTTGGTTAGATAACATTAGAAGCCTTTGGTTATATTATTGTTCACTGGAAAGGCTGAAATGGGAAATTTTGTGGGTGTGCTATGTTGTTTGGACCAATGGTTTCTCCTTTTTATTACTGAATTTTCACAATCCTCAAATTTCAGCTTGGTTAGGGATATCTCAATGTTGTCTGTTAAAGGTCTGCAGTAGTTATTGTGGCATTTGGAATTCTTTCCTGACTTTTTTCTTGTGTTGCTGCATGTCGTGCTTGACAACTTCATGAGCTTGTGTGTATGTGTTTTTCAATGATTTATTTCCTATTATCATTGGGTCTCTGGATCATAGTGTAGGAAATATTAAATATTGATGTAATTGGACTTAATAATCCATGAGTATGAGAACATTTTAAGAAGCAATATCTAACTACTGGGGGTATAAGAATTTTGACCATGGAGAGAGAAGGAGAGAAAGAGGTGTTCAGAAAATTCTCATTCCTGGAGTGTACAATGTTTAGAATTGCTGGACAGCAGAATTGGGTGTCTTTTTTTTTCCATTTTAATGACATAATTGGTGACTTGTTACAGTTTTTTTTGACATATCAATGCTGCAACAAACCAGACTTTTGCCAAAAGAGATGGAAATTTAAAAGAACAAAGTTTATTTTAAATGGACAGTCCTAGGTTTAAAAGATTTGGAATATTTTCTAGTCTTTTACTTATATAATGTGATGGAACTATTGTTTGGGATTGTTCACAAGGATTAGAATCCGTATCTCATAAGGATTTTTTTGTGGTCATCTATTGTAATTCAGGTCCTAAAACATGAATAGGTATTAGGTGAGATGTCTTCTGGTGTGTCTAGGGCTGGCAAATAAGTTGATAGGACTGCTCAGATTAGGCTAATAATAAAAGTCTCAAACTTCAGTGTTAAATAAAATACCTTTATCCTTTCTTTCTCCCTCTCACTCTTAATTGCTAGCTGGTTCGTTGATATCTTCTCTGTTTCTTCCTCCATATACTCTTCTCTTGTTATTTCTTTCTTAAAACGAACGTTCTTCTTTTGGGGATATGGACAAGTATTGTTCTTGACTAATTTTGGATGAGACTTTTGAGCTTCCTGCTTGGGGCTGCTATCAAACTCAATTTTTCCTGGTTTGGTGCCATGCTTTTATTAAAAGTAAAATCAAACAAGAGCTATTAGGGAAATGAAAATGTAGGAAAAACAGTGAACGTTTACTTGATTCTTTGATCAATTAATTAATACAATGAAGCTCTGTAGGGTTGTACAAGAAACCGAACGCACCAACACCACTGACAGAAACCAACCCAAACCGGCCTCCAACGACAGCTACAAAAGGTGTGGGAGCCGGTGATCAGCCGAAAACTTGCTCACTGAAGGTGGTGAGGTGCGGTGTGGTAATAGGTAGCCGTTTATTGGCTACAGTGATAACAGACTTTGATCATGTAACTAACTACCCCACTAACCTCCTGAGCAATAAGACAAAAGCACATGGCCACTAATCTAACAATCAAGAATTCAAGATACAGAACTGCTACTATTTATAACTGAGAACGCTTTGTAGCTCAACAGCAGCCTGAGACTTGTGATGGAACAAGCCCAGTGAACAAATTGTTGTATAGAGTAACTACGTCTTTTGTAACTTGTTCACTTGTCTTCTTCAAGCTTTTCACCTTGCTTTTTAACAGCTTTTGACTTCTTTCTTTAATTTAAGTGATTTTCCATCTTTAGTTGAAGATGACTGACAATACTGAAGTCTTAGTTATTTCATTATAATATATGTTTATTGAGTAGAATTCTTATATGAGAGTGGTAGTGCTCTTTAGGTGGCTGATGCACTAATGGATTATTTAATCTGATTTTGCATTCCTAGTGATGATGCCCCTGCAAATGTGCATGAAAGGGTTCATTTTAATAGTGAGAACTTTGTGCATTGGTCTAGGTTCAGTCAGATGTGTACTACATGGCATGATCCTTTCTTTGATTGCATTGTTTGTCATTGTTACATGACTAAGTTTATATTGTTCTTTTTTATTAGATAGTAGTGGTTGAACCTGAGTTATACACTTATGATGATGAAGTGATCAAGAAAGCAGATGCTATGGGGAAGTCAGGGCTTGTGGAGATTGAAGCCAAAGAAGACAGTTTTATATTCACTGTAGAATCTACTGGTGCAATCAAAGCTTCTCAGTTGGTACTCAATGCCATAGAAATCCTCAAACAAAAGCTGGATGCAGTTCGCCTTTCAGATGATACTGTAGAAGCTGATGATCAGTTTGGCGAACTAGGTGCTCATTTGCGAGGAGGATGATGCTGTTTGTAAAAAGAAGATGAATCAATTGTTCCTTTTAGGTTCTAGGAGATCAATTGAATTTCATTAGGTTTTTGGGACTTGGTCATGTGCTGTACTAACTACATCTTCCATTTTTCATGTTAACTTGTGCTGTGCTACTTACTCCCCTCCAAAACAGAAACCTTTGATAATCTGTTTAAAGCAATGTATGTCCTTGGATCTCTGGATTAACCTATATTTTCTTTGTGAACTTGTCATGTCATGAGACGTTACCTACAAGCAAAACCTGTACACTCTGCTTACTAGTCGTCATGGCATTTAGCTTGTACTTAACTGCATATTACTTAACATGTATACTTGCGCTTATTGTTAGGTACTGTCACTTCCCAAGTTTGTACTCATTTTATCACTTGCATAATGCATTTTACTTTGCTGATCACTTGCATTGGTTGCTCTTAGAACTGTTAGGGCCAAAATGATCATAATGTTGGTAACTAAACATTCTAGAATATTTTTCAGTGCTAATGGCTGAGGGGAGTTTGATTTGAGGAGAGGGGAATAGAGTAAAGTTGGCCGAAAAATGCTATTTTTCAGGCAATTCTAGTTTACTCTTTTCCACTCTCTCAATTCAAATAGACCATAAAGTTTCCTGTGTTCACTTTGTTTTTTGTGTGGGTACATTTTTTTCCATTTTTTTATGGACTTAGCCTGTGTTTGGTTCATGTAAAATATTTTCTAGAAAATAAATATTTTCCGGAAATGCTATTTTCGGGAAAAAAAAAAATGTATTCAGGTTGTTTGGCTGTCTCAGAATTCGTTTTACGAAAAATCAATTCTAGTGTTTGATAATATTCTGAAAATACTATTTTCCTACCAATTTTTCACATTTTCTCAGCCATTTTCTCAGCTTCCAAACAAATTTTATATCACAAAATCCACCACCACCCACACATCAGCACTCACAGAAAATTCACCACCACTATCCACACAAAACCCACCACCACATAACACAAAACCCACAGAAAATCCACCATCCACACCACCACAACAACAAAAAAAAAAAAAAAAAAAAATCAGAGGAGGACGACGAGATCGAGAGGGCGGCTCAATCGAGACGACGATGAGATCGAAGATGATGATCTGACCCAGAGGAGGACGGCGCGATCTCGTAGGCATGAACTTGGCGCCGTGATCCCGAAGGCGTGATCTTGGCGCGATCGAGAGGGTGGCGCAATCTTGGCGCAATCGGTGACGAAGGAGGCGACGAGATCAAGGACGAAGGAGGCGATGGCGACGAGGACGGCGATCTGACCGGCGAGGATGTGCTTCAGGTGGAGTGTGCTTGGGCTCTCTCTCAGTCTCTCTCTTCAGGTGTGTTTTCCAGAAATCCATTGAAGGTAAAATGAGTGTAAAATATTTTCCGTTCAAAATGTCTTATTTTCCGATCAACGTGAATCATATTTTCCGTTAACCATATTTTCCATAGGAACCATACACCGTATTTTCCGGAAAATCATTTCCGAAATCAGTTTGAATCCAAAACAAACGGAGCCTTAGAAAATATCATATGTGTAAACTGGGTAGGGATATTTTAAGTTGAAAGCTCTATCATGCAATGGTTCAATGAATATGGGCTCTGATCGAGCCAACTATATAAGTATATGATATTTTGCTTTAGGATGTCCTTTGTCTTGGAGGATATTATTTAAAATTTGGAATGAAGATCACTGTTAGTCTGTAAGTATACATGCTGCTAGTTCGTGTGAAATTTCAGATGATTCTTCGGAAATCTGGTTGAAAAATCAGGACAAAATCATAGCATTTAGTTAATATTTCCAATCTATTTAGACTTGGTTTTGGACCGAATCTCTTGATCTGATTTCAGGTTACTTTAGGTGGTCAAGCCTGGTTGAATGGACTTGAGTTGCAACTGCTTTAATGCCCAAATTAGAAATCAAGCAGTGTGCTTGGTTATCAGGAAAAGCATACCTCGGAACTCGTTTGCAAACGTCCACTTATTTGGTGTTTCCAAACAAATTAATAATTTTCAATAGGGAAGGATATCATTTTTAGACAACTCAGCTCGGAAAAAGACTTGTGTTAATTTGTTTAGCAAACAATCCAAACTCAAATCCAAGTTTAGGCTCATCTATTAAACGAGTAAAGCTCAAACATAGTAATATGTTTGTGAATATGATACTCAATTTAACTATATATAATGTTATATTTTTATAGATATATGTCTAAAAATATGCTTATATGTATAGACCTAAAATTGGATTATATAAGTTTATAAATAGTTTCATATTATATCAATTTATTATTTGTAGTTTATTGATAATATAAATAGTCAACTTGTAATAAAAATTTCATAGATTTATGAACAAGTAAAAAAATTCTAGTCATAGTTTTACTATATACTAGTCGTAGTCGCAAACCTGAGCGATCCATGGAAAAATTTGACCAATATAGACCGAATTGAATCAAATAAACCAAACTAGACCGAGGTGGACAAAATGTACCAAAATATACCAAATTGACTAAAATGCTATGCTAATGTGGCTTAGTATGAGTATAGTAACAATAAATGCTATGATTAAGCTTTTGGATATTATGTAGGTATAGATAAATGGGAAAAAAAAAAAGTTAATCAAGTAATTCATAAATAAGTTTAAGTTTATTTGACCAAAAAATGAACCAAGCTTAAATATGTAATCTTATTTGGTGATGAACTCTAATTTGACTTGTGTTTGAAATAAAACTAAATGATCATGTCTGAACTTTTAACACTCGACTCGACTCGACTCAGCTCATTTACTGTCCTAATTCAATTTTCCCACCTCCACAACATACAATACACCCGTCATTATCATACTATGCTAACGCTTAAACTATCAAAGCTTTCATTATGTAATTTGAGCCATTTCACACCACCATTTTAGTTTAACAACCCGTCGGCGGAAATACTATTCCTATGTTAGATTTCTTCCACCAATTGCTGCGGGGTTTTCAATTCCAGTTTCAATTTTTTTATATTTCAATTGAAATAACAGCACTATAAGTTACAAATTCTAGCTGTGTTGCAACATGTTCACCTGCGTGTGTACTAGGAAAAAGTCACGGGTTCTGTTCCTAATAAGAGAATATGTGGGCCAAATACCAATTTATCTCCATTCTAGGACAGGGAGTGGTCTAAAGCCAGAACAAGCATAGGTTAAAAAAGAACAAACTCTACGATTCTATGGTTTCCCTGATGTTATCACTCCATTTTGAAATCCTATGAGATGAGATTTGAAAACATGTCACCATCATCTACATCCTTTACATGCAATTCTGATGGTGCTACTGCTCCCTCTATCTCTTTGGACTAACAGACTAACACCATGTTTTTGGCATCTACATCCTTATTGGTCTATCGTCCTTAGTGTGTAGGCCAAGGTTATCAAAATCGAGATCTTATGTAGGATCATAGGAGGTAGGTAAGATCGTAGATCTTAAGATCGGATCGTGGATCGTAAAATCTTACATTATTTGAGAAAAAAACAAAAAATACACATTGGTATGTTAAATAATCACATAAATTATTCATTCATTGATATAATTACCATACATCACTACATCTAATTGTAAGCATCATTTAAAGAGACCAAAAATCTCAAAACGTGACATTCTATTGGGATATTTTTTATTTGGGTTCAACTAACACTCTCTCTACATTAGAGTGGAAAAACTTAGTCTATTGGGACTTTATTTTTCATTTGGGTCCAACTGAGCTTTCTGTCAAGTTAAAGAAAATTACAAGAAATCAAGATCGTTTGGGATTGTCAGAATCGTACGATCCTACCGATCTTGAATGATCGCAAAGATTCTTGAAAGATTTAGATCGTTTTGGGAATGTGAAATCGTAAAATCGTAGGATTGTAAGATCCAGATCGAAATTTTGACAACCTTGGTGTAGGCCCTTGCAATCACAATTCACAAGAAAGTGAATTTCATGTACTAATATTGAGGTCAATTTTTGTAGATTTTGACAAGATAACGATTATGGTAAATGCCTAGAACCTATTATAGATCTTGAGTCACATAATAGAAGGTAAAAACTTGTACATAATTATGCAGTGTATCATACTATGACGACAAATACACCAAGCTCAAAAGTATTATTGTGAACTAGAAATGAATTATTTATCATATTTAGGGTATTTTCATAAACAACTTATTTAGTTGAAATTAAAAACTTTTTTGTTGAATGTGTGTTAAAGTATCCTTATACTTTAAAAATAATTTAAAAATGTGAGAAAATACAGAAAAAAAATAAGGTTTAAAAAAAAAATTCAACTTATAAAATCATACCAAACACACTCTTGATGTCTTGTAGGTGTTATTGAACCGGGTAACTTTGAACAAATGTGGCCTTTTGTTTTACTTGTCACCTAACACTTCAACTCAACACCCTGTTTAAAATTCTAAATATTTGTTGATGAGAGGGGTTGGTTTATTTTAGCCTGTCAAAAGATACCCAAATCTTTGTCTGCGAAACTAGACATACCTGCAGTTTGGCAGCTAAGTCTTGGATTGGGACATACATGCCATGTCTGACCACTCAAAACATCTAAAGCTGCTATTGTCCTTTTTTTTTTTCTGACCCTCTAAAAGGACTGTTGAGGCCTGAAAGCAACCTACCAAGCTTAGAAATCAATTTCACCCCTTAATCAGAAAGAAAAGAAAGTTTACCAAATAAAAATGTAACATTTTTCGTAATGTAAGTTTTAATTCAATATAATATCACTTTTGGAATAGTTAATTTTTAGGACAAGATTTCTCTCAAAATTAATTTAGAAAAAAATTCTTCAAAATTATTTTTATATCTTTTTATTTGACGTGAATCTTAAAAATTTAATTATTGAATTACATTTTTTTATATATTTTTAATACGCATGTCAAATTTTGTTTAAATAAAATGTTAAACTATTCAATCAATAAACTTATTTTTTATACATGGTTATACCATAAAAAATTAAATTTTAAATATTTGATTAATGATATGACTATTGATCTATAATCTTTTTGAAATTTTACAAGTATAAAGAATATAATAAAAGCATTAAATTCAAAGGTTAAATTTTCAAAATTCAAGTTTAATATAAAAATAAAAGAAGAGTTTGAATAATTTATTTCCAAACTAATTTGGAGATAAACATTTTCCTAATTTGTATTACTATTATTATATATTCATCGTAACAAATCAAATCAACAGTTTTTGCATGCTGATTATTTATCTGCTTTACAAATCAAGGACCACAAACATAGCACTGGCTTGGCCACTTGATGAAAGAGTAAATTTTGAATATATTGAATGCTACTTGGAGGACATATTACTTTCTACATTTTTTTTTTTTTTTTTGAGATATCCTTTCTACATATTTGACATTGTGGGGCATGGGCTCAAGCAAGAAAATAATTTGAGGTCCCAGTCGAAGATTTTGAATTAATGGTTTAATTGACTTGCATATTTATTGATTTTGAGGACAATGTCATTCAAGGTAGGTACACAAACCCAGATGTCATAAACAGCTTGAGCTAAGTTCATTTACTATTTGTTTGCTGATCAACAATGCTTATCAATTTAGACTTTAGACAACTCATACTCACCATTACCAATCAGCTTTTCCTCTATTGGCACGAGTCTGGGAGGTGGTTCGTAAGCTCTTAATAACTTGATAAGAAATAAAAGAGTTCCATCTGAACATACTTCAATTCTTTTGCTGGGCACCTAATTAATTGCAGGTCAATGGTTCAGTCAACACTGGGCTTCACAGGGTTAGGCTCATGGGCATGCTAGTTTTGGTTTCATATAGGCATATTCATATAGCTTATTTCCTTAAAATAATATTATATATATAATCTTTTGCAATAATTTGTCACATCAATGGATATAAAATTTTTTTTTTCCAATTTTGTGTGTTTATAGACTTTCTCCTTAAAATATAATGTAAATTATACCACTTATTTTTTAGATTTTACAAAATGATGTCCAAATGATTTTTTTATAAAATGGCACTCTACTTGAAGTTTGTATAAATATGATAGTTAAATTTTGTAGTTTTTGAATTGAGTTTTTTTTTTTTTTTTTTTTCCTCAACTTGCAAGATTACAAGAAAGTTTGAGGTTTTTTTATTTTTAATGAGGATATTTTTCAATGACCTATATGGTGACGAAAATAATGGGCCTTTTACTTATTCTCTATGACTCTATTATGGTTATTACATAAGCTACGTTGCAATTAATATATTTCTTTTAGTATGAAGTTTCAAAAATTTGTACATAAAAAAATAATAATAAATGAGAGAGAGAGAGAGAGTCAAGCTTTGATCGTGAATATGAAGGATGAGTATGGCCAAGCTCGCAACAATTTGATTAATTATGCTAAAGTACTAGGTCAACTTGTGCTTGGTTTGAAATGAATTATTGGCAAAGCTTTAGCAACCTAGTACTTTTGCTCAATTTTTTTTTTTTTTTTTAAATCCCTTTAGCACAAATCCAAGATTTCAACATTCGAACAGCATAATTGAGTTTGGACCACATACATGTCAAAATTTTCCCAAGATGATACCTAAGATATACGAGATCTATAGCATATATATATATATATATATGCATCTTGTTGATGATGAATTTGATTGTACAAGTTGAAGACAATTCTTCAGTATGTCATGGTGGCTAAACGGTTTAGATTTTTGGCAATACATGAGTTGTGACCACCTTGAATAAGATCCATTCCTATCACATTGGATGCCGATTGTGTAGTATCCTGTTCACCAGACAATATGAAAAGAAGTTTGGGACAATAATTCGATTCACGCATTGGATGTGCAATGCAGGCAAGTTGACAATCGTTTGGGGCCTCCATTCTGATTTTCTTCGATGTCCCTTTGCCTTCTGGGACCCTATTGGATATATCATAGTATCATATTGGATTGGTTTTTAGAGTTTTGAGTCCTAAATATTAACATGTAATGTAATAATGGTAGAAACTTCCATCAAGTAGAAACATCCAACGTTTCCCCACATATGTTTCAGAGAAAAACATTTTACTTGTTTTAGTTAGTAGTTTCACCATGACAACAGCAACCAAAAAAAAAAGATTAGTCGGGGTCAAAATTTCTGTAATACTCTTATCAAGTATCAACTATGATTCTCAAACATATAAACTGTTTGAATACAAACCAGTTTTTTATGCTCAAGGCAGATTGGCTCACTTCAATAAAGAGGATATGCGTTTGGTGCAGCCAGGGACAGAGCCAGAAATTTTAATTTGAGGGAGCCAAGTTGTGATACTAATATATTAATCAAGAGTTAAGACAAACCTCTACACAGAGAATTTATCATCTTATAAATTTTAATGAGTATATAAAAGTCATATATTTCTTCTATTAGATATGTACAAAATTTTATCATTTTCTACATAGTTTAATTTGTTAAACCTCTTAAATTATATGATTTTAATATAATTTTTCTTACTTTTAAGAGTAACATCGAAATGACTCAAAATTTAGAGGGGGTCAACTTCAATTTTTACATGCTACATTCTTTAAAATGTAAATAATATACATACTATAAAATAATTTTTTAAAATTTTGGGGGGCCTTGGCCCCCCACCCTTGTGTGTGACTCCGCTACTATGCAGCCTAACTTAATACTACTTTAATATGAAATGCACAAGATAACGATGATAACAACAACATTAAAATACTTCTATTAAAAATCGACGAACCATTTTTTTAGGATGATGTATGCTTGGTGTTCCCATAAAATGTAGGATAAATGTGGTCGCGTTTAAATTAGAACATGTTTTAAACTTTTTTGAATCTTTTAAGTTCATTTTGACAGTTGAGTAATCTCAACACTTCCCTCATTTTGTTGCCAATGGTTCCCAACGTTATAGTGTTCCCATATTTCATTTTATGCTTCCTTTTTCCATGTTGGCTATTATACCATTATAGTCTGAAGTTTAGAACCTCAAGATAGTTTAGACACTTATTAATTAACTTACAATCAAATTCACTCTTTAGCCCTAGGGTGATGGGGGTGCTAATTGGAAAGTAGATGAGTGAATGAGACTTAAAACTCTTAATCCAAGTCCACATCAAAGAGAGTACTATAGTCTTCAATATAACTTTGGGCATTTATAAGTATATATCTTCAAAAGGAGACATAATACAATCAAAGACCTTCCTTTGAGTCCCTTCTTGTTTGAGGAAATAAAGGCCCCCTACAACCTAAGGGCCAATCATGTAAAGAGCTATTACACCATAGTGGACCAAACCAAAGCCAGTCATATATACCAATTCATACCCCCAACTTTGATTCAGTTTTTAGGATGTCATTTTCCAAGATTTTTAAATAATGTCCCCTGGATTTTCATAAAATGATATGCAGTGTGTGCTAAACAGCAAGTTTTAACGGGAAAATTAGTTTCATATGGTTAATATGTTTTACCTTTAGGTATCTTACATATGAATTAATATTGTACCAATCAATCGATTATCCAGTATTGCTTTCTTTTATGAGCCATTGATGTAGACAAATTATGATTTTGTCTTGGTCTAGAGTGAGATTGAAAATCCTAAAACATCACTCTCTCTTCATAAGCCATACTTTAAGATCATAGAGTGCATTAGAGTATCATTTTAAGATACAAGAAAGCAATATTTTTTTTCACTGGGGTGTACTTCCCATGTCAAAGTTCATTTTTGGAGGACATAATATTGAAAGTTTGGGATCATAACATTTTGAAATGGCTTCCAGTCAAAAGGACAATTGATTGCCCAAGAGCTAAAGATGGCAGGGTCTATAAAGTAACCCAATTGTATGTTCTTACTTTAAATGCCCATTGATGTTGTTTCCATCTTCTACAAACAAACACACCCTTCTGAGAAATAAGACTGTGTAAGAGAGACTAGAGAGAGAGAAAGGCCTATGGTCCCATATGGTCCTCTTCTTTGTTGTCCTTCAAAGCTTTACAGCTGTGAGCAAGAAAAAGATGGAAGAAATTATACTTGAAGGTTTTGGTGCAAATTTGATTTCATGTGATTTCATTAATGAACCAATAACAATCATAGGAAAAAGAGATGTGACCAGGTCAAAAAAGAGGGTTTTCAGATCACTAAAGCTTTTTTGTAAGAAAATAAATTAAAACAACATTTATAAAAAGAAAACCCCATCATATTATTATTCTACAATTATTGGAGTGGGGGCAGACTGACCTCATGAGCTTTGGTCTTTGGGAGCAAGCTGTTTTCCTTTGAAAAAACACACCATCTCTCATGAATCATGATCATCACTAGCAATAGCATGCATCTTCTGCCCTCAATACTCTTCCAACCTTTTAAAGTAGAGAACCAAAAAATAAAAATAAAAGACCAAAGACAATCTTCCCAAAAAATCAAAGATTTTGTCTCCCATATTCAAAATCCCCACCTCTTGCCTTTTCAACTTTTGAAGGTTTAGTGCCTATCAAATGAAATCAAAAACAAAGTCTCTCTCTTTGCCTTTGTTTTGTGGGAAGACTTTCCGTTTCTTAGGTAAAATGTCATTGCTTAAGGGATTTATATAAGATTTTTTTTATTTATGTTGTAGATATAACAAATTTTATAATTTACAACCTAAAAATGTCACTTAAGGTACGTTTGGTACACTGAATAGGGATTACGACAGGAATTATAATCTTTATTACTAGTAATAAAGTGTGTTGTAATGGAATAACTAAACATATTCATTAGTTTAGCTATGATTTATAACATTAGAATGAAACTTAACATTTATTTTAGGAAATATCTTACTCATACAATTATATCTCTTTAAAAATTGTTATTTTTAAATTTAAGAGAGATATATGTGTTATTTTTTATGATTTTTTATTTTTATAATTGTTAGATGTATATGGAAAGTTTGTTTATTTGGAAATATATTAAGTTTTGAAATTATTGCACTTACTAGGGAATAACTAATGCCACCTTTTAAAGAGAAATAGTTATTCCTCATTTTGAAGAATAGCTATTCATATGGAATTATTATTCCTAATAATAAAAACATAACCAAATTAAGGAATAACTAAACCATAGGAAAAATTATTACATTACAACGCCTATTACAATCTACCAAACATGCCCTTAATGATAAGACATTTTTGTGACTCATCACCATACAAATTTAAGGTTGTGGGTTTGAGTAGTAACAAGTCCCACTATTGCTTGAGTGGTTCCATACCATATCAAATTCGGGTTTGAATGGGTCGGAGTAGTGGTCACGCCTGCAAATCAAAAAAACAAATATAATAAAAAAATTACACTTTCTTATAATTTGTTGGAGTAAAAGTATATAATTATGGCAATATCATTTTTACAAGAATCATCACCAACATCATTTTTATTGTACAAACATTGCAGTTTATCATTTCAATAATTATGATTTTTTTTAAATTAGCTATGTTATTAAACTAATTGATATTTTTACACTATTACAATGAATAATTGAAACGCGTTACAAAAGAAAAGTTTAAAATATGTTACCTCTTTAGACTGCCACCATTTATTTTTTTTAATGTGAATTATTTAATGAGAAAATTATTTTGTGAGAAAATCTTGTTCACCCTTAATGCCCACAATAATTCTTCTTCTTCTTTTTCTATAGTAATCACTTGATCAAAAATTTAATTGACATAATAATTTCCAAGTACACATTGCGTAATAATTTAGATGTGCGTGTTTAGCAATAACTATTGCTATCTAGTAAAATTTACAAACAAAAAATTGTGTTTAGATTAAACTTTAAAAAAAAAAAAACACTTATTATTCTTGTGAGACCATACTATGAGAAATTCTTTAAACATACCTTTTATTCTTTCGGTATATATATTGAGTACAATAGTTATTATCAAAATAATTTCAGCACGTGAAAAGTTTATTCAATATAAATTATTTATAAGCATGGTTGTGTTCTATAATAGTGACAAAATTTGCTCTAGCAAAAGAAAATCCTAAGACATATTCACACTCTCAAATCTCAAAGCCATGTGAATGTGGAGAAAATCACGTTTCAATAATTATATTCATTATGTATTTTCTTCGATTTTGTAAAAATAATATTAGCATATAACACGTGAAAAAAGCTGAGTGAACTTCTTCTTTTTTTTTTGCTAAAAAAAAAATAAAGATAAAGGAAAAAAATAAAGCAAAGAGAATAAGCAAAAGGGTGGATGGGTAATGCATTTTCCATTAAGAATCCACTAAGTTGAGCATCATGAATCTCTACCACCACGCAATATAGATGGAGAAAAGATAAGAGAATGTTAACTTTTTTTTTATTATTTTTGATAATATGTGAACTTTATATGTGGTTATACCCACTTTCACATTAACTTTAGCTTGGAAAGATTGTAGGGTTTATTATATCCGAGTTAGTCTAATCCAATGAGCATGCATAAAAGAAAGATTGGACTAAATAAAGTCAAGCAGTACTGCAACACAGTGCTTAAAAGCTGAGGTAAAACTAAAAGCAAACTGAAGCTTGCAAGCATTCTTTCTTGTTAAAAGTGCGTGCACTACAAATTGAGTAATCACGGTGGCAAAAGCATGACGGTAGTAATAACGTGGGTTTTTTTTTTTTTTTTTGGCCTGATTTTATTATCATCAAACCTAAAGATATTAATTAAATAGCATTTAGAGTTTTTGAGATTGGAGTTCAATGAAAGAACTCAAGTCTTCAAAACTCAAATTCTAAGTTATGGCAATCAATGTAGATACTTGAGTTCCTATAATGAATGAATACAGAACGTATATACACTCTTACCCATCGTTTCTTCTCAAATTAAAGAGATTAGAAGTTGTGTTTTTAAATATATTTTTGAGCAAATTAATGCAATTTTTTTATTAAAAAAATTAGGTTACAACTAAATTTGTAGAAAAAAATTTTCATTTTTTTTTTTTAATAAATGGGACTTAAAAATTTTTGAAAAAAAATCACATTAATTTGCTCAAAAATATATTTTTTTTAAAAAAAAAAATTGGTTTATACTTTAACAAAATTATCTTTCACTTATAAGCATGACATCACTTACTTATATAAAAAATAAAAATAAAATAAAAAACTTAACTGCCAAAAAGACCTATTTTTAATAGGAAAAGTTAATCAATGCCGTAGAGACATTGGTTTAGAAAATATTTTTAGAAATATTTTACGAGAAAAGAAAAAAAAAATCTAGTTTTAATGCCCTAAAGTACCTATTAACTAGACCCATTTAATATTCAAATCTAACATTTTTTTTAATGACTTAAGGAAAGTAGGAAACAATGCAGCGGTCCAGATGGTGTTGAATATCTGAGGTATCTTTTTGAAAAAAAAATTGTATAGAAAGAATATATAATCTTTATGAAAAATCCTAAGTATACAACAATTTGTAAGTTGTGAATGGTAATACTTTTACTTTTATATGTTCTAATTACTAATCTTTTTGATTTTACATCAATCGTAACAATTAACAAACATACTCATAGTTATAGTTGTGATTAAAAAAAACAATTGTAAACTTTTTATAAGTAAATATTTTTTCTTTTTTTAATATGGTAAAGTCTTTGGGACTTGGGGACCACTCCCAACACCATCTCCTCCCATTGGAGACCGAGAGGTAGAAGTATTATCCAAACAAAGGGTTAGGAGTTATGTAAGTAGACTTATTGATTCTTTAATTAATAAATTAAAGGACTGAGACTTCTTCCCCTATAATCATAGAATTTTGTTCATAATTAACCCTACAAAGATAGGCTGTGCTTAATAGGTTTTTATTACACCCAAAAAAAAAAAAAAAGTTTTTATTATATGATAAAGAATGAATGGTAAACACGGATAAGTACAATAGTTGGTCGGGATGGCCGTAGTTAATTATCAAGACAGAACTTTCTTAATTAAATAACCATTTTCTTTGTTTTGGAATACAGATCTCAAAATTTTGATGTCTGGAAGTAAACATAAAACACATGGAAATCCACCAATTTCCCTAGCGGGAAATAGTTTTTTTATGCATTTGGGTTATTACTGCATCTGCATACATGCATAAAGAAAATAAATTTGATTTGGGCAACACCCTATAGCCAAAAAGCATTGGGGAAAAAAATAAATTACCGATTTTTTGTGCTAAAAAGGAAAAAAAATCTTTGCTAAAAGTGAAATTATTACTTTTTTACTTTTTTCTGTTATCAAAAATTATATGATTTCATGAAGCACAATGTTGGGAGAAAAAGCAATGACAACAATATATCATAATTATCTACAATATGTCATTGTCACCGAGTATATGAAGAAATTAAATATATCAATTGATTTATCAAAAAATATTATAATATATACAATTAAAACTAAAATATCAATCATCACAAAAATAATCCATCCATATTAGCAAAATATTGGTCTAATCAAGAAGATTATTTTAAACCTTCCAAATAGGGATTAAAGCGAGATGTGGTGGAAAAAACCTCTTGTTAGACACGAGTGAGACAGGTTAAGATATGACTAAGTGAAAATATTTTGACATCCTTAATGAGCTGGTATGGGTGTAACAAAAATGAGATGAAGGAGAGAACAAAGTAAAATTTTTGAAAGGAGAGAGAGAGAGATCTTGGAGTGATGATGATGATGATGATATTTATATTATAATTAAACTACATATATAAATACTTTAAATTAATGCATAATATGGCTTGGCTTGGGTCAGTACTCTAGTGTATAGAAGCCAACATGATACAAATAAATGTTCAAAATTGATCAAGTGTTCGTATTGTGCCTTATCTAGTGTAAAAGCTTTTGCTCGTATAATATACATATATACACTCTCAGCAAGATGAAACAAGTCAAAGAGTATAAACGAGCTAAGTAAGGTTGAGTAGTGAAAACTCAAGATTGTTTCTTTAAATTTATATCGAACGCAAGCTGAGCTCAAGTTCAGTACCAAACAAGAGTATATGTTCAAGTTTTTTTTTTTTTTTTTTTTTTATAACATTATATGTTCAAATTTAATTCATTTACTTGTAGGAACAAACTTAAACTTGTTTATTACTCATAAGCTACTTGATTAACTTATTGTTTTCTCACATATAGAAAATGCTACGATTAAATTTTGTTACCCTTTTACAAATATATGCCAATAATTAATAACTAAACTTATAATTGAAATTATATTATTTGAGTTAATTAGATAGAATTATTTACTTTTATAAATCTAAAAAAACTAGATTCAGCAATACTATATTCCTAAGAAATATATAATTTTACTACAAAATGAACTATTTATATAATTAATAAGTTAAAAATAATAATTTGATATCTTATTAACTTATTTCAAAACTTATATAATCCAATTTTTAGTTCATATAAGTATATTTTAAACGTCTATACATATAAACATATAATATAATATATAATTTAATCAACCCTCATGTTCATGAACACATTATCATATTTAAACTTAGTTTGTTTAATATTCAAAATCAAACTTTAATTGAAGCTTGACTCATTTGCTAAAAGTTAAACAAGTATTTTTCCTAATCGATTTCCAATTATATATCCATAAACAACTTTGTTTGATTATGAGTTTGAACTGTGTTCGAAATAAAATTAAATAAACAAACTTGAATGTTTTAGTTCTCAACTTTGTTCGACTTTTTTACAACCTTAGACAAAATCTATACATTCAAGATCTGGCATTTTACTTGAAAATTAGATAAGTGTGCTTAGACAAAATCTATACATTCAAGATCTAACATTTTACTGGAAAATTAGAGTAAGTGTGTGTTTGGATCGAGGTGAAAAATTAAAATTATTTTACTATTCAGCTTATTTCCACTACTATTTATAGGCCTCATTTTTTGATATTATTCATAGCCCTACTATATTATTTCAACTAACTTTTACTTTTATCTACAGTATTTTTAATAATAAGTTTTCAATTTCAACCAAATAAACAGTATCCAAACCCACATTAAATATTGAGAAAATAATCCATACAAAAAGTGCATTCACGCACCTCCAAAGACGCGTAAAGCGTATGTAAACACAGTGATAGGCTCCTACACACTTATAAAGCCAAAAAAGGGTGGAAATCTTAGAGCAATAGATGATGGGTGTTTTTTAGGTCAGTGATTAGGTTATGGGGAGAGAGAGAGAGAGTCAGAGAAAATTACGGTCATATCTCTCAATTCTCTCAATCTTATTACACCAACAAAGGGGGAGTGTGGGCTCTTGGAACGAGGTCAAACTCCCCAATCAAAAAAGTCTCACATAAAACCAAACCCCTCCAAAACCCCACTGGCCGACAACCTTTTTCTCTCTTCACATGCAAACAATGAGACAACCAAACCCATAAATAACAACATTTTTCCTTACCTTAATTAATCATGACTACGGGATTATTTTTGTTAACTAGATTTTGGGTTTTTGTTTGGGACCCCTATCTCTATCTGTCGCACTGTGCCTGTGCCACCACACTAACTGTAGCTTCCCCACCCAAATTTAATTAATGAGAAATGGAACAGAAATCATATCATACAAATGAACAAAATTTGCTCTGAATTTATTATAGAATATGATCATATAAATATGTCCAAATGGAGTATTGTCTAAAAGAGAGACTTCAGTAGATGGAGAAGCGTGCCAAAAACATATACAGAGAGAAGAAGACGACGAATATATATTGTTCATCAATGCCAACTAATAATATAGTCCCCTTTCTCTTCCTGCAAAATGCCATTCATTTCCCTCTAAATTGCATTTGTTTCCTCTCCAAGAGATTGAACACATGGTGGACACTGTATTGGAAATGCTGCCATGTATGGGCTGGAAAGCATTTCAGCATGCACCAAAAGAGAAATTACTCATAATATTTTTTTCTTTTTTTTTCTTTTTTTTTTTGGAGAGAGAGAGAGAGAGAGATCATGGTGGGCTGCCAACAATGCCTACAGAGACTCGGTTGAGTGATGGCAATTTCATTTGCTGTTCATGGGCTCTGCTCTTCTTGAACAGAGGCTCTGGTGATGAATAAACTGAGGACCCCACAGCCCAAGAATCGTAGGAACTATCCGAGCTAAAAACAGCATCAATTACACCACTTGGGCTATCAGGAACTTGTTCATACTTGCGCTTGTGACTGTGAGGGTTATTATGGGCGCAATTATAGGCATTTGATAGCTCAAGGATGAGATTGCAGCAGTCATTTACTTTTTCCTGTTACAATTGCAGATGGGTAATCAAGATCAAATCATGTGTATTAATAGCTTCACGCTTAAACTTAATTCTAAGAGAAGCATTAAAGTTCCAAAAACTACTTAACTCAGTAGGCCAGAGAGAGAGAGAGAGAAAGAGAGGGACCTTGCTTATTTTAAGGACATCCAGAAGTTGGTGTTGGTATTCCATGGAATTACGAGGCTCAACTTGGTCTATAACGTGCATCATAGTAGCAGTGGCCAATACAGAAGGAAGATAACCGATGAATCTTGAATCTACAAAATTTGACAAAACGTATGCCAAACGATAAGAAACCAAAAGGGAACATTTCTTTGGTATTTGTTTTTATCGAAAACACTAAGCTTTTGTCAAATGGGATTTGAGGAACCGTTATAGATGCTTACCTGAAACCACAGAGAGAAGAAGAAGCTCACAGCGTCTCAGGAATTCCCAGTGGAGATAGGTCTTCAAGCCAAGCCTCCTTATGATGTGATCAAGAAATGAGAGTGGAGTCACAGGGTGCATCTTCCACTGAAGGGTTGAAAGCACTAAAAGCTCCATTCTTTGAATAGCTTTGGTCTCAAACACATACTTTGAATCCTCCACCTGAAACAGAACAAGACTCAGATTTATCTTTCAAAAACAACAAAAAGACACTAAATTGGATGATACATATAATATATATTGGTTGCATTTGAACGTACTTGGAGATCTAAAAGGAGTGGCACATCGGTCTCTTCAACTTTTGCAGCCAAAGAGAGACAAGTCACAGCCACGAGCTGGATCATCCATGGCTTATCTCTCTGAAAATGAAGGCTTGTGAGAAACCTGTCGAGATAGTTAATCGCTAAGATTGCTGTGAGAGCTGAGAATCCGTAATGGGAATTGACTTTGAGCATCCACTCCACAGCTTCACGACGAGCTACAGAGAGAGCAGAGTCTGTTTCCACGTTGTCATGGTTTAGTTGCTGTACTAGCTCTTTGGAGAAGAGAGATTGAAGCTCCTCATCTTCCCAGAACAAATCTTGTTCCAACAAGAGCAAAGGAAATAGAGAAGGGTTGTTGACATTATTATTGTCTGTGCTACTATAAATCTCACTCTCTCCATGTGAAACTTGTACAACTTCTTCTTCTTCTTCTTCCCATCTCTCTTCCTCACAGTACAAAGCATCCAGCAAAAATGAAGGGTTTTCTTGTTGTTGTTGTACTCTTAGTTGCTCATTTTGTTGTTGAATTGCCATCTTCTTCTGAGAAGAAGAGGTTTTAGTTCTCTGTTCATTATACAAAAGAAAGGCGGAGTCTCAGTCTCACACCCATGACTGACTCTCTCTCTCTCTCTCTCTCTCTATGCTTTTTTAGTGAGTGAGGGAGTGCAAAATAGTGAGAGAGAAAGAAAAGGTGGGAAGAGGGATTGATTCTAAGCAGAGTGTGTTTCACGCTTGTCCTTTTTATATATATTGGGTTTTGGAAATCTTTGTGCTTTCGGTGTGTTTCGTTGGCGGGCAGAATTGTAACGGCACACACACCAAGCCGGACCCCATGAAAACAACCTCTTATGGAAGCTAAATAAAGAGACACTGTACTCAAGGGATTGGCTGTGAAAAAACAAAAAGAAAAGTGAGAGAGAGAGAGACAGTCTTTTTATTTTTTGTTTTTTTATAAGAGAGAGAGTCTCTTGGTAAAAGGGTTTTTTTTTCTTTTTTTGCTAATTAAGAATAATTCTTTTTTTTGGGGGGTAAAAATTACATTATCCCAAACACTTTTTTTTTTCTTTTTTTATGAGTGAAAGCTCTTATCAAGTTACTCTTTTCACATAGATTAGATATATGGGTAAATACTTTCTTCTTTTCTTTTCTTTTTTGATGAACAAAAAATGGGTAAATACCTATTCTTTTAAACATCATAAAATTACATGAAGAAATTCTCTCAACCAATTGTTAAGACTAAAAGCATCTCTAACCAATTTTCTTTTTTTCTTATCCATTAAACATAATTGAAAAGCAAGTTGCTTAGGTCTTTGCTTATCTTTTTTTCTTTTTCAAATTTGACACAAAAGGAAAGCAATTGTTCTGAGCCTTTGACCCAAACGTTAGAATATTCCACCACTACTGTTCAATTCTTTTTTAAAACGTATAATCCTCAAATATGTTTCTTTATCTTTGTCTTTTATTGAGAGTTCAATGTTTATATATTCTATTTCCACTTCGAAATTATCGAGTCTCTTCCCAACATAAAAGATAATTGAGTGGAACAGTGTGTTGACTGTTGAGCATGAATAGGTTGTCATCAACTAACATGTATCTATTTATTTTACCCTATTTATTAGGTTGTCATCAACTCGAATTTAACCTATTTATTTATTAACAATTTTTTTTAAAAATTTATTTTTTCCAAATGCAATTCTAGTTTTGCCCATTTCAACAAATAAGTAACAAAATTATTTCAAACATGCCTACTAACATATTATTAAACCTGTCAAAATTGGACGCAAATCTGTTAATATATCCAAATATGGAGAATAAAAACAAATTTAGATAGACGTGTGGTAGATTTTTTTTTTTTTTTTTTTTTGAAAAAACACTTCACATTATCTCTCTCAACCACTCCTTTCAATAGTATGGGCATTTTTAATTGGGTTTTATTAAGTGTGATTCGGATGCGAAGTGAAGGAATAGAGGAAATTTTCAGAGTTTTTATGGTTGGGTTTTATCTTCAATTCCACAACCCATGACTCCAATGAAGTTCTCATCCACGAACATAATGACAATGAGTTCCCATTCCAAATTCAGATAGTTGAAGAGCGAATCTTTTAAAAAACATTACAGTGTTGGCAATGTATAGCATTAGTGGCAATGCACTAAGTAGTGTGTTTTTCATTGAATGTTGTTGAGAGTTATAACATGACGTGGCTTTGTTGACGTTTAGATTTTTAGGATTCGTTTAGGTAGAATTTATTTTGCTGAAACTGAATACTGAAAATACTGTAACAAAATAATTTTTAAATGTGTGAATAGTGCCGTAGGACTCATTTTTAATAAGAATGTTACTGAAAAGTGAAGTTTGTTGGTCTTGTAAACAGTGCACAGGACCCACTGATGTGGCTGAAAATTGATTAAAAAGTCAAATAGTGTGGCTAAAAAAAAGCTGAAAACTCAAACGTGGGACATGGACGCGCAAACCAAACATATACTTAATCTACTAAATGCTTTCATCAAAAATAAATTGGGGAGAATTGGAGGATTTTTAATGGGATAGGAGTTGAGCCCTACTTATACGAAGATAACATTTTAGAAAATATGAACTTAAGTCCTAACATTAAAGAAACATGAATAAGTGTGAGTTTGGTATAGCTAAACATCAACTTTTAAAAATTATACTTAGAAAAAAAAAAGATTTTTTTTTACATTTTTAAAATAGGTCTAATTAATAGATATTCTAAAATATTTGATAAGGAAATATTTAATCCAACTTGGTACATTCTGTTGCAGTCATTTTTCTATGCTTTTATGATATAACGATGGTATAGGGGCATTAGTTAACAAATGGCTTTTAACATTAGAATATGAAAACCAATGTCTTTTTTTTTCTAGCAAATGTAAACCAATGTCTTGATATTTCCCTTAGCCCTCTTTTGTAGTTCCTTATATTTTGAGTGTTATAAAAATAAAAAAATAAAATAAAAAAAGTTTTAATAGGTGTTTGATTGCATTTGTTAAGAGGAATTGAACAAATTTCACTACATTAAGAAGTTGTAAAAGCACATAAATAGATATTGCTTTAATTGAATTTTGCGCAATTCTCAAAAATAAAAATAAAAATTAATGGATTACAATAAAATAAAATAAAAATCTACCTTAATCAATACAGACGTCAACACTCATTAATGAGAATTTTTTTTTTTTTTTTTTTAGGAACATTAATAAGAAGTTTATACTATTACAACAAGCTTATAATAATAATAAAAAATAAATAAATAAAGTTCTGACACCAAACCTACCATTGAAAATTTTGAACCAAAATTCAGCTCTTTATGAGTTGGAGAGAATTGTATTTTACCAATGAGTCAAAGACGGTAAACAAAAAGACAAAGAAAAACCAAAAAAAAAAAAATTGAAAGTAAAAGTAAAAGAAAATATAAACAAGTTTAAAGAAGATACAAAAAAATGACAGGTTAAACCCAGTCCATGGAAGCGAACAATTTATAGAAGATTACAGCAGGAGAAGGACAAGTTTCTAGTGTCTAGTAGTAGTTTCTATAGTTTTCTACCACGCGCAATTTTGGTTTTGGGAAATTGAGAGAATCAGCAATGCCTATGTATCCAAGGGGTAAAAGAGAATGAGTATTATTTTTTGTGTAAAAAGATGTAGTGTTTGAATCTCTCTCTGTCTCTCTCTCTGTGTCGTTGGAAAGTCATAAATGATGCCGTCTTGTCTGAGAGATAGGACAAGGGGAGGGAGGGGGCTAGTAGGGCTGAATCATTGAAGCCGTATTCGTACGCTTCTCTTTGACGCGCACATAACTCTTTAACACTATTATGTCTTTTGGTCACATGACCTGCAGTGGCCACCTCCATTTTTTCTTTTCTTTTTTTTCTCTATTTTTTTTTATTGGTTAATCAAAGGAGATATGTTGAACCCGTGACACAAAAATGAAAAATAGCACGGTACATGTCGATGAAAAATAGCAGGTACATGTCGATTGAGTTATGTAACTCATATGTAGGGTTGTTTAAATGAGGATCACACTTATGATCGGTTTGTGAGTATTATGAATTAGATCAGAGAGTGTAAAATTTTCTAAGTCTCTATTAGTTACAGACTATAGGGATGAAAAAGAGATATATTTAACCTAATACAATATTCATACTTTACGTCTCTATTAGTTAAAAAGTTTATATTATATCAAAGATTTAAAAAAAAAAAAAAATTTAGAGAGTTTTAATTTATGCATCCACTTTTAATGATAAATCTTTATTATCAGATCAAAATACCAATTGATTTTTGGTGTAGAATGAGATTAAACCCTAATTCTCTTAATAAAATATCAAATATTTAAATTAATTAATAAAATATATTTATCTAAATATAGAATTCGATGCTCTTTTTATATAAATAAAAATAAGACATTTGAATTGATATTTTGACTTCCTATTTTAATTTAAAAAGTAAAAGACTTAAAAGCCCTAAATAAAAGTGCATATCAATAATCAAAGGACAGTAGGATTATTTAATCAAAATAACTTTTTTTTTTTTTTTTTGAGGAAATAATCAAAATAACTTAACAATAAAAAATCTGACAGTGCAAATAAAATTGTGGGGTTCAATGTTTTTTCTAAAAATATTTTAGTATTTTACAGGCTTAACCAAGTTATTTTTGTTGTTGACCAAATTTATCATTTTGGCCTGCGTTATAAGCCCAACCCAAACAGATTTAATTCGGGGCCCTCACTTATTCTGTCAACTTTGAGGTGAACAAATTGAAAACCCACCACTTCTATTTGGACTGCATTTTACAAGTAAATTCAGCATTTGAGGTAGTGAAGTGTGTTCCACCTCCCTCAAATTTGTAGGGACATGAATAACAAGGGAGATATTGTGATTTTTAGAGCCTTGGTGATGGATTGCTTGTGGAGGCTAAGGAACATAGCTCTTCGTGAAGGTGAAAAAGTTATTAACTTGGAAAAAATATTTTAAGGATCTCATTGTAGGTGGAAGAAAATCTATCGGTTTTGTCTTAAGCTCAAATCCAAGTGAACCTTTCTGCAAAGTCTTAGTGGGCTCCCCCTCCAAGCATTCTCAAAATTAATTGTTGAGGTCAAAAGTCAAAACCATGCTTGATTAGCAGTAGTTTTAAGGGACAACATGCAGGGCCGGCCCTAGGCTTAGGCCAATTAGGCCATTGCCTAGGGCCCCTTACTAGAGAAGGCCCCAAATTTGGGGCAAATTTTTTTTTTAATTATATATATATATATATTTGGGAGATATTAAAACATTTTAGTTTACATTTTTTTTCCATTATTAAGAATACTCAAAGAATTAAGTAATACTAGAGATAGAGTTAAGACAAATTTAAATAAATAGGTCTTACAAATAGTTACTAAGCACAAGTAATTCAAATAGGAAAATGTTAAAAATATATACTATAAATTTTACTACATAACTTTTATTTATTTAATTATTTTTATACAAGATAAAAATTCTACTATAGCATAATCTAAGTGTATATATATGCAAAACTCTCTTCTAGAGACTTAAAACTCGGTCATTGCCCCCACACCCCACAAAAACTTATTCTTGTAGAGTGATTACTGCACCAAGGGTGCATGATGGTCTCCATAACTTTTATAATTTGGTGTGACAATGAATATGATAGGTGAATTTCAACAAACTATTGAATGCATTTTTGAATGAATATTTGTGATTGGTGATATATCTTTGTAATTCGTATGTTGTAAATTTTATAATATTTCTAGTATTTTTGTAAGTCTCATGTCATTGATCACGTTCATTACAACACCAGTTTGTAGTAAAATTTGTTATAATTTTAGCATTTTCTCAAAAAAAAAATCATATTAAAAAGTAAAGAAAATGAATTTAAAAAAAAATTATTATATAAAATGCTAGTTAAATATTATTTAAGTGATAACATAAAGGCCCCATTTGAAGATTTCGGCATTTCGCCTTAGGCCTCTGAAACACTTGGGCTGGCCCTGATAACATGGGTCGGCAAATACAAGCTTGGATAAAAATTGTGTCCCTTTCCTTAACAAAATAAGTTATACCATATATATGATACCTTCTCACAATGTGAACCTTATAATCGTATGGGATCCACACATTTTGAAAAGAAATAATAAAAAAAGATACATATATCAGATGCATAAAAGAATTGTTAGCTTATCAGACCTTATTGAATCTTTGGCAATTAAGTGGCCTTTGGCGAAGGCTTGTGAAATGGGAATAGGTAATTTAATTGTTGAAGGTGATAACAAGGCCGTATGGAGAGGAATTCCAGCAGAATGTAATCAGGCAGGTTGGGACATCTCATTTGTCTAGGAGGATATCAAGTCTTAAGAACCAGTTTTCTTGTTATAATTTGAGTTGAGTTAGAAGGCTATATAATTCAGCTACAGATGGGTTAAGGAAATGGCGTCTAGCACCAGGTTCTCCGGTGGTTTTTGATGTGGTTTAGGCAAGAGACTTTGGTGTTGAGGAATGGGGTTGACTTGCTTAAAGAATGCAAAAGGGAAAACATAACTCTTCAAGATAATACTCTTGGAAGAAACTAGCTCTAGGCTGTATTTTAGAAATTCAAATCAAGACCGACTACAGGTGCAATAGCTTTGTTTATTTATAGATGGCGGGAATGCAAGCTGCATAAGGTATTCCATGTATATGATATACGTATTGCTTTCTTTTCTTCGTTTGATTCTATTATAAATTAAAGGTCCTGTTAATGACATCCTCACGAAAATTGTTAATAATCTACTTAAAAAAATATTTGATATCACTTTTATAAAAAATATAAAAAGTCGTCAATATATATATATATATATATTATAACAAGTTTTAAAATAATATTTTCTAAATTAATGTCTTTGGGGGTATCCATTAACTTTTCCCACAACTAAATCTATTCATAAAACAAAGAGTAATCCCTTGTGCTGCATAAGCTGCCTGATGATAAAAAAAAATTTTAGTCATAAATGAACTGTGTTATAGCCACTGTTAAGATCTATCATATCCTGTTGGTTAGCCTTTTGGACATAGGATCCTAGCATCTGATTATCCAATCTTGTAAGTTGTAACTAACCAGCTAAACACTTTTTAAAAACTAGGTAACAATAATAACAAGACTTAAAACTTCTTACAAAAGATCAAATACAAAGAAACACAATGCAAGGATGCACTGCATGAGTTTTAAATGCAATGCAAGAATGCCCTTTTAATGAATGTTGTTCTATTTTCATGATTAAGCCATTTTTATTCAAAAAAAAAAAAAAAGGAACAGAGAAGGAGATTTTTCCATTAAAATCTTATGAAACATTTAAAATTCTTGCTAACCACAAAAAAATGACCTTAAGTACACAACCACAAAAAAATGACCTTAAGTACACAACCACCCGCAACCAGCATAAACTAAATATGTTCAATTTTCACTCCTTTCAATTCCAAATGCAAGCAGTCAAGCCATTCTTAGTATCGTGGTGGAGGATATGCTCCAGAATAAGGACCTGATTGAAAAACAGAGGGAAATTTAGTACAAGTGATGAGTTAAATAGTAGCAGAGCAGGAAGCATGCACCTGAAAAAAAGGTTTACCTGGAGGATAATACGGTGAAGCTTGTGGAGGTGGTGGATATGGAGGTGGAGGATAAGCTGATGTTGGTGGGTATGGTGGGGGAGGATAGGCAGATGGCAGTGGTGCCGAGTATAGGGATGGTGGATAACCTGCTGAATTAGGTGGGTATGAAGAATAGGGAGATGAGGTTGGGTTGGCTGAATTGGTTGGGTAGGGAGATGAGGTTGGATAGGCTGAATTGGTTGGGTAGGGAGATGAGGTAGGGTAGGCTGAATTGTTTGGGTAGGGAGATGAGGTTGGGTAGGCTGAATTGGTTGGGTATACAGGAGCTTGGGGTACAGGCGGCATTCCATATGGTGGTGCTGACGGAGCACAGCTTGATGCAGGTTTCTGCAATAGTCCAATACAATTCTTAAGCTCCCATATAAAACAACCGCAATGAATTAATACAAGACCAAGGTATTCAATAAAAATGCAAAGTACTGTAATGTAGCTTAATGTAACTTACAGCGGCATTAGAATAATGCATTATTAGTCGCACTTCTCCTGCATATCTGCAAAGGAGAAAAACATACATTAATACAATAACAAGCAGCCTTGATAGACAAATAAATTAATCCATGAAAATAAGACATGATCTGGGACTGCTATTAACTTGGGAAAATAATATAAAAAGTATTTGAAGGACTTTTTGGATAGAAATTATGCATTCCTCTTCAGCCCAAGTCTTATTTTGCAAATTTATTCCCAAATGGACACAGATCATACAGTTTTAAGATCAAACCATAACTCAACCTAAAGAAAGATGCCTTTATTATACTAGCTACAAAAGTAAAGGAATCTCCTTCTCTCCTATAATATTATCTACTCCCTTCTTTCCTTCATTCAATTTCTGCCATAACTCTTAAAAAGACAGTTTATATATACATAATTAAAAAGAATTTATGACTACTCAATACAGCTAGAACTTGAATTGTCAGATAACTCATATAAGGAATTACAAGTATCTATACATTGAACACAATATATGGAACATCATATCCAAGATAATTTAGTACTAACTAAGACAAAGAGTAATCTAATACTATATATAATAGTAGAAGCCTTTAAGGAGATGCTGTCACGTTAGGAAAAAAGGCCCCTTAAAATGCTGACACGTATACAATTTTTCCTTTAAAATACCGTACGGAGCGTTTGGAAGACACACTTTCATCAAACATCTATCTATAAAAACACCAAGCCACCTATAAAAAAAAACGCAAACAATAAAACGCTCTAACATCCGTTTCTCCTCTTTCGGATACTCTCTCCTTTCGCTTCCTTTTGATTTTCTTAACACCGATGCTTACGATACAAAGATAGAGAAGGAGTCAAAAATAAACCTTGCGATTCAGAGATGAGAAGGAGGCAGACGTTGAGAGAACTACCACCGATAAGTTTTTCTTTTTTTCATTCTTTCTTTAGATCTAGGTATGGGTATGAAATATGAATTAGTTTTGAGAAATTTGGTTGAATTGATTTTAATTTAGGTATTTGGGTTACATTAGGTTTTGATTTGATCTTTTGAAATTTGGGGTAATTTAGAGCAGAAACCTTTATCGATAATTTTTTTTTTTAAATATTGCTTTAAATGTTTGAGTTGATTTAGTATTAGGTTTGGATATTTAATTGAATTGATTTTGATTCAAAATCTGTCTTCCTTTTTTACTTTTTCCCCTTAAACTACACTCTTAGATACCATTTAGAGAACAGAAAAACAGACATCTCCTTCCATTAGAGAGCGAGTGGGAGACTGAAGAAGTTTGATTTTTTTAATTTGATTTTGATTGTCAATTTGATTTTTTTTTTTTTTTTCAATTAGTTTGTTCTGGGAATAGAAACAATTAAATAGGAATGTTGATTGAAATCACTAGCAGACAAATAACTTGCGGAATATGACTTAGTTTTGGTTGATTAGTAGTTTGGATTTGTTTTGATCAACATTTTTGGAATCCATTTATATATATATATATATATATATATTAATATGGGCATGTTGTTCCTTTGGGAAAGGTTACTGTGTAAATTTTAAGGACTTCTCTGTTTTTTGGCATTGATAAAGATTACTGATATAGATGCTCTTATGCTATGAGCGCATCAACTTTTATATGTTCATCCAAGTCAATGATATGGACATGCAGCACCATGACAAAGATAAGATAATCATGGCCTTTTATGAATCAAGTTCTAATTCAATAAAAAACAATATATCACATGTATTAATCACGGCACACATGAATAAATCTAATACTTATGCAGAAAAAATTACTGCAAAATTTTTAATATGAAGAAAAGAACTTTTCTTTCATTCTAAAACACAATTAGCACATTAGTGCTGTTTTGTTCTCAAAGCAAATTGACTTGTAAAATTGTTATTATTTCATTAATTTTTTCCCACCTTTTCCCAGCAGCCAAATAGATTGTTAGAGTTCTCTTTTTTCTTTTCTTTAGGCTATGCTTTGTAGCAAATTTGGCTTATTTGTGTTTGTATAGTTTTACAATTCAGTCTACCTCTAAGATTACATACAGTCTTAGTTTTGCTAAATTTGAGTTTCTATTAGTCATGATTCTATAACTACTAATTTTAAGTCCAAACCGAGTTTTATATATATGGTTTGTGGTCTCTAGCATTTTTTCCTACAAAACAAATACATATGTATAGTTTTAAGTTTGACTAAACCATGTTTCAATAGATTTTCGTACTATACGTATTTTTTTAATTTATAAATTGACATTTAATGTAATTTTTCTCTTTAGTTAAATATGGATGATAGAAAGGTTCTAGCGAATGTGAAGATGAGAGACATACTTTGGTTTATGGTGGTTGACTATTTCAACAATTACATGTTGGTGCGTACACATGTATAGAAGGAAATCGATTTATGTGGGTGAGGTTTAACCAACATATATTGAAGACTGAATTATATAATGGATTGAATGGTGTGATTAGAATCCTAACATTGAACAAGAAAAATCTTTGAAGAGGAATGAGACTAACTTATTACTAAAAATTTTATGATATTATGATTTTGTTTAGCTATTTTATAGGGTTATCTTAGAAGTTTTATCATAGCATGTTTATATTATTAGATTATGATAGTAGTAGGTTTAAGCAATAAGTGAAAATTGTAGTACCATACTAATAGAAATTCTTTATAATTCTTAGATTCTATACCTATAATTAAAGGATTTTACATATTTTTCCATAATTAATTTTTTTCCCCATGTTATATGCTTAATAATCAATGCTGTTTGGTTCTCTAGAATTGGTTTTTTGCTTTGCTTTCTCTTTCATTGTATTTGATAGATAGAATACCTACAAAAAACATAAATGAGTGTTTTATCTCAAGTTCATTGTCTTCTCATACATAACCATCTATTGAATGGATAGAGTATGGAGAATATGTGTCTAAAATTAATGAGAAAATTTGTGGTCTATATGCATTTATGATTTTTTTTTTAGTTTCTTACCAAGCTTCTAAGATACATTTACTTTGTGCAGTATATAAATGTTGGGGTTGAACGGAATCTACAAAGGTCTATATTTATTCCTCACAAAAGGGACATGATAGGCAGAAAATAAAAAGGGGAAACGATATTTGACCGATTGGAAGGGAGCAAGAACAAAAAGAACAACTGAGATATGAAATGAGCATTGAGCACATAACCACACAAAAAGCAATGTAAAGGCACATTGGAATTCAAAAGAAAAAAAAGTTAGCTGATGCTTAATCAGCATCTTCAAATGCACTTGGTTGGATTGTTTTAGATTTAGATATTTGAGTTAGATTTGGTTTTAATGGGTTTAAAATAAATTTTGTTTTGAGTATTTGTATTATATTTGGGTTAAATTAGTTTTTGGTATCTGCCTATGGTGTTTGTAATTAGATTTGTAAATGGAGATATGTGTTGGGTGTTTAGTACGTGGTAAAACTGTATTTAAATATTATTAAAAAAAATTATTTTCTAATAAATTTAGATAAAAAGGTTCCCGCACATAGTGCGGATTAAAAAGCTAGTTTACTTAATAGTCCAGGAATTTGATTAGCAACACTATCAAATGAAACACGGTCAAAGGTGAAAAGGCACTTGCCAGAGTGAAGGGAGGCGCTGAACTCTAAATATTGTTATTATACAAGTAATGAACTCAAATAATATAGATTCCATGCTTGTTAGGCACAGTTTGAATTTTTCAAACAGGTAGGAGGCTCTATTAATTAATCTATGAGCAACGATCTTATATTAAAAATTTTCATTGAAGCAGAGAAAAGAGACACTCACTAACTTGAATTAAAGTGTAGAACTATCCTTTTTTGCTAAAGTACAAAACTACCTTCTTCTTCTTTCTTCTTATTTATTTATTTAATTCTTTTGGAGCTTAATTTCATAAAGTCTCAAGCGCCTTAAAATCTGTCAAGGTGCTCAAGTGCTAGCCTAGGCTTTAAATGTGAGTGACTCACTAAAGGCGCCTTGCCTCACTATAGTGCCTAAGCAAGCACCTAGCTCCACAAAAGCTGCCCACACCCCCCCCCAACCAACCCCACCCAAAAAAAAAACCACTGGGAGGCAATTCATTTGTATAGGCAGTCCATTGTTCACCAGTAATCTGAAAGGTGCTTACATAATATAACATGCTCTCTGTGCTCCTAAAATGCTGCTGAATTTGCAGTCTTTCAACATCACAAAGAAACTTAGGAAGTCATAGTCCCAGACCCCATTTGAACAACTATTAGAATCTATTGAAATGCGTCAACTATTCTTTCTCACGATTCCAGAACACAAAAGCAATAGGCCAATGGTGCAAACTACTGCCTTAAAAACTACATAGTTTACAAGAACCCTGCCCTTCTCCAGAAGAAATTGGCTCTTTTGTGTCAGGCTGTCAGCGCAGTAATCTATCCATGCATGACGCTGATAAAACCAGCCTCCTTCCATTAAACATTAATCGAGAGACGAACTAGAGAGAGTTAGGAGTTTTCTCAACAATATTAAATTTTTCGGTATTGTAGAATACAGCATGTTAATTCTAACACATAACTGTCCAAGGGCATTAAGTTCAGGCAATAAGGTCTAGAGAGGAAGAGTGGGACTGGGTTTTCTTAGCTAAATAAATACATTAAAAATTGGATTCAATATAATAAACACAATGCATTTGGAAACATGAAACCAACTAGGAAAACAAAAATTAAGTTAAAATTTGAGCATTGTAACAACTTCTATACACAGTGTATTCCACGGGTAGCAACGAATTTAATTTGATTGTGTTACTATATAATCCAAACTTATTAATATATCAGGGCTGTGAATTAACTCAATAAAACTATCAAAGTCTTTCCACTACAAGAACATGTGAAGATTCTGTTAATTTGAGCAAACTTAAACCCCTCCATCCACTTAAATTTTAGAAACAGATTATAAACTTAAAAGGGTTAGTAATTTATAGCACTTACCTCCCAGTTTTAGTCTGCAGAGGCCAAGTGGTGTCGTCGAAACCCTGTGAAAGAACCTTCACCAATTGAACCCTATCAAAAAAAAAAAAAAAACACCCAATTAACAAAATTGATCCAAAAGGGTCTAAAAAGCATACAAAATCAATTCAAAAAACAAAAATATAAGACAAAGTAATTACTTTCCGCTGCCGATGAAATCGTCTACTGTAAGGGTATTGCTGTTCCAAACTGCAACATTTATCTCTCTAAGGCCTTCAATTAACGAAAACACAAACTTCTCTTGGAATACCGGAGTCTTATGACCATCTATAAACACACACACACAAAAAAATCAACATAACTCACTATAAATCTATAGAAGCCTCAAAAATATAAAGAGAAATTAAAGGGGTTGAATTTGATATTCAGATTTGAGTTTGACATAGAGAGAGAATGGGGTACGTACCAGTACAAGTTCTGGTGCGGAACTTGGTACTACCATATTCTAGGCACACGTACGGGTCTTGCCGTGAAATCCACTCGGTGTCTTTCAAATTGTTGCACCCAACAACTGTACCAAACCAAAAACGAGATTGAACACAAAAGACATGGACATGGGATTGAGTTTGTTGTTGTTGTTAACATTGTTAGTTAACAACAGAAATAAAAAGGTACAAAATTGAAGGGAAAATAGTGAGTGTTATTACCAGTGACCTCAAGAAGTTGGCCTTGAATACCAAAATTCGACATGGGATGGTGAGAACTCCAAGAGTTTATAATGAACAAAGTTGGATGTTGAAGCCTGAAATAATAGATGCAGTGTCTGATTGACCTCCCTTTCTTTGAGGTCTTTTCTTTATATATATATATATAATAAACAATTACGCGTTGTCTCGGAATTGCGGTTATTGGACCTAGTTTATAAAGGTGCATGACTTTATAAAAGTACTTTTAGTTTTACCCAATCAACCAAATAAAATAAATCCATTAAAAATTCAAAACCACAAGTTTACAATGTATTTTGCAAAATAATTTCATTAATTGTTGAATTGGCATGGTCGCAATAAAGAGATGGTATTGTGTGTTTTCGTTGCATGCTTCTTTACCTTCACAGGAGAGTGGACTTCACAATGTATTTTACAAAATAATTTCATTAATTGTTGAATTGGCATGGTCACAATAAAGAGATGGTATTGTGTGTTTCTGTTGCATGCTTCTTCACCCTCACATAAAAGTAGACCCCAGTGTGGGGTCCACGCTCATGTGAGAGTGAAGAAGCATGCAACGAAAACAAACAAAAGTTTCTCCACAATAAAATGGTTTGTCGTGAGTTCATGTGAAAATCATGAAACAACTTAACACTTTAAGAATGTGTGAAAAAGGTTGTCTTTACATTACTAAAACACAAATAATAATAATAATAATAATCATAATAATAGTCTATATATATATATATAACCGAAGTTTCTAAAACTCTCACAATTTTCAACGTCAACATAATATTTAAATAAAATTATCATTTTATTTAAATAAAATTATTTTTGTCTAGTTCGAATTTAACAATGAGTGAAACTCTATCTCTTTAACAAGTCCAACTTAAACTCAAATTCATCATTATCATTTAAAAAAAATTATTTTTGTTTAATCCAAACTTAACAAGGAGTGAAACTCTATCTCTCTAATAAGTTTAACTTAAACTCAAACTCAAACGTTGATAATATATATATATATATATATATATATATATATAACCGAAGCAATAATATATATAGAACCGAAGCAAAAAACAGAGACTAACATAAAAATAATAAAAATAGAAATGTAAGCAATCTAATTCAACTTTCTTCTTTGATTAATGAATTTTATGTTGAATTTTTTTACATATGTGGATATTTGTTTATATCTAAGATTTTCTTTCTATTTTATTCTTTTGTTATGTTTAGAATTGAATTTCTTTTCAGTATTTGGGTTAATCTCCATATTTATATTGACATTGTTTTCGTGGGTTTGGTTTTTGGGTTAAAATTTCTACTAATTATTTTTTTTTTAATACATGGCAGATAAAGCATTTCTATTTTTTGGAGAAAAATCAAAACTGCAACCTATGTCTTCCAGTCCAGGGAACGATAAATTTTTATTTGTTATGTTATATACAAATTTGTTGAATTTGGTTTGATTTTGAAGTAGAATTTGGGGATTCTATAAATTTTGAAGTTTGATCTTAATTCTTCACCTTAAATGCTATTTATTTAGGTTCATGTGATTTTTTGTTTTTGAAAGTTCAATATGGGTATGAAACACCCTTGAACGTTTAGACCCCCAAATACAAAAATACCAATTCAAGCTATTTAACAAACAACGTATGTGCGGAAAATGATAAATAGCTTATACCAGAATTGAGGAACGATCTAAACCATAAATAATCACACACACAACAGTAATTAAATGGTAAAGATAAAGGGAAGAGAAATGCAAACACAAGGACAACACTCGATGTGTTATCGAAGAGGAAACCGAAGCCCTCGGCGTAAAACCTCTCCGCCGCCCTCTAAGCGGTCAATAATCCACTAGAAAATGTAGTTGGGATACATGAACAGCAATAGACCCTCTAAGCCTAATCTACCCAGGTACCTAAGCCCTCCAAGCTTCCTTCTCCAACGAGGTTGCGCCGAACCTTTTTCTTTTCTAGCTTACCGGATTCCGCTACTAGACCATAGCATCAACCAATATATATTGGTTCCTTCCCAAACTGCTTCCCTAAGCACCAAATGGACCTTCTCACAGACGTGGGTGTGGTGAGATAAGGATTTGGTAAAAGACCTCTCAAGGGCATGACAATGGAGAGGAAGAGAGTAGAGGAATTTGAAGAGTCTCTAAGGTAAAGATTGGGGATGAGGCAATCTTGTTTTTCTCTAGGGTTTCTCTCACAAAATTCTCTCTAGAAGCTCTCTCAATTTAGTGGGTATAAGGGTGTATATATAGTAGGGTGAGAAGGGAATGCAAAACGTCAGTTTTTGCCAAACAGGGTTAACTCGCGGCTTGACCTCGCGGCTTGTCCAAGTCGCGAGTTCCAGTCGCGACGTAACGGCCTGGCCAGCCTGGAACTTTTGTCCTGTAGCGTGACAGCTGGCGCGACCCTTCAGCTTCCCAGTGTGCCTCTCACGTGCTAGAGTTTGGCGGCTTGCCAGTCGCGACACACCCGCGAGTCCTAACCGCGAATCTCTGTTTTTCTTGCACACTCTTAAGCTTTTCTTCACATCTTCTCACACACTACCCTTACAATTTTCCCACCTAAATACAGGGTTACTAAGTGCTAAATTACAAGCAAATTGGTCATGGAATAAAGCCAATTAGATGGTTCATTAAATTCAACCTTACAGTTTTCCTATTAAAAGCTACAATTTTTGGTTGATTAATTATTTGTTTGGATTAATTTCAATTAATTATTTGTTTGGATTCAACATAAAAGATAATGGAATTATGTATTATAATTTTGATATTATTCCATGTTTTGAATTGTCTATATTGTTATTACTATGAGAAAGTCATATTGCTACTCAAATTTGAAACTTGGTGTGTCTTCCTCATATCATGGTCTTTGTTTATATATTTGCAATTTATATTAGTTTTGAGTGTGTATGTATATATAACTATTGGGAGTTTTGTTTTATTAATTTAAGAATTGAAAATTATTTTGTAGGTTTTGGTAGTTATGCACTTGCAACTCAATAACGTTCAATGTTAGACAACACTTCTAAACTATGAAAAAATATAGAAGTTAAATATTTCTTCATTTAAAAAAAAAAAAAAATACTATCTCGCAAAATGTCTATTTACTCATTATTGGATTTTTTTTTTCAAAGTCAATAATTTTTTCGTGCATTACAAGAGTTAGCCACTAGTAATAATAATATTGAAAGTAAAGGGAATTTATTGATAGTGACCTTAAAGAAACCAACCATGACTAGTTCAAAGTTTTTTTTTTTTTTTTTTTTAATTTTTTAATTTTTTTTTTTTTAGGAATTGCTCAAAGACTATCTTTGTTTTTACTAATAAGGACAAATTCTTTTTCAATCTAATTAATTGGAGTCATTTTCTAGCTTATTCCACGTGAGATCATTTTTCCTTAAAATAAATTGAAATTTCCAACTTCATTCTATTTTTGAAGGACTGAATTTTCTTCACTAGTTTAAAATACATTTCTTTTGCATGAGAAACTTTTTCAACCAAAGTAAATTGAAATTTCAGAGCGATAATAATTAGACTTATATATATTTTTTGTACAAAATACAATTTAATACTAGCATTATTGAAAAAAAAAAAATTTATGGGTTCCAGCTAACTTAACTAGTAAAGTCTCAGATGGTTAAATAAGAGATTTGAGATTCAATCCCTGCCTACACCAAAAACTGATTGGTGTCTTAGTCTGATAATATAGAGCTATCATCAAAAACGGACGTCATAGGTTGAAACTCTCTTTCAAAAAAAAAAAAAATTTCTAAATTTTGAGAATATCAACTTTTAGAGAAAACATTTTTGGAAGGAGCACACTTGGTCAAAATTGGACATTATTTTGATTGGAAGGCCTAAATCAATATTAAGTGTGGGTTTGGATACCACGTTTCCAAACCCACGTTTGCGTTTTCTGCCCTTTTTCTTCTTTTTTTTTTTTTTTTTTTTTTTTTTTAGCGCATGAACAGTAACATTACATATGTGTACTGTGCAGGGGACAAAGGCAATGTTCATGAACAGTAACATCACATGCGAGCACTGTGCAGGGGACAAAAGGCACTGTTTACGCACTGTTCACGGGTCCCACAACACTATTCACCCATTTAAAAATTATTTTGCTACAGTGTTTTTAGTTTCAGCAAAAATAAGTTGTATCTAAATGGACCCTAAGATGACTTTTCAAAATCAAATGGTCTAATATTAATGCTCTGTATAATGGTGAATAGTGACTAAACTTAACATATCAAAAACTTTTATGGGAAATGCTAAAAAGTGCCCTTAGAGTACTGGTTAATAATTTATTTAAAAAAAAATTTTATGGGATTTGAAAAAAAAGTAATTAATATTTTGACAAATTTTTTCATTTTCCATAAAAATAGTATCAAAATTTTCCTAAAATAGATTATTAATGAGTGCTCTTAGAGCACTTGTTAGCATTTCCCAACTTTTATTTACATGCTGCTCATTCTAAGATTCCCAAAAACATTGCATCATGTTTTTCTCAACGTTGTACTATTCTTTATTTCAATTATATCATTATGTTTTTGTTTTTATTAACTTTTGTAGGTTTTTAGAGTTTAAATTCTCCCAACCCCGCTATCAATGTATAAAATTAAAAACTACTTTTATAGTTTTTTTTTTTTGGAATGTGGTTCTTTTTTGACTCAAAAGTCACAATTTTTTAAGGATTTAACTTACGAGCTCGATACAATTGGGGTATGTGTTCAAAATTGATTATGTGTCTACATCATAATCAATCCAATGTAATAGAGCACCAGATTAAGCTTTAAGGTTTTTTTTTTTTTTTTGGTTGAAAAAAAAAGGGAAATGTTAAAACAATATATGTTGTTGGTAATTTTTTATATTTTTCATTAAAGTGATATCAAAACATTCATACTATAGTTTATTAATAATTATCCTAAGAGAATCTATTAACATGACTCTAAAAATAATAATTTTATCAATACAACGCGATAAAGGGGATAATCGAACCCTAATTCATCTCAAGAAGAAAAGCAAGTAATGCAAATGAGTTACAAGGTTATGATTACATGAGTTCCAGGTGGATAAACAAATAGTACACCTAGAATATCCTAGGAATCTTAGTATCAAGAGGCAAAGTAAGTAATGCACTGAGTTTTTTTTTTTTTTGGTTAAAAGGAATGCTTTTATTCATAGCTAAGAAACAGATAAAAAACGATCATAAAGTACCCCGCATAATCTAAACTAAGCAACAAAGCAACATCAGTAGGGGGTTCTAAATACACAACAAAATCTTGAGGCAGCAGGGCTTATGCCACTTAAGGTAGAAATCCAATGGTGGTAAAGAAAAATATTTCCAACAATTTTACAATAAATTTAAAAGCAGTAAATTGTTACAACAAATATAAAAATAATTTTAATAATTGATTCAAATTAGAACTAATAAAAATTTGTCACTCAAAATTTATTATAAAATTATTGAAAAAAAGTTCTCATCTAACATCAATTTTTACTGTGAAACCATTATGAAAATGTTACACTACTGATAGTAAATTCAATCTCTCACTTCCTCTCTCTTTCGGGAGAAAAGACGTGGAATATACTGACCGTGTGCGTTGTCAGCGCGTAATAAAAGCTGACACGTCTGCGCGTCCAAGAAGTTTTCAGCGCTTGCCCGTTACGTTAGGATCAGCCAAGAAAAGAAACGATCAGGAAAGAGACAAAACAAAACAAAATTTAATTATAATAAAAAAAAACATAATTTAATGTCCACGTTAATAAAATAATATAAAAGCCAAAAGTATACATTAAAACCATTTTTTTTAGACATTAAAATCGAATTTAACCACCAAAAGTTTCTTTTTTTCTCTAAGCACGTGAGGTCGTGGCATTTTCTAATTTGACTATCATTATAAATTAATTTTTATTTTCTTAGAAATTTCATTATCAATCATTAAGTATAAAATCAAATTATTAATTTTATCATCAAACATTAAGATATATATATATTTTTTCATTTTATAAAATATATATATATATATATATATATTCTTTTATATATTAAGAGGATTCAGAAAGTTAGTTATTATCTTTTTTATTTCAAAAATACCTCTAATTTAATTAATTTATTTTTATTCCTAAAACATAAAAATGAGATTAAAATCGTAAATTGATAATAAAAAAACAAAAAAAAAAACTACCCATGTTTATAAAACTACCCCATGTTCCTATAAAATAAAAAACAAAAAACTACCGCATGTTCTAAAAAAAAAAAAAAAAAAACCCTAAGTTCCTATTAAAAAAAAAAACTTACAAAAAAGAAGAGCTTCATTGCACGCTCAAAGCGCATGTGATGAAACCAGAAAAGGGGGCTTGCGTGTGTAGTCATCGCCCCACGCCCCCAAATATAGGTTAGATAAGTCTTAGGGCACTACTAGTACACAACAGATCATACCACTACTCGCACCCACATGACACATTCGAGCCAAATGTTGAAGCAATCTACAACACAAAATATATATATATATATATATATCTTAAAACTAAAAACTGGAAGGCTTATCTAGGGGATGAGGTAGATGAGGTGGACTTTGGTTGTTTAATAAGTTACATCATTGGGTCATGAGAAATTTGACTAAAAAGTAAAATGGTAAAATGTAAAAATGACCCTCTAAATTTTTTTAAATTTCATTATAGTCCTCTAACTTTGTTTTTGTTCATTTCAATCCTTTAAATTTCAAGTTTATTCAATTAAGGCTTTTTCATAAACTTTTGTTATATGTTGTGGTTAATTTTTCAATTTTAAAAATTTTTCTTCAAATTTTTTAAATTAAAAAAATTCAATTAATGATTGAAAAATATTTTCCAATTTTTTTTTTCAAAATTTTTTAACAAAAGTTAATGAAAATGCCTTAATTGAATAAATCTGAAATTTAGAGGATTGAAATGAATGAAGACAAAGTTAGAGGACTGAAATGAAATCTGAAGAAAGATGATCAATTTTGCATTTTAGCCAAAGTAAAACTATAGCCACTTGTAGGATGAAACCAGGTTGGGACCAACTCACCAAAGGGTATCTCATGTATCTGAAAGAGAGATGATGTATTTATTCGATTTATGAGATACCCTTAGTGCCCAATCCTACTTCTTTTCTTATCAAATTTAAATATTTTTATAATAAAGGTTTAAAATTAGCCTTCATAGAGAGTCTTTTAGTCGAAAGGGACTAAAAAAAAACCGACTAGCCCATAACTTGTTGACATCCTCTAAATAAAAAAACTTGATAATATAAATAATTTTTTTAACGTTTTATACGGTTTTTATATTTTATGCAATTAAAATCTCAATCCCTAAGAAATTAAGGGTAAATTGAGAATACGAGACTAAGGGCCTTCAACTAAGACTTACTCTTTTGTTTATATTTTAATTTATTTGATTGCACTTATATGCTTGTGAGCATGCACATCCTTTTTTATGTTTTATATTAATCTTTTCCCCCTTCAAAATTTGTATGGAATGATAATAGATCCAAAGCTTACATTCATCATCATTTCTTTCTTAATTGTGCTAAATGGTTGGAAAGAATTAATTGTTAGGTTGATATTTGTTAAGTGTTGGCAAATTGTGAATAAATTGCTAGTCTTGTGAGCCATAGAGTTGTAATTCAAGATCAAGATGAAAATCTAAGATCAGTTCAAGAAAAGGGAAGTCATTGTCTTCTCATCACACGTTCAATCAATTGAGTTATATGCCTCAATGGACTCCCAATCAATTGAGTTTTGGGAATCTTGAATGTCAATCAAGCTTGTTAAGTCGGCTCATAACTTGGATATCAAGCACTACTTGCTTAAGTATTTAAGGGATCATAAGAGTCGACTAAAAACAAGGAGAGAGAGAGAGAGAGATTTATATGTGTACCTAGGGTTTATACAACCAAATGCTCTATGTCCACCATCTGATCTTAGATATCAAAGAGAATATGAAGAACGGTTCTTGAAGAGATTAGAGATCAAGTTGAACTTGCAGAGCCTACACAAACAAGTTCCTGTGAGAATATTTGAGGTGGTCCTTGAAGTTGCACACCTAAACTTCGTTTTTGACATAATCGAAATTAGAAGAATCTAATAGACTTGGAGTAGCACGTGATTACGTTTGGAAGTTACTATTGGAAGTATCAACTAAAAGTAAGGGTTTATTTTGGTGGTAAAAACTTCATTTTTACTAATGGATTTTGCCTTGGGGTTTATGGTAATCCCCCCGTTGTGCTATTTTCCTGTGGTTTTGACCATAAGTTTTTCACATTATCAACAAATCACTTATGTTATTTACTTATTGCACTTTATTTTACCGTGATTTGTTGGTGTGAGTAATTAATCGAACGTTCATTGATTATCATAATTGATTAATTAATTAACTTTCCTTAATTCTACTAAATTTAATCTATGAGGTCTAAGCTGTAACCTTCGAAATAAACAAATAACCTACCAACTTGTTTGTAAAGTGATTGAATTTATACTTCTCTTTTTGGTTTCTACTATAAGACAAAGGCATTTTCAATAATATATGTCGTCAAAACTAGTCTTTGTAACAAAAAAATAAATGATTTTTTCTAAAGGACTATTTATTTTTGTATATTGGCAAGAAAATTACAAGGAATTTAGAACATAATCAATCATAGATGATTATCAAAAAAAAAATCAATCGTAGATTATTTTTATGATATAAAGAACGTGAATTTTCATTTTGTTAAATAATTGGCTTAAAATGTATCGAGAACCAATTTTTTTTAATAATTCAAGTGTTACAACAAATAGAAAGGAATGATTCTAACCTCTCACAAAGAAGACCAAGCAATTTTACTAAACCATAGCTATAAGGCTCTTGATGAAAACAATTCCTTTGTATTTTTTTCTTTTATCTATATTTTTTCAACATTAATTGAATGCACACTAATTATATCTTTCACATTTCATTTAGTCTTTAAACTTGGAATATTTTTCATTCTTGAATTCTAAAAACTTTTTAGTTAATGTTCCACACCCCACCCCAAACTAAAATTTCCACTGGCCACTTGAACAGGACATGTTGTTTAATGTATAGGTTACTAATTAACAATGTGCTGAAGATCTAGCAACCTTTTATAGACTGTGTCATGGTTTGAGAATTTTCTTAATTTCATTAAATAGTTGCCAATGAAATTATACGACTCATTCTGGCTTTCGGGTAGGGGACGAAGTAAACTTTTTCTTTATTGATTGTTTATCATCTCCAGACTGAGCTTCCCATAGATTTTTCAGAATGACTTTTGCATTCGGTTTTAAAAGCAGGAGACGTGAGAAGCACAATTTCTAAGTAGGTGATACCAACAAAAAATGTTCAGTGTCACCAACCGAGTTAAAGACTTAAAAGTGGAAGGATGCAATATCCTAGCAAGTAGCAAGATGAATTACAATTGTTTAACAAGTTTATACATAGAATAATTAGATTCGATAATATAAAGAGTCAAACAAATATAAGAACTAAAATAAATATCATATTAAGAAATTTTTATGCATCTACTTGGCCACCTTTGTATGATAATAATAAGGGAAAAATGCCCATACTACACACCCCTTGGACTTTAGAGTAGTGACCATTATACTTCTGAACTTTTATTTTAGCTAATTTACTTTTTCAATTTCACACATCTGTCAAATCACTACTTCTGTTAATTGCTGTCAAAATTCTAACAGAATATGTACTTGAGGCACACATGAGGTTTAAAATACCAAAATAAAAAATTGAGAAGAAGAGAGAAATGTTGAGAGAGAGAGAGAGAGAGAATGGTTAGAACCATAGTGGCTAGGGCCGGTTAGGGCTTAGGCCTAAGGCCCAAGCAAGTTAGGCCTAGGCCTAAGGCCCCACCCAAAAAAAAAAAAAAAAAATCCCCTTAGGAGAAAAGGCCCACATCCCTTGGTTAAAAGCTCAAATTTTTATAAAATTATATATATTTTTTAAAGGTTGTGCATTTTTTATTATTATTAGTGATGTTAAGGATACCATAAATTTTACTATTAGTTTACAAATTTCCATGTTACTAATCACAAAAAAGTGATTTAGACATTCATTAGTTAAATTGATGAATTTCATCAATGAGAGTCAATGTCACTTCATATTGTGAACATTTTATAGTACTTTTAGCACATTTTTCCTTTTCATTTCTATTAAGACTCAATGTACAAGACCAATAGAACCCTAACCCAATTGAAACCTTAAAATGTTTCAAAAAAATGTTGCAAATGTGTTAAATCATCAATTATAGATTAATCTCCCCTAACAATTTGAGACTTTAATTTTTGTAAACTCATATCCTACAAATCCACACACCAAATAATTTTTATCTCTCTTAAAAACAAGATATAAAATTAAAAATTAGATTACGACTTTACTTAAGTATGCATTGTTGTATATCCAAAATAAAGAATCTTTTTTAATTGTAATATATTTTTATTTCTTTTTATTAATATTTATGGTTCAACTATGATATTCAATTCTCTACATGAAATTAACATTAGTTTAGTTGGTATTATTCATCAAATTATATATTTAATGTATCAAATTAATCTCGATTTTGTATCAAAAAAAATTAACCTTGATTTGATTAGTATTAAATAATTTTATTTAATTAATATTTACATATTAAAAGTCTAGCATAAATTTTTCGTCTTAGCCCCAACTTATGTTGGGCTGCCCCTGATCGTGACATACCTTCCTCCAGCACCGAACATCTTTGTCCAAGTATCCTTGGTCCTGCTGCACTGTTCAACCGCTAATATGGTTGAATGGTGCGGCAAGACCACCATATATGTGGTTGAATGGTGCGGCAAGACCACGAACAGCATGATGAGCTTCCGGTGCCAAAGGGAGGGATGTCGTGGTAGCTCTGATTGACCATGTCTCTCTCACTCAAATTTTCTTTTGGTATTTTAAACATCACGTCTCATATTCCGTTAGAATTTTGACAGCTAACAGACACAGATGGAGTAGTAATTTGGCGGATGTGTGAAGAAGTAAACTGGTCAAAATAAAAGTTTAGAGGGTATAAAGGCCACTACTCTAAAGTTCAGGGGGTGCAAACATTTTTCCCTAATAATTATAATGGGTAAAATCATGGATTCAAGACCAATTTTATATATAGAATTCAAATGGACTGCAACAATGAAGAGTATTTACACGAGTAAGGTCTATAATAAAATTATTGGGCAATTTCAACGTAGTTTATACAAGTTCCAGATGTTTAGATGCACAACAGGGAAAACACACCATATAAACATCTAATTTTCCCGTGTGGACATTAACATCTTAAACTTTTTTGTTCTTCATTGGAACTAATAAAATAAATTCACTATTTTCAGCCCCATAACATAAAATTTTAGTCACAACCAGCCAACTTATTTAACAACAGAACCAGGCGATACATTAGCCAGGAAACAAATGGATTGAAGGTGAACCTGTAATCAGCAATTTGTGCATTTACAGCTAGCAAGTCATTTTATTTACAGAAGCTCTCATTCCAAGCCAACAATGCACCCTCTGATTTACTCGCTTTCATAGTCCTCTTCATCTCCAAATGTAAAAACAGATGCATCAGCTGCCATTGCCTTGAATTCACTTTCTGTGTTGGGAGCCTCAAGGCCTGAAATAGCTCCCCCGGCAGCATCACTTTTAGGCTCACTGGCAGTAGCATGAATCTGAGTTGAGCCACTGTTTCCAAGAGACATATGTTCAGTTGCACGAGCTACACTAGTAACTTGATCAGAATTTGTCTTTGTTTCAGAACTGGAGGTGGTACTGGGGACAGTTCCTCCTGCTCCTGCTGCAGATGCCGTTTCTGCTTGCTGGCCCTTTGAAGCAGAAGTTTCTTCGGCCTCACCATCTGAAAAAACATCATCTTTATCATGACTTTTTGAGTTGTTATTTTGGCTTGGTTTGGCTGGACCCTCGTCAACTGATGCAGGAGTAGTTCCTGAGCTTTCATCCATTTTTTTGGCAGAAGTTTCAGTGTTAGGTGTTGTAGGAACAGTGTCATTATAATCTACCAGCACAACCTCAACCTGAAAGCCAGGGGAAGGCAATTTCCTCTACAGACCGGAAAAATTAGAAAGCGTTACTGTGTTATACAATAATCAAAATTTTCCAAGAAAGCTAATAAAACAATGATACTGACAAAGGAGCAAACCCCATTTTCTATTACAGGGGAAGAAAAAACCAAACTAATACAGCTGCATCTTGTAAAGAAAGATATTTAAACGCAGGTTTTTAAAGCTGTATGGGCAGATAAGCACATAATTATTTAATCTTTACCTTGTCAAACCCGTCAAGATCGTTGGTGTTTAAAACTTTCCTATTTTCCGACATTGTTGTGTTTAACCAACTGAAATTAAAATAATACAAATTTCAGATTCAGATCAGACAAGCATAACAAGATTACTAGAGATTGATTTATTGGGATGAAGCTGAATTACAGACAAGTAAAAATCTCCTTGGCGGTCGTGAAACTGGACTTTGAAGTCCCCAACCAACTCTGTCAGACCGGGCTCCCCTGGCAAAGCAAAGACCATTACCCCCTTCTTGGGGGCACTAAACCAAAAATCTTCTGGCTGCAGAAAATAGTATAGGTTTATAAAATCCCAAATTGGTAAAATATTCCATAGCCCCAAAAATATAAACGGAATATCAGAAACACCCATTCCCTAACATCTCTAACTAGTTGCTAGCAGATAATGACGTACCGAAAGATCCTTGGTTCTTGGATGCTTTTTTGAGGAGAAGAGAACACCTATGCATTAGGAAAAGATCAAAGAAAAACCATACAGTAAGCATAATGATAAATTATATAGAAGTTTGAAGAAATGCAGTGTTTCAGAGATGACAAAAATGTTAATTAAAATTGCAATCTTGGTTCATAGACTGTCAATTACAACAACTATCAGCACAAAAATCCAGAAGACTGTAGCAAAGTAAATTGAGACATCAATGGCAAGAATCCCAATGTTTTCCTCCCCCTTCTATTTGTCTAAGATTCAAGAACCAGGAACCCAAGTAGTTCAAGTTAACAAATGAGATCACAACTTCCCAAGTTATATTATGAGATTGCTTACATCTGTTCTTGACAACCTAAAAAAGATAGAATACAATATTTAAAGTCTTTTCACACAAAAGTAGGGTTAAAAAAAAACATATGAAAGACAATAAAATATATAGGGTGCAAAAAGAGAGTCGTAGCCCCAATACAGGGGAAATACAACATAAAATGGCAGAAAAATGCAAAAAAGGACAAAATAAAAATAGAAAACAGCTAATTCCTAGAATCCAACAGATCACTCAGACTAAGATGAGTTAGTGGCATCTATCTACCATAAAGTGATACATAGAACAGAAGCTTCAAATCCAACACTGACTCCTCACAAACCAAAATTCTAAGCATTCCTCTGACCCTCCCTCTCTAAATGAACCACTTAAGATACAAAGGGGCAACCTCACAAACAACCAAAATATGTTGCCTGCAGAAAACCTAGGTCAAACTTGCAAAACACCAGCTACAAAAGTTCTCACCCATCTGCATAAGTGAAATATCAGCACCAAAACATGCCAATGGGCCCTTGGTCAATTGGTCCAGCAAAGGTTAAAAGGTCACGTACGCAAATGATTTTTAAAAAAAAATATTGGTCTCGTAGAAGAATAATCCAATACATGGCAATCACGAAGGAAGAACAATTATGATGCAGTACAGAACTAGATGAAGTACTGAAAATTATATATATATATATATATATATACATACACAGAAAACTGGGGCAGGGGGGAATGCAAATTATGAAAATGAACTTCTGTAATCAACTACCATAAGAGAGAAGGGAAGGAAAATTTTAAACAGAACAGAAATGCCAGCACAAACCATTATGATCTGTGACAGTGATGGAGGGCCTTATCCAATAAGGGCATCTGTGAAGCCGAAATCCCCTAAGCATGCACCTGCACCAGATGTGATGTCAATAACCATGCGAACATACAAAGATGCTACAATAGAAATACAGTCTCAGAAATATACCTACGGCCAGGAGGGTTTTCCCCATTGAAGTATGTTAGCACTCGTTCAAAATATTTGACATACCTCTGAAAATACATAAATAAGAACATATCAAGAATGCCTATCGCATAGAAAAGATACCCTATCAGGTAAGCTCAAGTGATAGAAAAGATAACAAGAATTCAGAAGATTATCATATAGAAATAAAAGACTAACAATCTGACTGGGCAGAACAAGCCCTTTTCCGTCAAAACATCTTTTCTGATTGTAGTAGTCAATTGACTCCTCAGCAGTTGGGAAGAACTGCAAAGAGATGGCAAGTACATCCACAATTAAAACATTTAATAAAAATAAAACACAAAAGGTTATCAAAATATCCAGCAAATGCATTGTCATATGGTTCAGGAATATACTATGGAATCTTACCTTCAGGAATAGAAGAAGACTGGAAATCATCAACCCTGTTCTTGCCATTCCAGCCTTGCAGTGCACAACCACAACATTCTCGATATCCTCCTTCAACCATGAGTAAGCACTTTGGCAGAATGATATTATCAGTTGAATTGGGGGACAATTATGGTCATCAAATGGGAAAGAAGCCACCTGGAAAGAATTAAGAACTTGAGATATAAATTATAAGTAGTTGCAATAGAACATGTTTCATAATACCCTTTATGTTACCTAGTCATATGTTTTACCACATAGGATCCAACTAGTACAGAGTTTAAAACTTTTGCAATGAAAAATGTGATATATGATTTCTTAATTGGTTGACACTTAAGAGAGTCGGCCCAGAGCTATATGCAATACTTTTCCAAGCATAATCAAAGATATGACAATAGTGTTGGTAGAAGTGTCAAGTGCACTGTGCACAAGCCTCTTGGAGCCTAGGTGCAAAGCACAAATGCGCTTAATTGAAGTAAAGTGAACACTTATCAAATACAATATATAATAATTAATAATATAAAGATTCATAGAATATAATGAAAAAAATACATAAATTAAAATAGTAATGTATTTTTCCTATTAGCTAAAATAGATAGTACAATTGCACAAAGTTTATAATTCAAATTCTACATATGTTCTTTCAATTTCTTACAATTATTATATGGTAAATTTGAACCCATACCAATGGACAATATGATAATAATCAAGTCATAGAAAGTTTAAACATAACATTTTATATAATTCTCTTGTACTTATAAAAATTATAACTGTGATAGTCATGATCAAAAAAGTATATGGTTCGATCAAAATATATCCAAAAGGCAAAGGCCAAAGAGCATAAGAATTGTAAATTATCATGGTTTGTGGCTTTTTATACATAATTTTTTCAGTGTGTGTGTATAATATAACACCTTATGAATAGAGTTTTAATAATAAATGATCCATGTCATTTCCTTCAAGATCGAGCAATGAATTTTAATCATTGTGCTTCTTCAAAAAGCGCAAAAAAAGTGTGCTTGAGGTAAACTTTATTAAACAAGCTTTGCTTCAACCAAGCAAAGAGCTTAGACCTTGGGGCTTTGAGATTTTAGCTTTAAGAGTGCTTTTAACAACAATGTATGCCAAATATGAGAATGGTCTAACACAGGTAAGATTTTTGATTTACGAGATATGAAGAATGAAACCCCATATTTTCCGCCCAATAAATTAACAATTATAACACACCTTTCCCTCAAGTAGGGATGCATCATACAGCCTCTCAGAACAAAGATTATACACTTTGTACTTGCCCTGCATAAGAAACATGCAATATAGTTTATACTTACACATAACAAAAATATAATGATAAAATTCTGATTACCAAAATAGCACATATAATTTTCAGTATACAATACCCATCACACTGATAAAGGTAATGCCAGAACCTGCATTCTCTTTCCACTGGACACCCCAACAAACTAAAGTGTAGGCTTGTAACAGTTTATCTAAATATGGACTTACCCAAACCCAATGTACATAAAAGAAATTTGTCCTCCATTTCCTAAGAATATTTGTGGCAGGTATTCCACCTCAATTTACTATAATTATTAATATCCACTGCCTAGCCTTAGATAAGAGTTATGAAATGAAATGGGAGCCAAGTGCATCCAAGCAGCACATGTAGATTAATTAATAAGTCTTCAAGACTGTATCAAAGTATGTAAAGAATTAATATAAAATGTACTGATTCACAAAAATCAATGATATCCTATTCAGCAAAAAGAAATAAGAAGATTTGATTGTATATTTTACAAGGAAGCATTCTAAATATATTAACCTTAGATGCAATTCCAAGTGTCAAGAATCATCATACCTTCACCCCCCACCAAAAAAAATGGTCAAGGTAATTACCTTGTGATGAGTTTCAAAGAATTTAATCACTTCTTCCATGTGGTTTCGGTAGAACCCCTGCATTACATGTCAAGATAGTTTGAAAACTGGTATAAAATTGAACAGGCTGAGGAGGATTGAGGAGTCAACTGTTCGGTGAAGATAAGTCATTTACCTCAACATAACCAAAAAAGCCAGAGCTCATATCACCAGCAGGAAACCCCATAGCAATAATATTCTCTGTGATATATGTCATATCAAGATCGAATCCTCCTTCCTGAAGATCAGATGACAAGTCAAGTGTGTGTGTGTGTGTGTATCGGTCAGTTATTATATAAAGAAGATAAATATATAGCTAGAAGAGAAAATTTTTAAAAAATTCATGTTTGTGATCCATCTACAAATATATCATGAGTAAGGATAGAAAGTCTACAACACAAGCAACCCACCTGGTATCTTCGTTTATTTTGAGAAACAACATGTCGAGCCTTAACCTGTACAGCCTTCACTGCACTCTTGGAAGTGTCTACTAACCCTTTTGTAAAAGTTCCAATAAAACCAGGCTGCACAGCTGTTGAAGTTCCTTCAGAACTATCATCTGATGAAGGAGCTTTTGGAGACAAGCGCAAACCTAAGCCACTAGTCAAACGTGCAAAAGTTGATTTTCCAGCATTTCCGGTTGGAGAATCATCTTGTGTGGTTGCCAATGGCTGAGGAATTTTCAAACTTTTGGCCCATGAAGATATTGCAGAAGGAGATAACTTAGATGATACATTAGGGGGAGAATTATCTAGTCCAGAATCAGCAGCAGCTGGGGTTTTTATGGCAGCAGGAGGTTGTACATCAGGAACTTTAAGAGGTGGTAAAGTCGACGAATCAGCAGATCCCGAATCCATTCCACAACCACAGATATTAACAGAGATTGAGGATAAATGTTCAAAGTCGAAATATAAAAGGTCTTAATACAGCATCTTCAGTTAAAGCTGCAATTACAGACATAAAAATTAGTTTAAATAGTATAGAAGCATTATAAGCAGTTAAATTTTCTAATCTATACTATTTTTGAGTAAAAGCAGATCATGGATTTTCTAAACAAAAACATATAAATAAAAAATTATGTTTTCTAATCGCTCTTTCTTTGTTCACAACTATTTACCTCTTTATTTTTTGACCATGAGAGAGAGAGAGAGAGAGAGAGAGAGAGGAAAAGGAAGAATTGCACATTAGTATGAACTCCCATCATCAAAGGAAAGCACCAAGTATGAAAGATATGTGGATTTCAAACATCCCTTCATTTTGCTTTCAATCTGTCTTATGCCACTCTTTCACTCAAACCATTCTTTGAACTAACTTAATGGGGGCGACCTTCAATCTTCCATTTACTTCCTAACCCACAAGTTACCTCAGTAGCATACAAGTACATTACTGACTAATCAGAATCAAACCTAGAAATTATCACCGCATTTGTTCACATAAAAAGTAGACCCATAGGTGGCACAAGGCCTTGGCCTAAGGTCCCCACCCCAATAGAAAGGCCGAAATAAAAAATAGATGGTCCATACTCTGTCTTCCCTAACCTCAAGAAGGCCCTCAAAATTGATAGCCAATAAAAACCGAACCCAATTGAAAGCCTTAGTAGTTTAAATAAAAAAATTTATGCGTGTCAAATTATTGTTAGCGACCTATTTCCCCTATCAGGTTGATTCTTCTATTTTTGTAAGTCAGGATCCCACAATGTAAATTGTTAGTTTTTTATTCATTTTATAATTCAATAGTTACAACAATGGGGGAGGGGGGATTTTGAAATTGTTCTCCTGCCATGCCACTAACCCACAAGGCTCTTGGTGCCACCATAAATTTTCAACATTATCCATTCTATCTCCCACATGATCACTCACCAAACAATCCCACCCTCTTTCTCAATGCCCCCCACCCCCCCCCCCCACCCCAACTCTCCCCCTCCTCTGCCCCCCAACCAAAAAAAAAAAAGGAAACCTTACCCAGATAACAAATTTTCATCTACTTTTATTAGATTTTATTCCAACTGAATTCTACACCTAAATAATAACAAGTCTACACCAAAATTGAAAGCAATCCCCACAATGCACTCCAAAACAAGAAATGCACGAATCCGAATCAGCCCCAGGGAAGCCAAAACAAGTCATTATTTACAGTCTATATTCTAATTCCATTACAAAACCAAAAAGCCATTTCACATAAAGTGACAATTCCACTGTTGTTGTAACTATCGAATTATCACACAGTAACAGCAATGTTAATAAACAGAATCAACCACTATTATCAAAGTTGTTCTGGGCATTAGCTGACCTCCCATAAACCATTTCAGTGCAACCCAATTGAGATTATCAGCTACAAAACACGATAAACCTATACTTAACCATTCAACCCAAACAAAAAAACAAAACCCCATTTCTTAGAGCTAAAATCAAAGCAATTTTCGCAAAATGTTGCCAATCAATTCAACTCCATAACACCCGCTTTCGCTTAGAACAAAGCTGGCAACAATATTTAACCAAAAAATAAACGATAATCACTCATTTTCGAAATCAATTTCAAGGCATTTTTTCCCAGATCTAGGGCAACAATTACAAAAATTGAATCCACAGAAATTCAAAATTTCTTACTTGAGATTGGAAAATCGGGAACGGTGGAGCTTCCAAAGCTGATTAGGGTTTCAAAATAGAGAGAGAGGGGTTTGTGATCGGACGGTTATAAAGGTGATGGTGTGGAGGGTCAGTTCACGTGGGGTTTTTCTGGTCAACGAAACGGAGGGCGGTGATTTGTCAGAAATTGTCTGAGTTTCAGAGAAATCAACAGGTTCTTCTTCGGGTTTTAAAATCGGATTTTTTTATAAAATAACTATAAAACCCAAACATTATAATAAGTTAGGCAACGTTTTAAACATATTGTATTTCTAACAATTCGACTTCAGAGGAGTCGATTTTACTGTTCATATTGTTTATTTTTGTGCCACGTAGATCAAGAAATCGAGTCCTTTATACTTAATTTTTATACATAGAAATCGACTTCAGCGGAGTCGATTAGAATACAAGGAAAACGACTCCACTGGAGTCGTTTTCCTTGTACAGTACACGACTCCGCTGAAGTCGATTTGCCCATACACACGAACTGAACACTTCAGTTGTAAGCTTCAGTTGTCACAGTCCCAGCAAGCGCCGACGAGCAGACGAGCGCCGACGAGCAGACGAGCGCCGACGAACCCAGCAAACGAACCCAGGCTCCAACGATTGCCGACGAGCGCCGACGAACCCAGCAAACGAACCCAGGCTCCGATGATTGCCGACGAGCGCCGAAGAACCCATCCAACGATTGCCGACGAGCGCCGACGAACCCAGCAAACGAACCCAGGCTCCGACGAGCACCGACGAACCCAGGCGCCGATTTCACCAAATCCCGGCAAAGCTGAAGGTGAGGATCGGATCAGTGGGTCTCCGTTTTGGATGTTGTGAGGTTTTTTTCAGGCAGTCAATGACGTGAATGTTCTTTGAATTTTCTACAGAGTGAAATCGACTCCAGTGGAGTCGTTTTCAATACAAAGAAAACGACTCCATTGGAGTCGTTTTCTTTGTATTGAAAACGACTCCAGTAAAGTCGATTTCTATGTATAGAAAATGAGTATAATGGACTCGATTTCTTTATCTACGTGGCGCAAAAAATAGGCTAGATGAACAGTAAAATCGACTCCTCTGAAGTCGAATTGTTAGAAATGCAATATGTTTGAAACGTTGCCTAACTTATTATATTGTTTGGGTTTTATAGTTATTTTATAAAAAAATCCTTTAAAATCACACGGTGGATAAAATTTGGTGGGGTTTTCATACTGTGTATAGCGTAATAAGAGAATTTGTTTTTTTGTTTTTTGTTTTTGGTTTTTTATAATCAACTAGATTGGAGGGATCTGGTGATGGTTCGATGAGCATTAGAGATTCATGGGCCGTTGATAGCTCTGACTAAGTCTGGCTCATTTGGTTGTCACAATACGCTTTGATAGTTTTGAAGTTTTCCCTTCCCATAAACGGTTTTCCATTTCCTTCTACTTTCTTTAGCAGTTATGTACTTGGTGGGAATTATGAATTATTCCATAAATGGATGGGATGGAAATTTTTGTTATTTATTGGACCTGGCAAAAAAAAAAAAATATATATATATATATAAATATATAAAAGATAAGAAGCTAGAGCAAGTGTTATTGGAAGGACCAAAATCGAGACCGATGACTGAGAATCGAGTCCAAATGAGAACTAATCCAAAGTCGCGCAGTCGAATATTTAAGCATTTAACACAATGGTTAAGTCAACCAACATAGAGTGATCCATGCATTATCGTGAAAGAAGAGTCAAATGGAGCGTTGAACGTGCCAAATTTTTTATTTGCATTATTGATATCCCCGTCCACTATGCTAACTATTGATGTGCTCTAGGGGAATTGATGGGATAAAGGTCAAATCACTAAAGAATGTGTTCCAAGGACCTTGGGACAATGGATATTCATGAGTATCATACTAGTATAAGGGCCACTATTGAGTACTTCGGAGTATACTCCCTCCCTCTCTCATGCGGGAGTAGGTCTCACCCACTATGAGACACAATCTTATGTGAAAAGGAGGGAGTATACTCTTGAATTACTTAATAAATTTCCCTAATATAAATAGGAGTCTAACTTCATATGAGATGTATGCAATTTTTTCGACCAAATCATCTAATGGTTCTCACACTATATCCTAACTTTAGAATCAAAGCCTTAACTTTAGAATCAAAGCCTTCCAGGTATCATAGAGAATTGTGCCTTAGGTCTTTTACTATTTTGAATGCATAAATGGCCATGCTTCCCGTGATGTTTTCCACAATTCTGCCCCCCCCCCCCCCCCCCTCCCTCCCTCAAAGTATAGTTGATTGGGTGATTTTGAATAAGACAATCTCATGCTAGCGAAATCAACACAAACTAACCAAAATTGACCACAACTTATTGCCAAAGGTAATTACTGGGGAGATGTATGTCACTAAGGTTGAAGTAGAAAAGGAAAAGTTTAATGAGACATGCGGTCGTGGGTTTTAAAAACTAACAAAAACTACAATGTCCAAACCCTTTATATATATACTAGCCTCTGAACACGCACTCACGCACGTGCTCAAAGGCTTTTCTATTTTTTGGATAAAGGTTAATTAAGAGCATTTATTATACTTTGGAATTACTACATTTTCCAATCACAAAAAAAACCTTGGGGTGTGATGAAAAATTATTTCACCACGCATAATACTCATCATACCGCTAGATTTTTTTTTTTTTTTTGATTGAAAAATGTAGTAATTCCAAAGTATAATAAATGCTCTAAATTAACCCTTACCCAAAAAATAGAATAGTCTCTGAGCACGCGCGTAAAAAACTGTTACTTTTTAATGGGAATGATTCTTCTCCACTTTGAAGTGTGAAAGAAAGGTTTGCATGAACATGTCAGTGCTTCTTCTCTCTAACATCGTCGGCTACTAAGTCATCAATGGAGTGGATGAAGACGCCAAGGCTCGGTCTACCGGTATGAAAATCCTAATACGATTCGTTGAATCCTGTTGAAAAAGAAAAAATTTTTAAGTAAAAATAGAGATAAAAGTAAATAAACGTAAACAAAGGGAGATGTTGATAAGGATTCACCATCAGCATCTGCTTTGTGTTGTTGGAAATGGTTTGAGGGAGGAGAAGTTCGTGTTGTTTTTATAGCAAAGAGAAGTGTTGGTGCTTGTTAGTTATGTAAATTATTTGAACGTGAGTTAGTAAAAGGCATGCATGATGGAAACTGTTAAAAACTGTTTAGTTTGAAGTTTATCACTTTGTTTTAAATTTGATTCTTTTTGTTTGAGATTAAAAAACAAAAAGAAATGCTTGATTTTTTTTTTTTTTTTAATAACAAAACGTGCTTGAAATGTGCTTTATTTTTCTGCCAACCATCAAATCTGATTAAAACTCCTTTTACTTCACTTTTCTTTCCCCACACTTTTTTCGGTAATGCGGTAGCCGTCCTCTCCTTTTACTCCATGATCTCACGTTTGTTTGATTTTTTTTTTTAATGAAAAAAGGTGCTTGATTTTTTATTTTTTTTAATAATAAAACCTACTTGATTTTGTTAGGAGAGTTTGCTTCTTTTCTTTAAAGTAACCAACTAACCATACATAATTCCCTTTAAAAAGAAAAGAAAAGAAGGTAACCGAAGATAAAGAGAAGGAGAGGTATATGTTAATAATTTGCTAAATTTAAGGAGATGGATGGGAAGTTATAGTTATAGTAATAGTTTTTTAATAAGAGCTTTTTTTTTCCTTTAAATTCAAAATAAATAAGAAGATATTTGGGGAAAAAAAAAAAACAAACAAACAAACATGAGATCATGGAGTAAGGAAAACAAATTCTATTAAAAAAAAATTAAAAAATGTTTAACCAAGAGAGTGGTCCTATTTATCACCCCAAAAAAAAAAAAAGTGGTTATATTTTGTTGGCAATATTTTAGTGGGAGTTAAAAGACATAGTTTTTTAATAGGAGTTTTTTTTTTTTTCAAAATAAATAAGAAGATATTTGAAAAAAAAAAAAAAAACAAACGTGAGATCATGGAGTAAGGAAAACAAATTCTATTAAAAAAAAAAAATTTGAAAACATTTAACCAAGAGAGTGGTCCTATTTATCACCAAAAAAAAAAATTGGTCCTATTTTTTTTTTTTGAGAATGAAATTGGTCCTATTTTGTTGTCAATGTTTTAGTGGAAGTTAAAAGACGTAGTTTTACCAAATTATCTTTTAGTTTTGTCTCTACTTAAATCTATGGAAATAGGGGTATTTTGGAAAAAAAAATCCGGTCCAAACAGGTGCAACCCCTTAAAGGAAAATGTTAACTGATGCCTTATGAGCATTAGTTTAGGAACTATCTTAAGAAATTTTTTATAGGAAGAGACAAAAGTAATTAATTGTTTTTACTAGCTTTTTTATATTTTCATAAAAGTAGTATTAAAACTTTTTTAAAATAATTTATGGGTTGTGTTAACGGGCATCGTAAGGTGCCCGTTAACAACTTTTTTACTTTTTTTTTTTACGTTTTTTTTTTGTCCTCTTTTGTAACTTTTTGCAGCTTTATACTATTTTTTACACATTTTTAGTTTTTTACAACTTTTTTCAGCTTTTTGAATGAAAAGTACATCCTTAACCAGCACCACACTTGTGTTGATTAACATTTACCATAATTTATTAACAATTATCCTAAAGGCATCTATTAACAAATCTTAAATTAAATAATAAAGTGGTTAAGTAATTAAACCTGTGCGTGTTTTGATTGAGAGGTGGGTGAGTTCGTGGTATTAACAAGTCTGACACTTGTTCATGATTTTTATTTAAAAAAATGCCTTGTAATCAAAATAGTATCACATAACACACACGGTATTCAAGAATTGCAAGCTTCATTAGGTTTAAATTTTAATGGAGGATGAAATAGTGACCTAAATTAGGTTGATGCTTTCGTCTATAAGAATCTCTCTAATGGTTCTCACACTATATCCTAACCTTAGAATCAAAGCCTTCCACGTATGATAGAGAATTGTGTCTTAGGTCTTTTACTATTTTGAAAGCATAAATGGCCATGCTTCCCATGATGTTTTCCACAATTCCCCCCCCCCCCCCTAAAAGTATAGTTGATTGGGTGGTTTTGAATAAGACAATCTATCATGCCAACGAAATCAAACAAACTAACCAAAATTGACAACAACTTATTGCCAAAGTGAATTACTGGGGAGATGTATGTCACTAAGGTTGAAGTAGAAAAGGAAAAGTTTAATGAGACATTCGATCGCGGGTTTCAAAAACTACAATGTCCAAACCCTTTATATATATATATATATATATATATATATATAAATGAACAATATATATAATGAACAAAACGAGTTGGTTTTGGAAGGGAGAAATGACATCATTTTGAGGCAATAAAACAAGATATCTTCCACAATCTCAAATTTTCATCTCTCTCTCTCTCTCTCTCTCAAAAAGTTCTCTAATCTTCATCTCTCTCCTTCATCGGTGTCACTACTCTGCCTACTTGCAATCTTCCTCATCTGCCTTTAAGATTGAGATATTAAGCTCTCTCTCTCTCTCTCTCTCTCTCTCAACTTATGGATTTGTTGTTCTGCAGGTGAAATATTACAATATTACTCTATTGTCCTCAACATTCAAGAGGTTATTTTTTATTATTATTTAATAAAATGAATTGCATCAATGAATAGATAACTTTTTATCATGCATGATCTTAATGGAGTAAAAAAAAAGTTATTTAGCAATGTGTGAATATTATTTGCTATTGAACATTGTGGCGCAAAGTGATCTAACCAACTGCACCACACTTGAAAACTGCCGTACAATATGGCTGGGGTCTTTGCCCATTCCATACTACAGTGCTGTTTTTCAAGTTAGGCCAACGATCTCATCCTTGTAGTTGCAGTCAAAATGTGGCAAAATAGTGAAATACTCAACTACCCACACACTGATGAACACCAATTTCAATCATTTACCATTTACCATTTATTTTTATTTTATTTTTTAAAATGTCAATCACTTCTATCCATCCATCACAATTTTCTGAAGCTCCAAGCCTCTGTAAACAAAGGATTTGAGGCAGGAAGTTGCTTGCACAGATTGGCCCTATATTAGACATCCTTTATTATTTTTTACTGTGACTGTGAGTGAAGATGTGTCATGTGTGCTTATAAATATCTTAATATACTCCTTTTGAAATGTGCTTAGATTTAAAAGCAATAAGATCATCAAAATAAATAAATAAATAAAAGCAATAAGCCTCATCTTCTCTATCCCAATTCACTATATTAACCAAATACAAAAAGCTTATATGTTTATACTATTTTACTACTTATTTTATCATTATCCAACCAGTACATAATTTTTTCTAAGTTCTACTATTTTGCAATGAAAGTTGTAATTATGGGTGTTCACGGATTTTGTTGAGTTGAGTTAGGGCTGTCCAAATCCATCCAAAGACTTGACCCACCTAAAGAAACCATCCGGATCCGATCCGATCCTACACCAGCCGACCTGACTACCTCGGCGATCAGCAATGGGTCTTCTCCACCAGAAATCGACTCCAACAGATCGGTTTCAGTTTCCCTCCCCCCAAAACCAGAAAAACCCGAATCGTTTGACAAAAACCCAAATTCCTGCGAAAAACCTAGATTTCAGTGAAAATTTTCCAGATCTCGGCTAAAAAACCTAGATTTTGGTGATATTTCAAGTAGATTCAGTGAGATTTTAATTGGATTTGGTGAAATCTCATCGAATTCAGTGAGATTTCCACTGGATCTGGCGAAATCTCATAGATTCTGATGAGATTTTCACCGGATCTAGGTTTTTCTCACTGTTTTCTTGCTGTTTCCTCGCTGTTTTCTCGCCATTTTCTCAGATTTATGACACTAACTGACCCGTCCGCCACCCGTTGAAGGTCTGATTCACCTAACCTGTCTACTCCAGCGATCGACGGCGAGTGAGATTTTCTGCCACTCGATTCTGTTGGGTCGGTTCTGGGTTGGGTACAAACTCGACCTAGATCGACCCGTGGATAGCCCTAAGTTGAGTCAAGTCAAGTTGAAGAAATCTCCAAGCCAATGTAGCTTTTAAAAAAAAAATTTAAATTAAAAAAAAAAAAAAAAAACCAACCAAAGCTTGGAGGAATTTGTTTGGGATTATTTAATCAAGCCTAATAAAAAAATGTGGATTCTTATTCAACTGTTCAAATACATTATTCCATAAAATAAGTTAGGTTGTGCACAAATTGCTCTAACATTGCAATTTCATAATAACTGTCTTAGAATACCATAGTAAATCAAACTATGTCCCCTGTTTTTTGGTAATCAAGACTAACATTAAACACTAAACAAAAGAAATAGAAGCAGAAATATTTAAGCAGAATTAAACTATGTCCCTTCAGGGACGGACTCATGATTTTAAGTTAGCGGGGGCCAAAGTATAAAGAAAAAAAAAAACTCCAAATAGGTGTCCATATAGTATTAAAAAATTATAAATACACAAAATCATTGTTTCTAAATATATTAAGATACAATCATTTACCAACAAAAACAAAAACAAAATAATTTTTTTTAATACTACGTCCAAGAAATTTTTTTTTTTGGTTGAAGTTAGAGCATTTCACAGTGGTATTGCTAAAATTTTTAGCTTTTAACACCATAAAAAATTATTTTATCTATTTTACCATCTCACTTTACAATATAACCAATATCAAATGTTCTATTTATTTTTATCACTTCATTTAAAAAAATATAAACAACTCATTAAAATAATAAAGGAAGAGAGTGAATTTGAGTTTTTTAATTGAAAGAAGATATATAATCTTAATAAAATATTGTCTTTTATTTTTAACAACTTGCTATAGTCAATTGGTATTTATATAAGATTACTATAGTTGCAAAAAATTTAGCTTTAGCTTGTCTAAGACATGATTTTTTTGGTTCTTTGGTGGTAAAATAACTTTTTTTTTTTGGCTAAAATACAATCACCATTGTGAATATTTTTATTATTTTTGTTAAGTTTTTGGGTTTGACAGTTGCTATTTGAGTCCAAATCTTCTATCCTACTCTTCCTACTTCACTATATTGATAAATAAAAACATGCCACATGTCCATCTATTTTATTAAGTGCTAAATTTATGCCTTCTATTATTTCAATTTCCTAAATATGATGGGTTATTTATTTATTTATTTATTTTGAGAAATTGAAATAATAGAAGGCATAAATTTAGCACTTAATAAAATAGATGGACATGTGGCATGTTTTTATTTGTGGAGTAAAAAGAGTATGACAGAATATTCGAACTCTTGCTATTTAGGTGAGGTTAGCTAGGATTATTGAGGAGAAATGGGACTAAAGTTTTGTAAAGGAGCCCAACTACAAAATAAAATATATAATAACTAAAATAAATAAAAAAAATTGGACCCAAGGGGGCCCATCCCTCCCTCCCCCATCAATTTATCAATATATATATACATATATATATATATATATATATATATAAAATAATTAATAGGGTGGGCTAAGTTGAGTTATTCAGATTGAAAATTTTAACGACACAAATCCAACCCAATTTTACACCCAAAAAAATAAAAAATAAATAACCCATCAATTCACAGAAAACCAACCTGAGTTGTTCATATTAGGATCAAGTTCATTGGGTTAGCAAGTTGAATGCACACCCCCTAACTACAAGTCTACAACTATGTTGGAATGAGATAAATTACTGCCTTCTATAAATTGGAGGTTAAACAGAAAGAAACTGACATATAGTTATAATCCATGCCTCACTATTAAAAACAAAAAACAAAGAACATATAAAAAAAACCAATCACAATTTTTTTTTTTTTTTGATAGGTAAACAATTTTGGGATTAAAAACCAATCACAATTATTGAAAAGATAAGTTGGAAGATATATACAAATTATTGGTTGATTGACAGTTCTAATTTTTGAGTCTAGGCAAATAATGAGAGTATTTACAGTAATCATCATATAAAAAAATATATTAAAAAAAACAACATTGAAAGTCTCCATCCCAGGTTTAATTGGGGTCAGCAGAAACTTTGAGTTTAATGAAGAAATAGCATTTCTTCTTGCAACCCTTCAAGCATAGCTCTAAATTCTTCATCATTTGCCTTTCCACTTTTCAGACCCAACATGACCGCAAGGATTCTCAAGCACTGCTTTTCTTCTTGTCAGCAATATGGCGAGGCCGAGTGCTTTCAGCAGGACTCCGCTTCAATGCTTTAACTCCCAATGGATTGTCCTTGCTCTGTTGCATAGAATGGTATTAGTAACAACCAGAACAAAGAGGAGAAAATAATATTAAGGAGGTGCTAGAATCTTTATGGATCATAATAAACGAGTTCAATTGTAATTACCACACGGCAAGTTCCAGCATTAACATCACAGACAGGATACTCATGAGGGCAGCAGCTGTAATTGTCATCACAGCAGGTTGCAGACTCCAAGGGGCAGCATCCCCATCCAAAACAGTAATCACCATACTGATACATACAGCAGCATGTGCTTCCCGCAGGGCATGAGTAGTAGTCGTCACAAACAGTTTCCGGACTTGGCGGAGGAGATGGGGGAGAGGGACCAGGGTTGGGGGGATTCTCACCGCTCTTGATTGGGTATGAGGCCTCAATTGCTATCCCACACTTGCCAGTGTTGGTGCTGACCACATTGCGCTCTAACTTGATGTACCCTTTCTCACCCCAATCTGAACCCCAAGAGTTCCTCACAAGCCAGTAATCAACACCATTTTCTGTACCATATCCAACAGCAACCACACCATGGTCTAGTTGTGTTCCACAGAGCCCAGTGAAGACGCCCTGTATGGACAAACAAGGAATTTGCAACAGAAGTGAATTAATGTAATGTGCACGACAATTTTGTTGTTTCTAAGACTTGTTTAGAAGACGCTCCTTTTGGGTAATGAATTCAAATGATTCGTGCTGCCAAGGCAAATAGTTAAGGTAAGGGAGTTATAGACCAACTTCACTTGGCCTGGAATGGCAGACAAATAGCGATGTGCATTTTTTATTTTTCATTAGTTGGGTAATTGTAGAATGAACTACACAGACATCGTTATTGAGCTTAAACTGAGATCAAATCCAATTGAGATTAAAATAAATTCCCTAGAAAGTTAAATGCTTATGAGAAAGAGCCATTACCGAGTCATAGAGTTGGAAAGCTCTGCCACCGGCTTCAATGGCAACACTAACTGGTTGATTTGCCACAGCCTTCATCAAGGCCTTCTCATCATTTGTAGGAACATCTTCATATCCATCAATGGTCACAACCCGAGCATTTCTCTGAAACGTCAAAAAAAAAAAAAAAACAATAAAAGAATTTAGGATATAGAATAAAACAAGAGGACTAAAGTCTAGAGCAGAAAAGTTCATATGCTCTTCCAATCAATTCAATTGTTTTAACTTCACAAAGAGATTGAACAACAAAACATGGATTTGACACAAACCCGATTGGGATCACATGAGCCATCACGAGCATTGTAAGGGTAATCTTCTTCAGAATCAATGCCACCATTATTTATGATGAATTGGAAGGCATAGTCCATGAGACCTCCATTGCATCCTTGGTTATATGTCTGATCACAGTCCACCAATTCTTGCTCCGACAAGGAGATAAGATCACCTGTCACAATTTTATTTATCCCTTCCACCGCACCAATAGTAGAGAATGCCCAGCAACTCCCTTCATCATATACAAATAAAACATCAGCCTAATATAAAATTACCTTCAGTTGCAAACAAAATAATATAACATCCTTAATCTTTAACCAAATAACATCTAAACCAATCTCGTTAAACTAATCCCCCCTTTGAATTCACATATTTCGTAGTCGTTTGATTTGTGACATTTTACATAATCTCACAGCATTAAACTAAAATGAGCCTTTTTTTTATTTATTTCGTAAGTTACACAACCTATGGGTCTTGAACCATCGAGGTGCCAATTGAGGCAGTGCTTATTGACAAGAGCCTAATTTTTTTTTATTTTTCTTGTAATGTATTTCTTACTCAAAGGTATTCCTTAGGTGTAGTATGAATCCTACAACATTTTACAAATTTTTTTATAATCATTTAATATCAGCCAGTAGAGTCAACATTAAACCATCAAATTACGCAATTGCATAACTACCCAATTGACTATCCAGAATAATATATATTTAGGCAAAAATATAAAAATTTAATTTAATTTTTTTCCCCAAACTTACGTTTCTTTTCCGTTTAAGAGTTTCTTAAAGAACAATTCTTCAAGCCATGTGAAGATAAAACCAAAAAAAAAAAAAAAAAAAAATCGAAACGTATGCATCAAAATCTCCGCCAGATAAAAAATAATAATAATAATAAGAAAATAATTAATAATAAAATTCCCAGCAATTTTCCAGTAAATATTTTTCCAGTCAAAGTCTCCAAAACCGTGTTAGAACATGCTTCAAAAACAAGATAATTGGCTAATCCCATGCTCAAACAAAGTCAACATCTCATATATTACGTCTATGATCACGTTATTCAATCAAATTTCTATCTTTCTATAAAATTAAAAAAGAAGTCAAATATTGACAATTAAAAATAATAAAAAACCAAAAACTCACCGCATTGGCCTTGATCCTTAACATCAACGACAGCTCCTTTTTCTCTCCAATCCACACTCTCCGGCAACTCCTCGCCGGACCGGTAAGCGTACCGGTCACTCTTGGTCCCGGAAAGCACGCCCTTCCGGTCCATCTTGGTGCCCAAAAACATGGACCGGTACTCCTCGTTGGTCAGATCGGCGAACCGGTTCAAGCCAAGCTTGTACGTGGGGTTCTCCTTCGCGTTATGATCGTCGATGAACCGCAGGTTGTCCTTGAAGATTTCGAATCTCTTTTCCTTCTCTCGCAAGGCATTGTAAGCTTTTCCATGCTTCATCAACCAAGCCTCGTACATGTGACGCACGTGTTTCTCGGTCCTCAAACCGTGTTTCAGATCGTATTCGATTATGGACATGTCCATGGCTGTTGCAAAAGCAACGCAGAGAACAAAACAAGAAAGAACAACAACAGAGGAAAGTTTCGCCATGTTTGAAACAAAAAGGAGGAGATGGGTTTGGTTTTTTCCTTCTTTTTTTTTGGGTTTGTGGGTTTGTGAATCTAGACTTGTTGATATATAAAGGTGGGAATGAGAGAGAGTTTGAGATGGATTCGATAGGTGAGAGAGTCCCAAAGTACGTGGAAATAGGAGTTTCTGTCTGTCACGCAGGTCATGGGTGGCCCACCTAAATTTTGGAAGGTCTTTTTGTTATCTAGCGATGTAATATCCACGCCAAATTTCACAATATTATTTTTGTAACTGCTAATTAGGTAAGATTTTATTGGCTTTTACATGTGCGAGACTATTTTTTTAAACTATGGATAAAAATCTGCCACGGTAGTACGTGTTAAAATTTTTGTAAAATTTGTTGTGTCGGTAAATTTTATGGTTTGGTGTTTTTGCTTTCTTTATTTGGTTAAGCAAAACTATGGGTCAGAAGGATGAGTGGGAGATGGCCAAAAACAGATAATAATCATTAATCAGTCTTGCCACGCTTGTTTACGATAAATGAGATAGGAGAAACACTATAATATATAAGATTTATTTGTAATTTTTTTTAAATAATTGGATTGTTACAAATTTACAATAATTGGCACATAAAAAAAATTATAATAATAGGGAAGGAAGATTCAATCACAAGTTCCCCTAATAAAGGATCTTTGACCCACTTTGTAAGTTCAATTTGTATTTTTTTGGTATTTCTAATTGAAATATCTAAGATTCTAATTTTCACTCCTACAATTATTGAATTATAAAAAAGAAAAAGAGAGAGACCCTTTGCCCCTTTATGGTTAATACTTGATAAAAATAAATAACAAATCTAGTAACACAATTTTTCAATAAATCTTGGTGTTGCTTGTTGTGAATGATACTGTTTAGAGTCGTGTTCGTGGAGAGCCAATATTAAAGTAATATTACTCCAATACATTTTAACACATTAGTACTACCGCACACCTTTAATACAATTGTTACTTCATAAATATAAGTACTTATGGGATGTAGAGGGCAATGGTCGAAGTTCAAGTTTTCAGGAGGGAGTTTCACATACATATACACTACGATTAGGGTAGAGTAGAATTTATATCTTATAAAAATAAAAAAAAAATAAAAACCTCAGTAAATTATGAACAAATTTGTGAAAATTTTATGTCCCTGACCTTCCAAAAAAATAAACATAATACAAAAGTAACTCAATAGTTGCAAAAAAATTTCTCAAAAAAATTGGGTACAAATCTTATTTTTTTTGTTTAATTATTTTTTAAGATAAAAATCTAGGAAATATTTGTTTTTGGTTTCAAAATAACTTTGTAGTTTATATGAATTTTTAATTTAAATTGCACTAGTATTATGTCCATACAATGCACAACAATTTATATGTAAAATAAATCAAATATTACAAATATCAATGAAATTGAAAAAAAATTATAAAGGTTAGTTTATGACATAAGCCTATCATATAAGATTGATTTTTAATTAAAAAAAATAAAAAAAAATTATGGTAGATAAATAATTGAAAATAAATAACGAAATTTAATTTCTTTAAAATTTTTCAAACTTTTAATAATAGAATTTTAATTGAAATAATGATTTAATTTTATTGAAATTTTGGTACTAAAGTCGTAATAAGGAGAAGATATTCACTTATCACAATTATGACTTCTAGAAGACCTAATTTTTAAGAAAATATACCTTTTGGTCCTTCTTAGTCTGTTTTTTTTTATTGACGTTTCCTTTTAGTCCATTGTATTTCAAAATTCTCAATTTACATCATTGACTATTAGAGCAGAACATAAGGAATTAGACAAGAAAGAAAAGGTACTCCTACTGGTTTCACGCTATTAAGATACATTGTATCTGCCTTTCTCAAAAAAAAAAAAAAAAAAAATTAGATACATTGTATTTGCTATCTAAAAAAGGAAGTAGAAAAAAATGCATTGTATTTGAAGAGTTTATCAAGGCATTGTTTGGTGACAACTCTTTTGTAATAAAATGTTGATAATCTTAATCTTGTCATATTTATAAGGCAAAATTTAAGATTTTATTTTTTTGTTTGAAAGATAATTTGAAAAGAGGGAGAGAAAAGGGCAAAAATAAGACTTATCCAGGTTGAATCTTAAAAGGCAGTTATAAATCTATGAAAGAGTTCTGATAGTTTTTATAATTCAATAGATGGGGTGGTGAGATTTGAATATTAGATGTTTCTATTGAAAGCATTAAGGTCTAGGAGGTGTCAACTAATTGAGTTACCAAGGTCTAATAGATGTCAACTAATTGAGTTACAAAAGTCTTAACAGATGATTATTATCAATTCCCCTTCTCCCTATTTAAAAACGATGGTCTCCCTTTTTAACAGATGTGGGCTTATTTTATTTTATGAAGGCTGGATGTTGGTCATTAAATTATGGTCCAATTTTAGTTGAGTCTGGGCTAAAGTAGGCAGTTGCTTTTGGGTTGATTGTGCTTGTTTTTCTAGGCCCAAATAAGCCCTAATTGATCTGTGAGCTTAACACAGCGTCCAGAATAACCCACCCATTTAAGGACCACTAGTTAGGGCAGCACGTGTTTACTGTGGAAAAAATATAGTGATTAAGGTCAATTTTAGATTTTATTTGTATCATAAAACAAAGATATGAATCATTTGATTTTTAAAGTATATAGAGATTTACATTAATCAAAAGAGATGTTAATTTTAAGAATTTTGATAATTATGTCGTAAAAATTTAATCTCATTCACTTAAGAATTTTGATTAACCACAAAGTTATGGTAGCTATTTAACATATAAATATTTATTTAACTATATAGTTTTTTAGCACCTACTTGCTAAAGACAGTATATCTACTCTCTAAAAACTTCTAAGAATGATAATGAATATTATTATCTTCCAACAATAAACAACAAAATTTTGCTAAAAAAAAAAAGATAACAAAATGCATGTGTCATCGAATTTTTCATTAGATAAATTATAAGTTTTGAAAATTTAAACATAGAAAATCAATGTTCTTTAGATAACAAATAAAACACCTAATATTATTGTAGGGTCAGGATTTGTAGCTCAAGCCCAAGAGATATGGATTATGAGCCTACTGAACCCAGAACAATAAATTTGTAGAGAGTGGGTGAAAGAGTTAGGCTAGTTATGAATCACACAGTGACTAACTAAGATAGTTAAAGATGAATTAACATGCAATCAGGCTTGAACAATTGACCTAATGAATGTCCGAAGAGATTTATATTGAATAAAGATCATTACAATGCTTAGAGCTACAGTAAAATCGTATTTCTCTTCTTTGTCTCTCCTTTTTTTTTTCTCATCAGAGGCTTCTTCCCTTTATATAGCATCCTCACCCCTCATCTTCATCGTCCACTTGGTCTTCATCTAAGCATCCACTCGAGTATATGTCATGTCAAGTCTTCTTTTTAGTTTTCTGTGAGTGGTGGTAGCTGAGATTACACTGTTCAGGGGTCTTCTCCACATAAATGCGGCCAGAAAAGTAGCTGTAATGCATTAAACACGGTTGTAGCAGCTTTCCCCTTTAGATATTTCTTCATTCTTATCATCTCCAAACATGCTCAGAGTTTATCTTCGTTATTGGAACCGTTAGGAAAATCATTCTGACCCTCCACACATTTGATTGATCAAGAATATTCGTATCCGAGGAGGAAGACCTCTTCGGACAACTGACGACCTCTTTGGAATGCATCCCTCATTAATTTCCAGGTATGATTCTTCCACATGGACCCTTTTCCAGATATTTTCTTTTCTTCGGACATCTAGTAGTCTTCAAATAGGGCCCCAGAGCCAACACATTAGGCTGGACTTTCACCCCCCACAATAGCCCCTCAAAATTTTATTTTTTCCCTCGCATCCGAGGAGGAAAAATATGATTTTGATTTATAACCAAATAAAAGCTTGAAAAAACACACAAATATCTGGAAACACACGTGTGTGAGCATAGATGCAAGTGCTTCATTATTGCTGCTGTCGCTTCAATATTCCCAAGGCGCTATTAATTACTCCAGGCGCCGTTTTGTCTATTATATCCAACGGTGGGATATTGATCCAACGGACGTGGTTCTTCTTCAAAGGTTGGCAGGATGACTCCTGCCTTTTCACCTATCCCCCTATATAAAGCTTTAGAGGGAGTTATTTCCTCTTTACTTTGCAAACTCTCAGAGCATTCAGCAAACTCAGGCATTTGAATCCTTCAAGTTCTTCCAATCACCGGTCCTAGCTCCTTTTCAGAATCCGTAAGAATATTTCTGCGAGTTCAAGGATCACATTTCGATTTGGTTTGCGTAAGTTTCGACTTCTGAACCTCTCGTTTCCCTCTTCGGCCAACCTCCTTGGCTTTCGAATAATCATCCTCTAGTCACTTCACTTAGTGATTCCATCTTTTTCTCTAATTACGATGGGTAGATTCCAATATCTGGTAGATAGCCCCACCCAAATAGAGGATTTTAAGGCGACATACCGCATACCTCAAGATGTGGGTCTGAGGTATTGCCCTCCGGAAAGAATACTAACAGATCGAAAGACGGGTGAAGTTGTTATCCCCATTATCGCCTTTCTAGAAAGGGGGATGACCATCCCTATGGGTCCCATTACCAGTAATTATCTTAGAAACCATAGGCTTAGCCCTGACCAATGTGCGCCCAACATGTTTAGGATCTTAGGAGCAGTTGAAGATCTGAACCGCCATCTAGGGTTGGGCCTTACCTGGCTTGATATGGTACACATGTATGAGTGCCATAGCCAAAAAGAGGCGGGATATTATCTCAAATCCCGGTCCGACGTGGTTAGGCTCGTCTCTTGCCTTCCCAAATCTAATAAAGGGATGAAAGACGACTATGTGATCGTCTCGGGCGCGTGGCATGATGGCCCTCATTGCCCGACTAGGCCAAGAGAGCTAGGTAGAATAACATAGATTTAGGTTTACTGACAGTAGATTTAGGATCTCCACTTTCCAGTAATTTTGAATTTTATTATTGTTATTTATTATGATATATTTTTTTATTCCTTTCAAGCTTCTGACTAAGTTTTGCTATAATGCTAACAGATAAAGACCACGTTTCTCCTCGGCTTAGCCTTACAAACGTTGCCGCCCTTAATTACCTGCTACGCTCAGCGATTTTTTTAAGCGAAGACAAGCAACTTCGATCGGTTCCGCTTATCCTTGGGTACCTAGCGAAATTGAAGGATTTTCAGCCAGTCGGCAATGCGATAAGGCAGGGGGACTACCGCATCAACCGTATAGACGTTGCCCGGAAGGATTTTTTGGCTCCGTTCGACCTTGCACCCGTGCCACATCCCAATCCGCAGGGTGTACCCTTGCTCCTCCAGCCAATTCAACAGGTTCCTCTCGGGCCGGAAGCAACAAGTGAAGGAGTTGCCTCTTCAACCTCCTCACTTGAGGAACAGATAGACAAGTTCAGATTCGAAGGAGAAGTTTCGAAAGAGGTTGAAGTGATAACAGTTCCTGATGCCGAGGAGGAGGTTGACAGACAGTCTATTATCCACCCTGCTGTACTAATAACTGCTCTTCCCAAGAACTCTTCGGAAGAGGAGGACATAGCTGATCTAAGGAGCCTGATGAAGAATAGGGGCAAGAAGCTCAAGCCCAAGGGGACTAGTACATCTCAACTGGCTGTGAACCTTCCTCTACCACCCCCTCAAGCCCCTGAACTCGGCCTGAAGCCACTGTCAGATCTGAGGAAGAAAAGGCCTTTTGTGGGCCCAGAAGAAAGGGAGGTGGTTTCGCAAAAAGGGACCAAGTAGCAGAAGGTGGTGAAAGACCACCGGAGTAAGAGGGTTTCATCCACTGAGAGCCGAGAGAAGGTCCTTGTTGCTGATGTGTGCAGAGGACCTCGCACTTGGTCCCCTCGGTTAGAATTGGATGGCGCTCCAATTCCTTGGGAAACTTCCCTAAGGAACTATGATGGAGGGAGGGCAGGCCTTGTCCCCGAGGCTTTAGAGCAGCCATTGCTCCTCCCTCGGGACATGGAGTCTTACCGGCGCTTCAGCCAGCAGGAACTCTTTTCGTCCCTAAAGAGGGATTTAGCCATGGTAAGTGAGTTAACCCATTTCTTCATTTGAGGATGTTACTTTACTTTATTTATTTATTTATTTTTTATGTTAACTTTATCATTTTTGCTGCGCAGATTACCTAACAAGTCTCTGTGACTGAAGAGTGGAACAAAAAGACATACATTGAAGCCCAAGCGAAGGCCCACTCTCGGTCCGACGTCGAAAGGTCTTTGGGTAGCCTAAAGGAGGAATATGCTCACCTATCCGAGCAATTCAAGGATATGACCAACCAGAGGAACAACCTCGATGCTGGCCTAAAAACTACTGAAAGACAGGTCGAAGAGCAGCATAAACAACTAAACATGGCTGAGATCAACTTGGCTACAGAGAGGGAGGTGGTGAAGGGGCTTAAGGCTGAGCTCAAAAAGGCCAAGGAAGCTGCCCTACTGGCCGAGAAGAATGCCCAGTTAGCCAAGGAAGCAGTGGAGGCCGAGAGAAAGGCAGCATACATGCTAGGGGTGGAGGAGACCCAACTAAGCCTCACTGAGCAGTTTGCCTCGGTTGGCCGAGACTACTGTGATATAACGTGGGGAAAGGCACTGGATGCTACTGGGGTTCCTGCAGATTCCCCCTTGAGGCTGCCTGGGAGTATATACTATGATCCAGACATTCGTGCACTCCCAGAAGCTCAGGAGCAGCCCCCAGCTAGCCAGGCCCCTCTTGCTCCAGCTGAAGCAACTAAAGAGTCTAAGGGTACCAAAGAGAAAGACAAAGAACAAGTCCCGGACGTTGCTGCTGCCCAGCGCAGTCAGACAGTTGATCCTCCGGCTGCTCAGATGAAGACTTAATGGGAATAGGATTTTTTATTTTGTACTTTTATATAACCTAGTTCAGTTGTTTGTTTGTTTGTTTTTTTTTAGGTAAAGGCTTGTAAACTACTTTATTTTGATTAATGAAATCCTTTCTTTTACATTCAATATCCTTGTTGCTTAAATTATAAGTCTCGGCATTATTGCAAACAGCTTAAACCACATGATTATAATAATATAGGTGAACTTAAACATGATATCATGATAATAAGGCCAGTGACTTAAATCAATGCCGAAGAGAGTGGCACACACAAAAGTTATTAATAGGTAATGAAAACGATGAGTGAGATGAAAGTTTCACAGGCTTTCTTGAACGTGTGCAGAGCATATTTCTAATTGAGGAGTCAAACTATAAATTAAAGTTAAATGCATCCAAGAATTTCAGGCACGGTAAATTCAAACATTAATAATAACTGTATGAAGGAGTGTTAACTAACCAAAATCATCTGGTCCGAGGACTACAGGCATGATTGAATTTAAGTTTAAACACTTAGAGCACTTGGAACGAATGTTAACTAACCCAAATCATCTGGTCCGAGGATTACAGGCATGATTGAATTTAAGTTTAAACACTTAGAGCACTTGGAACGAGTGTTAACTAACTCAAATCATCTGGTCTGAGGACTATAGGCATGATTGGATTTAAGTTTAAACACTTAGAGAACTTGGAACGTGTTAACTAACCCAAATCATCTGGTCCGAGGACTACATGCATGATTGAATTTAAATTTAAACACTTAGAGAACTTGGAACGTGTTAACTAACCCAAATTATCTAGTCCGAGGACTACATGCATGATCGAATTTAAGTTTAAACACTTAGAGAACTACTCACATACAGAATCAGCATATTGATTGAAGAAAATATTCGATTAATAATAGTACCTTTTGAGGTTATTTACATTCCAGGGGCGTGGTATTACATGACTATCCAGATCTTCTAAGAAATACGCCCCAATGCCAGCCCCTGAAGTAATACGATATGGCCCTTCCCAATTGGGTCCTAACTTTCCCCAAGCTGGGTTTTTTACGATGCCGACAACTTTCCTCAGCACTAAATCACCGGGTTCTAGAGGCTTTAGCCTTACGTTGGCATCATAGCCCTGCCTGAGCTTTTGCTGGTAATGTGCCAGTCGAACTAATGCATTTTCTCTTTTTTCACCAATCAGGTCCAAACTCCTCTCTAGCTGCTCATTGTTGCCGGTCGGATTGAATGAACTGGTTTTCAGTGTTGGAAACCCTATGTCCAAAGGTATGACAGCTTCAGCCCCATAGGTCATTGAGAAGGGGGTCTCTCCTGTAGATCTGCGAGGCGTAGTTCGGTAGGCCCAAAGTACGTATGGCAATTCTTCCACCCACTTGCCCTTCGCGTCGTCGAGCCTCTTCTTTAAGTCATTTACTATGACCTTATTGACAGCCTCTGCTTGCCCATTACCTTGGGGATAAACAGGGGTGGAGTATCTGTTTATAATTCCTAGCTCACTACAATAACTCCTGAATGCTTTGCTATCGAACTGTAGGCCATTGTCCGAGATGAGAGTATGAGGAACCCCAAACTGAGTGACAATATTCTTCCACACAAACCTTTGCACATCTACGTCTCTGATGTTGGCCAGAGGTTCAGTTTCGACCCACTTAGTGAAATAGTCTGTGCCGACCAGAAGGTATTTCCTGTTTCCTACAGCTTTAGGGAATGGTCCCACGATATCTAAGCCCCATTGGGCGAAAGGCCATGGGCTGGATAGTGGATTAAGAGTTCCCCCTGGTTGATGAATGTTTGGGGCAAACCGCTGACATTGATCGCACTTTTTAATGTATTCGTGGGCTTCTTTTTGCGTGTTCGGCCACCAGTAACCTTGAGTGATGGCTCGGTGAGCCAGGGACCTACCACCGGTGTGGCTCCTGCAGATTCCTTCATGCAACTCCTCTAGTAGCAACTCAGCCGCTTCAGGATGAATGCATAACAAGTACGGTCCTGAATAGGAGCGTTTGTATAATTTTTGGTCCTCGGATAGCCAAAATCTGGTCGCTTTCCTTCAAATTTTGTCAGCTTCCCCCCTTTCTTCAGGCAGAATATCTTCTTTCAGGAATTTAATAATAGGGTCCATCCAGCAGAGCCTGGTCCTAACCTGGTGAACTTGAACGACTTCTCTTCTTGCCTCAATAGGCCCATGCAAGTCCTTGACAATGATGACTTTTGGCAAATTTTGCGCCAAAGAAGTAGCGAGAGTGGCTAGAGAATCAGCATGTGCATTACCACTCCTAAGGATGTGCAGCAAACTGAAAAATTCGAACTCAGACCGCAGGCAGTTAACTTGGCTCAAGTACCCCTGCATTCTTTCATCCTTTGCTTCAAACTCACCTTGCAATTAACCCACGACTAACCTTGAGTCTGAGAACAGCTCCACTGCCTTTCCTCCCATTCTTCGGACCATAGTCATTCCTATCAGTAGGGCTTCGTACTCCGCCTCATTATTTGTCGCCGAGAAATCCAGCCTTAATGACTTTTCAATGATGGTTCTTTCGGGGGATATCAGCACCAACTCCATTCCAGAACCTTTCTGATTTGATGCGCCGTCCACGTACACTTCCCAATGGGACGGGCCTTGGTGAGAAATAATGCCAACTGATTTTTCATCCATGTCCAACGTGAGCGTTACTTCTTCTAAGTGGAGCTCTGTGAACTCGGCTACCAAATCTGCCAGTATTTGGTCCTTGATCGATGTATGAGGCATATATTTGATATCGAAAGCCCCCAAGATCGTACCTTATTTAGCAATTCTTCCAGTATAGTCAGCACTTCGGAGTATAGCCCTGAGTGGGAGCTGAGTGAAGACAATGACCGTATGGGCCTGGAAATAGTGAGGCAACTTTCGTGTACCGAGCACTATTGCTAGGATAGCCTTCTCCAGCGGAAAATAACGAATCTTAGCCTCATGCAACGACTTACTTACGTAGTAAACTGGTTTTTGCACACCATAATCTGCTCGTACCAACACCAAGCTTACAGCATAGGGAGCCACAGCAATGTAGGCGAACAAGACTTCATCTGGCTCAGGATTGGACATGACTGGTGGCCGAGCTAGATAATCTTTAAGTTGCTGAAAGGCTACAGCACATTCTTCAGTCCACTCGAATCCCCTCCACTTGTTAATCAAAGAGAAGAAAGGCCGACACCTGTCTGCTGATCGAGAGATAAATCGGTTCAGGGCAGCAGTCATTGCAGTCAGTTTCTGGACTTCCTTGGGATTCCAAGGAGCTTGTTAGTTGTTGATGGCCTTTATCTGGTCGGGGTTAATCTCAATTCCCTTGTGAGTCACCATGTACCCCAAAAACTTGCCTGACCCCACACCGAATAAGCACTTAGAAGCGTTAAGGCCCAGCTTGTGCTTCCTTAGAACTTCAAAGGTACTTTCAAGGTTTTTCACATATTCAGCAACAATTTTGCTCTACATCACCATGTCATCTATGTAAATTTCGATGTTTTTACCCAGCTGTAGTTCAAACATCCTCGTCATCATCCTTTGATAAGTAGATCCCGCGTTTTTCAGACCAAATGACATCACCTTATAGTGGTAATTACCAATAGGGATGACAAAAGTAGTCTTCTTCTGATCCTCTGGGGCTAGCGGTATCTGATGGTAGCCTTGGAAGGCATCCAAGAAACTCATCCGAGGATGGCCAACAGTGGCATCCATAAGCTGATCAATTTTCGGCATGGGGAATAGATCCTTAGGACAAGCCTTGTTTAGGTTAGTGAAGTCTACACAGACTCGCCACTTCCCGTTTTTCTTCTTCACCACTACAGTATTCGCTAACCATTCTGGGTAAAAAACTTCTTTGATAGCTCCAGCTTGTTTGAGCTTTGCTACCTCTTCTCTCACTGCATCTGCATGTTCCTTAGATGGGCGCCGAGGAGGTTGCTTCTTGGGGATACTCAATGGGTTGACCCTAAGATGATGGCAAATGAACTGGGGATCCACTCCTGGGGCTTCATAAGCATTCCAGACAAATACATCAAGATCCCTCTTGAGAAACTCTATCAGCTCTTCCTTCTCCTGAAGAGGTAGCTGAGATCCGACTTGAAAGAACCTTTCAGGATTATCTCCGATAACAACCTTTACTAGATCCTCGCATCGAGCGCCCTCGCTTGGATCTCCAACGGGCAAGACCCGAGACTTTAGCTGCTATAAACTCCTTTCAGCCTTAGATGAAGACTCAGCTTCGGGTTCATGCTGGATGGAGCCACTAAGCATTGCCTGGCTATGGACTGGTCCCCTCGGATCTCGCAAACCCGTTCTTTAGATAGATACTTAACTTTCTGGTGCAGGGTAGAGGAAACAGCCCCCAGTGTGTGAAGCCATGGCCTGGCTACAATTGCTGTATAAGGGGAATACACATCCACAACTATGAAGTCCACATTTACCATCTCTGAACCGGTTTGCACGGGTAATCGCATCTGGCCCCTCGGGGTGACCAACCTTCCTTCGAAACTTACAAGGGGTGAATTGTATAGTGTTAAATCCTGAAGTTTTAGGCTTAGCCCCTTGTAGAGATCGGGGTACATTATCTCCACAGCATTACCCTGGTCCACCATCACCCTCTTCACATCGTATCCTCCAATTCTGAGGGTGATTACTAAAGCGTCATCATGGGACTGAATAGTCCCCATCTTGTCCTCGTCCGAGAATCCTATAACCAATGGGGCATCCAACTTAGATCTCTTCGAACCATGGCCGAAATGCCCTGCCGGTGATTGGACTATCGACATAACCTTCGATGACTAGGATCCTGTTCTCCCTGGTGCGGCGAAGACGACATTAATAGTTCCCAATGGCGGTTTTGAAGAATCATCTTTTCGGAGCCCTGAACTCATCTGCCCTCATTGGCCACTAGAATGGTGCAGAAGGTGTCTTAGTTTACCTTCGCCGACCAGTTGATCTAAATGATCCCACAGGCTCCTGCAATCCTCTGTGGTATGCCCGTGGTCTTGATGATACTGGTAATAGAGATTATGATTACGCCTCTCAGGGTTTCCTACCATTTTATTCGGCCACCTGAAGAATGGCTCGTTTTTAATCTTTTCCAAAACCTGGTGTACCGGTTCTTTAAATACAGTGTTGACCGCTTGAGGATTGGTCGATCCTGATTGTCCAGTGAAATCTCTACGCTTATTGCTATTGTAATGATCCGACCGAAAATCCCTCCTCTCCTGGGGGATAGCCTTGTCCTTTCCCTTCCCTTGTTGCTGATCTTCCTCAACTCTTTTAAATTTTTTTATACGGTCCATGAGCTGACGCATGTTAGTAACTGGTTTGCCAAATAAGGAGGTCCTTAGATTGTGGTCAGTAGAGAGGCCGAGTTTGAACGTGCTGAAGGCCATTGCATCAGAGTTGCCCTCCGTATCATTAAACATCTCCCAGTACCTATCCGAATATGCCTTCAGGGTCTCACCCTCTTGCATACTCAAGGATAACAGTGAAGACAAGGGCCTGGCCACCCTTCAGCATGTGACAAAACGGAAACCAAAAGCTTGAGTGAGCTCCTTAAAGGAGTTGACGGAGTTTTCATTTAGGCTATCAAACCACCTCATTGTAACCGGTCCGAGGCTGGAGGGAAAGACTTTGCACATTAGAGCCTCGTCTCTGGAGTAGACAACCATCCTCTGATTAAAGTGGCTCACATGTTCCATAGGGTCCGTCTTACCATTATAGATAGGTAACGTCGGCTGGTTGAAACGCCGAGGAAGTCTTGCTTCTTCGATTTTACGTGTAAAAGGTGACTTAGAGATTTGATTCAAAGCCCTGCTCATAGCGTCGTTCCCTACTCCTTCGCGTGATGGGCTTCGTAGCTGCCTCTTATGATGATGCTCCTCTTCATAGGAAAAAGATTCACTAGCTGGTGTTTGAGATTTCTGTTTGTAAGAGACGTCCCGTTCGTATTCGGAGTCTTCATCAGAATATGGAGAAATCCGTTTTCTCTTTGCATGGCGTAATTCCCTTCTTAGCTTTTCAATTTCTAGTTGTAAATCCTGGTTTTCTTCTGCATGAGACACGTGACTTCCGCCATGTGACCGGCTTTGACCAGTATGCACAGTGTGCACACTACCCTCACGATCTTGTCTCCTCTCCAAGTTAAGAAAAAGGTCAGCGTGTTGGGATGCCCTAGATTCTGCTTCTTGTTGACTTCGTTCTGCCATCACTAACTATTGTTTTCACCCCTGCACAAGCTCTTCCCACAGACGGCGCCAATTGTAGGGTCATGATTTGTAGTTCAAGCCTAAGAGATATGGATTATGAGCCCACTGAACCCAGAACAATAAATTTGTAGAGAGTGGGTGAAAGAGTTAGGCTAGTTGTGAATCACACAGTGACTAACTAAGATAGTTAAAGATGAATTAACATGCAATCAGGCTTGAACAATTGACCTAATGAATGTCCGAAGAGATTTGTATTGAATAAAGATCATTACAATGCTTAGAGCTACAGTAAAATCGTATTTCTCTTCTTTGTCTCTCCTTTTTTTTTTCTCATCAGAGGCTTCTTGCCTTTATATAGCATCCTCACCCCTCATCTTCATCGTCCACTTGGTCTTCATCTAAGCATCCACTCGAGTATATGTCATGTCAAGTCTTCTTTTTAGTTTTCTGTGAGTGGCGGTAACTGAGATTACACTGTTCAGGGGTCTTCTCCACATAAATGCGGCTAGGAAAGTAGTTATAATGCATTAAACACGGTTGTAGCAGCTTTTCCCTTTAGATATTTCTTTGTTCTTATCATCTTCAGACATGCTCAGAGTTTATCTTCGTTATTGGAACCGTTAGGAAGATCATTCTGACCCTCCACACATTTCATTGATCAAGAATATTCGTATCCGAGGAAGAAGATCTCTTCGGACAACTGACGACCTCTTCGGAAGCATCCCTCATTAATTTCCAGGTATGATTCTTCCACATGGACCCTTTCCCAGATATTTTCTTCTCTTCGGACATCTAGTAGTCTTCAAATAAGGCTCCAGGCCCAATACATTAGGCTGGACTTTCACCCCCCACAATTATCATTTTAACTTTCTAAGAATTTTTATCATTTAAAACTCAAAATACGTAAATAAAATTTTTAGGATGTTAAAATTTAGCGGGAGTAATTTAGACATTACACAATAAAATATTTTTAGAATTATAAGTTTTCATTAGGGTTTAACTGAGAGAACAACAATATGATATATTTGCTCTTTTTCAAAATATTAAGGGAAAAATTGTTGGATTTTAAAGTTTAAGGAAAAATTGTAAACTACCCAAACATAAAGGATGGAAAAAAAAAATTTCCTAAGTTTTTGTTTTTGTGTGTAAAACTATGTGTTTTTACTTAAAATAGTGTGTAAAGAAAAAAATATACAAAAAGTCAACCTAATAAAATTGTATGTGGAATAGTGAATTTTGGTTCAACAAAGTTAATTAAACAAACAAAAAATTTCTAAAAACACAACAAAATGACGCAACATTTTCATAATATCTTTATAATTTTGTTATATTTTATTTTAACTTGTAAAGTATTGACAATTCAGTAGTTTTGAAAATATTGTGACAACATCAAAATGTCTTAACATTTTTCACACAAAAAAATGTTATGTCCATGACATTTTTACAACAAATTATAAGTAATAGGTAACAGTGTAGATTGTTGTACAGTATGCTCTGCGACGTGTAACTAATCTGAGTGAAGTTCTCCTATGTCATCAAAAAGAAAAAAAGAATCATAAGTAATAGGTTACTACAAGTTGTTATTGGTGGGAAAAAAATTAGTTTCATTGGTAAGTTTAAATTAGAACCAATAATAATTTACCATATTTGATTTGTTATGAAAGTGTTGTGAAAATTATTGTGGATATAGCACTTCTTTTTCACAATACTTTTATTTTTAGTTGTAACTGGTTCTAGTATGATATTTTATTATTTTATTTTAACCTATAATGAATTAACACCTTAACAATTGTGAAAATATTGTGCCAATTTGTGATGTTAATATTTTATTATAATGTGAAACAGCGTGAATTGGACAAACCAAAAATAATATAGCAAATATACTACAACTTTATGCATTCACAAAAAAAAAAAAAAAAAAAATGCGGCCAGCAAAACAATGAAAGTTGAAAAAATCAAAACTACTGTAACTAAATTACTGTAGTTTTTCACATTCACTCTTTATATATATATATATATAGAGAGAGAGAGAGAGAGAGAGAGATATATATATATATATAAATTGCACTTACAATGTAAATTTGTATTGTAAACACATAAAAATTGGCAAATGTTGTACACATTTGCAAAATTTGTACAATTTTTTTATGGCAAATGTATATAATATTTGCTACCTTTTGTGTGTATACAACGTAAACTTACATTACAAATAGAAAGTAAACATATAAAGATCATTTAAAAGAAAAAAACAAGCTCAAACCAAGTTGGTGAACTTGAAGAAATAAAAAAAAAAAAAAAAAAAAGGGAAATATGCAACTCACTAAACCAAAAATACTGTTCATAACACTATTTATGAGCTTATTAAATGTATATAATATTTGCTACTTTCTATGTGTATATAATGTAATCTTTCATTACAAGTACAAAGTAAACATATGAAAATCCTTAAAAAAAAAAAAAAAAAAAAAGCACAAACAAAGTTGATGAACTTGAAGAAAAAAAAGAGAGGGAAAAGGTAAGTCACTAAACCAAAAATATTGTTCATAATACTATTCATGAGCCTATTCACTTTTTTTATATATAGAAAAAAGAGCACAAATCAATGACTAAAAAACAAAAAATGATGAACAGTACATATTGAACAAACCAAAAGTACTATTGCTTTTACACATTCACTCAATAAGTGTCACAACATTTTCACAAAACATTTATTTTTAGTTGTGGTTGGTTACAGTTTCATATTTTATTATTTTATTTTGATTTATAAGAAATTGACACCTCAATAATTGTGAAAATATTATGAAATTTGTTACGTCAGTATAACAATATATATGCGGGTTCTTATAAATATTTTTAAAAAAAAAGTACAAACGGAAGACTGAAAAAAAAAAAAAAAAATGTTGTAGCTACTATAGCTACAATTCCACTTGAACAAACCCAAGTGGCACTGTAGCAATTGTTCAAAATTTGAGAAAAAAAAGAAGAAAAAAGATAAAGACTCAATAAACCAAATGTGTACTGTAGAGCTTATTAAATGTACATAATATTTGCTACTTTTTGTGTGTATACAATGTAAGCTTACATTACAAGTACAAAGTAAACATATAAAGATCCTTATAAAAAAAAAAAAAAGAAGCTTAAACCAAGTTGGTGAACTTGAAGGAAAAGAGGGAGGGGGGGGGGGGGGGGAGAGGGGGGAAGAGAAGTCACTAAACTAAAAATACTGTTCATAATACTATTCATGAGCCTATTCGCTCTTTTTATATATAGAAAAAGGAGCACAAATCGATGATTAAAAAAAAAAAAGCGATGAACAATACATATTGAACAAACCAAAAATACCATAACTTTTACACATTCACCTAACAAGTATCACAACGTTTTCACAAAACATTTATTTGCAGTTGTGGTTGGTCATAGTTTCATATTTTATTATTTTATTTTGACTTATAAGAAATTGACACCTCATTAATTGTGAAAATATTATGAAATTTGTTATATCAGTATAACAATATATATATATATATATATATATATACACATGGTTCTTATAAATATTTAAAAGAAAAAAAAATAGTACAAACGGAAGACTTTAAAAAAAAAAAAAAAAAAAAAAAAAAAAAAAAAAAAAAAAACCTCTGTAGCTATAGTGCCACTTTTTTTTTTTTTAGAATCAGCTACAGTCAAGGGAGTCAATACCGTACCGGAGGCTGTACCGGTTTAGCCAGCGGTACGATATATTTCGGATACCGGCCAATACCGGTGTACCGTTTCGGGTTTACCGCTATTTTTTATATTTATAAATAAATAAAGATATATATGTATGTATGTATGTATGTGTGTGTGTATATATATATTATAATAAATATAAAAGTTTATCATAAAACATTTCCTCAATTCAGAACTAATTATTCATGATTTTAGACTTTAGTATCAATTAAAAGAAAAAAAAAATAATATAAAAAATAGAAAGATTAAAAGTTACCATTACATACTAAGAAAATAAATAATACTAATAAGTTAATGCAAATAAGTTACCATTCTATCCTAATAAAAATTCAAAAATTACAAAACTTTAAAAAAAAAAAAAAAAAAAAAAAAAACTTTTTTTTTGTACCGGCCGGTACGCCCGGTACCGGCCGGTATTGACCGAAATTGGCCGGTACGGCCGGTATTTTTTCCGGTACGAAACAGAGGAGTATTCGGTACCGGATTACTGGCCGGTACGGTATATTCCGGCCGTACCGGCCGGTACGGTACGGAATTTGCTTCCTTGGCTACAGTGCCACTTGAACAAACCATAGTGGCATTGTAGCAACTATTCAAAACATGAAAAAAAAAAAAGGACTCAATAAAACAAAAGGGGCACTATAGGGGCATTGCCTCTTTTTATATAGATAGTAGATAGTAGACTGAAAATTACTTCCCTTGGATTGCATGTGTTTTGTCCGGAAAAGAACAAAAATCAAACAAAGCATGTTTCACAAAAAGAGAAGGCATGGGACTTTAGGATTTTGGTTGTTCAGAGTATTGTTCAGAAAACTGCACCATCAAAGTTAATTTTATAGTGGTAGTTCCTTAGGGGATCCACTTTGAGATAGCTTGGTATTTAGCTATGTACTGAATTACTGATCTCTCTGTGTCCTTTTGGTTTGAGTTTATAAGTACAATTTTTAACTATTAGCTTTTATCGGTTTAAGAATAGTTTTTTAAAACTTGTTTTTCTTACTTTTGCGTAGGACTGTAAACGAGCCGATTTTTGTCAAGTAGTGAATGTTAAAGCTCGACTTGACAACAACAACAGAATATTCAAACTTGGCTTGAGCTTGATACAAGCTTACAAATAATGTTCGAGTTTGAGCTTGTTATAAAGTATAAAAGTTTGAGTTTGACTTGGCTTGGTTCATTAGTCAAGCTAAGCTCGAGCTCTATATCAAGTCCAAACTCAAGTTCAATATAATGTTTTTGAGCTTGAGATCTAACACAAGGATATTATCAAGCCTATATCAAGTTTATTATCTATCCTATTTGGTTTGAATGAGTTGTCTCAACATATAATTAATTAAAGTTTTAGAAGGATATGAGTTTACTTGTTAAGCTCATATCAATTTCATTACAAAACTCATAAATAAGCCTAGGATCAACTTGTTTTGTTACTTTTGTATCGAGCCTTGGTGTTCATGAGCTTGTTCATGAACAATATTTTTTTACTCGGGTTTGGCTCATTTATTAAACAAGCCTAAAACTAAAACTTAAGCTTGATTTGTTTATAAATAAACAAACATGGACGAACTTTTTATCAAATCAAGCCTGAGTTGTTTATGAACGGCTTAGTTCATTTACAGCCCTACTTTATGAAGTACAAATAGTGTACTTTAACACACTTTTCTAGCAAAAAAAATAGATAAGTTCTTTTCAAATGGACACACAAACCCATTATTCTGAATAAACCAGTTTTATCATACCTCCATGCCGGGGCTCATTTCTTTTTTTTTTTTGGATGGGTCCAGGGCTCATTTCTGTTTGCTAAAGAAAAGCACACAAAATCTTTGTTGGTGGCATAATGGTTCAAGTTCTATCTTCTACTTTTTTTTTTCCTGGAAAGAATAAAATTTATTGCAACAACAAAGGGCCACACTGCGCCAAGAAAGGGCCCAACGTGGCCAATACCATCTATGCTCAAGGCCCCAACTTTTTTTTTGAGAATTCATGGCCCCAACTTGACAAGCATTGTGCTGAAGTTCAAGTTACACCTTATATAACTCTTGTAAAGTTATTTATTTTTCAAATTATAAATTTCTAAAAATAGCCAATACCATCTATGCTTAAGGCCCTCCTTGACGAGAAATTATAGAGTCCTCTTATGGACAAGTGATGTGGTACACCATTCCATTAAAAAACTTCCACTTGTTTAAAATTGTTGAATCAGTAATTAATTTCTGTTTAAAAAAGTTTTCTAACTAATAATTTTAAACAAGTGACAGTTTTTTAGTGAAATAGTGGACCACATCACTTATCCACCATATAAATCTTATAATTTCTCCTACTTGACAAGCATTGTGCTGAGATTGCTACATTAGCCCAATCACTAGTCATGTCTTGTTATTATATATATATATATATATATATACATATATAGAAAGAGAAAAAGATTCAAGTTACACCTTATATAACTTTTGCAAAGTTACACATTTTTTAAATTATAGATTTCTAAAAGATTTGAGTTGAAAAATACCATTGTCATTCGTCCATATCATCAATCAATATTTATTGCTTTTTTATTCTTCTTTGCAGTTAATGTGTCCTACGCCACATCTGCTACGCCACTCTATCTCCTCTTTCACTCTTTCCCAGCCGCGGATCGAATCATCTGTCCACTGCAGTTGGAGGTTAATTATTTCTTCATTTGAAAAGTTTGGGTTTGTATTGTGGAAACTAATATAGTACTGAATTTTAATATTCCTATTGTGTATGAGAGTGTTTTTTCGGATCGAATAAATTAGAATGAAATATGTTGAAATTAGGTTTGTAGAAAAATGAATGGCCAAGAGAAGAAATAGTGGACTCACGTCATTACAAACACTCCTACTCCCAGCTTCACACTTAATATTATTTTAGCAACATATTTTAGAAATTACCACATGTTGTTCGAATTATATGCAAAAAAGATCTTATAAATTCGTCTTCTTCTTTGGGATCGAGTTTAATAAGAGAGAAACAAGCCAACAAAGGTGGTCCATTGTAACGTATTTTAGAAATTACCACATGTTGGTCCAATACAGTATTTTTGGAATTTTGAGATTTAGCTTGGTTGTTTGTCGGTGACGTTTTTGTTGGCTTTGCAGTGGTCCGATGATTTGATCAGCAGCTGGAAAATAAAATAGGTAGAGAAGTGGAAAAAGATGGGAAAAGAATAAGAGGATAGAAATTGTAAGGAGATCGAAAAAAAATTATAGTATTAATTAAGTAATTTGGGAAGAAAGAATAATATTTAATGAAATTTTTTCAACTGTTAATTTTTTTTTTTTTTAAATCTATTGTGTAAAAAAGGTGTAATTTTAGAAGAGTTACACTATATGTAATTTGAATTCACTCACACACACACACATATATATATATATATATATATATATAATATTTGGAGAAGGAAGGATTTAAACTTTAGATGTTTATATTTTATTCTTTTGAAAAAAAAATGGAAGTGTCAGTTTTTTTTTATGATAGTTATAATATATTGCTAATTTCATCGCTTGAACCATTTTTCCTCTAGGCCCCAATTGTGCATGAGGAAATACCAATTAAGTTATAAGGCCATTGACAACTAAATTAACACTAAAAGTGTTAATTGAGCTCAAAACTTTTGACTATTATATCATATATTTATTATACAATAAAACTTTTGATTTTTAAGTGGTTATCTATCCTCTACTATAAGTGATTACGCTACTTTTACTAATTTGTAAATTAATTTATATTATAAGTATTAGGATAGTTTAATTTCTCCTACTAATTTATCTATTTATACGAGATCTCGTGATTTTCTTGATTAGGTCTCGAGATTTGTGAGGTCTTTTTGTATTATTTAAAAAATACAATAGAATTTTAATTTATGATATTCATTTTATGAAAATTGCTCTTTATCATTATGCTAAGACTTTAATTGATTTTTGGTGTAGGCGGATTTGAATCCTAAATATCTTATTTGAGAACAAGAGACTTACCAATTGAACTTAACTCGAACCCACAACATTTGTGAAGTCTAAGTGCCCGTTTGTTTGCACTTTCCTTTGGCAAAAAGCGTTTTTGAAACCCAAAAAATAATATTTGCGTTTGGTAAGGTTTTAAATGTAGTTTTTTTTTCTAAAAAACCGCATTTTGAAATGTAAAGGCCTTGTGCGTTTTGGCACGGCAGCCTTGAGCTAGCTACAGTTGCAAAACACGCAAATGCATTTTCTCAAAACAAAAATATTATCATTGGTGGGTTTCTCTTTTTCCTAAATTGCCCATGGTTTTTTTTTGCTCCTCTATGCTGCTGTGTTGCGGCATCTCGTCTTCTTCTTCTTTTTCTGTGCTGCTTCTTCTTCTTCTTCTTCTCCTCTTTTTTTTTTGATTTACGTCTTACATATCTAATCTCAAAAAGACCTTTTGAATTCAGTAGAGTTTTTGATAAATGGAAAATATGGAGAAGAGAGAGGGAGGGAGAGAGAGAGAGACTTGTGGGTGTGTGTGTGGGGCTTTGTGTGGAGGAAAGTAAAAGAAAAGGAAAATAAGAAGATGAGGAAGAAGTGAATGAGCGGATGAGAAAAAAGTGAAAGAAAAAAGAAAGAAAGAGTTTTTGGGATTGGGTAAAGCAACGTGAAAGAAAATATATGGAGTAGAAACACAAATTATTTCATAATTTTTTTTTTTCACAACTGTGATATTATAGAGTATGTGGTGGAGAAAAAATTGTGAATACATGTATAATCCTAGAACAACTCATTTAAAAAATAAGTGTTAATAAAATTTTATTTTACAAAGATTAATTTTAAATTAGTATTGTGAAAATATTGTGACATTTTATTATATCTCTAAAATTTTTAAATTAGTGCTATTTTTCTTTAGAAAAAAAAAAGTACTATTGATAGAATATTTTTATAACAATTTTATAATAAAGTTTACATAGTAAATTGTTATTAATTCTCATCTAGACTTACTAGTGATATTTTTTTTTCCTACCATTAACAACTTTTCATATAAACTTTATTGTGAAATTTTTATAAAAATATTGTGTCCATAACTTGCATTAAGAGAGGTAATTAAACAAATAATTCTCTTTATATATACATTGTCTTTTTTGGTAATTTACTTCTCAAACTGCCACTTTTATAAGCATTAGCCAAACACTCAAGTTTTTTAAAAAACATTTTTTTAACAGTTTTTACTAAATGCTCAGTTTTTACAAAAATCCCAGTTTCATACTGCACTTTTTAAAATCTCAATTTTTTCAAAAAGCATAATATCAAAGAACTGAACCAAACTCACGCTAACTATGACTAACATGCTCTCAATAGCTCTTGCTTTGATGACCTATTTTCAAGGTAAAATATCTACATGTTGCTAAGGTGCCATATAATTGTCTTGCTGAGGTGTCATGTTACTAATATAATTTTATTTTAATGTCAACTAAGGTACTTATCAGAGTGCGTGTATATATATATTCTTAAATTTTTCACCTAGAGTAAATTCTAGGACCACTCCATATATACCGCACTTTTTTTCATAATAGTTCTATGTATTAAACTGAGACTAGTACCTATTACTTTTATACAAATATATTACTTTTTTTTTACTGTTCACAGCTTACGCGTTAGAATTGTGCCAAAATTATGACAAAAAAAAGTATTGTCTTAGATTTTTTCTTCACATGCAGAACATACAATTACGTACGAGCTATAATTTGGTGAACGCTCATCTAGAGTCTAGCCTACCAGTCAACGCATTTTCTTGGAAGATCAATTTGATAGGGAAAAAACAAACCCACACGGCCTCACCCACTTGCTTGGAGATGACTGTATAAATTATCACGAGCCAGGTACCATGGCTTTTTTTTTTTTTTTTTTTTTTTATATTTTTAAAAATTTTTAAGTGGCATGGGTCGTTTTGGTCGTTGTGGGATGTAGACATGAAAATGAAGGACGATAATATCTTATGTTACATTCACAATTTTGGCCAATTTTTTTTTCCCAACATTCCACTATTATACTAAAGTGACAGAAGCTGTATAAACATAATTCAACATTTATATTATATATCTTTTGTTTTTTTTGAAAAGAATACTTCTGTTCATGAATCATGATGTCGAGATTGTTTTTGGTGCCAATAATTGGTTGCAACTTGTCAAGATTGTTTTTTAGCCAAGTCCTTAAACTTATAGGATTATCAGTAATTAGAAACATTATCATAAAAATACAAATCAATACAAGTCATGGCATGCTGTCCAGTTCAGTTTTAGCTGTGTGAGAAATATGAAGACAAGTTAATGTTACATTTGATGTCAAATAAATCCAAAAAAGTAAAAAAACAATAGTTTCACCATCCATTGAATCAGAAAATGAGCAATAGTGAATGTGAATCCATTAATATTATATAAAAAGATCTGATAGCTTCTCAAATCCAAATTACTAAATAAATGAAATAATTCTATGATGTGTAAAGCTGGAAATTCCTATTGGCTTTGATATCTATGATATATGAGATTAGTGAACTGTGGGGTGATATCTTGGTGTTAAATGTTAATTTAACACTTGGGTCATGATCGATGGGGTCAATTTTGTTATTGATTTGGGAGATCATTTGCACCGTAACTAGTAGTGATTTTTCTTCACATACCTATCAGCCTACAATTTTTCGCATATTCTTTTAATTAGGAACCAAGTCTTGAAATAGATTACTTCCGCAGAATTTGGATTTGGAACATTGTCTCAAATTGACAGTCAGTTGAACTGTTTAGATTGACTGCGATATTTGAATACCATATGTATATATAGAAGGTTTTTTTAATTTTTGGCGCTAAATAGATGTAGTGTAAAAAAACTAGAGGAACGAATGAATGAGCTAATTCCATTCAATGATCAAAAAGTGAATATAGTGTACAGGTGGCTTTGCTTTTGAAAACCTAAACAGGCCAGCCAATTAATGAGCTCATGCCATGCTGATATTAGGTTACACATGATGAGGATGTGACAACCTAAACTGTATATGAAGATCAATAACAACTTCAAGCATTGGAGTCATACGACATGAACTTTGTCTTAGTATTACAGAACAATTTGTTACATTCAAAAAGTCTTTGCAAGGTACACGTCGTTTAATTTGTCTCCTCAGGCTCAAAGAGATCTTCTAACACTCCCCCTCAACATTGAAGACACGGTTTGTGGATTCTCACTTTGACAAACAACAATGAGAATTGAAAATAGTCCAATACTTTAGTAAACAGATCAACTAACCGAAGAGTACGTAGTGGAAACATGTAATGTGCAAACCAATCCTTCTTGGATTTTATCTCGGATCAAGTGGCAGTCAGTCACTATATATGTGTTTGGTGTGTTCATGAAACACAGGATTGGTTGTTATATGTAATGTGGCTAAGTGGCTTTATTGTTACAAAAAAGCAATGTAGCTTACGGGTGTAAAACATTTAATCACGAAGTAGTTACATAAGCCAAACTAATTCACTAACAGTAAACGTCATGGAACGATACTCAATTTCTATTGATGATTTTGATACTATGGTTTGCTCTTTTGATTTCCATGACATCAAAAAGCCTCTTAAGAAAACACAATATCCAATGGTAAACTTATGTGTTTCTAGGCAACTAGCCCAATCAGCATCAGGAAATGCTTTAAGATGAAAGGATGATGAAGATGGAAAAAATAAATCCCAAGCTACTGTTTCCTTGATTTATTGAAGGATATGAAATGCAGCATGTAAGTGAGGTGCTCTAGGCTTGTCTAGGAAATGACTCAACTTGTGAACAACATATGTGATATCTAGTTTGGTTAAAGTAAGATACAATAATCATCCAATAAGTCTTCTATAAGAACTAGTATCTTTTAGCAATTCCCCATCTAACTTAAAGAGCTTCAACTTTTGATCCATAGGGAATCTAATGGTTGGCAGCCCAACATTCCTGTGCCTAACAACACTTCTAATGCATATTGGTCATGACATAATGAGATTCTCTTACTAGACCTTACCACCTCAAGAACAAGGAAGTATTTCAAAGTTTTAAGGTTAGTCAAGACAGATTGTAGATCATTAATTACTGGCTGTCAAAAATGTCATCCATGATCAGACTTAGATTGGGAGAAGCCATGACCCACAAGATTAGTGGAAATTTTGGGCAAACCATTACCAAGATGCTTGTTTTAGTTGAGTTTTCAAATTTGATGTGACTCCTCACTTGCTGTGAAAACCTAGTGGGAGTGTGATATAGCTCACCATTAAGAAAGACATTATTGAGACTTCACATTCAGTAGGTCTTCGGAAGCTACATGTCGTATAACTCATCTCCTCAAACAGGTAATCTAACATATAGCATGTGTGAAGTTGAATAATGGTTAGGTCCGTCTATCTCCGTATATGCCTTCTAAACATATAATTCAATTATCAGTTTTTCTTCTTCTTTCTAATTTTTTTAGTTTACTTTTTTTGTGGGATCTGAATAGATGTAATATATATTTGTCTCATTACATGGCTCTCGTGACCACTTTCCCTGAAAATGAAGTAACTAGTTGTGTTTTTTTTGATGGGCAACAAGCTGATATTCTTTCCCTATTGTTCTTGTATAGTTGTATGTAGCGTTGTAATTTTCATGTCTTGCTGGTACCACGATAGCCTTTAGCAAAGGACATCGGCCGACTCGGTCCCCCTTCCCCAAGCTTCCATCATTGCACATATCTTTTTGAGAAGTGTTTTATAGTGCCTTTTGCAATTAAATTGCAGCCTTATGTTGGAATAGGACACCATGGGCTTAGATGCCCTTAAACCTTATCTCTTTTAAATTTAATGAGCATTTCTTTTTCTTTAAAAAGAAAAGTGAAAAATGGTTAGAAAAGGTTATCGATGTAACTTGCATAACTATAGTAAACCCTAACCGCTCTCAAGATAAAATTAAAAAAAAAATGGTTAGAATATAAGAATTAGTATGGCTTTTCTACTTGGGCTTAATTATAGTAAAGCTAATCACTCTTGGACTAAGGCCTCTTTTTGATGAAATATAGGAAGCATCAACACATTGCTAATAGAGAAAGGGAAGACTTAAACCAAAAACACTTCACATAATGGCCTAAGACCCTAGTCATTAGGCTGCCAATCGCGTTGGTATTAAACGAGTATCTTATGTTATTTCTTTTAGTTAAATATCTTTTAGTCCTTGTGGAAATTTTGAAGTACAATCCATGTGAGCAAGTTGTGCTTCAGGCCAAATATCATACCTTTTCATCAAGACCTACCAAAAGTTATTTTTATCATAAAATATAATGCAAGGAGTTAGTGAGTGACAATCAGGGTAGTGAGAAAAATGTCACTCTCTAGGAAATGAGGTGCAATAGCCTCTCACTTTCTTTCTCAATCCGAGACAAACTTCTATAGCAATATTGTCTCCCAATCTCATTATTTGTATACTTGTGATTGTAAGACTCTCTCTGACTTTTCTTCTGCATTTGGAGTATACTTAAGAGTTAAGTCTATATATTACTAACTTTCCTTAGCTCTTAAAACCAAAAAATAAAAAGAAAAAGAAAAAAAACTTTTCTTAGCTCTTTCCAATCTCATAGTGTATTACTGTGCACTGACATTAGAAATGGGCACTATCACATTCTCTGCTTTCTTTTTGCTATCAAATTTCTTGCTCTTTTTGTGCTTGTGCAATGAAGTGGCTTTTGGTAATGAGGTTGTTAAGTCCAATAGGGAAACATTGGAAATTATCATAGGTGGTGGAGGTGGTGGCTATAATCCTGTTCCTACTCCTGAATGTCCTCCTCCTCCTCCTCCTGAACCCATTTGCCCTCCACCACCTTCTCCACCGCCGCCACCTCCATCACCATCACCGCCACCACCTCCATCACCACCACCATCGCCTTCACCACCACCACCGCCCCCACCACCTTCTCCACCGCCCCCGCCTTCTCCACCCCCACCACCTTCTCCACCGCCGCCGCCTTCTTCACCGCCGCTGCCCCCACCGCCTTCTCCACCGCCACCGCCTTCTCCACCACCACCGCCCCCACCGCCTTCTCCACCGCCACCGCCCCCACCACCACCGCCCCCACGTGACATTTACATGCGATTAAAAAGGGCATATATTGTACTTCAACGCTTCAAAAAAAGAGTCAAGGATGACCCAAAAGGCTGTACAAAAAACTGGAATGGCAACAATCTAAAAGTATGCAGCTACAAGGGCATCGCCTGTGCCCCATTTCCATCCGACAAACTTCAGGCAGTTGCTGGAATAGACTTCAATGGGTGTGGGCTAAACGGTCACAATAATCGACTTCCACTCGATGATTTCCTTGAAGAGTTAAAAGACATAACATTCTTCCACGCAAACACCAACAATTTCACTGGTCTCATCCCAGCAAAGATATCCAAGCTTAAATACTTCTACGAGCTGGATCTTAGTAACAACAAATTAATCGGCTATTTCCCATATCAAGTTCTTGCTGCCACAAAGTTAACATTTTTGGACCTCCGGTTTAACAATTTCTATGGCAAGGTTCCACCTCAAGTGTTTAACTTAGACGTGGACGTACTGTTCATCAACAACAACAATTTTTACGATACTCTTCCTAGTAATCTTGGCAACACGCCAGCCCTTTATCTCACTGTCGCCAACAACTGGTTCCATGGGCCAATCCCACAAAGCATTGGCAATGCTAAAGACACTCTGCTTGAGGTGCTCTTCTTAGGCAACGAACTCAATGGGTGCTTGCCATATGAAATTGGGTTACTGAAAAAGGCCACAGTTTTCGATGTGAGCCGCAACCAGTTGATGGGTCCAATACCACTCTCATTTCAGTGTTTATTCAAGATAGAGCTGCTTGTCTTGGCTCAAAACCAGTTCTATGGGGAGGTTCCTGAGGCTGTTTGCAAGCTGCCTAATTTGTCTAACTTCTCCTTATCATACAACTACTTCACTCAGGTTGGTCCTATATGCAGGAAATTGATCGACAAAAAGATACTTGATGTAAGGAAGAATTGCATTCTAGGCCTTTCTAATCAGAGATCAAAGGAAGAATGTGCTGCGTTTTTCTCTAAGAACAAGTACCACGCTTGCCCCCATCCGCTGTCCTTGAAGAAAGTTCCATGTGCTACAAATTATCATTATTCAGGTTCACTTGATGCCTCTGATAATCAACCAATGGCTGTAGCTCCTTCACCAAGATCCTATGATACTCTTATACCGCATAGGTTGTGATTTTCCTCCTCTAAATTGACTTAATAAGGTAGAGCCATGAAGGGCCTTTGTCTTATATTTGCATATGTTTGTTATTCTCTAAATATTTGTTAAGTTATAAATAAGCAATGGGCATCTTGATCACCTGAGCAGATGCTAATTGATGTAGCTAGTGTAGCACTGAATATCGTCGGTCATAAATTGGATTCATCACATTGTGTTCAAGAGGTTGTTTCAATGCGTATTGCTTTTTTCATACTTTGCTTATCGTCAAGTATGTTCTGTGCACGTCAACATTGTATAACTAAAAGTCTAAAAATCCAAGAGTGCATAATCCATACGGATAGGGTGTAAAACCCTCAGCTTGTCAATAACTAAGCCATTGAACCTGCCACTCACAATTAATACCCATCTTCTTTCTCTTTTTGACCAAACCAGCCGGCCACCAATTTAGGGTTGGCTATGGCTCGGTTTTGGATTGCGTATATGTCCGAACCCGACCTAAAATTTTTACTTGTGGATACCTATACCTCGGAACCTAATTAGTGCTTCTACGCGATTCCTGCCCAAATTTCTGACACACGGATATTCAGACTTGGCCCTAAACTTTTTTTTTTTTTTTTAATTTTAAAATTTAAATATTTTATTTGTTAAAAATTTGATTTTCCATCGAAACATTTTCAAACTAAAAACCAATTCTTCTCAGTTTTTTTTAATGGATTCAAAGTCTTGTTTGCTAGACCAAATAAATGGAAAATTATATAGTACTAATAAAACCCTTAATAAATAAACCAACTTAATTTTTGTTTTAGTCAATTTAGTATACCTAAAGATACTCAAAAGTTTAGAAGTCGAGCCATGCTATTATGAGCACAAGATAGAATTCAGCGTCATTTTAAATTGAACTATAAACCATGCATATAGCTAATTGTAGAATTTTCGGTATACTTAAGAAAATCTAAGACCTAGAAAGTCTAGAATCCAAAAAGTTCAAAAAATGATCAAAGATTTCAACAAACATAACAGTATTAATAACAACTGAATGATACCAACAAGGCAAGAACTACGCAATTCCAGTGACTGATATACTACAACAAAAGGACCAAAATAAAATGAAGGAAAATCATCTACCATCCATTCAAAATTTTTTTTTTTTTTTTTCCAAAAGCAAATAATTTGGGTTCAAAAAAGCAAATAAAAAGAGATTGGTGGGTCATACTACACACTCTGACATATCAGTTAAACTACTACTAAATGTCCTGAGTGAATGATTGTATGGATTTTTTTTTTCTTCTCTTGGTAAGTGTATGGCCTACTAGTATCATCTTCTAGGAAATCCTCTACCCGCTTCTTGGTGCACAGTGAACCTGTCAAATATTAAACATTTAAGCTTAAAAATTTATATCAAACACTTCAAAGATACATGTACGTAGCAATGACTTTTATATTCTAAATACAAGAGGATATAGGTCCCAGCCTAAAGATGCGCACATATTAAAAATGAATTTTTACATATAACATAAAATCAGATGGAGTTCCAGTTCTCATAATTAAAGATGAACTTACATGTTACATCATCCAACAACTGATTGTTACTATAATAACTAGTGGTGGAACCTGAAATGAGAAAAATAGATTAGGCATATTTTGCATATTTTACATATTACAAAAAGAACATAAGGTTATGGAAAGCAGATACATGCAGGCATTTTAGAAGGATAAGAATTATGCTAGCTCAACATATATTGTCTATTAGATAGTTGAACATTTCAAGCAAATGTAGATGTCCAATTACCATGTTTACTCAAACCACCATCAGCCAATGAAATCAGTATAAATGATGATCCATTTAAAAACATCAACACTTTACCAAGATTGAATAAGAAACTAAAACTGGCACACAATCAGCTAGTTTGCAAGCCCATTCCTCAATATCCGAAAGAACAAAACCAAAAAATATAATCATCAACAAAAGGGAATATTTAGAGGAGGAGGAGGGGGGGGGGGGGGGGGGGGTGTGGAATCTGAGATTTGAGTACATGGAAATTAGATACATGTCCATTAGCCCGACTTTCCTTCTCTTCATGTTCTTCATAATTATCAAGAATGTTTTGAATTGTAGCAACTTCCAGCGTAGGTAAAGATCCTACAAAAAAAATAAACCATATTAAATATGTAATAAATAATATAATCATACAATTATGAAACATAAAAAAAAAACCCCTTTAAGTTTACTCTATAACTAGTTTTGCTCAGATCAATATTTCTAAGGTATCATGATAAAGATGGTTACAGTGTGAACTTAATAATTTCCCGCTAGTGCTAAAAGTGGACTTTAAGGCAATTATTGTCACAAGAATAGCCAAAATATCCTTTGCAACAGGATTACTTACTGTCATTGCTATTCCACCATTCCAAAACATCAAATCCTTTAGTTCTAAACACGACACTCTTATTAGTGTAATGATCAAACTCCGATAGAATATCATCACATGCAACACTTGAGGTAGAAGATGCTAAAGAAACTTGAACCGATGGCGTAGCTATTAAAGATCGAGGGGGCCTAGACACCCCCAAAATTTTTGAAAAAATTAAATTTTTTTTTGGAAATAATTTATTTGAATTTAAAAAAAAAAATAACTTTATCATTTTGGGCCCACCATAACTGATAATAAACATTGTCTACCCTTAAAAAAAGATTTGTGACCACCCTAAGTTTTTTTTTTTTTTTTTTTTAATTTTTATGCCCAATAAAATTAAACTTTGGTCCATAATTTGGTCCATTTAACAATATATTAAGGCCTTTCAAGCAAAAAGAAAAAGCCCAAAAAATATTTGCACATTACTATTTTACATTTCATAATATATATATATATATATATATATATGGCCCTCTCAAAGATAAATTCTTGGCCCCGTCACTGACTTGAACAAATCAAGTTTCACATAATCAATTGAACAAGAGGATCTATAAAACTCTACAAATCACTAGCATAGGTTGAATATTGCCTCAAATTCTTAATAAGTTTTTGTTTGAGTTTTTTTAGCATTGAATGAAAGGTTTTCCTTAGTGTAGAAGACACAGAATTTACTTAGTGTGAAAGACAATGATTTTTCCTATATGAAATGAAAAGTATTTTTTTATTGAAGAAGTAATATGTATACTTTCTCCACTAAAGAATATGATTAAAGCAATATGATAATTACATATATCCCTAAAATTATCAAATTTAAATATATAATAAACAAGCCAATAACAATAATTTAATTTAATTTATTACTAAAATCACTATTATCAAATATAAAATAAATATCAAACAAACAAAACAATAACAGAGAAGATACAACCAGTATCCCAAAAAAAAAAAAAAAAAAGATACAACCACTATCAAAACTAATAAATATGAAATAAAATAATAGAACACTAAAATTTAGCTGATTGTTTCAAAACAAATATATAAAGCTTAAATTAAAATAATAGAAAACGCTCTAGTACTTTGCAGTTTGCACGTATAAAATAATGGTAATGTTTACGGGTGCTTTTAGGGTAATAGTTATTAATCCATTTAAGAAAAGTTTTGACACCATTTTTATGAGAAATAGAAAAAACTGTCAAAAATTAAAAAAAAAAATTTCATAAAAACTTTTTTTAAATAAATTGTTAATCATTGCCCTAAGTTAACTGGTATCATTTTTCATAAAATAGTACCAAATTTAATATTATTAGAAAAAATTAAAACTTAAAACACACCATGCTGCAAAGCACAACAACTCAATGTGTCTGCAAAGATATTCGCAATTTACTCAAACAAAAAACACAGAGAGAGAGAGAGAGAGACAGTAGCGACGCCACGTTATGCTCAGGGTGTTCCCAGGAACATCCTAAGTTGAAAAAAAAAATTTATATATAATAATTAAATTTTTTTATTTGTTTACCCTTAAAAAAAATAGGAACACCCTCTATCAAAATTAAAAACACTCTCAAATTAAAAAAAAAAAAATTATTTGTTCTACTTTCAAGAAAAAAAAAAAAAAAATTAACAGAGCAAAACAACGGACGACAAGCTCAACATCAAGCCCACGGCAAGCCCAACAGATTACAGAGGAAGCAAACCCATGGCTTCTCAAAAAAAAAAAAAAAAAACTCAATACAGAGCAAATCACTAAATCAGAAACCTCAAATCAGTAAATCAGTACATCAGAAATCACTAAAGCTAAAGCAAACCTAAAACAGAGCAACGCCTCCCTTTAGAAGTTAGATCGGTCCAGTCGCAGTCCAGACTCCAGAGCACATCGTCGCCCGACGCCCCTCATCGGAGATCGGTCTAGTTGCAGTCCAGAGCACATCGTCGCTCATCAGAGATCGTTCGACGAAGATCGCTCGCACATCACGTTGCACATCATCGCACATCGCTCGACGGTCACAGCCTCAGCCTCAGCCTTCACTCTTCAGGCCTCCCTCCTTGCTCGGCTGCTCCGGTGCTCCCTCAAGGTATCTCTCTCTCTTTTTCTCTCTAGCTCTCTCTCAGTCTCTCACTCAGTCTCTCTCTCTCTATCTGAAATCTGAAATGAAATAAATGGGTTGCTGTCTTTGACTCTCTCTCTTTATTCTACTTTATCATCTGAACTATAAAGAGTAACTTTATCTGAATTGTGATTGGGTGAAGCAGTCAAGCTTTAACTTTATTAATATTTTGCCTATTTTTTTTACTTTTTAAATTCATCTTTATCTTATGATTCTTATCCGTTGGTTGGTGTGGGTTGGTGTTGGTCAGTTGGTGAGATATTGTCTTTTAGTGTAATGTTATTGTGATTTGTGATTGTGAAATTTTTTGATTGGCTCATGATCCTAATAATTAATAATTTAATTAATTAATACATTATAAAAGACAAATAAATTAAATTATGTTAGGCTAAACAACAATTAATAATTTTATAATTAATGAAATAACAATATAACAAATTATAGTTTATAAAAGACAAACAAATTAATAAAACAACTAAACAACAATAATTAATTATTTTATTAATATTTCAAATGAATTTATAGTTTATTATATAGGTACTTTTGTTAATTTCTTTTCTTTTCATTTTTTTTTTCATTTTGAGGTTTTTCGGTATACAAAATACAAATTTATTTTGGTTTTAAGAACATTTAAAAAAAAAAAAAAAACTTTAAAGTACAAACTTCATATTGGCCAACTCTTGAATTTCGGCCAGTGTTTACCAAAACATCCTGAAACATTTGAAATAGACTGAAATGACTCGAAATTTTTTCAAAGTGAAATAGGAACACGCTGGATAAAATTCCTGGAGTCGCCACTGTTCAGAGAGGTAGATGATGCCAATGTACTACTGATGATTGTTGATCTGGATGGAGCTTGCTTCGGTCGTGGAATGGAAGCTGTAAGCATTCTGTTGAGTCCGGCTTAGTTACGTAGTGATTCAGGCTTTAAGGGAATTTTGTTTAGTCAGGTTAGTTTTTTTTTTTTTTTTTTGGGGGGGGGGGGGGGGGGGGGTTGGGGGGGGTACTGGATAGGAATCATAGGATAGTGGATATTGCAGGTTTGGGAAAATGTTAAAAGTTGCTTTTACAATGTATTTGGAAGGGCAATGGGCTAAGGAATGTACCAAGTGCTTAGTTCATTGTATCAATTTTTACTGGGTTTTTCTATAACAATTTAAAATTTCAGAAAGGCCCAAATGAATTTTAAGAGAGAAACCAAACCAGTAGTATATTCGGCCGGATGCTTTTATTACTAGTTCTTTCTTCTTTGTATCAATTATTTTTTTGATTTTTCTGTACCAGTTTAAAATTTGAGACAGACTTTGACTTGACTAAAAGAAAATTTGAGACAGGCTCAGATATTTTGTTTAAGAGAGAAATCAATAGAATATTTTAGGATAAATTATAAAGTTGGTTTTATCTTTTATACTATATTTTAATTTAATTTCTATTTTTTAGATTGTGTCAATTTAATTTTAATTATATTTAGTGCTGTATTATTTTAGTCCTTAACATTATTATTTGGATAAAAAAGACTAATGTATCAAACATAATAATAAAAAATTATTTTTTATTCATATCAAACTACTGTCTGGATTGCCATATCAGCAAAACTTTAAAAATAAAAATTGACTAACCTTACGTCCAAAATAAAATGATAATTAAAAATTTATTTAACATTTAAATATGCCACGTCTGTATTTATATGAAAAAAATTCCGAGTAAACAGAAACGTCAGTTCTTTAGGAAAATGGATGCAACAGCCTCTCCCTTTCTTTCTCGGTCCAAGACAAACTTTTATAGCAACACTGTCTTCCAATCTTAAGAGGTGTCTGATACATACACTTAAAATTATATGTTTTGTTATTTAAAAACATGTGTAAAAATACGGGTAAGTGAAAAAACGTGTAAAAATACGTGAAATGTTATTTGAAAACCAAAACATATATTTGAAATTACGTATCAAACACCCTTATTATCTATATACCCGTGACTATTAAGAGTCTCGGTGACTTTTTTTGAGCATATAGTCTATACTTAAGAGTTAAATTTATATATTACTAACTTTCCTTAGTTCTTTCCAATCTCAAGGGTCCAATGTCACAGACTCACAGTGTGTGCATTGACATTAGAAATGGGCACTATCTCATTCTCTGCTTCCTTTTTGCTATCAAATTTCTTGCTATTTTTGTTAGACATGGCAAAACGGGCGTGTTTGATTGGGTTTGAGTTGGGTCAATCGGGTTGTGGGTCAAACGGGTTACAAGTAAAAAACAAGTCATTTTAAGCGGGTTAAAAACGAGTTTAGGTCAATCAGATTGCGGGTCAGGTCAGGTTGACCCATATTTTCAGTTGAATTTTTTTTTTTAATAAAGAAAACAATATTTATTTGCCATTTAGAAAGTTATGCAACAAATTACTTGATATAAAATGCATTATTTTGAATTCACCACTTATATCAAGAATGAATTCAGTTAAACTTATTAATACTTATTTAATAATTTTAAAATTATACAAATCTTAATATTGCTATTTAAAACAAAAAAACAAAAAAAAAACACAAAGATAAGTAAAACAAATATACAAGTTTTATTTCTACACAATATCAACATTACAAAATATAAAACAAAATTACAAATGACTTATTGGATAACTCATTTGATAAAGATTAAAAACATATAAGAAATTTACAATCTTGAAAATTAATTTTATAATATATTATCAATTGTGGTTGACACTCTATTTCAATTTGAGTTATACATTAAAGTTTGATTGCTTACGTATTTATACACGGTCTCTTTTATGAATATTATATCATTGTTAAGCAACACACACTCTAGGAAATATCATAATTTATTTTCAAAAGCTGTTTATTTTGAACATAATTTTTTTCTAAAATAGGTCTAAGAATTCATAATTTATGCTAATTTGATACTTTGACTTCACTACTTTCACACTTGTGAACTGTAACTAGATTATCTTGGCATGCATTTTGCTATTTGATATCTAAAAATCTTTACTCATCACAGAATGCTCAACCATTTATCTTTCAATTAATTTGCATGCAGTCATGTAAATGTATCAATTATTTTCTTTAAACTCATAATAAACAATTAAACAATATTGTCTTAATTTTACTATTTTTTTTACCAAAATTAAAAAAAAAAAAAAAAATGATTCGGGTTCGGGTCGGGTTGACCCAAAAAACATGGGTTAGGTCATGGATCAACCCGTTTTTGTTTCAAGTTAAAAAAATCGAGTTTGAGTTGGGTATTTTTCGGGTCAGGTCGGGTCAAAAATTTTTAACCTGTTTTGCATGTCTAATTTTTGTGTTTGTGCAATGAATTGGCTTTTGGTAATGAGGTTGTTAAGTCCAATTTGGAAATTATCATCGGTGGTGGAGGTGGTGGCTATAATCCTATTCCCACTCCTGAATGCCCTCCTCCTCCTCCTCCTGAACCCATTTGCCCTCCACCGCCCCCACCACCTCCACCACCCCCACCTAAACCTGACATTTACAAGCAATTAAACAAGGCATTCTCTGTCCTTCAACGCTTCAAAAAAAAAGAGTCAAGGATGACCCAAAAGGCTGTACAAAAAACTGGAATGGCAACTATCTAAAAGTATGTAGCTACAAGGGCATCGCTTGTGCCCCATATCCATCCGACAAACTTGTGGCAGTTGCTGGAATAGACCTCAATGGGTGTGGGCTTAACGGTTATAATAATCAACTTCCACTCTCTGATTTCCTTGAAAAGTTAGAAGACTCAACATTCTTCCATGCAAACTCCAACAATTTCACCGGTGTCATCCCAAAAGATATATCCAAAATTTCGTACTTCTACGAGCTGGCCCTTAGTAACAACAAGTTAACTGGCAGTTTCCCATATGAAGTTCTTGCAGCCAAACAGTTAACATTCTTGGACCTCCGGTTTAACAATTTCCATGACAAGGTTCCACCTCAAGTGTTCAACTTAGACGTGGATTTACTGTTCATCAACAACAACTATTTCTACGATACTCTTCATAGTAATCTTGGCAACACGACAGCCCTTTATCTCACTGTTGCCAACAACTTGTTCAATGGGCCAATCCCACAAAGCATTGGTGTTAACATGTATAGTGTTGTGGGCTTTAGGCCTAACTAGATTACTTGTATAACACACATTCTTGTACTACACTCTTACTTGTATTGCACTCATATGCTTCCTATATAAAGACACTTATGTATATTCTTTCACTGAGAAATACAATACAATTATTCAGTATTTCTAATATGGTATCAGAGCCATCGCTCTGACTTCTTCATTGCAGTCTTGTCTCTATTAGTGTTATTCCAAACTCGTAATTGCTTTCGCTGTTACAACTGCTGTTGCAGCCATTCGTTGTTAAACCTCTAACGCATCTCAGTCATCGTCTCTGGTTCAAACCTGTAGCCGTTGTCATTTAGAGTCTCAAGATCACTGCCATATCGTCGCCGTCGTGATCCTTGCTTAGATTATGTTTTTGCAGGCATCATTAAGATCGTCCTCCGCCGATCTACCATTCAGTGAAAACTTGACCACCATCGGAGGCTCCACGCCGCCCAAATATTCTACGCCCAAGATCACGTGCTCCACACGCTGACACATGTCGTCAGTCTTCTTCACGCGCCACCACGCGCTGCCACACGCCAGATCTGCACCTGTTGACGTCAGCCCTAGGTGACGTCATCTCTACCACGTCATCTGCTGACATTATCGTCCATTCATTTGCTGACATCACCCGCCACGTCAGCTGACGTCATCGTTGACTTTGACTAAAGGCTGACATAACCTATCGTTGACTTTAACTAAATGTTGACTTTTCTCCAGGGTTGACTTTTGCAGTCCAGGTGCTCCTTACCTAGTTTTTCACGTAGATTTCATTTTTGCAGTCCGTTTTTGCATATTTTGCTTCTAAATGAAGAATAAGGATAGGTCTTCTTCTTATTGCAATAATCGTAGCCGATAATCCAGCAAACGTTTTTGTAATTTTTGCAAACGTTTTGGCCACAATATTGAGACTTGCTATCGTCGCAATAAATCAGCTATTCCAATTTCTGTTACTACTGTTGCTAACACTAAGAGTGTCTAGCCAATGGCTTCCATCTCTGCACAGTCTAAGTCTTCAGGACGCACTTTCACCATGTCCACAGATGACCTTAAAAACATCATCGCCAATGTCATTCATATAGTTGGTAATGCATGTTATTCCTCTTCTCTCTCAGCTTTATCTGGTATGTCTCCTTCCTCTTGGCTTATGGATTGTGCTTGTTGCAATCACATGACACCTTACTAGTCCTTATTTTCTAAACTCAAACCTGTACCACACCTTCTTACTATTCGCACAGCAAATGGTTCCACTATGTCTGGCCATAATATAGGTTTTGTTTCATCCTCCAACCTCTCGGTTCTTGGGGTCTTTAATGTTCCTGACCTTTTTTACAATTTATTTTCTGTGGGACAATTAGCTGAGTTGGGTTATTGCATTATATTTGATTATTCTGGGTGTATTGTGCAGGATCCGAGGACGGGACAGGAGCTTGGGTCCGATCCCAGAGTTGGGCGTATGTTTCCTGTGGACAACATTCGTCTTCCACTTGTTGCTCCTATTTCTATTGCTGCAGTTGCTATAGTTTCTTTAATTCCTTCCCTTGCACTTTAGCATGCACGCCTTGGTCACGCATCTTCCTCTCAGGTACAACAATTGGTTTCTAGAGGTTTGTTAGGTTCAGTGTCTACAAAAAATTTTGATTGTGTTTCATGTCAGTTAGGAAAACAACCAGTTTTGCCTTTCAATACTAGTGAATCAATATCCACTGATATCTTTGACCTTATTCATTCTGATGCTTGGGGACCTTTCTCTGTCTCTAGTATTGGTGGGTCTCGATATTTTGTTGTCTTTGTTGATGATTACTCTCGCTATAGCTGGATTTTTAATATCAAACATCGTTCTGAATTATTGGAAGTATATTCTAATTTTGCAAAAATGGTTGAAACTCAGTTTTCCAGATGCATCAAAATTTTTTCGATCTGATAATGCTCTTGAATACACTTAATATGCTTTCCAAGCTGTTTTGCATTCCTATGGCATAATTCATCAACTAACTTGTCCAGGTACCTCTCAGCAAAATGGCAGAGCCGAACGAAAACTTTGTCATATTCTTGACACTGTTTGTGCTTTCCTTTTCTTTGCTAAAGTTCCTGCTTCTTTTTGGGGTGAAGCTGCTCTTCACGCTGTTCATACTATTAATCTCATTTCGAGTCCTGTCGTCCAAAATCAAACTCCATATGAGCGCCTTTTTGGGTCACCTCCAGACTATCATCACCTTCGCTCCTTCGTTTTTGCTTGTTTCGTTCTTCTTCAGCCACATGAGCATAACAAACTTAAGGCTTTGTTGTTTTCTTGGCTATGGCGAAACTCAAAAGGGGTATTGGTGTTATGATCTTGTCTTTCATCGTCTTCGTATCTCTTGCAATGTTGTCTTTTGGGAACATCGCCTCTTTGTCGAGCTCTCTCACGTCTGTGCTTCTCTGTCTTCCTCCTCTGTCTTAGATTTTTTTCCAGATAAGGCACATATTCCTTCTGTAGCTGCTCCTGATCCTCCTGTAGCTGCTCCTGATCCTCTTGTTGACTTTTTTGTCCAACCATCAAATATCATTGATCATTTTCCTAGTTCACCCTTTAATGAAAAGGTGGAAGATGAACATGTTGAAGACGAACTACCTAACCCCAACCCTGAGCTTGGGTCCCCTGCTCTTGCTCCGCCTGAAGATCTTGCACAAGAAATTTCACCTAGTCACTCAACTCGGGTAAGATCTATTCCTGCACATTTACTTAACTATCATTGTTACACTGCCCTTGCTACACTACACGAGCCTCACACCTATCGTGAGGCTTCCACTGACCCTTTATAGCAAATTGCAATGAAAGAGGAACTTGATGCATTATCTAAAAATCATACTTGGGATTTGGTGACACTCCTCCTTGGGAAATCTGTGGTTGGTTGTAAGTGGATGTATAAGATTAAGGCTTGCTCTGATGGGTTCATTGAGTGCTACAAAACTCGTCTTATTGCAAAAAGTTTTACACAGGAGTATGGGTTTGATTATGAAGAGACCTTTGCTCCGGTTACTCGTATCTCATCTGTTCATACCCTCTTAGCTGTTGCTGCTGCCAGTAAATGGGACATTTTTCAGATGGATGTCAAAAATGCATTCCTTAATGAGGATTTAAGTGAAGAAGTGTATATGCAACCTCCTCCTGGTCTCTCTGTTGACTCAAACAAGATTTGTCACATTCGACGCCCAACTAGATTACTTGTATAGCACACATTCTTGTACTACACTCTTACTTGTACTACACTCATATGCCTCCTATATAAAAGCACTCATGTATATTCTTTTACTGAGAAATACAATACAATTATTTAGTATTTCTAACAATTGGCAATGCTAAAGACACTCTGGTTGAGGTGCTCTTCTTAGGCAACAGACTCGATGGGTGCTTGCCATATGAAATTAAGTTACTGAAAAAGGCCACAGTTTTCGATGTGACCTTCAACCAGTTGATAGGTCCAATACCACTCTCATTTCAGTGTTTGTTCAAGATAGAGCTGCTTGTCTTGGCTCAAAACCAGTTCTATGGGGTGGTTCCTGAGGCTGTTTGCAAGCTGCCTAATTTGTCAAACTTCTCCTTATCATACAACTACTTCACTCAGGTTGGTCCTATATGTAGGAAATTGATCGACAAAAAAATACTTGATGTAAAGAAGAATTGCATTCTAGGCCTTTCTAATCGGAGATCAAAGGAAGAATGTGCTGCATTTTTCTCTAAGAACAAGTACCACGCTTGCCCCCATCCGCTGTCCTTGAATACTAACCAGCATTATTCAGGTTCACTTGATGCCTCTGATAACCAACCAATGGCTGTAGTTCCTTCACCAAGATCCTATAATACTCTTATACCGCATAAGTTGTGATTTAATTTCCTCCTCTAAATTGACTTAATAAGGTTAAGTCATGAAGGGCGCGCCTTTGTATTATATTTGCATATGTTTGTTATTCTCTTTTAATATTTGTTTAGTTATGAATAAGCAATGGGCATCTTGACTTGAGCAGATGCTAATTGATGTAAGCAGTGTAGCACTGAATATATATCGTCGATCATAAATTGGATTCATCAGATTGTGTTCGTTCATGAGGTTTGTTTCAATGCGTATTGCTTATTTCATCCTTTAATTGCTTATTGTCAAGTGTGTTCTGTGCATGTCAACATTGACCGGACCAGCCATGGGTGCATAATTCATACGGATAGGGTGTAAAACCCTCAGCTTGTCACAAACTAGGCCATTGAACTGGTACGCACAATTAATACCCATCTTCTCTCTCTTTTTGACCGGACCAGCCAACCGTATGGCCATGGCCCAGGTTTGGAATGAGTTACCTAAACGGCTAATCCCGACCCCAAATTTTTACTCGTGGATACCAGACCTCGAAACCTGATTAGCGTCTCTAGGCCGTCTACCCAATTCCTACCCAAATTTCTGACACGTGGATATCCACACTTGGTCTGAACCATTTATTATTATTATTATTATTATTAAATTAAATTAATTTTTAGTTAAAAATGTGATTTTGCATCCAAGATTTTCAAAACTAAAAACCAACTCTTCTTAGTTTTTTTTTTTAATGGATTCTGAATCTTGTTTGCTAGACCAAATAAAGGAAAATTACATAATATCAATTGAACCTCTTAACGAATAGACCACCTTAATTTTTATTTTAGTCAATTTATTAGATTTGAGACACTCAAATGTTTAAAAGTTGGGCCATGCTATTATGAACACAAGTTAGAATTCAACGTCATTTTAATTAGAACCATAAACCATGCATACGGCTAATTGTAAAATTTTCCATGTATGTCAGAAAATCTAAGACCTACCCATCACTAGAAAGTCACTAGAATCTAAAAAGTTCAAAAAGTGACCAAAAATTTCAACAAACAGAACAATATTAAGAACAATCGAATAATAACATCTACATAATTCAGTGACAGATACAATACAACAGAAGGACCAAAATAAAATGAAGGAAAATCATCTACCCTTCATTCCAAAAAAAAAAAAAAAAATACCAAAGCTTTTGAAAATTATGCTAGAGTAGATGGAATGAAATTGTGAACAGAAAATCCATTTGCATAATTTGGGCTCCAAAAAGCAAATAAGGAGAGATTGGTGGGTCATATTACATACTCTGACATAGCAATGAAACTACTACCGATTGTCTTGAGTGAATGATTGTTTGGATTTTTTTTCTTCTCCTAGTAAGGGTATGGCCCGCTATTATCATTTTCCAGGAAATCCTCCACCCAAAAAGGCTTCTTGGTGCATAATGAACCTGTCAAAGATTAAACATTTAAGCTTAAACATTTATATCAAACACTTCAAAGATACATGTAGCAATGACTTTTCTATTCTAAATACAAGATGATATAGGTCCCAGCCTAAAGATGCGCACATAGTAAAAATGAATTTTTACATATAACATCAAATCAGATGGACTTCCGGTTCTCATAATTAAAGATGAACTTACATGTTACATAATCCAACAACTAATTGTTGCTATAATAACCAATGTCAGGAGGAACCTAAAATGAAAAAAAAAAAAAAAAATAGATTAGGCATATTTTGCTTATTTTATATATTACAAAAGAGCATAAGGTTATGGAAAGTAGATACATGCAGGAAATTTTAGAAGGATAAAGATATATACAAGCTTAGATGTCCAAAATTCCATTTCTACTCAAACCACAACCAGCCAATGAAATTAGTATAAATGATGATCCATTAAAAACATCAAATCTTTACCAAGATTGAATAAGAAACTAAAACTGGCACACAATCAGCCAGTTTGCAAGCCCATTCCTCAATATCCAAAAGAACAAAACTAAAAAATTTGACATCGAAAGCCATTTCAGTGGTTTACAAAATCTTCAAGTGGTTAATTATTATTTTAATCACTTTCTTTCTAAATTAATATAAGAGTATTTAATAAGCATATTATTTTATAATACATTTGAATAAGAATTGTAAAAATTATAAATAATTGAATGGCTATTTGTATTATTAAATATATACTAAGTATGTACAAAACTATATTAAGTGGTTAAGTTATTATATATATATATATATATATATGGTTGTTGGTGTTTAATTAAGTATAAATGTAAGGGTTTATATGCAAAATTATTTTATTATTTGGGCTTTTCTAGAATATAGAATTATGGGAGGGTGAAAGGTATAAATACTAAAACTTGAAAATGTGAGTTATCCTTTCTTTCCTTAGCAATACACGTGAATCACCCAAGATATTTTTGGTTGACTTCTTGGCTGCACCAGAATTTTCCTTGGTCTTCTTGCTTTGCTTCTTTGTTTTCATTGGCTGCACCTTTATCTCTTCTTTGACTTTCTCAAAGAAAGAAGACTCAAGAAACTCTCTTGCTCTCACTTTCCACAGGTCCAAATAAATCAGAAATTTCACCGCACTTTACTCTCTTTTATCTTAAAGAAAGAGCTAGAAGCTCTCTTGAGTCTACGGGTTCACACACCAAAAGAAAGAAAATTCTCTCAACTCTTCTCTCCCTCTCATGTCCACGGGTCCAACATCAAAGGATGAAAAAAACTCTCAATTCTTCCCTCCCTCTCTCATCGAAACCATATGCCTCACTCTAGGGAAGAAATTAAAAGATTAGCTTTAAGATTTCAGCTTTAAAGTTGTGGGTAAGTAAATAAAACCTTATCTTATTTTGGGTATTTTGATAGTATAATTGTTTTGTTTAGTCTTCTTCTTTATTCTCTAATATGATGGTTAAAAGTGGGTATTTATGGTTTGTAAAATTTGGAAACTTGTAAGTCTATATATATATATATATATATGATGTTTTAAGAAGCTTTGAAATTGTATTGGTTATTTGTTGAAGGTAAATTAGGGTTTTTACTAATTAATGATTGTATATGATTAAGGAAGTAAGAAAAAGTTAGGATGAGTATTATTGATGTTATTGCTGGGATTTTTGTTGTAGCTAATTTTGCTCTACATGGTTAAATGACTACATATAAATATTTTCTAACATGTCTAATGAGTGCATAAAAATCCCCATATGAAAATACCATCATTTGATAATTGTTTTTGAATTTACAAGAAAATGTTGCAAAGCTGTCACTGTAACAGATTCTGTGTTTATGCATGATAAATTATGTATTAAATTATATACAGTGATTTTGGATGATAGGGATATTTCTTATGAAATCTAAGACACATATAGTTGTAATGGAAGTGGTCTCACAATATTTGGATTAATATAAAAATAATGGTTTAATTTCTAAGTTGCATGAAATTCTGTCAGAACAGATTTGAGTATGCTATATTGTATGATTTTTAATAAATCATGGTTTTATTCTTTGACTCCGAAATTTTTATGGTATATAATAGACATACAGGGGAGTTTCTCTGTAAAATTTTATGAAGTTTAGATGTGAATTGGTAACCCATTTGTATTTTATAAGTGAAGTATATGCTTCTGGAATAAAACAGTGAACAGTAAGGGACATGTCTAACTTCGAGGATTTAATTCTAAAATTAGGGTGAACGATTTGAGTTATAATTTATTATGCTTATCATTTGGTATGTTTGGATCGTACCTAAATTTTGTATACCTTGGTTCAAGGCTTAGTACCCAAAGGAGGGGTTCTAAACTATTTTACTGCTTTTACATGTCGCTGTTTTGTTCAATGTGTTGTATGTTGCCACTTGAGTATATATAGTTACATGACCATGCTTAAAAGAGTTTATGCTTATGCATGCACTATTGCCCTAATCTCAAAGCATCTTTTGAAATGAAGTTGGCTCTTATAGAGTTATGATATGAATGTGAGAATGTTGGTTTTCTATGATTTAGTATATCATGTGGTTTGATGAATGTATTTTGTGTTTGTGGGAACCTCTTTGAGGTGAGATTAGGATTTCATTGATTATGAGAGATAGGCTTTGGGGTAAATGTGTAAATTATGATAAAGAGTAATGGATAGTAATAAGTTTTGATTTTGGTTTAGGTGTTACCAGCTGCCATGTCTAAGCTCCTTTGACTTTAGGCTCTTGGTTCCTCTGCTTTCAGGTAAGGGATAAGTTATATGAGTATTTGGTAAGTCATGAGATTATTTTAAAATATATTATGCATTAAAAGGTTTTTGATTAGAGATATGGCATGTAAGCATGTTTCAGACAAAGATATGTTCGTGAGTTTTTGAAACCTTATGTATATGATTTAAGCATACTGATGCTATGACTAATTCCACGATCATGATGTTTAAAGAAAACAATAGAAATGCTATTATTATGAAATGTAATGCAAATTATGAATTTCAGTATGATGTATAAGTATGAAATATTTTCGGATTATGTCCTCTGATGATCTGAACTCTGCCAGTAGGGGTTTAATTACTGGCTTTACATGGAAAATGTTATATGATTGGCCATTAAGTGGGACTGGCTTTGCTGTCCCCACCTTTGTTGGTTAAGCCAACTTGTGGAGGAATCCAACCTACCCCCATGGTTGGAAGATATGTATTATGATGTAATCCCGTAAATACTTGGCATTGTGGGGAATGTTGAATGCCTAGCATTATGGTGCTAGAAGCCTTCCAAATAAGTATAAACTTATCAGCTATAGACTAACCAATAAGTTATTTATGAACAGCTATATTATGTTATTAATCATGAGAAAATGATTTTGTTTAAATGCATTGTGAAAAGTTAAAAGCTCTCATGAAAATAAGAAGTTTCTGATAAAAAGAAAGTTGTTCATTAAATATAAAAGTTTCTAAAATTCTGTTGTGCTATAAAGATAAAGTTTCTGATGAAGGTACAAGTTTATGTTAAGAAGTTATCAGATATCTGTTTTTCTTTATGAAACGTTAAGTTTTATAATTATGAAAGTTACCATATTTTACAAGAAGAAGTTTATGAAGGAAAGTTTTATTATTCTTTAAGATGTTTCCAGTTTAAGACAAAGTTACCGATTATCTGATTTAAGTTAAAATAATTAATTTGTAATGAAAATATATATGGTAACTTTGTAAGAAATGAAAGCAATTCAATCTGAAAGGTTTTGGTAAAATTATTCTAATAAGAAAATGGATAACAATTATTTTCCTGCGAAGAGCGTATAAGTTATTATTAGGCGAAAAATCACTTTTAGTCTTTATATTTTCAAGCGATTCACATTTTAGTCCTTACATTTTATTTTTATCGCTTTTAGTCCCTATCCTGAAAAATGCTTCTCGTTTTGGTCCCTGCCGTTACATCAGAAACGGAGAAAGCTGACGTGGCAAACGGCAGAAATAAATAATAGTAAATTAATGTCCACGTGGCCTAAATTAATAATAAAAAAATATTTTTTGGCATTAAAAAATGCCACATCAGCATCTAAATTAAAAAAATTAATTTTAACTAAATAAAAAAATTAAAAACAGAATTAAAAACTTAAAATTACATGAATTGAGATTTAAGTGTGTCTTGAACATGAACACAAATCCAAAAATTAAAATCTAAAAATTAAAAATCTCAAAATCACAATTTTCTCAAACCCAGCAATATCATCAAATCCTAAAGCCTCATAGTATCAAATCAATCCAAAATACAACACAACCAATCCAAACAAAAAAATCTCAAACTCAGAATAACCCATCTCATTTAAAAAGAAACCAGCAAACCCACCTCAAGCAAACCCAGATCCGGTGGCCACATGAATTGATTCTTCCTTTTTCTCTGTACATTCATGGAGATATTTGGCAGTGTTTGATTTTTTTAAAATCTGTAGTTAGCCATATGAATTTTATTCTTGATGTCTGTTATGAGATTATGAGGATGAGCCCTTTGAATTTTACTGATGCTTTTCTTAAACTGGTTCGTTGCGTTCTGTGATTTTTCAGGATGATCAGCCAAGGCCTGGTCAGCCTGGTCAAGCACCTCGCCCTGCTGGAGCTGGGAATCCTGCCCGAACATAAAAAGCTGTTAAGCTTATCACATGCAGTCATGCTGTCTTCGAACTTTTCAGTTTTGACTAGGATATCTTGATGGTTTAATTTACTGTTTTCTTTATGGATGTTTGATTTGTGAGATTTGGGACCTGGGAATCCATAAATTCTATTTTTGAAAGATTATGTACACTTATTTGAGTTTGGCATATCAGTTTGACTTGCAATTCTGTCTTCCCTCACCGCATCCCTTTTTGAATCAATTCATATGGCCACCAGATCTGGGTTTGCTTGAGGTGGGTTTGCTGGGTTTCTTTTTAAATGAGATGGGTTGTTTTGAGTTTGAGAATTTTTTTGTTTGATTTGGTTGTGTTGTATTTTTGGATTGATTTGATACTATGAGGCTTTAGGATTTGATGATATTGCTGGGTTTGAGAAAATGGTGATTTTGAGATTTTTAATTTTTGAATTTTAATTTTTGGGTTTGTATTCTTGTTCAAGACACACTTAGATCTCAATTCATGTAATTTTTAGTTTTTAATTTTTTCTATTTAGTTAAAATTAATAAATTAATTTTTTTAATTTAGATGCTGACGTGACATTTTTAATGCAAAAAATATTTTTTATTATTAATTTAGGCCACGTGGACATTAATTTACTATTATTTATTCCTGCCATTTGCCACGTCAGCTTTCTCCATTTCTGATGTAACGGCAAGGACCAAAATAAGAAGTATTTTTCAGGATAGAGACTAAAAGCGGTAAAAATAAAATGTAGAGACTAAAATGAGAATCGTCTGAAAATATAGGGACTAAAAGTGACTTTTCGCCTTATTATTATAAATAGTAAAAAATACTATGCATAAAAAGATGTTTTTCTATCTGAACATTGATAAAATGAAATGAATTAATTTACATGCATCCTTATTAAATTATCATATATCTTACCTTTACTGAGCTGGGTAGCTCACCCCTTCCACTCTTTCAGTCAACAAGTTTTATTTTGGAGCAGAGGGAGCCTTAGTCGAGTTTTTGGAAGGAGCTGGTTTTAGTTTTATATGTATAGATCCTAAATTAGAAATTTGATGTTAGTTTTGTAGTATTGTGTATCTTAGGATTTAACGAAAGTTGTGTACATTAAAGCATTTAAGAGATGTATTATGTGAGATTTAGAATTGAAGTAATTGGTGGATTGTGTTATTCTTTGAGCATAGTGTAGATACTCTGAATGTCGAGTAAAAAGTCATATAAAAAAGTAAAGAAACAAGAATGATAAGAAAAAGGGAAGCTTTTGTAAAAGTTTTGTAAAAGTTAAGTTGGTTCTTGTTAATATTAGGTTTAAACTTGATATTAGCATGCCAGTCATGGTCACAAATCCGGATATCAGGCTTGGGGCGTGACAATTAGCCTGACTTTCCTTCTCTTCATGTTCTTCATGATCATCAAGAATGTTTAGAATTGTAGCAAATTTCGGCATAGGTAAAGATTTGACAAACAAAATAAATCATATTAAATATGTAATAAATACTATAGTCATACAATTATGAATTAAACACCCAAAGAAAAAAAAATCTTTAAGTTCACTCCATAACCAATTTTGCACAAATTAATGTTTGTAAGGTATTATGACGAAGATGGTTACAGTATGGACTCAACAATCTCCTGCTAGTGCTAAAAGCGGACTTTAAGGCAATTGTTGTCACAATAATAGCCAAAATATCCTTCGCATTAGGATTACTTATTGTCATTGCTATTCCACCGACCTAAAACATCAAATCCTTTAGTTCTAAACACCACACTCTTATTAGTGTAGTGATCAAACTTCAATAGAATATTCTTACACCTTTGGCTTATGTTTGTAGTTTCATTACTAACATACAAATTATATCATCAGATGCAACACTTGAGGTAGAAGACGTTAAAAAAACTTGAAAAAATCAAGTTTCACGTAATCAAATGAACAAGAGTATCTATAAAACTCTCTACAAATCACTAGCATATGTTGAATATTGTCTCAAATTCCTAATAAGTTTTTGTTTGAGTTTCTTTAGCATGGAATGGAAGGGTTTCCTTAGTGTAAAAGACAGAGAATCTATATATATAATAATAAGTGAAGCTGAGAGAAACTCAAATTAAAATTCTAAATTAGGGTTCTAATTTTGCGCCATGTGTCCTAAATTATTTATTCTTAAAGAGTTTTATTTCTTAATTTTAGAATCAAATGTGGAACCACATCATAAATATTCATCCAAGTGAGTTATTAAGTACAAAAACCAAAGAGTCTAAAATAAATGAATTGTAAAAAAAAAAAAAAAAAAAGGTGCTTCACAATATTTTTTTTTAAATATGGACATTTTACATTTTATACTTAATTATATCCTTACAAAAATTTTTAAAGAGTTAACAAAATATAAAAATGACTATTAATAATATTTAAATTATATATATAAGAATTATATCATGCATCTTATTGTATATCTTTAAGTTTATCCATACATATGCATATAGAGTTACAAGCTAGTTTACTTAATGTGGAAGACAATGATTCTTCCCGATATGAAATCAAAAGTATTTTTTTATTAAAGAAGTAATGAGTATTCTTTTTCCACTAATGAATATGATTAAAGCAATATGATAATTACATATATCCCTACAACTATCAAATTTAAATATATAATAAACAAGCCAATAACAATAATTTAATTTAATTCATTACTCAAATCATTATTATCAAATCTAATATAAATATCAAAGAAACAAAACAATAACAGAGAAGATACAACCACTATCAAAACTAATAAATGTGAAATAAAATAATAGAACACTAAAAATTTGGCTGATTGTTGCAAAACATATATAAAGCTTAAATTAAAATAATAGAAAACATTTTGAGGGTGTTTGGTCATATATTTCAAAAATTGTTGTTTAAAAAGATGTGAAAATTGTGATTTAAAAAGTGTTGTTGAAATACATATGTTTAGTATTGATACGTAAAAATAAATCATGGTCAACCCGTCAGCTTTTTGCCCTACGGTCTAAGCTGACAGCCTCGGACAACTGGAAAAGCAGAGGAATCCAAGGCTGACGGATGGGGATTCGGAGCCCTTGGGCAGCGCTGCAAAGAACTAACAACGACATGGCTGACGGGGATAGGACAAGCCAACGACCCCAATGCCGACGGTTAGGAGTAAAACTCTGACTTGGCCACCACGCGTGGTATTTAAGGAAATTACTTGTATCCCACGCTCAGTATTAGAGTCCTATAAAGAAAGGATTCCGCGATCCGCGCCCATGAGGATTCCTATAAGGAAAAGACTTATACTCCAAGGAAAAAGGTCAACCCTTAACTACTATAAAAGTCTCAATACTCTCACAAATCGAGGTACGCATAATTAACCCCTCTCTAGCACTCTAGAGTTGAAAAAAGTTCTAATTTGACCTTCGAAGGGTATTTGGCCGGCACCACACCGGTGCTCTCTGTTAGGTCTTCTCTTTTTCTTGTGCAGATGTCGTTTCGAGGGTACGAGCATTGTGCAACTCACTGTTGATATTTTCGGCATCATCAGTTGGCGCCGTCTGTGGGAAACTCGAAGTAATTAAGCCATATTATCGTTTCCCGGACTAAAGGGTTGCATGGTACTCATTCACTCAATGGCAACTACTAATGACGTTCAAGGAGAGGAACCACCCACGACTGCCCTCGAGAGACAAGTTCGGACTCTCGGTGCCGCCGTGGAGCGTCTCACCAAACAAAACCTCGACTTGGAAGAATAGCTACGCCAGAAGAATGCAGCACTGAATGACCAACAAGAAGATCAAGAAGGGACCAGCGCTCCAAAGAAGAATCAGGAGAAACCGGAAGGCAGCCATGCCCTAAGCAAGCCGGAGAGGCAGAACGTGAGCATGCCATCCCTCACAGATGCGACTCCACCACATATTATCGCAGAAATGCAGGCAATGAGGGAGCAGATGGAGGTTATGATGAACGCGCTCAAGGGGCGAGTCTCCAGTGATCTTGACGATCTAGTCAACTGCATCGACTCGCCTTTCACTATGGCCGTGAACTCCTTCCCCCTACCCCACAAGTTTCGCATGCCGAATATAGACAGCTATGACGGAGTGAAGGATCCTCTGGACCATCTGGAAACTTTCAAGACCCTGATGCATCTTCAGGGGGTAGCAGACGAGATTATGTGCAGGGCCTTCCCCACAACACTCAAAGGCCCCGCAAAGGTATGGTTCAGCCGACTGACGCCCAACTCTATCAGCACCTTCAAAGAGCTAAGCGCTTAGTTCACTACACACTTCATTGGGGGACACAGGTATAAGAAGTCCACGGCATGTTTGATGAGTATCAAACAAAGGGAGGACGAGACGTTGAGATCCTACATAACGCACTTTAATAAGGAAGTGCTATCTGTTGACGAAGCCGACGACAAAATACTTGTAGTAGCCTTCACAAATGGGTTGCGCAAGGGCAAGTTTTTGTTCTCCTTATACAAAAACGACCTGAAGACCATGTCGGAAGTACTCTACAAGGCCACTAAGTATATGAATGCTAAGGACGCGCTGTAGGCCCGGGAAGAGAAGCCGAGAAAGAGGGAGAGGCAGGAAGATGCACGGCCAGACCAAGGGAGGAAGAGGCCCAGAACGGGAGATTGGGAGACGAAAGGAGTTCTAAACCTCCGGGAGGAAGATTTACAAGCTTCACCCCGCTGACCGCCCCAATAGATCAAGTCCTAATGCAAATTAAGGACGAATGGGCTCTGACCTTCCCTGGAAAGCTGAAGGGAGATCCTAGCAGGCGTTCTAGAGACAAATACTGCCGCTTTCACCGAGATCACGGCCATGACACAGCCGATTGTTACGACTTGAAGCAACAAATCGAGGCCCTTATAAGACAAAGGAAATTGCAGAAGTTCGTAAGTAAGGAAAGAGCGGATCCAGCACCTCTAGAGCACCCCCCCCCCCCCCGACGAGATAATGACCGTCCAAGACCTCCCGTCGGTGACATACGAATGATTGTAGGAGGAATGGCTACCGAGTCGTCCAAGAAGGCTCGAAAGACATACCTCCGGATGGTCCAAAACGTCCAACGGACGGGTCCAGTGCAAAAGGTAGCTCGAAGGGAAAGCCCTATTATCAAGTTCTCGGAAGAAGATGCGCGACGTCTTCACCACCCACACGACGACGCGCTTGTTGTCAGCCTACAAGTTGGGGACTACAACTTGCATCGAGTGTTGGTCGACAATGGTAGCTCGGCAGACATCCTGTACTACCCGGCATGCCAACAGATGAAAATCAGCAGGGAACAACTGGTTCCAACGAATGCCCCACTTGTCAGTTTTGGAGGTACAAAGGTGTTTCCGCTGGGCGCGGTCACGTTGGCTGTGACGGCAGGCGACTATCCCCAGCAAATCACGAAGGACGTAACGTTCCTCGTGGTCGACCATTCATCTGCCTATAATGCTATCCTAGGGTGACCCACCCTCAACTCATGGAAGGCGGCAACTTCGACTTATCATTTAATGATCAAGTTCCCAACTGAATACGGAGTCGGAGAACTACGTGGAAACCAGATTGCCGCACATGAATGCTATGTGGCCATGATGGAAATGGATGATCACCTCCAAACCATGAGCATTGAAGAACACCGGAGCACGACGGAGCCAGTCGAGAAGCTTGAAGAAATACCCCTGGACGACTCCAAACCTGACCAGACAACGAGGATTGGAACCCTTGCAAGTCCCGTAATCCGGCAAACACTTACAGCATTCCTCAAAGAGAATCAGGACGTATTCGCCTGGAGTCACGAGGACATGCCAGGAATAGACCCTTCAGTCATGGTGCATAGGCTGAATGTATCACCATCCTTTCCGCCTATCCGGCAGAAGAAGCGGGTCTTTGCCCCAGAACGGGATCAAGCCATAGCTGAAGAAGTCCGCAAGCTACGAGAGGCAAATTTCATTAGAGAAGTCTACTACCCCGACTGGCTAGCAAACGTAGTGATGGTCAAGAAAGCTTCCGGGAAGTGGAGGATGTGTGTAGACTTCACCGATCTAAACAAGGCATGCCCTAAAGACAGCTACCCTTTCCCAAGAGTCGACACTCTAGTAGACTCTACGGCTCAACATCAGCTGTTAAGCTTCATGGACGCTTTCTCTAGCTACAACCAAATCAAGATGCACGACGATGATCAAGAAAAAAGTTCCTTCGTAACCAGCCAAGGCCTCTTCTGCTACAAGGTAATGTCGTTTGGTTTAAAGAATGCGGGCGCAACATATCAAAGGCTTATGAACAAGATGTTCGCACGACAGATCGAGAGAAACGTCCAGGTGTACGTAGATGATATGCTGGTTAAAAGTCGAAGGGAAGAAGATCATTTAGAAGACCTCAGGGAAACGTTCAACACTCTTCGCTCTTACAACATGAAGCTTAATCAAGGGAAGTGTGCCTTTGGGGTGACGGCGGGAAAATTCTTAGGATTCATGGTTTCCCAGAGGGGCATCGAGGCCAATCCAGACAAGATCCGGGCTATAATGGAGATGGCACCACCAAAGAATGTGAAGGAAGTACAAAGCCTCAACGTCAAGATAGCAGCGCTAAACAGGTTCGTCTCCAGGGCAACGGACAAATGCTTACCCTTCTTTCGCACACTAAAAAGGTCTTTCGAGTGGACCACTGAGTGCCAACAAGCGTTTGAGGAGTTGAAAGCTTACCTCTCTTCCCCACCACTGCTGAGTCCCTCGCAACCAGGAGAAGAACTCTTTCTCTATCTCGCCGTCTCCCCAGCCGCCGTCAGTGCCGCCTTGATCAGAGAAGAAGAGAAAGTACAGAAACCTGTGTATTACACTAGCCGGGCATTACGCGGAGCTGAAGAAAGATATCCACCCATGGAAAAGCTTGCTTTTGTGTTGGTTACGGCAGCATGCAAACTGAAGCCGTATTTTCAAGCCCACACGATGATTATCCTAACTGATAAGCCTTTGCGACGGGCAATGAGCAATCCAGAAGCTGCTGGGCGCTTGGCACTTTGGGCTATAGAATTAAGCGAGTTTGACATCCAATATTGCCCACGGACCGCCGTTAAGGGACAGGTCGTTGCAGATTTCATAGCAGAATTCACGAATGGTGAGGATAGGGGGGCAAAAGAATCCCTGCAATGGAGTATACATGTAGATGGATCCTTCAACAAGCAGGCCGGCGGAGCCGGCGTCGTACTACAGTCACCCGAAGGAGACACGGTAGAGTGTATGGTCCGCCTTGAATTCCCTACCACAAATAACGAGGCAGAGTACGAAGCTCTGATAGCAGGGCTTGACCTCGTAAAAGCAGCGGGAGCCGCAAAAGTGATCGTTTACTGTGACTCCCAAGTCATAGTCAACCTGATAAATGGGGAGTATGAATGCAAAGGTGAAAGAATGAAGAAGTATCTGGACCAAGCAAGAAGGAGGATAAACGAGCTGAAGGTTAAAATTGTACAGATCCCCTGGGGAGAAAATAAAGAAGCCGACCGCCTGGCCAAAGCCGCCTCAACCGAACACATGGCCAGCATTAGTAATATACTCTCCTTCACACAGCTCTCTCCACTCATAAATTCAGTCGACATACAGGAGCTCGGTCCTCAAAGCAATTGGACCACACCGTTAACCTCTTTCTTGAAGAACGGCATATTGCCGAATGAGAAGGAAGTTGCAAGAAAACTGAAGGTCCAAGCAGCAAGGTTCGTTCTGATAAGAGATGTCTTGTATAAGAGAGGTTTCTCCCGCCCCTACCTACGATGCTTAGGTCCTGAAGAAGCAGATTACGTCATGAGAGAAGTGCACGAGGGAATCTGCGGAAACCACTCAGAATCAAGATCACTAGTACACAAGCTAGTATGAACCGGGTACTTTTGGCCAACAATGCAGAAGGATGTCGAGGCTTATGTGAAGACCTGCGACAAATGCCAAAGGTTCAGCAATGTCATCAGACAACCACCCGAAGAACTCACCCCAATGACGGCACCATGGCCATTCGCTCAGTGGGGGTTGGACATCATGGGGCCGTTCCCTACGACAATACGACAGCTGAAGTTTCTAATTATTGGCATTGACTACTTTACAAAGTGGGTGGAAGCTGAAGGCTTGGCCACCATTACAGGAAAAAACGTACGGAGCTTCGTTTGGCGGTGCATCATATGCAGGTTTGGCATTCCTAGAGTCTTAGTCTCGGACAACGGGAAGCAATTCGACAACGACTCCTTCAGGGACTTCTGCTCGCAGTTGGGGGTACGAAACCACTACTCCTCCCCCGCCCACCTCCAAGCCAATGGACAGGTCGAAGTCACAAACCGATCCTTGCTAAAAATTATCAAAACCCGGTTCGAGAGGGCAAAGGGCATATGGGCTGAAGAGTTGCCGAGCATACTATGGGCCTACAGGACAACAACAAGGACACCAACAGGAGAGACACCATTTCGACTAACATACGGGAACGAAGCAGTCATCCCAGCTGAAGTCGGCCTTACAAGCTACAGGGTGCACAACCATGACGAAAAGAGGAATGACGAGGCCATACGTCTGCAACTTGATCTGATGGACGAAGTCAGGATGGCAGCAGAACAAAGGCTTGCACGGTACCAGGACCGCATGGCCAAGCATTACAACTCCCGGGTCAGACACAGAGACTTCCAGGTTGGAGACCTCGTTCTAAGAAAGGTGATGGGCGCAACAAGGGACCCCACCCATGGAAAGCTCGGCCCAAATTGGGAAGGACCCTACCGTGTTACGGTATGGCAAAGGAAGGGCACCTACCATCTAGAGGCACTGGACGGACGGAAGTTATCACATCCATGGAATGCTGAACACTTGCGAAAGTACTACCAGTAGGGGCGACGGCACGAAAAACAACACCACCCTTTTTTGCATGCACTTAGACTTATCGATTACCTTTTTAAGTATTTGCTACAATAAGCCCAAAGGGCAGTAGTTTTTTTTTTCCTACTTAAGTATTTGCTACAATAAGCCCAAAGGGCAGTTTCTTCTACTTATGTTTTTGCTACAATAAGCCCAAAAGGGGCAGATTTTGTTTTCGAGCTACTTTTTATATTGATACATGACAATGAGAGTTTATTCAGAATTACTGAAATATCTACTTACAAGTTCAAATTCACAAAACGTGAACGACTTTAAAAGACTAAAAAAGTGGTTAAGTCCACAAACAGCTCAGCTCTCAAGCTGACGGTCTAACTAAAAGACTGAAAAAGTGGTTTAATTCCACAATCATCTCAGCTCTCAAGCTGACAGTCTAAAAGACTGAAAAAGTGGTTAAGTCCACGAACAACTCAGCTCTCAAGCTGAAGGTCTAACTAAAAGACTGAAAAAATGGGTCCACAATCAACTCAGCTCTCAAGCTGACGGTCTAAAAGACTGAACAAGTGGGACTTCTCAGCTCTCAAGCTGACGGTCTAACTAAAAGACGGAAAAAATGGTTGTCCACAATCAACTCAGCTCTCAAGCTGACGGTCTAAAAAACCGAAAAAGTGGGACTTCTCAGCTCTCAAGCTGACGGTCTAAAAAACTGAGAAAGTGGTTAAGTCCACAATCAACTCAGCTCTCAAGCTGACGATCAAAATGAAAGACTGAAAAAGTGGTTAAGTTCAGCAATTAAGCTGACGATTACAATAAAGACCGACGATCTACCATACACATAATGAGCAAAAATAAGCTGACGGTCCAGTAAAAACCAAAGAAACTAAAGCTCAAAAGCTGACGGTTTAAATACAACTGACGGCTATATTAAACGGGCATCACAACTGCGTTCTGTTGAATCATGACCAAAAAGCTAAGCGAGCCCAACATTAAAAATAAAGGAATAACCAAAAATTCCAAGCAGGAGAGCGACGGCCTTATTAAGACAGTAATTTAAAGATTGACGCCCTCAAAAGAAAGTAAATTTATAAAGGAAAACTTGAGCGAATAGCCCAACGAACGTACATAAAAAGTGACGGAAGTCAATCAGTGTTCAAATCGAAACCCCAAAGACAAAGGGGGCACTTAAAAAATATTATCCAAAATGAAATACAACTACAAAAAAAATAAATAAATACAAGGAACGTCATTTGGAGCCTTTCTACTTCTTGGGAGCTGAAGGGTCTTCCACCACAAGGATCTCAGGTGAAGGGTGGACGAGAGGATTCGCGGCAGGTTGGGCTAAAACAACTCCAATATCTGCATGTGGAGAATCCTTCTGGTCGTCACCACCAGCAGTAACGGCGTCAGTAGCAGGCGTCATCGGCTGAGCGTCATCTAGGGTAATCCCAGATAGGTCCAGATCAGGGAAAGCTGACGCAACTTGTTTGAGGCAGTCATCGAATCCCGTGCCATAGTAGCCACCACAAGAATCGATGAAAGAGTCTGACGCTTTGAATTTCTCAATGGCATCAACCCCTGCCGTCTCCAACTGACCAGGAAGAGTCGTCAGCTCTCTCTCTAGCTCGCCCTTCTGACGGCTCGACTCTTCCAACTTCTCCCTTACCTCTTTCAGCTCAACATTAAGCACACGCACTGCCTCCTTATACTGAGCCTGCTAGTCACGCATGTTAGCATTATGTTTGCTAACACGAGTGACGACCCCCTCCTTGGCCACGCACCGGTCTTGAAGTGCCTTTACGCGAACCAAGGCCTAGAAAAAATACAACCGTCAGTCATCAAAAAAGAAAGATTAAGCACGTCAGTAAAAAAGGCTGACAGCTTACCCGTGAGAGATCAAACAAAGCGGACGACCCCAGTTCTTCCGTCCCCAGCTGAGTGCAAGGATCTACATTCGTCGGTCTTATAAGTGCTTCAATAGTTTCGGTGGCAAAATCCTTGTGCGTCAACAGGATACGGGGCCCCTTTAGGACGGGACCAGAAGAAGTCATAACACCCTTCCCTGCTCCATTGCCCGACTTGGGGGGCGACTTCTCGGGGGGCTCACTCCCAGGAGTGACGGTTGTCTTTTTCAAGGGATGAATGACGTCCTCGTCAGGTTTCCTTTTCAAGGAACCCTTAGTGACGGTCTGGGGGCAGACGTAGACGTCGCCTCCCCCTTTGCCTTTCTTTCCTCTTTCTGACGGGCAGCGGCAGCCCTGATCCGTTGCTTAGCTGCGTCCATCTCTGCAAAAGAAAAGCATAAGGGAAGCTGAAGACTAAAAGTACAAAAGTGACGTAACAAAGAGGTCAAGGAACTCACGGTGACGGGAAAACTCTTCCAATCTGCGAGTTTCAGGCGTCGATTCGGGACCTCCGCAGTACGCGTGAAGAGTGTCAAGGGTAATCAAGTCCCGACACGATCGCTCTTCTATGGGTATCTCCAAAACCCGACGGATGAAATCTTCTTGCTCGTCGGTTATTGGTGGACGAGTGAAGGCTAAAAAAGAACAAATTGGCTACGTTAATACCTTTTCAAAAACTAGATTGTGATATGTAGCAAACTGACAAGGATAAAAGCTGACGGTTAAAACCTGACTCTCTAGCGAACGCCCAAGTATTGTCGAAACAACTAAGAGGTATCGTTTCTCACTCTTCCTGACGGCACACCCAGTTCGTCCCTTCGACAAAAAAGAACCTACTCTTCCAGGCTCTATTAGAATCTGGCATCTTAGACACCAGCCTCAGCTCCTTCTCCCTGACGGCAAAATGATACATCCCATTTGAGGAAGAAAGGTGCCGGGGTCTGTAGCAGTAAAAAAATTCATCCAAGGAAAGCTAACGATGGCCTCCACTTAGACGACCCCACAGTACCTCAGCACCAATAAAGATTCTCCATGAGTTTGGAGCAATCTGACTGACGGATAAACCAAGGAAATCAGCCAGCTGACGGTGTAAAGCCGTCAGAGGCAGTCTCAACCCGGCAGCAAACATGGCATCGTACATGCCAACATCTGCAGTTCTTCCCGTATAACATTTCTCACCATCCCTAGGCAGACGGATAGGAATATGGTCGGGGATTTGGAAACGGGTGCGTAATTCCTTAAAAATTTTAAGTGTCATCTTTGGAAGGAACTTATTCACAGCCCACTCCTTGGGAAGGATGAAGGGACGACTACCTCCAAGACTTCCAGAAGTCCCTTCACAAGACTCCTCGTCACCCTCATCCCCGTCACTATTTCTCTCTCCTACTCCGACTTCACTCTCCTCGCCTACTTCTTCCTCCTGGCCGTCGTTTCCCTGACCTCCTACCTCCTCGACGGGAGTATGGGCCGACGTCTCCCTCTCTGACGACCAGGAAAAACTCCCAGACTCACTACCTGAACCTGAACCAAATACCTCGTCGTAGCCTGCTCCTTTGCGGACCGACGACTGGTCACTCGACGCGTCACTCGACATCTGACTACCTACAAGTGACGGGTGTAAACTAAGCACCTAGGATGACGACCTCACTTTAAGGAAATTAATTGAAATGAAGTGTGCAAGGAAAGAAAAGAAACTTACAAGTTTTTCAAAAGTGACGGTTAACGAAGTGACGACAGAAATGATGGCAGTACTGACGGAGTATGGCGATGGATTAGCTCTCCAGGAATCAGTAAAAGCAAATAGGAAGAAATGGGGAAAGGTGGGCCACACACACACACACACATATATATATATATAAGGGAAACGCACGGAAGATGAAGCGACGCCCTCGTCCAGAAGCGGAGCCAACCGAAATTCGCCACGTGTCCAAAGCATTTAATTCCAATCGTATTATTTTCTCTCTCCTAGCTAAAATGAAGGTCAGCAACAAAAAATAACTCCATAGCCCGTCGGCTTGAACTGACGGAGATATGGAGTAGGGGGCAACTGATACGTAAAAATAAATCATGGTCAACCCGTCAGCTTTTTGCCCTACGGTCTAAACTGACGGCCTCGGACAACTGGAAAAGTAGAGGAATCCAAGGCTGACGGATGGGGATTCGGAGCCCTTGGGCAGCGCTGCAAAGAACTGACGACGACATGGCTGACGGGGATAAGACAAGCCGACGACCCCGATGCCGACGGTTAGGAGTAAAAGTCTGACTTGGCCACCACGCGTGGTATTTAAGGAAATTACTTGTATCCCACGCTCAGTATTAGAGTCCTATAAAGAAAGGATTTCGCGATCCACGCCCATGAGGATTCCTATAAGGAAAAGACTTATACTCTAAGGAAAAATGTCAACCCTCAACTACTATAAAAGCCTCAATACTCTCACAAATCGAGGTACGCATAATTAACCCCTCTCTAGCACTCTAGAGTTGAAAAAAGTTCTAATTTGACATTCGGATGGTATTTGGTCGGCACCACACCGGTGCTCTCTGTTAGGTCTTCTCTTTTCCTTGTGTAGGTGTCGTTTCGAGAGTACGAGTATTGTGCAACTCACTGTTGATATTTTCGGCATCATCAAGTATTTATAAAACAAAAAAATGTGTTTGGTAATATAGTTTAAATAACATGTTTCAATGTTAAAAAATATAAAATATGTGTTTGGTATGTGTGTGATAGATTGTAAAAAAAACTGACCAAAGTACAAAATAAATATATTTTAAAATAGGAGAGAGAACATGGGGGGCCATAAATCAGGAGAAAGAACGTGACTGACCAAAATATTTTTAAAAAATCTGACCAAAGTACGAAAAAGCTGACCTGAGCACAGTATTTATTGTTTAAGATAATTACGGAATTGCCACTAAGCAACTAGTGTTTGTTGTTTAAAAACTATCCGGAGGTGATTTCAAAAATGGGTTTTATAACATTGGTTTTTGAACAATATTTTTCAAACGACAGAAAACAAGGTTGGTACACCAAACACATTTTTTAGTTTTTGGACACTAGTGTTCAGTGTTTAAACACTGAACACTAGTGTTTAAACATGGTGACCAAACGGCCCCAACTTTGCAGTTTGCACATATAAAATAATAGAGAATTTAAAATTATTAAGAAAATTAAAACTTAAAACACACCAAGCTGTAAAGCACACCAACTCCTTTCAAAAAAAAAAAAGCACACCAACTCAAGTAGAGAGTCATCCTTTCTAGTTTCTAGGCAAATACACAGTTATCAAGAATCAAGATAGATATTTGCAATTTACTCAAACATAAACACAGAGAGAGTCTTATAAAAAAAAAAAAAAAAAACACAGAGAGTAGGGGTGTAATCGGTTCGGTTCGGTCGGTTTTTTTAGTTTTTGCCAACCGAAATCGAAATTTTCGGTTTGTGAAATTCCCAACCTAAACCGACCGAAATAATTGGAAATCGATCGGTTTCGGTTGTATTTCGGTTTCGGTCGGTTTCAATCGGTTTTCGGTTTCAGTCAACATCACAGATTCACAGTCACAAAAAGAAAAAAAATAACTCAACATCATATGGGGTTATCGATTTTTCAATAAGAAAATAACAACTCAAATTCTCAAAATCACAATCACAATCACAGATTCACAGAAAATAGTATTGATTCAGTATTAAACAAAACCCAAAATACAAAAAAGAGAGAGGGTTATCGAGAAATGTCACCGTAAGAAACTGAGAATGAAAAGATCAAGCTGGTGTGGGGAGGCCGGCGTGTGGAGGTGGCGACAGAGGCCGATTCGTGTGGAGGCAACGGCAGAGGTAGATCGAGGCGGCGGTAAAGGCAGATTCATGTGGAGTCCGGCGTGTGAAGGCGGCGGCAGGGGCAGATCGAGGTAGCGGCAGAGATTGAGAGTGAGGGTGAGAACTGTGAGAGGAGGCTATGAGATTGAGGAAGCCGGTGTGGAGTGGAGGCTATGAGATCGAGGAAGCCGGCGTGGAGTGGAGGCTGTGAGATCGAGGACGCCGGCGTGGAGTGGAGGCTGTGAGAGGAGACTGAGTGTGGAGGCTGAGAGTGAGGGTGAGAAGTGAGAACTGAAAACGTGTGGGTCTGTAGGGTTTTTTGTTTTTGTTTTTATAGTTTAATTAGATTAAGTTTAATTAGATATCTAATTAGTAATTAGTTTAATTATAGTTAATCTGATGATAAAATGAAAATTGAAGCATGAAATGTAAACTGTAAAGGCCGGTCATATTTAAAAAAGAAAGGCCCAAATATTTTTAAACAAAATGAAAAGCCCAACTATGTATAGAGGCCCAAATATTTATAAAAATTTATATTATATATAAAATATATTATAATATAATACAATTCAGTTCGGTTCGGTCGGTTTGGTGCATTTAAAGATGCAACCGAAAACCGAACCGAATATTTTCGGTTTTAAAAATTCAAAACCGAAACCGAACCGAACCGAAACCGAACCGAAAATTTGACAACGGTTCGGTCGGTTTTGGCCGGTTTGTTCGGTTCGTCTGTTTTTTGCACACCCCTAACAGAGAGAGAGAGATTGAGAGAGAGAGAGAGAGGTAGATGATGTCAATGTACTACAGATGATTGTTGATCTGGATGGAACCTGCGTCGGTCGTGGAATGGAAGCTGTAAGCATTCTGTTGAGTACGGCCTAGGTACTTAGTGACTCGGGCTTAAGGGAATTTTGTTTAGTTAGGTTATTTTTTTTTTAATTATTTTTTTTAAACCGTTTTTTTTTAATTATTAGGAGGATTAATTCTGATTTTCTGACAAAGGATTTATTTTTGATATATTTTTTTTTTTTGGGGTTAAAAGATATAAATTTTTTGATATACTGGATAGGAATCATAGGATAGTGGATATTGAAGGTCTTGGAATTTGTTGAAAGTTGCTTTTACAATGTATTTGGGAGGGCAATGGGCTAAGGAATGTACCAGATGCTTTCATCGTATCAATTTTTATTGGGTTTTTCTAAACTAATTTAAAATTTCAGAAAGGCCCAAATGAATTTTAAGAGAGAAACCAAACCAGTAATATATTTGGGCTATGGGCTAAGGAAAGGACCGGATGCTTTTATTACTAGTTCTTTCTTCTTTGTATCAATTAATTTTTGAATTCCCATAAAAAAAAAAAAATTTTGAATTTTTTCTGTACCAGTTTAAAATTTGAGAAAGACTTTGACTTGACTGAAAGAAAATTTCGGACAGGACAAAGTTTCTCTACAACATAAATAGAAGGAATTCTCTCCAAACTACAACGTGTCAAGTGTCAACAATAGAGAGGAACATGTGTCTTGGCCAAACTGCTGCTCAAATTAAAAAATAACGTCGTTTACCCCAGGAGGGTTGGAAATATGTTTTGTAGTACTTGTCTGGTATCTTTCCCTTCTCCTTATAAGGCTTAACAAGCACACGCGAGTCACAAACAAAATGAGGGTTTACTTTGGCCAAAATCATCTTCACTGACTCTGGATAAACAAATGTAACAAATCCAAACATTCGTTTTTGCTGGTATGGAATCCTCACATCTTGAACTGGTCCATAAATGCTTAAAAAACCCCACAATCCTCACATCCTATCGATGAAAAATCATTGCTTTCGAGTGGGCACCGCTCAAACTTGTGAAGCTCATCCCCCATCATCAATGCTGCTGCTGATCTGTAGCATTATCAGAATGCCACCACAAAATATAACCCAATAACCCATCACCAATCTAAAATAAATTTAAAATAAAATATCAAAAAACCCCGTAAGCAAGACTCATTCAAAATCAAACTTTACACTTTATGGTAATACAACATGTGAAATCGCACACAACCCAAGACAACAGATAAACCAATATCCAAAACTAGGCTCCATTAAGAAAAGAAGACCCATTAAAAAATGAGCAACTTGTGCACACTGTACTATGTTAGAGCATGAATTTCTTGAACAAAACACCTTAATTAAGCAAGACTCTGGTCGGTTTGGATATAGTTAAAAATTGAAAATTAAAAAAAATTAAAAACTGAAAAATACTGTAATAAAATAATTTTTAAATGTGTGAATAGTATTATGGAACCTGTGAACAGTACGTGAACAATGCACTTTGTCTCTTGCATAGTAATTCCATGTGCATGAACAATGTGGTTACTGTTCATGCGCGCTAAAAAAAAAAATGTTGAAAACGCAAACGCCTAACGTGGATGCACAAACCAAACGCACACTCATGATGCAAGTGAGGGTTGGAAAGACTCGGCAAAAAGACAAAGGAGAGGCTAAGTGGAGGCTGGAACAAGATTGCCATGAGGGGCAAGTTTGGAGCTTTGGCTATTGGACTAGAGAGAATTTAGGGGAGAGAGAGGGGATGGTTCAGGTCTAATTGGTCTGTAGAAGAGGAGAAAAAAGTGCTTTAACATCTGGGGTTAACGACGTTCTTTTTTATTCAACTAAGCTAGGACATGTGTCACTCTCTAGTGTTAACACAAATGTAGTTTGGAAAGAGTTCCTCAAATTTAAGTTGTAGATAAACTTTGTTCTTTGAGATAGGCCCAAATATTTTGTTTTAGAGAGAAATCAATAGAATATTTTTATATTTTCTCAAAAACTACAGGAATAGGTTCTACTTTTAGCAGTGGTGCTAAAAAGCTATTTTTAGCATCACAAACTTAAAAATTGGGGCTGCAACAGTGGAGGTATATCTAAAATTTTTAGCTTTTGAGCTACAGTGCACAGCCAAAGATAGCTGTGCACGGTAGCTCAAAGCTATACCAAAATAATAATATTTTATTTATCTTTTCAATTAAATAATATTTACTCTCATCTGTAGCACTGTAGCCTGAACACACTTTAGCTCTTCTCCTTTTTTTTTTTCCTTCCCTTCGTGGGGAGATCAGAGATGGACAATGTTGATGATTTTAGTGAGGATCTCGGCAATGATTGGGTTCGGTGCCGAAACGATTCGTGGGTGGTCTCAGTGTCGAAATGGTTGGTGCTCTTCTTCCCTCACCTCCACTTCGCCGCTGGGTTGTGGTTGTGCTCTGGCCTCGTGGATCGAAGTGGCTTTCCGTGGATCGGAGTGCTTGCTCATGGTTGTGCTTGCTCGTGGATAGGAATGGGTTTCGGCATACCGACGTGGTGGGTTTTGGCGTATTGGTGTGGTGGGTTTCGGCATACCGGCGTGGTGGGTTTCAGTTTTGGGTTAGTAGGGGGGGTGTTTGGATTGGAAGTATCTCAAAACTCAAAACTTATAACTCAAAACACATAACTCAAAAACTTAACTCATTTCTCAAAACTCTATCTCACTCAAAACTCAAAACTGAAAAAAATTGTTTGGCTCCAATATCTCAAAACCGTGCCCCACATCTCAGTTCTCAATTTTTTCACTTTTTGGTGGAGCCCACAGCCTGCACAGATCAGAAGGTTGGTTTTCTCTCGCGCGTGTCCTCTTCTCTCTCCTTTCACCCAATACTGTTTTGTCTTTCTATCCCACAGACACACACACGCCGAACCTAACAGAAAGGTCTGAGCTTTTTTTCTTTTCTTTTTCATTCTCTATACTTCTGCCTCCATATCCTGAAGACCCATCACCTGCAAATAGCCAACTGGTGAGTTCCTTTTCTTTCTCTGTTTTCTCTCTGTCCCAAAAGAACCCCTAAATCCCCAAATTTTGGTTGAAACCCATCTCCATCAAACCCCTTTCTCCGTGTCTTCTAGCCCAATTGTACCCATCAAACACAAATTTTGGTTGAAACCCATCTCCATCAAACCCCTTTCTCCGTGTCTTCTAGCCCAATCGTACCCATCAAGCACAAATTTTTTACAAAACCCATCAAACACAAATTTCATTATTTTACAAAACCCATCAATGTTTAGAGAAATTGAAAAAAACAATGAAACACAAACAAAATCAAAACAGAGCACCTAAACAAAAACTCTGAAATACAAACATTGAAATTTAGAGAAACACAAAACAGAGCAAGGTGGGTTTACGGAGGGAGAGAGAGAAAACGCAGTCACCTGGGCAGAGGTTGGATTCTCAAACCGGAGTCGGCGCCAGTATCAGATGTGTCGGGGTGTGCTTGTTTCTGGCTGAGACTCCTTCTTCCTCTCACTTTGTGCTGGGTTAAGAGTGGGTTGTGAAAAAATGGAACAAATGAGAGGTCTGAGCAATAAAAGAAAGCAAAAGTTTGAAATAATGGTACTTTGGTAGAGACGGCTGAGAGGTGTTAATGGAGAAGCAGTAAATGGAGAAGGTGTAAAATTGTAAATGGAGTAAATGGTGAGTCAGCGGAGTAAAGAGAACAGAGGAAAACAGAGGCCGAACTGAAGCTGGAGCATTTGGCACAGCAAAAGCTTCCAACGACTCTAAGGAGATGTGACTATACACTGAAGAGGGTCCCACACGTTTGCAATTATTTACAAAAAATGCCACAAAACTCATATTTCAAAAACTGAAAACAGCTTCTGAGGTGTTCTCATTTCTCATTCTCAAAACTCAAAATTTTGAGATATGAGAACTGGAAACAAATGCTGAAAATTAAACCAAACAATATTTCAACGGTGGGTCCCACGGATTTTGAGTTTTGAGTTAAGGTTTTTGAGTTATGTAACTCAAAACTGGCCAATCCAAACACCCTCTAGATTTTTGGGTTGATGTGGGTTTGTTTTGTGGTGGTTGTGGATTTGTATTATTTTATTGTAGGAGAAATATTATTTTATTGTGATGTTTATATTATTTTATTGTGTTAAATGCTAAAATAGATCCACTGCTGCAGCATGTGAGTAAGTAAAATAGATAAAGTAACTTTTTGTGCTGCCAAATAACTAAAAATATAGCTCCATTTAAGGCTGTCCAGACCCGACCGGAGCCCGTCAACCCGGCCAAACCGCCCAACGCCAACCCGATTCCGGCCCGAACTGAAGGTCCAATCGGTCGGCGACGGGTTTCCGTTCTCAAAAACTGACGCCACTGGGTCGACTGGCGGGTTTGCATCTCCAAAACCCGAGCAACTCGAACCCGACTAGAGTTGTAAAAAAATCCGGCCAAATCCTTCAAAAACATGCCACATCCATCGAGATCTCAACCAGATTCGGCTAGATCTGGTAGGATTTAGCCAGATTCAGAAAAATCCAAGAAATTTTTAGCAAAAATGCAAATTTTGGCGAAAATTCCTGCGATTTTTTCCAGTTTTCAGCGAGTTTTTCCAAATTTCGGCAACACTTTTTTTCAGATTTTGATGTCGTTTTTTTATTCCAGCAATTGACTGGCTCGACTGACGCTCACCCTCACCTGAAATCGACTCGACCCGGTTTTTCCGGCGGTCGGTTTCGGGTTCCTCCACCCCTCCACCTGACGCTGAAGGGTCAAGTTCGGGTTGGGTCCAAAACCGACCTGGTTCAACCCGTGGACAGCCCTAGCTCCACTACTGTGGATGCTCTAATAAGTAGGAATATGACAAGTTTATACTTAGGGTACGTTTGGTACACTGAATAGGAACTACGACAGGAATTGTAATCTTTATTACTAGGAATAAAATGCGTTGTAATGTAATAATTAAACCTATTCATTAGTTTGTTTGTGAGTTATAACATTAGAATGAAACTTAACATTTATTTTTGGAAATTTGTTACTCATACAATTATATTTTCTTAAAAATTGTTATTTTTAAATTTAAGAGAGATATGTGTTATTTTTTATGATTTTTTATTTTTATAATTGTTAAATGTATATGAAAAGTTTGTTTACTTAGAAATATATTAAATTTTGAAATTATTGCACTTATTAAGGAATAACTAATACAACCTTTTAAAGATGAATATTTATTCCTCATTTTGAAAAATAGCTATTCATAAGGAATGATTATTCGTTGTAATAAAAATATAACCAAACTAAAAAATAACTAAACTATAAGAGTAATTATTATATTACTGTATCTATTACAGCCTGCAAAATATACCTCTATAATAGTTTATATTTAAAGGAATATTAGACAATCCCCGCGAGTCATTTGGGTAAATATTGCTTTTTTTAAAACTAATTTGCGTTATAGTTACTGTTAGAAGTTATTTAGGAAAGTGAGGAGAGAGATTGAATTTTGGCAACAGTGTTGCCGAAATTCAAGAAAATGTAGGAGAGAGAATGAGAAAATTGAGGAGAGAGAAAAACTCGAATTACGGCAATGGTATTGACGTAATTCCTCTGCCCAATCTGCCTGAGTTTGTGCGTGTGAGGAGTGCAATGTGTGAGTGCCCCAAAAAAAAAAAAAATCCCACAATTTCGACAATACCATTGCCGAAATTGTGGGGAAATTTTTTTTTATTTTATTTGTGGCAATGGTATTTCGGCAATACCATTGCCACAATTGTGAGGAATTTTTTTTTTTTTTTTTTTAATTTGTGGCAATGGTATTTCGGCAATACCATTGCCACAATTGTGGGGAATTTTTTTTTTATTTTAAATTTGTGGCAATGGTATTTCGGCAATACCATTGCCACAATTGTGGGGAATTTTTTTTTTTTTTTCGTGGCAATGGTATTTCCATTGCCACAATTGAAAAAAAAAATTCCCAATTATGACAATGGAATTGTCGAAATTGTGAATTTCCCAATTGTGGCAATGATATTGCCAAAATACTATTGCCACAATTGAAAAAAAAAATTCCCGATTGTGGCAATGGTATTGCCGAAATACCATTGCCACAATTGAAAAAAAAAAATTTCCCACAATTGTGGCAATGGCATTGCCGAAATTGTGGGGAAAAAAATTTCCCCCACAATTTTGGCAATGGTATTGCCATAATTGGAAAAAAAAAAAAAATTCCCAATTGTGGCAATGGTATTACCGAAATACCATTGCCATAATTGAAAAAAAAAAAAAAATTCCCACAATTGTGGCAATGGTATTGCCGAAATTTTTTTTTCCCCACAATTTTGGTAATGGTATTGCCACAATTGAAAAAAAAAAAATTTCTCACAATTGTGGCAATGGTATTGCCGAAATTGTTTTTTCTCCGCAATTTTGGTAATGGTATTGCCATAATTGAAAAAAAAAAAAATTTCCCACAATTGTGGCAATGGTATTGCCAAAATACCATTGCCACAAATAAAATAAAATAAAAATTTCCCCACAATTGCATAAATAAATAAATTCCCACAATTGTGGCAATGGTATTGCCGAAATACCATTGCCACAAATAAAAATAAAAATAAAAAAAAATTTCCCCACAATTTCGGCAATGGTATTGCCGAAATTGTGGGATTTTTTTTTTTGGGGCATTCACACATTGAACTTTTCACACGCACAAACCCAGGCAAATTGGGCAGAGGAATTACGACAATACCATTGCCGTAATTCAAGTTTTTCTCTCTCCTCCAATATTCTCATTCTCTCTCCTACTTTTTCTTGAATTTCGGCAACATTGTTGCCAAAATTCAATCTCTCTCCTCACTTTCCTAAATAACTTCTAACAGTACCTATAACGCAAATTAGTTTTAAAAAAAACAATATTTATCCAAATGACTCCAATCCCCCCCCCCCCCCCCCCCCCCTCTCTTTTTTTTTTTTTTTTTTTTGTTTAGGAGAGCCTTAGCCCGCATCGGATGACTGATGTGTCAGTCAACACTTAGTCTTTTATATATATATATATATATATATATATAATTATATATTTATATTTATATATGTATTACTAACTCTTTCCAATCTCAAAAAGTGTCAGAAATGGGCACCATCACATTTTCTTCTTGGTTTTTCCTACCAAGTCTCTTGTTGCTTTTATGTTTGTACAATGAAGTTGCTTTTGGTGGTGGCTATAGCTATACTTCTCCTCGTCCGCCTCTTTCTGGATGCCCACCTACTCCACCCCCACCCCCACCTCCTCCTCCTCCTCCTCCTCCTCCACCACCACCACCACCACCACCACCACCACCTCCTCAACCCATTTGCCCTTTACCGCCGCCACCTCCAGACCCCAACTCGAGATTAAAAGCGGCCAACAAAGTACTTCAAAAGTTCAAAACAAAAGTCAAGGATGACCCAAAAGGCTGTACAAAAAACTGGAATGGCAACCATCTAAAAGTATGCAGCTACAAGGGCATCGCCTGTGCCCCATTTCCATCCGACAAACTTCAGGCAGTTGCTGGAATAGACTTCAATGGGTGCGGGCTAAACGGTCACAATAATCAACTTCCACTCACTGATTTCCTTGAAGAGTTAAAAGACCTAACGTTCTTCCACGCAAACTCCAACAATTTCACTGGTGACATCCCCAGCAAAATATCCGAAAATCGATACTTCTTCGAGCTGGACCTTAGTAACAACAAGCTCTGTGGCAGATTCCCCTCTGAAGTTCTTGCTGCCAAACAGTTGACTTTCTTGGACCTCCGGTTTAACGATTTCGATGGCACAGTTCCACCTAAAGTGTTCACCTTAGATGTGGACGTACTTTTCATCAACAACAACAAATTCCAGCAAAACCTTCCAAGTAATCTTGGCTCCACGCCAGCCCTTTATCTCACTCTGGCCAACAACATGTTCACTGGGCCAATCCCAAGAGCCATTGGCCAAGCTTCAGAAACCCTCCTTGAGGTGCTCTTCTTGGGCAACAAGCTCACTGGGTGCTTACCATCTGAAATTGGGTTATTGAAAAAGGCCACAGTTTTTGATGTGAGCTGCAACCAGTTGACAGGTCCAATACCACAGTCATTTCAGTGCTTGGTCAAAATAGAGCTGCTCAACCTCGCTCGAAACCAGTTCTATGGGGAGGTTCCTGAGGCTGTTTGTGAGCTGCCTAATCTGTCTAACTTCTCCTTATCACATAACTACTTCACTCAGGTTGGTCCTAAATGCAGGAAGTTGATTGACAAAAAGATACTTGATGTTAGGAAAAATTGCATTCTAGACCTTTCTAATCAGAGATCAGAGGCTGAATGTAAGGCATTTTTCTCCAAGTACCACGCTTGCCCCAATCTGCAATCCTTGCACAAAGTAATTCCATGTAAGCATTATACCGGGACACTTGGTGCCTCTGATTATCAACCAATGGCTGTAGCTCCTTCACCAAGATCCTACGATACTCTTAAACCGCATAGGTTGTGATTTTCCTGCTCTAAATTGACTTAATATGGTTAAGTCAAGAAGGGCCTCTGTATTATATTTGCATGTCTGTTTATTTAAGTTATAAATAAGCAATGGCCATCTTGACTTGAGCAGATGCTAATTGATGTAATATTACTGAATATCGTCGATCATAAATGGATTCATCAGATTGTCTTCATGAGATTGGTTCAATGCGTATTGCTTATTTCATCTTTTATTTTCTTTGAACAATATTTCATCCTTTGCTTATGGTCAAGTCTGCTCGACCTCTGTGCATGTCAACATTGTACAACTAAAGCCCATTATTTCTTTTTCTTTTCTGGTTTGGTAATTTATGGCGCAATTAATGCCAGAAGAATTTTCTTTTTTTTTTTGCTAACCTCCAGAAGAATTTTCTTTGAAACAATGTTGGACCACGATTACATTTTTTGTGCCACAAATTTTTTGTACCTTTAAGGGTTGTTTGAACTTTGAAGGGTGGAGTGGAAAAACGTGAGTATAGTAGAGATTTAGGGTATCCCTTTTTTTTTTTTTTTTTTTTAAACTAAAAATACTGTAATAAAATAATTTTTAAATGTGTAAATAATACTGTGGGACTTATCTTTAATTAAAATTTTGGTGAAAAAAAATGTTTTTGGGTTTCATGAACAGTGTATAGGACCCACTGATAGTGCGATTTCAGTGAAATGTGTGGACGTTCAAAGTGCGAGTAGGTCTCGTGCACAGTGCATGAGACCCACTGGCAGGTCTGTGTTCACATGCTTCTGGTAAAAAAAAAAAAGGAAAGAAACATAGACGCAAAACGCGCTGCAAATAATCTAAATCCAAACTTTCACTTAGTTTTTTTCCATTTAATTTTGGTTGAGAGGATGGAAAAGTGAAAAGATAAAAAATTATTTGTTTGATTGAGAAGAAAAAAAAGAAAATAAAAAATAAAGTTGATATAAACTATAAACTAACAATTAAAAAGAAAAAAAAAAGGTAACACATTTTTTTAATTAAAAAATTGTGTATGGGCACTTCAAATTTAAAAAAAAAAATAGTACGAGCCAACGGAAGATGAGCATTAAAAAAAAAAAAAACACTACTGAGAAGTAAAAAAGAGCCAAAAAAAAAAAAAAAAAAGGAAATGCAAAACGTGATGCTGAGAAGCGCAAAATGCGCTTCCCAAATGCACACACTATATTGAGTTTTTCTCTTGTTTTCTCCTTATTTTGGGGAAAAAAAATATTTTAGTGGGTTTGGGGAGAAAGCTCTTAGGCTCAACCACATTTTTTTCCTTTCTCCTTCCCAACCAAATATCCATTAAAAATACTCTTTTCAGTTTTCTCTCCTTAATTTTCGATCATTCCTAAAATCGTACCAAATAAATATACCTTAATTTGGTAGGCTTTGGGGTGAGGAAAAAAGTGTGGGTTCATTTGAAAGTAGCAAATAGCTAATTATAGTCGGATTCACTTGTCCATACAAGTTTTGAGATGATTGTTCGACACCTAAAGAAGATTGCCGAAGCAGTCATTCCTAGTACATCCCTCAGTTGGCATAGGGCATTGGCAAAACCTTGAAGCCATCCCCATGTCCTATGCCTACTTCACAACTCCAGCGTTATTGTGGGAATGCTCATGGCTTTGGATGTAGAACATTACGTGGGTATGTGGTCTCTGGTAGCGTGCCCATAAGGCATGCCATGACCTTTCCTGTGTGCCCACGGGGCTTGCCATGGCCTTGGCAGTGTGCCCAAGGGCATGTCACGGCATGTTGCAAGTGCCATATTTGTGTGGAGGCTAATGTTGATGATTGTTTTTACGACATATTTTCTTCAAGCTCGGTCGAGCCTGGCTTCCTTTTAGGCTCACTTCATGTTTTGTAATCACAGTTTGCTATATAGAATAATTGTGAAAAAAGATATGATCCTAAAATTGATAAATATATTTTTCTTTTTGATCTTTGCCTACTAAAATACAAGAGAAATAGTAAGTAAGAAGAGCAACAACTTGTAACTCAATTGGCCATGGCACTATCTTTTTTCTTAATGGAAATGTCCAAAATTCAGAAAGTACAACAGATAAAAGTGAGACCGTGAAAAGATAGCATTTTTTTTTTCTATTCTATTGTGCTAAATTTATATTGTTTGATATGTATACATCTATTGCTTATATAATAAACGGTAAGTTTGATTCAAAATTAATTATATAAATAGAGTTATGTGCAAAAAAATATAGGAGTAGCATGTTTTGTGTTAGAATTTAGTAGTCAATCTCATTTCCTATCCTTTGTGAGTAATTATTTAAAAAAAAAAAACAAAAGACTTCTTTGATTTTGTTATTCTTTAATTATTTATGAGTTGTTCGACTATGTGACAAAATGTCACAATAGTTGGTGTCATCCCATCATATATTAGAATAAAAATAAATGAAATAATAAATATCATACCAAGATTCATCATAATTGACAAACAAGAATGTTATAAAAACGTTGCAATATCTTATTGAGTTTTTTTATTTTTTTATTTTAAGAATCATTTTGTTGTGTCGTTAAACTTTCACTTTATATATTATTTCTATTTTTTGGGTTTCTTAACTCTTGTCCATGTGGACTGATGGAGAAGAGGATAAGGCGCACAGTTTACAATAATTTATACAAATGTCGGTGGGAAGCAGCCAGGCCCACTTCAATTCTAATCCTGCTTTGATGAAAAAGACAGGTCGAGAAAATGAAGGTGCCTTTTTCTTTCTTTTCTTGAAAAGCAGATGGCCTCCCAGGGTTTTATGCAGATAAACGACAAAAGTTACTACTAGTGGCGGAATTATTTCTTCAGGGAGAATGTTAACAAGCACCGGAGGGTGCTTGTTAAGGTTCTCCTTCTTGGGTCCCACATAAATAAAAAAATTGAGTAAATTAGACAAAAAGTATGACATGACATGTAAGAATGGTTTGGACAAATTTGCCCTCTTAAAATATGGGACACGGCTGATATGGCTGAGGGCTATTTTTTCTTTGGACAAAATTGCCCACTTAACTCATTTCCCTTCCTTTCACTTTTTATTTTCCACCAAATCTTATTTTATCAATATTTTACCATTCACTTTTTTTCATTTTACCAATATTTTACCATCCACTTTCTTTCACTTTACCAATATCAAACTAAATTTCTTCTCCTTTACCAATATCAAAGAGAAGAAGAGATGAAGAAATGTCAATAAAAGATTGAGGAATAATTAAACAAGGTACCACTATTGTATTTTATTTGATTCATAGTTATTTTTAAAAAATAGGTTAAAATTAATATGTTGTTAATTTTTATTTTTGATACATGTATATTATAGCACTAATGGATGGAGATGTAATTGCAAAAGATTGTTTTAACTTAAATGAACCACTTCATGAAGGTATTATAATTTTATTTTATTTGTGATTTACATTTCATTTATTATGGAATATTTTTAAACTCTTGTTTTTATATAGCACCAAAATTAATATGATGTTAATTTTTATTTCTAATACATGTATTATAGCATCAATGGATGGGAATGTAGTTGCAAGTGAGAGTCACTACTTTGCTCCAAAATATTGTTTTGACTTAAATGAACCCCTTCAAGAAGGTATTATAATTTTATTTTATTTATAAATTTACATTTCATTTATCATAGAATATGATGTTTATATTTTAAACTCTTGTTTTAATATAGCACCAATGGATGACAATGTAGATGCAAGTGAGGCTCATCAATTTGTTTTAACGGATTGTTTTGACTTAAATGAATTGTCTCAAGAAGGTATTATTATTTTCATTTTATTTGTAATATATAATTCATATATCACATAATATGATGTTGATTGCTTTTTTTTTTTTTTTTTTTTTTAATATAGCACAAGTTGATGATAATTTGATTGCAAGTGGGGTTCATGGAAGTGTTTCAAAGAATTGTGTTGAATTAAATGAGCTTCCAAATGATGGAATAATTGATTGGAATGAATGTCCAATAGATAAAATGGGAGTTATTGAAGAACATGAAGATATAAATTCAATAGAAAATGAATTTGAGCTTTTTGTTGGTCAATGTTTTCCTAGTGAAGAAGAAGCTTTCATTTTCTATAAAAATTATGCAAATCGATATGGTTTTACAATTCGAAAAGGTCGTACTGAGAAAAAAAAAGGAGAAATAGTAAGATGTGATTTCTTTTGTCATCGACAATGTAAACAACCACTAAAAATAGTGGATCCATCTAAGGAGCAAAGAAATAGGAAGTCTTTAAATAGTGGCTGATGCTAATGTTAATGATATGATTGATGGAGATTGCTTCATTAATTGTCCTCTGCTCTCAAAGACAAAAGGTCGTCCGAAGCAAAAACGAATGAAAGGTGGAAGAGAATTAGGAAAGAAAAAGAAGTCTTGTGGCCTTTGCAAGCATGTTGGCCATAACATTTCAACATGTCCGGAGAAAGATAACTGTACTTCCTCAAATGGTGCCCAAAAAAGAAAAAAATGTACTTCAAGTGAAATTGGATTGAATCCAATATTTTATTTGAAATGTTAGGTATAAACTCTTGAACTTATAGAAGAAAAAAATTATGACAATATTAATTTTGACAATATAATGCCTTTGTTAATTTTGACGCTTCTTTTGTTTTTTTGTTTTTTTGTTTTTTTTTTTTTGGTTTTACATTTTCATTTTGACAATATTATGCTAGTGAATATTCACATTATCATTTTCAATATTATGTAATTTACCATTACTAAATTCATAATTTGAAAATCCAACCGTTGGATTACATGTTTTATATGATCTTAACATGCATGCCAATTTTCATGCTAATCGGATATAATTTACCATTTGATCTATAAACTCATCTTTTATGCATTATTTTAAACCATTAAAACTTGAATCTAGATAATTAATTGATGACATGGCTTTTAATCTTTGATCCCCTTGAAATTTTGTAAGCATGAAAAATATATGAAGATAATATAATCTAACGGTAGATTTGTCAAAATTCACATCGAATTAAGAAATATAGTGTTAGGTTCGAGTTACACCTGACGTAACTCAAAAAAAGGTTACACTACCCAATAACTTATTATTGAATTCATATTTTGAAAATCTAACCGTTGAATTACATGTTCTATATGGTTTTAACATGCATGCCAATTTTCATGCCAATCGGATGTAATTTACCATTTGATCTATAAACTCATCTTTTATGCATTATTTTAAACCACTAAAACTTGAATCTAGACAATTGATTGATGACATGACAATTAATCTTTGATCACCTTGAAATTTTGTAAGCAAGAAAAATATATGAAGATAATGTAATCTAACGGTAGATTTGTCAAAATTCACATCGAATTAAGAAATATAGAGTTGGTTTCGAGTTACACCTGACATAACTCTAAAAAACGTTACACTACCCAATAACTTATTACTGAATTCATATTTTAAAAATTCAACCGTTGAATTACATGTTCTATATGGTTTGAACATGTATGCCAATTTTCATGCAATCGGATGTAATTTACCATTTCATCTATAAACTCATATTTTATGAATTATTTTAAACCATTAAAACTTGAATCTATACAATTGATTGATGACATGACTATTAATCTTTGATCACCTTGAAATTTTGTAAGCAAGAAAAATATACGAAGATAATATAATCTAATGTTAGATTTGTCAAAATTCACATCGAATTAAGAAATATAGGGTTGGATTCGAGTTACACCTGACATAACTCTAAAAAACGTTACACTACCCAATAACTTATTATTGAATTCATATTTTGAAAATCCAACCGTTGAATTACATGTTCTATATGGTTTTAACATGCATGCCAATTTTCATGCCAATCGGATGTAATTTACCATTTGATCTATAAACTCTTCTTTTATGCATTATTTTAAACCACTAAAACTTGAATCTAGACAATTGATTGATGACATGACAATTAATTTTTGATCACCTTGAAATTTTGTAAGCAAGAAAAACATATGAAGATAATGTAATCTAACGGTAGATTTGTCAAAATTCACATCGAATTAAGAAATATAGGGTTGGTTTCGAGTTACACCTGACGTAACTCTAAAAAACGTTACACTACCCAATAACTTATTACTGAATTCATATTTTGAAAATCCAACCGTTGAATTACATGTTCTATATGGTTTGAACATGTATGCCAATTTTCATGCCAATCGGATGTAATTTACCATTTGATTTATAAACTCATCTTTTATGAATTATTTTAAACCACTAAAACTTGAATCTAGACAATTGGTTGATGACATGACTATTAATCTTTGATCACCTTGAATATTTGTAAGCATGGAAAATATACGAAGATAATGTAATCTAACGGTAGATTTGTCAAAATTCACATCGAATTAAAAAATATAAGGTTGAGTTCAAGTTACACCTGACGTAATTCTAAAAAATGTTACACTACCCAATAACTTATTACTGAATTCATATTTTGAAAATCAAATCGTTGGATTACATGTTCTATATGGTTTTAACATGCATGCCAATTTTCATGCCAATCGGATGTAATTTACCATTTGATCTATAAACTCATCTTTTATGCATTATTTTAAACCACTAACACTTGAATCTAGACAATTAATTGATGACATGACTATTAATATTTGATCACCTTGAAATTTTGTAAGCATGAAAAATTTTCGAAGATAATGTAATCTAATGATAGATTTTTTCAAAATTCACATCGAATTAAAAAATATAAGTTTGAGTTCGAGTTACACTTGATTTATACTCTAAAAAATGTTACATTACCCAATAATTTATTACTGAATTCATATTTTGAAAATCTAACTGAATTCAGATTTGACAACTCAACTGTTGTAAAAATTTTATGATAATTTATTGTATTGTAATACAATTTGTAATTTTTTTTTTTTGTAAAATTCCTTCCATGATAGACACGTATCCCATCAAGCTACATTTTACTTTAATTTATTTATTTTTACTTCTCATTTTTTTCTCAACCACACGTATCCCATCACCCTAACACTTATCTTCTCCCATCCTTTCTGCTTCTCCTTTGTCATTCTCATCTTTTAAAATTTTTATGTTCTCCCATATGAAACTCTTAGCTCAACTTCCTTGTCTTCCATTTTTTTTTTCACAGCTTTCTTTTCTATTTCAGTTCGTCTCCTGCTTGATTTCCCCTCCATCAACCCAGTTCGTCTCCCTCAATAAAATTTTATGTTCTCCCATATGTTCTTATGGGTTTTTTTTTTTTTTTTTTTGAATGTACTGATGTTGTTGTTTTTCTGTGAGATGGTTTTTTTTTTTTTTTTTGGATGTATTGGTGTTAATTGTTTCTTGTGAGATGGGGGTTTTTTTTTTTGATCTACTGATACTTTGTTGTTTCCTGAGGATTGTGATTTTAGTTTTTTTATTTTTTATTTTTTTTTATGTTGGTTAACATTGTTTCCTGTGAGAGGATTGTGATTTCAATTTTTTCTTTTCTGTAAGATGTTTGGTGTTGTTTTCCTGTGAAAGACGCATGAGTTTTCAAATTTTCCTGCGTTAGACGCTTGACTAGGCTTGAGTTGGTGAGAGACGTGCAAAAGGGTATTTTGGTCTCTTTGTGCATTTTTCTTTTTTCCTATAAAGCTGACCCACATCCGATAAAAAGAGACATAAAACTATGTAAAAGACTGCAAAAAACTGTGTAAAAGCTGGGTATTAATTTACGGTGCCCGTTAACACGACCCTTTCTTCGGTTCCAAACTAAACGTAAAAATATTCTTAAGAAAAAAAAACTTTTATGCTCAAAAAGTTGTATTTAACGTTCTTTTACTGTACTAAAATTATTTATAATTGATACTAGGAATAATAAAAAATAAGGAGAAAAAAATAAGATGATAAATGACCTTTTTTTTTTTTTTTTTTTTTATTTAGTTGAGAAGAGAAAATAAGAAAGACAAAATATAAAGGAGAAAATTTTTTCTCCGAGCTTACTTTTTTTTATCCTCTTAATTTGAGAAAAAATGAGGAGAAAAAAGTGCTAAAAAATGCACTTTACACAAATACTTTTAATTTAAGTTATATTTTTTTTTCTCCTCTCTTCTTTGGGCAGCAACGTTGCCTTTTTATTTTTTTTTTGGTCAATCACGTTGCTAGTTGTTATTTTTTTTTCTTGGGCATTAACATTGCCTTTTTTATTTTATTTTATTTTTAATTTTTTAGGGCTTGGACGTGATAGTTTATTTTTATTTTTATTAGATGTGATATTTTTTTGGAACATGTTTTTTATTTTTATAAAATTTTTTGGGTGATTGCTTTTTTTTTTTTGATATGGTTATTTTTCACTTTTTTTAATTTGGCATAATTTTTTAACAAGAGTATATGAGTAAATTTATTTAAACTCATTTTTTTCATCCATTCACTTTTCCACTCCAAACCAAACAAAAATGAGAGAAAATAAAATCTTTTCTATCATTTTACAATTTTTTATCCTCCTACTTTTCCACCCCTTTAACTAAACGAACCTTAAGAGTGTGTTTATTTGGAGGTGAAATAGGGACGATGGAAAACTTAGGAGAGAAAATAGGAAATTTTTTTTTTTTAAAGTGTATTTGGTTAGGTGAAAAAGAAAGAAAATAAATGGTAGAGTCCAAGTGTTTTCTCTCCTAACCCACTAAAAAGTTTTATCTTCAAAATAGAGAAAAAATTGAGAAAAAAAAACTCATAAAATAAACTTTCAAAAATACCCCTAAAATCCACTTCAAGCCTTCAATGTGTTGGCTTTTTATTTTTTTCCTTTCATTTTTTCTTCCTTTGTCATTGACGTGTTGAGTTTTTTTTTTTTTTTTTTTTTTTTTTTTTTTGTGCTCATATATTTATTTTCTTATTAATTTTGGTTGGTTTTTTTTTTTGTTCTCTTTTTTTTTTTTTGAAAACATTTTGTTATGCTTTTTTTTTATAATTTAATTAGTGTCTATCTATACATAATTTAAAAAAAATTATAATGTGTTACCTTTTATTTTATTTAATAGAGACATGATGGTCAATTTATACAAACTTTATTTTCAACAAAACAAAAAAGTTTTTCATTCATCCACTTTTTCACCCTCCCAACTAAACACGAATGAGGGAAATTAAAATCTTTTCTATCCTTCTACTTTTCTATTCTCTCTGCATTTTCTATTCCTGCACTTTTCCATCTTCCCAACCAAACGGACCCTAAATGAAATTTTTTAGTAGTGCTTTTTCTACATTCACAATTAAACAATCACTTAAAATCTCATGTTTTATATCGTCGAAATCTAGGATCACATTTAAAGAAACAATATCTAATTGTTTAAGTTCACATTTTGGATCCTTTATAAGGTGTTCAATATCTAAAGTTTCAGCATTAGGAATAAATTATGGATTTTTTTTTCACAAATTACTCAAATTTTAGCTAATGTAAAAAAAAAAAGAAAAAAAAGAATCATTAAGTATAAACTACTAAATGCAACGAGATAAAACCAAACAATTAAAAAAATTCTCAAAGCCAAATATAAATACAACTAGCCTTATCACGCTTTGCATGTGCAATGAGGCTTTTTATTTTGAGAATCTAATTTATAAATAGATAACGTAATTTGAAAATCAACAGGAGAGTGACTTTATTTTTTAGGCAATATTTTAGCGGGAGTTAGATTTACATTTTTACTAGATTGTCCTTTAGTTTTGTCTCTACTTAAACATAAATGTGTATGAACATTTTTTAACCCAAAAAAAAAAAAAGATCCCAAACAGAAAAAGCCTTTTAAATAGTAGTATAAATATACAACACTATTATATATATAAACATTCACTTTGAACTGACATCCCTGTTATTCATTCACGCCATAGCCTAGTAAAGAGTACTCAACAACATTGTAATATACTAATACTAATATATTATTATATAAAGTTATACTAATATATTAATATACTAATATATTATTACATAAAGTTATAAACAAAATGGTAAAGAAATTGATACCCCCACCCCCCCCAAAAAAAAACTTGATAGCCACAATTTTTTACAGCTTTCTCCACGATTTGAAACACAAGCAATTTTAAATTATTAAAGCACAACAATACAGTGTACAACACATAGTATCTCAAAACAAAAGTAGTAAAACTAGCAGTATATACTATATACACTACTTTGATTGAGTCATTCACAGCACTAAACAAAGAGAGAAAAGAGAGAGATATATACCGTTGGTACTGCTATTGCTAAGTGAAGGAGCTAGTGGCCGATGGATGACCATAGACTCACATCAATGCCACTGGCGGCTGGCCATTCGATGGGGAAGGTGCACAGCACATTGAGTAACGTAGACAGATTAGTTTTATTTTTGACTGTTTGATCTATGGTGATTTGATTTGGAATGTGTCAAGAGGAGAAATTTGGGTTTTTCCTTTAGGATTTGGAGGCCATTGGTTAATGAATGGGCCATCTGATGGATTCTTTTTTAGGTTTTTTTTGTATAATTTTTTTGGGGGGTTTTTGGTACCAATTAAATATTTTGGGTTTTACAAGACTACTTCAAAAATTTGAGGAATAGGGACCAAATTCTAAGATTAAGGGGAGGGGCCAGTAAGTAATTTTTGTGTGTAAATCATGCTTATATTACATACTATAAGCGAAAATTGGAAAAGTTAGGGGGGCCATAACCGTCCCTAGCCCTAATGTAGCTCCACCACTGCTTACGACTTACGCCACATCTAATTAATAAATAACTTGTGTTTTTTGGTTGTGTATAGATAAGTGATAATATCATAACAGTTTTAGAAGAAGAAGAAGAAGAAGAAGAAGAAGAAGAAGAAGAAGAAGAAAGAATTGGTGTATTGGCATAATTAATAATAAAATCATAAAAATTAAAGAGTAATTATAATGCCATATATTAAATTATATATATATATATATATATATATAAAATCTTATGATTGAATCATTGAATTGTGAATTGTCTTCGGATTTATTTATATAAGAAATCAATTTACAATTTTTTTTAAGTTTTAAATTTATTTGTTTATGCATAATAACCTTTTTAAGGTTTTCATTTTTTGGTATAATTATCTCTATCAATTAATAAAAAATAAAACTTTCAACAACAAAAAAACTAAATTTAAGTACTCACTAAATTTTGATACGTCCAATTATATATATATATATATATTGCAAACTATTATCATCATAAATCTATGTGCTAATAGTGTTCAAAATAAGTACATGTAAAATGATGTTAGTGAGATTACGGTTACGTTTGGATTCGGATTCGGCTGAAAGCCAGGATGTCTGCGTCTGGCGTTTTTCTTTTTCTTTTTTTTTTCTTTTTTTTCTTGGCACGCGTTTGAGAGACAAACACGGCTACTGTTCATGAACAGTAGTCGCAAACTTTGACTTTTCCACTCTTTTCAGTACATTAGTGGGTCCCGTGTACTATTCATGGAATCTACAAATCTCACTTTTCAGTAACTTTTTTTTATTAAAAATAGGTCCTATGGTACTATTCACACATTTAAAAATTATTTTGGTACAATATTTTTCAGTTTTCAGTTTGTGATCTCAACTATAGAAGAAATCTTTCTTTTTCAGTTTTTCTTCTTCTATAAGTATTCTTTTAGCTATTAGCTACATTTATTAGTACCAAATACTGACCTTATTAGTATTTTCATTTTTCATTTGTCCGAAAAAAAATTATAAATACTATTTTCTCCTTGAATATTTGCTTAATCGCATATATTTAAATGAAAATGTCAAGATAAAATTAGATATTATAAGGAGATGTTTGGAAGATGTAGAGAGAAGTAAAAATAGTAGAGGGAGAAGGTAATTGAAATATACTAAAATTTAGTATATCATGGTCATTTTTGATTCTCTCCTCCTTTACTCTCCCCTCATCTCCATTTTTAAATTTAGTACATTTTAGTCACTTTGTGTGTATTTGAAACCAATTTATTTAGTTTTTCTTTTCACTAAAAACATGCTAAAATATTCGTATTTTGAAAAAGTAAAATTTTAAAAAATTATACATAAAAATTAAGCCAACTGTCAGCACAACTTTTTCCGTTTTTGCTTTTGTCATTTTGGCTGTCTCTCTCTCCAATTAATTTTTGGGATTAATCTCTCTCCTCAATTATATATAGGTCAATTGATTACACATACATCATGCAAGGCCAGCAAGACTGCAATTCTTTTGGTTCAAAAAATTAAGGTCTTGCGGCTTATTAGTGGCTAAGAAATGACTATGGAAGACGTCACACTCGGTGACAACTGACTATTGAAGAAGTTACACTCACATTTTAAAATTGTTTAGTCGTGTCGTGGGGACACAATTGGTTGCCTAGGGCTAGGCAAGACAGTCGGCAGAAGAGAGCAAGCCTGTATTGCCGAAAATTTTGGGCTTCGGCACACGAATTATGGGCTCGGTTAAAAGACAGGAGACTTTGTTGGTCATTATTAGGTTTAGCATGGGTGGGTAAACACGGTCCAAAATGTTGTTTGTGGGGACTGAAAGAGGACTGACTATGAGGGAGAAAAAAATACACACATTTATGATTTACCTATCGCACTTAGTGGTGTTGATCAGTCATCTGTGCAGGGAAGAACATTCTAATTCAACTGATTTGACACATCTTAATATTCTTATTAAAGATATATACGGTTTAAATTTTAGATAAGAATTTGAATCTTGAATGTCTTAAAAATATCAGAAAATGTCATTCGATCAATTAAGTTATGAAACTCTTGGTAAGAAAATATGTAATTTAATTAGACTTTGTTTAGAGCAATTTTTTTTTTTAATAAAAGAATTAGAGATATTTCAAAAACACCTCATAAAGTTTAATGGAATGACACTACCCCAAAACTTAACACAAATAAAACTCTCCTCTTTAAGGTTTAAAGGAATTCATCACATTAGTCATTTCATTAATAACCTTAAATAGAATATTCCAAAATTTGGAAGGATTTCCTTAACCAAGCCTAACCATAGTTTGTGATTTTTGGGGGGAGCCTAACCATAGTTTGTGATTTTTGGGGGGCTAAATATTACCACCAAACATCCAGTAACAATTTTCTGCAACACCTGATATGGTAAGCAACTCAAGCAATTATGGTGAATCAGTTTGGGTAATATCTATAATTTTCTTTAATCTCCCACTGGCACATATTTTTCAAATGGGTTAGACAAGGGTCATGATGATGAGGTTAAGTATACGATTGACTTGAGTGATAAATACCTATTATGAGCAAAGTAATTAGAGGGATTGGTGTAGTATCGACCTAAATGTCTCTGATAAAGCTATTGGAAGGACATCAATTTGATGTTAACTTAGTTGTCTCCCATGCATCAAAGAATACTTTTCTTGGGAATTAACTAAGATAATTTATGAGTATTCAATATGTTACCTTTGTTATGGTATGAAATTCCATTATTAACTTTATATTGAATTTTGATGGTATGCATTTTAGGTGAGAATCTATAGGGGGTGACAGTTAGTCTTACTTCTCCGACTTTTATTGATGGGTATTTGATATTAAGGTCTGGTTAATGAGTTTCAAATTGTATTAGTTAATGTTTGGTTTTTTATTGCAATTTATTAGTTTTATTTTCTTATAAAAAAAAATTAGTTTTATTTTTTTTAAGGAAGTTACACAACATTCAGTTGAAGGAGTTATTTTTTTATTAGCTTTTACTACTTTCTAAAATAGTGAAACCCGTTTGATTCTTCCTTGTAACATATGCACTTCAACACCCATTAACAAAAAGTCTTGAAAAGCTATTCGAGCTACCTTATGTTTAAATGCTAAAAAGATTAGGTGTATCTTGTGGGGTTGGGTTGGGTTGGTATTTAAGGTCCAAATAAAGAGCTTGAATTGAGTACGATGTTAACTCCATATCAGTATCATGTCACAAATTCAATTTCGTTAAAATTAATTTCTACAACTGATATTCAATGATTAGAATTTAGCAAGACTATGAATATTCAGAGATTTGAAAGCAGTGCTAACAGTAGTTGGAAGATTGAGGAAATTGAAGATGAAGCAAGTTCAGTTCCAGATATAAAGAAGGCACAAGTGCAAGAATAAATAGAACGGTGTCGTTTAGTCTTTGGTATATTGATAACTTAAGTCTGGCACGTATGCACGTGTGAAAGGCAGTTATATTTAACTCAGTTTGTAACTAACTTTCCCTCCACAATACTGTGTATATATATAGTGTACAAGTCTCTGTATTTGTAAGCAATTCATTTACATCAATATAATTGGTTCAATTCAATAATTCTTTCTCTCTTTTCTCTCTCTCTTCTCTCTTTGTTATACTCTGTTCTTCGTTCTTCTCTGTAATCTTTCATGGTATTAGAGCATTGATCTCTATCCATGGCTTCCACATCTGTAACTTCATCTTCAACCTCTGGTTCAACCCTTGCTGTGACTAATATAGCTTCACCTGTCAATACTTCGTTGCTTCTGTTATCAAACATGTCTTCGATGATGACTGTTAAGCTCGATTATAACAATTACATTGTTTGGAAGCATCAAATTAAGGTAATTCTTGAAACTTACTCTATGATTGATATTCTTGATGATTCAATTATTGTTCCAGAACGTTTTCTGAAGGATTCTTCTGGCAATCTCACTACTGAGATTAGCCCTAATTTCATTTCTTGGAAGAATCGTGAACAAGCAATGTTCACTTTTATCAATTCTACTTTATCACCTGCAATTCTTGCTCTCACTGTTGGGCAAAGATTTGCCAAGGGAGTATGGAAGGTGTTAGAAAAGCAATTTGCCTCTGTGTCAAGGTCTCATGTTATGAGTCTTCACAATGAACTAAGTGCAGTCAAGAAAGGAAATGATTCAATTGATGGATATTTCCAAAGGATCAAATAGATTCGTGATAGATTGACTGCTGTTTCTGTGATCTTGGATGATGAAGAGCTTCTTCACATAGCTCTCGATAGTTTACCTTCAGAGTATGATTCTTTCAGTTCTGCAATCAGAACTCGTAGAGATGTATTGTCTGTTGAGGAGTTAAATACTTTACTTAATGCTGAGGAGAGAGTAATCAAGAAGAGATCTAATGGTCTGGTTCCTCCTTCAATGGCTATGAATGCCAATTTTCAGTCTCCACATCAAGGTTTTTCTAATCAGAGAGGCAGAGGGGGTAGATATTCTAATCAGAGAGGAAGAGGTGGCAGAGGTAATCACTATGGATTTAACAACAACTATGGAGGTTTTGGTAATTTTGGTCATCATAGTGGATTTAACAACAACAATGGAGGTTTTGGTAATACTAGCTATCATCCTACCTCAGGGCAACATTCTAAATCACAAAATCCCTCTGGCCAACCTCAGTCAAACAGGCCATTTTGCCAAATCTGTGGAAAGGGTGGTCACACAGCCCTTGATTGTTACCACAGAATGGACTTTGCATATCAAGGGAGGCATGCCCCTGCTAAGTCAGCTTCAATGGTGGCTAACTCATCTCAAGTCCAGAACTACAATGGCTGGCTTACTGATACAGGCTGCTCAGATCATGTCACTCCTGATCTGTCACAGTTGAGTCTTCATCAACAACCTGTTGCAGGAACTGAAACAGTTACAGTAGGCAATGGTTAGGAGCTTCCAGTCATTCATGTTGGTCATGGTGAGCTTAAAACCTCTTTTCACAACTTTAGGCTAAATAATATACTTAGAGTTCCTGATCTTGCTTCTAATCTTTTGTCTGTCCATAAGCGGTGTCTCCAAAATAATGCATTTTGTTATTTTGATGCTCACAAGTTCTTAATTCAGGATTTACCTTCGAGGAAGATCCTCTACAAAGGGTTGAGTAAAGATGGAGTGTACCTTATTCCATCTCCTTCCACACTATCATCTTCCTCAGCCTTTAGTTCCAAATCCATCATATCTGCTTCCAATTCCATCAAGTTTGATGTCCTTCTGCTGTGGCATTACAGACTTGGACATCCTAGTTCTAGGTTGCTGTATTCTGCTTTAAAGCATTTCTATCATTCAATCACTTTGTCTCAAATTGTGAACATTTGTTCTTCTTGTGAATATTGTATAAGTGCCAAGATGCACAAATATCCTTTAGCTAAGTCCCTAATTGTATCAAAATCTGTACTTGACATTGTTCATAGTGATGTTTGGGGTCCAACTCCTTTATCTTCTGTTCTTGGCTTTTCATATTATGTGATCTTTGTGGATGATTACACTAGGTTTACTTGGTTATTCTTGCTCAAACATAAGAGTGAAGTGTTGTATGTTTTTAAGCATATTAAGGCTCTTGTTGAGAATCAATTTTCTACTTCTATTAAGGTGCTTAGAACAAACAATGGTACTAAGTATACCAATTCTGCCTTTCAAGCATTTTGTTCTTTAAATGGCAATTTGCATCAAACCTCTTGTCCTCATTCTCTTCAACAGAATGGAGTTTCTAAGAGAAAGCACAGGCACATTGTTGAAACTGGTCTCTCTTTACTGTATAAATCACATCTTCCTTACAATTACTGGTCCTATGCTTTCTCTACTGCTGTTTTTCTCATTAACAGATTACCCTCTTCTGTTTTGTGCTTCAAATCTCCTTGGGAAGTTCTATACTCTAAACCACCTCCTCTTTAAGCTCTCAAGGCTTTTGGTTGTGCTTGTTATTGTTATCTTAGGCCATATACTAAACACAAGCTTCAGCCAAGGTCTCAAGAATGCATTTTTCTTGGTTATCCTCCACTGTCAAAGGGCTACATTTGCCTTGATCCTACAACTAATAAGATTTACATTGCTTGTTTTTCCCTTTTCAATGAGTCATTGTTTCCTTTTGCTCAGCCTTCATTCTCTACTGATCCTACTACTTTCTCCACTACTTTCTCTCATTGGTTTCCTCATTCATCCTCTACTCCTTCTGATTCTGTCAATCCCATTTCATCTAATTTTCCTTCCAATTCTGCCTTTATTCCTTCATCTACCTCTTTAGACTTCACTTCTTCCTTACTTCCATCTTTAGTACAAGCCTTCACTCCCATTCCTATAGTTCCACATCCATCTAGTCCACCATCTTCCCTTACTGAAACTGTTGGCCATTCTATTAATCTTCCCACTTCTCATTCTTCGAATCCAAATCCCTCTTCATTTATCCCTGCTTCTCATAATTCTCATCCTATGGTTACCAGGTCTAAGCATGGTATATATAAGCCTAAAGTTTTACATGTTAAGCTTGACTACTCTATGACTGAACCTCCTTCCTATGCTGTTGCTGCTAAACACCCTCAATGGGTGGCTACCATGGACTTAGAATTCCAATCCCTACAAAAGCAGCACACTTGGTCCTTGGTTCCTTTACCTTCTGACAAGAATATAGTCACTTGTAAGTGGGTGTATAGGCTGAAGAAGCATGCTAATGGATCCATAGTTAGATATAAGGCTAGATTAGTAGCAAGGGGCTATCTGCTGCAACATGGTCTTGACTATGATGAAACCTTCAGCCCTGTGGTTAAACCTACTACTGTGAGACTTCTTCTGGCTTTAGCTGTGCATCATGGTTGGGAATTAAGGCAACTTGATGTAAGTAATGCCTTTCTTCATGGCATTTTGAAGGAAGAAGTGTACATGAGGCAACCTTAGGGATATTTTAACTCTTAGTTCCCATCTCATGTTTGTCTTTTTCATAAGGCACTATATGGCCTCAAACAGACTCCTAGGGCCTGGTTTGAAAGATTCACCATTCATCTCTTTCACATTGGTTTCTTGGCTTCTGGGGTTGATGGTAATCTGTTCATATACAGACATGATAGTCATCTGGTGTTCCTTTTGTTGTATGTAGATGATATTATTTTAACTGGGAATGATAAGGCTTTCACTGCTTCCATTATCAAGCTTTTGAGTTCTGCCTTTGATCTTAAGGATCTCGGGTTGCTTCATTACTTTCTTGGGTTGCAGATTGAGTACACTACTTTAGGACTGTTTGTGCATCAAACCAAATATGCTACTGCTTTGTTGTCTAAGTTTGCCATGGCAGATTGCAAGCCTTGCAAGACCTCTTGTTCTCCCAAACAACACTTGCTACCCAATGATAGTTCTCCCTTGTCTGATCCCTCTCCTTATCGAAGCCTTCTTGGTGCCCTTCAATATCTCACATTTACTAGACCTGACTTGTCATTTGCTGTCCAACAAGCCTGCTAGTACATGTGTTCTCCCACTCAGAACCACCTGCAAGCTGCCAAACGTATTCTGAGGTATATTAGAGGCACACTTCATTTTGGCATTGCTTTTACCCCTGGTTTTCCTTCCTTGTCTACCTATTGTGATGCAGACTAGGCTAGAGACCCAGTGGATCGCAGGTCTATTTCTGGCATTGTTGTGTTCTTTGGAAATTGCCCCATCACATGGTCTGCTAAGAAGCAGTCCACAGTCTTTAGATCATCCACTGAAGCTGAGTATCGAGCATTAGCCTCTACTGCAGCTGAATTATATTGGATACGTATGATTCTCAGAGATTTGGGGATTTTTCTCTCTACTCCTCCTTTAATGTGGTGTGATAATGTTATTGCCTTGGCAATTGCTTCCAAACCTGTATTCCATGCTCGTACAAAGCATATTGAGGTGGACTACCATTTTGTGCGTGAGAAAGTTCTCAAGAAGGATCTCATGGTCAAGTTTATATCTTCCAATGATTAGCTTGCTGACATTTTTACCAAAGGGTTGCCTTCTTCATGTTTTCACTGGTTAACATCCAAACTCATGTGGAAATTCCCATTTCGTTTGAGGGGGGACGAAAGCAGTGCTAACAGCAGTTGCAAGATTGAGGAAATTGAAGATGAAGCAAGTTCAGTTCCAGATATAAAGAAGGCACAAGTGCAAGACTAAATAGAACGGTGTCGTTTAGTCTTTGGTATATTGATAACTTAATTCTGGCACGTATGCACGTGTGAGAGGCAGTTATATTTAACTCAGTCTGTAACTAACTTTCCCTCCACAATACTGTGTATATATATATATATATATATATATTGTACAAGTCTCTGTATTTGTAAGCAATTCATTTACATCAATATAATTGGTTCAATTCAATAATTCTTTCTCTCTTTTCTCTCTCTCTTCTCTCTTTGTTATACTCTGTTCTTCGTTCTTCTCTGTAATCTTTCAAGCTTAGAATGACATGAGAATGATGAAGTGGTGGTAAATATTATGTGTGTGATGTAATGTTTTGTATCCATACAATAAGTTATAATTCAAGACTTAGATCACTAATAACTTTGGAACAGTGTTACTGAAACACTAAATGAGGGTTCAAGCCATTAGCACTCCCATTATGCATAATGTTCTACTTAACCCAGAAATTTTTTTCTTATATATATATATATTTACCTATTTATTTTTTATAAAAATAAGTGGAGGATTGTTGGATATTTTTATAAAAAATATCATATTTATTTAATACTCATTTATGTGAATTGATGAAATTAATTACCCCTTAATGTCAAATATGTTGATTGCTAAATTTTGAAATTCAAATATAATTCAAAATTTGAATATTGTCAATGGTTTTAGTTAGGAAAATTCATGAAAATTAATGTGATTTTTAATACCATATATTGACAGCTTTTAGTATACTTTCTTTTATAAACTTTTGCTTTAAAACATTTCTTTTAATATATTTAATAGTAACGTTATAGATGGAAAGTATCAGAAAAATTATACAACTATACATTTATATAATTTACCATTGATGGTTTATAGCATTACAATTTGTTTTCCATTCTTGGTTGTAATTATTGTGTATAGTTAAAGTTTCAAAGGAGAATGTTAATTGATATCTAAAAGTCAGCCACGTTATGGACTGTTATTTTGTTTTCAATAGCATTATGACACTAAGAGCATTCCCATCAAAACTTCTAAAAAATTTAGTATTTACCATTTCAAAAACCAATTTTATAACAAATAATACATCACTTTACAATATCCTTTCCATCAAAGCTTCTATTTTTTTTTAACACTCCATTTAAATATTCTTTCTTTATTATTTTTTATTTTTCCTCTCTCTCTCTCTCCTCTCTCTCTCTCTCTTTCTCAACCCAACTATTCTCAGCACTGCCGACCACCACATCCACCCACCCATACCACAACCAACACATCCATCCACCATTGCTGCCACCAGCCACCAGCCAGATCCACTGCAACCACAAACAACAGGAAAGGAAAAAAAAAAAAAAAAAAAAAAAAACCTCCACATCCACCCACCACACCCACCACATCCACATCCATATCCACCGTTGGACCAAAAAAAAATCAATAGCAATCGGACCAAATCAACATCAACATCCACCCACTACACCCTCCACATCCACCACATCCCACATCCACATCCACCGCATCCACATCTAATCAATAGTAGAAAAAAAAAAATCAAAATCAAAATCAATCGGACCAAATCATCGATCTTCCAGAGAAGACCAAGGAACACGAGTGACCTAGGAACATGATCTGCATTGGTGAGCAAATGAGCTCACTCGATTTGCGTCAGTGACCCAGGAACACGATCCACCTCCACTAGCAAGACCCACCAGCAATCATACCGTCAATGACCCAAGAACACGACCCACGACCATCAGTGACCCAAAATCAAGATCAAAACCATGATCCATGACCTAGTAACATTGTACTGTGACCCAGAACAACACCGTGACCATCAGACCATCAGACCACAACGGACCATTAGACCACATCAGACCCATGACTATCAGACCACCATTGCTAAACCAGAACCATCGTCGGATCAAAACCATTGCCGAATCACATCCATCGGGAGAGACAAGAGAGAAGAGAGAGAGAGGAAAGAGAAGAGAGAATTGAAAAAGGAGAGGAGTTGTGAGAATAAAAAACCATTTTTTTTTTTACACAATCTAGCTACAGTGAGCTTGTATTGATACAAGCTCACTGTAGCTGGGTGCTAAATATTTTAGGATTTAGAATGTTTGATGGAAGTGTGTTTTTCTCATTTGAGGGGCTAAAAATGCTAAAAAAATAGCATTTAGCATTTTTAGCACCTTTAATGGGAATGCTCTAAAAGACAAACTTGATTTTGGCTATTAACTTGCCTCAACATATATACCTTGGCAAAAAAACATTTGACCGGTTTATATATATATATATATATATATATATATAAAGAAACCTTTTGATCATATATTGATTTGAACAACTTTATAACCATTTAAAGTTAACAAACGTTTTTATTCTCTGGCTAAGGACAAGCTACATGTTTGGCTCTAATATATATATATGAAAAGAAATAAAAGTTTCTAGGACACATTATTTTTGAATTACAAAAGCTACAGATTTTCAAAAACAATTTTTATTATTGTTCTAAACACTTACCATCTACTACTTCTTACTATTCACAAAATATATCTTTTACTAAATTTTCTGGGAAAAGAAAGTACTATAGAGAGCTTATATCTTATGAGCAGTGTAGGCTCCCAAGGATAATCAACAAAGGTGGCTGGGCTGTTGTATCCTGGGGACAACGTACAGAAACTATTTTTCTAACTACATCGGATACACCGTAGACGGCACGATTTGTCTCAAGACAGTGACTTGGTCCATGCCTCATCTCCGCCCCCTCTTTTGGTAAAATCATATTGTGTAATTTCCAATGAAAAATTAGGTAATATCTCTCCTTTATTTCCAACAATTTGAGACAAATCAATATGGAGAAAACAAAATCATCCTTGGAAAATGGTAATGCTATGTCTAATTCCTATGGAGCGGGTGATCTTAATAAGCCATTCTACTTCCGTGGTATTAACTTTAAGAGATGGAGACAAAAGACTTTATTTTATCTTACTCTCTTGAATGTGGCTTATGTGTTAACTGAGAAAAAAATAAAGAAAAAGAAATCTGAACAATTAACTGAAGAAAAACTTTCCCAACATGAAAAAGATGTTAAGAAATGGGATAAGAATCATCTTTATTGTAGAAATTATTTATTTAATTGTCTTTCTGATGATTTGTATGATTATTATGATCAAGCTTACAAATCAGCCAAAAAGATATGAAAGGCATTGAATTAAAAATATGATACAGAGGAAGCTGGATCCAAGAAATATGCATGTAGCTGATTTTTTAGGTTTTAGATGGTTGAAGTCAAGTCCATGGTGGAACAATTCTATGAACTCCAATTGATTTCACAAGATGTTCAATCTGAAGGCATTCCAGTAGATGAACAAATGCAAGTTTTAGCCATCATTGACAAGTTGCCTAAGTCTTGGAAGGAGTTTGCCAAAGTCCTAAAACACAAGCAAAAGGAACTCTCCATTGAATCCCTTATCACCCGTTTGAGAGTGGAGGAAGAGGCAAGGAACCAAGACAAAGCTGTTGAACTCCATGGAGCAAATGGTCCTAAGGTAAATTTTATCTCTTCAAATGAAATCATGCCAAAAGCCGATGTAAAAAATAATGACTATGTTAGGCCAAAGAAAAGGAACTTCAAACGTAGGCCAAATGGAAATTAGCCTCAACATAAGACCCACTCTAATGAAAGAACCAAGCACACAATCCTAAGCATACTCCAAATAATGGTAGCCACACTAATAATAGCAATTATGCATGTTTTGTACGCGGAAAGTCTGGACATTCCGCTAGAAATTGTCATTTTCGAAAACAAGGGCCTATGGCTCAAGCCAATATCATTGAAGAGCCTCTTGTGGCTATAGTTACCAAGATTAATATTCTCAAAGACTTAGGAGGGTGGTGGATTGATCCTGGGCAACTAGACATGTTTGCTATGATAAAACTTGGTTCAAGACCTGCACCATCCAGGATGAGAAGAAAATTATGCTTGGTGATTCTCATACCATTGAAGTTGCGGGTATTGGAGAGGTGTTTCTCAAATTTACTTCTGGGAGAGAAGTCACTCTGATGTCTTTCATGTTCCTGACATTAGAAAGAATTTAGTTTCTATTTTTTTTTTTTTTTTGAATAAGGTTGGTTTCAAGCAAGTCTTTGAGGTTGATCAATATGTACTCTCTAAAAATGGCATGTTTTTTGGCAAAGGCTATACTTGTGATGACATGTTTAAACTTAATGTTAAGATGAATGAAAATTCAAGTTTTGCTTATTGTAAGGGCCTTTTTTGTGTTGTGCATTGGGCTAGGCTACCTCCTGCAGTAATGGGCTAAGCTGCCTCCTACGATAATGGGTCCGGATGTTTCTGAGTAGGGGAGTCGAGACCGGTCCAATTGTAACTCAACTTGGGCTAGCTTGTGCACAAACTATGCCTCGTCTGCCAGAAGTATGCTTACTGTAGACAGAGCTGTTTCAGATAACTTACAGTAGGCAGAGCTATTTCAAACGAGTTACGGCAGGCAGATATAATAATGACAATAAAACAGAGTACTCTGATTATTTAATAGAAAATGACCAAGTAATCCCTACTTATAAGACATAATTACAGCCATAACAATGTCTTAAAGAAAGTAAATGAAAAGATGATAATACAAATTAATCAAGAATAAGCATAAAATCAAATTAGGTTCGGTTCGCAGAAGCAAAACTAAAGAGAGAAGAACGTCTCCTCTCAATGCAAATAATCTCCTAAGAAAGATCCTGCCGTGGGGATTAATAGCTTTGAGGGAACCAGACCTAAATGGTTAATGCAAAAAAAAAAAAAAAAAAAGAATCCTTCTTATGTTTTTTGGAAGAGAGCAGGATTTTTGAGGGGGAGAGAGGGAAATCGGCCTACTGGTGCATGCCCACCATACTAACTCTCTTTGTTTTCTGTCTTATCTCTTATATTTTTCTCTCCTTTTTCTTTTTTACTTTCTTTCTATTCTTCGTGTTCTTGCTCTGATTTTTTGATGATTTTTCGATCCCCTATCCTTCTGGGCACGGCAAGGGTCTTCTTATAGTGCCTGTCGTGGCCAAGTTTTACGATTTTGCCCCTTAACCACCTTTGTCTGGTTTGGATGTACTTGCCGACCACCACTAGTTAGTTTATGTGCCACTCTCCACTCTCAGACAAAGGAAGGCTGTTTCATTTATTAGTCTGTCGTGGTACTCTTTCCTGCCACGGTGTGAATGCTCTTTCTCTATCTCTCAGAGCATGCACTTGACGGTTCCCCCCTCAACCTTGCTTCTTTTGGGTGGTCTGTCATCCCAGCAGGACATATCCCCCAAAAGTGCTTGGGCAGGAGCCGCAGAATAGGTCTTTTCCCCTCTCCTCACCACCAAACCATACCCCCTTACCTCTGACCTATGACCCCACCACGTCCCATATTAGCTGGGTACAGGCTGGTGGTGCCTGGGCCTTGCGCGTGCTTCCCTTCCACGTATGTCCAAAATCTGCCTGCTGCTCATGCGTTTGTCGTGGTCTTGAGGCTTGCTTGCATGGTCTGCCGCCCCTCTTCGACCTTTTATGTGGGTTGTTTCATAATTCCCTACTCCCCTTAGGGACTGGGTTTTATTTAATACTGGGCTTTATATTTCTTTTAGCCCGTTTCTTGATTACCATTATGTCCTGCCATACTACTCTGTCATTCCTGCTGTAATGACTTGATCCTGCTGGCCTTCTTTCAAACCTGCCGTTTATTCCTTTCCCCATGGCTCTACATGGCCATGGGCTTTCTTACTTATGGGCTCCTGTGTCCCTTTTGTTTTCCCTTGGGCATCCTCGGCCCATTTACTTGTCTTGGGCTTTCTTGGCCTTTTTCCTAACTTTGTGTTCCCATGGGCTTTTACCAACTTCATTGGGTTTCCCCGGCCCAGTTACCTCATACCCATCATTGGGGTTTGTGGGCCTGCCAATAATCCCCTACTCTCTTTGTTTACATTGTATCAGTTTGGATAACAATTATTTCCAATTATTTCAACGTTGCGTTTTTCTCTTGTGCGTCCTTTTTTTTTTTTTTTTTCCTGCCCGTGTATCTGCTTTAGGGGACAAGAGCACTGTTCACGAACTGTTGAGCACTGTTCATGCATTATTTAGCACTGTTCACGGGTTAAAAAATATAAAAAATGGGTCCCACTACACTATTCATACATTTAAAAATTATTTTGCTACAGTGTTTTCAGCAACAATAAGTTGTATCCAAACGGACCCATTGCCTTGAGCCTGTTGCAGCCCATTCTTACTTTTTCATATCATACACTGCCCATGGGTTTGCTATGCTATCTTTCCGAGCCTTTTGAGCCCATTTGCTTTCTTAAGGCCCATTTATCTATTTTATAGGCCTGTGATCCATCATTTCTGTCGCTTGGGCTTAACAGTTTTATTCTTTGCTTGCCACTTCTATTTGTTGCTTATGTTGCTGGGTTGGGCCTCCTTCCTTCTATTTGGGTTTTACAAAAAAAGACCCTCAACATTTAGCCCCCTAAACATATGGAGCGTTCCTACGGTTCATATGTGAATAAAAGACCTTCTTGTCCTTTCCACTTTCCTTCTTTCTTTTCCTTCGCAGGCTTTTTTATTTTATTATTATTATTATTATTATTTTTTAAACTATGGACTCCTTCTTGTATATATATTCCTTTTCTTGCCGTAAACAGTAGTGACTCTTCGAATTTCCCAAAATGGCAGTTGCTTTAAGACATAACCGCCACCTCATTAATTTCATTCTTTTCTTGATGGCTGACCAGTCGCCTCCCTTCATGCCGGCATTAATAACTCAGGTATTTAAGAAGAAAGTCCCTTTTCAATGCAGACATAAACTCCTTCTTTTCCAAAATATCTTACCTGTTTTCCTTCCTTCACCGTTTTCTTCTTTTCGAACACCCATACCCATTTTACTCTGATTAAGCCCTCACGCTATGGCGCCGGTGAAAACCCAAGCCTTTTCCCGTCGTAAAGGGAAAGAGGCCGTTTTCGATCCTCCTGCCAGACAAGAGATAGGTGAAGAGGCCGTGCATTCTGAATCGGACCACTCCAATGAGGAAGAGGCACGGCGTGACCCAGATAGTGAGTGCGCCCCTCTGATCGATCCTTGGTATAATATCAGTCCTCACTTCCCTAAGATTCTCAGTGACTATGTGTCGTTGCCGTCGGGCCGTGTGTGGCTCGCTCTTTGCAGGAGAAACCTCGATTTTTCTTGGGCCCCGGTGTCTTCCTCCATCTTCGATCTAATCATTCGTCAAGGTGTTGCGCTCTCTATGCCTATCCATTTCGAATTTGGGTCAGGTACTGTCTCGGGTTGGAAGGAGTGGGTTGATAGCGATTTATCTGATACGGGCTTCATGGGTTTGCTTCAGCGGGCTGGTGTTCTGAAGGCCGTCGTCTTATCCCAAAGTCTATCCAATTTTTGAGACCTCTACAACCTTCGCCACTTGGTTCGCCGGTGGTGCGCCACCACCCACACATTCTTATTTTCCTGCGGCGAACTCACCGTTACTCTTGAGGACGTGGCTAATCAGTTACTTTTGCTAGTTCTCGGTGATGTTGATCTTGCCACCGTAGAACTTTCTCCAGAAGAAGAGGCCATCGAAGTTGAGTTGAAGAAAAGGATGACCGGAAATGCTAAGTTATCATATTGGGTTAGTTCTTCTTCCAAATTTCTTGCAGTTGCTCGCCGTGCGACTTTCGTTGCTTTTTGGCTTTGCAAGTTTGTCTTTGGGTCCCACCCCCATTATGCCATAAAGCCTTTGTATTTTTGTTTGGCCATAAAAATATCTACTGGGGTGAGTCTGCCGCTGGCCCCCATGTTCTTGGGGCATCTGTATGTTCAACTGGATATCCTGCGGAGTGACGAGAGTCAGGCTGGCTCCTGCCACATAGTCACTTCCTCTGTACATAGCACCATCTTACAGTAGTTGTTATTCGAGCGTTGTGCCCAATACTTGGCGAAGTGTAGGCCCGTTCGCTTTGCCAAAGAGAAGTACCAATCCTGCCCGAAGGTAATTACTGACTTCTGTGGCAGATTTAAGTCTGATTTTCTGTTGGTCTGGTTTGAAGCCTATTGATTATTCTGTTGTTGAGTCTTTTGATGAAGGTGTTGGTTTCTCCTAGAGAGCTTATAGACATTTGAGTGCAGGTTATACATGTATAGATTCTGTGATGGGTTCGTTTGTTGATACTGTTGGAACTACTACTCCTTTAGTTGGTTTTGATGAGACTGGTATCACCTATTTGGCAGCCACTAATACCGGATGGTTGCCCTATTTGGCAGATGAAGGTGTCAGGTTTGTCCATTATCCTGCCAACCGGGTGAGAATGTAGTTTGGGCTGGATCAGGAAATTCCTGATGACCTTTCCTTCCTTGCGGAGTCCCCTACTTCGGTTAGACCTTTTGTGCGACACACTGCTTTTGACTTTTAGAGACAGTGTTTTAGTGCAGTCACAGTTCCTGGCTCGCTGAGGGAGGGCCTTTGCACCCCTGCTATGCATGGATACTGGCAGGCCGTAATGACCTCATTTGAGCAAGAGTTGGCAGGTAGTCGCGATTTCTCTCTCATTCCTCCTGAGGGACTTAGCATGGTTGTCTCTCCCAATCCTCGGTTGCTTATTCCTTCCAAGTTCGTGTTGGCATATGCTAGGAAATAGAGCTGGTCTGCCATCTTTGAATGGGATGAAGAGAAGAAGGGATGGTATTGACACATAGGTGATTACCCTCCAGGTTGGGAAAAGAAGGTTAAAGTGATAAATATTCCTGCACTAGTCAAGAAAGGTTTTGCCAAACTTAAATCTGCCAACAAGCCTAAGTCTGCCACTCCTCAGCCATCCATAAGTGCCACTCTTACCAGCAGAACACGAGGCAGTAAGAGAAAGACAACTCCCCATCCTGCACCTGCCGCTTAGCGAAGAGTACGTCACCTTAAGAACCTTTTCTTTTTGCTTTGTCCTTCAAGTACATAAATATACTTTTTTCTTTTTGACTTTTCCTGTGGTTGAATCTGACGTTTGCTGACTTCTGATTCTACCTCTTGTCCCCCTTTTTCTTTGCAGTCTAAGCATAAGGAGGATACATCAGCCACCCGTCCCATTATGCTTGAGGAGCCTGAATTGGAGGTACATTTCCTCTCTCTTCTTCTTTTTTTTTCTTTTTATTTGCATGTGTTCAGTCTGCCATACTCTTTTGGTTACCTCATTCACCCAAAAGGTTATTTTTGACCTTCATATCTTCTTCTTCTTCTTGTCTTCTAGGATGAGTCTGAGTCTCTTTCCATATATCGCCCCACTGTCGAGGAGCTTTCCGCCCCCATGGGCACACCCATGGAGGGCTTTCTTGGTGGGGCTGAGTTTGCAACACCTTGAGATTCTGAGAAAGGAAGTGACAGACTTGGAGGGCTGTCGCGAGCGCCTTCTTTCTAGCATAGGTGGATCCAGTCACTTTGGAGATTAGCCATTCATTTCTGGACTTCATTGTTGATGATATTTCTTCTTTGTTTTGTTGTTTCCTTTGCCTTACTACTTTATTTAGAAAACTCTATTTCCTATAGCACTTATTTGGCTAGTTTGCCACAGTTTGGGTTTGTAACTTATGATGCTACATCTTGCTACTATTTTTGCTTTTGCTATGACATATGATGATAATACTTTGTACTTTTCATTGCATCCTCATGAAAGCAAGTTACAATTTTTTTTTTTTTGTCTTGTGATGTAGTCACTTGAAAAATGGAAAAGGTAAAAGGAAACATAAGAGTTTTTTTAACAAAACAAAAGAAAGGGATAACCACATGACTTTTCTCTTTAGGCATAGTAACGTTTCAACCATTTCCCATTGATGGGATCCATTAAGTCTCTGCCGTCCATCTGAGTTAAACGGTAGTACCCACTTGGATGTGCCTCTCTTATCACAAGGGGTCCTTCCCACTTCGGTGCAAACTTTGATGGTCCTGCCAGGCCTCTTCTAACATAGTCTGCCACTTTTAGAACAAGTTGTCCTTCCACAAACACTCTTTCTTTAGTCGTCCTGCCATAGGCCTCAGTCATCTTTTGTCTGTATCTGCGGTTGCGTTCCTGGGCTCTTTCTCTCTTTTCATCAAGTCCTTCTAGATCTTCGCACCTTTCTGCTGCAAAGACTTCTTCGTCTTTCTCTTTTTCTTGCATCTGCATGACTCTCGGGGATGGGGTCATTTTTTCTGCTGGGCTCACCACCTCAGTTCCGTAAACCAAGGAAAAATGTGAAAAGCCTGTGGCTGACTTAGGTGAATTCCTATAAGCCCAAAGAGCGTCTGGCAGGTGCATTGCCCATCCTCCCGTATACTCTTGGCTCATTTTACTGATAATTTTTATGAGAGTCTTGTTCGTTGCCTCTGCTTGCCCGTTTCCTTGAAGGTAATAAGGTGATGATCGGTGGTACTTGAGTTGGTAAAACTCTAGCATCTTTCTTATATCACTGTTGACAAAAGGTGTGCCGTTGTCACTGATGATCCTGTAGGGAACTCCAAACCTTACAATTATGTTTTCCTTGATAAAGTTTGCCACTGGTCTTACTGTGGCTTTATGAAGTGGTACTGCCTTTGCCCATTTAGTAAAATATTATGTAGCCACTAGTATCCATATGTATCCACGCGATGGTGGATTCACCGGTCCAACCAAGTCAAGCCCCCAAGTGTGGAAGGGCCATGGTGTGACCATGCTATGCAAATTCCGCGGATGAGTGTGAATTAAATTGGCCTGTACTTGGCAATTGTGGCACTTTTTTACAAATTCTACCGTATCCTTTTTCATGGTAGGCTAGTAGTAGCCCATTTGCAGCAGGCATCTATAAAGCCTTTTCTTTCCTTGGTGCTCCTTACACTCTCCTGAGTGTACTTCTTTCACCATTTCTCTTGCTTCTTCAGGACCCAAACACCTTAAGGGGTCCCCTTCATATCCTTTTTTGAAAAAGACCATATTGTGTAAAAAGGAGCATGTTGCCAACCTCTAGTCTTCGTGATGAATACAGCGTAACTCTCCTCTCTGTTTGCCGCAAGTTGGCAGTTTCCATACTGGGTTTGGACCTAGTTTGCATCTTTACCCATGTTTGGCCAATAAAAGCCTACCCTTTGAAGTCTGCGGTAAAGGTTGACCTCCCTGCAGGATCTGCAAGTCTTGTCATGTACTTCTTTCAACTTTCTCTGGGCTTCTTCCTGCCCCACACATTTGGATAAGACTTCACCCAGCATCCTGCGGTACAATTCTCCTCTCACCAGGGCGTAATCTTTAAGTATTTTTAGCTCCACGACTTCTTCTTCCCCTATTAAAGCTTCCTTTATAGGGATCCGCCAATCCCCTTCGCAGTGTTCTTCCTGGAACCTTTCTTTCAACATCTCAATTATGGATTCTTCTCTCTTGCTGACCTCTACTCTGGTGCTCCTCCCTTCGAACATTATTTGCGAACCTAGTGTAGCCAACGCATCGGCAAACCGATTCTCGTTCCTTTGAGCATGTTCTATTTCAAAAGTTAAAAACTTTTCTTCCATTTTTTTGGGCCATTGCTTTGTACGGGGCTAGGTTGGGTTCTTTTAGGGAGAAACTCCCTTTGGTCTGGCATACCACTAAGTTCGAATCACCCAGTACTCTCAAATGCTTAACTCCCATTTCAAGAGCTGTGGCCAGCCTAGTTAACTAGGCTTCGTATTTTGCCGTGTTGTTTGAACAGGGGAACTCCAACTTGAATGATAGTGTCACTGCCTTATCTTCTTCATGGTACAAAACTACTCCCACTCCTCTAGACTGGACGGTAGAAGACCCATCAAATTTCATCACCCATTGTTCTCTGACCTCTTCTACCATGGCTACTTCCCTTGGAACTTCATCGCCCAGTGGGAATTCTTCCTCTCCTGGAAACTGTGCCAATAAGTCTGCTATAGCCTGACTTTTCACTGCCCTTGGCACTCCCATTCTCAAGTCGTACTGTGAGAATTGTAACAACCACTGGGATATCCTGCTAGAGAGGATTGGTTGTTGAAACAAAGTTTTGATGGCGTGAGACTTAGTCATTAGCCATACTTCGTAGGCCAAGAAATAATGACGTAACCTCTGTGAGGCATACATAATAGCCAAACATGCCCTTTCTGCCATTGGGTAACGAGTTTCTGCATCTTTTAAGGTGCGGCTGATGTAGTAAACTGGTTGCTATCTTAATTTATTGTGATAGTACTGCCACTATTGGTAGAGTGCGCAATAAATACTATAATGGTAAATCCAGATCTATTAGAAGAAAACACAGTACTGTGAGATCATACATAAACAATGGTACCATAAATGTTGATTATATTAGTACAAATGATAATATTGTGGATCCATTAACTAAAGCTCTAGCTAGAGAAAAGATCTGGATAGCATTGAGGGGGATGAGACTTTAGCCCAAAGAAGAATAAACTATCTATGAGGATACCTACCTAGGGACTGGAGATCCCAAGAACTAGGTTCAAAGGGAAAAACTAATCATAGAATAGTTTGATTAACATGCACTAAATATATGTATGAGTACTAATACTCATGTCCCTCTCTATAGTGTGCGTGCATGTATCTTGTAACGTTATATAGGATGGGTTTTTATTTATTAAAAAAAAAAAAAACTCTTAATTTGGACTATAGCTGTTATGAGTGGGATGTTAGAGTTACAAAAACATCCTTGATAGTCACACCTAAGTGAGCATAGAAGTGAGGCCGCTTCCTTTAAGAATGGGGCTAGTTCTTTAAATAGCTCATGGATGCTGGGATTAAGCACAATGCTGTAATGTGCTGGCTTAGAAGTTCGTAGTAGAGTACTGGAATATTATGTGTGTGATGTAATGTTTTGTACCCATACAAAAAGTTATAGTTCAAGACTTAGATCACTTTACCTTTGAAACAATGTTGCTAAAACACTAAATGAGGGTTCAAGCCATTGACACTCCCATTATGCATAATGTTCTACTTAACCCATAAATATTTTTCTTATATATATATATATTTACCTATTTATTTTTTATAAAAATAAGTGGGGGATTGTTGAATATTTTTATAAAAAATGTCATATTTATTTTAATAATCATTTATGTGAATTGATGAAATCAATTATCCCTTAATGTCAGATATGTTGATTGCTAAATTTTGAAATTCAAATATAATTCAAAATTTGAATAGCTATTGTCAATGGTTTTAGTTAGGAAAATTCCTGAAAATTAATGTGATTTTTAGTACTATATATTGACAGCTTTTAGTATACTTTCCTTTATAAACTTTTGCTTTAAAACATTTCTTTTAATATATTTAATAGTAATGTTATAGATGGAAAGTGTATGGACCCAATTTGAACTTCAGGCCCAACAGGGGTGTAGGCTTTAGCCCAAAAAGTCCAACACAATAAATTTGTAGAGGATGGGTTAGAAAACTGGGTTTTAGTGAATCAAATGACAAGCTAGCAGATTCTAATGATAAGGAAGGAAAGATAATTGCTGTTTCTTTAAGAGAAAAACGTCCTCGGCCAAGTCCGAGGAGATTGATTCTTAGGTCTTTCCCTTAAAACTGTATTACAAATTTGGTTCTAGGTTGCTACAATGTTTCTTTCTTAATTCTCCAATCCCCTTCCTTATAGAGGGTCTTTTACATTATATAGCTCCCTCTAGGCCATCTTGATCCTACACTTGTTGATCATCTACGCCTTCACTTGAGTGCCTGTCCCATCAAACACCCTTTTTGAATCGCTATGAGTTGTGGTAGCCAAGGCAGCACTGTTCAGGGGTCTTCTCCACATAAATGCAGCCAGAAAAGTAGCTATTGTGCATTCAATGTAGTGGTAGCAACTTTCCCTTATTTTCCTCTAAGTTCCCATCCCTTTGGCACGATCATATCGCCTGTCTCTATCAATAGATCCTCTTGGAAAGTTACCTTGAATGATAAGGTATACGTTTGATCCATGCCTTGCTTATCCGAGGAGATGTTCCTCCTCGGACCAATTCTTTTAGCCCTTCAATTTGTATTTTACTTATGGGGTTCTGAGCTTGACACCTTGCTGTTGTTTATCCTCCTCGGACAGACAAGGTCTTCGGCCAAGCCCAAGGCCCAGTTCATGAATTTGGGCCTTTATCCCTACAATAGCCCCTCAAAATTTTGGTCTTTCCCTAGCATCCGAGGAGGAAAAAAGGGGGTTTTGATTTGTTAGGGGTTAAGAACATCACACCCTTGTTTTTACACGTGCAGGGGTACCGTTTTATGTGCCTCATAAGTGCTACTGACACTTCGGAGCCCGTAAGGCGTCATTAATTGCTTCAGTATGTCCCCCACATCCAACGGTGGGGCGCCAATCCAATGGTTGATCTTTCTTTTGAAATTTCGAGTGGGATAACTCCCACTTACTTCCACCCCCTATATAAAACCCTGAGGGAAATACTTTCCCCTCATTTAATGAACACTCAAGCTCTCCAGAAATCCTAACTGTGAAAACTCACACAGCTTTCTAAGTTGCTAAACTCGCCGCATCTTTTCCCTGAAAAGCCTTTGAAAACTTTTTTGAAGTTTTTAGGGACTATCATACATCTTAGTCCTTGTAAGTTTCTATTTCTTTAAACTTTTATTTTTCTCCTCAGACGATCTCCTTAGCCTTCCATTTCTTATTCTTTCATCCACCAACTTTAGTCGTTCCTCCTTATCTAGTCCAGATAGGTAGATTTAAGCATCTGGTAGATACTTCTGCCAAAATAGAGGCCTTTAAGGACAAATACCACATACTGTAGGGAGTAGCCTTGTGATACCGCTCCTTAAAACAAGTAGTGACGCACAGGGAGGAGGGAGAAGTCATCATCCCCATGATAGCCTTCATAGAAGGGGGGATGACTCTCCCTATGGGTAGGATAACACGGGACTACCTCCTCAACCATAGGATCTGCCCATGCCAGTGAGCGCCCAATTTATTTAGGGTCTTAGGTTATGTTGATGCTTTCAATGAGCATCTAGGCTTGGGGCTCACCTGGCACGATGTGGTCCGTATGTACGAGTGCCATAACCTTAAGGGGGTGGGATTTTACCTCAAATCCTGATCTGACATTGTTAAACTCATCTCGTGTCTTCCCAAATCTAACAAGGGGATGAAGGACGACTACCTAATTGCTTCGGGGGCGTGGCATGATGGGCTCTATTGCCCAGTTCGAGAGGGAGAGCCAGGTGGGATGCCTTAGAGTTAGGTTCCTTTAGCAAGAAATTTAGATTCTTTAACTCGAACCATGCCATTATTGCTCTTTCACTTTGCTTCCTTTTGATGATGAATTTTAATTTTCTAACCGTGTCTTGCTCTTTGGCTAATTTTGAAGACAAGAATTACGTGGCGCCCCAGCTCAGTCTAACCAACGTCGAGGCTCTTAACTATTTGCTGAGGTCCGAGATATTTATAAGTGAAGATGGGCGATTAAGAGCAGTCTATTTAATTTTGGATTTCCAGCCCATCTTGAAAATATACCAAAAAGTAGGCAATGCCATAAGAGCGGGTGATCAACGGCTGGTCCGAATTGACGTGTCAAAACCGAATTTCCTAGCTCGAGACGATCTTCCATCGGTCATATTGAGAACCCTCATTTGGTGGTACAACCAGTCCAACAGGTCTTGCCTGAAGCAACAGCAGGAGAAGAGATTGCCTCCTCAAACTCCTCACTTGAAGAAGAAATCGACAAGTTTCGTTTTGAGGAGGGAGAGACTCAAGGAGTGCAGGTGATTTCTGTCTTGGACGCCGAGGACAAGCCAGATAGGCTTTCTAGTGCCCACGTCCCAGCCTTTGTGACTTCCCATCAAGAAGCTTCCTTCGAAGAAGAGGAGGACGAGATGGGTTTAAATAAGGGAAACAAAAGCCTAAGGGAACTTATGGCTGCAAAGAACAAAGCGCCAACTTCGAAAGAGACCTCCAAGCCTCAAGTTCCGCCCACACTTCCCCTTCCTCCCCCAATTCCCAATGACCTCGGCTTAAAGGTCGTTCCAGATTTGAAGAAGAAAAGGCCATTAAAGGAGCAGGAAAAAGGAGATGTGGGCCCTTAAAAAGGCTCCAAATAGCAGAAGGTAGCCAAGGACCCATGGGATAAAGGTCCACCTCTATCGACAGTCGGGAGGAGGAGAACAGGGCCAAGGTGCACCTTCTGCCACGTACATGGTCCCCTCGGCTGGAGGTGGACGGCGCTGCCATTCCTTGGAATGCCTCGATTAGGGACTTGCAATGGGGGCGCGTAGATTAGATTGCCAAAACTTTAGAGCTGCCTCTTCTCCTCCCCTGCGACATGAAGGCTTATAGACATTTCAAGCAGAATGACATTTTCTTGTCCCTAAAGAAGGACCTTGCCATGGTGAGCATTCTATCACGCCTTTGAATTCAAATGCCAAGATGTATTTCCGTTTGCTCCCTAATTTTTATTCATGTAATTCTTTTGTTGCTTTTATGTAGGTCACTCAACAAGTTTTTATGGCCGAGGAGTGGTCCGCGACGCCCGAAATGAGGCCAACGCAGTGGCCTTCTCTCGTGCTGAAGTTGAGAAATCCAAAGGGGCCTATAAGCAAGAGCAGGCAGAATTGTCCAAGCAGCTAAAGGAAGCGGTCCAGGCTCAGAAGAATGCTGAGGCGGGTCTAAAGACTGTGGAGAGGAAGGCTGAGGACCAACGCTAGAAGCTGCATGTGATAGAAATAGACTTAGCCACCGAGAGGCAGTTGGTCAAAGATCTGAAGGTTGAGCTACAGAGGGTAAAGGAGGCAGCCCAATTAGCCAAAGAGGCAGCTGAGGTCGAGAAACAAGCGTCGTACTTGCTTGGTGTAGAACAAATGCAAGTTAGGCTTGCTAAGGAGCTTTCCGAGGTCTGTAGGGACTATTGCAATGTATCATAGGATAGGGCCCTTGATGTTGCAGGCGTCCCAGTAGATTCGGAATGGAGGCAGCTTGGGAGCATCTACTACCACCTAGACATACGTGAGATCCCAAGTGCTGTCCCTTCTTCCTCTGCCCTTGCTCTAAAGGTTTCTGAGTAGTTACTGACTACCCAAGCTACTCTCCCTCCTTCTGATGGGGTTGAGGGGGCCAAGGACAAGGGCAAGGGGAAGAAGACCTCCTTAGAAGCTAAGGATGGTGCCAAGGCTAAGGAAGCTGCAGTTAAAGCAAAGGAGGCAGAGGCCAAGATTGACAAAGCTAATCCGAAGGCCAAGGATGCTCCTACCTCTCAGCCGAGCCAGAAGGAAGATCCTCCTGCTCCCAAGACTAAGGCTTAGCCCTTAGGATTTTTTTTTTGGGGGTGTAATGGCACTTTGCCATCAATCATATTGTATCCCCACTTCTACTTAATGAAAAAAGTTTTTCCTTTTATCCCTTGTATTTTCACTTTGTATGCTTTGAAGTTTATTATCCTTGCTAACTACTCTGCCTTCAACAAAACCTTAATAATAGTGTATTGCTATCAATCCAAGTAATTTGGTTAAGTACCAACAATGAATAATTTACCCTATATTTGCACTGTGAGCTACTCTTTCTATAATGAGGGCTGATCCAAATAACGGCAAGTAAAAAACTTATACTTGGGCAAATAATTAGGATCTTAGCTTCCTCAGAGTTACCAATCTGAGGAGTTGGCTGTAGCTTTAGATATGTCTTGACACTTAGTGAGAATTAAATAGATAATGCAGTGTTAATTTTACCAAAGTATGCGATCCGAGGAACTTTATATAGCTCAGGTTCGGTTTAAACACTTATATAAAAGATGTCATAGTGTATTAATTTCCCCAAAACACCTGGTCCGAGGACTTCAGGCATGACTAAGGTTCTGTTTAAACACTTATATAAGGGATGTCATAGTGTATTAATTTCCCCAAAGCACCTGGTCCGAGGACTTCAGGCATGGCTAAGGTTTTGTTTAAACACTTATATAAAAGATGTCATAGTGTTAATTTTCCCAAAGCACCTGGTTGGAGGACTTCAGACATGACTAAGGTTTTGTTTAAACACTTATATAAAAGATGTCATAGTGTTAATTTCCCTAAATCACCTGATCTGAGGATTTTAGGCATGACTAAGGTTTTGTTTAAACACTTATATAAAAGATGTCATAGTGTGTTAATTTCCCCAAAGCATCTGGTCCGAGGACTTTAGGCATGACTAAGGTTCTGTTTAAACACTTATATAAAGGATGTCATAGTGTTAATTTCCCCAAAGCACTTGGTCCGAGGACTTCAGGCATGACTAAGATTCTGTTTAAACATTTATATGAAGGATGTCATAGTGTTAATTTCCCCAAAGCACCTGGTCCGAAGACTTCAGGCATGACTAAGATTCTATTTAAACACTTATATAAAGGATGTCATAGTGTTAATTTCTCTAAAGCACCTGGTTCGAGGACTTTAGGCATGACTAAGGTTCTATTTAAACACTTATATAAAAGATGTCATAGTGTATTAATTTTCCCAAAGCATTTGGTCCAAGGACTTCAGGCATGACAAATGTTCTGTATAAACACTTATATAAAGGATGTCATAGTGTTAATTTCTCCAAAGCATCTGGTCCGAGGACTTTAGGCATGACTAAGATTCTATTTAAACACTTATATAAAGGATGTCATAGTATTAATTTCCCCAAAACACCTGGTTCAAGGACTTTAGGCATGACTAAGATTCTATTTAAACACTTATATAAAAGATGTCATAGTGTATTAATTTTCCCAAAGGATTTGGTCCGAGGACTTCAGGCATTACAAATGTTCTGTTTAAACACTTATATAAAGGATGTCATAGTGTTAATTTCTCCAAAGCACCTGGTCCGAGGACTTCAGGCATAACTAAGGTTCTGTTTAAACACTTATATAAAAGATTGAATAACGAGAAATATAACATCTTTAATGAAGGAATATATTGACAAAAGAGACTTTCATTAATAATAATACATATTCAGGTTGTTTACATTCCAAGGGTGTGGTATTACATGTTTATCTAAGTCTTCTAGAAAATATACTCCTATACCAGCCACCGAGGTGATGCGGTATGGTCCTTCCCAATTGGGCCCTAGCTTTCCCCACGCTGGGTTCTTTGCAGTACCCAAGACCTTTCACAACACTAGATCATCAGGTGCTAGTGGTCTTAGCTTTATGTTCGCATCATAACCCTACTTGAGTTTGTGTTGGTAGTATGCCAATTGAACCATTGCATTTTCTCTTCTTTCTTCAACAAGGTCTAAACTTCTTTCTAGCAATTCATTGTTACTGCTTGAATTGAAAGAGTTAGTTTTAAGAGTAGGGAAGCTAGTCTCCAAAGGAATGACAGCCTTGGCCCCATAAGTCATTGAAAAGGGGGTCTCCCCGGTCGATCTGCGAGGTGTAGTTCTGTTCGTCCAGAGGATATGTGGCTATTCCTCCTCCCATTTTCCTTTTGCATCATCCAACCTCTTCTTAAGTCCACTTACTATGACCTTGTTAACAACATTTGCTTGTCCATTCCCTTGGGGATAAGTTGGGGTAGAATATCTATTTGTAATTCCCAAATCACAACAGTATCCTCTGAAAGATTTGCTATCGAATGGAAGACCATTGTTTGAGATGAGGGTATGAGGGACCCCGAATCGTGTGACGATGTTTTTTCAAAAAAATTTCTTGGCATCCAGGTCCCTGATGTTTGCCAAAGGCTCAGCTTCCACCTACTTGGTGAAGTAGTCTATGCCGACCAGCAAATATCTCTTGTTTCCTGCTGCTTTAGAGAAAGAGCCAACAATGTCTAAGCCCCATTGAGCAAATGGCCAAGGGCTAGATAGGGGGTTAAGGACTCCTCCTGGTTGGTGTATGTTTGGAGCAAACTTTTGACACTGGTCGCACTTCCTTACATATTCCTATGATTCCTTTTGCATGTTTGACCACTAATAGCCTTGAGTGATGGCTCTGTGTGCCAAAGATCTGCCTCCAGTGTGGCTTCTGCAAATCCCTTCATGTAATTTTTCGAGGAGTAATTCCGTCGCCTCGGGGTGTACGCATAGTAGTTATGGCCCCGAAAAAGGACCGTTTGTACAATTTCTGATCCTAGAACAGCCAAAAATGAGGAGCCTTTCTTCGTATTTTATCAGCCTCTAACTTTTCCTCGGGCAGGGTATCTTCTTTCAAGAACAGTACAATGGGGTCCATCCAGCTAGCCTTACTCTAACTTGGTGGGCATGAACCGTCTCTCTGTACACCTCTGTGGGCTTGCATAAGTCTTCTACAAGGATGACCTGGGGTAAGCTTTGTGCCAAGGAGGTTGCAAGTGTGGCTGGGGAATCAGTATGTGTATTTCCACTCCTAGGAATATGTAATAGACTGAAAGATTCAAAGCCTGACTGCAGGTGTCTAACCTGGCTCAAGTACTCCTTCATTCTTTCATCCTTCGCTTCGAATTCTCCTTTCATTTGGCCAACGACCAATCTAGCATCCGAGAATATCTCTATTGCTTTTTCACCCATTCTTCGAACCATGACCATTCCCATCAGTAGAGCCTTATATTCAGCTTCATTATTTGTGGCTGAGAAGCCTAACCTCAATGACTTCTCAATAGTAATCCTTTCTGGTGATACTAGTACTAGCCCTACTCCAAAGCCCCTCTGATTTGCTGCACCATCAACGTATACTTTCCAGGATAAGGGACTTTGTTGGAAGAACATGCCAACCGATTTTCCATCCATAGGCTGTGTTTCTGTCTTTTCTTTCAACGGGGATTCAGCGAACTCGGCTACCAGATTTGCGAGGACTTGACCTTTGACAGAGGTATGGGGCATGTATTTGATGTCAAAAGCCCCCAGCATTGTCCCCCATTTGGAAATCTTCCCGTATAATCAGCACTCCGTAGTAGGACTTTGAGCGAGAGTTGAGTTAGGACAACCACTGTATGTGCTTGGAAATAATGAGGGAGTTTGTGCGTAGCATGTATCAACTCTAGGATGGCTTTCTCCAGTGGCAGATAGCGCACCTCATCCTTGTGTAGTGACTTGCTCACGTAATAAACTGGCCTTTTTATGCCGCTATCAATTCGTATTAGGACTAGCTTACAGCATAAGTGACCATAGCAATATAGGCAAACAAGACTTCATCCATTTTAGGACTGGACATGATAGGTGGTCGAGAGAGATAATTCTTGAGCTGCTGGATGGAAAAGGCACATTCCTTGGTCCACTCAAACCCCTTCCACTTGTTCATCAGTAGAAAGAAGGGCCTGCACCTATCCGCTAAACGAGAGATAAAACGGTTTAAGGCAGCAGTCATTCTTGTTAGTTTCTGGACCTCCTTGGGATTCTGAGAAGGTTGTAAGCTGTTGATTGCCTTAATCTGATCGGGATTAACTTCGATTCCGCGATGAGTAACCATGTAACCCAGAAATTTGCCTGATCCCACACCAAAAGAGCATTTGGAAGCGTTAAGGCATAACTTGTGCTTCCTCAGAATTTCAAAAATGTATTCGAGATCTCCCACGTGCTCGGACACTACCTTACTCTTCACCACCATGTCGTCTATATAGACCTCGATGCTCTTACCTAGTTGGGATTCGAACATCCTAGTCATCATCCTTTGATAGGTTGACCTTGCGTTTTTCAAGCCAAAGGGCATCACCTTGTAGTGGTAGTTCCCTGTAGGGGTGACAAAGGCTGTCTTTTCTTGGTTATCTAAGTCTAGTGGTATTTGGTGGTATCCCTGAAAGGCATCCAAGAAACTCATCTGAGGATGGCCCACGGTGGCGTCCACTAGCTGATCTATCTTAGGCATGGGGAAGGGGTCCTTTGGGCACGCCCTATTTAGATCCGTGAATTCTATGCACACCCGCCATTTCCCACTCTTCTTTTTTACCACCACGGTATTGGCCAGCCACTCTGAGCAGAACACTTCCTTGATAGCCCCTGCCCGCTTAAGTTTCGTCCCCTCGTCTTTAACAGCATCGGTATGTTCCTTGGATGAGCATCAAGGTGGTTGCCTTTTGGGGATGGCAGATGGATTAACGTTCAAATGATGACAGATGAAGTTCAAATCCACCCTTAAGGCCTCGTAAGCGTCCCATGCCAACACGTCAACATTTCTTCTTAGGAATTCTATCAGCTTTTCCTTCTCTGGAAGAGGTAGCTGAGACCCAATCTGGAAGAGCTTATCCGAATCATCACCAACCACGACTATTTCCAACTCTTCACATTTCGCCTCCTCGGCTGACCCATTGACAGGTAATGCCAGAGCCCTTAATTGTTATAAGTCCCCATTAACAGGTACCGAGGGCTCGGCCTCAGATTGATGCCGGATAGCGGCCACTAGGCATTGTCTAGCCACAGACTGGCTCCCTAGGATCTCCTTAACTTGTCCCTTGGACCGATACTTCACCTTCTGGTGCAGAGTAGAAGAGACAGCTCCTAAGGTGTTGAGCCAAGGTCTAGCCACAATGGCTGTGTAAGGTGAGTAAGCGTCCACCACAATGAAATCCACCTCCATTACTTCTAAACCAGTCTGCACGGGTAGTCTGATCTGGCCCTTTGAAATAACAACCTTCCCATCAAAGCTTACTAGGGGCGAATAGTAGGCTGTAAGGTCTTCGGGTCTCAATTTCAACCCCTGTACATGTCGGGGTACATAATCTCAGCATCACTATCCTGATCCACCAACACCCTCTTTATGTCATACCCCCAAATTCTGAGTGTGAACATTAGAGAATCATCATGAGGTTGGATGGTTCCTAAGGGCGGTCTTGAAGAATCGTCTCTTTGGGGTTCTGAGTTTGTCTAGCCCCCTTAACCACTAGAGTTTTGCAAGAGTGGCTTCAACTTTCCTTCAAGGACGAGCTGGTCAAGATGGTCCCACAGATTTCTACAATCTTCCATGGTGTGTCTTGGCTCTTGGTGGTATTGGCAATAAAGGTTCTGGTTGCGCCTTGCGGGGTTTCCTGCCATCTTATTTGGCCATTTGAAGAATGGTTTGTGCTTTATCTTTTCCAGAACCTGTTGTACCAGTTCTCGAAACACAGCATTAACAGTCTGAGTGTTAGCAGATATTGATTGTCCTGCAAAATCTCTTCGTGGCCAGTTATTACTGTATCAGTCAAACTTGAAATCCCTCCTCTCTTGAGGGATAACCTTTTCCTTTCATTTCCCTTGCAGCTGGTCTTCCTCAACCCTTTTATACTTATCAATCCGGTTCATGAGTTGGCGCATACTAGTGACGGGTTTGCCAGTCAGGGATTTCCTCAAACCATGCTAGGTTGGGGGGCCAAGCTTAAAAGTACTAATGGCCACCTCATCAAAGTCACCATCTATCTCGTTAAACATCTCCCAGTATCTATTCGAATACGTTTTCAGGGTCTCGCCCTCTTGCAAGCTTAAGGATAGTAAGGAAGCCAAGGGCCGAGGAACCCTGCTAGAGGTCACGAAGCGGGAACCAAATGCCTGGGTGAGCTCTTTGAAGGAACTTATAGAACCTGCCCTCAGGCTGTCAAACCACCTTATCACAACGGGTCCTAAATTGGATGGGCAAACCTTGCATATCAAGGCTTCGTCTTTGGAGTGGACAGTCATTCTCTAATTGTAGTGGCTCACATACTCCACGGGGTTTGTTCCACCATTGTACATGGTGAACGCTAGTTGGTGAAAACACAGAGGAAGCGTCGCTACCTCAATCTTGCGCATGAATGGTGATTTGGAAATCTGGTTTAATGCTTTGTTTATAGCGTCATTTTCTAGGCCTTCGTGAGGTGGGCTCCTATGCCTATGTCTGTGGTGACGTTCTTCATCATAGGAGAAAGACTCGCTGGGTGAGTTCCTCAACCTTCGTCTATAACTGGCATTCTCTCTATCATCAGAGGAAGCGCCAGAGCTGGAAGGGGTTCGTTTTCGCTATGCATGGCGCAGCTTTCTCTTCAGCTGGTCAACTTCCAGTTGTAAGGCTCTGGTATCTTCCCCACGGGAGAGATGGCTCTTACCTCGAGAGTGGCTTTTACCGGATTGGACAATATGCACACTCCCCTCCCGATCCCTCCTACGTTCGAGGTTGACGAAAGGATTTTCGCATTGCGATCTTATGGATTCTCCCTGGTGTGGACTTGAATCTACCATCGTTGAACGTCACACTCACTATCACCCAAGTATTCTCCCCACAGACGGCGTCAATTGTATGGACCCAATTTGAACTTCAGGCCCAACAGCGGTGTAGGCTTTAGCCCAAAAAGCCCAACACAATAAATTTGTAGAGGATGGGTTAGAAAACTGGGTTTTAGTAAATCAAATGACAAGCTAGCAAATTCTAATGATAAGGAAGGAAAGATAATAGCCATTTTTTTAAGAGAAAAATGTTCTCGGCTAAGTCCGAGGAGATTGATTCTTAGGTCTTTCCCTTAAAACTATATTACAAATTTGGTTCTAGGTTGCTACAATGTTTCTTTCTTAATTCTCCAATCCCCTTCCTTATAGAGGGTCTTTTACATTATATAGCTCCCTCTAGGCCATCTTAATCCTACCCTTGTTGATCATTTGCGCCCTCACTTGAGTGCTATCCCATCATACGCCTTCTTTGGCTCTCTGTGAGTTGTGGTAACCAAGACAGCACTATTCAGGGGTCTTCCACATAAATGCGGCCAGAAAAGTAGCTGTTGTACATTCAATGTGGTGGTAGCAGCTTTTCCTTAGTTTCCTCTGAGTTCTTATCCCTTTGGCACAATCATATCGCCTGTCTCTATCAATAGATCCTCTTAGAAAGTTACCTTGAATGATAAGGTATACTTTTGATCCATGCCTTGCTTATCCGAGAGATGTTCCTCCTCGGACCAACTCTCTCAGCCCTTCCATTTGTATTTTACTTATGGGGTTCTAAGCTTGACACCCTCGCTGCTGTTTATTCTCCTTGGAGAGACAAGGTTTTCGGCCAAGCCCAAGGCCTAGTTCATGAATTTGGGCCTTTATCCCTACAGAAAGTATTAGAAAAATTATACAACTATACATTTATATAATTTACCGTTGATGGTTTATAGTATTACAATTTGCTTTCCATTCTTGGTTGTAATTATTGTGTATAGTCAAAGTTCCAAAGGAGAATATTAATTGATATCTAAAAGTCAGCCACGTTATGGGCTGTTATTTTGTTTTCAATAGCATTATGACATTAAAAGACAAACTTGATTTTGGCTATTAACTTGCCTCAACGTATATACATTGGCAAACAAAATTTTGACCAGTATATATATATATATATATATATATATAGAGAGAGAGAGAGAGAGAGAGAGAGAGAGAGAGAGAGAGAGATGGGTTCAAGACTTCATGTTACACTTGGTATAACTCTTATAAACTTACACATTTTTTACACCATAGATTTTTAAGAGATCTAACAGTAAAAAAAACACCATTAAATGCTATTGTTTTCCACCTTATTACCTAATTAATACTAGTATTCTCTCTCTCCTTATTTATTATTTTCCACCAAATAATATTTTCTTCAACACAATCTAACAAAAAAAGTTGGAAAATAATCTCATTTTCATTGATTTCACAAAACGGGTTTGGCTTACCACCAGTAAATTTTTAATTGGAATCTCCTTTTGTTTTAATAAGAAACTGTCACATCACCTACTAACTAAATAAAAGATTAAAATTAAAACCCACTACCATTCGCTATTGTGTATTTAAAATAAAAAGAGATGTCCAGTTAAAAAAGTACTGGAGGTAAGCCAAACCCTCACAAAACTACCCAAAACAAGAGTCAGCAAATGACTTTTAACTTGCTCCTTAAAATAAATAAATAAATGAAATTAAAAAAAAAAAAAAAAACTTCAAATCTGATCCTATCATACACTAAACAATCAAACCTCCCATTTCATCAAAAAGCAATTGAAAGGTAGACCTATATATAGTCTCTTACAAATAATAATATAATAATTGAGAAAAGTAAATACATATATGTTTTGAACCCAAGTGACTGTTATGTTTCCAAGGGTAGGTGTTTGTGTTTGTATCATCGGCAAAAAAATACAAAATAGAATAAGATTCATACAATCTCTTACAAAAATAATAACTGGAAAATTAATTAAGGAGTCTATGTAAAATAAAAGAAAAAAAAGGGTCGGTGTTTGTTAGCTTTGGACATATTTCAATTAAACAAAATTCCTAAAGGACAAGCAAAAAAGATTAATAAAATATAATGCACTAAAACTAGAATATTGACCCGTTATGTATTTCTATAGCAGTTAAGTTTAAGCTTGGTCACTTACTAAAAAAACTTTTAAGCATTCCCATCCGATTTGATTGTTTAGTGTGTGACAGGCTCATATTTTGAAGTTTTTTTTTTTTTTTTTTTGAAGTTCCTTTATTTATTTATTTTAAGGAGCAAATTGAAAGTCATTTGACTCTTGTAATGTGTAGTTTTGTGAAATCAATGATTATGAGATTATTTTTCAATTTTTTTTTTGTTAGATTGTGTTGAAGAAAATATTATATGGTGGAAAGCAATAAATAAGAAGAGAGAGAAAGAGAGAGAGAGAATGCAAGTATTAATTAGGTAATAAGGTGGAAAACAGTAGCATTTAATGAGGTTTTTTTTAACCTTTAGATTTCTTAGAAATCTACGGTGTGAAAAATGTATAAGTTTATAAGAGTTACATCAGGTGTAACTTGAATGCATCTAATATATATATATATATATAAAGAAACTTTTTGATCATATATTGATTTGAACAACTTTATGGCCATTAAAAGTTAGCAAACATTTTTATTCTCTGGCCAAGGACAAGCTACATGTTCGGTTCTATATATATGGAAAGAAATAAAAGTTTCTTGGAAAATTTTTTTTTGAATTACAAAAGCTACAGATTTTCTAAAACAATTTTTATTATTGTTCTAAATATTTAACATCTACTGCTTCTTCCTATTCATAAAAAATATATCTTTTACTAAATTTTTTGGGAAAATAAAGTACTATAGCAGAGAGCTTATATCCTACGAGCAGTGTAGACTTGCAAGAATAATCAGCAAAGATGGCTGGACTGTTGTATCGTGGGGATAACATGTAAAAACTATTTGTCTAATTACATTGGATACACCATAAACGACACGATTTGTCTCAAGACAGTGACTAATGACTTGGTTCACGCCACATCTCTGCCACCTCTTTTGGTAAAATCATATTGTGTAATTTTCAAGAAAAAACAAGGTAATATCTTTCCTTTATTTCCAATAGCCACAAAAACAATATTGGTGATGTTTGTATCCCACTAGTTATTGGCAAGCAAACCTTTAAATCCAATCTCTCTCTCTCTCTCTCTAGTTCTTGGAGAAATAAACTGCCATCCGAAACTTGAAGACTTCTCAAATCTCATAACTGTTGGGGTACATTTCTTTACAAAAAATATTATTTAAATAACACCTATTTATTTCTTTTCAAATGTCACAAACAAATTAATGGGCATGCCTAAATATTTTTTTTACTATCACTATGCTAACCCACAACCTTTCTCCTTTCTATCACGAAATTGGGCTACAAATGCAAAACACTATAGGACCTAATATTTTCTCGTAAAAGCTCGAATTATTTATTGAACGAGATAAAATCTAATGCTTTCTAAAGCCCAAGAATTTTATACTTAGAAAATATTCGAAAAAACCCATTATTCAAATTCATGGCAATACTATTTCTCTAATGGGATTCAACCCCATGATAAAAGCCCATGATTCAAACCCATAGCAAATTATTCGACAAAAAGCCCAATTCCCACTAGCATTATTAAAAGCCCAAATTTCATTGGCAATATCAAAAGCGTAGTTCTCACTGGCAATATCAAAAGCTCAATCTTCATTGGCAATATGAAAAGCCTAATTCCCACTGGCAATATCAAAAGCCCAATTTCCATTGGCAATATCAAAAACACAGTTCTCAATGGCAATATCGAAAGCCCAATTTACGTTGGCACTATTTTATCAAAAATCCCAACATTATTAACGCTCGGCAAAGAAAAAAAATATGATGGTATAATTATTGCTTAAATATCACTATGGCAAAAACCATGGCAATCGTCTTATGAAAGCTCATAGGGAGTTATCTTGAAAATTATGTTCTCATATTATAAACCCATGAAATACATGGTCATCATTTGCATCACAACATCCATAATATATACCTTCAACACTCATAGTAAATATTCAATCCCACAAGCTTATCATTTAAATTATGATGCGATTATTAGAAACCATGAACATTATTTACGACATGGAATTCATCATAGTAAATGTTACTTACAAAGGTATTTTGAAACTTGTCCTATTGTTTCAAACATTACAACTAATTGCCCAAAGGCCCATTGCAAGTATCTATGAAAAACCTAAAAATATTTACTAATAAAAGTCCATGAGGAATGAAAACCCATGGCAACATGTGTTGTTGATGTCCATTTTGTAGGATGCACACAACCTAGCCCAAAGGAACCAACCCATGTAAGCAAGCCCAATCCAAAAAACCCCAACAAGAGGTAGAGGATTGAAAGTGGACAACCAACCCTTGTTCTTTCCTAACCAAAGTATAGCTGGAGGCCCTTACAAGAGAACCAAGTCTTTGAGGATGAACTAGGGGCTGTCCCATCAGCTTTCTGTCACTCTCTACCTAACGTAAACAGTGCCCGAGGGTTGTGATGTCAGCTGAAGTCTAAAGGGTGATGGAACTCCATCAGCTTCCCCAAGATTGTACCTCCAGCGGAAAGGTGTTGGGGTTTATGCCCTAAAATCCAATTTATTGGCATGACATAAATAATTAAATTGTTTAATTATATGAGACTATCTATCAATGAACTAATGAGACATTATCTTAGTCTATGGGATGCATAGTATGTGATTTATGTGAAAAGTCACAGAAAATATAAATCACAAGCTCTTTGTAAATTCAAAATTTTAGTTTGTAGTCGGTGATAAAATTAGGCATTTTATCTGCGAAGACTATAACATAACAACTAAGATAATTTGTCTTGATTATGGAAGTGGAGACTTCTAGTTGATATGTTGATATGTTTTAAGAGTTAAGACATATTGAACTAGACCGTTGTAAGATTTATTATTCTCCTAACGACTGTCAAATGAATAATAAATCTCATGACTTCTATTTACATCAACTCTTAATCCTAAGAGAATAATGGACCTGATTATAAGGTGTAGGTTGCTTTAATATATCAGAAGTGAGATATATAAGTCACGATCAAAATCTCAGTATGTTGGGCAGCCGCATTTAATGTTGATGGAACATATATTCTCAAGATGGAATTCATAATCTCTTAACGGAAATATAAAATATTACCTTCAGATAAGTTTAATGAATTTGGTTATTCAGAGTGCTAGACCCAACCACTTTAGTAAGAAGTTGTTAAAGTATATATTTATGAAATTGGATTTCATAAATATATGATGAATAACATAAAGGATTAAATCGGGTACTCAAGGATTAAGATGTAGTAATCTTCAAAGTGGCAGTTAACATTCATGATTTTGTATTACTACGATTATTTTAATGAAGGGATTGTATGTATAATAAAGTCTTGTGATATAATTTATTAATAAGGCCTAGAGTGCAATTATATTCTTATAGTAGTATTGAATATAATTAATAGTAACTTTGGACTTGTCAAGAGTTGACAGAAAAGCCTAAGACCCATTGGAGCTAGAGTCTTATTTGTTTCCTTTTGGTCCCACTCTAAGCTACATACTAGAGCTCAATTGGAATGGCCCAAAATGCTAGTTCAATTAGATAATCAGTTATATATAAGGAGAGAAACATACAAAATTTTATAAGGCGGTTTTCATTAAGATCAAATGAGGAATGAAATGCTTTGTATGTGAGTGTTGGACACTCTCTTATTCTCTCATTGGAAACTGATTGAGAAACCACACTTCTTGGGCATTAAGTGGAATTGGAGTGAAGATTAAAAGTGTTCCCAAGTACTTCTAATCTTTTGTTTTGAATTTCACCGCACCAAGGTACGCTTTCTATTCTTTGTTCTATAATTCAAGGTTACATGTCATCTCTCATGAACGAAGTAGATCTGTGTTTGTTGCTTCCGCTGTGTGTTTTGTATGAGATATAAAACCAGATTTTCCAGCAAAAGGGAGATGAAACCAAGTTATCCAAACCTCAAAAAATTGATGCTATAAATGTCAAAAACGTTCAAGACGTAACTCATGTACCAAGCCCATGAATCCTAAAGGGGAAAAATTAGGGACATATGGTTTGGAGAGCATAAAGGGATTCTCCAGCGGAACCCCCTAAAGTGGACTTAGAGTTTGACACTTGGCTTAGGGTGTTGAATCCTACTTTTTGGGGGTCCAAATCTCAGTTGCAATATTAGGATTTGTTCTTGATACATGCCTTAATCCTATTGGTTAAGCTCAGCCCAAGAAATCCAGGCATTTAATGCAAAACACTCCAAAATCCCATCATGTGTCATATATTACTCAAAGAAGCAAGGCAGCCCCTAAAGTAAATCTCTTACTTTTGGCCAAATCCTAGGAAGATTAACCTTGATTCATGCCTCTGATCAATCCTACGTTTTTTGGATTCTTGTTAATTAATGCTTCCCTAAAACTCCATTATAAAAACATAAGTAGCTCAGCATACAAACACATAGCTACTCCCTTTGAAAACTCTTGATTCATTTGCATTTTGCTTGTGGTTTAGCCCTCCTTAAGCTCACCACTCATTCCCTTAAACCACACTCACCTAACCTCAGATATTCCTTTTCCCCACTTTACATAATTACAGCTCATAAATGTCTCCCAATTAGTCTCAAACAGCCCATTACATACTAAAGCCTTAACCTCAATATTAATCCTATCCCACTCACTCGAAACAGCCCACATTACCTCATTCATACCTTATGAATACACACTCACCAAAATCTTAGTTTAACACTTGCTGCACTGAGCTGGGATCCCTCTCTTCCTTCACACCATGCCAATTAATCATTTTCTTCTTCCCATGGAACCTTTAATTTTTACTGTTGAAGGATATAATGTATTTGGTACGATCGAACTCTTCCCTCACATTGATGTAATGATGGCCGAAAGTACAATAAATTCCCCTGACCGAGACATGCAAGGACCCCCAGGAGTTAACACTTTCCTAATTTTTTTTAATCATTGTAATTTCACGCTTACCGCTGGAGAATTTATTTCCCTTGTACTATCAGACCAGGACCACTAATGTATTAATTAAGTATTGTAAAGTATTTTTCATTGGGCCTTTGTTGTTGTTTTGTCAAGTGCAGCCTTTGTTTCTTGCTTGGATAGACTTATCATCACACTGAAAGGCTTTGGGTACCATCTCAAGAGTCCATAGTTGAGTTTCGGCTTGGCTTCCCAACATTTTTATTCAGAGGCATCAATTTCGCCCCTCAACAATAACTATACTAGATGATTTCTTGAGAGTGATCAAGTGCCCACAAAGCAACAAGTCAACCTACATAATTAACTTGCCTCATCTTTTTTCCACGTTCAAATCCTTTAAAATGATGATCCAAGTGGTAGAATTTATATAATCCTACCATTTACATCCCATCAACTACTATTTTATTTGTTTAGCCCAAAAAAAAATGTATTTTATTTGAATAATAAAAAAGTTCAAAATTTATTGTTCGTTTCTAAAATTTAGTTCTAGAAATTTAAAACGATAGCCTTTTAGTCCCTTCAAACTTCATCTGATTGCTTTTAATTTCTAAAACACTTAAAATGACTGAATTTAGTCCCTTACCAACTCTAAGTTCACTTTTATTCCCTAACGTGTCTAGTAGAGTGATAACTAATCAATTTTAGTTTAGCTTTGTCATGCAAAAGTAATCACCGACTAATTAAAATCACTCATGGACTAAACAATATAAATCAACAATATATCGAAGCCAAAAGACAAAACAAAGGATGACATTGGAAGACTCTCTCTTCAATTGCTCAAATGAGGTTCTTGTCATGCGTCTGAGTAAGGGATTTTTAGGTAGAATTTGCCGCGTGATAGAATTTAAAATTATGTGGAAATGATTTCTTTGTTTGGATGAAGGATAGGGAGGAACTTCAAAATTTGAGGGAGGAATTTTAGCTAGAATTTGAGAGCTTAAAATTACGCCACAAATTGATCTGCCCATTCACTCATTATTTCTAAATTTCCTCCAAGCTCTTTTGCTAATTAACTAACACAGATTCACAGCCAAGAAATTGTCGAATTCGTAACTCTTCGAACTTAGCACAAACACTGCCTTTGAGGTCGACATGCATGTTGCTTGATGAAGTGGTGGAGGTCACAGCCATCATAGTAGCTAATCCTACTATTAAAGTTATGAGCATCTTAGATCATAATATCTCTAACACTTGGTAACTTCGTCTCAAATTCTAGGTGGCTTCCTCGCCAAAGGCAAAGCGGAAAACTGGTCATCTTTTTTTATAAAGTAATTCCTATGTCCTAACAAAAAAAGCATTCCCACTTTCTCGATATAAAGTTAGCAAACCGCCATACTGATGTATAGGAAAATGATAAAAAAAAATTCCTAATATACTTTAAAGAATCATCCTCACACTTAGAAAAAAGTCACCACACTCTCAATTTATTTCAGCAACTATATCACACGTTTTCACCACACAATTATTCACACCACTGTTTTTTTTCCCCTCCTTATCCCAATATTTTCCCTTCTCGCGACAACTCATTCATCCATATTTAATATTTTACATAAAAATAATTAATAATTTTTTAATGTTCTTGTACCATACTAAAACCCTAAAAGCCTATACTATATATATATATATATTTGTTTTTTTTGTTTTCGTTCTCTTACTTTTTCACCATTGTGAAGAATAGACTAAAATTAGGGTTGAATACTATAGATTTTATAAAAGTAATTGAGGCAGTGAAATTATACAACTTTGTAGACTATAACACTTTTAAATTGATTTATTTTCTCAATTGATCTTAAGGAATCATATTAGATTCTAAACTTTATGTATTTAGATGAATCTTATACTTTGATTGTTTATTGTTGATTTTTTTAGAGGAAACAATAGTAAACTTTATTCATTTAATATCATGCTATACTTTGATTGTTAATAACTATAATTTTTTTTTTGTTTATTTATTTTAATGATATGAAAATTTTATTTGTAGTTAATTGAGATTATAAAAAATTCTAAGTGTAGTAACAGGTTTGGATTAAATTCTAAATGAACTTGTATCAAGGTAGATTTTACGATTACAATTGCTTACAATTGTCTATTTATTTTACCATTAATATCGATCAATATTTTTTAGCCTTTTTAAATTTTTAATATTATCTTTTAATTTTGCCTCCACTAAACTAAAATTCTAGCCTTACCACTACTTCCTGGTTTGATCCACTAACAAGAAAATGTGGAAACCATTATCAAAGAATTGTCAAATACTTATAATTAATCACCATCACTTCTAAAGAATCATAATGATTATGAAGATTTGTATCCACTAACAGTAGAAAGAGGGATAAAATGGGCTTTTGCCCTTTTTGGGCAAATTATATAGCATTATGCCCCTCTTTCCAAACTAAATAGGGAAATGCCTCTCTTTTAAAACTTGATTTTTGATAAATCGAGTTAAAAAAAAAAAATTTCTTAGGCCCTATAGTGACGTTTTAAGGATCTATAGTGACGTTTTTTAACTCGGCTTCAATGAAATCGAGTTATAGGTAAAAAAAGCCACTATAGGTCGATTTCATTGCCTATAACTCGATTTCATTGAAGTTGAGTTAAAAAACATCACTATAGGTCCTTAAAACGTTACTATAGGCTCCTTAAAAACGCCACTATAGGACCTAACTCGATTTATCAAAAATTGAGTTTTAAAACAGGGACATTTCCCTAATTAGTTTGGGAAGGGGGGCATAATGTTACATAATTTGCCCGAAAAGGGCATAAGGCATTTTTGTCTGTAGAAAGAGTGTATAAAATATTGGCTCATGTTATATAATATGCAAAAACTACCACAAAACGAGGATCAGAGTTCTTTAATCACCATCTCTTTAATTAATCCATCTCTCTTTCTTATCAGAATGGGGATCATTTCTCTAGTTATCAAACAATTTATCTACACCTCCCTCATCTTGCTTCCATGTCTTCTCTGCGTAAACTCCACAGACTCACCATCACCACCATCTCCTTCACCGGACTTTAATTTAACTTTTAGAGACCTAAAACTCGCCGTGGTCTACCCAATAATCCAAAGATTTAGAAACACAATCACTGCATACCCCTTTAAAATAACCAAGACTTGGGTTGGCCCTGACATATGCAACAAGTACAAGGGCTTCTTCTGTGATACCCACCAGCTAATAGTTCTGCCAAGGCCCTCGTCGCCATTGATTTCAATGGCTTTCAGCTTGCAGCCCCTACTCTTGACGGTTTCATAGACCAACTTCCTGACCTTGCAATCTTCCATGTCAATACCAACAACTTTTCTGTCACTATTTCACCAAAAATTTCAAATCTCCCATATTTCTGCGAGCTTGATATAAGTAACAACTGAATTTTCGGGGTATTTCCACAAGCATTGTTGGGCAACAGTCTCACTGGGTGCTTGCCATGGGAAATTGGGTTATTGAAAAATGCCACGGTTTTTGATGTGAGCTTCAACCAGTTGATAGGTCCAATACCACAATCATTTCAGTGCTTGTTCAACATAGGACTACTCAACCTGGCTCGAATCCAGTTCTATGAGGAGGTTCTTGAAGCTGTTTGCAAGTTGCCTAATCTGTATAACTTCTCCTTATCATATAACTACTTCACTCAGGTTGGTCCTATATGCAGGAAGTTGATCGAATAAAAGATACGTAATGTAAGGCTGAATTGCATTAATATTTTAGGCCTTTCTCATCAGAGATCAAAGGCTGAATGTTTTGCATTTTTCTCTAAGTACTACACTTGCCCCAATCTGCAGTCCTTGAAGAAAGTAATTCCATGTAATTGATAATCAACCAATGGCTGCAGCTGCTTCACCAAGATCCTATGATACTCTTATAGGTTGTGATTTTCCTGCTTCATCTACGCTATTTTTTGTGTACCACTTTATGTTCCACAAATCACAACTTGTTATGTATTGATTTTTTTTTTTTTTTTCTTTTTAAACTTTAGTTATTTTATAAGGAAAGTAAAATAATACGTGACAAGTTGTAATTGGCGGAACATAAGGTGGTACACAACAAATGGTATATAGGATATGAATTCTAAGTCATGAAGGGCCTTTGTATTATATTAATAAGTTGCCTGTGTGCTGCATGGATGATATTTTATATAAGATGATTTTGTAAAATGTTGTACTTGTACATATATAATAGCATAATTATTATAGAATTTTGTTACTAATGAGTTCATTATAAAAAGCAACAATTATTAATTGCACACATATATCCATTATAATTATTCAGTTTAAGTAATAAGAAATATTAATTAAAAAAAAAATTATGGAGGAATATTATAGAATAAAAGTTGATATAGAATGCACATTTTTCTTTCTTCACAATTATAAAACAAAACACATTCCAAACACTTATAGTCAATCACAGCTTTTACAAAACCCACAAATTCACAACGTCCAGCTTTTACAAAGCCCCTTTCCCAGTTGTAGCCAACTCATATGAGTTAAGAGTAAATGAGACAACAATGTTGGAGCTAGGTAGGTATCTTTGAAAGATTGAAGGTAAATGACATGTTTTTTAGTATGCATGTATTTGATATGAGATGACATGAAGTGCTATGGGTAGGTATATTTAAATGAGTAGAAGTGTGTGGGGGCCTTTTTTTACTGTGTTGGGCTGGGCTGCCCCTTTGTGATTGTAGGCCCAAGTGTTCTAGGTTGCGGGAGTCGAGACCGGTCCAACTGGAACTCAACTTGGTCGGCTTGTGCGCGAACTATGCCTCGTCTGCCAGGAGAGTGCTTGCAGTAGGCAGAGCTGTTTCAGAGAAGCTTGCGGCAGACAGATACAATTGATAAAACAGAACCCTGTATTCTGGAATGACTAGATAGTTCTTTTAATAGGAAATGACCAAATAATCCATAATCACAATGATATTAACAACTTTCACAAATGAAGTAGAAAGGGCAAATGGTAATAAAGATTAATCAACAGATAAAGGAAATAAGTTCAGTTTGGTCCGCAGGAGCAAGGCCAAAGAGGAAGAACGCCTCTGCTCAACACGATTAACCTCCGAGGAAAAGAATTCCTGCTGTGGAAATTAATGGGTTTGAGGGAGGCGGACCTGAATGGACAATGCCCAGGACGATTATAGAAGAGAGCAGGGATTTGAGAGGGAGAGAAGGGAAGGGACCTATCGGTGCATGCCACTAACTCTTGCTCTTTTTCTCTCTATCTTTCTCTCTTTTTTTTCTTCTCTCTCTTTCTTTTCCCCAAGTTCTCTCTTCTTTTTCTCTCTTAGTCTTTCCTTAGTGATTTCCACAATCATGGTTTTTAGTATTGTGCTTCTCCTGTTTTCCTAAGTATGCCTCAGAGTCCTTGTTACGTTGTGTTGTATTACGCTATTGTCCCTCTGTACACAGCAGAGGCTTCCTTCTTATAGTGCCTGCTGTGACCGGATTTTACTATTCTACCCCTTAACCACCTTTGTCTGGTCTGGGTGTACTTGCCGACCATCACTGTTCCATCTGCGAGTCCCCCTATTATAGACAAAGACAACTATTTTGTCTGTTAGTTTGCCGTGGCACCTCTTCCTGCCACGGTGATGTTTCTCTCTCTCTATCCTTCATGGCATGCACCTAGTGGTTCCAACTCAGCCTTGCCTCTTTTTGGAAGGTATGTCATCCTAGCAAGACGTATCCCCCCAAAAAAGCTTGAGCAGGAACCCCAAAACAGGTCTTCCCCTCTCCCCACCACCAAACCATGCCCTCTTATCTCTAACCCATGACCTCACAATGTCCCGTATTGGCTGGGTACGAGCTGGTGGTGCCTGGGCCTTGCGCGTGCATATGTCTGAAATCTCCCTGCTTTTCATGCATCTGTCGTGGACTAGAAACTTTGCCTGTACTGCCTGCCGTCCGTTTCTGGCTTTTCATGAGCTGTTAGTCTGATTTCCCACTCCCTTAAGGTCTGGGCTTTACTTAGTACTGGGCTTTGCGTTCTTTTCAACCCAATTCTTTAATTGCCTTGGCTTCCTACCGCATTACTTGCCATTTCCTGCCGCGGCGACTTGTTCCTGCTGAGCCTTTTTTCAGGCCTGCCATTCTATTGTTTCCCCCAGTGGCTTAATATGGCCACCGATGTTCTCACTTATGGGCTCTAGTGTCCCTTTCTTTTCCCTTGGGCCTCTCTGGCCCATTTACTTCCTCTGGACTTCCTCAGCCCATTTACTAACTCTGCATCCCATGGGCTTTTACAAACTTAATTGGGCTTCCCTGGCCCAATTTCCTCATTCTCATCCTTGGGGTTTATGGGCTTGCCATTATCCCCTACTTTCTTTGTTTACATTGCTTTGGGCCTACCGCGGCCCATTCTCACTTTTCCATACCATATACTGCCCATGGGTGCTATTTTCTCTCTTTCCGGGCCTTTTAGGCCCACTTACTTCCTCAAGACCCATTTGTTTATATTAAGGGCCTGTAATCCATTATTCCTGCCGCTTGGGCCTAATGGTTTTACTTAGTCTGCCGCTTCTCTGCTGCCAGTATTCCTGGGTTGGGCTGCCTTCTGTCTATTTCAAAAAATGACCCTCAACATTTAGCCCCCTGAACATATGGAGCGTTCCTGCGGTCCATATGTGAATAAAAGACCTTTCTGTCCTTTCTGTTTCCCTTCTTTCTTTTCCTCCGCGGGCTTTTTGAAACTGTGGACCCCTTCATATATACATATATTTCTTTTCCTGCCGTGAACAGTGGTGACTCTTCGAATTTCCCAGAATGGCAGTTATCCTGAGACACAACTGCCGCTTCATTAATTTCATTCTTCTTTTGATGGCTGATCAGTCGCCTTCCTTCAGGCCGATATTAATGACTCAGGTATTTAAGAAGAGAGTGCCTTCGAAAATCAAACACAAATACCTTCTTTTCCAAAACATTGTATCTATCCCTCTTCCTTTACCGTCTTCTTCTCTTCGAACACCCATACCCCTTTTACTTCAATCGAACCATCGCACAAAGGCGCCGATGAAAAGTCAAAGTTCTTCCCGCCGCAAAAGGAAAGAAAAAGTTTCTGATCCTCCCGCCGGACAAGAAATGGGTGAGGAGGCCATGTACTCCGAATCCGATCATTCCGATGAGGAAGATGCGCTGCACGACCTAGATAGTGAGTGCGCCCCTCTGATCGATCCTTGGTATAATGCCTATCCTCACTTCCCCGAGGTTCCCGACGATTATGTGTTGCCGCCACTAGGCTGTGTGTGGATCTCCATGTGCAGACGGAACCCCAATATTTCTTGGGCTCCGGTGTCTTCCTCCATTTCCGATTTGGTCATCCGTCAGGGGGTCTCTCTTCCTGTGCCGATTCATTTCGAGTTTGGGTCAGGAACGGCCTTGGGTTGGAAGGAGTGGGTTGACCGAGAGTTATTCGATATGGTCTTTATGGGTTTGCTGCAGCAGACCGGCGTTCTAAAGACCATCGTTTTATCCCGGAGTCTTTCTAATTTCTGAGACCTCTATAACCTCTGTCACTTGGTCTGCCGGTGGTGCGCCACCACCCACACATTCATCTTCTCTTGCGGCAAACTGACCGTGAGTCTTGAGGATGTGGCCAACCAACTACTCCTGCCAATCCTTGGTGATGCGGATCCTGCCACCATAGAGCTTTCTTCGGAGGAAGAAGCCATTGAGGCCGAGTTGAGAAAGAGAATGACCAGGAATGCTAAGTTATCATACTGGGTTAGTTCTTCCTCTAAGTCTTCTGTTGCCGCCCACCGTGCGGCCATTGTTGCTTTTTGGCTTTGCAAGTTTGTTTTTGGTTTGCACCATCATTACGCCGTCAAGCCTTTGTACTTCCGTTTGGCTATTAAAATATCTGCCGGAGTGAGTCTGCCGCTGGCCCCCATGTTCTTGGGGCATTTGTATGTTCAACTGGACATCCTGCGGAGTGATGAGAGCCAGGCGGGCTCCTTCCACATTGTCACTTCCTCTGTTCACAGCACCATCCTACAGCAATTGTTGTTTGAGCGCAGTGCCCAATACTTGGCGAAATGTAGGCCCGTTCGTTTCGCGAAGGAGAAGTACCAATCATGTCCGCAAGTGATCACTGACTTCTGTGGCAGGTTTGAATCCGATTTCCCTTTAGCTTTTCCTTGGTCTGGTTTGAAGCCCATCGGTCACTTAGTCATTGAGTCCTTTGACAGTGGTACCGATTTTACTTGGAGAGCTTATAAAAACTTAGGTAGGAGTTACACATGTATTGATTCTGCTATGGGTTCGTTTACTGATACCATTGGGACCACCACCCCTTTGGCCAGTTTTGATGAGATGGGGATCACCTATTTGGCGGCCACCAATGTTGGATGGCTGCCATACTTGGCCGATGAGGGTATCAGATTTGTTCACTATCCTGCCAACCGGGTGAGGAGGTAGTTTGGGCTGGACCAGGACATCCCTGATGACTTTTCCTATCTCATGGAATCTCCTACTTCAGTTCGGGTTTTGACTTTTGGAAACAACACTTCAGTGCAGTTACCGTTCCTGGCTCGTTGAGAGAGGGTCTTTGCACTCTTGCCATGCATGGCTATTGGCAGGCTGTGATGACCTCGTTTGGGCAAGAGTTGGTAGGTAGTCGTGGCTTTTCCCTTATCCCTCCTGATGGGCTAAGTATGCTTGTCTTTCCCAACCCTCGGTTGCTCCTGCCTTCCAAATCAGTTTTAGCTTATGCCAGGAAACAGAGCCGTTCTGCCATCTTCGAGTGGGACGAGGAGAAGAAAGGATGGTGTTGGCTCACGGGTGATTTTCCCCCGGGTTGGGAGAAGAAAGTTAAGGTAACCAATATTCCTGCGCCGACCAAGAAAACTCCTGCCAAGCACAAATCCGCAAGCAAGCCTAAGTCTGCTGCTCCACAGCCAGCCATAGGTGCTCCCCTCTCTAGCAGGACACGGGTTAGCAAGAGGAAAACAACTCCCCACCCTACGTCTACCACTGAGCGAAGGGTACGTTATGTTAGAAAAATTTTGCCTTGTCTTCTGTGTTTTGACTTTAACTTTCCTGTGGCTAACCCATGCCATGCCTACTGATTTCTTTTTTTAACGCTGCCTCTTGTCCCCCTTTTTCTTTACAGTCTAAGCATAAGGAGGATAAGTCAACCGCCCATCCCATTGAGCTTGATGAGCCAGAATTTTAGGTAATCTCCACTACCTTCCTCTTTCCTCCTCTTTTTTTTTTCTTTTTTTTACACATATTTCACCTGCCACGTGTCTTCATTTGTCTTGATCAGCTGTAGGTTCCTTTATTCTTTACCACATGTGTATATATGCATTTCTTTTTTTCTTTTGCCTTCCAAGATCAGCCCGAGCCCTTTTCCATCTATCGTCCCACAGTCGAGGAGCTGTCTGCCTCCATGGGCACACCCGTGGTGGGTTTTTTTAATGGGGCTGGTGAAACTTTTCAGACGCCCGTTACTTCTGCCGCTGCACATGGGATTCTTGCTGAGGCTCTTAGCCCTCCCACCAGATCGGTACCCAGAGGAGAGGGTACTCACACTGAGGGGCTTAGCAAGACCACTCCATTTCCGGCCGAGATGCCTACTCCTCCAAAGGAAGTTATTCCTCCTATCATAACTCAGACCGAGGCTGTTTCACCCGTCGCTCCTCTTGTCATTTCTACTAGTTATCCTTTTGCGACTTTGTCTCAGGCCGCGAAGGACGGTTCTTCCTTGGTAGTTACTCCTTCTTCCATTCCCAGTTCGGCCACTCACGAGTCCGATGTTGATTTGTCCTCCAAGGAGTCTAAGGATATTCTTAAGGATCTTGATGATGAGCCCGTCCTACCGAGGAGGATTTCTGAGTCCGAGGAAGAAGAAGGTGCTCCACCCGAGGCTGGATTCATGGGTATGTCCCCTCTCCCTTTTTCATTAAGTTCACTTTTCGTTCTTTATTTACTGGGCCCACTCTTCTCTTCTTTTCATTTGCATGTCTATTTTCTCTGTTTGCAAAGACCTTTGAAGGGCTAGGCATTGCAGCAAGCGTAGGGGTGCCTGCAGCAGCTACTCCTGTCGCACCCATAGCACCCATTCCTGTTGTATTTTCTGTACCAGCTTCTACCATATTTACAGCGTCGGTTTCTGCCATTCCTTCTGTGCTTGCTTTGGTTCTTCCCACAGCCCCCATTGTTACCGGTCCTGGTAAGCTTTCTTTCCCCTTGTCTATTTTTCATTTACTCCCTGTGGGTTTGTTTCTTTCCTCTTTTCTCTTTTAGTTCCTCGTCTCATGCCTTGTGTTTTCCTTGGCAGGGCCACTTCCTATAGTCCCACCTCAGTTTGAAGTAGGCAGCAGTTCCGCCACCCTTCCAGATCCTGTGGGCGAGGCTGTTGCCTTTTTCGCACGCTTTGACCAGCCTGAAGTTAATGACCTTGATCCTACAGCTTTTTGGGGCTTTGGGCCTTCTTACGTGGACTTTCATGGCTTTAGAATCCCTGAGGACTGTGCTTCTCATTTGGTGATGGTCTATAACAACCGTGGGGACTTCATGCAGAGCTTCCAACTTGGCCGATCCGCTAGAGAGCATTTTTTGAAGATGTTGGTGAGTGTGTTGAATGACATCGAGCATAGCTTTGTTGACACCGTCTCTACCGAGAGGATCCTGCAGTGGAGGGCTGCGGTGCAGGAGCTTGTCAGCGTCGGCTTTGCTGTGGAGTTCATTTTGGATTACCTTTGAGAGATTGCCCAAGTCGTTTTCATGAGGAGGGTCCGGCCCACTGTTGATGCTATTGACTCGCGCTTTGAGATCCTGAGAAAGAAGGTGGCAGACTTGGAGGGCCATCGCGAGCGTCTCATTTCCGGACTTTGTTGATGATGATGCAGTTTCTTCCTTGTTTTGTTGTTTCTTTTTCCTTATGACTCTATCTAGTACATTATGCTTTCTTATAGCACCTATTTGGCTAGTTTGCCATGGTTTGGGTTTGTAACTTAACTTTATAATGCTACACTTTACTACTGCTTTCACCTTTGCTATGACATATGATGATAATACTTAGTGCTTTTCATTACATCCTCCTGAAAGCAAGTTACAATTTCGTGTAGTGACATAGTCACTTGAAAGATGGAAAGGTAAAAGGAAACATAAAGGTTTTTTTTTTTCAACAAAACAAATGAAAAAGAGACAATCATATGAGTTTTCTCCTTAGGCATAATATCGTTTCAACCATTTCCCGTTGATGGGATCCATTAAGTCTTTGCCATCCATCTGAGTCAAACGGTAGTACCAGCTTGGGTATGCCTCCCTTATCATAAAGGGTCCTTCCCACTTTGGTGCAAACTTAGACGGTCCTGCCAGGCCTCTTCTAACATAGTCTGCCACTTTTAGAACAAGCTGTCCTTCCACGAACACTCTCTCTCTAGTCATCCTACCATAGGCCTCAGTCATTTTTTGCCTATATCTGCGGCTGCGTTCCTGGGCCTTTTCTCTTTTTACATCAAGTCCCTCTAGGTTTTCACACCTTTCTACCGCAAAGACTTCTTCTTCCCTTCCTCTTTCTTGCATCTGCATGACCCTTAGGGATGGGGTCATTATCTCTATTGGGCTCACCACTTCAGTCCCATAGACCAAGGAAAAAGGTGAAAAACCTGTGGCTGACTTAGGCGAATTTCTGTAAGCCCAAAGAGCATCTGGCAGGTGCATTGCCCATCCTCCCGTATACTTTTGGCTCATTTTACTGATAATTTTTATAAGGGTTTTGTTCGCTGCCTCCGCTTGCCCATTCCCTTGAGGGTAATAAGGTGATGACCGGTGGTGCTTGACTTGGTAGAATTCTAGCATCTTCCTTACTTCATTGTTGACAAAAGGTGTGCTATTGTCACTGATGATTCTGTGGGGTACCCCGAACCTCACGATTATGTTTTCCTTGATAAAGTTCGCCACTGCTCCTCTGGTGGCTTTGCGAAGTGGTACTGCCTCTGCCCATTTAGTAAAATATTCTGTAGCCACCAATATCCATATATATTCTCGTGATGTTGGGTTAACTGGTCCTACCAAATCAAGCCCCCAAGTGTGGAAGGGCCATGGGATCACCATGCTGTGCAAATTTTGCAGATGGGTGTGAATTAAGTTGGCCTGTACTTAGCAACTGTGGCACTTTTTTACAAATTTTGCCGCATCCTTCTTCATGGTAGGCCAGTAGTAGCCCATTTGCAGCAGCCACCTGTAAAGTCTTCTATTTCCTTGGTGTTCCCCGCATTCTCTTGAGTGCACTTCTTTCACCATATCTCCTGCTTCTTCAAGACCCAGACACCTCAAGGGGTCCCCATCATACCCCTTTTTGAAAAGGACTATATTGTGCATGAAGTAGCGTGTCACCAACCTCTTGAGTTTATATTTTTTGCTGTGCTTCTGCGGCAGGATGCCTTCTGTCAGGTACTGTATAAATGGGCTTCTCCAGTCTTCGCAGATGAACACAACGTAACTTTCTTCTCTGTCTGCCGCAAGTTGGCAGGCCCCACACTGAGTTTGGACATGGTCCGCATCTTTACCCATGTTTGGCTAATAAAAGCCTGCCCTTTGAAGTCTGCGGTAAAGGCTGACCTCTCCGCAGGTTCCGCATGTTTTGTCGTGTACTTCTTTCAACTTTCTCTGGGCTTCCTCTAGTCTTACACATCTGGCCAAAACCCCCACCTGGCATCCTGCGGTACACTTCCCCCTTCATTAGTGCGTAGTCTTTTAGCACCTTAAGTCTTGCGGCATCATCTTCATTCATCAAGGCTTCCTTTATGGGAATCTGCTAGTCCCCGTCGCATTGTTCCTCCCGAAATTTCTCCCTTAATGTATCAATTATCGATTCTCTCCTTTTGCTGACCTCTACTCTGGTGCTATCTCCTTCGAACATTATTTGTGAGCCTAGCGCGGCTAACGCGTCTGCAAACCGATTTTCATTCCTGGAAGCGTGCTTTATTTCAAAAGTTGAAAACTTTTCCTCTATTTTCTGGGCTATTGCTCTATATGGGGTTAGGCTAGATTCTTTCAAGGAGAAGCTCTCGTTGGCCTAGTAGACCCCCAAATTCGAATCACCTAATACCCTTAAGTGTTTGACTCCCATTTTGAGAGTCGTGGCCAGCCCGGTTAGATAGGCTTCGTATTCTGCGGTATTGTTTGAGCAGGGGAATTCCAATTTGAACGACAATGCTACCGTTTCATCTTATTCATGGTACAAAACTACTCCCACCCCTCTAGATTGGGTGGTAGAAGACCCATCAAATTTCATTACCCATTGCTCTTCGGCTTCTTCTGCCATGGCCACTTCCCCTGGAATTTCATCATCCAGTGGGAACTCTTCCTCGCCTGGAAATTGGGCCAATAAGTCTGCTATAGCCTGGCTTTTCACCGCCCTGGGTGTCCCCATTCTTAAATCATGTTGCAACAATTGTAGCAACCATTGGGATATCCTGCCAGAGAGGATCGGTTACTGCAGTAAAGCTTTGATGGCATGGGATTTGGTCATCAGCCATACTTCGTAGGCCAAGAAATAATGGCACAACCTCTGTGAAGCATATACAATGGCTAAACACGCCCTCTTTGCCCTTGGGTAACGGGTTTCTGCATCTTTCAAGGCGCGGTTAATATAATATACTGGTTGCTCAATGGCACCCCCATCCTCTTGGGCAATCAACACACCAATGGCATATGAATTGGTGGCCAAGTGGAGCAACAGTGGCTTCTTATGAATCGGGGCCTGCACTGTGGGGAGGTTCATTATGATCTGCTATAGCCTTTTGAAGGCTGCCTGCTGCGATTCCCCCCACTCAAAATCCTGCCCTTTCCTGAGCCGCTTGGTGAAAGCAGAGGTGATTGATGCCAACTCAGGGATAAATCTTCAGATGTACGAGACTTTCCCCAAGAAGCTCTTTAATTCTTTTACCATACTTGGAGGTCTCATGGTCGCAATGGCCGTAGCTTTGGCCGGGTCCACATCTATTCCCCTGCTATGAACTAAGAAGCCTAGGAACTTCCCAGAGGACACTCCGAATGTGCATTTGAGAGGGTTCATTCTCAGTTTGAAGGCTCTACACCTCTCAAATACTCTCCCCAACACTTGGAAGTGTTCCTCTATCTTCCTTGTTTTTACTACTTTGTCATCTACGTATTCCTCCAGTTCACAATGCATCATGTCGTGAAATATGGCCGTCATCGCCCGCTGATAAGTGGCACCTGCATTTTTCAATCCGAAGGGCATTACAGTGTAGTAGAAGTTGCCTATGGGTGTTCTGAAAGCGATTTTCTCTGCATCTCTTGGCGCCATCCTGATTTGGTTGTACCTGCTGAACCCATCCATAAATGAAAACATGGCACTTCCTGCAGCAGAATCTATCAGTAAATCCATGTTTGGTAAGAGAAACTCATCCTTTGGACAGGCTTTGTTGAAATTTTTGAAATCTACACAACATCTTATCTGGCTGTTCTTCTTCTTCACGGGCACGATGTTGGATAGCCATCGTGGGTGTTGGATAGGCTTGATGAATCCTACGGTAAGAAATTTCTGCACTTCTTTGATTATTTGCCCTTCTATCTCCATGTGGAATGTCCTGGTAGGCTGGGCTATTGGCCTGGCCTCTGGGTCCACATTCAACGTGTGTGCAACTAGCCTAGGGTCTAACCTCAGCATTTCATTGTATTCCCATGCGAAGACATCTTTGAATTCTTTCAAGAGCAGCATCAGTTCTGCTTTTTCCTTTTCTATCAGACTTGCACTAATTAAGATAGGTCTTGGTCCCTGTGAAACAGATCCCAAGTCAACTTTTTCCATTTCTTCTTCTGCCACAACCTGTACTTCCTTTTCTGCCACAACTTCCTCATTCTCCTTTCCATTACTTTCTTCGTCTGACTTTTCTTGAACCATGCAACATGCCAAGTTCTTGTGCTGCCACTCCTGGGTGGGGCCCTCCTGCATTTTACTCGTGGGCCCCTCGTGCCTTCATAATTTATACACAATCCTACCGTCAGGACCTCAGATCCTGACGCAGTGAGGTGTATCCTCCGATCCTGCGGTAGGCGCTTCCTTCCTCTTCCTTTTTCGGGCTAGCAACTCCCTCAGGTCGAGCTCGGGATCATCTTGGATGTCTCTCCATTTAGGCACGAAGGTACCTTGTGGTCTTGATACTGAACTTTCCTCGGATGGAGCCCATTGATCGTAGAACATGGTTTCTACTAAATGAGCTTCAGCCTGCTCAAATGGTGAGTGGTTCTCTGCTATGCATATCATTCTGTCGTTCATCTGTCCTTTCACACATTGGTGGTATGTGGATGGAACTAGCCTGTGTTTATGTAACCATGGTCGCCCCAAGAGCACGTGGTACGAGACTTCCGTTTTTACCACGTGGAACCGAGCTAAAAAAGTTATGGGTCCCACTTTTAACCACAACTGGATATGGCTTGCAGTGTACTCTCCCCTGCCACCAAATCCTGTTACTTCCATTGGGCACCCTTGGATCTTTCTTTTTGAAATCCCCACAGCTTGTAGAGTGCTTAACAGAATGAGGTTTACGGAAGCACCTGTATCTACTAAAGCTCTCTATATGGGGATTTGATTTATGGATGCTGCCAGGTAGAGAGGTCTCCTGTGGCCTGGGTACCCCATTTCCATATCTTTATCACTGAAGGTGATTTCGGTTGATTCCTGTAAGAGAGCCCTGTTATCCTGAACTTCTGCTAATAAACATTCTACTCCTGCCTTAGAGGCAATGCTTACCAGAGCCTCCGTGGCTACTTTTCTTTCTTTTGTTGTGAGGCTCAGCTGGTCAAATAAGTTTTTGAATTTGGAGTTCTGCTGTAAAGTAGTAATCGCTGCGGCAAGTAGGGCTGGATCTTCTTCTTCGTCCTCCCCTGGATCCGTACAAATCACTACTACTGCTACACCTTTCCCTTTATGATTTGGGAGTGGGTTTCTTTGAACTTCTTGTTGGGATAACTCTAGAGTCCTTTCTTTGATTCTGCGGTGCACTAGCCTACAGATCGCCCAACATTCTGCGGTAGGATGTTGCACGTAGTTGTGCAAACGGCAGAAGTGTGGGTCCCTCCGCTCTTCTTCTGTGGGTTCTCTAACGACTTGATTAGGTTTGAAAATTCCATATGCTATCCATTTGTCTAGCAGTACGTCTAGCTCCTTTGCGGTGCATGGTATTGGCGGGGGAGTATCGTACTCTCTCCCATCGGTCTTTCTCCTCCGCTCACCGATGGACATTGCCATAGCTTGTAGGGCACCTCTTTTATCCGTGCTTGGCTTTACAGACTGGGCAGTTTTTCTCGCCTTTTGCAATAACTGCGTATACTGGGAGATTTCGAGGTTTTCTAGAACTGCCCTGTACTCCTTGATCATATTCGTCATACACATCTCTACCAGCATCCTTTCTTCACAATGGTTATAGCAGTCGAGTGCTATGTCCCTAAATCTCTTGATGTACTCCATCAAGTCTTCACCATTCCTCTGTTTGGTTGCTTACAAAGTTGCAAGTGTCACTGTTTCCTCTAGGTGAAAGTATTTGGTACAAAATACATCCACCATATCATCCCACGTTGGGATCGATCCTGGCTTTAAGCCGATGTACCAGGTGTAGGCCCAGTCACATAGTGATTTAGAAAATTCCTGAAGACATAAATCTTCGTCTGCAGCATAAGGGCCGAGCGTATCAATGAACTTGCTTACGTGCTCAACAACACTTCCCTTCCTGCCATCATATTGTACAAAAACTCACGGTTCGTACCTCTCGGGGTATGGTTTACTGAGTACCCTTAGCGGGTATGGAGGTCTTCATGCGTAGAATCTCTCGTTGGGTGCTCTGGCTCTCTCTTGCTCCAAGAAAGCCGCTACTTCTGCCATAGTAATAAAACGTTGATCCGTATTCTGTGGGACACCTCCTACTGGTGTCTCTTCCTTGTCTATCGCATGTTCTGGATCATGCTGGCTTCCTTTTTCTTTCATTCTGTCTGTTTTTAGCTGACGGGTTTCTTCCATCATATGTTGCTGCGAATGCTGTAGAGCCTGCAACACTTCCACAAAGGTGTTGGCGTTGTCTGCGAGGATCCTTGGAGGAGGTTGGGGTCCAGCCCCCATCTTGTTGGCACCTTCCACCTGGTTAAGCAGCTGTTGGTGAGGCATCGTTGGCCTAGACTCTGCTTGTGAGGGCACGACACTCATGTTTCATGTCGTCCTGGACTTTGGAGGCATTTGTTTGCGAGGGCTCTTGTCCCCGAACTATTTCTCAACTCCCTAGTGGAGTCACCAATTTAATGTGGGGGCCTTTTTTTACTATGTTGGGTTGGGCTGCCCCTTTATGATTATAGGCCCAAGTGTTCTGGGTTGCGAGAGTCGAGACCGGTTCAACTGTAACTCAACTTAGCTAGCTTGTGTGCAAACTATGCCTCGTTTGCCAGGAGAGTGCTTGTAGCAGGCAGAGCTGTTTCAGGGAGGCTTGCGGCAGACAGATACAATTGATAAAACAGAACCGTGTATTTTAGAAGGACCAGATAGTTATTTTAATAGGAAATGACCAAATGATCCATAATCACAATGATATTAACAACTTTCACAAATGAAGTAGTAAGGGCAAATGGTAATAAAGATAAATCAACAGATAAAGGAAATAAGTTCAGTTCGGTCCGCAGGAGCAAGGCCAAAGAGGAAGAATGCCTCTTCTCAACACGATTAACCTCCGAGGAAAAGAATTCTTGCTGTGAAAATTAATGGGTTTGAGGGAGGCAGACTTGAATGGACAATGCCCAGGACGATTATAGAAGAGAGCAGAGATTTGAGAGGGAGAGAAGGGAAGGGGCTTATCGGTGCATGCCACTAACTCTTGCTCTTTTTCTCTCTATCTTTCTCTCTTTTTTTTCTTCTCTCTCTTTCTTTTCCTCGAGTTCTCTCTTCTTTTTCTCTCTTAGTCTTTCCTTAGTGATTTCCACAATCGTGGTTTTTAGTGTTGTGCTTCCCCTGTTTTCCTAAGTATGCCTCAGAGTCCTTGTTACGTTGTATTGTATTGCGTTGTTGTCCCCGTGTACACGGCAGAGGCTTCCTTCTTATAGTGCCTGCCGTGACCGGATTTTACTATTCTACCCCTTAACCACCTTTGTCTGGTCTGGGTGTACTTGCCGACCATCATTGTTTTGTCTGTGAGTCCCCTATTATAGACAAAGACAACTATTTTGTCTGGTAGTCTACTGTGGCACCTCTTCCTGCCGCGGTGATGTTTCTCTCTCTTTATCCCTCATGGCATGCACCTAGTAGTTCCAACTCAGCCTTGCTCTTTTTGGGAGGTATGTCATCCCAGCAGGATGTATCCCCTAAAAGAGCTTGAGCAGAAACCTCAAAACAAGTCTTCTCCTTTCCCCACCGCCAAACTATGCCCTTTTACCTCTGACCCATGACCTCACCATGTCCTGTATTGGCTGGGTACAGGCTGGTGGTGCCTGGGCCTTGCGCGTGCATATGTCTGAAATCTGCCTGCTGTTCATGCATTTGCCATGGACTGGAGACTTTGCCTGTACTGCCTGCCGTTCGTTTCTGGCTTTTCATGAGTTGCTACTCTGATTTCCCACTCCCTTAGGGTTTGGGCTTTACTCAGTACTGGGCTTTGCGTTCTTTTCTACCCAATTCTTTAATTGCCTTGGCTTCCTACCGCATTACTTGGCATTTCCTGCCGCGGCGACTTGTTCCTGCTAGGCCTCTTTTCAGGCCTGCCGTTCCATTCTTTCCCCCAGTGGCTTAATATGGCCACCGATGTTCTCACTTAGGCTCCAGTGTCCCTTTCTTTTCCCTTAGGCATCTCCGGCCCATTTACTTCCTTTGGACTTCCTCGGCCCATTTACTAACTCCGCATCCTATGGGTTTTTACTAACTTAATTGGGCTTCCCTGGCCCAATTTCCTCATTCTCATCCTTGGGGTTCATGGGCTTGCCATTATCCCATACTTTCTTTGTTTACATTGCTTTGGGCCTGCCGCGGCCTATTCTCACTTTTTCATACCATATATTGCCCATGGGTGCTATTTTCTCTCTTTTCGAGCCTTTTAGACCCACTTACTTCCTCAAGACCCATTTGTTTATATTAAGGGCCTGTGATCCATTATTCCTGCCGCTTGGGCCTAATGGTTTTACTTAGTTTGCCGCTTTTCTGCTGCCCGTATTGCTAGGTTGGGCTGCCTTCTGTCTATTTCAAAAAATGACCCTCAACAAAGTGCAAGAGGTGAAAATGCTAAATTGAAATGGGAAGAGTTTTGTGTGTAAATGCGAGGGAGGAAAAATTTTGAAACATTGAATCAAATGAAATAAAGAATATTTATTTATTTTAATTAAAAAAGTCTTGAAACATTGAACCAAATGAAAAAAAAGAAAAAGAAAAAAAAGTCAATATTTAATTTATTCTTATCTCCAATGTGAAACTTGAGATTCTTTCAATTTTCTTTACAAAAAATGTGTCACATGACAGAATCTCATGTGTGCGTGTGTCTATATATATATATATATATATATATTGATTGATTGATTTGCATATGCATGCTATTCTCTTCATATTTGTTAAGTTATGAATAATCAAGGGGCATCAAAGAATACTTTTCTAGGGAATTAGCTTAGGTTGGGTTTGGATTTAGATATAGATTTGAATTTGAATTTTAGAGTGGTGGATTTGAAACGTCTTAATTCTAAATTTATAAATATTGAAGTATGTCTTATGAGTTTCTAAAATTCTATAGGTTTATAAGTTATTTCAAATTCAAGAACTTTAAGATTTAAAATTCTTGGTGGATTGTCAAATCTAAATATTTGAATTTTTGTTAGTGCAAACACAATAATAATGGAAATAATACAAAGAGAAATTGAATAATACTTCTAAATATTATTAATTTGAGATTAGAAAATACATAACACTATTTGGATTGAGGCGTGATACTCGCTCTCTTTAAGGAGATTTAAGCTCTTGATTGGCTAAACTTTGTAACCAGTGTAAGCCTAATATTTGAATCAATACATATTAGCCCATTAATCACTACAATTAAAAAGAATAAAATAATCTCTCTCATTTTCAATATAGAATTAAACATTTTCACTAACTCCTCATCTTCTATATTAATTCCCACATTTTTACATTTATGTTGTAATATAAATTAATTTTAATTAATTAATATTAAAATGCTCAAACACTTTTTTTTAACTATCCAAGCAAGATACTTAGATTTTAATCACCTAAATCCAAATTCATGTGTCAAAATCCTACTATCCAAACACGAGTATTCAATATGTTACTTTTGTTATGGTATTAAAATCCATTAATAACTTTAAATTGAATTTTGAAGGTATACATTTTAGCCGAGAGTCTTTGGTGTGATGGTTAGTATTACTTTTCCAACTTTTATTGATCGGTAGTTGAAGTTATGGTTCGGTTAATGAATGTCAAAGTGTATCGGTTAATGTTTGGTTTTTTATTGCAATCAATCAGTTATTTTAAAAAATTCAATTAAAGAGTTTGTTTGTTTATTACTTTTTCTACTACTTAATACAACGAGACCTGCTTGATTCTTCCTTGTAACATATGCACTTCTACACCCGTTAACAAAAGGCTTGAAAAGCTATTAGAGTTATCTCATGTTTATTAAATGCTTATAATCTTAGGTGTATCTTGTGGGGTTGGATTGGTATGAATCTAAGGCCCAAATAAAGACCTTGAATTGAGTACGTTGTTAACTCCATATCAGTATCATGTCACAAATTCAATTTCGTTAAAATTAATTTCCACAACTGCTATTCAATGATTAGAATTTAGAAAGACTATAATAAATAGTAAAAGGTATAGTAAATTCAGAGAATAGCTTAGAATGACGTGAGAATGATGAAGTGGAGTTAAGCTACAAACACGATAAATTGGTGATGTGGTATCCCACTAGTTATTGGCACGCCCACCTTTAAATCCAATCTCTCTAGTGCTTGAAAATTGCCAGTGTGAAATGTGAGTACTTCTCAAATCTCAACCAAGTGCAGCGTAAAGCGCCTTGCTGGGGACAATTACTTTGAACATCATGAATTATTCGATCTTGCAAACATTTGTGGACAATACATGTGAACCAAAGAAGTTTAAGTGCACTACTTCTCAAAATTCTTACATACAATTACTATATAGGATGATAATTAGAGATGCAGAGCTTTTAACTCTAAATGTTTCCGTTAGAAACACCTATAAATACCAATTAATCAAATAAAAACCTTCTAAAGGATACTTTATATTTGTGGTTAGGATCTAAATTTTAAAGTAGAAAATTCCATATACTTGAGATACAAGCCTAACACAAGAAATGTTGCTATTTGTGAAGGCCAAATGACATTACAGATAGTCAAACTCCGTCACAAAAATTGTATTTGCAAATTGCAATATCCTATATTAATGTGTTTTTAGATTCTTAAATTGTGCCAACCCTTTCCATTCTGTTACATAGAGTCAAGGCATCATCATTATGATCTATGACAATACTCGATGCCTACCTGTGAGTGATCAAGTGCCCACAAAGCACCAACTACGCAATGGTGAGGGCCAGTAGAGTCAAGTCAATCTACATAAGTTGCCTCATTCCTCTTTTCCAACTTCAAACCATTTAAAATGATGCTGTAAATGACAGAATTTATATAATCCTACCATTTACATCCCATCAAATACTATTTTTATTTTTGGATATTATATACGCAAACAAAAATTTTCGATTCATTAGAAACTATAAAAATTCCATAGATAGTAACCAAAATTGAGTGATGAAGCTCAACCATTAAACTCATGCCCATTCATAAATTGAATACTTTCTTTCCCAAATTCAACACCTACAAAAAAAAGCCAAAAATTTATTATTGGGTCTCTAAACTTTAGTTCATGACAATTCTAATCCCTGAAATTTAAAATGATCGTCTTTTAGTCCCTACAAACTTATGCTGATTGCTTTTAATTTCTAAAAAACTTAAAATGATTGAATTTAGTTTCTAACCAACTGTAAGTTTGCTTTTTGTCCCTGGTGTGTCTAATAGAATAGAGTGATAACATGTTAATTTTTAGTTTGCCAATGTCATGTAAGGAACTAAAAGTTATCACTAATTAAAATCACTTATGGACTAAACTATAGGTATCAACAATATCTTGAAGCCAAAAGACAAAGCAAAGAATAATATGGAAGATTTTCTCTTAAATTACTCAAATGAGATTCTTGTAGTGCGTTTGGGTAAGGGATTTTTAGGTGGAATTTGCCGCATGATAGAATTTGAAATTGTGTCAAAAAAAATTTCTTTGTTTGGATGAAGCATAGGGAGGAACTTCAAAATTTAACGGGGGAATTTTAGATAGAATTTGAGAGCTTAAAATTATGCCACAAATTTATCTGCCCATTGACACATTATTTCTAAATTTCCTCCAAGCTCTTTTGCTAATTAACTATCACAGATTCACAGCCAAGAACCAATCATCATTTCTAAAATATCCACCAGAGACATCAACCTTGAAATTGTGATAACATGGGGAGGCTACACCCACCCATCCACCGAGTCAACAAACTCGAAAGCGTCCAATTTGTTACTCTCCAGACTTAGCACAAAGCCACAAACATTGCCTCGCTCAACTCTTTGAGGTGGGCATGTTGCTTGATGAAGTGGACACAGCCACTACAGTGGTAATTATAAAAGAAATTTGATTAATTGGTACTCAGCCCAAGAATGCAAATTAAGTGGGATATCACAGTGATGACGTCGAGCCAAACCCAACAAAACTCTGTAGTCTGTATAGCACCCCAAGTGACTGATATATATTTGGAATTTGCGTAAATATAGAAAAGTTGATTGATGTGCTAATTCACATAGCTTTCTCAAATCATTGTTAAACGTGGTTTATGGGTGATTATGCGTATCATAACAAATAAAAAGTACTTCATTTTATTTAAATGATTGTCAAGATGCGATATACTCTTAAGACCTTCACGTAGAAGACTGGTTGTCTTGAGTTTTGACTATGATTTTATAAAATGTGTCAATTGTGAAATTGATGACTTAGAATTTAGTAATACATGCGATAGTATTTAGAATGAGAGAGGACCTTATTATTCTCAACACATACATCAATACTTTCTAAAAACTTTAATTTATATGCTTGTTATTACTTCGTGGTCCGATCCACTAACATGAAAAATGTGGAAATATGCTCACTATGGGACTTCACAACGACCTCAAACCACTATCAAAGATTTGTCAAATACTTCTAATCTCCATCACTAAAGAATCATGATGAATTGTGAAGGTTAGAATCCACTAACAAGAGGAAGAGTGTATAAAATATTGGCTTCATATTTACAACTACTATAAAACAAGAATCAAAGTTCTCTAATCTCACCATTGCTTCTAATCCATCTCTTTCTTCCTTATCAAAATGGCAAGCATTTCTCTACTTATTAGACAATTTATCTACACCTCCCTCATCTTCTTTCCATGTCTTCTCTGCGTAAACTCCACAGACACACTATCACCACCACCATCTCCTTCACTGGACTTGAATTTAACCTTTGAAGACATAAGGCTCGCCGTTGTCTACCCAATAATCCAAATATTCAAGAAGACAATCACTGCAGACCCCTTTAACAAAACCAAAACTTGGGTTGGTTCAGACATATGCAACAAGTACGAGGGCTTCTTCTGTGATACCCCACCGGACAATAGTTCCGCCAAGGCCCTCGCCGCCATTGATTTCAATGGCTTTCAGCTTGCAGCCCCTACTCTTGAAGGTTTCATAGACCAACTTCCTGACCTTGCAATCTTCCATGCCAACACCAACAACTTTTCTGGTACTATTTCACCAAAAATCTCAAACCTCCCATATTTCTACGAGCTTGATATAAGTAACAACAGATTTTTTGGGGAATTTCCACAAGCAGTGTTGGGCATGAACAACATATCATTCTTGGACATCCGGTACAATTTCTTTACTGGGACAGTGCCACCACAAGTTTTCATGCAAACCCTAGATGTACTTTTCATTAACAACAACAATTTCAAAAGGCAGCTACTCCCTCAGAACCTTGGCTTCACCTCTGCACTCTACCTCACTTTTGCAAACAACAAATTCACCGGTCCAATCCCACGAAGCATAGGAAATGCTTCATCGACATTGCTCGAAGTGTTATTCTTGAACAACCAATTAACCGGTTGTATTCCCTACGAAATTGGATTGTTACAAAAGGCCACGGTCTTTGATGCCGGAAACAACTTACTGACTGGGTCTTTGCCTTGCTCGCTAGGCTGCTTGGATAGTATTGAGCAGCTGAACTTTGCTGGAAACTTTCTCTATGGAGAGGTGCCTGAGGTGGTGTGTCTACTAGGGAACCTGTTGAATCTTTCACTGTCAGATAACTATTTTACTCATGTTGGACCTGTGTGTAGGAAGCTGATAAAAAAAGGGGTTCTTGATGTAAGGGACAATTGCATTCATGGTCTCCCTGATCAGAAATCTTTGGGGGAGTGCTGGTGGTTCTTCTTCTACTCTAGCTTCTGGCACTGCCAATACCCTTGGTGGTTGAGTACTTATGTTCCTTGTAAAGTTTATCCTCCCCTGAAAAAAGCACCTCCAGTGGGGTCCAAGAGAAGATTGCTGTCTTATGCTGCTCTTGGAAGAGAGAGATTGTGAGGATCAAATGGATTTTGGTTAGAAATTCCTGATTCACCAACCAAAAAGAAGTACTATAAGTTAATGGTATACACTACAGAGTATAGATAAATAATTGTAATACTAGATAAATAAATTGTGGAGCCAGCTAAAAGGTGCTTATTGACTTGCTGCCTGAAGTGAAATGGGCTAATTCTCTTGTTATTTTTGATGAGCTATCAGATCGCTTGGATCCTGCGCTCATGTTTGATTTTTCTAATGTGGTAATCTTTATACTTTTTAAAATGTTACAAGCATATCTATATAACAATATATAATTATATATATAGTTTCTCATGATCATTAGCATATTGATGAAAGTTGACGGAAAGATTTTTGTTAATCTTATTGCGTTAAAAGTAACCAATTAAATTTATTATAAGATTTGAAAACATAATAAACTAAATGTTCAACCATGAATAAAAGAATGAAACAGCAATATTTTTTTTTTTTTTTTTTTTTTGGGATTGAATGAAAGAAACGACATCTAGGATTTTATTATACAAGAGGATCACATTTCATGGACATGAAATACGTAGAGCAAGCCCCCATAATATGAACCATTAGATTAGTGGAGAAGTCTCAAAGTGCAAGTGCACAACCACGATAACATTAACATATATTAACCGATTTTTTTACCCTCCTGGGATAATGCTGACCACATTCGAAACTCATGCTAGAATTTGACAAAAACAAAACGAGGGAAAAGGGGACAAGAGAGAGATTTCTATAAACAACAAAATGGACCATGAAGCAAAAGCATAGGACTTAGGATTATTAGTGGTCCACTAAAATGTCCAAGTAACTTAACTAAATCCACCTTTCATGAAAAATTAGTACTTTTAGTTGTAATATATTAAGTTTTCTGATTAAATTTAAATATATAATTGTATTAAATTTAATTATATTTGAAAAAGAAAACATTGTTTGTATTTCATTAGTCAATACAATCATGTGTTTGATAAACTATATAAAAAAATTTCCATTTCATTTAATTTCAATATCTGTGAATTTCATTTCTGGTACCGAAGGGGTGTTATTTTGTATCTACAAACTACAATACTTGTCACAATATCTCTTCCTTTAATTTATAAATTCATTTCTTAACCAAATTGGCCAAAATCGTAACTAGAAATCGCAACAGGGCTATACACGGCTGCATTATTATTCAAAATTTTGCACACAACTATCAATTATTTTAAAAGTTTAAACTGTTAAAAATAATAAATATAATTATTTAATCATTATTATAACACAATAATTGATATTGTTATTACTTTTGTATAAGCACTCAATTAAAAAATATTTTAATAGATGTATTAATTGTAAAGGACAGGGTGAGACGAAAGTTGGATTTGAAAAGTAGACAACTAAAATAATAAATTAAAAAAAAAGTTTTTTACTTTAAATTGAGAACAAAGTTTACAAAAGCGGATGACAGCTGCAAAGATGGCTTTTGGGCCCAGTCCACTTTTCATTAGGCCTTATCCCCTCTACCTCACTACTCTCACCCACACCACCCCCACAAACCACCCCCCACCCCAAAAAAAAAAAAAAAAAGAAAGAAAGAAAGAAAGTCCCTCACAAAATTAATTCCATTTGGACTCTAATTTCGTATCAAATTAAAAATTCTAGTAAATTCTCGTATAATATAAAAGAGAAATGCTAATGGATGCCCTTAGGACAATAGTTAATAATCTATTTAAAGAAAATTTTTATGGGAAAAGAAATAAAAAGTAATTAATGTTTTGACAGTTTTAAAAAGTAATTAATGTTTTGACATTTTTTTCATTTCTCATAAAAATGGTGTCAAAACTTTTTTAAAATGAATTGTTAACTATTGCCCTAATAACACCCATTTGCATGAACAATATAAACTTAAACAACTTAAATTATTTTATGATCAGGTTAATAAGCTACCATTTATCCTAAAAAGTTAGATAATTAGAAAATTGTGAACTTAATAATTTAATCATTATTCCATTATTTTAACAATCTTCATAACATGTGTTCGAACTTAAAACTACCTACTATGATATCATGGTAAATTAATAATTACCCCAAAAACTTAAGATATTACAAAATAATAAATTTAATCCTTCGAATATGATTCAACATACCATAACTTCTTTTTAAAGCAATCAAGTGTTAAGAGATGTCTAAGCTTAATATATTTGAAAGTTTCTCTGTAACTAGGAAAGTTCCCCACACTCTCCTTAGGCAGTAGAATAGTCGTACCTTCTACGAAGGCTCTTTGTTCTCCATGTACTAAAAATGTTAGTGCGGTGGCTAGTTGGGTTTTCTTCAAGGGAATAGGGAAACACTTTTTTTCTTTCTTTAATTTTTCTACTGCCTAGAATAATTTTAGATAATGGAGGAATTAGCACAGAATTGGATGAATCTATCATTGTCAGAGAGGGAAGGACCAGGATGTCAATTAGAAGAGGTATTCAGCTTGAGAGAACATATCATTGCAGCAAAGTTTCTTACCAAAAGGGCTCTTAACATTGAGGCCATTGCAAAAACTTTTACTCCATTGTGGCGCTCAAGAAGTGGATTCAAGATTAAAAATTTGGGAGATCATGTGATCCTGTTCATTTTTGAAAATGAAATTGAAGTAGAGAAAGTCCTCAATGCTTAGCCATGGTGCTTTGATAAGCACTTGGTAATCATGCAAAAATACGATAAGAGCATGGCCTTAGAAGAACTAAAATTTGAGAAGCCCCGATTCTGGGTTCAGGTGCATGGACTACCCTACAAGTTCATGAATGTTAAGGCGGCCGATAAAATCTGTGAAGTTGTTGGACAAGTGATTCACTCAAATGATCCAGCGGAAACGGAGGGGGATAATTTTATGAGGATCCAAGAGGAGATGGATATATCCTTACCCCTTCGTCATGGTAGGGTGGTATCTATGGAGAATGGCAAAAAATCTTGGGTAACCTTCAAATACGAGCGCCTTCCCAATATTTGCTATTAGTGTGGTAGAATGGATCACTCGGACCGTGATTGTGAGATTTGGCTGGATAGCGAAGGCAGTTTAGCAGAAACACAAAAACAGTTTGGGCCATCACTACGTGCTCCACCATTCTTCCCGTCAAAACGAAGTGTGGTGGCTGTCCCGGGTTTCTACAGTCAGAAACGCACAGCCCAAAAATCACCACCAACAGAGGCCAGACCGGAGAAAGGAAAAGAAATTAATGCTGCTACATGTATCAGGGAGGAGTCTACGGTGGTGCAAAATTTGGAAATATCAGACAAAGAGGTTAATGCGCATTCAAGGGGAAAAACCGTTAACATCATTGCTCCTAATTATTCAGAAAACGGATATGCGGGAATTAATTTCCAAGACCCTATTAATTCTCCACAAAACCCGGGTCAATTAAAATCAGATATTTTAGGGATTAATGATCCCGAAAAATCTGATAATAAGTGCCCATTATTCCCAACGGCACCAATTAGAATTAATCCAATTAATGATCCGGTTAATCCCAACAATAGCATTCAAGGAAGAGAGGCGGCTCCTACAAACCCTAACGCTAATGCACTCAATCAAAACCCTAAGTCACGTGAGGAGCATGAAGTTGCTAGGGTAACAAAAAAAACAGGCACGTGGACTAGGCTAGACAGAGGCAACTTCACGCAGCAAACAATTCAGGCAGTGTTCTTAGGTCCATGCAAACGACCCTTCTCAACAATTGATGATCATTTTGACTTACCTTGCAGCAAGAAACAGGTTTTGAAGAATGAATCCAATTTTTCTACTCAAATGGTGGAAGCTGATACTCAGCCCCGCCAGGAGCAATGAGTTGCCTAGTGTGGAACTATCGTGGGCTTGGGAACCTACGTACAGAGAAGGAGCTTGGTGTTTTCGTCAGGGCAAAAGATCCCTCTGTCATGTTTTTAGCTGAGACATGGTCAGATAAAGGAAGGCTAAAAGATATTAAACGTAAATTGGAATTTGATCAGGTGTTTGTTGTTCCCCGGGAAAATAGGGGAGGAGGCTTAGCGTTGTTTTGGAAAAACTCAATTGATGTCACAGTGGAAACTTTCTCCAAAAACCAAATTGACACAATTATTAACAAAGGAAAGGAGGATGCATGGAGATTTACAGGTTTTTATGGGGAGCCGATAACACATTTAAGGCATGAAGCTTGGGTGAAGTTAAGACAATTAAACTCCCGTTTTAACCTCCCTTGGCTTTGTGCAGGTGATTTTAATGAGATTCTGAGGAGTAATGAAAAGCTTGTAGGAAGCATGAGATCACAATCCCAAATGCAGCTTTTCTGAGATGTGGTTGATGAATGTGGGTTTCTTGATCTTGGCTTTGTAGGATCTCAATTTACATGGAGCAAGCATTATGCAGTGGGACATTCAATATGGGAAAGACTAGATTGGGGGCTAGCCAATTATGAGTGGTTAACAAGATTTGCAAGAGCACGAGTTTACCACCTCCATTTGGATTCTTCAGATCACTGCCCACTCTTGATCACTCTCACAGATTTGGAGGTGACCTGTAAGAAGAAAATTTTCAGGTTCGAGGAGATGTGGTTGTCCGACAAAGGTTGCTCTGATACTGTTGAAGTAGTGTGGTTGTCTAGTGAATATGATTTTTTTAACAACCGAATCATGGGAAAAATTGAGAAGTTTGGCGTCGAACTTACTAAGTGGAGCCGTGAGAAGTTCGGTAATGTCAGAAACGAGTTGGAGAAAAAGAGAAGAGAACTAGCTGAGGCCGAAAGGAGTGCAATGGAGTTGGGGCTAAACACTCGGGTAAGGGAATTGAAGAGTGAAATTGAAACCCTCTTGGATAGGGAGAATCGAATGTGGCTACAACGTTCCAAAACTCAATGGGCAGTAAATGGAGACCGAAACACACGGTTTTTTCATAGCAAAGCAACCAAGAGGTACCAGAAAAACTACATACATAAGCTGAGAAGACCGAATAGGCAATGGAGTGAAAATAATGAGGAAGTGGCAGACATCATTATCCAATATTACAAAGATCTTTTCACCTTAGCAAATCCCATGTTTCCTGAAGAAGTTTTGCTGACCATTGAAACTTGGGTTAGTGCACAAATGAATGAGAAGCTATCAGCTGATTTCAAGGCTTGGGAAGTACATGAAGCAGTGAAGCAAATGGCCCCTCTAAAGGCACCGAGACTGGATGGAATGCCCCCAATTTTTTTCCAACACTTTTGGCTACTAGTTGGAGGTGAGGTAACAGCCACTGTCTTACAATTCCTTAATACAACTATGCTCCCCTGTCATTTGAACCATACTTTCATATCCTTAATCCCTAAAGTAAAAAACCCAAAGTTAGTTTCTGATTTTAGACCTATAAGCCTTTGTAACGTACTGCATAAGATTTTTTCTAAAGTATTGGCTAATAGGTTGAAGAAAGTATTGCCAACTCTTATAACAGAACATCAAAGTGCCTTTACAAAGAGTCGTCTTATCTCTGATAATATTTTGGTTGCCTTTGAGTGTCTACATAGCATGCAGAAACATAAATAAAAAAAGGAGGGATACATGGCAGTGAAGTTAAACATGAGTAAGGCGTACGATAAAGTGGAATGGTCTTTCTTGGAAGATGTTATGAGACGGATGGGTTTTACAGAAAGGTGGATCCAATTGATGATGGTGGGAGTAAAAACAGTCTCTTATTCTATATTGGTGAATGACGAGCCCAAAGGCATGATTAAGCCAACCCGGGGAATTAGGCAAGGAGATCCCCTCTCTCTTTTCCTATTCTTGTTGTGCACTGAGGGGCTGCATGGTCTCATTTCACAAGCAGCCAGACAAGGAGAATTACATGGCTACTCACTTTGCAAAAATGGCCCTAAACTAACCCATCTTTTCTTTGCAGATGATAGCTTGTTATTTTGCAGATCTACTCCTTAAGAATGCGACAAAGTCTTGGAAATTCTGGACACCTATAGCAAATACTCGGGGCAGCACATAAATAAAAGCAAAACCACCATTTTCTTTAACAGGTCTACCACTCTAGAGAGAAAGCAATACATCAAGAATGCCTTAGGAGTTCTTGAAATCCGAAGCTATGAAAAGTATTTGGGGTTGCCCTCTTTGATTGGGAGAAGGAAAAAAACAAGTTTTGAATATATCAAGGAGAGAGTGTGGAAAAAGCTCCAAGGGTGGGGGGAAAAATTGCTCTCTCAAGCTGGGCGGGAAATCCTCATTAAAGCCGTAGTTCAAGCCATCTCCACCTAGACATGGCAAAATGAGTTAGAATTTTTTGACCCGACCCGACCCGACCCGAAAAATACCCGACCCGAACCCGATTTTTTTTACCTCAAGCAAAAAGGGGTTGACCCGTGACCCAACCCGTGTTTTTTGCGGGTCAACCCGACCCGACCCGAACCTGAACCATTTTTTTAAAACTTTTTTTTTTGGGTAAAAAAATAGTAAAACTAAGACAATATTGGTTTAATTGTTTATTGTGAACTTTAAGGAAACAATTGATACATTTACATAACTATATGCAAATTAATTGAAAAATAAATGGTTGAACATTCTGTAATGAGTAAATGTTTTTAGATATCAAATAGCAAAGTACATGCCAAGATAATCTGGTTACAGTAGAGTTAAAAATATAGATTTAAAATTGTAGACATGTGAGAAATATTCACAAGTGTGAAAATAGTGAAACTAAAGTATCAAATTAGCATAAATTATGAATACTTAGACCTATTTTTTAATAATTTATGTTCAAAATAAACAGCTTTTCAAAATAAATTATGATATTTCCTAGAGTGTGTGTTGCTTAACAATAATATGATATTCATAAAAGAGACCATGTATAAATAAGTAAGCAATCAAATTTTAAAGTATATCTCAAATTGAAATAGAGTGTCAACCACAACTGATAATAGATTATAAAATTAATTTTCAAGATTGTAAATTTCTTATATATTTTTATTCTTTATCAAATGAGTTATCCAATAAGTCATTTGTAATTTTGTTTTATATTTGGAATGTTGATATTGTGTAGAAATAAAACTTGTGTATTTGTTTTACTTATCTTTGTATTATTTTGTTTTAGATAGTAATGTTAGGATTTGTATAATTTTAAAATTGTTGAATAAGTATTAATAAGTTTAGCTGAGTTCATTCTTGATATAAGTGGTGAATTCAAAATAATGCATTTTATATCAAGTAATTTGTTGCATAACTTTCCAAATGATAGATACATGTTGTTTTCTTTATATATATTAAAAAAAAAATTCATGTGAAAAATACGGGTCAACCCGACTCGACCCGCAACCCGATTGACCCGACCTGAACTCGACCCGACCCGCCCGTTTTGCCATGTCTATCTCCACTTACACTATGACTTGTTTCAAACTACCGGTGGGATTATGTGATGAAATTGAGGGTCTTATTAGAAAATTTTGGTGGGGTCAAAGAAGAGATAGACGGAAGATCCATTGGGTAAAGTAGAGCACTATGTATAAACCGAAAAGGGAGGGGGGCATGGGTTTCAAAGACTTGGCTATGTTTAATGATGCTCTCCTAGCAAAACAGGCCCGGTGGCTTTTTCACAATGAAAACTCACTCTTCTATCGAGTTTTTAAAGCAAAGTTTTTTCCGAATTGTTCTATTTTGAAAGCACCTGTTTCAGCCAAAGGGTCATATGCTTAGCATAGCATACTGAAGGGAAGGGAGGTTTTGAAAAAAGGAGGGCAATGGAGGGTGGGTAATGGGAAGGATATTAGCATTTGGGGTGATGCTTGGCTGCCATCTATTCCTACACCAAGGGTCAGCAATCCAATTGGGATTGATTTTCCAGAAGTGAAGGTAAGCTCCTTAATCAATGCCCAAACTCGAAACTGGGATGGGGACTTGCGGCAAGCTTCGTTCAAGCCAGAGGAGGTTCAGCTGATACAGGGCATTACACTTGGTGATATGTCAACTAGAGATAGATTGATTTGGCCTCATACACAATCTGGTACCTACATGGTTAAATCAGGTTATTATCTACTGTCAAAGAAAAAGGAAAATTCGGACACTCCTAACACTAATCCTGCCCCATCACAGCAGTTATGGAAGAATATTTGGAGTCTCTCGGTACCACCAAAAGTCCAAAACTTTATGCGGAGGGCTGCAAAAAATGCCATTCCTGTCAAAACAAACTTACTCAAACGACAGGTGCTACAGGAAGATAAGTGTGATCATTGCAAAGCATACCCAAAGGACGTGGTTCATGCTTTGTGGATGTGTCCGTGTTTGAAAGAGGTCTGGGATGCTGATACGGTTTGGAGCTTCAGAAATAGAGCACATTGGGATGACTTTCAAAAACTCATACTGCATATGGAAGAGGCTGGGCTCGACTTGGACTTGTTTGCCAGGATTATTTGGCTGTTGTGGCATCGGAGAAACCAGGTCAGATTGGGTCTTTCAGCTACTCCGCTCGGCAATATCGTGGCTTGTGCTCGACAACAGTTGCTTGACTATAACCGGGTGCAACCAGTGAAGCCAGCGATCGAATCGGATACTGTTCACACAGCTGCGACATGGTCCCCTCCACGAGCTCCTTTCCTGAAGATAAATTATGATGGGGCTGTGTTTCGGGATTCCAACTATGCAGGTTTGGGGGCTGTGATCCGTGACAGTGTGGGCGGGGTTCTTGCATCACTAATAGAGAAAATTCCTCTCCCTCAGACAGTGGCTGACGTGGAGGCAGCAGCTGCAAGAAGAGCCATCCTGCTTGCAAGAGATCTTAATCTTAACTCCATAATACTTAAGGGAGATTCGGAGATCATCACTAGAGCAATTCAAGCGGAGGAGCAGTCCCTAGCTTCCTATGGTAATCTCATTGAGGAGATTAAAATACATGCAGACTCTTTTCTTAATGTTAGATTTTCTCATATAAAAAAAAAAAAAAAAAAGAATTTTGTAGCTGATAGCCTTGCTCGACATGCTAGACATGTTAGCGGTTTAGTGGTTTGGATGGAGGAGATTCCCTCCCACATTTTACCTATACTTTTAGCCGAAGCTGGCTAACTTTATGTATTAATAATAGTTGATTCAGTTTGCTTCTCAAAAAAAAAAAAAAAAAGTGTTAAGACACATAAATTTCATTTTTAGACATATATGTTGTCATACTTTTAAAACTTCTATGATTAGTTTTTTTTTTATTTTTTATTTTTATAAATTTTAATTATATATGTCTGCGCGCGTAATTATATAAGATTCTAAGAAATTATGGGCATAATAATAATTTGCTATTGAGTTTTGAATGAAGTCCTATCAAGCTAAATATAATCAATCTTCATGTGATTTTTCTATAGGAAAATTTATTATTTGTACCACAATGAGGACCGTGTCAACTACATCTAGTTAGTCATAATTTTTACAAACTATATGACAAAATATGGCGTCACTTAAAACCAGCATAGCTCAAAAAACATGCTAGTTGATTGAATATGTTAGGATTCATAGATTAGTTGGTAAAACCTAGTGCAAAACATAGCCCACATTTGGCTTGTATATCAAATATCAATAGAATTTTGCTATGGTTGAATCTACTTCAAAATTTGCTCAAAGACTATGAGTTTATCATCTTTTGCCCATATACATCTTTTTACATGCATAATGAGTTTCTAAGAGAAACTTGTTTTATTGGAAAGTAGAAATTTATAACTTCAAAATGAACACAAATTTGATTCAATTTGAATTTTAATAAATGAGGTATAGCCATTTGAAGTTGGCAGAACTATGTTATCTCAAGCGACAAGTTTTATAACCAGATTAAAACTTTGCTCGACCTGCACTATTCCCTCGCTTGAGCGAATGTACAACATTTTTTTCCCTTATTTATTTATTCCCCATTAAGCCCAACCTACTCAGAGAAGTCTTAGAGCAACCACATTAGTTTGTACAAATTTTCTGTCTATTTTGCAAAAAAAAACCTACTTTTTTCTATTTTACACATCCATTTTTACAAAGCACCCACATCAGTTTATCTATTCTACACATTTATTCAATAAAATATTCATTCTTTTTACATTTTTTATTATTTCCTTCCCTCTCCTCTCTGGAAGAAACTCACAAACTCGTCTTCTCCGTCGAGCCACACCCACACCCATCCTTCAACAAAATCACCCACACCCAGCTAGCCACCATCTTCTCCGTCGAGCTACAGACCTAACACAAACCCAAAATCACCCACACCCAGCCACCAGTCACCATCAACGACATCAAACAACGACGACATTGACTCACTAAAGGACATCGATCAAACAACCCAATAATCAAACCCTCCTAACAATTCGACTCGTTCGCCGCAACTCATTTCGCCAACTCTGACCCACTCAAGGACTCAGCCACTGATTCACCGATCTTCCACAACAACAACGACACCTCTTTCTTCACCGGAGATGACGTGTTCACGTCGCAGCCAGTCTCGGAGATCTACGTCGATGATGCGATCGGTGAGGACTTCGATGGAGGGTTTCCTGGATCAGACGGTTCGATTTCGATCCCTCCGATGGAGATGGAGCCTGAGGAAGGCTTCACTCTCAAGGAATGGAGGAGGCTGGACTGAGGGACTGAGGGACCGAAGAGAAAGGTCAGAGTAGAAGCTGAAAATGAGAGAGTGAGGTAAGGAGAGAGAAACAAATAATAAATTAATAGGTAGACAAGCTATAGTAACCGTGTAAATATATACGATTACTGTAGCTCATGGAAATATTTACACATCTTTACACATGGAAATATTTTTGCTCAAAATGTGTAAAATTTGTACTTTTTATTTTTATTTTAGAAGACTATAGATGGGCTGATGTGGTTGCTCTTTGCATGTTTTCAAAATATAGTAATTTTTGTTTTTTTAATTATCTAGAAACCATTATGCATTTCTATTTAATTGTTTACTTTTTTTTAATCATTTTTTTTTTTATTGCTGTTGTCTTTTAATCTTACATCTCTACTAAAATCTTTGCTATTGTTAAGATGGGCTAAAACAGATACTTTTGAGTCCTTGGACCAGACTCTAATGAATTGAGTGAAGAAATGAGGCTTTGGTCATGGACAATAGAACCTCATAACAGGCCGAAGAAATGACTTTACATTGCCTGTGAGTCTGTGACCGAGTTTTATTTTTTTTCTTTTTTAATGACCAAGTTTTTATTCATTTCTAGGATGATTGGACAATGAGTATGAAGTGTCAAATTTACCCTAGATTAACCTAAAATCTCCCCCAAAAAAAAAAAATTACAAATTTTAAAATAAGAGAAATGTTAATAAATGCCCTAAGAGCACTTGTTAATGAACTATTTTAGGAAAGATTTTATGGAAAAATAAAATGTGCAATTAATATTTTGATAATTTTTTTTCTATTTCCTATAAAGATGGTGTCAAATCTTTCTTAAAATGGTTTGTTAACAATTGCCCTAAAAGTGTCCGTTAATATAACTTTTAAACTAAAATATCCCTACAAGGTTTATTATTTAGGGAATAATGCTATAGATATAAATTATTTAATTTACAAACTGCTGATGTGGCAAATGATTATTGGTAAATGAAAAAGTAATATTAATGGTGAGTCTAAATGAAAACCAATAAGTGGTTGGACATATCAACATTTTGTAAAAATGTTGTAAAATAGTTTGTGACTGTAGCATTACAGCTATTACTCTTATTTAGGACCCCAACTTAATATAGGTATATAGATATGAGTTCAAGTTACACATGGTGTAACTCCAAATTTTGCTAAGAGAAATCAATGATTGTAATAAATAAGGGGAGAGAAATTAATTGTTGTAATAAAAAAGAAGAGAAAAAAAAAAAAACCACACAAATATATTTTGGTAATGTGGTATTTGACTATTTTTAACTATTAGATCTAATAGAAATCAATGATCTAAAAAATGTGTAATTTGAACTCATTATATATATATATATATAGATAGGTTCAAGTTACACCAGGTGTAATTTATCAAGAGTTACACTTTTTTAAGGCCGTAGATTTCTAATAGATCTAATAGTTAAAAAAAAAATGACATTATTAAATCTAATGGTAGATAGAAAGTGTCATTAAATGCTAATTGATTTGAACTTGTATTTATTTAGTGTTTATCACTTTGTAATTTAATTTATATAGAATAGAACTCATAGTAACAATACAATCCAAAAAAAAAAAGAACTCATAGTAACAATATATATACGGTAAATACTAAATACATATCACTTTGATAAGGTCTTGAAATCAAAGTTTTTTATTTATTTTTTCACTACACGGTCCAGAGCTCGCCAAGCAAGTTTTTCTTATTCTTTCAATGATACCACAGAAGAGATCATAGACTAATTATCGGTGTTTGCCAAGTGCCATGGAGATCAACTGAGGTGGGGAGATATATGTTTATGTTGGCAAAAAGGGACAAAATTAATTATAAGAAAATTTGGTGGGAAAAATATAGTAAAGAAAGGAAAGTTTTTGAATTTTCTATAAGTTAACAAAACATTTAATAAGATGTTGGAGAGAGTTAATGACACTTTCTATCTACCATTAGATTTAATAGAAATCAACGGTTTAAAAATGGTACGTAACTCTTGTAAAGTTATATCATGTGTAACTTGAACCCATTTTTTATATATATTCCATTTACGAATCAAAAAAAGAACCTATTGTAGCTGCCTCAATAAGGCCTATATTCCTTGTACATATGGTGGTACTGGTACCATACATTTATTTTGACTATTTGACATAACTCTAATGTATACCAAAATTTCATCAATCTTGCCGATTAGTAACGAAAATTCTTTTTTGTTGTAGTTTTCATTCTTGTTCTTCTTGTTCTTAAGCTATGCATACTTTAATTTTCGATGATTTTGAGTGATCTCAATGACCTGGCCTCTTAAATGAATTAATTATGATGACAGCTTTCTCTATCTCAACTAGATTATTGTATCCTATTGTTACATCACGCCCTTAAATTTGTTAACTGGCAATGAATTATTATGAGCAACTTTAAATATCCCACGCACAGCCAAAAGCTAGACCCAAAAAACAAAAAACAAAAAGAAGAAGAAAGAGCTGGTCAAACATCCAAAGTTTAGAAAATTTTGTTTAAATTTATTAATTGACTTTATCTATTCTCCCAAACTAGTTGGGACTACACAATTCACATAACAAAACCATTAGTGACTAACGAGTAGTGTAAAATGATCGTCCATAAAGTGATTGTCATTACTAAGAACGATTGTAAGCACACATTAATGCTCAGATATAAATTCCTCACTTAAATGGCACAAGTGTAACGGATGTACAGCATTTCCAACCACCAGCTCACAGCTGTTACAGCTAACTCAAGTTGACCATTACACAGCCGTTACAAGACATTAAATGAGAAAGTTAAATGGCTATTAAATTGACCATTTAATCCTCTAGCTCAACCATAACTGATGGATGACGATAAAATGCTCGTCCATATTGCAAACCGTCCAAGTTAATGACGAGTAAAAGTATGGACTAGTGTAAGTGCATTAATTCCAGACAACATTCAATGACTAAATGATAGATGAGCACAGAGCCGTTACTACTATCCAATGATATGCATTTAAATGGCCATTATGAGCGTTAAAGGGTTGGGATTAAGTGGTCATTATTGAGCCATAAATCCTCCAGCTGTGGTACAACATTAGAGAGGCCAACATATTGAGCATTTACTCACATAAAGGCTATATAAAGCCAAGAGAGACAAGTAAATGATTCGTATGGAACACACACATAAATTGCTCTATAGATTACTTACTAAAGATTTTAAGCTAATTTAAGTATCGGAGGATTCTTGGCAGGCCCCAAATCGGTGTTATTATCTACTTAGTGTTTTCTCTTACACAGAATCTGTAGGTTGTCCATCATACTGATGAGGACATACTGATGAGACGAAATTGTGCTTTATCAATGACAATTTGATATAAGTTGTCGAACAAAATTTCAAGAACCTTGTTTTCATATCTATTCTATGTAACCAAAATAATAATAATAATAATAGTAATAATAGTAAGAAAAAAATGTTAACATAAATAACACTAGTCCAACAATTCATGTCAAACACGATATGTAGATTATTTTGACATTGATATTTTTTGGAAAATGAATAATTTTTCACGAAGTGTTTTATAAAAAATTATCTCATTTTTCTATATTTGATAATGACTTTAAAATGAGTTGAAAAGTTATATTTTAATTCCTTTTATTAGTTAAGAGTGAGATAAGGTTGTTTTTTTAGAAAATTTTAGCAAAAAACAGCTTATCTCAAGTAAAGCTAAATAAAAGTTAAGCATTATAGTGTTTTCTATAAAATTTTAGCAAAAAAGTAGCTTATCTCATGTAAATATAAATAAAAGAATTTAAGAAATTGTTATATAAACAAGAGAAGGCCACAATCTTTAGAATCAAGAAGAGTAATAAGAGAGTCTGAAGTTATATTCTTCAATTGACATCTCATATTTTTAATAGAAATGTTTATGATACAAATTCCCATTTCTTTCTATTATTGAATTATACCAGGAAAAAGAAAAGAAAAGATAAAGGTAACAAGCGAGGGAAAAGAAGGAATTGGCGAACAAGATATCTGTAATCATTGAGGCATCGTGTTCCCCCACGTATTTCCTCAATCTAAATAACTTTATTTTAGCAATGTCATGACCTCACTGAGTCCATAGAAATCAAATTTAATATACCTATCCTGAGTTTGTGTTGTCTGCATGTTTCAATTTGTCAAATCCCATGTGATTGTGAATCCCCTGACTATTTTGAGGGGAAAAAAAAAATAATTTTGCAATATAAATGTAAAGTGTACATTATAGTTATAAAAATTGTACATTTTTAAGCAAGCTTATAAAAATTATTTTTTCAATAAAAAAAATTAGTCACATTTTTACTTATATTAAATTCATGTAAACTAATAGACCGTACACACTAAATAACATGGTGAGTTTCGGTTAATTCAACTCACCGTAAAAAAAGGAACACAAACTATCTTAAAAAAAAAAATCATTTTTAGTGACAGCTTTTACTGGTTCTCCAGATGAGTGACACAGACCAAGAAGTTGACACGGGTACTCACCGAGTCACCGACACATCTCCGGGTTCGCAATTCTACGATTCTCAACCTCTTTTTCACTCTTGCGTAACGGAAGCTTTAATCACGTGCATCACGTGACCAGGTGGTAAAAGTTTAAAAAAGAAAAAAAGAAAAACAGTTACGACGTCAGAAAAACAGTTATGTAAACTAGTGGTTGTCGAAAATTCGAAATAGCTTCAGCATTCCCACAAAATGCTTCAAAGGTTCTTAAAGAACACGCGCCTATAAAAGCCATTCAAAATCTACGTTGTCAATCTCAGAGAATTGGCGCGTGTAAATGTTAGCCTTAAATAATGTTGTTCTTGCTGTTGTGTTTTTTTTTTTTTTTTTTTAATGTTAAAGATACGAAAATCTTAAAATAGAGTAACTGTTAAACCCACCGCGGGTGTCACCTTCAAAGTTAATACTTCCCCCAGCCACCATCACCGACAATTTGTATGACATGTCTCTATTTTATTTATTTTTTTTCAAATAAACTTTCGATTGAATATATGAACCTTTTCTTTTAATTAGATATATAGGCTTTTGTGAATTTAATTTGAAGGGATTTGATAATATTACTTTATTTTTTTTTTTTGAACTTATAATATTACTTTATTTAAAAACATTATACAGGAATTAATGAATTATTTTAGAAAAATTTTGATAACAATTTTATGAAAAATATAATAAATGGTCAAAAAATCAGTTTTTTTTCCTTATAAATTAAAAAAATTATATTTAATTATTTTAAATGTCAAAAAATAAGATTTATTTTATTTCTCATAAATTAAAAAATTTTATATTTAATTATTTTAAAATCACATATTAACAAAGTTAAATGCATTTAGTCAAGAACTTACAATTTTATTTACCTCATTTTTTAATTAAAAAAAAAGTTGAAATCCAAATCTTTGTATAACTTCTCCTAAATGAACAAATAGAAAAAACCAAAAACTGAGCAATGCTCTACTAAAAAAATTTTATCATAGCCTTTTGGTAAAAATAAAGCATTGTTCTCTCATGTGACGACACTGCTTATGAAAACCCAAAAAAAAAAAAAAAAAAGTGAAAATTTTTGTATATTTAAATTTATTATACCCAAGTTTTCACGTTTTCAATTTATGAAAAAGAAACACCGGCCATTGGTTTTTTTAAGGTTTCCGCTGAGCTTCGTGTTGTTTTGGGTTTAATGAGCTAAAATCTAACGTAATTACACGTCTTTGTCTTAATTAGTTACAATGTTCTTCTCGTATCCACTATTTCCTACTCTTTAATTCAAACTTTAAATCTTGTTTTCTGGTCAAACTCACCTGCCAATTGCCAAGTCAAAAAGGGTTCCCGTTGAAGATTTAAATTCTATCAAATTCTGTTCATTTCTCACCAACCAAACAGACCCAAAAAAAAAAAAACCACTAATATTAACAAAACTTTTCAGATACCCAAAACTTGATCCTTCATCATTGTTTTGGGAACACTTGAAACAGTTTACACCTATAAAATATTACACTTTCTATCCAAAGAGAAAACCCCAAAAGTTGTAGTAATAATATGGCCATTAATCACAAAACCCCATCTCAATCATCATCCCCTGATGATAAAGAAACTGAATTTGATGATGGCAACGATGAAGACAGAGAAGAAGTTGAATTCTTACAAAACTCAAACCTGTTCTCTTCCATTCTCTCCAACACAAAATGCGCCAACAATTCTACAGTCTCAACCAAATTCTCTTCGCACAAGAACTCATCACTGCAAATCCTCTCAACCTCTCTATCAAAATCGTGAACAAAAACATGGGTCTTGGAGTTGGAGTTGGACCCACCGACCTTCTTGCTCCTCGCCAAAACGCTCGTCGTAAATATCGCCGACATTCTCCCCGGTGCATTGGCGAAATACCCACGTGGCCCATCGACTAGAATCACGTCCCACGGCACGTCGTACAAGTGGTTCGGCATGTCGTTGATCCCCAGCTTACATTCCGAGAACAAGAGATTCTGCACCGGTCGGCAGTCGTTTTTGACTGCCGATTTCGTGACAGAGATGAGTTCGCTCATGTCGGAGACTTTGGTTGTGTACGACACGTCGTAGGCTTCGATTCCAGGGTGAGACTGCTCGAATTTCGAGACCAAGAACTCGTTCTCGTCTAAGTAAACGGTTCTGCCATTAAAGTTGAGAGCTTGCCAGAGTAGAGACTCGTGGGTGAGGCCGAAGATTAAGAAGTTACAAGTTGGGGAGCAGTGGGTGAGAGCGGTGGCTATGGAGGTGAGTTCAGAAGAGGACATGTGGGGAGTGGTGGCGTTTGATGTGGCGGCGTAGTGGAGGAGAGCGTCGGAGATGGAAGGTGGGATTGGAGCTGTAAAGGCCGAAGCTTGACTTGTGGGACTGATTGAGGATGGCATGGTTGAGTTAAGGAGAGTGATGGTGAAAGCTAAGGTGAAGACTGTGACAATAAACACCAGCCACAACCGGTGTGTGGAGGAGAAGAAGGAGGAGACGGCGCCGCTTTGCTTGTGGATTGATGGGTGGAGGAGTATTACTTTTGTGTTGGTGTTGCTCTTCATTTTTGGAGAGAGAGAGGGAAATTGCTTTTGATATTTGCTTGGGAGTGAGAGAGGTACAAGAGAAATCACGGAGGAGATTGAGTTTAGAGAGATTAAGGACACGAATCCCAAAGGGGTGAAAGTGATGGACGTGGTAAGGATCAGATGTGGGGCCTGAGTTTTTGGAAGAGAGGGGTGAGGTGGGCACGAGTGGGAGCAGGTCATAAAAGGATTGAGTGAAAGGTTACATGTGTACGACCGAGTGAAGTGAAAGAGACCAGATATCTATCAATTGATGAGGTCGTCGGTGGTTTTGTTGTGGTTTTTTGAAAATTTTGAAGGGATATTACAAAATTTGAGTCCCTCTTGTAAGGGGAAATGAATAACCTTTTTTTGAGAAACAATGAATAACCTTATAAAAAAAAAATAATACAAGTCACGGGAAATTGGGCATAAATTGAGGTTGTGGAAATTAACTTTTGGAAAAGATGGAAACTTGTTGGCCTCACTTTTTTTTTTTTTTTTTTTAAATAAAATAAATTGTTAAAGGAGGGTGATTAGTGTAGTACTGTAGTTTTCCTACTTAGCTGTACTCTAACTATTTTTAAATTAGGATCTTACACGCTAATAGTATAAGAGCTACAACACACTGCTAATTGGGAAACTCGGACCTATGCCTTAAGGCATGTTGGCCTCATTTTTTACTAGCCGAGCTTAAATGAAAAAAAAAAAAAAATATATATATATATATATTTGACTTAGAAAATAGAAAGACTGGATTTTTTTTTAGGACTATAGAAATTAATTTGTTTTACTTTCTAAATAATTTGCTCATGTGAAAGACTGAAAGGAGAGAGCATTGCTACCTGTGTACCTAAGAAAACTATTTATTTTTCGTTTTTTGTAGTAATTCCCCTTCACCTGCTGTGATGCTAAATCTGGAAGCCAAGGTTAATCAAGATAAACGAGGAGAGAGAAAAATGAGACACATAGAAATATTTAATAATGAGAGAGATAATGGGGATGCTATTAATTAGGTAAGAAGTTAATGATGTAAAGAACAGTGATGTTTTCTTTTTGACCATTAGATTTTTTGGAAATTTACGGCTTAAAAAAAAGTGTAACTTGAACCCATCTCATTATAAAATTATATAATGCTAGCCTTTAAGCATGCACAAAGGTTAATAATTTGCATCTATTATAATTTGAAAAAAAATATTTTTAATTTTTCAAACAAATAAAAGGGATAAATTTTGGAGATAAGCAATAACTGTAAAATTTTTTTTTTTTTAAATGTGTGTTTGAAAGTGATGTAGTGATATAGAGAAAAGTTTGGATAGGAAAAATAAGATGAACATGAGGGGGAAAGAAGGCTAAATTTTAAGAGTTCTCTTAGTTTTTAATTTTTTAAATTGGGGGTTTTTTACTTTTATAAGGATAAAAAGGAATAAAAATGCTAAATTTTAGAGAATGAAAAGATGAATGTGAAGGAAAAAAATCTTAAATTTTAGGAGTTCTCTTTTTGAATTCAAAATGAAATTTGTTATTTGACATTTATGACCTTATTTCTAAGAATAGTTACCATTCATTATTGAGAGTATTTTTGAACGACATTTTTTAGGGTCAAAGAGGGGAATCCTCTTATATATAGTATAGATAATTAAAATTTCCATTTTTGATGTTAAAATTTAATTTAAAAAGGAAATAAATATTTTGTATTTTATTAATGTCTTTTAGAATTAAAAATATTGGAAAAGAAAAAGAAAAAAAGAAATTTTATTTTTTCCTTTAAAAAATGATAAAATTGAGTGTGTGGCTTTAAATTAAATTAATTGTAATATCATCAACCTTTTAGGTGATCATATATGATATAATTTGGAGTATGACTATAGAATTGTCAATAACATGTATGTTTTGTTTATTTGATTTGCAAGTATACAAATTACTTTAAAAATGAGTTTGAGATTGATCCTTCCTCCAAACTCATTAGTTATTAGTAATTTATATTGTTATTTTTTAAGTAGGTATAACTTCTATTATTATAAAAAATATTTAATTTATAATTGAGTATTAAAATCCAAAGATATATTAAAAAAATTACCAAAAAAAAAAAAAAAAAAAAAAGCATTCATTCACCTACTTTATCTTGCATCTTTAGTATCAATATAGCCAAATTCTTATCAATAAAAAAATAAAAAGAAAGTACTTGCATGAAATGCGTCTTGGTGCCTTTGGCTAATTTAATTTATAGAAGGTACATATAAAACAACACTATATGTCTTAAGTTTGTTGGAGACTAAAAAAAACAAAAATGAAAGTTTGTAGGAGATTCGTATTCTGTATTCAATACCAATATCTGTCTCAAAATACCGCTCAAGTTCAAAAGAAAATATCGACAAATAGAAGTTGGCTATCAAGCTTTTGCCTTCATCTATCAAACAGTGAGAGTTAATATTTTTTTTCCCCCCTCTCTTTGAAGTTTGAACTAACAGTGCATCAAATGCGAACTAGCTTCTTTGATATTTAGATTCATATAAGCATTCATCCAACAAAGTTGGATAACTGGGTTGGGTGTGAAAACTTTAACATGAAATAGTGAAAATAAAGAAGCAAAGTTACCCGAATTTATGAGACTGGATAGACATAAAAGTGTCAATTTTTCAATCAATGCTGGGTTGGAATGGAAGAGAAAGTACCTAACAAGAGCGCCAAGGTTGTTAGGAAATGACAAGCACCAATTCCGCATTCAACGGCCATTTATTTAGCTATATGCTTAATTGGTACTGTGTTTGTCAACACACTTTGAACTTTGAAGAAGTTCTGGGAATTTTTTGAACCAAACGAGGAATTTAGCTTCCACGTGGGTACGTACACATGCTTTTCATGATTATGGATAAAATTTGATTCTTTATACATCATATGGCTCTATGATGCTGTTCAGCTTGATAGTTCATCTATAAAATACAATTTCACTTTTATTAATGACATGAAGGTTATTTGCAAATCAGGGAACATTACTTGATTTAAAAGATTAATGTGTTTCTATAGTTTGTATAATTGTCATGTGAAATAGTGATTTTTTATTGGATTTGTTTGTAAATTTGGATGTGAAATACTGTTAGGCATGTGAGTGGTAGATTTTTGTGTGAAATTAGAATTGAAAGTGTTTCATAGACGTGCTTAATCCTACGTTGATTCAGATGTTGACATGGTTTAAATAAAACCCTAACTATAATAGCACGTCCTACATTGATTCAGATGTTGACATGGTTTAAATAAAACCCTAATTATAATTTTTCATTAATCTTTTTTTAGGTATATCATAGATAAGATTATTGTGACAAATATAATGAGTAAGTTTTACAAAAGTTTGATGAATTTGGTTAAGAGGATATTTACAGTTGTGTTGAGATTTTTATTTTTTAATCTTGCCCACTTAGTCTAACATCCACGTATCAATGATTCAATATACATAAAAAGAAAAGGCTAAGATTTTAAGATTTCATATTCAAACTCCTGTTATTATGCCATCATTAGGTTTCTACTTTTAACCATGATATCTTTTTGGTATTTGATTGCTAAAGCAACCATGATTTCGTTTTGTTGGGTTATTTTCTTGCACCCCATAATGGGCCATTAACATGTCATCCTTCTGTTCAGAATACCATTGTAGGCCATAAACTAGCTCGTATAGTTCCCCACCCACACCCTCTCAAAAAATAAGAGTTACACACAGTAAAGAAAAGGTGTTTACCAAACCGCAAAACCCATACCAAAATTACCCGTAAAATGATATAACCACATTGTATTACAAGTAACAGTGTACTGCACCGCATAATGTAATGTGGTTTGCTTTTTATGATAAGAAAACTGCACAAACCGCACCGCACCTGCTCTATATATTAATATATTTAATTTATTTATTTTTAATATTAAATATATTATTAATAGTTCAATAACTCCAATTTTCAAAAAAAAAAAAAAAAAGGTTTGATAACCCTAGTAAAGTGTGTTGACTAAGAAAGCTAGCCCAAAATAAAGAAAAATTAACTCAATAGTTTAAAACTTGACCCAAAACAAAGAGAAAAATTAGTTTTGGACTGAGTAGGAAAAACCCAAAATTTAAAAAATATACCGACTTCAAGTTGTTCAAACTGCATCTTATATACTGCATTGCATATATGACCACAAAAATGAGATGCGGTGCGTTTATGGTTTTGATTAAACTTTAAACTGCATTGTATATGTGACCGAAAAAATAAAATACAGTGCAATTATGATTTTAACTCAACCGTAAAATATGGTGCTAAAAATAGCCAAAAATTGCACCTGCAAGCTGCACCACAAATACCCTTTACTGTAAAGTCCGAGACACACAGCTAAAATTGATTTTTTTTTGGATGAACCACAGCTAAAATTGATTTTGACACGATTTCAGTTGCATTATATACGGCAGTATTAAAAGTCATTATAAGTACGAGACACACAGCACGATTTCACCTGTAGCATATACAGAAGTACATAAGTCATCTGTACAACAATAACTAGCGTTTGAATAACTCGTTCAAAAAAATTTCCGTTCGTTCTGCACAGTAAAAGTATAAAACTACAGAGCAGCAATTCTACACTTTCTGGCCAAATGGCAATTATTATGAAGCAACCTCCAATATTCTCCGTAGGTGGAATTATTTAGACTTAAAGTGTGTAGGGTCGAGGACTCCGGGCCCGGCTGCCAAACCTCTAAGGTAATGGGGTTCACGGACATTATTGTTCAGAAGATATTATAGTTCAATGCTTCCATTTACATTGTTGTAACTTGCTATATCCCCATCATATTTATGTCTGTAAATTTTCTCTCTCCACTTTCCCTTGTGTAATGTGGCTCTTTCTTTTTTTTCTTTTTTTAAACATGTTACTACCTAGATTTATGGTCGTATAATGTCTTTTTAGAAAAAAAAAAAAATTGAATGAGTGCGTTTTCAAATGAGGTTACTAATTATGAGAAAAGAATAGCTTAGGGAAAGAATGATAAAAGAATCAAAATCTTTCAATTATTTTCAAGGTAAATATCCGGTCCTTACTCCTTAGTGGGGGAGAGATAGTTTAATTTTGTTAGAGATTTCAAGATTCAAGATTCAAGACTCAAATCTCTTATATTATTAGTCAATTTTTATTGTATTATTATCATAGTAAAAGTTCATTTTGCAAAGTATCTTCAACTACAACTTATAGTGCAAGTAATCCTACTTATCCTAACTATAATACAAGTATGTAATCTAAGGTTAATTGAGTGTTATCCTAGTCTTATCAACTATTTATTTTTCAATTAGTTAACTATAACATAGAGTTCAATAATATAAATATATAGGGATTTAAAGTTTTTTTTGTATATATAGGCGGTGAAGATAAAATTAAATTTTTTTTTTTTGAGGGTCAAGATAAAATTAAATTAATCTTTGTAAAATGATACATGTATTATTAGAGAGTCTTTAGTAAAGTTATTTGTCGTCCAATAAGATATTTACGTCGAATAAAAAAAAAAAAAGACATTTAAGTTTGAATTTCTTTATACAAAAAATTAATTAATATCTTAAATAGATGATAAATATCAATTATTTTGAAGCTGACAACATAATTTCAAATCTAACGTTCACATAATAAATAATTTTTTTTAAAAAAAATCCTTTGCGATCACATTGGCCCAACTGATTGCTACCTATTGCTCTTTCGACATATGTGAAGTCCAAATCAAAGATTTACTTTCTTGTAAATTTTTTTTTTTTTTTTTTTTTTTTTGCATTTTTGGGGGAAGAGTGGGCTCGGTATCAATCATGCTAGAAATTGGTTCAACTTTTGTTGTAATTTATTTTGACATCCACTAATCAAATTTTTGGTGGGATTTCTCATTTATGTATGAAGATTCTACGTCCGATTTCTCATTTTGACATCCTCTTCTTCTTTCTTTCTTTTTTATTTTTCATTTTCTCTTTCTCCTTCACGCTACCACCTTTTTTTTCCCCTTTTCTTTCTTCTTGCACCTTGTCTTCTTCTTTCTTTCTTTCTCTCTCCTTTTTTTTTTTTTTTTTTTTTGGGTTGTAAATATCCTAGTTGATGGGTTTCTCTTGTTTTTCTTTTTTCTGGGTTGGTTGACTAGTGATTCAGTTGGATAGAATAGAAATTTGGCCTTTTCTTTTGTCTCGATTTTATGGGTTTTTTATTTTTTTATTTTTTTATATATAAATTTTTTTATGGGTTTTTCTTTTCTCTTGGCTCAACTAAAAAAAATAGCGATTTGGCTTTGATTCAGTTGGGTCTGCATTGTTCAGTGAATTGTTCAAGCTAGCTAGCTTGGACTTGCAAAAGAGAGAGATGGAATGAAGATGAGAGATAGAATAAATAAATAAATAATTACATTTTACTGTTTATGTCAAAAAAATTTACACTTTTTTTCTCAAAAACACTTACACATACTAAACATACAATTATTTTTTTACTTAAAAAAAAATGTTATTAGAAATATGATACCGAATACATGTTTTGCATTACAAGTATTTTAAACATGTGTTTTCACAACACTTTTTAAACTACAGTTCTCACATCATTTTAAATAACAATATTTAAAATCTACTACCAAACATGCCCTAAATATCAAGTTTCAATACTTTTCTGAAAGTATTATCTAGAAATCCGATCTAGTATAGTTAATGTAGAGATCTCTTGAATTCGTAACGTTGTAATTTTTTTAATTATTGAAGTGCATGGGATCAACTTTTTCATTAACAACGAATCTACATCCTGATTTCAAAAATACAAAATGGAAATGAATGATTGCTAAGTAGGCAAGTCTACAAAAGGTGCAATCCCATCAAGAAACTTTTATTAAAGTGAAAATTTTGCAGTCATAATTCTATCATTTCAGTTTGTTTAACATATACTTTTCCCAAACACTATGCTCTTTGGTCTTGCTAAAGTTATCCATAATGCTGAACTGAGTTGGACAGAATCATGATGGAATCTCTAGATTAACTATATGATTATTGAAATGATATGGACCATTATTGGTCTCCCATGCCTAACCCAATACATGGTAGAGCTGTAGGGCCAAGCACCTCTAAAGCCTGAGTATTAGACCAAACTAAGGAGAAAAAGATGCTCGAAAGTAACAGTTACCACACAACTTATCAATTAAAAAAAAAAAAAAAAAAACTTACTATCAACCCTATTTTACCATCAAGAAAATTATTAGAGTACGAACATTAAATGTTTTATTAAAAAAATAAATTTTCTATTTTTGATATATTAAAAAGTTACTTTATTTAAAAAATTGCTTCGGGGCATGGCACTTTTTGCACTAAGTGAATGTTATGATTTTTATTGAAACTGAATTTTGTGCCTTACAAAGAAATTTTATAAAATGATTGATATGTTTTTTTTTGGGTACAATTTCCTCAAAATTCAACAAGATGCCTACCTGACATTCATTAGTCCAAAGACTCCAAACTACCTTTTAACTCCTTATATAGTATGGGCCTTATTGGCCTGGCCTTCGTGGGTTTTGGGCCTCCAGCATGAGGAGCAAAAAACACATGCATCGGACCGTTTGGTCCATGGACACCAGCCTTAAGTATGGGCCAAGAGACTCACTCAATCGGCCATCTGCCTTAAGGGCATTTCTTTACTTGGGCTTTGAGTTTTTCAAACTATGGGCTCACAAAATGGTCCTGAAACGGAGGTATTTACATTTATACTTCCCCTCTATCGAGTATTGACAAAACTAGTCATTAACTCGTGCAATGCACGGGAAAGCTATTAATAACTTCTCTAATATGAAAAAAATAAATAAATCAATATCATGGTATAAATTATATACCAAACCAATAAAATCTATCACATACAATAAGATTTCATGATAACCCTTTCTCAAAAAAAAAATAAATAAATAAAAAGATATCATGATAACCAAGAGCTTGAGATCATATTTAGAAAATATAACTAATATAAGTACACTCCAATACTTACACAAATATAATTAATTTCATACTCATTCAATCAAATATTCTTCATAAATTACATTAATCGTTCTTGACATCCAAGATGTATCTACATTATAACATTACCAGTAAACAAAGATGCTAGACCTCAATGGAATTGAAAAGGCAACATAATGCCAATTTACACAATTTCTGAAATCATTATTTCCACTATTGAGAGAGAGAGAGAGAGAGAGAGAGAGAGAGGTGGCTGTTGTGTTGCATTTAGAGTATGCACATTTGGGAGATTAAAAGTAAAGGAAAATGAAAAAATGAACCCCCCTAAAGTTTTTTGCTCTCCCTCTTGATGTTGACTTTTCCAACATCTTCCAAAATCAAATTTATGTACTCTTCAAAGCCCTGTAAGGCATAAAAATTAATATTTGACCAAATTTACATGTATTCACATAAAATTGTGTAAGATGCTAAAAATTAGGTTGATATCAACCTTTTATCCAAAATTCAACAGTTTAATGACTACACATCAATTAGCAATTTTGCCATTGTTACTTGCAACATATATCTTTTTATTTGTGACAAATATGGTGCAATTTTGGCCATCAAATTTTAGTCAAAAGCCAAGATTAGACAACCTCCATCCTACATTACTCTAAGAAATCTATAGAATTACCCTAAAATCAAAAAGAACATGCCACAGCCATGGATAGGAGGCAGAACAAAAAAAAAGGTACATGTTCACAAAGATTTCAAAGTTCTCGAGACGTAAATTTGACAATATCACCCCTAAAATTGCTTAATATACATAACATACAACAAAAATACTCTTCATAAATGTGATTAAAAAACTCAAGCACTAAATTACAACCCTCTGAAAAAAAAGACCATCCTTAACATTTAATCTTCAAAACATTATAATAGGGAATGCTACAAAAATTTTGAATGATTTACCTATATATAGCTTAACCATACTTGCTACTCCTTATAATTCAAATCAAGGCGTTTGATTTTCCCCTTCATCACTCAAACAGATTATCAATTAAAATTTTAAGAATAGCATTACATGCAAAACCTAGAAAAGTCCAACATTTAAAAGGACGAAATCAATAATTAAAAGTCTCTAAAAAACATTACCACTATCATGCAATATCCAATACAGCCACTTGTAATAAGCACTATGAGAAGCAAATATACAACAAAATACCATTAAATAGAATAACACATCATCAAGAATATACCTTCTTTTCTTTTTAAAACTGCACCATCTAGCATCGGTGTGGATGCAAGAACTTCTTTGTACACAAATGCAAATGCAAATACAAGTTATAAGTTGAAGGAGACAAAAAGGTTAATAACTATGTAGGTTGTCAAACATGATCACTTGAAAGCATTAGAATATATGTTTTAAGGGTAACAATTCCTCAAATTCAATTTGTTCAAGGAACCTACGAAATCAAGACCAATCCTACAAATTATAAAGAAAATTAAAATAAAAGACATTGCGATAGCAAGTTATGTCCGCCTCAAGCAATGTGTTCCAAGTTTGAGTCTTGAAATCAGCCTAACCCACCTCTCCCAAACTTTTTTTTTTTTTTAATTTAAATAGTAAATATCTACCACATCAGTAACATTAATCATATATAAAAATATGGAATGATATTCTTGTCAAATGAGATAGTATTCTTCCTAGTAATATCAGGCTTTACACGTATATTTATATATAGAAATATATATCACTTATCAAACAACTGCTTGAGTGTGACTTTTTCCCAAAAAAGGAAGTGATATACAGGGGAAAAAATTTAGAACCCAAATGGCATTGATTTAAATAGAAAAAAAAAATGTTCCCAAAATCAAAGCTAATCTACAAAAATTTGTAAAACCAAATCAAACACAAAGTCAATAATTTATCTAAAATTTTTTAATCTAGCCAAATAATTAGACAAAGATGTAACACATCCTCAGAAGTATAGACAATTGAGAGAGAAATCATCACTTTAGAATCAAGTTCAATCCTAAACAATGAAAAGAACATAAGACCCAAGATTAAGATGTAAAACCCATTTGCTTTTTCCCTTAGTCCCAATATCAACAAATCTATATTAATCATTAAAACATTAACTAATGCAAAGTTAATCAAAATTAAATAACCGGATAAAATATTTTTACAAAAAAAGAAGAAGGAAGATATAATACCTGAAGGTCAGATGTTGTTTCCAAACATTTTGAGGGCTTCATACTCCTCCATCTCCACCTCTACCTCTACCTCTACTTTTTCCACCACTTCTACACCTTCTAAAACACCAAAATAACCAAACCTCCTAAAATGAAGTCATTTAATGCAATCTAACCAACCAAAATACAAAAAACTAAATCCTATGAAATGCAAAATTATTTATTTATTTTTTTTTTTAGCATTCATATATTTTGATGAAGATTAAGTCTTTCAAACATGGAAGACTTATAGCTTGTCTACAATTATGGATAACAACAAATAGAACCCAACAATAATTAACTGACATTGAGACCCACAAATCTATAATATATTTAAAACCATATTTAGAAGCTTTGAATTAAAAGAACACAAATTAGTGAACCAAAATGCTAAATTGGACCCAAAAATCACAATTTCACTCCTACTAACAAATAAATAAAGAGAACAGGTTAGGGAGGAAATCCTAAACTAAATTAAAAACATTACTAACCATTCCTTAAAACGCCAAGAGACAAAGCCTAGGTAGAATTTGATCTTCTATGGTGTTTCCTTGGGAAAAACAAAAAATAACATAGAGGAAACATATTAGCAATTGAAATCTATAATTGTAGCAAACCCTAATTAGGAACCCCAAAACTAATAAAAACCCCAAATAAAAAATTTAGTAGTTTTCCCAATGTCCTTAAGCCTCAAAGTCATTTTGATTTCGTCCTAATTCAAGAATGTTCAGATACTATGGAAACAAAAACCACAAATTATTCATAAGCAAATAGATTAGGACAACAACAACAAAAAAGGAAGAAGAAAGGGAAGATTGAGGATTCAAGGTGATCTTACCAAGGAGTTCTTGAGAAATTGAGCCGGGAGATTTTAGGGCAACACTCACTTTTGGGTATTGAATTAGAGAGAATGTCTTTACACATATTGGGGCCTGGCCTGGGTGTGCAAACTGTAACAGTGAGATTTGGTGGTGGTCAGTTCTTGAAGAGGTTTAGGGTTTAAAACAAATCAGAGGATGCTAAAAGGGTAGAGAAGAGAGATGAGGGAGAGAAATAGAGAACAAATAGGAGAAGGGGAATGGTGTTCAGAGTTGGGTTTTGGGGAAGGAGAATAAAATCTTTGGGTAATAGGTATCGAGTTTGATTCTTCACCGGGAAATAGAAATAGTTTTTTTTAGCTGATTTTTTTTTTTTTTAATAATGCTGATATTTTAAAAATAATGATGTCGTGGATTGGGAATTTTTTTTTTAATAATACTAATTTTTTAAAAATAATGATGACGTGGAAAATTGTAAGAGCTTCAAAAGTTTCGGGTTTATATATATACATATAGATTACACTTCTCCTCGTTTGAAGTTTGAAAAAAACCGCACTCCCCTCCATTCCCTTAACTAAAAAAAAAACTTTAAAAATATTTACTTCACAAAATTTTAACCATGGTTGGTGAAAACGTAATTGATAGATTTACAACAACTTCTACACAAGCATAGACAAAAAAGGTATGCTTCTTCTGTACATATTTTTTTCACATTTTATTTTCATGTCCCTTCTTCATATTTCAATAACGGTGGGTTTCAAGTATTGAGGGGACATACAATTATTGCTTTTCTAAATTTCAATTTTTAGTTTTTAGTTTACAATTTCAAAGCATTATTTGGAAAGTTGTTGTTAAGTCTTTGGAAAAAAAATGTTAATGAAAGATGTTTTGGGCAAAGAATCAAGAAATTTTTTTTAATAAAAAAATGTAGGCATTTTCTAGAAACTGTGATGGAATTTAACCAAATGGCAGGTCAGTCCAAAAAAATTTTAATGTCAAGTTCAATGTCTTTAGTAAACAAAAAAAATTGTAATTATCCCTTATATTTTGTGACCCACTATTTTGTAGGACACTTAAGTTTTGGTACTTAGAGCATTCACACCAAAAGTGTGAAAATTGCTAAAAACCTATTTTTGCAACAAAACCACCAAAAAAGCCCTCTCCATCAATGTTGTCAAACCTAAATTGTGGGTTCCAGTTAACTCAACTGGTAAAAGCTCTGATGGTTGGATAAAAGATCTAGGGTTCATCCCAGCCTACAAAAAAAACTGATTGATATCTTGGTCTGATGATAAAGAGTTATTATTAGGAGCTGACGCTATAGGTTGAAACTCTTTATAAAAAAAACCTAAATTTATTTGGCAACTTGTTATAGTAACTTGCTACTACTAGCTACTACTGTAGCAAGTTTCTACCAATAAAAAACTATTTTCTCTTTCCTTCTCACTTTATTAAATTAGTTTCTCCTCTCTCTCTCTCTCTCTCTCTCTCTCTCTCTCTCTCTTTCTCTTTTTATCAAGTCTGTGCTCTCATCTTATGCTTATAAAAAAAAGGTATGTGCTCTCCTTCTCTCTTTCAAGTGGTGGCTAGTGGTGGTTGGGGTGGGGTGGGTTGAGATTCGACTAGGGTGGGTTGAGGTGGGGTGGGTTGAGATTCGACTAGGGTGGGTTGAGGTCGGGGTGGCTGGGATTGAGGTCGAGTTGGGGTGGGTTTTTTTTTTTTTTTTCCCCTCATTTTTTTGGCTGTTGGTGGTGATGAGGTTGTGGGTTTGGGTTTGTGATTTGGTTGTAATTTAGGTGGGTTGTTTTTCTTTTTCTTTTTCTTTTTCCAGTTGTTGGTGGTTGATGGTGATGAGGTTATGGGTTTCAGTTTGTTAACAATATAAAGTGAGAGCGAGATTGAATAGTCCGTATATTGATGTGTATATAATAATGTACAATAGAGAGCCTTATATAGTCTAGGTATGTGTGCAGTACAAGTAATATGAGTAAACTACGAGTGCAGTATACTGGGCCAAGCCCAATGGGCTAATCTAGTCTAAGCTATACACTAACATCCCCCCTTAAACTCTAGGTGGCAAGGAGGAAGCCAACTTGAGTTTGGATATAAGATCTCGAAGACGACTAGGTTGGTGACTCTTGGTGAAGATATCAACAGGCCGGTCAGCAAAGGAGATGGAGAACAACTTGAGATTTTCTTTCTTGAGATGCTGGCGAGTGATGTGGCAGTCGATCTCAATGTGCTTGGTGTGTTCATGGAAGACATCATTATGAGCAATGTAGATAGCACTACGATTGTCACAATAAAGAGGAGTGGCAGTGGGCTGTGGAGCATCCATGCCAGCTAAGAGCTAGTGAAGCCAGACAAGCTCGCAGGTGGAGTCAGCAATGGCACGATACTCAGCCTCAGTACTGGAACGGGAAACCACATCCTGCTTCTTGCTATGCCACGAGACAAGAGAAGTACCCAACAGGAAACAACCTGTGATAGAGCATCAATTAGTAGGATCACCTGCCCAGTCCGCATCTAAATAAGCATGAAACTCGAGAGAAGATTGAGATGAGTAGTGGAGACCATGATAAAGTGTGCACTTGACATATCGGAGAATCTGAAGAACGACAGCATAGTGGACAAAATGAGGGGTATCCATGAACTTACTAACCATACCCACGGCTTATGAAATATCCGGACGAGTAATAGTGAGATAGATTAGACTACCAACCAACTGACGATAGCGAGTAGCATTGGATAGAGGTTCACCATCCAAGGGTGTGAGCTTTGTATTGTATTCCAAAGGAGTGGAAATAGGCTTGTTGTCGGTGATATTGGCTTTGGAGAGAAGATCAGAAGCATATTTAGCTTGGGAAAGATAGTATTTATCAGAGGATGAGGTAACCTTAGGCCCAAGAAAATAGCTGAGAGTGCCCAGATCTTTCATCTCAAAATCCTGACTAAGGAAGTGTTGAAGAGAGCGAATACCTGCAAAATTATCTCCAGTAATAATCATATCATCAACATAAAGAAGAATAAGAGTGATACGAGCAAAGGATCTTTGGACAAAGAGAGCAGTGTCATGAAGACTCGAAGTGAAACCCTGCTGAGCAACAACTAAGCTAAACTTTTCAAACCAAGCTCGAGGAGCCTACTTGAGGCCATAAAGAGCACGGCGAAGGCGACAAGTTTGATTGCCTGATTGTGGATAGCCAGGGGGTGGCTGCATGTACACTTCTTCTTGGAGGTCTCCATTGAGAAAAGCATTCTTCATATCCATTTGATAAAGAGGCCAATGGCGAACAGCAGCCATAGCAATGAGACATCTGACAGATGTAAGCCGAGCAACATGAGCAAATGTTTCCTTATAGTCAATGCTATCCTTCTGAGTAAAGCCCTTGGCAACTAGGAGAGCCTTGTACTATTCAACATATCCATCAGCCTTGGTATTGATCTTGTAAACCCACCTACAACCTACTACAGACTGACTAAGAGGCAAATCAACCATATCCCAAGTGTAATTCTTATGTAGGGCATCTAGTTCTTCATTCATAGCTTGCTGCCAAAGAGGGTTAGTATAGGCCTCATGATAGGTGTGAGGTTCATAGAGGGTGGCAAGAGCAAAAAAGTAGTGATAATCAGTGAGATAAGGGGGAGGAATGCTTACCCGAGTGGAACGACAAAGTTCAGGACCAACAGGAGACTCAAGAAAGGGTGGTGCCACAGGATCCAAGACAAGCGGGTCATATGCCGGGGACGAAACCAAAGATGAGTCATCTAGAGAGGGAGCTGATGTTGAAGAATCCTCCACAAGCTTAGGATAGAGAGGGATGAAAAGATTAGTAAAAATAGGAGACTCTGAGGAAGAGGATGCAGGAAACTGCTGAAGACTCATGAAAGGACGATGTTCCCAAAACTCAACATGACGGGAGACACGAAGGCAATGAGAAATGGGATCATAGCAGCAAAACCCCTTTTGAGATACACCATAACCAAGGAAACAACAGAGACGAGCACGAGGCTGGAGCTTTGTTCCTTTATGAGGAGGAAGAGAGACAAAGCAAGCACAACCAAAAACCCGAAGAGAGGAGTAGTCAGGAGTTTAACCATAGAGAAGCTCGAATGGTGATTTGTTGTGTGTAGTTGGTGAAGGAATACGATTAATGGTGTACACAGCAGTGAGTGCGGCCTCAAAACAAAAATGCTCAGGAAGAGAGGCAGAAATGAGAAGGGTGAAGACAACATCAAGAATGTGACGATGTTTTCGTTTTGCACGACTATTTTGTTGAGAGGTGTAAGGACAAGACCGCTGAGGAAGGGTACCATGATTGTCTAAAATGGATAGGAAATATTTTTCATTATATTCTTGAGCATTTTTTGATCAAAAGACTTTGACGGTGCGATTGAACTATGTTTCAATCATTTTATGAAATGTTTGGTAAATAGACACAAGTCTAGACCTATGGTGAAGCAGATAAATCCAAGTATATCGAGAAAAATCATCCACAAATATGATAAAATATTTAGATACACCTCAGTGGGAACAAGTGCAGGACCCCAAATATCAGAATGTATAAGATCAAAAGGTGCAAAAGAAAAGAAGTCACTATTATTAAAGGGCAATTTTTTTTGTTTGCCAAAATGACAGGAAGTACAATCAAATTTTTGAAACTAAACTGAACCTAAATGACCTTGAGAGGCTAACAACTAAAGATGAGATAAGGATGGATGACCAAGACGAGCATGCCATAGATCAGGTGAGGGGGTGGCAACGGTAGTAGCTACAGAAGCAACTTGTGAAGGAATCTTCAAGTCATGAACCTCAAACATGCGACCAACCTTACAGCCTGTCCCAAGCACTTGACTCGTTTGGGGATCTTGCACATCCACACCATGATTAGTAAATAGAAGATCTATGCCTAATTCACACAGTTGACCAACAGAAAGCAAATTGAGGGATAACTTTGGAATATGAAAAGTATCACTAAGGGATAAATAAGGAGAAGAGATTGTTCCTTTATGACTAATAGGCATAGGAGTTCCATCAGCAGTATAAATGGTGATTGGATGTTCTAAGGGTGCTTTATCAAAAAATTGGGATTCATCAAGAGTCATATGGTTACAACATGCAGTATCAAAAAACCAAGGTTGTTTACCTGAGGTGACAGAAAGGGCAGTGGACGTGCGGGATAAAACCTGTTGAATTACTGCCTCAATATCAGCTGTAGTAAGTGAGAAAGCCAAAGATGGACCTGTAGGAACCGATGGATCTGAAGGACATACAACAGTTGCCCGAGGAAAAGAACCTTTATTTTGCTCTTGCATAAATTTTTGCAGTTTGTGACAAACTGAGATGTCATGGCCTTTGGCACGACAAAACTTGCAGCGAGTACCTTTGGAAGACTGAGAGGTGAGACGCCCAGAGTTTATTCGTGGAGGAGCAGTGAATGCAGCAATGGAAGGTTGTGGAGATGGTATAGCCAATACATGATTAGATGATGACATGTGATGAGTAGGCTGATGGTTCTCCTAAGAAATGAGCTTCTTGACTGTAGCATCAAGAGAAGGAGTAGGATACCGGCTAAGCAAAGAAGCCCTAGTTGGCTCAAAATCCTTACGTAAGCCCATCATGAAGTGCATAATTTACGGGAATCTTGATATTTGACAAAGAGCTCAATGTCCTTAGAACACACTAGTGGAGGATTTGCAGCAGAGAGTTGTTCTCACATAGTAAAAGTTTGAGAATAAAAATCAGGCTTGAATCATTAGTACAATTATAGCGATCAGCTAGAAATTTCCAAGCAGCCTCAGCAGTCTCAAGATGAGGAAGAATATTATGAATGGAGGGAATAGAGATATTGATAAACCAAGACAAGATCTTACTCTGAATACTCTCCCATTCCTCTAGGCATTCTTCATAATCATCCGTTGTAACAGCAGTCTTGAAGGCATCTTCAGCAGCTGTGGCTTTGGACCTCGGGTTTGGTACTGGCTTAGGAATTGAACCAGTCACATATCTCCACAATTTATAACCCTTGAGAAAGACAGTCATATTCTAAGACCATGCATGATAGCTAGTAGGACCATCCAACATAATGGTGATAGGATGTATGATATCTCGTTCATTTTGTTGAGCCATAATGAAGAAAATGACCAAAACGTGGGATTTAGAGACCTTAAATGAAGAAATGGAGCCCGAAATGGAGCCCAAAATCGGAATCTACGTGAAAAACTAAGTAAGAGAGGTCATGTTGAAAATTTTTGACTTTGGTCAAAAGTCAACGGTCAACCTGGTAGTCAATGGTCAAAGTCAACTGCTGACGTAGGTGGATGACGCAAGGTGCTGACGTAGGTGGATGACGCAGATGCTGATGTGTGCAGGATGACGTCAGCCTAGGGCTGACGTGGACAAGTGCTGATGGTCTCAGGCGCGTGGAGGCGTATGGCGTTTCAGTGTCCGGTGTGTGGAGTGCATGTGCACTACTGTGGCGTGTGGCGGCACGTTAAGTGCATGTTCGATAGTCAGAAGCTTTAAGCAGTGTGTGTGGGCGCGTGTCAGGTCCTTTTTGGCTGTTCTTGGTTGGGTTTTGCTCGGGATTGGCTGTTCTGTCACTCTATGCCTTTGCCTTGGCAGTCGGATGAATAGAATGGTGAGATGTGAGAGTTGCGGGGATTGTGGGCATGATGGCGGTGACTTGCTTCTGACAGTGACTACTAGATGAAGGTGAGGGCAGCGGAAGAATGCTGGAGATGTCCACAGGAACTAGAAAGTCAGAGGAATGGCTTTGATACCATGTTAACAATATAAAGTGAGAGAGAAAGACTGAATAGTCTGTATATTGATGTGTATATAATAATGTACAATAAAGAGTCTTATATAGGCTAGGTATGTGTGCAATACAAGTAATATAAGTAAATTACAAGTACAATATACTGGGCCAAGCCCAATGGGCTAATCTAGTCTAAGCTATACACTAACAAGGTTTATGATTTGGTTGTGATTTTGGTGGGTTGTTTTTCTTTTTCTTTTTCCGGTTTTTGGTAGTGATGAGGTTATGGGTTTGGGTTTGTGATTTGGTTGTGATTTTGTGGGTTGTTTTGTTTTTCTTTTTCTTGGTTGTGGGTGTGAGTTTTCTTGGATTGAGAACAAAGTGTTAGGGTTGCTTCACAGAGAGAGAGAGAGAGAGAGAGATAAGAAGGGAGAGAAAGAAACATACTGAGAGAATAAAAAAAGAATATTTAAATGAACTAGTAAAAAAAAAGATAGAGCCTTTAATGTTGGGTATATTGTAAAGTAATGTGTCAAAACAGATAAAATAGTGGTTTGAATTGTTAAAAACAAAAAATTTAACATTCTTGATGTAAATGCTTTTACGATACTTTTCTTCCTTAGAAATTGGCAATTCTTAGGTAGCCTATGAGCAGTGTATTGGATTCTCACAAAAGGGATGGGGCCAACACTTTTTGTGAGAGTTTGGAGCACTGTTTTGATACTATCTAAGTTTCCTTTTGTGAGAGTCTAGAGCACTGATCCCAGACTACTTAAATTTTCCCTTCTAGAAAGAAGGATCACCAGGCAAGTGTCTGAGGGGGTTTCCACCTCATCAAAATCATCCGATCTCTTGGCATGTGGAAAATCTGTCATCGAATGGTTCTCCCAGTTGCTCAAGGGATGAACCAAGGGGTCCACTAATGTTTTACATCGAATGTGGTGAATCTATCAATTTCTTTTTTGATAAACACGTGATGAATCTAACACTAAGGATGCTTTGTGCTGAACCTTACCTAAATCAAACGTTCTTTTTATATAATCAACACCTGCAAGTAGAGACAAAAAATGCACTTGTGATGCATGCCATTATAACAGGAGTGCAGGAAGGACAAAGCTGTATGGAGAATTGGTGAATGTTTAGACATCTTGCCTATAACCTGATTTTTAATTATTTCGTGATCCATAGCTTAACTACAATATGTTGGTGTTTTTAACTAAGACATTCATATGAATATTGCATTTATATATATTATTTATTTCAAAGACCACAGCCCAAAAACACTGCCAAAAGCACAAAACCATAAAACCAAGAGAAAGTATACACAAGTTTTGTCAACAAATTTGACACTGTTTGGTATAACAAATTGTTGGCCAAAATGGCCAAATATCACTTATTTTTGAAAATTTTAGCAAAAAAACACTATTTCGGAAATAAATAGCAAAGTACCACTTTTTCTAGAACTTGAGTTTCAGAAACTCGAGTTCCTCATCAATTTCGCCACCGTGGCACTGCTGAGTTGGAATTTGTGTGATTAAAAAAAATTATGTGGTACTCGAGCTTGGTAAACTCGATATACCAGGCTCGAGTACATTTTATAAATAAACTGCAGATAAAAAAATTTACACAGTACTCGAGTTTACCAAACTTGAGTACCGTGTAATTTTTTTTTTTTTTTTTTGCTTTGGGGATAATCGACAAATAAATATAAAGATAAAAATAAGTAGCTTTTTTATGTTTTTATTTATTTAAACATAAGCATTATAAAATATAGAGATTTTAATTTCAAAATATGAATTTAATTTCTACATTAATTAAAATTGTTCATTATTTTCTCATAAAAATTGTTCACTGTTTTTTGTATAAACTATTTCTACGATTTTGCATAAAATTATTTTCTGTTCAGCATTATTTAAGAAATTGTTCACTTTCTTTTCTTCATAAATTATTTTCTGTTTACTGTTTAAAAAATTGTTCACTGTTTTCTCATAAAACACCTAGTGAAATCGTGTTTTCTAAATTTAAATGCCAAATCTGAATGCTTTTTCATGTTTGAATTTCACAATAATCAAATATATTTTTCTGCTATCCATAAAAATGTGTTGTCTTACAAATAGATTTTCTTTTAAGCCTATTCTAAACAACTAAAACTGTAACATCCACTATGATGGAGAGAAAAATATTTCTAGCAATTGAAAAAAAAAATCCAGCTAAAGAGAATGGTGTGATCATCCTTCCTTGGAAGCAAATTTGTGGAGAGTAACCCAATCCAATTCCTTTTAATTTTGTTTTAGAATAACCCAAACATAACCTTTTCTATCCCAAGTTCTTTGTAGGATTTCATCGAACACCTAGTACTCATTTTAATAACCCATATAGAACCCAATCGCTAATACAGCTCCCCAACCAAAAAACAATCTAATTAAAACAAAATTAGCCAACATTTATAAGGTTCATCCACTTCTGGATCTCCTTTTTGTTTAATTTTTCCTCCTTCTTTTTCTTTTATATATATATATATATATATATATATATATTTTTTTTTTTTTTATAATGGAAGTTCACTCAACATTCTCAAATTTGTTTTCAATATGCAACATTAAGAAGTAGAAAAGCAACAACAAAGCAGCATTGATCACATGAATAAGGAACTGAATAGGGTTGCTCTTGTGACTGCATTATTAAATCATGTTATAAATGAAAAGAAGTAACTACATAAAGTAAGAAATCAACACAAAACATGTAAGGAAACCAAATGATTTAATTGATTAAATAGTAGTATGTTATAGCAAAAAGAGTGTTGAAATTACAACCAACCAAAAAAAAAAAAATTTAAATAATGAATTTACTATAAATTGATATATATATAAAATATAGAGATGAAGGATAACAATGCAACAACACTCATCAGGGTTCCAAAGGTAAGCATTGATTAATCACATCAAGTGCAACAACAGAATCAGAAAGCTACATGATAATTTCTGGAACTTGCAGAGAAAACAATATCATATTTCCACATAACTGTCAAAAAACTAAACCACGGGACCCTCAGAACTTCTCTAAGGAGCATAAATGATTCAAGGCAAGATTTCTACTTATAATCACTTGTCTGACTTGATGAACAATATCTTTCTCCTGATTGGTTTCCCTTAGTCTTTCAATAGACTGAAGCTTCCCTTCCAAACATCCTTCATGCATAACCATCAGTTTATAGGCTACATACATAGTTAGAGAAAGTGCACAAACCCCAATAGTCAATAGTAAATATTACCCTCATATTCAAATGAATAAGCAGAGACCTAGTTTAAACATGCTTACGCAAAAAATTGATGACATACATTGCACAGAAAATTGATGACATGCTTGCATTCCAAAACCAATGGGCCAATGCCCCTAGTGTAGACATGTTTGATGCAAAACAAAATGTCCTAGCCTAAAATTCACTTTGGAAGTTTTGCTAAAAATGAGATCAACTCCAATATATATATATATATATATATATATATATATTGTATAATGCATAAAATCGTTGGATCCAAAGCAAGTTACAAACTGTCCAGCTTTACAATTAGAATCATTTGCAAGTTAGACTACAAAATTGGGTAAAAGAATCAATCACACGTTACGAACTATCTAGCTTTTTATTGGTAGCAGAATCACTTGCATGTTCAAATTTGGTCTCAATGGATCAAGTGAAATCCTTCATCTAGACATTCTAGTATTAGAATAGATGATATGTTTTTGATAGGTAAGAATTAAGATAAATAACAATTACACATATACACATAACTCCAAAAAAATAAAATCATTTATTGAAGAAGCTCAAAAATGTAAATTTTGCCAAACAAAACATCACATATAATGTATAAGCACACATCTACATAACTTTTGAATCATCCAAGTGCAACAACATTAGAAGCAACCTTTAGGCTTCTTTCCTATTTCAAGTGTCTCCTAAACGAAGTCCTTTTTCCTTCTCAGTTCTTTTCATCATTCTACAACATAAAAATCACAATCAACATGTATACATCTCATAAAATTCGTAAGCCTTTTTCCCTTTTTTTTTTTTTTAAAGAAAAAAATTCCTTCACCCTTCTTAGTTTGACCACAAAGAAATCAAAGTGAATGAAAAACTTTTTTTAAAAATTAATAATTTAAAACTAAAGGTCAAAGTTTACTACTTTACAGTGTTTCACATAGAGTAGATACAAAACCATGTTTTTAATAAGAATTCAAGTTAATTTCAAAACACAAACAGGTCCAGTTCAATATAATGCAGCAAAAATCTTTGAGAATGAAACTACTCCATTCTTCAAATAATTGGAAACTTGTAAATGCATAACCTCAGTCATGATTAGAAAGACATTATCATGAATGAGCTCTAAAGTATAAACTACCAAATAAAATTGAGTGGCATCATATTAGGATGATAGACTATCCTACATTAATTCTTTTTTACTTAAAAAAACAATCCATTGACAAATTGAAATCACTCAAATAAAACTTTCATCAACAGATTCAGAACTATTGATTCAGAATCTAACTATAATCATTCATGTTGACTTCTAAAAGTTCTACAAAATGACGATGTTACAATAGCAAACAAAGAAGCAATGTCACCATGATACTTGAAAACAATGATATACAAAATGCTAAGCACACTAAAGTAATCAAATATAAAGGTAACAGAAATACCTTGCAAAGAATCTGTTTGTTTCTTTAAATATCTTATTCTGATGTCATATCTATAAACTCAATAGAATTTAGCAACGTATGATCTAAATCAAGAACCAAGTATAGCTTCTTATGATGTAATAAATTCTTCTTGTCTGCTTCTTTCAAATTGACAATTTCAACATTGTGAATGAAAATAAGATCATCACTATACTTATGCTACTATAATTCTTGAATAGGAATGGATTTATAAGTTCAAAGTTGGTTTACATCGTGTGACCATTGGTCATGGAGGAATCCATTCAGCCTTGTAGTAATAAGTGCAACCGAATATCCAATAATGAAAACCCAATTTGCACTTTGAGATATTTCATCAATATAAAAGTAACATTCTAGGCAACAAAAATCCAGACACAAAAAAAAAACAACAAATGAAACATGACAAACATCAATTTACCCTGCCATAATTCAAAATAAGGAGCCCAAAAACAAATACCCAATTAAAATCAAAAGAAGGAAAAGTTTCAAGTTCCTAGCATATGTCTTCTTAGTCGCAAGTTCATGTTGCCTTTCTCACATTGCTTGTTGACTTTACACATCCTTGTCCTTCTCAAAACTCATTCTAACTTGAAAAACCTAAGCAATTCCAACCAAAACAAAAAATATATGTATGAATTTCAAAAATAGTGAAAAATTTTAATTAATGTAGAAATTAAATTCATATTTTGAAATTAAAATCTCTATATTTTATAATGCTTATGTTTAAATAAATAAAAACATAAAAAAGCCACTTATTTTTATCTTTATGTTTATTTGTCGATTATCCCAAAAATAAAAAAAAAATAAAAATTTACACAGTACTCGAGTTTGGTAAACTCGAGTACTGTGTAAATTTTTTTATCAAGACTTTATTTATAAAACGTACTTGAGTCTGGTATACTCAAGTATTGTGTTGTATGGGACTCGAGTTTACTAAGCTCGAGTACCACATAATTTTTTTTAATCGCATAAATTCCAGCTTAGCAGTGCCACGGTGGCGGAATTGATGAGGAACTCGAGTTTCTGAAACTCGAGTTCTAGAAAAAGTGATACTTTGCTATTTATTTCCGAAACAGTATTTTTTTGCTAAAAATTTCAAAAAAAATTGGTATTTGGCCATTTTGGCCACAAATTGTTTGTAATAAATCAAACAGTGCATGTGAGAACCAAGGAATGCTTGCTACTTAGCAAGTGTGAATAAAATTGTAAATTTTTTAGGTTTACTTTAAAACAAATCTCAACCAACCCAATACAAAGAAGAAAATTGAGGACCTGACAGACTTTAGGAGATCACCTCGTATATCGATCATAGTGTTCATACACGTGCCTTTATATAGTTTAAGCGGACGGATTTTGTTATGTGATTTGTTGTAGAATAAACCAGAGTCGAGAAACTCTTTTTGACTTTGAGATCAATGGGGAAATTCATCAAACACAACAAAGGCTACCAAATTCCCCCAACTTCGATAACAAATCCATCTGTAGGGCTTAAATAATTACAAATACATGTTAAAAGTAGTAAAGTACCTCGTAGAAACTAGACAAAACCATTACAAATTTACAAACGGAGTGCCAGCAATTCTGACAAGAGAGAAGCAAAAATTATCAACTTAATAATATGTGGTCATCTCAAGCAAAAGAGGCCTCAATTATTTGCATCAGAACAAAACAAACAAGCATAATAATGATAATTTGACTTAATCTTGCTTTCTTGATCCGCCATATGACCTCAATTCTCCAATCAAAACACCCAAATCAGTGTAAGATGAGCCCCCTTCTTCAACAGCCCTCTTTGCCATTTCCCCTAGTGCCTTGGCTCTGCCTCTTCTTTCCACAGCTTTCTCACCCACCATTACCTTCTTCACTGCCTTCTCTAAAGCTTCTTTTTTGATATAATCTCCCACCAATTTAATCCATTGCTGAGCACCAACTCCAACCCCAATCTTCAACACATCAGTTATCAACTTCTCATTGTAGAACTGCTCAGCAAAAATAGGCCATGTTACCATTGGCAACCCAGCACTGATTCCTTCAAGAGCTGAGTTCCAACCACAGTGTGTCACAAACCCACCAACTGATTCATGTTCAAGAATCAAAACCTGGGGTGCCCACCCTCTGACTATTAGTCCTTTACCTTCCATTCTTTTCTCATACCCTTCAGGCAACCAATCTTCCTTATCTCCTTCTTGCTCACCACCATTGTTGTCCTTCCTCACAACCCAAATGAATTCCTGCCCAGAACCCTCAAGGCCTAACGCAATCTCGCGTAACTGAGAAGCTGGGAATCTTGAATTTGTACCAAAACATACATAAACAACTGAATTGGGTTTCTTGGAACTAAGCCATTTCAAGCACTCATGTTCATCAATGGAGGACTCTGTTCCTCTCTGTGCTTTCTCCTCAGCATTCCTATTGCAAAGCGAAACTGGGCCTATATGCCAGGCTTTCCTTCCAATAACATTCCTGTAATGATCAACATAAGCAGGCTCAAGCTCGTAAAAGCTATTAACAAGCATGCCAAAACTTCGTTTTTCAGTTTCTTTAGCTCTATCCATCATCCTTGTAAAGTCATTCTCCAAACCCAATCGTGTATGATCCGCAAGTTGCAAACTTGTCAACTTGATCTCGTCTGGTAATCCAGGCAACACAAAGGGTTCAGTGTCGGATTTGACAGTTTTGTGGGGCATGTACTGTTCTACACAGTGCATAGCACACATAGAAAAGAAGCTAGTTCCATGGAAAATCAACCTCGGAATTCCATACTTTGATGCTATTTCTGTTGCCCAAGGAAAGAACATATCAGCAACAAGTCCATGTGGGTGTAGTTCTTGTAAGAGATCATCTAGAGGCTGTTGGAGCAAGGATGTGGCGGCGAAGAATTTGCGGTGAACTTGTAGGTCGGTGACAAGATCGAGATTTTCGAAACCTTCAGGGAGGCCAACCTCTTTGGCAGGAAAGTGAACGATTTTGAGGCTGATTTTGGTGGAAGAGTTTTGGATTTTGTCTAAGGTTTTGGTAAAGAGAGGTGCGTTTTTAGGGGTGGTGATTATGGTGGTTTTGACACCTCTAGCTGAGAAGAGCCTGGCTATGTCTAAGGTTGGTAACATATGGCCATGTGCCATTAGAGGGAAGAATAGGACATGAAGCTGATCAGATTCACTGTTCATGGTTGTTCTTTGTTAGATGTTAGAACAAAATTGGAGTAGATTTCAAGGGGAAACCAGAAGCTTTGGTTTGAAAACGAATGATAACGCTTTCACCAAAAAAAAAAAAAAAAAAAAAGCGAATGATAAAGCAGAGAGTTGGCAGATGATAAAGAAAGCATATAGTGGAGCTCACATCCCAGCCCACTTGTATAGGGAGCTTGGCCCACTTTTACTTGCAGCAAAGAAAAGCATCAGAGCCTTCTTGGAAATGCCCTTCTCTCAATTGTCAAGAATTTAAAGATTGTTGACATATTGTCTCGGGTATCCCTTATTTGCTACATGTGAAAAAAAGAAAAAAGAAAAATTGTATGTTAATTTTAACATTTAAAAAAAAAATTAAAACTAAGACAAAAAGCAAAAAAATAAAAATAAAATCATTACTCCTTGCCAAACATACTCTAAAACTCACCATTTTTTGGATTCACTAGAAACTAAATCTCAATAAGGAACTGGTTTAGAAATTTCAAACGATTAATATAAGCTTAATGGGGTGAAAAACAATGTACATGACCATTATTTTATGTTTTTTTTTTTATGTGCATTATTTTATGTTAGTTGAGTTCTAATGACTAATGAGGAATGTTAACTAGTTTTAAATGTGATTTGTTATAATATATATATATATATATATATATTTTTTTTTTATATATATAGATGGGTTCAAGTTACACCTGGTGTAACTCTTGAAAAGTTATACATTTTTTACACCGTAGATTTGTAAGTGATCTAACGGCTAAAAAATTATTATTAAATACTATTACTTTCCATCGCTATCATAATTAATACTAGTATTTTCTCTCTCCTTATTTATTGTTTTTCTAGCAAACCATGTAAGATAAATCAGATAGAAGTTACAGAAGAAAATTTTGAAGCTCACATTGATAATGGAAAACTTACAGCAATAACTCAAGAAGAAGAGACAGAAACTAAATATATTTCGAAAAATTTTATTTTGCATTTTGACAGCTTCACTATGATATAAGCTAAATATGTTTCGAAAGAAAACGTACCAATGCATCGCACTTCATGTAATTCTTAATGAAAAAGACTATACATGTTTTATCTAACAATACTCTTAAAGATATATGCTGCACGCATCATTTTCTTTTAATCGTTAAAAAATTTCATGTTTCTTACAATGGTGCATCACAAAACTGTGGTGTTCATTTCACCTTTCTGTAGGATTATTACATTACCACTTCTAGAAAATTAGCCCAAATGGTTGGAATTCGAAAGGCGCTAATCTTGCATCACTTTTCATAATCAAATTCTGGGGCAGCAACTATTCATTGCTGCCCTTTAATCAAGCAAAAACTTTATTTATTTATTTTTTTTTTTCAAGTAAAGAAATGCAGGTTGTTAAATATGGTAGTGTGCCCTTTAATCAAGCAAAAAACAATAAATAAAGAGAGAGAGAGAGAAAATAATAGTATTAATAATGAATAAGATGGAAATTAATAACATTTAATGCTATTTTTTCAGCCGTTAGATCACTTACAAATCTACAGTGTAAAAAAAGTGTAACTTTACAAGAATTACACCAGGAGTAACTTGAACCCATCTCATATTAATATATATATTAATAGGCAAAGCAGAAAGAAAATTTAATTAGATTTCAAATTAGAATTCAATTAGAGTTTAAATTTGTGCTACGTGTCTCATATAATCTAAGCTTTTAAATTTTTGTGTCAAGTGAGTTAATTTCATGTAAAAATTGGATTTCAATTAGAGTTTAATTTTGCACCACATGTTTTATTTAATTTAAGTTTTTAAATTTTTATACTAAATGAGTTAATTCAGTATAGAAAACAAGGAGTTCAATATAAATAAACCATAAAAAAAGTAATCATATATCTAAATATATATATATATATATATATATATATAATTATAGGAAAAGAGAGTTTGAATGATTTTACATTTATGAGCCATTTTTTTTGTGTAACTAAAAATAATTTAAATTTATAAGTTATTTATATAATATACTATGACTATGTATGGTCCATTACTAATTAGGTAATATATATATATATATATTAAAACAAAGCTTAGAGAAAAATCAATTAGAATCAAAATTAGATTTTGCTTTTGTTAACTTTTCATAAAAATTAAATTGTTTAGATTTTTGCTATTATTTTTTCTCTAAACTAATGAGCATATTTTTTTTAAATGTTTCTATTTAGATATTTTGTATGCAAAAATTTTGAACCTAAAAATTTGTAATTGAGCTAAACAATCCTATGCACATATCCCCATTCAATTTAGGAGATATTATTGGCCTAATCTATTCTTTTTATTTTGTGTTGTATTTATATAATTTCATGTACAATGATTGTAAATTGATATTGTATATATAGTATGCAATAGAGATTTTCAAAATTATATACATAATATCAATGTAATGAGAAGCTTTTTTTTGAGAATAATGTAATGAGAAACATGGTGTAACTAATATCATGAAAATTGAAAGGAGAAACCATTTTAATACCTCTAAATGTCCTAGTTGAATTAATGGCCTATATGTTTAATAACCCAAATTAACATCAATAGCACCACTTCAATTTATTATTTCCGTGCGTAATCACGGGTTACATACTAGTTAAATGTAAGACAAGAGACATTAAAATTATTAACTTTAAGGTGAACTTTGGAAGTTTATAAATTTTGGGAATTAGGATATCATGAGAGTTTCAAACTCTCACAATATTAATCAAAGGAAACTTATAATTTTAGTAACAAAAAAAAAAAAAAAAAAATCTCATCTTCAATTTCTACGAATTGAACCATGAATCTCACTTGGAACTAAATTCTCATATATTGGAACTATAATTTTATAGCAAGAATATAAAGAAAGATAAACATCATAGTTCAACATAATTGAAAAATAAATTATCAGCATCAGACTTCCTCATATTTGGAAAACAACTTATGAATCAAATAAAAATAGATTATGTATTAATGTCATCTCTAGACCTAACAAAATTGGGTTTGGATTTGTTAGCCCGCCAAACTCGAAGGATAAAAACAAGAATAAGAGTTTTTAGACTCGTGAAAAATATCGTCAACACCAAACCTACTCACTAAACAATGGATTGGGTTTTGTTGTTTGCAGTTTTACTCTTTGTTAGGAAGGGAAAAAGAAAAAATCTCCTCTTACTCTTCTCTTCTTGTTTTCTTTGGTTTTATAGTTTTTAACTCTTAAATCTCCTCCCTCTTGTTTTCACTTTCTCAATTTATTTTCTTCACTCTTCTCAATTTTCCTCTTTCTGTAAGTTCGATGAGGGTTGATTTCTCTTTGTTGGCTTCATAGCTTGTCTTTGCTTCTTTGGCTTAGCACTCTCGCTTAGCAATCATTGATCAGTTATGGTCTGTTTGGAATATTGAGGGGGAGGGAGGGGGGAGTAGAGTAGAGTAAATTTAACACAAAATTAGTTTATTTTTAACCAACTCTACTCTACTTCCCCTCCTTCTCCTCTCCATCTAAACAGGCCATTAATCTCCAATCTCTCTCTACTAGGAGTGCGACCTACCGATCATCAATATGTTGCTGCATTTAGTTTAAACCTTGATGATAATGAATTTTCAATCATAGACCCCTAATTTTGTGAATCTGTTTCTACTTGAACTTATTGTTGTTTTTTAAATACATCTTCTAAATTTTTAGATAAAAAAAAAAATTAATGTAAAAGAAACTTTATAAAGTAGTTTTAATTACTCATTTACTTTTTTTTTTAAATTTTAATTTTGAATTTTATTTAGTCATCTATATGAGATAAAAATCGTTTAATTATTATATAAATTTACTATTTATAAAAAATATTAAATATGATAATTTTTTATTTATAGAATTTGTTTAATTTTTTAATGCTAATTATTTTCTATTAGCTATTACTTCATTTTAAAATTATTTTTAAGCTTCTTTAATTACTTGGATTAACCAAACAATGTTTTATATAGCCCATGCATAATCCTACTACGATTATGTTTTTTTGGTAAAATTTTAAATGTTGGTAATTATTTTGTTAACTTTAATTCACATCTTATATATATTACTGTAGGACTAATTGTGGTTGACATTTGATGTCAAAAAAAAAAAAAAAAAAAATTGTGGTTGACATTTGGTCTAGGTATCTGACTTTTCTATTTGTTATTTTGTAAAATTGTTAGACTAGTGAATTTAATAATTTATGTATTTTTTAAATTTTATTTTATTTTTATTCAGGTTTTTATTCTCTTATTTGTATTAAAAGGAACATAAAAAAATACCCTTCAGTTTCTTTTTTATGTGAAAAATTACGAGCCATACTGGGTTGACTTCAACCGTTAAAAATTTAGGTAATTGTCATAGATTTTGCAACTCATTTTAATCTGATTGTTTTAGACTGAATTTGATTTAAACCATAATTAATCAAGTTGAATCTATATTGGCTTGACCCGACCCATTTGCTGGATCTAAATTGAACATCACATTTCAATATGATTGATAAAGAGACAACTGTAATGTGATTTAGGGGGAAAAATGAAAATGGGTGCGGAAATGAGTTTTCATTTCTATAACAATTGATTGGAAAATGAAAATTGAAGGGAGGTTTATGTATAGAAGGACAAATCTTCCATTTAGTGTTAGTTTGAGAACCATTTATTTAACTGAAACTGAATTTTTTTTTGCTGAAAGTACTGTAAAAAAATGTAAAAATTAGCTAAAATAATACCATAGATAAATGACCTATAAATAGTACCAAAAAAAATACAATAATACTTATAAATAATAACAAAAATAAGTTAAATAATAAAATAAACTGATAAAAATAATCAATATCAAACGCACTTAAGGCTCTAATGTATTAGATGGACATGATAGAGATGCATATCCGAATTGCATTGATCATCGGGTTCAATTGAGAAGTCACGTCGAAAAAGGGTATAATTCAAAGTGAGATTGAGATTGAGGCATTTTTCTAAAAGTCATGTGTGTCGCATCTGTCACTTCTTTTCTATCTCTTATGTAAACGGGGGTAGTTAGTTAAGTCTCCATTAAATGCTTTGTGTTATAGCAAAAGTCAAAAGAAAATTGAGAATTTGTATGCTTTTCCATGCCTTTTTTTCTCGTGTGAATATGTCTTTGAAGGGCTCAAGATTTTTCCCTTTTGTGAGGGCATATGAGTTTCCACAACTGTCAGCCAGCGGCTATTATTATTAGATTCAGACCTCTTGTTACGTTTTCTACTTGTATTGTGCACCGACAAATGCATAGGTGATACATGTGTGAATGATGTACCATTATTTGGTGTACAGTTACTTAAAATTAACTGTCAATGATAACTCCTTATAAAGATTAGTGCAGGAGAAAAAAGGGACCCCTATAGCCTTTTGGATAAGCATGCGTCCATCAAAGGATTTTTAGAGGATAGGGCATAGATATGGATCCCTATGGCCTTTTGGATTTCTTTTTTTTAAGCACTTGAACAATTATCTTCAATTTCTTATGCTGTCATCAATTTGTCACATGTATGGCTCTCAATTATATTTTGCTTTCGGCACATGTCGATGGTAAATAGTAAATTTAATCACTCATATTTATTAGGTAAGGGTAGTGTGAAGGAGACATAGATCGAACCTCTTACTCTAATACCATCTATTAAATTATCAATTCTTCTAAAAAATTAAACCGATAAAAAAGTAAATTTAATCATTTAACAACATAATTCTAACAAGTAATAATAGAGCCTTGTCAATTGTTAGCTCCCAACAAAAGTTGGGTATGGATTTGTCTTTGCATGGCCACTTGATTGTGAAGCCAAGAGGGAGCATTAGCTAGTTTAGGTGTTGGAAATGGACAAGTCTATTCTTGTGCCATAATGCAAAACAAAGTAACATGAGTAGCTAGCATAGCAAGCTTCTAGCTTTGTGGAGCCTGTTGTGTGGTTGGAACTTGGAAGAACCACCAAGCTTCTTACTCTCTACATGGGCAGAGTCAGAACGGTAAATTCTCTCTCTACCCCCCCCCCCCCCCCCCCCCCCCCAAACTCCCTAAAATTGTTTTAACATTTTTTTTTAATGTCTTTGTCTTGTTAATAAATTTCTTTTATCAGTTAAACTTCATTAGAAAATGAAACAAAATATTTTATATTTTATTAATTTTTTAAGGTTTAAAAGTTATTAAAGAAAAAAAAAATTATAAAAAGGGCAAAATAAAGAAGAATTTTTTTTTAAAGGTAAATTAAAATAACCTACCTTGAAGTTTGAGGTAATACCAAAAACATTCAAAGGGTTTTTAAAATGACCAATTTGGTCCTTAAACACTAACGCCGTTTGTTGTCTGTTTGTTAAACTAATATGTTTCATTTTTTAGATTACCCTGTTCTTAGCTCTCTCTCTGCATTCTCTCTTTGCCTTCACGCCAGAAAAATCTTCATCTCTCCCTCAAGCCCAAGCTCAAGCCATAAGGTTTCAGACTCAACAAAGGACCAACAAACACTGCCACTGAAACGGTCACTGTCCAATGTAACTTTCCATCGTGGGTATGAGTTTTTTTCTTCAAAAAAATTGATTTGGGTTTGTTTGGGTTTGAGGTGTGAATCACGTGATGTTGGATGGTTGGAACCGTTTGGGTTTGAGGAGGATGAGTGGGTAGTGATAGGTGGTGTTGTGGTGGACGGTGGTTGTTGGGTCACACGATTCTTGCTGTTGGGGGTCTGAGTTTTGTTTATAAATTTTTTTGATTTGGGTCGGTTTGAGGTGTGATGTTTGATGATTGGTTGGTTGAGTTGATCATGTTTGATTGTCTTGTATGATGTTGGAATTAATTGGGTTGATCTGGTTTGATTATTTGATGTAGTGAGATTTTTGTGTTTTTTTTTTTTTTTTGAATGTTCTGTAATTTCCAAATGAACGGTTTTGGAAAATGGATACACTGGTTTAGTAAGATTTTTTGAATGTTTCTTAAATGCATGGCCGTGTATATCCTTTGGATATTGGTTTGAGCTTGAGAATGAGTGAGAAAGAGGGTTTATGTTCTGGGTGAAGAACGGAGAGTCAAGAAATGGAGTCAAATAAATGAGTTGGAAATTTGTTTGGGAGAGAGTGAACAAACGGAATTACACATCGATAGTGTTTAAGGGCCAAATTGGTCATTTTAAAAAAATATTTGGATGTGTTTAGTATTACCCAAAATCTCAGGGTAGGTTGTTGTAATTTATCTAAAATTTTAATTGAAGAGAATATATTTGTTTAAATTTACCTTTCAAAATTGTAAAGAGCTCAAATTTTTAATGTTATCATTTATTATTTTTCATAAAAATGTTTGTATCTTTCAAAATTTTTATGTAGAAATTATATAATAAGAGCTTAAATTCTATCGGACGTGACGAAATCCACTAGGTTTATGCCACCAATAATATAACGCCATGTAAAAACCCAATTAAAATCTCATTAAAAAAAAACAATGGATGCCTATGTTGATGTTGGCAACGGTAATGTTATCGGAGACATAAAGAATTGGTGACCACTCCACCAACGGTCCACCGCTGTCAATGAATTGGTGACCTCTCTTCCTCTCTCTAAATTTTATTTTAGAAAACCTTATAAACAAAAACGAACCCCACAATAGACCAAGAAACTTGGTTCCAAAACCCACATGCAAAAGCAAAATCCTCAAAAGTTAATCACCTACAAATGGCAAGACACCAAGACCTTGTCTTCCCTCAACAAAATCCACAACTTTATCCCATATGCAAATCTTGAGCAAAACCCAAATTCAAACTTACACACAACCTAGATTGGAAATATATCTTTATAACCCACATGCGCAAAATTAGAAAAATTAAAAAGATTGTACCTTGGATAATGAAAATTGGAAAAAAGAAAAAAAATCAAGAAAAAAGAAACTTAGGGGTCAGTGGCGATGTCTCCAACAACTTTTGGCAGTTCCGGCTACTCAAGCGGCTTGTAGGTTCGGTGGTTCTTTAGAATGAGTTGATTCTGTGGCAAATTCTTTGGCAGATTTTGACAGCATCTCCAAAGGTTTTGGGCAACATCTCTGGTGGCTGGGCCTGTGTCTTAGCTGGCTTGGAGATGTGGTTGGTTCTTCAGGAGGAAGATACAATTTTGTTGGTATATGAACTTTTAGAGGCAAGATTATGTGCGGTAAGATTTATTTTTTTAGTTTGCAATAACCTAATATGGCGCAATTTGATTGAAGGGTGTAAAATTGGCGTTTTACGCCCCATTCAAACAAAAGTTGCACTCATATAATAAACTCCATAATTTGATATTATTTTCAAGTTATACTTTAAAGTTTTTGATGCACAATTGATTACTATAACAATGTAAAATGTTATAAATTGTTGATTTAAACAAAAATTGGCATAAGTTTAAAATGATGTATTGACTTCCTAATCTATTTTTTGATAAATTTTTTTTATAATAAGATCAAAATACACTATCGATCTCTTAACTTAGTCCATAATATAGTTATAGTCATCACTTTTAGCTTGTAAAAAATTTATATTGATCAATTTTAGGCCTCGTTTGGTTGGGGTGAAAACAGGGAGGATGGAAAAGAAGGAGAGGAAAATAGGGTGGAAAATTGAATTTTCCCTTGTTTGGTTCAGGAGAGAAAACAAGAGGGAAAGAAAATGGTGTAGAAAATTTTCCCTCTGAGCCCACAAAATTTTGTCCTCCCAATTTGGGAGTAAAACTAAGGAGAAAAGATGATGTGGACAGTAAATTACACAAATACCCTCATCTTTACACATAGCACGTCTCCACGTTGCCCTTCTCCATCCAATAGCCAACTTTTTGTCTTTCACTTTTTTTTTTTTTTAATATTCTTTTAGGATTTGCTAATTTTATAAATAAATAAAAAAATTAAAGTGCCCATACAATTTTTTTTTTATATAATAAATGTGTTAATTTTTGTATATATAGTTAGTAAGAACATAATGATAAATTTATATCAACTTTATTTTTCATCCTCTCATTTTTTATCTCAATCAAACAAAAAAGTTTTCCACCCCTCCACTTTTCCACCCCTCCAACCAAACACAAACGAGGGAAAACTAAATCTTTTCTATCCTCCCACTTTTCCATCCTCTCACAATTTTCTATCATCCCAACCAAATGGACCCTTAGTCTCTAACAAAATAAAAGTGATCACTTTTAATTTTTATATACGGAGTTATAAAGAACCAAGTTAAGCCTCTTCCTCAAAAAAAAAAAAAAAAAAAAAATGTTAAGCCTTACAACAACAAATAAAAGTTTCTAAACATGTCATTAGTAAAAAAAAAATGGTTAAGATTTAAAGAACTATATTGTTGAGTGATGTCACGGAAGTTACAAGAAAACAAACACGTTACTTTCTGAATGGGAAAGGAAACTAAACACGTTAGCTTCTAAATGAAAACCTCGAATTCACAAGGGGTTCCTTGAATCCACAATGTGATAGGGTTCTGAAATCCAACAGAGAAAAAAAGACAGTTTGTATTTTTATAAATCTCAAAAATTAAATTTCCTTGGAGGTTACAGTATGTTTAAATAGTAAAAGAAACCCTAGGGCGGCTAGGGCAACGCCCATAAACACTAATTCGCACTAATCATATAATTAGGTGGCAAAATAGTGATTTTTGCCAAAAATAGCAAAACTGAAATAATTGTGGAAATCAAAACTACTGACCTTAAGGGTTGTCTCAAAATAGACGGGACCTTATTTTGACTTTTAAACTAAAAGTTATTAAGGAAAAACAAATATTACTAAAAATAGCAAAAACACTGTTTTCGACTCCTTAACGAATGAATTTGCCTAAATTTAGGCGATGCTCGAGATCTCGAGTTTGGATTAAAATGCCTTTTTCCCTTTAACTTGTCAAATTTCATGTGATTCCGACATTGTCGCCCCAATGGCCTTTATTGGCACCTCCCTTGATTTTGTGTTGTGACTTCCGGTGCCCTTGCTACTCCAAGAAGGTCTGTGCTATCTATTGTACATCATTAAGTTATCAAAAACTATTTAGAATTTTGATTTATGCATGCGCTATATGTCTATCAATCAATCTGATCCTATATTATGCGCTTTTAAATCCTATAAATCATTTTTTAAACCCTACAAATCATTATTTCACTTTTGAAAGGTTCAAATTTAGAACTCTTTGGCAAATTATGGCAAAATAAGCCAATTTGATTAATTGCTTATTATGAAAACTAGTATGTAACCTGTGCTTACACATGTGAATTGTTAGGATATATGTGAATCATGTTAGGAATAGATGTCAATATAAAATTGACTAATCTTTTGACAAAACGCACTTTACTTGTAATTGGGTAGATCTAAGATGTGTTTAATACTTCAAGTAACAAGGTTTCAAGTTTAAGTGTTAAAACCATGTAAGTTTGTCCAAGAATCAAGTGAAGACGTACTGGATTTTAAAGCTCGACAGCTAGTATCTATCGAGGTTTAAAAGACTGTTTAGGCCCGATGCTTGACAGTTGCTCAATAGATAAGGTATCTATCGAGATTTAGGAAAATCAGATTTTTAGTTCTGATTTTCATCCAATCCGTGTATAGGTGTTTGGGCTTTCTTTTCTCACAACCCTAAACATATATAAGGATTGTTTTAAGGGCCGTCACAGCTGATGCACCTCAATGCAAAAGTTTTTCACAAGCATATTGTGAACCGGAGACATATGCCCTAGTTTATATTTCTATTCAAGAAGCTGTTATGTTTGTACACCGTAGGGTTTTTAACCAAGGAGCTTCGTGATCTTCATTGTGTGATGAACTGAAGAACTTTGCAGCCAACATCCTTCTCAAGTTGGTGTGTAAGCCGCGTACTGGAATCCGCACATCGAATTGGTTAGTCACGTACTGGGAGTCATGCATTGAAAGGAGAGATTGTTACTACAGAGCAAGTCCAATTGGGTATTGGAGTAAGGGTTCAACTGTAAGTTTGTATAAGGTACTGTGATTCCTTTACTTGTAACCACTTATTGTAATAATAATGAATTTTCGAGAGTGGTAACCTTAAAATAACTGGGTGAGGTTTTTGCTGTGTAAGTTTTCCTCATTCGTAAACAAATCATCTTGTCAATTTATTTTCCGCTACATTTTAAATTAATTGGTGATTTGTTTGTGCTACCATGCTTATTGCATGCTAATTGAATTAATTAATTAACTTGGGTAAATAATTGGTTAATTCATCACAAGGGGGTCAATACATTCTTGGCCTATCATGAATGAAGAATTGTAATAGTGCTATTGAAGTTAGTTTAGGTTATTAAACATATAGGGCATAGTTCGACTAGGACATTTGGGGATACTAAAATAGTTTTTCCTTACAATTTTCATTAAATTGGTTACGCCAACTTTCTCATTATATTGCTACTAACTTGTAACCCTATGCATATGCATGCATGGATACACTTAGAGATATACAATAAGATGCATAATATAATTCATATATATATATATATATATATATAATTTAAATATTATTGATAGTCATTTTTATATTTTGTTAACTCTTTAAAAATTTTTGTAAGTATATTATTAGGTATAAAATGTAAATTGCCTTTTTTGTTTTTGTTTTTATAAATTTTTTGTGAGGCACTATTTTTTTTTTTAGATTCATTTATTCTAGACTCTTTGGTTTTTGTACTTAATAAAACTCTTTAAGAATAAATAATTTAAGACACATGACGCAAAATTGGAACTCTAATTTGGAATTTTAATTTGAGTTTCTTTCAGCTTCATCTATTATTATTATTATTGTTATTATTATATATATATATATATATAGATTACGTATATAATTTTGAAAATCGCTATGAGATACTACATATACAATATCAATTCACAATAATTGTCTGTGAAATTCTACCAAATACAACACAAAATAAAATAATAAATTGGCCAAATAATATCTCCTAAATTGAATTGGGATAGGTGCATTGGATTGTTTAACTCAATTACAGTTTGTTACATTCAATATCCTCACATACAAAATATTTGAATAGAAATAGTATAAAAAAAATATGCTCATTAGTTTAGAGAAAAAATAATAGAAAAAATCTAAACAATTTAATTTGTATGAAAAGCTAACAAAATCAAAATCCAATTTTGATTCAAATTGAATTTTCTTTAAATTTATATATATATATATATATATTACCTAGTTAGTAATGGACCATACATAGTCATGGTATATTACATAAATGACTTATTAATTTGAATTGTTTTTAGTTATAAAAAAAAAAATGGCTCATAAATATAAAATTGTTCAAAATCTCTCTTCCTCTAATTTTATATATTGAGTTAAATATATGATTAGGTTTTTTATGATTTATTTACTTTCGACTCCTCATTTTCTATATTAAATTAACTCATTTGGCACCAAAAAAAAAAAAAAAACTTAGATTAGATGAGACATGTGGCGCAAAATTAAATTCTAATTGATATATAATTTTGACACTGAATTAACTCACTTGACACAAAAATTTAAAAACATTTAGATGGGATACATGACGCAAAATTAGACTCTAATTGAATTCTAATTCGAAATCTAATTTGGATTTTCTCTCAGTTTTGCCTATATATATATATGTAGATGACTTATTAATATGATTTGTTTTTAGTTATAAAAAAAAAGGCTCATAAATATAAAATCATTCAAATTCTTTCTTCCTCTAATTTTATATATAGAGTTAAATATATGATTAGGTTTTTTTTATGATTTATATATACTAGACTCCTCGCTTTCTACACTAAATTAACTTAATTGACACAAAAAATTAAAAAACTTTGATTAGATGGAAAACGTGGTGCAAAATTAAACTCTAATTGAATCCAATTTTTAACATTGAATTAACTTACTTGGCACAAAAATTTAAAAACTTAGATTACATGAGACACGTGACACAAAATTAGACTCTAATTGAATTTCAATTTGAAATCTAATTGGATTTTATCTTAGTTTTTTCTATTAATATTGAAATCCAATTTTTACATTGAATTAACTTACTTGGCACAAAAATTTAGAAACTTAAATTAGATGCGATACATGGCGCAAAATTATATTCTAATTGAATTCCGATTTGAAATCTAATTGAATTTTCTCTCAGTTTTGCCTATATATATATATATATGACTTATTAATATGAATATTTTTTAGTTATATAAAAAAAAAAGGCTCATAAATGTAAAATCATTCAAACTCTCTCTTACTCTAATTTTATGTATAGAGTTAAATATGTAATTATTTTTTTTATGATTTATATATACTGGACTCCTCATTTTCTACAGTAAATTAGCTTATCTAGCATAAAAAAAAATTAAAAAACTTTGATTAGATGGGACACGTGATACAAAATTAAACTCTAATTGAAATCCAATTTTTGACGCTGAATTAACTCACTTGGCACAAAAATTTAAAAATTTAGATTAGATTAGACACGTGACACAAAATTAGACTCTAATTGAATTCCAATTTGGAATCTAATTGAATTTTCTTGCAACTTTGTCTATTAATATTGAAATCCAATTTTTACAATGAATTAATTCACTTGGCATAAAAATTTAAAAACTTAAATTAGATGGGATACATGGCGCAAAATTAAACTCTAATTGAATTTTTTCTCAGTTTTTCCTATACTCACACACGGGTTAAGTCGATATCGACCTAATAACCCAGTTGCAAACTCATCATCACACCTTGCATAGACCTCATGCACCAATACCCTATCGAGAAAACCCTAAAAATTGCCCGACAAATCACATAAAAGGTATGCATTCTATCATCTCGTTACATTGAAAATTTTGGTTGAAGTTTATTTTGCAAATCTCTGAATGGTCTTTAGTCTAGTGAGTAGGTCCTTTACTTTTAAACAAATCCCCATATACTAATTAATGAGTCACTCCGTGCTCGTCGAAATCCATTTCACGATTCCAACCATGTACATTTGTTAAACAAAGCTTTAAAATATGAATGTGGCCGTTGTATTCTTGGCTTTACATAACAGCAAATTAATTATTATATATACTAATTATAAAAGTGGAACTTCAAATCTGTTAGGAGGAGGTGGAGGTGGAGGTGGAGGTGGAGGTGCACATGCTATGTCGGGTCTTGCTCCTAATTAATTGTCACTTTTAAAGAAATCGAAATGAATATACCAAATCTTGTAAATGTAGCCTAATTAGATTCTAACAGCATGCAACCCGTGCTTACGCGCGACATAGATTTATATATGAACTGAAGCCCGTCAAGGTAAAAAGAAGAGGAAGAAGATGATATGCCATTGACAATCTGGCGAAGCACAACTCAAAGTCTCAAACCACTCTTTTTAATTTATCTAGTCAACCTACAAATAAGTAAAAAAAAGTTACTAAAATGCTATGTTTGGATGCTAGAGTGAGCCCCAACCAAAAAAAAAAAAAAAAAAAAACACAATGTTTACTTAAAAATATTACAAACTTTTTTTCATATTGCGTGATTCTCAGCAACCCAAAATAACATAAAACCAAAAAAGTAAATGAGGATATAAAATATTAGATACAAATTTATTTTGTTAAGGGGTTTTAACCAAGAATAAAAAGGAATAGGAAAAAAAAGGCAAAACGTAACTTTCTAACTCTTAATTCCTCAATGATATCATTCATAGTTTTTACAAACCCAAAGTGACAATTTAACACTGACAATGGCATGCTTTCAAAATGTGAGGAAATGGACTCAAAAGTGATTTTGTGTGTGTGTGTGTGTGTGTTTATCAGCAACGAATGTAATATTGAGTAAATAGCAGACATTACATTATGCGTCTCTTAAGTATATATGCTTAAAATTTTTCAAGAAAACTAAAAAAAATTAGCATCTAGCAATGAAAAGAAAGTGCAGATCTCCAATGTGTATATGCAAGTCACTGGAAGTAGCATAGTGAATGATAGAAGATTTCAAATTTTTAGAGTTAGGGATACCCCATATGTATATATTATCATAGGTATAACAGTTGTAGATACTATGACTACTATAAATCCCTATCCAGACACTACAAAAAACTCATCCAACACCAGCATTTTTCCCCTAGCGCTTTTCAAAACCGCCGTTGTAGGAGACCTATAGCTGTGCTTTTAAAAACCGCTAGTATAGGTTGAACTATTACGGCAGTTTAACATTGATGCTTTTTAAACCACTGCTATAGGTCTCCTATAGCGGCGGTTTTTGAAACCGCTGGTATAGGTTGACCTATTATTGTGTTTTAAAACCGCCGATATAGGGTTGAATTTTCAAATTTTAAATTTATTTTTTTGGTAAACACCCTATTCCAGCAGTTTTAAAACAACCTTTTTAGGCTTCTTCAATTGGAATACCTATCTCGGCGGTTTTAAAACCGTCACTTTAGGGTTCTTCATATGTAAAACCTATTCTAGTGCTTTTAAAAGCGCTGTAATAGGGTTTGCTTTTTTTCTTCTATAAATGACCTATTACGGTGCTTTTAAAAGCACTGGAACAGGGTTTACTCTTTTTCTTCTGTAAATGACCTATTATAGTGCTTTTAAAAGCGCTGTTGTAGAGTTTAATGTTTTTCTTCTGTGAATAGTCTATTACAGAGCTTCTAAAAGCGCTGGACTAGGCCTATTATAGTGCTGCCCTGTAATAAGTTTTACTCTTTTTCTTTTGTAAATGATCTATTATAGTGCTTTTAAAAGCACTGTAATAGGTTTTACTATTTTTCTTCTTTGAATGACCTATTACGGTGGTTTTAAAATTGTCGCTATAGGATTCAAATTAGAATTTTTATTTTCAAATAATAATTATTTTTTGTTTTTAAAATAACCTATTCCAGTTGTTTGTTTGTGCTCTATTCCATTTTAGGATGGCTCAACCTCACCAATTTCTAAAATTTAAAGTCATTAATTTATTTTCAAAACCATTTACAAATAAAACCAACAAATATTTAAAAAGTACAAATAATTGGGGCACCTGTTTAGTTGTCTCAGAACTAATTGGGGCACCTATGCTGGCAGTTTTTGTTAGGTTCTAAAGATTTAGGATTTTATGTATTTAGAACTCTAATTTGTATTGTTGGCAAATCATGATCAAAACAGGTTATTTAGTTTTGTTTAGACTTGCTCAAAGTTGGATCTTTCATGTAAAGTTGGAATCGAGTGGCTGCAGATGCATTGGTGCATTTTTGCCTGGCTCGATCGATCGAAGGAAAGACTCGATCGATCGAATCTCTGGCAGAATGTTTTTCTACAGAATATTCCAGCTCAGCCCTAACTCATTAAACGTTTTGGGCTTTCTGTTTTTACCCTAGGTATATAAAGAAAAACCCTAACCACGTTTTTAGAGTTGCTCCAGTTGTATTGTTGCTCATACATTACAGTTTTGTGTAAATCTCTTGTGAGATCTAGAGGAGCTTTCCTTTACACAAAGCTTAGGGTTTTCGAGATAGAGATTACTTCAACATCTTGATGATCAACTCGGTTGCTACCATTGAAGCTTAAAGAATATCAAGCGTGGGTGCTTGTAGCTGATTGAAGAATTCAAGAAAGAAGGAGTCCATGGATTCGGAGCTTGCACGTGGTCGTGTCAGTAAGTTCTACTGGTGGGTAGCATTAGGAAGTCAAGCGGGGAGCTTGTAGTCCTTCTGTATGAACTTTGATTCTTTCATAGTGAATTCAGGTTTGCCTTGAGGATCGGTGGGTCAAATCCTCCCCAGGTTTTTACTGTGTGGTTTCCTGAGTGATCATATCTTGTGTTATTTATTATTCCACTGCTTTATATGTTTGATATGATTATTTGATTGCTTTAACCTAGAATTGCTTAATTTGACTAAGTAACAACTTGGCTAATTAACTAGGCTAACCAATCTGGTTGTTTTAAGGGGTCTAAAACCGTTCAGTTTTAAAACTGCCCCTATAGTCTTCATCTTTGAGAGAAAATTATAGGCAAAGTTTTCACGCATTTTGGTCCCTACATTTTGAAATTGCCTCCATTGCTGTAGCTGCTATGTTGTTGCTATTGTTGTTGTTGAGGACTTGTTAGCTTTTGAGTTTTATGTTGGCATGGATCCCATTAGAATATTGTAGGCAATATATTTTTCATGAGAATATTGTAGGAAATATATGATATATTGCACACACAAAAAAAATCACTTAATCGTTAATTCTTTTTGCCACACCGTTTTAAAAAAATGTCATGTTTTATGTGATTGTAATTTGATTACAAATATAAACTTTATTAAATATATAAACTAGTCCTTCTATTTGAAGTAATCCAAATGCTTTGATCCAATACCCAATAGTTTTTTTTCTTGTTACGATATACCCATGGGCCAAATTTGAAAAATATCCACAATAAGAAAAACTCTTGGCCAATAGTTTTTATATTGTCATAGTTGGATATTTTTCAAATTTGATTAAAAGGATATGTTACAAATTGTACTTTAATAATATTCCAGCTTTTAGATCACTTAATTTAAGGATATATAAATTAATTTATATAGGACAACAATACAATTAAATAGGACATCCAATTTTTGATGGGCTATATATTTAGTATTCTTAAAAAAAAAAATTTGATGGGCTATTACGGCAGTTTGTATATCGCCATAATAGCCCATTGCATTATGAATCCCTATTGCGGCAGTTTTCATTTTGAAAAAGCGCCGGTATAGGTCTTGAAATTGCTGATAAGGAATGTCCCAACACTTAAAAAAAGTGCTGGAATAGGGTCTCAAAACTGTCGGGACCTATACTAATAGTTTTAAAAGCGCCAGTGTTGGTCAGGTGGACCTATTGCCACTGTAAGTCGTTGCGTAGTGCTACAAAGCGCTTGGAAAAAAATCGCAGGGATAGGCCTTTTTGGTTAATACCGATGCTTTTTAGGGCTATCCCAGCAGTTTAAAAATGCTAGGATAGCCCCTTTTTTTGTAGTTAAAGTAATAATTGTAGAATGTATATAGAATTATATCATTGAAGTCAATTTCATGTCCGTAAACTACCTTTCCCTGAAACTTAATCCTTACAGTTACTTTCAAATGCATAGTCCTGGAGAGTCAAAAGGATAAGAAGATATCAAAATGAAAATTCATTACCACACATGTAAATCCAACTCAAATCCATCAACAATAAATGGCATTACACCCTTTGCATCAAACTATGTTCTTCTAACTGCTAAGTTGTGCATTTGTCAAGACAAGACATTTATAGTTTTTTCGTTAATTCAAAGGAAATAGAAGAAAAATTAACAATGATGTAGTCGTGTAAAATTAGGATATCTCCTCAAGAGTCAAGCATTAGTAAAGGAACCTTCAACTTTTATAGAAATCCATTTAATGTCAAAATTTCTAAATAAAAAATGATGATACATAAGCCAAATTGAAGTACATAGATATCCAAAATGCAAAAACAAAGCAAATCTTAATCAACAAAAAAAGTGGGCCTAAGGATCTTTCAGTCTTAAAAGAGATCCAGATGTTTTTGTTCCTCCATTTAAATCCCCTAATTTTAGTGGGTCTAGATGAAGATATCCAAAAATAATTTTATCAAAAGACACATGTGTAGAGAAAGTCAATTGTAATGGCAAAAAATATCTTGAAATGCTTCCTTGGAAAATAATAAAAAGAAGGAGACAAAGCACCAGTAACAACACTCTAATATAAAAAAGTAAATTTCATAAACTCAATTTAAACCCACAAAAAAATTAGAGGAAAACATACATAAAATACAGATTTATAATAAACGATGGAGCAGTTGATGATGGTTTTTGGTCATGTATGGGCTCCAATATTGACGATGGTGTTGTTTTCCAAGGATCTATAGTCTTTTTGGGTTTATATCGGTCCTTCCATTGCGTTTAATGTCTTCTATCTTATCAGACTAAAAAGACAAATTCTATTAAATTAAAAAAAAATCTTCAAACGCATAACCATTAAAATGAACAACCATAAGCTAATAGCATGCTCAAAGGTGTGCAAAATTTTTATTAAATAGAATAAGGTTTCTATTTGATGTACTGTTTCGTTGATAGACTTCCACCAACAATTCCAAATCCTTCAACAGAACTTTGAACCCACGTATTCTCAAAATCATTATAAATGGTCACATTAAAATTTGAAAACACAAGAAAGAGAAAAACTTACTAGAAGAAGCCAAAAAAGAAGACCTAGAATAAAAATTTAACCTTCTCTAGAGGACCCAAGCCCTTCAACTCTTCAAGTTTTTGTGAGAATAATTGTGTATGCTAATGAGGTGGCAGGGTCATGTGTGTAAGTTAAAACTTCAACAATATTCATTTTAAACTATAAAAAGCTTAGATTAATATTCATAGAAAATGTACAATAAATAGAAGCGCTTTACTTTCCATTGATTAGTAAGGGGTATGACAATTAGTATCATGTCTAAAATAATATGTATGTAGACACTCGATTTTGCACCCATGATTTAATCAAGGAGAGTAACTAGAATCACCATCCATGTACCCAAAAATCATGATTGCATTACATGCATTAATTTGTTCATTGCATATCATAAAAATGATCTCGAGGTTCTAACGGTCACAATGGTATGCCTGGTTTCCAAATCGAACCGTTGGATCTAAAGATATTGCATGATCAAGTTTGCACGGTCAGCATGCATTGTGTCTAGGTAGAGTTGACCACGCATGATTAATTTAAATTAATTCTGATTAATTAAATAATTAAAATTAATTAAATATTAAAATTAATTAAATAATTTTGTGATTGGTTGATAGTTAGTGTCTAAAATAGGATTGCTTGCATGGGAATAAAGGGGATAGTTGGATAACAATAAAATTATGGATAATTTATACTTAATCAAGATTTATTTTAGAGTATTTATCTACAGGATAATTGTTGCTGAAAAGACCTGAATTATCCAGAAAAGAGTTAAAATTTTAGAATATGGATTAAAAACACGTCTAAGTGCAAATACTGGCTCAAGAAAACCTAAAAAAGGAGTCCAAAATGCACCCGAACATGAAAGCGTGATTGGCATCCAAAAGTGCCGAATGGCACACATTAGGGTTTTGGCCTGACGGTCTTTGAGTGACGTTAAAACACATCCTTTTCGACTTTTTGGCGGAAGGACGCATCCCGGTTCGTATTCTAATCATCTAAGCTATTTTTTCGAGTCTCCCAGCCTCTATAAATAGAGATTGCATCTCAAAATTCAGCACACTTTTTCATGCTCCCAAATTTCTCATATTTCTGACTCCCCTTTTTTATACTCTCTCTCTTACGTTAAAGAGATTCTGGAGGCTTTAGTCTTAAGAATTTCTTTTTTGTAAGCAAGGATTTTTAGGTTTCAAAAACAATTGCATAAATTTCTTTGAACCCTAAAATATTATCTTGAGTAAAAAAGAGTAAGTCCATGCAAGAGGTAGCTTTTCCTTACTTCTTCTTTTATTTCTTTTAATTTTGTGATGCATGAATAAATATGTATTTATTTTGATTTTCCAATGTTCATCTCATATGTTGTCAATATTTTCTTTATTAGAACATGTTTATGATGCTTTTATTGTTGAAATCTATTTTTTTATTTCAAAAATCTGCTTGTTATCATATCTTTTCTCAATCAAAAAACTGATTTGCATCTTCATTAGATGCAGATCTGGATTTTTCTCAATCAAAAAACTGATTTGCATCTTCTTAGATGCAGATCTGAATTTTTCTCAAATCAAAAACTGATTTGCATCTTCCTTAGATGTAGATTTGAATTTTTCTCATCTCAAATCAAAAATTGATTTGCATCTTCATTAGATGCAGATTTGAATTTTACTCAATCAAAAACTGGTTTGTATCTTCCTTAAATACAAATCTAAATTTTTCTTATTTAAAAAACTAATCTACATCTTCTTTAGATATAGATCTGATTTTTTTAACAAAGCAGATTTTGAAATAAAAAAGGGATCATGAATAGTTGTGTTTGTTTCGTTTAGTTCATGTAGCATATATTTATTTTATGAATATAGCCCTCTTCTCAAAAAATCTTTTTTTATTTTATTTTGTTTACACATATAAAAACAGATCTGATTTTTTTTTTTTCAATATACAAATTTGATTTTTTATTATTTTTTATTATCATAAGACAAATATGATTTTTCTTTCACCAAAAAACCAATTTTTTTAGTTCTAAAAAAAAGATTTGATATTTTTTTTTAAACCAAAAGACTTTGATTTATTTAATAAACACAGATTTGAATTTTTTCTCTCCAAAAACTATTTTTTCTACACATAAAAAAACATATCTCATTTTTCTAAACTAAAATCAATTTTTAGCACAACAAAGATCTAAATTTTTGATAAAGAAGAGGATGCATTTTATATATAAACTTATGTGATTTAGTTTTGTTCATGTGTGCAACATATCAATCATGCCATGCATAAAAGGGTATATTGGTCACAAGAGTCTAGAAGACCAGACTCTGTCTGGGCGGAATGAGTGCCTAACACCTTCCCATTCCGTAACCTAGCCTCTAAATTTAGTGTCTTTGGATAGATAGACCTAGGCTTTATCTTTGTTTTTTTTTTGGGTAGACTGTAACTAGGACAAAAAGTCATGTAATTATTTGGTAGTTTGTAACTAGGACCCAAAGCCATGTAATGCTTAATTTATCAAACATGTATTCTTTTTTATTCAATCAATGAGAATGAAACAATTCAGTCATGTATTTTGTATTTAGTTTTTTTTTTCTTTTTTGTATAAAAAAATAAGTGGCGACTCCACACCACTTACCCAAAAAGAGAGGTGTCTTTCAAAGCACCCAAAAATCTCTTTTTTTGAGAGACAGGTCTCTCACAATGTAGCCTATGGTTCATTACATGCATATCATATTTCTCTCTCTCTCTCTCTCTCTCTCTCTCTACCTTATGGACCCTCCATCTCCCTTTATCTCTCTCTCTCTTTCTCGTTCTCGTTCTCGTTTTTCTTTTTTTAATGAATAGTAAGCTCAGTGCATTTCATTCCTATAAAAATAGTCTTGTGTTGCAATCTTAATGGCTAGATGCATTGTACCCAAGCCAAGTTCTTATTATAGTCTTTTTGGTTTTCACATTTAGCCGCAAAATTAAGAAAACTTAATTGATACAATACAATAACTCACTTAGCACAAAAATTCAAAAACTTATATGAGACACATGGTACAAAATTGAGAATTCAATCAAGAATCTAATTTGACTTGTCCCTTAGTAACCTTGTATTAGGAATATCCAATCTTGTAACCAAATGGCTTTTATATTTTGCTTTCAATGTAATCAAGTGGCCTTAGTTGGCTTAGTACACCATGCTACATAGCCAAACAAGAGTCAGTTACTGATGAAGAAAATCCATCTTCCCCAACTTAGTCAGACTTCGAGCAAGCTGAACCCCCAGTAGGTCACCAGCTTAATGTTATGAAAAAAGGACTTCATCGCAGATCATAAGTCTTTAGGTGATAATTTTGACTCAGAGGCAAACAAAGTCAAAAGAGAAGCTTATAAGGCAAATCATACTAAGGAACAGAAGATAGAAGTGTACACTAAATGGCAAGAATTCATGAAAGAGATACCAGCAAATGTCCATTTCTTTGAATATTTTGAGAACCACTTTGAATGGCACAGAAAATCTTGAGTCATCACCAAAACAAACAAAACCAAAGAAAACAAGGAAGTAGTCCAATCTAGTCACCCTCCCTTAGAAAACATAACCATCATACACCAAGGTTTCGAAATAGTTGCTACTCCTTTTTGGAAACCTACCAGTGAGGATAAACCAGTAAAAAAGGTCATAGAGCAAAACAACTACACCAACTAGTGTTTAGATGTCATAGGAAAATAGCTCGACAGAATAGAAGATAGGATAGAAGCCAAGGCTGGAAACCTTGCTAAACCCATCCCTTCTTTAAAGAAACCTTTAGTCAAGTTACCAGTAACTCGACAAACCAGTCTCAGGTCCAAAGATAAAACTGCATTAGAGATAGTCAACCAGAAGTTAGAAGAACTAGTCAAAAAGGAACCTACCTCTTTGACAAGCAAAGATGCCAAGTTGGCCACCCTAGACATCCATATCGCTTCTAACAGTAGTAGCAGCAACACCTCTTCAGAATCTGAAAAGAAGATAAGGCAATTAGAAAACTAGTTTCAAAATTAACAGGTGAACAAACTCCACTATCATAGGATAACCCCAACTAGTCTCACCAAAAATTGGTATCCTAGACCAACACCCCCTGACCTCCAGTTTAAGGAATAGAATGTTAACAACCAGTTCTCAATATCTTCTAATAAACTCTATGAATGGAATATAGACGAATTATCAGAAAAAGAAATCATAAATAAAATTCAACACATGACTATGGTAGCCAATAACTACCTCAATGAAGGTTGCCCTCATACCGAAGTAGTTGAACTTCTGGTCTTAGGTTTCACAGGAAAACTTCTGTCATGGTGGAACCATTACCTAACAAAAGATTCAAAAGAAGAAATCAAAAGTACAGTCTAGAAAGATGAGGAAGGATGTTCAATCTTTGATGAAACTATAGGTTGAGGTGTCCCAAATGGAGTAAACACCTTAATCTATACCATTACAAGACATTTCATAGGGACCCCTAGCAACATTACAACCAGGATACATGACCAATTAAGTAACATTAGGTGTCCTACCCTTAGTGATTACAGGTGGTATGAGGATGTTTTTACCACCAGAGTTATGCACAAAAGCGATTGTAACTCTCCCTTTTGGAAGGAGAAGTTTATCAATGGCTTACCCAGTCTTTTTGCACATAAGATTAGAGAAACTCTCAATAACACTTCAGGTGTCATAGATTACGATGACCTGAATTATGAAGACATATCTAGTGTCATCCACAGAGAAGGCCTAAAGATGTGCATAGATATGAAAATCCAAAACCGGGCCAGCAAAGACAAAAGAAAAGCAAAGTACGAAGTAGGAAACTTTTGTACTCAGTATGGCCTACCCTCCATAGCACCATCTAAGAGAAAATCCTGGGAAAAAGAATACCCTAGGAAAAGAACAGCCTCCAAGTATTATAGAAGTCATAAGAAAAGCTAGAAATTCAGAGATTACCATAAGGCCAATAGTAAAAGAAAAAATCCAACACAAAAAACATTCAATAAAAAGAATAGCGAATGTTATAACCATGGCAAGAAGGGTCATTTTAGGAATGAATATAAATCCAAAACCACAGCTTTAATCAACACCCTCCAAGGTGACCAAAACAGCAAAGAGGAGATTTCAGGCTCCTAGCACTCAATCACTCAGACAGTAAGTTCTCTAGTAGTTCTAGTGATCATGAGATTTTCTAGATTAACTAGTCATCATCTTCTAGAGAATCATCCAACATCTCAAGTAGTCTAGACATCAGGATAGGATGTAAAGACAGTTGTTGCAAAAACAAGCCTGTCAACGTTCTTAGCCAACAAGAAGAGCTCTTGCTCACTTTAATAGAAAAGGTAGAAGACCCAGTTGTTAAGGCCCAATATCTTAGTCAGTTTCAGAAAACATTAGTCAAAGAAACAAAAGAAACCAAACCAAAGCACTCTGAACCCCCAGTTAACTTGGAGAAAATCTTTAATAGGTTTACCAAAGCTAAGAAAGAAATCACAGTTAATGACCTTCAACATGAAATTAAAGAAACCCAATCTGAGATTAGAACCCTTAAAGAAGAAGTTAAGAAGCTTGACCAAGCTCTAACCATTCTTAGGATTGACCACAATTTCCTTAATTGAAGAATAGAGAATCAAGATAATACCTTTCATCCAGGTAATAATGAAGCAGACCCCTCATACCAAAACCCTTCAGATGATGAAGTAGATGATGAAGTATAAAACGTCTATGATGAGTTAGCCAATCCTACAGCAAAAATGGTCTTAGAAGAACCAACCCAGAAATATTTAGATACTATTAGCATAATTGATTTCCAAAAATGGCATTCTAAAGTCAAGATTGTCATTAGCAAAGATTTTGAATTTGAGGTTATAGCCCTTATAGATTCTGACAGGTTATTTAGACCCCTAAAACAACCAGATTGCGTAGCCTAGATTAATTAGCCAAGTTGTTACTTAGTCAAATTAAGCAATACTAGGTTAAAACAATCAAACAATCATATCAAGAATACTAATGCAGCGGAAAATAAATAACACAAGATATGATCACCCAGGAAACCACACGGTAAAAACCTGGGGAGGATTTGACCCACCGATCCTCAAGGCTAACCTGAATTCACTATGAAAGAATTGAAGTTCATACAGAAGGACTACAAGCTCCCCGCTCGACTTCCTAATGCTACCCACCAGTAGAACTTCCTGACACGACCACGCGCAGGCTCCGAGTCCACGGACTACTTCTTTCTTGAATTCCTCAATCAGCTACAAGCTCCCCGCTTGCTTTTCTTTTAAGTTCCAATGGTAGCAACCTTGTTGATCATCAAGATATTGACAACCCTAAGTTTTGTGTAAAGGAAAGCTCCTCAAAGATCTCACACGAGATTCACACAAAACCGCAATGTATGAGCAACAATACAATATGGACCACCACAAAAACGTGGCTAGGGTTTTGTTTATATACCTAGGGTAAAAACATAAAACCCTAAACGTTTAATGAAGTAGGGCTGAGTTGGAAATTCTGCAGAAAATTCAACCTGTGCGATTTTCGATCGATCGAGTCTATTCTTCGATCGATCGAGCCAGGCCGAAAGTCCCAAGTACTTCTGCAGCCACTCGATTCCAACTTTACAAGAATAAACCAACTTTGAGCAAGTCTAAATAAGACTAAATACAATGTTTTGATCATGGTTTGCCAACATTACAAATTAGAGTTCTAAATACATAAAATCCTAAGACCTTAGAACCTAACAAACTCCCCCTTTGGCAATCCGTGACAAAACCCTAATTAACAGCTCAAAGTTTTACAAATAAAAAGCCCTTTACAAAGATAATGCTCATAAAATTCAATTCAGCCTAACTACTATCCATAGTTGCAAGTGTAGACAGCAGCTTAGTTGAATCAACCTGTATAATCCTGAAATACTCAACAAACGCATAAACGCATGTGTGACAGTAAAGAGTAAAACAACAGGTATAACATTCTTGTAAAATTCACACAACACAAAATAAAGACATATATGAATGAACAACTCATAAATATAAATCAATAAGCAGTGAATCTCAACACAACAAGAATCAACAAAAAAAAAAAAATCATGTATATCAATCAATGTTACTCCCCCTAACATGAATATCCCCAAAAATGATATACAAAGTGAAACACCTAGATACAATCTAAAAACTCCACAAGCTCCTCTAAAACAAAAAAATCTCCCCCTAACAACAAAAACTCCTCTACAAGACAAAACTCCACTCCCCCTTTTTGTGACGGAATGCCAAAGGGCAATCACAAGTCGCCATCAAAAGGAGGTGGTGAGGGTGAATGAAGACGCGCAAAATCAGCTCGGAGAGCACGTATCTCGTCCAGCAAGTCCACCAAAATATGACCATGAGCCGCCTGAACGGTCATGACAGTCTCCAAAGTACGCGAACATCGAAGTCGGCCGAAAGAGGTGGAGGAACATCAGCAGCAGCAGCATCATCACCAACTGGATCAGTAATATCCTCACCAGCAAGACCTGCAGAAGAAGAAGGAGGAGGTGCGCTACTAGAGGGCTCAGACCTAGGGTATTTAGAACTAGCTCGAAGATGAGCGGCCCTTTGTCTAAGAAAAGACGCACCTATAGGAGCTATCACATGAACGGGCTCAGAGGAAGGAAAGCCACTAAGATCAAGATAGAGAAGAATCCTATGAATGAAAATAGGATGAACAAGAGCATGAGCAGTAGATGAACTCCTATAAACTTCGTTCAAAGAACGAAGAAAAAGATGGGGAAAACTGATAGGAGCATCAGTAACAAGAGCGTACAAAAATACACACCTCTCAAGAGGAATGGTGTGAACATGGGAAATAGGCCAGATCGAATGACAAGCTATCCTAAAGAACAGATAGTGTAACCCGGAGAGCTCAGCAGAAGTGATCCGAGGATCAAAACCCCACTGGACAGCAGTACCAGTGATGTAAGACAAAACATCGCTAATCTCGGGAGACTCATCATATGGATAGACAGGATGCTGGACCAATGGTACCCCTAGAGCATCAGCCACTACCCGAGGAGTAATGGTGTACTCTACGCCTCGTATCCAACTCTTAACTAGAGTGTTGGAATCATAGATGCGGATAGAGATGTTCGAATAGAACTCTCTAATCAAGGCAGAAGGTGGAGGAGGATCAGAAGCATCCACCAAGGGTAACCAACCCCGACACTCAAAATTTGCCCTAATGGCAGGATCAAGTTCATCTAACCGCACAGAACGCTCAGCCCAAATCTTTCTCTTAAGGTTTAGCGTCTCAAAAATCTCTTGATTTTTCTCACTCGAAAACTTCTCACTATCAAAGGATGGAGGGGGTGAAGGAGAAGGTGAAGGAACAATCCTACGGGCTCTAGTTTTCCTAGGCATAGTGCTAAGGAAAGGACAGAGACACAGAGTGAAAACCAAACAGAACAAGAGAAATCAAAACCAAAGGCAGACTGCAAATTAGCATAATAAAAATATAGAACAAAAATCTATATGATGCATGAACATTTATAATGTTGTGATGCATGATCTAATGCAGTAAACAATTAAGTTTAATTGAGATTGAATTGACAAAATTGGCTTGAGCAAAAAAAATGTTTTATCAAAAATCCCAAAAATTTGAAACCCACTTGACAAATTTTGCAACAAATTGATGAATTGATCAGTACACAAGTTTGAAAACATATTAGAATAACCAATTTCATCAATACAACAAACCAATTTTAGCAAATTCTACTCAAATTAACAAAATCCCCAATTCGGATCAAGAACAAGCCCTAGAATTTTCAATTTTTCATCAAACTCAAAATTGATCAAATTAACCACCAAGGATCATTAGTATGATGTGTCCCCACAAAAACCCAATGATCAATTTTATAAAATAAGGCTTGAATCAACAGAAAATCCCAAATAAGTAAAGTCCGAAAATCTCCCTTAAATGCATGGATTTATGCATGAAATAATGAAAATAAATTCAAAAGGAAGGGCAAAAGAGTCTTACCGGCTTGAGGAAAGAAATTCTTTGCAAAAACTTCGGAGGAAAACGACAAAAATTGGAAAAATTTGGCTTGCCTCGTCGGAGAGAGAAAGGAAAAGTTTGAAACGATTTTAAAAGTATTTGAAAAAGTCAGATTTGATCTTTTAAAAAGGCTTTTCCACGATATTCGATCCATCGAAAATTACATTCGATCGATCGAAAAGCACAGTCATTTTAAGACAAATGAGAGCACTTTTTCGATTGATCGAAAAACAGGCTGGATCGATCGAAAATCACAGTTTTTTGAAAATACAAGCCTAATTTTGAAATAACTCCTCAAAGCATTAGATTGAAAAACAAAATGCATGAGTATGAGATGGAATGCTTTTTCAAAAACCCAAAATTTAAACCCAATTTTCTCAAAACAAATTTCAATCATTCTCTCATTGAATTTTCTTAAGCAACAAATATGTTGTGCATAAATCTCAAGATATTTTCAAACTTGGTTGGTCAGACCAGAAACACACACTAGCATGTACAGTGTTTAACAAAGAGTAACTTGTGTAGTGTGTGATACTAGTAAAAACTTGAGATACATGTGAGGTGATATGTGAATAGCATTTAATCACAAAGTCTACAAAATTCATCACATAGAATTCAAAAGAGACTATCACCTAAAGAGTTACATCCTATAACTCTCACATCTCCTAAAACAAAAGCTTGCAATCATGTAAGTTTCTTGTATTTTTGCCCCATTAATTAAGTGAATTTTGGCATCAAGCCTAATAGTACACACCGGTTTGAATTAAGTGAATTGGCATCAAGCCTAATAGTACACACCAGTTTGAATTAAGTGAATTGGCATCAAGCCTAATTGTACACACCGGTTTTAATTATTAATCATTTAGTAGAGGCAACACCTTATGTTCTTTTTGTGCATGTGCTACACTTTCTCGAGCACAAAATCTTATGATATGCACTAAGGTGTTCATGATTGGCTAGTGAGCAGTGGTGAGATGGTTATTTATGCCTTTCTCAAAAGAATCAAATCCGACAGTCAAAAACATGTGACTTCAAGATTAAGACAAAGTGATTAATAACCACCAACATCTTTCCCACACAACATGCACTACAAAGTTTTAGCTAGTCAAGTGCAATAAATAAGCTCATCAAAGCTAAACAAGGTACATAAGACATGTTATGTGTAAATAAATTGACCAACCTTGTTTTCAATAAACAAGAAACATCATGTTCAACATAAATTTTGCTTCCCTTTTTTTTTTTTTTTTTTTTAATATTAAAAGAGAAAACAAATAAATCCTAGAATGAAATGCATGAATGTAATGCAATGCAAGTCCTAGAACAAAAACAAAAAAAAACAAAGAGCAATGGTCACAAAAGAATAGAGCAATGAAGCACAAGGACCATGTCAGAAAGACTCAATTAGTTCGAGTCTTTTGCATCCAAAACTTTTTAGATGCACCACGAGCATTGGAGTTCTTATTCACATTAGAGTGATTCCCAACTCCATGATTGGAATAAAGGTTTAACACCTTTACCAATTCACCAATTAATGCCATAGGATCTTGTGCTTGAGGCACAGGCACTTTTGGTTTATTTGCTCTCTTATCAGCTTGAAGCTTGTAACAGTTAGGACGAATATGTCCAGACTTACCACAATAATGACAAACCCAAGCAGGTTTACCATGCATCTTGTCCTTAGATTTGGTAGGCTCCTTAGGTTTAGATTCTCTTAGGTCTACCCTAATCTTCTTAGGTGGTGAAACTTCTACAGGTTTAGCTACCTCACTCACAGGTGGTTTGACAGTTTCACTCACAACCTCACTCACAGAAGGCTCAGAAGAAGAAGAAGGAACAAAAGTAGTGGAATGAGGTCCAGACTCAAAGATGCTTTCAACATATCCTAACCCAGTTTTATCAGAAGGATACTTTTGAACATTCAGCATGTGATCAAGTTTAGAACTAGCAGACCTAGCAACAGATAAATCAAGTTCCAAAGTTCTAACTTTATCAAGCAAAAGCATGTTCTCAGATTTAACATTATTCAAAAGCTCATTAGCATCAAACAGTTTAACAAGCAAATTTTTCTTTTTAAGCTCAAGAGAATCAATTTTCTTTAGGCCAAGTTCAACTTTCATAGCATCCTTTGCAGCAATTTTGCAAAGTTTGTTATAGGCCTCTTGGAGATCTGCATCTTCAGAGAGTTCCCCATCAGAAGGGTTCTCTTCAGCAGATATGCTTTCATTGACTATAGCAGTAGCCGTGAAAGCAATGAAGTTTCCATCCTCGTCACCACCGGACTCATCATCAGAAACCTCATTATCACTAAGGGTTACAGCCATAGCTTTACCCTTAGTCTTCAAGAATGTAGGACATTCAGATTTCATATGACCATACCCTTGACAGCCAAAACACTGAAGACCCAAAGAGTTATTAGAAGATTGACCAAAATTTTCTCTAGGTTTTTCAAAATTGTTAACCTTAGTGGGATCATTCTTCCTAAAATTTCTAGGTTCAGCAATGTAAGTACCTCTTGCCTTTCTATTTGTATTTCTAAGAAAGTTCTTAAAGTTTTTGGCAAGATAGGCAATCTCTGTAGCAGAGAGCTCATCATCAAATCCACCACCATCAACATCATCAACTGACTTAAGAGCCATTGATTTGGATTTGTTCACTTTAGGTAGGTCAGACTCATAGGATTGAAGAGATCCTACAAGCTCATCAACAGGGATGGAGTCCACATCCTTGCTTTCAGTTATGGCAGTCACTTTGGGTCTAAAATCTTCAGTTAAAGATCTAAGTATCTTCCTAACAATCTTAGGTTGATCATAGATTTCACCCAAATTGAAGGCAGAATTAACAATATCATTCAGTTTGGCATAAAATTCATCAAAGGATTCATCATCAGACATCCTAATGCTTTCAAACCTAGAAGTTAATTGCTGCAGTTTGTTTATCTTAACTGCCTTTGTGCCTTCATGCACAGTTTGGAGGATTTTCCAAGCAGTATGAGCAACCTCAACATTAGAGATCCTCTTAAACTCCTCCATAGAAACAGCATTAAAGATAGCATTCATAGCTTTGCTATTGAAGCTTGCTGCTTCTTTTTCAGAAGTTTGCCACTCACTCACAGGAGTAGCGGGCTTCACCCATCCGTATTCAACGGAATTCCAAACCCTTTCATCAATGGATTTCAGGAATGCTTTCATCCTTACTTTCCAATAAGCATAATTGTTCCCATCAAAATGAGGAGGAACAAACAGAGAGTGTCCATGCTCCATGACAACAGGGGTCAAGGATCAGCTCAGAGATTAAAAATCTCAAACAAAAAGAGCAACCTGCTCTGATACCACTTGACAGGTTATTTAGACCCCTAAAACAACCAGATTGCGTAGCCTAGATTAATTAGCCAAGTTGTTACTTAGTCAAATTAAGCAATACTAGGTTAAAACAATCAAACAATCATATCAAGAATACTAATGCAGCGGAAAATAAATAACACAAGATATGATCACCCAGGAAACCACACGGTAAAAACCTGGGGAGGATTTGACCCACCGATCCTCAAGGCTAACCTGAATTCACTATGAAAGAATTGAAGTTCATACAGAAGGACTACAAGCTCCCCGCTCGACTTCCTAATGCTACCCACCAGTAGAACTTCCTGACACGACCACGCGCAGGCTCCGAGTCCACGGACTACTTCTTTCTTGAATTCCTCAATCAGCTACAAGCTCCCCGCTTGCTTTTCTTTTAAGTTCCAATGGTAGCAACCTTGTTGATCATCAAGATATTGACAACCCTAAGTTTTGTGTAAAGGAAAGCTCCTCAAAGATCTCACACGAGATTCACACAAAACCGCAATGTATGAGCAACAATACAATATGGACCACCACAAAAACGTGGCTAGGGTTTTGTTTATATACCTAGGGTAAAAACATAAAACCCTAAACGTTTAATGAAGTAGGGCTGAGTTGGAAATTCTGCAGAAAATTCAACCTGTGCGATTTTCGATCGATCGAGTCTATTCTTCGATCGATCGAGCCAGACCGAAAGTCCCAAGTACTTCTGCAGCCACTTGATTCCAACTTTACAAGAATAAACCAACTTTGAGCAAGTCTAAATAAGACTAAATACAATGTTTTGATCATGGTTTGCCAACATTACAAATTAGAGTTCTAAATACATAAAATCCTAAGACCTTAGAACCTAACAGATTCAAGTGCAGATCTCAACTGCATCCAGGAAGGAATCATTCCCTCTAATTATTTTCAACAAAATAGGGAATTACTATCCTCAGCAAATGGTAGCAAGATGCAAATTAAATACAAAATCCCAAAAGCCCATGTGTGCCAAGACAACACATGCTTCAAAACAACCTTTGTCTTAGTCAAAAATATGACAGATAGAGTAATCCTAGGAAATCCTTTCATGTGTTTGTTATACCTGTTCACTACAGATAGTGAAGGAATCACTACCCATCCTTTTGGTCAGCCAGTTAAGTTTAAGTTTCTTAGAAGCCCGAAACCTCGAGAAATTAGCAGCCTCCAAGATGTCTTCATCTCCAGAACTCTTAATCTGATCAATAGGAAAACCCAACACCTTAAATACCTTAAGGATGATTTAAGGCACAAGAAAATTGAGGAACAATTAACTTGTAAGACTATCAAAACCGAGATCAAAGAGTTTGAAGAAAAACTCAAGCAAGAAGTCTCCTCTGATCTTCCCACAGCCTTTTGGCATAGAAAGAGACACGAGGTAGCTCTCCCATATGTCAAAGATTTCAATGAAAAGGATATCCCAACCAAAGCTCAACCTATCCAAATGAGCCAGGAACTCATGGAATTCTATAGAGTAGAGATAGATGACCTTCTTAGCAAAGGAATTATTAGGAACTCTAAATCACTTTGGTCATGTCCAGCCTTTTATGTACAGAAAAATGCTAAGATAGAAAGAGTTGTCCCCAGATTAGTAATCAACTACAAGCCCCTTAACAAAGTCCTAGAATGGATTAGGTATCCCATCCCCAACAAAAGAGACTTAGTTAACAGGCTTAGTAAGGCAGTCATCTTTAGTAAGTTTGACATGAAAAGTGGTTTTTGGCAGATCCAGATCAGAGAGTTTGATAGATATAAAATAGCTTTTACTACACCCTTTGGATATTATGAATGGAACATAATGCCTTTTGGTCTAAAAAATGCACCTAGTGAATTCCAAAACATCATGAATGAAAATTTCAATCCATTCTCCAGTCAATCTATTGTTTATATAGATGATGTTCTCATATTTTTAGAATCCATTGAGCAACATTGGAAAAATTTGTGATCATTTCTCAATACAGTCAAGCTCAATGGTCTTGTGGTTTCAGCCCCAAAAATCAAACTTTTCCAATCACATGTTTGATTTTTAGGTTTTGACATCCATCACGGTTTAATCAAACCTATAGATAAAGCAATTTAATTTGCAGACAAGTTTCCAGATCAAATCCTAGACAAAACCCAGCTTTAGAGATTTCTAGGATCTCTCAACTACATTTAAGATTTCTATCTGACAGGTTATTTAGACCCCTTAAACAACCAGATTGCGTAGCCTAGATTAATTAGCCAAGTTGTTACTTAGTCAAATTAAGCAATTCTAGGTTAAAACAATCAAACAATCATATCAAGAATAATAATGCAGCGGAAAATAAATAACACAAGATATGATCACCCAGGAAACCACACGGTAAAAACCTGGGGAGGATTTGACCCACCGATCCTCAAGGCATAACAGAATTCACTATGAAAGAATTGAAGTTCTTACAAAAGGACTACAAGCTCCCCGCTCGACTTCCTAATGCTACCCACCAGTAGAACTTCCTGACACGACCACGCGCAGGCTCCGAATCCACGGACTACTTCTTTCTTGAATTCCTCAATCAGCTACAAGCTCCCCGCTTGCTTTTCTTTTAAGTTCCAATGGTTGCAACGGTAATGATCTTCAAGATGTTGAAATCATCTCTACCATGAAAACCCTAAGTTTTGTGTAAAGGAAAGCTCCTCAAAGATTTCACACGAGATTCACACAAAACAGCAATGTATGAGCAATAATACAATATGGACAACCTTCAAAAACATGACTAGGGTTTAGTTTATATACCTAGGGTAAAAACATAAAACCCTAAACGTTTAATGAAGTAGGGCTGAGTTGGAAATTCTGCAGAAAATTCAACCTGTGCGATTTTCGATCGATCGAGTCTATTCTTCGATCGATCGAGCCAGGCCGAAAGTCCCACGTACTTCTGCAGCCACTCGATTCCAACTTTACAAGAATAAACCAACTTTGAGCAAGTCTAAATAAGACTAAATACAATGTTTTGATCATGGTTTGCCAACATTACAAATTAGAGTTCTAAATACATAAAATCCTAAGACCTTAGAGCCTAACAAACTCCCCCTTTGGCAATCCGTGACAAAACCTTAACTAACAGCTCAAAGTTTTACAAATGAAAAGCCCTTTACAAAGATAATGCTCATAAATTCAAATTCAGCCTAACTACTATCCACCAGTTGCAAGTGTAGACAGCAGCTTAGTTGAATCAACCTGTATAATCCTGAAATACTCAACAAACGCATAAACGCATGTGTGACAGTAAAGAGTAAAACAACAGGTATAACATTCTTGTAAGATTCACACAACACAAAATAAAGACATATATGAATGAACAACTCATAAATATAAGTCAATAAGCAGTGAATCACAAAACAACAAGAATCAATGAATATAACATGTATATCAATCAATGTTACTCCCCCTAACATGAATATCCCCAAAAATGATATACAAAGTGAAGCACCTAGATACAATCTAAAAACTCCACAAGCTCCTCTAAAACAAAAAAATCTCCCCCTAACTACAAAAACTCCACTACAAGTCAAAAACTCCACTCCCCCTTTTTGTGACGGAATGCCAAAGGACAATCACAAGTCGCCATCAAAAGGAGGTGGTGAGTGTGAATGAAGATGCGCAAAATCAGCTCGGAGAGCACGAATCTCGTCCATCAAGTCCACCAAAATCTGACCATGAGCTGCCTGAACGGTCATGACAGTCTCCAAAGTACAACGAACATCGAAGTCGGCCGAAGGAGGTGGAGGAACATCAGCAGCAGCAGCAGCATCACCAACTGGATCAGTAATATCCTCACCAGCAAGACCTGCAAAAGAAGAAGGAGGAGGTGCGCTACTAGAGGGCTCAGACCTAGGGTGTTTAGAACCAGCTCGAAGATGAGCGGCCCTCTGTCTAAGAAAAGACGCACCTATAGGAGCTATCACATGAACAGGCTCAGAGGAAGGAAAGCCACTAAGATCAAGATAGAGAAGAATCCTATGAATGAAAATAGGATGTACAAGAGCATGAGCAGTAGATGAACTCCTATAAACATCGTTCAAAGAACGAAGAAAAAGATGGGGAAAACTAATAGGAGCATCAGTAACCAGAGCGTACAGAAATACACACCTCTCAAGAGGAATGGTGTGAACATGGGAAATAGGCCAGATAGAATGACAAGCTATCCTAAAGAACAGATAGTGTAACCCGGAGAGCTCAGCAGAAGTGATCCGAGGATCAGAACCCCACTGGACAGTAGTACCAGTGATGTAAGACAAAACATCGCTAATCTCGGGAGACTCAGCATGAGGATAGACAGGATGCTGGACCAATGGTACCCCTAGAGCATCAGCCACTACCCGAGGAGTAATGGAGTACTCTACGCCTCGTATCCAACTCTTGACTAGAGTGTTGGAATCATAGATGCGGATAGAGATGTTCGAATAGAACTCTCTAATCAAGGCAGAAGGTGGAGGAGGATCAGAAACATCCACCAAGGGTAACCAACCCCGACGCTCAAAATTTGCCCTAATGGCAGGATCAAGTTCATCTAACTGCACAGAACGCTCAGCCCAAATCTTTCTCTTAAGGTTTAGCGTCTCAAAAATCTCTTGGTTTTTCTCACTAGAAAACTTCTCACTATCAAAGGATGGAGGGGGTGAAGGAGACGATGAGGGAACATTCCTACGGGCTCTAGTCTTCCTAGGCATAGTGCTAAGGAAAGGACAGAGACACAAAGAGAAAACCACAAAGAATAAGAGAAAACAAAACCAAGGGCAGACTGCAAATTAGCACAATAAAGAATATAGAACAAAAATCTATATGATGCATGAACAATAAAATGTTGTGATGCATGATCTAATGCAGTAAACAATGAAGTTTAATTGAGAGTAATTTGACAAAATTGGCTTGAACAGGAAATTTCTATCAAAAATCCCAAAAATTGAAAACCACTTGTTGAAATTTTTTTTTTTTAACCAAATTGATGAATTGAGCATTACAAAACACAACTCACAGAGTATAATGCTTAATTACATCCAAACAATAAGCCAATTTCATCAAATTCAACTCAATTTCACAAAAGCCCCAATTCGGATCAAGAACAAACCCTAGAATTTTTAATTTTTCACCAAACACAAAATTGATCAAATTAATCATGTAAGAATCATGTTTATGATGTGTCCCCACAAAAACCCAATGATCAATTGCATAAAATATGGCTTGAAACAAAAGAAAATCCCAAATATGCAAATTGCGAAAATCGCCCCTAAGTTCATGGATTTATGCATGAAAAGATGAAAATAAAATCAAAAGGAAGGGCAAAAAGGTCTTACCGGTTTGAGGAAAGAGATTCTTTGCAAAAACTTCGGAGGAAAACGACAAAAATTGGAACTATTGAGCTTGCCTAGTTGGAGAGAGAAAGAAAAAGTTTGAAAAAGATTTGAAAAGTGTTTGAAAAAGTCAGATCTGATCTTTTAAAAAAACTTTTCCACGATATTCGATCGATCGAAAATTACATTCGATCGATCGAAAAGCACAGTCATTTTAAGACAAATGAGAGCACTTTTTCGATTGATCGAAAAACAGGCTGAATCGATCGAAATGGGCAGAGGCTCACTAAATTTTGGAAAAATCACAGTTTTTGAAAAACACAAGCCTAATTTTGAAAATAACTCCTCAAAGCATTAAATTGAAGAAACAAAATGCATAAGTATGAGATGGAATGCTTTTTCAAAAACCCAATATTTTTAACCCAATTTTTCTCAAAAACAAATTTCAATTATTCTCCCATTGAATTTTCTCAAGCAACAAATATGTTGTGCATAAATCTCAAGATATTTTCAAACTTGGTTGGTCAGACCAAAAACACACACACTAGCATGTACAGTATTTAACAAAGAGTAACTTGTGTAGTGTGTGAAACTAGCAAAATCTTGAGATACATGTGAGGTGATATGTGAATTGCAATCAATCACAAAGTCTACAAAATTCATCACATAGAATTCAAAAGAGACTATCACCTAAAGAGTTACATCCTATAACTCCCACATCTCCTAGAACAAAAGCTTGCAATCATGTAAGTTTCTTGTATTTTGCCCCATTATTTAGGTGAAATTTTGGCATAAAGCCTAATAGTACACACCAGATTAGATTATGTGAAATGGCATCAAGCCTAATAGTACACACCAAATTTTAAGCATTAAGCATTTAAGCATTTAATAGAGGCTACACCTTATGTTCTTTTTGTGCATGTGCTACACTTTCTCGAGCACAAAATCTTATGATATGCACTAAGGTGTTCATGATTGGCTAGTGAACAGTGGTGAGATGGTTATTTATGCCTTTCTCAAAAGGATCAAGTCCGACAGTCAAATAACATGTGACTTCAAGATTAAGACAAAGTGATTAATAACCACAAACATCTTTCCCACACAACATGCACTACAAAGCTTTAACTAGTAAAGTGCAATAAATAAGCTCATCAAAGCTAAACAAGGTACATAAGACATGTTATGTGTAAATAAATTGACCAACCTTGTTTTCAAAAATCAAGAAACATCATGTTCAACATAATTTTTGCTTCCTCCTTTTCCTTTTTTTTTATTTTTTTTTTATTTTTTATTTTTTTTAAAAGAGAAAACAAATAAATCCTAGAATGAAATGCATGAATGTAATGCAATGCAAGTCCTAGAACAAAAACACAAAAAAGAAAAGAAAAAAAAAGAACAATGGTCACATAGGAAAAGAGCAATGAAGCACAAGGACCAAGAAAGTCAAAAACAACTTAGGGACACCGAAGAACACCAATCACTTGACGAAGTGTCTCAAACTTACTTCCATCAAGAGGTTTGGTAAAGATGTCAGCGTTTTGACGATCAGTAGGGATATACTCAAGTACAACAATTTTCTTTTCAACCAAATCCCTAATGAAGTGATATCTAAGTTCAATGTGTTTGGTCTTAGAGTGTTGAACAGGATTTTTAGAAATATCTATAGCACTAGAATTATCACAATAGACAACCATGGTGTCTTGAGGAATCCCATAATCACACAAAAGCTTTTTCATCCAAAGGAGTTGAGAACAGCAACTCCCAGCAGCAATATATTCTGCTTCAGCAGTGGATAAAGAAACAGAATTTTGTTTCTTACTCATCCAAGCCACAAGATTGGCTCCAACATAAAAACACCCCCCAGTGGTGCTTTTTCTATCATCAGCATTCCCAGCCCAATCAGAATCAGAAAAACCAGCAAGAGACAAATTTGACTCTTTGCTATAAAACAGTCCATAATCACAGGTTCCACTTACATATTTGATAATTCTCTTAACAGCATTTAAATGAGAAACCTTAGGATTAGACTGAAATCTAGAACAAACACCAACACTATAAGAGATATCAGGCCGACTAGCAGTTAAATACAAAAGACATCCAATCATGCTTCTATACAAAATAATATCAACAGACTCACCTGATGGATCTAGTGTCAATTTTGCATTTGCAGCCATTGGTGTTCTAGCATGAGCAGCTTTGTCCAGTCCAAATCTTTTGACTAAATTCCTTGCATATTTAGCTTGATTGATGTAGATGCCAGACTCTGTTTGCTTTACCTGCAATCCCAAAAAGTAAGTCAGTTCACCAACCATGCTCATTTCAAACATTGCCTTCATTTCATCTGCAAAAGAATGAGCAAGAGAATCATTAGTAGCACCAAAAACAATGTCATCAACATAAATTTGAGCTACAACAAAACCAGTCTTATCCTTTCTTATGAAGAGAGTTGTATCTGCAGATCCCCTTTTGAATCCATGCTCAGTGAGATATGCAGTCAATCTATCATACCAAGCCCTAGGAGCTTGTTTCAAACCATAGAGAGCTCTCTTCAACTTGTATACATCATCCGGTTTGTGAGAATCCACAAATCCCTTAGGTTGCTCAACATACACCTCTTCTTGTAACATCCCATTTAAGAAAGCACTTTTGACATCCATTTGATACAACTTGAAGTTCAGGTGACTTGCAATGGCCAACAGTATCCGAATGGATTCCAATCTTGCAACTGGTGCAAAGGTCTCATCAAAATCAATTCCTTCCACTTTTGTGTATCCTTGTGCAACAAGTCTTGATTTGTTTCTAATCACGGTGCCATGTTCATCTGACTTGTTCTTAAAGATCCATTTAGTTCCAATCACATTTACATTTTCAGGCCTAGGAACTAATTCCCACACATCATTCCGAACAAATTGATGAAGTTCTTCATGCATGGAATTTACCCAATCAGCATCTTGTAGTGCTTCATCTACCTTTTTCGGTTCAAATTGGGACAAATAACATGACTGAGTGATCACATTCAGGGCTTTTGATCTCAATCTCATGTTATCATTCAGACTACCCAATATATTCGTAGAAGGATGATTCAATCTCACTCTAGAGGATGGACGTTTAACAAGAGAAGTTGTAGTACCTTTTTGTTCAAATAGAGGACTGAACTCACTTTGTACCTGTCGAGTGTCATGAATCGGAGTGGATGGTTCTGAACTTGATGGTACTGAGACTGTATCATTCAACACCAGCAGCTCTTCCTCACTGTGTTTCACAACATACTCAGTAAGAGGAGAATCATTAACCTCTAAAGGCTTATCTTTAGCAGGAACAGTGCTTTCTGAAGAAGCTTCTGAACATACTTTATCATTTATCACAACATTTGAAGATTCCATGACTGTTTTGGTTCTCAGATTGTACACTCTATAAGCTTTGCTGGTGGAAGAGTATCCTAGAAAGTATCCTTTGTCACTCTTTGCATCAAACTTTTCTAGGTTCTCTCTATCACGTAGAATGTAACAGTCACTGCCAAATATCCTAAAATACTTGACAACAGGTTTCTTCCCTCTCCAGAGTTCATAGGGAGTTTTCTTGGAGTCAAGTCTAAAATACACCCGGTTGAGTGTATGACAAGCAGTGTTGACAGCCTCTCCCCAGAAAGACTTTGGCAACTTTTTGTTGTGTAACATGACTCGTGCCATTTCCTGAACAACTCTATTTTTCCTCTCCACAATCCCATTCTGTTGAGGTGTCTTGGGTGATGAGAACTCTTGGTGAGTGCCTTGATTATTGCAGAAAGTAGCCAGCTTGGTATTCTCAAATTCTCTTCCATGATCACTTCTGATTCTGGCTATCACAGCATCTTTCTCAACCTGCAATTTCTTGCATAGATGAATCATCTTCTCAGGAGCCTCAGCTTTATCTTTCAAAAGCACAACCCAAGTATATCTAGTAAAGTCGTCCACAACAACTAGAATATACTTCTTTCCACCCAAACTTTGAACTTTGGCAGGACCCATGAGATCAATGTGTAATAACTCTAAAGGTCTTGAAGTTTGAACACTAGTCACAGACGGATGCTTGGATTTTACTTGTTTACCTATCTGACATGGTCCACAAATGCACTTATCAATCTTCTCAAATTTAGGTAAACCAATAACTGCCTCACACTTGGAAATCTTCTCTAATTGCTTATGACTGGCATGCCCCAACCGTTGATGCCATAAATCAACTTGATCAATCTTTGCACTAAAGCATTTGTTGTTTACACTTGGTGTTATGCCATAACAGTTGTCAGCTATCCTTACACCAACACACATACAGTCACCTCCTCCATCAAGTATCTCACATTCATACTTGGTGAAAAGAACATTTAATCCATTGTCGCAAATCTGACTTATGCTGAGTAAATTGGCCTTTAATCCATCAACATACCAAACATCTTCAAACACTGGCAATCCTGGAATGTCCACAGTACCAATGCCTCTGATCACAGATTTACTTCCATCTCCAAAAGTGACTGTCCCAATCTTTCCTTCAAAGAGAGTTTTGAAAAAGCCTTTATTTCCTGTCATGTGCCTGGAACAACCACTATCCAAATACCAAAGACAAGAATCACGTGCCTTTAAGGCGGTTAAAGCAGTATAACAAACATAATTCTTATCACATGTGATTATGCCAATATTCTTAAGGAAAGATTTAACAAAAACAACAAAAGACAAAGATGACAAATGGATAAGTTGACAAATAAGCAGAAAAATTTTCAAAGAATCCATGACAACAGGGGTCAAGGATCAGCTCAGAGATTAAAAATCTCAAACAAAAAGAGCTACCTGCTCTGATACCACTTGACAGGTTATTTAGACCCCTTAAACAACCAGATTGCGTAGCCTAGATTAATTAGCCAAGTTGTTACTTAGTCAAATTAAGCAATTCTAGGTTAAAACAATCAAACAATCATATCAAGAATAATAATGCAGCGGAAAATAAATAACACAAGATATGATCATCCAGGAAACCACACGGTAAAAACCTGGGGAGGATTTGACCCACCGATCCTCAAGGCATAACAGAATTCACTATGAAAGAATTGAAGTTCTTACAAAAGGACTACAAGCTCCCCGCTCGACTTCCTAATGCTACCCACCAGTAGAACTTCCTGACACGACCACGCGCAGGCTCCGAATCCACGGACTACTTCTTTCTTGAATTCCTCAATCAGCTACAAGCTCCCCGCTTGCTTTTCTTTTAAGTTCCAATGGTTGCAACGGTAATGATCTTCAAGATGTTGAAATCATCTCTACCATGAAAACCCTAAGTTTTGTGTAAAGGAAAGCTCCTCAAAGATCTCACACGAGATTCACACAAAACAGCAATGTATGAGCAATAATACAATATGGACAACCTTCAAAAACGTGACTAGGGTTTAGTTTATATACCTAGGGTAAAAACATAAAACCCTAAACGTTTAATGAAGTAGGGCTGAGTTGGAAATTCTGCAGAAAATTCAACCTGTGCGATTTTCGATCGATCGAGTCTATTCTTCGATCGATCGAGCCAGGCCGAAAGTCCCAAGTACTTCTGCAGCCACTCGATTCCAACTTTACAAGAATAAACCAACTTTGAGCAAGTCTAAATAAGACTAAATACAATGTTTTGATCATGGTTTGCCAACATTACAAATTAGAGTTCTAAATACATAAAATCCTAAGATCTTAGAACCTAACACTATCAAAATCTTTGGTAGCAATGCAAACCACTTTTTGATAGATTTCGAACCAACCCACCTCCTTGGACCCCAACTTATACATCAATTGTCCAAGAAATCAAAAAATATGTTAAAACTCTCCCTTGTTTAGGAATTCCCTTAGTAAATTCCTTCAAAATTGTCCAGACATGTGCCACTAACATTGGTTTTGGTGGCATCCTCCTTTAGCATGCTATTTCTAATTCCCCAGAACAAATAGTCTGTTTCCGTTCAGGAATATGGACTCCTACTCAGATAAATTAAAGTACTATTAAAAAAGAAATTTTATCTATAGTATTACGCATTTCAAAATTTCAAAGTGATTTACTAAATCAAAAGTTTTTAATCAGAATTTATTGCAAATCTGCAAAACATGTTTTAGAAAAAAAAATGTCCAAAACATTGCATCAAAACAAATTTTTGCATGATGGCAAGCCATCCTCTCAGTTTTTGATTTTGATATAGAATTCATAGAAGGAACTCAAAACAGTATCCCTGATTTCTTGACCCGTGAATTCTTGCAGAATCCAACCCAAAATGTTTGGGAAAAAGCCAGCACAACAACCCCAACCCCCAAAGTTACCTAAACAATCACCCCTCAGCAATACTAGTTAGGCAAAGAACCCTGGCCAGTTAGTCCCACTTTCCTCAGTCTCCTTAGCCAATCGATATGTGGTCTCTACAATCTTGAGGCCAAACTATGAAAGACCATTTCTAACCCAGCCTAGTTTTAGTTTTGCCTTAGTTCCCCAGTACCTAAAGCAATAACCCCATACACAATAGATGATCCCTTTGGCCCATTGCAGTCCTAAACATCATCCCAGCCCTTAAGCAAAAAAAATAAATCTCCTTACATTAAAAAAACTTACATCCAACACATCCTTTATATTGAACCTCACATGATCCACATAAAAGATCCATTAGCCTTAGCAATGGAAGTTTTGCCACCAAATTGGCATTTTCTTCCAAAGGCCCCAGAAAAATCCATCAAGTTCTATAAGAGCATCCTCACCCAGGAAAAGTTCGAATAGAAGACATCAAGTCAAAAATGGACCCTTCAATCGTCCTCTATCATAAGCTCATCATCACCAGGTTTGTCAGTTGCAAAGAATGGGGCTAGCACCCCTCCTTGCTTAGAATAATAGAAGGCTCAGAAATCCAATATAGTTATTATGACTACATGGATGCCTTTGAAAAGATTTTATTATATGAGAATAAGAATTTTGACCATTCATGGTTCTTAATGTTAGACAAAAATTTCAATAGTCAAATCCCGACATGGTTCCTAAAGTGGTGGGAAATGTTTGGATCAATCCCTCAGATCTTCCTAGAACCTCTCTAGGATGCCCTCAGGTATTTCAGCTCAAGATTACAAGTCAACCATCACAATTCCCAATTTCCAGCAATTTTGCATATGACCATCAGGTATAAAATCCATTGGATTAGTATGTGGTCTTATGCAATAAGTAACAATCTGTTAGACAGAGAATTCTCAGTAAAATGGTGGGATAGCCTCAAAATTGATACAATCATCAATCAGTTGAATAAGGATTTCCCTGCTCCAGTCCACAGAGCCATTACCCAGAAGACAAGGTCTTAGTCGAGCCTAGAATCCTTCTGTCGCAAGAAAATCTAGTAGAGAACTAAAAGATCTTGCTAATCAGTTGCTCCTCTAGGCTTCTCAATTAGAAGAAGAAGAAAAGGCTTCTCCTGCCTCTTCTGAGGCATCTACCTGTCACCATCCATTTGACCCCTTCCAAGATTCTCAAGATCCCTACGAAGGCCATAATTTGACAATCCCTAGAACATTTTGGCAGCACCAGTCACTATTCAGAATAGCTCCAAACAACTCCAGATTCAATAACTATTCATGAACAGTACTAGCAGACAAGTTACTATTCATGAACTGTACCAACTGACACAAAAAGACAAAAATGAATAGCTGTGCAGCTTCGTTGCGTTTTTTAGGGTCTCGTCTGCTTTTGGTGGAAAAGGTTTTCACCCAAAGAAAAAACAAATTACCCCCCCCCCCCCACGAATTTCAAGAATCTTCAGAACTCTTTCAAGAGGATCCTAAGCTCCCCCCAGTCTATATAAAGAAGCTTAAGTTCCATTCAGAGACAGGCTTGGTTCGACATATCCTTCTTACAAGAATCCCTTAGTAACCTTGTATTAGGAATATCCAATCATGTAATATATATATATATATATAAATGAATTCAATTCAGGGTTAATTATATCACCACAACAAATCACAATAATATGAGTGCGAAAATATAAATGAGTGAAAAAATGATGATAATCATTAAAGGGAAAAAAAAAAAAAAAAACACACTAAGAGTTTACCCACCAAGTAAATCGAGGTTCTTACAATAGAAATTAACCTAAACTTCTATCATTGCTTTACTCATATGACCACTGCAACTCTAACCTACTTGGACTCTTTTATTATGGATTTCACCACACAAACTTCTGGCTCACTATTTCAAGGATCGCCTTGAAGATTTCATAGCAGCTTGAATGTGTTGATGTATTGTGACTTTAGTTTAATCACTAAACTACAACAATATTGATCTTCATATTCACTTTTGACTCAGGTATGTTGGCAATTTGAGTGAATTCATCTATTTTAGCAACGACTAATGATCCCTTTTATAGTTTGGCAAGTAGTGCTCCAATCTATATATTTCTAAAAGTTGAAGAGTAGCATTTATTGTTGTTACGCTCCAGTTGAGCCACATCAGCGTTCACGTCATTATCTCACTTTTTTTTTCCATTTTTCTTATAATTGTTTTTAACATTTTTTTTTTTTAATATTTACACTTCTCCAACCTTTCTCCCTCCCTTAATGATGGAAATTTAGACCCCTTAAAACAACCAGATTGGTTAGCCTAGTTAATTAGCCAAGTTGTTACTTAGTCAAATTATTCAATTCTAGGTTAAAGCAATCAAATAATCATATCAAAAGTATAAAGCAACGGAATAATAAATAACACAAGATATGATCACCCAGGAAACCACACGGTAAAAACCTGGGGAGGATTTGACCTAGCTATCCTCAAGGTAAACCTGAATCCACTATGAAAGAATCGAAGTTCATACAAAAGGACTACAAGCTCCCCGCTTGACTTCCTAATACTACCCACCAGTAGAACTTACTGACACGACCACGTGCAAGCTCCGAATCCACGGACTCCTTCTTTCTTGAATTCTTCAATCAGCTATAAGCACCCACGCTTGATATTCTTTAAGCTTCAATGGTAGCAACCGAGTTGATCATCAAGATGTTGATATTATCTCTATCTCGAAAACCCTAAGTTTTGTGTAAAGGAAAGCTCCTCTAGATCTCACAAGAGATTTACACAAAACCGCAATGTATGAGCAACAATACAACTGGAGCAACTCTAAAGACGTGGCTAAGGTTTTTCTTTATATACCTAGGGTAAAAACAGAAAACTCAAAACGTTTAATGAGTTAGGGCTGAGCTGGAATAATCTGCAGAAAAACATTCTGCCCGAGATTCGATTGATCGAGCCTTTCCTTTGATCGATCGAGCCAGGCCGAAATGCACCAATGCATCTGTAGCCACTCGATTCCAACTTTACATGAAAGACCCAACTTTGAACAAGTCTAAACAAGACTAAATAACCTGTTTTGATCATGGTTTGCTAACAATACAAATTAGAGTTCTAAATACATAAAATCCTAAATCTTTAGAACCTAACACTTACATTTTCATCTCCCCACTACTTCTCCAACCTTTCTCCATTCCTTACCTTTTCATCTCCCCACTACCCTCTAAAATAATATCATTCTTCCTCTTTCGCTTCCTCTTCTTTTATTTTTGTATTTTCTTATTCACACCATCTAACTATAAATTTGTCGCTATCTCTTCCATTCTATGCATAGTTTTCCCTCACAACAAAAAGGTTGTCTCTCTCTCTCTCTCTAATTTTTGGTGGATTTTTTATTTTTCTTGCATATCTACTTTAGGTTGATAATTTTTTATACTCTTTAAAACTCTACTTTGGATTAATGCAATTTAGTTTAGATTTTTTTTATTTTTATTTTTTATTTTATTCTCTTTGATTGTTAAATGTTATCCTATTGCGTTATAAAGAATTAAATATGGCATATAAAAATATAATATTATTCTATTACATAACATGAATTGGATAATTTGGTATTTATTGTAAATTGATATTTCTTCTATTACATAGTATGATTTTTTATCATGCTCAATTTAGATGTTAACTATGAGACTTTACTAATTTTTGTTTATTTTTTAATCCTTTTTGGTGGACAAAGTACTCTTAATAATTGTATTAGAAGTACACTATAATGCCATTTATTTATTTAGAGAAAAGCAAAGGTTAACCAAATGAAAATAATCGGATGGGTGACAAATTTTTGCTCTGGCAATTTTATTTTTATTTTTATTATTATTATTTTATAACAATGCATATTTAGAAATTTAAGTCTTAGATTTTGCTAATAATTGTTTATTCGATAATATGTTTTGGGTGGATGAAATTACAACAAATTGTTTTCCTAATTGGTTCAATTAATCATTGTTAAGTTTTATTAATGTTCTTAGTTAGATTTTTCGGTGTTTTGGATTATAGGCAGAAAAAATAAGGTTTGAGAAAGTTTGTTTAAAACTAAAAGAATAATTTTCAAATTTTATATTCTTTTTAATGATTCACAAAATGTTATAAATAACTTTTATTAAAAAAAGAATATGTTAGGTTTTAAATGTATAGAACAATTGGCAAATCGTGAACACAAACTTGTCTAGATATAGATCTTAGAGTCTATAGGTTTTATTAGACAATGCTCAAGGTGATTCAAGTCAAGATTCAAGAACATACAAGCTGCAGGAAGAAGACTTCATATTCTGCCTGGTTCGATCGATCGAAGAACAGGCTCGATCAATCGAAAATCGTATCTGCAGAATTTTAAGTCGGCCCAAACAGCAGCTTAAGCCCATTAAGGATTAGGGTTTTAGATCTACTTCTCCCATTATATAAAGGAAACCCTAAGCTACATTTTTTAGACTTTGAAGAGAGAGATTAGAGTGCCTCCTGTGCCTCCTTTTATTTTTAAGGTTTTGTACCCAAACCTCTCTAAGTCTTTGTTGCTCATATTTGCGGTTTATGTGAATCTCTTGTGAGATCCTTGAGGAGCTTTCCTTCACATAAACTTAGGGTTTTCAAGGTAGAGATTATTTCAATATCTTGATGATAAACTCGGTTGCTGCCATTGGAGCTTAAAGAATAACAAGCGTGGGTGCTTGTAGCTGATTGGAGAATCCAAGAAAGAAGGAGTATGTGGATTCGGAGCTTGCACGTGGTCGTGTTAGTAAGTTCTACTGGTAGGTAGCATTAGGAAGTCGAGCAGGGAGCTTGTAAGTCCTTTTGTATGAACTTCAATTCTTTCATAGTGGATTTAGGTTTGCCTTGAGGATAGGTGGGTCAAATCCTCCCCAGGTTTTTACCGTGTGGTTTCCTGGGTGATCATATCTTATGTTATTTATTATTCCGCTGCTTTATATTCTTGATATGATTGTATGTTTGTGATAACCTAGAATTGAATAATTTGACTAAGTTAATCACTTGGCTAATTAACTAGGTTAATCTGGTTGGTTTAAGGGGTCTAAATTTCTTTCAAGTGGTATCAGAGCGGGTAGCTCTTCTTGTTTTAGATCTTTTGATCTAAGAGCTGATCCTTGACCCCTGTTATCATGAATAATTTGAAATGTCTCTCTGCTCATGTTTGTGATGATTTGAATAAAAAGGACACTATTGTTTCTGTTGATTTTTTTTTTTATGCTTTTGAAACTCTTCATAAGGAATTATCTAAATCTTTGAAAATTTCTAAGAAATTCAAGGAAGAGTTAAAATTGGCTAATCTTGAAAAACAAGATTTGATTGTGAGATTAGATGAGTCTAATAAAAAGAATGAATTTTTGAGAAATCAAATTTCCTCTCAAGATGAGAAGATGAAAAGCTTGGAACAAGAGTTAGTTAAATCTAAAGCTAAAATTGAAAATTTGGCAGTACCAAGCCTGCTGTTGATAACAGAAGTGTTTATGTTTCTCTTAAGCCTAAAACTGAGAAAGTTTATATCCCTGCTTTCAAGAGGAATAATAAAGAAAATGCTTATTTTGCTAGGTTAGACAAAGGTAAAAGCTCTGATGTTGACGCTGAAGTTTCTAAACCTATGTCTAAACCTACTGTTAGAGAGCATAATAAATCTGTTTTTGTGCCTACTTGTCACCTTTGTGGTGTTGTTGGTCATATTTGAGCAAACTGTTCTTTGTTGAGGCAAAAACCAAAATCTGAGAATAGGTTTGCTGTTAGGAATACTGATGTTCCTAAATTTGTTCCTGTTTGTCACTTTTGTGGTGTCTATGGTCACATTCGTCCTAATTGTCATAAATTGAAATTTAAACATTCTGTATTTCAATCTAGGACATGTGATGATATTTCTCCTGCCATAGGTCCAAATAAATTGTTTCATATGCTTTAAAAAATTTAAGCTTGTTGGCTTGTGAAAGGAATTTGCAGGATTTTAGTCTTTCTCAGAAGATTGGTGTAACCCCTCAAATACACTCTGCTTCACATGGATTTTCACCTACAAAGCCAAAGAATTGTGCTATATGGGTGAGAAAATATTCTCCAAAGTGAGTGTTGCTAACTTGTCCTTGATTTAATTCTTTCAATTAATTGTGGACATGTTTTGTTTTTGCTTTTGGTTGTTTTGTTTTTTAGGTTGTTTTTTATTTTTAAAAAAAAATCCAAAAACATTGAAAAAATTTCAAAAAGACAAAAATATTTTATTTTGTGCCTTGTTTTTCTTGAGGATTACATGAATTATGGTATCTCTCTCTTGATTTAGAACATGCTTGACATTGTGGAGAAACTTGAATAGTTTGTGCTAAGCTATTTTTGACTTTATGTACTAGTTTGTATATGTACTCATGGGTTAATTAAGAAATTGATATTTCTTGTTTGTGTACCCTCTATAGCTTAGTTAAGTACTGTCATGCATTGCATTTGCATTGTTCATTTAACACAATGTGTGTTTTTTTGTTTTTGGTCATAAATTTTTTTCAAAATCTCAACAAGTGGTTATAAATTCTTTTTTAAAACCAAAAAAGATTTTTGTGTTTTGTATTATAGATCTTGGATTTATAATCAAGGATTGGTCATATTATCTTTACATAACATGTTTATGTACCTTATTTAGCTTTGATGAGCTTATTTATTGCACTTGACTAGTTGAAGCTTTGTAGTGCTTGTTGTGTGGGAAAGATGTTTATGGTGTTTATCACTTTGTCTTAATCTTGAAGTCACATGTTATTTGACTGTTGGACTTGATCCTTTTGAGAAAGGCATAAATAACCATCTCACCACTGTTCACTAGCCAATCATGAACACCTTAGTGCATATCATAAGATTTTGTGCTCGAGAAAGTGTAGCACATGCACAAAAAGAACATAAGGTGTAGCCTCGGTAATTGCTTAATGCTTAAAATTGGTGTGTACTATTAGGCTTGATGCCAAATTATATAATTAAAATTGATGTGTATATTATGAGGCAAAATTCAAGAAACTTACATGATTGCAAGCTTATGTTCTAGGAGATGTGGGAGTTATATGATGTAACTCTTTAGGTGATAGTCTCTTTTGAATTCTATGTGATGAATTTTGTAGACTTTGTGATTTATTGCTATTCACATATCACCTCACATATATCTCAAGCTTTTTCTAGTTGCACACACTACACAAGTTACTCTTTGTTAAACTTGGTACATTATATTGTGTGTGATTTTGTTGTGGTCATCCAAGATTAAAAGTTCCTTGATTTTAATGCAAAATGTGTATAATGTTTGCGCTTTGAGGACAAATTGATTGAAAATCTTGATTTTGGAAGACCTGGTTTAAATTCAAGTGTTTTTGAAAAACTTTTCGTCTCATACTCATGCATTTTTTATAAAACAATGTGCTTTGAGGAGTTTCTGCATTAAAATGCTCTGTTTTTCAAAAATCTGATTTTTCCAGACTTTCGATCGATCGAACCTATTTTTCGATAAATCAAAATTGTGATTAAAATTTTTGGTTTGAGTCAGCCTGACTCGATTGATGTTTGATCGATTCTCGATCGATCGAAACTGAAAAATTTTCAGTTTCTATGTTTTTGCCCAAAATTTTTTTTCATGCATCATTTGTGTTTAGGATTCACATGCATTGTATTGTTTTTGTATCCATCTTGCAGTTTTGCAGTCATATCTCTCATTGTTTTCACACATAGCATGCATACACTTTGCTAAATTGGGTACTCAACTTGATTTAAAAATTGATTGATTAATTTTTGAGTTTTGTACATTCTAGTATATGCTATTTCTTATGTGTGAACTGTAGAAAATATTTTTCTTAAGAGATATGATGAATAATCAATGTGCAAATATTTTCTCTACTCATGCAACTGTTTATGGGTCACATAGTGCCATGTTTGCATTTTATTGAAAGAGAGAATATTTTTTCTTCATGTGTGTCCTCACCTTAGTTTTTAACTTTGGTTTGTGTGTCTTCCCCCCCCCCCCCCTTTATTTTTTCCCCAAACTAACTTGTTTTTTTTTTCCTACTTTTATAGGGGGAGAAATTTTTTTTAACCTTTGTGGTTCTTAGGGGGAGTTGTTGCTCTTCATAGGGGGAGTTGTCTCTATTTTCTCTTACTCTGTTATGTACGTTTTTTGTCTACCTTCTGATTAGGTGGTCTTTATCAATACGTGACAAAAAGGGGGAGACATAGATGACCTGTTTGTTCTGTTTAAGGGGAGTTAACAGAGTTTTTGATGTATCTAACTTAGGGGGAGAGTTAGTTCGCATATTTGTTGATTTATCGTTTTTCTGTCACACATGGGTTTATGCGTTTTGTTTAGTGTTTCAGGAAATATACAGGTTGATTCAATTAAGCTGCTGTCTACACTTGCAACTAATGGATAGTAGTTAGGTTGAATTTGTTGTAATGGGCATTTTATTGTATTGGGTTGTTCTTGTATTTGAGCATTTCATTTTGTATGAAAGTTTTGTCACGAATTGCCAAATGGAGAGTTTGTTAGGTTCTAAATGTTTAGAACAATTGGCAAATTGTGAACACAAACTTGTCTAGATATAGATCTTAGAGTCTATAGGTTTTATTAGACAATACTCAAGGTGATTCAAGTCAAGATTCAAGAACATACAAGCTGCAGGAAGAAGACTTCATATTCTGCTTGGTTCGATCGATCGAAGAACAGGCTCGATCAATCGAAAATCGTATCTGCAGAATTTTAAGTCGGCCCAAACAGCAGCTTAAGCCCATTAAGAATTAGGGTTTCAGATCTATTTCTCCCATTATATAAAGGAAACCCTAAGCCACGTTTTTGAGATTTTGAAGAGAGAGATTAGAGTGCCTCCTGTGCCTCCTTTTATTTTTAGGGTTTTGTGCCCAAACCTCTCTAAGTCTTTATTGCTCATATTTGCGGTTTATGTGAATCTCTTGTGAGATCCTTGAGGAGCTTTCCTTCACATAAACTTAGGGTTTTCAAGGTAGAGATTATTTCAATATCTTGATGATAAACTCGGTTGTTGCCATTGGAGCTTAAAGAATAACAAGCGTGGGTGCTTGTAACTGATTGGAGAATCCAAGAAAGAAGGAGTCCATGGATTCGGAGCTTGCACGTGGTCGTGTCAGTAAGTTCTACTGGTAGGTAGCATTAGGAAGTCAAGCAGGGAGCTTGTAAGTCCTTTTGTATGAACTTCGATTCTTTCATAGTGGATTCAGGTTTGCCTTGAGGATAGGTGGGTCAAATCCTCCCCAGGTTTTTACTATGTGGTTTCCTGGGTGATCATATCTTGTGTTATTTATTATTCCGCTGCTTTATATTCTTGATATGATTGTATATTTGTGATAACCTAGAATTGCATAATTTGACTAAGTTAATCACTTGGCTAATTAACTAGGTTAATCTGGTTGGTTTAAGGGGTCTAAATTTTCTTCAGAATATTTTCGTTAACTTGCCCTTTGAATTTTTGAGAAAAATTGTATTGTTTTCATTTTGGCACGACAAAATTTATATTTATGATTTATGATTGTTTCTGTATTACATTTATGATTGTTCCTATAATAAATAAAAATATAATTAGGAAATAAATTAATCTTTATTAAATTATTTTAAATTGTAAAAAAAAAAATTTAATAAAACCACCATAAGATAATTATCACGTACAAAGCGCAGGTTCGCAGCTAGTTCCAATTAAAAAGCCAACTTAACGGGCTTGTTTGAGAATCAGATTTTTCAATTTTTGATTGATTGAGAATCTATCAAGGCTCACTTCGATCTATTGAGAGGTATCGAGGTGAGTGTCGAGAAGTCAACAACTTCCACTTTCTAGAGCTATTTCTAGGATTTAGTCTAGATCTTAAAACTAACTCCTATGACACAACAAACTTACAATTTGTTCATTTTTTTTTTTTTTTTTTTTTTTTTGCCAAATGCACTCTTATATTTATTTAATAGAGTAAGTTTTTAAATTTTAATATAATTGTGCTTATTTTTTGTGTTGATTTTAACTGTTTTGTACAATATTTAAAGTGGTGAATTAAGTTTTTGGATAAAGTTTGGATTGCATCCCAGTATGAGCGGATGGTTGGATTGTGCTTCAACTGTGGTGTGGTAGGACATAAGGCTAGGGACTATTGTTACCCAATATCAACAATAGATGGAGATAAGCCATACGGTGAATGGCTTAGAGCTGGTAATCGAATGACAAGGCACCCAAGGGGGAGGAAACTGCCTAGTCCACCACGGCTATGAGAGACAGTGCCCTCGACCCATTTTTTGGTGTTGGGCCAAACCCACGTGAATTGGGTGGAGTCGTGTTATTGCCTCTCAAAATGGAGGTTCGACTGATTATATTTTCCCCTTTAGATTAGGAGTTTTACAATAGAGTCGCCACTTATTTAATTATTGAAATAAATAAGGAAACCAAAATTGAAAAATTCCTCATTTTATTGATTTGCAAATGAATTTACATTTATCATAAGAAATTACATGGCTTTGGTCCTAGATACAATCTAAGATAAAGTACATGGCTTTGTTTCCTAGTTACAATCTAGAAATTGAAAATTACAAGGATAAGCATTGATCTATCAACCCTTGACCTAAGCTCGGAGGATATGTTATAAGGTGGGGAGGTGTTAGGCACCCACCTTACCTGTTGAAACCGGTATTCTAGACTATGGTGGCCAACATTCATATCATATCATCTAATATGTTATCAATCAATTTGCATATTCATTGCTTTGCTTGAATTTAATATGTGTGCATGTGATAAAGCCTAATTCAACTTATTAAGCATTGCATTTGGATTGAAAAATAAATTCTAGTGAATGTGTGTGGATGGTGATATCCTAGATTCAAGGATTTGAGAGAATTATGAAACAAACATATTTTTCATATTTTTTATGTCGATTTAAGATCAAAACTAGTGTTATGCATGAACATGTGATGAATAATCAAGAACATATGAAGAACACATATGAACATTTAAGAACATTCAAACACATTCAAGGAATTTAAATAAACATTAGCATGCTCTAATTGTAATCTCATCATAATAATATAAAAAACAAGCTAGGGAAAGGGATTATACTTACATGCAAAATCCACATTGTGGAGGAGAAGACTCTTGATGGAGGTCCTAAGGATGGAGTAGAAAAGAAGAACTAGGAGAGGGAGAGTGAGTCTTACTCAATACCTTGAGTCTCACTAGAGCTCAAGAGAGGAGAAGAGATGGTGTTTTTGTGTACTCTGGAATGGAGAAGAATGAAAGTTTATATAGTAGTGGTGGAGAAAATATGAATGGAAGGTCATTTAATGAGGGTTGACAAAGGATAAAAAAGAATCATGAACCTGGACCTTATTTTAGACTTTGGGGAAATCTGGTGTATTAAATGTAGAGATTGGTAGGAGTGAGGAGCAAGCAAAATTCGGTTTTCCTGTAACTACTGTAACAGCCTGCAAAGCCAAATTCAAAAAATCATATCTTACTTAATTTAATCGGAATTGTCTTATTCTTGTGCTCAAATTGAAGCCTTAGATGTCTAGTTTCTGGGAAAATGAGCCTCATTTAAAGATTCAAAATATTCTGAGAGATATCAATGAAATGGTGAGCATAAATCATTTGTTAGAAAATAAGTTCAGCACAATTAACATTGATAGGTCCCAAATTAGTTTCCAATTAACATTAATATGCTCTAATCACTTCCATTTCCGACTTAATTAGTTCCAAATTTACCCTAATTAAAAAGATAATTGCACAAATTACTCATTGAATAATTAATGTTTGACTATCTAATTAATTAAGTGTGTGCAACCTTACCATAAAATGTAGTCTTAGCCAATCAAATTATGACATGTCATTAATCTCAAATTGATTATAATTATAACCAATTGGAATCAATTGTTCATAATCACATATAGTCGGACTCAATTTGTGATAGTGCATCTCGGCCATTAAAACTTGATTTAATGATAACTTTCAATCTGATGGTTCGATTAAGGCTTATGACCAGTCAATTTGATCATTACAACATCAAGATCATGTTGATGCAATGAAATGAAGGATACAATGACCACAATTAAGATGTCTATTTCCAAGGTGAAATTACCCTTTTACCCTTCATGTGATGTTAAATGCGGGTTGAAAAATAGGGTGTCAACAACAGTGCAACGCGGAGGAAACTAATGACCAGGCAAGCGATTAACCCCACCCACGCCGAGAGCATTACGGGGGAGATTCAAACAACACTGCTACCAACTTGGAAGTTGTTACGCATATGGATTCTGAGCTGGCTATTTTCACAGGAGGAGGGGGGGTGAATGCATCCGTTACAAATCAGTTTTGCATGGATCACGCTCATAATGAATTTATGATGCAAATGGATAACTCAGCTACGACACAAGTAAGCGATATTTTGCGAGAAGTTTTACTGAGTGTGCTAGTTATGTTTATGGAAAAAGATATGGGAGAGATTCTCGGGGTATCAAACTCTGAAACCCTAGCGGCTACCTCAACTACTAATGTGTCACATGGCTCCTCACATGATAGTTTAAAGAAGAAAATAAGTGTTACATGGACGTGGAAAAAGAAAGACAAGGCCATGAAACCAAAAACACCGATCCAAGGGAGTAGAAGTGAATCGAGAAAGGAGGTAGTGGGACAAAAACGTAGGTTGGGATTTAAGCAGAAGGATGGTAGCACTGGGGAAAGGAAAAGAACAAAGGGTCAATCCAATGATCAACCATGCACAATGTTGGAGGTTGAGGTCCAGCCCCGCCGAGCACAATGAAAATCATAAGTTGGAATTGCAGGGGGCTTAGGAACCCCCGTGCAGGCACAATTCTCTCTCACTTGGTGAGGGAAAAAGCTCCCAAGGTTTTGTTCTTGATAGATACAAAACAAACGGTGGATGAAATGAGAAATATTCAAGAAGATTTACGATATGCCAATCTGCTTACTGTTCCCTATGTTTGAAGGGCAGGTGGATTAGCCATACTTTGGAAGGATGAGGTAACTCTAGATGTTCAAACCTACTCCTTGAATCACATTGATGCCTGTATCATGATTGACCCAAACTCCCCCTAGAGACATACTGGTTTCTATGGCATACCAGAGGCACAATGAAAGTATGAATCTGGGGGTTATTTAAAACACCTACACTCTTAAGATTTTGTGCTATAGGTATGTATTGGAGACTTCAATGAAATTTTGAGTTCGTCGAAGAAACAAGGTCGCCTTCCAAAACATCCTCGGCTTATGGAGGATTTTCGAAGCACACTATTACACTATGGTTTAGTTGATATTGGGTATCATGGAAATATTTTTACATGGTGCAATGGTCAACATGGGGAAGCTTTTGTTCTGGCTGAGAAGCATGTGCCCATCACTCTAGCATTGGCACCGAAGATGAAACATAGAGTCCCTATATCCTTGTGGTTAGTGGAAAATAGCCATCGAACTGAATTTATCATAAAATTAAGATTCTTTCGTTTAGTTCCTTTTCAGAGGGGGGGCCCTTTAGGTAGCGGGGCTTCTTTTTTGAAAATGGGGGAGTAAAAGGGGAAGGAAGAATGGAAAGGAGGTGGGGAAGGTCTGGAAAGCCCTAACTTTATTGAAGGGGAAATTTGAGCCAGAATTTCCCTTTCTATGTTATTAGTAAAGCGCTAATGAACCTCTTATTGAAAATGGCCTAGCTAATGCACTTTAGTTTGATTGCAGCTCGCACGGGCGCTCACTTTTTTTAATTGAGCCGTATCTTGCTAGTAATGGATTGATTCTGGAATCTGCTTGGTTTAGGTAGGTAAGTGTTAAGAGGCTCTTTAAGGCTTTCATTAGGTATACATAGCTACACATAGGTGTTTCTAGCAATACATAGTGGTTGGCTTCGAATCTCATGAGCCCATTGGAGGACCTTGTATGGACTAATTTTTTTCCCCATTGAGAGAGCTTTAAAGGGAATAAGGGTGTTCTTGTGCAACACTTGAATGGAGGCAATTATTTCCACAGGCCTCGGTATGGCACCTCTAGGCATCATATTCAGACTATGATCCAATCTTACTCACATTATAGGGGGATACACAGAATGGAAGAAGGAAGAAAATTCCAAAGAGGTTTGAGGACAAATGGGTGACACATCCTAAATGTGAAAACATTATACAAGAAGCTTGGAATAGGAAAACCCCTACGGGCAGCCCAATCTTTCTGCTATTCTCAAAAATCAGGGTGTGACGTATGGCCCTGGTAGCATGGAGTAGAAACATTGGAAGCTTTAAAACACGATTGGAGGAAAAAGAAAAGCTACTGGAGCAGCTCACAGCAATGAACGATGCAACAAATTTAGATATGATACAGGTAGTCAAAGATGAGATTAATGCCCTTTTATATCAGGAGGAACTATCTTGGAGACAACGATTTCATGCTATCTGGTAGCTTGCTGGTGACAAGAAAACTAAATATTTCCATCAGAGAGTCAGTCAACGCCGGAGAAAAAATCACATTATCGGTTTTATGAATGATGGGGGTCATAGGTGGCCAAGGATTATTTTCAGAGGCTTTACACAATTTCAAACCCGAATGAGATGAGTAGTGTTCTAGACAAGGTGGATTGGGTTGTCACACCTGATATGAATCAAACACTCCTCTAACCATATTCACCGGATGGAATCAAATGAGCTCTCTTCCAAGTGCACCCTTCAAAGTCTCCAAGCCTTGATGGTATGTCTCCCGTCTTTTTTCAAAAATATTGGAATATAGTAGGGGCTGATATTACAGAAGCTGTTCTGTCTGTTTTGACTTCGGGTCATCTTTTGCGAAAAAGAATTACGCTCACATTGTACTCATACCCAAGATTAATGAGCCTAAAACAGTTGCTAATTATAGACCGATTAGCCTTGCTAATGTTATCCCTAGGTTGGTATCCAAAGTGCTACAAAACAGGCTAAAAATGTTCTTGCCCAATGTTATTTCAGATTCACAGAATGCTTTTGTTCCTAACCATTTAATTACTGATAATACAACAATAGCATTTGAGGTTTTGCATAGGATGAGGAATAAAAGAACAAGCAGGAAGGGGTAGATGGCCATCAAACCGAATATTAGCAAGGCGTATGATTGAGTGGTGTGGGCACAAAGGAAAGTACGCCCCAACCGAGTGGACCATGTCGGAGAAAAGTGGAGTCATCACCTAGTTTTGGTCTAGGAACCATATTGGGCCTTTTGGGCCAATCACTTACATACATGGGTCCACGTACTAGATTATGGGTTCAGAGTTTGGGTACAATTTGTGAAGGTGTTAGGCACCCAAGACCGCCTTGCTTGTGGGCCAGCCTCCATTATGTGTTGCTAGACCATATTTAATTAAAGAGTTTATTAAGAAAGCCCTAATCTTTAACCTAAACATACACCATGCACTTAAGGAAATAAAACATACAACATATTAAAGATCACAATATAAAAGGAAACAAATAAAACATAATCACACAAAATAAATTAAATATGGAAAGTTGACAATTAAATATAAACATAAAAGGAAAAGATATTAAATAAACTAAATATGGCAAAAAGATTCAAATAAACATGGTAAATAATTAAACATAAACATATTAACCTAAAAAGAGTCAAACAGAATCAAATAACATGTTAAAAAGTGATTAAAATAATTTAAAAAAAAAAAAAAACAAGATTTTGCCCTAATCTGGGTTTGGGGTGCGTACGCATGCTTAAAGATGCATACACATCCTTTAGTACAGATTCTAAAAAATTACATTTTTACAGATTTAATCATTTAAAGATATTAAAACAAAAATCAAACAAGCATGTTAGAACCCTAAACACTTAAAGTAACATGAAGCAAATAAAACAAAAATCAATATGAACAAATAAACATGAAACAAAACAAACAATTATACTAAACAAACATAACATCAACATACATGTTATACTTTACATGAAACCAAAATAATGAAACAAGAACAACCTAAAACAGATTATAAACAACCTAAAATCATATTAAAACATATCAAACACAATTAAGAACATCAAACAAATCAAATATAACAAAATGGAGAAACTATATTGTTAGGACATGTGTGTTTTCACTTGTTAAGAACATATGTTACTTATTTATGTAAATTGGCTAATCCTTTGACAAAACGCACTCTACTTGTAATTGGGTAGTTCTAGGTGTTTTTAATACTTCAAGAAACAAGGTTTCAAGATTAAGTGTTGAAGTCATCAAGTCTGTCCAAGAAAAACAAGCTGAAGTGCAAAATCATTAAAGCTCGACACCTTCTCGATAGCTCCTCGACATCTGCTATCTGTCGAGATTTATAAAATCAGATTTTCTGATCTGATTTCTTGGGATCTGTGAATGTGTCTTTGGGCCTTCTTTTCTCCTAACCCTAGACATATAAAAGGATTGTTTTAAGAGCCGTCAAAGAAGATACAAGTTGCACAAGCATTGAACAAACTCTGTTCAAGCAATTTGTGATCAAAGACGAAGTTCTTGACCTAGTTCATCTTCTTTGAAGAAGTTGCGGTGTATTTGCACCTTTGGGTTTTGTGACCAAGCATCTTCCTGATCTTCATCGTGTATGATGAACTGAAGAACTTTGCAGCCAACCTCTCCTTCTAAGTTGGTGTTTGAAGTCGCGTACTGGGATCCGCGCAATTAGGATAAGGGTTCAACTATAGGTTGGTAAGGTACTTGAGATTCCTTTACTTGTAACCGCTTGATTTGATAATAGTGGAGTTTCAGGAGTGGTGACCTGAAAATCACCCGGTGGGGTTTTTGCCAAAAAGAGTTTTCCCCATTCGTAAACAAATCACCATGTCATTTAATTTCCGCTGCATATTTAGTTGTTTGGTGATTTGTTTATGCTTCCACGCAATTGCATGATAAATTGATTGATTAATAACTTGGCTAATTAATTAATTGGTTTAATTACAAGGGGTCATTCAGTTTGTGGCCTATCGAGTGGTATCAGAGCGGGCACACTCTGATTAGGGTTTAATCTTTGCTGTGTTTGATCCATTGACCCCTGTTTGTCATGTATAGAGGACAATCATTAATTATACCTCCTTTATTTGATGGCACTAACTATGTATACTAGAAAGTACGCATGAGAGCTTTTTTGCAGTCTTTAGATGAAAAGTATGGCAAGTTGTAGAGATTGGCTAGACTAAGCCAGAGGAAGCGCCGGCCGATTGGGATGAAGCCAAGATCAAGGCGGCAAACTTCAACAGCAGAACATTGAATGCCCTATTCAGCGCAGTCACTAATGAGGAGTTCAAGAAGATATCCTCTACTAAAACTGCAAAGGAAGCATGGACCATCCTCCAAACAACCTATAAGGGCACAAAGGCTGTCAAGGATTCAAAACTTCAGAGGCTCACTACAAGTTTTGAAGAGATTAAGATGGAGGAGGATGAGTCATTTGATGAGTTCTATGCCAAGCTCAAGGACATAGTAAACTCAGCCTTCAATCTTGGGGAAACCATCCCTGTACCCAAGATTGTGAGGAAAGTGCTCAGATCTCTACCCGAGAGATTCCATGCCAAGATCACGGTGATAGAAGAATCAAAGGATATTGACAAGATTCCTTTGAATGAGTTGGTTGGAAACTTGCAGACCTATGAGCTAGGGTTATCTAGGATTGGCAAGTCAAGTAAAGGTAAGAGCATGGCCTTGAAGGCAAAGAGCAGTGATACAGATGGGTCTTCCGATGATGAAGATTCCAAGATGAAGTCCTACATCACCAGGCAGTTCAAGAAATTCATGAAGAATGCCAATGGAAGGAGCTTCGACAAGGACCGCAGACAGTCCAGTTATTCTCAGTTTAAGAGCCAAGATAAAGGGAAGAAGGATGCTAAGGATGACGGTCAGTATACTGTTCCCGTAGGACCTAAGTGCTTTGGATGTCATGGGTTCAGACACATGAAACATGAGTGTCCTACATATCTCAAGAGTATTGGGAAAAGCAAGGCACTTGCTGCTACCTTGAGTGACACTGAGTCTGAAAATGATTCCGACAATGAGGATGACGGAATCCTAAATGCCTTCACCGCCACAGTCAATCCTACTGAAGGGATTGTTGAAGAAATGGAAGAAGAATAAGAATTGGTGGATTATAAGTGTGAGAAGATGGATGATCAAGATGATATCCATTCAGCCTATGAGAAACTATACAAGCTCTCTGAGAAGCATGAGAAATTGTATAGGCTGGCCACCAAGAAGCTCAGTGATGTGGAACTTGATCGTGAAGAACTTTCTACAAAGTTTGATGAAGCTAATCAAACAATTGGTGCACTGAGGTTTGAGAACAACTTCTTGGCTGAGAAGACCAAGAAGCTTGAAGCAGAGCTGTTTCAAGTTAGAGCTCACTGGAGAGGACTTCAAGTGCAAAGCTTGATGAGATGCTCAGCAATCAAAAATCTGCTTCAGATCGAATAGGTTTAGGGTATGGTCTTTCTTCCTCTAGTATTGCTTCTACTAGTACTGCTGTTTTTGTTTCTCCTGCTAATAACACTGAAATTGAGAACACTGTTGTTAAAACTGAATTAGCTAGTGAGAACCTAGACAAAGGTAAATCTATCTTAGGAGCACCCCCTAAGAAAAATAAGAAAGATGCTAAAAACCCTAGGGCTAAGAAGACTAACTCTCAAAAGCCTAAACAGAAGAAGCAACATCTCTGTCATCATTGTGGAGCTGCCGGTCATACTCGACCAAATTGCTACAAGTGGCTAGTCACTCAACAGAGCAACGACATGATAGCATCTGGAAGCCAAAATCAGCTTCAATCCTCTTTTGCTCCTCTTGGAGATCTTCTAAAACCCTCATGTTCCTTTCGAACTTAAACCGTTTCAATTCTTCCCCCTTACTGCCGGTTCAAGGGTTCAATCAAAGGAAAGGTTCTTCCAAGGTGTGGAAGAAAAAGGACTCTAAGTGATTTTATCACTTTCTTCTATCTTCTTGTTTTTGGTTGTTGCATTACTTATGTGTTTTGCATTTTTTTTTTGTCAGTCTAGTTTTTGCTTTGCTTTGATAACATTTTTTTGTTTGTTTATTTTCAGTTTTGTTTATTTTGTTTTTATTATAAAAAAAAATTTTGAAAAATTGAAAAATACAAAAACAGTGTGTGTTATGTGTACTTTGGTATTTGTGTACCTTGGATGACCATTGAAACAAAGTTTTCTAAACTTTGTATCTCTTGTAGCTTAGATGAGCATCTCCATGCACAACTAAGCAAGTGAGCTTTGTGGCTCTTGTTTGTGATGAGTAAGATTAAGTTATCCCTTGGACTTAACACTCATATCACTCTTTTTGACGGGTAGGACTAGAAAATCTTAAGAGAAAGGCATAAATAACCATCTTACCACTGTTGCCCGCCAATCATAATATGACACCTGTATGCTTCGGCATAGCAAAAGTGTAGTGTCAAAGACACCTGTATGCTTCGGCATAGCAAAAGTGCAGTGTCAAAGACATCCATATGCTTCGGCATAGTAAAAGTGCAATGTCTATGCTTAACATGTTGGGTATTTCTTTTCTCTCTTTTATGCCCATGCATGATATGCTTAAAAGAAAATATGCAAAGAAAATATAAAGCAAAAAGATTAAAATGCTTTAAATATGATTGCAAGCGTGTTTTCTAGGAGATGTGGGAGTTATAGGATGTACCTCGAAGGTGATAGTCCCCATCAAACAGTTATGATTGTGTGTGAGTTAAAGTTATTTTCTCATATCTCAGATCGTCATAACTTGTATACACATATGCAATCTTGCGATGTGTTTCACACACAACACGCAATATTCTTTGCTACTATTGATACATATGCAGGTATAATGTGATTTGGTCATCACAAGTGTTTACATATGCTAATGTATGCACACTAAACTGTCTTGACTTTTTTTTGAAATATAAAATTGGTTAGACTTGTTTAGTGTGTGTGTGTGTGTTTCTGAGGATCTATGTGCTTAAAATTTTTGTTGAGAGATGATTTTGAGAGCTTAATATGTTGATTGGATCATTGGTTGAGGTGTATGTTGGATTGCATTCATGTCTATGTTTTTCACTTCTCGAAAAACTGCTTTTAACTGCTGGCTTGACACCTCCTCGACACCTCCTCGATACCTTGTTATTTGTCGAGCTTCTCAAGCCTTTTTCTTATCGCAATCTCGACACCTCTTCGACACCTAATGGATCGATCGAGAAATCTCCTGCCTCCTCGATACCTTCTCGATACCTTGTCGATCGATCGAGCTTCTGTTCTTGGTTCTGGTGTTCATTCCTTGACACCTTCAGCTGACGACGTGTTTTTTCTCGATACCTTCCTCGATAGATTCCTCGACACCTCTCGACACCTCAGCTGTCGAGAATTACTGAAGATCCTATATAAGCTTCTGTCGCGATCTGAACTTCATTTTCTCGATCTCTCTCGATCTGTCCGCAGCTGTTCATCTCCCAAACTCCTTTTTCTCACTCCAAATCCTCAATCCACGTGATTTTCAGCCCGTCCTTGCTTCAAATCACTTGGTATGATCTCTTTTTCCCTCATAATTCATGCATTTCATGTTTTGAATTTTAGGTTTTGAGGTTTTTTGAAAATTTTTGGGGTTTTTCAAAATTAATGAGTATTTCTTGAAATTATGGGTTAGGTTTTCACTTAAATGTGTTCAAAATGTCATACATTGCATTTCATGTGCATTAAAATGGTATTTACATGCATTTAGATGTGTGTTCTATGTTTGTGTGCTGCTAGGATTGGATTGGGCTGAGCCCATGATGTTTTTCCCTTGCATGTCACATGTTTATGCATTCCCCATGCATATGTACTCATTGTTCAATATATTTGATATATGTGAACTGTTTTAGGATTTTTCTGATTGTCTCCTTCTCTATCTCTTTCTCATTCTGTTTACGTTAGTAGTATCTATGGCACTTAAGCGTAAATCCACTCCGGCTCAGAACCCTCTGTGTTCTGGAGCTTCTTCATCTTCTGATTCTACTCCTTTCAATCTTCGGTTCCGTGATGGTGATGCCCACAAGGCATTTTCGGAGAACTTTTCTAGACGAGGTGTTCATTCGGAACGCCAAGTCATTTTGGTGGACTTCGCCGACACTGACCTTCCCTCTGTCATTCACAGTAGGGGATGGGAGTCACTGTGTGACGTCCCGGTCACTTGTCCTCTCGTGCTCATTCAGGAGTTCCACTCCAACATGCACGTGATTGATCGTTCAGTACCTCTCTTTTTCACTCGCGTTCGAGGTACGCGCATCCCTGTCACACCGCAACTAGTTGCGGATGTACTTAGGGTTCATAGGATAGAGTTTCCTGACTATCTTTCTTGTGAGCGTCTGAGGACTGTGTCCAAAGATGAGCTCATCTCTGCTTTTTGTGAGCACCCCGTTGATTGGGGTGAACATCAGTATACATCATGTAGACCTTTTACTAAAGGTCCTAGATTCTTAAACATGGTGATGACTTTTGTACTCCATCCACTCTCTCACTACAACTCCATCACAGAGTCTCGTACTCGATTTTTGTTATCTCTTCTTGAGCATCTGACTATAGATTTTCCTTCTCATTTCATTTTTTCTATCATGGATGTTCATTTAGATTCAGCGTCCTGTGATAAGCTTATTTTTCCTTCTGCTATCACGAGGTTCTTACGCCATTTTTCTATCCATTTTCCAGTGTCCGACCACTTCACACACATTTGTGCCATAGATGCCACTACCGTAAAACGTAGTGAGGCTCAGTTTAGGTCGAGACAGCCGGATTCCACTCCTTCCTCCTGTTCAGCTCCATCCAAATCTGCTCCATTTACATCTGCTCCTTCTTCCTTTACGGGCGGTGTATCTCTTGGAGACATTATGCCACAGTTGCAGCGCATGGATGCTCGCCTTGATACACTATCCACTGAGTTGTATCAGGTGAATGTTCGTGTTACTCGTATTGCACGATGGCAGGTGACCATGTGTGGTTTTGCTTTTGAGGCTACTCCTTCACCACCTCCTCCAATGGCTTCTGACTCTGATGATGATGATGATGATGGTGATGACGATGACGCTTTGGATGATGATGGAGATATTAGCTCTACTGATAAGATGTCTACCTGACACTCTACCCTTTGTCAGTCGTGACAAAAAGGGAGAGTAGTTTTGGGTTATGAGAGTAGTCATCTTAGGGGGAGAGTTAGTATAGGACATTTTTGTTAGGAGGAGTGTTGATATTTGAGGGATGTAGTGAGGTTATGATGTATCTTTTCTTTTCTTTCTTTTTAGATACATTGCTCTTGTATATGAGGTCTTGTGACCAGTTTTACATACATTGTACTTATAGTCATTATATGTGGATGTATGTTTCTTTCACCGTTCTCTACATGTGTTGTTTCTTTTCTATCTTTATACACATGATTCTTATACTTGTATGCAATCTATTTATTTCTGTTTTACACAAGATGCCTTGATTAGTTTTGTTTAAAGTGTTTCAAAAATACAGGTTGTCAAAGTCTACTTGGCATAAACTCTTTTCTTTCAAAGTTTTTCAAGGGTTTGTGTTAGGATAGATTTTATTGTATTCAACAAGTGAGTATGAGTTAAGTGATTTATGACTTCTCTCATATTTTCATTTGTTTGTTGTGGTTTTGTCACGGATTGCCAAAAGGGGAGATTGTTAGGACATATGTGTTTTCACTTGTTAATAACATATGTCACTTATTTATGTAAATTGGCTAATTCTTTTGACAAAACGCACTCTACTTGTAATTGGGTAGTTCTAGGTGTTTTTAATACTTCAAGAAACAAGGTTTCAAGATCAAGTGTTGAAGTCATCAAGTCTGTCCAAGAAAAACAAGCTGAAGTGCAAAATCATTAAAGCTCGACACCTTCTCGATAGCTCCTCGACTCCTGCTATCTGTCGAGATTTATAAAATCAGATTTTTTGATCTGATTTCTTGAGATTCGTAAATGTGTCTTTGGGTCTTCTTTTCTCCTAACCCTAGACATATAAAAGGATTGTTTTAAAAGCTGTCAAAGAAGATACAAGTTGCACAAGCATTAAGCAAACTCTGTTCAAGCAATTTGTGATCAAAGACGAAGTTCTTGACCTAGTTCATCTTCTCTGAAGAAGTTGCTGTGTATTTGCACCTTTGGATTTTATGACAGCTCTCCTTCTAAGTTGGTGTTTGAAGTCACGTACTGGGATCCGCGCATTGGTTGGTCACATACTTGGGAGCCGTGCATTAAAAGGGAGAACTGTCACTACATATCAATTCCAATTGGGTATTGGGGTAAGGGTTCAACTATAGGTTGGTAAGGTACTTGGGATTCCTTTACTTGTAACCACTTGATTTGATAATAGTGGAGTTTTGGGAGTGGTGACTTGAAAATCACCCGGTGGGGTTTTTGCCGTAAAGGGTTTTCCTCATTCGTAAACAAATCATCGTGTCATTTAATTTCCGCTGCATATTTAGTTGTTTGGTGATTTGTTTGTGCTTCCACGCAATTGCATGATAAATTGATTAATTAATAACTTGGCTAATTACTTAATTGGTTTAATCACAAAGGGTCATTCAGTTTGTGGCCTATCATATATCAAGAAAATCATGTAAATCATATTAAGCAAAGTGGGAAACCATGGAAAAGAGGCTCACCTTACTTTATAATCACAGATTTGAAGTTGTTTGACCGACCCCTCAGTGCCTACAACACAAAGATTTGATGGAGAAGACAAAGATAATCAAAGAGCACCACAATTGTTAGTAATCACAACTCAAGAACAAAAAGATTTGAAAAGGTTTTGAGAAATAAATTTTGGAAAATAGTGTTTACCTTAGAACTAACTAAAGAGAGGTTTTAGTTTTGTAAAAAGCATGCTAAGGTGTTGCCCTAAGGTTTTGAAAAGAGAAAAAATGATTTTAGAGAATATGGAGGCCAAAAAATCCCTTTCTCTAGCTAGGGTTTTGATTGGAGACATAAGATGAGTATTTATAAACTAAAATTAGGGTTTTGGGGGATTTTCAATTGTCTTTGGACGTTACAAGGGTCTATGGGTCAACCCACATCAAAGCATGATATTTTGGGCCCTTAAAATGATGTTTTAAAACACAGAAATCGTACTGCCCAGTTGGCCCAACTTCAAATGGTCATAACCTACTCAATATAAGTCCAAATTAGGCAAAATTTGTGTTCAAATTGAAGCCCAAGATGCCTAATTTCCAATGAAATAAATCTCACTCAAAAATTATTTGTAGGTCAAAATTTATGGTCAAAATAGTGAGCAAGGGTCATTTTTCAGTATTGATTTCAAAGCGACTTGAGCACTTTTGAGTTATGATTACGTCCAAATTATTGTGAACTCTTTAATTACCTCTGGTTGACATATGTCAAGCTCATCATTGGAGCTGGGGACCAAAATTTATTAACGGGTACAAAATGCAGTGTGTACAAGTGGAATGAGGTTTTTTCTGGAAATTGATGTACAATGGGTCCAGTTTACTATGGAAATAGTTTGTACTGCTTCATACTTGGTGCTTATAAATGGTGAGCCTAGAGGATACATCACTCCATCTCAGGGTATTAAGCAAGGAGACCCATTATCTTCTTATCTATTCCTATTATGTGCAGATGGCCTCTCCTCATTAATTAGACAAGCTGTTGCATCCCATAGTCTCATGGTATTTTGTCTTGTACCAATGGGGTATGCGTTTCTCATCTCTTGTTTGCAGATGATAGCTTCATTTTTTGCCAAGCTACAGTGGAGGAATGCCAACAGCTCCCTTGGTTACTACAATGTTATGAGGAAGCATCAGGCTAAGCAATAAAAATAGACAAAAGACTTCAATTTTCTTCAATCGTAATACAAGACTTGATGTTAAAAGGGATATTCAGAGATTGATGGGAGCAAGAATTATGGAGGATTATGAGAAGTACTTGGGCCTTCCAATGGTGGGTGGTAAATCTAAGTTGAATACCTTTAGAGATCTTCAGGAAAAAATTACTAGTAGAGTTTTGGGTTGGAAAGAAAAATTCCTCTCAAAGGCAAGTAGGGAAGTTTTAATCAAAACAGTTGCTCAGGCAATACTTACCTACACTATGAGAAGTTTTAAAATTCCTAAGGCCTTATGTGATACCATCAACTCTACTTTGGCAAAATATTGGTAGGGATAGACAAAGGATGAAAAGAAAATATACTGGATCAATTGGAAGAAGTTGTGTACTCCTAGACAAAATGGTGGCACGGGCTTTCGGGATATTCAAGCATTTAATTTAGCTTTATTTGCTAAACAGGCATGGTGGCTGATCCATGGACGCAGTTCTTGGTAACAATCCCTCCTACGCATGGCGTAGCTTGTTGGCAGCAAGGGAGATTATTAGGGAGGGCTCAATTTGGAAGGTTGGTGACGGCAGAAAAATTGAAGTCTCAACACATAAATGGTTGTCCCACAAACCTGTTTTCCTTGGGGAAGCTCCGCCACATTTGTTTGTAAGCAAGCTTATGGATACTGATACTATGCAGTGGAATAGGGACAAAAATCTTTGATCTCTTTGCCTATAGAACCCGAATGGAAATTCTGGCAATTCCTTTGCAGAATACCACAACCCGTGACACTCTGATTTGGAACCAGAATTGCAACAAGACCTTCACTTTGAAATCAGTATATCAGGTAGCCTTGAGAATAAAGGAACAAGCCCGAATTGAGCATTCAATGGCTAGGTTGGATCGGCCAATCTAGAAAAAAATCTGGAAACTAAATGTCCCTCCAAAGGTACGTACTTTTCTTTGGCAAGCTTGCTCCAATATACTGCCTACTCTAGGAAATCTGCACAGGCAAAAATTGCAGGTGAAGCCAAGGTGTAAGTTTTGCTGCCAGAGTACAGAATCTATTGAACATGTGCTATAGGAATGTTTGGGCTTTATGCCGTGGAAAAATCCAAAAATGTCAAAATGCAACTCTAAGACTTTTTATTTCTATTCAGGATGATGGTTGACAGACGTAATTAGGAGGAGTTAGAGCAGTGGGCGACAGTGTCTTGGGCAATCTGGAATGCGAGGAATAAATTCTACTTTGAAAAAATCCAACGGCATCTGAAAAACATTTTTAAGGAGGCTACTGGTTTTCTAGTGGAGTACCAGCGACTAAATCCAGCACAAGTATAGGTATGAAGGAGGCTATTGGGTGCTTTTGTTCTTTCTGCATAGCTGTTTGTGTTTCTACTATTTTTTCCTTTTTCTGGATTGGTATGGGAATGGTCTTATTATATTTTTTCTGTTAGCCCCCTTGTACTGCCCGTGATGCTCATGGCAAAGCTTGTAATTCATATAGTTCACATCAATAAAGTTTCTTTCTTTTATCTCAAAATATATATATATATATATATATATTTATATAAAGATATAGGAAAATTTGAAATTTTTCGTGCAAGCCAAAAATAAAAGAATGTTTGTCAGATTACTTCAAGGAACACAATCAAACAACAACAAATAAGACATTTTCAGTGCAAATATTTTCAGACTTAAAAACTTGATGTCTAAAACGGTTAAACGGAGCACAAGATTAATTTTTTCATGTTGAAATATCCTTAAGAAAAATAGAGCTTATTTAGTTATAGACGCTTCAAAGTTCAAAGACATGAACCGGAAAAAACACACCCAAAAAAAAAAAAAAAATCAACTAGTTTTTGCTTGCTGCACCAGCAATTCCATGTGACCTCAATTCTTCGATTAAAGAATTCAAATCAGAGTAAGATGATCCACCTTCTTCAACAGCCTTCTTTGCCTTCTTCCCAAGCTCTCTAGCTCTGCTTCTTATTTCCTCTGCTTCTGCCCCAACCATTATTTGAATCACCGCCTTCTCTATGGCTCCGCTCTTGATGCTATCTCCCACAAATCTGGCCCAATTTTGAGCACCAACAGCAACTCCAATTCTCAAAATTTGGGTTACAAACTTTTCATTGAAGAATTGCTCAGCGGAAACTGGCCATGTAACCATTGGAAGCCCAGCAGAAACTCCTTCCAAGGTAGAATTCCAACCACAATGAGTCACAAATCCTCCAACAGCTTCATGATCAAGAATCATCATCTGGGGTGCCCAACCTCTTATAATTAGACCCTTCCCTTTCACTCTTTGCTCAAACCCATCAGGCAGCCATTCTTCTTTTCCTCCATCGTTCTTTTCTTTCCTCACCACCCAAATGAATTGCTGCTCAGAAGCCTCAAGACCTATTGCTATTTCCTTTAGCTGGGAATCATTGAAGTTTGCCATACTTCCAAAACATACATAAACAACCGAATCTGGTTTCTTCGAATTAAGCCATTCGAAACATTCGTGGAAATCAATGGAGGCTTCCTTTCCCCTTTGTGCTTTATCTTCAGCGTCCTGATTGCATAGTGAAACCGGGCCTATCTGCCAAGCCTTCCTTCCAAGCACCTTCTTGTAAAAGTTTGCATAAGCCGGTTCAAGCGCATAGAAGCTATTGAAAACAGCCCCAAAACTCGTCAGCTCTGCTTCTAGTACTTGTTCATACATCTTCGTTGCAAATGTTTGAACATTTTGTGTATAAAAATCTGGCAGTTGCTTTCTTGTCATCTTGATCTCATCAGGGAAGTTGGGTATGATAAATGGTTCTGTATCTGATGAAACTTTTTTATGAGGTTCGTATAGTCTCAGACATTCAGCGGTACACGTAGAGAAAAAACTCATTGAATGCAAAATAAGCCTTGGTATGGAAAACTTTTTAGCAACACCAGTGGTCCAAGGAAACAAAGTGCTGGCCACAAGGCAATCAGGAGCATATTCTTGAATAAGTTTCTCGAGTGGTTGCTCTAGCATGGCGGTAGCCTGATAGAATTTCGTCCGAAGATCAAGTGAAGTAGCCAATTGGTAGCTCTCACATCCTATGGGCAATCCAACCTCAACACAAGGGAATTCGATGACTAGAACATTCATATCTAACCCCATGGTTTTGCTTTTTTCAATGGTTTTGGAGAACAAGGAGGCATTCATAGGAGTGGTGATTATGCTTATTTTCAAACCACGCAAAGCAAATTGCTTGGCCATGTCTATGGCTGGGATCAGGTGCCCTGAAGCCAGGAATGGGAAGAAAAACAAGTGAAGCTGCCGCTTTTCACTATCCATAATGGTGATGAAGAACAGGAAGAAGAAGAAGAAGCAAAACTAACAGATTCTGACCACTTAGTAAATCTGGAACATATAAGTAGGCTTATACTGAGGTTTAATTTGTCCAGAAAGTAAGAATAATGAAGTAAAGATTGGATCAAAGAGAGTAACCAAAAAGATCATATGAAAATAATAAAAGAAGGAGATAAGAGAAGGACAAGGTAACTTGTTTGTTTGTGTGAACCCCAAGTCACGAGCCATCTTGTCTTCAAGTCTTCCCTGTCAATTGTAGAAAAATGGGCATTTTCTTCTAATTGTGACATATTCTCTTATGTCATGCAAATAGCGATGAAACATTTAAAATTAGGAGCATTTACTCTGATTCGTGATGCTGGGTAAGTTTTGATTCTTTAATCAAATTCACGAGCCATCTTGTCTTCAAGTCTTCCCTATCAATTGTAGAAAAATGGGCATTTTCTTCTAATTGTGACATATTCTCTTATGTCATGCAAATAGCGATTAAACATTTAAAATTAGGAGCGTTTACTCTGATTCGTGATGCTGGGTAAACTTTGATTCTTTAATCAAATTCGCATCTTTAAATGACTTTAAAATTGACCTTAGGAGTATTATATTAAAAGAATAGTTTAAAATTGATGTAGAATTATTATAAAAAAAGAAGTGGTATAGAGTTTGTGCTCGAACCAACCGTGATAAAGGGTGTCTAGCTGTCTGCTATTGGACAGAGTATAAAAAGATTCTTCAATTAGGAAAACTAGCCAATGTTCCCGTGCTACGCACGGGTACGGTATTAATTTCTTTTAAAATATTTTATAAGAAATTATCTTTAATACCATGCATAAAACTCATAATGTGATTTAATGCTTGACAAATTAGTTTCAATTACATTGCATGTTATTAAAAATAGAGTAAATATAATTTATTAAGATTAATATACAAAAGAATATGAACCTAGTGACCACATTTTGAATTGTTAAGTTTACTCAAACTAAAATGGTATCCATGAAGGCTAAATAAAGAGAATGTTGTTCTTTCAAAATAGAAAGATACATGGCACAATTTTTTTTTTTTTTTTTGCAACATAGAGGCCGTTTGGATTGCGCGTTTTGCGCGTTTCAGTTTCAGTGTTTTGGGTTTTTTTTTTTTTCCTCTCTTCAGCACATGAACAGTAAAATCACATGAATGTACTGTGCAGAGACAAAAATCATTGTTCATGCACCGTAGCAACACTGTTCATGCGCTGTAGCAGTACTATTCACGCATTTAAAAATATTAAAAATTGGTCCCACGACACTATTCACACTTTTAAAAATTATTTTGCTATAGTGTTTTCAGTTTTCAGTTTCAGCAACAATAAGTTCAATTCAAACAAACCCATAGGCTTCTGCTTCATTTATTATTGCCTTACACACAGTTAAGAATTTAAGATAAGTAAGAAGCTAATCTGAATCGGTGAAGCCCCATATCTAGTTTTTTTTAATATCCTCTAGGGAAAAAAATATAATTGAAGTTGCAACAAATTTTGATAAAATCAATAATTTTTCAAAATAAATTTATTCAACTATTATATTATACTTCATGACAGAATAAAAACACCCAATGAAATAGGTATTAGAAGTGTAAATGAACCAAGGTGTTGACAGTAGATTAGCAATCGTCCTCCTACCTATTTTTGCAATAAATTTATTAGAATTATTACACATTTAGGGTGCAATATATGGATCAAATCTAATGACAGGAAACTGATATCAACATAAGAACTTCTACAAATGTAATAATGATCATAAAGGTCCACGCTGGAAGTGCATTTGCCCATGGAGGATAAAAACTTTTCTTCTTTGGAAGCATTTTAGAGAGAGATAGTATGTTGGGTTGTTGGTCTTTTTTCTTTTTCTTTTTTTCTTTTTTTTTTTCCCCCTTAAACTAATTCAAGATAACTTGTATTAAATACTATTCATATTCATTACATCAGTGTTTAGCTAATCAATAAGCAAGCCATACCAATACATATTCATGCTAATTCACCTCTCACCTAGAATAGCTTACATTCCATGGCTTGAACAGATTCATTCTTAGTATTGTTTCCTCCACCACAGCTCCCAGCATGAATTATCTTCCTCCTAGGATCATAGTTTGTCAATAACATTTGCTAAATCTCCCTCTAAGATGATATCTCTTCCACCTATCCCAATTGCAAAATTAATAGCCTAGCGGCCTAGCCAATCGCTGCTAGTTCTGCCTCCTCCTAATCTATAATTGCTCTCCCTTTGCAACTCAATGCTGCAACAAAGTACCGACTATCATCTCGAATAAAAACTCCTGCTCCCAATGTGCTTTGTTCTTTAAAAATTGCTCCATCAAAATTTATCATGAAGGACATCTCTTGAGGAGGTTGTTTTTTATGCTTGATTGGTGGATTCTTATGTGCAATCAGATTGTTATAAGTCTTGTAGTCTTGCAGCAAAACATATGACCTCTTTGGCCATCAAACTGGGTAGTTTGTACTACAATTCGAAAAGTCATTAATTTCTTTAACTCCACAGCATTCGCGCTATCTCAAAAAGTTCCTCCACCACTTCTTCTTCCTTCTCTTTTAAAATTTTCCTGCAAGTTTAATGACAAAAAAGTTTGATGAAGAGAATGTATTGACTGGAAAAATGTGTAGAGACAAAATATCAAATTAACCAATCCATTGAATTCAACTCTTACAATTCTACATTAATTTTGCATTGAATCTATCTTTAACATTTAAACTAATAAAGGCATACCAAAGATTTGAGTTGTTTGGCTAATTTGACGTGGAAAAATGCCTTTCACCAATTAGCCAAATCCCTTTTACCAATTTAGTCAAAATACTTTGATATAAGTTGAATTGAATCACCATAATCTTTGTTCCAACCAAAAAATAATTTCCAAGGAAATCAACCTTAAACAGTGATCACAAAATGGGAAGAATGTATGTAGCTCATATAAAATATGAAATTTCAAATATCACATCAAAAAGAAATTTTCAATGAACATATGGCATGCAACAATCAGTCAATAACATATAACCAAATCCAAAAGAACATATATAAAACACTGCAAATTTTCAACTTATCATGATTAGAAGATAAAATCAAAGCCACCTAACTGTGCTCTACCACAATGACCGTTATCAAGTAATATGTATTACTATTTAGTTGAGCTCAGTTATATGGGTTTGTGACCCAAGTGGCGGTTTAACCAACTGGACTTGGCAAAGGCTCAGGGTTTTCATTACTCTAGAGAGAGAGAGAGAGAGAAGGGTAAAAGGAGAGAAATAGAGAGAGGGAATAAATAAAAATTAGATTTGGGAAGGAAAGAGATAGTAAGAGACATTGTGGGATTGAATCTGAATGAGGAAAAAAAATGTATCAAAGGATTACAAATCACCTTTCTAAGAGAAATTTCATTAAACATGCGACCTATAAAGTTGATCTTCCATTAAAGATTGCTTCTTTCATATCAGTGACAGTCTCTTTTAGCCGTCAAGTTCTTGTTCTCTTTCTTCTTGAGTAGTGATTATCTGCCTTTTTTTGGCAATCTCATTTGAGAGGTTTAACTTTGATGAAGATAAGAGGCGAAAGAGAGAGAGGTAGTAACTGAAGTTGGATAAATTAATGGCAAAGAAAATTGGAACGTAAGAACAACCTTTTTATGAAGAATACCAAGAGGTTGGCAATATGAAACTACTAAATTTTGTAGAAGGAGAATTGACAGCTAAGTTGCACAAGACGAAGGGATTTCAGTAAATGCTAAAAGCCTCTGTTTTTATAGCTTCCTTATTTTCCATTTAATTGTGACTGACAATGGCCCAAGTATTAACACTGGCCCATCTTTTATATAATAGTAAAAATAGGTTAATGTGAATTTTGGAGTAATAGTAAAAACAACTTAATAAAAAGAGGTTAAAAAAGCTAAATGCAAGATTAGAGCGCCACATGGCAGGGCCTCATGTACTCCCGCATGAGGTCTCTACTTATATATATATATATTGATTATTAGGTACTCTAAGAGTACCATAAATGCGTACACCCCCCTCTCACATAAATGATGAGTCTCACCATGAATTTAATTAGTGGAATCCACCATTCATGTGAGAGGAGGGAGTACACATTTATGGTATTCCAGAAGTACACAATAATTTCTCCTCCAATTAAGTAGTTAGAGACACCATTGAATCTAAAAAGGTTAGACTTATGAGTTTAGATTCAATTACGTTCATAAAAAAAAAGTATAGATTCAATTATATTATATTAACTAACTTGTAACCTTATGCATATGCATAGATACACTTAAATATATATAATAAGATACATAATATAATTCATATATATATAATTTAAATATTATTGATAGTTATTTTTATAATTTGTTAACTCTTTAAAAAAAATTTGTAAGGATATTATTAGGTATAAAATGTAAATTGTCCATATTTAAGAGAAAAAAATTATTGTGAAGCACCTTTTTTTTTTTTCAATTCATTTATTCTATATACATACCACAAGTATAGCCTCTTAATTTGAAAAATTAATAGGTACTTCAAAGACAGTAATGTGAATGGTGGATTCAACCCTCTGACTCATCTTTTAATTAGTACAATATGTAACTATTTTTTGAAAGGGAAATAGGTAATATTCAATTAACCTTCCACCTAAGCAAATTTTTCAATAAATTGTTTAATTTTATTATTTATCTTATTTAAAATGGAAATTTAAAAAGAAATCATTTAGTATTCCTATTTAGTTGGTTTTAATAATCTGTTTTATTTTCTTTAAATTTTTAATAAGCCTTTTTATTGGCAACCACTTAGCATAACTTTCTAATAAAATTTTATTTAATCCCAAAATCAAATTTGAAATTTTTTGATGCCATCCATAATTTCAAGCAATACCTTGCTAGAATGTACCTTCGTTTTGCATGTGAAATAACCACCCATGAACAAACAATTGAACGCCTCCATCCAATCCAAACCACATTGGATTTATTATTATTATTATTATTATTAACTATAAATTAAAAAAAAAAAATTTCAATGAAGTATACTTTATATACTTTTAAATTTTAAAGCATAATTTTTTCCCATTTTAATTTATATGTAGTTCTACAATTTGTAATTACGAATAAATTTATAATTAATGTCTAATGTAGGGTCACGATTTGTAGCCTAAGCCCAAAAGGTATGTGATATGAGCCTAATGAGACCAGTACAATGAATTTCAAGAGAGTAGGTGAAAGAGCTGGATTTTTGGTGGATTAGACAATGGTTAATAAGGATTTCAAAGATGAACAAGCATGAAACACACGTAAACCTCAATAAAATGATTGTCCGAGGAAATAGATTATGAATTAATTCAATAGTTCTAAAGGTTAATACAGTTCTTAATGCTACAATTATTCCTTTTCTCTCTTTTTTCTCTTCTTTTTTCTGTCCCCCACTCTTATGGGAGATCTTTTACATTATATAGTTCCTTTTAGGCCATCCTGATCGTACACTTGTTAATCATCTAAGTTTTCACTCGAGTGCATGTCCCATCAGACATCTTCTTTGGCTCTCTGTGAATGGTGGTATCTGAGACTGCACTGTTCAGGGGTCTTCTCCACATAAATGTGGCAAAAAAAGTTGCTGCAGTGCATTTAATGCAGTGGTAGCAGCTTTTCTTTTAGATATTTCTGTATTCTTATCACCTTTGTATGTGCTTGAAATTCATCCTGATTGTTGGGATTCCCTGGGAGGTCACCTAAATTATCCAAATGCATGCTTGACCGATATTCCTCGTATCCGAGAAGGAGCTACTCCTCGGACTATATTCCTCCATTCTTTACTTACGTGATTCTCAACTTTGGACCCTCTCCCAAACATTTACTCATTCTCAGACATATCCACATCCTTAGATAAGGCCCAATGCCCAATATACAAATTTGGATTCTTACCCCCACATCTAATATTAACCTTTTGTTGCCATTTACGCAGACATAACTTTTCTATTTAATTCCAAAATTAATATTTTTATTTTCATAAAATTTTAATGTAAATTGTACTAAATTCAACATAAAAGTCCTCCAAAACAGGTTATAAGAATCTCCTCCAACTTATTATATGGTGATTTATAAGACCATCCACGAGTATTAAATCACATAACTTATTAAATATGTCAATGAATAAATCATGTGACTAAAAGTATACATAGATACTCATTTGAACCATTATGTAATGAGTTGGAGGAAAATTTTTTCAAAATCGATTTAAAGATAAACTCTATCCAAAAGATAGGCAACACAAAATAAAGAAAACTTTATTTTTACTATTATTTGTATTTTAATAATGAGCACAAACTAAATTTTCAATATATATAAATATTCCTATTAAAAAAAAAAAAAAAACATATCTAAATATTGTAGCGTAATGTGAATCTTCAACTCATAACCTTAGTCTCATATAAATGATTTGACCATAACTCAATCTTTTACTCTTTGCATGACACTTCCTTCTTTGTACCTTTTCGTCTTCCTCTTCTCTCTTAATTAATGAGTATACTTAGGGTCCATTTATTTTGGTGAATTTTAGAGGTGATGAAAAATATAGGAGGGGAAAGAGGAGGGGAAAGAAATTTATTGGGGTGTTTGGTTGGGTGGATTGGTGGATGGAAAACTGGTGGGGGCTGGCCGTTTTCTCCCAGGCCTACTAAAATATTTTCTCCTGAAATTAAGGGAATAAGTAGAGGGGCATAGGCAAATGAACACAAGGATAAAAATCAAACATTTATAAAATTAAAATTAAAAAAAAAAAAAAAACCATGACCTAACCTGTTTGTTTCAAAATTTTTTTTTCCTTTGATTTTTGCCTTGTTCTATTATACCCATGACCCATCTGTTTCATTTCCCCCCCTTTGGTTTTGTTCTTTAGATTTTCACTTTTTCTGTACTTCTCATTCGTGTTTTGTTTTGTTTTATATTTTACTTTTTATTTTTTTATCCTTTAGCGCTTGTGCTCTTTTTTATTATTATTTTAAAATATTGAAGTGTTCATACACAGTTTTTTAATAAAAATAGTGTTACTTTTTGCTTTATTTAATAAGGGCATAAATGTAAATTTATATCAACTTCATTTTCCATAATTTCATTTTTCTTCTCAACAAAATAAATGACTTTTCCATCTCACCCACTTTTCTATCCCTTCTCCATTTTCTCTCCTCCCACTTTGGGAAGATGGAAAAGTGTGAGCATAGAAAATGGGGAGGGGATAGAAAAGTCTGAGGATAAAAAATTTTTAGTTTTCTCTCATGGTGTTTGGTTGGGAGAATGGAAAAGTGTAGGTATAGAATATATAGTTTGTATAAATTCACTCTTATATCCTTATTATATGTAAAGATATAATATTTTTTAATCATTAAATAAATAATTAAATTTCTTTTCCATTATATTACACACACATATTAAAAGTGACAACCACCATTTAATTAAAAAAAAACACCATTAATTAAGAAAAGAAAAAAAATCCATGGTTGATTTTTATTTTATTTCTTTTTTTAAGCCAAAACCAACTAATTTAAAAAGCACGTTGATTGGAAAAGAACAAACAAAAAAGAGGGTAAGAAAACAAACACATTGTTTTCTGAATGGAAAAAGAAACTAAACATGTTAGAATCTGAATAAAAACCTCTAATCCACGAGGGGTCCCTTGAATCCACAATGTGATAAGGTTCTAGAATCCATTAGAAAGAAATAGACAAAGTCTGTATTTTTATAAATCTGTAAAATGAATTGCCCTGAAGGCTACAATATATTTTAATAGTAAAAGAAACCCTAAGGCAGTTAGGAAAACACCTAGAAACCCTAATTTGTACTAATTATGGGGCAAAATACCGAATTCTACCAAAAATAGTAAAATTGAGTTAAATGCAAAATTATAAATTACTGACCTTATGGGTCATCCCAAAACAAATGGGACCTTATTCTGACATTTAAACTGAAAGTTATTAAGGAAAAACAACTATTAATATAAATAACAAAAACATTGTTTTCGAGGCCTTAATGAAGGAATTTGCCTAAATTTAGGCGATGCTCTTGAGTTTGGATTAGAATGTCGTTTCCCTTCAACCTGTCAATGGCTTCTACTGGCACCCTCTCTTGATCTTGTGCCGTGACTTCCAACGCCTTTACTGCACTGGAAGGCCTATGCTGTCTGTTCTATATCAAGACTGCAAAGTGCAGACAAGTTGCAAATTGAGAAGAAATGAGGGGTAGGTGAGCAGTATTAATTGGGGGTAATTTAGTAACACCAATTGTATCAAGCTTTCATGCTTGTTTTCTCTCCAAAATGGAGAGATCAATTTTTGGTGAGCTAGGGGAGAAAATGTCTAGGCCACACTGAAAACCCTCCAACTTTTTTTTTTTTCCCTTACCAAACAACCCAAAATCTTATTCTCTCATTTCTTTTCTATCCTTTTTATTTCATCTCCAACTAAACGTAGCCTAAGCATCATAGAAGTTAAGTTCTTATCTTAAGACATTAATTACAAAATTAAATGCAATTATGAGGTTCTCTTTAAGGGTTATATGAACAAATAGAAAACTTGATTTATTAGACAATTCCATATTCTGCATAGCACAAGCTATTTGCCTAGCTTATCATCAATTCACAGGACAATGTCTTACAACTATTGAAGAACAATTAAGCAAATAAGACTAACACACGCTCATAAAAACAGATAAATGATTTATTTTACGACAAAAGAACTATGTTGGCAATTTTTTTGCATCAAGATTAAGAACAATGCAACTTTCATTCTTCAATTACTGTATTCAAACCAGAGTAGGACGATCCCCCTTCATCAACAGCCCCCCTTGCCATCTCCCCAAGTACCTCGGCTTTGCTTCTCATCTCCTCAGCTTCTTCACCCACCATAGTTTGCCTTACTGCCGTTTGTAATGCTTGCTTTTTAATATCATCTCCAACTATTCTAATCCATTGTTGCGCACCAACACTAATCCCAATTTTCAGTACTTGAGTTACTAACTTCTCATTGTGAAATTGCTCAGCAGTTACAGGCCATGTGACCATAGGCACCCCTGCAGTCCCTCCTTCCAAGGTTGAGTTCCAACCACAATGAGTTACAAATCCTCCAACTGCTTCATGGTCAAGAATCAACACTTGGGGTGCCCAACCTTGTATAATTAGTCCCTTACCATCAATTCTTTTCTCAAATTCTTTAGGTAACCAATCTTCCTCTCCTTTTTCATTTTTGCCTTTCCTCACAACCCAAATGAATTGTTGTCCAGAAGCCTCAAGACCAATTGCAATCTCCATGAGTTGGGAATCACTAAAGTTTGATATACTTCCAAAACAAATATAAACAACCGAATTGGGTTTCTTTGTAGCAAGCCACTTCAAACATTCTTGTTCATCAATGGAGGCTTACGTTCCCCTTTGGGCTTTATCTTTAGTATCCTTGTTGCATAATGAAACTGGACCTATATGCCATGCCTTTCTTCCCCAAACGTTTTTGTAATGATCTATATAATCTGGCTCAAGCTCATAGAAGCTATTAACAACAACCCCATAGCTCCTCAACCCTGATTTGGAAGCTTCTTTCAAAAACTTGGAAAAATCTATTTCAACTTCTTGCTGAGTGAAGTTTGGCAGTTGCATCAATGTCAACTTTATCTCCCCTGGAAAGTTAGGAATGACAAAAGTTTCAGAATCAGATGAAACTTTCTTGTGAGGTTCATATTGTCTGATACAAAGTCCTGCAGACATTGAGAAAAAACTAGTACCATAGAAAACAAGCCTAGGAATACCAAATTTAGCTGCAACATCAACTGCCCATGCAAAGAGCACGTCAGCAACAAGGCAACTAGGTTGGTACTCTTGAATTAGATCCTCAAGTGGCTGTCGAAGCATTGAAGTGGCTAAGACAAAAGTGGGAATTATTTCTGAGGAATTCAATGTGTCAATGTTCTCACATCCTTCTGGTAAGCCAATCTCCACAGCTAGGAACTTGATGATTTTCATATCCATATTGATGCTTCGAGCATTGGTTTTTTCAATTGTTTTGGAGACTACAGGTGATGATGCCGAAAAAATCACCAGTGAGCCATACGGTTCTCGCACACTCGAAACAACACCTGCACAACAAAAAGAGAAGACCTCGCAAAGAGCACTGGTGTGGTGCCGGCCAAGTACCCTTCGAAGGTCAAGTTAGAACTTCTCACAACTCTAAAGTACTAGAGCGGGGTCAATTATGCATACTTTGGTTAGTGAGGGTATTGATGCTTTTATAGTAGTAGAGGGTTAACATCCTTTCCTTGAGTCAGAAGTCTTTTCCTTATATGAGTCTTTATGAGCGTATTTAGCAGAACCCTTTCCTTGTAGGAGTCCTTTTGATTAGCACTAAACGTGAAGCGCAAGACATTTCCTTATATACACAAACGTGGGGACCAAGACAAACCACGTTAGGGTCGTCAGCTTCGCCTACTCCCTTTAGCTTTATTGGTGTCAGCAACCATCTTCATTGCCTAAGGTCAACTCGTTGGCTATGCGGTGAGCTTCGTGGACTCCCTAACATTGTTACTTACTAATGGATCCCGACGGAGGTTTGCTTACCCTCTTCAGCTTGTTCTCATCAGTTTCCCCTTCAGCTTACTGTCTTTAGCTTACTATCTTCAGCTTACTGTCTTCAGCTTACTGTGCCCAAGATGCAGTCGTTAGGTATGGGGTGGAGCTGTAGACTTTACAACAAGATTTTCTCTCATGAGTGAAGCTGACAACCTTATTATGTCCGTCGCCTTTTGTTTCGTCATAGGTTAATTACAAAATTACCCTTATCAAACACCAAGCGTGGGGTGCAAGATATTTCTTTATATATGCAAATGTGGAGACCAAGCAAGGCCACGTCAGGGTCGTCAGTTTCGCCTACTCCCTCATCAAGGTCGTCAGCTTCGCCTATTCCCTTCAGCTTAGTAGTGTCAGCTTTCCATTTATGACAAGTTAACCTCGTCTTCCTAAAGCTGTAGACGTCCTAAAGCTGTTTAACTGCCATTTATGACAAGTGAGGCCGACGGGTCTATTTTGAACGTCGCTTCATGATACAATATTCATGAGTATTCACATTCACAATTTTACCCTTATCAGTTGCCCTTACTCCATGATCTTGTCAGCTTAAACTGACAGATTTATGGAGTTTAAGTCCTTTTCATTTGGACAATTCCAACTCGTCTCTTCAGTAGACTTGTTCATCTCATTATCTTTTATGTTAAAACCGTCGTCTTGCAATATTAGTCATATCCTTTGGTGGGCGAACTCATCAGCTTTATGGGCTCATCCGCTTTGGGGACTTCGCACAATCGTCCATTTCGTGGGTATTACTAATTGACTCGTCCAATTTGTAGACTTAATGATAAACTCGTCCACTTTGTGGACTTAATAATTTGTCATTCTCTTAGGATGAGGTCGTCCACTTTGGACTTAATAAGGTTGTCCAGCTTGTGGACTTAATAACACATGGTTGTCCACTTTGTGTCCATTTTATGGACTTCATAATTTTTTCATCCTCCTGGGATGAAATCGTCCATTTTGTGGACTTAATAAGCTTGTCCATTTTATGGACTTGATAACATTTCATCCTCTTGAGATGAGGTCGTCCACTTGATGGACTGCATATTAGGGTCATCTACTTTGTAGACTTGGATTCCTCCACTTTGTGGACTTGTTGAGGTGACTAAGTGTTGGTACCTCGTCACCTTGTGAGTCGTCCACTTGGGGTCGTGGACTAATTGATGTGACTAAATTTTGGTGTCTTATCACCTTTTTGGTCGTCTACTTGTAGGCGACTTAGTATGGTGATCGTCCACCCATAGTCGACTTCGGTTATGCATCTACCCATAGGTGACTTAGCATAGTGACTGTCCACCCGTAGGTGACTTTGGCCATGCGTCTACCCGTAGGTGACTTAGTGTAGTAACCGTCCACCCGAGGCAACTTTGGCCATGTCTGAATAAACTCCTTTTATTATAATAAACCATGTATTCGTAGAAAAAGTAGTTCTTAAAAAGAAAATGAAGACCTGCCCTTTAGGCTTTAAAAAAGTTATTGTAGCAAAAACTAAAGTAAATAGAAAAACTGAGAAGCATAGCTAAAATTCACTAAGGTAAACTAGAAATAAAGAGGTGCTGCTCTTCATGCCATCCTTTTACTGGTAGTACTTCCGTAGGTGCTTGGTGTTCCATGGGTGGTGTAGATTCTGTTCGTCCAGCGTCTCCAGTTCTTGCCATCTTCCGCCCTCTGTCCTGTCGCATATCCTCCTGCCTTTCTCTCTTCTCTCGAGTTAGAAGCGCGTTTTCAGCATTCATGTACTTGGTTGCCCTGTAAAGCACGTCTGATATAGTCTTCGGGTCGTTCTTGTATAGTGAAAATAGAAACTTACCTTAGCATCTCATCTTCCAGCTGCATGATGCTTATCAAGCATGCTGTAGACTTCTTATACCTGTGTCCCCCGATGAAGTGCGAAGCAAACTAGCCGCTTAGCTCCTTGAAAGTACTGATGGAGTTAGGCGTTAGCCTGCTAAACCATATCCTTGCGGGACCCTTCAGCGTGGTGGGGAAAGCTCTGCACATGATCTTGTTAGGTACCCCCTAAAGGAGCATCAGGGTCTTGAAGGACTCCAAATTATCTAGAAGGTCTTTGTTTTCGTCGTAGTTTTCCACCTGCGGTATACGAAACTTTGGTGAAAGGGGGAAGGAGTTGACGAACGCGGTGAACGGTGAGTCGGTTCGGTGGACTAGATCATCAAGGTCACTGGACACCCATCCTTTGAGGGCATTCATCATGACGTCCATCCTTTCCTTCATCATCTGCATCTCCACGACCATGTAAGGGGGGGCTGTATCTAAGCCGAAGGGACGGCTGGTATCTTGTCGTTCTTGTCGGCTTGGGGCGTTACTGCCTTCAAGTCCTTCTTGGTTCCTTCTTTTAGCGCTGGTTCCTTCTTGATCTTCTCTTTGGTTATTTGGTGCTGCATTTTTCTGGCCCAGTTGTTCTTCTAGGTTGTGGTTTTGTTTGGTGAGGCATTCCACGGCAACGGTAAGAGTTTGAACCTGTCTCTAAAGGGCAGTCGTGGGTGGTTCCTCTTTTTGAATGTCGTTAGTAGTTGCCATCGAGCGAGTGAGTACCATGCAACTCTTTTGTCCGAGAAGCGATAATATGGCTTAAAAATTGCAAGACGTTCCCACAGACGTTGCCAACTGATGATGCCGAAAAAATCACCAGTGAGCCACACGGTTCTCGCACACTCGAAACAACACCTGCACAACAAAAAGAGAAGACCTCGTAAAGAGCACCGGTGTAGTGCTGGCCAAGTACCCTCCAAAGGTCAAGTTAAAACTTCTCACAACACTAAAATGCTAGAGCGGGGTCAATTATGCGTACCTTAGCTAGTGAGGGTATTGGGGCTTTTATAGTAGTAGAGTGTTAACATCCTTTCCTTGAGTCAGAAGTCTTTTCCTAATAGGAGTCTTTATGAGCATATTTAGCGGAACCCTTTCCTTGTAGGAGTCCTTTTGATTAGTACTAAATGTGAAGCGCAAGACATTTCCTTATATACACAAACGTGGGGACCAAGACAAACCACGTTAGGGTTGTCGGTTTCGCCTACTCCCTTCAGCTTTATTGGCGTCAGCTACCATCTTCATTGCCTAAGGTCAACTCGTTGGCTATGCGGTGAGCTTCGTGGACTCCCTAACATTGTTACTTACTAATGGATCCTGACGGAGGTTTGTTTACCCTCTTCAACTTGTTTTCATCAGTTTCCTATTCAGCTTACTGTCTTCGGCTTACTATCTTCAGCTTACTGTCTTCAGCTTACTATCTTCAGCTTACTGTCTTCAGCTTACTGTCTTCAGCTTATTGTGCCCAAGATGCAGCCGTCAGGTATGGGGTGGAGCTGTAGACCTTACAACAAGGTTGTCTCTCATGAGTGAAGCTAACAACCTTGTTATGTCCGTCACCTTTTGTTTCGTCATAAGTTAATTACAAAATTACCCTTATCAAACACCAAGCGTGGGGCGCAAGATATTTCTTTATATATGCAAACGTGGAGACCAAGCAAGGCCACATTAAGGTCGTCCACTTTGCCTACTCCCTAGTCAGGGTCGTCAGCTTCGCCTATTTCCTTCAGCTAAGTAGTGTTAGCTTTCCATTTATGACAAGTTAACCTCGTCTTCCTAAAGCTGTAGACGTCCTAAAGCTGTCTGACTGCTATTTATGACAAGTGAGGCCGACGGGTCTATTTTGAACATCATTTCATGATACTATATTCATGAGTATTCACATTCACAATTTTACCCTTATCAACAGGCATGTTGAGAGGAGTAGTGACAAACATTGCCTTCATACCTTGCTGCAAATAGCTTGGCCATGTCTATGGCTGGTATCATGTCCATGAAAGGGAAGAAAAATATGTGAAGCTGACTAATTTTGGTACCCATATGCTTGTCAAGGATGACAACGAAGACTGGCGAAATAGAGTTTAGGCTAGGCTATATTTTTTGGTGTTGTATGAGAAATTTCAAATTTGTCTGCAAAGAATTTTGATTTGTGTTGTAGTATTTATTTATAATTTTTTTTTTTTTCAAGTCAGGTTGTTTCTGTGACCACCATGCCTTCAATGTGGAGCCGCCCCTGATATAATTGAGACTGAGGCATTTTTCTAGAAGTTATGTCGCATCTATCGCTTCTTATTTATCTCTTATGTAAGCGGGAGTAGTAATTAGCTAAGTCTACATTAAATGCTTTTTGAGAATTTGTATGCTTTTCTTTGCCTTTTTTCTTGTGTGTATATTGTCTTTGAGGGACTCAAGATTTTGCCCTTTCGTGGGACATATGGAGTTTCCACAACGGTCAACCAACGGCTATTATTATTACTATTAGGTTCGGACTTCTTTTACGTTTTCTACTTGTATTGTGCTGCTCTGCATACGAACAGCCAAGTTCTTCAACACATGCATAGATGATACATGTGTGAAATGTGATGTACCATTCTTTGGAGAGCAGTTACTTCAAATTAATTGTCAATAATAACTTCTTATAAAGATTGTCGTAGGAAAATAAAGGGATCCCTATAGCCTTTTGGATTTTCTCTAAGCACTTGAACAATCATCTTCAATTTCTTATGCTGTCATCAATTTGTCACATGTATGGCTCTCAATAATTTTTCTTTGGACATAGTTCTTGATCGATGGGAAGTACCAATTATTTCAAAATTTTAAGTTGATTAGTGGAAATGGAAAATTTAATCATTTAACCACGTAATTCTAACAATCTCCTTCATGTATGGGCTCAAACTCTCTTTTAATAGGTAAAGCCAAATACATGGGATTTTATATGGAATGTAGTGTAGAGGAGATAGACATCAAACTCAGAAATTCTTACTCTGATACCATGTGTTAAATTACTAATTCTCCCAAAAGATTAAACTGATTGGAAATAGTAAATTTAATCATTTAACTATATAATTCTAACTGGGAGCAGTAACCCTTGTCAATGGCGCAGTCTATTATTGTATGTTGAATTATAAATTGACCTCAATTAATTAATTCAATTACCTAATTTGATTAATTAGGTCAAATTACATGCAAATCATGGAGTCACACCAATAAATCACCAAATAAACTAATATGCTATGGAAATTAAATGACACGGTGATTTGTTGACGAATGGAGAAAAACCGCTCGCAAGGTAGAAACTCCACTGGCTGAATTTCAAGTCACCACTCTTAAGAATTCACTAATCAACAACAAGTGGTTACAAGGATAAGGAATAATACCACTACCCTAGACTATCCCAAAATACTATCCTGCAGTTTAATTTTTACTCCAATCCCCAATTCGACTTGATCTTGTAGAAAACTTCTTCGCATGTATAGATCCCAGTACGTGACTAACTCCAAGCAACTAATTGATTGTTGTTGGCTACAAAGTTCTTCACTTCAAAACATGTTAAAGATCAAGAAGCACTTGGTTACAAAACCCTAAGACGCACATACACAGTAGCTTCTCACAGAGTGTATGAGTTCTCTAATTAAGTCTTTGTGTCTTTGATGACTTCAAAATAAGCCTTTTATATGGTCTAGGGTTGTGGAGAGAGAAACCTTAATCATCCAAGTCGTCATGGGCTGAAATTCAGATCTTAGAATTATGAAATCGTAAGTCTCGATAAATCAAGCTTGTGTTGAGCTTCACCATTAATTCTCGATAGATGCTAGTGTCGAGACCAATGTTGAGAATTATTGAAACTATTTTTCTTCATTTGTTTCTTGGATCAATCTTTATTTATTTAATGATACCACTTGTTATGTTTGAATAGCACACTTCTTGATATATTAAACCCAACTTAGATCTATCCATTTACAAGTATAGTGTATTTTATTAAAGGATATGTCAATACATAAAAAATGTGACCCTAACATTGTACAAGAATGCAAAACAATGTAACATAATCAGTTAGCATAGCAGGCTTCGAGATGTATCAAACTAGGTGCAGCCTTGTCTTCCTCGTTTGCATCCATAGCTGTGGTAGCAAGGGACTATAGAGGACAGATTATCGAAGTATGATCAAAGCATATTCAAAGCTGCTCTCCCCACGAAGCAGAAGCATCTGCCATTCTTTGGGCAGTTGAGATTGCTATCAATGAGCAATGGAGGTTTGTTTGTTTCGAAGGTGATGCCAAGTCTGTGTTTGATCCCCTCTCTTCGCCTGAGCTTCTACCTGACTGGTCCATATCCAATAACATTAGTAATATTAGGAATCTGTCTAGGTTTTTCACTAGTTGTCGTTTTGTGTGGGTTAAAAGAACTTGTAATGTGCTGCTCACGCAACTGCTAGATTTGCTTTACTTTCCAGTCCTTTGTTATGTTTCAGTAAGGATAGTCTCCCTGAAGTCATCATGTCTGTTTCTAAGAGAGACTATCCCTTTAGACTTTCATTTATAACATTGCAGTTTATCAAAAAACCAAAAAAAAAAAAAAAAAAAGTCGTTAACTTCCTTTTTCTTGAGTTATTTCTAGGACACAGTCTTTATCTTAAAATTAACTCCTATGACACAAAAGACTTACAATTTGTTCGTGGTTTAACAACTTTCTAATATGCCTTCCTTTATTTAAAGTTTTTTATTATTTTAAACGTAACATGTAAAAAACATGAAACGGAAAGATATAGGCATTATCTAATTTATTATGAATGGAGGAACTTCTCTTTGCTTACTCTGCCCCTTGCCTCAGTCAAGGAGTTTGTTGTTTTTAATACTTGGAAGGATGTTATACTGAACACTGCTTAGTGTATTTCTATTATTAATTACAAATAATAATAAAAGAAAGATTAAGGCACCATTGATATCGCTAAGATGAATCTTGTTAAAAGCCGAGTTATAACTGGTGACAGGTGTGATATATATATATATATATATATGTGTGTGTGTGTGTGTCAAACTCAACAGGAGGATGTCAACCATGCCCTGTACCTATGCCCAAAACTCGAAGAAATCCTCTCCATTTCAAATTGAAATGGAGAGTGTGCATTTTATGGACAAAATCTATTTGAAATAGATCTAAGGTCCAAAATGTGCCACCTCAATTAAAATTTATTAACTCAACTTTGTACATTAAACTGCGGTTAACGTTGGTTGCTTAAAAAAATATGGTTTAATTCCATGAAAGCCACTGGGCTATGGCAGTGCTTATCAGAACGGTAAACAAGAACAGTAGTGTGGCAAGCAAGAAGAGCAAGTTCAGAAGGAAGAAAAGAGGATCACCTGCAAGTTAAAGAACAAAGACAAACGGCAAGAAGAACCTGTAGCTTAAGAATGTGAACGACATGTAGTTTTATTTTATTGTAGCAGTAGTTTCTCACGTGAATAGCACGTGCACAATTAGTTTTGATTCCCTGATTAGTTAGTTACACTAGGCAGTTATTGCTGTTAGTTCTTCCTCTTGTATATATAATCAGAGATGCACTACTTCATTCTAATTAATCCAATTCACTCAGTTTTTCATCAAACTTTCTCTCTTGCTCCTTTGGATATTTGATATGGCATCAGAGCGAAGTTTCTAGAAGTTTCCAAATCCTTTTTTTCTCTTCCTTTAGTTTTTTCCTTTCTTTTCGGTTAGAAGCTCGAAACTCTTCAATGGATGCCTCAACAGACAATGCTTTTACTTCTAATCTTTCATCTCAACAGGATTCATCCTTAGCAGATGAACCTTTGTTCTTGCATCATGGTGAAAGTCCAGGTGCAGTTCTTGTTGTTGGGTTAAAATGAATTGACCCTTTTGCAAATTAATTAATTATCCCAGTTAATTAATTTGATTTAATTACATGCAATAGCATGGTAGCACAAACAAATCATCAATTATACTAAATGCAGTGGAAAATAAATTTGACACAGGTGATTTGTTTATGGATGGGGAAAACCACCAGGGCAAAACCCCACCGGGTGAATTTAAGGTCACCACTCTTGAGAATCCACTATTATCAATAATAAGCGGTTACAAGTAAAAAGAATCCTAGTACCCAATACCAACCTACAGTTGAACCCTTACCCTAATACCCAATTGGACTTATATTGTAGCGGCAATCTCTCCATTCAATGCACAAATTCCAGTACGTGACTAACCAATGATACACAGATCCTAGTACGTGACTAAGACGCCAACTTAAGGAAGATGTTGGCTGCAAAGTTCTTCAGTTCATCAACAATGAAGATCAGGAAGCTCCTTGGTCACAAAACCCTTGGTGTAAAGACGCAGTAGCTTCTACAAAGAATATGATGAACTAGAGCAAATTCTATCTCTAATCGCAATATGCGTGTATTCTGTTTTCAACACCTTGCATCCATTTTGACGACTCTTAAAATAATCCTTATATATGTCTAGGATTGTAAGAAAAGAAACCCTACAAAAATACTCAAGGATATGTGTGTAATAAGATCTAGAAAACCTAATTTTGTAATTCTTGACAGATATAGCTTGTGTCGAGTTTCTATTGAGCTTTAGCAATAATTCTCCATAGAAAGGATCCTGTTGAGCTTTAATGAGCAGCACATTCTTCACTTATTTCTTGGTCAAAGTTGCATGGCTTCAGTACTTAACTTGAACACTTGTTTCTTGAAGTACTAAACCCATCCTAGATCTATCCAATTACAAGTAAAGTGTGTTTTGTCAAAGGAGTAGTCAATTACATAGATATGTCCCTAACACTTATCTCACAACCATTGATTGGGAGTGAGAATTATCCAACTTAGGCTAGGTCAATTCGAAAGGCCTTGCTTTCCAAGAACAAGTTTGGATTTATAAATGGATCTATTACTCTTTCATCTCTAATGGTGAGAACTCCATTAGAAATTCAAGCATGGATTTAAGCTGATAACATGGTGGGAACTTGGCTCACTAATTTAGTCTTACCAAGAATTCAAGCTAGTATCGTCTACAAGGACACTACCTTGGAGATTTGGAATGATTTCAAGCAGCGATTCTCTCAAGGCAATAGAGCACGAATCTTCAATTTACAGAAGCAGATTGCAGAAGCTTCACAAGGTAAGGATTCTATCATATATTTCTATACTCATCTTAAGGAACTATGAGATCAATTACAGAATTTTAGTCCATCTCCTTTATGCACTTGTGGTAAATGTGTTTGCAACATAAATAAAAAACTGTTTGATTTACAAGTAAAGGAATCTATGATGAAATTTCTCATCGAGATGAATGAGTCCTTTGGGCAAGTCAGAACTCAAGTTCTTTTAATGGATCCTTTGCCATCATTGAACAAGGTTTATTCCTTGTTGATCCAAGAAGAAATGAAAAGAACTGTGGGAAACAAGAAACATCCTAGAGTTGAATCAACAACTCTTGCTACAAAAAGACAAAACTTTACAATCAATTCTAACTCTGGACATGGTTCCAAGGGTAAGGAAAAGCCAGAATGTACACACTGTGGAAAGCTAGGTCACATAGCAAACAAGTGTTACAGGCTTTATGGATTTCCACCAGGCTTTAAGTTCAAGAACAAAGGTCCAGATCCAATGGCTCATAAGGTTGCTGTCTGTGATCAATTCCAAGAATCAACTTCTTTTCAAAATTCTTTTCCTTTTACACCTGAATAGTATCATCAGATTTTGGCTTTGATTGGGGCTAAGAAACAGTCTTTATCCATCATGTTATGAACATAGTGTCCCACATGGATTAAGTATAAGTTTAACCATGTGTTTATAAGCTCTTGGGCACCCTCTCCTAACAAGCCAATTTTCAAGGGTGAGTTCTACCTATGAGTATGAAACATTTGGTATCAGAGCCAACCACCACCCCGAGTATTCGGGCATAGCTCATTAAGTATGGGATCAAATGAGTTGCGGCTTTGTGGTCAGATCCCGAAGGGGGTGACCTAAAGGCTAGATTAAAATAACTGATAGGTGAGTGAAGCCACCAAAAAAAAAAAGGGCTACCATCGAGTTAGTGTCGTTAAAGTGAACCGTCATGTATAGACACCACATTTTGTACCTCTTACAACTCGGACCCCCGTTCCCCAATGATGTTGGAATTCTAAAGCCCAAAGTTGGTTTATGACTCGATTAGATTGAAATTGACTTGAGGAAAGTGTTTTCGAAAAAATATAACTCTTTTCGGAATTAAAATGAATTATTTTGAAAATAAAGACCATAGAAAACCCTAAGGTGTGCTTACGTATATGCGTGTAGGCGTGTTCATCCTTAAAGTTGCATACGTAGGCTCTTTACATGTGCATGCATACACAGGCTTGTGCACACATGCTAGGGTTCCAAAAACTATGAAATGCAAGTTTTTTAGCATTATATGTGAGGTTTGAAATGAATCTCACATCATCTAGAAGCTGTTCCAAACCCCAATTTTCTCAATATATAAATCCATACATGGTACCTTTTCAAACAGAGACAGACAATATACAAGAATCCTAAAGATTTACTAGAAATAGTGAATCAAAGAGGGAGTTTTTCACAAAACATCCTCAAGTCAATATTTTTCTAATCGAAGCCTTTTCTAACGTTGATCTTTGAGTTTTGAAGTTTACTAATCATTGTTTATTTGGTTGTGAATAGATTAACTAAGGGGAACAGTCAAAATCAAGCCAAAGAGCTTTGCTTTTTTGAAGTATATGTTCTAAGTCCATTTTCTTCCTTTTTGTTTTAATCTTTCTGTTTTCTTTGTTTTTCTTGTTTAGTTGTGTTATAACATGTTTGTTTAGTTTAGGTTTAAGTTGTTTTCTGTTATAAGCATGCTAGGTTGTTAATTTTCAAGTTTTAGTTTCTACTCTATTTTGTTGTTCTTGCTTTTCTGGATTAGGGTTTAGGGCTTGTATGGGCGTGTATGCATACACATACTCAAAGTATGCGTATGCATACAACTGGGCTATATGTGTAGGCCCTATGTATGCACACGCATACTCATGCCCAGAAACCCTAATTAGAGTTTTCTACTTTTGTTTCTATGTTTTATCTATATAATATGCTTTTGTCTTGTTCTGTTTTATGCTTCATATGTCTCTATCTCTTTGCTTATTTGTTTGTTTGTTCTTCACGAGCTAGATTAGGGTTTCTTTAATGTTTCTTCTATGTTTTTCCATGAACATGCATTCATATGACCATGCATTGATGCATAGATGATGTGGTTGACTGAGGTGAGTCATGAATTCACATGTACATGCATTTGGTTGTGGATATGATAAATATGATGACATGCAATCTAGATTTTCCATGATATATGAACATGTTTGTTTTGATGCCATGCCTATGTTTCTACCTTGATATAAAGGCTATGTTTGGATTTGCCATGATGTTTTTGTCCCTAGTTTATGTTATGCAATGCAATGATGAGATGTATGTTTTGGTTTTTAGGATGAAAATGTCATATTGATTGCTAGATGCATGATAGCGTGTGTGTGAGTATAGAATGCAATACTATACATTCCTTTAATGAGATTAAGACATAAGACATAATGAGTGGAAGCCGACCCAGGGGTCGGGTGGTCTTGGGTGCCTAATACCTTCCCAAGCCATACCTAAACTTCAAACCCATACTTTGGTAGTAAGATTAGTCCTTCAACAAAAGGGCATTATATATATGGTTCCTAGACCGAAAAACTAGGTGGCGACTCCATTTCTTTTCTCCGCCTTGGTCCATTCGGCCGAGGCATACTCCCCTCTTCAAATCTGAGAGGAAGCGAGCCGTGGCGCCCACATCATGGATATCAGCTACAGAGCATGGTAGTATGTTATGATTCTAGTGTCCCACATAGATTAAGTATAAACTTAACCATGTGTTTATAAGCTCTTGGGCACCCTTCCCTTGCAAGCTGGTTTTCAAGGGTGAGTTTTACCTATGGGTTTGTAGCACATCAATTCTTCTCCAATTGGTCAAGGGAATAAAGTTCACATGGCTCATAATGTCTCTACACCTGTGCTGCTTTTTTATTCCCTTCAAATGTAGTTGCAGGTAAGCAACTTAAGCCTTCTTGTTTTCTAGAACCAGGTTTTACACATTCTGTTTTCTCTCCCAAGATTGTGAATAGAAGGGCTTATAGTTCAAATACATGGATTTTGGTTACTGGGGCAACTGATTATATAGTTTGCTCTTTACATTTGTTGACAACCATAACTATTATAACAGTAACCATGGTTGAATTGCCTAATGGTGAAGCAGCTAGGGTGACACACATTGGAACAATAACATTGTCTTCTAAATTGACTCACACCAATGTTTTATGTGTACCCTCTTTTTTATTTCAATCTTTTATCGATTAGTAGTATCACAAAATCATATCCATGTTGCTTTGTTTTCCTTTCTTCTTTATAGAGGACCTTATATGTTGGAAAACGATTGGAGTGAGATAAGTACATTATGGTCTTGACCTACTACAACAATCAAGCCTATCTCAAGTTACTCTATCTCTTGATGCTTATCTGTCCAAGCTTCATGCTGAAGCCTTTGCTGCCTTATCTTACATTTCTTGTAATTCTGTCTCTATTAGTTCTTTGTCTAAACTTTGGCATTCTAGATTAGGACATCCATCTGATTCCAAACTTCATTCTTTAGTCCAGGTTTTACTTATTTCACGAAAGGATCATAATCAAGATTGTATGATTTGTCCCATGGCAAAACAAAAACGTTTGCCTTTTCCATTCAATAACAAGTTTTTTGATTCTCCTTTTGAACTTGTTCATATAGATGGATGGTGGCCTTATTCTGTTCCTACTTCAGAAGGTTTTAAATACTTTTTAACTATAGTGGATAATGCTAGTAGAGCCACTTGGTTATTTCTCATGAAAACCAAATCTGAAGTTAAGGGCATAATAATATCTTTTTACACCATGATTCTTACTCAATTTGAAACTAAGATAAAGTGCATCAGACCAAACAATGCTCTTAAGTTCCAGCTCATAGATTTTTACAATAAAAATGGTGTTATACACCAGAAAACCTATGTTTACACTTCACAACAAAACTCTATTGTGGAAAGGAAACATCAGCATATTTTGTTTGTGGCTAGGGCCTTAAGAATTCAGTCAAGTCTTCCTCTTCATTTTTGGGGTGACTGTGTTTTACCTACAATATATTTAATCAACAAATTTCCCTCTAAAGTTCTTGCTCATAAAACACATTTTAAACTTTTGTTTCATAAACCACATTTCTGCACACATCTCAAAGTTTTTGGATGCTTATGTTTTGCTTCCACCATTGCTTAAACTAGAACAAAATTTTCTCCTCAAGCAAAGGCTTGTGTTTTCATTGGTTACCCTTTCAATGTCAAAGGGTACAAGCTTTATGATTTGGATTCTCATCACCCCTTCATTTCAAGGGAAGTTTTCATGATCAAACATTTCCTTTCTCTCAGCACTCCATTCCTTCTGTTCCACATACAACAGATCCTTTTGTACCTCTACCTTGTGTTCCTTCAACTCCTATTTTCTAGATGAGGCTTCATCTGCTACTCATTCTGGTTAGTCTTATAGTTCTAATCAACTTGAAGATCTTATTATTTAGGTTCATAATGATCCTAATGATGAGTTTCTTCAAGATGTTCCAAAAGCACTAGATATTCAACATGTTCCTGATTCTTCTAGAAGATCCACTAGGATTTCCAAACCTCTTGACCTTTAGGCTTATCATTGCAATCAAGTTTCATCAAGTCCCATCCCACACCAATCAAGTACAACATATCCACTCTCTTCCTTTCTTTCCTACTGTCATCTGTGCACACCCTATAAGACTTCTTGTAATTCTATTTCTTCTCAAGTTGAACCTAAATACTATCACCAAGCTGTTAATGATCCAAAATGGCAAGAAGCTATGGATACTAAAATTTTAGCTTTGGAGGCCAACAACACTTTCACTTTAGCTCCACTTTTTGTCCATAAACAAATACTTGGTTGTTAGTGGGTTTATCGAATAAAGTACAAGGCTGATGGGACAATTGAGAGGTATAAGGCCATGTTAGTGGCAAAGGGGTTCACGCAAAAAGAAGGGAAAAATTACTCAAATACATTTAGTCATGTTACTAAAATGGTGTCTATCAAGTGTCTTCTAGCTGTTGCTGCTATGAAGGGCTGGTTTCATAGCCCACTTGATGTTAACAATGCCTTTCTTCATGGAGATTTGTATGAGGAGGTCTACATGGCTCTTCCACCAGGGTTTCACAACAAGGGAGCTAGTATGTAAACTCAGTAAGTCTCTTTATGGTCTTAAACAAGCATCTAGGCAATGGTTTTCAAAATTCTCAAGCACTTTGGTTCAGTTGGGTTTCTGTCAATCTAAGGCAGACTACTCATTGTTTACTAGACAACAAGCTTAGTCATTTATTGCCTTATTAGTCTATGTAAATGATGTTCTAATTGCAAGTAATGACAAAGATGAAGTGCAAAATTTCAAACTGTTGTTGGATCAGAAGTTTAAGGCTTAAGGACTTGGGAGATTTAAAATTTTTCCTTGGTCTTGAAGTGGCAAGATCAGAAAGTGGTATTGTGTTGTGCCAAAGAAAATACTCTTTGGAATTACTTAATGATGTAGGACTACTAGGCTGCAAGCCTGTCAAGACACCGATGGTGCAAAATGTAAAGTTGAGTAAGTTTGAAGGTAAACTTCTTAAGATCCTAGTGCTTACAGGAGATTGATTGGAATATTGTTGTATTTGACAATTACAAGACCCGATATCACATTTGCTGTACACAAGCTAAGTCAACTTATGGCCAAACCAAGAAAACCTCACTTGAATGTAGCAAACAAAATATTGCAGTACCTAAAGAATGAGCCTGGGAAAGGAACTTTTTTTTTCCCTCTAATGGAGAGTTACATGTTAAGGGTTTCTCAGATTTAGATTGGGCCTCATGCCCAAACACAAGAAGGTCTACCACAAGGTATTGTATTTTCATTGGTGATTCTTTCGTCTCATGGAAGTCCAAGAAACAACAAACTATCTCAAGATCTTCAGTAGAGGCAGAGTACAAATCAATGGTTGTGGCCACTTGTGAGATAGTTTGGATATTGTATTTTTTTTTTTAAAGGATATTCAGGTCAATCATGAAAGGGAAGTCTTATTGTTTTGTGACAGTCAACCTACTCTCTATATTGGCTCTAATCCAATTTTCCATGAGAGGACCGAAGATATAGAGGTTGATTGTAATGTCATTCAAGACAAGGTGTTAGCCAAAGTGATCAAATTGAATCATGTTAAGACCAATTCTCAATTAGTAGATTTATTGACCAAGGCTTTTGGATTAAATCAACTCTCTAGTCTTCTCTGCAAGAAGGGAATGATGAATATTCATTCACCACTACCACATCTTGAGGGGGAGTATCAAAATGGTAAAAAAGAACAAAAGTGTGGCAAGCTAGAAGAGCAAGTTCAGAAGGAAGAAAAGAAGATCACCTACAAGTTAAAGAACAAAGACAAACAACAAGAAGAACTTGCAGCTTAAGAATGTAAACGACGTGTAGTTTTATTTTATTGTAGCATTAGTTTCTCACGTGAATAGCACGTGCACAATTAGTTTTGATTTCCTATAGCTGTTAGTTCTTCCTCTTGTATATATAAACAAAGATGTACTACTTCATTCTAATTAATCCAATTAACTCAGTTTTTCATCAAACTTTCTCTCTTGTTCCTTTGGATATTTGATAGTGCTGCCTTGTTATGGCATTGTGGTTACAGGTAGTGGCGGTGGTAGACTACTGATCTCCTTGCTGCTTATGGTCTCATTCTCTAAAAGCCAAACTCATACATATGTATAATAGATCACAATGGGAGGAACAACATACTTCTTGAACTCTCTTGCCGGATTCAGATTTCAGAAATTGAAAATAAATTCAATAAACACCTAAAAGTTCAAAAATTGTACAAAACCTTCTCCATCACTACAAAAAATAAGATTCAAATTCACTTTTCTGGGTGACCCAACTCAAACGCATATGTATTCCATCACTCTCATGCATTACCCATTAACTCACAATCCAAAAGCCAAACCCAACATCCAGAACAAACCCAACAATCAGTACAATTCAATAAAAAATACACCCACTAATAAACAAGAAAAACAACATGGGGTTATCTTTAGATATGAAAAAGCTTAAAAAAATTATTAAAAAAAGAAAAAAAAAATGTAGAGCAACAACACCAAAAGTTCTCATATATGAAAAGGGTAAGTGGAGAAATTGAGAAAAACCAACCTCCCAGAAAATGATTCTTATGGCCGATTACACATGCAAATGCTTAAATTTTAGATTTTTTTATCATTCACAAAAACCCATCAACATTTCTGTCACAAAGAAATAATAGATCAAAGAGTTGTTAGTTTACAATAATTTGAGACTGATCTCTTGCTACCTTGCAGGTATGTGAGGATGGCTTTTGAAGAATCAGTAGTCCACTGCCGCCACTTTTGTACCCGTTGATAAATTTTGGTCTTTAGGCCCAATGATGAGCTTTACATGTGTCAACTAAGGGTAATTAAAGAGTTCACAATATTTTGGAAGTAATTACAACTCAAAAGTGCTCAAATCGCTTTGAAATCGATATTAAAAAATGACCTTTGCTCACTATTTTGGCCATAACTTTTGATCCACAAAGGATTTTTTAGTGAGATTTATTTCATTGGAAATTAGACATCCTGGGATTCAATTTGAACACAATTTTTTTTTTCCTAATTTGGACTTCTTTTGAGTGAGTTATGGTGTTTGAAGTTAGGCCAACTGGGCAGTCCGATTTTCTGGGTTTTAAAACTTCACTTTAAAGTGTTAAGACATATGTGTTTTCACTTGTTAAGAACATGTGTCACTTATTTATGTAAATTGGCTAATCCTTTTGACAAAATGCACTCTACTTGTAATTGGGTAGTTCTAGGTGTTTTTAATACTTCAAGAAACAAGGTTTCAAGATCAAGTGTTGAAGTCATCAAGTCTGTCCAAGAAAAACAAGCTAAAGTGCAAAATCATTAAAGCTCGACAGCTGTCTCGACACCTCTTGACACCTTAGCTGTTGAGAATTACTGAAGCTCCTATATGAGCTTCTATCGTGATCCAGTTCTCATTTTCTCGATCTCTCTCAATCTGTCCGTGGCTGTTCATCTCCCAAACTCCTTTTTCTCACTCCAAATCTTCAATCCACGTGATTTTCGGCCCTTCCTTGCTTCAAATCACTTGGTATATTCTCTTTTTCCCTCATTATTCATGCATTTCATGTTTTGAATCTTTGGTTTTGGGGTTTTTGAAAATTTTTGGGGTTTTTCAAAATTAATGAGTTTTTTTTTTAAATTTTGGGATGGGTTTTCCTTTAAATGTGTTCAAAATGTCATCCTTTGCATTTCATGTGCATTAGAATGGTATTTACATGCATTTAGATGTGTGTTCTATGTTTGTGTGCTAATAGGATTGGATTGGGCTGAGCCCATGATGTTTTTCCTTTGCATGTCACATGTTCATGCATTCCCCATGCATACGTACTCATTGTTCAATATAGTTGATATATGTGAACTGTTTTAGGACTTTTCTGATTGTCTCCTTCTCTATCTCTTTCTCATTCTGGTTACATTAGTAGTGTCTATGGTACCTAAGCGTAAATCCACTCCTGACAAAACGCACTCTACTTGTAATTGGGTAGTTCTAGGTGTTTTTAATACTTCAAGAAATAAGGTTTCAAGATCAAGTGTTGAAGTCATCAAGTCTGTTCAAGAAAAAAAAGTTGAAGTGCAAAATCATTAAAGCTCGACACCTTCTCGATAGCTCCTCGACACCTGCTATCTATCGAGATTTAAGAAAATCAGAATTCTGATCTGATTTCTTGGGATCCGTGAATGTGTCTTTGGGCCTTCTTTTCTCCTAACCCTAGACATATAAAAGGACTATTTTAAGAGCCATCAAAAGTAGACACAAGTTGCACAAGCATTGACCAAACTCTGTTCAAGCAATTTGTGATCAAAGACGAAGTTCTTGACCTAGTTCATCTTCTTTGAAGAATTTGCTGTGTATTTGCACCAAAGGGTTTTATAACCAAGCGTCTTCCTGATCTTCATCGTGTAGGATGAACTGAAGAACTTTGCAGCCAACCTCTCCTTCTAAGTTGGTGTTTGAAGTCGCGTAATGGGATCCGCGCATTGGTTAGTCACATACTTGGGAGCCGTACATCAAAAGGGGGAACTGTCACTACAGATCAAGTCCAATTGGGTATTGGGGTAAGGGTTTAATTGTAGGTTGGTATGGTACTTGGGATTCCTTTACTTGTAACCGCTTGATTCGATAATAGTGGAGTTTTGGGAGTGGTGACCTGAAAATCACCCAGTGGGGTTTTTGCCGTAAGGGTTTTCCCCATTCGTAAACAAATCACCGTGTCATTTAATTTCTGCTGCATATTTAGTTTATTAGTGATTTGTTTGTGCTTCCACGTATTTGCATGTTAAATTGATTAATTAATAACTTGACTAATTGATTAATTGGTTTAATCACAATGGGTCATTCAGTTTGTGGCCTATCAAGTGGTATCAGAGCCCGGTCATAGGTTCGAGTCGTTGGAGCCGCATTGTGAGGGAGGGATTGTGAGGGATTTTCACAATTCGCTCAAATACCAATGGGTTTGGTCTGCGATCAAATGCTATAAAAGATTTGTGTCCCCTCATCCTTCACCAATTGGTCGTTGAATGGATCGGTAAGGCATACGGTCCGACAAGTGGTATTAGAGCCTCGTGCTCAATTTTGTTATCTTTTCTTGAGCATCTGACTATAGATTTTCCTTCTCATTTCATTATTTCTATCATAGATGTTCATTTAGACTCGGCGTCCCATGATATACTCATCTTTCCCTCCGCTATCACGAGGATCTTACGCCATTTTTCTATCCATTTTCCTGTGTCCGACCACTCCACACACATTTGTGCCATAGATGCCGCTACCGTAAAACGTAGTGAGGCTCAGTTTAGGTCAAGATAGACGGATTCCGCTCCTCCCTCCCGTTCAGCTCCATCCAGATTTGCTCCATCTACATCTGCTCCTTCTTCCTGTATAGGCGATGTATCTCTTGGAGACATCATGGCGCAGCTGCAGCGCATGGATGCTCGCCTCGATACACTCTCTATTGAGTTGTATCAGGTGAATGTTCGTATTGGTCGTATTGCATGACAGCAGGCGACCATAGGCGGTTTTTCTTCTGAGGCTACTCCTTCGCCACCTTCTCCAGTGGGTTTTGACTCTGAGGATGATGATGATGATGATGATGATGACGATGATGCTTCGGATGATGATGGAGATGCTAGCTCTACTGATGAGATGTCTACATGACACTCTACCCTTTGTCACTCGTGACAAAAAGGGGAAGTAGTTTTAGGTTATGAGAGTAGTCATCTTAGGGGGAGAGTTAGTATAGGACATTTTTGTTAGGGGGAGTGTTGATATTTGAGGGATGTAGTGAGGTTATGATGTATCTTTTCTTTTCTTTCTTTTTAGATACATTGTTCTTGTACATTAGGTCTTGTGACCAGTTTTACATACATTGTACTTATTTTTTCTATATATGTGGATGTATGTTTCTCTCACCTTTCTCTACATGTGTTGTTTCTTTTCTATCTTTATACACATGCTTCTTATACTTGTATGCAATCTATTATTTCTGTTTCACACAAGATGCCTTGATGAGTTTTGTTTAAAGTGTTTCAAAAATACAGGTTGTCAAAGTTTACTTGCCGTAAACTCTTTTCTTGCAAAGTTTTTCAAGGGTTTGTGATAGAATAGATTTTATTGTATTCAACAAGTGAGTATGAGTTGAGTGATTTATGACTTCTCTAATATATTCATTTATTTGTTGTGGTTTTGTCACGGATTGCCAAAGGGGGAGATTGTTAAGATATATGTGTTTTCACTTGTTAAGAACATATGTCACTTATTTATGTAAATTGGCTAATCCTTTTGACAAAACGCACTCTACTTGTAATTGGGTAGTTCTAGGTGTTTTTAATACTTCAAGAAATAAGGTTTCAAGATCAATTGTTGAAGTCATCAAGTCTGTCCAAGAAAAACAAGCTGAAGTGCAAAATCATTAAAACTCGACACCTTCTCGATAGCTCCTCGACACCTACTATTTGTCGAGATTTAAGAAAATCAGAATTTTGATTTGATTTCTTGGGATCCGTGAATGTGTCTTTGGGCCTTCTTTTCTCCTAACCCTAGACATATAAAAGGACTATTTTAAGAGCCGTCAAAAGTAGACACAAGTTGCACAAGCATTGAGGAAACTCTGTTCAAGCAATTTGTGATCAAAGACAAAGTTCTTGACCTAGTCCATCTTTTCTGAAGAAGTTGCTGTGTATTTGTACCAAAAAGTTTTGTAACCAAGCATCTTCCTGATCTTCATTGTGTAGGATGAACTGAAGGACTTTGCAGCCAACCTCTCCTTCTAAGTTGGTGTTTGAAGTCGCATACTGGGATCCGCGCATTGGTTAGTCACGTACTTGGGAGCCGTGCATCAAAAGGGGGAACTGTTACTACAGATCAAGTCTAATTGGGTATTGGGGTAAGGGTTCAACTGTAGGTTGGTAAGGTACTTGGGATTCCTTTACTTGTAACCGCTTGATTTGATAATAGTGGAGTTTCGGGAGTGGTGACCTGAAAATCACCTGGTGGGGTTTTTGCCTTAAGGGTTTTCCCCTTTCGTAAACAAATCACCGTGTCATTTAATTTCCACTGCATATTTAGTTTATTGGTGATTTGTTTGTGCTTCCACATATTTGCATGTTAAATTGATTAATTAATAACTTGGCTAATTAATTAATTGGTTTAATCACAAGGGGTCATTCAGTTTGTGGCCTATTATAAAGGCCTACAACATAATACTTTCATGTGGGCCGGCCCATGGACCCTTGTAAACCTCAAAAGATCATTAAAATTTTTGAAAACCCTAATTTTAACTTATAAATACTCATCTTATGCCTCCAATCAAAACCCTAGCTAAAGAGAGTGATCTTTTGGCCTCCATCTTCTCTAAAACCTTAATTCTCTTTTCCAAAACTCCTACACGGCAATTTTGCACCTTGTTTTACAAATTAAAAGCCTCTCTTTAGTTAGTTCTATGGCAAAAACTATTTTCCCAATTTGATTTCTCAAAACCTTTATCAAAACTAATCTTGTTCTTGAATTGTGATTATCAAAAACTATTGTATTCTTTAATTCTCCTGTTCTCTCAACTTAATCTTTGTGTTGTAGGCACTGAGGGGCCGGTTAAATATCAATCAAGTTTGTTTCCATAAGCAAGGTGAGTCTCCCTTCATGGCTTTTTCTTGAATTGGATCTTTTATAACTTATTTTTGTTGTTCTTAATTGATTTATATGTTATATATTTTATAGAAATATGATTTGATTCTATTTGGTTTTGATTTATTATGTCGCACCATATTTTGATTAGAGATTTGAATGTTTGGATACTTTGATGAACATGTTTTGATGTGTTAAGTGTGTTCTTATTTGTTGTTAGATACAATGCATGTTTAGGAATAGATTTTGTTTTGTTTATTTTGGATATTTTTGTTGTTAGTTTAGGTTTTTTTTATGTTAATATTAGAAGCATGTTAGGTTGTTAGTTTCCTTAGTTTTTGTTTTTGCTTTGTTTCTGAGTTTCTAAGTTTCTAGGTTAGGGTTTCTAGGGGTGTGTCTACGCACACATACTTCAGCCCAAAAATCCTAATCCGAGTTTTTCAGCTTCTTTTTCTTTATTTCCTTGTGTTATATGCCTCTGTTTTGGCTCCTTTTTATGTTTTTGAGTCTCTGTTCCTCTGTTGTTTGTTTTTCTTTAACATGCTAGATTAGGTTTTTCTTTTCTTTTCACTACAACAAAATGTATTTTTAGTGACGAAAATTAGTGAGGAAATATTTTTCGTTGCTAAAAATACAGCTTTAGTGACGAAATATGAATTTCGTCACTAATAATGAAAAAAATTATAACATTTAGTAACGAAAAATAAACTTCGTCGCTATTATGATCTGAAAAATAGGCGCAGTGGAGGGAAACTTTGGTGCGAGTTTAATTAATCTATAGTGACGAAATATTTTGTCATTAAAAGTTGAAATTTTTAGTGACAAAATATTTCGTCACTGTAGGTATTACTATGGATAGTATTAGTGACGAAAATCCTTTCGTCACTATAAGGAAGAATTAGCGATGAAAAATATTTGTCACTAAAAATAATAATAGGTTTGCACTTATATGTCTTTAGTGACGAAATCACAATTCGTCACTAATCGTCACTAAAAGTATGATTTAGTGACGAAATATGAATTTTGTCTCTAAAAATCTTAACAAAGCCCGGTCTTTAGTGACAAAACTGAAATTTGTCACTAAAGACTTATAAGCCTAATTTCAATACCCAGCACACCCAAAAAAAAACAAAGAGCCATTTCGGTCAAAAAAAAAAAAAAAACTCAGTGATGCGCTTCAGTTCTTCAACTTGCGACGGTTCGGTCGCCGACGACACCAACCACCATCGCCGTTGAGCTCAGCCGTCGCCGATTAATCTCAACGGCGACGCTTCAGCTCGCCATTGCAAATAAACTGTCGCCGTTCCAAATCCCACTCCAAATCGCCGACGACTCCAAATCGATACCCACTCCAAATCGCACCGGCGACCCTTCGCGCTCCTTCAAACCGGCGACCATTCGACTTCTGGTGACCCTTCACATTCCTTACCGTCGCCAAAACCCAGCGTCGTCGTCGCGACGGTTCGCTCGCTTCAACTCGCGACGGTTCGATCTATTCACTGTCGCCAAAACCTAGCATCAAATCCAGACGGTTCGCACTATCTGTGACGATTTCGGCCTCACCGTCATCAATACGGTTCGCTCACATCTGCTTGCGACGGTTAGGTCGCTTCAGCTCGCAACGGTTCGATCTATTCACCGTCGCCAAAACCCAGCATCAGCTCGCGACGGTTCACACTATCTGCGATGCTTCTGGCCTCACCGTCGCCGATCCACTTCGCTTGCATCAGCTCGCGACGGTTCGCTCGCTTCAGCTCACGACAGTTCGATCTATTCACCGTCGCCAAAACCCAGCATCAACTCACGACGGTTCTCACTATCTGCGACGCTTCTAGCGACGCTTCAATCTATTCATTGGTATTTATTTTTTTTATTTTTATTTTTTACCTCAAGTTTGGTGTATGCGATTGACTTTTATCTCAAGTTTCTTTTAAGAGAAGAATTGTTGAAAGTGATTTGTTTGTGGGTTTTGGTTTCTTTGTTAAGTTTTGATTCATTGTTGATGTTTGAATTCATTTTTACATATAGCAACTTTTTCACTAACTGTGGGAAAATCCGTTTCTACTGCTGGGACACAGCTGGGAATTAGTGAGTATTCTGTGAATTTGGAGGTCTTAGAGATGGATATTAGTGAGTATTTTGTGAATTTAGTTTGGCAAATTGTCTTAGAGATGGATATTAGTGAGTATTTTGTGAATTTAGTTTGGCAAATTGTCTTTGTTTTTCGACAATAATAGTTGCTTTTGAGGCATATGAATTACAAGTGAAGAATGGTAATCCTGTAACTATGTTCTTGGTTTTGTTTGCAATTACAACCTGCTAAGCTAGAGGCGTTTTTGTTTATTAAATTGTTCAATATAACTTGATGTGAGCTTTGTATGTTAATATGAATTTCTCAAATTTTGTATCGGTTGCCTGTTAACTTGCACTTATGAGTTAATTTTTTTGTTAATTTTTGTTTAATGATTCTAGCTCCTTTGTGTATTTTTGTTTAATGATTCTAAATGCTTGATGTTAATTTTTTTGTTTAATGATTCTAGTTCCTTTGGGTATTTTTTTGTTTGATACAGTAATGGGTATATGCATTTTTGTTTCGTTTGGGTATTTGATATTTACTGTGTAATGGTTGTGTAGAAAGTTTCTTATATATGTACTTATCAATTATCTACTTATTATTTATTATGTGAATCTATGGTATTCTAGATTGAGAGTCATCTTTTTATTGAAATTCATCCATTGTCTCCATCAAGAGGTAAAGCTTCACTATTCTATGTGTTGCATGCAGGTGAAATCCTATTGAAACATAGAATGTGTTGATGACTGCAGCCATTAGATCATTGGGAGGCTTATCAAATGTTCGGTGTGGGCCCTTGGCAACTTAACTCCATGTTTTATGTTGACTAATTGAACATTAGGAATATTTTTGAGGTATGATTGGGTCTGGTTACTAGCAATATGAATGAAGGGAAATGTGGGGACTTGATACCATGAAGTGGGGTTTCAATCTTTTCAATATTGAATTCTAAGCTATACCACTGTTTAGAAATGGGAAAAAGAATAAAGAATATGTATTTTAAATTTGGGTCTACTTAACTGTTCACTAAAAGTTATCTTTCTTTTATCTCCAGCTCTCTTTCTCTTTTGTGGCTGAAGAAATTGTGAGGAACAAGGTGAAGAACACAAGTAAACTTTGGATTTTTTCTGAAAGTTGTAAACTTAGTTTGAGCAAAGTAAGTAAATTCTAGTTAAAAACTTACGAAACTCTATATATACTTGTGATGTTGGAAATTGGTTTTGTGGTAAGTTGTTGTGTTGGAGCAAGCGGGTGGCTTGCATGGTGTTATAAGGTGGTTTAAATATATATTGGGAGTGTTTTTCATTTCTTGCAAATGTGAATGAGTATTGTTGATTAGATGTGATGAATAGTAAATACATATTGAGAGTGTTTTGCATTTCTTGCAAATGTGAATGAGTATTGTTGATTAGATGTGATGAATAATATTTTATTTGATTTCAATACTTGTAAGCATTATACTTGTGATGTTTGTGATTGGTTTTGTGGTGGGTTGTTGTGTTGAAGCAAGCGAGTGGCTTGCATGGTGTTATAAAGTGGTTTAAGTTCATATTGGGAGTGTTTTTAATTTCTTGCAAATGTGAATAAAACTTGTTGATTAGTAGCAATTGTATTCCTTTATTTGATTTCGATACTTGTAAGCATTATAGTTGTGATGTTTGTGATTGGTTTTGTCGTGGGTTGTTATGTTGGAGCAAGCGGGTGGCTTGCATAGTGTTATATGGTAGTTTAAATTCATATTGAGAGTGTATATTTGTGTGTGCAATGTATATTTGTTTAAGTATTAATATAGACTTGTGCATTCATGAATGAGATAGAACACTTGAATGTTAATTAATCAGACAAATAATAATGATAGTCAAGTTCCTGAATTGGCAAAAATCTTCAAAGATGTTCATTTCAATCCAAATACAAATATGTGGATACACCCTAAGGATGAAGCGACATATGTATGTGTATCATTCCATCCCTATCATGTTTGTAAAGCTATAACATTTGTAGTATTAATGTTGTGATTGTTTGTTTCTTTCTCTCTTTCAAATGATAGAAAAATATTCTCAAAGTGCAAGCGGATCATTGTCAAGATCCTAGTGCAATTCCCCTTACACAAGAGGAGATCTCAAACTTGGTATTTAAGAAGAAGTCTGGTATTGTAAAAGGACTTGGCATGAGACCTTCCTCTTCTCTAGTAACCACCACCTCCTCTAATTCATCGGTGGAGTATATCCAATGGTTAGAAAATGAGATAATTGAGCTCAAAGAGGCAAGAGGTAGAGATCAAGAGGAGCAAGCTAAGGATCAAGATGCTCGAACTAAGCAAGATGAGGTCCAAAAGAATATTCTTAACTTTTTGAGGAGCAAGGGTTATGATGATGCTCTTACTTATGGGAGTGGTTCAACTTCAAGTTAAAACACTTTTTGGTTAGTACTTTATTTGCTTTCTATAACTTATACATTAGGAGTTGTGATTTTAATTTATTGGTATGGTTACTGTTAAAGCATTGTTAAAAATGTTTCTTATAACATAGTTAATGTTTTTACTTTATGATTTTAACGAAGTATTGTTTTTATATTTGTGCAGATTTCTTATTGGTAGCTTTTGGGGGATTTACTTTTAGTATTACTTGAAGACATATGAGGACATCTTTCGTTAGTTCTAAAATAGGGTTTAGGTAGAGTTATTGTATGTATTGCAAATAATTATTGTATGGAAGGAGTTTGAATTGGATACTTGTTTTATTTTTTACTTATGGAATGTATGGATCTTTTTTTATAAATGTGTTGTTGAAATAAATGTGTTATTTAAATGTGATGTTTTAATAATGTAATGACAGGTTACAGGTTAATATCAAAGTCATGAAAAAAATAAAAATAGAAAATAAGTTTTAGTGACGAATTTTTTGTCACAAATATAGCAACAAAAAATTGTTTTAGTGATGAAAATTCGTCACTAAATATAGCAAAATTTTGTAAGAAATGGTTTTAGTGACGAAAATTTTCATCACTATATGTGCTTGGATTTTCTTAAAAATAGTTTTAGTGACGAATTGTTTCATCACTATATGTACCCGAACATAATTTTAGTGACGAAATTATTCGTCACTAAATATGATTTAGTAAACTAAAGTGTTTTTAGTGACGAAATATTTTTGTCACTAAATAGTGTTTTTAGTGAGGAAAACATTTAGTGACGAAACGTTTTCGTCACGAAAAGTTTTTTTTTCCTTAAATCAAATTGGACTTTTAGTGACGAAATTTTTCATCACTAGGACTTTTAGTGACGGGGCTACAGTGACGAAATGGATTTCGTCACTAAAAGTCCAATTTCGTCTCTAAAGGTCCTTAGTGACAAAAAACTGGACTTTTAGTGACGAATTTTTTTGTCACTGAAAATACATTTTGTTGTAGTGTTTCTTGCTTTAATGCCATGAACATGCATTCACATCCACATTCATTGATGGTGCTGAGATGTAGTAAGGTAAGTAAAGTAAGTCATGCATCCACATGAACATGCATTGGATATATATTTAATGATGAGTTGAACATGCATAGGTGGATGATGTGTTTCTTGATGTCTAGAATACAATCACATGTTTCTTTGATGTTGCCATGTCTATGTTTCTGCCCTTGTGATATCTTGTTGTTTGCTGCCTTGGATGAGATGATATGATATGCATGATAGATGTATGCTAGGTTTGATGTGAGTTGCCATGATAGATGTATGTTAGGGTTTTGGGGATGATTGATGTCATGTTGATTGCTAGATGTATGCTAGTGTGTGTGTGTGTGTGTGAGTATAGATAATGAGTCATTAATGAGATTAAGACATAAGACATAATGACTGGAAGCCGACTCATAGGTCGGGTGGGGTTGGATGCCTAACACCTTCCCATCCCCATTCCTAAACTCCAAACCCATACTTTGGTAGTAAGACTAGTCCTTCCACGTAAGGGCACTATATTTATGGTTCCTAAACTTAATCTAGGTGGTGACTCTATTAGTCCATAGCCACCACTAGCAACCCCAATGACCACAATACAGAACCACCACCATAGCCCTGTAGCCACAATACGGTGGCCTTCACTTTCAGAGGTTTTTTTTTTTTTTTTTTTTTTTTTTTTTTTGAGGAACTAGTTTAACCATAGTTGAATGTGTTGAGTTAACAAATTTTAATTGATGTGCCCATTTTGGACCTTAGATCTATTTCAAATAGAACCTATCCATAAAATGGACACTCTCTATTTGAAATAGAAATCGAGAGGATCCGGATCCAATGAAGAATTGTGGCAAGAGGTCCCCCATTGTGGAATCACAACAGTTTGAGGCAATGTTGTATATTTACAGAAAATCCAGACCCTACACTTTTCTCGATGGTAATCTAGGCTGTGTATGAATCGTAGAAACAATCTTCGGCTGGCTTAACAAACAGTTCTACTGAGACAACTTTTACAACAAGCAAAGGAACGTGTCCATGAATTCTCTATGCACCACACCATTCCAACCCCACCTCAGGTTCTTCCATCTACTTCTTTGCCCCCTCCTGATACCTCTTAGTATAAGATAAACTTTGACAGTGCTCTCTCTGATAAGGAAAATTATGCTGGGATTGGTGTAGTGATAAGAAATGATAAAGGTTTGGTGATGGCATCTCTCTCCCAAGAGATTCCTCTACCTTTCACTGCCATTGAGGTTAAGGCACTAGCAAGTAGCAACACGTAGAGCAGTAGAATTTGCTGCAAAAGTTGGTGTGGACCGGTTTTTCTTGGAAGGGGACTCCCAAATTCTTATCAATACCTTACAAAGAGGCCATAGTTCTCTGTACAGTTTGGTCATATTGCCAATGATGTGCAATACTTTGCCTTCTCTTCTTTCAATGATTTCAGATTTTCTCATGTGCGTAAGCAAAGTAATATATATATCTTTTTATTTAAAAAACAAGATATTAGACAATGACTTTTAAAAATTATATAAAAAACCAAGTATTAACAAAATAGGACCATGTGAATAAGAATGACACTAGTGATTATCAAAAGCCGTTTTAAGTTCTAAATGTAAGATTTCTAGCAATGGTAGCTATTGTTTCTCGTGTGCAAAATCATCCTCTTATTTGCTGATTCCATCTTGCAGGCCTCAAAATGCGATGCTAGCCGTTATGATTTGCTGGTTGGGCCAAATTCGAGTCTAATATTTTAATGCTAGATTCTCAAATAGAAAGTTGGAGCCATCTACCTATAATTTTTACACTTGCCTTTATAGGTTTAGAGTTCCCTAAACCTATAAAATAATAAAAATAACCTCAATCTAGTCTTCAAATAATCAAATCAGCAGTTTCACAACAGCAAGTCAGCCTAGTAAATGATGATGCCGTTTGGTTTCAGCATCTACGTTTACAAGTTTCACGTTTTCAGATTTTTTTTTTTCCCCCTGCTCATGAACAGTAACATCACATAGGTTTACTGTACAGGGAACAAAAATTACTGTTCATGCACTGTGCATCACTGTTCACAGCACTGTTCACGCACTAAAAAATATTAAAAATGAGTCTCACAGTACTCTTCAGACATTTAAAAATTATTTTGCTACAGTATTTTCAGTTTTCAGTTTCAGTTTTAGTTTCAGCAACAATAAGTTCAATCCAAACAGACCCGATAAGTTCAACAGTAAATCAAAGTCAAAGTATATGTCAAGTAACAAAGTTACAAGAAAAAATTATCAAAATGACAAAAATATCTCGTGAAATCTCTAAAATGATCATGAATGTTTATGTTTTGTAAATTGTTTTAGGTTTTTTTATTTGGCAATTGCACTCTTATATTTAATTATTTATTGTGCTTACTAGTGTAAGTTTTTTAAATTTTATTCTAATTGTGATTATTTTTAATGTTGATTTTAATTTTTTTTTTGTACAATATTTTAAATGGTGAATTAAGTTCTTTTTAATACTTAATATAAAAATATAGGAAAATTAGTCATTTTTCGTGCAAACCAAAAATTTTTAAAAAAATGTTTGGCAAAGTACTTTCAAGAACAAATAATACATCTTCACTGCAAATGTTTTCAGACAAAAAAACTTGATTTCTAAAATGGTTAAACGGAGCACAAGATTTTTTGTATGTTGATATCTAAGAAGCCTGAACATGGGTACAAGTAAAAGTACAGGTATGACATGAGCAATTTCTGAAAAATTATAACATGACATAATCAGTATGACAGTAGTATAACACGGATATGACATAGTTACGACACGAGTACGACACCCTAAATGAAGTGTCTGTACTTCTCAGTTTGACATATCCTCAAGTAAAATAGAACTTATTTAGTTATAGACGCTTCAAAGACATAAATTTCAAAAAAAAAAAAAAAAAAAAAACACACAGAAAATCAACAAGTTTTTGTTTGCTGCACTAGCAATTACATGCAACCTCAGTTCTTCAAATAAGGAATTCAAGTCAGAGTAAGATGATCCACCTTCTTCAACAGCCTTCTTTGCCTTCTTCCCAAGCTCTCTTGCTTTACTTCTTATTTCCTCTGCTTCTGCCCTAACCATTATTCGAATCACCACCTTCTCTATGGCTTCACTCTTAATTCTATCTCCCAAAAATCTAGCCCATTGTTGAGCACCAACAACAACTCCAATTCTCAAAATTTGGTTTACAAACTTTTCATTGAAGAATTGCTCAGCCAAAATAGGCCATGTAACCATTGGAAGCCTAGCAAAAACTCCTTCCAAGGTAGAATTCCAACCACATGCAATGAGTCACAAATCCTCCAACAGCTTCATGATCAAGAATCATCATCTGAGGTGCCCAACCTCTTATAATTAGACCCTTCCCTTTCACTCTTTGCTCAAACCCATCAGCCAGCCATTCTTCTTTTCCACCATTATTCTTGTAAAGTTTTAGACCCCTTACCAGAATATGCTTAACCTAATATTATACTGAGTTGATTAACAAGATTGTTATTCAAGATTAGGTTTAGCACAAATAACCATTAATAATAAAGCAGCGGAAAATATAAAGAACACAAAGATCTGATGACCCAGGAAAACCACATCAGTAAAAAACCTGGGGAGGATTTAACCTAGCTATCCTCAAGGTAAAACAAAGCCACTATGAAAGATTTGAAGTTTGTACAGTAGAACTTAGACCACTAACACTCTATTGCTACCTCGAGTAGAAAACTTACTACCACGACCACATGATAGCTCCAAATCCACGGACTACTTCGTTCTTTGATCCACAGCAACCACAAGTTCTCCTACTTGTGACTTTGAGACTCCACTCAAAGGTTTCAGAGCTTCTTTAAGTTCTTTTGCAGCAACTGAAACGATCACCAAGTTCTTGACATGAATGTTGATCCCTCTAGATCTCACAAGAGATTCAACACACAGCATATCAAAAGACTTCTAAAACGTAGCTAGGGTTTTCCCTTATATACTTGGAGTAAAACATAAAACCCTACACGTAACATAAGCTAGGAGCTGAGTTGGAAATTCTGCAGAAAATTAATTCTGCACAATTCTCAATCGGTTGAATCTAATATTTGATCGATCAAGCCTTACAGAATTTGACCACTAATTTCTACAATTACTCGATTCCAACTTTACAATTAAAACATACTTTGAGCAGTCTAAACCTAGAATAAATGTTTTGATCATGGTTTGCCAACATAATACAAATTGAAGTTCTAATACATTAGTCCCTAAGGTCTTAGAACCTAACAATTCTTTTCTTTCTTCACCACCCAAATGAATTGCTATTCAGAAGCCTCAAGACCTATTGCTATTTCCTTTAGCTGAGAATCATTGAAGTTTGACACACTTCCAAAACATACATAAACAACTGAATCTGGTTTCTTACCCTTTAACTGGGAATCATTGAAGTTTGACACACTTCCAAAACATGCATAATTGGCATAATTTTTACCCATTTAAATTTTTATATAGTTTAACAATTTGTAATTATGAATAACTTTATAATTAGCTTCTAATATTAACCTTTTTGTTGCCATTTACACAGGCATAACTTTTCAATAATATATATCGTTATTTAATCCCAAAATTAATACTTTTATTTTCATAAAATTTTAATATAAATTATACTAAATTCAATATAAAAGTCCTCCAAAAACAAGTTATAGGAATCTCCCCCAACTTATTATATGACTATTCATAATACTATCCACGTATATTAAACCACGTAACTCATTAAATCATTTAAACAAGTTAATGAATAAGTTACCTGACGAAAAGTATACGTAGGTACTGATTTGAACCTTTACATAAAGAGTTTTGGATGAAAATTTTGTCAAAATCAGTTTAAAGTTAAACTATGTCCAAAAGATAGCCATTACTATTATTTTAATAACATGGACGAACCAACTTTTCAACCTGTATAAATATTTTAGTGTTACATGCACTATGTGAATCTTAAACTCATAACCTTTGTCTCATATAAATGGTCTAACCAGAACTCAATATTTTACTCTTTGCGTGACACACCCATCTCCGAACCTTTTTGTCTTTCTCTTCTCTCTTAATTAATGAGTATAGTAAGGGTCTATTTAGTTAATTAGCTGGATTTTAGGATGGATGAAAAATATATGAGAGAAAAAGGGACGAAAAAGAAATTTACTAAGGTGTTTTGCTGGGTGGATTGGTGGAAGGAAATTTGGTTAGGCTTGGGTGTTTTCTCCCCAAACCCACCAAAATATTTTCTCCCCAAATTGAGAAAGAAAACTAGAGGGAAAAAGGCAAATGATCGAAAGGATGAAAAAACCTGGACCTAACCCATTTGTTTTGATTTTTCTTCTTTGGCTTTTTTTAGGGTCATATGTTATTGTAATTGGATTATCCTTTGACAAAATGCACTTTGCTTTTAATTGGGTAGATCTAAGATGGATTTAGTACTTCAAGAAACATGTTGTCCAAGAAACAAATGAAGAAAAGCTGTTCATTAAGTCTCGATAGATAGCTCAACAAAAGCTTGCTATCGAGGCTTAGATGCCGTTTGGAGTGGGCGTCTGTGTTTACAAGTTTCACCTTTTCCCTTTTCTTTTTTTTTTCTTTCTTTTTTTTTGCGCGTGAACAGTAACATTACATGGATTTACTGTGTAGGGGACAAAAATCATTGTTCACGCACTGTTCATCACTGTTCACAGCACTGTTCACGCATTAAAAAATATTAAAAATGGGTCTCACGGTACTATTCACACATTTAAAAATTATTTTGCTACAGTATTTTCAGTTTTCAGTTTTCAGTTTCAACAACAATAAGTTCAATCCAAACAGACCATTAATGTGAAACTCGATAGATAACTCGACAACAACTTGATCTATCGAGAATTATGATTTCAAAATTTCTAGATTTGAAATTCAGCTCAGGCTTTTGTATTTTTTTTAGGGTTTCTTTTCTCACAACCCTAGACATATATAAGACTTTTTTTAAGAGCCGTCACACACGGATACAGAGATCTAAAGACTTATTTTCTTTGTGTGAATCTACTGCATTTGTGCGCCATAGAGTTTTATAACCAAGTGCTTCCTGATCTTTATTGTTGATGAAGTGAAGAACTTTATAGCCAACAACATCTATTCAAGTTGCTGGAGTTAGTCACGTACTAGGATCCGTGCAAAGGGTTAGTCACAAATTGGAGGTTTGTGCATCAAAGGAAAGAAGGCTACTACAAGATCAAGTCTAATTAGGTATTGGAGTGGGTTGGTATTTCAGGATAGGCCAGGGTAGTTGGTAAGATTCTTTATACTTGTAACTGCTTGATTGTTAATTAATGGATTCTTAGGAGTGGTGACCTTAAAATCACTTGGTGGGGTTTTTGACTTGCGAGATTTTTCTCATTTGTCAATAAATCACTGTCTCTAATTTATTTTCTGCTACACTTAGTATTTTTGGTGATTTGTTGGTGCCTTCATGATTTGCATGCAATTGAACGTAATTAATCAACTTGGGTAATTAAATTAATTAACCGGGGTCAAGTTTTCTTAACCTAACAAGTGGTATACAAGTGGGCATACTCTGATTAGGTGTTAATCTTTACTGTGTGATCCATTGACCCCTGTTGTCATGGAATCAAATTGCATGAAAAGATCATTTTCTTCAAATACATCTTGCGTTTCTAACCTTTATATGCTTAAGTTTATCAAAACATGCAAGTCTAAAGGTTACTTGAAAGCTCTATTACTAATTATTGAAAAAGGTCTGTTTGTGAGTGGAAGAAGACTAGACTGTCTCAAATTGTTCCTTTACAAGGGCGTACACCTTAGAAAGATAAAGGAAAGGGTAAAATCATGTGGCTGTCAAATCAAAGAAAAGACCATACTTGATGACTTAACAAATAAGCATGAAGTATGCTCCATGATGCACTCAGCCTTCAAAGTTATGAACACCTGTCTATGGTATCTTGACAGTGGTTACTCAAGACACATGATCGGAGACCACACTCTCTTCAAAGAATTTGAATCCAAGAAAGGCGACAATGTCACCTTTAGTGATGGAAGCAAATCCCAAATAATGGGAAAGGGAATCATCTCTTTACTAGGACTACCAGATATTGCAAATGTGATGTATGTGGAAGGGCTGAGAGTGAATCTATTGAGCATTATTCAAATCTGTGATCAAGACTTCATGGTGTTGCTCTCAAAAAGGAAGTGTATAGTGTTAAATGAGTCAGGTGAGCAGCTCATAAGTGAAATTCGCACACTAGATAACTGCTACGGTCTAGTTCCTAATGTGAGATTGTTTGTAACAGCATTCGAATGCCAAATGAAGACTTATGGCACCAAAGGATAGGGCATGCTAGCTACAAGCAACTATCAATTGTATCCAAGAATGATGTTGTTCTGGAAATGCCTAAACTCAGTAAGGTAACAAATGCTGTGTGTGGACCATTTCAACTTGGAAAACAAACAAAAGCTCAACATCATGCTACCTTAACCACAGCCACAGTCAGACCTCTTGAACTTCTTCATGCTAATCTTATGGGTCCAACAAGAATGGAATCTCTTGGAGGAAAGAAGTACATCATGGTAGTGGTCGACGACTTTACTAGATTCACTTAGGTCATCTTGTTGCGATCTAAGTCTGAAGCTCCTCATCACATTGAGTCACTGTGTAAAAAGGTGCGGAATGAAAAAGGATTGAAAGTTGATCGAATTCGAAGTGATCAAGGAAAAGAATTCAAAAACTCTCAATTGGAGTCTTTCTATACTAGAGGTGACATAGCTCAAGAATTCTCAACTCCTATCACTCCTTAACAGAATGGTGTTGTTGAGAGAAAGAATAGAGTAATTCAAGAAATGGTCAGAGCTATGTTACAAAACAAAGATATGGCAAAAAATCTGTGGGGAGAGGCAGTTAACATTGCATGTCACAATGTGAATCGAGTGTACTTCAGACCAGGGACAAAGAAGACTTCTTATGAACTATGGAAAGGAAGAAAACCATATGTAAAATACTTCAAAATATCTGGTAGTACTTATTTCATTCTAAAGGACAGAGAGAATGTGGGAAAGTTTGACACCCGAAGTGATGAGGGAATCTTTCTGGGATTCAATTTCCAACAAAGCTTACAGGGTGCTGAACAAAAGGAACAGAAAGGTCATGGAAACTGTCAATGTTGTGATTGATGAAGCATCAACTTCAAAGTCTTTAAAAGCTGCTAAGAAAATGCCAAAGTTAGTTCTCCCCTCGCCTTTAGAGACTGATCAAGAAGTAGGTGATCAAGATTCTTCTCCTTCTGCCTCACCTAATGTTGTACAAGTCCTAGAAGACTCTGCTACATCAACTCAGCCTGAAGATCACTTGGAAAGAGAACCTACAACTAGAATCAAATTGAATCATCCTCCAGAAATGAACATGGGAAACATGAATGAACTAACCTTAAGAAAGCGTACAGTTGATAAATATGTGGCTAACTTTGTTTCTTATTCATGTTATTTGTCTCAGGTAGAACCTGCCAAGGTTGAAGATGCTCTTCAAGATGAAAGCTGGGTTGAAGCCATGCATGATGAACTTCATAAATTTCAAAGGAATGATGTCTGGACACTAGTACCTAGATCAGAGGGAGTGAACATCATTGGGACAAAATGGATATTCCGCAACAAGACTGATAAGGAAGGAAATGTTATTCGCAACAAAGCTAGACTTGTGGCCCAAGGATACACTCAAGTAGAAGAAGTGGACTTTGATGAAACTTTTGCTCCTGTTGCTCACATTGAATCCATAAGAGTCTTACTTGCATTAGCATGTCACTTGAAGTTCAAGTTATATCAAATGGATATGAAGAGTGCCTTTCTGAATGGTTTTCTCAACGAGGAAGTCTATGTAGCTCAGTCCAAAAGGTTCATTGACCCACACTTTCCAGATCACGTGCTTTACCTTAATAAGGCACTTTATGGATTAAAACAGGCATCAAGAGCACGGATGATTGTCTCACTGAATACTTGGTGTCAAATGGCTTCACAAGAGGACAAGCTAATCGAACATTGTTCATTAAGAAAGTTGATGGAGAACTAGTCGTAGCTCGAGTTTATGTAGATGACATCATCTTTGGATCTACAAAAGATGACTTAACTCACTCCTTCTCAAGCACAATGCAAACTGAATTTGAGATGAGCATGACTGGAGAATTGAACTACTTCCTTGGATTGCAGATTCGTCAAAGGGACTCAGGTATTTTCATCACTCAATTTAAATATGCTAAAAATCTTGTGAATAAATTTGGTTTAGAATCTGCTAGCTCTGTTAGAACACCTATGAGTCCAAATGTTAATCTCACTGTTGACTTATTAAGAAAGAGTGTTGATCCTTCTTTGTATAGAAGCATGATAGGTAGTCTCCTTTACCTTACTGCTAGTAGGCCTGATATTAGCTACAATGTGGGAGTGTGTGCTAGATATCAAGCTAATCCTAAAGAATCTCACATCACTGTGGTAAAACGTATTATCAAATATGTTAAGACCACTAGTAACTTTGGAGTATGGTATGATAAAGATACTAATGATGTCTTAGCTGGATATTCTGATGTGAATTGGGCTAGGAATGTTGATGACCGGAAAAATACTTCTGGCGGTTGTTTTTACTTAGGTAATAACCTTGTCTCCTAGATGAGCAAGAAATAGAACTCTATTTCTCTCTCCACTACAGAGGCTAAATACATTGCTGCTGGTAGCTATTGCACCCAACTTCTTTGGATGCAAAAACTCCTCCTTGATTACGGTATTTGTCAAAAGCATCTTACTATCTATTGTGACAATACTAGTGCCATCAACATCTCTAAAAATCCTACTCAACATTCTTAGACCAAACACATTGAGATCCGACATCACTTCATTCGTGAGTTGGTTGAAGTTCGTACTCTCACCCTTGAGTTCATTCACACTGATGATCAAAAGGTTGATTTGTTCACCAAGCCTCTAGATGGTCGACGCTTTGAATTCTTCCACTAAGACATTGGTGTTCTATCCATTGACTGGTCTCTCTCTCTCTCTCTCCTCTTTTTCATGCATATGCATCTAGTTTGATGTTTTGGTTGTTTGTTTGTTTGTTTTTGCTTTGTTTTAAGCTTTTTTAATAAATACAAAAATACAAAAATATTGTGTATTTGTGTATACTGATACTTATCTACCTTCGATGGCCTTTGAAAAAAAGTTTCCCAACTTTGTATCTCTTGTAGCTTAGATGAGCATTTTCGTGCACAACTATGTAATGTGAGCTTTGTGGTTCTTTTATGTGATTTGTATGATTTGGTTGATCTCTTATCTTTCATATCTAAATCACTATTTTTGACGGGAATGACTAGAAAATCCTAAGAGAAATACATAAATAACCATCTCACCACTAAAACTCGTCAATCATAAGACATCTATGTGCAATTCATAAAAGCCATGCTCGGTAAGGTGTAGCACTTGCACAGCAAAATAAGGATGCTTAAGCTTACATAATTGGATACTTTCTTTGCTTTCTTATATGCCCATACATGATATGCTTAAAAGAAAAAAATATGCAAAGAACATGAAAAGCAAAAAGAATCAAAATGCTTTTAATATGGTTGCAAGCGTGTTTCTAGGAGATGTGTGAGTTATATGATGTACCTCGAAGGTCATAGTCCCTATCAAACAGTTATGATTGTGTGTGAATGTATTTAATCCTCCTATATCATTATTGTCATATGATGAGACACTTATGCTTTCTTGCAAAAGTTTCACATACAACATGCATACTCTTTACTACTCTTAATACTATTGTACAGGTACAATGTGATTTGGCCATCGCAAGGAGTACATGTGATAGTATATGCTCTCTAAACTATCTAAACTTGTTTTGAAATAAAATTTGGTTAGACTTTTTTAGTGTGTTTTGATCTAGGAATGCTTTGCATCTAGAGTTGAGGTTGTGTTTTTGTGCTTAACATGCTCGTTGAGTGCTTGCTTTGATGGTTATCTTGTTTGCATTCGTCTTGTGTTGTTTCTCCTTCTTGAAAACTCTTCTTCAGGCCTCCTAACAAATAGCTCAATACCTACTTGATACTCGCTTGACACCTCCTCGATACAAGCCTCTTCTATCGAGATTTTTAGGCCCGATCCATCGAGCCAAATTCTTTGGAGTCTCTGTTTGCTCAATAGCTTCTTAATACCTTCCTCAATCTATCAAGACTTTTTTCCATCAATACCTCTCAATCTATCGAGATTTTATTCTCAATAGTAGCTCAATACCTTCTCAATCTATCGAGCTGCGTTTTTCTATATATACCTGAGGTCTTATCCATTTCTTCTCTATCTCAAATATCTCGATACCTCTCTCTTCTCTCTCAACTATAACCCTTTCTTTTCAAGAAAAATCCCCTTCCCTCTTCATTTTCGGCCTACTCCAAGCTTTGATTTGTTGTTAAGTCTCTTTAACCCCTTCTTTTCTTCATCTTTCATGCATTCATGCATTTTTGTGACCTAGGTTTTAGTTTTGGGAAATTTTTGGGGTTTTTGTGATTGTATAAAAATTTTTGGATTGGGTTCTGTTAAAATGATCTCACATACTTATGCATTGCATTCTATGTTCATTATAACAATGTTTCATGCATTCTAGGATTGTGTGACTGATTATACCTTATGAGTGCTATTAGGTTGCATTAGGTTTCTACCCATAATGCAATTTTCTTTAACACGTAACATGTTCATGCATTGCATGTGTCTTTTTCTTTCTTCTTTCCTATGCCTTTCCGTTTGCTGTGATTCTATGTCTTCCTTCTCTCTTTCTCTCTCTCTCTCGTTTAGTCTCCTTGTCATTGCACCTAAGAAGTCTATTCCGTCTAAAAACCTGATTCGTCGTGGTTCTTCTTCTTCTTCTTCTTCTTCTTCTTCTTCTTCTTCTTCTTCTTTTCCCTCTGATTCTTTTTGGTTCCATGCTGAGAAGGCATGAGATAACTTCTTTAAGAACTTCTCTGACCGGGCGATTCATTTCGAACGCCAAATCATTCTGTTTGACTTCCCAAACACTCCTCTACCTTGTGGATTTAACTCTTAGGGATGAGCTTTTATTTATGAGAAACCCTCGAGGTGTCTCGACGTGTTCATATAGGAGTTCTACTTCAACATGCATGCCATTGATACCTTTATACCTCGGTTTACTACGGTATTCCATGGTACATGTATCATAGTTGCCCTGGAGCTCATTTTCGAGGTACTACATGTCCCTAGGGTGGATCGTCCGGATTACCCTAGTCATTGTCGTCTCTCTTCCATCTCTAGAGATGAGTTGACCTCACTCTTCTGTGAGAAGACCATGTTATAGGGAGGTACCCTAAATTTCTCCACAACTGAATTTTCTAAGGGTCTACGAATCCTTAATGTGGTGATGACCTTTGTACTCACTCCACAGTCTCACTATAACACTATCACCGAGCCTTATGCTCATTTCCTTCTTTCTCTCATGGAAGGTCTTTCTATAAACTTTCCATCACACATAATCGCATCTATTATAGATTGCTATTGAGACACTACCACACATGATAAGCTCATCTTTCCTTTGGCTATCACACGCATCCTCACACACTTGCACGTCACCATTCCTCCTTCTCCCCTCTTTCGCGTCATGGGTGCCATTAGCAAGGAGCCTATGTAAAGGAGTGCAATGCAGCTTGCTGCAAAACGACCTCGTGTGGAGCCAACAAATGCAGCTTCTGTAAACCCTGTAGCTCCTTCCTCTCGACCCTCTTCCTTATCTGCCCCTGCTTCCTCATCTAGGGCAGTTGTCTCTCTTGCTGGCATCATGGAGTAGCTTCAGCACATGCATGCTGATTTTGGTAGTCATCTTGACCATCTATCCAATTAGATGTGTCAGATGAACACCAGAATCGATTGCATCGCTAGCTGCTAGTCTTGCCTTGGTGGTTTTGCACCCTCACCTTCACTCGATCCAACTGAGTCTTCTTCGAATGGTGGAGATGATGATGGTGATGATGCTTCTTACTCCGAGACTGATGATGAGATGAATGCCTCTCAATGATTTACCCTTTGTCACTCATGATAAAAAGGGGGAGTAGTTTTGTTAATGAGAGTAGTCTTTTTGTTAGGGGGAGAGCTAGCATAGGATATAGTAGATAGGGGGAGAGTGTTTTGTATATATATGAGATGATGTATGTTTTCTTCACTTTTGTCTTACATGTGTTATTTCTTTTCTCTCTTTATACACATGTTTCTTCTTATATACAATTTGTCTATCTTTCACACTTGATGCCTTGATGAATCTTGTTTAAGTGTTTCAAATAAGACAGGTTGCAATTCTATCATGCCATGATCTCTCTTTTTGCAAAGTTTTCAAGAGTTCATTGTAGGGTTAGACTTATGTACTTTTGTAAATTACGAGATAGTTGTGTTAGACTTCTCTCATAATTGTTGCTTGCGGTTTTATCAAAAATTGCCAAAGGGAGAGATTGTTAGGGTCATATTTTATTGTAATTGGCTAATCCTTTAACAAAATACACTTAATTGAGTAGATCTAAGATGGCTTTAGTACTTCAAGAAATATGTTGTTCAAGTCAAGTATTAAAGACACGAAGATTGGTCCAAGAAATAAGTGAAGAAAAGCTATTCATTAAGTTTCGACAGATAGATCGACAGAGGCCTGCTATTGAGACTTAATGTAAAGCTCAATAGATAGCTCGATAGCAGCTCGATCTATCAAGAATTACGATTTCAGAATTTCCATATCTAAAATTCGGCTCAGGTTTTTGTATTTGTAAGGCTTATTTTAAGAGTCATCACACATAGATACAGAAACCAAAAGACTTATTTTCTCTATGTGAAGCTACTGCGTTTGTGCACCATAGGGTTTTGTAACCAAGTGCTTCCTGATCTTCATTGCTGATGAAGTGAAGAACTTTGCAGCCAACAACATCTGTTTAAGTTGCTGGAGTTAGTCACGTACTAGGATTCGTGCAAATGTTAGTCACAAATTAGAGGTTTGTGCATCAAAGAAAAGAAGGCTATTACAAGATCAAGTCCAATTAGGTATTGCAGCAAAGGTTCAACTGTAGGTTGGTATTTCGGGATAGGCTAGGGTAGTTGGTAAGATTTCTTATACTTGTAACCGCTTGATTGTTGATTAGTGAATTCTTGGGAGTGGTGACCTTAAAATCACTCGGTAGAGTTTTTGCTTTACGAGGTTTTCCCCATTTGTCAACAAATCACTGTGTCTAATTTATTTTCCACTGCACTCAGTATTTTGATGATTTGTTGATGCCTTCACAATTTGCATGCAATTAAGCCTAATTAATCAACTTGGGTAATTAAATTAATTAATCGGGGTCAAGTTTTTTTAACCCAATAGCTTTTTTTTTTTTTTTTTCCTTTTGATTTTTGTCTTTTTCTATTATACCCACGACCCATCTGTTTCGGTTTTTTCCTTTTATTCTTCTTTGGTTTTCTTCTTTAGCTTTTTTTTTTTTTTTTTCTTCTTCTGTACTTCTCATTTGTGTGTGTGTGTGTGTGTATCCTTTGGCTTGTGCTTTTTTTTTAAATATATATATATATATATTTAAGTATACATACACAATTTTTTAATTTAGAAAAAATGTGTTGTTTTTTTATTTATTTAATAGGGACGTAATTATAAATTTATACCAACTTTATTTTTCTTCTCATCCAAACAAATGAGTTTTCCATCCCTCCACTTTTTCATCCTCTCACGTATTAATTCTCCTAATTTTCTATCCTCTCACTTTTCCACTCTCCAACCAAATGAACCCCAATAGAAGCCAAGTTCTTATCTTAAGACATTAATTACAAAATTAAATGCAATTATTAGGTTCTCTTTAAGGGTTATAGGAATGGATAGAAGACTTAATTTATTTGATAATTCACATATTCTGCATAGCACAAGCGATTTGCCTAGTTGATCACCAATTCTTGAGACAATGTCTTAAAAAGGATTGAAGAACAATTAAGCAAATAAGAGTTACATAGCTCACCAACAAAGATAAATATTTTGTTTTACGACAAAAGAACTATATTGGCAATTTTTTTTTGCATCAAGGTCAAGGGCAATGTGACTTTAATTCTTCAATTAATGCATTCAAATCAGAGTAGGATGATCCCCCTTCTTCAACAGCCCTCCTTGCCATCTCCCCAAGTACCTTGGCTTTGCCTCTCATTTCCTCAGCTTCTTTGCCCACCATAATTTGTCTTACTGCCTTTTGTATTGCTTCCCTCTTAATACCATCTCCAACCATTCTAATCCATTGCTACGCACCAACACTAACCCCAATTTTCAGTACTTGAGTCACTAACTTCTCATTGTAAAATTGCTCAGCTGCCACAGGCCATGTGACCATGGGCACCCCTGCCATCACTCCTTCCAAGGTCGAGTTCCACCCACAATGAGTTACAAATCCTCCAATAACTTCATGGTCAAGAATCAATATTTAGGGTGCCCAACCTTGTATAATTAGTCCCTTACCTTCCATTCTTTTCTCAAATTCTTTTGGTAACCAATCTTCCTCTGCTTTTTCATTTTTGCCTTTTCTCACAACCCAAATGAATTGTTGTCTAGAAGCCTCAAGACCCATTGCAATCTCCATGAGTTGAGAATCACTAAGGGCCTGTTTGGGAGTTTAAAAAAGGAGGGAGAGTAGAGTAGAGGGAGGGAAAGTAGTTCAATTACCTTGTTTGGAAGTTTTCTAAGGAAGGAGGGAGAGGTGTTTGGAAGGGTTTGGAGGGGTTTCAACTACCTCCAACCCCTTATTTTTAATTCCCCCAAATTGAAGAGATTTGGAGGGGGAGTAGAGTACATAAATTTTTGACCAAGTAAATTACCTAATTTACCCTTATTACATTAACAAAAATACAATGTTTTCTAACGTAAAAAAATAAAAATAATAAAAATAAATAAATAAACGGTAATAAGCAATTTGTGTGCCACTTTTTTGTGAGCCTCCTGTGCACAGAGTCACTATGGTCACATAATAAGCAATTTATAGGTTTTTGAAACAGTACATGTCCGAGGTAATAAAGACTTCCAGTGTATCATTTTTCATGGTGGATCTTTGTGTAATATATAATCAATATAAATTCACGTACTAGGAAAAATAAAAAATATATATTAAAAATAATAATAAAAAATGAAAGAAACACTCAAAATTTAATATTTTGTTGATTTTTTCAGTAAACAAACAAACCAAACATTTTTTTCTTATTTTAATTATTATCAATTAAGGATGGTTTTTTTTTTAGTATAATAAAAAAGTAGAAAAAATATGTAGTCATAGACTAATGTTGATTATTTAATTCACATAAAAAAATTAAAAAAAAATATTGCATCCTATAGTCATAATTATTTAATATAACAATTTATTCGTAAACCAATGTTGCAAGTCCATTTTCAAATAGGGGTAAATTTGTCTATTTTAATCATTTCCTCTCCTCTCCATCCTAATTTTTAAAACATTCAAACAAGGGGAATGGCTAATTACTCCATTCCCCCTTACTAATTTTAAAAACATCCAAACAAAGTGGAGAGGAACCATTCCCCTCTACTCTCCTCTCCACTACTCTACTCCCCTCTACTCTCCTCCCTCTATAAACTTCCAAACAGGCCATAAATTTTGATGTACTCCCAAAACAAATAAATACAACCGAATTGGGTTTCTTTGTAGCAAGCAACTTCAAACATTCACGATCATCAATGGAAGCTTCCTTTCCCCTTTGGGCTTTATCTTTAGTATCCTTGTTGCATAATGAAACTGGACCTATATGCCATGCCTTTCTTCCCAAAACGTTTCTGTAATGATCTATATAATCCGGTTCAAGCTCATAGAAGCTATTAACAACAACCCCATAGCTCCTCAACACTGATTTGGTAGCTTCTTTCAAGATCTTGGAAAAGTCTGTTTCAACTTCTTGCCGAGTGAAGTCTGGCAGTTGCATCCTTGTCAACTTTATCTCCCCCAGAAAGTTAGGAATGACAAAAGTTTCAGAATCAGATGAAACTTTCTTGTGAGGTTCATATTGCCTGATACAATGTCCTGCAGACATTGAAAAAAAAAAACTGGTACCGTAGAATTCAAGCCTTGGAATACCAAATTTAGCTGCAACATCAACTGCCCATGGAAAGAGCATGTCAGCGACAATGCAACTAGGTTGGTACTCTTGAATTAGTTCCTCAAGTGGTTGTTGAAGCATTGAAGTGGCTAAGACAAAAGTGGGAATCATATCTGAGGAATTCAATGAGTCAATGTTCTCACATCCTTCTGGCAAGCCAGCCTCTACAACTGGGAACTTGATGATTTTGATATCAATATTGATGCCGTGAGCTTTGGTATTTTCAAATGTTTTGGAGACTGCAGGCATATTGAGAGGAGTAGTGACTAAGGTTGCCTTCACACCTTGCGCTGCAAATAGCTTGGCCATGTCTATGGCCGGTATCATGTGACCTTGAGCCATGAAAGGGAAGAAGAATATGTGAAGCTGGCCACTTTTGCTACCCATGTGTTTGCCAAGGATGATAACGAAGACTGGCGAAATAGAGTTTAGGCTAGGATATATTTTTCAGTGTTGTATGAGAAATTTCAAATTTGTAATTATAATTCTACTTTCTGCAAAGAATTTTGATTTGTGTTCTATCCGGTGCTGAGTGAATGCAACGCAGTGATTCTCAGTGCCACACGTTCTTGTTCAATCCCATCCACATTAACTTTGTTTGTCATCTTACTTGCTTACCAGAAAATTATTGAATGCGACTGGAATCATGTGTACTTGTGAAGCTCATTTTTGTGCTTCCAAGATGAAATCCAACGTGATCGAAAACGAGTCTTAGAGTAGCATCAGACATTCTAAAAATGAAATCCAACGGGATCGAAAGCTATTACTCGCACGGAATCTATGTATATATGAGTTTTTGAACGAAATAAAAAAAATTAATAATAATAATTGAATTGAGTTTGGTGGCTAGCAAGAGATAACTACCATCTAGAACACCATAGATTGACAGGGTGTTTCCATCAAACACATTTTCTAAGAGTGAGGTCTAATTTGTAGCCTAGTGCGTAATGAACCTTATCTTCATTTGCAGTTCACACAAATTTGGAAATGACAAATTGCCCTACAAATTATTGTTTGGTGTTTCATGTTTGTTGGGACTCGCAACATAAAATTACTATAATTCTAGTAGCACAACATTTTTTTTACTAACTATGCATATTGTGATGGGTGTATAATAACGTTGTCATTGATAAATTCTAAAATGTATTGATAGATGGTAAGGTTAAATCTAGAATTGAGAAACACGCTATGAGGTAAGTTAGTTGAGATGAGTTCAAGTTACACCTGATGTAACTCTACAAAAGTTACACATTTTTTAAACCGTAGATTTCTAAGAAATCTAATGGTTAGAAAATCACTATAATCAATATCTTCTTTAAAATTAATTGCTTTCCATATTAGCTAATCTAATTAATTTGAGAGAATATTATATTATTTTCTTTTTAACTTTCTTTCTCTCTCCTAATCAATTCATCCCTAACCTTACACAAAAGTATATTCTCAACTTTCTTGGGCATGGAGGCCGTTGTGCTGGACTTTCAATTGTTAAAGAAGCCATTGATCAGGGATTGTGTAATGACCAAGTTTGCATATTCAAACAAAACCCTTGTATTATGGCTCTCTTGATTTATCAAAATTAACAAATATTTTTGCTGGGAATCTTTCTCAACATACCCATTATAGCTTTTGAATGTCACATCACTAAATCCACTTGAGAGCAAGGACACTGAGGATTTTTCACCAAATTTATATTGAACGACATCATCAACTGCCAAAAAAAAAAAAAAAAATCAAACCTTTATCATTTACAATTACCTAGGGCTACATCACTAATAGCTCCAATGCTAGGCTTAAATTACAGAAAAACCTACAACAATGCAATGGTCAGAACTACAACTAAGCACCACTAGTGTGACGTTTATAGCATTGCTGATTAACATTCTCCACAAATTTGTAACGACAACCAGGTAGATTGATAGTATAAAATTTAGTTAAATCACATATTCTAGGGAAACAAGGATTGTGTTCATAAAAAATAAAAGCCAATTCACCCTAAAGTATACTTTCTTCTAAACAACTTCTTCACGCCAATGATTGGGCATGTTTCACAATCAGAGGATAATTTTTAGAAAGTATTTACAAGAACACGAGTATGTAGAAGCCATTTGGCTTAACCTTGCATGTTTAGACCCTAAGGCTAATCAAGTAAAAAACTGCTCAGGCATGAATTTTCTGGCTACTAAATTTTTAACCTAGCTTGATCTTAGTTGTATAGCAGGCAAGCCTGGATGAAGAATTAATTGGCTGAGTTTAGACAACCATTTCAATCCAGTGCATATTTCCATGCCCAAGAACGTTGAGAATATGTGTTAGGGATGAATTGATTAGGAGAGAGAAAGAAAGTTAAAAAGAAAATAATATAATATTCTCTTAAATTAATTAGGTTAGCTAATATAGAAAACAATTAATTTTAAAGATGACATTGATTATAGTGATTTTCTAACCATTAGATTTCTTAGAAATCTACGGTTTAAAAAATGAGTAACTCTTATAGAGTTACACCAAGTGTAACTTGAACCCATCTCAAGTTAGTAATCATTATCAGATTTCTTGGTAGAATAAGTCTACCGACAATTTTAAAAAAAAAAAAAAGGCAATGTTTATTGCACATTGTGTTTACAAATTCACACTACCCAAATATACTAAAAACGTGACTTTTAATTTTGTTAAATGTGACATAAAGTTACGTTTTTAATGTATTTTTGAAGTAGGTATAAAATACACTGTGCAATATATTTTTCCCCAAAAAAAAAAAAAAAAAAAAAGCCTCAAAAAATCTTATATTGTCATAGGATCGTATCATATCACCTACAATTCATCAAGAGTAAGCCTACTAACACCCAAAAAAATCAAAAAAATTTCACAAAATTTGATGTTTCTGTCCTTTGCATTTGAACTAAACTCAAATAACAGGCCCAATAATACTTTGTGAAATAACTCTTGTGAAACTTTTTGTCTAAAGACTAACTGTTGTATTGATATATAACTCCTGCAAATATGTCCTAATTGGCCCAATTTTAACCTGTCATATCAATTAAAAACCAACTTACCTCCAAGTCCAACTCATTGCTAATGGAACTCCCAACATCTCTCTCTTGACGCTTTGGTCTTGGCATGCTGATCAGTTTACCGGACGAAAACTATGCCCAGGGATCCTTGATTCGTCCTCAATCGCCGCGCACGAATCAAAGGGGGGCTAATGTACAGTGTACCTCCCCCAGGACCATCTGGATGTTTAGGCCCAAAGTGTATGAGTGGGCCCATGGTTTCTGTACAGCATCCCATACCCAGGAATACCTGGGCCCTTAATTCTTATGCAAAGTTGTGGCCCATGATCCTGTTTTCTCTCTCTCTCTCTCCGCGTTCCCAACCCGGATCTGCACAAGTCGCTGGCCTAAGTTTTGCCACCTTGTTTGTGTTCGGCAAGTCCTTACCAATCAATGGTGTGGACGGCATCCAAACGTCTCGTTCGGTGTGTGATCAGCAGCACATTTGATGCACCCCTACCGAGCATATCTCCGAAAGTGAGAACCAAGTTCCAAGGCCATCCTTACCGCTTCCCACTCCCACCTAACCACCCACTTATGATCAATAATACTGGACCGCTCATTGCACTAACCACAAGGTGATCATAACCTCTCCACTAACTTAACACTATAAATATGAGAAGTTTGGGGAAGATAAGGGGTTGGAAAAATTCACTAAGAAAGAGGGAAAGATAGATTGAGAGCAGAGGGAGAAGAAGGTGATTCAGGCATTTGAGGAAAGAAAAGTGATCTCATTGAATCTCAGTGCCGAGGATGACCCGGGGTAGGAAATCCTTGCCCATTACAAAAATAAGTTATGAGCCCAAGGGAGGTTAAGCCCAATAACCTCGTTTCAAGTGAGCACAATTGGCGCCATCTATGGGAATCTCCTACTAGGCAATTGTCCCACTAAGATCCGTACACGAGATGTCTGGGAGACATTCTGGAAGTGATGCTAAAAGTGGCTCGGCAGGATCTTCTCGGGGATCTTCATGGCGAGAACGGAGGCAGAAGATGCGCGAAGATAGGGATCGCGAGCGAGATGAAGAGCGATATGGTCTCAGAGAAGGGTCATATCAAACACAGAGAACAATGTCCAATGCTTCCGGGCATAGGCAATTTGACGAACGGGATGAAGAGCTTGAACGGCTGCGTAGGCTGGTAAGGGATTTGGAGTTGGAAGTAGGAAACCGGCGCCCCGAAATGAATTGAAACAACCAGGAGAGGCCTGGCGCCAAGGAAGAACGATAAGGGACGGGGTCCAATTAGTCTAGATCCCATCATCGCCGAGAACGTTCACTTTCGAGAGAGTCTTGTCGGCACCGAGACCATTCACAGTCAAGGGAATCTCGCCAACGACGAGACTGTTCACGTTCACAGGAATATGCAAATCGAGGTTCAGACTCCCCGGAAGAAAGATGGCCCCATAGTGCGGCAATGGATGCGATGAGCCATGCACTTCGCCGAGCAGCTCGATCGCCGTTCTCAGCAGATATTAAGCGGGCACCAATGCCGGACAGATTTACACGCCCTTCTTTTGATTCATATGATGGGAAAACGGACCCGGTAGAGCACGTCAGCCACTATATCCAAATGATGTCTCTGCATACCCACAATGACGCGCTAATGTGCAAGGTTTTTCCCTTGAGCTTAGGCACCACAACTTTAAGATGGTTTAATTGGTTGCGGAAGGGATCCATCCACAATTTCGCCGAGCTGATACAAGAGTTTAGAATCTGATTTGTAACTTGCAGCCGAGTGCCACAACTAATAGATGCACTGCTCTCCATGAAAATGAGGGTAGAAGAGACCCTACGTAGTTACGTCAGTCGGTACTGGGAGCTTTACAATGAGATCGGCGGAGGGAACGAAAAGATTGCTGCGAGCACTTTTAGAATGGGATTGCCTGAGGACTCTGGGTTGAGGGAATCATTGACGAAGAAGCCTCCCGAGGATATGAGGCAGCTAATGAGGCGCAGTGAGGAGTATAAACGGTTGGAAGATGACCGGCTACAAAGCAAGGGTAAGCCACCAATGATAAATCGTCCTCGGCAGAGTGGATTTCAGCCGAGAAACCAAGGGAATTTTAGGATTCAGGAGCCAGAAGCACCAACAGGGGAGGTAAATGTGACATTCAAGGAGCCGGTACACAAAATTGTAGATAAGATTGAGCCATACTTCAGGTGGCTGAACAAGATGGGTGGTGACCCCTCTAGAAGGAATCAAAATTTGTACTGCACTTATCATAAAGATAAGGGTCATACCACCGAGCAGTGTCGAGTCTTGAAACACCATCTCGGGTAGTTAGCCAAAGCTGGGTATCTAACGGAGTTTATGGTAGGCACGGGGGACTAAAGAACAGAACAGGGCGCTCCAAAGAGGGGTAACCCCCTACCGCCCCCACTCGGGATAATTGAGGTCATCCACGTACCCCCGAGGGGTATTGCCGCGGCAAGGAAGAAAGAGGTGATGACTATAGTCCTAGTGGAAGGAAGTTCGGATGCACATCCACCAGGGAAGAAAGTGAAACATACCAAGGAACCTATCGCTTTCAGTGATAACGATTTGGAAGGAACGGTCCAGCCACACGACGACGCGTTGGTAGTTGCTGCTCGGATAGGTGGTTTCTTGGTAAAAAGGGTGATGATAGACCAGGGAAGCGGCGCCGACGTAATGTATCTGGACCTGTTCATGAGGCTCGGATTAAGGAATGGAGATCTCTCAAAATACAGTACGCTCTTGGTCGGATTCGATGGCAAAGTCGTGATCCCCGAGGGGCAAATCTCTCTACCCGTGAATATGGAAGGTAAGGAGGTGTTGGTAACATTTATAGTAGTGGCCTCTTTCTCCCCGTACACTGCGATACTTAGAAGACCGTGGATCCACATAATGGGGGCTGTCCCGTCCACCTTGCATGTAAAAGTGAAGTTTCCTACCGAGCATGGTATTGCTGTGGTAAGGAGAAGCCAGCAGACGGCGAGACAGTGTTTAGTCGCCATAGCTAACTGGAAGAAAAGGACGGCCGAACAAAAGGGCCCGCCACTAGGCGCCTCGTTATAGCAATTACAGAATCCCCAAGGGGAGAAAGGAAGTGGATGTGCCAAGGAGATGATGAAAATGAGGATACTTCCAGATGCTGACAAGTGTTTCCATGTGGGAAAAAGCATGGACGAGCAGGATAGAGTAAAGATGTTGTTACTATTGATTCAGAATGTGGATGTGTTTGCATGGAGCCCATACGAGGTACCCGGGGTGGATCCCGAGTTTATCGTCCACAGACTTAGAGTCAACCCCTCGTTCCCTCCTAAAAAACAGAAGCCGAGGAGATCAATCAGGGAGCATGTCGAGGTAGTAAGAGCAGAAGTCCAAAGGTTGAAGGATGCTGGGGCAATAAGAGAAATCTTCTTCCCGGAATGGTTGGCAAATACCATGGTAGTAAAGAAGAAGAACGGCAAGTGGAGGGTTTGCGTGGACTTCACGAATCTGAACCGAGCGTGCCCAAAGGACCCATTCCTCGTGCCAAAGGTCGATCAGCTGGTGGCTGCAACATATGGACATCCGAGGATAAGCTTTTTGGACTGTTTCAGGGGTATCACCAGATCGCACTTGCTCCTAAAGATCAAGAAAAGACAGCATTCATCACCCCGGAGGCCAATTACCACTACACGGTGATGCCTTTTGGATTAAAGAAAGCTGGGGCCACGTACCAGCGAATGATAATGAGGATGTTCCGAGACAAGATCGGACGTACAATTGAAGTATATATAGATGACATGGTGGTGAAAAGCAAGCAGGTAACGCTACATATGGAGGATCTTCATGGAGTATTTGAGGTTCTTCGGCAATACAAGTTACGACTTAATGCTGAGAAGTGCGCGTTTGGCGTGGGCGCAGGAAAATTCCTAGGATATCTGATCACCAACCGGGGAATAGAAGTCAACCCCGACCAAATTGAGGCTGTAAAAAGACTGAAGCCACCGAGCAATCCAAAAGAAGTACAGGTGCTGACCGGGATGCTAGCCGCCCTCAATTGGTTCATCTCCAAATTCGTTGATCATTGCCGACCATTCTACCAACTCCTGAAGAAGAGGACAGGATTTCAATGGAACGAAGAATGTGACAAAGCTTTTCAGGATTTAAAGGATTATCTGGTGCGGGCGCCCATGTTGACAGCACCAGAACCTAGTGAGGATTTATTCATGTACCTGGCAGTGTCCGAACATGTCGTGAGCGCCGTGCTACAGAGGGATCGAGGGATCCAGAAACTTGTATATTATATCAGCAAGACTCTAGTTGATTCTGAGACAAGATACTTACCACTGGAAAAGCTAGTGTTAGCCCTAATACATGCTACGAGAAAGGTGTCGCACTACTTTCAGGCTCATACGGTTTACGTCTTGATCGAGTATCCCTTGTAGTCACTATTGAAGAGATCAGACTTCACGGGCCGAATAGCAAAATGGGGGACTAGGCTCGGTTCTTTTGACATACGGTACAAACCACGAAGTTTAGTGAAGGGCCAAGTCCTTGCAGATTTTGTTGCCGAATTTTCGCCAAAGAACAACGGAGAGATAGTTTTCAATGTGCAGATGCGCCCGTGGAAGGTATTCGTGGACGGAGCATCGAGCTCCACGGGTGCCGGCACTAGGATTGTCATTATCACCGCGGAGGGAATCCGATTAGAGCATTCGTATAGGCTGGGTTTCAAAGCCTCCAACAATGACGCAGAATACGAAGCTTTGCTAGCCGGGCTAAGGACAGTTTTGAGCTTGAGGGCCCGGGATGTTGAAATCTATTTGGATTCACGTCTGGTTGTCAATCAAGTACAGAGCAGTTTTGAAGCCCGAGATCCTCGGATGAAAGCATACTTGGAGTAGGTGAAGCAAGCTATAAGTAGCTTTAGAATGGTGAAAGTGATCCATCTCGATCACAAAATAAACACGCCGACTCCCTCGCCACGCTGGCATCAACAGTAACCGAGGAGATGCCCCGGCTAATTAAAGTGGAGCTTATCCAAGAGCCAAGCATCAGGGTAGCAAATGATCCAATAGCTACAGGGATCAATGTCACTGCAGTTTCAACGCTTAGGCCGTGCTGGATGGACCCCATTGTTAACTTCCTAACAGAAGACCGAGTCCCTTTAGATGAAAAGGAAGCCAGCAAGATTCGCAGAATTGCTCCTCGGTATTGGTTATCGGAAGATCAGAAGTTGTATCGGAGATCCTTTGGGGGGTCGTACCTCTTGTGCTTACACCCAATGAAAGTGAGCGAACTTTTGGCCGAGTTTCATGACGGAGTGTGCGGCAATCATGTAGGAGGACGGTAATTGGCGCACTGAGCAATGACTCAAGGCTTTTGGTGGCCTCAAATGCAAAAAGATGCCGCCGAGTATGTGCGCAAGTGTGAACAGTGTCAAAAATATGCCCCCCTGATCCACTAGCCAGCAGGCCATCTGAACCCAATCAGCAGTCCTAGGCCTTTTGCACAGTGGGGGCAGGACATTCTCGGTCCGTTTCCCAGGGCAACGGGTAATCGAAAGTTCGTTTTGGTGGCTGTCGACTATTTCACCAAATGGGCGGAGGCGGAGGCTTTAGCCAATATCAGGGACACGGATGTGAAAAAGTTCATATGGAAGAATATAATCACAAGATTTGGGGTGCCGAACTCTCTTATATCAGACAATGGGCTACAATTCGACAGCCGAAACTTCCGTGAATTTTGCGGAGACCTCAACATCAAAAAAAAATATTCTACTCCCGCGTATCCCCAGGGTAATGGCCAGGCCGAAGCTGTAAATAAAGTAATTGTGAATGGACTGAAGAAAAGGTTGGAGGGCGCAAAAGGAAAATGGGCCGAGGAGCTTCCCAACGTATTATAGGCGTACCAGACAACCTCCAGGAGATCCACGGGGGAAACCCCATTTTCTCTCACTTACGGAGCTGAAGCCGTGATACTAACCGAGGTGAGTCTATGCAGTGCACGAGTGATGGGATTCAATGCCGCCCAGAACGACGAGATGATGGTCGAATGCTCGGATATGTTGGAAGAATGCCGTGAAGCGACGACTATAAGGCTAGCAGAATATCAGCAAAAACTTGCCCTGAGGCACAGCCGAGACGTAAAAGTAAGGGAGTTTGGCGCGAGAGATTTGGTCTTGACAAAGGCCGTAGGGAATATGCGAGATACTAATGTTAGGAAATTGGCACAAACATGGGAAAGGCCTTACAGGGTCACTGTTGTGGCCGACACGGGGACTTATTACTTGGAAGACCTGGACGAGAGACCGTTACCCCGACCGTGGAACGTCCATAATCTGAAAGAAGTACTATCACTGATCAGCAATTCGCCAAGCAGAAAATTAAATGTGGTATCTTGTATGTGTTTTGTTATAAGAGTAACGGTGTTTGCTTATACAGATTTGTATTGTTCTACTCCTGACCCTCGATTAGATCCCTATCATCGAGCAAGTAGAAACCTTAAAATTTTATTCTAAGGACAGAAACCTGACCCTCGGTTCGATCCTATCACCGAGCAGATGGAAACCTTAAAAAGTTATTCTAAGGATAGAAACCTGACCCTCGATTCGATCCCTATCACCGAGCAGGTGGAAACCTTAAAAAGTTATTTTAAGGATAGAAACCTGACCCTTGGTTCGATCCTTATTACCGAGTAGGGGGAAACCTTAAAAAGTTATTCTAAGGACAGAAATCTGACCCTCGGTTCAATCCCTATCACCGAGCAGGTGGAAACTTTAAAATTTTATTCTAAGGACAGAAACCTGACCCTCGGTTCGATCCCTATCACAGAGTAGGTGGAAACCTTAAAAAGTTATTCTAAGGACAGAAAAATGACCCTCGATTCGATCCCTATCACATATCACCGAGCATGTGGAACCTTAAAACAATTACGACGAAAACTTGTCCCCGGTCTGATCTTCATCGCCGGGCAGGTAGAAACCTTAGCCTAAATTTCCTAAGGGTAGAAACCTATCCCCGGGTCGATATCCATCACCGGGCAGGAAGAAACCTTGGCCTGAAAGCGACCTGAAGATGGAAACCTGTCCTCGGTTCAATCTTCATCGACGGGCAGGTGACAACCTTATTCTAAATTCCCCAAGGGCAAATAAAAATGATCACATCAATAAAATAGCAAGTCATGGAACGCTTGGTTCCCATAGCCGAATGATAAAACATTTCAAAACAAATAAAGGATGGATAACCAAATGATAAAATATTTGTCCTTGTTACCATAACCCAATAACTTCAGGGAGGGTAAACTTAGTGTCAAAGTCATAAACCAAAAGTAAATTGTTCGGTCACCATGACTCAGTGACAAAGCAGGTAAAAGAAAACAACAAAACAAAAGATGTTCGGTCACCATAACCCGGTGACTAGGCGATACCGAAGTAATAAAGGATTAGTGTAAAAGAAAAATAGAGTTTGCAAGTATTAAGCGGCTGGGTTGGTTTGGAAAAGCTCGACTATGTCTTCCGAGGTTCGTCATATGGCCTCCTCAGTGGTTGGCCTTTGGTTTTCAGCATGGCCTGGGGCATTGAGGTTGCTCGTGGCCTCCATATCGGGGTTTTCAACATGAGTGTCAATGGCTTCTACCAAGGCCCTCATACTGGGGGTATCCTCGTCATCGACAGCCTCAGCCTGACTTTGGACTGGGAGAGCAACAACGAGGCGGGGGATGTTTTCTGGATTCCACAATTGTGAGTCCCCGGGAATCCTTGCTGCTCGAAGAGCAGCCAACCAGCGCTCATCAAATCCCTGACCCCGAGCTTGAAGAACGACAGATTCCACAGAGTTCTCCGCATCCGTGAACCCCTCGTTATACCATTTGGTCTCACAAGCATCCAAGGCGGCCTTAAGTTCAGCGATTTCTTTGTCACGAGCCAAGTTTAGGCTCTCGATCGTCGCCAATTTCAGTTCAGCCTCCCCCAACCTGCCCTCCGTCTTGGCCAGCCTTTGCTCAGCTAATTGCCGCACAGTCTTTGCAGATTGTGCCTTCAGCTCAGCCACCTCAACCTCCTTAACCTTATCCCGAGCCGTGTCAATGCCAACTTCCTTCAGAGCCTTCTCCTGCTCGACGTCTTCAGCAAGCTCGCAGGTCCTCTCGCCGAGTATATGGGTAAGTTGCGCGGCCTAACATCACTGAGTCCAAATTAGGAAAATTTGCAATGAAGAAAGGGAGGAATTTATCATAAGCAAGATAAACGTGAGGCGAAATAAGAGAGCTTACCGCGATGGAATGCCACTGCAACCGCCGAATAATGGAGACCTCAGAGCCTTCGGACCAAAAATGTACGTCCTCGAGCAAAAGCAACCCGCTCACCAAGCTTTCCGCCACCCTTCCCCCCTCGCCTTATGCCCACATCTTCACGCTCGCATTGGACGGTAAAGGCACACCACCGAGCATAAAAGTTGGCTGCCAGTTAGGCGCTGCCCTCGAAGAGGATGCGACCTCAGCGCCGCTGGAGGCTGTGGGTTGTGTGCCACTTGCCGGCTCCTGAATTAGGATCCCTCCAGTGGGGCAGGGGAGAGTCTTGGCGGGCGCCTCTCCTGTGTTTCTGGCCGTCTGATTGTCCACACGCTATTTTTTCTTCTGCCGACCAGAAGGAGGAGGAGTAGGGGGAGTACGGTCTGCTGGACGAGCTTGCTACGGCTGGGCTAAAGGTCGTGGACCGGATAGGAACCGACCAACAGTTAGCTTCTTTCTGGTCACCATTTCTTCTTCTTCAACTAATACTTGCTCGACCTCTTGTTCTCCAGCCTTTTCTGCTTGGGCTTCGACGGGAGCGTGTGCTAATTCCCGTAAAGCCCGAGAAATACGTTCTGTCGATTCGTCTCTAACCGGGGCACGGTCTTCCGCAGTTAAGTAATTGGGGCCTTGATCTCGGGCTTCCCCAGTGGTCAGATTAGAAGGGAGAAAGTTGGCGTGCCGGACATCTACGTAAGACAATAGTGGGCTGTCAACAGTGAGGGCTTAGCTAAAGGACTGCCAAGTCTTATACTCGGGGGTGCAACCGAGAATAAGGTGGAGGCCCGAAGTTACCCGTCCGAGTGTACAAAAACTTCGGACCGCAGTATGAAGTTCAGGTCCCTGATGTGAACCACCCTAATGTCCGGGATGAACAGTTTACATTCTGCAAACAGAACCACAGTAAATCAGTATTCGAAAAAGTAAAATTGCCGTGAGAAAAAAATTACAAGTAAGTTTAAGGGAGTTATGAACCCATTTCGCGCCGCGAGAGGGGGCAAGGATGTCACCGGCAAACCAATTGCCGCGCACCTGGACGAACTCCCTTGCAGAATTCCTATTAGAGTCAGGCAGGCATGAAATGAGCCGTACCCTCATATCCCTAGTCTTTAAGTAGTAATTAGTATTTTTATTCCCACACAGGTTGTACATGTGGTCTATGTCGTGGTGGTCTAGCTCTAAACCGAACACCTAGTTTAACCTACTGACGCAACTAACCACCCGGCAAAAATTGGAGGGGAGTTGGTCGGGGCAAAGCCCGTAATATCTAAGAGTGCTGAGTAGAAGTGGGTCCACGGGAAATCTGACCCCGCCCTCCAAGATTGACATTAAGGGGAAGAAGGCAGTGTTGCCCCCTTTATGGAGAGCAAATTCACTCTCATGGCAATACGCCACTTCCACATCACTGGGGATACTGAACCTCTGCCTAAAGGTGGCCAAGGATGCCTCAGTATTCAAAAGGTAAGCAAAACCCATCTTATAACTCTAAATACGAAGGAGGGAATTTCAAGAAAGAAACTAAAGTAATAGAAGGGGCTAGAGAACTTACTTTGGGCTAAAGGGAAGGTAGAGGCTCTGAGTTGATCAAGCAGTGCGCAGATGGATGCACAGCAGGAGAGAAGATTCATAAAGAAGAGAGTGAAAAGTGGAGAAATGATTCAGAATAAGGGATTTATAGGGGCCAGAGGGGAGAGTAAATGCCACTCATTAAATGAGACGCAGGAAACCCCAAGAGTCCCATCACAAACCGTCGCATGCGCGCCGCCTCAGTTCGCGAACCGTTAGGAAATGATAACGGTAGAACCAACCGTTAGGCATGACGCATCTTTTGAGGACGCATTAATTGGCCTCTCAAATTCCCAATGCACGCTGATTGGTTTACCAGACGAAAACTATGCCCAGGGATCCTTGATTCGTCCTTAATCACCATGCACGAATCAAGGGGGGCTAATGTACGGTGTACCTCCCCCAGGACCATTTGGACGTTTGGGCCCAAAGTGTGCGAGTGGACCCATGGTTTCTGTACGGCATCCCATACCCAGGAATACCTAGGCCCTTAATTCTTATGCAAAGATGCAGCCCATGATCCTGTTCTCTCTGTCTCTCCGCGTTCCCAACCCGGATCTGCACAAGTCGCTGGCCTAAGTTTTGCCACCTTGTTTATGTTCCGCAAGTCCTTACCGATCAATGTTGTGGACGGCATCCAAACGTCCCGTCCGGTGTGTGACCGGCAGCACATTTGATGCACCTCTGCCGAGCGTATCTCCAGAAGTGGGAACCAAGTTCCAAGGCCATCTTTACCACTTCCCACTCCCACCTAACCACCCACTTATGATCGATAATACTGGACCACTCGTTGCATTAACCAGAAGGTGATCATAACCTCTCCACTAACTTAACACTATAAATTTGAGAAGTTTGGGGAAGATAAGGGGTTGGAAAAATTCACTAAGAAAGAGGGAAAGATAGATTGAGAGCAGAGGGAGAAGAAGGTGATTCAGGCATTTGAGGAGAGAAAAGTGATCTCATTGAATCTCAGTGTCGAGGATGACCCGGGGTAGGAAATCCTTGCCCATTACAAAAATAAGTTGTGAGCCCAAGGGAGGTTAAGCCCAATAACCTCGTTTCAGGCGCGCACAGTACTAATTTTAGCAATTATTTTTTATAAAATTACACTTTGCCCCCTTCTTGACAATATCATTGATTCTTTTAAGAGTAATGATATAGCCACAAATTTTTTAACAAAATTTTACAAGCTGTTGAGGTAGTAAATTTTTACTTATTCACATCTAAACTCACTACTTATATCACTCTTTTACTTACCAGTAATCACTCATCACATCAGCAATTTATTAAAAAAAAATCTTGTAACTCTAGCATTTTCCTCCTTTTAAAAGCTATAAAAAAATTATAATTCTAAAATCTAAAATAAAATATACAAGCCCCAAAAAAGTAGTCCAACAGCAAAAATTGTCAATAACAAAGCTAAAAAAAAAAAAATTAAGTTCAATAAACCAATTTTACCCAAAAGAAACCCAACCCTTTAAAAAATTTAAACAAAATAATTCTTTCATGTCCCAGCAACAGAGGCACACATTAAAGAAAAAAAAATAAGGTGAAATTACAATATCAATCCTTAAGTTTACCCTATATGCACAATTGGTCCCTCAAGTTTAAAGCAAGCATAATTGGTCCCTTAAATTTTGGAACTGAGTTGTATTAGTCATTTTACTAACTGCCATTAGTGGTGTTACTTATGTGGCTAACAAAACAATGACTTGAAATTTTTTTAATAATGTGACATTTCTTTTTTTTTTTAATTATAAAATAAATTTACACGTGAGACACTGCCAACAACTCCGCCGTTTATCAAAAAAAAAAAAAAAAGTTCCTGATACGCCACTCTAACCCCACCACCACCGCCACTATCCTCTACATGAACCCTATTCGGCCGCAAATTTGCAAGCAAAGGTGAAGAAGAAGTGGACCCAAACAACGACATCATTTCCAGCATCAGCTAAACGGGCATGGAAATGAACCGTATCAAAAAGCTTGTCGACAACTGCACTGGCCTCCAAGGATTTATGGTTTTTAATGCTGTTGGTGGAGGCACTGGTTCTGGGCTTGGCTAAAGGCAAGCCTTTTTCTAGAGAGAGAGAAAGTCCTACAGATCGGACTCCGAGCATTTTCATGACCTCGATCGCGGCAATTCTAGTGCAATTGGAGAGAGGATCGTAGCTGAGGTTTCCAGCGGCCTCGCCGATATTTTCGTGATGGAGATCTTGCCGGGGTGGACAGATGAGTAGATGGGTTGTAGCTCAAGCATAAAGAGTTGAGTTTGAGAGTGGGTGAGATAAGATTCAATGTAGAAGGAGGTTGAAACCAAAGAGCCATTGCTTTGTTTTGCAAGCTTTTTGCTTTGCTTTAGCTTAGCACTCACTCACACAAACATGTATGTCGTTTATGGGAAGAAATCAAAGCCAAGTTTCACATCCTGACCGAATTTCGTATTTTGTAATTTTTTAATGAAAAAAATGCCACATTATTAAAAAAAAAAATGACAAATCATTATTTCATTAGCCACGTAAGTAACACCACTAATGGTAGTTAATAAAATAACTAATACAACTCAGTTTTAAAACTTAAGGGACTAATTATGCTCGCTTTAAACTTGAGGGGCCAATTGCATACATAAGATAAACTTGAGGGACTAATATTGTAGTTTTGCCAATATTAAATTTAGTGTTATTTTATGGAAAATGCAAACAGATGACCTTAGGGCAATGGTAAAAAAAGTTTTTATGGGAAAAAAAAAAGCAATTAATGTTTTGACAATTTTTTCCATTTCTCATAAAAGTGGTGTCAAAACTTTTCTAAAATAAATTGTTAACTATTACCCTAAGGACACCTGTTGACATGAACCTTATCTTATGCGTGCAAAACTGCAAAGTACTAGAGTGTTTTCTATTATTTTAATTTAAGCTTTATATATATGATTTGTAACAATCAGCAAAATTTTAGTGTTCTATTATTTTATTTCATATTCATTAGTTTTGATAGTGGTTGTATCTTCTTTTTTTTTTTTTTTTTAATAGTGGTTGTATCTTCTCTGTTATTGTTTTGTTTGTTTGATATATATTATATTTGATAATAGTGATTTGAGTAATAAATTAAATTAAATTATTGTTATTGGCTTGTTTATTATATATTTAAATTTGATAATTTTAGGGATATATGTAATTATCATATTGCTTTAATCATATTCCTTAGCAGAGAAAGTATACTTATTACTTCTTCAATAAATAATACTTTTCATTTCATATCAGGAAGAATCATTGTCTTCCACACTAAGTAAATTATTAGTCTTCTACACTAAAGAAAACCTTTCATTCAACGCTAAAAAAACTCAAACAAAAACATATTAGGAATTTGAGGCAATATTCAACATATGCTAGTGATTTGTAGAGAGTTTTATAGATCCTCTTGTTCAATTGATTATGTGAAACTTGATTTGTTCAAGTCAGTGGCGGAGCCAAGAATTTATTTTTGGGGGGGCCATATATAATTTTTTTTTTGTATGAAATGTAAAATAGTAATGTGCAATTCTTTTTTTGGCTTTTTCTTTTTGCTTGAAAGGCCCTAATATATTGTTAAGTGGACCAAATTATGGACCAAAGTTTAATTTTATTGGGCATAAAAAAAACATAGAGTGGTCACAAATCTTTTTTTAAGGTTAGACAGTCTTTTTTTTAAGGGTCACAAATTTTATAATCAGGTATAGACCAAAATGATAAGGTTATTTAAAAATTTTCAAATAAGATATTTCCAAAAAAAAATTTTAATTCTTTCAAAAATTTTAGGGGGGGGGGGGGGTCTAGTCCCCCCTCGATCCTTTAATAGCGACGCCATTGGTTCAAGTTTCTTTAACATCTTCTACCTCAAGTGTTGCATGTGATGATATAATTTGTATGTTAGTAATGAAACTACTAACAAAAGCCAAAGGTGTAAGAATATTCTATCGGAGTTTGATCATTACACTAATAAGAGTGTCGTGTTTAGAACTAAAGGATTTGATGTTTTGGATTGGTGGAATAGCAATGACAGTAAGTAATCTTGTTGCAAAGGATATTTTGGCTATTCTTGTGACAATAATTGCCTTAAAGTCCACTTTTAGCACTAGCGGGAAATTATTGAGTCCACAATGTAACCATCTTCATCATGATACCTTAGAAACATTGATTTGTACGAAATTAGTTATAGAGTAAACTTAAAAGGGTTTTTTTTTTTTTTTTTTTAATGTTTCATAATTGTATCATTATATTATTTATTACATATTTAATATTGGCTGGGACATATTTTATGTAATTGGCTAATCCTTTGATAAAATGCACTTTACTTGTAATTGGATAGATCTAGGATGGGTTTAAGACTTCAAGAAACATGTTGTTCAAGTCAAGTGTTAAACCCATAAAGATCTGACCAAGAAACAAGTGAAGAAGATCTGTTCACTAAAGCTTGATAGAAGTCTTGACAGAATCCTTTCTATCGAGATTTAATGTTGAAGCTCGACATAAGCTATTTTTGTTGAGACTTACGAAATCAGAAATTCCAGATCTGATTCTCGGCCCATGCTTATATATTTGTATAGGATTTATTTTCTCATAACCTTAGACATATATAAGGATTATTTTAAAGGCCGTCAATGTAGAAAGTAACAGAGTTCATTATTCTCTCTAAAGAAGCTACTGCGTCTTTACGCTAAGGGTTTTATGACCAAGGAGTTTCCTGATCTTCATTGTCGATGAATTGAAGAACTTTGCAGCCAACAACCTCTTCAAGTTGCTGGAGTTAGTCACATACTGGGATCCGTGCATCATTGGTTAGTCACATACTGGGATTCGTGCATTAAACAGAAAGATTGCCGCTACAATACAAGTCCAATTGGGTATTGGGGTAAGGGTTCAACTGTAGGTTGGTATTTCGAGATAGGCCAAAGGGTTTGGTAAGATTCCTTATACTTGTAACCGCTTGTGATTGATAATAGTGGATTCTTAGGAGTTGTGACCTTAAAATCACCCATTCGTAAACAAATCACCTGTGTCAAATTTATTTTCCGCTACATTTAGATATTTTGGTGATTTGTTTGTGCTGCTACGCTATTGTATATAATTGAACCTAATTAATTAACTTGGGTAATTAATTAATTTGCAATGGGTCAATTCATTTTAACCCGACAAGTGGTATCAAAGCAGGCACACTCTGATTAGGTTTTAATCTTTGCTATGTGATCCATTGACCCCTGTTTGTCATGGATAGGGGAAAATTTCTTATTATACCTCATTTATTTGATGGCACTAACTATGCATACTGGAAAGTACACATGAGAGCTTTCTCACAGTCTTTAGATGGGAAGGTCTGGCAAGCTGTGGAAATTGGCTGGGTGAAGCCAAAGGAAGCGCAAGCTGATTAGGATAAGGCCTAGATCAAAATGGGAAACTTTAACAACAAAGCATTGAATGCCCTATTCAATGCGGTGACCAATGAGGAATTTAAGAAAATATCCTCAACTGAAACTGCAAAGGAAGCATGGACTATCCTCCAGACAATCTATGAAGGAACTAAGGCTATCAAGGATTCAAAGCTCCAATGGCTCACGACTAGCTTTGAAGAGATAAAGATGGAGGAGGATGAGACATTCGATAAGTTCTATGCCAAGCTGAAGGACATAGTGAACTCAACATTCAATCTTGGTGATCATATTCCCGAGCCCAAGATTGTGAGAAAGGTGCTCAAATCTCTCCCTGTGAGATTTCATGCCAAGATAACAGCGATTAAAGAATCAAAGGACATTGACACCATTCCTTTGACGGAGCTGATTGGTAACTTGCAAACCTATGAATTGGGTTTGACTAGACTTGGGAAAGGAACCAAAAGTAAGAATATGGCACTAAAGGCCAAAAGTAATGAGACTGATAAGTCTTCAAATGATAAAGATTCCAAGATGAAGTCCTACATCACTAGGTAATTCAAGAAGTTCAAAAAGAGTGCCAATGTGAAAGGTCTTGACACAGACCATAACCAATCCAGTTCTTCTTAATTCAAAAGTCAAGACAGAAGGAAGAAAGATGCTAAGGATGGCGGTCAATATACTATTCCCTTTGGACCAAAGTGCTTCGGATGTCAAGATTTTGGACACATGAAACAAGAATGTCCAACATATCTCAAGTCGATCGGGAAAAGCAAGGCTCTTGCTACTACCTTGAGTGATACCGAGCCTGAGACTGAGTCAAATAACAGTGATGACGAGGGAATCTTGAGCGCTTTCACTGCCACAGTGGATCCTACTGAGGGGATCGTAGAAGCAGTGGATAAAGAAGAGGACTTGGTGGAATCCAAGTTCAAGAAGATGGATGAACAAGATGACATCCATACAGTTTATGCAAAGTTATACAAGGTATCTAAAAAGCATGAGAAGTTGTATAGGCAGTTTACTAAGAAGCTTAGTGAAGTGGAGCTAGAACGAGGGGAGTTATCCATAAAGGTTGATGAAGCAAATCAAACCATTAGAGCATTGAGGTTCAAGAACAACTTCTTGCCTGAAAGAACCAAAAAGCTTGAAGCAGAATTGTTCCAAGTTCGAGCTCAGTTGGAGAGGACTTCCAATGCAAAGCTGGATGAAATGCTGAACCTCCAGAAATCAGCTTCTGACAAAACTAGCTTGGGGTATGAACTCTCTAATTCTTCTTATATTGCCTCCTCTAGTAATACTATTTTTGCCTCACTTGCTAATAATGAAAATCTTGAGAAAAATGAAACTAAAACTAAGATAGCTAGTGAGAACAATCTAGACAAAGGCAAATCTATTCTAGGAGCACCCCCTAAGATAGAGAAGAAAGAGACTAAACACCCTAAGAGCAATAAGGATAAAAATAAAAAGTCTCAACTAAAGAAGCCGCATTTCTGTCATCACTGTGAAGCTTCAGGACACACTCGTCCAAATTACTATAAGTGGTTAGCAACTCAACTAAGCAATAGTGTGTTATCATCTGGTGGTCAAGATCAGATTCCACCATCTTTGGGTCCTATTAGAGATCTTCTCAACGCCCTTATGTTCCTTTCGAACTTAAACGGTTTCAATTCTTCCCCTTCACCTCTGGAACAAAGGTTCAGCTCTAGGAAAGGATCTTCCTCCAAAACCAAAGTTTGGAAAGATAAAGGATCAAAGTGATTCAATCACTTTTTCTCTCTCTCCCTTTATGTTCTTGCATAACTTGTTTGTTTTGCTTTCTAGTTGTTTTTGAGTCAGTCTAGTCTTTATGCTTTGTGTGTTTTGTTTAACATGTTTTTGTTTGTTTGTTTTCGATTTTATTTTATTTTGTTTTATATAAAAATAAAAATAAAAATTGAAAAATCTAAAGAATAAAAAACAGTGTGTGTATGTGTATATTGGTACTTGTGTACCCTGGATGGCCATTGAAACAAAGTTTTCTAAACTTTGTATCTCTTGTAACTTAGATGAGCATCTCTATGCACAACTAAGCAAGTGAGCTTTGTAGCTTGTGTTTGTGATGAGTACGATCAAGTGATTTTTCACTCGTTATACTCTAATCACTCTTTTTGACAAGAAGGACTAGAAAATCTTAAGAGAAATGCATAAATAACCATCTCACCACTAAAACCCGTCAATCATGTATAACATCTGTTTTTGGCTTACATAATTGGGTATTTCTTTTCTCTCTATATATGCCCATGCATGGAATGTTCAAAAAGAAAAATATACAAAGTACATGAAAAACAAAAAGATCAAAATGCTTTTAATAATGGTTGTAAGTGTGTTTCTAGGAGATGTGAGAGTTATATGATGTACCTCAAAGATGATAATCCTCATCAAACGGTTATGATTGTGTGTGAAGTGTATTAGATCATCTCATATCTTGAATCTTCATAATATAAGAAACGTGTGCACTCTTGCTATGTTGTCACACGCAACACGCGTACTCTTTGCTACTTTTGATACATGTGCAGGTACAACGTGTTTTGGCCATCACAAGGAATACATCTGTTAATATATACTCACTAAACTCTCTTAACTCGTTTTTGAAATATAAAATTAATTAGACTTGTTTAGTGTGTGTGTGTGTGTGTGCGCGCGCACTTTGGATCTATGGATGCTTTTTTTTTTTTTTTGAGAGAGAGAGAGAGAGAGAGAGATGTTTGGATTGCTTAACATGTTGAGTGGATCTTTGTTTGAGTAGCTTGCTTGTTGCATTCATCTTCATGTGTTTTTCCACCCTTGAAAAACTCATTTTCTTCAAGCTCGATAGCTTCTCAATAGATACCTTGACACATCCATTTCTATCGAGCCTCTTTGCTTTGCTCTCGATAAATTCTTGACAGTAGGCCAATCCATTGAGTTTTTCTTCTGACCTCTCTGTCTACTCGACAGATCCTTGACACATTCTCAATCCATCGAGATTTTTGGGTTTCTTTTCGATAGCACCTCAACAGCTTCTCGATCCATCGAGATGTTTTCCTTAAGCTTCTGTCTCCTCGATACCTTCTCGACAAATATTTCAATCCATCAAGCTCATGTTTTTGCCATCAACAGCACTTCGTCAACACCTCGACAGATTCTCTTCTGTCGAGATTTAGTGCTCGACAGATCCTCGATCCATCGATATGCGTTTTTCTATATATAGCTAAGGCGCAATCCGATTTTCATTTTCTCACTTCTCTCTCGATAGAAAACTCTTTCTCTCGACCCAAAACTCTTTCTCACTCTCAAATCTCCTCACCCATGTGTTCTTCGGCCTAGATCAAGCTCCAAACACTTGGTAAGTGTTCTCATCTTCTCTCTTTTCATGCATTCATGCATTTTAGACCTAGGTTTTGGGGTTTTTCAAATTTTTTGGGGTTTTTGAGTTTTTCATGAAATTTTTGGGTGGGCTTTGAGAAATTGTTGTTATATGTTCATGCATTATAACAATGTTTCATGCATTTTAGAATTGTGTGCTTGATTAAACTTGTGAGTGTTGTTAGGTTTGGATTGGGTTTTACCCATGATGCTTTTAATTTTTGCACGTCACATGTTCATGCATTTTTCATGCAGAAGTTCTTTCTTTTCTTTCTTATTCTGAATTTGTGTTATGTTTCTCTCTCTCTCTCTCTCTCTCTCTCTCTCTCTCTCTCTCTCTCTCTCTCTCTCTCTCTCGGATAGACTGCTTTATGGCACCCAAACAGTGAAAATCCACTCCTGCTCGGAACCCTCTTCAAGGTTCCAAGTCATCCTGACTACCCTGACTGTGATCGTCTTCGGACTGTGTCCAGAGACTAGCTTATCTATCACTTTTGTGAGACTCCTTCTATATGGGGTGGTAAGTTAAACACTTCATGCTCGAGATTCCTTAACATGGTGATGACTTTCACTCTCACACCATTGTCTCACTATAACTCCATCACTGAGCCTCATGCTCATTTCTTCTTTCCTTGATGGAGGATCTTTCCATTGACTTTCCCTCTCAATTCATCACATCAATTATAGATTTGTATTAGGATACTGCTACTCGTGATAATCTTATCTTTCCTTCGGCTATCATGCAGATCCTTCAACACTTTCACATTCCCATTCCTTTCTCTCTCCTTTTTTCACTATTATGGGTGCCATCAGCACTAGCTCTATCTGGCGGAGTGAGGCCCAGCTTCGACCGAAGCGGCCACGAGTGGAGACGATCAACCGTGTAGCTTCTACTGTTCCACCCTCTTCCTCGGCTCCTTCTACCTCTACAGCTGGTGCTGTGACCCTCGAGGCAATCATGGTGCAGCTTTAGTAGATGGAGGCTAACTTTGGTTGTCGTCTTGACTATCTCACAGATGAGATATGTCAGATGAACACCCGAGTTGGTCGCATTGCCCGCAAATAGGCTTGCATGGCTGGCTTTGCTCCTTCACCCTCTCCAGAGCGTCCTGTGGCCTCTCCTTCTGTAGATGATAAGGATGATGTTAGCTCTCCCGTTGATGACGAGATGACGACTTCTTAGTGACTTACCCTTTGTCATTCATGACAAAAAGGAGAAGTAGTTTTGGTTTGAGAGTAATCTTGTACTTAGGGGGAGAGTTAGTATAGGTTTTTTTGTTGATATTGGGAGTGTGTATGGTTTTGAGAGTTATAGTGAGGTTTACATGTATTTTTCTCTTTCTTTTTACATTAGCCTCTTGTATACCAGTCGTGTGGCCATTTTATTTACATATATTGTACTTTATTTTCATATATATGATGATGATGTATGTTTTTCTTCACCTACCTTTACATGTGTTTTTTCCTTTCTATCTTTATTCACATGTTTCTTTAGGTACACAATCTTTATTTCTGTTTCACATATGATGCCTTGATGAGTTTTGTTTAAGTTTTTTAGAAAGACAGGTTATAAAAGTCTATCATGCCATGAACTCTCTTCTTGCAAAGTTTTTCAAGAGTTTGTAGTAGGGATAGATTTATTATGTAATACAACAAGTGGTTATGAGTTTAGTGATTTAAGACTTCTCTCATGATTATTTGTTTTGTTGTGGTTTTGTCACGGATTGCCAAATGGGGAGATTGTTAGGGACATATTTTATGTAATTGGCTAATACTTTGACAAAATGCACTTTACTTATAATTGAGTAGATCTAGGATGGGTTTAAGACTTCAAGAAACAATTTGTTCAAGTCAAGTGTTAAAGCCATAAAGATATGACCAAGAAACAAGTGAAGAAGAACTGTTCACTAAAGCTCGACAGAAGTCTCGATAGAATCTTTTCTATCGAGATTTAATGTTGAAGCTCAACAGAAGCTCGACACAAGCTGTTTCTGCCGAGACTTACGAAATCAGAAATTCCAAATCTGATTCTCGGCCCATGCTTGTATATTTGTATAGAGTTTATTTTCTCACTACCCTAGACATATATAAGGATTATTTTAAAGGCTGTCGCGCATGCAGAAAGTGAAAGAGTTCATTATTCTCTCTGAAGAAGTTATCTTTAGCTTCATTTTTAATATGTACGCATCTTTAGGCTAGGACCTATATCCGCTTGTATTTAGAATATAAAAGTCATTGCTACATGTATCTTTGAAGTGTTTGATATAAATGTCTAAGCTTAAATGTTTAATATTTGACAGGTTCACTGTGCACCAAGACATTGGCGACTCCAGGAATTTTTCCTAGGGTGTTCCTTAAGAAGCATAATTTTTCCCCGTGGCGGCTTCAAGAATTTTTCCCAAATGTATTGTTGTTTAGTTGTTTCATTAATTTGTTTATTTTTTATAAACTATAATAGGGAAATGCTAACGAGTGCCTTTAGGGTACTGGTTAATAATCCATTTAAAGAAAGTTTTTATAGGAAATGAAAAAAAAGTAATTAATATTTTGACAGCTTTTTTCATTTCCCATAAAAATGGTATCAAAACTTTCCTAAAATGGATTATTAATGAGTGCCCTAAGGGCACTCGTTAGCATGACCCTTTGTTATATTGTTGTTTCATTAATTATAAAATTATTAATTGTTGTTTAGCCTAACATAATTTAATTTATTTGTCTTTTATAATGTATTGGTTAAGTAAATTATTAATAATTTTTTATTAGTTACTTTTCCCAATTAATTATTGGTTAATTAATATCCCAAACAAACAAAATTAATTAGTTCAACTAATTACTATTGTTGTTTGATACTTGGAATATCACACTATTACTTAACAAAAAAAAGTCAATAAATTGTGCAGCACAAAAATATATAGGCCGTATAGCTTAAGTCCAAGTTTAAAAAAGAGTGATTTATTACATATTTTATGAGCATTAGTTGAACTAATCAACTAACACACAGCACACAACCATATTTATTAATTATTAATTGCATACTTGCACTAGCATAGCACACATCACACGCTTTTTGTTGTTTATACATGCACTTGATTAACCAAAATAAAATAAAATAAAATAAACAACACCAAAACCAGATAAAGCCAAAAACAGGGTAAATATTAATGAAGAGAGACTGTGAGATGAAGAGATAGAGAGACTGAGAGATTGAGATGAAGAAAGAGAGACTGAGACTGAGAGAGAGACTGAGAGACTGAGATGAAGAGAGAGAGACTAAGACAAAGAGAGACTGAGACAGATGAAATACCTTGTGGTTGACGGAGCAGGGAGACCTGAGGCTGAGGGGCGGCGTCGTCTGGACTCGGGCAGCACGTTGAGGCGAGGAAGACCGATCCGATCTCCAATCCGATGTGTTCTGCTGTTCTGGAGCTCGAGTTTGAGGCTCGATCTGGCGATCTCCTTCTACGATCTAGCGATCCGTTGGTTCTGGCATTCTGGAGCTCAGTATATTGGGTTTATGGGTTAGGTTTTTTTCTTTAGACTTTAGGTTAGGTTTCTTTCTTTCTTTCAAGCGCCATCCGTTGTGTTTCTGATTTTAGTAATATTGGGTTTTGGTTTGTTTGAATTTTTTTTTTTTTTTTTTTTTTTTTTTTTGGAGAATCCATGGGTTTGCTACTGTAATCTGTTGGGTTTGCTACCTTGTTTTTTTCTTTAGATTGAGTTTGCTTTACCGATTGATGTTGGGCATTTTTTTCTTGGTGGGCTTCCTCTTTGTTACAATTTTTTTTTTTTTTTTCAGATTTTAGTTCAAATTTTTTTTGGGCTTTTTTTTTTTTTTTTCTTGAAAGTAGAACAAATAAATTTTTATTTATTTATTTGAGGGTGTTCCTAATTTTGATTGGGGTGTTCCTAATTTTTTTTAAAAGGTAAACAAATAAAAAAATTTAATTATTATATATAAATTTTTTTTTTTTCAGTTCAGGGTATTCCCAGGAAGACCCTGAGACCAACGTGGCATCGCCACTGCACCAAGAAGCCTTTTTGGGTAGAGGATTTCCTAGAAAACGAAAATAGTGGGCCATACACTTACCAGGAGAAGAAAAAAAATCCAAACAATCATTCACTCAAGACATTTAGTAGTAGTTTCACTGATATGTCGGAGTGAGTAGCATGAACCACCAATCTCTTTTTATTTGCTTTTTAGAACCCAAATTATTTGCTTTTGGATTTTTTTTTTTTTTTTTTGAATGAATGGTAGATGTTTTTCCTTCATTTTATTTTGGTCCTTCTGTTGTAGTATATCAATCACTGGAATTGCGTAGTTCTTAGTTCTTACCTTGTTGGTATCATTCGGTTGTTCTTAATATTGTTCTGTTTGTTGAAATCTTTGGTCATTTTTGGAACTTTTTGGATTCTAGACTTTCTAGGTCTTAGATTTTCTTAAATACATGGAAAATTCTACAATTAGCTATATGCATGGTTGATGGTTCTATTTAAAATGACGCTGAATTCTACATTGTGTTCATAATAGTATGGCTCGACTTCTAAACTTTTGAGTATCTTTAGGCGTAATAAATTGACTAAATTAAAATTAAGGTGGTTTATTTATTAAGGTCTTTTATTAGTACTATATAATTTTCCATTTGTTTGGCCTATCAAACAAGACTTTGAATCCATTAAAAAAAACTGAGAAGAATTGGTTTTTAGTTTGAAAAAGTTTTGATGGAAAATCAATTTTTTAACCAAAAAAAAAATTTAAATTTAAAAAATAAAAAATAAATAAATAAATAAATAAATAAAGGGGTTTGGGTCAAGTCTGAATATCCGCGTGTCAGAAATGTGGGCAAGAATCGAGTAGAGGCACTAATTAGGTTCCGAGGTTTAGGTATCCACAAATAAAAATTTCAGGTCGGGTTCTAGTATATTCCCAATCCAAAACCGAGCCATAGCCAACCCTAAATTGGTGGCCAGCTGGTTTGGTCAAAAAGAGAAAGAAGATGGGTATTAATTGTGAGTGGCAGGTTCAATGGCTTAGTTATTGACAAGCTGAGGGTTTTACACCCTATCCGTATGGATTATGCACTCTTGGATTTTAGACTTTTAGTTATACAATGTTGACGTGCACAGAACACAATTGACAATAAGCAAAGTATGAAATAAGCAATACGCATTGAAACAACCTCTTGAACGCAACGTGATGAATCCAATTTATGATCGACGATATTCAGTGCTACACTAGCTACATCAATTAGCACCTGCTCAGGTGATCAAGATGCCCATTGCTTATTTATAACTTAACAAATATTTAGAGAATAACAAACATATGCAAACATAATACAAAGGCCCTTCATGACTCTACCTTATTAAGTCAATTTAGAGGAGGAAAATCACAACCTATGCGGTATAAGAGTATCATAGGATCTTGGTGAAGGAGCTACAGCCATTGGTTGATTATCAGAGGCATCAAGTGAACCTGAATGATGCTGGTCAGTAAGACATGGAACTTTCTTCAAGGACAGCGGATGGGGGCAAGCGTGGTACTTGTTCTCGGAGAAAAATGCAGCACATTCTTCCTTTGATCTCTGATTAGAAAGGTCTGAAATGCAATTCATCCTTACATCAAGTATCTTTTTGTCGATCAATTCCCTGCATATAGGACCAACCTGAGTGAAGTAGTTGTATGATAAGGAGAAGTTTGACAATTTAGGCAGCTTGCAAACAGCTTCAGGAACCTCCCCATAGAACTGGTTTCGAGCCAAGACAAGCAGCTCTATTTTGGACAAACACTGAAATGAGAGTGGTATTGGACCCGATAGATAGTTGAAGCTCACATCGAAAACTGTGGCCTTTTTCAGTAACCCAATTTCATATGGCAAGCACCCATCGAGTCTGTTGCCTAAGAAGAGCACCTCAACCAGAGTGTCTTTAGCATTGCCAATGCTTTGTGGGATTGGCCCATTGAACAAGTTGTTGGCGACAGTGAGATAAAGGGCTGGCGTGTTGCCAAGATTACTAGGAAGATAATCGTAAAAATTGTTGTTGTTGATGAACAGTACGTCCACGTCTAAGTTGAACACTTGAGGTGGAACCTTGTCATGAAAATTGTTAAACCGGAGGTCCAAGAATGTTAACTGTTTGGCTGCAAGAACTTGGTATGGGAAAGAGCCGTTTAAGCCGTTGTTACTAAGGTCCAGCTCGTAGAAGTATTGAAGCTTTAATATCTTTACTGGGATGCTACCAGTGAAATTGTTGGAGTTTGCGTGGAAGAATGTTATGTCTGTTAACTCTTCAAGGAAATCATCGAGTGGAAATTGATTTTTGTCACCATGAAGCCCACACCCATTGAAGTCTATTCCAACAACTGCTTTTTTCTTTTCGTTTGGATAGATGGCACAGGCGATGCCCTTGTAAAGGCATATTTTTTGTCCCCTGCCATTCCAATTTTTTATACAGCCTTTTGGGTCTCTGGTTCTATTTTTGAAGCGTTGAAGTACAGGGTAGACCGCATTTAATCGAGAGTCAAGGTCAATTGGAGGTGGTGGAGGTGGGGGTGGTGGTGGAGATGGAGGCGGTGGAGGTGATGGGGGCGGTGGTGAAGGAGGAGGTGGTGGTGGTGATGGCGGTGGTGGTGGCGGTGGAGAAGGTGGTGGTGGTGATGGCGGTGGCGGTGGTGATGGCGGTGGCGGTGGCGGTGGAGAAGGTGGTGGAGGAGGGCAAATGGGTTCAGGAGGAGGAGGAGGACATTCAGGAATAGGAAAAGTATTATAGCCACCACCTCCACCACATATGATAATTTCCCATGTATCCCTATTGGACTCAACAACCTCATTACCAAAAGCCACTTCATTGTACAGGCACAAAAATAGCAAGAAATTTGATAGCAAAAAGGAAGCAGAGAATGTGATGGTGCCCATTTCTAATGTCAGTACACAGTAACACACTGTGAGATTGGAAAGAGCTAAGGAAAGTTAGTAATATATAGACTTAACTCTAAGTGTGCTCCATGAGGTAATATAAGGTGTTTTGGATGCATGCATCTTTACCCTCTATACTTTACCCTCTATACGCAGAAGAAAAGTCAGAGAGACTCTTACAATCACGAGTATACAGATAATGAGATTAGGAGACAATATTGCTATAAAAGTTTGTCTCGGACTGAGAAAGAAAGTGAGAGGCTGTTGCACCTCATTTCCTAGAGAGTGACATTTTTCTCACTAGCCTGATTGTCACTCACTAACTCCTTGCATTATATTTTATGATAAATATAACTTTTAGTACGTCCTGATGAAAAGGTATGATATTTGGCATGAAACACAACTTGCTCACATGTATTGTACTTCAAAATTTCCACAAGGACTAAAAGATATCTAACTAAAAGAAATAACATAAGATACTCATTTAATACCAACACAATTGGCGGCCTAATGACTAGGGTCTTGGGCCAACAAGACTCTATTATGTGGAGTGTCTTAGGTTTAAGTCTTCCCTCTCTCCGTTAGCAATGTGTTGATGCTTCTTATATTTCATTAAAAAGAGGTCTTAGCCCAAGAATGATTAGCGTTTACTATAATTAAACCCAAATAGGAAAGCTATACTAATACTTATTTTCTAACCATTTTTTGTTTAGAGCCGAAGGTCAGAGCCGCTGCATGTAGCCAGCAACAGAACTATCCCCCTAACTCCAAGTCCTAGGCTCCCAACTTCCTCCTTATATTAAGACTAAGGACAACGATATTGAGTGAAGTTATAGTCTTAGGTTACAACTAAATTTGTAGCCAAACTTTGTCTTAAGACTAAATTCTTGTTTGAAAAAATGTAAGTAAAAAGGGTAGTACCCATTGTTAGAATAATAGTTAAATGATTATGTTCATCATTTCTCAACACTATAACCTCTTAGTTCAATTGGTAATTTATCACCTCTAATAACATCAATTATTTTGAAACATAAATCTTGGTTAAAATCTTGGTTAACATGAATCTTGTTATAATAACAAAGTGCCATAGGTTATTGATGGCAGGATATTGCTAGATTGGGAATGGACTATGCACCTTTGTCATGTCTTCCGTGAAACAAAGGGACCACAAACATTTTGAAAAAGATGGGTACCCAACATAATTAGCCTTCGCTCTACTTCACCCACCATAATTAGCCTCACCGCCTCCTTTATTTCGTCCTTCTTGATATCATCTACCATCACTTTAATCCATTGATGTGCACCAACACCAACCCCAATTTTCAATACTTCAGTCACTAACTTCTCATTGTAAAACTGCTCAGCAACCATAGGCCATGTGACCATGGGCAATCCTGCAGTCAATCCTTCCAAAATTGAGTTCCAACCACAGTGAGTCACAAATCCTCCAACTGCTTCATGATCAAGGATCAACACTTGGGGAGTCCAACCTCTTATAATTAGTCCCTTACCCTCAGTTCTTTTCTCAAATCCTTTAGGTTATAACCAACCTTCCTCTACTTTTTCATTTTTACCTTTCCTCACAACCCAAATGAATTGTTGTCCAGAAGCCTCAAGACCTATTGCAATCTCCATGAGCTGAGAATCACTAAGTTTTGCTATAGTCCCAAAACAAATATAAACAACCGAATTAGATTTCTTTGTACCAAGCCACTTCAAACATTCATGTTCATCAATGGAGGCCTCCTTTCCCCTATGAGCTTTATCTTCAGCGTCTTTGTTGCATAGTGACACTGGACCTATATGCCATGCTTTTCTTCCCAAAACCTTTCAATAATGATCTGCATAAACCGGTTCGAGCTCATAGAAGCTGTTAACAACAACCCCATAGCTCCTTAACTCTGTTTCAGCAGCCTCTTTCAACAACTTGGTAAAGTCCGTTTCAACTTCTTGCTGAGTGAAGTCTGTAAGTTGAGCCCTTGTCAACTTTATCTCCCCTGGAAAATTAGGAATGACAAGGTTTCAGAATGAAATGGAGCTTTCTTGTGAGGTTCATATAGTCTCATAGCATCGTTTGCAGCCAGAGAAAAAAAACAGGTCCCATGGAAAACAAGCCTAGGAATACCAAACTTAGCAGCAACATCAGTTGCCCATGGAAAGAACATGTCGGCCACAAGGCAACTAGGTTGGTAATCTTTAAGTAGTTGCTCGAGTGGTTGTTGAAGCATCTTAGTGGCTACGAAGAAAGCGGGAAACATGTCAGGGGAACTCACTGAGTCAACGTTCTCACATCCTTCTGGCAAGCCAGCCTCCACAGTTACTTGATGATTTGAATGTCAATATTGATGCCAAGCGTTCTGGTTCTTTCGATTGTTTAGGAGACTATTGGATGGAGTAGTAACGATGGTTGCCTTCACACCTCGCGCTGCGAATAGCTTGGCCATGTCTATGGTGGGTATCATGTGGCCTTGAGCCATGAAAGGGAAAAAGAATATGTGAAGTTGAACACTTTCGCTACTCATGGCGATGATAATGAGAACAGAGTTCACAAGGACTAGGGAAAGATAACTAGAATGAAAATTTTGGTTTCTTCTGTTTGGTGCTGAATGCAAAGCAATGGTGCATAATCCTATTTGTCCTTCGTTGACCAGAAGCTACAGGATGGTATTCGAAGCAATATATACTGCTTGGGACTGTGATGCTCACGTGCAATTGTTCCTATCCAAATCTATTAGCATACAATATAATTTCAACATTATTTTTTGGCAAAAATGCAAAACTGACCCTCTAACTTTTAGTTTTTGTCATTTCAGTTCTCTAACTTTGAGTTTTGTCATTTTAGTCCTCTAAGTTTCAATTTTTGTCAATATATTATTCTGTTAGGTCTCAGATATTACTACCGTTAAGTTTGGCCCTTTTTTAAAAAAATAATTTTTGTAATTAAAAGAAAATAAAAAAAAGCTGAAAAAAAAAAAGAACGAAAGAAAACATGGAAGGTCCCCCTTCAGTCTTCATCCTCAGCCAGATAAACGTTCATTTTTCTCAAGATTATCAAATCTGATAGTCATCCTCAGCGAAAGGCTCCACGTCAGCGTTCTGGAGCCTTCCGCTCTCAATCACACTCATCGGACTCTCAATCAGATTTGGCACTGCCGCCACGTCATCCCAGGGGATCTGATCGTGATCGTGATCGCTTCCTTCGTTCATTCCTCCTCCAACTCCTCCGATTCTCAACCTTCGAAATGCAGCGTCGAGAGCAGAAAACAACGCAGCAGTGGTGAAGTCGTTGGAGGTGGCGGAGGAACGGAGCAAAGCGTGGATGAGGAGGCTGAGTTGCTTGTTGAGCTCGCGGTTGATGACTTGGAGGAGGCTGTTCTCCTGGCGAAGAGCCTCCACTTATCCAGTTGCCTTGCGGAGGCGAGTGAGGTACAGCGAATTCTGGTTCACGATCTCCTTGTGCTCCTATACGGTCCAAGAGTGGTACAGGCGGTTGGAGTTGGAGTTGGAGTTGGAGACCGAGTTCGAATTCTTATAGAAAAAAAGCTTACCCAATAGAAGCAACGAAGAAGAACAGAGACTTTCTCTTCTGGTTTTAGAGAGAGAGCTCCATGTTTGGTGGTTGTCTGCTTTAAAGCATAATGCATATATGATGGTGGATTTGAGAGAGAGAGAGAGACTGATCTAGAGAGAGAGAGAGAGAGATTTTTACGTTTTCCGGTTTTGATTTCAAGGGAAGATGAACAACATCGTTCCCCTTACATTTTTTTTTTTTTTTTTACAGTTTTTTTTTTTTTCATTTTCTTTTAATTACGAAAATTATTAAAAAGAAAAAGGGCCAAACTTAACGAGAGGAGTAACTGATACCTAACGGAATACTATATTGACAAAACTTGAAACTTAGAGGACTGAAATGACAAAACTCAAAGTTAAAGGACTAAAATGACAAAAGCTAAAAGTTAGAAGGTCAGTTTTGCATTTTTGCCTTATTTTTTTAAATGATAAATTTTTTAATTAAAAACATTTATGTGTCAATAATTGATATTGTCTTTTGATAAATATTATTTCTAAAGGTAATGTTAACAAATGTCTTTAAAGCAATTGTTAATAAATTATAATATAAAAGTTTTGACATTATTTTCATTGGAAATATAAAAAAGTTGTCAACAACATTTTTTGTTAATTTTATCATTTTCTCAATAAAATGTTTTTAAAAATACAACCTAAACCAATGCACTTAGGGCATTGGTTAACATTTCTCTATTTCTAAAACATTAAAAAGTTTTTTTGAGTAGAAAAAAGATTAAAAAGTTCAAACATCTTTATTTTTATATATTAAGAGGATCCAAAAAGCTAGTTATGACTTCAAAAAATGTCAAAAATACCTCTAATATAATTAGATAATTCTTTTTCTTAAAAAATAAAAAATTGGGTTAAAATTGTAATTCAACAAAATTCTAAAACAAAAAACAAAAAAACTACTAGGAAATTTTTTCCTAAAAATTAGCACACTCTCTAATTAAATATAACTCACGCACGTTTGATACATTTTTTCCTAAAAACTAGCACACACTAAATCCAGCAATTTACTCCATTTCAAAACCTAAATTTTAGTTTCTTAAAAATTTCTTCTTGTGTAACCTGACTAATAATAAATAAATTCAAATTGAAAAATTACATTAAACTCAAAATAAATAAATAAAAAGAGTCTTATCGCACATGTGGAGCACATGTAATGAGACTAGTTTGTTAATAAGAAAAACAAAAAATTAAATCTAGAATGATATAACAATCTATATTTATATCATATCATATCATATACTTATTTTATAATAAAATTTGGGCTTAGCAGCCGTGATTGTGGCAAATGGCTACTCTCACTAATTAGTAATTTAATTATATATTTTTTGTTATGATATATCTCCTCAACTAAGGTATAATATTTAACAACTATTTAATTTAGGTAAAAATTTATCATTTAAATTTCAATAAATTTAAATCATAGACCAATCAGTTTTTGTTGTAGGTGGAGATTGAATCCTAGATCTCTTATTCAACCATCAAAGACTTTACCAGTTAAGCTAACTGGAACTCACTAAAAAAAATTCTAAACTTAAATCCCACACAACAACTCACATTTTCTTTCTTAAAATAAAATAAAAAAGCCATGTTTTGACTAAGGGATAAGATTTAAAAATAATTTAAAACTAATTCAAATTCTATTCAAACTAAAAGTTTATTATCAAAATTTTCTAAACTTAGATCCCACACAACTCACACTTTTTGTTTTTTTTGTTTTTTTTTTTTTTCCTCGAATTGCATGATTGAACAATAATTTAAAACAAATTTAAATTTTATTCAAACTAAAAGTCTATTATCAAAATTTTCTAAACTTAAATCCCACACAACCCATGCTTTTGTTTTTGTTTTTGTTTTTTCCTCAAGCTACATGATTTAACAATAATTTAAAACAAATTTGAATCCTATGAGCATACAAAACATATGCAGCGAAAAATTAACAGATCTACTTCATTCGCAATTAATAACATGTACTATGTAAATTTCAGAATATAAGAACAAGAGAGTATACCTTGGTGTGGTGAATTTCAAAACAAAGATTAGAAGTACTTGGGAACACTTTTAATCTTCACTCCAATTCCACTAATGCCCAAGAAGTGTGGTCTCTCAATCAGTAATATGAATTTGTTCAAGAGAGAATTCAAGAGTGTCTAACACTCACATACAAACCATTTCATGTGTCTTGTCTTACAAAAATTCTGTATGTTTCTCTCCTTATAACTGATTATCTAATTGGACTAGCCTTTTGGGCCTTTCCAATTGGGCTCTGGTATGTGGCTTGAAATTGGACCAAAAGGAAACAAATAAGACACTAGCTCCAATGGGTCTTGGGCTTTTCTGGCAACTCTTGACAAGTCCAAAAGTACCATTAATTATATTTAATACCACTATATAAATATAATTGCACTCTAGGCCTTATTAATAAATTATATTCCAAGACTTTATTGTACATGCAACCCCTTCATAAAATATTCGTAATAATACAAAGTCATGAATATAGACTACCACTTTGTAAATTATTACAACTTGATCCTTGAGTACCCGGTTTAATCCTTTAAGTTATTCATTATATATTTATGAAATCCAATTCCATAAATATATACTTTAGTAACTATTTACTAAAATAGTTAGGCCTAACATTCTGAATAACAAAACCATTAAACTTATCTCAATGGAATATTTTGTATCTCCGTTAAGATACTATGAATTTCATCTTGAAAATATATGTTCCATCAACACTAAATATGGCTGTCCAGCATACTAAGGTTTTGACCGTAACTTTGGATCTCACTCCTGATATATCAAAGCAACCCACATTTCATGATCAGGTCCATTATTCTCTCAGGATTAAGAGTTCATGTAAATAAAAGTTGTGAGATTTGTTATTCATTTAACAGTCGTTAGGAGAATAATAAATCTCATAACAATCTAGTTCAATATGTTTTAACTCTTAAAACATATCAACATAGCAACTAGAAGTCTCCACTTCTATGATCAAGATAAATTATCTTAGTTGATATGTTATAGTCTTCGCAGATGAAATGTCCAATTTCATCACCAACTACGAACTAAAATTCTGAGTTTACAAAGAACTTGTAATTTATATCTTCTGTGACTTTTCACATAAATCACATACTATGCATTTCATGGACTATATGATAATGTCCAAATATTCATGTTACCATCATTTTAGATAATAATAAAGTAACTTTATTAATCACAACATTAAGTCATACATAATGTCATACATAATAACGTACATAGCATCATACAATAGAATTTAAGGGCACTAATCCTAATATTCTATTCAAACTAGAAGTCTATTATAAAAAAATTCTAAACTTAAATCCCACACATGACACAACCCACATTTTTTTTTTCTTTTTTTCCTCAAGTTGCATCTTATTAAATTAATATTTTATTCGTATAAGTTACAAAGCTCTTGACTAATAAATTCATCTTACTTATTATTCTTTATTTCTGAATTTGCATGCAAGATATTATGTCAAAGGAAGTTCTTGGTTCTTTTATGTAAGTTTTTATTTATTTTTTTATATTTTCAAATTTTGAACTCTTTTGTGTATGTTTTTGTTAGGTTCTAAGACTTTAGGAACTAATGTATTAAAACTTCAATTTGTATTATGTTGGTAAACCATGATCAAAACATAGAGTCTAGGTTTAGACTTGCTCAAAGTATGTTTCTTTGTAAAATTAGAATCGAGTGATTGCAGAATTTATTGGACTAAATCTGCAAGGCTCAATCAATCGAAAATTACAGTCGATCGATCAAACCACGTGCAGATTTATTTTTCTGCAGAGTTCTAGTTCAACCCAAACTTTACTTAAACGTCTTGGGTTTCAAGTAAAGCACTCTTATATATAAGGGAAACCCTAAAACGTTTTTATAAGTTTTTAGAGAGATTAGAGTGCCTCTTGTGCCTCTTTTGGATTTAGGGTTTTGTACTCAAAGGCTCTCTAAAGGTTGCTCTATTTTGCTGTGTGTGCGAATCTCCTGTGAGATCTGAGAGGTGGTTGCCTTCACACATGCTTAGGATTATCAAGAAGGAGATTTCATTGAGAGCTTGATGATCATTCAGTTGCTGCACAAAAGAGTTTAAAGATACACAAGCGAGAGTACTTGTACCTACTAGAGAATCCAAGAAAGAAGGAGTCCATGGTCTCGGAGCTTGCACGTGGTCGTGTCAGTAAGTTTTCTACTGGTGGGTAGCAATAGGATGTTACTGGTCTAAGTCGCTATTGTAAAACTTCGATTCTTTCATAGTGGATTCAGGTTTACTTTGAGGATAGCTAGGTTAAATCCTCCTTAGGTTTTTTTACAGATTTGGTTTTCTTGAGTCATCATATCTTTATGTTATTTATATTCCGCACTTTACATTGATATGATTATATGATTGTGTTAACCTAGATTTAAATTTGGACTAAGTAATAACTTCGCTCATTAACTAGGTTAATCCGGTTGTGTTGTAAAGCGTCTAAAAACAAACAAGTGGTATCAGAGCAGGTAGCTCTCTTGTTGTAGATCTTTTGATCTCTAAACTGATCCTTGACCCCTGTTGTCATGGATTCTTGGAAAATCTTTTTGATTATATGTCAACTTGCCTACTTGTTGTTTTTGTCTCTTGTTGCTTTTGCTAAATCTTTCCTTGAGCATCTTGGTCTAATCACATGTGATGATAATTATTTGTGTTATACTGCTTTAACCGCCTTAAAGGCACGTGATTCTTGTCTTTGGTATTTGGATAATGGTTGTTCTAGGCATATGACAGGAAACAAAGGTTTATTCAAGACACTCTTTGAAGGAAAGATTGGGAGAGTCACTTTTGGAGATGGAAGCAAATTTGTGATCAAAGGCATTGGAACTGTGGACATTCCAGGGTTGCCAGTCTTTGAAGATGTTTGGTATGTTGATGGATTGAAGGCCAACTTACTCAGTATTAGTCAGATTTATGACAATGGGCTAAATGTTCTCTTCACTAATTATGAATGTGAGATACTTGATAGAGGAGGTGACTGTATGTGTGTTGGTGTAAGGACAGCTAACAACTGTTATGGCATAACACCAAGTATAAACAACACGTGTTTTAGTGCAAAGATTGATCAAGTTGATTTGTGGCATCAATGGTTGGGGCATGCAAGTCATAAACAATTAGAGAAGATTTCCAAATGTGATGCAGTTATTGGTTTACCTAAGTTTGAGAAGATAGATAAGTGCATCTGTGGACCATGTCAGATAGGTAAACAAGTGAAATCCAAACATCTGTCTGTAGCTAGTGTTCAAACTTCAAGACCTCTAGAGTTATTGCACATTGATTTTATGGGTCCTGCCAGAATTCAGAGTTTAGGTGGAAAGAAGTATATTCTAGTTGTTGTAGATGACTTTACTAGATATACTTGGGTTGTGCTTTTGAAAGATAAAGCTGAGGCTCTTGAAAAGATGATATATCTATGCAAGAAATTACAAGTTGAGAAAGATACTGTGATAGCCAGAATTAGAAGTGATCATGGAAGAGAATTTAAGAATACCAAGCTGGCTACCTTCTGCAATGATCAAGGCACACATCAAGAGTTCTCTTCGCCCAAGACACCTCAACATAATGGAATAGTGAAACAGAAGAATAGGGTTGTTCAGGACATGGCATGTCTCATGCTACACAATAAAAAATTGCCTTAATCTTTCTAGGGAGAAGCAGTTAACACTGCTTGCCACACACTCAACCGGGTATATTTCAGACCTGATTCCAAGAAAACTCCTTATGAACTCTGGAGAGGAAAGAAACCTATTGCAAATATTTCAGAATATTTGGTAGTGGCTGTTACATTCTACGTGATAGAGAGAACCTAGAAAAGTTTGATGCAAAGAGTTACAAGGGATATTTTCTGGGATACTCTTCTTCTAGTAGAGCATATAGAGTGTATAATCTAAGAACCAAAACAGTCATGGAATCCTTAAATGTTGTGATCAATAATGAAGTAGGTGCAGAAACACATTCAGAAAACACTGCTCCGGTTCAAGATAAGTCTATGGAGGTTGATGACTCACTTCCTGTTGATTATGTGGGGAAGCACAGTGATGAAGAGTTGATGGTGTTGAATGACACAGTGTTTGTGCCATCAAGTTCAAAACCATCCACACCGATTCATAAGACTCAACAAGCACAACATGAGTTTAGTCCTTCATTAGAACAAAAAGGTACCTTGACATCTCTAGTTAAAGATCCATCCTCTAGAGTAAGGCTAAATCATCCTACCACAAACATATTGGGAAGTCTGAATGATAACATGAGATTAAGATCTAAAGCCTTAAGTGTAATTACTCACTCATGCCATCTGTCCCAATTTGAACAGAAGAAGGTAAATGAAACACTTCAAGATGCTGATTGGGTTAATTCTATGCATGAAGAACTTCATCAATTTGTTCGGAATGATGTGTGGGAATTAGTTCCTAGACCAAAGGGAGTAAGTGTGATTGGAACTAAATGGATCTTTAAGAACAAGTCAAATGAACATGGCACTGTTATCAGGAATAAATCAAGACTTGTTGCTCAAGGGTACACACAAGTGGAAGGGATTGATTTTGATGAGACCTTTGCACCAGTAGCAAGACTGGAATCCATCAGGATACTTTTGGCCATTACATGCCATCTGAATTTCAAATTGTATCAAATGGATGTCAAGAGTGCTTTCTTGAATGGGATGTTGCAAGAAGAGGTATATGTTGAACAACCAAAGGGTTTTGTTAATCCTCACAGACCGGATGATGTCTACAAGTTGAAGAGAGCCCTCTATGGTTTGAAACAAGCTTCTAGGGCTTGGTATGATAAATTGACTACATATCTCACTGAGCATGGATTCAAAAGGGGATCTGCAGATACTACTCTCTTCATAAGAAAGGATAAGAATGGTTTTGTTGTAGCTCAAATTTATGTTGATGATATTGTTTTTGGTGCTACTAATGATTCTCTTGTTCATTCTTTTGCGGATAAAATGAAGGCAATGTTTGAAATAAGTATGGTTGGTGAACTAACTTATTTCTTGGGATTGCAGGTGAAGCAAACGGACTCAGGAATCTACATCAACCAAGCAAAGTATGCAAGAAATCTAGTTAAGAGATTTGGACTGGACAAGGCTGCCCATGCTAGAACACCAATGGCTGCAAATGCAAAACTAACAAATGATCCATCAGGTGAGTCTATTGATGTTACATTATATAGAAGCATGATTGGATGTCTTTTGTATTTGCCTTCAGTGTTGGTGTCTATTCTAGATTTCAATCTAATCCTAAGGTTTCACATTTGAATGTTGTTAAAAGAATCATAAAATATGTTAGTGGAACTTGTGATTATGGATTGTTTTATAGCAAAGAGTCTAATTTGTCTCTTGCTGGTTTTTCTGATTCTGATTGGGCCAACAATGCCGATGATAGAAAAAGTACCACTGGTGGGTGTTTTTATGTATGAGCCAATCTTGTTGCTTGGATGAGTAAAAAGAAAAACTTTGTGTCTTTGTCTATTGCAGATGCAGAATATATTGCTGCTAGAAGTTGTTGTTCACAGCTTCTTTGGATGAAAAAGCTTTTGAGTGATTATGGGATATCACAAGATACCATGGTTGTTTATTGTGATAATTCCAGTGCTATTGATATCTCTAAAAACCCTGTTCAACATTCTAAGACTAAACACATAGAGATTAGATATCACTTTATTAGGGATCTAGTTGAAAGAAAGATTGTGGCTCTTGAGTATATCCCTACAGAACGTTAGAATGCTAACATCTTCACCAAGCCTCTTGATAGAAGTAAGTTTGAGACTCTTCGTCAAGTCATTGGTGTGATTCTGTGTCCCTAATCACCTTTGGCTTTCATGGTCCTTGTGATTCATTGCTCTACTCTTTGTGACCATTGTTCTTTGGTTCTTGTTTTCTTTTTTTTCTAGGACTTGTATTACATAACATTCATGCATTTCATTCTAGGGCTATTTTTATTTCTTCTTTTCAAAATAAAAAAATAAAAAAAAATAAGAGAAAAAGGGAAGCGAATTGTGTTTTGTATTTATTTTCTTGGTTTTGAAAACAAGGTTGGTCAATTTATTTTCACATAACATGTCTTTATACCTTGTTTAGCTTGGATGAGCTTATTTATTGCACTTTACTAGTTAAAACTTTGTAGTGCATGTTGTGTGGGAAAGATGTTTATGGTTTTTGATCACTTTGTCTTGATCTTGAAGTCACATGAATTTGACTGTCGGACTTGAACCTTTTGAGTAAGGCATAAATAACCATCTTACCACAGTTCACTAGCCAATCATAAACACCTTAGTGCATATTGTAAGATTTTGTGCTCGCAAAAGTGTAGCACATGCACAAAAAGAACATAAGGTGTAGCCTCGGTTTAAATGCTTAAAATTGGTGTATACATTATTGGACTTAATGCTAAATCAAACAACTAAAATTGGTGTGTACATTATCCGGACTATTTTAATAAGTTTCAGCTAAAATTAAAATTAGTGTGTACAATATGAGGCAAATCAAGAAACTTACATGATTGCAAGCTTATAATCTAGGAGATGTGGGAGTTATATGATGTAACTCTTTAAGTGATAGTCTCTTTCAAATTCTATGTGATGAATTTTGTAGACTTTGTGTTTGATTTCTATTCACATATCACCTCACATGTATCTCAAACTTTTGCTAGTTGCACACACTACATAAGTTACTATTTGCTAAACTTTGTACATGTTAGTGTGTGTATTTTTGGTTTGACCAACCAAGTTTGAAAATTCCTAAAGTTTTATGCAAAACATATTTGATGCTTGAGAATTTAAGGGAATGGATTGAAAATCTTAATTTTGGGAAAATTGGGTTCAAAACTTGTGCTTTTGAAAGACATTTCATCTCATGCTTATGCATTTTATTTTAAACATTAAATGCTTTGAGGAGTTTCTACACAAAAATTCTTTGTTATTCAAAAAAAAAAAATTTTCCAGAATTTCGATCAATCGAAATTGCGAATAAAAAATTTGGTCAGCCTCAATCTGTTTCAATCGATCGAACCTAAATTTCGATCAATCAAAAATCGTATTGGGAATTTTTTTAAAAAGGAGATTTTGACGTGTTCCTTTTACTTTTCAAAAAGTTTTTCAAACCTTCTCTCTCCATACGACTCGGTCAAGGCTAAAATCAAGTTTTTTGTCGTTTTCCTCCGTTTCTTTTGCAAGGTTTTTCTCTCCACAGGCCAGTAAGACCATATTACCCCTCCTTTTGGTTTTATTTTCAAGTTTCATGCATTTTCATTGAGAATTTCAAACCTATGCATAATTGGGGTTTTTGATGATTCAAGCCTTTTTTCTTGAAATTGATCATTGGGTTTTTGTTAGGGGATGCTATAAACATGTTCTTGATGTTTTAATTTGATCAATTTGGTGAATTGTGAGAATTTGAAAATTCTAGGGCTTGAATATATCCGAATTGGGGATTTTGTTCAAATTGAGTTTAATTGATGAAATTGGCTTGTTAGATTGATTGATTTGATCATAATAAATTGTTTTCTAGCTTGTGTGTTGATCAATTGGTCAATTTGGTACAAATTGAACAAGTGGTTTTTCAAAATTTTGGGGTTTTTGTTCTAAACTCTATGCTTAAGCCAATTTTGTGATTCTAAACTCAAATTGAACTTGTTATCACTGCATTAGAGCATGCATCATGACATTTATCTATTCATGCATCATATAGATTGTTATTTCTATATTTTTTTGTGCTAACTTGCAGTCTGCCCTTAGTTTTTCTTTTTGTTCTTTTTGGCTTTGTCCTTGTGTCTTGTCCTTAGCCTAGCACCATGCCTAGGAAGACTAGAGCCAATAGGTCTGCCCCTTCACCTTCTCCTCCTCCTTTTAATCGTGAAAATTTTTTGAGTGAGAAAAACCAAGATCTTTAAGACTCTGAACATTAAGAGAAAGATTTGGTCTGAGCAGAAAGTCTTGTTAGATGAGCTTGATCCAGCCATTAGGGCTAACTTTGAGCGTAGGGGCTGGCTACCTTTGTTGGATATTAGTCCTCCACCACCAGCTACCCTGATTAAAGAGTTCTACTCGAACATCTCTATCCGCAACTATGATTCCAACACTTTAGTAAAGAGTTGGGATATGAGGTGTAGAGTTCACCATTACTCCTAGAGTTGTGGCTGATGCTCTTGGGGTACTGTTGGTCCAGCACCCTGTCTATCCCTATAATGAGTCCCCTCCCTTGGACGACATCATGTCTTACATCACTAGGTCTTCTATCTAGTAGGGTTTTGATCCTTGGATCACCATTTCTGAGCTTACTGGGTTACACTATCTTTTCTTTAGGATAGCGTGTCATTCTTTGTGGTATATCACTTATCTGCACACCATTCCTTTGGAGCGATGTGCATTTTTGTTCGCTCTAATTACGGATGCTCCTATTAGTTTTCCTCATCTATTTCTTCGTTCTTTGAACGAAGTCTATAGGATTTCTTCTACCGCTCATGCTCTTTTTCATCCTGTTTTTATTCATAGGATTTTGTTGTATCTTGGTCTAGATGACTTCCCCGCTTCTGAGCCCGTACACATAGTTGCTCCCATAGGTGCCTCCTTTCTTAGGCAGAGGGCTACTCATATAAGAGAGAGCTCTAAACGCCTTCGTGTTGAGCCTTCTGATACCGCACCCCCTCTTTCTTCTACAGGTACTACTACTAGTGAGGTGTCTGTTGATCGTGCTGCTGCTACTGTTCTTTCGCCATCTACTTTGGATGACTTTGACATTCGTCGTACGTTGGAGACTGTCTTGACCGTTCAGACGGCTTAGGGTCAGATTTTGGTGGCCATGCTTGATGAGCTTCGTGCTTTGTGAGCAGATTTAGCGCATCTTCGACGTTCGCCTTCGCCACCTCCTCTTGATGATGGACTCTAATTGCCCCTTGGCATTTCGTCACAAAAAGGGAGAGTAGTTTTGGACACTTGTAGAGGAGTTTTTGTTGTTAAGGGGAGTTTTTTTGTTCTTGTGGAGCTTGTGGAGCTATTAGATTGTATCTAGGTGCTTCATTGTGTATTTACAGTTTTTTGCTCATGATGTATTCTTTGGTTTGTTTTGGGCTGTTCATGTTAAGGGGAGATACATTGTTATATATGTTTCTTGTTTCAGTGCTCATTGATTTATATTTATGAGTTATTCATGATATATGTCTTTGTTTTGTGTTTTGTGAAGTCAAGAATTTATTTTTATTTTACTGGTATTTTTCACACATGCATTTATGCGTTTGTTAAGTGTTTCAAGAATATACAGGTTGATTCAGTCGTGCTGCTGTCTACGCTTGCAACTGATAGAAAGTAGTTAGGTTGAATTGTATTTGGGCTATTTGTAACTTTGAGCATTTCATGTTTGTGATGTGTTTTGTCATGGATTGCCAAAGGGGGAGATTGTTAGGTTCTAAGACTTTAAGAACTAATGTATTAGAACTTCAATTTGTATTATGTTGGCAAACCATGATCAAAACATAGAGTCTAGGTTTAGGCTTGCTCAAAGTATATTTCTTTGTAAAATTGGAATTGAGTGATTGCAGAATTTATTGGACTAAATCTGCAAGGCTCGATCGATTGAAAATTAGACTCGATCGATCGAACCACGTGCAGATTTATTTTTCTGCAGAGTTTCAGTTCAGCCCAAACTCTACTTAAACATCTTGGGTTTCAAGTAAAACACTCATATATATAAAGGAAACCATAAAACATTTTTATAAGTTTTTAGAGAGATTAGAGTGCCTCTTGTGCCTCTTTTGGATTTAGGGTTTTGTACCCAAAGGCTCTCTAAATGTTGCTCTATTTTGCTGTGTGTGTGAATCTCTTGTGAGATCTGAGAGGTGGTTGCCTTCACACATACTTAGGATTATCAAGAAGGAGATTTCATTGAGAGCTTGATGATCATTCAGTTGCTGCACAAAAGAGCTTAAAGATACATAAGGGGGAGTGCTTGTACTCGCTGGAGAAACCAAAAAAGAAGGATTCTGTGGTCTTGGAGCTTGCACGTGGTCATGTCAATAAGTTTTCTACTGGTGGGTAACAATAGGATGTTAGTGGTTTAAGTCGCTATTGTAAAACTTTGATTCTTTCATAGTGGATTCAGGTTTACCTTGAGGATAGCTAGGTTAAATCCTCCCCAGGATTTTTACCGATTTGGTTTTCCTGGGTCATCATATCTTTGTGTTCTTTATATTCTGCACTTTACATTGATATGATTATATGATTGTGTTAACCTAGATCTGAAATTTGGATTAAGTAATAATTTGGCTAATTAACTAGGTTAATCTAGTTGTGTTTGAAGGGGTCTAAAAACAAACAGTTTTGATTTTCAGTTTTGGTTATTATATTTAATTTGTGAAAAATCGATATTGAGGAACTAGGGCAAATTACAACTTACCCACTTGTGGTTTGACTGAAATTTAAGTTGCCTATCTGTGGTTTGAAATTTGACATTTTACCCACCTGAGGTTAGCTCATTTAGAGTTTCATAACCCATCTCTATTAAAAACAGGGCTAAATATGTAATTTTGCTCCACTTTTACGTCTCTCTCTTCAAAAAATATAAAAATACAAGATCAAATAAGATAAAAAAAAAATTTAACAGAACACTTGTATCATGGGATTTCAAACTACAGGTCGGCAACTTAAATTTCGATCAAATTTAGGAATTCAATAGGTTTTTTACCGGTTTAGTTTTCCTGGGTCATCATATCTTTGTGTTCTTTATATTCCGCACTTTACATTGACATGATTATATGATTGTGTTAACCTAGATCTGAAATTTGGATAAGCAATAACTTGGCTAATTAATTTAAGGGGTCTAAAAACAAACAGTTTTGATTTTCAGTTTTGGTTATTATATCTAATTTGTGAAAAGTCAATATTGAGGAACTTGGACAAATTACAACTTATTCACTTGTGGTTTGACTGAAATTTAAGTTGCCTATCTGTAGTTTGAAATTTGACATTTTACCCACCTGAGATTAGCTCATTTAGAGTTTCATAACCCATCTCTATTAAAAACAAAGCTAAATATGTAATTTTGCTCCACTTTTACGTCTCTCTCCTCAAAAAATATAAAAATACAAGATCAAATAAGATAAAAAAGAATTCAGCAAAACACTTGAATCATAAGATTTCAAACTACAGGTCGACAACTTAAATTTCGATCAAACCTCAAATGGATAAAGTGTCAAATTTCAAACCACAAGTAGGCAACTTAAATTTAGGTCAAATCATAAGTGGATAAGTTGTAATTTGTCCGAGGAACTATTTTGTTTATTATTGTTTGTACTAATTAGGGCATAGATAAAACATGTCCCAAATAGGAATTATAAAAGTCATTTCATATCTCATATTAAGAAATTAATACAAAGCATAAAGCACATAGAGAATTTTAAAATATTAAAATAGATAAATACTAATAAAGTCTAAACACTAAACAATCAAAACTTAAAGTAATTCTTTTTATTAAAATTATTTACTTATTTTATAATTTATTATTACTATTTATTTAATCATTTAGTTTTAATTATTTTAAAATTTTTGAGCTTATATATGAATTTTCATCAAGCCATGCATTACATGGGAATAATATCTAAAACTAAAGCCTATCATTTATTATTACTATGCTTCGTTGAGCCACATCAGTGGCAAGGTTATCATTTTCTTTTCATCCTTGAAAAATAATAATAATATATATATATATATATATATATATATATTTCTCCTCTTTTAAACTTTTCTTCTCCCTATTCTCCAAAAAAAATTATTCTTCTTCCTATTAGTCCACAACTATTATTACACTTCCTCTAACATTTCCCCTCTCTTTGTCTCTTTATCTCTCCACTACTCTTTACTTAACCTTTACACTTTCTTTGTCATTTTCTCTTTCTTATATTTTGACTGTTCTTCTCCCCCATTTTACTTTGTATAAATATTTGATATCATTTCCTCAATTCAATATCCATATTTTTCCCACACAAAAACTCTCTCTCTCTCTCTCTCTCTCTCTCTCTCTCTCTCTCAAAATAAATAAATAAATAATTATTGATATATTTGTAGATATAAAAATAAAAAAAATACTTGTAAAAATAATTTTAAAAAATATACAATACTTGAAACAATTATTACTTTTTATATATTACACCTCATTACTTAATATTTATATATTCTCATGTATCGCATGAGTCTACAGCTAGTTGAAGTAGAAGTTAAGGAAATAAATTGAATTTTAACCACCAAGAGTTTTATAACTTAATTGTTACCTCCCTGAACACAAAGTGTTTGGAAATATAAAGGAAAAAAAAAAGGATTCGAGCTGCAAGTCAACAACATATTGTAACTATTTTAAAATAATAATAAAATTGAATTTTAACCCAACGCATATTTGTCTATTGTCAATATAATGATCCATTAAGTCAGTCAGAGAATCGAAAAAGAGAAACATGTAAAAGTGATTTTTTTTTTAAAATGACATTTTTCCTTTCAAGGTCAATTGTAATGTTCGCGAATTTTTTAAGCATTTTCCATATAGAATTTAGATTTTTTGGCTATTGCGATAGGTCCAGCACGGCAGCACCTTCTACAAATTTTCTTCTAAATTTTAGCTAAAATTGACTTCTTCTTTTTTCTTTTCTTTTTTATTTTTAAACACATCCTTCATTCTACTCTCTACTTTTCTTTCTTTTTCATTTAAATGTTAGGGTTAATTGCATAAATACACCCTAAACTATAAAGGTATTTTTACTTTGTAATCTAAACCATGAAAACTTGCAATCACCACCCCAATTATAATGAAGCATGTAAATGCATGTTTCTGTCACCATTTTAAAATGAATTCCCCACTATTGCCCTTGTATAATGTTAGATTATTAAAATAAGTTTTATTGATGCGTGCCCTTAGAGCATATATTAGTAAATAATTTTAAGAATCTTTTTATGAAAAAAAAAAAAAAGGAAAAAAAATGATTAACTGTTTTGACAATTTTTTCAATTTCCCATCAAAACTTTTCCAAAATGAATAGTTAAAATAACCTTTACTAGACCATATTAAAATAACATTTACTACTTTTAGAAATGGACCAAAATACCTAGCCGGCTTGCGCATCACATTAGACACTCACTGGTTATGAACTATGCATTTATCTTCTCTTGCAAAACCATAATGTTTAGTTGTCAAATTAAATCTCATAATGTCAACTTACCATGTTAATCAACTGAAGTTTATTTTAACATGGAAAAATCTATAAATCCTTTGATTATAGGTGAAAACATCATTTTGGTCTTTACATTTTGAGGTCACAATCAATTTGGTTCTTATATTTTGGTAGCAATCAATTTGATCCTTGTTATTTTCAACCTCCAGTCAATTTGGTTTCTACCATTAATTCACTAACGAAAAATATCTATATGACAAACAGTGTACACTGTTGACACACTTAAAGCTTATGTGGCATATAAAATAATATTGAAAATTACCAAATCAGCATTTTAATAATCAGGAAAAGAAAACCAAAAAAAAAAAACCCACAATTCTAAACTAATTTTTTTAACAGGAAAAAAAAAACAAATTATGATTTACTTTCATTTTCTTGCAATCCAAACACACAAACATCAAAGGTTTGCAAAATACCCAGAAAGTGAAAATGATTAAGAATTTTTCCGGCATGTTTTGTTTTGATTTGGAAATTGATTAGTCTCGATCTTGCTTAGAGGCTTTCAAAATGGGTTTATTAAGTGTTAATCTTTGTCGACATTGTTCAATCTCCTTCTTCACTATCTTTTTATTAATAGTTTAGTTAGAGTTTTCTCCCCTTCCCATTTCTAGCAACTATGAAAAACATGCAATTAAAAAACCCAACATCTCTTTATCTTTCTTACACTTCTCTATTCCAAAACCCAACCTTCTTTAACAAACTGCCACCACAAAGACCACCTCATTTCCAAACCCATTTTGAAAGTTGAATTAAAACCCCATTTTAGAAACACAAACTCTCAAACAATCTCAACAGAGCACACATCAAAGGAAAATCAAAAGAGAGAGTATCGGGCTTAGGAGAGATAAAACCCCTGTGAGGGGAGAGAGAGAAAGAGCGCTAGCCATCTATTTGTGGCTCACAGTGGTCGTTGGTGACAACCATGGGGTTTGGTTGCGTAAAGCTTGGCCATGGCTTAGGTTCCACAAAATTTTCTACAAACTTCATCTCCTGTTAAAAAAAAAAAAAAAATCAGTTTAGAATTGCGGGTTTTTTTTTTTTTCTAATGTGGCTTTTTATTAATTATTAAAATGCTGATTTGGGTAATTTTTAATATTATTTTATATGCCTCATAAGCTTTAAGTGTGTCGAAAGTTCACACTGTTTGCCACTTTAAGCATTTCCTCTTAGTGAATTAATAATAAAGACAAATTGACTGCAAATTTATTATAAAAAAAAATTTATTAAAAAAAAAAAAACATTGACCATATTTACTGCTGCCAAAATGTCAGAACCAAATTAATTATGACCCCAAAATATAAACACCAAAATGTTATTTTCGCCTTGATTATATATTTTACAAGAGTCAACTGACCATCAAAGAACTTAAATAAAGAAAATAAAATAAAATAATAAACAGCCCATTAGAAAACAATACAAACTTTATTTCATGCTTCTTCATTATTTCCACCTAGAACCTATGGCTAGGGGTGGAGCTAGGGGGGTCGAGAGGGGGGCAATTGCCCTCCTGACCTCATCCAAACCCCACCCCCTTAATATATATCTTTCTTTTAGATATGGTTTGCAACTCTACATGTAAATGTGCTATGGGGCTATCACTCTTGGCTCCACTTTTAATATACTTTTAATACACACTAACCAACAAGGTTTTTTTTCCCCCTTTTAAATGGTGAAAGAACTATGCTTGCAATTTTTTTGCATCAAAGAGATCTTAATTATTTAATTAAAGCATTCAAATCAAAGTATGATGATCCCCCTTCTTCAACAACCCTCTTTGCCATCTTCCCAAGTGCCTTGGCTTTACTTCTTATTTCTTCAGCTTCATCACCTGCCATACTTAGCCTCACGGCCTCCTCTATTGCTTCCTTCTTGATATCATCTACCACCACTTTAATCCATTGATGTGCACCAACACCAACCCCAATTTTCAATACCTCAGTCACTAACTTCTCATTGTAAGACTACTCAACAGCCATAGGCCATGTGATCATGGGCAACCCTGCTGTCACTCCTTCCAAAGTTGAGTTCCAACCACAGTGAGTCGCAAATCCTCCAACTGCTTCATGATCAAGGATCAACACTTGGGGAGCCCATCCTCTTATAATTAGTCCCTTACCCTCCATTCTTTTCTCAAATCCTTTAGGTAACCAACCTTCCTCTTCTTTTTCATTTTTACCTTTCCTCACAACCCAAATGAATTGCTAACCAGAAGCCTCACGAACCATTGCAATCTCCATGAGTTGAGAATCACTAAGTTTTGCTATAGTCCCAAAACAAATATAAACAACCAAATTAGGTTTCTTTGTACCAAGCCACTTCAAACATTCATGTTCATCAATGAAGGCCTCCTTTCCCCTCTGGGCTTTATCTTCAGCGTCTTTGTTGCATAGTGACACTGGACCTATATGCCATGCTTTTCTTCCCAAAACCTTCCTGTAATGATCGGCATAATCTGGCTCGAGTTCATAGAAGTTGTTAACAACCCATAGCTCCTTAACTCTGATTCAGCAGCCTCTTTCAATAACTTGGTAAAGTCCGTTTCAACTTATTGCTGTGTGAAGTGTGGCAATTGATTCCTTATCAACTTTATCTCCCCAGGAAAATTGGGAATGACAAAAGTTTCAGAATCGTATGAAACTTTATTGTGAGGTTCATATTGTCTCATAGCATGGCTTGCAGCCAAAGATAAAAAAGAAAGGTCCCATGGAAAACAAGCCTAGGAATACCAAACTTAGCTTCAACATCAGTTGCTCATGGAAAGAACACATCAGCCACAAGGCAACTAGGTTGGAATTTGTTGAAATCAAGAATCCAAGCTCAAAGAAGGATCAGGAATGGAGGAAAGCATGCAGAGACGTGAAGGAAAGCATGCAGAGAGAAAGTGAATCTTCTAGAGCTTCTGTGTGAATGATTTCATATATCTTAAAATAACTGCCTCTGTTCCTTTTATATAGCAGAAACAGAGGACCAAGTCAAGCTATACAATTAGCCAATACAAATGACAAGTGGCCTAAATAACTAAGTATAAAACTACTAAACTAATATCTACAAGATATTCTATGTGACAAATATCTATAAGACTAGATATTTACAATATATTCAACAATGTCATGCTAGTCTAAACTATCTAGTTGTACGTTGTAGCATGGGCAGTAGACATTTTAATACTCCCCCTCAAGATGAACCGTATATATTCATCAGGTTCATCTTGGAAAGGAGATAAAAGATCTACCTCTGTCCAAGAGCTTTGGTGAAGCAAGCTACTATCTGGTGCTTTGTTGGAATATGGAAAGTCTTGATAATACCAGCTTGGATTTTCTCTCTAATGAAATGACAATCTACTTCCACATGCTTTGTTCTCTCATGATATACCGGATTGGTAGCAATGTACTGAGCAGCTTTGCTATCACAATACAGGTAAGTAGCTTGTCTATGATGCACCCCAAAGGTTTTGAACAAAGCAACTAACCATACAATTTCACTAGTTACTGTGGCCATAGTTCTGTACTCAGACTCGGCTGAGGATCTTGAGACAACTTGTTGTTTCTTGCATTTCCAAGAAATTACAGAATCCCCTAGAAAAACATAAAAACCTGAAACAAATATTCTTATATCAATGCAAGCTGCCCAGTCAGCATCACAATAAGCCTTCAGTTGTATACTTGAATCTGCAGAGAGAAACAAGCCCTGCCCTGGTGTTTTCTTCAAGTATTTGATAATTCTATATGCTGCTTGTAAATGAGGGACTTTAGGAGAGTTAAGAAATTGGCTCAATTTATGCACTGAATAGCATATATCAGGTCTGGTCAAAGTTAAGTAAAGAAGTTTGCCAATTAGTCTTCTATATTGTGACACATCTGAAACGGATTGACCAACAGAGTTGCTGAATTTTGCAGATGGCTCCATAGGTGTGCTTGTAGGTTTACTAGCCAACAAACCTGTATCAGCAAGAAGATCCAAGGTATATTTTCTCTGAGATAAAGAGATACCTTTTGTAGTCCTAGCCACCTCAAGTCCAAGGAAATACTTCAATGTACCAAGATCCTTGAGCTTGAACTTACTATCCAAAAACTGTTTGAAAGAATTCACTACATCCACATCATTGCTTGCAATCAAGATGTCATCAACATATACCAAAATGATAATGATAGAACATCCCTAAACTCTAGTGAAGACTGAATAGTCAGATTTGGATTGTACAAACCCATAATCAACAATTATGGTAGACAATTTAGCAAACCATTGTCTGCTAGCTTGTTTAAGTCCATACAATGACTTGAGCAATTTACAAACCTCCCCCTTGCTGCCAAAACCAGGTGGTGGATGCATGTAGACTTCCTCATGAAGATCACCATGGAGGAAAGCATTATTGACATCAAGTTGTGTCAAATGCCAACCAGAAATTGTAGCAAGAGCAAGTAAGGTCCTGACTGTGACAAACTTAACCACGGGAGAAAACATCTCAAAAAAATCAATGCCCTCAGTTTGAGTAAACCCCTTAGCCACCAAACGAGCCTTATACCTCTCCACAGAACCATCATCTTTCAACTTCACTTTGTAAACCCATTTACACCCAATGGGAACCTTACCATGAGGAAGGAGACACATAACCTAAGTGTTGTTAGCCTTAAGAGCATCAAACTCAGCTTGCATTGCCTTTTGCCATCTAGGATCCAAGATGGCTTCAACATAAGAATCAAGCTCCTTAGAAATAGAAAGGGAAATGGCAAAAGCTCTATGACAGGTAGAAAGTTTATCATAAGTCAAAATGGATAAAATGGGGTAGAGAATACCTGAAGGAGCAGAAGCACTGGAATCAAGAGGTTGAGTAATTGAAGCTAAAGCCAACACATGTGAAGAAGCTAGATTGCAATGATAATCAAGGAGATAAGAGGGTGCTTTGTGAGGTCTAGAAGACTTTCTTTGAGGCTGAGGTAAATGAGGAGAAACAGAAGTGGGAAGCACAGGTAAAGTAGGATCGGAATGAGGTTGCTCTAAGGTAGAAGAATGAGACACAAGATCTGGAAACTCATCAGGAGGGGTTGCAATGTCTGTGGTAAAAGCAGGAGTGAATTTTGCAGAAACAGGAAGAGTGAAGGATTCTACAAAAATAGGTGATGAAGTAGATTCAGGCAAAGCAAATTGGGATGGAAAGACTGAATCAGAGGGTGTTAAAGATGGAATGGGGTTGGATTTAGAAGTCCAGTGTTTAAAAGGAAAACAGGACTCTTTGAAGAAACCATCCCTGGAGACAAAACAAGTCCTAGAAGCCAAATCATAAAGCTTGTATCCTTTGGTACCAAAAGGATAACCAAGAAAAATACAAGCCTTGGCCCTGGGATCAAATTTGGACCTGTCTCTAGCCAAGGTAGAAGCATAACAAAGGCATCCAAAAGATTTAATGAATATATGAAGGAGGCTTGCCTAGCAATATTTGAAATGGAGTGAGATCATGCAAAATAGGACTAGGAATTCTATTAATCAGGTAAGTTGCAGTGAGAACACAATCACCCCAAAACTTCAAAGGAAGATTAGCTTGAAATCTCAAAGCTCTAGCAACAGCAAGAAGATGCCGATGCTTCCTTTCAACCACTGAGTTTTGTTATGGTGTTTCCATACAACTAAGCTGATGTATGATGCATTTAGAAGCATAAAAAGAGTTTAAAGCAAACTCAAGTCCATTATCAGATCTAAGCATCTTAATAGGAACCTTAAATTGTGTAAAAATCATATTATAAAAGGTTTGAATTAAGCATGAAGTCTCAAACTTGTGTTTCATTAAGTAGACCCAAGTACACCTACTATGATCATCTACCAAAGTAAGGAAATACTTGGAACCATTTAAAGAATGAGTAGAATGGGGCCCCAAATGTCAGCATGAATCAGATCAAAACAAGAAGAAGAAGAAGAAGAAATAGATGCAGGAAAAGGCAAGCTTTTTTGCTTGGCTAGAGGACAAACAGAATAGTCAAAAGTTTTATTGATATTGCAATTAATGACATCTGGTACAATAGAATGCAACAAGACTAATCTTTGTGGGGAAGGGTGACCTAACCTACAATGCCATAGGCTAGTGTGGTCAACATCAGATGTACAAGAATTGAAACAAAATGAAGAAATTTTAGAAAGTTTAGCAAGTACAGTAGACACGGATTCAGGTAATGAAGTAGTAGACTGACTTCTTTGTAATGTGTAGAGCCCACCTTGCTTTTTACCCAACCCAATCATCTTCCAGTGCTGTAAGTCCTGAATAAGACAAAATTGTGAGAGGAAGATGCATCAACAAGAAGAGGATTGAGTCAGTTTACTAATAGAGATTAAATTGAAAGAGAATGTGGGAATGCAAAGCACATTTTCTAACAGCAAAGTGGGAGAAACTTGAACAGTTCCAATATGTGAAACCTTAGCCATGTCACCATTGGGCAATCTAACAAAGATGTGAACTATGGAGGTAATGGAAGTAAAGAATTGGATGGAATGAATCATATGGTCTGTAGCACCACTATTTAAAACCCAGTCACTGGAACTAATGTGAGTTGTGACTGTACTGGAAGAAAAAACAGAATATTCTAAAGAAGGAGCTGACCAAATACCTGAAACCTTATGTCCCTGAAGAGCAAAGGAAGACTGAGTAGGCTGAGTGATGATGTTGTCAACTTGGTGTGCGTCAGAACCTCCTCCTGGTGTTGCTTGTGTACCAAAGTGACTGTGAGAATTCAACAAGCCAAGTAATTGTTGATACTCAGATCGGGTTAAGTTGACACTTTCATCAAGAGAAGCATAAGCTGTTACAACATTATTGGCAAAGGAAGCTGCTTGTGAAGCCTTGTTTTTGAACTTGTAACCAGGGGGGGATCCGTGAAGCTTGTAGCACTTATCAACAACATGGCCTAAAACACCACAATGAGTGCATTGTGGTCTACTAGACTTAGCTTTGTTGAATGACCTGTCAAAACCATTAGTCTTGACTGCTAGAGCAGAAGACTCAATAGTATTCTTCTTGCCAACCTTTCTTTGTTTCTCATCTTGAATCAAGAGAGAAAACACCTTGCCCATGGGAGGAATGGGATCCATTAGTAGAATCTGCCCTCTAACTATGGTATAAGTTTCATTAAGCCCCATCAAAAAAGACATAACACAATCTTCAACCTGATGACCACAGGAGCAAGTCCTATAATCTGAAAGTTCTTGCCACAGTGACTTAAACTTGGTGTAATAGCTACTGATGCTCAAATCTTCTTGTGCTAAGGAGCAAATTTCTTGTCTTAACTCAAAGATGTGTGGTCCATTGCCTTGAGAGAATATGTGTTGCAAGTCCAACCAAACTTCCCTAGCTGTTTTGAAATAAACCACACTTGGTTGAAGATCCTTAGACACATAATTGAATAGCCAGGCTAGAATAGTGCTATTGCATTTGCACCAAGCAGTGTAAAGAGGATGATCCACAGCTTGAGGCTTCAACAGAGAACCATCAATGAAACCTATTTTGGATTTGGCATCCAAAGCTATGAGAACAGCCCTACTCTAGGTGCTGTAGTTCTCCTCAGTGAGATGTTGTAAAACCAATGATACACCAGGATTATCACTGTTTGACAAGAAATATGGGCTGAAAGAGTTCTCCCATGGCTGAACGGTTGAAACTGTTAAGACATGTGTGTTTTCACTTGTTAAGAACATATGTCACTTATTTATGTAAATTGGCTAATGGCTAATCCTTTTGACAAAACGCACTCTACTTGTAATTGGGTAGTTCTAGGTGTTTTTAATACTTCAAGAAACAAGGTTTCAAGATCAAGTGTTGAAGTCATTAAGTCTATCCAAGAAAAACAAGCTGAAGTGCAAAATCATTAAAGCTCGACACCTTCTCGATAGCTCCTTGACACCTACTATCTGTCGAGATTTAAGAAAATCAGAATTCTGATCTGATTTCTTGGGATCCGTGAATATGTCTTTGAGCCTTCTTTTCTCTTAACCCTAGACATATAAAAGGACTATTTTAAGAGCCGTCAAAGAAGACACAAGTTGCACAAGCATTTAGAAAACTCTATTCAAGCAATTTGTGATCAAAGACGAAGTTCTTGACCTAGTTCATCTTCTCTGAAGAAGTTGCTGTGTATTTGCACCTAAGGGCTTTCCCCATTTGTAAACAAATCACCGTGTCATTTAATTTTCACTGCATATTAAGTTATTGGTGATTTGTTTGTACTTCCACGTATTTGCATGTTAAATTAATTAATTAATAACTTGGCTAATTAATTAATTGGTTTAATCACAAGGAGTCATTCAGTTTGTGGCCTATCAAGTGGTATCAGAGCAGGCACACTCTGATTAGGTTTAATCTTTGCTGTGTTGATCCATTGACCCCTGTTGTCATGGAAACTCTTGATTGTTTTGATTTGCATGATCTTATGTTGAATGATGATGATGATATTCAAGATGCCTATTGCAAGCTTTATAATTTTTGAATGAAATCTCTTGAATATTCTGCAAAATTAAAAGCTAAATTTAAAAAGGTCAAGCTTGAAAAAGATGATTTGATTGCAAAATTGGATGAAGCCAATAAATTGAATGAGAATCTTAAAAATCAAATTTCATCTCAGGTGGACAAAATTAAGAGTTTGGAAGAGCAACTAGTTGAATTTAAAACTGAAGTTGAAAAATTAACTAGTGCCAAACTTGTTGTGCCTAACTCAAAAGAAAAAGATTTTTATATTTCCCCATTTAAAAGGAATAATGAAGAGTTGAAGGCTAATATTGCTAGGATAGACAAAGGTAAAATTTCTGATGTTAACGCTGAAGTTTCTAAACCTATGTCTAAAACTCCTCCTAGGTTGAATAAAAATTCTGAATTTGTCCCCACTTGTCATCATTGTCATATTGTTGGTCATATTAGGCCAAATTGTCCTAAGTTGTCAACCTCTAAGGTTAGACCTCCTTCTAAGAAGCCGAGTAGCTCTAAAACTACTCATATTTGTCACCATTGTGGTGATTCTGGTCACACTCGCCCTAATTGTTTCAAGTTGTTTCCTCATAAGCGAGTGTCCAATAGGTCTCATCCTTTGTCTAAAGGCTCTGTACCTATTCTTGGTGAGTTATTAAAAGTTTTGAGCTTTTTGACTCAATTTTAGGGGAATTCTTATTCCTCTATGTCCTTTAGTAATCATACTAGGACACGTGTCTTTTCATCTTCACGGCCAAAGACTCGTGCTATGTGGGTGATAAAGGATCCTAAGACTTAATTGTCTTTTCTGTTTGTCCTCTACTTTAATTCTTTCTATCTAAAGTAGGACTTTCTTTGCTTGATTTCTTATCTGCTTTTGAAATCATGTTTTCATGCATCTGCATCTCTCTATCATGCCTTCATGCATAAGCATCTTTCTTTCATGCTTTCATGTTTGTTTAACATATTTTTGTTTGTTTATTTTCAGTTTTGTTTATTTTGTTTTTGATATAAAAATTAAAAAAAATTGAAAATTTGAAAAATACAAAAACAGTGTGTGTTTTGTGTACATTGGTACTTGTGTACCTTGGATGGCCATTGAAACAAAGTTTTCTAAACTTTGTATCTTTTGTAACTTAGATGAGCATCTCCATGCACAACTAAGCAAGTGAGCTTTGTGGCTCTTGTTTGTGATGAGTAAGATTAAGTCATCTCTTGAACTTAACACGCATATCACTCTTTTTGACGGGTAGGACTAGAAAATCCTAAGAGAAAGGCATAAATAACCATCTCACCACTGTTGCCTGCCAATCATAGTATGACACATGTATGCTTCGGCATAGCAAAAGTGCAGTGTCATAGACACCTGTATGCTTCAGCATAGCAAAAGTGCAGTGTCAAAGACATCCGTATGCTTCGGCATAGCAAAAGTGCAATGTCTATGCTTAACATGTTGGGTATTTCTTTTCTCTTTTTTATATGCCCATGCATGATATGCTTAAAAGAAAATATACAAAGAAAATATAAAGCAAAAAGATTAAAATGCTTTAAATATGATTGCAAGCGTGTTTTCTAGGAGATGTGGGAGTTATAGGATATACCTCGAAGGTGATAGTCCCCATCAAACAGTTATGATTGTGTGTGAGTTAAAGTTATTTTCTCATATCTCAGATCGTCATAACATGTATACACATATACAATCTTGCGATGTTTTTCACACACAACACGCAGTATTCTTTACTACTCTTGATACATGTGCAAGTACAATATGATTTGGCCATCACAAGTGTTTAAATGTGCTAATGTATACTCACTAAACTGTCTTGACTTGTTTTTGAAATATAAAATTGGTTAGATTTGTTTAGTGTGTGTGTGTGTGTTTCTGAGGATCCCTATGCTTAAAATATTTGTTGAGAGATGTTTTCGAGAGCTCAATATGTTGATTGGATCATCGGTTGAGGTTTACATTGGATTGCATTCATATCTGTGTTTTTCACTTCTCGAAAAACTGCTTTTAACTGCTAGCTCGACACCTCCTCTACACCTGCTCGACACCTTGGTATCTGTCGACCTTCTCAAGCCTTTTTCTTATCGTAATCTCGACACCTCTTCGACACCTGATGGATCGATCGAGAAATCTCCTGTCTCCTTGATACCTTCTCAATCAATCGAGCTTCTGTTCTTGGTTCTGGGGTTCATTCCTCGATACCTTCTCGACACCTGTAGCTGTCAACGTGCATTTTCTCGACACCTTCCTCAAAAGCTGTCTTGACACCTCTCGACACCTTAGCTGTCAAGAATTACTGAAGCTCCTATATAAGCTTCTGTCACGATCTGGTTCTCATTTTCTCGATCTGTCCGCGGCTGTTCATCTCCCAAACTCCTTTTTCTCACTCCAAATCTTCAATCCACGTGATTTTCGGCCCTTCCTTGCTTCAAATCACTTGGTATGATCTCTTTTTCCCTCATTATTCATGCATTTCATGTTTTGAATCTTAGGTTTTGAGGTTTTTGAAAATTTTTGGGGTTTTTCAAAATTAATGAGTTTTTCTTGAAATTTTGGGATGGGTTTTCCTTTAAATGTGTTCAAAATGTCATCCATTGCATTTCATGTGCATTAGAATGGTATTTACATGCATTTAGATGTGTGTTCTATGTTTCTGTGCTGATAAGATTGGATTGGGCTGAGCCCATGATGTTTTTCATTTGCATGTCACATGTTCATGCATTCCCCATGCATACGTACTCATTGTTCAATATATTTGATATATGTGAACTGTTTTGGGACTTTTCTGATTGTCTCATTCTCTATCTCTTTCTCATTCTGTTTACGTTAATAGTGTCTATGGCACCTAAGCTTAAATCCACTCCGACTCGGAACCCTCTGCGTTCTGGAGCTTCTTCATCTTCTGATTCTGCTCCTCTTAATCTTCGGTTCCGTGATGATGATGCCCACAAGGCATTTTCGGAGAACTTTTCTAGACGAGGTGTTCATTCGGAACGCCAAGTCATTTTGGCAGACTTCACCGACACTGACCTTCCCTCTGTCATTCACAGTAGGGGATAGGAGTCACTGTGTGACGTCCCGGTCACTTATCCTATCATGCTCATTCAGGAGTTTTACTCCAACATGCACGGGATTGATCGTTCAGTACCTCTCTTTTTCATTCGCGTTCGAGGTACGCACATCCCTGTCACACCGCAGCTAGTTACAGATGTGCTTAGGGTTCCTAGGATAGAGTTTCCTGACTATCCTTCTTGTAAACGTCTACGGACTGTGTCCAAAGATGAGCTCATCTCTGCTTTTTGTGAGCGCCCCGCTGACTGGGGTGAACATCAGTATACATCATGTAGACCTTTTGCTAAAGGTCCTGGATTCTTAAACATGGTGATGACTTTTGTACTCCATCCACTCTCTCACTACAACTCCATCACAAAGCCTCTTGCTCGATTTTTGTTATCTCTTCTTGAGAATCTGACTATAGATTTTCCTTCTCATTTCATTCTTTCTATCATAGATATTCATTTAGATTCGGCGTCCCGTGATAAGCTCATCTTTTCCTCCGCTATCACGAGAATCTTACGCCATTTTTCTATCCCTTTTCCTGTGTCCAACCACTTCACACACATTTGTGCCATAGATGCCGCTACCGTCAAACGTAGTGAGGCTCAGTTTAGGTCGAGACAGACGGATTCCACTCCTCCCTCCCGTTCAGCTCCATCCAGATCTGCTCCATCTACATCTGCTCCTTCTTCCTCTATGGGCGATGTATCTCTTGGAGACATCATGGCGCAACTGCAGCGCATGGATGCTCGCCTCGATACACTCTCCACTGAGTTGTATCAGGTGAATGTTCGTGTTAGTCGTATTGCACAACGGCAGGTGACCATGGGCGGTTTTGCTTCTGAGACTACTCCCTCACCACCTCCTCCAGCGGGTTCTGATTCTGAGGATGATGATGATGATGGTGATGACGATGATGTTTCAAATGTTGATGGAGATACTAGCTCTACTGATGAGATGTCTACATGACATTCTACCCTTTGTCACTCGTGACAAAAAGGGAGAGTAGTTTTGGGTTATGAGAGTAATCATCTTAGGGGGAGAGTTAGTATAGGACATTTTTGTTAGGGGGAGTGTTGATATTTAAGGGATGTAGTGAGGATATGATGTATCTTTTTCTTTTCTACTTTTTAGATACATTGTTCTTGTACATTAGGTCTTATGACTAGTTTTACATACATTGTACTTATTTTCTCTATATATGTGGATGTATGTTTCTCTCACCTTTCTCTACATGTGTTGTTTCTTTTCTATCTTTATACACATGATTCTTATACTTGTATGCAATATATTATTTCTGTTTCACACAAGATGCCTTGATGAGTTTTGTTTAAAGTGTTTCAGAAATACAGGTTGTCAAAGTCTACTTGTCATAAACTCTTTTCTTGCAAAGTTTTTCAAGGGTTTGTGATAGGATAGATTTTATTGTATTCAACAAGTGAGTATGAGTTGAGTGATTTATGACTTCTCTCATATGTTCATTTGTTTGTTGTGGTTTTGTCACGGATTGCCAAAGGGGGAGATGGTTAAGACATAGGTGTTTTCACTTTTTAAGAACATATATCACTTATTTAGGTAAATCGGCTAATCCTTTTGACAAAATGCACTCTACTTATAATTGGGTAGTTCTAGGTGTTTTTAATACTTCAAGAAACAAGGTTTCAAGATCAAGTGTTGAAATCATCAAGTCTGTCCAAGAAAAACAAGCTGAAATGCAAAATCATTAAAGCTCGACACCTTCTCGATAGCTCCTCGACACCTTCTATTTGTCAAGATTTAAGAAAATCAGAATTCTGATCTGATTTCTTGTGATCCGTGATTATGTCTTTGGGCCTTCTTTTCTCCTAAGCCTAGACATATAAAAGGACTATTTTAAGAGCCGTCAAAGTAGACACAAGTTGCACAAGCATTGAGAAAAATCTGTTCAAGCAATTTGTGATCAAAGACGAAGTTCTTGACCTAATTTATCTTCTTTGAAGAAGTTGCTGTGTATTTGCACCTAAGGGTTTTCCCCATTTGTAAACAAATCACCATGTCATTTAATTTTCGCTGCATATTTAGTTATTGGTGATTTATTTGTGCTTCCATGTATTTGCATGTTAAATTAATTAATTAATAACTTGGCTAATTAATTAATTGGTTTAATCACAAGGGGTCATTCAATTTGTGGCCTATCGGGAACTGTGGCTGTGGTTCTTGGAGTGCTATCACTCATTTCTTCAGATCAAAGATCAAGAAATTCTATGTGACAAATATCTACTAAACTACTAAACTAATATCTACAAGATAATATCTACAAGATATTCTATGTGACAAGTATCTATAAGACTAGAAATTTACAATATTTTCAACAATGTCATGCTAGTCTAAACTATCTAGTTGTACGTTGTAGCATGGGCAGTAGACATTTTAATAGTATTCTTGAAGTAGTTGCTCGGGTGGTTGTTGAAGCGTCTTAGTGGCCATGAAGAAAGTGGGAAACATATCTACGGAATTCACTAAGTCAATGTTCTCACATCCTTCTGGCAAACTAGCCTCCACAGTTGGGAACTTGATGATTTGAATCTCAATATTGATGCCAAGAGTTCTAGTTCTTTTGACTGTTTTGGAGACTAAAGGCGCGTTGCATGGAGTAGTAACAACTGTTGCCTTCACACCTCGCACTGCGAATAGCTTGGCCATGTCTATATGGTAATAAGGGCATTCACAATGGAAAATTGTATCTTATAATATTTTACCATCTCAAAAAACTACTTTATCAATTATACCATACCATTTTACAACATACCCAACATCCTAATTTTTATTTTCCTATTCTACTCATTAAAATAATATATATTACCCATTAAAATAATATAATATATTCCAATACAACTCTCCCTCTCTCTTCTCCCCCATCTCTCTTCCACTTTATTAATTAAAATATATTATAATTTTTTCAATTGTGTTACAGTGTCATCCTACATTTAGGATGGCACTTTAGCACAATTGCAAAAAAAATTTGCAATTCTTGCATTTTACAAGTCCAGTTGCCAACACCTTTTTGTACCTTGATTGTACTTCTCCCCTACATTTCCCATTTGCAATTGCCAATGGGAATGCTCTAAGCACATGCGAAGATAAAGATAGGCTATATTATTTTAAAGTGTTCTCAAGGACTTCGGAAAGAAAAGTTGGCTTCTTTCTAGAAATAAAATTTTGGATTCTTCTGTTTGGTGCTGAATGCAAAGCAACGGTGCGTTATCCAATTTGTTAACCAGAATGTACTGGATGGGAATATATATATATATATATATAAAAGATAATTTCAATTTATAGCATTTGCTCCTAATTATTACTATTATCATCTAAATAATAATTGGTTTTTAATGTATGCAGAGATTAAATTATAGATTTCTTATTAAACGACAAGAAACTTTATTAGTTGTGACTGTGACTCTGATGCCCACATATGTAATCATTCCAATCCAAATTTATTAGTATACAATATAATTTCAACATTTTTTTAAATGAAAATTTTAATTAAAAACATATATGTGTCAATAATTGATTTTCTCGTTTGATAAGTATTATTTTTAGAAGATTAAAAATTTGAACTAGCTTTATTTGTCAATAAGAATGAAATGCCAAAAATATATTGACCCCTTCAGTAAATTAATCAATTAATTAGCAAAGTTAATTAATTAGATTCAATTGCATGCAATAAGTGTGGTAGCACAAACAAATCACCAACTAAGTTAAATGCAGTGGAAAATAAATTTGACACAGGTGATTTATTTACGAATAGGGAAAACCACCGTGGCAAAACCGCACCAGGTGAATTTAAGGTCACCACTCCCGAAAATACACTATTATCAAAATAAGCAGTTATAAGTAAAATGAATCCAAGTACCTAATACCAACCTACAGTTAAACCCTTACCCCAATACCCAATTGGACTTATGATGTAGCGGCAATCTCTCCTTTCAATGCATGAATTCCACTATGTGACTAACCAATGATGCATAGATCTCAGTACGTGACAAACTCCTTTGTACGAATCCCAGTACGTGACTAACTCCAATAAGATCTTCAATGTTGGTGCAAGAGACTTTGTGTTTGAGTGGTTAAGTATTATTATTATTTTAAGCTACTTTCTTTCTATAATTAATAGAAGAGTGTTGAGGGAAATATTTTGATATTCCCAAATAGAATATGGGGTAGCCAAGCCGAAACTCAACAATGGGCCCTTGAAATAAAGCCCAAAGGCTTTCAGTGTTGTGAAAGTCAGCCCAAGCAAGAGATAGAGGCTGCACCCTAACAAGAAAACAACAATAAGGCACAATAAACATGTTACTATTGTTAGTTTGTTATATTATTAGTCCTTTTACAACATCATAGTTCAAATCAATCTTCTAGCGATACTGTATTATCTCCAGCGGTAGGGTAATTCCAAGTTAATAAGTATGTTTACATAGTACAAATCATATGTTTTCCTTATTATTATTAAGTCAACATAAGGGAAAACTTCCATAGTATCCAAAACATTATGGCATTCATCATAATAATAATAAACAAGGATTAAAGGCTCCATAATTACAAATAAAAGAAGAAAAATATGATGAAATGAAGGGAAAGAAAGATCCACAGCTCAGTGCAGCAAGTATTAAGCTAAGATTTTGGTGAGTGTGTATTTATAAGGCATGAATGAGATGAATGTGAGCTTTTTTTAGTGAGATAGGATTAATACTAAGATCAAGGCTTTTTGTGAGTGGTGGTCTGTTTATGACTGGTTGAGAGACATTTATGGACTATGAATGAAAGGGGGAAAAGATTATCTAAGATTAGATGAGTGTGGGCTAAAGATAATGAGTGGTGAGCTTGAAAGCCTGCACAAATTTTTTGCTAGCAAAAGAAAATCTAATGAAGTGAAAAATCCTCCAAAAGGCCATGTGTCATCGCTATTTTGCAGAATCTGAGGACAAGAATTGCAATTTGTTTGGGCAACCAATTTTGGTTGGGTGGATAGGACAAGAATGCAGTCGAGTTCCTTCCCGGAGGTGGTCAATTTGATCTGTGAAAAACCACAACTAGTTCCTTTATTTGCGGTTACAGCGTGGTCAGTTTTGTATCAACGAAATAAAACTCGCCTGCAAGAACACTCTTTGCCACTGGACAGAATATCGGCCTTTGCAAAAGGGTACATTCAGGACTTTAATAATCTAGGCAGTCCCCTTCACAGAAGTCGACGTGCTGCTGAAAAGAATTGGTGACCTCCTGTTATAGGGAATATGAAGACAAACTATGATGGCGCAATGTTTGATGAGTCAGATGAGGCAAGTATTGGAGTTGTTATTCAAAACTCCAATGGTGAAGTCATGGCTGCTCTCTCCGAAAAGATTCAAAAACCATCTTTTGTGGAAGTTCTGGAGCTGTTGGCTACGAGGCAAGCAGTAAGTTTCACTTTAGAATTGGGTTTCATAAATTCTGCCTTTGAAGGGGACTCTGAGTCAGTTGTTAAGTCTTTACAAGGTAGGGGTATGGAAAATTTCCAAGGGGGACATCTTACAAAAGACATTTTGTCTTACGTAAACTCTATGTAGAGTTTTTATTTCTCTCATGTTGTTTGGCAAGGTAATACAGTTGCTCATGCCTTAGCTCAGAGAGTAAGACTTTCTTTTCCGTTATTAGTCTGGATGCAGTCTGTTCCAATTGATATTTTGTCTTCCTTTTTTGTCTGATTTTCCAAATTCTTAATTTTTTTTTTTTTTTTAATCCTTTTTGAGGAGCCAAATTCTTGATTAATAAAGCTGCAAGTACTTCCTTCTCAAAAAAAAAATAAATAAATAACCTTTACCACTTACAGAAAATAAAATGGACCAAAATACCAAGCCAGCTTGCGCGTGACATTAGACACTCAATGGTTTGGACCATGCATTTATCTTCTCTTACAAAACCATAAATGTTTAGTTGTCAAATTAAATCTCACAGTTTCGGCTTTTCTCAATAAATAAATAAATAAATCTCACAATTTCGGCTTACGATGTTAGTAAACTGAAGTTAACATGGCAAAATCTATTCCTTTTATATATTTTATAAGAGGCAACTGTCCGTCAAAGAGCTAAAAAAAAAGAAAGAATCAACTATCCACCAGAAATCAATGCAAACTTTATTTTACTCATCTTCATTATTTCGACCTTAAATAGAACCTACAGAGTTCCTTTTTCCAATCTGATTACATCATCTTCATTGCACACTTTGTATACACCTCCTAAGAAATCGTGTTTCGTAATTTCAATTAAAAATATGAACTAGTAAAAACATTATTTTATAATTTTATCTTAATCATATTTTTAAAATACGATTTCAGCCCTTGTAATTGTACGCGTATATTGAGTGTGCAATACCAGAGTGTAATAATCATTACCCTCCACTATCGACTCTCATTTTTCTTTGAGGATTTAAGCTCCTCAATTAAGGCATCAGCATCTATAGACGAAGATCCACCTACTTGAACAGCTTTCTTAGCCTTCTCTGCAAGCTCTTTAGCTCGTTTTCTCATCTCTACAACCTCATCACCACCGCTCATCAACCTTTTCACTCCCACCTCCACCTTCTCCCTCACAACCAACGCTTTCTTTTCAGAACTAAAAGACATCCACTCCATGCTCCCAACTTGAACTCCAATCCCCAACACATCAGTAACCAATTTCTCATTGGAGAACTGTTCAGCAGAGAGTGGCCATGTAATCATAGGCACACCACAACAAACTCCCTCTAACATAGAGTTCCATCCACAATGAGTCATAAACCCTCCCACAGCACCATGTTCTAATATCAACAACTGAGGTGCCCACCCTCTTATTATCACACCCTTCTTTGATTCCTTAATCCTCTCTTCAAATCCTCCAGGAAGACAATGTTCTTCATCTTTGAAGGTTTTTCCAACTACCCAAATGAATGAACAATTGGAAGCCTCAAGAGCATGAGCAACCTCAAGGAACTGTCCAGGAGCAAAGCTGGGTTTGCTTCCAAAACTAATATAAAGAACTGAATTGGGTTCTTTCTCATTCAACCACCTTAAACAACTTTGATCGGCTTGCTTGCCTCTCTCAGCCTTATCTGTAGCATTTTTGTTACATAGAGAAGCTGGTCCTACAAGCCAAGCCTTCTTTCCCATCTCCTTTCTGAAATAGTCTGCATAAGCTGGCTCCAATTCGTAGAAACTATTAACCACAGCCCCAAAGCTCTTTTCTTCATCTTTCGCCATCCTATCAGAACGCCCAGATTTGTCTCTAAGAAAAACAGGAAGCTGAGACCTTGTCAACTCGATCCGATCAGGAAGACCCGGAACCAAAAAAGGCTCATAATCCGAACCCACTTTCTCATGAGGTTCATACTTTCTTATATGCTCTGTAACACAGCGAGGAAAGCACCCACTACCATTGAAAACGATCCTTCTAATTCCGAGCCCATCGAAAAGCTCAGCAGCCCAACGGTGAAACATGTCGAAGACAATGCAGTCGGGTTTGTGTTCAATGAGGAATAGTTTCAGAGGCTCTCGGAGGACTGTGGTGTCGGTGGAAGGGGTGGCTGACATGTCTGAGTCAGGTGAGACGGCACCGTCTAGTAATTGGAGAGCGTGGATGGAAATTGGGTGGCCAGAGTTTTGGTCACGGAGGATGGAGTTTTGGAACTGAAGAGCATTTGTGGGTGTGACTATGATTGTGGATTTGGCTCCGTGGGAAGCAAAGAGTCTTGCTATGTCTATCATTGGGATTTGATGACCTCCACCCACATAAGGAAAGAAGTACATTTCGACTTGAGGAGCTTCTGAGATCATGGATGTTCTAAGAGGCAGAGAGTTGGACATGAAAAAAGATGAATCTTTATGTTCCTGATTTATTAAGAGTCGCAGAAGCATGGACTTTATAGTAGGATTTATGCTGACGTCATTGGTGACTTCTACTTTGGTGACTTTCGGTGGTGTTTTCACACTGGTTTTAGCGCACATGTGGGTCAAACATACACACCAACCTTTTGGACACAAAGGTACATGCACTAGTCAATCAATGATTGGTTTTTAGGGATAAGGGCTGGATCTTTTCACATTCAGTGACAGAGAAGTAGTTTCTTTCTAGGTTTTATGAAGACGATTTTTTTTCACAGACGACTTTGTTGTGACTGTTAATAATTACTTACCATTTTCACACATTCTCAATGGTAACGCCACGTTGGTTTCAGGGTGTTCTTAGAAACACTCTGAACTGAAAAAAATATATATATAATAATTAAATTTTTTTATTTATTTATTTTTTAAAAAAATTAGGAACACCCCAATCAAAATTAGGAACACCTTCAAATAAATAAATAAAAATTTATTTGTTCTACCTTCAAACAAAAATTAAAAAAAAAAAAAACCAAAAAAAATTTGAACTAAAATCTGAAAAAAAAAAAAAAAAAATTGTAACAAAGAGGAAGCCCACCAAGGAAAAAAAAAACCCAACATCAATCAGTAAAGCAAACCCAATCTAAAGAAAAAAAACAAGGTCGCAAACCCAACAGGTTATAGTAGCAAACCCACGGATTCTCCAAAAAAAAAAAAATCAAAAAAACCAAACAAACCAAAACCCAATATTACTGAAATCAGAAACACAACGAACGGTGCTTGAAAGAAAGAAAGAAACCTAACCTAAAGTCTAAAGAAAAAAACCTAACCCATGAACGCAATATACTGAGCTCTAGAATGCCAGAACCAACAAATTGCCGGATCGAAGAAGGAGATCGCCAGATCGGGCCTCAAACTCGAGCTCCAGAATGGCAGAACACATCGAATTGGAGATCGGATCAGTCTTTCTCGCCTCAACGTGCTGCCCGAGTCCAGACGACATCGTCCCTCAGCCTCAGGCCTCCCTGCTCCGTCAACCTCAAGGTATTTCATCTGTCTCAGTCTCTCTCTGTCTTGGTCTCTCTCTCTTCATCTCAATCTCTCCCTCTGTCTCAGTCTCTCTTTCTTCATCTCAATCTCTCAGTCTCTCTATCCCTTCATCTCACAGTCTCTCTTTATTAATATTTACCCTGTTTTTGGCTTTATCCGGTGTTGGTGTTGTTTTTTTATTTTTTTTTATTTTGGTTAATCAGGTGCATGTATAAACAACAAAAAGCGTGTGCTGTGTGCTATGCTAGTGCAAGTGTGCAATTAATAATTAATAAATATGGTTGTGTGCTATTTGTTAGTTGATTAGTTCAACTAATGGTCATAAAATATGTAAAAAATTACTCTTTTTTAAACTTGGACTTAAGCTATACGGCCTATATATTTTTGTGCTACACAATTTATTGACTTTTCTTTTTTTTTGTTAAGTAATAGTGTGATATTCCAAGTATCAAACAACAATAGTAATTAGTTGAACTAATTAATTTTGTTTGTTTGGGATATTAATTAACCAATAATTAATTGGGAAAAGTAACTAATAAACAATTATTAATAATTTACTTAACCAATACATTATAAAAGACAAATAAATTAAATTATGTTAGGCTAAACAACAATTAATAATTTTATAATTAATGAAACAACAATATAACAAAAGGTCATGCTAACGAGTGCCCTTAGGACACTCATTAATAATCTATTTTAAGAAAGTTTTGATACTATTTTTATGGAAAATGAAAAAAACTGCCAAAATATTAATTACTTTTTTTTCATTTCCTATAAAAACTTTTTTTAAATTGATTATTAATCAGTGCATTAAATATAAGTTTGCGTTAAATCTACATGTAAGTTTCTACTACACTAGTAGCTTTCACGTGTATTAAAAATGAAAAATAAAAGAAGGTAATGAAATACTAATTTTAAGGGGTTTTTTTTGTCTTTTAAATTTTGTAGTCTACACAATCATTTTGATTGAGCCGCGGCAGCCACCCACGTAACAAGCTTGGATTTTTAGTTTTCACACCCCCAAACTTTCTTTCTATCCAAAAAAAAAAAAAAAAAAAACCATCACAAGTTTTTTTCCCCTACTAATAACAGAGAATCGAAGTTCACCTTTTTTTTTCTTTTTTCTTTTTTCTTTTTTTTAATTTTAGTTAACCACTTATTCAAATACATCCTTCAGTTTACTCTCTATTTTTCTCTTTATTTCATTTAAATATTAGATTTAATTGCACTAATATACCCTAAACCATAAAGGTACTCGTACTTTGTAATCTAAATTATGAAAACTTACAATCACTACTCCAATTGTTATAAAGTTCGTAAATGCATCTCATAGTCTGATTCACAATTCAAATTAACATTCATGTGCAAGCCACTTGACCATTTTAAAATGAATTCCCCACTTTTGCCCTTGCACACAATGTTAAATTACTAAATCGCACTTACTACTTTCAAAAATGAACCAAAAGACCTAGCCCACTTGTTTAAGTAATCACATGACTGATTCTCCCAAAATTCTCACTCTTTCCCAACCCCAAAACTTCATTGTCCCTCTCTTGCTCTCCAACTCAGTCTCCCAAAAATGGAAATCAAGCTTGAACCCAATTTAGAAAAAAGTATAAAAAGCTCTCACAACCATTAAGATTGCAATCAAGGTCAATTTGAATTTATTAGCTTTGTTCTTACTATGAGAATTGTGATCTAATGGGACTGAGATTCTTTTCTAATGGTAAAACAAAATCTCTTGCTAGAAATCTTATGGCCTGTTTGGAAGTTTAGAGAGGGAGGAGAGTAGTAAGGGGAGAGTAGAGGGGAATGGTTATTATCTACCTTGTTTGGATGTTTTTAAAATTAGTAAGGGGGAAGAGAATAATTAGCTCTTACTCTTGTTTGGATGTTTTAAAAATTAGGATGGAAATGAGAGGAAATGATTTAAATAGAAAAATTTACCCCTATTTGAAAATGTTTTTGCAACATTGGTCTATGATTAATTTGTTAGATTCAATTTGAATAGTACTAATGAGATTTATTGTTACCAAAATGTAGAGACCAAATTAACGGTAATTTTTTTTTAAGTGAAAAATTAACGGTAAGTTAAAGACCAAAATGATATATTTTCAAGTTTTAATTTTTACTTTTTTTTTTTTTAATGTATGTGTATTTTCTCATTCTCACGCGGCAGCTCATTCTCTGCATCTTCCTTTCCATCTCCTTGTCACATTCTCGATCACTTCACTGTCTCGCTAGATTCGGTGGCAGAGGATTTCGTTACAACCAGTGCAAGCTGAAACTCAGGAATAAGCTGAGGACATGGCTGGCAGCGATGAGAAAAAGTCTAACGCTGACGGCAGCAATGCGAAAAAGATTAATGCCGGTGGTGGCAATGCGAAAAAGACTAATGTCGACGGCGGCATTACGAAAAACCCTAATGTCAGCGACGATGAGTGTTTGTGACTTCATTTCTATTCTGGTGTGCTAGTTTTGATGATGCTATATGTGTGCAAATGTTTTGAAATGCATTGGTCTGTATGTTGTGTTTGCTTCTTAAGGTTTAGGGTTTAGCTAGTTTTGCAAATGATATGGCATGTTGTTGTGTTTGCTTCAGTGTCAGTGAAATAGTGAGATTCAATTTTTTTTTTTTTTCACCTTAAATTTTCTCAGGAAACAAACAAAGATTATTTATATAATTGGTTTGTAATTTTGTTAATTTAGAAAGGGTAATTTGGGGAATTCATTTGGTCAATAATTTATCTACTGTACTCTCCCTCCAAATCTCTCCAATTTGGGGGAATTAAAAATGAGGGGTTAGAGGTAGTTGAAACCCCTCTAAACCCCTCCAAACCCCTCCCCCTCTTCCAAACAAGATAATTGAATTACTCTCCCTCCCTTTACTCTACTCCCCCTCCTTTTTTAAATATCCAAATAGAGCATTAAGGTGGAGATTCAATCAGGGATACATTTCCCTGTAACCTCAAGGACTAACATAGAGTCATCACTTAATTTTAATAAAAAATTATATGAAATATCATATAAATCAAAATTGCATGGCCTTTGTCTTGAATACAATCTAGTAAAAAGATACAATACTTTGTGTTAGTGGCCGCTCTAAGAATTATTTCTAGAGTAGTCATTAAGAAACTTAAATTATACAAAACTTAATAAAAAGATAACTTAAATATATATCGATATCACAAAAACAAAAACAAAAAATACGCAAATACTTGAAGTTTTTAAATTGTCCTTCTAGTAACAAAATTAAAAGGAAAAATGGACTAATAATAGATAACATGAGAACTGGTCTGAAAGAAAGAAATAGAGTGAGAGATAATCTAAAATAATAATAGAGAAGTGAAAATTTGAGAAAGTGAGACAAAGACAAGCAACAAATGATACCTATTGTGGATGCAAGCTAGCCAAGCTGCCAAGAAGAGCATGGTTGTTGATGCCGTCAAGGTGAACTCATGGACACAATATCTCTCTTGGTACTGTTTTTTAGGAAAAATAAAATTAGGGATTAATTTTAGGTTGAACAAGTTATGAATTTGAATTATTAAGAATTTGAATAATTAGATTTTTTTTTTTTTTTTTTTTTTTTTGGTTTAAGGGGTTAAGAATTATGTTTGAGTGTCAACATTATTTTTGAAAGTAATGCTAGGGACACAACATTAACTAATATTAGTATATAAAAAAAATTTTAATTCCAAATTTTGGTGGGCCTTTGTGTGGATTGGCAAGCTAATTGAAGAATATTATGAAATTGTTGTGACATTTTGTTGTCCCTAACATTACTCTTATTTTTGTTGAATCCAAATTCTTGGGATTCTAAACTTAGAGTATTCAATATTTTTTTAGAGTAGACAAAAGAGGTTAGTTTAAAGAGAATTATGTGAGTATATATATATATACATATAATTTTTTTTTCCCTGTTCTGCTTGCAAGTCAAGGTGTTCATATGAACACCATGACTTATGTGTAAAGTCGCCACTAATCTATGATGTAACTTAATGATGTAATTAAGCCTAATCTATGTCTCTAAAAAAAAGAGACTAAGTTTGAATGCTATGTTCTCTAGAGTAGGAAGGAATTAGACAGTCACCTTGCCCAATCTAAAAATTCTCTCCAAGGGTACAATGGTCAATATAAAGTATAAACAACTCGCTTGCTTAGAGCATTTCCAGCAAATTTTCTAAATTTCCAGCAGATTTTCCAAATTTTTGTACTATTTAGAGAATGAACAGTGACTTTTACCTTTTTTTTCAAATTCACTTTCCAACAGATTCTCTATCTCATTCTCTATCTCATTTAAATATTATTTCTTCATTATTTCTTTAACCTTTCTTTATTCTTTTTTTAATATTTTTTTTATTCTTTCTCTATTCATTCCCAACAGCTATATGTTTAAATCTCCCAACAATAATATTTTCAAAGCTACACACACACCGCAGCACGCGCACACACACACAGAGCAGCACACACACACACACAGCAGCAGCAGCACACACACACACTATGTCACCAAAATCTTTTGAAAAATTCAAACTTTGAGTAATTGGGAAAAATAAATAAAAAATAAAATCAAGCAGCACTACTTTTGCATTTCTAATTTTTTTTTTTTTTCTCTTCAATTTATTAAATAATCTTTGCTGACTATTGCATGTCGTTTCCCACTTATTTGGCAAATATTTTATTCAAGCTGCAACATTTTTTTTTTAATTTTTAATCTTACCTTTTGAATGAAAAACTTATTAAATCACCGAATAGACATGTTCCTATATTGTACCAATCTTCAATTTATGTGAGGCCGAAAAGCGGTGATTGATAGAAAATTCACCGTTGCACGCGCACACACACACACAGCAGCACATACACACACAGAGCAGCGCACGCGCACGCGCACACACAGCAGCACACACACGGCAGCAGCAGCACACACACACACACAGAGAGCAGCACGCGCGCAAACACACACAGCAGCAACAGCAGCACACACACACACTCACAGCCCCTGTATATGGGCAGCACAGACGCACACACATACGCAGCCCCTGTATATGGGCAACACACACACACACACACACACAGCAGCAGCAGCACACACACACACACAGCCCCTGTATATGGGCAGCACAGACACGCACACACATACACAGCCCCTGTATATGGGCAACACACGCACACACACAGAGAGAGCAGCGCGCACACACACACACAGCCCCTGTATATGGGCAGCACACACACACACAGCCCCTGTATATGGGCAACACACACACACGCACACACACAATCAGAACGAAAGCCCTGTATATGGGAAGCATGAAATTTGAACAAAAGAACAAAAGCTTTAATACAATCAAAGCTTTAATACAATAAGGTTGAACACCACCTTTTTTTTTTTTTTATAAACTGCAATTTCATTTAAAGACTAAGAAGGATTACAAGCAGAGGCATCTCCCTTACAAACTGCCTCAAGCAAGGGGGGGAGATTACCATCAGAAAAATAGAAGGGGAAAACAAATATACATATATAGTGCAACAGGATCACATTGTATATAGTGCAATAGGATCACATTGTAGCAAAACAAAATGAATAGTGCAACAGGATCATATTGCAGCAAAACAAAAATGAGTGACCCAATATACAAAACAAGTTTAAAGAGCTCTTTTAATCATATACAAAATAAGAGCATTGATGATGATAATAATCTAAGAACAAGACCTTCATTTTTCAAGGATTTCCATTTGGCATTGACGAATATATTCTTGCTGCACTGAAGACAACATACTTACATCCATCATCATAAGCTCTTTTTCTTCCTTCAGCTTTTCCATTCTCAATTTCTCAATTTCATTTTCCTCCTTCATTCTTGCTATTTCAAGTTTTTTATCCTTAAGTTGAATTCGTGCAATATCATGCTCCTGGACTACAAGACGTCCTTTCTCAATACAAGCCATTTTCATCTCACTTATTTTTCTTCTTTCTTCCATCATGACATTCAATATGTCTTCTATATGTGAAGTCGTGCCTTCTCTGGACTTTTGTTTCTTCAATCTTTCTTTTACGGCCTTCACCCCCGGTGGTCTCTCCAAGTTTACAATTGGAACCTATGGAATATCATCATCCTCTAAACTTATTGACTCTAGATTAGAAGGTGAAGATGCCTCAAATCTCCCTCTTTTTTTTGGTTGCTGATTGTTACCAATAGCCAACCATTTTGGTGAGTACTTTAATAAATTCCAGCAATGTTCATATTGAAATTTGGTATGCTGCAATACTTGATAGAGCTCTTTTGCTACATTAAACTGAAAAATTAACAAATAGTTTATAGTTACTATCTTGAAATAATTGGAACAAATTAGCAAATTAACACAAATTTCTTTATAAGATGTACCTTGTCTTCATTAGTCTTACCACTTTCATTCTTTGATTCAATTTGTGCCAAACACCCAGAAAACTTATTGGTGCAAAGTTGAATCGTTGACCATCGGTTTGTTAGAGAACTCACCGTACGCTCAGAAGTGAAGGTCTTCCACTGGTGGTAGTACTCCCAAATTCTTGACCAATTTGTTGTGCGTTTTTTGTTAGTGCTTTGCACTACATCTTGGTTGACATTGAGAAATGCAGACACAAGAAGCACATCTTCTTGTATGGAGAAGTTGCTGCCACGTTGTAGTTTCTTAGCTGTGGATTCAACTAGGGGTGGAGACATTTGGCTAAATGCTTGAGCTTGTGGAACACTATCTTCACCACTTATATGTGAAGATCCTGACATATATTCGTCATAACTATCTTCTAAAAGATTAGTGAAAGATGTGTCCCTTGGAATACTTGAATCCATTCCTAGTAACAAAAACAAAAACAATAATTTACATTCAATTACACAGAAACAATAATTCTATAATGTGTAAGGAATCCCTTTCATTCAGTTCATAGTTTTATTGGCATCAAACTCCCAGTTCTATCACAGTTTCAAGCAATTAACAATAATTTATCTCAATTACATAGAAACCATAAGGAACAAAACTACAATGATCGCTACATTCTAAAAAACTCAACCTCAAAGCTATCTATAAATTTTTCATTCTCAGCCCAAAATATTAACAGCACAAGAGATCTCACAATTAAGATTGTACATTCAGAAACAATTTTCACAAAATCTCATGGAACCAAGCAACAGAAATTACCACATTCTAGAACTACACAACTCAATGCAACATGAACCATTAGATTAGTCACTTACATTTTCATTCATAGAATTATTTACACACACACATTTCCCAGAAAACATTTTCCAAAAGCCATTCCAACCACATAGATAACAAAAACCCACCAAGCAAAAATGACAAACATGCAAAACCCAATATGAATTCATTGATCAAACATCATTGCCATCACAATTTCAGCTACAAAAAAACCCAAAATTCAGATTCTCAATATTTCCACACCAAAAAAAAAAAAAAAAAGCAGAGACATAAATATTAAGAGGAAAACAATTCTATTTTCTTTTTTTGTTGTTCTGTTTGTTTGGGTTTTTTTGTTTTTCTTGGTTTGGATACCGATATTCAAGGTTGAGATTAATTTATTGACTCTAATAAGATTAATAAAATAGAAAAATAGAGAAAAGATCAAGAACAGAATGAAAGACAAACAAAGAGAAAAGAACCAAAAACCCAAAACCTAAACTCTGATAGTGGTGAAGAACAATAGAAAATCATTCAAAACCACCAAATCATCAACTCGTACGATAAACTAATAAATTCAAACATGACAAAAACCCTATTAAATCAAAATTTTGGGTACCGATATTCAAGGTTGAGCCAATGTTCAGAACTCCATTCTTCGTCACAGGTGGTTGAGCGAACTTCGATTGAAAAACACGGTGCGAGTTCTTTTGTGAAAGACATGGTGCGAGTTTTTTGTGAGAGAGAGTAACGGTGAGGGTTGATTTTGTGAGAGACTTGTTTTTGAAGAGAGGGAGCTTTCTGAAGAGAAACCAGACAATAGAGAACAATGAAAAACGTTTGGAGAGAGAAAGAATTGTAAATTAAATACTACTGTTCAATTTTTTAATATAAAATAAGGGAATAGAGCTGCTACAGTGTTCTTTAAAATAAGAGAACTACTGTAGCAACTTCAAAAAAAATTTGGAGGATCTGTGCGTATAGAGAAGCTGTTGGAGCGTGAACAGTAGCATTTGGTGATCCAAAAATGGAGATACAGTGACTGTTGGAGATGCTCTAAGATTAAAGATTAAAGGTTTAGCTTTTGCAATAGCTAAGATTAAAGATTTAGCTTTTGCTTAGAATCATCAGGACATGTTAAGTTACCTTGTTTTGCTTGTTCACCTTGTCTTTCTCCTTTGAGTCACATTCATAACTTATTAGATCATATAACTTCTTGAACTTTTTTCTTTTCTTTCTCAAATAGAATTTCAACCTATAGTATTCACTCTGTACTAATTCTTTTTTATTATCAAGCAATGATATAGTATTCACTCTGTACTGATTCTTCTTTATCATCAAGCAACGACACTAATTAGTTTTTTGTATATGCAGTGTTTAAACTCCAAACTTCTTATTTAACAACAACGAACTTTACTACTTAACTTTACTACTTAAACTTACTAGAATCCAAAACTTATTGAACTTAAAGAACCTGGCCAAATTTACCATTGGACTAAGGCCAAATCACCTTCCATGATTCCATCAGATCAGTAGGCATTAGCTCATATTGCCTGGTACATATCCCTCAACAATCGAGCGGTTAGTTAGATTTTTGTTCAGGCTAGAGGAGGTACACCTCAAGAGAGGGCTCAACCAAAACGGGATTTTCTTGTGCTTTTTCACTCTTTGCTTTTGGGCATTTCTTCGGGCAGTTGTGATTTGGGGCATTTTATCGAACATTTGGCTTGCGTGACATTAGACACTCAATGGTCATCGACCACGCATATCTTCTCTTGCATAACCATAAATATTTTGTTGCCAACCGAATCTCAAAGTGACAGCTTACGATGCTAATCAACTGTAGCAAAATTTATGAGTCCTAGGATTATATTTTACAGGAGTCTAACTGCACATCCAAGAGCTAAAAAAAAGTGTAAAGTGCCCATCAGAAAAACAATACAAATTTCATTTCATGAATTTTCATTCTTTTGGCAAGTAAGTGACTACAATATTACTCTATCAATTCACATTTTTCTTTAAGGATTTAAGCTCCTTAATTAAGGCATCAGCATCTATATACGAAGATCCACCAACTTGAACAGCTTTCTTAGCCTTCCCTGCAAGCTCTTTAGCTCGTTTTCTTATATCCACCACTTCATCACCACCACCCATCAACCTTTTCACCGCCACTTCTACTTTCTCCCTCCCAACCAACCCTTTCTTTTCAGACTTAAAGGAGATCCACTCTTTGCTCCCAACTTGAACCCCAATCCCCAACACATCAGTAACCAGTTTCTCATTGTAGAATTGTTCAGCAGAAAGAGGCCATGTAATCATAGGCACACCACAACAAACTCCCTCCAACATAGAGTTCCATCCACAATGAGTCATAAACCCTCCCACCGCACCATGTTCTAATATCAACAACTGAGGTGCCCACCCTCTTATTATCACACCCTTCTTGGACTCCTTAATCCTCTCTTCAAATCCACCAGGAAGGCAATTTTCTTCATCTTTGAAGTTTTTTCCAACAACCCAAATGAATGAATAGTTGGAAGCCTCAAGAGCATGAGCAATCTCAACAAGCTGTCCGGTAGCAAACCCGGGTTTGCTTCCAAAACCAATATAAAGAACTGAATTGGATTCTTTATCATCCAACCACTTCATAAAACTCTGTTCATCAATTGAGGCTTGTGTGCCTCTCTCAGCCTTATCAGCAACATCTGTGTTACATAAAGAGGCTGGGCCTACAAACCAAGCCTTCTTTCCCATCTCTTTTCTGTAATAGTCAGCATAAGCGGGCTCCAATTCGTAGAAACTATTAACCACAGACCCAAAACTCTTGTCTTCATCTTTTTTTCCCATCTTAGCAAAACGCCCAGATTTGTCTCTAACAAAAATAGGAAGCTGAGACCTTGTCAACTCGATCCGATCAGGAAGACCTGGAACCAAAAAAGACTCATAATCCGAACCCACTTTCTCATGCGGTTCATACTTTCTTATATTCTCAGAAACACAGCCAGGAAAGCACCCACTACCATTGAAAACAATCTTTCTAATTCCGAGCCCATCGAAAAGCTCAGCTGCCCAACGGTGAAACATGTCGAATACAACGCAGTCAGGTTTGTGTTCAATGAGGAAGAGTTTGAGAGGCTCTTGGAGGACTGTGGTGTCGGTGACAGGGGTGGCTGACATGTCTGAGTCAGGTGAAACAGCACCCTCTGGTAATTGGAGAGCGTGAATGGATATTGGGTGGCCTGAGTTTTGGTCACGAAGGATGGAATTTTGGAACTGAATAGCGTTCGTGGGAGTGACTATGATTGTGGATTTGGCTCCATGGGAAGCAAAAAGTCTTGCTATGTCTATCATTGGGATTTGATGACCTCCACCCACGAAGGGAAAGAAGACCATTTCTACTTGAGGAGCTTCTGAGTCCATGGATGTTCTAAGAGACATAGAGTTGGAAATAGAAAAATAAAAAGAGAATCTTGTTTATGTTCCAGGTTTATTTGATTTGGAGAGGGCGTAGATGGATTTCAAGCAGGATTTCATGCTTGCTAACGTCATTGGTGACATATACTTTGATTTTTATTTTCCACAAACTTTTTGCACAAAAGATCAATCCTTTTGAAGCCTTTATCATTAATGGGAAAATTTCTTGGTGGGTAAGCGATTTGATTATAGATTTTCTTGCAGAAGGAAAAGCCTCCTCTCCCCTGCACAGAATATAATTGGGTCTGTTGGGCTTGTTTGGTAAAAGGCTTTTAATAACGTTATTGTTATTTTGTGAAAATATATATAAAAAGTGCGTAAAAATATGTGTAATATTGTTTAAATACTGAAAAATATTTTTTTTTTTATTTGAAAGGGGAATTATCATTTATCTATTCATCAAAATTGAGTCCTGATACACAGATTCCACAGCATCTTGAGGCACCTCCTCCATCCAATACATGTCCTCATTTATCCCTCTAGCAAACTTAGCTAAAACATGAGCTACCCGGTTCCCATCCCTTCTAACACAATTGATAGATACCCCCCCCCCTAACCCACAGAGAATACAATGGATATCAGCTATTACATTTCCAAGCATAGAAAAGTTCCTGGTTGAAGCAGAAACAGCTCTCATAACGTTGATAGTATCTCCTTCTACTATCAGCTCCGAGAAGCCCACATCAACAGCAAATTCCAATGCCTTCCTGCACGCTAGTGTCTCAACTTCCTCACTGCATGAACCGGTGGTCCCCTAGCGGCCATTGCAGCCATTACTTCTCCTTGGTTATTCCGTATCACCGCACCGAAGTCAGAACTGTTCTGCTCTTTAAATATTGCTGCATCGAAGTTCAATTTGAACCATGACTGATCAGGTGGGCGCCAAACATTTCTAGCAGCTTGCATTATCGGAACCGCTAGGTGCTGTTGAACTTGCTGAAATTCTTCTAAAAATTCTACAGCACGTTTGTTCAACCAACCAGGGTCCTTGATCTTACCTCCATGCAAAATAGAGTTTCTCTGATTCCAAATGACCCAAGCTTGTGTCAAGAACAGCTCCACTTCATCAGTATCCAGTCTGTCCAGCAAGTACTTAAATAACTGAACCATGTCGTGTTGAACGAGGGTACACTTCTGAAATCTGATCCGACTCCCAGCCCACACATCCTGGGCAGCAGGGCATTCCCAAAATACATGAATCTCATTCTCTGAAAAATATTATTTAAATAACAGTAACAAACACTCCCTATCATCCAAAAGATTAAAACTTTATCATAAAATTAACAAAGAAAACTGTAGGAGCATTGGGTCCAGGAGCTCATTATCTACGTATTAGCAATGAAGTCAATACCGTACTAGAGACTGTACCAGTACGATATATTTCAAGTACTGGTCAATACCGGTGTACCGTTTCGAATTTACCGCTATTTTATATATTTAATATATATATATATATATATATATATATTAGTTGTATATCCATTAGTCAAGGCCCATATAATTTGTTTATAATATTTAAAATTATCAACTCATATCTTATTTATTAATTTAAGCTCCAGCTAAAATGTTAATCCATAATACTAGTAATATATAATATATGGTATTCTCGGCACAAAAAAAAAAAAAATATATATATATATATATATATGTAAAATATAATATTTATAAGAATTGATATTGATACTTATAAAAAAATTTTAAAAAAAATTAATATTGATGTATTAAAATACTAAAATAGGCCTCAAATAAGTAGTCTTGGTCATTGTACTTGTAGTGTTCTAATGTGTGGGCAGAGCACACATAAATAGTTATAATGTTATATTAAAATAATAATAAAAAAAGAGGTAGAGTTTGAATTTTTGAATGATGTTCACGAGGTTGTCAGGGACTTGTCACTTGTCAAGACACAAAACAACAAAAAGTTAAATATTAAAATAAAAAGAAGGCAAAAATGTAAAACTGATCATCTAGCTTTCACATTTTTTCATTTCAGTCCTCTAACTTTTAGTTTTATCAATTCAGTCTTCTAAGTTTCAATTTTTGTCAATGAAGGACTCCATTACATTTCTGTTAATGACTGCCATTATTTGCGTTTTATTTTTTATTTTTTAATTCGAAATTAAAAGAAAATAAGAAAAGTCTGAAAAAAAAAAACCAATCGTAGTGGTTGAGGATGACGGAGTTCTCGGAGAGGATTCTGGCGATGGTGGACTGAATGCCGAGGGTTTTGCGGGGGAGAGAGTTGAGGTCGAGGTCGAGACGCTCGAGGGACTTACTGGAGGGGTCGCCGACGATGAGGGCCACGGGCTGGTGGCCGAAGCGGTGGACCTAGGAGAGGACGATAAGGCCGAGGAGGTTGCCGAGGTGGAGAGATTGAGCGGTGGGGTCGAAACCGCAGTAAACTTTGAGAGCTGAGGAGGAGGAGAAGGAAACGGCGACGGCGATGTCATGGAGGTCAGGGCTGGTTAGGGATTCGATGAGGCCGCGTTGCTGGAGGATTTCGATGACGTTGTTGTTGTTGTTAAGGCAAGGACGAGAACGAAATGTGTGGAGAAGTGGTAGCAGCAATAGCTGTAAGATTCTGAATCGGTGATGGGTTAGGAATTTGGGTCTTCTTTGTTTGGGAAGGAGAACAAATTTTTTTTTTTTTTAATTCCGAATAAAAAAATAAAATGCAAAACGACGTCGTTTTAGTGGGTTTAACGGCAGCTACTAACAGAAATGTAACGGAACCCTACATTGATAAAAATTAAAAGTTAAAGGACTGAATTGACAAAATTAAAAGTTAGAGAACTGAAATGAAAAATGTGAAAGTTAGAGGGTTAGTTTTGCATTTTTGCCTAAAAAGAAACATAAAAGGCAGAATAAGAAGAAGAAACATATGTATAAGCTTCTGAGCAGACAAAGAAGAAGAAGCAACAGCAGCTGAAGAGAAGATCGCCAAATGGGTTACTATAGGCAACGTGGTGGTGACAACGGCACCGTGTTAACAACAGCAGTGATCCAAGAGCAAGAGCAAGTTTGTAAGTTATTGAGAAAGGAGAGAGATTATTAGATCTAAATTTTTTTTGTTTGTTATTTCGATCCGGTATGAAGTTTTCGGCCGAAATCCGATTTGTTTCCCGAAATGACCCGGTATAGCTAGTATTTAAACTAGTACGAAACAAACACATTTCTGTACCGTTTCAGGCGCCGGTGTGAAATATTCCGGCCATACCGGCCGGTACGATACGAGATTCACTCCCTTGCGTATCAAACCCAAGCCGAGAACCAGAGGTCGTCCGAGGATGAGTAAACATTGTCAAAGGAGTCTGTATTAGTAGATGAAGAAGTTAGTTTTGGTCGTAATGGCTCAGAAGAGTGGGCTGAGGATGAATGCCTCCTCAACTAACCAAAACCGAGGTCCGAATAGGTGGTCTGCCATCCAGGGGAACGTTCTAAGAAGTTCTGTTGGTATGGATAAGCATTACAAAAACATATGATAGGGAGAGTCCTAAAATATCTATGGAGAAAGCTGCAACCACCGCATTAAATACTCTGCACCTAACTCTCTAGCCGCATTAATGTGGAAATAATTCCTGAACAATGGGTTTCAACCTTACAGCTATTGCACAAAGACTTTAGGAAGGTTTTGATGAGACAAATATCAACACCAACCATCTGGCCTGCATGTGGAAGATAAAGAGGAAAGGGGGAAGAGAGTATAAAAGAGAGAGGAAGCAATCGGAGAGGAGGATCGAGAAATTAAGAGAAAAAGATTGTACCAATCACAAATTGCATTTGTAACTTAACTTGAGAGAAATATATAAGAACTGATCTCTTCGAACTGTGCCGAGGATGATTTTCTTTAGTACAAGCTTGTCTATTTCATTCTCTGGTGATCTAAATCCACTTTAGTGACTGTATGATTCATTAAGGCCTAGTTTTTCCAACCCACTCTCTACAAATTCATTGTTTTAGGCTTTTTGGGCCTAAGTTCATCCATCTTGTGGGCTAGGGACTCAAATCTGGTCCTTACAAAAACCATGAGTTTTAAAAAAAAAACCATTAATAACAAAAAGAAAGAAAGACACATATAGATGTGTTTTCCAAGCAAAGAAGTTTTTGTTGCAGAGAAAACATTAGATGAAGTGGGTGGGCGGTAATAGATTATTAAGCTATCACTCCGCTTCTAAGGTAGTGCCCTTAATACAATAGTTTACTCGATGTACAAAAATATTAACCATATTTCATGTATATTTATTGTCCTTTAGTTTTTTGCGTGTTATTTTTGCAATGCAAGTTGTTTAAACACTGAAAAATATTGTTTAAACAACAGTAACAAACACCCCCTATCATCCAAAAGATTAAAACTTTATCATAAAATTAAAAAAAGAAAACCATGAATTTTAAAAAAACCATTAATAACAAAAAGAAAGAAAGACACATATAGATGTGTTTTCCAAGCAAAGAAGTTTTGGTTGCAGAGAAAACATTAGATGAAGTGGGTGGGTGGTAATAGATTATTAAGTTATCACTCCAAGTCTAGGGTAGTGCCCTTAATACAATAGTTTACTCGATGTACAAAAATATTAACCATATTTCATGTATATTATTGTCCTTTAGTTTTTTGCTTGTTGTTTTTGCAATGCAGGTTGTCTAGTCCTAATATTATTTTGTAGGTTGGGGAGGGGGATGATAACAAGAAAACTTAATAGCTTGTTTAGATGGATGGGGAATAAAGTAGAGGAAGGGAGAGTAAGTTAAATTACCTTATTTATATATTTTTTAAGGAATGAAGGGGGGAATTTGGAGAGGTTCTTACTACTTCTAACCCCTAATTTTTAATTCTCCCAAATTAGAGAGATTTGGAGGGAGAGTAGAGTATAGAAATGTTTGACCAAATGAATTACCAAATTTACCCTTACCATATTAACAAAATTACAAACTATAAAAAGGTTAATTATTCCCCTCCCCTTACTTAATTTTAAAAGCATCCAAATAAGGTAGAGGATAATCATTCCCCTCTACTCTCCTCCCCTCTACTTCCCTCTACTCTCCTCTCCCTCCAAACTTCCAAACATAGCATAAAAGTATTTGCCGTGGCGAATATAGTGAAATAAAAATTAAAACAAAATTTGCAACTTTACCTTTTGTTTTTGTGTGTGTTTTTAATTGTTAAAGTGAGGCTTGGTTTTTGGTCTGGAAATCTTAAACTTAATATACAAAAAGAGAGTTTAGGGATACAATTTGTGTGTGTGGATTTGAAAACTTTGATATATATATATATATGGGATTAAGGATGAGGCATTGGATGGGAGAGATAAGAGATTACATGGAGGAAATGCAAAAGTAGAAGAGGAGAGAGATGGAACAAAATGGTTGAATGGGAATTGGAAACATTTTGTTTTTTTTTTTTTTAAGGTCTACCTAACATAATTCATACACTTGATGTTATTTTTTTCTACTACCCATACATTTAGGAGTATCTATATAATATTTAAAAATGAAAGCGCAATATTTATTGTTGCTACGCTCTTTTTGAGCCACATTAGCGTCGCATTTGGTATATTTAAGTTCATTTCAATCTATTCGGTTCACTTTGTTCCATTTCGATCTAATTGAGCATTAAATTCATTCTATTTGTATGTTGCCTTTTTAGTTGTGGGTTCAAAAAATCTTTTTTTTTTTCCTCTAAATTTTTGGTTTGAAAACTATGAAAATTTTATTTTATTTGAGTCAAACTCTTTAGTTTTGGGATAAAAAATATATATATAGTCATTAAAAATTAGAGATATGAGCCTTAAAAACATGATAAATATTCAAAAGATTACCTTAAAATTCAGGTTTCTATATAATATAGATATTATACTTATATTTGAAATGAAAAGAAAAAAGTTACAATTCTAAACTTATATAATAATTTAAATTTAAAGCAACATGTTATATGGGTTCCAATGAATGATTTTTTTTTTTTTTTAAATATTCATGAATATGTTCAAATTAGTCAACTAGTTATGGCATGATATATATATATATATATATATATATAGTCTTTTCACTCATAATAATACTTAGGTACTCACAGAACACGGAGTATGATACTCTCTTCTCACATTTATGGTAAGATCCACTCATTAAATTCATAGTAAAGTCGACCATAAATGTAAGAGGAAAGAGTATCATTTCTCCATACTTTGAGAGTACCTAAGTATTACTCTCTTTCTCTTCCTTTTCTTTACTCCGTAAGCTGTTTTATATATATATATATATATATATATACACACATATATATACACACATAAAAGGAATGGCAATTTGGTCCAACAATTATATGATTGTCTTCCTTCCAACGTTTTTATTATTATTTTATTTTTGTTTTAGAGTTGGGGAGATGAGATTTGAACCCTAAAACATCTCTATTAGAAATATCATTTGGTACTAGTTGAGCTATAGAGTTCCTAACTACTTCCAAGTTTTTATAAGAGCATCAGTATTAGTGGCGGTAAAATAGCAACTATTTTACCACTTCAAACACCAAAAAGAGATCAGCATCAATGGTCCCAAAGCTAAAAAAGTTTAACAAGTTGCTATAGCAAACCGGTATTAGTACCAGTTTACTATAGCAACTTGCTAAAAATTTTTATTTATTTCTTTGTTTCTTTTACGCTTGCACACACTTTCTCTGTCTCTTCTCTATCCTCTCTTATTTCTCCTCTCCTCTATCTCTCCATCTTTCTCCGCCTCAAGAATCTCTCTTCACTCCATCTCTCTTTTTCCTCTTGAAGCATCTCTCCTCTCCTCTATCGCGTTTTGGTATTGTGGGATTCGAGACAATGGAAGGGGATGGATATCGAGTTCACTAGCCATCATTTCAAAAAGGGTCGGGCTAGATCGGGTTTTATCAGGTAGGGGAGGTAGTGACATCAAGTATAGTAGACCCGTTGTGCGTGTGGAGTTGAATTTGGTGAAGCTTGACGGGAATGAATAATGATCGTTCATCGTTGTTGCTATTGTTGAAGTGGGTGTGAAATCCATTACAGGTGATAGAGTACCCAAAAATAATTGGATCCTAAAGCTGGATGAAGACTCGAGTTCCAAGTTTGGGTTCAGAGTACGGTGAGGAGGTGGAGATGGAGGAGGTGGTGGTGGGGGTTTTGAGTTGAAGCTAGACAGCACCAGGGATTGTTTTTGTCAGGTAAGGCAATGGTGTATTTGGCTAGGCAGTCCAGCAGTGGGTTGGGCAATGGGTATTTGGCTGGGCAATGGGTATTTGGTTGATCTTGGTTCAAAGAAGAGAGAGACAGAGAGGAAGAGAGAATAAAAAATATTAAAGAATGAATATTTAAATGAAGTGTAAAAAAAAATAGAATCATATATTGTAAAATGGGGTGTTAAAATAGGTAAAATAATTTTTTGAGTTGTTAAATGCTAAATTTTTTAGAACCACCAATGCTGATGTTCTAAACAGGAAAATGGGATAATGTGTTCCAAACCACTTCAATGGAGTGAATTAATCGGTTTTTTTGTGGCTATTGGTGTGAAATACCCCATTGTCGATTAATAAACATAGTAGTCTATATCTGTGTTCCAAGATAAATAATTGGGATCTTTTTGAAAAGCAAATACAAGGAAAAGGAGAATGTAGAAAACTAGAGTAAAGAAAATGAGAGATTTTGATAAAATGAAATTTTGAGTTCTTGATCTTTTCGATTCTGGTTACAGACTCCAATATATACATAACCAACTCCGTAGAGTGCGGAATCATCCTAACAAACTATAGCATAAACTAATCAAGTGATGGCACTTGCATAGACGAATCAGATGCTGACACATGGACTTGTATCAATAACCAACTCCACTAATAACACCTAACTTAAGCTACCTACAATTTAGTCTATTATCATAGCTCTACTACAGTTCGTTTTGACTCAACTTTATCATAATGTTTTACACTTTTTTCAATATTTTTCAAGGTCAAATAATGTTGTAAAATGTTCCCTATTTTGAATCATGATGTACCTCAATGCATGAACAAGAACAAATTTTTCCAAATCCGAGTAAAAGATGAGGTTGTATTACTAAAACATATAGTAAGGGTTATCTAAACCTCTGTGGAGATATATCTCAGAGAAAACAAGCAGTAAGTAGATATACCTCTCTGCTTTGGGAGAAATTATATAGTCCTCTGGTGGACCACATCACTTGTCCACCATTCCACTAAAAGACTCACACTTATTTAAAATTGTTGAGCCAGTAATCAGTTTCAGTTTTAAAAAAATTTCTAACTCAATAGTTTTAAACAAGTGGGAATCTTTTATTGGAATGATAGACCACGTCACTTATCCACCATGAGGACCTTATAATTTCTCCAGCTTTGGGTATCAACTTTTTGATAGTCTAACCTACAAGCCATCAAAACTGTATCATGTCGTTTCTCCAACCTTGAATATGACACTTATCTCCTTTCATAGGTGAGAATGGATTGTTCACACTCAAATCCGAATGGATTCTCAGCCTATTAATAATATCTCCAAAAAAAAAATTTCCTATGGAAGCAGAAAAGGACATCATGAGCAACACCGAAGAAACTATTTATGAAAAAAGGCCCAAAGCTTTTGACACCAAACTTTGCATGTCGTTGCCATGTAATATTAGGGGAACCAAACGGAATTTTGTGCAAGAGTTGAAGAAAAGTCTGAAAAATGAATAAATAAAACAAGTGTTATAAAAGAACAAGAGAAAAAAAACAAAAAACAAAAAACAAAAAAAAAGAGGGTAAACGTATTAAATAGTTTGGTTGCAACTCACTCTTAGGCTTCGTTTGGGAGGAGGGAATGGAATGGAATAGAATGGAAAGAAATGAAAAGAATAATTTTAGAATATTTTTCACTTCCCTTATTTTGGGAGTTTTAATGGATGGAATGAAAATGTCATTCTCTTGTTTGGAAGTTTAAGTGGGAGGGAATGGAATGGGTAGGAGGGAACACTCATTTCTCTCTATTCCCTTAAAATCTCAAATTTTCATTCCCCCCAAAATTGGGAGGAATGGGAGAAAATGAAATTAGATTTAATGATTTTTTTACTAAAACTCCCAAAATACCCTTATATATTCAACCCTTTATTTTAAAATAGGAGTCTAATAGTAATATTGTTATAAAATAATTCCATTCCATTCCCTCCATGTTGCTTCCAAACAAGATTACTTATATTCCATTCATTTTCATTCCTTTCCATTTCTTTATTTTAAAACAACCAATCAAGATTACTTAATTCCATTTTTTTTCCATTCCTTTCCCTTACTAAAATACATTTCATTCCATTCTTTTCCATTCCTTTTCCTTACTTAAATACATTCTATTCCATTCTATTCCTTTCCATTCTCTTATGATCATTTCATTTCATTTCCTTATAAACTCTCAAACGAAGCCTTAATAAATGGAGTTAAGTATGGTTCAACAAGTCCAGCATTCTCCTCTTTAAAATTTAGAGGCCACGCATCTTTTAAGCCATCTATCCTTGACTCATAAGTGAAAAAACGTGGCAATGAAGAAGGCCGATAAGAAACTAAAGGGATACGAGAACTCAAAGAGAGTCAAGGACTAGTTTGAAGAGTATCGACTAGTTTCGAATTCAGTAAGCTGAAGAGTATTGTGGGTGACTTCTAGCTATTTATAAGCACAAAAATTTCTGATAGAGCATGGTTGGCATACATTAATGTACCCATAACAGTGTTTCTTGCAGTGCGGTGTGGTTATTCTATTTTGCAAGCGATTTTAGTGCGATTTTTGCGATTTAGTGAACACCCTTACATAACACCCTAATTGAGTCGGCTAGCTAGTCAAGGAGCGGCAAAGGGAGTGAAAAGGATGGGTCAGCTAGTCAAGGAGCAGCACGCACAAGGTACTCAATTGTACAGTAGAGGGAGAAAAGACAAGTTTGATAAATTTTCATATCCATTTATGTGCAACAAAGGGAGAAAAGATAAGATTTGATGATACTGGGACCATATGGAGCCAGCTGAACCAGTAAAGGACGTTATTATCAAATTCTTAAGTATGGCCACATGTTTTCCCTTTTGATTATTTATTTATTTAAGCTCAATGTTTTCCATTCTAAACATCTACTTAAGGCTTGAGTCATGCAAGTATGGAGCACCATTTCAAGTCTTTCACATATATAACTAAAAAAAATTGGTTCTACAACCACGTTTTTTTCCCAGTGGTTTTAAAAACACCACTATAGAAGACCTAAAACAGTGCTTTTAGAAACTGCCACAATAGGTTAACCTATTACGGCAGTTTAAAACCTGCACTTTTTAAACCACTACTATAAATATACTGCTGCGGCACTTTAAAAAATTGCCACAATAGGTAGAGCTATTACAATGGTTTCCAATTGCCGCTATAGGTTTAAATTTTTTTTTTTTTTTTTTTGTATTTTAAATGATCTATTATGGCAATTTTAGAACTGCCACAATAAGTTTGCTCATATTGAGGACCTATTACAACAGTTTTAAAATTGCCGCTAGAGGTTTGAAATTAATATTTTTTTTATTTTAAATAACCTATTATGGCAATTTTAGAATTGCCACTATAGGTTTGCTCGTATTGAGGACCTATTACAACAATTTTAAATCTGCTGCTATAGGTTTGAAATTAATATTTTTATTTTATTTTATTTATGTATTTTAAATAACCTATTACAACTGTTTTAGAACTGCCGCTATAGGTTTGCTCATAATGAAGACCTATTATGACGATTTTAAAACTGCCGCTATAGGTTTTACATTAAGAACTCTTTTTCTTCTTTAAAATGACCTATTATGGCGGTTTTAAAACAGCCGCTATAGGGTTTCAAAATTAAGAAATTTTTTTTAAATGACTTATTATGGCGGTTTTAAAACTACTGCTATAGGTTTTAACATAGCCCATAATTTAATGACCTATTGCAGCAGTTTCAGACTGCCATAAGATTGCAATCATAGTTGATTTGAATGACCTGTTGCATGCAAGTCACTTCACCATTTTAAAATAAATTTCCCACTTTTACCCTTGCACAATGCTAAATTACTAAATAACCCTTACTACTTTAAAAAAATGGACCAAAATACCTAGCCCACTTGTTAAAGTAATCACATGACCAATTCCCCCAAAATTTCCACTCTTTCTCAACCCCAAAACTTCATTCTCCCTCTCTTACTCTCCACCTCAGTCTCCCAAAAATTGGAATGAGCTTGAACTCGGTATTAAAAAAAGACTACAAAGCTCTTATAACCACTAAGATTGCAATCATAGTAGATTTGAATTTATTAGCTTTATTCCTACTACAAGAACTATGACCTAATCGGACTGAGATTCTTTTCTAATGGTAAAACAAAATCCTTCACTAGAAATCTCAAAGTGGACATTCAACTAGAGAAACATTTCCCTCTAACCTTAGGGACTTACATGGAGTCGCCACTTAATTTAATTAAATGAAAATTTGAGAAAATCTCAAAGTAAAATTGATTAATAAATAGTAAAAAATTATATGAAATATCATATAAATCAAAATTACATGGCCTTAGTCTTGAATACAATCTAGTAAAAATATATAATGTTAGTGGCAGCTCTAGAAATTATTTCTAAAGTGGTCAATAAGAACCTTAAACTATAAACAATCTAACCAAAAAAAAAATTTGAATATATCAACACCACCAAAAAAAAATGCAAATACATGAAGTTTTAAATTGTCCTTCTACTAACAAAATCGAAAATTAAAAAAGGGACTAATGAGAGATAAAGTAAGAACTAGGAATGGTAAGATGAGATTAATAAAGTGAGAGATATTATAAAAATGACAATAGAGAAGAGAAAAATGGAGAATGTGAGAAAGAGATAGAGAGCAACAATGACACCTACTGTGACTCTGAGCCGAGTTAGCAAGGAGAATAAAGTTGTCAAGGCCGCCGAGGAGAACTCACAATCACAGTATCTCTCTTGATAACATTTTCTTGGAAAAATAAAATTGGGGATTAATTATATGGAATGGGTTGAATGAGTTACAAATTTGAACGGACTTTTGTTTAATATTTTGGTCATCTATTGTTGTTTGAACTATTTTTACTGTTATTTGGACTATTTTTTATTGTTATATTTTGAACTACTTTTTTTAAGAGGTTAAGGATTATGTTTAGGTGCCAATATTATTTTTGTAAATAGGGATACAACAAAATGTCACAACAATTTCACATTTCTAAATTAGTATACCCAAAAAAAATTAATTAGAGATTATGGTGGGCCCATGTGTTAATTGACAAGCTAATTTAAAAATATTCTGAAAATTTTGTGACATTTTGTTGTGTGGCTAACATTATTCTTATTTTTGTTGAACTCAAATTCTTGAAATTTTCAAATCAAGGTGTTAAATTTTTTTTTAGGATATACAAAATAGGTTAGTTTAAAAATAATTATGTACATATATATATATATATATATATATATTTGTTTTCAAGTCAAGGTGTTGATGCGAACACCATGGTTTACATGTAAAGCTACCACTACTTTATGGTGTAATTAAAACATAGTAAATAAAAAAATAAATAGAAAATTATATCGATAATCCTAATTTATGTTTATTAGGGATTCTCAAAAAAAGAAAAAGGATTAAGTTTGAATATTATGTTATAGAGTAAGAAAGTATTAGACACTCACGCTGCCCAATTTAAGAATTGTCTCCTAGTGTACAATGGCCAATATAAGCAACTTGCTTACCCATTGCAATCCATTTGCACGTGTTACACAAGCTAAAATTAAAGATTTAGCTGTCTTAAAATCCTCACTCTGCCAATTAAGTTACCTTGGTTTCCTCGCTCTTCTTACCTCTCTCTCCTTTGAGTCACACTTATATAAAAAGAACTCATTTACCTTCTTCTTGTTTTTTAAATCTTTTCTTGCATGATAGAATTTTAACCAATAACGTTTATTTCATAATAATTATTCTTTATCATCAAGTAAAAATACTAATTAATTTTTGATCTATGTGTGATTTAAACTTTGAATCTCTTATTTGACAACAAATAATTTTATTAATTAAACTAACTGAAATCCATAACTCTTTGAACCTAAAAATGGGGCCAAATTTACCACTGGACTAAGGCCAAATCACCTTCCATCAGATCAGTAGGCATTAGGCCATGTTAGTGCCTGGTACAAATCCGTCAACAATCGAGCAGCTAGTTGGATCTTTGTTCAAATCTAGAGGAGATACACCCCAGAGAGAAGGGCCCAACCAAAACGGGATTTTCTTTGTGCTTTTTCACTCTAGAATGCTTGTGAGCATTTATTCGGGCAGTTGAGATGTGGGGCATTTTATCGAACATTCGGCTTGCGTAACATTAGACACTCAATTGTCTTGGACCATGCACTGTCTTCTCTTGCATAACCATAAATATTTTGTTGTTAACTGAACCTCAAAGTGGCAGCTTACAATGTTAATCAACTGTACTTAACATGCCAAAATTTACGAGTCCGATTATATTTTACCAGGAGTCAACTGCACATCAAATAGCAAAAGAAAAAAAGAGTCAACTGCTAATCAGAAAAACAATAAAAACTTCATTTCATGTGTCTTCATTATTTCTTTTCCACCTTAATAGTACAGCATTCCTTATTCTTTTGGCAAGTGAATACAACATTCCTCCATTAATTCTCATTTTTCTTCTAAGGATTTAAGCTCCTCAATTAAGGCATCAGCATCCATATACGAAGATCCACCAACTTGAACAGCTTTCTTAGCCTTCTCTGCAAGCTCTCTAGCTCGTTTTCTCATCTCCACAACCTCATCACCACCACCCATCAACCTCTTCACTGCCACCTCCACCTTCTCCCTCACAACCAACGCTTTCTTTTCAGACTTAAATGACATCCACTCTATGCTGCCAACTTGAACTCCAATCCCCAACATATCAGTAACCAATTTTTCATTGCAGAACTGTTCAGCAGAGAGTGGCCATGTAATCATAGGCACACCACAACAAACTCCCTCCAACATAGAGTTCCATCCACAATGGGTCAAAAACCCTCCCACTGCACCATGTTCTAATATCAATAACTGGGGTGCCCACCCTTTTATTATCACACCCTTCTTTGATTCCTTAATCCTCTCTTCAAATCCACCAGGAAGGAAATTTTCTTCATCTTTGAAGGCTTTTCCAACAACCCAAATGAATGAATGGTTGTAAGCCTCAAGAGCATGAGCAATCTCAACAAACTGCCCTGGAGCAAAACTGGGTTTGCTTCCAAAACTAATATAAAGAACTGAATTGGGTTCTTTCTCATCCAACCAACCTAAACAACTTTGGTCAGCTTGTTTGCCTCTCTCAGCCTTATCAGTAACATTTGTGTTACATAGAGAAGCTGGTCCTACAAGCCAAGCCTTCTTTCCCATCTCCTTTCTGGAAAAGTCTGCAAAAGCTGGCTCCAAATCGTAGAAACTATTAACCACAGACCCAAAGCTTTTTTCTTCATCTTTTGCCATCTTATCAAGACGCCCAGATTTGTCTTTAACAAAATCAGGAAGCTGAGACCTTGTCAGCTCGATCCGATCAGGAAGGCCCGGCACTACAAAAGGCTCATAATCTGAACCCACTTTCTCATGTGGTTCATACTTTCTTAAACTCTCTGCAACACAACCAGGGAGGCACCCACTACCATTGAAGATAATCCTTCTAATACCGAGCTCATCGAAAAGCTCAGCAGCCCAACGGTGAAACATGTCGAAGACAATGCAGTCGGGTTTGTGTTCAATGAGGAAGAGTTTGAGAGGCTCTTGGAGGACTGTGGTATCAGTGAAAGGGGTTGCAGACATGTCAGATTCAGGTGAAACTGCACCGTCTGATAATTGGAGAGCATGGATGGAAATTGGTCGGCCAGAGTTTTGGTCACGGAGGATGGAGTTTTGGAAGTGAAGAGCATTTGTGGGAGTGACTATGATAGTGGATTTGGCTCCATGGGAAGCAAAAAGTCTTGCCATGTCTACCATTGGAATCTGGTGGCCTCCACCCACGAAGGGAAAGAAGAACATTTCGACTGTACGAGTTTTTGAGTCCATGGATGCTTTGACTTTTGAGAGAGAGAGAGTATAATAAATGAGAAATCCTTGTGTTCCGGTTTTTATAGGAGTAATTCTGGTAGCGTACCCAATTACACCTATTTTTCGCAATCTTATTTGTTACTGTGTGGCTCACAGCTCACTGCACTTTCACTCGACATTTTTGTTTACTACTATTTACCGTGTGCTAAGTTATGACAACACTGTGACACAAAAGGACATGGTTTTAGAAATTTTCGTTTCAGTGGAGATGAAAAAGCATAGGTTTAAATCAAGAAAAAAAAATTTAGGATCACACCTTTTCTACCCCATAGTGTGGGTAATTATTGAGTACTCTTGGAGTAGTGTACTCCCTCCTCTCACATAACTATGAGTCTCACTAATTAAATTTATAGTAAGACCAACAATTCATATGAGAATGAAGAATATGCATTTATAGTACTCTCAGAGTATTCAATAATTTTTTCAACTATGTTACAAATGTAATGTGATAAGCTCCAAGTCATGTAGAAAAAGTAATGGGTCTTGACAGCAGTTACATAATTGTGAAAAAAATTTATGATAAAAATTGTGATCCTATCATTATTCTTGTGTATTTAGGTACAGATTATTATGTACAACTTTTTACATCTTCTTTCTTTTTATTTTTTCAAAATACAAGTATATAAGAGCATCATTATTGGTGGAGGCATATTTTTATAATGCTATTTTTGCCTCTCAAACTACAAAATATTGTGCTACATTAGTGGTGTCATAGCTAAAAAAATTTAGTTACATGCTACAGTAAAAAGGTACGAGCATAGTTGTCAAATCGTGAATCGTATCGTGAATCGATTTTTAATTTTTTTGTATCGTGTATCGTATCGTATCGTGTATCGTAAGATACACAAACACTTAATAAAATTTATAAAAAATTATAAATATACATATATAAATGATATATTCATTATAAATTTTAAATATGTTCAACTAATGACTAATTTATTCCTCACTTATGCAATAATATTTAACAAACTAACTAAATAAATCAAACTAGCATGTGTTCATAACATACACATTAAAATTACTTAAATTCAAAAGTGATAATATATTACAAATGACTCAAAAATAATAATTTATTTTCATCATATTTATCAAATTGCCTAATCAACCCCATCTAAGTCAACACTATTATCATATTTATAATTTTGCAAATTTATTTCTTCATTAAAATTTTCTTCATCGTTATTCGTTATTAATGTTTACTATCTCTTCTTGTTCTTTCCATTTCTATAAATTTTTTTTTGGCATTTTAGTTTCTTGGACTTATAACAATAACGATTAAAATAAAAATAAAAAATTTAAAAAAAATTTAAAATATTAAAGTGAAAGGTAAGTGTGTACTGTGTAGTCAATTGTAGGAGTGAGAGGAAAAAAACTTATGAATATGTTATTTTAGTAAGCTAAATTAATAAAACTAATAATTTTGTGTTAAAAACAAATCTAACAACTTGTTAGATTCAAATAAAAGTACAAATTTTAACAAAAAATCTCGTTTTAAAGCATTTGTCTAAGTATCGTACGATACGTAGAATTTTACGATACGATACGATTCATACAATACACACACTGTATCGTACGATTCATGAGCACTTACGATACGTCGATACGATACGGAACTTTTTACACACGATTCGATTCGTATCGTACAATACTAACAACTATGGGTACGAGTACCTGTTTACTATAGCAAGCAGCTACTTGTTTTAATATTTTTTTATGCTTTTTTTTTTCTTTCATACTTTCAACTCATCTCTCTCTCTCTCTCTCTCTCTCTCTCTCGTTACTCCCCTCTCTGACCAGAACTCCTCTCTCTCACATCTCAGATCAGATCATGTCAAGGGTCACGCCATGGATCACACCGTGGGTCACGCCGTGGATCAAGCCCTTGCCGCCGTCCTTGAATCCATCTCTTTTCTCTCTTTGCTCATATCGGAATTTGGGTGATTGGTTTTTTTTTTTTTTTTTTTTTTTTTGGTGTGTTTGGTTGATTTTTGGTTGATCATTGCTCAAATCAAAATTTGGGTGTTTGATTTTTTTTTTTTTTTTTTTTCTGTGGGTTTGGTGGTTGTGGTGGTTTGGTTTTTTATTTTGTTTGTGGATTTGATTGAAATGGTGGTTTGGTGGCTGTGTTGATGGTGGTTTGATTTTTTTTTTCTTTTCCTCTTGCCGTGACGTTGGTTGCCACGTAGAGATTGTGGCTGGTGGAGGTAGTGGTTGGGGCTGATGAAAGGTTTTTATGGTGGATATTTTTTATTTTATTTAAATGAGTTTTTTATATTATTTTAATATAATAATTAAAAATATAAATTGGGCGTTTTAGAAAGTAAAAAGATAAAATAAATAAAATAATTTTTATAATATTAAATAGCCAAACTTTTGCCATCGCTGCTCGAATCAGTTAGCGGATAAGAGTTGTGATGCTATCGTCATTAGTGACGTATACTTTGATTGAGATTTTCAGTTTTCTTTTTCTTTTTTTCTTTTTTTAGTTGCTAAGTTTTCATGCCTAAAAGTCATGCTATGATTGGTTTGTTAGATAAATTGATGAGTACGTTTCACATTCATTTGTATTTATGTTATGTAATAAGACTTTCGGTTGCACAGGTGAGTGTGTCAAGGTGTACTTTTTTCTTTTTCTTTTTTGAGAAGAAGTGTCAAGGTGTACTTTTTTTATTTTTGCAGAATGTGTCAAGGGGTACTTTGTGGTCGACCACTTTTTAAACTCACATGAAAGTGTTGACCACAGTAATGGCTTTCACATGCGTTACAAAAATGAAAAATAAAAGACGGCAAAGAGCTATTAATTTTAATCGAACCGCCCACGTACAAAGCATTCCAATCCAAGCTTGGCTTATTTAGCCAAAAAAGAAAAAATACCCAAGCTTGGCTTTTCACTCCCCCAAACTTTCTTTATCCCAAAATGGTCAAAACCATCACATCCTCTCCTTTAAGGAAAAAATAGAATAAAATAAAATTTAACTATAAAATTAGTTGTAGTCTAAGACTACAACTTTATTTAATATTTTTTTATTATTAATTTGATAATTTCTACGTTGATGACATTAAAATATATAATATGATATATATATATATATATATCAAAATTTCTTATAACTATCAACCACGTTCTCTTTCTCTCTTTTAAATTTTTTTTTTATTTAAATTTTTTACATGTTAAGTTATGTTGAATCAACTCCCTCTTTTTTTTCTTTTTTTCTTTTTTTTTTTCATTCTATTCATATTACCTTTTTCAATTCCAATTTTTATGGGATAAAAACAAACACATTGATTAGATATCTTTAATTTCAATAAGATTTAAATGAATTATATTTCAAATGGAACTCTACCAATATATATAACCCTATATATTCTTTTTGGAGTGAAGCTTATTTCAATATGTGAATGCCTAAATCTCATGACAATGCAAGTATGCATTCTTTCTTCTTTTATTATTATTATTTTCATTTTGTTTATTTTCTTTACTGTTATTATTGGTTTTTTGCCTTCATGTGATTTTAATGAATAAATTTAAAACATTCGAAAACATTGTCAAGTTTCTAAAGGCTCCTTTGTTTTTGTATTTTGTTTTTATTAAATTGATTAGGTTTTGTGTATTGGTTGCCTTTTGTTTAAACTAATTTTCTTAGCTTTGATCTAATTTATATGCTTAGGGTTAGGGTCTTAGAATTAATGATTAAATATGGTTAGAATTAATAGATTAATTTTAACAATTTTCTTATTTGATTTCTATTTTACATCAATTTATCAAGATGTTTTACACGTGTATTCTTGAATTATCAACTTTAATTTTAATTTTTAATATTATCAAGATTATATTAATTTTAGATTTATCAATTATTTAGTACATTTTTTTAAATAATTATCAATTTAAAATTCAATTCTTAGAATTAATGATTAAATATGGTTAGAATTAATAGATTAATTTTAACAATTTTCTTATTTGATTTTTATGTTACATCAAATGATCAAGATGTTCTACACGTGTATTCTTTAATTATCAACTTTAATTTTAATTTATAATATTATTAAGATTATATTAATTTTAGATTTATCAATTGTTTAGTACTTTTTTTAAATAATTATCAATTTAAAATTCAATTTGGAATTATCAATTTAATTTAGTTTTAGGAAGAAATCTTACCCCTTATTTTAGTGAGATAATTATTTACATTTGATAATTTTTTCTTTTTTCTTTATTGAATCTATTAAAATATATAATTATTTATACATTTATTTTATAAACTTTTTCATAAAACCGTGCAACGCACGGACCTATTACTAGTGAAAAATAAAAGACGGCAAAGAGCTATTAATTTTAATCGAACCGCCCACGTACAAAGCATTCCAATCCAAGCTTGGCTTATTTAGCCAAAAAAGAAAAAATACCCAAGCTTGGCTTTTCACTCCCCAAACTTTCTTTATCCCAAAATGGTCAAAACCATCACATCCTCTCCTTTAAGGAAAAAATAGAATAAAATAAAATTTAACTCTAAAATTAGTTGTAGTCTAAGACTACAACTTTATTTAATATTTTTTTATTAGATATAAATTTTAACCAATCTACTATTTGATTACATCTTCTTCTTATATTCTTTATGTAAGGACCAGATTTAAATCCCTAGTCCAAAATGTGGATAGATTTAGGCTCAAAAAGCTCAAAATAATGAATTTGTAGGGAGTGTGTTGGAAAACTGGGCTAGAATGAGTTGGATAACAAATAAGGTGGATTCGAATGACAAGAAAAAGAAGATGGACAAGTTTTAACTACAAAAAATTGTCCTCGGCAAGGTCCAAGGAGATCAGTTCTTATGTATTGCTTTTAAGTTTGATTACAAGTTTGATTCTTGATTGCTACAGTATTTCTTTCTTGATTTCTCGATTCTTTTTCCTTAGGGGTTTCTTACATTATATACCTCACTTTCAATGATCGTGACCCTCCATTTGTTGACCATCCAGGCAACTCCTTGAGTACTTGTCCCATCGGACACCCCCTCTGGCCCTCTGTAAGTTAGGGTAGCCAAGGTAGCACTGTTCAAGGGTCTTCTCCACATAAATGCGGTCAGAAAGTTAGCTGCAAAGCATTCAATGCGGTGGCAGCAACTTTTTCTTAGATATTTCCTAATTCCCATCCTTCCAATACGTTCATAATGCACATCCCTATCAGGGGAGTTTCTTGGAAGGTCACTTTGAACAACAGGCTATACATTTGATCTATGCCTCGTTTATCCAAGGAGATACTACTCCTCGGACCAGCCTCCCCCAAACTTTCCATTTGCAACATACTCATGGGACTCTAAACTTAACACCCTCAATACTGTTTACTCTTCCTCAGACCAACCAACGTTCTCGACAAAGGCCCAATATATAATCTTGGGCCTTTATCTCTACAATAGCCCCTCAAAACTCTGGTTTTTCCCTTCTATCCGAGGAGAAAATGTGGGGTTTTGATTTTTCAAGAGTTAAGACCATTCATCTCTTTGGTTTACACACATGGGAGTACCGTTTTGTGCACCCCATAACTGTTACTGACGCTTCGAAGCCCACAATGCGTCATTAATTGCTCCAGACAGCGTTTTGTTCCCCGTATCCAACGGTGAGACGCAGATCCTATGGTTGACATTTCTCCTTGAATTTTGAATGTGATAACTCCCACTCAATTTCACCTCCTATATAAGGTATTTGGGGAAATCATTTTTCCTCATTTCACAAGTTTTCAAGCTCTCCAGAGATCCCAAACGCACAGACCCTCAAAGCCTTCTAAGTTCCCAAATTTCCCAAGTCCTTTTCTTAAAAAATCTTTGAATCTTTTAAAGGTCAAAGGGTTAATACACGTGCTTATTCTCGTAAGTTTCTACCTCTTTAAGCTTTTTTCTCCTCGGCCTTCTATTCTTTGTTTTCTATCTTTGAAAATTTCTTTCGCATTCCTTTAGCTCGCCTAGATAGGTAGGTTCAAACACCTCGTAGATTCTCCGACCAGTATGGAGGGCTTTAGGGCTAAGTACCACATTTCGCAGGGAGTAGCCCTGCGGTATTGTGCTCTAGACCGAATAGTCACAAATAGGAAGGAAAGGGAGGTTATCATTCCTATGATCGTTTTCATAGAAGGAGGAATGACACTTGCCATGGGTAGGGTGACCTGAGACTATCTGATCAATCATAGGTTGACTCCCTATCAATGCGCCCCTAACCTATTTAGGGTCTTGGGTAGCGTAGACGCTCTCAATGAGCAGATGGGCCTAAGACTCACGTGGCATGATGTTGTTCATATGTATGAGTGCCACAAACTCGCCAACACAGGATATTACCTCAAGTCTCGATCCACCATTGTTAGACTGATATCATGTCTTCCTAAGTCCAACAAAGGCATGAAGGGTGACTACATGATCGCCAGGTAGGGTACCCTAGGTTTAAGTCCCTTAACATGGGATTTTGCTCCTTTAGCTTTACCACCTTTTCCTTTTAACACATTGTTTTCCTTTGACGATGGGTTTCGTTGATCTGACCATGGTTTACTCCTCGGATGTTTTTGCAGATAAAGGGCATGTTGATCCTAGACTCAGTCTTGTCAACGTCGCAGGTCTCAACAAAGTGCTGCAGTCCAAGATTTTTATGAGTGAAGACAGGCAACTGCGAGCTGTCCACTTAATATTGGACTTCAAGCCCTTGTTAAATGCATTCCAAGACATGGGCCAAGCAATGAGAGCAGGCGACCCGAGAATCCACCGGATAGACGTCTCACAGCCCAATTTCTTGGCTCGGGAAGACCTTCCTCCAGTCGAACTTCCTCTTTAACGTTCTCCCCAAGAAGTAGCTGTTCCGAGGGAGGAAACAACCTCCTCGTGTCTCTCCCTTGAGGCCAAGATTGACCAATTTCACTTTGAAGAAGAAGAAAAGGCGCCAGAAAGGCTTGTAGAGCTCTCGGATTCTGAAGTTGAATTTGACAGACTTTATGTGGCTCGTTCTCCTAGACTAGTAGTTGCCCAAGTTGATACCAGCTTCGAAGAAGAGGAAGAAATGGCCTTGAACCCGAAGAGAGGCCTTAAAGATCTAGTAGCCGGGAGAAACAGAGGTCATCATCCAAGGATGCCCCACAAACTTAGCTTCCTCCCAATCCTCCCCTTCCCTCTCTTCCCTCTCCTCTTGGCTTGCTCCCTGATCCCAACTTGCAAAAGAGGAAGAGGAAAGGGAGGGGCATTAATGAGGGGGACATTGTCCCCCCAAAGTAGCAAAAAACTGCTAAAGATAAAAGGGGCTCCTCTATGGAAAGCAAGGAGGACTCCCTTGGGGTCGAGGTGCGCCGACCGCAGCGCACTTGGGCTAACCGGCTAAAGCTAGACGGTGCTACCATCCCCTGGGATGCTTCAGTTTGGGAGTTCCAGAAAGGGCATTCAGGCTATGTTGCTGAAGCCCTAGAGCAGCCTCTTCTCCTCCCTAGAGACATGGAGGCTCTCAGGTGCGTGAGGCAACCTAACCTCTTCCTGTTCCTGAAGATGACCTTGCCATTTTAAGTAATCTAACACATCTTTGAATTAAATGCTTAGTTGCGCTTTCATCCTTTCTCCTTTTTTCTTTTTTTTACATATAGGATTCCTTCATTATTTTTATGCAGGTTACCCAGCAAGTTTTTGTGGTTGAGGAATGGATCCAAGACACCCGTAATGAGGCTAGGGCTGAGGCCCACTCCCATGCTAAGACTGAGAAATCCCTAGGAGCCCTCAAGCAAGAAAAAACTGAGTTGGCCAAGAAGCTAACCGCTGCGGAGAGGGCACGTCTGAGTGCCGAAGCTGGTTTGAAGAGCGTGGAGACCTAGGCCGAGGACCAATGCAAATAGCTCCACATGACCGAGATAGAGCTGGCCAGCCAGAGACAGCTAGTCCTGGATCTTAAAGCTGAGCTACAAAAAGCTAAGGATGCAACTCAGGTGGCCAGGGAAGCTTCTAAGGCCGCAGAGGCGGCATCCTATGAACGTAAGGGTCGTCAATGGGCCGGGTCGGGCCGGCCCAGCCCATTTTTACTTGGCCCATGGGCACAATGGGCTGGGCATAATGGGCTATTAACTAGTTAATGGGTCAGGTCGGGCTGGGCCGAAAGAGGAAACCTTAACCCATGACCCTGCCCATGGGCAATGCCCATTTTGTCTTTAGCGAGCTGGGCTATCGGGTTGGGCCTAATGGGTTACCCATGAGCTTGTGTTAGCATATTATTTTATTATTTTTATAAGGAAAGAATCAATTTTTTATAAGGGAATAATCAATCTATTTTTTTAAAGAAAAGAATTAAAGAATTTAATACTTAATTATAATTTTTTTTCAGTCAAATTTATTTAATTTTTTGTTTTGTTGGTGGAAACCTATTTAATTTTTTATTTATTAAGGCTTTAAATAGTTTTTTTATTTTTATCTTTAATAAAAAAAATGTCAAATGGTTAATTCAAATTTGATAGACTATTAGAAAAATATATATTTAGTAAACTAAGTTTAGCACAATTACTTTAGGTATCTTACTGGTTGAGGGAGTTCTCTTAAGAAATTCCTCAATAATATCTCAAGATCAATCTTTCATACACTTCCTATATATTTTTGTTATGAATTATGAGTTATTAGGTTGGGCCAATGGGTTAGGCCAACGGGCTGGGCAACGGGTTGGGCTACTAGGCTAGTGGGCTGACCCACTGGGCTAGTGTGGGCCTCAATAACAACGGGCCGGACCGCCCATTAGCCTGGTGGGCTGTCGGGTTTCTGGGTCGGGCTGTGGGCCATGGGCTATTTGATGACCCTTATATGAATGTGGGGTGCAGGAAACAGAGACCCAGTTGGCAGAAGAGGTGGCAGGAGTGTGCAGGGACTATTGAGCCGAGACATGGGCAGAAGCGCTCAACCGAGCGGGAGTCCCTACTGACTCCGAGCTGAGGAGGGTTGAGAACATCTTCTTCCCGGAAGACATCTGAGAATTTCCAGCGATGCTCCCTCCTCCTGTTGCTGACCCTCTCCCTCCTCCTATGCAGCTCCCCACCACCCTAAGCCCCTCCTCTTGATGCTGAAGTCTCAACAGGGGCTAGAAAGGGTAAGGAGGTTCAGCCACCGATGAAGGCCAAACACTCCGAAGACACTCTCACGATTAGGGATATGGTCTCTAAGGCTAAGGACGCAAAGCCTAAGTCCAAGGCTGGGTATTCACAACCCGAGGAAGCTGATCCCAAGAAGGACCCCCACCCAGCAAAGGCCTAGCTATAGGGATTTCTTTTTTTATCTTTCTGCATGTATTTTTTTTTTTTTTTTGGGGTGGTATTTTACCACCATTTTTAATAGACTCTCCTTTTGATCAATGAAAAGACTTTACTTTTTGTTTCATGAATCTTTCTTTTTCCTTATAACCTTTACTCTCTTATCAGTATTAACCAAGATTGCTAACAATAGTGGATTGTTATTACTCATACTTTAACAAAAGCTAATAGTATTGTATTACTCCTAATTCAAATAAATTGAACAAGTGCCAGCAATAAAGAGAATTATCACATACTTGTACTAAGAGTTGGACCTTCTGCAAGGAAAGCTGAATCTTTTGGAGATGAATAATATATCTTGTAAAAAATAAACAGGGCAGACAACCCTTATTCTACTCAACACTTATATAAATATCTAAAAACATTAACTTAGTTAAAACCCCTGATCCGAGAGGTTAGGTATAACCTGGGATCTATTTTGACATTTAGAAAAATAAATAGAAAGTGCTAATTTACTCAAAGCATGTGGTCTGAAAGACCAGGCATGAATGAGGTTCTGCTTAAAACCTGGTAAAATGAACATGCAGTATTAATTTACCCAAAGTATGTGGTCCGAGAGACCAGGCATGACTGAGATTCTATTTAATACTTAGAACAATGATTAAAAGATATCAATTTTTCCAAGGTATGTAGTCCAAGGAGCCAGACATGACTAAGGTTCTGTTTGATACTTAGATAGATTTTAGGGAGTATTAATTTACCCAAAGCATGTGGTCCAAGGAGCCAGGCATGGTTAAGGTTCTATTTAATACTTAGAACAATAATTAGAAGATATCAATTTTCCCAAGGTATATGGTTTGAGGAGCCAAGCATGACCAAGGTTCTGTTTGATATTTAGATAGATATTAGGAAGTATTAATTTATCCAAAGCATGTGGTCCGAGAAGCCAGACATAGCTAAGGTTCTATTTAATACTTAGAACAATGATTAGAAGATATCAATTTTTTCAAGGTATGTGTTCCGAGGAGCCAGGCATGACCAAGGTTCTGTTTGATACTTAAATAGATGTCAGGAAGTATTAATTTACCTAAAGCATGTGGTCCAAGGAGCCAGGCATAGTTAAGGTTCTATTTAATACTTAGACCAATGATTAGAAGATATCAATTTTCTCAAGGTATGTGGTCCGAGGAAACAGGCATGACCAAGGTTCTGTTTGATACTTAGATAGAAGTCAGGAAGTATTAATTTACCCAAAGCATGTGATCCGAGGAGCCAGGCATAGCTAAGGTTCTATTTAATACTTAGAACAATGATTAAAAGATATCAATTTTTCCAAGGTTTATGGTCCGAAGAGCCAGGCATGACCAAGGTTCTATTTGATACTTAGATAGATAGTAGAACGCATAACACGTAATACCACAAATCCAAATAGGGTGAAGAAAGTTTTCATTAATAATAATACATTCTCAAGTTATTTACATTTCAGGGACATGGTACAGCATTTTCCTCTAGATCTTCAAGATAATATGCACCTATTCCTGCCACTGATGTGATACGATATAGCCATTCCTAGTTGGGCCCTAACTTTCCCCAGGCTAGGTTCTTTGCAGTACCCAAAACCTTTCTTAGCACCAAGTCACTAGGTGTCGGTGGTCTCAGTTTCACGCTGACATCATACCCTTGTTTGAGCTTATGTTGGTAATAGGCCAATTGGACCATGCCATTTTCTCTTCATTCTTCAATTAAGTCTAAACTTTTCTCCAGTAGCCTATCATTGCTAGTCGGAGTGAAGGAACTTGTTTTCAACGTGGGGAATACAGTTTCTAAAGGAATAACCGTCTTGGCCCTATAAGTCATTGAAAAAGGCGTCTCCCCAGTGGATCTACGGGGCGTAGTTTGGTACATTCAAAGGACGTGTGGTAGTTCTTCTACCCATTTTCCCTTTGCGTCGTCCAGCCTTTTTTTAAGCCATTCTACTATGACCTTGTTGACAACTTCAGCCTGTCCGTTCCCCTGTAGATATGCCGGAGTGGAATATCTATTTACTATGCTCAAGTCGCAGCAATACCTCCTGAAGGCCTTGCTATCAAATTGCAATTTGTTGTCCGAGATAAGGGTATGAGGGATTCCAAACCGAGTGACAATATTCTTCCAAACAAATTTTTTGGCATTCACATCCCTGATATTCGCCAATGGTTCAACTTCAACCCACTTGGTGAAGTAATCCGTGCCGACCAACAAATATCTTCTATTCCCTGCTGCTTTAGGGAAGGGACCTACAATGTCCAATCCCCATTGAGCAAAAAGCCAAGGGCTGAACAATGGATTAAGGACTCCTCCGGGTTGATGAATGTTTGGTGCAAATTTTTGGCATTGGCCACACTTCTTCACATATTCTTGTGCTTTCTTCTGCATATTTGGCCACCAATAACCTTATGTGAGGGCCTTGTGAGATAAGGATCTACCCCCCATGTGGCTTCCACAAATCCCTTCATGTAATTCTTCTATGAATAGCTCCATTGCTTCAGGGTGTATGCATAGCAGATATGGGCCAGAAAAGGATCTCTTATACAATTTTTGGTCCTTAAACAACCAAAACCGAGGAGCTTTCCTCCGTACCTTGTCGACTTTAGACTTACTCTCGGGCAAGATATCTTCCTTAAGGAATAAGACAATAGAGTCCATCCAACTAGGCCCCACCCTTGTTTGATGAACATGAACTATATTCCTCTCCACCTCAGTGGGTTTACACAAGTCCTCCACAAGGATCACCCGAGGTAAATTTTGTGCCGAGGAGGTTACCAGCGTGGCAAGAGAGTCTGCATGTGTATTTCTACTTCTAAGGATTTGTGACAAATGAAAAGACTCAAATCTAGACTGTAAATGTTTAACCTAATTCAAATGTTTCTGCATTTTGAGATCTCTGACTTCCAACTCCCCTTAAACTTAGCCCACGACCAGCCTTGAATTAGAGAATATTCCCACTGCTTTTCCACCCATTTTCTGAACCATGGTCATCCCTACCAGCAGAGTTTCATACTCAACTTCATTGTTTGTGGCCGAGAAGCCCAATCTCAAGGATTTCTGAATTGTAATCCTCTCCGAAAATACTAGAACTAGCCCTACTCCAGATCCTCTATGATTCGCTACACCATCAACGTAGACCTTCTAGGACAAAGGTCCTTGTAAGGAGACTGCACTAACCAATTTTTCATTCATGTTATGCTCCTCTACTTTATCTTCTAGTGGGGTTTCAACAAACTTAGCCACCAGGTCGGCGAGGACCTGACCCTTGACAGAGGTGCGAGGCATGTATTTGATATCAAAAGCCCCTAGGATTGTACCCCACTTTGCAATTCTCCCCATGTAGTCAGCGCTCCGAAGTATAGATCTGAGTGGATGTTAGGTTAAGACAATAACTGTGTGTGATTGGAAATAGTGGGGGAGCTTACATGTAGCATGCACCACCATCAAAATGACCTTCTCTAGTGGTAGGTAACAAATCTCGGCCTCATGTAGTAACTTCCTCACATAATAAACTGGGCTCTACACACCATTATCAACCCATATCAACACTAAGCTCACTACATGAGAGACCACTACAATGTAGGCAAACAAAACTTCATCAACCTCGGGCCTGGACATAATGGGTGGTCGAAAAAGATACTCTTTCAACTGCTGGAAAGTCAGGACACACTCCTCGGCCCATTCAAATCCTTTCCGTTTGTTCAACAACTGAAAGAAAGGCCTACACCTGTCTACCGACCGAGAGATGAATCGGTTTAGAGTAGCGGTCATCCCTGTTAGCTTCTGAACCTCTTTGGGACTCTGAGGTGGTTGCAGATTGTTAATGGCCTTAATCTGATCAGAGTTGACTTCAATTCCGCAGTGTGTGACCATGTAGCCTAAGAACTTCCCTGATCTGACACCAAAAGAACACTTGGAAGCATTAAGTCACAACTTGTGTATCCTCAAGATCTCAAAGATATTCCCGAGGTCATTAACATGCTCAGATTCCAACTTGCTCTTGACCACCATGTCATCTATATAAACCTCAATGTTTTTCCCTAACTTTGGCTCAAACATCCTGGTCATCATCCTCTGGTAGGTAGCCCCTGCATTCTTTAGACCAAAGGGCATCACCTTGTAATGGTAATTCCCAATAGGAGTGACAAAAGTCGTCCTCTCTTAATCGTCTAAGGCTATGGGTATCTGATGGTATCCTTGAAAGGCGTCCAAAAAGCTCATCCGAGGATAGCTTACAATTGCGTCTACTAGCTAATCAATCTGAGGCATAAGGAAAGGGTCCTTTGGGCAGACTTTGTTTAAATCTGTGAAATCCACACATATCCGCCACTTCCCATTCTTCTTCTTCACAACCATAGTATTGGCCAACCATTCAGGATAAAATACTTCTTTAATAGCCCCGGCCTATTTAAGCTTCATCACCTCATCTTTGACAACGTTAGAATGATCCTTGGATGAGCACCGAGGAAGTTGTTTTCTAGGGATGACAGATGGATTGACGTTCAAATGATGGCAGATGAAGCTCGGATCCACCCCCAGAGCTTCGTAGGCATTCCGAGCGAACACATCAAAGTTCCTCTTGAGAAACTCTACCAGCTCTTTCTGCTCTTGAGATGGTAATTGAGCCCTAACCTAAAAGAACTTCTATGAATCATCACCTACAGAAATTTTCTCTAAATCCTCATATTTCGCATCCTCGGCTAGCCTATCTACAGGTAATACCGGAGACTTTGACTGCTATAAGCCCCCCTTAGCAGAGGCCGAGGACTCAGCTGCAGGCTGATGTAGAATTGCAGACACGAGGCATTGCCTAGCCATAGACTGACTCCCAACCAGCTCCTCAATCCGATCCCCTGACGGATACTTTACTTTCTGATGCAAAGTTGAAGAAACAGCCCCTAGGGCATGAAGCCCGGGTCTGGCCACAATGGCCATGTAGGAAGAGTATGCGTCTACTATAATGAAATCCACTTCAACCACCTCTGAGCTTGCCTACACGAGCAGCCTAATCTGGCCCTTTGAGATGACCACTTTCCCATCAAAACTCACTAAAGGTGAATCATAGGCTGTTAGATCCTCAAGCTTTAAGTTTAGCCCTCTGTATAAGCCAAGGTACATAATCTCTGCACCACTGCCCTGGTATACTATTACCCTTCTCACATCATACCCTCCTATTTTGAGGGTTACCACTAAAGCATCATCATGTGGCTGGAAGGTTCCAATCTTGTCTTCATCCGAAAAACTCAACGCCGATTGGATCTCCACCTTAGCCCTCTTTGGCTCAGAATTAGATTATTTGGCTGGCAGCCAAGCTACAAACATCACCCTGGAAGGATGAGAACCAGTCCTCCCAGGTGCAGCGAAGATGACATTGATTATGCCCAACAGGGGCCTTGAAAAAGCACTCCCTTGAGCCCTTGACCTCCTTACCCGTTAGGCCGATACAGAAACTGCTGTAACCTTGCTTCCCTAACTAGTTGCTCCAAATGGTTCCACAGAATTCTGCAATCCTCAGTAGTGTGGCCCGCTCTTGGTGGTATTGGCAATGAAGGCTCTAATTGTGCTTCAAGGGGTCTCCACTCATCTTGTTTGGCCATTTGAAGTATGGCTCATTCTTGATCTTCTCCAAAACTTAATGCACCGGTTCTTAGAACACAGTGTTTACCACTTGAGGAGCTGTAGGCCTAGACTGCCCAACAAAATCCCTCCGAGGTCTGTTATTGTTATAACGGTCTGACATGAAATCTCTCATCTCCTAAGGGATAACCTTACCCTTTCCCTTACCTTGCTATTGGTCCTCCTCAACCCTTTTGTACTTATCAATCTGATCCATGAGCTGGCGTACACTGGTAACAAGTTTCCTAGTCAAAGACTTCCTTAAGCCATGATCAGCAGGTAGGCCGACCTTGAAAGTGTTGATGGCTACATCTTCAAAGTCATCATCTATCTCATTAAACATCTCCCAGTATCTGTCCGAATATGTCTTCAGGGTTTCTCCTTCTCTCATGGACAAAGACAATAAGGAATCTAAATGCTGAGGAATCCTGTTGCACGTAATAAAGCAGGATCCAAATGCTCGGGTGAGTTCCTTAAAGGAATTAATGGAACCTACACCCAGACCATCAAACCACCTCATCGCCACGGGCTTTAAGTTAGATGGGAACACCTTGCACATCAAGGCCTTGTTCTTAAAGTGCACATCCATTCTCTGATTAAAGTGGCTAACGTGTTTCATATGGTCTGTTTGACCATTGTACATGGTGAATGTGGGCTGAGTGAACCGCCGAGGAAGTCTCCCTCCCTCAATCCTGCACGTGAAAGGTGATTTGGAAATTTGGTTGAGTGCTCTACTCATAGCATCATTTCTCAAGCCTCTCAAAAACAAATTTATGTTTCTGCGCTCATTATGGTAGTCCTCATCATACGAGAAAGACTCACTAGGAGGAGTCCTTGATCTGCGCCTATAGCTACCATCCTTTTCATCGTCGGAAGAGAAATCGGAATTGAAAGGAGCTCGCTTTCGCCATTCGTGGCATAAGCTTCTCTTCAAGTGATCAATTTCCAGCTGCATGGCTCTAGTATTTTTCTCATGAGAGAGATGGCTACCACCCCGAGAATGGCTCCTACTAGTATGGGTAGTATGCACACTTTCCTCCTGGTCCCTTCTCTGTTCAAGGTCACGGAAGTGATCTTGACGTTGAGACCCTAAAGATTCTGCCTGATTTGGACCCGAACCTACCTTCTTTGAACGTTAAACTCACTATCACACTAGTAATCCCCAAAGACGGCGCCAATTGTAAGGACCAAATTTGAGTCCCTAGCCTAAAAGGTGGATGGACTTAGGCCCAAAAAGCTCAAAACAATGAATTTGTAGATAGTAGGTTGGAAAACTGGGGTAGAATGAGTTGGACAACAAATAAGGTGGATTCGAATGACAAGAAAAAGAAGATCGACAAGTTTTAACTACAGAAAATCGTTATCGGCAAGGTTCGAGGAGATCAGTTCTTATATATTGTTCCTAAGTTTGATTACAAGTTTGGTTCTTAATTGCTACAATATTTCTTTCTTGATTTCTCGATCCTTTTTCCTCAGGGGTTTCTTACATTATATACCTCCCTTTCAATGATCGTGGCCCTCTATTTGTTGACCATCCAGGCCACACCTTGAGTGCTTGTCTCATCGAACACCCCCTTTGGCCCTCTGTAAGTTGGGGTAGCCAAGGCAATACTGTTCAGGAGTCTTCTCCACATAAATGCGGCCAAAAAATTAGCTGTAGAGCATTCAATGCAATGACAGCAGTTTTTCCTTAGATATTTCCTAGCTCCCATCCTTCCAGTACGTTCATAATGTACATCCCTATCAATGGAGCTTCCTGAAAGGTCACTGTGAACGACAGGCTATACATTTGATTTGTACCTCGTTTATCCAAGGAGATACTACTCCTCGGACCAACCTCCCCCAAACTCTCCATTCGCAACATACTCATGGGACTCTAAGTTTAACACCCTCATTACTGTTTACTCGTCCTCGGACCGACCAACGTTCTCAGCCAAGGCCCAAGGCCCAATATATAATCTTGGGCCCTTATCCCTACACTTCATGTTTATAAAATTTCTAGAAAATTAAAGATCAATAGCTATGTCATCAATAAATTGTTTAAATTGCAAATTTTTATAGTTTAAAATTGTGCATAAAATATAAACTTATAGATTATATAGTAAATAATATCCGATTGACACAAAATTTGACATGTATATTAAGAGCATAAAAATCATGCAATTTAACGATTAAATTTTCAAAATATGTAATAATATTTATTTTATTGAATAAGGTTGTAGGCTTAGACTACAACCAATTTTGTAACTAAACTTAAAAAAAAAAAAAAAAAAAAAAAAAAAAAGGTCGAAACAACATCATTTTGAACATAAGTTATGAAAAAAAAACAAAACAAACACCTAACAATCAAGGATCACAATCCAACAAACTAATTTTATTTATTTCAATCTATCAAGATTTTGTATTAGGATTTTCAAAATTTAGGATATCAACAATTAGATGTTGACATTATGGCATCACTAGAATTGATTTTTGAATTATTTGTATTTTTCTTTAGAAAATGATAAATATTGTACTTGGTTTTTCCACAATCTACCAAAATTAAATAAAAGCCATATTTATTATATCCTTATATATATCTAATATTCATTAAATAATAAAACTAACCAATTTGGCCAAATTAAAAATTAAAAACATATAAGTGCATTAGTCCTTGCGATGATTGCTATTTTCCGTAACACCATTTGAGGATCTCAAGGTCAAAAATTTACAGTCCACCAAAAACAAGATAGTGAGTGACAACATGCAATAGATCGTAGCACTTATAGATTAAAGGGAATTCCTTTAAACTACTGCATGGGGTTCATAAGACCATTCATTTGTATTTTTATCACATTGTTTATTTAGTGTGCATTTGGTTTCAAATTAAAAAATCAGCTTATTTTACTATTCAACTTATTTTTGTTACTATTCATGGGCCCACTGCACTTTTTAGTACTATTTATGAGTCTCACTATACTATTTCAGCTAACTTTTACATTTATCTATAGTACTTTCAGCAAAAAGTTTTCAATTTCAGTAAAATAAGCAAATCCCAAATAGACCCTTAGATGATTTAATGACTCATGATTCAATATACATATATTGTCTTATAAATCACCAAACTAATTAGGAGACTAAGGCTGTGTTTGGTAACCCTTTTTTTCCTCATTCACCATGTCATACTTATCTCTATCTTATTATTTTCTTTGTTAGGTGGCTATTATCTAGTGGATTCTGGTTATCCATGCACCTTGGGGTTTCTACCTCCGTATCGTACTGAGAGATACCATCTACTGAGACTTTCACTTGTTTACTCAGTTCAATATTGATAACCTTACTGTTGAAGGTGAAAGTATGAATAATTCGGGTGAGCCATCGCACACTATTGACTTAACTAATCAAGTTGCTAAAGCTATGGCAACTTATAGGGATCAAATCGTAGGATTGATGTTGGTAAATAATAGGCATCATTGATGCCACATTATTTTTTATTTTTTTTTTTGGATGAAATTGATTCCACGACATTGATACCACGTTGTAAACTTTAGTTATCTTTTATAACACTTGATTGAAGTGTTATAGTTTGTCTTACTTATATGAGTAAAGTTTCAGGGTTGAATGTTATATACAAAACATTTGATTTTATAACTCCTCTAGGTGTAAGGATTTTAAATACTTTGAAGCAGACGTGTTTTTGAATTAAAATAAATTTTTTTTTTTAATTAGTCAAACAAAAAAAATTCAACTTTTTCAAAAACAACTACCAAACAAATTTCCTGAATTTTGTTTTTAGAAACCGTGTTTTTCCTTTCAACAAACCAAACGATGTTTTTCATTTTGAAAAAAAAAATTTGTTTTTCTCTTTTTCCTTTAAAAACAAGAAAACAAAAATAGAAAACGAAACCAGTTACCACATATGGCTTAAGTATATATAAAATAATTTGTTAGGTTCTATTGGGCCATTTTCAGTTTTAGGAGACCAGTATAATATGAGGGAGGCCCTCTATCCCCTAACAATCTTATTTAATGCAATCAAAAAGAGGTTGAAATATCTTATAAATAAATAAATAAAAAAATAAAAAAGAGGTTGAAATAGACATCACCAGTTGGTTTTTTTTTTTTCTAATAAGACAGAGGGCGCATTTTTTTAGTCAGTCACATGATCTTATCCTCATCTTGTTTAATGTTTTATTGAAGGAAGAGAAACCCCGTATATCTAGTTGCCACTGCCAGTAGTGGTCCTCGTAAGAAATTATGTAGTGAAAAACAAAATGCAATGCTTTCAAGACCATAGGAATTACTAATTACTAATCAAGCAAAAAACGACAGTGTAAGCAGAGCTTCCAAGAAAGTCACGTCTGAACATGCCCGTCCAAAGTAGCATCCTTAGGCAATTTGAATTGGTTAAGTTCTTACGCTGAGTATACTTGTAATAATATATAATCTCAATGGTAAAACTTGGGCATATTGTATTTAACAAATCTATAATATCATGCGGATGACCACACTTGCAGAAATAAGTTCATATACCATCTCAATTTCAAATTTCTGTCTTTTTTTATATTTCCTTCCTTATCAGCACAAGTATAGTGGATTTTCCTTTTTATTCTTAGTCACTACAACACTTTCAACTCACTAAGTTTCACATAAGAATTAATAATCTTCATATCTAAAAGAGGTTTCTCACTTTTCTTCAATAGATATAGAAATAGAAAGTGCCTTTTCTTGGAGACCTCGATTGAAGAATGGGTAAGACAGAATTTTTGCTATTGAAAATCAAGGGATCATTCAAAATATCAGACTAGATTCTTTCTATGGCTAGTATTTATTTATATTAAATAAATGAAATAACTATACCATGTATCGCTAGGTTGCTGCAGAGGCCGCTCTTACAATTGTTTCCTTTTTACCAGTACCGTTTGAGAGTCAGTCTAGCTAAAATTGCTAGCCCTGTATGGTTGGAGTCAGCGACCTTAATGCAGTAGCAGTCAGCTAGATTTGAACTTTTACTTAAATTTGCAATTTTTTTTTACTTATTTAAATTTGTAATACTAATTTGGACTATAATAAATATATATATATATATATATATACTTTCATAAATGTAAATTGTAACACACTGCAGATTACAATATAAAAGTCAGCTTACACTGCACCAAATCAACTCTGCTCCTAACCAATATTTTGCAATTTAACCAAACTTAAGAAGGACATTAACTGAAGATGACTAGCGCGAGCTTGCTATAAACCACTGCATAATAAAAAGGCCTAGGGACAGGAATCAATCAATCACTTACCTCTAAAATAATGGCCAAGAGACTGCACAACTGCAATGCCAAAAGATTGCTGCATCAATGTGATTCAAAGGTTACATATCTTTCGCATCTATGAATTATGGCAACTATTCAGACTCGCATTCTATTAGCAGAGCAATTCCACCGAAATCATGCTGAACTATGTTGACTTCTCACTGGTACGTTTCATCTGAAGCGCAGCTCTAACAACATTTCCCCTTGTTATGATTCCAACCTTCCATATTTAATCACATGCCATTCAGAAACTACCCACTGCTGCCAAGCATCTAAAATGAAATTTCAACATAAAAGCATGAGTAAAATTCTTACCAGCTTACCATCACCATCTACTACAGGCAATCGACGGTATTTAGTTTCAAGCAACAACCTGGAATTGGAAACAAAATTTTAGAGCATTCAGGGTTCCAAATTTTTAGATAGACAGGAAAATGACCAACACCATAAACTGTGTCAAACTGCACATTTCACCACATCATCAATTTCATATTAAACATGTGGTTTGGGGTCACAATTTGTAGAAAACATATGCATAGTAATGATAAAACCACAAATTTGTAAGAAACAGTAAGTCCCATCCCTGCTACAGTTCAAAAATGTTTGAAAAAGTGCAAAATATGGTGCTGTGCAAGTGAATTGTCATGTAAATAATATGATGTGACAGAGAACTAAACATATACACTCAAATTCATAGAAAACTCTCTTTAAAAACATTTTTTTTAAAAAGATATATTATAGAATTAACAATATATAACAATAATAATACCTAGCAGCATCTTCCAAATTGGTGGATTCACGAACAACAAGTGGAGCAGGAGTCATCAAGTCCCCGACAACCTTACCATTATTCTTACCAATCAATTTCTGTATCTCGTTGAATGTCTGCAACAATTATCCAGAATTGCAAGAAGTAAGAAATTATTCACACAATTCATTGAATTCATAGATAGGGAATCTCTTCTATCTGAGGAGTAAGCTCAAGAATTACAAAACAAAGAGCAACAAGGTTCTAGGCTAGGGTATGACTCCATCTTAGTGGACTCAAACGTGGCATATGATTTTAGCAATTGCTTATGTAGGGAGGACAGAGACCAAGTGAAGTACAGCCTACATTAATTAGGACTGTTTTGCATATACAAAATTCTGGCCTGACAAAAAAATGGATGATACTAATGACCAATATATTTTATTCTGCAAAGTTAAATCAAGCACTTGAGTAAAGTCATGTTCATGTTATATAAGCCAATTACTTCACATCTGAAATTTCTAACACAGTCAAAACTGTAGTGACATAGCTGCCCATACCAAATCCACCCAAATGACAAAATAAGTTACAAATAAAATTACAAAGTCGTCGTGATATAAAGCCTAAGTGATTGAACCAAATGAATCAAATAAGAATTGAACATAAAACCTATATAGCATGAACTAGGCCAAACATGTTTCATAACTTTCATTTGCTCTTTAATGTTTTGTATTTTTTTCCCCAAAAAAAAAAAAAAAACTTGCTGTAATATATCAAACCAACTGGCATGAGTCCATTGCAATCCTTAAAGTAGGCAATAAAATTCTCAAATAAATTCAACTTTTACATGTTGTCTGAGAATATTGTGACTAATTTCCACTTGGACTGCTGCATGTGGTAAAAATTTACAACGGATTACGGATTAAGTTATATTTGCAAAGTGGATGGGGAGAATATAAATCATCTTTTCCTTTATTGTGCCATTGGTTGGGAGGTACAGTCTATGGTTTTCTCTAGTTTTGATGTTTCCTAGGTTATGCCTTGCTTGGGGAAAGACCTCCTAGTCTGTTCAAGAAGCAGATTCAAAGGCAATTTTAGCTATGACATGTGGAAGTTTATATCCCTGTGTAATATGGTCTATTTGGAAGAAATGCGACGCTAGATCATTTGATGGGATTGAAGCATCTTTGCTTCATTTGAGTCTCTGCCTTTCTAGATCTTTGTTTGATTGGTAGAGAAATATTGGAAATGTTAGTTGTTTTTCTCTTTTAGAGTTCATGGATCTTTGTAATTTTAGGTCTTAATTTGTCGCATTGCTCTCATATAATCCCCTTTTTCTAAATAAAATTTCATTACTTATAAAAATAAAATAAAAATAATGTGATTGGGATTCTAAAGGTTTCATGACCCTTTTTATTTATGATAACATGGGATGGCACCAATTATGGATCAAATAAGCAAGAGTTGATTGAGATGGTTTAGATATGTGCAATACAGGCATATTAGTGCTCAAATACCCAAAAAAAATTATTATATTAATGATGGAGCAGTGTTGGTGAAGTGTGAGGTGCACTTACTTGTGAAGGCCTCCAAGACCCTAGGCACAACACATTTTCAAAATAATGTGGTAAATTTTAAAACAGTTATTAATAAAAAATAAATTTATTTGAAATAAAAAACACAAATTTTCAAAAAAAATCTTGAAATAACACATCCATAATCCTGATCCTTTTCTATTCCAATAATTTTCATGACATCCAAACAGCTTCAAACAGACCAATATTTGTTATATAATGGGGCTGGCGGGTTTCCTAGAAATTTGTCTGGTGCACCCAAATAAAATTCTTGAAGAAAAAAAGGGATAGGATTTTGGGAGAGAGAGAAAGGATATAGCCAGTCCAAAATAGGCAGGGCAAGGGGATGGATTTGAGAGAGATTGAGCCAGTCCATAAAAAAGATGTAACTCATGTAAGAATCAGGGGGCCATATCATTAGTATTAAAATCTAACAATTACATTTAACAAGTTATTTATCTTTTTCATAAGAACAAAAAAAGTGCACAAAAGTGCAGTTTAGGTATGCCTTTTCAAATTCACTTCAGTTTAGGTGTAAAAAGCGCTTCACCCCTGGCACTTTGCCACATTGCACTTAAATCCCCTTTTACCAATGCTGTGATGCAGTAGTAAAAAAAGCAAAACAAAGGCCAAAATGACAGGTAGAACTTACAAATAAAAGTAAAAGTTTTTTAGAGAGGTAACTAGCGATATGGCCCTAAACAGTGAATACTGTTACATAATGATCCATATAACAAATCCCAGTCAGTTGAGTTTAAGGCTGCTAATGGACTATAGCCAGAACAAAGGCATGAATAGTTAAGTTGCAGATTAGATATCCAACATCTACAGGTCCCACATGCTGTGAGAGGAAGGTCTCATTAGATACCACCTCCTCAAACAGATTAGGCAGCAACTATGTTACTGCAATGCTCCAAGAACTTGAAAGGAAACATGCAAAAAAGATAGTCATGTTGTAACAAGGTATGTCTATCACTTGTACCCAAACGGTATAGTTTATACAAAAATCCATAATATTATAAGCCTAGGAAAATTGATGTTTAATTTCCTCATTGCATATATAGAACTCGGAAAAAAATCTGAATGATTTCCAGTCTCTAAGCAGGCAAATCTAATGGCTGTATGACTCAGAACCCTACTTCAAAATATCAACGGATAGCAGCTGCAATAAAATGCTGGTGTAACCATGGTTTTGATCTTGACTTCTTATTATTTCTAAGTTCATGGTGCCTCCTATCATGTAGCCTACACCCCTAAACATAGAAGTTAGTTCCTCTTGAGAAGATTCTCATTTCCAACTGTCATGCTGAAGAGGACCATGCGTGCATACACAAGTGTTCACATGTGTACATTGTGTGCACAATGCACTTGCACATGTGTTCATGTCCAAGGCAGGTCTATATACTGCATCTTTATGAATATTAGCAGATTTACAACATCAACTTCAACCATATTCCCAGAGGAGAAAAATTTGGTACAGGTCCTTGGGTACAATACAAAAGGTTCCCCAATTAAATTTAAACACATAAGTGGATTTTAAGATTTTAATTCTACTTGGCAAAAAATTATATTGTTTGCACTATATTGGATAATACAAACATGTGTTTGAATCTAACTGGGGAACCAAATGTATTGCACCTAAATTTTACCCATTCCCAAAGTTCCTCCAACAAGAATCCCATAGCAGCACAAGCAATGGACAAAATTTAATCATTATAGAGAACTAGTATTTGGAAGAGGACCATTCTTACATACTTTCCATGAACTATCGACATCAGGAAACAAATTTGTGTCACTTTGATTGCCACCTAATAGTCATAAAAGAACAAATAAGTAGCTGTTTTACAAAAAATTGATAGCTAAATTGTTATTGTGACGGACAGGCCTAAATTGTTATTATGACAAATTATTAGGGAAATTTAATTTCTAAGCAAGTGTCTTCTGATATTGTAATTAAAAATATATATATTTATTTGAAGTTAATGAAATGTATCTAATTATTCCACAAACATCTCATATTTGGCGTCACAGTTTCCATACTACCTGATATCGAGTCAAGTGCTAACAGGTCATAGTCTGAAACAACACCAACCTGCCTCATAAAAACAACCACAAGTCAACGCCTTGAAGCAAATCAAACTCATATGAACTAATTATTTGACCCATTCAGATAATAATAATAATAATATTATTATTATTATTATTATTATTATTATTATTAATCAACTTTTATAATTGATTATTAATAATAATTATTAATCAACTTATTACTATTATCATTATTAATCAACTTACCAATAGAAGTGGACAATAATAAAAATCTCATCAACCAAAAAAAAAATAAAAGAAAATCAATCATCCATAGTCACTTAAAGGTACCATCTTGAACAAGAAAAATTGGATACTAGCTCGTTATATTTTAAAAGGGATTAAATTATCATCTACATACTAAGCTGAGTAGGTTCTTAATTCAATATCATACCACCCTAAAACTAACAAGTCGACCCAAGGGAGTTCACAATTTGGACAGAAGTATTTTGTTAGTCCTAAGTTTGCTCAAAAGATAAAATCAAGTAAATGTAGGATTTATATTATATAAAACTCAAATTCTTGGGGACTTGCTCTTATTTTAAGGAGCCAACCTTTATATATGTGTGTATTATGAAAAAAATTTAAAATTTTTGGGGGGCCCATGAAGGGTGGTTGTGCCACTGCTTTTGGCAAAAGTAGCATGCCCAGCCTCTGGACTCCAATTTAGATAAGGTATTTATATGATCATTGCAAAATTTCTATCATATGGCATAAGTACTTAGCTCATATCCTCACTCCTACCCATTCCCTACATCCACACTTCCACGTCTCCTTCTACCCATGGCAATCCACTCAAAGTTCTAGCAAAGGTGAGTAAAGGGGAAACAGCATACCCATCACTTCCTTGTCTACAAAGCATAACAAACTCCCCTAAATCTGTAAAACTCATATTGCAAGGGAAAGCCCCACCAGAGAGAAGGAAATAATGACATAATTTAAGATCATATACAACATAACATATTGTCACCAGAACAATGTTCTCAATTCAACATGTTTGATACTCATAGTCTTCATGCAAGTTTCACATTGTCCTTGATGCAACATAGAAAGGGCTCAAATTCCCTCTTCTATAAACACTCTAAAAGAAACATTTTCACAGTTAACTTGGTGCACTCTCTTAATATTTCATTAACTCATATAGTCATAACAATATTAACAAGACTAAAGGAGATATCTCACAACCATAGAGCAAAAGGGAATTTTCCCCAGATCTTCCAAACAGAGTAACTGTTTCCTATTTTTTCTCACAAGTAAAAATTTACTAATCTCTATTTTCAACAGAAAATGTTTCTCAAATTTTTATTTTTGTAAGAAAAATAATTTTATTTGAAAGAGGAGCTTGTTTGGATACACAATATCTGCACTGAACCTTTTTTTTTTCCCCTTAGTAATTAAGATTCAAAAGATCTAAAAACTCTAGATAAGATGATGCGGGGATACTACCCAAAGTAGTCAATTAATCATACAAAGATCTTAAAATGGATTCCTTGAGAAGATGATTTTGGCATTCAATCCCATAAAAAGGTTCTATTGTTCCTCTCTTTTCTCAAGTTTTACTGTGCTTAACACATAATTGAAGTGCCAAAATTTTTATTCTAATGCAATAAGATGGTAGCCAACATTTTGCTTCCTGCACTTGGCACTCAGACAAATTTATTTTAGGAAATATATCAAGCACAAACAAAATATCATAATTTTCTGTATATCATTCTTTAGCATTCCACAGATAACTATCTCCAAGAAACATAGCTGCTGTTAAAACATTATATCAAACAACAATATAATTTATGTTGTCAACTCTACATATCTACAATTCAAGATTTAAAATAATGAACTTTTCATATGCCAAAAGATGTTGCATCAGATTATGCCATATATGTGTGTGTGCAGGTGTGTTATTTATTTTCTTTCCTATCATAGTTAAAACAAAAATAGATTTACCAATTTCCATTGATCATCAATCACAGGAAAACCAGTTATTCTCTTCTCTACAAGAGCGTCCAAAGCTGTAACAACAAAAGACAATGAATAAAAACACTGAATTAATCATAGAATATTCCCAAAAGTACAAGCCCAAATATCAGTAATACCTTCTTCAACAGTAGTTGTAGGTTTTACAACGTGTAGTTTTTCCTTTTTTGTCATAAAATCACCAACGGTATATGTTCCGCTTCTAGGCTGAAATATCAAGATCAAACTATCAAATAAATTCTAAATGCAAAAATAAATGTAGTCTCCCCACTCCCCAACCGGAAGATATAAAAAGAGCAAACAAAATCAGCATTGGAAAGATAAAGAGAAGAAAAGGATACAAATAGACATGAAACCTAATTGAAAAATGCATCTACCTTATACAATGGCAAAGGCAAGTAAGCTACACAAAGAAACATCATACCTCAATGCCTCATAAACAAAATTTGTGACTTTCCAATTTTACCTTAACTACACCATATTTGAGTGTATTTTGTAGTAAATGATTGAAATCTTAACTTGCTGTAAACAAGCACTATAAAGGCATGTACCTTGCTCCCTAGTAGTATTATAAAAATTGCACTGGCAACTAGCATGTGTTTGGAAAATTTTAGCAAGATGTCAAAAGCATGCGATTAGAAGCTTAAACAAGGGCGTGCTCTTCAATCTACATGTGGAAGCAGAATTGGTCTACTTTGCAAGAACTTCAAAAACATTTAGCTATCTCCCTTGTTACAATGAGAAGTGGCAAAGAGAAAAATAACTAGTAGATGTCTTTTCCATGTGGAAATTTGATAATAGATAGTTCAACCATATCTAACATTCAAAGAAGTTGACTGCAGCCAAAAAAAAAGAGCAAAGAAACATATATATATATATATATATATATGATGGGAAAAAAAGAGGTTTTGACATCTAATTTGAACTTTGGAACGGGCAACTTTTTGCCAAAAAAATTACCGGAAATGAAAACCGGCCGCTTAGTAAATCTCCATATAATGTCAAAATACATACAAAAGCAAATCAATCTGTATCTATATATAATGCCAAAATACATACAAAAGCAAATCAATCTATATCTATGTATCTATATAGGAAAATGTTAAATGCACAACAAGTTTTACTACATAAAGCTGACAAACTAATGTGGCGATAATCGTGATTGGTTGGCTTCAACCAACTCATAACTGAAAATTTGAATTGCCTATCTATGATTCAGTTTGTAAACTTAATGTAGTAGAACTTGTAGCTAGTGCCACTCCTCTATATATAAAATATAAATAAAATCAAAGCCCATATATTTGCTAGTCATTATTCTAATATGTATTTTTTTTAATCCAGTATAAATTCTATAAGGATTCTCCTATAAAACCCTACAGACATGGACACGAGCAATTTTTGAAAAATTCTAACATTACACAATGGTTACGACACGGGTACGGCACCTCAAATGAAGTGTACTCGTGCTTCTTAGATAAAACCTCCCATAAATGCTTATTAACAACTGCTGTAATTATCAAATTTCATAATTTTTATATAAAAAAATTCATAATTTGTTGAAGCAAGACAAGGGTTACTGACTATTATACATAGTTACATACATATATATAGACAGATACTGAGATATATGTATTATATTATGTTTTCACTCATGTTCGGTAAGTTCAGGTTCAGATATTGGTAAAGCAAACACAGTGAAAACCATATTATTTTTTGATAGGTAAAAAAACTATATCCATCAAAAGCCTTTCCAATTTTAAATAAATAAATAAATAAAAATAAAATTCCCTCGGGGTCCAATAACTACTTTCTTTCTCTGAAATCATAAAAGACTCACCGGGAGAGAGTTGGTAACGCCGACGCCGGAGAAAGCGGAGACGACGGGCCTGACGCCGCCGGCGGAGAAATGGAAACGGCGTCGTTTGGAGAGAGAAGCAGTGGCGAGAGAGGAAGGTGGCGGTGGCGGCGGTGTGTAAGTGTCATAGGAAAAGATAGAAGAAGAAGAAGAAGAAGAAGAAGAAGAAGGAAAGTGATTGGGATAATGGAGAAGAAGTGAGTTAGGCCATGGCCTGAGGAGTTGAGAATTTGGTAGAGAGATTGAGTTCATGGTTCGCCACAGTAGACTAGACTAGAGTCTTTAATCTTTATGGCTTTTTCTGTGGATACTGTTCTGACAGCTTTAGCTTTTTTTTTTTAATAATATTTTGAAGAGAGAAATCTGAGAGAGATTGGATTGGATTTGGGATTTCAGAGTTTCGGAAATAGTGTACGGTCACTCGCTCCTGCTTTCTCTCAACTGCGGCTTTCTATTCTTGTGACTCTTTATTACCTTTCCTTTTCGGGTTTTTCTTTTTATAATTAAAAATTTTCAAAATGAGGAAAATGCCAATTGGTCGGTGAGACTTTTTGGAGCAAAGAACGCTGTAGGGGTTGGTCGGCAGTTGGCACGATTATTTAAATAATAATTTTTAATGTTTAAATAAAATTAACATTTTTTACTCATATTTTTATAACATTTAAATATAAATCTTCACAACAATAAAAACTGAATAATAATACTTAACATTACTATCAAATAAGTCCAAAAGTGACGTAAAGTTATACAACTTTTGTAGTAATTTGTCATGCCAAAATTGTTTCGGTTATTTAAATAATAATTTTTAATATTTAAATAAAATTAACATTTTTTATGCGTATTTTTATAATATTTAAATATAAATTTTCACAATAATAAAAATTGAATAACAATACTTAAACATTGCTACCAAATGAGTCCAAAAGTCATATAAAGTTATACAACTTTTATAGTAACTTGTCATACAAAAAGTTGTAAGTAATAAATGTGTGAACTACATAAACTCCCACCAAGGCCATTACCACAGCCCTATGTATGGTCCTAGCATTTTTCTCTTGGAGCTCACTCACGTGTTGGTCGTCATTTCTTCCTTCTTTTTCTTTTCTCTTTTTTTTTTTTTTTTTTTTTTCCTTTTTCTTTGCAGCAAAATGATTTCTTCATTCCTAAGAATGGTAATAGTGTGATTTGAGGCTTCGTTTTGATGGTGATGAAAAATGAGAAAGAGAGAGAAGAGATTTTAGTTTTCTCTCAGTGTGTTTGGTTAGAGGATGAAAAAGTAGAGGAATAGAAGCATTTTTAAAATCTAACCTCTTTTAGGTGCTATATATTAGATTCTTAGATTATAAATTCAAATGTACAATTATATTGAATTTAAATATTTTTAGAAAATATAATGTTGTTTGTGTTTTATTGATCAATACAATCATGTGTGTTGAATTTAATTAAAAAAAACATAATATATTGTATCTAAGAAATTATACCTAAGCTTTGTTCTTAACGAATAGACTAAAGTACACTTTTAGCCCTTAAAGTTTAGAGTTATTTTCATTTTGTCCATTTACATTTCAAAATTTTCATTTTGGCCCTTCTATTTAATTTTGTTGTCATATTGGTCTTACTATCCATTTCTGTTAGTAATTTAGTCTGTCAAGTGTCAAATATATACAATTTGTTAAAACACGTCACTCATATAAGTCCATTTCTATTAATAAAATAATTGTTAGGTATGAGATAATTGCCAATTTGCCATCCATTCGTCACCCATTTTAAGCCTTTTTTTTATTTTATAGATACGATATAATTTCAACTTATAGTGTCCACTCTATAATGATTATTCTTTATCATCAAACTCAAGACGGGATTTGAACTCCAAAAACAACAAAATATTTTACCAGTTAAGTTAATTAAAAACCACAATTTAAGTCCATTTTTGTTGATAATTTGACTATTAAGTGACAAAACTAATGTCAAGCGTCACCAAATTATTAACAAAAATAGAAGGAATCAAATACTAAGAGCCAAAATGAAAATTTTGAAGCGTAAAGGGCAAAATGAAAACAATCTCAAATGTTAAGGATTAAAAGTATATTAGAAAGTACTAGTTGAGCTACAAATTTCTCAGCTATATAATATTGTATATGTAAAAACTCAAATTTTGTGTTTACCAAATACCATTAAGAAAATCCATCCCTTTTTTAGAATAATTAAAAAAATCCATCTAAGAGCATTCTTATTAAGGGATTTAAATGCTAAAAGATGCTTTTTTTAGCATTTTTGACCCAAAAGTTTGCTCCATCAAGAGTTTCAAATGCCAAAAATTTTGGCATTGGTGAACAGAGCGGTTTCATATTTGAAACCTCACTGTTCATCAAATGGTAAAATGTATATTATTTTTTTATTCAATTGGGGCCCACTTTTTTTATTCAATTGAGAAAGAGAGAGACAAAGGAGAGAGAAGGAAAAATAAAAAATGATAAAGAAAGAATATTTAAATGGAATGTTAAAAAAAATAAAAGTTTTGATGGAGCAGATGTTGTAAAATAGGGTATTATATGTTATAAAATTGGGATTTGAGACAGTAAATGCTAAATTTTTTGCAATCCTTGATAAGAATGCTCTAATAAGTACTAAACTTCTATTTAGGTTGAGTTTGGATTGCGTCTGGCATCTTTGTGTCTAGCATTTAAACAATGGATCTTATACACTGTTTCTGTTTACGAGACTTGCAAGTACTTTTTTCAACAAAAAAAATTTAAAATTAGGTCCTACGGTACTATTCACATATTTAAAAATTATTTTGCTACAGTGTTTTAAATTTTAAATTTTTAACAATAAGCGGTATTTATATAGACCCTTATAGACGCTAATTACTTTTGTTAGTACTTCTTAATGACATGTGCTGATGTGCTATTATTTACCGACCAAAAGAAAAGTACTAATTAATATTGGAAAGTCAAGAAAGGATTTTTTTTTTTTTTTTTTTGGGAGAAAAAAGGAAAGAAAGTTTATAAAGGACAACTGCCGCTTTCCGATTTGTTTTGTTTTTAAAAAAAGAAAATGACAACTGCCAAGAATAGGAAAAAGTCATAAATGACAGCCAACGAATGATGGAATTTTTTTTTTTTTTAATATGAATATTTTGGAACTTAAAATCCAATGCCAAAATAGAGTGGGTGAGAGGTAGTTTCCAAGAAATGCTATTAGTCTCGGTCACATTAGCGAGAGATGAATCTGTCATCTCGAAGGCATATAATTTTAGGAACAAAATTTCTAATACTGTAATTAATGTAACAATATGTGCTACAATTGTGACAGATTATCATTTATTAGTAACTTTTAAAAAGTTATAGATCTACGTAAAAGTGACAAATTATTAACTACAATCTAATATATAAAATAATTTTAACAAAAATTGTAACATTTTATGTGGAAGTAAAATTGCACTTTTCGAAATGTGTCTTCCAATAGATATGTGATTAGTCATTAGAGACATCTTGTAAGTATTTCATTTTCTTCTTAAAAAAAAAAAAAAAGTATTGCATTTGACTCGGTGCTTGGTCCTACTTGATATTCAAACCCCTTCCCAATCACAGGCAATTACGTTTCGCAACTTCCTACTACCCATGAGAATTTTTTTTTTTTTTTTTTTTTATAGCACTACCCATGAGAATTTTGTTTTTGTTTCTTTTGAAAACTGATCACTGAAACTTGGTAAAGCATGATACTTTTTTTTTTTTTGAGAATGTGGTAATGCATGATACTTGATAGCACAATCTGTTGAAGGGTCATTAATTTGAATTTACAGTTTTTTTTTTTTTTACAAGAGTTGGGTCCAGTGCTCTATACATTAGATTCATTGAAATTTGACACGTGTTTTGTGTACAGTATTTCTATGCATTGAACCCAAGTCAATTCTCTTTTTCTTATATAGGACCAAAAATCATTAGAAAAATTAACAACACCGGGTGGATAGAATTTGAAAAGTAATACTGAAAAGTAAAATGAAAGACTGATTGATGTGTGTGTGTGTGTATATATATATATATTTTTTTAATGGATGGTTTTGGATGTGATGAATTTCAATTTTCAACATCAATTACACTTTGCTTTTTCCTTCTCAAAAAAAATAAATAAATAAATACACTTTGCTTTCCAAAAAAAAAAAATCAATTAAAACGTGCATTAGATTTAGATTGGCGTTAGATATGTAACTGTCACCATGTCGCCATTTAAATATTCATTTTTCATCGCTTACTTTTCTCTCAAAAAAAAAAAATAATATATATATATATATATATTTTTTTTTTTTCAAATTATTGCAATTTTTTTTTTCATTTTGATACGATTGGTATTATTGACCTTTGACCTTTTGTTTGCTACATAAATAAACCAAACTATTAATAAACATTTAGGCTTGCCTTAGTAAAAAACTTGTTAATTAATTTAGAGTTGGCTTTTTAATTAATTTGGAATTAAGACCATTAATCCAAACTAAATGGGTTTGATAATATGTTTAATAATTAAAATGAGCTTTTTTTTTTTTTTTTTTTGAGGGGGGAATTAAAATGAGCTTAATAATGTACATGTATTCAATCATTAGTTCAAGAGCTTTATAATGAGCTCAAAATTAGGCTTAGCTTGGCATGACTAATAAATCAAGCTGAGTTAAGCTGAGCTCAAATTTTTAGACTTCTGTACAAGATTTTGTTCAAACATTTTTTGTAAGCTTTATTTGAGCTCAAGTTGAATATTTGACATTTGTTGTCAAACTGAGTTTGAATATTCAATACTCAATAAAACTTGGCTCACAAGAAGCTTGTATTATAAAAAGAAAATGTTTCACATTCTTCGATATGAAATGTGTCACATAATGCCTATACTTTCACACTAACAAAAGTTCATCCAAAACAAATGGCTTTTGTCTTTTTTTTCGTATTTATTAAGTTTTTTATTTTGGGTGAAGGCACATTGTCCTTTTGACTATAAAGAAACTTTAATTGTTAATAAAATTAGAGAAAGTCTAAAGACACCAAAAAAAAAATGACAAAAAATTTGATACATGTTGATGTAGCAAATAAAAAAGTAATATCAATAGCATGTTGAGGTGAGAACCAGTAAAAAATCATCAACTCAACTCGATCAAAGTATGAGTTCCCATCACATAAAAAAATTAAAAAAAGAAAAAGAAAAAAAAAAGTATGAGTTAGCAGAGACCCTATGAATCAGGAGCTCGTGTAGCACGCGTGGAAAGCATTTTCCTTCTTTTACAAGGTCTCAGAAAACAACAGACATGATCCAAGCCATGGGCCCATGAGTTCAAGGAACACGGAGAGAAAGAAAGAGAAGTATACAAATGAATTGAAGCTTGCAAGTGCTAGCGTGTGTTTCTCCTTAAATTATGCTTGAAATTCAACTGCACTATCAACTTTATGGTTGGACAAGTTGGTCATAGACTCAAAGCTCTAATCTCTAGCACCATGGTGAAAAATCTTGGCAAAGAAGAAAAAAAAAACCATTCTTTATTCCCCAAAGATTGTCTGGAAGTTTGAAAAGGAAAATCTAAATGTATCGTTGTTTCCAAGAGGCAAGTGACTAATATAAGGGGCTCACTCCTCTTCATTATAGTCATTATAACAAGAGAGACACGGTTGAAAAAAAAAAAAAAAACAACAACAACAACAACTGACAAGATAGCAATCTAGTAAGGTAGAGGGGAAAAAGGGGAAAAAAATAAAAAGATAATTGATAGTTTTTTTTGGATTTCTGAAAAATCATATAATTAACTTCCAATAATATCTCCACACATCACAACATAAAAATTATAATCAATATTCATATTATTATATCCTATATAATAAAAATTGAGCTTAAAAGTTGTAGTTGTACCAAATGGCTACTCATACTAATTATTATTAGTAAAAAAGTCAGGCTTAGAAACTATGGTTGCGCCAAATGGCTACTCTCACTAATTAGTAAATTAATTTTATATTAGTAAATTAATTTTATATTATTTGTTATGATATATTTCATCAAATTAATGGATAAATTTAAAGCTGTTTATTTTAGGTAAAACTTTATCATTTAAATTTCAACAAATAATTTAAATTATATCCAAACTAAAAGTCTATTATAAAAAATTTATAAACTTAGATCTCACACAACAACCCACTTTTCTTTTTCTAAACAAAATAAATAAATAAATAAATTCATGTTTCGACTAAAGGATAGGATTTAACAATTTTGTTTTTTGAGGAAAACAATAATTTAATTTAGATAAATCCCAAGTGACTACTCTCACTAATCATATTATTATATCATATTATATATAATAAAAATTTGGCTTAAATGCAGTGACTGTGCCACGTGGCTTCATCAAATTGCAGAAATTTTATTAAATTTTTAAATTTTAAGAAAAAATATATATAATTTTACTTCTCCTATAATTTTTAAATGGGTATTAGATTAATCAGGACTCTAATTCATTCTTATCTCTAATTCTTTGTCATCATAAAGTAAGTGTATCTCTTAAAAAAAAAAATTCTAGATTTTAAGATTTTAAATATATATATATATATATAATTTTTCTTCTCCTATAATTTCTAAGTCGATAAAATTATAATTTGATTACAATCCAATTTCTATCTTAATTTGATTACAATCCATTGGTTGGTGATAAGGATTAGCATTAGGAAGAAACACATTAAAGTTCTATTCCATATACAACCTTATCTTGCGAACATGTGCCTTCCTGGAAAATTAATATTACAATAGAATTAAATTTGTTAGCTCAAGTCGCACGGCTTAATAAAAAAGTAGTGCTTCACTGTTTCTACTTTATACAAATATATATATATATATATATATATATTCATACAAATCATGTTGTTAATTAACGTTATTAGCCTTTTTTTTGTTATCAAAAATTTTGATATTTATTTAAAAAATTAAATTAAAAAATATTTGAAAAAAGAAAAATAGATAACGTTAATTACAGTTTTTTTTTTTTGCTGGGATATATACGGTTTTTGGGGATAGATTTACAATGCCATGATACTTCTGAATTCTATTAGCTGGCTGTTCTAAGCTTATCATACTCCTTTGTAATATAATAAATTTTTATTTTATTTAAAACTTTCTTGGTGATAATTTAGGTCTCCCTTAAGTTTTAAATTTTTTTTAAAAACAAAAAACCCATATGAGCGTAACAATTAAAACAAAAAACAAACGTGATTGATGGTTGGAAGGAAATAGGATAGAATTGTTGTTTTAAAAAAAAACCTAATTATCAATGTAGAAATTAAATAATAATAATAATAATAATAAAAAATACAAAGAAGAAGTTGTTATCAACATAACTTTATCTATCTGATAAACCAATAGAAGAAAATAAGTGATAAATAAAAATAAAAAAAAATTTATCAATTTAGAAATTATAGGAGAAGAAGATAAGTGCAAAAAAAATTATATTAAATAGTGTAAAAAAAATACACTAACTAACAGTGTATATATATACATACTCCACCTAAAAAGAGTCCAAGTAAAAATCATGTTGTTTGATATTTATCCAACTTGATTTTTATGGTATTGGATTTTAATTTTAATTTTTTTAATTTTTTTAATTTTTTTTTTGCTTATATCAACTTCTTCACAACTTAAAATTATCGTTTTAGAAACAACTTCTTATCAACTTTTGTTTTTTGGTTGAAGTTTAATTTTGTTTGTTGGATAAATATAGGAATGATTATAGATAATTGTTTTATTATACCATGACTCTCATCTTTAGAGTTTGAGGACACTATAAATAATAAGGTCAGATTCATGATTTTTTCATTAATATTTTGAACGTCCAAATATCTATCATCTTTTAGGGTTATTTGTTATTTGTTTAATTTTGTTTGTTTGTTTATATTATTCCTGTTCTTTTTTTTTTTCTTTTTTTTTTTTTCTTTTTTTTGGAGTTTCCTTGAGGTTTCGAAGCACTCAATCAAACAATACTCTTGGTATTGAGATTTTCCCAAAAAAATTTCTTAAAGTTTGTATTTACACATTTTGTTTTGATAGGGTGAAATTCGGTGCCTCCTACCTCATTTTCAAAGAAAAAAAATTAAATTATTATTGTGGGGAGCAAAAGTCCAGATCTATCAATTGGGCCTGGGGCCCTGTTCTTCATGGCATCCTACGTCCGAAGAGCAATAGCGGGCTGGGACACTCCTCCTGCGGACATCAGGCCCAAAGATGGCCGAAAAGTATAATCCGAAGAGGTCACCTATTGTCCGAAGAGGGTTTACTCCTCGAATACGAGTAGTTTTGATTAAATGCATGTACTGGAAGCCCGAGTGCCCTTCCTGGCAATCTGGGTAACAAAGATAAGCTCTGGGCACTCCTGGGGATGATAAGGATGAAGGAATATCTCAAGGAAAAGCTGCCACCACCGCATTTAATGCCCTGCAGCAATTTCTCTGGCCGCATTTATGTGGAGAGGACCCCTGAACAGTGCAACTTCACCTACCGCCACTCCCAATAAGCTAAAGGAGGTGCTTGATGTGACCCTTACTCAAGTATGTTAGCAGATGGAAGATAAGTGGAGGGTTAGGATGATTAGGAAAGAGGCTATATAAAAAAGGAGAGCCCCTGATAGAAGTGGGATTGAAGGAAAGGAGAAAGAAGAACAGAAAATCACTTTACTGTAGCTCTCAAACCTGTAATCTAAGAACACTCAATAAAATCCATCTTCGGACCTTTAGTCCTTCATGGTTTTTACGTGATTGCATGTCAGATTATTTGCCCATGCTACCATCAACTCTTGTTTAATTCATACCCGGCCCAGTTCTTTCACCCACGCTCTACAAATTTATTGTTTTGGGTTTACTGGGCCCCTATTCCACACTTAGCGGACTTGGGCTACAAAAACGGACCCTACAATTATGTAAGTGAATCTACTTTTATTTTTTAATGTTTAGTAATTTGGGTTGCATTTTTTTTTCCTACGTTGTTTTTTTTTTTTTTTTTTTTTTTTGGGTGGGTGGATGAAAGCATACTTATTGTTAGAGTCCCACTTGATATAAAATTTAAATCCTATTAAAAATATAATTGTTAAAAAACGTGATTGATGGTTGAGGCAATAAGAATATAAGATAGATTTATTTTTTTTAAAGGATATATATTTTTAGAGTCCCATTTGTTATAAAATTTAAATCTTATTGAAAATAGAATTATTAATCAACATGTTATATTACCATACTAAAAACAAAATAGAATTAATAAAATAAAAATAAAAATAAAAGGTCTATGAAGGGGAAAAAAAGGTAATTGATGGTTGTAAGGAAATAGGATATAATTTTTTTTTTTTAAATTAAAACCTAATTATCAAACGTAGAAAGTTTAAAATAAATTTTAAAAAAATCCACAAAGAACAACACAACTTTATCCTAAGAAGTGATAAAACAATAGATGAAAAGTTGATAAGAACAAATAATATGTTATATTTATCTAAAAAAATCATTGTAATTAAATATAACAAATAATATGTTATATTTATCACCCTTCCTACCTATTTACGATATTGTACTTCTTAAATTACCAAATATCAAGCTTTTCAATTGGAAGGATCAAAATCTTCTCTAATAGTTTTTTTTTTTTGGTTTTTCTCTTACAACAGGCCTCTGAATATTTATTTTTCCATGATTTATATTTTATTGAGTCCAAACATATTTCTTATTTTGTTATTATAACCATTTGATTGAATGAAATTAACACTAAAACAAATGATTTAAATATCAAAATAAGAAATAAAAATTAAATTTCTTTTAAGTGTACAAGTACAATTTATTTTTTAATCTTAAATTTTGAATGAATTTTTTTATCATTTTATTTATTATTAAATTTAATTATATTATCAAAATATTTTTTATTAAGCCGTGCATCGCACGGGCATAATACTAGTATATAATAAAATTTGAGCTTAGACGCCGTGATTGCGCCACGTGGCGGTATCAAATTGCAGAAATTTTCTTAGATTTTAGATTTTAAGAAAAAATATATATTTAAGTTTTCTTCAACTATAATTTCTAAGTGGATATAATTTTTCTTCAATTATAATTTCTAAGTAGATAAAAATCTTAATTTAATTACTATCCAAATTCTTCATCTAATCCATCTAATCCTTATTTTTTACAATATACTTCTTATTAATTTCTAATAAGAAATTAATTTGTTAATTTTTTTAAGTTTTTTTTTTTTTGGGATAAATATGCATTTTATATCATCTTTTTCCTGATAATCAAGTAACAAAAAAAATAGTATTTGATTTACAACTACAACTACATTTGTGTCTATCTAAAATGTTATCAACAAAGCCTAAAATCAATAGGATATAATTACCTATATGTAAAAAAGGATAGAATTTAAATAAAAAAGAGTGATAAAAATACATGAAAGAAAAAAGATAGAATTTAAAATAAAAAATAAAAAAAGGTGAAAAGTATAAAATGATAATAAAGTTGAATCTGTTCTTCTGTTAGTTGTAAATCTGGGTTGAAATAAACTCCTTTGTACATCTTTATGCTTTTGATAGAATTTACGTTTTTTTTTTTTTTTTTTGGCATCTTATGTTATCTTTTTCCTAATAATAAAGTTAAAAAAAATAAGTATTTGAGTTTCACCTAAACTTCTTTTTATTCATATCATTTTCTTCACAACCTGAAATTTTCTCTATATATACACACAGTTTTTTAGTATATTATTCTTTCTACTATGTACCTTACAATTATTTACTATATTCTTCCCTTCTCCTCTCTACCCTACCTACAACCTTGCAGGTATTTTTTTCTTCTTTCATCAAATTGAATAATTTTTTTGTATTTGTTGCCTTTTTATTATATATTATATGATTTTTATCAACAAGTTTTATAGATAGACTGAAATTCTATGTTTGATTGCACATTTTAGTATTTTTTTTAGATGTAAATATAGCTAGTAATATATTTGTATTTTTTATTTTCTTATCACATGATTATTTGTTGTTGACATCAATATTTTATTGTACGTGGATTTAATTTGCTATGGTTTTTGTTTGGTGCTTTGTTCCATGTAATCTATCTTCTTAAATTTTTTTTTTTTTTTTGGAGAATGATCTATCTTCTTTAATTAAAAGCAAAATTTGCTGTTAAACATGAAATTGGATACGAGAGAAGAAGAAGGATCTAAAAATTTTTATATCCATCAATCCAAATTCCTATGTAAATCTATCTTTACTTAACTTTGTTTTCATTTTTTTTTTTTTTTAAGTTCAGAAATTGGATATTTTTTCATTAATGAATTGAGATTTTGGCTTAATTTTGTTTTCAATTGTTTCAGTTATTGAATTCATTATTTTTTCATGTGTAATATTAATATCTGTGTTTTTTTATTTGAAAAAAATTAGTTTTTAAAGGCTATAGCACAATACAATTACAAACATCACTTTAAGTTAGGGTGTTATATTTATTTATTAGTAAGTTAAAATGTTATATTAAGTTATGATATTATTCTTTTATTTATTATTAAGTTAGAATGTGTGGTATAACTTATAACCATTTGAATAAAATCAACACTAAAACAAATGGTTTAAATATTAAAATAAGAAATTAAATTTAAATTTCTTTTAGGTGTACAAGTAAAATTTATTTTTTAATCTTAAATTTTGAATTAATTCTTTTAGGATGATCCCATCTTCATAAATAAATATGAATTATTAAAAAAAATTATAAAATTTTTTATTGATTATTGTAATTAAATATATTATATATAAGGACAAATATACAATATTCAATTATTTTTTAGATTATAAAAAATATAGATTTTTTTTTGTTTATATCTTTTATATATATATATATATAGAGAGAGAGAGAGAGAGAGAGAGAGAGAGAGATTTCATTAATAATTGTTATACTATTTTTACAATTTGCAATAGTTTTTAAAATATTTGTTTCTGAAAAAAAAATGCCAAACTTGAACTTACATAATATACATCTTCCATGTAACTTAAATTTTTTTTTTTCATTTTAATTGTTATTCAATTTAATTATATTATCAAAATATTTTTTATTAAGCCGTGCATCACACGGGTATAATACTAATTAGTAAAAAAGTTGGGCTTAAAAATCGTGGTTGTGCCAAATAGCTACTCTCACTAATTAGTAAATTAATTTTATATTATTTGTTAGGATATATTTTCTCAAATTAAGAGGAATAAATTTAACAACTGTTTAATTTAGGTAAAACTTTAGCATTTAAATTTCAACAAATTTAAATTATATTTAAACTAAAAGTCTATTATAAAAAATTTCTAAACTTAAATCTCACACAACAACTCATGTTTTATTTCTAATAAAACCCCCACATTTAGAAATTTAAATTCTACTTCAACTAAAAGTTTATTATCAATATTTTAATAACAAATAATTAGTAAATTAATTTTATATTATTTGTTCGTTTTAGAATATATTTCCTCAAATTAAGGGATAATATTTGATATTTTTTAATTTAAATAAAATTTTATCATTTAAATTTTAACAAAATTAAATTCTATTTAAACTAAAAGTCTATTATCAAAATTTTCTAAACTTAAATCCCACACAACCCATGTTTTTGTTTTTGTTTTTTTCCTCAAGTTGCATCTTATTAAATTAATATTTATTACGATATTAAGATAACTCTTAACTAAGGGATAAAATTTAACAATAATTTAATTTAGATAAAAATTTATTATCTAAGTTTTATAAATTTAAATTCTACTCCAATTAAAGGTCTATTCTAAAATTTTTCAGGACATATATATTCAACCATGACTTTTCAATACAATCTCCCTTAATAATAAGCAATCCATATATTTAAATCTCACACAATACATCCCACGTTGTTGTACTTTTTTTTACTTTTTCCCCAAAATGCAAAATACGTACGCTTATGTTTTAATCTAATAAATTCATCATATTTATTGTTCTTTGCTTCTAAATTTGTGTGCAGAATATTATGTCAAATGAAGTTTACTATAAAGAAACAAAATAATGGACATCCATTTAAGTTCTTGGTTCTTTTATGTAAGTTTATAATTTTTTTTTAATATTCTCAATTTTTGAACTCTTTTATGTATGTTTTGATTTTTGGTTTTGGTTATTGTACTTAATTTGTTAGTGTGTTGATTTTTTTAATTAGACTAATTAAAAAAATCAATATTGAGGAACTATCTTGTTTATTATTGTTTGTGTTGACTAGAGCATAGATTAAACATAACCCAAATAGAAATGATCAAATTCATTCTATATCTCATATTAAGAAATTAACTCAAAGCACAAAGAGAATTTTAAAATATAAACATAGGCAAACACGGATAAAGTCTAAGAACTTAAAGTATTTATTTTTATTAAAATTATTTACTTATTTTATAATTTATTATTACTATTTATCTAATAATTTAGTTTTAATTATTTTAAAAATATTTTTGCTTACATATGAATCTTCATCAAGCCATGTATCACACGAGAATAATCCTAGTTATATATAAAAGGAGAGATCTCATAAGGGAAAACATGAGGTTCTATCATATAACGCATTATTTGTAAAGTGAATTAAATATTTTCAAGTGCCACGTTAGAAATAAAAATAAATTAAATATTAACTTTTTGTTGCATTTGGTATAATATTTGAAGACTTTTCTAATTATAAAATAAATATCATTTGTTTCATTTGGTTTGATGTTTCACTACTTTTCCTTCCTCACACATACGTACAAACCTTTTTGCATTTCAATTCACCATTTTCACCTCTTGCACTTCTACTCCTTTATATATATCTATAGCTCTTCATGTCATTCCATATCAAATATACACAGACAAAAAACGATGTCATTTACCTTCAACCTTTCAACAACACCTACCTGCCTAGCTCCAACATTATTGTCCCATATAATCCTAACTCATATGAGTTTGTTACAACTAGGGAAGGGGGCTTGCATTTTATATTGAGTGATATCTGCATTTTATATTGAGTGATATTGGCAATTACGAGTTTGATGTTAAGGTCGGACGTTGTAAACTTGTGGGTTTTGTAAATGTTGTGATTGATTGTGGGTGTTTGGGATATTGATGTGGGAAAGCCATAAGTGTATTTTGTTTTAGAATTAAGGAGAAAAAAAAAAGACACATTTTATATAAACTTTTATTCTATAATATTCTTCAAATTTTTTATTTATTCCTCATTACTTGAACTGAATAATTATAATAGATGTATGTGTGCAATTTATAATTATTGCTCCTTATAATGAACTTATTACTAACAAAGCTCTATAACAATTATGCTATAATATAATATATATATACAACATTCTCCAAAATCATTTTACATAAAACATTACAATATTATCCATTCATCTCGCATTAACGACTTATTAGTTATGATTCAAGAGCACACACCAACTCATGGCTGTATTCTCATTTCTCACTCTTATCACAATTTTTAGCTCTCTCTCTAAATCTATTCCTGGCATCAATTTTTCTCACTAGGTGATCAATTTTGTATTTCCAAGATTTGTTCATTATTTATTTGATAAGCAGCTTCTACGAATTTTTCTGTTTGAACATAATTGCATTAGAATGGGCCTTATATATTCATTCACTTCAGGTGTCGGACTTGACCGTTTCACTAATTAAGAAGTAATCTTGATTAGACTCTAGAGTCGTAAGTTGAACTTCCCAGAGCAAACCTGGCTAATTAGGTGATTCATATATGCCCATAAACATATTAATTAATTAGAAAATGGATATATTTTATTCTGTGCAAATAGAGACATTCCTCCACATTGTAATTATTTATTACAAAATGATATTAATATTTGGCCGGCAAACTTTTTAATTCAACAATGACTAAACAAGGCAACTACTTGAACTAACCGTAGGTGTGGATTAATAACTTTCCTGAATTGCACAAGTTAAGCCATTTGCTACTTACCAAAAAGGAAAATTATTAATTTACTTTGTACTAGCAATGTAAATTTTATAAATATACGCTGCAAAAAGTATACAATATTGTACAATTTTTACAAATATATAGTCTATAATGTAATATTTACATTTCTAATGCAATATAAACCTATAATTACTATTTCCAAAAATATTATCACTGACCAGTTACCACCTTTAAATGACCACTCCATTGTTCAACTTATTTTGGATGTTCCTATTATCATTTCTTGAGTTTTATGAATCATGATTTACCCAAAAGGAACACTAATTTTGTTGCCATTGGTCTAAAATCTAATAGGCTTTTAGCCAGATGACATTTCTTGGTTTCCATGATATGAACAAGATCCCTTATACTTACACTTTGTATCTTAATTTCGTACTATCTGCTAGCACTAAAGCAATATATCGAGTATGCAAGAATTATGATGGGAGTTCTTACTTCTTATTGAGCTTCCATGAAATGAAGGAAGAACAAAAAATCCTTAATTAGTATATTCTATAATGTATTCGTACATTTATCTCATTATCATGTAACCCTCTAATAATACATTTTCTCCCCTAATTTATAAGTCAATGTCCACTTAATGAGATTGCACGTTTCGTTACAAATTTTGCATACCATTATTAATAGGTTCATCCATCAACTGTAATTGAATTATGTTTTTTTTTTTAATTATTTAATGTTATACTTTATGTTACTGCTTAAAAGTGTTTACCAAAAAAAAAAAAAACTTATAACACACAACTTATTTCTTGTTAATAGAAAAGGGTGAGAAACTACTCTTATGTTTGATAGAACTAGAATAAACTCATGCTTAAGGCTCCTCTTAATCATTTATAAATTTAAGATCCACCTAGTAAATATCTTATGTGGGATCCAACACTTGCTCGCAAACACACATACTCAGACAATCTAATTTAGGGTGTAGGTTTGCTTTGATAAAATTAGTAACGACTCAAAGAAAGCGCTAATCATATCTGTGTGTACACCCCAAAAATGACTAGTTAAGTTGTAATTAGGGCTCATCATAATCGCTTATAAATCTAAAATCTACCTAATAAACACTTGATGTAGAATTCAACACACGTCCACTCAACACATGTATGCACAACACATACTCAAACAATCAAACTTGGAGTATTTACAAGGGCAGTCTCAATTAGATCCCATTTACCTTAAGATTGTCCAATACATAACCTTGATAAACAAAAAATGGGTATATTTCATACTCTTCCAAATGTTTAATTTGCTCTCATCCCCTTCTTGCTAGTGGATTTGTGCACTTATTGGCTTCATGGTATATGTGACATGGAATGACATTTTACATGTACCCTCTTATTCATAAATAAAACTTTACTTTTTACCAACAAAAAAAGGGCAAAAAGCCAAAAAGTCGATTAATAATACAATAATTTTCTACTACTGCCTCTTTGTTTGAGGGGTTTGTTTTGGCGTTAATATTTTCTAAAAAACGAGTCATTTTTTAATAAATATTTTTTGAAAAACTTGCTAATTTTCTTGAGAAAATTACACTTTCCACCCTAAACTTTTCAAATGCACATTTTACACCCTAAACTATGATCCTTGTTACAATTTACACCCTGATGTTAAGTTTTCTGTTAACTTGGATGGATGTTCAAAGTTTAGGGTGCAAAGTGTAATCAATAGTATAATTTAAGGTAATAAAATGTAATTTCTATTTTGTTTTTAAAGGATTAAGAAGAGGGGCAATTAGGTCTTTTCATGTGATGCCATACTTTTCCATCTAAGTTAACAGCAAACTTAACATTGGGGTGCAAAGTGTAATTTACAGTATAGTTTAGAGTGGTAAAGTGTAATTTTTCTCATTTTCTTATATTTGATAGCAACATTAAATAAGTTAGAAAACGATATCCTAACTTTGTTTATTTAGTTTGCCGTGAGATAAAGTTGTCTTTCAAAAGTATTTTGTGAATATATTTCCAATTACTATTTTTTGAAAAACTTTATCATTTTCTTAAACTTGATAGCAACCTTAAATGAATTGAAAAACGATATTCTAATTTCCCTTATTTAGCTTGTCGTGAAATAGAGTTGTTTTTAAAATAATAATAATAATAATAATAATGAAAAAAATATCTAAAAAATAAGTTATACTTTTTTGGTTAATTTAAAATAATTTTCATTTTGCTCAATTTTTTTAGTGTCACTAACATTAGAAAACACGAAAAACTATTTTCATGTTAGATTTTATTTTATTTATTTAAAATTGAAACAAAAGTAACTTTCTATGCTCGGTACAAAAGTTCACTTGAGCAGTAGCGCCGTTAAAGGAGAACACTATTAATTTTTTGGGTACACCAGTAACACCACAGCCAAATAACAGTGAATTCAAATAATGAATGAGTATTTCACTTACCACTGTCTAGTTTTTCCAGCTAAGAAAACTTTTTTTTTTTTTTTTTTGATTGAACAGCTAAGAAAACTTGATTTTGAATAACCTACTCGTTATAAAATAAAATAAAATAAAATAATTGTTTATACGAAAAAACAGATAAATTCAAACAATAGAAATCAGAATTTCCTTTTTCTTTTATTTTAATTTTTTATCTTTCACCCCTGGATAAAATAATAAGAATACAAAATGACTGCTAAATCTATAGTCCACTTTCCAAAAAAATTTAGTTCAAAAAAATAAAAAAAATGCCCAATCTTTGCCTCAATTATCTACGTGACAAATTGTAAACAGTATATTCGATTAAAAATGACAAAAAGTTAATCACAAATCACAATATGTCACATAAATAATTGTGAGCCTTTCTACAGGGTACAACACTTTCTCCCAACTTAAAACTCAACTCAACTCAACCCAAAGCCACTGTTGTCATCAAAATCTGACACCTCACAAAGTCACAAACACAGCACACAAAGTCAGAAATCTCCGGACTTAGACCTTGTCATCTGGGTCCCACCATCCCTCGCTTCAGATCCTACGGCGTAGATCTCGTACATCATCTCATTCATCATCATAGGGTTTTCACAAACCTACCCACGTTGTAGTACATAGTACATATCCTTCTCACATCCAAAATTCACTGCCTCTCTTTCCTTATTTTTTCACAGTGCAGTCTCAGCTGCTCCTCTCAAAAAAACCGAAACCCCATTTCCTCTCTCTCTTTCTCACGCGCCGCCTTCTGCGGCGGATCTCCGACCATTTAGTCCCACCCCTCCATACCCTTCCCTCTCCTCACCTTATCGTCAAAAAAAAAAAAAAAAATTATTCGGTCTTTGAGGTCTTTCGTCGAACACTTTTGTGTGCGTCTAAACTTTTTGTTTTTTTCCGGCTTCGTTTTTCGTCGTGTGTTTCTTGCTAGGGTTTTGGTTGCAATAACTAGAGGAGAGGGAAGAGAAAAAAGAACAAAAAAAAATTAAAAAAAAAAACAAAAAACGATTTTGGAATATTTAATTTGAAAAAAAGAAAGAGAAGATACACAATTTTGAAAATGGCACAGGTACAAGCTCCGTCTCAGAATGCGATTCCTGGTGCGAACGGTGCCGGCGGCGCCAACCAGTTCGTGACGACGTCGCTGTACGTCGGAGATCTTGAACAGAACGTCACCGATTCGCAGCTGTACGACCTGTTTAACCAGCTGGGGCAGGTGGTTTCCGTTAGGGTTTGCAGGGACTTGAGCACTCGGCGATCGCTCGGTTATGGCTATGTCAACTATAGCAACCCTCAGGACGGTTAGTGTTTGCTTCTAATTTCGAATTTATTGTCAAAAAGTTTCTATTTTCATATTTGCAATTTGATTTTTTTTTTTTCCAGCTATATTTGATGCTTGTTTGGGTGTTTATTATGCGATTGAAATTTGATTTTTTGCATGGATATTTTAGGAGTAATTGTAATTTGGGAAATGGGTTTTTGGTTGTTTGCTGAATTTGGATACTTATTTCAAAATTGGGTATGCCATTAAAAAAAAAAGTCAATTTTAAATAACATGATGCTCCATTATAGGTATGTTCTTTTCTTGGGTGTTGGAACTTGCATTACCTTATCTGACTCATTAAATGGAAGAAGAAAAGGCTACTATTTTGATTTGGAAGGTTATATCAAAATTGGGTGTGCCATTAAAAAAATAGTCAATTTTAAAGAACATGATACTCCATTATAGGTATTTTTTTTTTCTTGGTTGTTGGAACTTGCATTTTACCTTATCTGACTTATTAAATGGAAGAAGAAAAGGCAACTATTTGATTAAAATGGGAAGTGAGTGATGTCACTTCATTAAGTAAACAAAAGTCCATTTCTTTCTTATCAGAGGGGTATTTGCTTTATAAAGCATAAGCATTCTGCTAGCCATCCTTATTGAATTTGGTTAAGACAGAAAGTATTGATTTTGATTTTGATTTAAAAAAAAAAAAAAAAACTCAGCTTCAACAACAACCATGGCTTAGTCCCAAATTTGTTGGGATCAAGGATGGATCTCAATAGAGCAATTAGGGTTGACCGACCACATGTGTTCTTTTCCGCCATTCTATTCTATTCAAAGTCATAGCATGACCAATCCATCTCAAGTGACTCTCCCTCATTTTTTCATCAATTGGAGTCACTCCTATTTTTAAGCGAATTTCCTTATTTTGAATCCTATCCTTTCATGTGTTTCCACTTATCCATCTTAACATTCTCATTTTAGCTATACTCATTTTATGAATATGTTGCTTCTTAAGAGCCCAACATTCAGTACTATAAAGCTTATTTTAGTATTATCGCGGTCTTATAAATTTTCCCTTAGACTTAATGAGTATTCTGTGTTCATACAATACTTAATGCTCCTAATGCACCTCTCCACGTCTTCCATTTTTCTCTTATCCCATAATTCACATCCTCTTTGGTTTTGCTCCATCTTTATGAATTATTGATCAAAGATATCAAAAACTCTACTTATCAAAAAAAAAAAAAAGCTATCAGAACTCTCTCTTTTTTAGTACCTCTTGATCTTTGAGTCTTACTTCCCCTTCATCTCTAATTCCACTTTTACTAAACTTGTATTCCATGTAGTGTCTTGCCAAATTTTAAACTAATCGAAAGTAATTTGGTAAAAGCGTGGGGCGCACTTAAGTGCGAAGACGTCTTAGAGCCTGGGTGCAAGCACACATTTAAAAAAAATAATATAATAAATATGAAAATAATTATTAATGGGCAATACAACAATCAAGTAATCAAATAATCATGTAAGTTGGAATATAACATTTCATATCATTTTCTTAATCACATATTCACTTAATGGTTACCCAGAATTAACTTATAAAAAAAAATGGTTATCAATCAATATAAGAAGTGCAAATCTCATTATATGTTCAACTTCAACTACTAAAGTAACTAAACAATTATCACAAATAAATTAAATCATACCTTTTTTTATGAATAAACTAGAAGTTTCGGGACATAGCAGTTTGGTAAGTAGCTAACTGAATGAAGTCTTCAATCGGACCTCTAGTAGGACTGCCTCTTGACTTGCTAAGGTCAGGAATTTAGTAATAGATTCAGGTCTTTCTCTTCCCTGAGGGCGCTACTTTTTCCAAGTGAATAAGCTGTCTCCCTTCCGTGTGCTCCTAGCTCGACAAGTTGCTTCCCCACCTGGGCTTTCTTCCTAAATAGAGGACCTGGGTTAAGTTTCGACTTTCTCCCTTGCCTCCATGATATCCATTTGCTTTGCAGGGGTACAAGTCCTTGCCTTTGTGCACTTTGGACTAGCCTTGGCAGCAATCTCATTTATTTGTTCCAAAGAGTAATCTCCCCACACAAGGGGTTATGAGGTTATCCGTCCTGCTTGAGTGGGCTTAAGTGTATAGTAGCATATATAAAATTGACTTTTATATACCAAATCAACAGTTGATTTCAATAGTATTAAGTTTAGATGGCTACAATTTATATTTGGGTCATTTTAATAATAATAAAAAAATTAAAAATTAACAAGTTCAAAAAAGTTTACTTTGAGCTTATTGAAAAAGCTCCAAAAAGCATGCATTAGGTGCACTTCTTCAAATGTGCCTTGATTTAGAGGCAAAAAGCATTGGGGCTTTGGCGCTTTGCGCTTTATGCTTAAGTGTGCTTACCAACACATTCAAAAGCCTTTGAATTCTAGAGTTTCTTCCCAAATTCAAACTTGGTATTAACTCCACCTCTAGCTACACCCATTAAAAGCTATTTCATATGCAAAAAGCATTCATAGAGGAACTTGCTTGTGAATCGAGTTAGTGAGCTTGTTCATCACTAGTGCAAATAGATATGTACATAATATTGATCCTTGATGCAAACCCATAGTGATAAGAAACTCACTTGTGATGCCTCCACTTGTAAGCATGCTAATTACAACTCCGTTATACATATCTTTAATCAACTTCACCCCTCCTCTCCCCACTCCCCTCACCCAAAAAAAAAAAAAAAAATCACTTAACCTCTTTAGGGACCTCTATCATATGCTTTCTTTCGTGTCGTAATCCATTTTCAATTACTTTCTTCAAAGTTTCCTGGCGTGACTCATTAATTTAATTACAAGGTACTTTGTATTGTTTGAATATTCCATTTCTTCTTGTAAATAGATATTAAAGTACTTCTTGAACTTAATTAAAGAATTTATATATATGGATGTTGATTCAAGTTGAGGGATCAAAAAAAAGGTAAGAGGAAGAACAAAAAATAACATTAGCAGAATTGGTTAAAATGGACATGTCAATTAAGGAAGTAACAGAGAAAACTTGGAATAGAATACATGTGGCTGACCTTGACTAATTTTTTGAGCATCCATAGCCATCCCCAAATGGGACTAAGGCTTTGTTGTTGTTGTTGTTGTTAAGATATTAATGTTGCTGTTTCTGTAGCTCCTAAGATGCTAAAAGTTTGCATTCATTCATTGCATTATCAGGGAAATGAAAAACATTTCAATTTTCTGAAATAAAATTGTTTATCAACACTTAGGTTTTATTTTCTTTTTTTTAACTTTTCCCTGTTTTAATTCTGTATACTTAATTATTGCATACAGAGGGTGGGATTCTTAAAATGGGATGTGGGATGCATGATATGAAGAATCTCAAATCTATGAAAAGATCTTGACTTGGGAATGAGCAACACATGAAATTATTGTTAGCTTGACCTAGTTGCAGAATAGACAACTTGGGAATAAGCAATGCATAAATTTATTGTTAGCTTTGATTTTCATTAAAAATCGTAGACACTTGAAATTTTTTGATCCCAACACAGTTATGTAACTTGCTTATACTGGTGGTGTGCTCTAATTAGGCTAACTGAAGAAGAGAGAGAGCCATCAGTGCTGAAGTAAAACTTTTATGTGATAGAAAGTTAATACGGTTACCTACCTATTACAGTAATATGATCTATAATGCCGGAATTAGTCAGTATTATTCAAAGTCCTTGATTTCTCCTAAACTTGATGCTACACCTAGTACCCATCGTTAAAATTTGATGATGATTCCCTCAAATTTTATACTACCCCTGAGGTACCTCTCCTAAGGTAATTAACAATAAATCAACTTCCCAAATTAATATATTTTTATCTCAAATTATTTGAACTCGTCTGTCCTTACTGTGCTTAAAAAATAATTCTTGGTTTTTGTCACATGATTTCTGATTGAGTAATAGCAAAATAGAAATAGTTGTAGTCATGTCTAACGCAAATGGCTTTTGCAGATGATAAATTTAAATTTGTTGAATTTTATTTAATGCGCAGCAAATTAACTGCTTTCCTTAAGAGTACTGAGCCATATAAAGAATGCAGTATCAGACAAATTTGTCTCAATATTTATCCAGCTAAGCAAAAGAACTTCTCCATTTTAACTCACTAACTCTGGATTGCAAACTTACGCAAAGTTTCTACAATAAAGAATATCATTTTTGTCTTCTAGATCCTTTTAACTTTTATTTACATATCTGTTCAATTGCTCAATAGTGTAAGTAAGGAAGGGAATTTCAGCAGATAGCTACTGTGATTTCAGACTTTGAAAAGTCATCTATGACTAAAATCTATTTCTGTGACACTTACCTATCAAAAAAAGAAAATTTCTATTTCTGTGACACTATTGTTAAGAGTTTGAGTTACTAATTTCATAGAAGACTATCACTACACCAATATTCAACAAAAACTTCACCCATATGCGTGTGCTATAGACTATAGTACATCATACTGTTACTTATCATAAATATCTAATGACTCTGTTGGTTCAATTAATGATTTTATTTCAATGAATCACATGTTTGTCATACACTTATTCTACTTCAGATTTATCTTCCCCCTTCTTTGTTGGCTCTTTCCAAAACTAGTGGCCCCTCTTGTGATAATACTTACCTTTGATAGATATGAATGATATTACATAGCTTGTGCCATTCCAAATTGGTTTAAAATGACTTTGTGATTAGGATTATTTCAAGGAATAATAAGCTTGCCATATTCTTATTATCCTACACTCAGTTTCTTTTTTTAATCTATCTTTTGGGTATACTTCTTGAGACTGAGGCTTGGAATTATTACTAATTCCATTCTATCTTGGTTGGGTTGAACTCTTGACATATGGATTTGAGGCCACTGATAAATCTCTCATAATACAAGCTGAGTTATGGTTTCTGGGTCATGTACATAATAATACACACACGCATCAAGCTAAAAAAAGTTATCATTTTTAGGCCAATATGTTCCCTTTTTTTTTTTTTTTGATAAGTAGGCCAATATTTTCCCTTGAATGTCTATCCTGTATGCATGTACTTGTTGATATTGAGAAATATAATTTTTTCCCGCTTCTGCACCACCTTAGAATTGTCAATCTTACTCTATTCTTATGTCTTTGATTTAATTAATTGCAGCTGCAAGGGCATTGGATCTCCTGAACTTCACTCCCCTGAATGGAAAGCCCATTAGGATTATGTATTCTCATCGTGACCCTAGTATTCGCAAAAGTGGGGCTGGAAACATTTTTATTAAGGTATTCACATCCAATAACCTGGACTCGGTTGTGGGCCTCTCCTGCTTTTTAATGATAATTTTTGGGTCCCTGACAATATTGTTGTTGTTTTATTTACACTGATATCTGGTTGTTTTAAACTTGGCAGAATTTGGATAAGGCAATTGACCACAAAGCATTACATGATACATTTTCTGCATTTGGGAACATTCTTTCTTGCAAGGTAGCAACCGACTCCTCTGGCCAGTCAAAAGGCTATGGATTTGTGCAATTCGATAATGATGAAGCTGCCCAAAAAGCTATAGAGAAGTTGAATGGTATGCTATTGAATGATAAGCAAGTTTTTGTTGGACCCTTCCTCCGCAAGCAGGAAAGAGAAACTGCCACTGACAAGACAAGATTCAACAATGTTTTTGTAAAGAATCTCTCTGAATTGACAACTGAAGAAGATTTGAGCAGAATTTTTGGAGAATTTGGAACTCTCACCAGTTTTGTGGTGATGAGGGATGCAGATGGAAAATCTAAGTGCTTTGGTTTTATCAACTTTGAGAATGCAGATGATGCCGCTAGGGCCGTAGAGTCTCTTAATGGGAGGAAAGTTGATGATAAGGAGTGGTATGTTGGGAAGGCACAGAAGAAGTCTGAAAGGGAAGTTGAGTTAAAACTTCGATTTGAACAGAGTATGAAAGAGGCTGCTGACAAATATCAAGGGGCAAACTTGTATGTTAAAAATTTAGATGACAGCATTGGTGATGATAAACTTAAGGAGCTTTTCTCTCAGTTTGGTTCCATTACTTCATGCAAGGTGTGTAACATCTATTTTTGAAAACCATTTTTCTATTGGCAGGGCTTTGTAAAACATTTTTCTTGACATGGGTACAGGTTATGCGTGACCCTAATGGAATAAGTAGAGGATCTGGGTTTGTTGCATTCTCTACTCCTGAAGAGGCATCTAGAGCTGTAAGTTGATATGTTTGTTTGTGTTAATGATGACATTCTCAACATTGTGGTAAATTTACTTATAAAAATACTTCCTTTTTCATTATTTGATAGCTATCGGAGATGAATGGCAAAATGGTTGTGAGCAAACCTTTGTATGTTGCACTTGCACAACGAAAAGAGGATAGAAGAGCTAGGTTGCAGGTATGTTTTCTTGATGATTTTTTTTTGAGCCTTTGAACAATTGTAGTGGAACAGGTGTTTCATGCATGCAGAAGAGCAATCAACGTAACTATGATTTTTTGCAGTCAAGCTGTATCAATTTCTATAGGATCTTTATTTATTTTTCCCTCGAAGGATGCTGACTTAGATTAGAGATACGGGGCATGGTGGATTTTTCCTTCTCCCTGCATTAGTTTTGATTGAGCTATTTTGGGTCCTCCCTGTATCTATCTTGATGCTTTTAGAGCTGCTATCTGCTTGTGGCTTTGTCCCTTGATTGATATTTGTTATTTTAGGACTGGATATATGTGTTTGTGTGATTGATGGATTACTACCAACTTTACAGGCTCAATTTTCTCAAATGCGGCCAATGGCAATGGCACCTTCAGTTGCTCCTCGTATGCAAATGTACCCCCCCGGTGGTCCAGGCCTTGGACAACAAATATTCTATGGCCAGGCCCCTCCTGCTATCATTCCTTCCCAGGTAAACCACATTCCTGTTTTGTTACACTGAATTTTTTGTTTCACAATTTTCTAATTTTTTTTTTTTTGCTGCTCTAATTATTGGTCTTTTTGTTATTACAATATTGTAAAGTAGTGCTGCTTTCTCACCTTCCACTTGTACTTTTCGTCAGCCTGGATTTGGGTATCAGCAGCAACTTGTTCCTGGTATGAGACCGGGTGGGGCTCCAATGCCAAATTTCTTTGTGTCAATGCTTCCACAGGGACAGCAAGCGCAGCGCCCTGGTGGCAGGCGTGCTGGGGGTGTGCAGCAAACCCAGCAGCCAGTTCCACTAATGCAGCAGCAGGTCCATGGAATTCCGTCTGTTTCTCATTTTCACCTGTATTGTCTCTATGTACTCAATCAGTAACAACTTTTATTATGGATTGTTTGAATGACAGATGCTTCCAAGGGGGCGAGTCTACCGTTATCCTCCTGGGCGTGGCCTGCCTGATGTTCCCATGCCTGCTGTTGGTAGCGGCATGTTTTCTGTTCCATATGATATGGGTGTTGGGCCGTTGCGTGATGCATCACCATTGTCTCAGCCAATCCCTATAGGGGCTTTGGCTACTGCCCTTGCAAATGCTACTCCAGAGCAGCAGAGAACGGTAAGCATTAGCCATCCTTTTCTATTTATTTATTTACTGTATAGGGGGAGGGGGGCTGATCCTCATCAGGTTTGTAAATTTGTGCTAATTACAGATTTAGTCATTTTAAGGCTCAATAGTCATACTAAGATGCTTTGGCCATCTATAAATATAAATAGTTTTATTTAATTTTTTCTGGACGCTCACTGGAATTTGTCAATTTTGCAATAAGTTTCTTGCATGAAAGTGCTTTAGTACCTGTTAAAGGCTTTCACTGGCAAGAATGATGTCTGCCAATTGTGAGATAAGAGGGCTTCCTCTCTCAAAATAGTGTTGTGTGCAAGATTAGGGATGGCAGCCATTCCTAGATAATACATATTCCTGAAATGTGTGATCTTAATAGGTTTTGTTTTTACAGCTATGTTCATGTTAATTACTGATTCTCACTTCATGATCGAAAATCTGTAGATGCTGGGTGAGAATCTTTATCCACTTGTGGAACAGCTGGAGCCTGACAATGCAGCTAAGGTAACTGGTATGCTTCTGGAGATGGATCAGACTGAGGTGTTGCATTTACTTGAGTCACCAGAAGCTCTGAAAGCGAAGGTGGCTGAGGCTATGGAGGTTCTGAGGAATGTTCAGCAGCAACAAGCTGGCAATGCAGCTGATCAGTTGGCCTCATTGTCACTTGGTGACAACCTTGTTTCCTAAGAACTTTGAGTGTGCTTTTGCACCTCTTGAAATGGTTTGAAACTATTTTAGGTGTGCCTTTGATTCGGTTCAAAAGTGATGAGCGCCTTAAGTAGGATAGGTTGGTTTTGGTTTTGGTTTTGGTTTTGGTTTGCACTGTTGAGCTTTTTCTTTGGGTAAATTATATTTGGTAAAGTTGAAGATTGTGACATTTATGCTTTAATTTTCAAAGATCCTTAGATCGGTGCTTGAATTTTGGCTATGCTTCCTTTGCTTTTAATGTTGGTGCAAAGATGTTGGATCAGATATCATACACCTGTTTGCATGCAACAGATCTCACAGTTATTAGGGGTCACACTAAGGTGCCACTTGAGAAGTTTATTGCTTGCAATGGATGCACAAGATACACCTTGGTTATGTTTCTAATTTTTTTTCCAAATTTTTATTCTTTAAACTTAAAAATCTGTAATTCAGTTCCAAAATGCTGTGAGGACTTCATTAAAGAAGTTACTGTCTCTCAGCGCAGAACCAATCACACGACCGAAAATACAAGTCACTTCACTTCCACCTCAACAAAATAATTGCACTAGATAAAATCGAAGTCACCTCCTCCAACTAATAGAGAATTTTTCCCCTTCCACTTTGGTCTCACTCTCGAGTCTCACCCCATTAACTGCCCCAACCTCTCTCACCTGGACCTAAACGCATGCATCCCAACTTTCATAAGATGACTATCGAAGCCCATGATTACCATCTCCCATCAAATCCACCCAAAGGGCCATGACCCAAAATAGATTCGCATAACCTTCAAATTGCCCCTAACTACAGAAGAAATAGAAAGGACAAATACAGAAAATCTAGGAGGCGATAATATGTGCATCGCGGACATTATGCATTTTTTTTTTTTTTTTTTTTTTTATAGAAAAACTATGCGAGTACCTGCTAAGCTAGAGAATAAGGCATTTCATTAAAAAAGAGAGTACAAATGCGATATAAAACTTGTAAGGGCATAATGTTCAGTACAGGTGTTTCTTTGTCCACAAAGAAAACAGCACCATATGGAAGGTATCATAATGTTTAGGGGGTCGTTCCACTGAAAGTGGTGCTGTACCTATTAAAAAAAAGGAGTCCTGTTAAAAAACAAAAATTTGCAAACCAGTAAAAAATTAAGAAAAATAAAAGAGGAAAAAATGGAGATACCATGACCAAATTCTGTTGTAGTTTCGTGATCTCAGAATCGAACTTCCCTTCTAGAAACTCATTTATGAGGCTCCCTGAATGAAAATCTCCTCCAGTCCAATATGTCCCAAAATGGTAAATGTTGTTTATTACAACTGAAAACTGCATATAAGATTTAATAAAAACTATCTTTTATATATATATATATATATATATATATTTTTTATAAGTAAATAATGTTCTATTCCAAAAAAATGAAACATCAAAGAGACAAACTATAAAACATGGAAAATAAAACTATCTAGCAACTCAGGCAAAAAAGGAAAAATAAAAACTTACAAAGCATGTCCACTCAAACAAAATTTGGAAGAGAGAAAGCTTCAAGTCCTGAGCTTGAATTTTTTAATGGCCAAGCGTAAAACCAAGCTTGAGTTTGCCTCATTTTATAAATAAACAAACATAAATAAGCTTTTTCCTGAGCCAGAAAGCACTAAGGACTATTTATGACTCTCATTAAAATACCTCCAACAAAGCTTTCATTATCCAATAAGATATTTTCTCGTGGGTTATTTAGACTTGCAGAAAATAGAAGCAGTAAAGGAAAATTTTAGTCTCGACCCATTTAGAAAAAAACTAATATGTTTTAGTACGAGCATGTAACTCAGTCATTGAGCTGGATCTCGGAGACCCACTTGCTCTAAACATATAAAAATGCAAACTTTATTTACAAAAGCCTCAAACTCTTGTAGTTTCAAACACGTAGTATAAACTATTATATATTAGTTTCAAACACATAGTAAAACTATTAGCACACTGCCTATGTCCTTAATAAAAACTATTATAAGCCTCAAACTTGTAGTTTCAAACACAGTAAATTTTAACATAGGCATTATGGCATTTCTGAATAAATGGATGCTTACCATGTAAATGCATGTTAAATAAAACTTTCACATACAAAAGGAACTAACTTGTATAAAATTATAGGGAATAATCCAAAACATCAAAAAAAAAAAAATTACCCATATTAATAATTTCATATATAAGACCCAGTAAATTCAATCAAATATGAACACAGACAAGAACAGAACATGGGCCTTGCTTTGTTGTTTGTTTGATATTACCTGGCACTCGGCCTTCTGCAATTGACACCGCAATACATTTAGATCATCTTTGTCCAAAGCACATAGTAAATGCTGGTCCTGTGTTACCCTTTCTGGAAAAAAAATGATTCAAAAAATGATTAATTTTTGTTCAAGTAAACAAAAATTGATTTTTGTAATTTACCTTACGTGAGTTGGTAGAACATGAGGCAATGGTACCCATTTAGTACAATGGGAAGAATAGTCTAAACACTGAAATACAAATGATTGAAATTGATGTAAGAAAAAATGCAATGAGGCCCCACTCTACTTGCCTATTCAAGTGTTTGTCTTAGGAGATAAGTGAATTTCATTTTCTAGATAGCAAAACCAAAATCAATTTCAGTTTCAGAATTTCAATTTTTTTGGGAATTTGTAGCACAGATCATATACGGTGCGACAAGCAGCAATAGCATATGGGCACTTTGTGCAGTGCTGTGTTCGATTCCTATAACTTCGAATGGGAGACAGAATAAGTATGGTTGAGCGGTTCATTGGTTGGGCATTGCCGTTGCTTAACAATGGCAGTGGTGCTGATGGGACTACAGAACTGGCATTGGAAAGCTTACGTGAGTTTCTTATTGTTGGAGATGTTGGTGGAATCGAGAGATATGCTTTGCCTATTCTCAAAGCATGCCAAGTACTTCTTGAGGATGAGAGGACCTCCTTGAGTTTGTTGCACCGGCTTCTGGGTGTGTTTATTTTGATTTCTTCGAAGTTTAGTAGATGATTTCAACCCCAGTTTCTTGACATTGTTGATCTGCTTCTTGGGTGGGCATTGGTACCGGACCTTTCAGAGTCAGATAGATGTGTTATTGTGGACAGTTTCTTGCGGTTTCAGAAACATTGGGTGGGTAATTTGCAGTTCTCTTCGGGGCTTTTGTCAAAGTTCTTGCGTGACATGGATGTATTGCTTCAGGATGGGAGTCATGGAACACCGCAACAATTTTGAAGGTTGCTTGCGTTGCTTTCTTGTTTCTCAACAGTTTTGCAGTCTTCTGCTTCTGGTTTGCTGGAAATTAATCTACTTCAACAAATAACTGAACCCTTAAGCAGAATGCTTCCAAGGTTATTGGGATGTTTAGTTATGGTAGGACGCAAATTTGGATGGTCGGAATGGATTGGGGAATCATGGAAGTGTTTGACTCTCTTGGTAGAAATATTATGTGAACGATTTTCCACCTTTTACCCTCTTGCAGTTGACATCTTATTTTAAAGCCTAGACATGAATCATCCTAACCAATCAATGGGCCCAGGGAAGATCACCTCCTTTCAAGTTCATGGGGTTCTAAAAACTAATCTTTAGTTATTATCTCTTCAAAAGCTTGGCCTCCTCGCATCATCTGTGCAAAAGGTACTGCAATTTGATGCTCCAGTATCTCAAATGAGGTTGCATCCAAATCACTTGGTCCCTGGAAGTTCTGCTGCCAGTTATATTTTCTGGCTTCAACATGGGAACCATGAAGTTGTTCAATAGGCAGTGGCTTGATTGAGTGAAGAGCTGGAGCTGTTAAAGGGCATGCTGGGAAAAACTTTGGGTCATGGAGATGGGGTCAATAGTATTTTAGACACTATGTGGCGCTAGTTTCTGTTATGTAACTTGCTAATTTTATTTAGTGTGTTGCTTATTTTAGTTACTAAATCATATTGTTGCCTCCCAAACACGTTGTCTCCGACATTAGACCTCTACGAGATTCACTTAGTCTTAATCCTCTTTAGGTCTGTTGCACTTCTTTGGTTTACATTTATACATATATAATTGTATCTGTTGTCCTCATGTCAAATACATAATTTCTATTGATCGGTATATGGATTGAAATTTATATAATGAAAAACATGAAGGGACAGGAAAAAGGTTTGAAATTTTTTTATTTGCTACCATAACCATGTGCCTTTCGCACGATTATTCTTAAAGAGGGAAGTCCACATTTGTTGGTCCAAATGGCTTACTCATTACACTTTGTATACTAACACACAAATGTGTAGATCTATGGTATTTTTTATGGTTATCTATCAGATCTAAGCTCCTTTTGTCTAGATCCTAGTAGATTTTTTTTTTGGGGGTAAAATAATTTAAAGGATGGTCCTAGTATCCAAGGGGTTTTTTTTTCCTTCTAAGTTTAAGTTTATACTTAAGTGGGACATGCGTTAGGTAATGTTATTCTAGTACCGTTGTTTGTATTTTTTGAAAATACACGTGGGTGAAAAAATGTGTGAAAATACGTGTAATGTTGTTTAAACACTGAAAACTATTGTTTAAAATAACTTACCAAACATACCCAAGATATTTTGAAGAAGCATTCTTGTAGAGCCAAACATGGAAACTCTAAAAATGTTGGCAGAGTAACAAAGCCATATGCAATGGATTTTAAGACGACATATTTGGCATAGCTGTACAAATAGTTTTCAATATTAATAACTGGAGCATTATTCTGGAGCATTATTCAATAGAGTTAGACTGTTTAAAAATTACTTTACCATAATCAAGTTTATAGAAGTTTAGATACAAGATATGTGTTGTCACAAATGCGATCAGGGAGCAGCAACCATTAAAAGCTTGGAGAATTGCTAGAACTAGTTGAGTTCCTGCACGATATGCGGTGCAACTCATTATTAGTTTTCTCCAATATTTCAATAAGATTTATTTTAACTGGTTGACACCTCAATTTTCAATAGAGACATTCAGATTCAGATTCCTCACCCTCAACTATCAATGTATAAAAAAAAAAATTCAATAATTTTCCGTGTAAAAAAAAGGTAATCTTTAGTTATTTTATAAACAAAATAAAAAGACACTAAGAATAGTGTAGTGATTTGATCATATTATATATATATATATGTGTGTGTGTGTGTGTGTGTGTGTTTAAATTGAAAATTGCATGATATAGTGACTCATATAGATAGGCATGTTTCATGCCTACAAAAAATGTAAATATCCTTCAATTATTTTTTTTACATTCTGGATTTTGTGTTAGTAAAGTTATTTATTCTTTTTCCCTTTTTCTGGACATTGTTTCAATTGTTGCAAACAACTAAAATTTTAGCAAGAATACCGTATTTTAAATCAATTGTTCCTCACATAAAAAAAAAAATCAATTGTTTCTCATATAAATCTTAGAAAAATGATATTAAAATTTCATTATACTTAAAATAATTAATATAACAAAATAAACATATTCATTCTATTAGTTATCTTTCTAATTACATAGAATAAATACTATAATGTTAGTTCCACATACATACATACATACATATATATATATATATATATATACATATATACACACACACACACACACACACACACACACACACACACACACACACACATATATAGTATTAGATTTACAATATGACATTCTTCCTTATGTTTAGTTGCTTTGACAAAAATTGACACAAAAATTGTAAAAAAAATTAAATATTTGTGAAATCAATAAAAAATTAATCTTAACCCTTTAAATTTCCTGATTAATTTTTATTGAATTCACAAATATTTAATTTTTTTTTATTTGGATGCAAATTTTGACAAATCAACAGTTGGATTACATTGTCTTTGTATATTCTGCATGTTTGCAAAGTTTCAAGGTAATCAAAGATCAATAGTCATATCATCAATCAATTGTTTAAATTTAAGTTTTTGTAATTTAAAATATTGCATAAAATATGAGTTTATGGATCGAGTAGTAAAAAACATCTGATTGGTATAAAAATTGGCATGTATGTTAAAAAATTATAGAACATGTAACCCAACGGCGAAATTTTTAAAATATGAATTCAATAACAAGTTATTGAGTTGTGTAATATTGTTTAGAGTTACACCAGGTGTAACTTGAACCCAACCCTATATATATATATATATATATATTGTAGGTTTGTATAAATGAGTTTCCTTGTTTATGTATGAATTACACAACAATGAAATTAGTATTTGATGGGTGCTCATTTAGAGGAAATTATCATTTCAGGAAATCTTTTGTGGAAATAATAATTTCATCCAAACACAACCTAAGGTTTTCTTGGATGGGAACTTTGACCTTATCTGATAGAAAATTATCATTACAGGCCTTCTCTATGTGCATTTGATTTTGCAAATATAATTTCTCCTATAATGACAGATAGTAGAGCCTAGTACAAAATGGTATGATATATTTTGAGATCCTGATTAAGTGGTTTCCTGTATCATCTTTGTTGTGCAATTGTAGAATATATATATTAGCGAAAAGTTGGTTCTTCTCCCCAAAGCAGTAGAGAAAGCCTGAAGATCTTTGGCTGTTGTTGAGGGTCTTTTTTGTAAAATCCAAATAGAAGGAAGGAGGCCCAACCCATCAACGCAGGCAACAAATAGAAGTGGCAAGTATAGAACAAAACCATTAAGCCCAAGCGGTAGGAATAATGGATCTCAGGTCCATAAAATAAATAAATGGGCCTTGAGGAAGCAAATGGGCTCAAAAGAGCCCGGAAAGAGAGAAATAGCAAACTCATGGGCAGTGTATAATGTGAAAAAGTAAGAATGGGCCGTGGCAGGCTCAAAGCAATGTAAGCAAAGAGAGTAAGGGATTGTTGGTAAGCCCACAAACCCAAGAATGAGTATGAAGTAATTGGGCCGGGGAAGCCCAATGAAGTTAGTAAAAGCCCATGAGAACACTGAGTTAGGAAAAGAGCCAAAGAAGCCCAAGACAAGCAAATGGGCCAAGGATGCCCAAGGGAAAACACAAGGGACACAGGAGCTCATAAGTAAGAAAACCCATGGCCATGCTATGCCATTGGAAAAGAATAAGTGGCAAGCCTAGAAAGGCCCGGTAGGATCAAGTCATTATAGACAGAATAGTATGGCAGGACATGATGGCAATTAAGAAATGGGCTGAGAGAAATGTAAAACCCAGTATTAAATAAAGCTTAGCCCCTAAGGGAGACAGAGAATTATAAAATAGCCCACATAAAAGGTTGAAGAAGAGCGGCAGACTGTGCAAGCAAGCCTTCAGACCGCAGCAAACGCATGAGCAGCAGGTAGATTTTGGACATACGTGGAAGGGAAGCACGCGCAAGGCCCAGGCACCACTAGCCTGTATCCAGCCAATATGGGACGTGATGGGGTCATGGGTCAGAGGTAAGGGGGTATGGTTTGTTGGTGGGGAGAGGGGAAAATGCTTATTCTACGGCTCCTGCCCAAGCTCTTTTGGGGGGTATGTCCTGCTGGGATGACAAACCACCCAAAAGAGGTAAGGTTGGGGGGGAATCGTCAAGTGCATGCCTTGAGGGATAGAGAGAGAGAGCATCCACGTCGTGGTAGGAAAGGATGCCACAGCAGAGTAATAAATGAGACAGTCTTCCTTTGTCTGGAAGTGGAGAGTGGCGCAAACGAACCAGTGGTGGTCGGCAAGTACACCAATACCAGACAAAGGTGGTTAAAGGGCAAAATGGTAAAATCTGGTCACGGCAGGCACTATAAGAAGACCCTTACTGTGCCCAAAACGGGGATCGAAAAATCTCCGAAAAATAGGGTAAGATCACAAAGAAAAGAAAGACAGTAAAAAGCAAAAGGAATGGAAAATATGAGAGAGAAAACAGAAAACAAAGAGAGTTAATACGGTAGGCATGCACCAGTAGGTCGATTTCCCTCTCTCCCCCTTTAAATCATGCTCTCTTCCAAAGCATAAGAAGGATTCTTTTTTGGGCATTAACCATCCAGGTCCAGTTCCCTCAAAGCCATTAATCCCCACGGCAGGATCTTTCCTGGGAGATTATTTGCATTGAGAGGAGGCGTTCTCCCCTCTTTGGTTTTGCTTCGGCGGACCAAACTTAACTTGATTTTATGCTCATTCTTGATTAATTCATATTATCTTTTTTTTTTCTTTTTTTTCTTTGTAAAAGACATTGTTATGGCTGTAATTATGTCTTATAAGTAGGGATTACTTGGGCATTTTTCTATTAAATAGTTGTACTCTGTTTTGCTGTTATTATTATATCTGCCTGCCGTAACTCATCTAAAACAACTTTGTCTACCGTAAGCACACTCCTGGCAGACGAGGTATAGTTTGTGCACAAGCCGGCCCAAGTTGAGTTACAGTTGGACCGGTCTCGACTCCCTTACTCAGAAACCTTCGGGCCCATTACTGCAGGAGGCAACCCAGCCCAATGCACAACGTAAAAAAGGCCCTTACAGCTGTATGTCCTATGCTCACACAACTAACTAGCTTATTGACTAAATTTAACCATTGTAGGTTTTTGTTTTTTTGACAAATGAGGGTATTCGGATCTCTTCTAGTATCTGACTATTCACTTCGGTATATTGTAGCTTTAAATTGAAACAAATGGTGCTCCCATTTCTCATTTTTTGGAGCAACCCCTTACATCAATATATTTTTTAGTTTTTGCTTTACTACAAATCAATTGCTAATTATCAGGGCTTTGTCTGGTAGCTCGATCAGTATGTGCCCCATATTCACTTGGGTGTATTGTAGCTTTGAATCAACAAATGGTGCTCCCATTTCTCCTTTTTTGGAGCAACCCTTTACATCAATGTATTTTTTAATTTTGCTTTACTACAAATCAATTGCTAATTATCTGGGTTTTTTCTGGTAGCTTGATCATGATGTGCGGTGCAACTTATTATTAGTTTTCTTCAATATTTCGATAAATTTTGCCAAAAATCTTGTATCTCAATTAATTGGCACCTTCATTTTCAATAGAAACATTCAGGATTCAGATCCTCACCCCAAACTTTCAATATATAAAAAAGATATTTCAATAAATTTCTTTGTAAAAAAATGTAATCTTTAGTTATTTTGTATATAGACAAAATAAGAATACACTAAGAGTAGTATAGTGATTTGATCATACTATATATATATATATATATATATGTTTACAAATTGAAAATTGCATGATATAGTAGCTAATATAAATAGGCATGTTTCATGCCTGCTAAAAAATGCATATATCTTTCATTTTTTATTTTTTTTAACATTCTTGATTGTGTTACTAAAATTTTTTTCCCCTTTTTGTTGGACATGGTTTCAATTGTTGCAAAAATAACTAAATTTGAGTAAAAATGCCATATTTCAAATCAATTTTTTCTCACATAAAAAAAAAAAAAAAAAAAAAAAACCCTATTGTTTCTCATATAAATCTTAGAAAAATGATATGAAAATTTCATTATGCTAAAAATAATTAATATAACAAAATAAACACATTTATTATAATAGTAATTTTTCTAATTACATAGAATACATGCTACCGTGTTAGTTCCACACAAACACATGTGTGCGCACACACACACAAAGGAGTTAGGAAAATTAAAGGATTAAGATTAATTTTAGTGAATTCACAAATATTTATTTTTTTTTATGACTTTTGTGACAATTGTTGTCAAAACAATTAAATATAAGTAAGAATGCCATATTCTAAATTTATTAGTATTATTCCAACTAAAAATTATTTTCTATATAGAGTTTATAAAAATAATTAAAAAAATTCATTTAATTATAAATAATTAATGCACAACAATAGATAATTAATATATGCATTTACTCTATTGGCTAATTCAATTAACTAATACTTTAATATAAATGCAAACTTTGTTGAATTAAAAAACTAAATAAAGAGAACTTCACAAAATACACCTGTGCACACCCAAAATTGGAACCCGTTGAACTGGGCCTCACTTGGGCTCACAACTTACTTGTATATCGGGTTGTGCACACCCAAAATTGGAACCCGTTGAACTGGGCCTCACTTGGGCTCACAACTTACTTGTATATCGGGTTGTGCACACCCAAAATTGGAACCCGTTGAACTGGGCCTCACTTGGGCTCACAACTTACTTGTATATCGGGTTTGGATTTCCTACAATGGGTCGTTCTGAACGCCAAGGCCCAATGGAATCTCTTTCCTCTGCTCGGGGTTTGGACCACTTCCTCCCTCTGTTTTCTCTGTTTACCCTCTTTCTCCCCTCCATTTTTTCCAACCCAATCTTCTCAAAACTTATTGTATTTATAGTCTACAGAATAGTGGAGAGGTCATAAATGTTTGCCACTGAGTGCCACCGGCGGTCCAGTATTATCGATCGTAAGTGGGTGGTTAGGTAGGCATGGGAAGCGGTGAGGGTGGCGTTGGAACTTGGTTCCCACCTCCACGATAGTTCCCTGCAGCGATGCCTCTCCGAGACACGGCCGGGTAGGTACTGGGTGGGGGTCCCGCGAACTGTACGTTTAACACTGCTCGGGGAAGGTTTGCCGAGAAGCGGTGAAAGGGCGAAATTTGGGCCCGCAGCATGTGTGGCCCGGGGGTGGGCCGCTGGGCTGAGGGTGACACGCCTTATGGGCCATATACCCAGGTCAGGGCCCAAGGCTCGCTAGGGGCCATGGTACGGAGCCCGTACAACACCACATGGCACAACCTCATACTCTCCAACATAAGATTTTTACTTTTATATATATATATATATATATATATTGATTTGATAGTTCCAACTCTTGGATGGGTCTTGTGAACTACCTTAACTGGAGATGTAAATATGTGAGGCCTAATGATGGCCTTAGATTTGGGGTTTAGTTCAAAATGATAGAACTTAAGTGCTATGCAATCAACTAATCATAATTTTTTTTCAACTTATTTTGTTATTTTCTTGTGTTATGCTATGCAAGACTTTGTTGAAGTAGAAAACTAAATAAAGAGAACTTCACAGAATGTACCACATGGCATAACCTCATTCTCTCCAATATAAGTTTTCTGCTTTTATTTATATATATATATATATATATATATTGATTTGATGGTTCCAACCCTTGGATGGGTCTTGTAAACTACCTTAGCTGGAGATGTAAATATGTGAGGACTGACGATGGCCTTAGACTTGGGGTTATGCAATCAACTAATCATAATTCTTTTTCAACTTATTTTGTCATTTTCTTCTGTTATGCTATGCAAGACTTGAAAATAATGTGGCTAGATAAACCCCACAGCTGCATCCTTCTATTGAATTTTCTTGGAAGTTGTGTACCTGTACCATTAACTGAATCTAAACCTAAAGAAAAAGTTTCACTTGGTGTATACCCTTGAAGATATGACAACTTGTGTTGGGATAACTTGTGTTTGGGACAACATTTATTATCAATGTTCATCTATATTGTTAACCATTATTTTGTTTTGCATTAAATAGATAATTCTGGTGTTGCTATGAAGCTCATTATATATGATTAACACGTTGTATTCTGTATTTTCTTTCGTTTTGTTTTTACAATCCAACTTTGTATTTGATATGAGGGTAAATTATTATAATCCAACTTATATATATATATATATATATATATGTTTTACGACTAGATAATTTTTCTTCGGTAAAAAATTACAGCTAGATAATAATTCTCGATTTTGCCGATGGATCACTGTTCAAGTAAATATTTTTATCAAATACAATGCCAAAATCGAATGAATTGATCAAAAGTAATTATGGTAGGCAATAGTTCAAAAGTGAAAAACAAACTAGTAAGATCTAAAAAAGAAAAAGTATCTTTTGTAACATTCTAAAAAAATGAGTAAGATCTAAAAAAAGAAAAAGTATCTTTTGTAACATTCTATATATGCATATACTAAGAGTTTAAATTAGCACAAATTTAGAAAAAAGAAAAAAGAAAAAGAAAGAAAATAATGAACTAACAAAATTCTTACATAGGGTTCCTGTAAATCGAATCCATTAGAAAAAGAAATAACCACTATAAAAATATTATTATTCATGAAATTCTGAACCTCAATTTTCATTTTGCATATTGTAGGCATATTTAAAGTCTTCAAAAAAATACTTATTTTTCAAGAAAAAATATTCTAGAAGAGATCCGAATTGATATCCTAATTTGGCTAGAAAAGCACAAAATATTCCTAAAATTCAAGGAAATAATAATTCTAAACCTAGGGTTAGGGAAATCACATAAAATTAGAAAAAAAGCAATTAAAATTATCCCCATGTTCAATCCTCCATAAGTAAATTTTAACTGGTTTTTCTACTTGATATTGATGTGGTAGTGTATCAATAAGTTGGAATGTCTTCTAGTAATTCTAATTGTGGTGGCATATCCAGAGATTGAACATGATCATATGGAATGCATCTAATTCCATTCAACGTACTTCTGGACCTGATTGACAAATAAGGAAATAAGGAAAATTTTAGAAGATAAGTCAGCTTGTAGTCCAAGGAATAAAAGATTCATAGGAGAATATATCATAGAAGGAAAGGGTTTTCCATATTTTTGACTTTCTCAAACTGTGTTTTGGTTCTTATCCCTATCTTCCCAGTGTTGAAAGTCTATTTCCATCCATTTAGTTTATTTATTGTGCAAAAGTAACTCTACATTGAAAAAGACGTTTGAACAATAAACTGTAAATTCTATTGAAAGATGAAAATAAGTTCATCCAAAATTATATCAATTCAATTTAACATAAATTATTTTTGTTTCATAAGTTTGAATTAGTTTTTCATAGTTAAAGTATGGACAATTTTGCATGTTATGATAGTGCAATTGACCTGTTACTCTATTTTTTTCTTTTTTCTTTTTTCTTTTTTTGAGACAAATCAAATTAACTTATAACCTTGTAATAAGTTATTATTTATTAGGTTGAGTAGGTATAAAAAAGAATAATTTAGGTTAGCTAAATCTGGTGTTGGAAAAAATAATTGTGCTTAAGAGAATTAAGAAAGAGTTACAAAAAACAGTTAGTCCTCTAAGAACCAAGTTTCTTGCCCATAATTCATTCTTCCCGATAAGCAGTTTGATTTGATTTGATTTTTTTTTTTTTTAATAAAAAAAAAAACCATTGTAGCAGAAGTGCAGAACTATCAATAGGTTATCAAACATAACAGAGCATTGGGTTGTAATATGAGTAATTATTTGTCAAACAATCATTAACCTATATCTATGTAATAATTCTATGCTCAATATAATCCACCACAAAAGTGTGCACAAACAAGTAAAAAAAAAAAAAAAAAAGAATAATGAAGAAAATAATATTACCAAGAACACACTGCTCAAGGCTCGATCTCGCTAATGACGAGTGCATGTGCAGAACATCTTAGGCTGATTTTTATAGCGTACATTATTAATTAAATGTACTATTGCAACAGCGACTGGGATAGCGAGTACCATTAAAATGCAATTAATCAAAATGGAGCCGGCAGTGGACCAAGATATGGCTGAACTGTTGTGTGGCGGTGGTGGTGGCTGTGGATTGGGGATTCTCACGACGTGTGACTGTGGCTGCAGCTGCATGGCTAGGTATAAGTTCTTGCTTTCTTGGATGGACTAGGGATTTTCTAGGTTTCTTGGGAAGCAAGGAAAGTTGTCACCTTTGATAGTACGTGGGAGCTAGAGAAGAGGAGTTGGTTTTATATAGGGGATGAGAAGGGCGGATGAGTATTGATGTTATATACAGAGTCCAAGCTCAAATCAATCTTGTTAGAGATATATTAGCCCATTAGCATAGGGCCAAGCCTAATTCTACTTTGTGTGCAAGCCAAGTCTCCTACTTGTACTAGAAGTCTATTAGTCTAGGGTTTAGTCTACTATATATACACATGTTATGATTCATTGTAACACAGGATTTGTACTACACTATAATATATTATTGATGTAGCCCTTTAGGGTTTCCTCCGTGGATGTAGGCCATTAGGCTGAACCACGTAACCCTCGTGTGTTATTGTGTTCTATACTTTATGCTTTTGCTTCCGCATCCATACTAGCATATTCAACATGGTGTATTAATGCTAATATTTAACATGGTATCAGAGCATGAGATCCTGAGTTCGATCCTTGTCTCCTCCACTATACCTCCCATTTAAATTCCCATGTGTTGGGCCTCACCTATTAAAAGGTAGTTTCGGCCCACACGTGAGGGGGAGTGTTAGAAGTATTGGTTAAATGATTAAATTTACCATATCCCAATAGCTTAAGCGTTTGGGACAATCGGTAATTTAACATGGTATCAGAGCCACTTTCTTGTGACCATGGTTTTCTGTCTTTACGATATATTTAAGAGCAATCTTTGTCTTCCTCGGTGTTTCTTCGCTGCGTTCATCTTCTTTGGCTTCCTACTGCTGCCGTCAAATCTCTCCGGTATAGTCATGCCACCGATAGAAATCGTATCAACACTGCAAGACCATTGCCTTCCTCAAACTACCGTAACAGAGCCAAATTTCATTCAAGGGACCTTCTCAATTTTATCAAATCTCAAAATCTCATCAAACTTCCATCTTCAGTTTGAGAGGGGGTGTTAGAGATATATTAGCCCATTAGCATAGGGCCAAGCCTAATTCTACTTTGTGTACAAGCCAAGTCTCCTATTTGTACTAGAAGTCTATTAGTCTAGGGTTTAGTCTACTGTATATACACATGTTATGATTCATTGTAACCCAGGATTTATACTACACTATAATATATTATTGATGTAGTCCTTTAGGGTTTCCTCCGTGGATGTAGGCCGTTAGGCTGAACCACGTAACCCTCGTGTGTTATTGTATTCTATACTTTATGCTTTCGCTTCCGCATCCATACTAGCATATTCAACATGGTGTATCAATGCTAATATTTAACAAATCTCAACGTTGAAGATAAAGATAATATTAATTAAGTCTTTTCTTTTATCAACACAAATATAAAAATATAATTTCCATTTGATGAATTTTATATCTATTTAATTTTAAATTCTCTGTTGTACATGACTTTATAAAAAAGTATTATATAATTGCAAAGAGCTCTACATGAAGATAGAGTAAATATTACTAGATTTATATCCTCTAAAGTTTTTAGGATATTCTACTAAGTAGAGTTCTCTTTAAAAATATATAGAGACATCATCAATCCACTAGTAGTCTAGTACATCTTAAATTACTAGTATTTCAAAAGAAAAAAAGGCACTCCATTCCACGTTAGAATACAAAACAACGTCTAACTAGAATTATTTTTAAAAAAAAATCATCGACACAAAATCTCTCCTACGGTCCTATATACCTAATTGATTTAATTTCCCTTATTTTGGTTTTCTTGAAATCAAGAGTTGGGATTGAGAGGAACTCTTGAATCTTGAGAACCAAGTTTTTCAAAGCAACAGCAACAACTACCATCCATGTATGATTTTATTTTAAAGAGATTAATTTTGATGGATCTTGATTCAGATAGGAGTGCAATGTTTGTCATCAAAGGGTTTTTAGGCAGGTCAAAATTCTATGTTTGCCATGTTTGTCATTCAAGACATGCAAAACGTGATCTATTCCGATAAATGTATGTGGCGTTTATATCACCACTTGTAGCAACATTTTGAATCAATTTTTTGCTTTCAATGATCAGTAATGCTTGCGAAATCTTTGCTTCAAAACACAGGAAGATCAATATTTTTGCTTGGTCATCAAGGAGCATTGGTGGTTGAAATAAGGAGCGAACTGAATCCTTTGTAGGGCTTTTTTTTTTTTTTTTTCGTTCAATTTGTTGAATTGGAAAAAATCAATTAGTGGGTTGTATAGTTTAAACTATAAAAACTTGAATTTAAACAATTGATTTATGAAATGACTATTGATCTTTGATCACTTTGAAATTTTGCACAAGTATGAAAAATATACAAAAATAATGTAAATCTCTGGTATATTTGTCAAAATTCGCATTCAATTAAAAATATTGAGTGATATAACTTGACCGTACTTTCATATATATATATATATATATATCATATCATATCATATTATATCATATATCATATCATAAAAGTTGGGCTTAAAAGCTGTAATTGCGCCAAGTGGTTGCACCAAATTACATAAAATTTATTAAATTTCTTTTAAAAAAAATTAAATTTAGTTAGTTGGTGGCATACAATTACTATACCTAAGAGAGACCAAATCAGTTTGAATAGCAAAAACAAAATTAACGTGTAATTATTGTTCATCTATATCTTTTCTAATTTAACATCTTATGGACTCATTTCTTATTATTTAACGTTAATATAGATATAGGGTTCTCATTAAATGATATACATAAGGCCTACATTAATTGATATACATGAGCCTTTTTATCTAAAAAATTTTGGATTAGGTACCAATAGTGGCTTCACCAAAGTTCAATTTTTTTTTTTTTTTTTTAAGATTTTAAGAAAAATAGATATAACTTTTCTTCTTCTATAATTTCTAAGTTGATAAAAATCTTATTTTGATTACAATCCAAATTCTTCATCTAATCCTTTATTAAAAAATCTTATTTAAAAAAAAAAAAAACAACATACTACACTTGAAGAAATTTATAGATATAATTTTGTCATTATCAATTTTTCTTCTATGACTTTATCACTTTTTTGGATAAAGTTATGTTGAGTTTAACTTCTCCTCCTTTGGATAACTTTAAACTTCTAAGCTGATTATAATTTATAAAAAATATGTCTATCCTATTTCCTTATTGCCATTCACGCTTACTTTCTTTCTTTCTTTTCTTTTTATTTATTTTTTATTTTTACATTACCTTCAATGACTATATGACATTTCTTTTTTAGATAAACATATTTCCTAAGTTAATTCTTCTTCTCTTATAATTTCTAGAACGATTAGAAATCTAACTTCCTCACAATTGAAGAGAGAGAGAGATGAGTTCAAGTTACACCTAGTGTAATTTGAAAAGAGTTTCACATTTTCTACACCATTAATTTTTATTAAATCCAAAAGTAGAAAACAAACTCATGTCAAATCATTATTACTCCTAGAAATTAGTAATAAATTGCATTTATTCTCTGGCTTTTATCTTAAATAATAATATATAAAAAATAAAAATCTTTCATCATCATATCTCTCTCTCTTCCTGAATCTTCATCTCACTCATGAAAGCACAAATGGCTTCCTACCTCCAACGTCTCTCTTTCCAAAAAAAAAAAAAATTAATAACAATAATAACGAAGAGCAGCTGGTACCTATCCTAAGGCCTTTCTTCGTCAAAGGCCCACAACCTTGAGAGCACGATACGAATATACAATAAGCATCCTTTCTTATAGCTAGTCTTTTAATGAAACCAATAGCAGTTTTATGGCCAAGGTATGGAGCCAATTTGAAATTGCTATTGTTAGTACCTTGAATACCTTGAATGAAACTGTTGAGGATAATGCTTCTGAGGTTAATTTGAAAATACAATTGAAGCATGACAATTGCAGAATGTGACATTAATAGTAGAGGTTGTTAGTTTGGTAATGTTTTGCTTCTTGTAATTTTTTCAGTTCTTCTATCCTTCACTTTCCTTTTTTCCTCTGTGCAACACGACTAGTACCAACTACCAAACGACCCCAATCTCTCCATTGTTAATTCTTGTTCCAGAACTTATCTCTCATGGCTTGCTCTGCCAAGGCATCAACAAAAACCTCCCTCCCTGCTTTCTCACCATTGGTGCAATCGCCGCCACTGCTTACCCCCTTTTTCACGGTCCCAAAATTTGTTAAGCAAGTCAGAGTTGATGGAAGCAGCTTACGAGATAAGATTCAAAAAAAATTAAAAGAGAGATGAAGAAAAAGATAACAACGCTGGAGAGATTTTTTTTTATATTTATTTATTATTACTTTTTAAAAATACTAGAGAGAATTAATGCAGTTAATCGAGTCATTTGGCTGAATATTGCAAAAAATTAAGTTTATTGGTGATATAGGTACTGTTCAAATTTATTTGAAAAAATGAGGAAAGAAAGTGAATTTCGGCAACGGTATTGCCGAAATTGCAAGAAAAAGTATGAGAGATAGTAAAGATAAGTGATGTGATGAGGGATAGAGAAAAAATTGAATTTCGGTAATAAGATTACTGAAATTCTTGTTGCCCGAAGTTGCTGCCCAAGTGAGTGTGAAGTGCCCGAAGTGCTAGTGCTAGGTGGAGTGCCCAAAGGGAAACCAATTGTGGGCATGTGGCAACCAAGTTGCCGAAATCTTAGGGAGGAATTTAAAAAAAATAAAACTGTGGCAATTGATTTCAGCAATGGCATTGCCACAAATCAATTGCCACAATAGTTGTTGCACAAAAATGTATTTTGTTAATTATTATTTTTCTATATTATCTTACTTTCTAAGCCTTAGACCATTATAAGCTTTAGAATAGTCTGACTTGTCTTGTGAATGAATATATATTTTTTAATTACTAGCCAATGGCATGCATGAATGTATATTTATTAACTACTAGCCATGTCTCATGCCATGTGAAATGCATTATAATAATTATTTATTATGTGTTATAATAATCAGGGAATCAATTTTAGTTATATAAAATGCCACAAATTAATTGCCACAATTTTTGCTCCCTCCATTTTGGCAATACCATTGCCACAAATCAATTGCCATAACTTTGTTTTTTTAAATTCCTCCCCAAGATTTTGGCAACTTGGTTGCCACAATTGATATTTTCTCTCTCCTCCATTCCCTACAATTTCGGCAACTTGGTTGTCACAATTGGTTTCCCTTTGGGCACTTCACCTAGCACTAACACTTCGGGCACTTCACACTCACTTGGGCAGCAGCTTCGGGCAACAAGAATTTCGGTAATCTCATTACTAAAATTTAATTTTTTCTCCCTCCTCCATGACAGCACTTATCTTTACTCTCTCTCATACTTTTCTTGCAATTTTGGCAACACCGTTGCCAAAATTCACTCTCTTTCCTCATTTTTTCAAATAACTTTGAACAATACTTATATCACCAATAAACTCAGTTTTTTGCAATATTCAACCAAAAGAGTGCATTTAATCACTAATTTTTATGATAATAAATGATATGATTATTAGTGTTTTTCCACCTTATCTATATCTATATATTACTAAAAGCTGAAACGTAGCGTTTAATGTTTCTACTCTCACGTTGCGCCACATCAGCTGCCACGTCATTTTAAAAATAAATAAATAAATATATATATATATATATTTATATAATTTGTCCTACAATTTTAAAATGGTTTTACAATTTTCAGCCCTATAAATGCAGCTCACTACTTATTTATTTACTTTCACTAACACTATAATAAATCCAGTCCACTACTTATTTATTTACTTCTACTATCACCCTATAATAAATCTATATAATTAATTCAACCCACCTCTTATTTATTTGGTTCCACTATCAAGCCCAACCCAAAGCCTTTTCAGTTCAGCTTAAACAAAAAAAAAAAAAAAAAAACAAACAAAAACAAAAACAAAAACGTTGAAGCCTTTAGGGTTTTGCGTGACCAAATAGAAATGTGAGGAGACAGAGAGTTTGAAGATTGTAATATGGAGGGAAGCTTAAAGAAAAAGAAAAAAAAAAAAAAAAAAAAAAAAACGTTGAAGCCTTTAGGTATTGCATGAGAAAACAGAGAGTTTAAAAGCTACTCACATTCCTGCTCTACCATTTCACAGTAACGGCTACCTATCTGATTTCCTTCCTTCTTGTCTTCCTTTCCACACGATGTATAAATATTGATAGAACTTGCCTGCTTCGATTGAGGTATCTCTACATCTCAATTCTTTTTTGCCTCATTATTTTGCTTTATGGTTTCTGTTTCCCTTATTTGATTTTGTTATAATTCTATGTGATTCCAACTACTTAGTGTGACTCCGATTTCTTAGCATAGTGCTGTGGTGTTTGCTTCCACTATCTTCTTCAATATCATGATTGTATAACATGGATTAGGTTTTAGAATCAAAGCTAATTGTTTTTCTGGTGTTTCAATTTTTTACAATAATTTTTCTGCATAATTGTGTTTATCGTGGTCTTTGGTTTAGACTTGGTTTGATATTCATGGTTTTAATTTTAAGTCACTGTGCAAGTGTTTTTATTTTGTGCTAACATGGATTGGGTTTTAGAATCAAAGCTAATTGTTTTCCTGGTGTTTCGATTTTCTACAATAATTTTTCTGCATAATTGTGTTTATCGTGGTCTTTGGTTTAGACTTGGTTTGATATTCATGGTTTTAATTTTAAGTCACTGTGAAAGTGTTTTTATTTTGTGCTAAGATTGTGTTTTTTAATCAAAATTTATAAGGCTGTTATGGTGTGGCTGATTGTTTACTGCATCTTTTTTAGGGTGTTGAATTTTTGATTGCTAGGTTTTTTAATTAGATCTCTACCTCTTTCAGGTCTGTTCATTTTGAGTTTTTTTTATTACCGGTTTTTTAATTCTATTTGCTTCTGTTGTTTTTCAACAATTGATATCATAGCGTACTTCAATATCATGATTGTATAACATGGATTGGATTTCAGAATCAAAGCAAATTCTTTTTCTGGTGTTTCAATTTTTGCGGTAATATTTCTGCATAATTGTGTTTATTATGGTCTTTGGTTTAGACATGGTTTGATATTCATGGTTTCAATTTTAAGTCACTGTGCAAGTGTTTTATTTCGTGCTAAGATTGTGTTTTTTAGTCGAGATTTATAAGGCCTAAATCTCTCTCCCCACCTAAGATGCATCAGTTTCAACTTCCCATTAAATATGTAATTAACTTGAAATATGTCTGGAAAGTTGATGCATCCCATTAAAATACGTCTTTCAAGAAGAGCAAAGCATTATAGTAAATATTTTATGCATCCTATTAATCTGGGTGGTTCTTACTTGCAAATTTCAACTAACCATTAAATATGTAATTAACTTAAAAGATGTATTGTAAAATGTTTAGCTCTTATTTAGTGAATTAGTTAATTACATACTTCAAAAAATAAGTTCTTTAGTTCAAATTAGTTAAAAAAAATTAGTTCTTTAGTTCAAATTAGTTAATATATATATATATATATATATATATATATAAAGTAGAGCAAATTAGTTCTTTAGTTCAAACATTATATAAATTACGTCTTTAGTTCTTTTTTGAGCAATACGTCTTCCACATATTTTCAATACGTCTTTCCCATTTAATATCTGAAGTTGAAAGTATGTAATAAATTTATGAAAAAATATTTTTAATTAATTTTATAGATCTATTTCATGTGAGAATGATATATTTTTAATGGCAATTTTTTAATGAAATTGGAAGGAAGACCTAAATTGCAGGCAATTTTTTATTTGCATATCTCGATAGGGGATATGTAACTTTTAAATTTGACATTTTTTAGACTACTATTGCATATTGTTCAATCAGAGGCATTTGTAAAAATGTTCATGCCCAAGGCAGTGATAATTGAATGATTACTCTTTATGTTACTCTGATAAAATAAACTGCATTTTACTCAAGAACTTCTCCACTATTAGATTTGGTCACATGTATTTATGGTTTTTGTTTCCCTCATTGGGTTTCCATAGTACCTTTTTTGTGTCCTTTTATTTTTATACTTTTCTTGAAAGTTATATACAATTGAAAAGTTGTTTGAAAACATTTCAAATGATCAAACGGCAATGAAACTTGATCATAGCACAACAGTAAGCTGTCAACAATTACAAACTTACCATTATTTGCAAAATCAAACATTGTGTTTTAATCCACAGATTGTGTTTTAGGAACCACCGCAAAAGGATGAAATCAAGAAAAGTCTAGAACAGACTTCTGACAACAAAACATTTGAAGTTATTGATACAAAACACACAAACAATGATCCAAGTGATCCACCCACAAATAATGCTGATACCACAACAGTAAGCTTTCTACTGCTATATTTATTTGCAAATTCATTCAAAAAAAAATATCTACAATATAATTTAATAAACATACTTTGGTGTAGGAAACATTGGAGAATTATGAAATCAAGAAAAAAGCATATCAAACTTCAGACAAAAACACATTTCAAGTTCTTGATACAAAACCATTAACAAATGCAAATAATGATGCAAATGGATCAAAACAAGAAGACAATGATGATGTCATCCCATCAATGAGTTCTGCCTCTAATGTTGAAGATGTGGAACCAAATGACGATAACATTTTCCTTCAAGATTTGATCAATCATCGAAAAGCTACAAGACAAAAGTCATCAAAGAAGAAGAAGCTTCAAAGACGCAAATGATATTGGAATTTTATATTTTCCTGCCTTTATGAACTTATTTCAGAGTTGTATTATTTCTTCATATTGTGTCAAAAAAATAAAATCAAATACTTTCCTTTGCTCAATAGTGTTGTAACTTAACAACCAAAAACAATATTTTTTTTTTTTTTTACCTTTAAACATAATTTACAAATTTTTATTGCAAAGACTCTTCAACATCCTCTATTTTCAATTATCTAATGAATCAGTTCATGAAAGTATATTACCTTTCCATTTATTTCAAAACTTACACCATCCAAGTCCGAATCAAACATGAAGCTTTCAAATCATTTGCCTAGCTCTCACAACCAAATACTTCAATTATTTATGACAATTTCCCATTTTTTAAAATATAATGAACCTATCATCTCTTCTCCATAATATTCTAATATTCTTACAATTAAAATCATACAAATATTTTATTGTTATCAACTAAAATTATTAAAAAAATCTATATTATGTCATCCTGTTTAAACATAATTTATATGAATCTATTAAAAAATGGTGGCAAGTATATCTTTCATTGTAAAAAGGCAAAGGTTGAAGAGGATGAAGATTGAACAATTCAAACGACTCCTAAACTAATGAACATCACTCACACTCTACTTCAAGGTCTGTCTTCAAGTAGTCATGTGTTTATGTTATTACTCCATATCATGGGACAAGATATAAATCTAAAATACAAATTGACAATCACCAAAATTAATAACTTTGTCTTAAGTAACTGATGTGGACACTAATCAATTTGTAGCTATTTACATGTATTTAATAATACATTTTTTGGGTCCCTGCTGTATAGATATTGTCATAGGAACGTTATAGGTTGTGCTATTTAGCATATACAAATTATTAGGATAGGATACATATGCTAGTGTCTTTTGTCCTATTCTGTAGAGATTTCTTTTCCCTATCTCTGTTCGTTTGGATGCCTCTCTTTCAGTTACTTTTGCCAAAATTCAATACTTGCTCATCAATAGATATCCAACGGTTGTAAGTGAACTTTTGTTGCTTGCTATTCTCCTTATTCAAACAGTCAAGAAAATGAATAAACTTCTCCCCTTCTCTACTTTAATTTAAAGAATAGAAAATCAACTCGCAGGTGGCAGGGTAATACTTTCTTAATTACTTCATGATTTGCTTAAATGAAGTTTCACATTTTTTCTAATTGGGAAGTAGTTGCTTTGTCATAATGGTATGAGCATACTATACTTTTTCAGACGGTAATTTAACTTAGTTGGTATTTTTTTTTTTCCCCTAAATTTTTAGTATTACATATACAAATTTTAGAAGTCATAATTTTTCTGGAATGAAATTTAACTTTTTAGATATGGGGATACAAAATAAATTGAACTCGAACCAAATTGTAGGCATGAAAAGTATGTTTAAAGGAAAATAAATGTTTCTCAATTTTATAATATAGTATTAAAATATGTATTTTTTTAGCACATTAATTTCTTAATATGTGTTCTTTGTTTTAAAAAACAGCTGCAAGTGATTCAATCGGCTAACCAAAAAAACAAAAGTTCTTCACCACATCAATCTGACTGGACTGCTTGAAAATCCTTTATTCCTTCGAAAAGATGAAAAAAAGCTCATTCATCGATGCTTTAGGGCTGGAAACAAACAAGCACTATTTTGGGTCGGAGCTCACAAATATTTTGTGCAAGGTAAAACTAAAGCAGGAAAAGAAATCCTTCTTCAAGCCAACAAAGAAGGGGACAAAAATGCAAAATATGGACTCGCAATTTCACTCTTATGTGAATCAAATGAGGAAGGAATCTAGCTACTATTATCAATTCTAAACCAACAAGATGGGAAACAATTGCTGCAAAACTATCGACAAATCATTCGACATACAACTTTTGGAACAAACACATTTTGCATCCCAAAAAACCAAGCATGAAAGAAAAATGGAGTGGGTCATTGGGATTGTGACTGCCCTTACCCTTATGGAAACGAAGAATTACATGTAACATGCAAAATGTGCTCAATTGACTTGGAAATGTACAAATTAGCAAACCAAGTATGGTAGAAATTATGTTCCAAAAAATTAATTCAACAATAAAATTTCATCTCTCTATTTCAAATACTAATCTCTAATAATACAAAATAAATTCCATGACCAAAACATCCAATCACCATAAAAGAAATTATCATGTGCAACGCGCGGATCCGCGACTAGTATCTAAGAGTCCAAATCTTCTGTCCCACTTTTCCTGCTCCACCCTATACTCCACCAGTAAATACTTGCCACGTGTTCACCTAATTAATTAAATACTATCATTATTGATAAGTCAATAATGATAGTATTTAATGAATTAGGTGAACACGTGGCAAGTATTTACTGGTGGAGTATAGGGTGGAGCAGAAAAAGTGGGACAAAAGATTTGGACTCAGTTTCTAATAAAAATCAATGGTGTAACTCTTTTAAATTTACACCAAGTGTAACTTAAACCAATCTCATATATATATATATATATATATAAACAAATATAAAAGTGTTTATTAATAACTACCATAATTATCAAATTCTATAGTCATATATAATAAAGATCATATTTTGTTTAACATTCCCATGCATTGTATAAGTTTTTTTCTATTTTTCTCATAACCAAAAATTCTACATCATACCAAACTTGGCTTTTGAAGACCTTGAGTAATAACAGAAGAAGATTTTCATACATTCCTAAAAAAAGAAAGTAATAAAGTAATCTTCAAAGAAAGGGACATGGTAAGTATAAGATCCATTAATCTTTAGTGTTGGCCGAAGCATCTTGGTTTCCTACAAGGAAAAAGAAATTAATAGTTGTATAAGTGATGACATTAATAACTATCCCTTCTAATCAATTTCTAAGAGTCTCTGGCCTCTCCTACTTCTTCTTCAGAAGCCAATTTATTAAGAAAATAATATTGGTTCATACTTCTCAAAAGTTGTATAAATTATAAAACTAAATATGAAATTGAAATGATATGAAAAGAAGAAGTAGAAGAAAACAATATAAAAATGTAGCAACTTTTGGTATAAATTCCTCTATATGTGAATCTTAGTTATAATAATTGAGAAAAATATGGCTCAAACTCCTAAATATGCTTTTCTGTTTGTTGTCTTTATTATGTTTACCTTGTTGATGCAGGCAATCACTTTACATTCGATTATTTCATATGCATCATACACAACATTAAGTTATGATCATAATTTTAGCAAGGAGGTCACCTTTTCGTATACCTTAGTTTTCATTGTTGTTTAGGAGAGAGAGAGAGAGAGAGAGAGAGAATGCTCAAGAATTGTTTTTAGTGATAATTACACTTAACAAAATTGTAGTTCATTGCTTACTTGAGGTGTGAAAAGTATTACTTTATCAACTTAAAATCAGCTCTCCTATGCATCTGTTATCCACCTTTATGTCCATTGTTGAAAAACACAATAAAGCATAAAATAACCTAAATCTAATGCATCACCATCTTTCTCTCATTTTCCTTCACATATCCATTCCAAGTCACAATTCAGTTTTCTTTTTAAGTGAATTACTTTCATTAAAAATACAAAAGGGAGGACAACCCTAGTACATGGGAAGTATGCAAAAAGGAAGAGCCAAAATAAAAGTAGTTGCGACACAAGGACTTCCCAAAGGTCACCTGTTCTAATACTACTCCTATCCAAGCATGCCTAATTGCAAAGTTCTGATGGAATCCAATGCATTAGTGGTGGAATGATTGTAGCCAAAAAAAGAAAAAGAAAAAGAAAAAGAAAAGAAAATACAACAAATTAAAAAAGTAGAGGAACAAAACTAACTTAAGAAATGGTTCAAAGAGTAATATCTATGGCACTTTTAGGTTTTAACATAGAGTTACTTAAACTGTATTGTCCCTTCTCCATGATAGTACAACAGTACAGTTATTGCTTATAACCTAGTAGCTCTAGTTTTCCTATGTTTATATTCTTATCACAGCTATTATCCCTTCTGACCTTTTTGGTGCTACATGCTAAACCTTTTCAGTTTCACCCCTAGTCCCGTATCTTGGTATTGCAATTTGCAAAGGAATTAGAAGTCTCCTCTCTTGCACTTCTTTTTTGATTAAAGAGAAGAACTTTTCCCATCGTTTTCCTCATGTTTCTTTGCCAAAGGCGATCACTGATTCTAGTGAACCACTTCTGTACAAAACCACTCAAACCAAGAAATCGTCACAATCTAGCTGACTCCACCCTTGGGGGTCTTTTTCTTCTTCTCCTTCAAAAAAGAACCATGTGGCCCCTTCTAGTTCCAAAGGACGACACATTTTCCTATTTCAACAAAAATGATTATATTTAATATTTTAAAACATCTTAAAATGGAATAAATGACCAATAATTTAGAATAAGAGAGTGTTTTTTAATTTATTATTTTATTTTATAATTTGATAGTTGAAAGAGATATAAATCTCAGATGTCGGGGTGTCATTATCAAACAATTAGGTTACAAAATCTTGACAACAAGGAAGTATTTAAGTAGCCAACAATAAAGGAAAAATAAGAGTGATGAATAAAATGTGCAGCTATTTACCTGTGATAATAAAAAAGAATATATCTACCGATTAAAGTAGCAATAAAATGCGTTGACTGCATAAAAGATACTGTTGCGTCATTATTGTTTTTCTTATAATCATTTCATTATTCCAAATTGAACTCTCAAAACCAAATCTCCCTCCACCACTTTGTAACAATTATCAAGAAAGAGTGAGAGAATATACAGTACAATATCTTGAGTAGTTTAATTAGTAAAACCTCTTATTATTGAATAAGCAGGTGGGCTCAGAGGACTTGGTTCTTTGCGTTGCAGCCTTATTTTTCGAGTAAAACTAGCTCATCCCATTGGTAGGAAAGTCATTCTCAGCCTATCATTTAAATTCTCAAAAGATCGAGTTTGGAAAGGAAACTGGGGAGCATCTCTTCTCCAAAAAGACAAAACAACACAATAAACTCCCAAACTCGAAAGATATTTACTATATCGTTATCACCAGAATTCACAGTTTCTTTAAGAATAATTTGTTCTAGCCCTGATACTTTTATAAGTCCATACGCACTAACGATAAAATATATGCTTGCCTTTAGAAGAAATTGTTCGAGTCCTTTAAAAACAAAACAACCCATACGCTTTCAATTGTTTACAAGGCACACATCAGCTGTGGCCAGACTAAGCTATGAACACACATATAGAGGCGTAGGCATGTATGTCCATAAAAATGTACATAGAAAGGCAAATATACATGAAAATATGAAAAATGCAAATTTTTATGAACAAACTATATTTTATTTGTTTCCTACAAATAACTAAGTTAACAAGTAACATATACACAAGCCAAACAATAGCCCTAGACATTTTTCTTTTGGTAAAAGAAACAATAAACCTAAACTTGACAATGCATTTCCAACACCTATAGAAAAATGCATGCATCCTGTCAACATAGTGGTGTACAAGTCTGATGCTTCATAAAAGCCTCAACAAATGTCAAAACTGACCAAATACATGCCTTATTTGTTAAGCATCATGTTGGATAGCACGCCTGAGCCGCAACCCCACATCGACTTCTCGGTCATGTTGAATTAAACCAGTGCCCCGCAGATTAGAATCTTGCATTTCATCAGAAGTCCCTACCTCATTTTGCCTCTCTACAATGTCTTCCCCAAAGTTATGAAGCCTACGACCAATCAGATAGCGATCATCACGTATGGAATTGTGAAGGTTTGTGAACCAGACATGGAATCTCTTGGCACAGAAGCACAACACACTGATGCAGAGACATCCCAGCCAGGCAAATCGATAGACTGCTGAGTTTACTATTAATGGATATCCAAGCACGGGAAAAACCCCTCTGGCTAAAACATAAGGTACACATAAGGCTGTCAAAAGCTTCATTATTATTGGGAAGACAATCTCACGCAAAACCCAAAGACCTTGCAGCCTGGAGAAACCATCTTCTCTCACCCTCTCAAATTTAGTTCGCCAACTTTCATCCACCAATGGCATCATATGATCCAACATAACCTGTTCAAGCACCATACAAACACCCAAGGAAAAAAAAACTAAGTCAACTGTTAAATAAAGCAACCTCCCGGTCCACCCATTCAAGATATAAATGCAACTCTTGCCCACTTTTTTTTTGGGGGGTACTAATCATTGGAAGGTGGTACTAATCACTCCATCACTAAGTTAAAAATACCAAACTGTTTCAGACAAAATATAGTTTACTGTATACCAAACCATGTCTCACTAGAAATTTCAGTGTTTCAGCCACTTCAGAAAACTTTCAGGTTTTTCTCGACCAGTTGTACAATTTCAGACCAATACCGATTGTAAAACTATTTCTAATTTGTTTTTCAAACTAGGTTATTTTGGAAAATTTGGTATGCCCTAATTGAAATGAGATTTTAATTTTATACCAGAATGCACCAATACCCAAATATTTTGCTTCAGTAGACAATCCAAATTGCCATGAAAATGATATTTATAAGATTGTCCATATAAACAAGCTCCCTTTAAAATATGTAATAGAAATTTTGAAAAGTTAAAAAAAATGTTTGAAATCACTCAAAGCACTGAAAATTTGGAAGACCATGATTTAACACCTCTCGCTCAGATCTTTCTAAATAGAACTGCTAACCAAAAATTTAGCATCAGTCTAATACCAGGTCTAGAAAAGTTGATGGCTTTAACATATTACAAAATTTCCCTTTGATTGCATTCCCAGTTTTAAAAGCAATTTAAAAGTCCAGTAAATTTTTTTTTTTTTTTTGGATAAGTCCAGTAAATAGTTACATTCGCTTGATCACTGGCAGCATACTTCAAGGAGTGGAAGAACTAGCAAACAGATTCCATAGCAAGCCCATCAATTTATTTAGTAAAATAATTCATTTATCTTGATGATACCAAGTTGAAATGCACATAACGTACTCACCAGTCTAGTCCAGATCTTGAGAAAAATGAGCCCCAATGCCCAGTCCTGATACAGGAGAAAAACTGGACTTTCATCCACAGGCACCCGCATTGGCACAATCACCAAAAGCTCAAATAGCAGCCCAATCAATACTGGGATTACAAAAATCTGGAACACAAGCATCAGAGCATTTTAAGCATATAGCTAACAATCAGAACTAAAAAAAACCCCAGCTTTAGCAAATTAAACCTAGATGATTCTTACCCATATTGACAAAAGCGCACAACTCTTAGTAACGATGCCACACCATTTCCAAATTTGGCCCAACAAAACTTTAGCCCTCTTTGTTCTAATATGCTCAATGCAGTATCTCGCACCAGCTACAGCAGTCCAAATTAAGTAACTTCCAATGATGAAAGCATATAGATCTAAGAAAAACAAAGAAAATGACAACAAATTAACATTCTCATCCCAGAATATGAAGAGCAATCAGTAGAAAAAAAAATTCAGTCAAACCATTATACCATTGCACTTGATGCCATGAGTTATTGGGAGAAGAGGAATAACATTGAAGATTGCCCTTCCAATTGAGATTGGTACAACTATCAAGGTAGAGTTGAAGATAAGCAGAGTCATCCAAGCCACCACCAACAACAAGACAATGCGAAGTACAAAGCCATACCTGCTAAAAGAAAATTTGAGCAAATGTTAGATGGTAGCTAGAACAGTCTATAACCAATAACAAAAACACATAATTCAAATACAAAGAAGTAACTTTTCCTTTTTAATAAGTAAAAATGCAAAGAAGAAACTAAGAAGTCCAGGTGACGACTCCATAATTTGAAGAATCGGGGGAGAATGCAAACCTATAGTAATGCATTCAGGCAGTAAGGTAGAAACTTGCTAAAAAGATGGTATTATTAAAAGAAAATACACCATAGCTAATAGCCTAATACTTTTCAACAGACTTCCACCAGAGACATTATTTGGACCCACTAGTGAAAATTAAAATTGCAATGTACCCCAAAACTTACTCTGAATCAGATTGTTCATCAGCATCTTCCTCTGAAACACTTGAGTTCGCTGATGCAAGAATGCCTCTGTTTGGATCATCAGCACCTGCAAAAGCCACTAGGGCCTGATCGTGTCCACCTATTTGTAATGCCTGAGGTCTATCTTGCCTTCCTAAGTCCCCATTTGTATTTTCCTGACCAGCATTGTCCTCAGGTCTGGGCAACAAGAAATCCATTAGACCAAGTGCCCAGCCAACTGCTGTAAACCAATATCTGAGAAGGGATTTAATTGTTGTCCGCAATTTAAAATGCTCAATGGCAAATGGGATGCAAATTTGGAAGAGTAGCATGTCAGCTGGAATTTCAGTAAATGGGTCAGACACCCTGCAATAGAAGAAAAACATCCAGAAGTAAGTTAACAGTCAATATCAACATGAAAAATGTACTGGTTAATTGCTAACAATAGGTGCCACAGAAACATTAGGGACCAACATACGATATATCAAGTGGAAAAATGGAGGGAGCCATCCGCATAGCAAGTTTGACTGGTAAGAACACCAGCATCACAATCAAACTCCCATAAACAGCAACTGATAACAGAACCCTGCGAGCGTGCTTGTGCACAGGATCATCAATCAAATCACGGAAAGGATTGTAGTTTGGATCAGCAGGATCTCGAAGAAAGTACAACACTCCATTACGCAAAACCTGACAATAGCAAGCAAATAATAATCCATCAGATCATTAACATATCAGGAAAAATGGTACAGAAATCATTGTAATGATATGATATGAAGGCAAAGAAGAATACCCCTCTAAGAAGGCTGACGAAAATGCTTATTTGCAACATATAAATGATTCCTACAACCCAATGAACCAATGAGCTCGCTAAAGGAGAAGCTGAGAAGAATTGAACTCTTTGAGCCATTGACTTTCCAAACATCCTTATAGTACATACATCTAACCACCATCCACACATCAAAGGAAACACCCCAAGTTCAATGACAAGAAGGAAAGCAACCTTTATCATGGTCATCAAATGCTTCATTGCTGCCAAAAACTGCCTGAAGAGAGATGGAATTGTCTCTGCTATAGAAGCAATACCATAGAACCTCCCCAAAGTCAAAGGCTCGCCCTTAGTGTACCGGATAAACGCAACAATGGCAAGGTAGAAGAAAACTAGAGAAAAAATAAACATGTATCCAATGGCAAGAGTTGTAACATCTGAAAGCCGTAATGCTCCAATAGCTGCCCCTTTCAAGAGATCTGCTGAAAGTGGTGAACTAATATTGTTTGATACTTCATTTAGACCACTAAAGTTGCCCTTCAACATTTCCGCAACCTGGCCAACCAGACCATTTTCTTGGCTTTCAGATGACAAATTTGTAACAGCAGTTAACGCATTCTTTAAAGTAGTATTTGCTAAGGAGAGGGCAGTGTCAGTAAGTGGTATGACCGTTGACAAAACTGGACCACTAGCGGTGGAGAAAAGCCAAGATACATAATAGAGTATTATCCGGCCTAACGAAAAAGGCACAAAGATCACAACACCAAGGAATATCATATTGCTTGCCAGAACCTGCAGAAGGCATAACACCACTCATAAACTAACCAAAAACAGGAGAGAAAATTGACTTTAGTTTTTTTTGGTAATGGACTAAAAGACACAAAAAGTTAAAACACATAAATTCACAGCAAAATTATGTCAGTCAAATACAATGATGAAAGCAATATATATAGAGGTAGAATACATGATAGAATCTCATATGTAAGGGCAGTATGGAGTCCACTAACTTAATAGTTTCCCTGCATTCCCACTAATGTGTAAGATATGACTCAATTGTAAATGTATATGGGGCAGCAATCCCACTTCTATGCACCTGGGCGCTTGCTCCTCTCCATTCCTTTCCAATATAATCAACCACCATATAATTGCATGTGAAACCATATTACAGATTCAGTCTCACTGGTCTGCATGATGGGATGATTGTATATTGTAAACTCAAATAATGCAGTAGCCATAGCATACATCCTCATGTAATTATATCCTATTTAAAGCCACTCCACCCACAGATATATTATGTGATACATTTACCAAGTTATGCAGCATCAAACATAGTGATAGTCACATACCAGTGTGTTTACCGGGTTATGTTGGGTATTAGACATGCAAGACATTACCCCCCTATTCATATAAATACATACATACGTGTGTGTGTGTGTGTGTGTGTGTGCCTGTGCATTGGCATGTGCATGTGCATGTGCATGTGCGTGTGTGCGCGTGTCTATTGTAGAAGAGTCTCAAATTAAACCGTCTTCCCCTGTTGTATCACTTGTATCCGTACAGCAAAGCAGGGTGGGGTAGGGCAGTGATAAAGTGAGCAGAATTCCATAACATTCAAAAGGAGCAGTAATGAATGGAAACTTCAATTGAATTACAGACATTGTGTCTATTCTAGCAATCATGGAGTGATCTTACATATTTGTAAACCCATCAAACCACTACCTACAATCCCCCGTTGGTAGATCGATTAAGATCCCTAGTCCCTTACCCAATTAAGTTCAAAAATCTAACAACATTCTCAATGATCCATGTAAGATTAAGACACAGCTCCTAAATTGAATGGCTTACTTATTTCATGTTTAATTCTTAAAAAGACTATTAAACAGAAAAGTTAACTTAAAGTTGTAACTCACACTAACCAACAAAAATGGCACACAGTCCTTTAAAATGACTGCCAGCACATACTAAAAAGAAACTTAACCAGCATATAAAACTATTAGCCAAAAATAAATTCAAAGGGTAAGTGAGCTGCAAAAGCATGATAGATTGGAAACTAAATGGCAGAATAGGTATTGTAACAAGAATTGATCAGAAGAAGAACAAAAGAGAAACAATAAACTTACAGTAAATGCATTTTCTACTAAATGAAAAACAGGGCCCTGCATGCCAACAAGCTCATCGAAAGGCACATCCTCTGCACCATCAGCATCATCCAAACCATCAAACATCTGTTCAACATGAGCTTCAAGACGAGCTGCCTGCATCTCCCACCGAGCAGCAACATTTTCTGCATTCCTCCTTATCAATTGACCGGCTCCTGCAATTCCTTGTGCTCCCCCCATATCTTCACCAATTCCATCACCTGCATTATTCCTATTAGCTTGTCCAGGAGGTCTTCTTGCAGCACGAGCACCATTTCTGTCCCCTTCATCTTCTCTCTCAGCATCCTGACCTCCAAGTTCCCGTAAATGCCTGAAGTAATCCCTCAAAGAGGTGGCACCCAGAAAAATAAACACAATGCTAGCAGAAAGTAGGAACCCATGCAGACAATCAGTAAGGATAACCGTAGTGGATAAATGACTTAGAAATAATCTCTGCGCTTCACCAAAACTCCTTACAAAAGCCAACCGCCATATCCAGAAGGTAATGAAAGGTATTATGAGGAGCCACACAGAAAGGACAAAGCTAAGGCGCAAAAAGAATTGCAGAACATGACAAGCTTTCATTGCCATCCCAACAATAAACTCCTGAAAAGGAAGTCTTGTTGGAGCATTCTCGGCATAAACAGGGGAGAAGGAAAATGCATGTTTGCAGACCTGTAACACATTAATCAAAACACACGTACACAGGATTAGAAACCATGCTAACCATGATCATTTGGGATCCATATGCTTAGTATTTTGCCTAAAAGCATTGTTATAGGCTTATAGCTATAATCTTCATGATAAAACCAAAAACACATGACATTATGCATATTAAAAACTGGCAGAGGCAGAAAGAGACTCTTTCACATTAGACTCCCAAAGTTGCTAAAGTCTAATTCCATTTTTAATGTTCCACAATCCATATTCCATTAGAGGAAAACAAGATTCCAACCATTTAAAAAATTGAAAATCCTATTCTAATTGGTGTGAATTACAATACCCAATACTTCCTTGCTATACTCTAACTACATTAGAGACCCTTTCTCCACTAAATTTTGATAAAGAACAATTCGCAAATGCTCAAAATTGAGTCTTTCTCTATTCATCATTTTCATTTACCCCCGTTTTTATGATGTAGAACCTCACCAAGGCATGGCCCTTTGGACCCATCTCAGGAGAGTAAACCAGAGATACACGACCCCATCCGCCAAAAAATACCCTAAAATTTTCCACTAAACAAATTAAAAAATTACAATTTCACCTATCCAAATCACCTAAGATCATCAAAACCCTAATTCACAAAATTATCAAATTCACCAAAAGATTAAATGATTAAAATTTAATATATAAAAAATAATAATAATACCAAAAGAAACCCTAAAACCCTAATTAGACCTTCTCTTATCGATCTTTCAACATTTCTATCAATCAAACCACCAATTCAAAACCGATCACAGAGAGAGAGAGAGAGAAAGACGAACCTCGCACTGGCGAGCGTTGCTGTGATTGAGCCACTGCAAAAGGCAATCCTGATGAACATACTTGATGCTTCCGCTACAAGCACACGGGAACCGGAGCGGGTTATCGGAGTCGCCCGGGTTCCGGCAGATCCGGCACACGTCCTCCTCCTCCTCCTCCTCCTCTTCCTCATACCTCGCCTCCCCGCTCCCCTTCAAACCTCGAGGCGACAACGACGAATTCGAAGCCGAATACGACGCCGCTTTCACGCTGCTGCCAGAAACGCCGCAGTTCTCATTATCGCCGTCTATGCTCGGCGCCGCCTCCGGGGCGATCTCCATGTTTGGACGAATTTTCGGGATCGTCGAGTCGAGTTGGCTCAGTGAGTTCAGAGACGGGCCCCCAACTCGGTTTTGGGTACTTGAAAAAATAAATGAAGGCTTCCTCTTCTCTGAACGCTATTATCTGAAGAAGAAGATGGAGAAACTGGGGGGTTTTATTTGTGTTCCGATTTTGCCCCCGGTGGATTGGGAGATAATGACGGTTTTATCCCTGTGAGTTTGGATTAATTACCGTTATCGTCCGCCGGCCCACGCGTATGTCGGATGACGTGGACGCGGGTGATTAGTCTGTTGCAGTGTTGTTCGAATGTTCATGGACAATCACTTTTGTGATGCTTTAACCTTTTTTTCACAAAACGTGGTATGTGACTATTCTCATGGGTTGTGACTTTTTTTTTTTTTTGATGGGCTCATGGGATGTGACTTGTGAATAATATTGACTTGAATTAGAATGCCGCTTATGTTAAAATCAATTAATGTTTTGATTTAATGATAAAAAATAATTATTATGGATTAGATTTGTATCTCCCTAGATTTATGGTTAGATTTTGATTGGAAAATGAATATGATCTTAAAGCAAGTTATCTTCTTGTACTTACCAAAAGTTTAATGACGACATGGAAGTCCCTTTCAACATTTCTTTTTTATCACGTCCCAAGTTCTATCTTGCAAGAAATTGGGCTTTCTAGGCTTTTTTTACTCTTTTTTTTTTAAAGAATTATGCCTAATTGGGCTTCCAAGGGTTTTCAAATAGCTAAGGTCTATTAAGCCAACAACCAAACAATGATCAATCACATGTAATTGATGTCGTACATCTTATATGGGCATACAATCTAGAGGAAAGTTCTAAATGGATCTTTATATGTAGATAGAAAGGTTAGATTCATGGTTACCCATAAGTTAAGACAATATACTTCCTAACTTGTGATGTAAGGAGTGTCACATTGGTTTAAATGATAAAGTTTGCCCTTTAATATATCTACCCAAGAGGGTAAAGTGATACCAGGCGGCTGGGTGGCAGACTGGTAGGCTCACCTTTGGATATTCAAATCTAAGGGAGGACTGCAATTCATAATTGCTACAGGTTTCCGAGTCAACCCACATATATTTTTTTTCTTTTGTTGAGAATAAAAACTTTTATTAACATAAACAAGATACAAACTGAGCATTCTCCTTAATTACATCTAGAACAGATGGAGGAGTTGAATTAGAATCAAAGAAGCCAAAAAAATCTATTTGAAAGTGACCAATGGCTGAGAACATGAGCAGCCTGGTTAGCCTTTGTAGGAACCCAGTTAAAAGGAGAAGAATGAACTAAACTAGCTAAATACTTAGTTTTCTGCAAGATATTACTAACTCTCCATGGAATAGGATCAGTGGAGGAAGTCAGACCTTGAATGCAAACCTAACAGTCACTTTCAAAACTTATATTGATAAGTTTGTGATTCATCGCAGTAGAAACAACCCATCTAAATGTCTCAGCCTCAACTTGGATAGGGATGTTGGTGTTCACTTTGATGGAACAAGCAAACACCAAATTCCCTCTCCAATCTCTGGCAATCATGGCAATAGCTAAGTCAAATTTTCATATAGCTACATCACAATTTATCTTTGTTCTCTCCCTTGTTAGATTATTCCAATTAGTGACCATCACACATAAAATGATAAACATACACATGGACACATGAACATACAAAAGATGATATTTTGTAGACAACATATAACAAAGTACATCCAACATAATATAGCTTGGTCAATAAATCTTAATCGAAGCTTAACTTTCAATATCCCCAGTGAAGGCATCATTGTGAGAACCACAACCCCAACATCTCTCTTGGTCTCTCCCATATCAAAACTCTTTTTTTGCTTTCTCTTTCTCACTCCCACAATAGATCAAGAAGGTTCATGTTGGAACTTGAGCTCTTCTTTGGTCCTTCGAGTCGATGAAGGTAGATTTAACCCCACAATATGATCACCAAAATCAAGTTGGAAACAAGCTCACAAGAGGAGACAAAAGTTATGGTTGGAGTCTAGAGAAGATGAGCTCGTGAGAGAAGAAAAAGGTGATGATGGTTGTGATTTTTGAAAGGGTTGATTTGTGTATCTTTGTGAATTTTGTTCTTCTAAAAAATATATGAAAAAACACACACGCTCTCTTTGTCTTTGGTTTTTTGTGCAAATTTGTTGATTATGCAAAGTGGGATGTTGATTTATCTATAATTGAGGAGAAAGAAAATATTGAATTAGTAAAGGAAGGGGGAGAAAAGGGAAAAAAATTAGCATATACAATATTTTTCACGGCAAATTCACCATTGTTGAGTTATTAAGCTATTATTATTCTCAAATGAATCAATTTTTGACATCATTTTATTGTCTAATATTTACAACTCGCAACCTTAACGGTTGTGAAAAAAATTATGACTCTAGATTAATTGAAAAAAATAATGATATACATAGAGAGAGAATATAAAAAATAATACTTAAATGAAATGGAGAAAGAGTAAAGAGCTTGATGTATGTATATATAAATAAGATTAAATTCTATAAGGATATGATATAAAGTCTAAACTTTATATCTTCCAATTCCTAAATGTCACATCATCTCATTACATATTAAAGAATATGCATAACCACACTCAATCAATTATAGTATCTATCTGAAAATTCAACATAATTTGGAGTTTATTGAAATGTTATTAGGTGTGATAAGATATATTAATTTTTAAGTAAAAAATTGATGTGGCAATATCTTATTCGACAGTGTAGAAATATAAATAGTAAAGTAGCTAAAAAGACAGCTTTTAGTTACAATTTAGCTAATAAAATGTTCGGAATGATGTGAATTCTCTAACAGGCTTTCTTTAAGAATCGGTTAATTTGCTTATACAAATTTGGCTTCTCTAGCTTGGCCAAGAAATAAAAACAACAAAAAGTATACTTCCCCAGAAAATATGATTCATTTGAAACTTCTTTATTGGGGAGAAATGAGAGTCTTTTGGCTAAATATTGCTAAATTTAAAACATATTTGCGTTATAGGTACTGTTCCAAGTTATTTAGGAAAATGAGGAGAGAGATTGAATTTCGGCAACACTGTTGCCGAAATTCAACAAAAAGTAGGAGAGAGAATAAGAAAAATGAGGAAAGAGAAAAGTGAAACAGTAATCTTGAATTTCGGCAACAGTGTTGCCGAAATTCATCTGCCCAATTTTCCTGTGCTGCCCGGACGTGTGAGTGTGAGAAGTGCAATAATGAGTGGGTGCCCCAAAAAAAAAAAAAGTAATTGCGGCAATAGTATTGCCGAAAATGGTAGGAAAAAAAAAAGTGAATGCCAAAATCTGGAGAAGAATTAAAGAAAAATATAATGTGCTACGTACACAATATTTTTCCAATATTTTCACAACAAATCACAGGTAACTGGTTATTATTAATTCAAATTTAAATTTAACATTGAGATTACTATTTTAATCCAACAATAACAATAAATAACAACCTGACACTTAGAATTTGTTGTAAAAATATTGTAAAAATTGTGTGCACTTCATTTCTAAAAAAACAACAAAAAAAATTTTTCCAATTGTGGCAATGGTATTGTCGAAATACCATTGCCACAATTGAAAAAGAAAAAAATATTGCCAAAATACCATTGGGAATTTTTTTTTTTTTTTCAATTGTGGCAATGGTATTTCGGCAATACCATTGCCACAATTGGGATTTTTTTTTTTTTTTTTTTTTTTTAGAAATGAAGTGCACACAATTTTTACAATATTTTTACAACAAATTCTAAGTGTCAGGTTGTTACTTATTGTTATTGTTGGATTAAAATAGTAATCTCAATGTTAAATTTAAATTTGAATTAATAATAACCAGTTACTTGTGATTTGTTGTGAAAATATTTTAAAAATATTGTGTACATAGCACATTATATTTTTCTTTAATTCTTCTCCAGATTTTGGCATTCACTTTTTTTTTTCTACCATTTTCGGCAATACTATTACCGCAATTACTTTTTTTTTTTGGGGCACCCACTTATTATTGCACTTCTCACACTCACACGTCCGGGCAGCACAGGAAAATTGGGCAGATGAATTTCGGCAACACTGTTGCCGAAATTCAAGGTTACTGTTTCACTTTTCTCTTTCCTCCTTTTTCTTATTCTCTCTCCTACTTTTTGTTGAATTTCGGCAACAGTGTTGCCGAAATTCAATCTCTCTCCTCATTTCCCTATATAACTTGGAACAGTATCTATAACGCAAATATGTTTTAAATTTAGCAATATTTAGCCAAAAGACTCGATAAATGAGGTGGTTTTTAAAGACCATCAATCTCATTAATGCATATAGAATAATGACTAGCAAATAGCAATGTACCATGTCCATGTGTCGAGAAAAAAAAGTTTGACACCACACCACACAACTCAACAAAGTTCTACCAACCCAGCTGACTTTTTTTTTTGGTTTCATGAAGAAAGACTAGACAGTGGCCTTGAAAGGTGTATTGGCCGTAAGCAATTATGTTATTAATTTTGCTTTTTGGATCAATCAATCCCTTTGATTCCCTAATGGAATGATTATAAAGGTCACTGCTACTGTTCAATTTAATTATCTCTTGCCCGTTGAAGAAGGCAGGCTTGTTTTTCGTAGTCAGTAATTCTAGCTGAAAACAATAAAGTCACAAATGATCAGTTAAAAAAGTAAAAGACATATTACCATCCCGAAAATTTTTTCACTTTTTCCAAAGTAGTTTTACTTTGGCGTGGGGAGAAAATTCCAAAAGAGAACTTTGAATTTTTATTTATTTTTGATAGAAAAAGAGAAACTTTGAAAATTGAACGCGTTGAAAGTTGCCAAATGAGTACAACACAAGACTTGCCCATGCTCTCTTTCTAGTGATGCCACCGGTTAAACCAGAAAATTTGACCGTTACATTATAAGACAATTAGGCAAGTAGCTTAAATAATGCTGCATTTGGCAACATGTAAAATATTTTTTGATTGTAAAATATTTTCAAGTAAAAATATTTTTTGGAAAGAAAAATATTTTTAAGTGTTTGGCTGCATTATAAAAATTGTTTTAGAAAATATTTTTAGGTTTTTGGTTGCATTCTAAAAATGCTATTTTTCTACTAGTTTCTCACATTTTCTCAGCGATTTTCTCAGTTTCTAAACAAATTTTATAATAAAAAATTTCAATATAATCTTAAAAGAAACAACAATCAAAACAAAACCATTCGTTAAACTCAAACAATTCGGCCAAATTGAGAGAGGGAGGAAGAGAGAGTGATCAAAAATTGAGGGAAAGGGACAGGTAGATCAAGAAAGAGAGAGATCGGTCATGGGTGGGTCATGGGCGACGATCTTGGCAGTGCGATCTCGGCGGTGCTGGGGTGCGATCTCAGCGACATGATCTCGAAGGTGAGGTTGAGTGAGAGAAGAGAAGAAAAGGGAGAAAACCCACCGGCGTGGAGGGGAAAATGGCGGCGCTGCTTGTTGGAGTGTGGGTGGACCTCAAACTAGCGTCGATGTGTGGGTTAGAGCTTTGTCTCCCTCTCGTTGGTGCGTGGGGTGGAGCTAAAGAGATTGGCAAGTTGGACCGTGTGGTGTTCTGAAAATGCTTTGAAGGTAAAATAACTCCTGCAATTGTTTTACGGGTTTGAGGGCTTTATTTTATGGTCAATGCAAATGTTTTTCGTTTGACCAAATTTTTCATCAACAACCAAACACACGGGAGGGTGTAAAATATTTTCTCAAATCCATTTTCAGCCACACAACTACATCACCAATTTTAAGTGCAATGGAAAGTAAATTTGAACACTGGCAATATGGTTATAATAAGGAAAACCTCAATGAGTGGTTTGAAGGTCATCACCAATTTGAAGAATTCGTTATGAAATATTGAAGTTACTATTACAAGAAATATCCCAAATTCATAAGTAACTACTTACAATAGAACTTACTAAGCTATCTAAGTGCAGCTCTAACTCAATTGAATTACTCTTTTAAGTGAATCTTTTAGGTGTGCGCAAATCTTCAATCTGTGATTGACTTCACCACAATCAATGCTTCTGATTGTTGAAATTGTTGGTGTAGATGTCTTTGCAAGAACCACTTGATCTTTGGCGAAGCATAAGCAGCTTGGTAGAAAACCCTAGGAGCACCAGTTTGCAATAGCTGCTCCAAGTGTACAGTGTTCTTCCTTATGATAACAACTATAAAAATAAGTTTATTATACCTTAGGGAACCATGGTGCACAAATCCTAAATGAGCCAAATCATCATGGGCCGTAATAAAAGAATTCAAAAATCTCATGGCGCAATCAATCGAGTGGAGTCAAAATTTACCAAACCTCGATCAATCAGAAGTGAGGCTAGTGTCGAGGCAGCTTTTTTTCCTCTATCTTGGGCAATTTCTCGTGTTTTTAATGCAGTTCTTCAACATACGTTTTGACACTAAAAACTAAAGACTCAATTATATTAGAATTGCGTTTTGACTCAAATTTTTCAACAGATACTTGTTTGACCCTAACATATACTAAATTTTAACAAACTTTGTTCAAAATTTTCAAATTATTGAGACACATTAAACTCCACACTTTTAAATGACATGTTTTAAAATCCAGACTTTCATAGATATACATTTCATGCGTGAGCGTAAAATTTGATTGCTTTTTTTTTTTTGGTTGTTGTATATTTATGAAAGTTTGGGTCTATCCATCTCATTTAAAAGGATAGAATTTAATGTGCCCTACGGACAAAACCTTGGGTTAGCAAAAAAAAAAGGGACAAAACCTTGAATTTTTTTCTTTTTGGTGCTTTCTCCTAAATTTATCCAAAGATGCCAAACCGACACTAAAGAAAAGAAAGATTTAATTTTAATGTAAAGAAAAGAAAAGAGAAAAGTAGAAAACAAAAAAGCCATTCAGCCAAAAAACAAAAACAAAAAGCCAAAACAAGTAAAAAGAACTCAACTCCACACGTAAGTCGGAAATTACGATACTTCAAAAAAAAAAAGTCAAAATTATTTTTTAAGTTAACGAATTTCGTATTTTACTTTTACAATTATTTTTGTCATTTTCACATAAATTTTGTATTTTTTTCATCATTCACAATTAATTACATCATATAATTAAAAAAATAGGTGTGAAATGGATAGTTGTACTTGTACTGAAAATTTTGTTACTTTTTTTCTAAGAAAAAGAAAAGAAAATGGTTTGAAGAAGACATCATCATATCTTAGATTTCAATTCTACATTTATGGTGGTCCTGTATGTTAGACACACCACTCATCTGCGTGGTTCGCACCCATTACATTTCCACTCTTGGATTCACCAAAATCCCACACCAGTTAATCGTGTCCTCCACGAGCTTTTACTCTCACATCACACACAACAACAAAGCAGGCAGAGCATGACATTGACTGCCTCTCTTTCGCCCCCACCTCATCAAAACCAATACACTCACACTCTCACTCTTCTTCTTTGTCACCGCTTTGTCTCTATGTGTGACTCTTCACTTTTGCTGTAGCTCTTTTTCTTTCTCTACATTTAAGTATTTTGTTTGTGGGGATGACTCACTGTTTCTCTCTCTCTCCAATCTCCGTATTGAATTATTAATACGCACTTGGGTAGCGTCGGTGAAGAGTAAGCATCCTATGATGTTTTTCTACTCACAGTTTTGCAATATATATAATATTTTTTCTTTCACTTTCACTTTCACTTCCATTTCCACTTCCACTTTCAAACGTTGAATTTTTGGTTCCTTCATGGTTACAACTCATGTCTCTTTCTCTCTCCCTCACTTGGTTTATGATACCAACAACAGTTGTTGATCCTTGAACTGATCATAAGCAAGACTTTGGTGCCAAACTTGCCAAGGTGAGAGCTTTTACGGCTTGAAGCCTTGAACTCACATGCACTACCCCTTGTGGTGTCATATTTTATTTTCAGTTTTTTGGGTTTAATTCTTTTGCCTTTGTGGAATCTGTAGTGTTTATGTGTTGCATGTTAACCATGAGTTTCAGTTATAGTGATTTTGGGTTCCTCTGTGAGGTTATAATTCATGTGGCTCTAGTTAGCATGATTCTTTATTTCATTCTATTATAACTACCAGGCCATGAATTTTGTTTTTATAATACTGTAGTTGTAGCAGCACACTCAGAGAATATTTCTTTCGGACAGTCATTCAGAATAATTGTTTGTTTCTGTGCATAAGACTCTGTACATCGTTTGTAAGGCTTGGTTAGAAACTTGGAATTACTTTTCTTCCTTTTGGAACACAATTTGGGTTTTCATAACCAAGAGTATTAATTTCATTAAGTTAAGCAAATAATGCCATAATTTCCTATTTCTGACTTATCTTCTGCTTCAATTTCTAAATTCTGTATGTAAAATGCGTGTTCTGCATAATTGATGAGGAAAGTACCAAATGTAGAAGTTTGGTAAAATCACATAATTTTATCTTTCTTCAAGTTGAGAGACTAAAACAATTGTCTATATAGAGCATGACTTCACTTATAACTCCCAATAGAGGAACAATTGGTAATGAGTTCAGAGCTCGTTGCAGTAAGCCAGCACTGCATTTATTCTATTAGAAATCGGGCACTACTGTAGCCAACTGCTTTAAGACCTTCCATTAAATTGACATGGTTTGTTCCTTTTGATTAATTAGATGAATATTCATCACTTGTACAAGTATGCATTACTTCTAGTAGTACCATACAATTGGTGTTACTTGATTGTTGAAACTTAGCAAAATGGTTCCAATTCATTTCAGATCTCTGTGTGGTTCCTCACATTTATCATTATAAGCTAGAACTCGCTAGTTTGTATTTTCCCATGTGCCCTTGAGGAAAGTGCAATCAATTGCAATGATTATCTCTAGAGTTTGTTGCTTTAGAAACAAGAAAATATTGTACTCAATTCAACTTGAACTAAGCATTTCTTAATTTCAATTACTGTTCCCAATAGTGGAGGGCAAATCAGATGGTAAAGTAATCATTGTTACAAACTACAGTAATATGGCAAACATTGTTACATTTTCTTTATTTTTCTTTTTATATTAAATAATAATTGCATAGGAATTATTCTTCTTTTTACATCTAAGTTGAGATTTTCCCTTTTCTGTTGCAAAGCAACTGAAATCATGGATCATAAGTCATGGCTTTGGAGGAGGAGATCTTCAGAGAAGACAATTGTCGCAGCTGAAAAAGTTGCCAAACCTCTAAGAAAAACTGAAGTAGAGGTAACAGAATTTCTCTTTATTATCAAGCTAGTTTTCTATATGCAACTTTGTTTCATATGCCCCCCTTTTTCTCTTGGAAGATGCTATATGGTGAAGTTGTGATCTTGGATATGCCTTCTCTATTTTCTGTGTTTTTTTCCCTCCCCATTGTGAGAGTTAAGCTTGCATCTTCGTGTGAGCACCTTGTGTTGACAGAAATGTTATGTGTAATTAATGTATTACAATTTTTCATTGTATTAGACACGTACACTTCCAACAGAGAATGAAGTAGGGCCTGAGAGATCTGCCAAAAATCTCAATGAGAAGTTAGCTTCAGTCCTCCTTGATCATCCTGCTAAAGATGAAGTAAAAAGGGCCCAAGAAGCTGATACAGGTACTTCACTGTTGTCCATACCCCTCCTCTTTTTCCATCCTTCATGATGTTTTCTTTTCAGGCTCAGTTTGACTTTTTGCTGATTCAGTAAACAATTAATCTTCTGTTAGGCTGTGAGAAAGTAAAAGCAGAATGTCTGAAACAAGAACTAGATGAGGCTTTGAGGCAGGGAGCAGCTGCAAATGAACAACTAACTCGTTCAGAGGCTGCATTGAAGGAATGTGTTCAGAAATTAAAATCTGTTCAAGAAGAACAGGATCAAAGAATACATGATGCCATTACGAAAACATCAATAGAATATGAGAAGGCTCAGAAGAAATTGGAGCAGCAGTTGGAGGAGACTAGTAAACAGCTCACGAACTTAGCTTTTGAGAATGGTCAACTGAGCAAGGCCCTTCTGGCCAAAGAGAAAATTATTGAAGACCTACAAAAACACAAGTCTCAGGCAGATGCAGAATTTAATGTGCTGATGGCTAGAGTGGATTCTGTAGAAAAGGAAAATGCTTATTTGAAGTATGAGTTTCACGTTCTTGAGAAGGAGCTTGAGATTCGGAATGAGGAGATGGAATATAACCGTCGATCTGCTGATGCAGCACACAAGCAACATTTGGAAGGTGTGAAGAAATCTGCAAAGTTAGAAGCAGAATGCCAAAGACTCCGTCTCCTCATGCGAAAACGGCTGCCAGGTCCTGCTGCTTTGGCAAATATGAAGAGTGAAGTTGACATGCTGGGAAGGGATCACGCGAATATGAGAAGAAGAAACCAGAACCCTACTAGAGATCTGGTTGTCAGAAATGCCACAGAAACCTCTTCTGAAATCCCTAATAAGAACATGAGTTTCATGATTGAGAAATTACGTAATATGGAAGAAGAAAACAAGGCTCTAAAAGAAATCGTGACCAAGAAGAACACTGAACTCCATTCCTCAAGGTTCATGTATGTTCGAACAGCTTCCAGATTATCACAGGCTGAGGCTCAGCTTATCGAACTTTCTAAAGGTCAAAAATCTATGGAGCTGACAAGGTGTACTCCTAAATCAAATGAACATTCTCTGTTGCCAGGTTCAGATATTGGAAGTGACGATGGAATTAGTTCTTCGGGATCTTGGGCTAATGTTCTAATTTCAGAGCTGGAACATTTCCGAACTGCAAAACTCAAAAGTACACCAGAACACCAAGCCATTGAAGTTTCAGACATGAATTTAATGGATGATTTTGCTGAGATGGAGAAATTGGCAATAGTTTCCATGAATACCCCTAGAAAAGAAAGTCACCCCAATTTTACTGGTACTGATCTAATTCCAGTTTCAGGTCATTCTGACTTCAGCAATAAGATGCAATCAAAAAATGTAGCAACAGAAAAAACCTTCCACTGGCTTCAGATTGTTTTGAATGCAATGCTAGAGCAAAAGCGTATTTCAAAGAGAAGTCTAAATGAACTTTTTGAGGACATCAAAATTGCTTTGGGTTATATAAATTGTCCAACTTCAAGTGCAGCTGATTCAGCTGCAATCTCAAATCCTGGAGAATCCGACCCTATCCAAATTAGTGGTTATATAACTTGGAAATCTCTGAACACATCCCCACTTGCAGATTCGTTGACCAGAGCCTTAGCTATTGACACCTCAGTGGAAGAAAAAGGCAACCAAAATAACTTATCTAATTTGAGTGAGTCAGTTGGTGAAATCATCAAACTGATTGAAGGAATCAACCCAACACCTTTTGTCAGTAATAATACTCCAGACCATGGATCTAAGAGGGATCAGGATTCCAAACCATTCCATTCACCAACATCATCAGACTACTTTGTCCGTGTTTTCCAATGGAAACGTTCAGAGCTGAGTGGTGTTCTACGACAATTTGTTTGTACTTGTACTGATCTATTAAACGGAAAAGCTGATCTTGGAAAATTTGCCACAGAACTGTTGTTTGCTTTAGAATGGATTATTAATAACCATGTGACTCCTAAAGGTACTTCAAGTGCAAGAAATAAGATCAAGAAGCATTTTGGTTGGATGGATTCCCGAACTGAAAATGAACCTGGAGTTCATACATCCGAAGATCAATCATCGTGTTTGCCATTGGTAGCTTCTTCCCCTGAGCAGGATGTTTTGCTCCAAATGGAGGAGGTTCAGTGTAAACTGCAAGAAGAAAACAGCAGACTAAAAGATGAATTGAAGAATATGGAAGCCTCAAAGAAAGATGTGGAAGCTCTGTTACAGTCTGCAACAGATAAGAGTGAGGCCTTAACAATACAACTTCAAGAAGCAAAACAAAGCATTGGAAACTTACAAGCAGAACTGCAAACTTTAAAAGAATCAAGAGGGATGATTGAAGATCAGATTGAAAACCAAAAATCGATAAACGAAGAACTTGATACTCAGCTCTCTGTTGTCAAAGCTAAATTGAATGAAGTCCTCCAGAAGTTCTCGTCTTTGGAAGTCGAATTGGATGATAAAAATAACTGCTGTGAAGAATTAGAGGCCACATGTCTTGAGCTTCAACTCCAGCTAGAAAGGTAATTAAGCACTGATTTCAGTGTTCTTCTTTGTGTGTGTATATATATACAGTGTTCTTCTTTTTGTGTGTGTGTGTGTATATTGATAGTAGAATTTTGATTTCTGAAATGTAACTTGCAGCGTTGCAAAGGAAACTCCACAGCACAGTATGAATCAAGAGGGAAAGCAATCACAGAAGGTAAGTTATTGCCATCTTGATGTGCCCTCTGTTTAGAAACAGATCCATGTATTGGCTATATGAAACTGCTTCTGTATACAAACTGAAAGCAGTTATAATTTTGATGCATTGAACTAATTAGTATTATAAACTGATCATATTTATTCAATATTCTGTGTTTGGTAAATAACAGAGAGATTATTATTGATGTTAGATTATATATCTAGCAAAGAATTATTATATAGAAATATATAATAGATTAATCATCCCTTTTACATGGTGGTTTGGTCTACATTGAGTTCAATTTCTTGTAAAATATAAACATTCAAATGCAGTTGTAAGAGTAAATTGCTATACTATATCATATGAAAGTGGTTTATCTAACTTTCAGGGATGGGAGATGACAACAGCTTCCATAAAGTTGGCGGAGTGCCAAGAAACCATACTGCACCTGGGTAAACAGCTGAAGGCTCTAGCTTCACCTAGGGAAGCAGTATTGTTTGACAAGGTTTTCTGTAATACCAGCACAGTGGCTCCTACCACTGATAATAAGAATATGAACAAGCGTTCTTCCTTGCGTGATCAAATGCTAACTGAGGATGGTACTAAGGCAGAGATTCTGAAGTCTTCTAAGATTAAAGAAACTATAAGCACTGCAGACACACAGAAAGAACTCCTTAACTCCAATAGTAATAATGCTTTGTGTGCTCCTAATGGCTTGGTACATACTCCAGAAGCATATCTTAGTTCAAAGCACAAAGGAGTTAACAATGCAGTTGGTGCTCTAGTTGTTGTCCCAAGTAAGAAACAGGGAGGATTTGGTTTGCTAAGGAAACTTTTGCTGAGAAGGAAGAAAGGAGGCAGCAAGAAATCCCGAGCCCTCGCTAAGGCATGAGTACAGAAAGGTAAAGAGCCCAAGCTGAAAAATCTGCCTTGGCAACAACACATGCCCAGTAAAGGAATCAAATCTGCAGTGTTCATAGTTTTTGTTGATTACTAATTGTATTTGAATTTTTCACCTTGATGAATGGAGAAAGTGAAAGTTTGGGCTTTTTTTAACAGTTAGAGAAAGATAGAGATTTCTACTGTTGTAAGTGTTGATGATGTACATATCTCTGGGTTTGGGAACATTGGAGAGACTATAAATACATATCAGCACATTGGAGTTGAGAATAATAGCACTGACCCTAGTTTTAATCATTTATGAAGTATTCTTGTCTTGATTGCCAAGCCCAGCAGTTAAAAGAATAGAAGGCAAGGGCTATAACAGCTAAGAAATAGTCCTATGCTTTTTCTTATTTTATGCTTAATAATGATATTTGATTCTCTATATAAAATTAATTTTGATTTGATTAGTATTAATTTATCGATATGTGTTTAATCCATCCTTGCATGGATAAGTTGAGGCTATTGAGTGATTCTATTATTAATTAAAATTACAATAATGCCTCTATTAAATTAGATTGTATTGTTCTTTACTTTAAAATTTATTTTATCATTATTATGTTATGATTTTATATTGTAAATACCGTTTATTACTTTATTTTATCATTATTATATTATAATTTTATATTGTAAATAGCGTTAGTTTTATTTGTAAATATTTTTTATTTATAAATATCTACTAAAAAGTATCAATATGGAGAGAGAGAGAGATTTCACTCTTATCACGTGACCACTTGATATTTAACAAAGTGTATTCTAATTAGCCTTGCAAGCCATTGTTACTCGAAGGCTTTGCTTGTTTTCTGAAATATCATTCCAGACAGAAGACATTTACAATGTTCCAATAAAATCATGAAAATTTATTTTTGAGCTCCTAAAGCAATTGATTCTATAAATCAAATTATCCATCTCTGCTTTTAAAAATAATTTTGTATAGCAATTTGGCTCAAATAATCTTCCGTGTTACCGTGTATGGTGAGGCCATGAGAAACTATTAAACATACAACAAACAAGTTACTCCTAGCTTTTATTGGTGGCTGCAGCTGCTTCTTTCATTTCAAGCAAGGCCTCTTCAAAGCACTTAGCAAGAAATTCTGGGTCAGGGATGATATCTTTGGCCACCAAAATTTGCATGTCTGCCCTTCCTACATAGCTCAGCATGTGCATTGTGAGTGCCTGCATTACCAAACCAGCAAGATCAATGTTACTCTTGCTCACAAACAATTATCATTTACATTAAAATATTCCTATAAATCTTAGGAGTGCAATCAGAATAAAGTTGGGTTAGAGGTTGTACATGGGGTAAGCTTGATGAATTCACCCTCATGTAAGTTATAGGGTTGTCTCCAACTGCGATCTCTTCTTGTGGGCCAACCACATTTGAGATTGTAAAGCTAGTATTACAAACAATCCGGTAATTAAGCAAGCCCGCAACCTACAATATGAAGAAGATAATTGTTCATATGAAATAAGCAATTTTAAACGGCGTTTCCGAATTCAATATTGCTTAATTTAGTCTTTACCATTGATCCCAAGTACGTCATTACAAGATACCCAATTTTGTATGAGAAATGAGACTCTACAGAGTGTTTCTTCCTATCAATCATCACTTTAGCTCTCTTCACATACTGTAGAGGATCAGGATCAGCACCACTGGTATGATAATAAACAGGCAAGAGAATCATGCCAAATTTGTTACCCCAAGGTGATACTGAATTGTCTTTCATCAGAGTTGATAGATCCTGATCAGTACCAAACATTTCCATTCAACCTCAAAAGTTTAAAATTTCAATAATATACAAGATTCTAAAAATAGAGCATAAAAAATTAAAAGACAAGCGAAGAATAGGCTAGCATGAGCAACTTAAAAAATGAAGGGCATACAGACCTGCAATCCTGCTTGCCCTCTTAAATTAACCATGGCTACCCCTGTTATTCGAAGCCCCTGCTGCAGAGCTAACAGTGACAAATAGACTTAATTTAGTGTGATGGTTGTCATTGATGTTTGATTGATATGTAGATGTAGAAGTAGAAGTAAACATTAGTTGTCATGTAAATGATTCTTACCATTTGATCCTCGGTGATCTAGGTATCTCGATAACCCTGATGATATTACCCCAAAAAGAACGTCGTTAATGGTCTGCATGATGGCATGACATCCACAAATCATAACATAAGCATCAAAGCATGAGTCCTCAAGATTTACATATGGCACTTTCATAATGGCAAACATACAATGCCATCCAACAAGTGGAGTTAGGGGAGAAGTTGGTGACTCAATAAACCAGGCAAAAAGTTTTGAATCCAGTCTTTTCCAATTGGGGTTGGGGGGAGTTAGGCTGCATTATTAAGATTGATCCCTTGAGCCCACCCTCCCTTTTACTTGAAATACAAAGGAAAATACACCAACTTCAAAAACCAAGAAATTAGAAAGGAACAAAAAACAAGTCAAATGCATTCGTTATGCTGTCAAACAATTACATCTGCAGTCATGCTAACAGGTAACATTACTCACCACCCTGTTAGAGGAAACTAATTGAAAGGAGACAAAATCAAATATGGCCCGGGTAAACAAAGTTGCACCTATTCAACCCCTTAACATGTCCTTGTGTCGCAGGTTTAGGACAATGTTGATGCTGGGGATATGGCCATTTCAGAGTAAGTGGATGTCACTATTGGCATTTTCATTGAGTCTCATGCCTCAACTATCCTTTTTTAAATTATGTCCTCAAATGCAACTATATGCAGAGTTGAAGTAGAGGCTGCAACATGGATGGCAGACCAGGAAATTTACTGGAGTATGACAAACCATTTTATTCCAGCCCAGGTCAACCTAAAGCACTTCTATGCTCCCCTTCACAAATCAGAAACCTATCATTGAAACAAGTAATCCTGCTATTGTATACAGTTGAATTTCTACATTCACTTTTATCCTGCATCTAAGCAAATCACTATGCCATAATTTCAAGTCAACTACTTGGTCAAGTTTCAAGAAAAGTGATAATTTAGGAGTTTTGAAAATTATTGGCCTTATGCACATAACAGACAAGTAGACTAACTCTGAAGAAAGAAAACAAAGTTAGAGAGAGTAGAAACCTCGCATATCATGTTAAAAGCAAGTTGACTATGGGAAGTGCTGTAGAAGGCACCCCCTTATGACTGTGAAAGTGAACTGACAACACCTATTCAACACATGGTAACGGGTGGATGGGGGTCTGAAAACAACCATTTAATAGGATCAAGGTGCTCCATCTGATGAGTCATTTAGGAAATAACAAAGGTTCAGATTTTAGCTTGAATAACAATCTTTAGTTACAAAATCATGGGAGACTCGCTCAGAATTGGGGGATTTACATGAGAAGGGAAAGGATCTATGCTTAAAAAGTTTATTCAAAACCTTTCATATTGGCCAGATTTTGGTTGGATTTGGACAAGAAAAAGTGGAGCAAACTGGGGGTTTTATCCCTCCAATTACTTTGCCTTTCCTTCCTCATTGCTCTCCCAAACAAGGGATTTACTCTACTTCTTCCCTCTTGCTTCTCCTTTCCCTTCAACCTAGTAACTTGTAAGTTTTACACCATTTCTACAATGGTAATGAGCTACACTTTTTTTTTAAATCAAGGATTTTTTTTCCGTGTGACTTGCTCCAAAGAAGATGAAATGGCCTAAGAAAATATGTACAAACAACTAAAAAAAGAGATTATGTACAAGATAAGAGAGAGACTATGAATAAGGAGAGGGAATCACTAGAAGTGCATCCCCAAGCACAAAACCAAACAAACAAGACCAAAAGTGCACAAAACCAATCAAACAAGACCAAAAGTTTGTCCTGTAACTGCTCCATCTCGTCAAGGTACGTTTATTAGGCTCCCACCAAATAATCCATGTCACACAATGTGGTACCAAGTTCTAGATAGCCGATCTTCCCCAACCAATTCCTTCATCCGCCCACCAAATCAGCTACCCTCTAAGGAAAAACCCAATAGAATTGCTCCAATTTGAAAGCTTTATCATTTTTCTTTACAGAATTTAATAGAATGAAAGTTACATTCAAAATCATTCTCCCCACAACATGCAGAAATTTCAATCCAACTTAACTTGTCCATTAAAGGTACAACCCTATTATGGGGTGAACCATATATTTATGTTGACATCTGTTATTCTCCACTCTCAAGTATGTGAAGCTATTTTTTAAAGGCAAATTACACTTTTCCATCCACCCTGGTTACACTTCACATCTTAACTTGTCAAAATGTACAATCTAACCCCCAATTTTAAAAATACGTTACACTTAACCCCCTACTGTCTGTATTGCTGTTAACTTTAATGGAATTTAATATTGAAAGAACAATTTACCCCTCTTTCCAAAACAGACAATTGAGAGAATTTAGCATTAAAAGACCAATTTACTCCTCTCCAAAACAAACAGTTGAGGACTTGAGGGGTAAATTTGTCTTTTAATGTTAAATTTTGTCAGACTTAACATCAAAACACACGGTAGGGAGAACATTGAAACAGTATTACAACTTTGAAGGATTAATGCGTGCATTTCGATAGTTCAGGGATTAAATGTAATTAGAGTGATAGTTTAAGGTGAAAAAATGTAATTAAACTTTTTATTAAAATTAAAATTTTTTTTAAAAAATGTATGTGAAGCTTTTTAAAATCCAAAGACAGCAACACCTTCCTTTTTAAAACTTCACCATCTAAAAGTCTAAAACTACCATATAAAAGCAAGGGCGCGGATTACATCCAGTGCCTCATGACACGTGTTCATTTTTGGACATGTGTCATGATTGAAACGGGTCCATTATTTTTGTGACACTGGATGTAAACCGCACCCTAAAAGCAATACAACGCATTTAAACTTCCATATCCACCCAACCTAAAATTCCGTACTCGTACCATTTAGGGTAGTAGTTCAATGAATCAATGGTCACTTACTCTTTTTTTCTTTTTCTTTTTGGGAAAGGTTAACGAGTGCTCTTAGGACATTGGTTAATAATTAATTTTAAGAAATTTTTTATATCACTTTTATGGAAAATGAAAAAAGCTGTCAAAACATTAATTGTTTTTTTTTTTTTTCCATAAAAACTTTCTTTAAATAAATTGTTAACCAATACCCTAATGGCACTCGTTAGCATGACCCTTTCTTTTTTTTTATAAAAAAGTGAGGAGATATTTATTGATGGTCCTTGTTAACGTACATGTGATAACAAACTAATAGACTTAATAGTCACTCAGCCACAATAATTGTCAAGGTCTTATATGAAATCTTTTTCTTTTTTTTCTTTTGGTGAGTGCAATGGTGTTGGTTCAAGATAATAACTTTTTATTATCAAACTAAAATATTAATCGGTTTTAGTGCAGAGAGAATTGGACCTCAAATCTTTTATTCAACCATCAAAGTCTTTAACTACTCATATCAACTAGGTACAACAACACAACTTTATTTTAGCCACCCAAAAAAAAAAAAACAGCACGCTATTTTACTCTTTTTTTTTTGGTTGGGAGAAACAAACACACAAAACAGCACGTTATGGAAAAAGGAAACTTTATGAGTAAAATAGAAAAGAAAATGATAAAGAGGTAGACAAGAAAACACATAAATTTTCTTTTTTCTTTTCTTTTTTAAAATTAAAACAAAAACGTACCGCATTAGGAACGGCTTTCTTGACAACCTTCATGTCCTGAATCGAGAACCTTGCAGTGGCGAGTTTTCTTGGCCAGAGCTCCACCCCTTCTCCGCCGCTTATGACGGTTTCCCGGTCACGAACCCACAAAGCTCTTAGCACAAACTCCACCACAAAAACCAAACTAAACAAACCCATCTTCACGAACCCCCACAAAACACTCAAGTAGTACAAGTACAACTTCCACCAACTCCCACTACAACCACCACCGCTACTACTACTATTACTCTTCTTGTTCTCAAAAGAAGGTATCCTAGGCAAACCTTCTTCACCATCGATTCTCCTACAACAAGCCAACAGCATGGACATCAACGAAACCCCATCACCCAAAGCGTGGTGAATTCGAAAGACAAGGCAGTTGTGAGCAAGCAAGAGGTGGATTTCCCACAAGGGTTTATCGAAGCTGAGTCCTGAGCTTATAGACATGTCGGCTAAGAAGTGGTTCACAGCTGATTCATGGTCTTTGTCATCGAGTAAGTCGCCTTCTTTGATGGGGTTGTGGAGGATAATTAGGTGGTCATCGAGGTTGATATGGGTGCGGCGCCAGTATTCTCTGCCATTGGAGTCACGGATCATGAGGCTAGAGAACCTTGGGTGCTTGAGCATCAATGAATTGAGCACCTCGGTTTTGATAGACACTGGGTCTATGGGGTTCTTTAACCCTATAGCACAGTGGATAACTTGGTTAATTTCAGGTCGGAGGAAGAGCCTTCCTGCTGGTGTTAGAGGCTCGTCGGTTTCTTTTTCCACTGAACCCATTAGAGAACAGAGAGAGAGAGACAAAGAAAAAGTGAGTCAGAAAGAGCTAGAACATAAGGTCAATTATTACCATTTACAGCGAAGAATTCAAGCCTATAGTAACTCTATACTTCTGTATCTATCCAGAAAAACACAAAACAACAAAAGGATTTGATTTTGAAATAAGTGGTCTGGAACGTTTGCCTATTTGCTCCGCCCAGTGGATTTATGTATGTAAGAGATGAGATCCTTTAGATGACAAGTTCACCAGGTGAAAATATCCAAAAACAATCTCTCAAAAATTGACAAAAGAGCCGAAAAAACAGATGGAAACAAACAGAGCCTAATTATTGCACCGGGGGTAAGAGTTCTATTTGCTTAAGATACAGAAATGCTTGACCAGTCACGATCTACATCTATATACATTTAAGTATTTTAGATCACCAAAATATAATGAAATCTGATGGAACAAACCATTGCAGGAGCGTCGGATGCACGTGACTTGAGTAAGTAAGTTCTCCCTTTCTGATTTCCCGCGTGATGTACTGGGGAGAATGGGTACTGATGATGCTCTTTAGTGGGCCAGCAAGCCCATTTAGAAAAACAAGAAATGGAAGTAAATAGCCCAACCAAACCTATAGTTGACCAAGTGGGGAAAAAGGGAAGCACCTTGGAGGCCACGGGCCAAGAATCAGATGGGAAAATAAAAGCAACGGCCCAGTGAAAAAGAATGGGAAGGAAGAAGGGAAAAAATAAAAGCCCAAGTAAGGATGTCCAATTATTGAGTTGTAAATCCAAGAGAATTGGCAAACTAATTTTTGAAGAAGGAAAACTAGAAACTCCACAAAAGAAGCTACGGCTAGCAACTACAGGGGGCCTAACCAAACTTGATGAGAGATTGGCGGTGGCTGCAAGGCAGCACCACCGAAAGCCATGAATCCCATAAGTTGGAACTGCTGGGGACTTGGGAACCCCCAGTCAGTTCCAGCGTTGCACGATATGGTGCGACGATGGAATCCTAAAGTAGTGTTTTTAATGGAGGCTAAAGCAAAAAATAGAAGAATGGAAATAATAAAAAATAGAATTGGGTTGGCAAATGGTCTCATTGTTCCCTATGTAGGCCGAAAAGGGGGCCTAGCTTTGCTGTGGGCTAGAGAGATCAATCTGGAAATCAAGAGCTACTCTCTAAACCACATAGATGCGGTAATCAATGACACAGAGAAAAGTTTCAAATGGAGATTGACAGGCTTTTACGGCCACCCAGAGACACATCGAAGGTATGAATCCTAGCAGTAATTAGCTTTCTTGAATAATCAATTCCATCTCCCTTGGTTATGTCTAGGAGATTTCAATGAAATATTATCTAACTCTGAAAAGTAGGGGGAGCCATCCGATCTCAACAACAAATGGATGGGTTTAGGAAGGTAGTTGATTATTATGCTTTTCAGGATTTGGGTTACTGTGGCTCTGATTTTACCTGGTGTAACATGCAAGGAGGGGAAAACAAAATATATTTAAGGCTAGATAGAGCTTTTGCCAACTTAGAATGGATTGAAAAATTTGGGGGTGTTAAAGCTCATCATTTGGTCGATTCAACTTTTGACCACAGTGCTTTGCTTATTTTTGACTCAATAATCCAATGCCAAAACCATGCCAAGCGCTTTCATTTTGAGGCGATGTGGACAAAGAATGCAGAATGTAAAACCATTATTGAAAACTCATGGGGGATGGATCTTGATCTCATTACCCCAGAGGGTGTTATGGCTAATCTAAGTGGCTGTGCTGTGGAATTAACAAAGTGGAGTTCAAAAGTGTTTGGCCAGATCCCAAAGAAGATACAGGAAAAAAGAAATGCTCTGAACTCATTGACCTTACAAGATAAGGATGGATCATTATGCACAGAGATCAATTGCCTAAGACGGGAAATCAATGACCTCCTTGATGATGAGGAGATCTAATGGGGTCAAAGAGCCAAAGCCCATTGGCTTAAAGAAGGTGACAAAAATACCAGCTTTTTCCACGCCCAAGCCTCAGAGAGACGCAAGCAGAATACTATATTGGAGATTTGGGATAGCCAAGGCCGTTGGTGTAAGGGAAAGGACAGTATTGCTTAAGTTGTCATTGACTATTTTGAAAACATTTATGCATTGGCTTCCCCATCGGGGATTGATGAGGTAATTGATGCCATTTCGACACGGGTGTCTGAAGAAATGAATGAAAGTCTAAACAAGAACTTTACTAGGGAGGAGGTTGCTATTGCTCTCAAACAGATCCACCCCACTAAAGCACCTGGCCCCGATGGTATGTCTGCTATTTTCGATCAAAAATATTGGAGTATTGTGGGTTGTAGCATCACTAATATGGTTTTAAATGTTTTTAATAGTAATATGTCTATGGCATGTCTTAACAAAACCAACATTGCCCTCATCCCCAAGGTAAATAACCCCAACAAAATGACTGACTTCCGACCCATAAGCCTATGTAATGTAGCCTACAAACTCATATCTAAAACTATTGCCAATAGATTCAAGGCCATTCTCCCTCACATCATTTCAGAGAATCAAAGTGCTTTTATTCCTGACAGGTTAATTATTGACAATGTTCTTGTGGCTTTTGAGTTAATGCACTTTCTAAATCATAAAAATGCAAGGGGTGATGGATATATGACTGCCAAACTTGATATGAGTAAGGCCTTCGACAGAGTTGAGTGGTGCTTCATAAAATGGGTCATGGAGAAATTGGGGTTTAATTCAAAATGGATAGATCTTGTAATGAGGTGCATTTCTCCGGTCTCATACTCAGTTATCATAAATGGGGCTACTTGTGGAAAAATTATTCCTGCTCGTGGGCTTCGACAAGGGGACCCCCTCTCCCCAACTCTTTTCCTCATATGTATCGAAGGGCTTTCTGCCCTTATTAATAGAGTCGTCTGAAACCAGCTTTTGACAGGCATATCTATTAGTAGGGGTTGCCCAAGAGTTACACACCTTCTCTTTGCAGACGACAGCATCCTTTTTTGCAAAGCCAGTGCGGGGGAAAGCCGGGAGTTGAGGTTTTGAAGCCTCGAGTCAGAAAATTAACACGGACAAGTCCTCAATTTTCTTTAGCCCCAATACAACACAGGAAACTAAGGATGAGATTCTGGCTACTCTAGGCCTAATGCAAGATACTAGACATACAAGGTATCTGGGCCTCCCATCCTTTATTGGGAGATCGAAGAAGCAGGTGTTTGCTATCCTAAATGAGAGAATTGGGCAGAAGCTTGCTGGCTGGAAGGGCAAACTTTTATCTATGGGTGGGAAAGAAATCCTCATTAAGGCGGTAGCACAGGTAATACCTACATACACTATAGGTTGCTTCCTCCTTCCTTAAAGTCTATGTGAAGAAATTGAAAGTATGATGAGGAACTTTTGGTAGGGCCAAAGGCAGTAAGAAACTAAAATGTGTTGGGTTAGTTGGAAAACAATGTGTAAACAGAAAGCTTGTGGTGGCATGGGTTTCAGGAACTTGCAAGCCTTTAACAAAGCAATGCTAGCAAAGCAACTTCGGTGAATTCTCCAAAATCCTAACTCTCTAGTGGCAAGGGTCCTCAAAGCTAGATACTTCCCTACTGGAGATATTCTAAATGCAAAGCTTGGCAATTCCCCATCATACTCTTGGAGAAGTATCCACAGTAGCCTTGAAGTAATATGAATAGGCACCTGGTGGAGAGTAGGTAATGGGAAACTAATCCATATCTGGGATGACAAATGGCTACCAACCCCATCTACTTACAAGGTCATTTCACCTCCTAACGATACCCCCCAATTCCCTATGGTATCTTCTCTCATTGACCCAACGACAAAATGGTGGAAAGTGAACACTATAAGGGCTACCTTCCTTCCTTTTAAAGCAGATACAATCCTGAAAATACCTTTAAGCCACGACCTCCCTGAAGACAAGATAATCTGGATTGGGAATAGCCATGGGGTCTTCACCATCAAAAGTGCCTACCATTTAGCTTATAACTTGCTGGAATCAAATGCGAGAGAAGAATGCTCAAATGGTGACCCTTGTAAGCCGGTTTCGAGAAAGCTTTGGCACCTTGTCAAATTTTTTGCTTGGAGAGCATGTGTCAATGGTATACCCACAATGAAGGCCATAAACTATAGAGGGATTTCTCAATCTAAGACCTGCCTGGTGTGTAGAAATGAAGCTGAAAGTTTAGATCATGCCCTCCTTCGCTGTGCTTTCTTATCTTCAGTCTGGTGTCTCTAGCCTGAGAACCCACTGAGCAGCCATGGTATTAAAAAATCCTTCCTTGACTCTACAATTTTTATCCTTTCTCATGCAACACCCCAAGGCTTGGAGCTTTTCTTTACTATTGCTTGGGCCATTTGGTATAACAGAAACAAAATTGTTCATGAGGGCTGTGGGCTCCTTCCTAGTCAGGTGTGGCAACTGGCCAAAAATAGTGTTGATGACTTTGTTTGCTCTGCCACGTGTGACCTCAGCCAGCCCAAAGCACTCCCAACCAGCTAGGTTCCTCCTTCCCCTGGAATTCATAAAATTAATGTTGATGGGGCTTCATCTAATTTGGAAAGCTTTTCAAGTGTTAGTGTTGTCATTAGGGATTGTTTGGGTCAAGTTGTGGCTGCTCTTTGTAAGCCTCTCCATGCTTGTTACCTTGCTGAGCTTATGAAAATCATGACTATGGAGCAAGGTGTTCTTTAGCTCAGGAGCTCCTGCTTTCTCGGATCATCATTGAATCATATTCCTTGAATGCCATTCAAGCAATTCATGAAAAAGCTACAAGTAACAGCTTTGGGCACATTATTCAGGGAATCCTCCTGGCTACCGAATCCTTTGAGACTTGTCTCTTCAAACACTTAAACAGAAATCCCATGAGCTTGCTCAACACGCTAGAAGATCCGGAACTCGGCAACTTTGGAAAGGCATTACACCTCCGTTTGTAGCTTCTTTTCTTCACTCTGACATGTTGTAATTTGCTGTATCTGTCCTACTTTGCAGGCTGTTTCTGTATAACCTTTTTGTTTTGGTTTAATGCCAATTCATACCCATTTCAAAAAAAAAAAAAAAAATTCTTTTAAAAGTACATCAACATTGTATTTTTTTTTTTTCCTCGATAAAATTGGAACCACCGTTATGGTTTGGGAACTTTAGCTCAATGAATGAAAAGACACGAAACAGTGGCCAGGAATTTGTCTAAAACAGTACTATAAAGACAACTCAATACACAAATTTAGTACTTTATAACTTTTTGTGGGGCCTAAGAATCTGGCAACCACAGCCCACTTTATATTAAGCCCACGCCGAGGATGAAGAAACGTCCGAGGATGAACGTAGAAAACTCAAGTTGCCAAGAAACATCGCCGAGGACGATCCTGTCCTCGGCCAGCCGAGATCATAGAAGGAAAGAGCAGCACGCCACCGAAGGCAGCCTCCCTAAGCATCCCAAGAAAAAGACAAGTATAATGGGTCAGCTATGGAGGCATGGTGGAGGAGCAATTCATGGAGAAACTGTCACCTCCACATTAAATGCCCACAACTAACGTCCTGGCCGCATTAATGAGGAAATGACCTCTGAACAGTGCTGTCTTGGTTGTTGCAACTCACAGGAGGTTTGGTAAGGTGGCTGATGGGACAGGCAGTCAGGTATAGGCTTGGATGATCAACAAGTGGGAGGCAAAGATTGTTTAAAGATGACTATATAATAGGAGAAACCCACCATAGAGAAGGAGGGGAACAATCTGAAGAACTCTTGTAACCATTCTCATTCAATAATTACTAAGACAAAGCTCCTCGGATTGTGCCGATGACAAACTTTCTTAGATAAATTCAGTTCATCTTTGTTTGATTGTCAGGAACGTCATATTAACTGTTGTTCATGCACTAAAGTCTAGTTCTTTGGCCCACTCTCTACAAATTCATTGTATTGGGTTAGCTGGGTCTGAGTCCACTTATCCAGCAGAAGAAGTGCTCAAACCTAGTCCCTACACTTTCTGTGTATTATTTGAAGAACATTAATGGGAAGTTGAAGTTTTAACATTAGTACCCACAAATATATATATATATATATATAGAATTTCCTTACTTATCATCATTTAAAAAAAATGAATAACTTATAAACCTAGATATTCAAATTAATTACAACCTATTAACTATAATGATTGAATAGATTGAAGATTATTAAAAATTAGACAAACAATTATTAAATGCATAAAAAATTAACATAATAAAATAAACCCATCAAACATTATGTTATTTTCTTCATATGATGTATCATATATTTTATCAGTTTAATAATAATTTATTATATTTATATGTTATATGAAATTATATCTTATCAATTTAATAACAAATAAAAATTGAAAAATAGTGATAAAGGGAAAATAAAAAATTGAAGAAGAGTGCACAGCACACGTTACTTGGGAAGTAAAAAAGATGCCTACTATTGTTATGATGTGATACCATTAAACTTTGTGTTTGGAGTGTGTGGTTTTTAACTTGTACACATCTACTCACTCTCTAGGGGTTAGAGCAAATTGCAAAGCTTACGACTTATGAGAATCATAAAGAAAGGAAGAAGGAGCCTATCTACCCGGATGCAGATCTATTGGTAGTGCAATCTACTGGGGTGGTCTTAGAAGGAAGTCGAAGAATGCATGTTGTTACTTGGTACCAAGATTGTTGCAAAACATAGCCTTCTTCCACCGTTAACTCCAAAGTAAGCCTGAAAATTTTTTAACAGGAAGGAGCAGATTTTTATTTATTTTGATGTTTTAAAAGAGGAAGGAGCATAATTAAAAACTTTTTTATTTTTTGTTTTCAAGTTTATTTTTTATTTTTTGAAGGAGGAGTTTATTTTTTGAGATGGTTGTTAAGATAATTTTGTTTTTATTATAAGTTTTTGGATGTCCAGTTAATTTAATTCATTGTTTTATACAATTTATTATCATTAATAGAGTTGTGACCTTGTTTAAAAATTGGGAGGGGGGCCAAAGCTATATGCACTTCAGTAAAAATTTTGAAATAATTCATACCATATATATAATATATATATATACCTCAATTTTTTTCAAAAAATTTGAAAAAGGGAGGGGGGGGGGGGGGGGGGGTGCTGGCGGGCGGGCGCCCAAGGCTTCCCTTGGTCTCAAGTTCTCAACACATGAAATGAATTAAGTGAGTTTTTTTTTTTTTTATAAAAATCACAAATCAATCTTTTTCCTTGAGATGGTAGTTGCTCACAAGTTGTAGACAAATACCCTCAAGAGTACAATTAATTGATACTTACTCAAGAATCATGTGAATTTCTCTTTGATTGTATTTGTCAAAGTCAAAGCTTAATACATAATATCAATGATTAATTATATATAACCAATGAAAATTTGCCAACAAAAAAGCTCATTCGAAATGCCACTTTAAGTTGAAAACAAGCACTTTAAGCATTACCATTGGAAATGGCATAAAAGTTTTATTTTACTATCTAAAAATTAGTTTTATCTATTATACCAACTCACTTTACAATACACCTTACATTTCAGTTTTTATTTTTACATACAACTGATTAAAATAAGGGGTAACTACATTAAACCCACATGTGATTTGAGCGAAAATCACTTTACCTACCCGTAGTTTGAAAAGTATCACTTAACCCACTTAAAGTATGTTCCGTTTGTTTTCTGTAACCCACCTCTGTTAAAATCAGGGGTAAATAGGTATTTTTGCTCAAATTTTATGTCTCTCTCCTCCCAAAACAAAAAAAAGCACATAAATGCAAGGAAACAAGATCAAAAAGTGGTATTGGTCTCTCTCTCAATTCACATAAATTTTGAACGTGAAGAACGTACCCAAAAAAATAAAACCTAGATCAACCTACACAAATAACTGAACAATACAATATTGCCACAAATTGTGTAAAGGGGCTCCTTGGTAATATCAAGACAAATTCAATTTGCACCTATTGTTTTCTCATTTAGATATAGATCAACCTCCTTTGCCATTTCTGATCTCTCTCTTTCTCTTTCTCTCTCTCAACCAAACCAGGTAAAAGTTGAGAGAGAGAGAGAGAGAGAGAGAGAGAGAGAATTGGAGAGAATAAACAGTAAGACACGGAAGAAAGAGAGCTATATTAGCTAAACAGTCTCTCTTTCTGTGCCTATTTTCTCTCTCACTGATTTTGCAACCAAAATACTCGGTCTTTTCACATTTTTTTCTCTCACTTTCTCGCCAAGATGATCTCGCTGAATAGAAACTCTTTCCTGGTAATATAAATCAAACCAATTTCTCAGATCACACTTTTATGCACATCCATTCCACCAAAACACAATTACATCATTTTGTTTTTCCTCTTCTTCTTCTTTTGGGTTTTCCATGTTATACTCTTTCACATTGGAACCCACTAAATTCCTTAACTTTCCCAACTTTCCAATTGTTAATAATTTGGTAATATCACAATTCAAAGCCAAAGAACCAGATTTACTTATCTGGGTCTTCTCTATTTAGCTAATTCACATTAAAAAAACCACAAATTTATCAAACTTGTTCATTTTTATTTTTTTTATTTTTAATTTATTTGATACACACACACACACACACACATATGTGTGTGTGTGTTTTTTGGTGGCATAGATGCCCACATGAACCTGAGAAATTACCACTTGATTAAGACATATCAACAAAACACGATTCCTAGGAAGTACAAATTTAGAGTTTCAGTAAGTTGGCACTTGAACAAAATCTGAAACCCTAAATCGAGAACAAACACAAATACCTTGATTTTCTTTACCAAAACTACCTTCCCTAGCTTCGATGTTGTGAAACTTGCGTTTTCTCTCCCTCCAGACACTCCAAACCACAAAGAACATGTTGATCTCACCACAGTTCTCTCTCGAGAAAAGTTTATGAGTTTTGGGTATTTTGATTTGCGTTATGTTGTGTTTTGGGGTTAAGAGATGTTTTTGAACGGCTGGGCTTAAGGTGGGTTACGGAGATTGACGGAAACATACCACAGGTGGGTTAAATGATACTTTTCAAACCACGGGTAGACAAAATGATTTTCGCCCAAACCACAAGTGGGTTATGTGTAATTACCTCTTAAAATAATATAACTACACAATAAAATTGTGGTGGGCCTTTTGTGTTGTTGGGCTTTGATCTCTCTTGATGTACTACAACCTACGGGTCTGAGGTAAGAGAGTTGGGGTTAGCCTAAAAGAAATACACTTTAGGCCAGTTTGTGCACAAGTTAAGCCGTCCCAATATAGACGCTTTCTGGCAGAGATATTGAGTGTATGGCATGCCCACAGTAAGAACAACTGTCACAGATGTTATAGCAGGAATACAATATGGCAAAATAACTATAATATTAAACAAATGACATTAACACCGAAATAAAAGGAAGTAGCTTAATAAGGTTATGGCAGAATAATGCAAAAAATAGAGATAACGCTATAGCAGACAATTCAATAACTGAACAGTAAACTAATCACCCAACAAGCATAAAAGAAAAGCTTGTCTGCTAGAAAAGTAGGCCTAGCTTCTCAGCAAATGCAAGTCCAAAAAGGGAACCAATCCCCAATGTGAGTAACCTCAAGGAAGGCTTCTGCCATAGAAGTTACGCACTTTGGAAAAATGACGTAAATGGTTTAAGTTTCACTTCTCAATCTCTTAGAGAGTGGATCTGTCAAGAGGGAGAGAAAAATGTAGTCTATTGATGCATGCATCTATTCTTACCACTTATGTCTCTCTGATTTTTGTATATTCTTTTCTTTTCTCTCTTTTCTTTCTTGTTCTACCTCTTCTTTTTTCGTTCCTTCCTTCCCCCTTTTATTGTTCACAGCTACCGCTTTTTTATACTATTTGCCATGCTGGGATTTACCATATTTACCCCTCAACTGTTTTTGGCTCCTTATGGGTGTCCTTCCGAGACTGCCTACTAGCTTGTCAGCTACTCAGCCACTACCATTGCTCTGAATGTGTTGGTTGCACCACTCCCTATTCCCAGACAAATTTACTTGTCTTGTTTTTTACCTCTCTCTGTTTTTCACTGCCTTCATTTGGATAAGGATTAATCCTCTCTATTGCCTACCTTTATGGCATGCATCAAGTGGTCTCAGCCCACACTTACTTCTTTTGAGCGAGATGCCATCCCACCAGGACATTTCTCCCAAAAGAAGTTTTGAGCGGTAGCCCCAAAATAGACCCCCTTTTTCTCCCCACCGTTAGACCACACTCTCTGAATACCTTGATCCGTGGCCCACCTCCTATGTATTGGTTGGGTATAAGTAAGAGGTGCCTTGGCCCTTTGTGCATGCTCCACTCCATCTGAATTTGTTTCTTTCTAGCCTTCACACCATTTTTGCTGCCTCCGTGTTTGTTTGGTTCTGCTGTACATTCTGGTTGGTGTTTATCTTTTGTGGCATGAAGGATGTGTGGGCTTTTGGGCTCATGTTCCCTGTCTTTTATCCCTTCTTAGATTGGGCATTGCTTGGGCAAAGGCCCTCTTCTTCCTGCCAAGCCCATGTTTTTCTTTCTTGTGTTTGTGGGCCTCTTGGCTATTGATCCTGCCGTATCACTTCATCGTGCCTGCTATAAATTTACCTTCCCTTTTACTTCGTGTTAACCCGTGCACTTGTGGGCTGACGTTTTTGTCATGCCAGCCCACTTCTTTGTCAATATTTTGCTCAGGGCTTCCTACGCCCACTTTTCACATCTTTAGCTCTTTTGGGCTTTGTTAGCCAACATTCTTGCTATGCCAGCCCATTTCATTATTTCATTTCTCGGGCTTCCTTGGCTCATTTACTTCCTCTTTACCTCTTTTACTCCCATGGGCTTTTTGCTAGATCTTTTGGGCTTCCTCGACCCAATTACCACATCTTTACCTCTTATTATTTTTTAGGCTTATTGGCCTTTAGGCTGATCCATTGACCCATCTTTACCTCTTACCACATCTTTCTTGTCTCACTTACCTCTTCTTTACTTCTTTTTATTCCCATGTACTTACTACTTCATTCTTTGGGCTTTCTCGGCCTGTTTACTTCAATTCTTTACTTCTTTTTTTATTGTTGTGGGCTTGCCAGCCATCAATCCTACCATTTCAGCTTGTTGGGCTTGTTTCCTTATTCCCTTACTATTTTCCCTTTCTCACCTTCTCTATATTGTTGGGCTTCTTCTGTTATTGGGCTCTTTGTCAAAAGTGGGCATCAACAAAAATAATATTAAAATAAAAAATGTTTCTCATCTCTTTCCTCTGCTACCAACCAAGACCACCACTATTCACTCAACAAACCGCCACTATTCACCAAGTAAACCACCACAAACCACCATATTCAACCAGTAAACCCAAAAACAATCCATACCAAACACCAACACCTCCATCAACAATACCCACAAAACCCACCACCACCTTCATCAACAATACCAACAAAACTCAACACCACCTCCGTCAACCATACCCACAAAACCCACCACCACCTTCATCAACAATACCAACAAAACCCATCACCACCTCCATCAACAAAACCCACAAAACCCACCACTACCTCCATCAACAATACCCACAAAACCCACCATTACCTCCATCAACAAAACCCATCGTGTGAGGTTATCAACCAAAAAAAAAAAAAACCATCGTGTGAGTGAGAAAAATTAGAGAAGAGACAAAAGAGAGAAAGAGGGAAGAGAGTTAGAGATTGAATAGAGAGACGAGGAAGACAAAGAGAAAAAGTTTCAAAAAGAGAGAGAAGATAATATTATTTTATTTATACATACTAGCTATAGTAAGTTCTAAATACCCATACTTACAGTAGCTAGGATTTAAAAAAAAAAAAAGAAGAACTATACATACCCGGATATGGTGGGTTTTAAGGCTCTAATTGGTAAAATAACAACTGGGGGGTTTTGTTGATACTGTATTTTATCTGCCCTTGATTTGCGTGCTTGACCCCCGAAAATCCAAAAAATATTATTTCTCTCTAAGGGGTCATAAGAACATCTACTACGACATGGCGTAACCCGTTTGGGCATCGAAGTACCCGAAGTGACTTTTTTTGCTAAAATGACCAAAATGCCCATGGTCAGCCCTAGGTTTAACCGAAGGTCAAACATGGTCCGAACTCTCACAAAATGACATTTTTCACATTTTTACTTCAAACCCGAGCTTCTCGGAGATTTTTAGTAACTTTGATTAAGTTTGACCAAATTTGACCCGAAGTCAATCTTGAGTGGGTCCAAAAACTCTAATTTTGATCCGACTGTCAGAACGGGTTGAAACCAATGCCACTACAAAGATTATCGAATTCTCATTCCAACGACTATTCATGGGTTGAAATGGGAGTTAGAACGGCCGAGATATCAAGAAAACCGGAATGACACACCAATCGATGCACCATAAACTTCCGAGAGCCATAACTTTTGATCCGACCGTTGGATTTTTAAGTTCCATACCTTTTTAGAAACTGAAAATCAAGATCTATCCAAAGGAGTTAAGATCAGCCTGATCAGTGGAGGATTGAGTCCGGCGGCCATTGTAAGGCCGCTAGCGGCCTTACAATGGCCGCCACCTCAATTTTCGCGCTCAGGGCTATAAATAGACCCAAGCACTCCCCAAGGAGGACACACATTTTTTTGACATTTTCCTTCTGCCCAATTGCTCTCTACATTTTTTCTCTCTCCTAAACACCCAAAAACGCTTCAAAAAACACATCAAAGTCTCTTGATTCTTCCATTTTCACCAGGAACACAAGGTATTGCTTTTGCACTCAATCTTCCTTTCCTTAGTTCTACACTTTGGATTTGGGGTTTAGGGGTGTGGATGTAGCTTTTTAGTTATCATCCACACCCAAACCTTCTAAATCTTTTTCCTAGCATGTTCTTGCTCTTTTTGCCATGATAATATGTTTTATTGCTTTCTTTGACATGTTTCTTGCTTTATCTTGTTTCTAGCATGTTTTTAGCTTAGATCTGTGTTCTCTTATGCTTGTTTACATGCTTATATGTTTAAATCTACATGCTTAGGGTTTTATACCATGTTTCCTTTGTTTTGTTCCTCTTTTTGCTTTGATTTAATGTTAGGGTTATGTGCTCATGTGCTTGATACCATGTCTATGGTTATGCTCTGCTCAGATCTATGTGCTTGTATGCTGTTTGCCATGTTTTATGCTTAGATCTACATCCATACATGCTTATATGCTTGGATTCATGTTCTTCCATGTTTACGTGCTAGCTTTCACATGTTCACACACGCGTTGCCATGCCTATGCTTAGATCTACATTTTTACATGCTTGCGTGCTTTGATCTAGGTTTTTACATGCTTATATGTTCGGATCTATGTTCATACATGCTCGTGTGTTTAGATCTCTACTCTACTTGCTTTATGCCATCTTCCATGTGCTTGTGTGCTTCGTGCCACGTTTGTGTGCTTAGACCTAGGCTATATTTGTCTTGCCATGTGCTATTGTAGCCCTTTTGTTGCTTTACCTTTCTTTCTTGTGTTTTGGCCATGTGGTTAGGACTCGATTTAGACCCTATGGTCTTTGTCATCATCTATATACCTTGGCCCATATCAAAGGGTTTGGATCACCTATTTGTATGTCTATGCTTGCTTGCTTCTATGCTTTATCTTCTGTGCTAGCCTCTCTAGTTCTAGGCTTTGCTATGCTTGACGCCCTTAGCGGGTTGTGGTTATGTGGTTACATTTGATGCCCATGAGGCCTTGTCTGGATGTAACCCCTTGGGAGGCATCTCTGTGATGTCGGTTGCTTCGTGCATACCTCTCTCTTTTCTGCTCTGTGTGATGATATACTTACCATGCTTGTTTGTGCCACCCGTTGGCTTTCTATGCATCTTTACACGCTTGCTTACATGTCCATGCATGACTCTTGCTTTCTAGTGTGTCGTCCATGCTTCAACACAATGAAGTTATAGACATTTGATCCAAACCTACATTTGTCCCTTGTGAACACCTCCTTTTTTTCACTTTCTCACTTGTTTACCCTTTTGCTTGTTTGCTTGCTTTATTGCTCTTGTGCTTTCCATATTTATCTTGCTTGTTTGCTTTGCAACCTTGTGCTTTTATCTACGCTTTTTCCTTCCATTGCTTGTTTGTTGGTTTTCTTGTCTCTGCCTTTGCATGTACACATATGGGGCGAGGACGCATGGAGCTAGGGCATGATCTTCTAGGCGCAAGCAAAAAGGGCAAAGACGTGAGCACGTGGTCGAGCCAAGCGACTGCAGTCAGTAGGTTTAGGAGTTTAGCCTTTTCCCTTTGGTTATGTACTCTTTAAAGCCCCTCCTTTCTCCTCTCTTTCTCCCTTAGATGGTTTGTATTAGGTATATGATGCTTTGTATCATTCATCCTCATCTCTAGAGTATGGCGACCCCTGTTTATTTTCCTGCACCTATATTTTGGGCCATACTCTAGGGATGTAGGCATTTACTGTAATGCCCCAAAATCATAAGCAATGAAAGTCTATTCAATTTGAATAATCCATAAAAAAATATTAAATAAAAGTAACCAACAACTTAAAATCTCATTATAAATGTCATAGCTCAAATCTACCAAAGATAAAACATCCTCAAAGAAAATTCTCCATTACAAGTGTTTTGGTGATGGGTGAAAACTAGGCAGTGCCCGACGGTGGGTTTTTTTATTTTTTATTTTGTTTATATACAGTTGAATTGTGTGTGAAAGTGTCTATTGCTAAAGTTAAGAACATTTGATGTGGCAGAATATTCTCGAGGGTGTAAATATTTGGTTTTATACCACATTTTTATTAAATTTAAACTTATTTTTTAAATTCCGCAAACCCAGTTGAAAGAAAAAAAATTATCATTTTTCTCCAAAAAAAGAAAAGAAAAGAAGATATAGGGCAATCATAGAATCACAAGTTCACAACTAAATTAAGCAACATGGAGGCAAATGTGTAAATGAAGCTCATGAAAAAATTTGTTCATTTACTCAACAAATGAGCCAAGTTGGAAGTTAAATTTAAGCTCCACTATTAAACAAGAATATCTTAAGCATAATAATATTTTTGTAAGCAAACTCGTGAGTATGATACTCGATTTAAATATAAATAATATATTACATGTTTATATATTTTCATATGTAAATTATACTTATATATACTTGAGATTGGTTGTCTAAGTATATAAATAAATTCATAATATATCAAATTATTATTTGTAATGTATTACTAATATATAAATAGTTTATTTTGTAATAACAATAAAAGATTGGTAAATTTAATTTTTACAAGTTCATGAACCAAAATCATCTTATCTAATTAACTAAAATTATACAATTTCAAATATATTTTAGTTATTCACAGTTTTTACTTTATATGAAATAGATATAACTTATAATCAATAACTCATGAAACAAGTTTCAATGAACCAAATTTTTTCAGAGTGAAAATATAAAACAAACTTGAATTTATTAGTTAGTTTGATAATGATCTCAAGATCAGTTGTATTAAAAATAAGATTAAATTAAGGTTAAAATGCAAAACACATTCTCTAAGTTTCACTAGAATTCATTTCAATCCACTAATTTTGTTTTCGTTCATTTTAGTCCTCTAAGTATCAAGTTTATTAAATTAAGGCCTCTTTGTGAACTTCTATTATTATTATTATTATTATTTTTTAAAGATTTTTGAAATTTTTTTTCAATAATTAATTAAAATTTGAAGAAAAAAATTAATAATTTGAACAATTAACCACAACATTTAACAAAAATTAATAAATAAATCTTAATTAAATAAATTTGAAATTTAGAGAACTTAAATGAATTCTGATTAAATATAAACGGGGGGTTTTTGAATTTTATCAACAGCAGAGGCCTCAACCATTAGACGCACCGTGTGCTTTCACAAACCAAAGGCCATTTTAGTAAATTCAACCCCACTGCCCAAAAACCCTAACGCACAACCCCATATATAAGTCCCTCTTTCTCTCTTTTCATTTCTCTCACCTTCATTCTCAAAGAGTCAGGAGGCTCCAACAAAACTCTAGGGTTTTCCCTCTGTTCCCAAAACCACACCAGAAAGCCCATCATGGCAGCATCAATGGCCGCAACGCCGAATGCGGTGGAGTCAGTCCAGTGCTTCGGGCGCAAGAAAACAGCTGTGGCAGTCACCTACTGCAAGCGCGGCCGCGGCCTCATCAAGATCAACGGCTGCCCCATCGAGCTCGTCGAGCCCGAGATCCTAAGGTTCAAGGCCTACGAGCCCATCCTCCTCCTGGGACGACACCGCTTCGCCGGAGTCGACATGCGGATCAGAGTCAAGGGCGGTGGCCACACCTCGCAGATCTACGCCATTCGCCAGAGCATAGCGAAGGCCTTGGTTGCTTTTTACCAGAAGTACGTGGACGAGCAGAGCAAGAAGGAAATCAAGGACATTCTCGTCAGGTATGATAGGACCTTGCTTGTTGCTGATCCTAGGCGCTGTGAGCCCAAGAAGTTTGGTGGTCGTGGTGCCAGGGCTAGGTTCCAGAAGTCTTACCGTTGAAGACTCGGTTTTTTACGGTTTCACATTTTCGAATGCTCTAAAGTTATCTGCTTTTTTTTTACTATTTGTTGTTCTGAGGATATGTTTTTTTTTTTAAAAGTATTTAAAGACTGTTATGTTAATGGGTTGTTTTAGTTTTTGAGTAATTTGAGAATTTTGGCATCTGGGTATTAGTATGCTTTCATTCAAATGAAACTTATGGTTATTTAGATTTGATAAATATATGGAATGCTTTGCTTAAATTCAGGCTTTTATTTAATGGGTTATTTTAGTTTTTGAGTAGTTTTGCTAATTTAGTTTCTGGGTAATGGTATGCGTTTGGGTAATTGTGTTTTTTTGGTGATTTAGATTGATAAATATATGGAATGCTTTGCTTAAATTTATTGTTTTATTTGAGCTTACGTCATGGTTTTAGTTTTGTTGCAACTGCTTGAATTTAGGTTCTAGTGCATGGTTGATTCTACTCTGCTATCTGGCTTTTTAAGTCTGAGCTGGTTTAGATTGGAATTTGGTTGTTTGGATATGATTTTGATGTGTTCTTAATGTTAATGTTTTCAATTTGTTTTGTAGCGTTCCATTTTCTGCATTTTGTTGTTGGTGAAGACAAGGTAGTCTTTTATTTTTTATAGATAGTTTGAAGATTGAGAATTTTTATGGTTTGCTTAGTTGATTTCTCCTTGGCAATAAGAGTTAACCAATTTGCTTTAATTGGTTACCAAAAACGTAGATGATATACTTATTTCTTTTTGTATGTTGATTTTCTGAGGTAGTGCTTGATTTAAACTATCATCTTTGTACTTTGTTCAATGATGATGTGTTTCTACTGGTATGTTGTTTTCGTGCAAAGGTTATTAATTTTTTTTACTTGATTCTGGGATTTGGATTGATTTATATTGCCACAATGTGTTATGTGGAAATGTTAATAACATTTTTTCACATGGTTCTTGGGATTTGTCTTTGTTTAGTATTTGATTATTGCAGGCTTTGCAATCTCTTGAAAGTATTATTTGAGACTTTGATCTTTGTGTCCAAACTTTGGGTTTGACAGTTGACCAGATAGTATCAATTGTGAGCTAGTTATATGTTGAATGATCAGATAGTATCAATTGTGAGCTAGTTATTTGTTGAATGACCAGATAGTATCAATTGTGAGCTAGTTATATGTTGAGTGCTTTATACTGCCTCCTGATATGCCTTGCATGTGCTTTTTTCACTCAATAATCATTGGCTTGTTCTGGATTATTTTTGAACAATTTTATTTATATAACTTGCAGTAATGCCTATGGTAATTTGATATTATCTCTGGAGTTATTTATTTTGATTTAATTTGAGGGATTTGATGTTTACTTATAATCTCAGTATTTTGATTTCGTATGCTCTTTATGGCTAGGACCTGAGTGGGTATAGGACAGACACAGAAGAGATAAGAGTATCCTGAGAGAAACTAGATCTAATATTATGCTTAATCTTTTAGTATATGCGTGTATGGGTTTTGCTATTGGAATGAGATGTAGAGTGGCTTGAGATTGCCTAAAGATTTTAGGTTAGTGTTACCCTGTGAATCATTATCAATCCATCAAATGCTGGTTCTATGCTAGTTCTGCCCATAAATTTTTAGCTTCCCTAGCTGTTCCTTAAAAAATGGAGTTGATACCTAATTGGCAATGATAGCGAATTAGGATCTTTTATGTTTTTCTTGTGAAATGGAGACATCTTTTTCAAGTGAAATGGGAAAGTATCTATTTCAAGTGAGGACAGGACCCTGACCCTATAACCGAAAAAGTGAGTGCAATTGTGCGTTTGGAACTTGCCCAGAAGAATGGTCTTCAAATGGTGGGATTGTCTGTTTAGTAGTATTATTTATGAATTGAATATAGGTCCAATAGAGTGAGAAGTATTGATAGAAGTGGGGATGTCTCCTCAGCTTTTGATGCCCATCCCCAATCATTTAATGGAAATCTTAGTCTGTTGTTTGGATTGTTTGGCAGAATTTGAGGTAGGGTGTACCCACTAGCAGGGTTTGAATCTGTTTCAGGAAGTAGAATAGCGGTCATTCCTACATGTTTTTGCTGTGGGTGTTGGTTTGATAGGGCACCCATGATCTTGCCCTGTTCCATTTGGTAGCCATCACGTACCTCCTTTTGCTTTGTTTTTGGATGTTGTGTTTCAAGCAAAGAGAATTGCAGAGTTGCAAAAAGCTGCAGGCAATCCAACAAATTCAGTCTCAATATTTTTGGGCTAGGCATGAAAAAAAAAATGGTAGCACAATTTGTTGCTGTCTCCCAGTGTCCCTATTGGATACGACCATTGCTTCACACCTCCAACTATTGAATTATAAATATTTGATAAAAAAATAAAGGCACTTGGTTGGTTAAGGACCCCTGTGACTGTGAATTAAATATGATTTGAGTCAAAATACCGATGTGTCAAATATGATTGATCTCTACTCTTGGAGCTTTTCTATTTTTGTATTGTTTGTTCAACGGAATAATTTTGACTCAAGCTACAAATTTAACAAATTTGATTACTGTCAAATCTATAAGGTACTCTGTTCGAGAGTTGATGGTTTGCTATTGCCTCTATTAAGAGGAGGCGTGGTAGTGTGTTCAGTGTTTGTAAACATGTCTTTTTTTGAGAAGAATGTTTGTAAACAAATGTAATTGAGCGAGATTAAGGCTATGTTGCTTTTAGTATCACTCAAAACTCAACCTGTCTCTCTCTCTCTCTCGAAAAAAAAAAAAAAAACTCAACCTGTCTCATATTCTTCTCTCCATTTTTTCTCTCAATTCACTCAACAAAACATGCTTGGCTCATTTTCGCAAAAAAAAAAAAAAAAAAAAAATGTTTGGCTCAAGATTCAGTCATGAGCCACTTGCGCTTCTAGCATTTAATGGGAGCTTTCGTAGAGACTCGCATTTGTCTATGTGGATCTCGATTAGAGTAGGAAATGTTAAGGCTTGTGGGCGGATTCTTTCTAACTTGGGTAGAACTTGCAAATTAAGTCGATGTTTGAGTTGGAGATGAGAAGGAAAGGTGGGAGATAGAGCATGAGTTAGGAATTTAGGAGAAGGACCGCTGTCCTTTGCGTGTGGTTTAACTTGATGAGACATATCATGAGAGTGGGTATCACTCTTTTTCTTAATTTTACAAGAATGCTACCGTAACTCTTAACTCATCTATTGAAAACATCAAAAATTTGATTTTAATTTCCACAGCTCAAACTCATATTTTTTAGTATTGAGTTATGGAAACAAACCCAAACAAATTGAATGGTGGTGGGACCCACAATTTGAGAATTGAGTTATCAAATTTGAGATTTGGTTGATGGAAACACACAAACTAAAAATAGCCTAAGTTTACCATAATTGAACATGTAATTCATCATCTAAACCTTTATTTATTTATTGTTTGTGAATCATCATCATCATCTAAACTTTGGTTATTGAGTATTGTATTGTTGGTTCACTAATAATGGTATGCCATATGTTTTTTATTTTAAACCTTGGTTATTTAGTAATGCTAAGTCCTAACATTTTCACAGCAAATTTTAGGTGTTAAGTTATTATTGGTGGATAAAAAAATGATGTCAGTTTTATGAACATAACAATACTCATCATTTTATAAAATAAAAAAAGTCAAATGAATACATGACAAGTTGTGATTGGACCAGTCTAGAAGATAAGCCCACAACTCTGACTAAAATGGGAGTTTGTTAGGAGTTATGGTTGCTTATATGCTTTCAAGTTGCAAAAGCCATGAACAACTCGTCATCTAGTCATGAAACCACGAATGCTCTCTAGAGAGGAGGAAGTAGAGCTAGCCCATAGCAATAAGAAGGTAAAGGACATATACCATGTTGAGTTCAATGGTGCAGTTAGGGAGGACTCTCTGCCTATAGACAATCTTCACCTTGACCCTCAGACTAGAGCTTCCTTCAAAGACAAACTTATAGGGGAAATACCAGTTGCATATGCTGAAGCTTTCGACTTGACTGACCAGATGGAGGAGGATATGGAGGCAGAAAAAGAGATCGAGGATAATAGAGATCTTGTTGGTCCAGGTAGGGTGGCGGTCAAGCTGTCCAGAGAGACCAAGAAGTGCATCAGGGGGGCTTGGTCAAAGGCCATTATTATTAAGTTGGTTGGAAGAACTGTAGGTTTAGCTATTTGCAAACCAAGTTGCTTAAGCTGTGGAGACCAACTGACAGAATGGACTACGTAGACCTTACCTGTGGTTTCTTCCTCATAAGATTCCACTCCAAGGAGGACCTTGATAACGTGATTCAAAAGGGTCCCTGGTTCAATGGAGAACACTTCCTTTCCTTGAGACCTTGGGAACCATTTTTCAAGACATCTACGGCCAACGTATCCCTTATTACGGTTTGGATTCGGCTTAATAAGCTACCCATCGAACTCTATGAAACTGAGGTGCTAAGACAAATTAGGGATTCCATTGGGAAGGTTTTGAGAATTGATTCTCAGATGGCTATGGAGGCCAGAGGTAAGTACAATAGACTGTGTATTCAGATCGACATTAACAAACCTCTAATCAATTCCATCCTCATTGACTGATTCGAGCAAGGGGTGACATATTGTCATGGGGTCAATTTTTCATAATGCTCCTGACACATATGAAGGCATCCAAAGGCTATGTTTCTCCTGTGGTAGAGTCAAACATAAAGTTTAAAGCTGCCCCTTCACTATCCGAAAGAGCACCGAACCACCACCCATGACGGAGGAAGGTCAGCAAGGATAGCAGGGACAACCAGAGGGCACGCATGAAATGCATGACGATATTCGTACAACGGTTAGTAAGGACACGTATAGCGTGAGTGAGGTAGAGCATGAAGAAGGACAGTACGGTACTTGGATGGTAGTGTGTAGGAAAAAAAAAGGGCATAAAGGTCTAAGGCCAGGTCAGACTAAGAAGGGTTCAGGTACATCAACCTGGAATTCTTCATTCCACAACAATCCCAAAAACACGGATGGGATTAACATATCTGTTGGTGGCCCCTTGCAAAGCTAGAATGCGCCACGTGGAGGATTTTTACACAAGGCAGGGGTCCAGGCCAGAAACGGGGGATTGGGCCAATACCAAGGTTTTAGTGAGAAATTTCTTTCATGCCCACCCAAGGAAGCCTCATTGACAGGAGAACTTAGGCACCTTGAATGCTTTAAGGGCCATGGGCCCAACTCAGGACCATCAACCCTTTTGGGCAAAACCTTCCCACACTCGGTGAAAGGCAAGAAAGCTATTGCTAGGAGTCTGAATCTCTCCCCTGTCCCTACCAACGCCGTTGGTCCTAAACTGAAAGGAGTACTTACACACCTCTTGTCTACCTCACCAAAGCTCACTCACTCATCCCTCAATGGAACCAATCAACCCTTTGATGCAACCTTTGAGTTCACGGCTTCGCCCAAAGCTGAGATGGGCCATATTGCTGGAAGGGGAGGTAATAGAGATCCCAGATGTTGTCATCATGGAGATAAGGGTGAATCCCACGCACGAAATGTGCTGGTTCAAGCGCAAATTGAAGGACGCGTGGAGGCTTATTTTCCCATTAACGGAGGAGAGTGCCAAATTAGGGACTCTGCCTCTCTTGGATCCTGCGTGGGGGCTAACCCCAAACCCATGGTGGCTATTTCTAACGGACGAGCCATCGTCGAAGGAGGAAAGGAAGGTAGTGTGTCAGACACTCCCATAAATTTCCTCGAACCCAATCCTATGCAAGATAAACCCACTAGAGTCCCTATCGAAGAGAAGAATGCTCGAAGCCAATCCCATTGCCACATCGATAATGGGGAATCGACATTGCACCAAACTCATCCAAGTCTTCAAACCAACCATGGTTTTCAATCCTCTCTCATTTGCTCGGGTTCTAGATATGGGAGTTGTGGAGCACTGTGTGACACTGATTCTAGGGAAGGGACAGACATCCAAAATGCTGAAGAAGATCGGATAGAATCTAAGGAAGGAAGTGGAGCTGCTCCCGTCATATGATGAGTGCCCCACCCCATACCATTAACTGGCCATGAATATCATTGCTTGGAACCAAGGAAGTCAATACCATACCGTACCGGCTGATACAACCGGTATATATCGTACTAGCCAGCAATCCGGTACAAAATACCCCTATGTTTCATATCGGGAAAAATACCGGCCGTACTAGCGAAATCTAGCCGTTTCGGCCAATAAATGGATACCGGGCCGAAACGTGAAAAGCTTTTTTTTTTTTTTTTTTTGGGGTTAATTTTGACGTTTTTCAAGGGCAGGATGGTGAAAAACTGAGCAAGCTAAAAAAACCCAGTAGAAAGAAAGAGAAAAATGAAAGAAAAACGCACAATAACTTTGCAAAATGAAGTTAGAATCACCTCATGCACTCACCGTTTCTTTTTTCATTGAAGCCAACAGCCTCTCACTGAATATTGAGTGGTGATGGACGGTGACACAAGCAGCAATATGAAAAAGAGAAACGAGACAAAACTGAAAGCTCAAAAGAGTGAAAAGATGAGAGGAACGTGTGGAGAAGAAAAGAGTGAAAAGATGAGAGGAATGTGTGGAGAAACGTGTGACTGAGATATAGAGAGACGTGTATTTATTGTTTTCTTGTTGAAAGATGTCAAAAGACTCAGTAATAGTTTTCTTATTGAAAGATGTGAATGCCAGTGACTGAGAGAGAGGGAAGCGTGTGGAGAGGAAAAAAAGTAAAAAATGCAGCAGTGTCTATGAGTGAAAAGATAAGAAAACATTTTTTGTTTCTTGATTCTTTCATTTGAAGCCATATTTTTTATTTTATTTAATTTTTTTCACCTTTGACAACTAACAACTTCCCTACCCAGACACGTTAGTGACATCACCATAACTTCATTTTGTATATATATATATATATATATATATATATTTTCTTATCTACTACTTATAACTTATAAGCTTAATTAGTATATTAGTAATTACAAAAAAATATACTAGTAAAAACATTATTAAAAGGATATTATATTTATTTATTTTAAATGTTATGAATATATATATATATATATATATATTATTTTGCGGTAAACCCGAAACGGTACACCGGTATTAACCGGTATCCGAAATATATCGTATCGCTAGCCAAACCGGTACAACCTCCGGTAGGGTATTGACTCCCTTGCTTGGAACTGTAGGGGAACCCTGAAGCCTACCTTTCAGGGTCACATTCATGATCTTGTGCAAAACCACGACCTGGCGATCATGATAGTCATGGAAACCAGATTGGGCGGCAGTAGGGCAAAGGAGATTACTGACTGTTTACCGTTTGACGGAGCTTTACATACAGGCACTATTGGGTATGCCTGAGGGCTCTGGCTGCTTGGAACTCTGACAAGGTGGAAGTGGAGGCACTTGCAAATACTAAGCAAAAGATTCATGTTGAAGTTAAGGTACGTTCCTCAAATTTTGCTTGGTTGCTCTCTGCTATCTATGCTAGTCCTAGGAGTGAGAACAGATGTATATTATGGGAAAATCTAACCAAGGTTGCAGAACTACATAGAATGCCATGTGTGAGAGACCTCGACAAAAAGTCGTCCCTCAAAAAAGACATTTAGGTACCTTTTAAAGCACCTCTCTTTTTGGGTAAGTGGTATGGAGTCACCACTTATTATTATTTTTTTTTATATAAAAAATAAGAAAAATAAATACATGACTGAATTGTTCTTTTCATTGATTGAATAAAAAAAATTACATATCTTGAAAAACTTGAAAATTACATAGTTTTGGGGTCCTAGTTACAATCTACCAAAAATATATGGCTTATTGTCCTAGTTACATTCTACCCAAAAAAAAAACAAAGATAAGGCTATATCTACTTAACCAAAAACCTAAATCTGGAAACTAGGTTATGGAATGGGAAGGTGTTAGGCATCCATTCCGCCAAGACAGAGTCTGGTCTTCTAGACTCTTGTGACCAATATACTATGTTATGCATGTCATGAATGATATGTTGTACATGTGAAACAAAAATTAAATCACACAAATTTATTCATGAATGAAGTCTCTTCTTTTGTTTAAAAAAATTTCAGATCTGTTTTGGTGATTAAAAAAAAATTGATTTTGGTTTGTCAAAATTTTAGATTTGTTTTGTAGTATGTAAAAAAAGTGGTTTTTTGATGATAAAAATTCAGATTTGTTCTATGATGAAATAAAGTCCTTTGATTTGAAAAATATCAGATTTGCTTTAAGAACTTAGAAAAAATGGCTTATGATTTATAAAAGATCAAATCTATTTTTTAAGAACTAAAAAAAATGTTTTTTTGATGATAGAAAAGAAAATCAGATTTGTTTATATATGTTAAAAAAAATGAAAAAGATTTTTTTTTTTCTAAGAAGAGAGTTTCACTCATAATTTATGCAATCATGAATTAAGTAAAACAAACACAAACACAATCATGTTTAATCTTTTTCTTTATTTCAAATCTGCATGTATTAAGGAAAAATCAGATCTGTATCTAAGAAAGATACAAATCAGTTTTTAATTGAGAAAAATTCAGATCTGCATCTAATGAAGATGCGGATCCATTTTTATTTTGAGAAAAAGTCAGATCTACATCTTGTAAAGATGCAAATCTGTTTTTGTATTGAGAAAAAGTCAAATCTACATCTTATAAAGATGTAGATCTGTTTTTGTATTGAGAAAAAGTCAGATCTACATCTTATAAAGATGCAGATCTGTTTTTATTTTAAAAAAAAGTTAGATCTACATCTTATAAAGATGTAGATCTATTTTTATTTTGAGAGAAATCTAGATCTGCATCTAGAAAAGATGCGGATTTGTTTTTATGTTGAGAAAAATCCAGATCTGCATCTAGAAAAGACGCAGATCTGTTTTATTTTAATAAAAAAAATCATTCACATGCAGATTATCGACATTCAAGAAAGAGATTGTAACAATCACATAAAAAAACAATCATGTTGTAAACAAAACAATAATTAACAATTCATTTTATGGACATTTGAAAAAGAAAAAGAGATAACATGCATCATCACATCATAAGAAAAAGGGTTAAGAAACAACCTCTTGCATGAGCACTTTTTGTTCTTGAATGGATGTTTTAGGGTTCAAAGAAATTTATGCAATTCTCTTTGAAACCTAAAAACCTTAATTTAATTAGCAACACTCAGAGAAGGGATAAAAAAAAATATAGGCAATTTAAGAGCCTAAAGCGAATGCCTCCCAGAGCGTAGAAAAAAGGTGTTGAATTATTAGGTTCAGTATCTATTTTTAGAGGCCAGAAGACTCTAAAAAATAGGTATGGACAATTAGGCTTTGAATTCGGACGCATCCTTTTGCGAAAAGGTCAAAAAGGGTGTGCCTTATCGTCACTCGAACGCTGTTGGGCCAAAGCCCACATCATGGAAATTCGGCCATTTTGGAGTGCCGAACACTCCAAAAGTTTTGAATTGGCGCTGTGGCTTTGAACACACTTTCGTGTATGGGTGCCGTTTGGACTCCTCTTCTAGGGTTTTTTGGCCGGTCCTTGTACCTAGACACGTTTTCATCCTTCGTTTATGATTTTTTATCTCTTTTTTGGATAATTCAGGCTATTTAAGAATAATTATCTTAAAGACAAATACCTTAAAATAAATCTTGATAAAGTTCAGATTATCCACAATTTTATTGTTATCCAATCATCCTTTTTATTCCCATGCATGCATCCCTATTTTAAACATTAATTATCAACCAATCACAAAATTATTTAATCAATTTTATTTTTTTAGCCAATTATAATTAATTTAAACTAATCATGTGTGGTCGACTCTAGCTAGACACAATGCATGTTGACCGTGTAAACTTGATCATGCGATATCTTTCGATCCGATGGTCTGATTTGAAAACCGAAAACACTGTTGCGACCGTTAGAATCTCAAGATCATTTTTATGATATGCAATGAATGAATTGATGCATGTAATGCAAAGACAAGTTGATGCATGTAATGCAAGAACCAATTGATGCATGTTATGCAATCATGATTTTTGAGGTACATGGATGATCATTCAAGTCATTCTCCTTGATTAAATCATGGGTGCAAAATTGAGTGTCTACACCATGGATCAAGGTAGGGGATTTTAACAAGCCCCTAGTTGACAAAGATAAATTTGGAGGCAGAGGAGTTAGTATTAGGCATTCTCTTGCTTTCAAAGAGTGTCTTGACAGATATAGTATGGTTGATTTGAGGTTCTTTGGACCAAGGTATACTTGGACAAATAAAAGGGATATCAACAATCTCATCTTGGAAAGGATTGACAGAATTTTTATGAACATGGAGTGGTGCACTCTTTATCCGGATGCTAAGGTTACCCACTTGCCTAAATGCCATTCGGATCATTGTCTGATCCTTTTAGAAGCCTGTCCCGTCAAAGCAGTGCACCTCACTAGGCCGTTCAGATTTCAAGAGTTTTGGCTATCAGATATATCCTTTCCCAATGTTGTCTTTAAGGCTTGGGGCAGAAACCGGAGCTTAGCTGAATCCATAGAGTGGTTTTCAAAGGAGGCTACTGTGTGGAATAGATGCCACTTTGGCAACATTCTTCATAAGAAGAAAAGAGTTATGGCCAGGATTTATGGGGCCCAAAAAGCACTGTCAAACAATCCAAGCACCTTCCTTATCAATTTGGAAAGCCAGCTGCAAAAAGAACTCGAAGAAATTCTGGATCAAGAGCGGGATCTATGGATGCTAAAGTCCAAGTTGAACTAGATAATACAAGGGGATCACAACACCTCCTTCTGCCACATATCCACACTTGTGAGAAGGAAGAGGAACCATATTGCCTCAGTTAAAGATGAAAGGGGAGAGTGGTTAACAAAGGAAAGTGAAGTCATGAAGCATTTCAGGAAGGGGTTTATAGCTTTATACAGCACCTCTCAAACGGAGGTGTTTTGGACCCCAATTCCAATTGAGCATTGGCAAGTGCAGCTCTCGGAAGTAGCAAAGCTTGCTATAGATGCAACGATTACCCCCAAGGAAATTAAGGAAGCACTTTGGTCCATGCAGCCCTATAAAGCTCTGGGTCCTGATGGGCTTCATGCGGGGTTTTTCCAGAGGTTTTGGCTGCTTGGGGGGGATTCTGTGTGGGAGGAAGTCGAAAAAGCTTTTCTTACAAGAAAGGTTCCAGAATACCTTAATAAGACCCATATAGTTCTCATTCCTAAAATCCAAGGGCCGGAATCTATCGGGAATTATAGACCTATTAGCCTCTGTAACTCCATTTACAAAATGATTTCCAAGATCATTGTCGCCCAACTTAGGCCTCACTTGGACTCGCTTGTATCTCCCTACTAGGCTGCCTTTGTACCAAGTAGGAGAGGGGCAGACAACGCCATCATTCTGCAGGAGTTAGTGACATCATAGGCAGAATGAAAGGAAGTAGAGGTTCCATGGCTATCAAGGTTAACTTGGGGAAGGCGTATGACAAGATTGAATGGAGCTTTATTAGAGAGATGCTAATTAAGTTCAACTTCCCCTAAAATCTCATTGAGCTCATCATGAGCCGTGTGACATTAGTTTTGACATCTATCCTTTTTAATGGGGGCTGCCTTGAGACTTTTTCCCCCTTAAGAGGTATCATACAAGGGGACCCCCTTTCCCCTTACCTCTTTATCATATGCATGGAGTATTTGGGTATCTAATTGAAGAGAAATGTATTGCCAGATTGTGGAATCCTATTAAAGCCTCGAGGAGCAGCTCGACATTCTCACATCTATTTTTTTTGCAGATGATTTGGTCCTTTTTGCCAATGTTGATATGGAAAATTGCAATGCTATTAATGACGTGCTTCAGGACTTTTGTGCTAAGTTTAGGCAAAAAGTTAGTGCTACTAAAACCTATGTCTTCTTCTTCCCAAACGCTGATTCTGACCTTAAGGACAACTTGACAAACTTACTTGTCTTTGATTCAACGACCAACCTAGGTAAGTACTTGGGTTTCCCCCTAAAGCACCCTAGCACTTGGAAGCATGATTTTGACTTCGTCTTAGATCGAGTGAAGAAAAAACTTGTTGGTTGGAAGGCAAATATTCTCTCAATGGTGGCCAAAATGGTACTTGTTCAGGCCTCCTCCTCTACCATCCCTAGCTAGGTAATGCAGAACACTCTCCTCCCTAACAAAATTCTTGATGGTATTGACCGTGTCAATAGGAACTTCCTATGGGGGTCCAACGACCATGCCAGGAAAATGCATTGGATAAATTGGGATGTTGTTACCAATTTAATAGCTCCTTGAGCTTTTGGAATGATTGCTGGTCAGACCCCAGGCCCATCAGATCCATGATTTAAGGGCCTCTCACCCAAGATGCCTCAAATTTCACCATTAATGATGTTACATGTCCTTTTGGTTGGAAGTAGATAGCCATTCCCTTTGATTTTCTACCTGAGATCAAAGAGGTGATCCAAGCAGTGCCTACTCCTCTAGTTGCTAGGAATGGGGACAGAATGGCATGGAAACACTCGGCCAAGGGTGGTTTTGACATGAAGAGCACCTATCTTCTAACCATGAATCCGGAAGACACAAAATTATTCTCGGGTACATGGATTTGGAGGCTCCACACTTTGCCTAGAATTCAGATGTTCATATGGAGATGCACGCACAACAGTATTGGGGTGAAGGAGTGTCTGGCTAGAAGAGGTATCCCTATTGATACTACTTGCTCCCTCTGTCAATCGGAGATAGAAACAATTATGCATGCCTTGCGTGATTGTCGCACTGTTCAAACCATTAAGCAGCAACTTAGAGTGCAAAGATCTAACAATGCTTTCTTTGAGCAATATTTTAGGAGCTGGTTGAAGTCTAATGCTTTTTCGAAGTCCACTCATAATCCTAAAGGCATTCCCTGGAACGTTCTCTTCCTATTTGCCATTTGGTTAATTTGGAAGTAGCGTAACCAGGCAGTGTTCAACAATAAGAGATTCAACCCATCTTTAGTCAAGCAGATAACCATGCAAGCAATGGAATTCATCCACTACGTATACCGCCCGATTAGTTGTAGAAGGATGTTTATGAAATAGGTCAGATGGGAAGTGCCTGAAAGGGGATAGTTGAAACTAAACACGGATGGTGCTGCTATCAAAGCGTTGGGTTTGGCAGGGGGAGGTGGATTGATAAGAGACGATATAGGAAATTGGGTTATTGGCTTTTCCAGAAGGATGGCAGAGGTTTGGGCTCTTCGTGATGGGCTTATGCCGTGTAACCAAATGAACCTGAGTGATATTATTGTTGAACTTGACGCTAAGGCGTTGGTTGATGCCTTTAAAAACCCATCCTATGCTAATTTAGTGATTTCCTCTCTGTTTGATGACTGCAGGCAGTTGGCTAGTCGGATTCCTCGTCTCTGCATTAGGCACATCTATCGTGAAGCTAACAAGTGTGCAGATAAATTAGCTAATATAGGTCTAAACCAATCTCTAGACTTTGTATTCATTCATGTCCGCCTGTGGACTTGCTAGTTTGTTTTGAGGCAGACTGCCAAGGATTGTATTCTAACAGGCTGTGCTCTAATACGCTTGCTTCCTTTTAGTTTGTGTTTAATGCTATTCCAGTTTACCACCAAAAAAGAAAACCCATCATTTTATAAAATAAAAAAAGTCAAATGAATACATGACAAGTTGTGATTGATGAATCTTAAAGTGTCACATGAGATAAATGATTTATATTTCTATTACGAGCAATGCTACATACATAAAAAAATTTGACAAATTTTTTACACCTACTGGTATGACAAATTTGTATTAGTTTTTAGTTGAGTTTATCACTGATATCATCCTTTTACCTATTTCTAACCATTTTCCACATTAGAGGTGTCAAATTTTGTGTCTATAGACTTTTTGCTTATTTTACATCTAACTTCATCTAACCTAACCTAAACAAGGAATGATAAATTGTAAAATTTAATCTCGCATAAAATTACCTAGATTAATGAAATATGACTGTTACAAATGAGGTTAATTAGATTTAAATGGTCATTATGGCATCTCTAGTAGTTTTTCCAATTTTTTTCAATGTTTAGAGAATGAACAGTTTTGCCTACCTACTTTTTCATATACACTTTGCAATAAACTCTCTATCATTTCTCTATCCATATTTAAATATTATTTCTTCACTTATTATTATTACTAGCCACCCACGCGATGTGTGAGAATATAAATATTATGTAATGTGGTGTAATATATAAAAAATAACCATTACTTCAAGTATTGTCTATTAAAAAAAAAAAAAGATTTCTACAAGTATTTTTTCTTATCTTTTTATCTCTAAAAATATATCATTTTATTATTATTATTATTTTTTTATGTTTGATTAATATTTTTTTAAGGTGAACCGTATTCTTCTAACTTCTATTGTAGTGTATTATATTTGCTTAATATACAACTAAACTTTATAAGTTTCATATTTATTATTCAAATTTCTCATCTCTCATGGAATAAGGAAATTATCATAATAATTAAAATTCATTACAAAATTACAATGTTATCTTAATCAAAATTAAAATGAAACTAAAGGAATTATTAATAGGCTTTATAATAATTTATTACTCAAACAATTGGTACGCATATTCAAATTTATGTTTCCAAAAAAAAATTAAGTATTAACCCAAACCAAAATTCAACCAAAGCTATAAAAGGGAAAAAGAAGATTTTCTGATGGGATTTAAAAAAAAAAAATACAAAAACACATATTAAAAAAAAATAACCATCAACCTTAATTATAGTTATAAGAAAGAAAAAAAATTCACTGTGAGAGAGAAAGAGAGAGAGAGAGTACTCACAGTTTTGTATGGGAAAAACATGGATCGAATGAGAAAACGATGTCAAATTTATATAAAATAAAATGGGTAAAAGAAGAGTCAAAGTATAAAAAAGAGGAAGGAAGTATAATGGTAAAGTAGTGGGGAGATAAAGAGGCAAAAAAGAAAGGGAAATGTTGGAAGAAGTGTAACAGTAGGTGTGTGAATTAATAGAGAGAAGAAGAGTTTTTTTTTTTTGGTTGAAAATAGGGGGAAGAGAATTTTAAATAGAGAAAATAAAATATAGAAAATAAATGAATGACGTGACTGCTGATGTGGCTCAACAAGAGCGTAACAACAATAAATGCTATACTTCAGCTTTTAGTAATCTATAGATATAGATAAAATGGGTAGAAGAAGAATCAAAATATAAAAAAGAGGAAGAGTATAATGGAAAAGCAGTAGGGAGATAAAGAGGCAAAAAAGAAAAGGAAAAGGTTGGAAGAAGTGTAACAGTAGGGGCATGTTTGGTAGACTATAATAGGCATAGTAATGTAATAATTATTTTTATGGTTTAGTTATTCTTTAGTTTGGTTATGTTTTTATTATAAAGAATAGTCATTCATTATGAATATCTATTCTTTAAAATGAAGAATAACTATTCCTCTTTAAAATGGGTGCATTAGCTATTCTTTAGTAAGTGCAATAATTTCAAAACTTAATATATTTCAAAATAAAAAAACTTTCCATATACATATAACAATTATAAAAATAAAACATATCTCTCTTAAATTTAAAAAATAACAATTTTAAGGAAATTTAATTGTGTGAGTAAGATATTTCTTAAAATAAATTTTAATTTTTATTCTAATTTTATAACTCACAACCAAACTTATGAATAAATTTAGTTATTACATTACAACACAATTTATTCCTAGTAATAAAGATTACAATTCATGTCGTAATTCTCATTCAATGTACCAAACATACCCTAGGTGTGTGAATTAATAGGGAGAAGAAGAGTTTTTTTTTTTTTTTTTTTTTTTTTTTTAAGGGGGAAGAAAAGTTTAAATAGAGAAAAGAAAATATAAAAATAAATGAATGACATGGTTGCTGATGTGGCTCAAAAGGAGCATAGCAACAATAAATGTTATGTTTTGGCTTTTAGTAATATATAGATATATTTTTTTTTTCCAAAAATACATTGCACCCCATGGTTACCATCACCACTACTAAAAACTCTTCTCCATTCAACAACACCCAAATCTTGAAACCTAGATTTTGTTATCCAATACCCAAATCTCAAAACCCTCATTTTATTATCCAACAACACCCAAATCAACATCATCCAAATCTTAAAACCCAAATCTTAACTCTAATTTTTTCATCCAACAACACCCAAATCAAATACTCTCAACTTTGCTTGTATTACCCATCATTAGACCTAGATAACCCACCAATATTACTCACTGTTAGACTCATCGATGGCTGGGTTTTGTGGTGGGTTTGATCAGTTGGTGGTGGCTTCAACTGGGCAGTGGCTGGACAAGAAGAGGAGAGAGACGTTGAGAGTGAGGATGGGAGAGATAGTGAAGAAGAAGAAGAAGAAGAAGAAGAAGAAGAGAGGGGGAGAGTTGTCTGTATGTGAGAGTGAAGAAAAAGAAGAAGAAGAAGAAGAAGAGAGGGGAAGAGTTGTCCATAAGAGAGAGAGAATAAAAAATGAATAAAAAAAATGAGAATGAATATTTTATTGTATTGAAGTTGTATAGAGAAGCTACAGGGTTCTCCAAACTAAGAGCATGTCCAATAGTAAATGTTAAACTAAAATACTCTCTACAATAAAGAGTGAAGCCAAAAAATAGGTCTCCAATGGTCTCTTTAGATGTTAAAATTTGTTTTGCTCATGAATAGTAGCTCACCAAGTCTGACGGGTTACTGTTTATTAGCAATTGAATTTTTTGATTAAAAAATTTCAGCAGTTAGTATTATATCAATTCTTTCTCCTTCTTGTTGATTAAAAAAAGATAAAAAAATAATATTTAAATGAAATAAAAAAATGATAGAGAGTCTGTTGAAAAATATAATTGAAAAAGTAGATAGATAAAAAGAAAATATAACTATTCACTCTCTAAACAGTACAAAAATTTAGAGAATCTACTAAAGAAGATCTAAAAGAGCAACAGTAACAACTTTAACAAAGTGAAAAAATTTACATTTTAGAAAGGTTTTTGGTCGGTGCGGCATTAAAATGAGTCTCTCTTTCACGAAGCTGTTATTGATAGTTGTTTTAGGACGGGTCCTTGTGTTGTGACTTTAATACTTAGGATGACTATAAGGAGTTATGGACATGTCAAATTCCATAATTAAATTATTTTAAAAAAAAGTAGATACGTTGTCTGAGTTTTCCATGATTTTTGGGGCGGTATTAACTATTAACTATTAACAAAAACCACCAACCTCGTAAGCCACCCAGAGGTCCACACCACATACATGCGCACACAACTGGTCCTGAATCCTGATAAAGACATTGATTATCCAAAATTATACATTCATTCATTAAAAAAAGAAAAAGAAGGTAAAACAAAGGGAAAAGGAAAAAGAAAAAAATGAGTGGTTCTGGTGCCACATAATTGTGCACAACTTTGTGCACAACTCGCCCACGTGGCGAGTTGTGGTTGGTGAAAGGGTTGTAGTGGGCCACCCTTCCACCAACCACAACTCGCCACGTGGGCGAGTTGTGCACAAAGGTGTGTACAACGGTTGTGGCAGCAGAATTTTCCGAAAAAAATTGTTCATTATAGAGGTCACTTTTGGTGTTAATTAGAGACATTTAAGCCTGTGTGGACCTTGTCAATATTGCTGTTCGATCACAACTTCCTTCTTGTGAGACATTCCCCATCACACTACCCCAGTTGTTTTAAATGCTGCAATAGTTCAGTTGTTTTAAATGCTGCATTAGTTTTATATAGGTTGCAGTTGGAAACTTGAATTTAGATTTTAAATTAACAAATTTTAAATGCTTTTATTTTAAATTCATTAATTTAAGATATTATTTTAAAAGGTTAAAATGTTTGGTGAATTTGTAAAATTTAAACTTTTTATATTTTAAAACTATCCAAATATAATATTTGAATTTTAATAACTTAAATTCAAATCCTATTATCCAAACCCAAACGCACCATCATGGTGTTGCTATTAGCCATAGCCTACACAAGGTATATTTTTCCCTTGACAAGAAAGAGCAGGAGAATGAGAAGGAAAAAGATTTGATGAGATACAATCATTAATCATGCAATACACCTCCCCGGTTGCCAGACTTGACTAATGTGCGTGGCTAATCGATCTGATGTATGAATTTTTTGGGCTTGATTATGATTTTATTACTTATTTAATTGCTAAAGAACTCCTTTACCTAACCCGATGGTAATGTGCATTTCCAATAAGCTTAAAGCTAATTTTCTCTCCATTTTCTTTGGATAGTGAACCTGCGGTCCCAACATTTTTTTTTTTTTTTTTATAAATATTTTAGTTGAATTTTTTTTTTCTTTCTTAAAGAGGTACGCTAAGAGCATCCACAGCAGTGGAGCTAAAAATTTAGCTTTTTAGCTCCACCAAAAGTTACTTTATCTATTATACCTATACACATGCTGCAGCAGTGGATCTATTTTAGCTTTCAATACAATAAAATAATATAAACATCACAATAAAATAATATATCTACTACAATAAAATAATATCTCACTATAATAAAATAATATATTCACTACACTCATACATCACAGCCACACACAGCAGCAACCACAACCACCGCCGCCACCACCACCACCACCACCACAGCCCACAACAAAAGAAAAATCACAGCCCCACACACCCAACCACAACCACAACCACCACCACCACCACCACCACCACCACAGCCCACAACAAAAGAAAAAAAAATTAACCAAGTGCACACATCACAACCCCACACACACAACCACAACCACAACAACCACCACCACCACCACCACCACCACCCACAACAAAAGAAAAAAAAAAAAATCAACCAACCACCTACCACACCACAGCCCACACCAGGAAAAAAAAAAAAAAAACAAAAAGTGCTGATCGGCGTGGGACGGGATGGCGGGGACGGCGACGGCCTGGGACGGGATGGCGTGGGACGGCGTGGGTTGAGGCGTGGGCTGGGAGGGCGACGGCGTGGGCTGAGGCGTAGGCTGGGAGGGCGACGGCGTGGGCTGAGGCGTGGGCTGGGAGGGCGACGGCGTGGGCTGGGACGGCGTGGGTTGGGACGGCGTGGACGGCGACGGCGACGGCGTGGACAGTGACGGCGACGGCGTGGCTGGAAGATGAGAGCTTGAAGAGAGAGATGAGAGAGATGAGAGCTAAGCTGATGAGAGAGATGAGATGAGAGCTGATGAGAGAGACGGAGATTATTTTAATAGGGGGGTTGAATAAAAAATTAATTTTTTTTTTTAGATGTGTGCTACAGTGCACATCTATTTATAGATGTGCACTGTAGCAAATCAGCAAAAAATTTTAAGTATGCCTCCACTGCTGCAAGGCTTTTTTGGTATATTGGTGGAGCTAAAATAGCATTATAGCTTTTTAGCTCCACTGCTGCAAATGCTCTAAATGCACACATGAAGAGCCATTGTAGCTCTATAAAACATATTTTGGGACTAAAATATTCTACGACTCAATTAAAATATTAATTTTTTCTCTTTCTCTCTATCTTTTTTGAGGTTAAACGGAAGTTTTTCTCTATCACCCTTTCTCATCTCTCTTTTTCTTTATCTTTTTTGAGGTTAAATGGCAGTTTTTCTCTATCAACCTTTCTCATCTCTCTTTCTCTTTACAATAAGATAATGTTCCTCCTCTCACCAAGAATAACACTGTGTTTGGTTGGGGGAATTTAGGGAGGATGGAAAATATAGGGAGGAAAATAGAGTGAAAAATAGTGTTTTCTACTGTTTGGCAAAAGAGAGAAAATATGAAGGAAGGAATACCTGGGAGAAAATTTTCTTTCCTGCGCCCACAAATTTTTTCCTCCAAAATCGAGAGGAAATGCCAAAAGAGAAAAAGTGTCTTACACCACTTTTACCATAATGCCCTCATTCATGACCTTCTCACCTACCCACCTGATGACTTTTGCCCACAAATCCTTATCACTTTTTTGCTTCTGCTCATCTTATTACCTTCACAGCACAGAGCACAACGTGTCTAGGTTCTCTTCTCTCTCTCTTTTTTTTTTTTTTTTTTTCAACATGATCTATTATTGTTTCTTTTTTTTTTCAACGTGGTTAGCAAATGTAGTGTAAATTTGCTAACTACTTTTTTGCTGGTTACAAAATCCTTTGCCCAATTAAATTTATATATACACTATTGTAATTTTTACATTATAATAATAAAAATTTATATATATGATGTGGTAAATTTTATATTATTTAATGAGTACAAATCAATCTATTTCTTACATATTATGTAATAAGGGTATAATAGTCAATTTATATAAATTACATTTTCCATCCTTCCCTTTTTCTTTCCAACCAAACAAAAGAGTTTTCCACCCTCCTACTTTTCCACCTCTCCAACCAAACACACAAGAGGGAAAACTAAATATTTTCCATCCTCTCACTTTTTCACTCCTCCAACCAAACAGATCCTAAAAGTCAAAAACTAAAAAACAAAGAAAAGATAAAGAAAAGGAAAAAGAAATATTGATTTGGGCCGATTGTGAGATTGTGGAAGGGGACAAGTTAAAAAATACAAGGAAAAAATTAAATAAAAGAGTAAAAATAACTATTTAATAAAATAAAGAAAGGTTAGAGAGTATGTTAGAGAGCATGTTAAAAAAGTAGTTAGATCAATAGAAATGATGTTTTTTTCCCTTTTAAATTTGGGTGAAAGTTTAAAGATGATCTTGGAGAGAAGTTTCAAACTTTAATTGTATAAAAAGTTGTAAAAGATGATCCCCCACATTAAGAAGAAAAAGATCCTTCCATTTGAAATGAATTAATTTCATGGTTCACATTAAATTTTACAAATATAAAGGTGTATGAACTGACTGTAACGTCCTTTAAAATTTTAAATGATACAACTGTCTATTTACAGTTGGATTAAGTATTTAAAATCTTAACCATGAAATTGATGAAATGAAGATGATCATGTTCCCTTCAATTGGGGGAGAGGAGGGGGTTGTAATTAAGGGAATTTGATTATTCAAATTCAATAGCCTCTCTCTGTCAATACTATTACTATCACATGGCATGGAAACCTTAACCCTCCGTTAGGCAAGACAAAGGAGTAAGACACCTGACCAACAACTACAACTTGCAAATGGTCCAACCCATGATGCATTTGCCTTTTCTTTAAACCCCCACCAAAAAAAAAAAAAAAAAAACAGTTTTTGTGATAAATCTGCTTTGCATTATCTAAGTTTTAGACTAAATTAAATGTGCACTCAAAAACTTGATAAACATTGAAATATCCCGGAAATATATCTGTTGGTACTTTATAGTCTTTAAGTTTTACCTGGTTATGTTTTTATTTTATTTTATTTTTTAATTTATTTGATAGAACCTGGTTATGTTCTGAATATTCTACTTCAATTGCTAACCTGCCAATGATTTATATCACAAGTCTAGCCCACAATTTCGCCTCACTCTTGTGCCACACAAACCAATTGAAAGTGGTTGAATGTCAAACATCCTCATTAAAACAACCATTAAAATTTCGCAACATGAAAGCTATGTATGTTTCAGGTGAGAATGATGATATTTTCTTTTTTTTTTGAGGGTGAGAATGATGATATTTTCTGAAAAAGCAATCTACCCCATAACTTAAAAATGGACCATATAATATATAGTACTAAACTTATGCAATTGCCCATCAATTCTAAGATTTATGATTTATTTCATTTTGTTCATAAAAAAGAAGAAGATTTATTTCATTTTCACATCACCTTGTTAGGAAATAAAATGGATAATACACTGTATACAACACACCCATTTGGGCCATTTCTATGACAATCTACCTTGAAATTTTGCTCAGGTGAAATTTTATTACCACAATAATGCATTAACAAAAAAGAATTATTTCTTTCTACAACCTGTTAATGCCATTTAAGAAAGTATTACTAAATACAATTATAAACCGTTCTCATAGAGCCATTTACGTCTTTTTCCAAATGAAAAAAGTTTGGTTACCAAATAATGGAAAGCCGAAATGAGCCGTAGGACATCATATTCAGAGTTAATTATTTATACCAAGCAGTAATCACAATCATCCTTTGAAATCCTTCAGTTTTGGTGGGTGGGTACGTTGCGACCTCGCTGTCCACCAATGATCGATCAATGTGGCAACTTCGTATTCATAAACTATTAAGTAACCCATATTGGACTTGGAACATTTTATTATAAGGTCCCGTGTGTCTATATATATATATATATATATATATATATATATATATGGGTTGAGTTGGGTTCAAGTTATAACTCTAAGTAATGTTACACTAATACACCAACTAATAATAACTTGCTATTGAATTCATATTTTGAAAATCTCATTGTTAGATTACATGGCTTATCTGTTCTTAAAATGCATGCCAGTTTTTATGACAATCAGCTGTTATTTACTATTCGATTTATAATCTCATTTTTTATGCATTATTTTAAACTACAAAAACTTTAATTTAAACAATGGATTGATGACATAATTATTGATCTCTGATCACTGTGAAATTTTGCAAGCATAGAGAATATACAAAAATAATATAACCCAATGATGGATTTGTCAAAATTTGCATCTAATTAAAAATTATTGAATGGTGTAATATTACTTAAAGTTACGCCTGGTGTAATTTGAACTTAAATATATATGGATTGAATTCAAATTACATCTAGTGTAACTCTAAGTAATGTTACACCAACTATTAACTTTCTATTGAATTCATATTTTGAAAATCTCACAATTGGATTACATGGTTTTTATGTTCTTAAAATACATGCTAGTTTTTATAACAATCAATTGTTATTTACCATTTGATCCATAATCTCATATTTTATACATTATTTTAAACTACAAAAACTTAAATTTAAACAATTGATTGATGACATGGTTATTGATCTCTAATCACTATGAAATTTTGCAAGCATAAAAAATATACGAAGATAATGTAATCCAACGTTGGATTTGTCAAATTTTGTATCCAAAATTGTCCAAGTATCACGTGCCCTTAGGGCATTTGTCAATAAATCATTTAAAGAAAATTTTGATATCACTTTTATGACAAATATAAAAAGTTCTCAAAATAGTTAGTTAGTTAGTTTTGTTTTGTTTTTTTTTTTTCCCCATAAAAAGCTGCTAAATTAACTTTTCCCCTAATATTTTACTAGATGCATAAAATTGAACAAAATCAAAGTTCTTAAAATGTAAAATCAAATTATGTGCACACACATCAATATCTATGTATAAAAGCAAAAACCTCATGTGGGAAAGTATGAGGTTTTGCCAAGTGGCGTTTTTTTTGTAAAGAAAATTGAAATATTCTCAAGTGTCACATTAAAGATAAAAACAAATTAAATGTTGACTTTTTGTTTCATTTGGTTCAATGTTTCAAGACTATTCTAATTAACAAATAAATATTTTTTGTTTCCTTTGGTTCAATGTTCTAAGACTTTTCCTCCCTCATAATTCAATTCACCATTTTCACCCCTTGCACTTATACTCCTTTATATATCCTTACCTATAGCCTTCATGACATTCCATGTCAAATATACATAGACAAAAAATAATGTCATTTACCTTCAATTTTTCAATGACACCTACCTAGCTCCAACATTGTTGTCTCATCTAATCTTAACCCATATGAGTAGGCTACAACCAAGTGAGGGGAATTGCATTTTATATTGAGTGACAACAGCAATTATGATTTTGATATTAAGATCGGACGTTGTGGGTTTTGTAAAAGTTGTAATTAACAATGAGTGTTTGGGATGTGTATTTCATTTTATAATTAAGGAGAAAGATAAAGATAAATTCTTTATCAAATTTTATTCCACTATATTCCTCCAATTTTTTTTTTAAATTTTTTATTACTTAAATTGAATAATTATAAAGGATATGTGTGTAATTTACAATTGTTGCTTCTTATGATGAACTCATTACTAACAAAGTTCTATAACAATTATGTTATAATATATGTACAACATTCTCTAAAATTATTTTATATAAATTATTACAATATTATTCGTGCATTGCATGAGTAACTGCCTAGCATATAGAGTGAACAGAACCGCAATAACTTTTGCCAAGCTTAATAATGTAAGTTTGTAACCAAGCGGACTAATTAAGGTAGTTGAAGGAAGAATGAAACCAGCTAAGTAAGCTGAGATGGTTGTTGCTATGTACTATTGCATTGCATACAAGGTCCTATGGGTCTGACCATACCATATGTGTGTTTAAGAATTCTTACCACATGTAAGAATTACCCTACTACAATATTTGTGTTTAGATATTCGTTAACAATACCCATAGGAAAAAGAAAAAAAAGAAAAAAAGTTATGAGCATAAACAGCAAAGATTTCTCATTAACCGTAACAATTTTATCTTATTTTGCATTTGGAACTTGAATATATATAGAACATTTAATAATATCACCGAGAGATTATGTGACAACAATTTTAAATCAGCACCATTGATAATATGGTAGCTAGTCTTCAATCGTACAGGGTCCTTTCAGATTGCAAATACAAAAGGTAAAATACAAAATAAAAAAAAAAGGGGTGAAAAATTAGAAAAATAAAAAGAGTGTTTTTAATTTTGGTGTGGACCCCCTCATTTGATCCTACGGCAGATAGTGATGCCATCACCAACAGGAAGCATGCAAATCTCGATCCTAGGGTCAGCAGCAAGAGCCTTGTTGAGCTCCAACACAAAGTCCCTGTAGTACCTCACGTACTTACGCAGTGGTGCATCAGGTGGGGCCACCACAGAGCCATTCCATAGGGTGTTGTCGTACCCGATCACTCCTCCTACCTTCACAAGCTCAATCAGCCTCTTGTGGTAGTTGATGTAGTTGTCCTTATCAGCGTCCACAAATATGAAATCATATGCCCCATGATTCTTTTCCTGAGGTTCACCACACCAAATCAAATAACTCAGTATTAAAAACTCTATTCTATTCTAATCAAGATTAGAAGGACTTGTTTGTTTGTAAGAACGTGACAAAAGGGTTATGAATAAGATTCGCATAGAAAATACCGAAAAAAAAAAAGGTTTTTAATAGCCCCACTATAATAAAAATAGAAACAGCCTTAGTTGTAAAAAATACTAATCAAGAACCTGATTTTAGTCAAAACTTTTAATTATTCAAGATTGGATTATCCAATAGTATAAAATAAAGAGTAATGCTACAGACACAAATTATTTTACAATATTTTTATAAACTACTGATATAACTTTAGTAATTTTCAAATAATTATTGATAAACATAAATGTGATGTTAGTAGTGGATCCATATTAGAACTAATAAGAATTTGTCACATCAATAATTTATAAAAATATTGTAAAATAATTTGTGATTATAACATTACTTTAAAAGAATTATCTTTATTTTTAAGGGTAATAAATTTAACTATATTGTTCATTCATTAGTATGTACACAATGACTTATACAAATTTAATTGAAGTCTAGTCTATGATGGCAGCACATTTTTCTTCCTCTAAACATTGTATATACAAATACGACAATGCTCTTTTTTTTTTTTTTTGGAAGAACCGTCAGTGCTCTCCTTATCTTCAATTTCTTCGAACTTTCCATATTAAAAAAAAGAAAAGAAAAGAAGATGACATTTTCCTCCTTGACCCTTGTTCTACCTAATGATGATGATATTTGAAGCAATATTTGGGTACAGCTAGTAAAACTTTTTTGTGTGCCGTTCAACTCTGTCCAATTCTGACTAAAGAAAGAACAGAACAACCTTTTTATTCTACCTAAAATATGATATTTGTTTAAATCTAGAAAAACTTGTGTCGTCAAATTTGTTCCAATCTAGAACAAGAAAGAAGTGAAAAAAAGAAGAAGCAAGGGGGTTAGAGAAATTTACATCTTCGACCATAAGGTCAAGAACCGGGAGAGCAGGGCCTTCTCTGAAGTCGATCTTGTGAGCAACACCAGCCTTTTCGATGACAGGCAGGCCAAGCTCGTAGTTTTCTCTGTTTATGTCCATGGCCAAGATCTGTGCACAATCAAAAAATATACAAACTTTTAATTTTCATGTTCTTATTGGATTGTTGTTTTTGTTGGTTGTGTGTGTTTGTTTTTGTGATGGGGGGTTTTCATGAATTTCTTCTTCACCTTTCCATCTTCGGGAAGAGCAAGAGCTGTGGCTAGGAGGGAGTAGCCAGTGTAGACACCAATCTCCATGGTGTTCTTGGCATTGATGAGCTTGAGAAGCATGTTCAAGAATTGACCTTCATCAGCTGAGGTGGTCATGATGTTCCTGTTAAATTTTTACCCAAAAAACTCTTAGCACAAAATGCACAACAACCTTAATTACATCATGGGGTATCTAAATTTTTACAAAAGAATCAATCTTTAAAGTCATGAACTTTCACCATGGATGCTTGGCTGTAATCTCTCTAAGCTCCTTCATGGGCTCAGGCTCTCTTGGGTAAACACTGGTCTCCAAAATATACTACAAAATCAAACCCAAAAAAAGAATAACAACATGTTAACAAACCAAAAATGGAAAATTGATAAATGAAACTCATCAAACAAGAGCTTCAAAGCCCATAAATGCTCAATTTTCCTTGGTCTTTCTTTGATGGCATGCAATATATCTATACCTGGTAAAGAGCATCACTCTGCAAAAGGCTCTTGTGGCCAACCTCCTGGTGCCTCCCAGCTTCGTTCTGTGTTCCTTCTGCGTTGGTTGCCATTGATGTAAATGATTTTTCTTACTTCTTTGATTTTTGTTTTGGGTTGTCTGCTAGATTTTTGTGCTCACCAAACAAATACAGTGAACCTGAGAAGAAATAAGGGACAGAGTAGGGGTATATATTGGAGCTAACAGCTAAGGTCCGGTTTGAACCGGTGAGAAGTTGTTGGCAATGGACCGCCCGCCAAACCGGTCGGGGGTTGGTGAGGACTCGATAAAGCATGAGGGGCTTTGGGTGAGTGAGAGAGGACCCCCCACTAACCAATTTTTGGGTGTCATTTTTTTTTTTTTTGGGAATAATTTTTGGGTGTCATTTGGGTTTATTGGTTTTGGACTTGTAGTCTCCGAGGTTTGGTCAATTTTCATGACGTTATTATGGGTATTTATGACGTCTGAATTTTTGTATTTAAGTAGTAGGTACTAGGTATTGTTCTTCAAGCCTAATATACCCCACAAGTATTGAATTTAGAGTATTAGTATTTTTAGTTTTACATACTTTTAATGATTTTAGGTGCCACCAAAAAAAAAAAAAAAAAAGGAGTTTGGTTAAATATCCACATAATCCTAATTATGTATTGAAATAATTAATTATTATTCATATATATTATATATAATAATTGAGATTATTAACAATTAAAAATGAGTGATCAAATCATTAAAGGTAATATACCCATAAGATCATAGATAAACATGGTCGAATTATCTAAGAAAAATTATAGACGTATGATAGAATGTTTCCACTTTAGTGTAAGATTTTTTTTTATTTTTTATAAAACTTATTCATTGACGTGTAATTTTTTAAAATATGATTATATTGTTGTCAAATTTCAACCAAAAAAGAATCAAGTAGTACACCTAAGTATTTTGTTTTTTCGGGGTTTGATTAACAAAAGTAAATGAAATGGTCATAAATAAATAGTGGGTACTTGGAGTGGACATAGGGTATTGGAGTTAGGATTTCAATGGTGGCTTCCATTCCTTTGGTGGAACCCACAAGGCTTTATTCATGGAATCTCAACGTGGCAAATAGAGAGAGTTGGTGTATGGTTGGTGGTGGATGAAACTAGGCCCGTTTGGTGTCGTTTGATCTTTTATATACGGTAAGAGTTGGTGGCCACCTCCTCCTAAAAAAATCATGCCTTTTAAAAAAAAAAAAATAATCTAGATTCAACTTAGAGGTGTTCCTGTTGGTAATTAGCATAAATAATAAAAATGCAATGAATTTTTTGGAATATTGTTCTTGACTTGAAGCAATTATATTTCCAAGTTCTAACCACAAAATCCTTGATTTATTTACATTTTTATTAGGCGAAAAACTCATTTTACTATTTACATTTTCACGCAATTCCCACTTTGGTCCCTATATTTTATTTTCACCGCTTTTAGTCATTGTTTTGAAAAACGCTTTCGGTTTAGTCATTACCGTTACTCACTTAACAGAAGTATCCTACGTGGCAAACGGTCCAATAGTAAATGTTGACATGTCCATTAAAATAATATTATAAAAATTATTTACATTTTAAAAAATGACACATTAGCAATTTAATTTTTAGAAAAAGCCACATCAGATAAAAATAATATAAAAATTTCTAACCTAATTATTTTTTAAAAAAAAGAAAAGAAATTAGTTAAACTATTTATTTATTTATTTTTTTTTTGAAAGAACATGAAGAACTTAGATTGCACCAAATCTGAAACTTCCACAAAATCTCTGCCAAACATCCACCAAAACTTCTGCCAAACTCCACAGATTGCATAATTTCTCCAACCCACTCAAATTCTTCACACGAATTCAACCCTCATCAAAATCAAATTCCAGAAATCCATTAAACCCCATTCAATGAGAAACCCATAAATTTATTACCAAAAAAAAAAAAAATGAAAAAAAAAAAGAGGAAACCCGATTCGAACAAAACCCATAATCCAAAAACAGCTCAAAGAGATGAAGAGCAACGCTAGGAAGGTAGAAGGAGTGAGATAAAGAGATGAAGACAGAAAAAACAAGAGAATTGTGGATCGAAGCTCGGTGACGGCGACGATTGGCGTCGTGGAGAGTGAGAGATCTTGAGACGTGGGAGTGAGAGAGGTTGAGTGCGTGATCTGATCTGATCTGATTTGAGAGTGAGAGAGGTTGTGTCAGAGGGAGTGATGGAGGCTGTGTGTGAATTTGATTGAGCTTCAGCCATGGTGGAGCAGTAGTTTTTGGCAGCAGAGCTTCAGCCATGCTCTCCGCACTCGCATTCTTTCTCTACCGCCACCGTGCAAAGCACCCACGCGAGTCTCAAGCTCCAAAGCTTGTTGGAGGAAGTTCCAGAGATAACAACAACAACTCTGTCCCACCCTCGAATTTTCTGTACATTGGAATCGTGGAGACGAGCTAGCAAAGAGGTTCAATCACTGATGGGAGTAGAGGAGAAAACAATGGAGATAACAGGTCTCCTTATCATAAGCTGAATTCAAATAAGAGATCTGATCTGTATCGGCCTAGTCAAAGAGTTGATCTGGGTTTTAATTTTTTGTGCAATCTGTGGTTTTCAATTTTCAATTTTGAGCTCTTAAGTCTGAGTTGCTATTCTTAGTGTTCTTGTTGAAGAAACTTTTAGATCTTATGGGAATTTTGATTTTTTTTTATTTAGTTAAAATTAATAATTAGGTTAGACTAATTTTTTTTTTTTAAATAATTAGGTTAGAAATTTTTATATTATTTTTATCTAATGTGGCTTTTTTCTAAAAATTAAATTGCTGATTTGGCATTTTTAAAAATGTAAATAATTTTTTTAATATTATTTTAAGGCAAAAAACTCATTTTCGTCCCTACATTTTCACGCGATTCACACTTTGGTCACTATCTTTTATTTTCACTGCTTTTATACCCTAAAATCAAAAAAGCGATCTCATTTTTGTTCCTACCATCAGTGCCTTAATGGCAAAATCCTAGATGGCAGACGGAACACTCTATTAGCTGACGTGGCGCTAATGTGGCACTGATGTGGTGATTAAATATTATTTTGCATTTTTATATGCCACATTAGCATTTTAATTTTTTTTAAAAGCCACATCAGAAAATTAAAAAAATTTTAAATTTAAAGAAAAACCTTAAATCTAATTAATTTAAAATTTTATTTTCTTAATATTCATGATCTTCATCTTCCTCTTCGTGTTCTTCTGAGACTAAACCCAGCAACCAAGAACCATTCTAGAAGATCACAAACAAAAATAGGAAGAAAAAATTAAATTAAATACTAAGAAGAAATTTTCTTCATGTTCTTCCCAAATCCAAGAAGCAACCAAACTAATCTCTAGCAAACCCCAAATCCAAATCCAGCAACCAAACCCAATCTCCATCAAATCCAGAAAAACAAAAAATAAATCCAAGAAACAAACCCATAAACACAGTAACTAACTCAATCTCTAGCAAACCCATAAACCCAGAAATTTTATTGGGAAACAAACACACAAAAAACCCATAAAATCAAAAATGGGTTGCAAGACTTGTCGGAGGAAGAGGAGATAGCTGGGGCGGAACCCATCTGTTCACTAATGTTAAGATTTCAGGCTCAAAATTCACCGAAACGAACATATCAGGTTCAGATTTTATTACTTGGGACCGGAAATTGAAAGACTCAGTGGGTACCGAAGCGAGAGAAGGGAATGGAACCCAACCAACATTGATGGCGTCACGGAGAACACCGTAGAGCACCATGTCCTCCGAATCGTCTTCTTTGAGTGGAAACTCGCCTCAGTTTTCGGGGAGACAAGGATACAAGCTACCGAAACTGGAGCTCCGATCGAAAATTGGACCGTTTCCCAAAGAACCCACTTCAGTCTCGCCTAGTAGATGCTGGCGAATTGACTCAAGAAGAGTAAAATTGGACTCTGTAGAGCTCTGTCCATACATTTTTGGATCTGATATTTTTGAACTCTAAATCAGAAATTGCAAAAGTTCAAGGTTTTGGAGTGTTCAAAGAAACTAAGAGAGATAGAGAGAGTTTGGAAGATTTCAAGTTTGTGTTGAAGAAATGAATATTTCAGGCTCCGAAAACGTCAGATCTGACATTGAGAAAAAACGTACGTTGGTTTGTGATCTTAATTCGTTAGTAGTAGAAGTGGGTTTGATGTAGATTTGGGAAATTATAAGCCATGTGTTTCTATTTTTGCTTTTTTGTTTTATAAAATTGGTTTGGTTGCTTCTTGGATTTGGGAAGAACATGAAGAAAATTTCTTCTTAGTATTTAATTTAATTTTTTCTTCCTTCTTCTTCTTCTTCTTCTTCTTCTTTTTTTTTTTTTTTTTTTTTTTTTTTTTTTTTTTTTGTGATCTTCTGATATGGTTCTTGGTTGTTGGATTTGGGAAGAATATGAAGAAAATTTCTTCTTAGTATTTAATTTAATTTTTTCTTCCTTTTTTTTTTTTTTTTTTTTGTGATCTTCTGATATGGTTCTTGGTTGCTGGGTTTAGTCTGTGAAGAACACAAAGAGGAAGTTGAAGATCATGAATATTAAGAACTTAAAATTTTAAATTAATTAGATTTAAGGTTTTTCTTTAAATTTAATTTTTTTTAAATTTTTTGATGTGGCTTTTTAAAAAAATTAAAATGCTAACGTGACATATAAAAATACCAAATAATATTTTAATCGTCACATCAGTGCCACATCAACGCCACGTAAGCTAATAGAGTGTTCTGTCTGTCACCTAGGACTTTGCCGTTAGGGCACTGACGGTACGGACAAAAATGAGATTGCTTTTTTGATTTTAGGGACTAAAAGCGGTGAAAATAAAAGATAGGGACCAAAGTTGGAATCGCGTGAAAATGTAGGGATGAAAATAGGTTTTTCGCCTTATTTTAATGAACACGTCAGCATTTACTGTTGGACCGTTTGCCACATAGGATACTTCTATTAAATGGTAAAGACTAAAACGGAACGCGTTTTTCAAAACAAGGACTAAAAGCAGTGAAAATAAAATATAGGGACCAAAGTGAGAATCGTGTGAAAATGTAGAGAATAAAATGAATTTTTCGCCATTTTATTAACTACCCATTGGCATTTTTATTCTGCACTATGATTAAGTTTGGATATGGAGAGATATAGGGTGCAACCATGACCCATGGTTGGATATTCAATAACCTTACCGTACATACATACTTCAATTATCATCTTTTTCTTTTTCGTTGTTGTTGTTGTTGTTGTTTTGTGCGTGTGCGCGGAAGTACGTTAAATTGACTATACTTCATACATTAAGTGAAAGAGACCATGTTAATGGTTTCGAAAGTGAGTTCAAGTTCAACAGCCTACTAGCCACTTGAGTAGGATGATTTTCTAAGTGAGCTGCACCTTTTATGAAAAATATGGTTTCATCAATATGTTGAAAATGGTCTAACAACAATGATTATAAAAGGAATGAAAAATTCACTTGAGAAATAAAAATAATTGTGTAAGACATTTTTTTTTCCTGAAATTAATGTGACCCTATCCCTTATTTCTTTGATAAATGATTACTTGAAATTAAAGGGGACAACAATTGAGTTAATATAGGTATAGCACAATAGATTGGTTGTGAAATTAAATTCTAAAGGTTTCACCTTCATCAAATCTCTGAGAAGTTTTAGGCCCCTGTTGGTTGCTTTTATATTTTCGTCAAACCAACCAAGTTGATTATTAAGTATGCTTTGGAATGGCAATTTAATTAGCAACTGTTCATACAACCTATATTGCAAGAAAATAGAAGTACGGAAAATAAAGTGGGCATGCAATATGGTTAATTATATGAGGGAATCCTTCGAGGGTTTATCAGTAACCACTCAATGAAATAATCTACTAAATAGAATGAAATTAGATGATATAACATATTAATTCTTGTATTGCTACCTGCAATAGGATTTACTAAAGTGACCACACGCAACTTCAACCTTATTAAACTCTAGTATCATGGATCTCTTCAATGCATGAATATCCTATTCGTGACTAACACCACAACAACAATTTGATTGTTGATGGTATGCTTCCACTTCACAAAAACACCAATCTCATATAAGATCGTATCAATGGTTGGTATCGAAGTTCTTGCTTGGTACAAACCCTTGACGCACACAAATGCAACAAGCCAACAATCTCTCTCTCATGTTTTTGATGGCCTAAGAAAGCCTTAAGTATGTTTTAGCTCACTAGAGCACAAATACTAAGGATTTTAATGTCATTATGGATCTGAATTTGAAAATTTGGAATCATGTGTCTCAATCGATCAAGTAGTGTTGAGACTGGTATCGAGCTTAAGTGAATCTTGATTGGTCAAGCAACAATTGAGCTTGTAGTTGAGTCAATAGATTTAGCACAATTCTTGAGCATTTATTAAGTAGTCTCTTGTGTCTTCAACATGATCTTTAAATAAAATTTTTAGATACTAAGGACTTACAAATTCAATTAATTTTGGCACATTTTGAATATGGTTTGCTAATGCATATTAACTTTTGACCCTATCATTAACAAAATATTGCTTGTGAATTTTTTGAAATAAAAGTGTAAAACTATATTAGATCAAATTATTGAAATCAATGAGATAAGATGATCATTTACTTCTTTGGTAAGCGATTACTTGAAAGTTGAAACCTACGGGGACAGGTTGGATAGTTAATATAGTCAATTATGAGTGTCAGCGAAGCCAGACTGAAAGGCCTCACCTATTTTTTTTAATTCTTTTTGAGCTTCAATAAGAGGTCGCAACAAAAGAATTAATCAAAACCCAAAATTTTTAAGCAAGGTTCACTATTATCTGTTAGGTGAGGACTGGGCCATTTTGCTTCAAGTCAAAGCCGTAGGGCTAACCACCACCAACAAGAACTACACGAGTTGGATAGTTATAAGTGTGGACCAAAGGGTATATAAACTTGCCTCTTCCATATGATACGGATATATCATATATTGGCCAAAGTTGTTTGTCCTTTTGTAACTTTGCAATTGTCACCTACCAGAAATAAGAAAATAGAATTGGTAAAGTCGGTATCGGAACCAGTTTTACCAACCCCACCGACTTTTCAAACAGAGCCATCGCAGGAAGACAATATAAGGTTCTTTATCTCCTCCTTTTTTTGAGCAAGAGTTTTTCCTTTCCTACATAGATTTATTATTATTATTATTGGCTACAAAAACAAGTCAGTATAAATAAACTACACCAGATACAAGTCCTTTTATGAATGGCTTCTAACGCAGCCTTAAGATCAGTGAGAAGCAGTTATGTAAACCCTATATAATAAGGGTGTGAGTGACATATATATTTCATGGGAACAATTTATACATATATTTCTAGTCATATATGCATGCACAATGGGTCAACACACTGAGATGAAAATAAGGTATATCTGCTTTGACTATCCATTCTCTTTGGTGAAACTCTTGCACTAATGATTATGTAGTCAAGGACACCAGGCGTGCACTTAATTCTTTTTGGTAAAGCTTCTCTACCAATTATTGTGTCCATGACATGAGGAGTAATTTATTTTCTTTAATTTCTAGTTTCTACCAAAGATTAAGAGTTTGTTTGCTTTAGCTTATTTGTAAATTTATTTTGTATATATTTGGTTAAGTATAAGTTTTAAAGTTTGGCTTCGTCTAGTTATATCTATATTTTTACAGAATTAATATTTTTTTTTTAAAAATAAAATAAGACAAATAAGCTCATCTAGAAATACCCTAATACTTTCTTCTTTTTTGAGTTAAAAGTCATAGAAATTTTTATTTCAAGAAATGTTATACCACCTAATTAACAATCTTTTATTGAATTAATATTCAAAAATTTTTATTGTTGAATTCTATGTTATCTATGTTCTTCACACACATGCTAAATTTCATACACTAATCGAATATTATTATTAACTATTTGATTCATAAACTCATATTTATGCATAATTTCAAAATACAAAAAATTGAAATTGAAATTTTTTATAAATTATATAGCAATTGATCTAAGATTATCTTAAAATTTGCAAGTACAGAGAATATAAGAAGAAAATATAATCAAATGGTAAATTTGTTAAATTTCAAATCAAATAAAAAAAATGTAGTGGTGTAACATTGATCTCATATATTTATCCCATTATTGAATTACTTTTTTTTTTCTATTTTCTTAACATGCATGCCAAATTTTGAGCAAATCAAATATTATTTTCTATTAAATTTATTAACTAATCTTTAGAAAAAAAAATTATAGTTAGTCATAATATTTGATTGTAAGCCATAACAATTGGTAATTACCCTTCAAGTGATATACCATTTCTTTTACTATTACATTTTTTTTTATCACAACTTAATGAAATGTGCTATTATAATTGGTGAACCATTATTTTCACATATATTTACCATTTTTTCTTCACTACTCATAGTTGCACACGTCAAGATTGTGAATTTGTGGCATAAATTTCGTGCCCATAAACTTTCTCAATGATACATGCCCTCTAAAAAATTAAATTAAGTCTAGGTATATAATTTTTGTCCCAATTCGATGAAATAGTTGAATATGAGTGGTTGACAATCAATTTTAAATGGACTCACCACTTATAGTTAATCACATAATTGGTGAACAATTACTTTCACATATACTTACCATTTTTTCTTCACTAGTCATAGATGCACATGTCAAGATTGTGAAGTTGTGGCAAAAATTTTGTGCCCATAGACTTTCTCAATGATACACACCCTCTAAAAAATTAAAATAAGTTTAGGTATATAATTTTTGCCCCAGTTTGATTAAATAATTGAATATAAGTGGTTTACAATCAATTTTAAATTGACTCACCACTTCCAGATAATCACTTCAATAAGTTGGGTAAAAGTTGTCTCACTTTTAAAAAGTTGTAGCAAAAAGTGTCACTCACTCTTTAAGCTTTTTTGAGTTTAATATTATGAAGAAATTAGTAAAATTTAAGATGGATGTACAGATGGGGTTTGGCTTACCTCCAGTACTTTTTTAACTAGAGATCTCATTTTATTTTAAATACACAATGACAAGTGGTAGTAGGTTTTAATTTCCACTTTTTATTTAGTTAATGGGTGATGTGGAAATTTCTCATTAAAACAAAAGGGGATTTCAGTTAAAAAAGTACTGGAAGTAAGCCAAACCCGTACAAATGCATGTATTGACTACTGTGCTTTTAGCAATTGAAAAAAATTAAAATTTTTTTTTAATATACTCTTTTCTATCGTACTTTTAATAAATGAATAATATTCAAAACAATGTTGTTGTTTTACTTAGTACTGTAGTAGGCCTTTTTGCAACTGTTAGCTGGCTGCCTCCTGCCACATTATGGCTTAATGGTTCTGGGTAGGAGAGTCAGGATTGGCTTGACTACAATACACCCCAAGCCAACTTGTGCACAAACTAAAGCCCCTCTGCTAAAATTTTGATCACATTCCCATGGCAGAGGAAACTGTTACAAAAGAGTTACGGTAGGTAAGTGAAATATAATAACAATAAAAGGAAATATGCCTATTGTCAGCTAAAAATCAGGAAATACTGAACGAAACAAAAGAAGAAGCAACGCAGCAATATAAATGCAATATAAACAAGATGATAACAATAAAGAAAAAGGAAATAACACCAATGCGTAATCAATAAAAAATGAAAGAAAGAATGATCAGTTTGCCATGTTTGCTTGTCCTGCAGAGTTAAGTCCAGGAAGGGAACCACTTCTTTAATGTGGGTAACCTCACAGGGAGATCCTGCCACAGAAATTACCCACTTTGAGAGAATGGGCCTAAATGGCTTATCCTCAAATTCCTTAATCCTTGCTAGAGGATAGGTTTTTTAAGGGAGAGAAGATATTAGCCTATCGGTGTATGCCTACTACCACACTCTTGCCTACTCTCTGTTTTGCTTTCTAACTCTCTTTTCCTTCTAAGTTCTCAACTCTGTTTTTTTTACTCCATTCTTTCATTGTTTTCTTGTGGTGTTGTTATGTTATCCCCTTTCCTCCTTATTCAGTCTCCTGTGCATGGCAGAAGACCCTTTTATACTGCCTGCCATGATGAGTTTTTACTATTTTACCCTTTAACTGCTTTTGTCTGGGTGTGGGTGTCTTTCCAGACTACCCACTGGTCTGTCAGCTGCCCAGCCACCACCACTTACCTGTGTTGGCCATGCCACATCCCATTACCAGACAAAGAGTCTTATTTTGTTTGCTTGCTCATCATGGCATTCTCATCCGAATATGAGTGGGCATTCTCTCTCATTATTTCTCATGGCATGCACCTACTGATTCCAACTCATCTTTCCCTTTTTTAGGTGGTATGTCATCTTAGCAGGACATTTCCCCCAATAAAGTTTAAGCGGGAACCCCAAAATAGGCTTTCATTTTCTCTCATTCTCCCCCACCACCAGACCATACCCTCTCTTACCTCTGACCCATGGCCCACCATTCTTGTATTGGCTGGGTACAGGTTGGTGGTGCCTGAGCCTTGTTCGTGCTTCACTTCCATGTGTGTCTATGGCTTGTCAGCTGCTTATGCGTTTTTCATGACCTGAAGGCTCATTTGTACATTTTGCTGCTCGTTCTTGACCTCTTATGGCGTGAATGGGTCTTTGAGCCTTTGTTCTTTATGTCTCACTTCCTTCCTAGGCTGGGCCTTGCTTAATTGTGGACTTTTTCTTCTCTAATCCATTATTTGCCCCTTTCGTGGGTATGTTAGCACTTCTGCCATGCCATTCTGTCACTACTATTGTGCTATTGTTTGACCTGTGCTTGCTGTGCCTTTTTTGGGCCTATTGTATGCTTTCCCTTTGCTTAATTCCAATGGCCCAGTATTATCATTGGGCTAGTATTCATGTTGTTTTGGGCTTCCTTGGCCCATTCCATTGCTTCCGGGCTTCCTTGGCCTATTTCATCCTTTTGAGAGTCCTCGACCCATTTCCTTTTCTTGGGTATCCTCGGCCCATTCCAATTTTTTATTCCCATGGACCTTTGCTAAGTCTTTTGCGCTTCCTTGGCCCAAATTACCATATCCTTTACTTTTGGGGTTTATGGGCTTTCTCACCAACCCCTTACTCACTTAATTCATTACTTCGAGCCTCTTTAGCCCATTCTTGCTTGCTTTCTATTTCTCATAATGCCCATGAGTTTACTACTTCTTTCTCTGGGCTCCTTTGGGTCCGCTTGCTTTTTTTGAGGCCTATTTGCTATTTTCTAGGCCTATGATCCATTATTCCTGTTATTCAGGCTTAATAGTTTTCTTCTCAATTTACTAACTCTCATCCTCCCACATTGTTGGGCTTCTTCTTGTTATTGGGTCTCCTTGCCATAGCGGGCATCAACAAGTACATGTTTAGTAAATTAGTATAGCTTAAAAAGTCAAGGGATTTTTTTTCTTCTTAAATTGATAACTAATGTACAAAATTCTAAAGCCAAAAGTTGGAGCATATTTATACTTTTATATAATTTACTATATTTAAACAAAACTAATCAATGGAAACATCTTCTCCAAAAAAAAAAAAAAAAATCAACATTTTAACACTGTTTTTGTTAATAGGTGTACCCAGCCTCGGCCGGCACAAAAATAAAGGAAAAATTATGTTCTACATTCCATCTATGAGTTGTGACCTTTAAAACGCAGCTATCTTTGACTGGACAGAAAGCCTCTTTTCATAATTTATGTCTAAATTTTCTTATTTCATTCTATATTTGAATGGCACATATAATTTATGAATAGTCTGCTCAATGGGGCATTTATCTACAACAAATTCCAAGTAGATTCTCCAAACTATGCTAATAGACGATAGTCTGCGGACGGCATTTATTCAAGTTGTGTTTCTGTATAGTCCTTAAAAGCCTGTAAACTAGTTTTGATCTTTTTTTTTCCTTTTTAATGTCAACCTTATTTCTATTGACTTCAATATCAGAATTTAGAACTTTAAAAATGTATGTTTTTAGTAATACCCAGTTGAAAAAAATTGAATATTCTAATGCAATTTTGATGAGCAACAAATTACTTCTATGTTCAACTGCCAGCAAAGCTGTAGTATCTATCCAATTGCTCAATATTGTATTTTCTAATTATTGACTGTCTAAACTGATTTATCAGATAGGTGAAGACATTTTCATCCATATGTATTTTTTTGTGAGTGAATTCATCTATTATATTCAATCATGGAAATAATAGTTTCAAATTTTAATTTTTAAGGAGTGGGAAGAGTTGCAAAAAGATGGGTCTATTTTGTGGTTATAGGTGACCCCTTCACAAAATGAACTAGAGGAAACAATTTTATTTTTTGAGGAAAAAGGAAACAAATTAAGTGTAACTTCTCATGCTATTGTGATGAAACTATATATCTTTTCTTTCTTTATTTTGGATTTTTTTGAGAATAGAAACTATAGATCTTTCACAACAATTAAGGAAAAAAAAAATTTAGTGAGAAACTCCCTTACGTAGTATTGTTTAGGGTGAAGAGTAGTGACCTTGCAAAAAAGAGAAACACCTTCAAAGAGCATCGGTGTGGTGCCGGCCTAAGACCCTTTGAAAGTCAAGTCAGAAACTAATAGTGAACTTTTTTGGAGAGGGGTTTCTGAAAAGTTTTTTTTGTGTACCTTGGGATTGGAGTGTCTCAGTGTTTATATAGGAGTTTTCGGATGATCACAGTAGCTGAATTGTAGGGATGTGGGGTTATCCCGTAGCTAACGTGTAGGAGTTGGGAACTATCCCATAGATGATCCGTAAGGAGTGAGGAGTTATCCTTAATAGATTTGTAGGAGATAGGGTTTTCTCATTATCGGTAGCCATGTGTTCGTAGGAGAGTCTTAGGTGATGTGGGCATTGCAACATGAGTTTAGTGTGCTTGGTTGTGTCATTAGCTTTTGGTCATGACGTATGTTAGGATATATGTGATTCAATGTTAGGAACATATGTCACTGTTTTATGTAATTGACTAATCTTTTGACAAAATGCACTTTACTTGTAATTGGGTAGACCTAGGATGTGTTTAATGCTTCAAGAAACAAGGTTTCAAGTTCAAGTGTTAAAGCCATGCAAGTCTGTCCAAGAATCAAGTAATGAAGTGCTGGATTTTAAAACTCGACAGCTAGCATCTATCGAGGTTTAAAAGTTGCTGAAGCCTGTGGCTCGACTGCTAGCTCGATAGATGGCTATCTATTGAGGTTTATAAAAAATAGATTTTTAGGTCTGTTTTGCATCCAATCTGTGAGTATGTGTTTAGACTTTCTTTTCTCACAACCCTAAATATATATAAGGATTATTTTCAGGGCCGTCAAAGGTTGCACAGTTGCACAAGTGTGAAGCAAGTCTTGTTCATGCAAATTGTGACCGGAGACAGAATTTGCCCTAGTTCATCTTTCTCTTGAAGAAGCTACTGTGTTTGTACATCGTAGGGTTTTGTGACCAATGAACTTCTTGATTTTCATCGTCTAGATGAACTGAAGAACTTTGCAGCCAACATCATTCTCAAGTTGGTGATCAAGTCGCGTACTGGGATCTATGCATTTATTGATTAGTCATGTACTAGGAGCCGTGCATTGAAAATGAGAGTTTATCACTACAGAACAAGTTCAGTTGGGTATTAGGGTAATGGTTCAACTGTATGTTGGTATAAGGTATTGGGATTCTTTTACTTGTAACTACTTGTTTTAATAATAGTAGATTCTCGAGAGTGGTGACCTTAAAATCACTTGGCGGGGTTTTTGCCGTGTAAGTTTTCTCCATTCATTAACAAATCACCGTGTCAATTTATTTTTCACTGCATACTTTAGATAATTGGTGATTTGTTTGTCCTACCACGCGCTTTGCATGTTAATTTTATTAATTAATAAACTTTGCTAATTAATCAATTAATATATCACAAGAGGTCAATACATTCTTGGACTATCAAGTGGTATCAGAGCAGGCACACTTTGATTAGGGTTAATCTTTGCTATGTGATCCATTGACCCCTGTTTGTCATGGATAGAGGACAGTCTCTTATTATACCTTTTTTATTTGATTGCACTAACTATGCATATTGAAAAGTACGCATGAGAGCTTTCAACAACAGAGCATTGAATGCTCTATTCAGTGCAGTCACAAATGAGAAATTCAAGAAAACATCCTCTACTGAAACTACTAAAGAAGTATGGACCATTCTCCAGACAACCTGTAAAGGAATCAAGGCTGTCAAGGATTCAAAGTTCCAAAGGCTCACTACAAGCTTTGAAGAGATTAAGATGGAGGAGGATGAGTCATTCAATGAGTTCTATGCCAAGTTCAAGGACATAGTGAACTCAGCCTTTAATCTTGGGAAAACCATTCCTGAACCCAAGATTGTGAGAAAAGTGCTCAGATCTCTACCCAAGAGATTTCATGCCAAGATCACCACGATTGAGGAATCAAAGGATACTGACAAAATTCCTTTGACAGAGTTGGTTGGCAATCTGCAGACCTATAAGTTGGGTTTATTTTGGATCGAAAAATCGAGCAAGAACAAGAGCATGACACTAAAGGCCAAAAGCAGTGACACTGATGAGTCTTATGATGATGAAGATTCTAAAATGAAGTCCTACATCACCAGGCAATTCAAGAAGTTCATGAAGAATGCCAATGCAAAAGGTTTGACAAGAACCGTAGACAGTCAAGTTCTTCTCAGTCGAAGAGCCAAGACAAAGGGAAGAAGGATGCCAAAGATGGCTGTCAGTACACTATTACCTCTGGACCAAAGTGCTTTGGGTGTCAAGGTTTTAGTCATATGAAACAAGAGTGCCCTACTTATCCAAAAAAAGCAAGGAACTTGCTGCTACCTTAAGCGATATTGAGCCTAAGGATGACACTGATAATGAGGATGATGAAATCTTAAATGCCTTTACTGCCACCGTAAATCCTACTGAAGGGATTGTTGAAGATGTGGATGAAGAAGAGGAATTTGTGGAGTCTTAAGTTTGAAAATATGGATTAACAAGATGACATCCACACAGTCTATGCAAAGTTATACAAGGTCTCCGAAAAGTATGAGAAGTTGTATAGATTGGCCACCAAGAAACTTAGTGATGTGGAGCTTGAGCGAGAAGAAATCTCCACAAAGTTTAATGAAGCCAATCAAACTACTGGAGTACTGAGATTTGAGAATAATTTCTTGGCTGAGAAGACCAAGAAGCTTGAGGCAGAACTGTTCCAAGTCAGAGCTCAGTTGGAAAGGACTTCAAGTGCTAAGCTTGATGAGATGCTCAGTCTTCAGAAATCTGCTTCCGATTGAATCGGTTTAGGGTATGAATTCTCTTCTCCTAGTATTGTTCTTACTAGTACTACTATTTTTGTTCCTCCTGCTAATAATGTTGAATTTGAGAACATTGATGCAAAAACTATTTTAGCTAGTGAGAACATAGACAAGGGTAAATCTATCTTAGGAGCACCCCCTAAGCTTGATAAGAAAGAGATTAAGAACCCTCGGGCTAAGAAGGGAAATACTCAAAAGCCAAAACAGAAAAAGCAGCACTTTTGTCATCATTGTGGCATAGCTAGACATACTCGACCAAATTGTTATAAGTGGCTAGCCACTCAACAGAGCAACAACATGATCGCGTTAAGAAACCAGAATCAGTTTCCTCCCTCATTTGCTCCACTTGGAGATTTTCTCAAAGCCCTCATGTTCCTTTCGAACTGGAACGGTTTAAATTCTTTACCCTTATCGCTGGATCAAGGGTTTGCTAAATGGAAAGGTTTTTCCAAGGTGTGGAAGGAAAAAGGCTCCAAGTGATTCTGTCACTTTTTCTCTCTCTCCCCTTCTTGTTTTTGATTTTGCATTACTTGTGTGTTTTGCTTTCTAGTTTTAAGTCAGTTTAGTTTTATGCATTGCTTTGTTTAACATGTTTTTATTTAGTTATTTTTTAGTTTTACTTTATTTTGTTTTTCTTATAAAAAAAATAAAAAAAAATACAAAAACAGTGTGTATTTGTGTACATTGGTACTTGTGTACCTTGAATGGCCATTGAAACAAAATTTTCTAAACTTTGTATCTATGCACAACTAAGCAAGTGAGCTTTGTGGCTCGTGTTTGTGATGAGTAAGGTTAAGTGATCTCTTGTACTTCACACTTGTATCACTCTATTTGACGGGAATAACTAGAAAATCCTAAGAGAAAGGCATAAATAACTATCTCACCGATGTTGCCCGCCAATCATGAAATGACATTTGTATGCTTTGGCATAGCAAAAGTGGAATGTCAAATGATTAGCATCATTGGGTATTTCTTTTCTATCTCTTATATGCCCATGCATGGTTTGCTTAAAAGAAAAATATGCAAAGAAAAATAAAAGCAAAAAGATCAAAATACTTTATATATGATTGTAAGCATGTATTCTGGGAGATGTAGGAGTTATAGGATGTATCTCAAAGGTGATAGTCCCCATCAAATAGTTATGATTATGTGTGAGTTAAATTGATTTTCTCATATCTCAAATCGTCATAACATGTAGACACTTATGCAATCTTGCGATGTTCTTCACACACAACACGCAATATTCTTTGGTACTTTTGATACATGTGCAGGTACAATGTGATTTGGCCATCACAAGGAATATGTGTGTTAATGTATGTTCACTAAATTTTCTTAACTTGTTTTTGAAATATAAAATTGGTTAGACTTGTTTAGTGTGTGTGTGTGTGTTTTGGGATCTATGTGCTTAACATTTTTCTTGTTAAGAGATGATTTTGAGAGCTTAAAATGTTGTTTGGATCTTTGTTTGAGTAGCATGCTTGATTGCATTCATATCTGTGTTTTTCTCTTCTTGGAAAAACTATTTTTAAGCAATCTCGATAGCTTCTCGATAGCTCTCGACGGATAAGCCATCTATCGAGACCCTTCAGCTTTTTCTTATCGCATTCTTGATAGCTCTCGATAGCTTGTTCGATCCATCGAGAAACTTTCTGTCTCCTCGATAGCTACCTCGATCCATCAAGCTTCATTGTTGAGAAAACCTCTCGCTAGATCCTCGATAGCTCTCGATCGATCGAGCTTTATGAAGTTTCTATATATACACACCTTGCAATTTCAGATCTCATTTCCTCAATCTCTCTTGACTGCTTCGTGTCTTTTCACCTCCTAAACACCTCTCACTCACTCCAAACTTCATTCCCAAGCAATCTTCGGCCTTAATCTTGCTTTTCTTCACTGGTAAGGTCCTTAATCCCTCTCCTCATCATGCATTTCATATGTTTGGCCTAACTTTTGGGATTTTTGGAAAGTTTTGAGATTTTTCAAAATCAATGAAGTTTTTGCTCAATTTTTGGGATGGGTTTTGTCAAAATGATGTTTAAAACTTCATGCATTGTATCACATATGCATTATAACAATGTTTCATGCATTTTAGATATATGTTTACTTTGTTGCTATGTTGTGTGCTGGTAGGTTTGGATTGGGTTAAGCCCATGATGTATTTAAATTTGCATGTCACATGTTCATGCATTTTCATGCATACAGAATTTCAAGTTTTTTATATTTGTTATATTGTATCTTGTTGATACTTTTCTGATTGTCTCTCTCTCTCTCTCTCTCTCTCTCTCTCTCTCTCTCATTCTTACGTTAGTTGTGTTATGGCACCTAAATGTAAATCCACTTCGTCTTGGAACCCTCTTCTTTCCGGGGCATGTTCTTCTTTTTCTCCTTTTGACCCCACTCCATCTCACGTCTGGTTCCGTGATGAAAAGGCCAAATTGGACTTCTTGGAGAACTTTTCACGACAAGGCATTCACTCGGAATGCCAAGTCGTTTTGTCAAACTTTTCTGACACTGGCCTGCCCACTGTCATCTATAGTAGGGGTTGGGAGTCACTATGTGGCGTCCTGGTCACATGCCCTTTCGTGATCATATAGGAGTTTTGCTCTAATATGCACGGATTTGATTACTCTATACCCTAGTTTGTCACTCGCGTTCGGGGTATACGCATGGTAGTTACTCCAGGTATTGTATCCGACGTACTACACATCCCTAGGGTAGCGCATCCTGACTACCCTGGCTGTGAGCGTCTGCGGACAGTGTCCAAAGATGAACTCTCGACTCTATTTTGTGAGACACCTTCTTTTTGGGGTGACTATCAAAACACCTCATTCTCAGCCTTTGCTAAAGGTCCAAGAATCCTAAACATGGTGATGACATTCGTTCTCCATCCATTGTCTCACTATAGCACTATCATAGAGCCTCGTGCTCGGTTTTTGTTATCCCTCATTGAGGATATCTTTATTGACTTTCCTTCTCACTTCATACTCTCTCTTATAGATTCTATAAGGATACGATGACCCGTGTTAAGCTTATTTTTCCTTTGGCTATCACGTGGCTCCTTCGCCATTTTTCTGTCTCCTATCCCAATTCTCCCCACTTCATTTTCATGTTTACCATTGACGTCGCTACCATCGAGTAGAGTCTTGCATAGCTTCGCTCAAGGCAACCCTAGACCGAGACGGCAGCTCCTCCAGCTTCTACTGCTCCATCCACCTCTGCTCCTTCGCCTTCAGCAGGTAGAGTGACACTTGAGGCCATCATGGCATAGCTTGTGCGCATGGATGCTTGCCTTGACATTCTCACCGATGAGTTATGTCAGGTGAACACCCGTGTAGGTCATATCGCACGATGATAGGCTGTCATGGGTGGTTTCACTGTCGCTTCCTCTCCATCTCTACCAACGTCTGAGGATGAGAGTGACGCTGGCTCTGGCAGTGCTAATGCTGGTGAGGATGATGATGATGGCTCGCCTAGTGATAATGAGATGTCTACTTGATTTACTTACCCTTTGTCACTCGTGACATAAAGGGGGAGTAGTTTTGAGATGAGAGTAGTCATACTCATAGGGGGAAGGTTAGTATAGGAGATAGGGGGAGTGTATATTGAGGGATGTAGTGAGGATTCTTGTATCTTTTTTTTCTTTCTATTTTAGATACATTATTCTTTGTATATTGGTCTTGTGACCACTTGACATACATTGTATTTATATTTGGTTGATATATATATATATATATTGATGTATGTTATTTCACCTATCTCTCCATGTATTGTTTCTTTTCTCTCTCTATAAACATGTATCTTATATAATGTATGCAATCTATTATTTCTGTTTCACACTAAGATGTCTTGATGAGTTTTGTTTAAAGTGTTTCAGAAATACAGGTTGTCAAAGTCTACTTGTCATAAACTCTCTTTTTGCAAAGTTTTTCAAGAGTTTGTGTTAGGATAGATTTTATTGTATTCAACAAGTGAGTATGAGTTGAGTGATTTATGACTCCTATCATATTTTCATTTGTTTGTTGTGGTTTTGTCATGGATTTCCAAGGGGGAGATTGTTAGGACATATGTGATTCAATGTTAGGAACATATGTTACTATTTTATGTAATTGACTAATCTTTTGACAAAACGCACTTTACTTGTAATTGGGTAGATCTAGGATGTGTTTAATGCTTCAAGAAACAAGGTTTCAAGTTCAAGTGTCAAAGCCATGCAAGTCTGTCCAAGAATCAAGTAATGAAGTGCTGGATTTTAAAACTCGACAGCTAGCATCTATCGAGGTTTAAAAGCTGCTGAAGCCCGTGGCTCAATAGCTAGCACGATAGATGGCTATCTATCGAGGTTTATGAAAAACATATTTTCAGGTCTGTTTCGCATCTAATCCGTGAGTATGTGTTTAGGCTTTCTTTTCTAACAATCCTAAACATATATAAGGATTATTTTGAGAGCCATCAAAAGTTGTACAGTTGCACAAGTGTGAAGCAAAGTCTTGTTCATGCAAATTATGACCAAAGATAGAATTTGCCCTAGTTCATTTTTCTCTTGAAGAAGCTGCTGTGTTTGTACACCGTAGGGTTTTGTGACCAAGGAGATTCTTGATTTTCATCATTTGGATGAACTGAAGAACTTTGCAGCCAACATCCTTCTCAAGTTGGTGATCAAGTCGCGTACTGGGATCTGCGCATTTATTGGTTAGTCACGTACTGGGAGCCGTGCATTGAAAAGGAGAGATTGTCACTATAGAACAAGTCCAATTGGGTATTGGGGTAAGGGTTCAACTGTAGGTTAGTATAAGGTACTAGGATTTATTTACTTGTAACTGCTTGTTTTGATAATAGTGTATTCTCGGAAGTGACGACCTTAAAATCACCTAGTGGGGTTTTTGTCATGTAGGTCTTCTCCATTCGTAAACAAATCACCCTGTCAACTTATTTTCCATTGCATACTTTAGATAATTAGTGATTTGTTTGTGCTACTATACGCTTTGCATGTTAATTTGATTAATTAATAAACTTGGCTAATTAATTAATTAATATATCACAAGGGGGTCAATACATTCTTGGCCTATCCATGATTGTCGCATACGGTCTTCCGCTTTTGGTGAGTAGGTGCTCTTTGGAAGACTAACTTATTTAGGAAGAGTAGCACACTCTGGAAGAGTAGCTATGGAGTTAGTCAAAATATTCCCTATCATATATATATATATATATATATATGTACGGCATCGGGCCCTAGGGCTGTTTGAACCTTGGGCCCAAACTCTACAGAATGGCCCGCGATTACTAACATCCCTGTCAGAAGCTAGGCTTAAGGCCCACTAGGGATACGGATGCATACCCTATGGCCTCATGTTTAGCCCAGAACCTATTGGCCGGTTATTGAAATATAGGCTCATTAATCCACGGCTAGGAACGTACCCGGCAAGTCTCATTTCTAACAAATGCAATTGCTCGGGAAAGCCATATCACGGATGCTCGGTAATGTCTTAAGTGGTACTGTCGTCGAGCATCTTCCTCCTGAGACAGGAACTAGTTCCAATGCCACTTTCACCGCACCCCATTCCCAACTAAACATCCACTTAACAATAACAACATTGGACCACCACTTCCACTAGCCATTAGGGTAATCATGATTTTTCCACTAATCTTAGGCTATAAATATGAGAAGCTAAGGAAGGGAAGGGGTTATTAAAAGGGCTTTGGAGAAACTAGAGAGCTAAGAGTATTAGAGTCATGCGAGTGAGAGGGAAATAATATTGAGGCTTAAGAGAAGTCATTGGGTTGGCTAGAACCACCTAAAGTAGGAAATCCAAAGCTCATGTTATAAATATATTATGAGCCCAAGAGTGAGCTAGCCCTTTAAGCCTATTTTGGGGTGCGCACAGTTGGTGCCGTCTGTGGGAATCTCCTACAAAGCTGTGGTTCAGTTGGGACTCACGAGAAAATGTTTGAAAGACGTTCCGGGAGTTACACTGAGAGTGGTTTTGTGGGATCTTCTCGGGGCTCTACCTGGCAAGAACGGAGGCAAAAGAGGCATGAAGATAGGGACCGCGAACAAGAGAAAGAGCATTCTGGCCTCGGAGGGGAGTCATACCAAACACAACAAACAATATTGGGTGCCTCGGGGCACAGACGATTTGATAAGAGAGATGAGGAACTTAAGCGGCTACGCAAATTGGTGAGAGATCTGGAGTTGGAAGCAGGGGGTAGGCACCAGAGAAGGGACCAAGACCAACGAGAAAGAAGATCTGATACAGGGGGAAATCACTATGGGACGGGGTCCAATCAATCTGGTTCCCATTGACATCGAGAACGTTCACGTTCCCTAGAGTCCTGCCATCGCCGGGACCGTTCATGTTCACAGGGATCCTGCCTTCACTGGGACCGTTCACGTTCACAGGAGTATGCAAACCGGGGTTCAAATTCCCCCGAAGAGCGGTGGCCCCATAATGCCGCCATGGATGCAATGAGCCGTGCCCTACGCCAGGCTACTCGGTCGCCATTCTCAGACGATATTGAGCGAGCCCCATTGCTGTGCAAATTTACACACCCACCATTCAATATCTACGATGGGAAAACGGACCCGGTAGAGCATGTCAACCATTATATCCACATGATATCTTTACATTCTCACAATGATGCGTTGAAGTGCAAGGTGTTTCCCTCGAGCCTCAGCTCGATCTCTTTGAGATGGTTTAATGGGTTGCGGAAAGGTTCCCTTCACACTTTCGTCGAGTTGATCCACGAGTTTGGTGTTCGGTTTGTAACTTGTAGCTGGATGCCACAACCGGTGGATGCTTTACTGTCTATGAAGATGAGGGTTGGGGAAACCCTTCGTAGTTACGCTAGTCGGTATTGGGAGCCTTATAATGAGATAGATGGGGGCAACGAGAAAATTGTTGTGAGCACCTTCAGGATGGGGTTGCCTGAGGATTCTGAACTACGGGAGTCATTGACAAAGAAGCCTCCCGAGGACATGAGGCAGCTTATGAGGCGTATTAAGGAGTACAAGCGACTGGAGGATGATAGGTTGCAGAGTAAGGGCAAGGCCCCATTGGTGAATCGTCCTCGACAGAGCGGCTTTCAACCAAGGCCTCAGAAGGATTTAGGATGCAGGAGCCGAAATGGCAGCTGGGGGAGGTGAACGTGGCATTTAAGGAACCAGTGCACAGGATTATAGATCGAATCAAGAATGAACCGTACTTCAGGTGGCCGAACAAGATGGGGGGCTATCCTTTTCGGAGAAACCAGAATTTGTACTGCACTTATCACAAAGATAAGGGGCATACCACTGAGCAGTGCTGGGTATTGAAAGACCATCTAAGGCAGTTGGTAAAAGCAGGACATTTGAAGGAGTTCGTAGTGAATCCCGGTGATCGGGGGACCGGGCAAGGTGCTCAGCAGAGAGAAAACCTTTTCCCATCACCGTTGGGAGTGATTGAAGTGATCCATGCCACCTCAAGGGGTACGGCTGTGACCAAAAATGGGGTATTGACTGTTGTGCTCGTAGAAGACCCCGTAGACAGGAAACCCCCAGAAAAGAAAGCGAAGCTTGCTCGATAGGGCCTTGCTTTTGATGACGACGACTTAGAGGGATCGATACAACCACACGATGACGCGTTGGTAGTCACGGCCCGGGTAAGCAGTTTCTTGGTAAAAAGGGTGATGATAGACCAGGGGAGCGGGGCTGACGTGATGTATCCAGACCTATTTAAAGGACTCGGGTTAAAGAACCAAGATCTCTTAAAGTACGATACATCGTTGGTCAGGTTTGATGGTAGGGTGGTGATTCCTAGGGGACAAATTTCTCTTCCTGTGAGCATGGAAGGTAAGGAGGTGATGGTGACGTTCATAGTAGTCAATTCATTTTCACCATACACTGTGATTCTGGGCAGGTCGTGGGTTCATGCAATGGGGGTTATTCCGTCCACCTTACATGTAAAGGTTAAATTCCCCACCGAGCAGGGTGTTGCCGTAGTGAGGGAAAGCCAGCAAGCAGCTAGGGAATGCTTAGTGGCCGCAGTTGGTTGGAAGAATAAGCAGAAAGAAACCAACGAGGAAGCTTCTTCATAGCAATTACAGGATCCCTGAGAGGGAACAGGGGCTAGTTGTTCCGAGGAATTAATTAGGGTAAAGATATTGCCAGACTTTAACCGGTATTTTCAGGTAGGAGTGATCATGGGGGACAAGGACAAGGTAGAAACGTTGCTATTTTTGATATAGAACGTAGATGTGTTCATATGGAGCCCGTATGAGGTACCCGGAGTTGATCCCGAGTTCATTGTTCTCAAGCTTAACGTGGACCCGTCGTTTACACTGAAAAAGCAAAAGCCGAGAAGGTTGGCCAGGGAACACGTGGAAGCAGTAAGGCAGGAGGTCGGGAAGTTGAAGGAGGCCTAGGCGATTAGGGAAATCTTCTTCCCTGAGTGGCTTGCGAATACCGTGGTGGTTAAAAAGAAGAGTGGAAAATGGAGAGTTTGTGTAGATTTTACGGATTTAAATCGAGCATGCCCAAAGGACCCATTCCCTATGCCAAAAATAGATCAGCTGGTAGACGCTACTTATGGGCACTCGAGGATGAGTTTTCTGGATGCCTTTCAAGGATATCATCAGATCGCCCTGGCTACCGAGGACCAAGAGAAGACGGCATTCATCTCGTCGGACTTGAATTATCATTACACTGTGATGCCCTTTGGGCTAAAGAATGCCGGGGCAACATATCAAAGAATGATGACCAATATGTTTCAGGACAAGATCGGGCGAACAGTTGAGGTGTACATCGACGATATGGTGGTGAAAAGTAAAAAGGAAGTGCGGCATCTAGAGGTTCTTCGCGGGGTGTTTGAGGTGCTTTGGCAACACAAGCTGCGCCTAAATTCGGACAAGTGTGCCTTCTGGTTGGGAGCTGGCAAGTTCCTAGGCTATCTAATCACTAGCCTTGGGATAAAGGTCAACCCCGATCAGGTCAATGCCGTGCAGCGCCTTAAGCCGCCGAGCAATCCAAAGGAGGTGTAGATCTTAACCAGAATGCTAGCTGCCCTTAACCGGTTTATTTTAAGTTTGCAGATCACAGTCGTCCATTCTACCAGCTTCTCAAGAAATGGAGGGGATTCAATGGGATGAGGAGTGTGAAAAGGCTTTACAAGATTTGAAAGAATATATAATGTAGGCACCCATGTTAGCAACCCCGGATCCCGGGGAGGACCTGTTTATGTACCTTTCGGTGTCTGAGCATGCTCTAAGCGCCGTGCTTTTAAGGGACCAGGGGATACAGCAGCCTGTGTACTACGTGAGCAAGACTATGGTCGACGCCGAGACAAGATACTTACCCCTAGAAAAGTTGGTGTTAGCATTAATGTATGCGACGAGGAAATTGCCTCACTATTTACGGGATCCCCGGATGAAAGCATACTTGCAAGTGGTAAGACAAATCATGAACCAGTTTGGAACAGTGAAGGTGACCCAAGTGGGCCGGGCGCATAACAGGCACGCTGACTCCTTAGCTACGTTAGAGTCATCAATGATCGAGGAGGTGCCTCGGTTAATCAAAGTTGAGCTTATAGTGGAGCCGAGCATTAGTGCGGCAGATATCGCTGGTATCGTTGTTGTCGTGATTTCAGTGATCGGGCCATGTTAGATGGATCCAATCATTGACTTCTTAACCAAAGATCGAGCTCCGTGTGATGAAAATGAGGCTAACAAGGTTTGCCGGGTGGCTACTCGGTATTGGTTGTCGGCAAATTGCAAATTGTACCGTAGGTCTTTTGGGGGGGCTATACCTTTTATGCCTACACCCCGAAAAAGTGAATGAGCTTTTGGCCGAGCTACATGATGGAGTGTGTGGCAGTCATGTGGAGGGGTCATTCATTAGCACACCGAGCAATGACTCAAGGATTTTGGTGACCACAGATGTAGAAGGATGCCGTCGAATATGTGTGTAAGTGTGAACAATGCCAAAAGCATGCCCCCTTGATCCATCAGCCAACAGGTCATCTAAATCCCATCAACAGCCTATGGCCCTTCGTACAGTGTGGGCTGGATATTTTCGGTCCTTTTCCCTAAGCAACAGGCAATCACAGGTTCGTGTTAGTGGCTGTTGACTATTTCACCAAATGGGCGGAGGCCGAGGCTTTAGCCAACATCCGAGATGTGGATTTTAAGAAGTTCGTGTGGAAGAACATAGTCACAAGATTTGGGGTGCCGGACTCTTTGGTATCCGATAATGGGTTGCAATTCGATAGTAAGGCTTTTCGTACGTTTTGCAGTGATCTCAACATCAAAAATAGGTATTCTACTCCAGCATATCCATAGAGCAACGGCCAAGTTGAAGTCATAAACAAGGCAATCCTGAATGGGTTGAAGAAAAGATTGGATAGCGCAAAAGTTCGGTGAGTTGAGGAACTGCCTAACGTTTTGTGGACATACCGAACAATTCCTAGGAGATCCATGGGGGAGACTTTGTTTTCCTTAACATACGGGGCAGAAGCCGTGATACCAGCAGAGGTGAACCTATGCAGTGCACGAGTTGTAGGATTCATCCCCGTCTGAAATGATGAACTTATGGCAGAACGTTTGAATTGCTTGGAAGAGTGTCGAGAGGCGGAGATTCTACGGCTGGTAGAGTACCAGCAAAAATTAGCTCGGCGCTATAACCGAGATGTAAAGACGAAGGAATTTGGTGCAGGAGATCTAGTACTAAGGAAAGTCATGGGGAATATGTGAGATACAAATGCCGGGAAGTTAGCCCAGACTTGGGAAGGGCCTTACAGAGTTACTGCAGTAGCGGGCACGGGAGTGTACTATCTGGAGGACCTAGACGAGAGACCATTACCATGGCCATGGAATGTCCATAATCTTAAGAAGTTTTATCACTGATCGGTTGTACGCTAAGTTGTAAATTCAATGTAACCACGTGTTCATGTTTTACTAATGAATATGATGATATTTACCCGAGCAAACATATTTAAATCTGCTATTAATTTGTTAGCATCGGTCAACAAATACCAAAAAAAAAAGAGAAGGGGGGGAAACATGAAGACCAAGGTAATGTATTTCATGCTGAGGATAGAAGTCTGCTTCTCGGTTCGATCATTATCACCGAGTAGGTGGAAACCTCACAATAATTCTAAGGACAGAAACCTGCTTCTCGGTTCGACTATTATCACCGAGCAGGTGGAAACCTGACAAAAATTCTAAGGACAGAAACTTGCTTCTGGGTTTGACCATTATGACTGAGCAGGTGGAAACCTTACAATAATTCCAAGGACAGAAACCTGCTTCTCGGTTTGATTATTATCACCGAGCAGGTGGAAACCTTACAATAATTCCAAGGACAGTAACCTGTCCCCGGAAAGGTGGAAACCTTAACTACCTAAGGGAAGGAACCCGCACCCCGTTCGATTCTCATCACCAAACAAGAACTTAGTCAAAAATCGCTAAGTACAGAAACTTGTCCCCGATTCAATCTTCATTAACGGACAGGTAGGGACCTTTGTCCAAATTCTCTTGGACTAATCTCCAGCTCAATTTTTGTCACCAAATAGTTAAGGGCCTCACGCTAGGTATACCTAACAATGCTACAGTGATATACCTCACAGAGGAAGGCTTCGTGACAGGGAATAACTTCGAACCCCTCCCGAACCACTGTAAGGGTACAAAAGTACTAAAACAGAAACTAAAAATTTTAAGGCAAAACATTCACAGTGCCTGATTTCCAAAGCCAAGGATCAAAAGCAATTAAAGCAAACAGTAGTAAATGGAGTCAAACCATTGTCCAATCACCACAGGCCAGTGATCATAGGAAAATAAATCCCGAAAATATATAAAGTTAAAGCTATTGTTCGGTCACCACAACCCAGTGACCCTGGGTAAACCATAAAAAGAGAACATAAAGGAAAAGCAAACAACAGTAAAGCAACTGATTAAATAAGAATCTTAAACGATTGGATCGGTAGGCGGGAGTTGGGCTGCTTCATTAGCCGGCTAGTTGGGGATGTCCTCAGTCTGTACTTGCCGGGCTTGATCATTGATTGCAGCTGGAAACCTCAAGATTGACGTGAGAGTCAATCGCTTGGACCAGCTCCCTCATGCTGGTGGTCTCCTCTTCGTCTACAGCATCGGCCTGACTCTGGGAGGGGGTGGAGGAGCCAGGTAGGGGATTTGACTTGGCTCTCTCAAAAGGGAGTCCTCGGCCACTTCCAACACTTGAAGGGCTGCCAGCCAGCCCTCCCCGAACCTATAAAGCTGCGCCTGGTGGACAACAGGCTCCGCAGACTTCTTGGCGTCTGCAAAGCCCTCGTCATACCATTTGTTTTCGCAGGCTTCAAGGGCTGCTTTGAGGTCAGCTATTTGATCTGCCTGGGACAAATTTAGACTAGCTACCTCTGCTAGTTTGAGCTTAGCTCCTTCCAACCGACCCTCCACCTTGGTTACTTTCTCTTCGGCCAGCAGACGGGCTTTCTCTGAGGATTGGGCTCTCTTCTCTGCAGCCTCGGTAGCCTTACCTTTCTCCTTAGCCGTAGCATTGGCAACATCCTTTAGTGCATTTTCCCGGTCAGCATCCTCAACGAGTTCTTTCAATCTCTCGCCGAGTACATATGTCATCTACACAGACTGAAAACGCATTGACGGTTAAGGTTAGATAATCACTCAAGCCTCAGGGTAAACTAGTAAAGAAAGGGAAGGAAATTTACCACCACAGTGTACCATTGCAACTGCCGTACAAGGGATTCCTCGTCACCCTCTGTGAAGAACTGCATGTCCTCAGGCAGCAGAAGGCTGTGCACTAAACTCTGAGCCACCCTCCCCCTATGGCCCTTATCCCATGCTATAATGCTCTTAAAGGATGACAGGGTCCTGTCGCCGAACTTGAAGTCGGGTTTCTAAATGCTCTCGAGCCAGGATAAAGATGCCACATCCTTGCGACCCTTGGCTGGTGGTTGGGGATCACCCTTTGGTTCTCAAATTGTAATCCCCCCTTGGGAGGGGGAGGAAGGGGAGGGGAAGGGGGGTCTTTGTGGGAACATCGCCGAGAGCCTTGGTGGGAGGATCCCCAAGCTTCTATTTCTTCTTAAGACGACTAGCAGCAGGGGGAGGGGGAGCGTGGGCCCCGCCTTAAGGCTGGGCAGAGGGTTGGGAGCTAGGAATGAACTGACCAATGGTCATCTTCCTTCGGGTCACCATTTCTTCATCCCGAACGGTCTCAGCCTTGTTTGGTTCGGTTGCTTGGGTTTGTGTCGCTTGGACTTGGCCTTCATTCCTTTCGACGGGAACATGTCCCTGTTCTCTGAGAGCCTGGGATACGCATTCGGCTGACTCGTCCCTGACTGGGGAAAGGTCCTCAGCAGTAGTGTATCGAGGATCGAGATCTCGAGCTTCGCCAGTGGTCAATGAAGGGGGGAGGAAGTTGGCATGCCGGACGTCAATATAAGACAGTAGCGGGCTATTAACTGTAAGGGCTTGACTGAAAGGTTTCCAAGTCTTGTACACGGGGGTGCAACCGAGTATGAGGTGTGACGCTCGGAGTTACTCGTCCGTATGAACAAAAATTTTTGATCTAAGTACGAAGTTCTGGTCCCTAATGTGGACAACCCTAATGTCCAGGGTAAATAATTTGCCTTCTGTAACAAAACTACTGTAAGTCAGTATTCAAATGAGTAAAATAACCATATGTAAAATTACAAATGAGTTAAAGATCGGTACAAACCCACTTCGGCCATGAAAAGGGGCAGGGGATTTCACCGGCAAACCAATTGCCGCATACCCGGACGAACTCCCCAGTAGAATTCCTATTAGAGTCAGGTAGGCACGAAATAAGCCGTACCCTCATATCTCTAACCTTTAAGTAATAATTAGTTCTCTTATTCCCACATAGACTGTATATGTGGTTTATGTCATTGTGGTTTAATTGTAAACTGAACATTTGATTTAACCTATTGACACAACTAACTACCAGGTAAAAATTGGGAGGAAGTTGGTCGGGGCACAGCCTATAGTACCTAAGGGTATTGAGTAAAAGTGAGTCCACGGGGAACCTAACCCTGCCCTCCAGAATCGACATTAAAGGGAAGAAAGCAGTATTTGCCCCTTTGTGGAGAGAAAATTCACTCTCATGGCAGTACGCCACTTCCACATCATTAGGAATAATAAAGTTTTGCCTAAAGGTGGCTAAGGATGCCTTAGTATTCAAAAGGTAAGCATAACCCATCTTAAACTCTAAATTTGAAGGAAGAAATTCGAAGAAAGAAACTTAACAGAAGGAGGTAGAGGACTTACTTTGGGCTCTAGGGAAGAAAGAGACTCTGGGTTGATGAATAAGGGCGCAGACGAATGCAAGGTAGAAGAGAAAACTCAGAAAGTGAAGGAGTGGTTCAGAATGAAGTATTTATAGGAGCCAGAGGGAAGAGAATAAATGCCACTCAATAAATGAGAAGCGGGAAACTCTATGAATCCCATCACAACCGTCACACGCACGCTGCCTCGGTTCGTGAACCATTAGGTAATGATGACGGCTGAACCAACCATCAGATATGACGCGTCTTTTGAGGGCACATTAATTAGCCTTTCAACCATCCAATGCATACCAATTAGGCTTCCCATATGGCAACTGTCTTGGGTTCCTTGATTCGTCCTCAGGCGCCGTGCACGAATCAAGAAGGGGCTAATGTACAGCACCAGGCCCCAGGGCCGTTTGGTCTTTGGGCCTAAACTCTATAGAATGGCCCGCGGTTACTAACATCCCTATCAGAAGCTGGGCTTAAGGCCCACTAGGGATATAGATGCATACCCTATGGCCTCATGTTTAGCCCAGAACCTGTTGGCCAGTCGTTGAAATATAGGCTCATCAATCCACGGCTGGGAACGTGCCTTGCAAGTCTCATTTCCAACAAATGCAATTGCTCGGGAAGACCATATCACAGATGCCCGGTAATGTCTTGAGTGGTACAGCCGTCGAGCATCTTCCTCCTAAGACAGGAACTAGTTCCAATGCCACTTTCACCGCACCCCATTCCCAACTAAACATCCACTTAACAATAATAACATTGGACCACCTCTTCCACTAGCCATAAGGGTAATCATGATTTTTCCACTAATCTTAGGCTATAAATATGAGAAGCTAAGGAAGGGAAGGGGTTGTTGAAAGGGCTCTGGAGAAACTAGAGAGTTGAGAGTATTAGAGTCATGCGAATGAGAGTGAAATAATATTAAGGCTTAAGAGAAGTCATTGGGTCTCTTGGCTAGAACCACCCAAAGTAGAAAATCCAAAGCCCACGTTATAAATATATTGTGAGTCCAAGAGTGAGTTGGCCCTCTAAGCCTGTTTTGGGGTGCACACAATATATATATATATATATATATATATATATATATATATATATCATATTTATGTGCTTCATGAAAGTCTAAATAAAACTTTAGAGCTAATGTGCTTTAGTATAATTGAAACAGTTTTTTTTTTAAGACACAATTTTTGTATTACATGAATATTATTGAATTTTTTCCTGTGATATATTCAAATCTAGTTTGGATTTCTGATATCCAAACTGATATATAGAACTAAGATAATGTTTTTAAAAAATGATTTTTGTATAATATGAATATTATTGAATGAATTGATATGTAGAATTGAAATAATTTTTCTATAAAAAACAATTTTCATATAAAATGAATACTATTGAATTTTTTGCCTTTGAGATATCTAAGCAAAAGAAATTCGATTTTATCTTCTCAACTTTCTTGAATATAATACTTTCACTTTTTTTTTCTTTCCCTTTTCCTTCCAAATTTTATTAATGAATTCATTATATATTTCTTCTTCTTTCACATTCTCCTTTTTTGTTTTCAACTTTTTTTCCCTTTTTTGATTGTATCATTTTTTTTTTACTTTTTTTTTTTAAGTCCTCTTTTTCTTCCAATTGTTTCACCACAAATTTACCATAATAAGATAATTTGTTTGCATACATTCTTGGATACTTGGTATCGGGTTTGAGAAAAAAAAATGGCTAAAATAATCAGCTCAAATGTGTTACTAGCAATAATGCACCAAGGGAAAAAAAAAAATAAAGGTTCAAAATAAACAAAGATAACCTTAATTTTAACATTTGACCAAATCCATAATTTTAAGAATTGTGATAGTTCTTCAAAATCCATAATTTTAACATATTCAAGTGTGGGATAAAATTGATGAATTCTTAGCATTTGACCCAATCAAAGAATGATGAGACTAAGCAACAACTAAATATTGTGTTTCCAAATAAAAAATGAAATCAAAATAAAATAACCCTCTAAAAAAATGAATAGCTTAAGAACTCACATGGGTTAAAGTCTCCATATTTTATTTTCAATATTTTCAAAGTCATCTCTATCTCTCTGTAAAGTTGTTATAACCAATGAATCAAGAAACATGTTCATGTGGTAACGGTGCATGCGCAAAATAGCCATGAAAAACAATGAAATTCTTTAGATAGAAATAATATAATGGATTTTGACTTAAAACTCATGCTATAAGTAATAAAAATTTTGAAAAATTGGACTTATATTTAGTGCAAATTTCTTTTTATTCTTTACAAATGCCTAATATCCAACTTGATATATAAAACTGAAATAGTGTTTCCGACAAATTCCTTTAAAGTTCAAGCACCAGCAAAGTTGTATTTAGCTGTAGTATCTATCTAATTGCTCAATGTTGTACTTTCTAACAATTGACTGACTAAACTGATTTATCAGATAGGTGAAGATCTTCATGTATTACATATATTTTTTTTATAGTAAATTCCTCTCTCATATTCAATCATGGTAATAATAGTTGATGTGTTGGGGTGTGAATCAAAAGAAGTGAAAAACGCTTAATACTTTCTTAACTTGATTTCCTTTTTCTTATCCATACATGATAACCACTGATAACTAAATCAAAACATCCTGCAGGTACAGTATTCACTAAACAGGGCAACACACATTTCGTCCATTACACACAAACACACACCCCAAAAAAAACTCCTTTAGCTGTTACAAGTCCAAGGGCAACATCCTTGCCAACTGTCAAGGATTCGGATGGAGTTTTTTCAGGTAAAGATATTCATCACATTAATGAATCGAGAGAAGATGATCTTTTAGTGGAACTCCCCTCACGTGACATTGATCCATCCACGGCTCTCCCAGTGCCCCGTAAGTGGAAAAAGCTTGCACGTAACAATAAGCCCGAGGATTCTTCTATGACACAGACTGTATTGAGTAAAAGAAACAGAGGAGAGGAAGAATCAACGTTACCTGAGTTACTGAATAAGAAATTTCAGGTTTCAAAGGTGGACGAGCAGGAAAGTTCAATGGTGGAGCCCCGCCAATCCCTATAAGTTTCTTAGTTTGGAAATGTCGTGGACTTGAGAACTTACGTACAGAAAAGGAGCTCGAAGTAGTAGTTCAGGCAAAAGATCCCACTGCAATGTTTATAGCCGAAACATGGGCGGATGAAACAAGACTAAAAGAAGTACAGTGGAATTTAGACTTTGAGAACTTATTTTTTGTAGAAAGAAATAACAGAGGAGAAGGTTTGGCTTTATATTGGAGAAATTCAATTGATTTATTTGTTGATACTTTCTCAAAAAACCACCTTGACGCTATAATTAACAAAGGGAAGGAAGATGCATGGAGGTTCACTAGTTTCTATGGTGAACCAGTTACTCATGAACGCTTTGAATCTTGGAACAAGCTTTGCCAGTTAAACAATAGATTCAACCTACCTTGGCTTTCTATAGGAGATTTCAATGAAATCATGAGGAGCTCAGAAAAATTGGGAGGAAGTAACAGATGCCAAACTCAAATGCAGTTGTTTCGGGACATCATTGATGAGTGTGGTTTTCTCGACCTCGACTTTGTTGGCTCTCCATTTACCTGGCAAAAGCATTTTGCAGATGGACACTCATTATGGGAGAGATTAGACTGAGGCCTAGCCAACAATGATTGGCTCATGAAATTTGCTGGCACAAAAATTCATCACTTACCATCCGATTCTTCTGATCATTGTCCTTTATGGATTGTACTCGATGGGATGGAGGTTGCTTGCTTTGCCAAACTCTTTCGCTTTGAGGAAATGTGGTTATCTGACCAGGGTTGCTCGAATGTTGTTGAAGCAGTATGGTCATTTAGTGAGGTAACCGATCTAGCTATAAAGGTTATGAGTAAAATTGAAAAGTGTGGTAAAGAATTGAAGAGATGGAACCGAGTTCATTTTGGGAATGGGAGAAGGGAGTTGGAGAAAAAAAGAAATCTGCTGAAAGTAGTTGAATAGGAAGCCATACGAACTAGGCAGAATTTTCGGGTCAGAATTTTAAAAAGGGAGATTTCGAAACTTATTGACAATGAAAACAGGATGTGGCTCAAACGGTCCAAAGTTCTATGGGCAGCACATGGAGACCAAAACTCAAAGTTCTATCACAGCCATGCAACACAGAGAAAAAGAAAAATTCCATACATAAAATTTGGGATGCATCGGGACAGTGGAGATCAAATCCTGAAGATGTGGCACAATGCTTAGCAGACTATTTCCAAGAACTGTTTACCTTGACCCACCTGCAATAATGTGAAGCAGCCACAAACTCCATTATCACAATCATCAATGATGATATGAATATCCAGCTTTCTTCAGAATTCAAAGCTTGGGAGGTAGAATTAGCCATAAAGCAGATGGCTCAACTAAAAGCTCTAGGACTCGACGATATGCCTCCCCTTTTCTACTAGCATTACTGGAATTTGGTTGGTAATGATATTAATCAATTTGTCCTTAATTTCCTTAACACTGCTTCTTTGCCTAAGCACTTGAATCATACTTTTATCACTCCCATCTCCAAGAAAAATAACACTGAGTATGCCTCTGAGTTTAGACCAATTAGTCTATGTAATGTCCTGTATAAGATTTTCTCAAAAGTCTTGGCCAATAGGTTGAAAAGAATTTTACCAAAAATTATCACTGAACATCAAAGTACTTTTAATAAAATCCGTCTTATTTCTGATAATATTTTGGTAGCTTTTGAATCTTTACATAGCATGCAGAAACACTTAGGGAAAGATGACTTCATGACCATTAAGCTTGATATGAGCAAAGCTTATAATAGGTTGAAGTGGCCATACCTTGAAGCAGTGATGAGAAAGATGGGATTTAATGGTCAATGGATCAAGCTTCTTATGTTTTGTGTTACATTAGTATCGTACTCTATACTTGCCAATGGAGAAGCTAAGGGCATGATACATCCTTCAAGAGGAATTCGATAAGGAGACCCGCTCTCCCCTTTCCTATTTTTCCTATGCATAGAAGGATTACACGGTCTTATCAGTAAAGCAGCAAGCCAGGGTGATATACGAGGATATTGCCTTGGCAGATATTGCCCTCATATTACCTACCTCCTTTTTGCGGATGACAGTCTATTGTTTTGCAGGGCAACCATTCAAGAGTGTCAGATGATATTAGACATCCTTGATACATATGGAATGTGCTTGGGGCAGCAAATAAATAGGAGCAAAACTGTTTTTTTTTTTTTTTCCGGCAAGTCCACTTCTGAAGAAATTAGGGATCACATTAAACAAGCCTTGGGTGTTCCATAAGGCAATATGAAAAATATCTGGGGTTGTCGTATCTAGTGTGGAGAAACAAAAAAGCCAGCTTCAACTACATAAAGGAAAGGGTATGGAAAAAAATTCAAGGATGTAAAGGAAAATTATTATCTCAAGCAGGAAGGGTAATTTTAATAAAGGTCGTGGTCCAAGCCATCCCCACATTCACAATGAGCTATTTCTAGCTCCCTGTGGGGTTATGTAATGAGATTGAAAGCCTTATTAGAAAGTTTTCATGGGAACAGAAGGGCGATCGAAGAAAAGTTCATTGGGTTAAGTGGAAACTCTTTGCCAATCAAAATCTGTTGGAGGTATGGGCTTCAAAGACCTATTCCATTTCAATGAAGCTTTGTTGGCAAAGCAAGCTTGGAGACTTTTACACAACAAATACTCACTGTTTTACCAGGTTTTTAAAGCTAAATTTTTGCCTAGATGTTCTATTATGGAGGCTTCTGATTCTAGTTCGGGTTCATACGCATGGCACTATATTTTAAAAGGTCGTGATGTTCTATTAAAAGGTGCAAAATGGAGAGTGGGTTGTGGGGATTCCATTGGAGTGTGGCTGGACTCATGGTTACCATCTTGTGACCATCCTAGAATTTTATCTCCATTAGTTGCAGGTTTTGAAGATGCTGAAGATGCTAATCTCATTGATCCGATTTCAAAACAGTGGGATGTTCATCTCCTACAAGGCCTGTTTAATCCTTAAGAGGTTGAGTTGATAAAGAGTATTCCCTTATGTCGCTCCTATGTCGAGGATAAGCTTGTTTGGCCTTTCACTCCCTCAGGCACATACACCGTGAAGTTAGAATACAGATTTCTTGTATACGAGAATTCTGTCAATTCTGCTCCTATGAATCCGAATCAAAATGATGGAGTTTGGAAGCTTATTTGGGCACTGTCTGTCCTTAACAAAGTCAAAAATTTTGTCTGGAGGTCATGTAGAGATGCACTGCCAGTAAAGTACAACCTGAGGAGGCGTCAAATTCTGATGGACGATGCCTGTGACCACAGCCAGTCCTCCCCAGAAACGGTATTGCATGCTGTGTGGGACTACCCATAAATTTCAAGAGTTTGGGATACATATCAGGAGCTTAATTGTCATCGTAGACTAAGGTTTTCATCCATCACAGATTTACTGCTCTATGTCCACAGTGAAGGAAAAATTTGGAGCTAATGGTGATGCTCATGTGGACAATCTGGTTTCGCCAAAACCAGATTCTGACAAAAAACTCTAACTATACCATCTCTCAGGTTGCTTAGAATGCACAGGAAGCTCTCCAACTCTTTTGCCAAGCAAAGTTCACCCCCACCATCTCTGCGTTCAGCCCCTGCACCTCCACGGGTAAGGTGGTCTCCTCCAACAGCAAACACTCTCAAGGTGAATTTTGATGGTGCTACTTTCAGGGATATCGGGAAGGTAGGTCTGGGAGTGGTGATTCTCAATGACCATGGACATGTCCTGGCTTCACTCTCTTAGCAGATTCCTCTACCTCATTCCTCAGATGTGGTAGAAGCCTTGGCAGCAGCACGAGCTATCTCTTTTGCTCTTGAGCTTGGTTGCTCCTCTTTTATTGTTGAAGGTGACTCCGAAAGTGTGATCAACACCCTCAACAGGTAGAAGAATCTTTATCCCCTTTTGGCCATATCCTTGCATCAGCCAAAGCCACTGCAGAAGCCATTTGTAGTATTTCTTTCTCACATATCCGTATGCTTTGTAATTTTGTTGCTTACAACCTAGCTAAATGTGCCAGACAAGTTAAAAGTTTCTTGGTGTGGATGGAGGATGTTCCGCCACACCTCTACTATGTTTTGTTTACCGAAAATGGTTGATTTTTTCTTCAATGAAAGTTTCGAGGTTTCTTTCTCAAAAAAAAAAAATTAAATAAATAAATAAATAAAGAGAGAGACTAAGAATAGTCTATATATTAATATATATTTTCTATGTATAATACTCTAAAATAGAGAGCCTTATAGAGGCATAAACTGTATAATATGTATGAAATACAAGTAATATAAGTGTGTAGGTACAGTGCACTAGGCCCAAGCCTAGTAAACTAAACTAACGTATATACTAACACTAATCATTATAACTTATTGATATTGTCCAATTTTTTTCATAAAGGAGCCACTAAAATCAAATCCCTCTCTCCCACTTGTTAGAAGAAAAAAAAATGAATAAAATGATTTATCAGATGGGCGAAGATCTTCATCCATTTGTACATTCATATAGATAAATAGTAATTGATGTGTTGTTGTGTGTATCAAAATAAGCAGACTTATTGGTTTGTGATAACCACTGAAAACGAAATCACAATAATACATTTACACCGTACCAACACACACAAGCAGGCAGGCAAATTTGATATGTTGGATAATTTGGATTGCAGAAAATGAAACATGTAACTAATGAAAAAAAGAATATATCATGAAGGGGTGCAATTTCCTATAACTACATTACAATTATTGTTAAATGATGATGACAAAAATGCAATACTGTGTGAGGAGTGAAAACTTATTCATCTTATTTAGTACCAAATTAAATAATAATAAAAAAAGTCTTAAAACTTGGAATTTAGGCCATCGAATTACAAAAAGAAACTACTCAAATGTATTTTGGGCAACATTAACTTACATATTTTCACTAATTTTGCAATTCTTACAACGGCAGACTAGTACATTATTTAAACCAAATTATTTTTAGGGAAATTTAGGAAAAATCAATGAAAATTATAAAAGGGCGAAGAGACTTAGATGCACAGAATGATCATTTTCTTTAAGACGATTTTTATCTCCACTCCATTGAGTTTACTAATGGGTTGCAGGTAAATTGTTTCCAGGATACAATTAAACCAAGATTCTACAAGTAGCAAACTTGGAGAATTCTGTGATTTTTTATCTATGCTGTGCATAATCTATATTAAAAAGAAAAAGAATTTTTTTATTTATTTATAAAATAATGAAGAATTACCAACGAAAATGCATCTTTGAAAAGTCACTTATGTTTGGACAAGTACTTTAAAACTTTACCACTACTATCTAGCTGTCATGGACACAAATAAGTTTATTTCCCTTTTTTCTTTTGCAAAATTCTTTGTAAGTAAACTTTCTGTAAGTATCTCGCTTAAGCGAAAATGCATCTCACTCAAGTGAACTACCTTTTCTTGCTCAAGCAAACTCTTCAATAACCGTAATAAAATCTAGATAAAAAGTTTTGTCTATCCCTCGCTCGTGCAAGATCCAAACAAGAAGTTCACTTTTTCCTCACTTCAAGTGAGATTCTTAAACTCAATTTTATTTTACTTGAAATTGCTCTCCATTATTCTACTATTCAAGTAGGATCCCTCTTTAGTTATAAGATGTATATATACATATATATACAACAACTTTCCATCACCATGACCAAAGAATGCAGCTTGCTATCTTGGACCTTGGTTCCTAAACTGCACTGCAACCAGGGCGATTCTAAGGAACATACTTTGCAACACACACCCACACCCCCACCCCCCCCCCCCCCGCCGGCGTCTTTACGAAGTTGGGTACAAAGACACAATCTGGCCCATTTGCATAAGCTTGAATGACAAGTGAATTAACTAAGAGAGAACTATTTGCAACAATAGAGTATTAAACAATGTCTTCATCTGTGGTCACTTTTCAATTTACTGCAACTATGACTGTAATAATCTATTAATTTAATCTATAACCCAAGTTTGGGAATCCCTTTACAGAATATAAAATGGCTGTGCCGAACTATAAAAACATTCTCTAAAAGCTTTTTGGTGTCAATCTTTTCAATCTTTTTTGCTTTTAGCTGACAGTTACTGTCTTCAATCAACTTACATTTGAACATACCGTCTAGTATATTTCAACGTCACAATCACATCCCACAAGGGAACACAAGCACAAGAAGAACACGAAATGTTTTCAGTTGAGAACCATCAATCAATATAATAAAAGTATCAACATTGAGGTAAACCATATTTACCAATTCAGTGTGTCCCTGGATCAGAAACGACAAAGGGAAAACATTTTAAGGTTTTTATTTGTCACTAGCATTGAAGATTCACCTCCTTTTCATTGGAAAGCTAAATGAAATATCCAAAAGCCTTTTGCAGAACTACAAAAGACAGACAAACAAGCTTTCAAGTTTCAACTAACTGAGATATAAGAAAAACTATGTCCAACAGATAGTTATCACAATCTTTTTTTTTTTAAGATATGATTTACAATCTTGAGGGAGAGGGAAAAAAAATATCCCCTGCATTTCACTTTAAAAATTAGTACAAAGATGCTGAACTGAATGCATCTTCAAAAATTAATTGGCAAGCAAATGGAACAAAATTGGAGCAACAGAAAAATTCTCTAATCTTATGGATCTCTATTTTTTTTTTTGTTTAAATGTAAAATCTGAAGGAACATTTTGATAATCTTCTATCTAAAAAATCTCAATTACCTATCTAAAAAATGTTGACCAGAACAATGTTAGCTACCTCCTTCCAAAATCCACAAGAAGCCGACTCCTAATTGGTTTTGAACTGCACCAAACAATGAAATGCTCATAGAACAATCTTTAATCATGCAACTCATTTGCTCTTGTAGCCAATGCACTTCTTATATCAGAAGCCTTGCTCCCAATCAAATTCTCCTCCAACCCACTATAGTAGTCAGTGCTCTGATAACAGTCCCCCAACCCATCCCCCAAAGCCGTATAGTCCTCCCTCATAAGCAACGCATTGTGAAGCATGGAACAAGCACCAATATAAGCAACTGCAATCTTAAACTCCTCCTCTACAGGCTTGCTCAAAACACCCCAATTCTTCAAACTAGCACTGGCTTTAAGCCCCGAAACACGCATCAAACTATGCACCTTATTGAAATTCTCTTCACAAGAACCAGGCAAAGCTTCCACATAAGGTACCATTAACCAAGGAAGCAAAGGGTACCCTCTGTTTCCAACTAAATACTGATTCACGGCCACACCATTTACATTCACTGGAGGTGAATTCAATAACCTTCCTTCTTCAATATCCTTACACAAAGTCGATGACTTTAGAACCTTATAATCAGCCTTATTGCCGCGATAGCCTGCGACAATGCTGAGGATTCGACAGGAGGAATCGACAACTATTTGAGCAGCAATGCTATGTTCTTCAATTTTATCATTGTTCTTGACAACCTTGAACCTTGTACACTCTAGTACACCACAACAATTTGGCAATCCAGTGAGGGTTTGAAACGCTGTGGACACGGATTCAAGCTCGTTGGGGGTAGGGAAAGTGACCCAGAATCGAAAATCGGTGCAAAGAACACGGCATAATTGTTTGGTACAGAATTTCGCTACTGACTCGGAGACACCGAATCGGTTAGATATTTCGGGGTAATCTGACCCAGTGGCCAAGCGATACAGACCGAGACCGAGACGAAGCTCGGCGGAGAGGTTCAAGGGTGAACCAACGGGGTCACGACACTCTAGCAATGGTTCGAGCAAGCCAGAGAGCCATTCAAAGGTTGAGGAGGTCATTCTGAAGCAATTCTTGAAGGAATCGGGGGTCCGAGTCAGAACGAGTTGGACTCGGCCGCCACCGAGTCGAGGTCCGAGTTCTGGGTTTTCTTCATCATCGATGGGTCCAGCTTCTGGTTCTGGCAAATGGGTTCGCTTGCGTTTCCGGGAAATTGAGAGGAAACCGAGGGAGGCGGCGATTTTTTGTACGGAAAGGAAGTGGTGGATGAGAGGGAAAAGGTTTGCATTGGAATTGGAATTGGTGGAATTACTGGAATTGGAATTGAGGGAAAGGGGAGTGGAGGAAGGGAAAAGGAGGAGGAGGAGAAGGACGAGTTCAGAGATCAAGGATGAGAGTAAAGCTGCCAATTTCCGGGATTCCATGTATCTTTTTGTATTTTTTTGGGGGATTTTATTTTTTGTCGAGAATTTGATTTTCTTGGGAATCGAGGACAGTTGTTATGTGAATGGAGGGTGAATCTTTGCGTTGATGGGAAAATCTGTATTGGAGGAAGAGATACCTAGGCACATTATTACTGGGCGTGGTGAGTGTGAGACTGATTTGCAAGCTTTCGATTGGTTCAAAAAAGGTAACTTGCTTTTTAATTGGGAAATTGGGCGTTGTCAACTTTGTGCCTTTCTTGATCAACATAGGCCGATTAATATAATATTCCATTTTCTTATCAAAAAATATATATAATATTCTATTTTTATTTTTCATCACCAATAATATGATATTTTTTTAGAAGAAAAGTGGCAATTCTTTAAAAAAAAAAAAAAACCATTTAGGCTTGGATTGCAACTAGAAGGAGGGGTGGAACATCCCTCTTTCACACCAATAAACTTATATAATATTTTTTTAAAGAATATTAAATATTTAACATACATATAAAGATATGAGAGAAAGTTGTAAAAAAATTGACACGGGTGTATATTTAAAATGACCTATATACCTATATAATATAAATAACATATTTAGTAAAGTTATGAATAACAAAATTTTTAGGAACGAACTTGAGAAAACCTAACCTAAAGGATTCCACAAAAACTTTAACATCTGCAATTAAATGGCTATACGAGGTGAGAGAAGTTTCTTTAGCTTGCAAAGAAGAGATGATAATAATCTTGGACAAACTCAAATAGCTTTCAAAATACTTAAATCTTGGACAAACTCAATCGTATTAACTGCTGCCAAAGCTTCAATCTCTAACATTGATTGAGGGAGATATATTAACAAATTTAAGACATAAGTTATGAAAAACCTGGTAAATTAGTTGTGTTTTTTCTTCTTAAAAAAATGTGTTTTTTTTTTTGAATGATTAATGCTAAAATCAAAATTTTATTGAAGTGATATATTATGATTGATGAAATATTATTTTTAATGACATTATTGACACCACTTATATTGTGCTCTAATCAAAATATATTAACTTTAACCGTTGTAAAATATAATTTTGATAAAAATATTTATAAACTTTACTAATTAAATTGACTAGAGCCAACAGATGTAGGGTAGGTTGATGTTATTATTTTTCTCGTTAATTTTTAATTATGTTTTAATTTTTTTTTAATACAAGATAGAATTTCTACTCTAACCTAATCTAAGTATAAATGTGTGTGAAGCTCCCTCCTAGAGACTTGAATCTCGGCTCTTACCCCCCACACTCCACACTCCCACAAACACTTATACTTGTGGAGTGACCACCGTACTAAGGGTGCGCAATGGTTTTTAAATTATTAAGCAAGACTAAGAAGGAGAGTTGTTGATGGTGTCCAACTATTTTAAGGCATATTAATTAAAAATTTAATGAATTTTGAGTAATTTATATTGTATAATAACAACCAAATATTTGGGTGTATTTGTGAGATGTAAATTTGTGGCAGCTAAATGGCCATCAATGTTACCAAAAACAAAAACTTGATATAAACTACATAATTTTCTCTTCTCTTTTTAAGTGTAAGAATTAATATGATAAATAAAGATGGATAGCGGTTTCACATTTGATTTTTTCCCTTGGGAGGATAATTTATAATTTTATTTTCATAAGAAATAAAAAGTATCATTTAATTATAAATACTTCTTTTTTAGCTTGGTTTATATATACACCCCATCCCCTGTCTTGAACCTTAGACCCCCATTAGGTACGAGATGCCATTAGGGTGAGTTTGGTTCAACTTTTTGAAGTTGGGCTTTTTGAAAAAGTTGAGTTTTTAAAAAGTGCATAATGAAAAAGCTGAGTTTCAAAAAGCTGAGTGTTTGGTAAAAACTTAAAAAGTGCTTTTTGAAAAAACTGAGTGTTTGGCTAGCACTTATAAAAGTTATAGTTTGAGGGATAAATTACCAAAAAGGACAATGTATATATAAGGGAGTTTATTTCTTCTTCTTTTTTTTTTTTTTTTTTTGGATGTGAGTTTATTTAATACTTAAATTAAATCAACTAATTCATATACTTAAATCAATTTTTCTCTTTCTAAAAAAATTATTTTTTTCTCATCAATATTAGCTAATAATAACTTACCACTTAAGATTTATTGTGAAAGTATTGTGAAATTATTGTGATAATTGATACTGATTTTAATTTAAACGTACTATTACTTTTTTCTCTTTCTAAAAAAATTATTTTTTTCTCACCAATATTAGCTAATAATAACATACCACTTAAGATTTATTGTGAAAGTATTGTGAAAATATTGTGATAAAAATTGATACAGATTTTAATTTTAACGTACTATTAAAATTATTTTTTTCTCTTTCTAAATAAATTATTTTTTTCTCAACAATATTAGCTAATAATACCTACTATTTAAAATTTATTGTGAAAATGTTATGAGAGTATTTTTAAATGGTCATTTCTTATTCTTTTCCTTTCTTTCAGCCATACGTTTTCTTTTCTTTTTCTTTTTCTTTTTTCTCTTGGTTTTTTCTCCACCACACACGTATCCCACTATATCTCCATCTACCCTTCTTTTTCTTTTTCTAGTTCTTTCCTTCTAGTTCTTTTCGGATCACTTGTGTAGTTGTGTGGTAGCCTCCAGAACAACGTATCTTCACTTCTCCCTCTCTGTTTCTTCCTCTTTCTCTTATACACACACACACACACAAATTTCTCTCCCTCTATCTCACACAAACAAATTCTCTCTCATACACACATAGATCACCGGCAGAGAAGTGGAGATCGGCGTTCTACATGGTTTTTTTTTTTTTTTTTTTTCTGGTTTGATCAGTTTTATTTTATTGCTTAGATTTCATTAGGCTTATGAGAAATATTGTTTTTGTGTTTCAAATCTTTCGATTGGGTTTTGTGTTTTTGTTTTGATTGTGGTATGTTACCGTTGAGATAGAGAAGGAATGAGAGAGAAATAAGTTGATTTCTCTTGGGTTTGGGGTTGATTTTGAGTTGGGTTTGAAATGGATTTTGTTGATTTTGTTGATTGTGGTGGTAGACCAGTGATAGACCGGGTTTGAAATGAGTTGATTTCGATTTTGTTGATTGTGTTGGGTGGTGTTGTGTTTGTAGCAGAACGGTGAGGGAAGAGCAGAGAGATGAGAGGAATGAGGCTGTGCGTGAGACTGTGCGTGAGGGAGCTGCGTAGAGCGAGATGAAGATGAGAGAGCAATTTCTCTAAAGGGTAAAGACAGATGAGTGGGCTGCGTGTGTGAAGATTCTGAAGTGTAACCCTTGCCCTTTAGTCAAGGGCAGTTTTGTAACTCCACGAGCCCAACGGATATAAAAATAAAAGCTGAGTCCCAGCTTTTCAATTATGGAGCAACAGGCATCCATTTTGGAAACGCGCAAGATTTGAAGGAATGTAAAAGTCAACTTTCAGAAAAAGTTGGCTTTTACTCTCACCAAACGCAAATATAGAGCCAGCATTTTGTAAAAGCCAACTTTAAGGCTTAGAAAGTTCAACCAAACGGGCACTTAGACTAACACAGTTATTGGTACGAATATTCTATTATTGTTATAAATTATAATTACTACCCTGCTCAAAGACTTTTCTTCATATTTTGTTATGTGTAAGTTTAATTTATTAAACTTTTTTATTTACATATTTCTCAGACCTAAAAATATTTATATTCTAAAATACTTACAAAGTTCAAAACAACATTACAAGATGATATAATAGTATCTAATGAACCAATTGACAACAAGTTTCAAACCAAAAAAGTTATTTGTTACCCAGGCAAGATACAAAATAAATTTTGATGCAGCTCTGTTCAAGCACATCGATGCAGCTGGGCTGGGTGCTATCATTCGCGACGTCAACGGTGCGGTCATTGGTGCCTTATCGATGCGTATTCCACTTCCTCATTCAGTTGCTACAGCCGAAGCTCTGGCCTGTAGAAGAGCTGTGCAGTTCGCCGCCGAGATTGGACTCCATGAGGTGACTTTCGAAGGTGATTCAACAGTGGTTATCAACGCCATCAAAGCTGGTGCCACAGAACAAACCTCGTATGGCCATATCATTGGAGATATCATTTCTCAAGCTGCCTTCTTTTCTTTCTTTGAATTCTGTTATGTTAATCGGTCTTGTAATAGAGTAGGTGACTCACTGGCCAAACGTGCGAAGTCAAGTCCAGACTTGCAAGTCTGGTTGGAAGATTGTCCCCAGGACGTAGCCACTTTGGTCTTAGAGGATGTTTCTTAATTTTCTTTTTAAAGTTTAATAAAAGCCCAGCCCAACTTCGGGTCTGGTTTCTCAAAAAAAAAAAAAAAAAGTTATTTGTTAGGAGAGAACCAATAAATGTGATGATCACTTATTCCTGATTGCTAGCTTCTTAATTTTGTAATAATGCCTAACCTCCACAGAGTAAAACTAATATAATTTTTGCTGATAAAGAATGACGATAAAAGTCAATTACTCTAACTTGCGTAGAGAATGCAACTTTCGAAGCTAATGTGATAATAGCGATGAATAGTACGTCAGATCCTATCTTGAGAGAATATGACATTTCAGGTTGTTAGCCTTCTACCATCCCAAAGCATTAAAATATGAATCTGAATCTTTTGTGCATATAAAAACACCTACCAATATGCTGTAGAATAAGGTTTTTTGCCAGCATGATATGCATAATAGGTCTTCGAATGAGTCGGATGGAAGATGTAAAATGCTATTCATAAAGTCTTAAGAGCATCAACAGTGGGCGTTCCAAATGCCAAATGTAAGGTGCATTTGGCATTTAGGCCCAAAAACATGCTAGCAACTGGAAGGCTAAAACTGACAAATGCCAAATTTTTTTGGCATAGTGCTACAGTGCCATCTTACATGTAAGATGACACTGTAGCGCTATGCCAAACAAAAACAATATATTTTAATCCTTTTATTTTTCTCTCTCCTATGTGTCAAAATTTCTTTCTCAGCATTTGAGTATTTCGTCTCCCTCTCTCTTTCTGACTTCTCTCGTCTCTCTCTCTTTGTGCTGGTGCTTGAGGTAGAAGACCTTGGAGTCGCTGGTGGTGGCAGATGTTGGAGAGCTCCTACTCAATTTGGGTCAAAAAGCACCACCCGAAGTGGGTTGCGATTCGGGTTGAGAGTGGGTTGCGATCTGGGTTGCACCGCCGAAGTGGAGAGTTTGGTGTCAAAAAGCGCCGCCGAAGTGGGTTGCGATCCAGTTCTTCTAACTTGCGATCTGGGTTCTCTGTGTGTGTGTGTGTGTGTGTGGTTTTTTTTTTTTTTCCTATTGTGACTGACGGCTAAAGGAAGAGGTCTAGGTTGTGATCTAGGTTGCAATCTGGGTTCTGTGTTTTAGATTTGTTGTGATTTGCTTGTTTGATTTGGGTGATTTGGTATGGATTTTTTCTTGTGATTTTGCTAGGGTGGCAGGTGGTGATTTTTTGTTTTGATTTTGGTATGGATTTTTAGATTTGTTGTGATTTTTTGCTGTGATTTTGCTAGGGTGGCAAGTGGATTTCTGGTGCTTGTTTGATTTGGGTGATTTTTTGTTGTGATTTGCTTGTTGTGATTTTGCTGGGTATGGGTTTGCTAGAGGTTAAGGGAGAGAGAGAGGAAAAGAAAGAGAAAAAGAGAAATAGTAAAAAAAGATTAAAAAAGAATATTTAAATAAAATGGGAAAAAAATAGAGTTTTGGGATGTTGGGTGTATTGAAAAATGGTATGGTATAAGTGATAAAGTAACTTTTTGAGATGGTAAAATAGGATGTGATGAGATTTTCGTTTGTGGATGCTCTAAGAAATGGATGGCCACCTCTACAGTGTTAAAGGAATGACCTCCATGCCACAAATACAACTCCTGCCCAAATAAGAATTTGGAGATACTAAGAGCACTTGTAGGTGGAGCTAAAAAGCTATATAGCTATTTTAACTCCACCAAAACATAAAAATAACCATACAGAAGTGGAGTTAAAGCTATTTTTTTTAGTTTCATTGCTACAATGCACATCTATCTATGGATGTGCACTGTAGTTTAGAGCTAAAAAAAAAAAAAAAAATTTCCCTGCCCGGTTGTGTGTAGTGGATATAATATTATATTGTAGTCGATATCTTATTTTATTGTAATGTATATATTATTTTATTGTGTTGAAAGCTAAAATAGATCCACTGTTGTAGCATGTGTTGGTAAAATAGATAAAATAACTTTTTGTGGTGCCAAATAGCTAAATTTTTAGCTTCACTACTGTGAATGCTCTAAAAAGTTTGACAGAATCAGAGACCTTAAATAGCTAGCATGTGTGTTAGTACTTGAACATTACTAGGATGAAATGGAAAAATGGAGAGCAAACAACTTACACATGTGTTTCTAAAAAAAAAACTTACGCATGTCCCTCACAAGGAGTTCAACTAAGTGGTATTACTCCAACGATTTGGGAAAGATAAATTTATGGAGACTGGAGAGACCTCATTAAGACCTCATTTATGGGGAGCCAATAGCAACTAGAGACCTTCCATCCCAATAAATGTGAGTTCCATCACCTTTCAAGCTTTAAAAAAGAAAAGAAAAAAGAGTCAACTAGGGACCTTCTATCCAAGGTTTTCAAACTCGGACCGTTCATTGAACCATAAATATAAATATAAAAATTAATATATATATATATATATACATATTAAATTAGTAAAAATATAAAAATTAATTAAAATACTCCATAAATATAAAGAAATAATAATTCCTAAGCAAACATAAATTGCTTTTGAGTTTTTTTAGTAAGAGATATAAAATATTTCGATATAAATCAATATTGAAGTACCGCTTCAAAATATATATATATATATATATATGTTTAATTAGAGCTCAATATTTTTTTTTTTTGAATGCAAGCTTGTCTAAATTATGTTAAGCCATACCTAAGCTCAGTTGATAAACTCATAATCTGCTTTTATGAGACCCAAAAAAAAAGGTTAATAGAGATGATAAATGGTCAAGTATTTTCCGAATTTAAAAAAAAAAAAAAAAAAAAAAAAAAAAAAAAAAAAAAAAAAACTCCAAGCCTTCAACAGTGGCGGACATTGGTTTGTCCGCCCACTCAACTTTTTTGTGAGCCCAAATAAAACTTCAAGAGAGATCCTGACATCTCCACATTTCCCATGATTTTTTGAAAATAAATAATAGCAAAAACTTAAAGAGTGGAGGCAACTGGGAGCATTGGTGGCCACTCATTTGAATCTAATAGTACAAAATCAAAACTCAAGAAAATGTTAACTATTTGACAGTAGACATTGATCAGCAAACCAGAGAGAGAAGAAAAATACGAAGAAAGTAAGAAACAACAGAAAGCAGAAAGAATGAGACAGAGAGAGAAGAAGAAGAAGAAGAAGATTAAGAAGAAACAGCAGAAATAACGACAAAGAGGGAGACAAAGAAGAAGAAGTGGATGAAGTTTCAGTAATGGCCATAAGGTGTTGTAAGCCTGTAACTTTAAGCCAAGTACAATTTTTTTTTTTTTTTTTTAAGCTCTGATCTAAACCGTTAGAACCATCCATGGTTCTCAAACCCAGGCGGTTCGACCTCAGTTCATACGGTTTACTGATTTTTTTACTGAGGCCGGTTTTTGAGATTAAAAAACCTCTTTAGTGAACGGTTCACGATTACCTGGGTTGGACCGTACGGTCTGGTCCGGGTTTCCAAACTTTGCTTCCATCCCAACTAGAGACATTTTTTTCTTTTCTTTTTTTAGATAAAACAATATCGTCTTTCTCTCTTTCCTTTGCCTTCGCCGTTTCCTTTGATTCTTTATTCTGGATTTCAACACAATACAAAAAGTCAATGTCTTCATCTAGAGAGTATTTTTGAATGGACCGAATGGAGATGCTTAACCTGTTGTCCTTTGGAGAAATCTTGAGGATGACAGAATAAATATAGTGAGAAGCAAGATGAGGCACAGAAGACTGCAAGAGAAGACAAAATTCCTCCACCAAAAAGAACACATTTCCTTGTCAAGAACCTCCTGGATACCTCCACCCTTCATCTCCCCATTGAGCACATATCTAGCCCAATATCTGGTTCAATTCATATTAGCCCATTAATCACCACAATTAAAATGAACAAAATAGTTTCTCTTTTTCAATGTGAGATTAAATATTTTCATTAACTCTTCATCTTCTATATTCATTCCCACGTTTTTACATTTATGTTGTAATATTTATTCATTTTAATTAATTAATATCAAAATGTTCCAACATGTTTAAACCACATATTCTTTTCTAAAAGGTAGGCGTGTAAAAGGCATTTATATTGATTGTCATCCATGAAGTAACACCAATAAAGACCTTCACCACTAGTCACTGCTATTCTTCCCCCATTTGGATTAACATTTAGCACATAATATTTAAGGTCATTCCAAGACCTGTCACTGATATTGTAAGTAAAGAAATCACCATCTTCAAATTCATCTCAATGTTCCCAATTCAGTTCATCATCCCTGAGGCTTGGTGACTCATAACCTTCATCATCCCTGGAGCCCTGTGATACATCACCAGCGTATATCGATGTAGAAGTTGATGATTTGGAGACAATAATTTCTTTTGTGGCAAGAGCAGAAATCATATGATCCAAATTAATTTGAGATGGAGGATTGGGTAGAATTGTCCATTTACCTAAATCGATGTCAAAAACCTCCATCCAGCCCACATCGCCTTTTGGTTTGAAACCATCCAAACCACCTAACTGTTAAGAACCTAGGTCACGGGCAAGGATATTGGATGTTGTTGATCACTTTGAGGGGATCAGACCTCCATAGGAAGAAGACAGAGATAGAGATAGAGATTGAGAGAGAGAGAGAAAGAGTAATGAATTTAATCTTATTAGGCATAACCCGTCCAAATACAACTTTACCCCTTTTATACAATCCCTATTAGTACACTAAGTCAACTAACCCCTCTAGCCCAATTGCCTAACTGCCTCCAGCCCAATTGCTTAACTGCCTCCAGCCCAATTGCCTAACTGCCTTAACTGTCTAACTGCCTAAACCCCATTGCCTATCATTGCTACAATTACAGGTACCTGTCATCCCCCCCCCCCCCCCCCCTTAAAGCACCTTGCCCACAAGGTGAGGAAAAGAAATCTAGAGCTGATGCAGGGACTCCCAAGTAGCCTTATCTGCAGTAGAGCCTGACCTATGAACTAACACTTTAGTAACATCTCGAGTTCTTAAAGATTTTGTTCTAGTCTGTAGGACTGTAATGGCTCAAAACAAGGCTGCCCTATATCATCCACTGGTGGCAGTGTAGGAAAAGGAGTGACTTGCCTACCCAACTTTAATTTTAAGCATGAAACATGGAAAACATGATGAATTTTGGATTCTGGTGGTAATGCTAACTTGTAAGACACTTTTCCAACTAATTGAATCACTTGGAAAGGGCCAAAATACCTAGGTGAAAGCTTCCATTTTCCCTTGTAAGCCAGGGTTCATTGCCTATATGGTTGCAACCTGAGATAGACCCAATCACCAAGTTGAAAAGATCTTGCCACCCTATGCCTATCAGCATGAAATTTCATCCTTTCCTGTCCAAAAGGTGACCTCTGAGAGTAGCCAAAACTTCCTGCCTTTGACTGAGTAAGGAATCTAGAACATCCACCCTAGTGGTACCAGGTATGTAAGCATGTAGTTTAGGAGGTGGAAACCCATAGAGTGCTTCAAAGGGAGTGAGCTTAAGGCTGGTATGGAAGTTGGCGTTAAACCAAAATTCTACCAAAGGAAGCCATTCAGCCCACTAATGAGATCTGTCACCAGTAAAGGCTCTCAAGTATTGCTCCAAACTCCTATTCACCACCTCTGTTTGGCCATCAGACTGAGGATGATATGTAGTGGACATGGCCAATTTAGTGCCTTGTAATCTTAACAGTTCAGTCCAAAAGAGAGAAGTAAAGGTGGCATCCCTATCACTCACCATTGAAACAGGCATTCCATGAAGCTTGAAGATATGATGTATGTATAAAGAAGCAATCTTAGCAGCAGTGTAGGGATGAGAAACAGGCACAAAATGAACATATTTTGACAATTTGTCCACCACCACAAGAATGACCTCAAACCTTTGTGATTTGGGAAGACCTTCCACAAAATCAAGACTGATATCAATCCAAGGAGTGGTAAGAATAGGCAAAGGTTGAAACAACCCAACAGGAGCAGAGGTCTCTGACTTCACCCTTTGACATACATCACACTCCTTAATGAATTGCTTGAGATCCTTTTTCATGCCATGCCAAAAGAACTCCCTTTTAGCTCTGTGATAGGACTTAAGGAAGCCAGAATGTCCAACCCTAGGACTACTATGCACATGTTGTAAAATCTGAACCTTTAAAGGGCAAGTGGAACCCAGATAGAACCTCCTTTGTAAAAGAGAAAATCACTTTGAAAAGTGAACCCTTTTGGAGAAGCTCTAGATTGGATTGACTAAATGATATGCTAAATTTCAGCATCAGAAGTGTAACTATCCTTGAGAATGAGCAACCAGGTTAGGTCTGGAACTGATAAGAGACACAAACAGCCCATAGAAGCACCACTGCTACCCAATTGATCAGAACCAGATCCAGGAATGGCTTCAAACTGTCTAGAAAGGGCATCAGCAACTTTGTTATCCATTCCTTTCTTGTACTCAACCACAAACACATAGCCTAATAATTTGGCCAACCATTTTTGCTGTGCAGGTGTTGCAATTCATTGCTCAAGTAGAAACTTTAAACTTTGAGGGTCAGTCTTCACCACAAATGGTTTATCCACCATGTAAGGTCTCCACTTTCTCAATATGATTGCCAAGGCTAGCAACTTAGTTTCATATGTAGACAAGTGGAGATGCTTTCCTTTCAAAGTTTGGCTATGGAATGCAATGGGTCGGGTTGTGCTGCATCAAAACAGCCCCCAATCTAGTACCAGAGGCATCACATTCAATGACAAAAGGTAGTGAAAATCTGGTAGTGCCAAAACTGGAGGATGAGAGACTGCCTCCTTGAGACTGTTGAAAGCTTGTTGAGCCTTATTATTCCAATGAAATGAATCTTTCTTAAGAAGGCCAGTCAAGGGTTGAGCAATTGAACCATACCCTGTAATGAACTTCTTGTAGTATCCTGTAAGTCCCAAGAAACCTCTTAAGGCTTTGACAGAAGTAGGGACAGACCACTATTGCATAGCAGAGGTCTTTTTAGGATCAACTTGAACCCCATTGCCTGATATGATGTGCCCCAAGTACTCCACCTCAAAACAGCCAAACACACATTTTGATTTCTTAGCATACAGCTGATGTGAGAGTAAAGCATCCAACACAGACCTTAAGTGAACCAAATGGGCTGACAATGAAGAACTAAAGACCAAAATGTTATAAAAAAAATAAAATAAAATAAAAAAACCAAAATCAACTTCCTCAAATAGGGTTTGAAAATAGCATTCATCTCAAGCTTCATCCTTATTTGATGATAGCCAGACCTTTGGTCCAACTTAGAAAAAATAGATGCACCAGCTAATTCATCTAATAACTCATCTACAACAGGAATTGGGAATTTGTCTTTAACAGTAGCTTTATTTAGAGCCCTATCCTCTATACACATCCTCCAACTACCATCAACCTTTCTAACCAACAGAATTGGGGAAGAATAGAGACCCTAACTTGGTTGAATAGAACCCAAATCAAGCAATTCAGTAACTATCTTTTCAATTTCAGATTTCTGGAAGTAGGGGTACCTATAAGGTCTTTCACACACTGGCTGGGAACCTTCCTTAAGTGTAATGCCATGCTCATGTCCTCGGATAGGGGGTAGACCAAATGGCCTCTCAAAAACCTTAGAATACTCATCCAACAAGTCAAAGAGGGCTGCTAGAAGTTGTGAATGGACAGCAGCAGTAGGCTTGACATCAGTAATTTGAAGGACCAGTCCTTTTCTAGCTGAACCAGTGAAGAACCTATCTGCTTCTTGGAAAGAGGACCCAGTAGGCTTTAATCACTTTAGAAACACTCTTTTACCCAAGTGACAAAACTCCATGGTCATTAACTTGAAATTCCAACTAATTACCCCCAAGGTACACAACCATTGAGTACCTAACACTACCTCACAGCCTCCTAAGGGTAGGACATTAAAGTCAATTGTAAACTTATGTCCTTGCATCAAAAGAATCACTGCATGACAGACCCCCAAGGTCTTAATGACATTACCATCAACAACCTTAACATCCAACAAATGAGAAGAATCAAGGGGCAACTTCAAGATTGGCAAGATAGCAGCATCAATGAAATTATGAGTACTACCTGAATCCAAAAGTGAGACCACCTCATGATTATTAATTCTTCCTTTAGCCCTCATGGTAGTAGAAGAAGGATTACCAAATAAGGCATATAAGGTGATTCTAGCAACCCCATTGTTCTCTTCCTACTGTTCCACCAACACCCCATCATCCTCTATCTCAACCAACTATATCCCATGGGGTTTCTGCTCAACTTCCATAGGTAATTCTTCCAACAAGAACAACCTAGCTCCCTTGCACCTATGACCACTTTGCCACTTTTCATCACAATTGTAACAAAGGCCTAATTTCCTCCTTTCTTCCATCTGAGAGCTAGTTAATTTTTGTAAGCGAAGCTTAATCCCAGATTCAACTTTACTGTCAGTCTTAGGCAACCCTAAGATTGAAGGTCTACCATTGTCAAACACTCCCCTGAATCCTTTCTTGCAACTCAGTAAGTACTCCTCTTGAATCTTAGCTAATCCAAATGCTTCCTTGAGGGTCTTAGGTACTAACATTCTTATAGGCAGCCTAACTTCCTCTTTTAAGCCACTCAAGAAGCAACTCAATTTATGAGCCTTAAATAATCCTACAATTCTGTTGGAAAGGATCTCGAAATTACCTTTGTATGCTACCACCGTGGAAGTTTGTTTGAGACGAGTCAAGGCCTCCATAGGATCATCATAGGCTATAGCTCCAAACCTAGTTTGCAAAGTTTGAACGAAAACTTCCCAACTAGCAAACCTTCCAGCTTGTTTTGCATTCTGAAACCAGATCAAGGCTTCCCCATCAAGGTGATGTGAGGCCATCATCACCTGTTGGTGTTCTGGGGTATGATTGTAGGAGAAGAATTTCCTTGCACGATACACCCAGCAGGTAGGATCTTCCCCTTGAAACCAAAGAAACTCCAATTTCAGGTTCTTGATCAAGTTCATCGAGGAAGGTTCTGAGACTCCCAAATTACTGTTAACCAAGAGAGCTCTGGACCCTAAATTTTGACTTTGCTGTTTCTTTTCTTCTGCTTCAACCATTCTTCTTATGAACACGTTAATGGCTTGCAATTGCTTCTGAATCTCTTGTAAAGTTTGCTCATGTTGTTCCGAAGCTTTAGACAGAGCTACAATCTTCTCTGTGGTTTGAGACTGGGCACGAGTTTTAGCCATGGTGGGAAAGAAGGATCAATGCTCTGATACCAAAATGTTAAGAACCTAGGTCACGCGTAAGGATATTGGATGTTGATCACTTTGAGGGGATCAGACCTCCATAGGAAGAAGACAGAGATAGAGATAGAGATTGAGAGAGAGAGAGAGAGTAATGAATTCAGTCTTACTAGGCATAACCCGTCTAAATACAACTTTATCCCTTTTATACAATCCCTATCAGTACACTAAGTCAACTAACCCCTCTAGCCCAATTGCTGTACTGCCTCCAGCCCAATTGCTTAACTGCCTCCAACCCAATTGCCTAATTGCCTTAACTGTCTAACTGCCTAAACCCCATTGCCTAGCATTGCTACAATTACATGTACCTATCACTAACACATATAGCTTGCCATCTGCGACCAGTGTGTGAGGATTCCAACGATGGAATTTCATATGAAGACCAGCCTTCCAATAATCCCAAGGACGGGTGACGTCTAGGATCCAAACATCCCTAGTCCCGATGGTGTTTTTGCAAAAGGATGTCATTGGCTGAAAGACCTCCTAAAGGTCTGGGTAAGTTCAGTTGTGACATACTATGATTGGGCTGCCCATAGAATAGAGATGAGTGCCTACCACTGCAAAGGATTTGGAGTAAGAAAATTCAGCAGCTTCCAATAATGGAAATAGCTTCTTTGGGCTGGACTCTTGCTTTTCCTTTTCCCATCTTGTACAAACTGAAAAATACGAAGGAGGAGGACATGCTTCAGGCTTTGGGACTTTAATGAGATAGCAGTGTACAAACCTATCTTCCAACCTTTCTCCACAGAAACAGATTTGAAATTCGTAAGACGGGCTTGGTGGCATTAACATTGTAGAAACACATCTTTTCTCCATTGAAACAATTTTCTATGTGAGAAGAAAGACTGCCAAGGGTTCAGGTAAGGGTTTTTTTTAGCAAAAGGTAAGTGAAGGGTTCAGGTAAGGGTTAGAAATTAGGTATTTCAGGTTTGTATTATATTATATTATATTATATTATATATATATATATATATGAGATGGGTTCAAGTTATACCTAGTACTTTTTTTCAACCGTAGATTTCTAAAAGATCAAACGGTTAAAAAAAAACACTATTTTTCATCATTATATCATTAAATACTTACCAAATTAATAGCATCCTCATTATCTCTTTCCTTATTAATTGCTAATTGTGTTTTTTTTTTCCTCTCTCTTTAGTCTTTATTAAGTCCTTTCACTGTAATCTTTTTTTTTTCCCCCTTCTCTTGCAATTCATCAACCGTTTCTACCCTCATCTTTCTAAACTTTCCTTACTTCAGTCAATTTTTACTCCCTTAAATAAAACCTCTATCACCTTCCTCATCTTTTTAACAAAATGTTTAAGACCACGAATTCTTGAAAATAACTTCTAATTATTTTTAGTTTAGGTTCCTTGTATCTTGTGTTCCAATTTTATTTACTTGATTTTTTTAAATATTTTTTAAAATGTTTGTTGATTTGCAAACAACCTCATCACCTAAGATACAATTTGATTATTTTATCACAAAGGATAGACTTCTATAAACTTAGGACTTGTATATGGTGTGGTTGTCGGATATATTTTATCGCTAAGGATAGATTTCTAATCCAAACTAATGTACCTCTAAAATTGGCACAACCATGTTAGAGTGAGGGTTCAGTGGGTAATACTAATCCACAAGAAGCTTCCTAATCCTAATTTCCTATCACTCAAGTGCCACAATGTACCACTTAATTATGTTGATGGCAAATCAACCTATTGTTACTACAAATCCATGAAACTCCAGTGCATCCAAATAATTTGGTAGAAGAATATCAATGAGTTCGATAAAACCATCTGATTCTCTCACACATTTTTGAAACTTTACTCCTAAGAGGTCTAAACTCCATTCGTTGTTGCACGAGATCACAAGACATTAATCACAATTTGATTTTGCAGGAAGAAATTTTCGGAGTCTGTGGTTGGATATCGAATTAATATAGGCTTCTATTTTTATGATTTAATCATTTTTTATGTTTTATTGTAATTTTTGTAATTCTAGGAGTTAGGGTAGAAAGATGAGGGTAGAAACGTTTGATGAATTGTAGGAGAAGCAAAAAAAAAAAAAAAAAGATTACAATGAAAGGACTTAATAAAGACTAAAGAGAGAGAGAAAAAAAAAACACAATTAGCAATTAATAAGGAAAGAAATAATGAGGATGCTATTAATTTGGTAAGTATTTTATTATATAATGATGAATAATAGTGTTTTCTTTTAACCGTTTGATCTTTTAGAAATCTACAGCTTAAAAAATGTGTAATTCTTATGGAGTTACACCAGGTGTAACTTGAACTCATCTCTCTCTCTCTCTCTCTCTCTCTCTCTCTCTCTCTCTCTCTCTCTCTCTATATATATATATATATATACACACACTAGTTGAAAGCCAAACCCTATAAGAATGACACCGTTTGGTTTTTATTTGTTAAAGAGTCAGTCACGTGTTTTATTATAATGTGCAACGATATTGATTTGCTGTTCATGAACGACAACATTTTGCTCTCCTTCCTTAACAATTTTTTTAATCAAAAAAATGAAAACTATGGCACTTCACTACAAGAAAATAGCCTTATTGCAACGAAAATTTTTGTTGCAATAAGCTTCATTTTGTTGCAATAAACCTCTATTGCAACGCAATTTTTTCGTTGCTCGCTGTTGCGATAAAGTCTGTGGCTATAGACTATTGCAACAAAAATTTTGTTGCAATAGATTTTTGCTGCAATAAGTTTGTTGTAATAAAAGATTTTTATTATTATTCAAAAAACTTTATTGCAACAAAAAATATTGTTGCTGTAATTTATTGCAACAAAATTTTTGTTGCGATAAGTCACTGCAACAGTAATATTTGTTGCAATAAAGTACCTGTATCAACTTATTGCAACAAAACATTTTGTTGCGATAAGTTACCGCAACAATAATTTTGTTGCGATGGAATTTCATTTGAGGACCAACCTTCTAATTATCCCAAGGATGGGTGAGGTCTAGGATCCAAATAGCCCTAGTCTCAATGGTGTTTTTGCAAAAGGATGTCATTGGCTAAAAGACCTTCTCAAGGTCTGGGTAAGTTTGATTGTGACATACTGTGATTGGGCTACCCATAGAATAGAGATGAGTGCCTACCACTACGAAGGATTTGGAGTGAGAAAATTCAACAGCTTCCAATAATGGAAATAGCTTCTTTGGGCTGAACTCTTGCTTTTCCTTTTCCTTTTCCCATCTTGTACAAACTGAAAAATATGAAGGAGGAGGACATGCTTCAGGCTCTGGGACTTTAATGAGATAGTAGCGTACAAACCTATCTTCCAACCTTTCTCCATAGAAATAGATTTGAAATTCATAAGATGGACTTGGTGGCGCTAACATTGAAGAAACAAATCCTTTCTCCATTGAAGCAGTTTTCTATGTGAGAAAAGAGACTGCCAAGGGTTCGGGAAAGGGATTTTTTTTTTTTTTTATAGCAAAAGGTAAGTAAAGGGTTTGGGTAAGGGTTAGAAATTAGGGATTTCAGGTTTGTATTATATATATATATATATATACACTAGTCGAAAGCCAAACCCTATAAGAACGACACCATTTGGTTTTCATTTGTTAAAGAGTCAGTCACGTGTTTTATTATGATGTGCAAAGTTATTGATTTGCTATTCATGAATGACAGCGTTTTGCTCTCCTTCCTTAACAATTTTTTCAGTCAAAAAAATAAAAAATGAAAACTATGACACTAGCTTGGCTCTAATGATTACCCCTATCTGCTTAATGGATGACCATCTCTACAATGTTAAAGGAATGACCTCCATGCCACAAATACAACTCCTGCTCAAATAAAAATTTGGAGATAGTAAAAGTTTGACAGAATCAGAGACCTTAAATAGCTAGCATGTGTGTTAGTAGAGTCCAAATCTCCTGTCTCACTTTTCCTACTCCATTCTATACTCTACAAATAAAAACATGTCACATGTCTACCTATTTAATTAAATGCTAAATTTATGTCCTTCCTAATTTCAATAACCTAAAATTAAAAAAAAAAATGAAAAAAAAAAAAACAACCATCCTATTCCCACTGCCGACACCAACACCACCACCCTTTGCCAGTCGCCACTGTCAAGAGCTTTGACACCATCAATGCCGCAAGTCATAGCCAAACACCACCGCTAATCCACTGCCTTCGATGAAACTTATGCCTTTTTACTTCATTCATCTCAAACCCATTAAAAAAACCCACTCGGCACCACCATGCTACCACCCTCCCCTCACCTCTCTCCATTTCAGCAACCAAAATACCCTTCAGGCTTCAGATATCAAGATATTACAATCTGGTTAATTGGTTTTTCACTCCAATAATGTGGATCTTATAGTTATATTCTTATAATGGTTCCAAATAATTATTATTAGAAGTTAGACATAGTCACATAGATGTCACGCCTATTGATCAAAACAAATGTCTGGAACTCTTTTGATGTTTGAGCAGAAAGATGGGGCCATGTGACTAAGGCTAGGACGTATGAGTCATATTACCACTACTTCAAAGTTCGTGAATGAGGATTGGGTGGGTTTTTTTTTTTTTTTTTTTTTTTTTTTTTTGGGTTTGAGAGGGACAAAGTAGTAGAGTGATGGATTTCTTTGGAGGCGATGGGTTGGTGACGGTGTTCGGCCATTACTTGATGGAATCAACACTTTTGATAGGGGCGGCCGACAAAGGCTGGTGGTGGTGGCAGTGGGAAATCGATAGTTACTTTTTTAATTTTTATTTTAGTTTATTGAAAATAGGAAAGACATAAATTTAGTATTTAATTAAATAAGTGGTCATGTGGTATGTTTTTATTTGTGGAGTATAGAGTGGAGTAAAAAAAATGAGACAGAAGATTTAGACTCATGTTAGTACTTCAACATTAATTACTAGGATGAAATGGAAAAATAGAGAGCAAACAACTTACACGTCCCTCACAAGGAATTCAACTAAGTGGTATTAGTTACTCCATCGATTTGGGAAAGATGAATTTATGGGGAGACCTCATTGAGGCGTTTGTGAAGCAATTCTCCTACAATACAATAATTGATGTGCACTTGAAGGATTTGAAGACAATAAAGTCAAGGAGCAATGAAACAGTCTTTGAATATCTAGCCTAGCGAAGGGAAAATACTTTAACGATGATAAACTGCCTCGCTGAAAATGACGAAGTAAATATGATTGTGAAAATTTTCTTACAGGTGTATTGTGGATTGTGATTGACTATTTTATTTTCCCATTATGAATTTTGAGAAATTGTGTGACTAACTGACTGTGGCATTTTCCCTCGAAGAAGAAAAAAAAAAAAAAAACTACTGACAATGGCATGAGAATTGAAGATGCCATCAATAATGGGTCTTTAGATTGCAATGAAGGAAAATCTCAACAAAAGAAATACCTTTGGAGGGGAAACCAATAGCAACTAGAGACCTCCCATCCCAATGAATGTCAGTTCCATCACCTTTCAAACTTAAAAAATAATAATAATAATAATAAAAATAAAAATCAAACCAGTCACTTTTCCCATATTTTGTGTAGATTTTGAATTGAGGGTATCTTTCTGTGAATTTTTGTTCATAAAATTATTTGAAATAAATATTAATGATTTATTCATGTGAGATATTTAACGTAAAATATTGCTTGGCTTATTTTTAGTATTGCAACTAAATATTGGAAAACAAGTCAATTTTACCCCATTTTTTAAAAATATATTTTTTAAAAAGTGCTTTATGCCTGAAGAGACAAACAGACATGGCTTGAATATAAAACACCAGTATAGTGTTGTAAATAGTACTTAATCTATTATTATGCCTTAAGAAAGGCCTGGACATTTCGCTTTCCAACTATGCCTACTTATTGCTTGAAAGTCACCCAACACAAAACCTTCTTCTTCTTCTTCTTATTATTATTATTATTATATATCAAAAATAGGTAGAAGGGGACGATCTAAGTTAGCGTCTTCTACCTGGGTGTGATCATAATGACATTCTACCCATTCAGCCTAGGGTTGCGGAAGCAATGAATCTTGATCGGGGATGGAGCTATCGTTGGACTAATGGGGGCAATGGACCCCCCCTCCCATTTTTTAAAAAAATTAGTATATATATGTGTACTAATTTTAGACATTTTTTTCTATAAAATTACATTTTGTTTCTCTTAAATAATATTATTGATTCTTTTAAGCGTAATACTATACTCATCAACTTTTTACAACATTTTACAAGCTATTTTGGTAGAAATTCTTATTAGTTCGCATAATGAGCCCACCACTCACATCATTTTAGTGACCATAAAAAAATTTATAGATCTAAAATCTAAAACAAAATATATAAGCCCAAAAAAAATACCTCAACAACAAAAATTACCAATAGTAAAACAAAAACAAATTAAGCTCAATTAACTAATTTTATCCAAAATAAACAACTTTGCCCTTTAAAAAATTCTAAAGAAAAATATTTTTGTTCTTACCCACAAAAAAAAAAAAAAAAAAAAATCTCAGCAGTTAAGTAGTAGCAAAGTCAAAGGTTTAAACTGCCACATACAGTCAACGGTAAAGTTGCCCCTCGTAAGTTAAAGTTTTGGCTTCGTCCCTAATCTTGATGAGTCATAGCTGTGCACCCAATTTTAGTGAGGATGCTAGTGATATATATATATATATATATATATATATAATCAATTATTATTAATATATTATTGTAAATATAAGTTTTTAAGTACTAAATTTAAAATAATTTAAAGTATTGCTTCTTAACCAATAGGATTATAATAGTTATTGAAACAAATGATCATTTCTTTAATTTAAATGTTTGAAGAGGTACGAAGATGATAAGCGAAAGTGGATTTCAGCCAGGCCCAAGTTTGTCTGGTAGTTTGACCCACCATTCAAATGCTAGCGGGGCAGCCTAATCCAACACCTACAAAAATACACAAAAAGACAAACCCAACTTTGCAGAAGGAAGTTGTGTGTTTTTTGATTCCCGTTTATTTCTTGTTTGTATTGTTGATGATCTTTTGTTATTTTCCTCAACCACAATGGTGGCGAGGCAATTATCAAAGTTCCCTATTATTTTTCGGTCGCAATTTGCGTCTCTTAAGCTCTGACTTGAGTGCTCTTATTTACCCGTGGGAAAAGAAAATGGTTGTGGCTTTGCTTTATCGATTTGCTTACCCACCCAAGCTCCCTTGTACTTAAATGAGATTTTCAGTGTTTGACCTGCTGAGGTGATACTCATGCTTTTGAATCATTGCATGCCCACTCCCTTGTCTAGGTGCTGGAGATGAGAAGCCTTTGACTTTCACAAAGAGACCATCTTTCGAATATTTAGTTGTGTTATTGAAAATGCCACAGAAAACATATTTCGATTATTTTCTCATTTATTCCCATCTCTAAAACACATATATAATAAAGAAATAAGAAGTTTAGATAAAAAAAATCTTGTAGCCTTTATCTGAACAACTACAAAGTACTATAAAACACAAATAACAAAACGCAATCAAACAAAACACAATCATTCTCATAAAACTAATGAAATTAAAACAATAATAAATAAACTGATCTAACCCCTCTAGGCTGCATGTTGTTGGTGGGGGAGGCGAAGAAAACAACAAAGAAGGAAGACAGTGATCCCTCTGTTTTGTTTGAGTGAAACACTGAAATGTCAAATATGTGGCCTTTATATTTTTTGGGGGCAAATTATGTATTTGGTCCATATCTTTTACACCATGGTAGGGTTTGGATATCAATTAACTTGCGTTTGCGTTTTTCCTCTTTGCGTTTTCCTTCTTTTTTTTTTTTTTTTTTTTGCACACCCGTTTCAGGAGACAAAGGCTACAGCTCATGCAATGTACATGAACAGTAGCCGAAAATTTTGACTTTTCAGCCTTTTTAAGCACATCAATGGGTCTCGTGTACTGTTTATGGGACTCACAAACTTTACTTTTTAACAACTTTTTCATTAAAAATGGGTTTCACAATACTATTCACACATTTAAAAATTATTTTACTACAGTGTTTTCAGTTTCAGCAAAATAAGTTCTATCCAAACGGACCACATATTTTAATTTAGTCCATAACCTTTCAATTGTGCCAAGTTAGTCTCTAACATTTTAATGTTGTGTCAATTTAGTTATTGTCATTATCTCTTGGATGAAAAAGTCTAACATGTCAAACGGCCAAAATAAAAAAATTTTAAAAAAATTGCCACATCATCGACCACCTATCAAACTTAAAAAAAAAAAAAAAAAAAGTTATAGAACCACGTCAGTTAAAAAAAAAAAAAAACATAAATCAAATCTTTGATAGGACCACATCAGTTTAAAGAAAAAAAACCCAAATGAAATATTTTTAGTTTGATAAACAAGGGCAGAACCCATCTAAAACACTTTCTCACTAAAATTCAAAATATAGCGACAACGACGCCTTTTCTTTCCTTCCGGCGGTGCCAAGAGATGACCAGATGAAATCCATCTTGATCAGTCTCCTTATTAACATATTTGTTTCTAGTATTAGTTTAAACATGTTTTCTTCAATCTCAGTTTGATTCTTTGCTCAATAAAAATACACTTTTGAGTAAACTCCCTCAAAATGGCCCTAGATGCTTTGCTTTAAGATAATCATCATACCAAGGTTTAAAGGAATGTAGGAATCACAGTTTGTGCCTATTTTTCCAATTGGCATGGCTATCATGGTTTTATTAGTGAGCCCAAACTGATGAAATCATGATTTAAATTATCAAGTTTTAATGTTATAAATAAAGATCACCCAACACCAGACCTTCAGAGGGTTACCTTAAGAGTTTTCACAAAAGAGTCAAATTAAAGACCCAGATATGGTGAACGAAGTTGGGGCTCTCTATCTCCTTGTACCAAAAAATCTGCACAATTAAAAGAGAACCTTAAAGGTAAATGAAAAAAGAAAACAAAAACATAAATTTGCCTAGAACTACACCAAAAGTCAATACCATCTCAAACTGAACCCTTCACATTTTGGTCCGTTCAAAACAAACAAGAGATAAAAACCTAAGAGGAAGATAATACCAAAAGAGAGAGAGAGAGAGAGAGAGAGAGAGAGAGAGATTATCAGCAAATTGGCAACTCCATTGGCCCTTAGCTCCAGTCGTCACTATCAAGCGTCACCATCGGTATAATCTCTGGCCACCGTAGTGCCTCACCTTTCTCTCTAGAGTACCAAAATGTGAAGAAATCTAAAATTGTGACTTTTAGGGATCTTTTTTTTTTTTTTTTTTTTTTTGAGGGAAAGGGATTTTCTTTTGTTGATAGATGTGAGTTAGGGATTTTGATCCAAAGGTTTTTTTATTTGATAACATTTTGATCCAAAAGTTACTCTTTCACTTATCTATTTTTTTTAATTATGCTGACATTTCATTAAAAAAAAAAATTATGTTGACATGTTAATCCAGGTGGCAGTTGATGTGGAAATATATTTTTTTTTTTAATATTTAAGCCGTTTGACACGTTAGCCTGTTTCATCCAAGAGATAATGACATGAATTACATTGACATGATACCGAAAGGTTAGAGACCAAATTGACATAATTAAAAGGTTAGAGACTAAATTAAAATATAGTGTAAAGAATAAGCACCAAATACGTAGTTTAATCTATTTTTGTTTATTGATGGGAGAAATGTGTGGCCTTTAAGTTATAAATTTGTCTTTTATTGAAAATTAATGATAAGTTTTTACTAAAAAAAAAAAACCTAATGGTCAGCTCTTTAAGGAAAATTAATTAGAAGTTAACAAATAAGAATAATAACTTCATAAAAATGGATAATGATAAGTTAATGAATATTAATAATTAAAAGATAAAAACTAATGAATTTTTAGGAAAGAATTAATGAAAAAACTCATTCCAAATATACTTATATTTGATAAATTTAAATTTTATAGAATTTTCAAAGGACTTGCACAATACTAACATAGATTTGATAAAGATCGACAAATAAATAATGAAAGAGTGATAATTAAAATTAGACTCTTAACAAAATAGATCATTGAAAATTTTGAAAAAATTATATTGTTGGGAGATTTAAAAATGTAGCTATTAGGAATTTGGAAAATATAGGCAGTTTTGGGAATGAATAAAAAATTGATAAAAAATAATAAAGGAAGATTAAAGAAAGAATAAGAATGAATGAAAAATAATATTTAAATAGGATAGAGAAATGATAAAGAGTTTGTTGAAAATTGTATTTAAAAAAGTAAGTTGATAAAAGACAAAAGTATTTGTTCATTTTCCAAACAATACAAAAATTTGAAAATGCTTCAAGTTCTCAATAAATTAAAATGAGAAAAATAAAGGAGACAGTAAGAAAGATAGTACACTATTATATTGCCATATACACCACAAATAAAAACCCTTAACAATCTATTTTGTGGGCACAAATAGAAGAGGGCTTGCTTTATGTTGGGCTTGTAAGAATTAGCAAAAAATGGCCATCGACAACCACAAAAAATGAACACCATCCCATGAAAAGCTCACCCAATTCTAACTTCTCTTCACCCTCCCTTTACATATTGATTATCGATCGGCCATTGACCAATCATTAACTTTATTTATTTCTTTCAAATTAGTTACTTTTCCTACTTAAATTTTTGTGTAGATTATGAATTTATGGTAAGTTTTTGTAAATGAAAATTTTTGCTCATACGATCTGAATTTTTTCCTCTCTGTCATTTTTATGGTTGCAATCAAATTGAAGAAAACGAATCAATTATGTAAAAAGTTTATTAGAAAAACCAAAATTTTTTTATTAGAACAAATAAAATAAGAATCAAAATTAAAAAATATTGCAAACGTAGAGAGATTAAAAAAAAAAAAAAAATCTAAATGAGAATTTAAAAGAATCAAAACTTCCAAGTATTATGACATTTTTTATGGTGTTTTAAGTTAAACAGCAGAAAAGTTCCTGATTATATCCTAATGGGTTGTCGAGTGAAAAGTTAAAAAGTCGTGAGGTCACAGCGGGACCCATTGGCTGATTCAGTGCATGCGAGCTACGTGGAACTTGTTCAGACAACGAATATATTTTTGGGCTATTATGCCTATTGCCTGGTACTTACTTAAAAAAAAAAAAAAAAAAAAAAAAACCAAAGACCCAAACAAACGACAAAACCCAAGCCCAACCCAAACCTCACAACACAAATCTTAAAAAAATCAGATTCACAGATTAAGATTACTGTGCCAGAGACACACAAACACACTCGCTCTCTCTCTCTCTCTCTCTTTTTTCTATCTCTCATCCGATTGCGCAGTTGCTCTTGTCGTATTGGGAGATTACCAAGTCTTCACAAAAACCAAAGAAAAATTAAAAAAAACAGTAACTGAAACGAGAAGAACAATAAGGAATCAGAGAGAGAGAGAGAGAAAAGTCATAAGCGTTATTGAATCTGGTTCAAGAGCTAGTGCTTTTTCCTGTTGCTTCATCTGAAATCCAATTTGATCTTTCTGCTCACCGATCCTCTCCTTTACTCTCAATTTCCTCAGCTCTCTCAGGTGCTTTTTCTGAAGAAAAAAAAATGTCTTTTTTTATTTATTTTCTATTATCATTATTCCTACTTTTGTTTTTATCTTTTTTTTTTTTTTTTGTGGGTTTTCTGAGAAGATTTTGATGCAATTTTGAGAGCATGGAAGGGATCAGATTGACCCATTTAATTTTTTTTCTCAAATTTTGAAACTTTTTCTATTTTTTCCCCCTTTCCTGCATGGTCCTGTTGATTTTTTTTTTTTTGGGTTATAATTTTATAATTTTTTGTTTGAGTTTATGATGTTGGTATTTGTGTTTAAGGCATTTGATGCTGGATTGGGTAATTTAAAGTGTATGAAATACAAGATTTTGTATTGGGTATTTTGAAATTGAGTGTCTTAGGTGATCTTCACAAAGCTTTGTTAGAGTTTTTGATCTGAGAATGCAGATGCTTACTTTTGCATGCTTTGATTCTTAATGATCTCGCTTCTTCACTTTTGTCCTTTTTTTTTCCTCTCCTAAAAATAATGTTAGTGTAGAAATTTTTGATGTTTTAAAAGATTTTTTGTTAGTGATTTTTTAAAGGTTTGTTCTTGATTGAGATATGACCTGGAGCTTTAGTGGAGCAATTATTATGTAAATTCCTTGCAATTTTTCCTCTGGTGATGACTTTAATTATATCTAAATGTAATTTGTACCAAAAGCTAGCAGTTTGAACATTGTATCTGTTTAGTATTATAATTTTTTTGGTAAATACACATCAAATTTTCTACAAAAGAAAAGAGAGGAGACATTGCCAATCAAACATTAGGCCACTCATATAAATAATGTAGATTTGAAAACAATTTCTATGTCTTCCAAATATTCCTTTTACTAGTGAAGTCTTTTGCCCTTGAATAAGGGACCTGGATTCAATTTTTGCCTACACCGGAAAGAAACCATTGGTGACTTTGGCATAATGGCAAATGGCAATCATCGTGTAGAGGATGCCATAGTTTTAAATTCAATCATATATCTATAAGGATGGCTAGATGAATGTAGCGTATGAGTTAGGGTAAAACATGTGTTGGGTCACATGGGATATGGCACGCTAAGGTAGGGTATGTAGTTTGTGCTTTTACAGACGTGTGGACAGCATACTAGAGGCAAACAAATAAAGTGCAATGGTATGGACAGCATACTTAAGGCACCTGTTGGAGTGCCAAAGGGTGCTCAATATAGTACTCTTGTATGTATGACTCTCTCCCTCCCCCCTCCCCCCAACCCCCTATTTTTGTTTGTTTGTTTTTTGTCCCTGAACAATTCTGCGGAGGAAAGAACCATTGGATCAAAATGCCAATTGACATGCTATAGTATTTTAAATCTATTAGAAAATAGGATTAAAAAGCGTTTCCCCCTAGCTTGAGTTACTTAAATATGCTAATCAGCCAAATTTCATTATGTTCATGGGATGTTTGAGAAATATGGGAGTGGAAGATTTATAGTTGTTCAATGTTGGCATTATCTTAGACCTTTCAAATTTTAACTGTCTTAATGATTGATTGTTATTTATGGTTCTTCCCTTTCTACGCTTTTAAAACTTTTAAAATTCTTATGGGCATTTGCCTCAAATTAACCCATTTAGCTCACCATTCATGCAAAGACACCATCGATTATGTTTCTGACATGGTGTTGTTTTCTTTATAGACTATCAAACGACGGATGTGTAATTAAATTGACCCATTAAAACTGCCAGTATTGCAGCTTAAATAACAGGTAAGCTCTTTTCTCGATCATTGAAGGTATTTCAAAACTTCAAAATAGAATGTGAGGATTATTATCATGCCTGTATCAATGTCATCCTATCTCTATTTAATTCTGCTAAGTATCAGCTTGAGGGTATTAAGGGTTAGCATATAACAACCTGCATATCTCATCCAAAAGTCATTGTTTGCTGCACCTTTTTTCCCTTCACTTGCCTTTAAGGATGGTTATTTCTGTTGTACTCTCAGGTGTAGCTTGTCTGGGGTTGAGACATGAAATGATGCAATCAGTCATAAGTCTATGTCATTCATCAAAGTTGACATACATAGGAGCCTATAAAGTTTAATATCATATGGTCTAGTAAGTGCCTGTTGCAAGAACATTATATTATCTTTTTGTCTACTTCTGTTGTTTAATATCAGAGTTTATACAGCTATTTGGACATTGTTCTCTCTTGAGATCTAAATCACTGTTGATGTTTATATGTATATTGTATCTTTTTCTTCTGGTTGCATGCTTTCAGGTGTGCCTGAGAAGTGAGACATAAACCGCCATTTTTGTTAGAAGCTGGATTGTTGTGTAACATCATACAGTCTTTATCACTTGGAATAAATTGGCCCTGATGCAAGGGCAAAGGATTACCTTCTCTGAGGTTGTGGATATTGGGCAGGGTTCTGTTTCTAATACCTCAGGTATGAGTCAGCAGACTTCTTTGAATAACACGCTGCATCCTGTAGAAAGTCCGCTGTCAAATTATATGGTATCTTCTGCCGAGACTACGAGTCTGAATGTTAGTACACAGGATGTTCCAAGCTTTAGTGGCTGGAACACAGGTGAACCTAGCTCTAGAGTGAATCCACAAAACCAAGCAAATGATGATGGAACAAAAACTGAGCATGGTTGGTCTTCTTCATTCAATATTCATTCTGGGTCTGGTCCAAGATTGAATGAAGGGCGATTTGAAGGAACCAATTTCCTTTTTCCCGGGAGAGTTAATATTGGCGTAAGTGGCAATAGGGTTAGAAGTGGCCCTTTGTTCATGCAAGGCTCCAGCTCTACACATATCCCCCAGAACGTGAATTTAAATGCAACATATGTGGCTAACAGTGGGAATAGTGGCCAGGATATGGGATCTGGTATAGGCCCTAATCTTAACAGGTCAAGTGGACTAGAAATAGATCAGAGGTCTACTGCTAGTAATTCATTTGCTAATGTTGGGACTTCATCAGGATGCCCCAGTTATATGGTGGAGGAAAATAATGGTGGCTCAAGTTCTTCTTTGGGGACTTGGGGTTTATCCTGCAAGAGAAAGTCCCTTGAAGGTACTTCTGGGCAGTCTTATACTGGTGGAAGTTCTAGCTCCTTTCCGCAGGGTGAGAATGTTGGATGGCATACTGGCACTACTCATTATAATCCTTCTGACAGTTTATATATGCCCTCACAGAATTCTCCTGTTGTTAGTCCTCCAGAACAGCAGAACCTAAGCATTGGGATTGGTGTAAGAGGAGCGACTACTGATGGATTTCCTTTAGGCGTTACAGGGGATGCAGATAGCTTCTTGAATTACAGTAGGAGGTTAGTTGCTAGACATCAACAGGAAGCTGTACCACTTAATTTATCTTCGACAGGGAGTATCAGGCGATCTAATTTTTCCTCTCATCAATCGCCTAGACCTGTTCCATTTGGTGATTTTCCGGATTTGAGACCCACAGCAGCAGTATCAGCAACTTCAAGTGGTTCCCAAAGCCAGTCTCATGCAATGCGTATGCCTGGTTTGTCAGGAAACATGCATTCTTTCCAGTGGAATGGGGTTTCCAATTCAAGAGTGGGCAGCTTGTCAAGTTCTGTTAACTCTGGAGAACAAGGGCCTGCATTAAGAGAAGAATCAAACTTAAGAAGCATCCCAAGACACAGTGCAGAGCACCCTATGTTTGTACCTGCTACGGATGTGAGAAATTCTGTAAATGATCCAACAAGTTGGAGTTTGGCTACTGGAAACTTGGGCAATTCTGGAGGAGCTCCTTCCACTGCTAGGATTGGTCCCAGTCCAAGCATGCATACATTGCCCAATCCTACCTGGATTCCTCGCCACCCTCCCCCATCACAAAATCAGCAAAGACTGTCGGAATTTCCCTGGTCTTTGTTTCCATCCATGGACTCAGAATCTGGAGGTCCCAGTGGTCATTTTACCGCATTACCTCCAGGCCCGTCTACTTCTTCACAAGATACACTGATGTTGTCTGGATCTAATAGCCAGGGCCGTCACCAACAATATCCAAGATCAGCATTCTTCTTGGAGAGACCAGGTGATGATGTTCTTGGTAGTCCCCATTCTTTGCGGGCTTTGGCTGTTGACATTGAAGGGAGACGCCGACTGGTAACTGAGGTTGGTATTCTGATAATACTTTCTCCTTTTCAAGTTTACTCTTTCTATGTCTTTGTTATTTAGAGGCTGTGTTCTGGCTATGGCATTTACTCAATTGAATGTGCAATAGTGGTAGTGGTATTGCAGCAGTGCAGAGTTATTCTTATTAGTGATGCTGTAATTATGTAGTTTGATATGCTGCTTACTCATTTCATTGTTTACATTTTACTCAATCTAAATCACTTGGCTCTTAGGGTATGTTTGGTTGGAGGTGAAATAGGGAGGATGGAAAAAAAAAAAAAAAAAAAAGAGAGAGAGAAAAGTGGAGAGAAAATATTTTAGTGGGTGTTTGGTTTGAAGGAAGAGAGGAAAATAATTTGGTGGGGCCCAGGTATTTTCCACCTGGGCCCTCCAAAACAAGATCCCTCCTAATCCGAAAGAAAATAGGGAAGAAAACTGAGAATGAACCAAAAATTACCATTTCGTCCTTACTTACCAACGCCTACTTCGTATGCTTATTTTTTCTCTCATCAGAACAGAATCTTCTTCTTCTTCATTCATTCTTTGCCTGAGCTTTTTTCTTTCATTGCCTTTGCTTTTTTTTTTTTTCGTTCTTGTTTGCCTTTCGTTCTCTGCCAGTTTCTAGCTTCTTTTTTTTTTTTTTTTTTAGGATCGCCAGTTTGTAGCTAAGAACAAAAGAGTGCTAGTCATTGAATCTAGATTTTGATGTGTCTGGATATATATTAATTGAAGATGTATTTTGGTTTTATTATATGTGGTTGTGGTTTAATTTGAGCCAATTACTACTCCTTTTTCTTTTTTTTTTTAAATATTTTTTTTTGTTGAGAAACATCAGCCACTATTCTTATCTTCTACTTAATCTTCTTTGCAATGTATTTTACTCTGTCATCACAGTTTATTGACATTTTTTATGATTATATAGTGAAGTGTCCATATAAATTTTTTTTAATAAAAATATTATGTTACTTTTTGTTTTATTAACAGGGATATAATTTTAAATTTATACTAACTTTATTTTCCATCCTCTCATTTTCTTCTCAACCAAACAAATAAGGTTTCCATCTTTCCACTTTTCCATCCTTCTAACCAAACACAAATAAGAGAAAACTAAATCTGTTTTATCCTCCCGCTTTTCCTATTTTCTATCCTCCCACTTTTCCACCCCTCCAACCAACGGACTCTTAACTTCTCTTTTATTTTGGTTGTCATAGTTCTCCTCATCTTGCACTTGACCTTTAATAATCTTGTTGCATTAAGGCATTTGAAATTCATCTCAAACTAGTAACTAGCTAAATAGGAATTATAAAGTCTGTTGAATAGTGATCTTGTAGCCCCTTTTTTTTTTCTAGCTAATAATAAATTTCATTATATAAATAAACCCAAAAGGAGGTGCTATCCTAATACACGAGATGTTTACAACAGTGAAACCCAAAAAAAGAAAATAAAGAAAAAAGAATTAACATCTAAAATAGTTTAGTTGAGCCTAGAATTTTCTTGGAGATCCTAACCATTTGGCTAATAAGGCAAAATTAAACCTTCTCAAGCACCGAATGCCTAACCCTCCATTCTTCACTAGCCTACAAACCTTAGACCAATTCACTAAATGAATTTTACGATCATTCCCAATACTAGTCCAAAGAAAATCTCTTTGTAATTTCTCCATCCTCTTAGCCACCTTAATTGAAATAGGGAGAAGAGAAAGGAAATACGTAAGTAAGCTAGAAAGAGTACTCTTAATAAGGGTAACTTTACCCCCTTGGATAAATACAACCTCTTCCAACTAGCTAGCTTTCGCTCCATCTTCTCCAAGATAGGATTCCAAATTGTCTTATCTTCAAAAGAAGCACCCAACGGGAGACCTAAATAGTTCAGCGGAAGAGCAAACTCTCTACAGCCCAAGATCTCCACTAACTCATGAAGATTAGGCACATCCCGAACTGGAACCAATTCAGACTTTCCTAAATTAATTCTTAGCCCTGACATCTCCTCGAATCTAGAGAGAATCCCACGTAGAGCTGTAATATGAGTGCTGTCGGCGTCATAGAAAACAAGTGTATCATCCGCAAACAATAATTGAGACACCGACATCAAGGAACCAGCTTCATTCCCAATAGTGAAACCCGAAAACTGACCAGCTGCAGTAGCCGCAACCAACATACGGCTCAAGGCCTCCATGACAATATCAAAGAGAAATGGGGATAAAGGATCACCTTGTCGAAGTCCTCTAGAACTCCCAAAAAAGTCAGATGGACAAACTATTGATCAAAATGGAGAATTTAACGGTTGAAATACAACACCTGATCCACCTTCTCCACTTTTTGGAAAAACCACACTGCTGTAACAAAAACATGAGAATTTAGCTCCGTTGAAATTTAGCATTCGTCTAACATTTGGAATTTAGCTCCGTTGTGCTTAATGTGGTATATTTGGAGGGAGCAAAATTGGCGGGGACGTTTGAGGACATGGAAAGCACTGATGACCAGCTGCTCGCTTCTTTCAGTGGCTCCCTTTTCTCTTTTTGTAATCTTTGATATGCCTTATGCCGTTATGCATGAGGTAGTTTTTTGAATATACATCTTTATTACTTATCAAAAAAAAAAAAAAAAATGAGAAACTCCCAATTCACATGGTCGTACGCTTTCTCTATGTCCAGCTTGCACAACACCCCCGGAACCCCCGCCTTCAATCGAAAGTCTAAACACTCAGAAGCAATAAGGATAGAATCTAAAATCTGATGACCTTTCACAAAGGCATTTTGAGATTCTGAAATAAGACTGTGAACAACCCTTCCCATTTGATTGGCTAACACCTTAGCGATAATCTTGTACAACCCACCCACCAAGCTAATAGGCCGAAAGTCTTGGACATCCACAACATCAAATTTCTTAGGAATGAGAGCAAGAAAAGTAGCATTAAGGCTCTTTTCAAATACAGTGTGGGGCATGAAAAGCATGAAACACATTCATAATATCAGTTTTCACTGTGCTCCAACATGACTGAAAAAATGCCATTGTAACACCATCCGGACCTGGCGCTTTATCACCTTTGAAATCATGGACCACTCCAAATGCTTCATCCTCATCAAAAGGTCTGTCCAACCAAGTGGCATCTTCCTCAGAAATTCTAGAAAAAACAACCTCATCCAAAAGAGGTGTACCACATTCTCTGAGTATAACTGCCTATAGAAATGAGTAATGCACCCCTCAATGATCCCCTGATCCGTAGATAACTCTCCATCCACCATAAGCCTATCGATAGTGTTGCATCTTCTATGTGAATTTGCAATACGATGAAAGAATTTTGTGTTCTTATCTCCCTCTTTAAGAAATAAAGCCCTAGATTTCTGCCTCCAGCAGATCTCTTCCAACAAAGTAGATTTTTCTAACTCTCCACGAATTCGATGTGGAGTATGATCTTCTGCTTGTTTGGTATTTGTTGGGTGATGCCGCAAAGGGTAGTGGATTTGTTGGATTGTTGGTCTTGTAATTTCAGGCGACATCGTAATATAGTTATTTGGAGGATTGTGCCGCACTGTTTGATGTGGTGTATCTGGCAGGAACAGAATTCGAGAAGCATTGAGGATTGCGAACGGTCCATTCTTAGCATTGAGGATTGCGAACGGTCCATTCTTGAGTTTAAGTCTTTTTTCTTTTGTACTCTTCTCGAATGGCGTTTGGTTTTACCTTCTTTTTCTTTTATTTCCCTTCCTGGGTTGCTTGATCATTGTACTTTGGTTTCTTGATGTTTTTGCCTCTTTCATACATTTCCTATATACGGGGCTATGTTCTTTAAATAAACTTTTTATGTTACTTATTAAAAAAAAAAAAAAAAATTATCATAGGTTTAATTTTTTGTGAGTCCAAGTTAATCTTTTTTTTGGTTTTTAGTTTACTAGTCAAACCAAGAGTCCAAATACTATAAGTATAAGAAAAAGTCCTTATATATATATATATATATATATATATTTGTGAGTGTTTTATATTGAGGCACGTTGGCCTTAGTGTTCTTTTGAGCCCTATCCCTTCTTTGAAAGGGTTTTAAACCCAAAGTCCACAAATTCTCCTAACTCTATACCGATCACAAGCATATGTAGATGGATTTCCCAATTTTTCCTACATTAGTTGGTCCATCCACTTATGATATTTGTGTAAACTCACTCCATATGGAACCCTAGCAATATCAGAACACCATCCACCCCAAGTCACCCCATATTTAAATCTATAACTTTTCTTCATTGACTGTTTCTCTCCTCCATATATCTTCATAATCATTTCCCAAGTAATGGTTGTTGAAAACCAATAGCTTCCTAACCCCCAAACCACCACCTAATGAAATTGGATTACAAATCACATTCCAATTCACAAGATGGAATTTAATCAAACTCCTCTCCCTACTTGCCCTCAAAAATCATGTCATAGTTTTTCCATTTTATTGGTTGACAAGAAGCAAGGGAATCAAGGATAGACAATGGAATAAGAGTGTGTTGTTTAGTCTCCAACTTAATTTTTAAGTTGGAGACTAGACAACATACTCTTACTGTAAGGCTTCCTTAGACAAATGAAATTTCTTCCATCCTGCCTATCGCTTTTATATCTTTTTTCAAACAAATCACCAAGCTTAGTCTCAAAATTTTGGGGGTTGGCTGTGGATTCTTTATAAATGAGTCAAGGTCGGTCACATGTATTTTCCTGATCTGTAGTGGCTCCATCATAATAAAGTGATGATTTATTACACTGGCTGTTAGCCTATTGCAACAATCTTTGTTCCAGGCTTGGGATCAACTATGAACAAAATATACAACAATTGACACATGCGGAGTTGATTTAAAATGTGCTCCTTGAGGTGATCCCAAATATAATTGCAACCAACTCCTCCATATCTCTCATTTCACCAACCGTTACAATTTCAGATTTACATAATCTTTAGCCCCAACACACCTTAAATATAGAAGTTAATCTGCACCATAGAAAATGAGTGTGCTGTCTGCAAAGAGTGAGAAATCTCAAATTTGCCACTGGCTTTGGTAATATAAAAACCAACTAAGTACCGTTGATAGTAGTCTTCTTAGTGCTTCCATAACAATATCAAAGAGAAATAGAGTAAGGGGATCTCCCTCTCTTAAGCCTTTGAACTTTCAAAAAAACCCCTTTTTCCATTCACCAAAACTTGAAATCATAAAATTAAAATGCAAGATGATATCCAGTTACACAACTTCTCCCAAAAACAAAACCTCTTCAACAGATATAGTAGGAACTCCCCATTAACATACATGGTCATAATCTTTCTCCAAATCTAGTTAGTTTGCTGAACAAATACCAGCTTTCAACGTACTATCTGATAACTCATTTGCTATAAGAAACAAATCCAAGATTTCTCTTCCATGAATGAAAGCATTTTGAGTGTAAAATACTCATTCCCCCAAAACATTGTTCAATTTGTTCAGCAATACTTTTGCCTAAATTTTATAAATACTACCCATGAGGCTAATAGGTCCTAAATCTTTTACATCCACAGCCTCTGCTTTTTTGGTAATGAGACATTTAAACTTTTCTCAAAGATAACTGTCTCATAAACTGTGGAATATTTTTCTTAGATGTTACCGTCTCAGAAGGTTTGGGATACCTTCACAATATATTCTCTCATCACTGCCTACAGGGTTTATTTTTATTTTTATAGGTAAGACAATATTATTAACAAAAACTTCATACAAGAAGAATGAAGCAGCCAAAAAAACGTATGTACAGAAAAAGAAAAAAACTACACAAAGGGAATTATGTACAAGAAGAAAAAGAATCTAAAAAATGACGGAATGGAGTCCCTAGAAGTGAATCCCCAAGCACGAGACCAAACAAACAAAGTCCCTACAAACAATGCTAATTGCTGGTCCCCTGTTCGCTCCAAATCCTCAAAAGTATGACTTTTATTATTAATGCAATTGTGAAACCATCTGGTCCTATTGCTTTCAACCCGTCCATGCTTTTCAGCACGTATAGGACTTCTCCCTCCTCAGTCTCTAACTCTCTCTAGATGTTCTACATTCACAACATTAATGGTAGAGAATTGCATTCCATCTACTTGGGGCCTCCACCCCTTTTTTTTTCACGATTTAGGTTACTATAGAATTGCACAGTTATCTCTATTTTCCTTTTTATTTGATGTGAGCACATCAATCTAGATTGTTGATAGTTATTGCTCCTATGAGAGTTTACCTATATGATGGGGGAAAAAAACGTGTTCTTATTGCCTTCTTTCAACCAAAGTTACCTCAATTTTTTTGTAGCTAAGTCATCGTGCAACCATTTGTTAGCTAATTCTCACTCTTGAACAGCCCCTTTCAGTTCTCTTCCTGCACTGCATTGTGCCGTTGGCCATAGATTTTCTTTCTTACTATTAGATTGATGGCTCATCAACCCCATCACACCTTGTCGACCATCCTTACTGTTAGATCAGTGACCCATTAGCTCCACTGCACCTTGATGTGCTTTCTTGAAGCTTGTCACGTTCATAGATCTCAGGGGTTAAGGATGGATCTTGATGATATTGTTAGTTATTTGGTATGATCTTGATTATTCCAATCATGGATTTAGCCGCCAGTGAGCATTAACTCAAATAGCAATCCTTCCCAAATTAGAGTAAGGTGGGTCATGAGGTCGTGGATTCAAAATTCATGCATCTGTGTAATTATTATTAAAACAAAATCCAATCATGCATTTCTGGGTAACATGTGGTGACTACTATTGCGATGTCTGTAACTTTCTGTTATGCAATCTTCGATTTTATTCTGTTTTTCCATGAATGAGGTATGATTTTGACAAACATATGAACTATAGGTTCTTTTACATAACTAATTGCGAATTACTTCTCAAATCTATATCAACTTTAGCCCATGTCTAAGATTTCTGTCACATGGGAGTGGAAGTGGGTACATGTTTATGAGTTTGATTCATGTAATCTCGTAGTTGAAGTAACTCTATATTTGTCCTAATAATATATTATGTACATATACATAGATGGATACGCCTGCTCATTATAGTTACTTTCTCCTTGTAACTCACCAATGAGCTCCAGCACAAATGGCACCACCCCCCCCCCCCCCCCCCCTCCTCTGGCGGGGGGGAAAGGTGGAGGGTAAAAGCGTGGATTCACAACCTTTTGAGTGCATGTATAAACTCACCAATTAAAAGAAAAAGGACTAAAGTACACTTTTGCCCCATAAAGTTTGGGGTTATTTTCATTTTGGCCCTTCGTGTATGATTATGTTTTCATATTGGCCCTGTCATTCATCTTCCTTAGTAATGTGATTGTTAAGGCCCTTCGTGTTTAACTATTTCATGAAATACTAGCTCTAAAATCCTATGGAATGTAGGAATTTCATTGTATTTACAGTCACATTACTAAGGAAAATGGACGGCGGGGCCAATATGAGAGCATAATCAACTATGAAGGGCCAAAATGTAAAGGCCTAAAATGAAACAATCCTAAACTTTAATAGCCAAAAGTGTACTACAGTTAAAAATAAAAATCTGTGTTACTCTTTGTTTTTGTTTTCTGTTTTATTTCCCTCCCTTTTTTTCTCTCTAGGATAATTTACTGAAAGTATGAGTTGGAACTGGATAATTTCATGTTAGCAAGGAATCTATATGTACAATATATTATGTACCATGTATTTACTGACCAACAGAAGTAATTATGCCTGAGATTTGTTTCATTTATAGTACACATACAGATACATACGCATGGAAGTTGTAATATTACTTTTGAAGATGTGGAGTACATGTCAACTCAATTGCTAGAATCCTTCATTAGTTCTCTTTATGAGTGATCTTTTGTAATGGGTCTCATAGATAGTAACTTTGTTCAATCTTTAGTAGAGTCGATTCATATGTAGTCTATGTAGATATTTTTTTCTATTTGTAATTCTTTAGGCTACTTTGTGTCTTTTTCATGAATTAGTCTCGTTTCAATAAAATTATTCTTACCTATCAAAAAAGAAAAAAGGAAGAAGGAAGTTGTAATATTACATAACGTGGATAATAGCTTTATGGTGTTCTTTGCAGCAGAACATGTGATCTATGGAGGGTTAATTATGTCAATGAATTAAATGTTGAGCTAGGGTTTAATAATCACAAAGTACTTGTCATCCTTTTATCACTATGTACCTATATTTGGGAAATGGGGAAAATGGAAAAGTTTTAACTGTGTTGAATGTCCAGTTCAAAATTTTTTAGCGTAAAATTCTCACCCACACCCCACAGGATGCAACTCTTGACATCACCCATTATCCCATTTTTATTTGAGGTGGAAGTGCCACTTAGCCCAAACGATACTCACTTGAATGTCCAATTATGCACAAAAATCTCCTTGCTACTTGTATTCTCACTCATCATGGTTTTTGTCTGACATGTAATATTATGTTGGTTTTTAAAACAACTCATTGACTGGCTAATTGATTTTGCAGATGCATTCCCACTGGAACTAACAATTTTTGTCCATCTCTATGTACCAGATTCGTCAAGTCTTGAGTGCCATGCGCAGGGGTGAGAACATACGAGCTGAGGTTCGATGTTTACTTTTATAATCATTTATGTTTACTGTTATTATCATTTATGTTAAATGTTAAATTACTGTTTTTGTTTGAAGTCGGTATCTTAGAACTTATTTTGATCCATTGACTGCATTAACAACCTACTCTGGCTCAAGTTGATTCAGTTACATTTATCTTTCTTTTCTTATTGTGGTATTCAAAAACTGATTGATGGTTCTATTGTTGTGTTTTTGTGCATTTCAAATGCTTCAGTCATTTAATGTGATTCTTTTATTATTAGATTCCTTCTATTTTAATATTAGCAGCCAGGAGAGAAAGCGGTGATGCTTTGTTGATGTGATGGAATCATGCATAATGCCTAGCAGCTAGCTGCTAACAGTTAACACTATAGTGATACATGTACTTTGCAGTGGATAAAAATGGTTAAAATAACTTCCTGCTGAATTTGAAATGCCTTACATTTATCTTTACACCATATTGTAAAAATTATTGAGCACCTAGTTTTAACTACTCCCTTGTATCTTTATCATCTTGAATCATGATGGTGCTAGCTTAAACATCAATAATCTATTATACATGATATCCTGTGCAACTGATGGCACATGAACAAATTACAAGTATAATATTGGTGTGTGGATGATCTCTTCTTTTTTTCCTTTTTTTAATTATAAAATTTTTATGTTCTTTTGGTTTAGAATAGGTGGCTTAAGTGGGTGAACTTGATATATTGTTTTAGGGTGATGGGTTATGGTTAACTTTTTGGGTATCACCCTTTAAGTGAATTTAGTTTTTATTGGATAACAGCTTTGTTCATCTCCTGTCCCCATCCTCCTAGATACTTAAATATTCGTTTTTAGCCTTATGTTTGATTTAACTCCTAGGGTTTGGATTAATAGTTTGTGAGCTTGAAGGGAAACATGGGTTACTGTCTGGCTTGTACATCTTTCTTACACATTCTAAAAGATTTTCCTATTCATAAATCAGCATAGTTGCAACTATGAGAAAGTGCAGACCTTTACATGATGGCTCTGTTAGGCAAGCTTCTAATTAGGGTTCACTAAGATGCTCTGGTGATCCAGAAAATTGCTACTAGGAACTTATCATTCAACACTGATGATGGCTTTGTCTAACATTTGAACTTCCTTTGGGTGATATGCTAGGACTATATGCTTTTTGATCCCTTTGTATATCATGGAATGGCTGATATGCATGACAGGCATAGAGATATGCGGCTTGACGTTGATAACATGTCTTATGAGGTAAGAAAGGACAAATGATTTTTCCAATTGGAAATTTTACTAGTAAGTGTTCCCTTGATACAAATGATTGGGATATCAGGAATTGTTGGCTTTGGGAGAACGCATTGGAGATGTGAGCACCGGACTGAGCGAGGATACCATTTTTGAGTTAATGAAACAGCGAAAATATGCTACTGCAACAGAATCCCTGCGTGACTTAGAACCATGTTGTATATGTCAGGTATGAGTTCCGTCCATCTATATGTGGCAGTGAGAGAAAAAAAAAAAAATGGGAGAAAAGAGATTAACTAGACTTTCTTTCTTTTCCTCCAAGCCTTTTCTTTTCATTTTCTTTTTCTTATAACTAGTAGATTTATGCTTTCAGTTGCTGCACTCAACTACTTTTAAGTTTCAACTTTGTTTTCCTTTTCTTGAAATGTTACCATCGCATGCAGGAGGAGTATGCTGATGGGGATAATCTCGGGGCACTAGATTGTGGGCATGATTTTCACACCAACTGCATCAAACAGTGGCTAATGTTGAAGAATCTGTGCCCCATTTGTAAAACAACGGCCCTGTTAAAATGAGAGGGACGACCAATCATTCTCTAAGTCCTGAAATTATTATTTCTTTGCTTAAGGATCAACAAATCCATAATTGGGTGGATGATTACTTAAATACCTTTTTCTCCTAAAGCAGTCTTTCTCATTCGTGAACTGCCTGTTTTCAAGAAAGACAAAAAGATGCAGCTGTTTGTTTAAAAAAAAAAAAATGCTGCTTTAGTCATAAAAGGGTTTGCCTATACCTTTAGCAATTGATACATTTATATCATAATGTGAAATATAAGTACACTGGAATTATAAATATCACATTATCTGGCATTGAGAATGGTGCTGGCAATAAGAATTACTTTTTTTTTAAAAAAATTAAAATTTTTATTTCACCTATATTTGGACCTATCAATTTTGGTAGATTTTAATATTTTAGTTTGGATTCTATCTTCATTTTATTAAATCTCCTGTAACTAGAGTTGTATACATAAGGTCAAACTATGACTGATTTTATTTTTGGACTTAATTTCAGAGGTGATTTTATCATTTCATACTAGAATCGTATGCATATTGTTGGTCTTCAACAAGTTATTCATCTGTTCTCATTGTGTTTCACATGGGCTCGTGATCAGTTCAAGGTGTGTGATCAATAGTGTTAGGTGGTTGTATCTTGTATGTTGCTTAATCTCATATTTTTATTTTTTTTATTTTTCCTGAGAATCAACTTAATCTCTTATTTGTAATGGCTTTATATGCTCCCTTTAGAATTTCTTCTCTCTTCGGAGTTGGGAGGGCCTATTAGGAGTTCATATATTTCTCAGGTCAACCGCATTTCTTGGCAACTAAATAAAATTTAAGAACAAGGGTGTCCCATGAGCTTGGAACATCCATTGTTTCTTCCAAAACCTTCACTTTCTTAGTCCTCCGCCAAAAAAAAAAAAAAATCCCTCTGGGTTATGTGTCTGTGCATGGGCTGGCATATCCTGTTGGGTGGGCTAGATATGGGATTCTAATTTTAGAAGCTCTTATTAAATCATGTGGGCTCTTGCCAAATATGTAAGATCATGCATGTATGTGTGGGTTAAAAGCCTTGTAATTGAATTGACATAGTATAGTTGACACTTCAAAATGTTTTTAAATGTGAATGTTTAGGGTTCATAATTCTCATTTTCCATTGTTTTGACTATTAATTTTTTGAAAAGAAAGAAAGAAAAGAATGTGTATTTATGGGTTGGCATATTAGGTCTCACTTGAAAAAAAAAAAAATGTAGACTTTCCATTGGTCAAATATATTGGTGATTTACAATTTTAAAAGCTCTTATCCAATGTTGTCAATTTCATTTTGATGCCTGTATTTGTTCATTGTAATGAAATATTTTGGTACTGGTCAATTCTTTTGTGCCATTTTAGGGCAAATGCTAAATTATCAATTTAAAATAAAATTAATACATATTTAATTCTTGTGTGCCATTGTCAATTCTTGCACAAATACATATTTAATACATATAGTTTTATGCAACATAAAACTGTCAATTTAAAATAATCAAACTAAATAATACAAATTCTTAAGTTCTAACATCATAATCACATGATATAACAAGAAGATTTATAATATTAATAAATCTAGAGACAACAAAATTCACATTTTTCTGAGGTGGCAAGTTATTAGTGGTAGATAATAAAGTGGTGTCAATGGTGAGTCCATATAAAAATAAATAATAACTTGCCAAGTAAACAATTATGAAAATTATTGTGACGGTAGTATTGCAATTATATATATATATATATATATATATATATAGGTTTTTATAAGAATGTTTTTATATTATCTCATTACATAACAATAGATCTATTGTTATAAAAAAAGAAGTATTACCATCTAAGTAATATTGCACATCCTTGGTGCGATGGTCACTCCATAAGTATAAATACTTGTCGGCTGTGGGGGGTAAGAAGTATCCAGGAGAGAACTTCACACACATATACACTTAGATTAGGTTAGAGTAAAATTTCTATCTTGTATATATATAAAAAAAAAGTAATATCTCATTAATTTTTTTTTAAAAAAAGTAATATCTCATTACATTACAAGCCAACAAGGTCTATAATTAAAATATAAAATCTTATTACACAAACCAGCACTTGTAATAAAATTATATTTTTACAGAAATTACAATGGCAAATTATATATTCACATAATTTACAATGGTAGCAAATGTTTCCACACCTGTGTGGATTAACACACCACCTCACCTTCTTTACCGTTTACTTATCTTAAAAATAAATAAATAAATAAAGTTCACCCTTGCCGCAATAAAAAAGTGAAGGAAAAAGTTTGACTTCAAATTAATTGTAGCATAAGACTACAACCTCTACTAAAAAAAAAAAAAACACAACTATATATTTTGAAAATCTAAGGGTATGTTTGGTAACTATTTTTTCCCCTTATTTTCTGTTTTCAAAAACAATTTTCTATTTTTGAAACTAAAAATCTTGTTTGGCAACTCAAAATAGATAGAAAACAAAAACTATTCTCAAAACTCAATTTGTGAAGGAAACTGAAAACATGCAAAAGACTGTTTTCAATTTCTAATTTTCAAAAGTCAAAGAAAACACGCATTTGATTTAATGAATCTGTCTCATTTAATGAGTTAGCATTAGAGTTCAAATCCTAATTGTAAGGACACAAAAATCAAGCTGTCCAAACCCACCTAGAACAGAGAAATTGGTGTAGCCCAACTAGACCCAAATCAAAAGATATTTGTAAGAGAGTGGGTTAAAAACAAAATAGAGGGGGCTTAGCTCGAGGACAATAATAGGACCAGAGTGACTGAAGATCAAAGTTTATATCTATATGTGAGGCTTATTACAAGCTAACCCGGGGAGGCAGTTCTTACACAGAATGGTACACTGTTCACTTTCTTTCTCTCAGTGTTCTTCTCCAAATCCCCCTTTTTATCTGGAAGTTCCCTTCCCTTGTATATTTCTTAGTCCATCGTATCCTAGCCCTTCATCTCCACCTACCCAGACTCTCCCTTTGACACTTGTCCATTTAAACTTCTGTTGAAGGTGGTAGAAAGAGCTGCTTAGCTGTGAATTCCACTGTTCAGGTCACTTCCTCATCAATGTAATTGATAAAACTGTTGTCAAAAATTTAATGTGGAGGTAGTAGGTGGACTCTCACTGGAAACTTCCTTCACCTTCCATGATTCTCTCTCAGTATCTCATCCTCCTCATCCGGACTTCCCAGAAGTCTTTTGTCTCTTCCCATCCTATCCTCGGGTAGATTCTCTCTTCGGGCTCATGATGCCTCCATAGTGATAACTACAGCTCATTATATCATTTCTCGGTCCTCAGGCCCTCACAATAGCCCCCTAAAACTTTGCTATTAACCTTGAGATAAAAAGCAAGGTTTTAGTTACACAACCTCATCTGATACGTGCCATATGTGTTCCCACGTGATAACGTCCTTTCACTTGTCTCTAGCACGATCTTGATGTTTCAGTATCCACGATCTCGTATTTATTGTGTCAGGCGGCTGCTTGTCCCCCCACGTTCTACGGTATGATGGTGATCCTACGGTCCTCGTTTACCTGAATTTATGAGCGGGAACTTTACCGCTCATTTTTCACCCCAATATAAGGAGAGGTTGAGGCTGGCTTTGCCTCATTTACTCATTTGGCAATTTTTCGTTGAAGCAGCAGCCAGATGAGAAATTCTTCTATCACTTGTAGGTGTGTTTGGATTCATATTCTTTTGCACATAGATTGTTTCCTACATCATAAACTTCCATGGGTAGATTTGCTAGGCTAGTAGATACCCCTGAAGGCATGGCCGCCTTCAGGGCTCAATATAGGATCCCTAACGGTGTTGAACTCCAACACTGTGAACTGGGCGAATGGCTGGTTATGAACAGACTTTCTGGCTCAATAGTTATTCCGATGATCGCCTTCATAGAAGGCAGGATGGAAATCCCCATGGGAAAAGTCACTAGAGATTTCCTGATGAACTATAGGCTGACCCCAACACAATGCTCCCCCAACATTTTTAGGGTCCTCGGTAGCCTAGATATGATAAACCGTAAAATGAGGACTAACTTCACATGGCATGACGTGAATTGGGTATACAACTGCCAAAAAGGGAAGGAAACCAAATACTACATTAAATGTAGGGTTCCATCTGTTAGGTTAATATCCTGTATGCCCGAGTCAAACAAGGGTATGGACGAGGACTTCCTCATTATCTTGGGAGACTGACATGATGGATTGCACTGTCCCATCTAAGAAGGGGAACCAGGTAGGGTTCCCACAAATATTAGATGTGTGTAGGATTTTTATATTTACATAAAGAAATTTTTTTTTACAAGGTCTTTTCTCTAACCTGTGATTTATGTTACTTCTTTTTTGGCAAACAAATACCACATCACCCCGAACAAGAACCTCGTGAATTTTCCTGACCTAAACCGGATCCTTAGGTCAGAAATTTTTCTATATAAAGATGGTCAACTCCGGGCGGTGCATATAATCCTCGGGTTTGAACCCATCTCTAAGTGCTTCCAAAGCCCAAAGAATGTAATTAGAGCTAAAGACAAACAGTTAGCTTTAATTGACGTAGTAGTTCTTGGTTTTTTGTTAACTAACTCTCCTCCATCCGGAACCTAAGACGCTCAACTTCCAGCCCCACTTGTAACTAGACTCCTTTACTCCCAGGAGCCTCCCATACCTTTGGACGAAGAAACTAAAGAGCCCACTCCTGAACCCGTCCAAGAAGTGAGAGATAAGGACTTCGAGGTTTTTTACCAACAAGAAGACCCTGAAGACCTTCCTAGTACCTCATAACACCGTTTACTTCCTGCCCAAGTCAGCACCAGTCGAGGAGAAGCCAACATCCCAGAAGGAATGGGGTTCGAGGAGAAGACTTCAGACCTCCTAGCGTTGCTTACAGCCCACGATGAGGGTGCTTCCCCAGCAGTCCCGGTGGTGCCCCGACCACCAACTCCTGCTCCTATGTGAGCGTCCTCTGATGATGTCGCAGATAAAAAAAGAAAAATGGGCCAAAGAAGCAAGGGCCCTAAGGGTGCGGAGGAAGGGGAAATCACTTGTCCTTCACAGTAGCCCTTAGCCAAAGAGGCCTGAATAACCAGGGTCCAACAGAAAAGAGTGCTCCCTCTAGGACCTCTAAAAGCTGTGAGGGAAAGCAACAACCAAAGCCCTTTGCCTGGAGACCCTCATTTACTTTGAACTCGAGGAGTCCTGTCATGGACGATGCAAACCTAAAGGACCCCCAAAAGAGTAGGTCGGGCATCATAGCCGAATGCTTGGAAAAAGCTATTTGCCTTCTCAAGGACATGCAGGAGCTTAGGTCCTTTCGGAAACGTGAGGTCTTCCTGTCATTAAAGAGAGACCTTGCCAAGGTATATAATCACCCTCTTCCTTTCATAAATTTATACAATACATGTATAGATACTAACCCACAACAATCTTACAGTCTGTGCAAGCAGCCTTTGTGGCTGAAGAATGGATGGACCATGCCCTAGGTCAGGCTCGCGAGGTTGAAAGCAAGCTGGAAATAGCTGAGAGGGCCTATGCAGAGGTTGATAAGAATCTGAAAAAGACCTTCTCCCAGTTGGTCGAGGTAGAGAAGTCTCGGAAGAATGCTAAAGCTGCCCTGGCCAGCTACAAGAATTAGGCTGCAGAGTCCCTAGAGGCCTAAAAGAAGGCCGAAACCAGCTAGCCTTGACCATGGTGAAGGTTAAACAACTGCACAAATAGTTGGAGGAAAAGGATGCTGAGAAGGCGGCTTATGACGCGGGCATGACTAAGACTACCCAACTTAAGGACGTCGCTTGGGCCTTTTGCCTTGAGGTATAGGGTCAAGCCCTCACTGTAGCTGGGGTCAGTACCAAATCAGAGCTTAGGGCTCCTAATAGAGTATATTACCCTCCAGCCCTGAGTTTGGCTCCCAGCCTCCCTCAGGCTTCAGCCGATCCTAGCTCGACCCCTGCCTTTACCTCAGTCCAACCTGCTGCTACTACTGTTGCCATATCTACTACAGAGAAAGAGCAAGAGCAGCCACCTCTAGTAGCTGTTGTGGACGTGGAGGAGGAAGAAGCAACTGAAGTGAGTCAATTGAAAAGGAAGAACAAGGAGAAGGAGAAAGAAAAAGGGGAAGGGAAGGAGAAAGAAGCATCAGCGTAACTTAAGCCTAGGTTAAGAGACAATTAGTCAATTTTGTAATTGGGCTTAAGTTTAGTCAATGCACCCTTTCCTTCTATTGTAATCCAATCCCTGAACTTCAATGAAAAGAATCAACCTTTATTTTATAATTTTTCATTTATTTAAGTTCAACTTGTCTAAGTATATCTCCTGCTATTTCCCTTTTTTCATATTATCTGTAACATACTAACATTTGACTAACTTAATTAATTCCCCTCACTATCCTATTCAAGCTGACATGAACTTTGAGAAAGTTAATAAATTGACACTTAGGGCAATTTGTAAACATATTTTGACACTTAGTAAAAATTTCAAGCAACACTTGCCTTACTTTGGACTTAGAATGCTAAAAGACTAATCTGCCTTATATCTGTAACCCAAGGAAGCAAGAAAAATTTGTGACTTTATTCAATACTTAGAAAATTTTTGCATAAGTGTTAACTTGTCCAAGGTTTGTGACCCGAGGAGCCAAACCAAACCAAGATTTTGATAAGCACTTAAGAACCTTTTACACATAGGTTAATTTACCCAAGGTTTGTGACCCGAGGAGTTGAACAAGACTGAGATTCTATTTAACACTTAGAAATTTCTTAAATAAAGGTTAATTTACCCAAGGTTTCGAGAAGTCGAACAAGACCAAGGTTTTGTTTAACACTTAGAAATTTCTTAAATAAAGGTTAATTTACCCAAGGTTTGTGACACAAGGAGTCGAACAAGACCGATGTTTTGTTTAACACTTAGAAATTTCTTAAATGAGTAACTACCACGAAACTCGCAACCACAACAAGACGCAAATGAACCATATATGAATAAAAAGAACTTCATATTATTAATAGTAATAACGCCGTAGATTATTTACATTCCAAGGACATGAAATTACATTTTCATCTAAGTCTTCCAAATAATAAGCCCCAATACTAGCCACCGATGTTATTCTGTACGGGCCTTCCCAGTTGGGACCAACTTCCCCCAAGCTGGGTTCTTTACTGTACCCACCACCTTTCTCAAAACTAAATCTCTTGAGGCTAGTGGCCTTAGCTTCACTCCTTTGTCATATCCTTGTTTAAGCCTCTATTGATAATGTGCCATCTTCATTGCAGCTACATCTCTTCTTTCTTCAACCAAATCCAAGCTGGCCGAGAGTAAGTGATTGTTCTCTTCGATGTTGAACTGATCAGTTCTTAGGATTATGAACCCTGACTCAACAGGGATTACTGCTTCTACCCTATAAGTCATTGAAAAAGGAGTCTCCCTAGTTTATCTTTGGGGTGTAGTGCGATAAGTCCACAACACATGGGGCAATTCATCCACCCACATCCCCTTGGCGTCATCCAACCTTTTCTTCAACCTAGACACTATGGCCTTATTTGTAGCCTCGGTTTGACCATTCCATTATGAATAAGCTAGAGTAGAATACCTAATCCTGATCCCTAACTCCTCATAGTATCTTCGGAAGGCTTTACTATCAAATTGAAAACCATTGTCTGAGATTAACGTGTACGGGACTCCAAACCTAGTGATGATATTTCTCTATATAAACCTCTTAGCATCCACATCCTTGATATTGGATAGAGGTTCAACCTCTACCCACTTAGTAAAGTAGTCTATTCCGACAAAGAGCTATTTTCGGTTTCCCGTGGCTCGAGGAAATGGTCCCATTATATCCAAGCCCCACTGAGCAAACGGCCAAGGGCTGGAAAGTGGGTTCAGAACCCCTCCCTCCCCAGGTTGGTGAATATTCGAGGCCTACCTCTAACACTGATCACACTTCCTCACTTAATCCTGAGAAGTTCTTTGCATGCTCAGCCACCAATATCCTTGGGTAAGAGCTCTATGGGCTAAAGACCTCCCTCCCGTATGACTCCCACATATTCCTTCATGTAACTCTTCTAACAAGGGTTCCACTGCCTCGGGATGTACACACAGTAGATATGGCCCTATATGAGAACACTTGTACAATTTCTGTTCCTCAAATAACCAATAACGGGGAGCCTTTCTACGTATCTTTTCTGCCTCGCCCCCATCCTCGGGCAATAGTCCTTGTTTCAAGAAAGTAACCAAGGGATCCAACTAACTTAGCTTGACCTGAATACTGTGTACACCCACTAAGGGCTTCTTCACTAGACTGGAATTAGCCATGTCTTTAATAATAACGACCCGAGGCAAATTTGACCCCAGAGACGTTGCCAACATAGCCAAAGAAGCTGCATGAGAGTTCTGTCCTCTCGAGATTTGCTTTAGAGTAAAGCTCTTGAAGTGGACCCGAACCTGTTTAACTCTAACAACATACCCTTACATGCGTTCATCCCGAGCCTCAAACTCTCCATTAACTTGGCCTACCACCAGCCGTGAGTCTGAATATACCTCTACAACTTCTCCTTTCAACTGATTAACCATTGCCAATCTAGCCAACAGGGGCCTCATACTCAGCTTCATTGTTCGTAGCTAGAAAACCCAATCGCAATGATTTTTCCATCACCAGCTTCTCAGGGTTTATCACCACAATTCCTACCCGCACCCTTTTTCGGTTAGCCGCTCCATTCGTGTACACTTCCCAGGTGGGACCAACAGAGGCCAAGACTGTCATAGTGTCAACTATTTCTTTTCTTTCATCGCTTATGCTTTTTGTAAACTCCACCACAAAATCTGCTAAGATTTGTCCCTTTATGGCAGTACAGGGTATGTACCTAACATCATAGGCACCCAGCATGGTCCCCCATTTAGCAATCTTGCCCGTGTAGTCTGATTTTTGTAGGAGAGCTTGTAAAGGGAACTAGGTAAACACCACCACGGTATGTGCTTGAAAATAATGTGGAAGCTTCCTCGTGGCGTGTGTGATGGCTAACACCGCCTTCTCTAGTGGTAAATAGTGTGTCTCAGCTTCATGCAAGGACTTGCTGACATAGTAGATAGGTCTTTGTACCTCATTCTCATTTTTGACCAGGTCTAGACTAACTGCGTAATCTATGAATGCCAAGTACGCATACAAAACTTCCTCTTTCTTGGGTTTAGAAAGGACTGGGGGGCATGACAAATATTGCTTGAGCTCCTCAAAACCCAACACACACTCCTCGGTTCATTGAAAGTCCTTCCATTTATGAAGGAGTTGGAAAAACAGACGACACCTATCTGCTGATCGAGAGATAAACCTATTCAGAGCTGCTGCCATCCCTGTTAATTTTTGTACCTCCTTAGGATTCTGAGGAGGATGCAAGCTATTAATGGCCTTAATCTGATCGGGATTAACCTCAATTCCTCAATGTGTAATCATATAGCCTAGAAACTTTCCTAAGCCGACCCCAAAAGAAAACTTAGATGCATTTAAGCGTAGCTTATGTTCCCTCAACACTGAGAAGACCTCCCCCAAATTTGCTAAGTGCCCTACAACCTGCTTGCTCTTCACCACCATATCATCAATATATGCCTCCACATTCCTCCCGATCTGTGACTTAAACATCTGTGTCACCATTCTTTGATATGTGGATCCTGCATTCTTAAGGCCAAAGGGCATCACTCAATAATGGTAATTTCCAGCAGGAGTGCAGAAAGTAGTTTTTTCCTAATCGGCTAATGCTAAAGGTATCTGGTGATACCCCTAGAAGGCATCCAAGAAACTCATTCAAGGATGTCCAACAGTTGCATCCACCAATTGATTAATCCGAGTAACGGGGAAAGGATCTTTCAGGCACACTTTATTCAAATCCGTGAAGTCCACGCAAACACGCCACTTCCCATTTTTCTTCTTTAGTACCACGGTATTAGCCAACCACTCAGGGTAAAATATCTCTTTGATTGCCTTTGCTTACTTAAGTTTTTCACTCCTACCCTTACTGCCCCAGCATGCTCTTTTGATGAACGCCGATGAGGTTGCTTTCGTGGGATCGCCTCTGGATTCACATTTAACCGGTGATATATAAACTCAGGATCAATCCCAAATACGTCATAAGTACTCAAGGCAAACACATCAATATTATCTTCCAGAAATTTCACCAACGCGGCCTTTTCCAAGGATGGCATTAAGACCCCACTTGAAAGTATTTTTCTTGGTTTTGACCAATCAAAACCTTTTCCTTCCTCGAATAGCACTCTTTGCGACTCGGTCCTAAGTCCTATTTCTGGACCCTTTGATTGCTATGGGATTCGCTTCTTTTCCACTACAACTTAATTTATGGGTTGCCGTGTAATGGCTGTTATCAGACATTGCCTAGCCATTGCTTGACTTCCTACTAACTCCCTAACTCTACCCTATGTGGGGTACTTAACTTTCAAATGTAAGGTTAACGAGACTGCTCCTATAGCATGAAGCTGTGGTCTAGCTAGGATAGCTGTGTAAGAGGAAGAAAGCTTCAACTATAATGAAGTCAACTTGCACTTCCTCATCTCCAACCTGTATAGGTAACCTTATCATCCTGCGGGGCGTAATCAATCTCCCATCAAAGCCGACTAGTCGTGAGTCGTACTTCTCTAGGTTCTTGGGCTTGAGATTTAACCCTTTAAATAAGTTTGGGTACATAATCTCCGCCGCACTTCCTTGGTCTACCAGGATCATTCTTACATCATACTCTCTGTTTAGAATGGTTACCACCAAGGCATCATCATGTGGCTGGAGTGTACCCTCATTATCTTCTTTCGAAAAACCTAAAGTGGGCATGTTTTCCAAGCTGAGACCTAAAACCACAGACATAACCCCCGAGCAGGTTCCTGCATTGCCCCTGGGCTTAGCAAAAATGACATTAATTATGCCCAATGCTGGCTGAGGAGCGCCATCCCTATGATACCCAACTCTCGAATGTCTGAACTGACCTGTAGGTTGGTGTAAGAACTAACTCATTTTCCCTGCCTTCACTAGTTGACCTAGGTGATCTCGCAAAGTCTTGCAATCCTCTATTGTATGCCCTTTTTCCTGGTGATAATTGCAGTAAAGGCTTTGATTTCTCCTGGATGGATCCCCACCCATCTTATTGGGTCATTTGAAGTATGGTTCATTTTTTATCTTCTCTAATATCTGATAAACTAGCTTTTTGAACAATGAATTAACCACTTGAGCTCCCGTAGATGATGTCTAACTAGGGATGTCTCTCCGAGGATGGTTATTATGATATCCTTCTCCTTGAGGATCTCTTTTCTCTGGGAAAACCTTAGCTTTGCCCTTTCCCTGGGTCTGATCTTCCTCTACTCGCTTATACTTATCAATGCGATCCATGAGCTAGCGCATATTGAGGGCAGGCTTCATTGTTAGTGACTTCTTCAATTCATGCTTCGTTGGGAGCCCTAACTTATATATTCTCATTGCCACGTCCTTAAAATCTCCATCTATCTCATTGTATGTTTCCCAATATCTGTCCGAATAGGTTTTGAGAGTTTCACCTTCCCTTATGGCCATGGACAAAAGAGAGTCTAAGGGCTTGGGGACTCTACTACATGTTACAAATCTCGCACCAAATGAACTCGTCAGCTCCTCAAAGGATTTTATTGACCTCTCCTCCAAAGCATCAAACCAATGCATAACCATAGGCCTGAGGCTGGAGGGGAATACCTTGCACATAAGGGCTTAATTGCCAGAATGAACTGCCATCTTTTGATTAAAATAGCTAACATGCTCCACAGGGTTAGACCTTCCATTATAGATGGTGAAAGTTAGCTGTGAGAATTGGTGGGGAAGCCTAGCCTTGTTGATTCTTCTAACAAAGGGGGACTTCGAGATTTGCCAAAGTGCTTTACTCATTGCGTCATTCCACATGCTACGATGAGGTGACCTTTGCTCACACTTGTACCTGCCCTTTTCCAGTTTATCCTAGCGTGAAAATGTTGAGAAGGGCTCATTGGATGGGGTTCTTGACCTGTGGCGATACGAGTGATCCCTACTCTCCCTTGATCCATCACTTGATGGGGGTGATGGATCCCTTCTGTCACACTCCCTTCACCGCAACTTCTTACGCAAGCGATCTACCTCAAGCTACAATTTTCATGTCTCTTGATCATGTGAAACATGGCTCCTAGTTCTAGAGTGACTCCTCTCTGTGCGTTTAGTATGGTATGATTCTACCATAACACTTGGTGTATGGTGTCTGTCCCTCCTTCGCTCCAAATTAACAAATTGGTTTTCCCTCTGTGAGCCAACAGACTCTTCCCTATTCTGCTCCAAGTTGGCCATGTTTGCACAGGATACCCATAGTAACACCTTCCTTCCCACAAACGACGCCAATTGTAAGGACACAAAAATCAAGCTGTCCAAACCCACCTAGAATAGTGAAATTGGTGTAGCCCAACTAGACCCAAATCAATAGATATTTGTAAGAGAGGGGGTTTAGCCCAAGGACAATAATAGGACCAGAGTGACTGAAGATTAAAGTTTATATCTATATATGAGGTTTATTACAAGCTAGCCTGAGGAGGCAGTTCTTACACAGAATGGTACACTGTTCACTTTATTTCTCTCAGTGTTTTTCTCCAAATCCCCCTTTTTATCTGGAAGTTTCCTTCCCTTATATATTTCTCAGTCCATCGTATCCTGGCCCTTCATCTCCACCTACCCAGACTCTCCCTTTAACACTTGTCCCCTTAAACTTCTGTTAAAGGTGATAGAAAGAGTTGCTTAGCTGTGAATTCCACTATTTAGGTCACTTCTTCATCAATGCAACTGATAAAATTGTTGCAGACATTTAATGTGGAGGCAACAGGTGGACTCTCACTGGAAACTTCCTTCACCTTCCATGATTCTCTCTCTATATCCCATCCTCCTCATCTGGACTTCCCAGAAGTCTTTTGTCTCTTCCCATCCTATCCTCGGGTCGATTCTCTCTTCGGGCTCATGATGCCTCCATAGTGATAACTACAGCTCTTATATCCTTCCTTGATTCTCGGGCCCCCACACTAATAACAACATATTTTAGTATTTTTTTTTCTTCAATTTTTTTTTTTAATTTCAATTAATCAAACATATTTTTGATTTCAAAAATACAAGAAAATTGTTTTTTCTTTATATTTCAAAAAAAAGTTTTTAAAAATAAAAACCAAAAACTATTACCAAACATAATATAATTGTTGGATTTTATGTTCTTTATCTACACTACTATTTAAGGAGGTTCTCTTGGATTGGATTTTTTGGTAGTTCAAAAATACCCCTATATCCTTAAGTTTAAGCAGAGACAAAAATAAAGGATAATTCAGTAAAAACACATCTCTAACTCTCACCTACAATATTGCCTACAAATTAGGACCATTTTCTTGTTGGTTTTCAAACTCAACTTCAGATGTATATTGTCAACAATTTTAAATTTTTTTAAGAGATAAATTTACACAATTTTATATATATATATATATATATATATATATTGGCAATTAGATAAGTTTACCTTAAAAAAAATTAAGTTTTTTTTTACCTCTTTTCATTATTTATTATTATTTTTTTTTGTTATCCAAAAGTTCACATTGACTCCTACGGTCCCAACCATCTTCCATAATTCCATCCAACACAGTAAAACACACACAACCAAAAAAAAAACTCCCGTTGTATTAGATTCCCTTGGTTTTCAAAATATCCTTACTAAGAAATTCTACTAATTTAAAAGCTACCCTTACACTAAACTTTTATAATGTTAAAGAACTTGAATTAACACTACTCCTAATGGTGCATTCACTTCTCCCATTTCCCATCACTTTCTCATCCTCATTTCTCTCTTGACTTCTTATCCATAACACGCACGTGGTAGTTACCACTATTTCAAAAACATTTTTTTTAATAAAAAAAATGTGTAACACAAGCGAGATTCAAGTATCAGTTTTCTATTTTCTCTACTTATTTGGTTTTCTGGTTTGTTTATTTAACTCTCTTGGATTTGATTTTTCATTTCATTTATCATCAATTGAATTCAATTTAAATTGGTAGTTTTCCCTTCGATCTCGATTACTCGGTGTAAAAAAAGTTTTTCTTTTTCTTTTCTTTTGTAGATGGAAATGCAAAACCTTTGAAGCAAAGCAAGTTTGATGATAAACGGTACAATAAGCGAAAGAGGTAAGTTTTCAATTAATTGAAATTTATGTGAATTTGTGTTTTCAAAGTTTGTAGCTTAATGTATTGGTAATTTGCTTATTTATTTTGAGTGAAAAAGGTTCAAATTTTTTTTCAAAGGGTTTTAATTCTTGGGTTGTTTTTTACTGGAAAATTTATTTATTTATTAATATCTGTTTGGTTACTAAAAAAATATAGATAATAATGGATTTTTTAAAAGTGAAAATTCTAGGTCAATTTAAAAAATTGATTCAATTTAATAAAAGTTTTCTGCAGTTAAAAAAAAAAAAAAAAATTCAAACAAGGAGCCAACACGAGGATTCAAGAGTTAGAATGGTACATTTACAGATTTACTCATAGTTTATAGGACTAAAATCCCTTTCACATGTTTTTCATATTCCCCCCACCCTCCCTTTTTCGTTCAAACCTTCACAAAATAAATTTGTTTCTATATTTTTTATATCTTTTTTTTTTTTTTTATTGCGCTATAATACTCCTTTATTTATTTTTTGCAGAATGAGAATCATGGAAAATTAAAGGAAACTTAAAATATTTATTATTAGTTAATTGTTGAGGATTTTTTCCACCAACCAAAATAGTACCATTACTAACTCAATTTTTTACTTATTTGCAGGTTGATTCTATAGATTAAGAAGGGTGGTTTGAGTTTTACTCCTATACATTATAAAAGACCGTTAAACACACATCTTCTTCTTTTTCTTCTTTTTGGTTAATTGGGTGGTTAAAAAATGGATATAGGTGCTTAAGTAGTAATGCCCGTAGCAAGTCCTTCACTTATTATGTAAAGAACTTATACGGTTGAATATCAAAGATTCATATAATTTTTTTTGTATGTTTTATTTTGTGATTCAATAGTCTTTACATCAAAATAAATATGCTCACCCTTGATGAATAATGATTACTAGCCTCTAAGCACGCGCTCACGTGCGTGCTTAGAGACTCTTCTAATTTTTTTATTAAAAGTTAATAATTTGCAACAATTATAATTTGGGATTACTAAATTTTTCAATACAAAAAAAAAAAAAAAAAAAAAAAAATCTAAGGGTGTGATGAAAAAAATTATTTTACCCATAAATGCATAATACGCATCACACCCCTAGTTTTTTTTTTAATTGAAAATGTAGTAATCTCAAATTATAATTGTTGTAAATTATTAACATTTACCCAAAAAAATAGAAGAGCCTCTGAGCACGTGCATGAGCGCGTGCTTAGAGGCTAGTGTTCTTAATACGTATGTCAAATTTTAGACCAATCAGATATTATTTACTATTCGATTAATAAACTTATTTTTTATGTATTATTTGAAACTACAAAAACATAAAATTTTAACACTTGATTGATGAAATAACTATTGATATTTGATTTTCTACAAATTTTGCAAACAAAAATGATGTAAGAAGTAAATGTAATTCATCAAAGGATGAATTTGTTAAAATTCACATTGAATAAAAAGATATTGAAGTTTGTGGCCAAATTTTGTCTAAAAATAAATTTGAATATTCGAATGAGAATCAAAATCGTCTTAAGACAGCTATACTCCACTTGATGCCACAAAGCAGGGCAGAGAGCAACTGAGCAAGCCATGTATCTTCTCCCTTAACGCACTTAACAATGGCGTTACGTCGCCGACTTTCCATAAAGACTAATTGGAAAAACAAAAATAAAGAAAAAAAAAAAGATTCGGGGGAGAGAGAGAGAGAGGATTACAGTGAGAAGAGTAGGGTAATCCACTTTATCAAAAACAACTTTGTCATCATATTGGTGAGTCATATAAAGATGGCTGACTACGTTAAATATTTATGAAAGTTTAACCGTCTCTAATTTTTTTTTTAAGAAGAAAAACTTGAACTTTCGTTAAAATAAATCAGCTATAATTGGTTAACAAAACATTATTAGGTTGTGGAGGAACATCTTTCATTCATACTGATAAACTGCTAACATGTCTCATATGTCTAGTAAGGTTATAAATTACAAATTAAATTCACTTGTCTACAGATATGAGAAAAACTAAAACTACGAAAAAATTTCTGCACGAGCTTCGACCTCTGCAATGAGATGACCAAACGATGCAAAGGACTGGTCTTCACTCTTTAAAGCTGAAATGATCACCTTGGAATCTCCCTCAAGAATAATACAATAATATACTAGAATATTACAAAATATATTGGGCATAATAATAAAATACGAATAAATTTTATGGAGTATATGGGATTTGGAGAAATTTTCAGAGGAGATTAAGAAAGACAAGGACTGTTAACTATTTAATATATCAGTATATTATTGGTCAATGATGCTGAAAAGTGGTTCCGATATGAATCCAATGCCATAGGTTTCAATGGATAGGGATGGCTTTGCTACTTTAAGATTCAAATAAGGGAGCTTGGAGATTTAATTGATGTGCTTGTTTTCTCAACCTTGATAAAACTTACATTTTTAAGCACTTAATTACTCAACTTCCTAGAGGTTGCTATTAGAGGTAGTAACTAGTATTACAAAAAAGAAAATCAAATCCTCTGTATTGTGATCCTGTGAGTGCAAAATATGATATCGCGTTAGTTTACATTATGTGTGTGATCAACATTATGAAATCATAAATTTAGTCATATATCCTAGAGAGTTCACTGCTATCAAATTAAACCTTCAAGGAGGTGCTTTGGAATCGGTCATAGATTTTGGTAGTACTTAACATAGAATGGTTGTTTGTGAAAGAGTCCATGTGAGAAGTTTGGAGTTTTGAAGCTAGTGTGGGTTGCAAAAGTGAGTTCATCTTCTGAGTCGTAGAATCTAAGTAACAGGGGTCTTCAAATGATCATTTTAAGAGTGCGTTTGTTTAAGTTATAGGTGACATAATTTTTAAGCCTGCTTATGTATAGCTCTTTAAGTACTTTCTTTTTTCTTTTTTCTTTTTTTAAATTTAAATAGACCAATAAATTAAGCTATACCAATGGACACTAAAATTTTACTAATTTCCTATATAACGGAGTTATTTCATATTTGGCTTTTTGGCCTTAGACGCGATGAATTCCTTCTAAAACACAAAAAAATGGCTTGCTTCTTTTATATTTTGTCTTTATGACGAATTTTTATTTTATATCATAGTGACACGTGTAATCGCACTCACATAGGTGCGGTTACATACATCATTATTTTTTTAATGAACATTACATACGTCATTGTGACACCAAATACCATCTCCTTTTTTATCCCTTTGTGTGTCTTGATATCTTTTGACATCAAATTGATATATAATCAATCCGTAATGATATTGTTTTTTTGGTAAAGCAACTTAAAAATGAACAATTTGAATTATGTTGATGAAGCATTAATTTTAAAGTAAAAACTGATTAATTAGATCAATTTTAGAAATTAAGTTCAATAAGAATATTCTATACCAGATATGCACTTAGTTGCCTATTCTAGTCTACATTAATTTTGAGAACTCAAACTTGTTTGTGATGTAGTTTTGAAAATCCGGAGAAATTAGCCTATTCTAGAGAGTGACTAAAATAAAGCACATCTCTTTGAGCTAACAAATGTCAACTAACAGCTTGTGAAGATATACCAAGATTTCTTGTAATATGTGTATTTGACAGAAGATCCTCTCTAGTAAGGTGAATGGGTTCTAGTAAGGCTTCCTTTCCTTTGTAAATTGTTGGAGTACGGCTAGCTTATAACCATGAGTATTATAATTATAAGAATTTTCATAAAAATAATAATTTATTATTAGGTAAATTATTATACTAGCCTCCCTTAATTTTTTTGAAATGACTCTCCCTCTAAATGTTTTATGAAAGAACACACATTTTAAGGTTTAAATAAATGCAACAATTAAGTTTTTAGTTTCAGTAGCAGAATATTCTATGTTTAAAAAAGTGTATCATTAATTATGCGTATCTAAAGGGGGAGAGCGTCATTGATTCATAAATCTCAAGGAGGGTAGTGTCATTTTCTCCGCAATTTAGGTAATAATATTTTTTTTAAATAAAATATTCCATTAGTGTATCATAGTTTTGAAAGGAAATAAAAGTCATTGTTTCACTTATACAAACCTCAACGAGGGACTATCATTTATACAAATTTACAACTGTTAGGGAGAGTATTATTTCAAAAATCCTGAGGGGTAGTTTTCAAAAAAAAAAAAAAAAAAACCTGAGGGGTAGTGTAGTTTGCCTTTTATTATTTATATATATATAAAAAAATGATAGAAGAAGTACCTCAATTCTTTATATGTATATATAAAGGAAGTTAAAATTGTAATTGGGAAAAAATGAAAAAAAATTAGAGATTTGGGTCATTGCATCACCTTTCTTTCTTCTAAAAAAGTCATACACCGATATTAATTGAATATTACTAATGGGAACTTTTTTACTCCATAGATTCTTGCCTACTGATAGTTAGCCCTATTGAAGGGAGATAATTGAAATATAACCTTAGGAAGCAAACAATTGATTTTTTTTTTTTTTTTTTTTTGAGGAAGAAAACAATTGATAATTGATATGTATGATTGGCTTTTTTTAAAAAAAGAAATATTTCTTTAGTATTATATTTGCTGAATATTTATTTTATTTAAAAGATAGAGAATTTTATATTCAATCCATTATGAGTGTAACATTTGTAGGGTAAAAGATTATTCTATTAATTAGTAAACTCTTACCCCTCACCCTCCAAATGAAATATATATATAAATATAAATCTCTCTCTCTCTCTCTCTCTCACACACACACACATAAAAGTTTCATAAAAATTAATATAATATAATCTACGTAGATTTTCTTACCTTATTGAAAAAGATGCTTTCATGCATTATGAGGTTGCCCTAAAAAGCCTCTTATTATAGTATATTGTTGCCTCTGCTATAGAAGTCCTGACCATAATCATTACATATAACAAAAAAAGAAACGCTCCCATCTTTCTCCTAATTAAGTACATAGTTAGTTTCACTCAGAATATAGTAATTAATGAATATTGTCTTTTAGCTTTGAAAGGATGAGATTGAGAACTCTAACGTACGGGTGGATATATTTGAGAAAATTACGCGTTTTCTGATAAGAAAAATTGAAAATTTCATAGGATTTTCTTTTTGAAAAAAGACACAGAGGAAATGAGATTTTAATACAAATTTTAACAAATGATATTGTAAATGCTAGTTCGAAGATAATGACAAATTATATGGTCCTCCCACTAATACAATATCAAACAAATAAATTACAGAAAACTATGGCATCCCAAAATCAGAATAATTTTTGTTAGATTGATTTGGTTCAAAATGTCTTTAATCTTAATTTGAAATGGTATTCCTAGAACTTGGTTACATCATACATGCCAGTTTAAGCATAGGGGATGATTGGTTGTGCCTAGAGTTATGGTCTTGAAGAAGCTGTGCACACGTACCAGAGAAGTCACAGACGTAGTGTTGAAAAACAATATCAGTCTCAGTATTGTTTAGATCTCGTTAGACAACAACAAGAATAAAGCTTTAGTCCTAAAATTTGTTTTTGAATCAATTACAGATCCTCAAAATATTATTATTATTATTATTATTATTATTATTATTATTATTAATTTTTGGGTGGGGTAAAATTTGATTAGGATCTCAATCATTTTATTTAACAAATGACATTATATTATTGATTCTATTGAATTGGGGAACCATATATATCAACTAATAGGAGTACTAAATAATTTATCCTAGATGAAGCTGTTTAATTATAAAGTTTATTAGGCTTGATTTGATAATTTAAATGGCTGTATGGCAAGATTAAACATGACTTTGATTATTTCACAATCAAGCCTAGTACGAATTGAACTCTAGTAACTTGGTGGAAACATAGTTCAACTTTACTTTCAAAAAAAAAAAAAAAAACCTATGCAAAAACCCTTGTTTTAATTTTTAATTTTTTTTGTTTTAAGGTAAAAACTTGTTTTACACCTCCTGTGATTTATAATAACTAAAAAAAACGTGATTTAAAATCACGTTTTCAATTTATAAAAACACATTGCGTGTAAAACACATTGCATGAAACAAACACTGTCATTATTTCAATGCCTCAAAAGTCACAACCCTAGCCAAAAAGTCATATATATTTATTTCCAGTTGAGGCTAATGGCAGTAGTAATTTGTGTAAGGATAGGTATTATATGGTTTGGGCAGGCAAGGTCATCATCATTGTGGGACCCTTATCGAATACTTAGGGTATCCGTTTTTGTTTTTAAGCACAGTAACGGCATTAGCTTATGATTGTATTTTGGGTTCATGCCAGCCAAATCATCTCTCACACCTAAAACTTTGCCACCTTTTTTAAACGCCTCCTCATCACCTCTATCTCTTACAAATCTCTCTCTCTTTCTCTTTGTGTGAGTGTGTGTGTAGCTATGTCTGAAGAAGGAGTAGGATGCCATGAAAGTTTCTTCTGGGAAAACCAATCATGGGGTTTTACTAATTCAGACAATTCAGCTGGTGGTAGTGAAGAGAAATTTGGCAAGAAGGTGCCAGGCTCTAGCTCGAATAGCCAGGCAGAGATAGGAATGGAAGAGGCGGTGCCATTGCCAATTGTTAAGAAGAAAGGAAGAGGGGGTGTGAGCAAAAATGGGAAGGGGAGAAATGGTGAGGGGAGAGCAGGGAAAGGAAGTGGTGAATCAGATCATGATGTTCATATATGGACAGAGAGAGAGAGGAGGAAGAAGATGAGAAATATGTTTGCTAATCTTCATGCTTTGCTTCCTCAACTTCCTCCTAAGGTAAATGTATTGCTTCTTGATCATCAAAATGTGTTGCTTTTTCAAGGTTGAAACTTAATGGATATTGTTGTTTTTTGCATGTTGCCTCTCTCTTTTTCTCTCATTTTAATTATATATTTTTAAAAAAGAGAATGCCCTTTATTATTTCATTTTTCCTTTTGATATTTATTCACATCAAAGATCTCAAACTTTTTTACTTTTGATATTTATACATTCCAAGTTCTTAAATTTTTTTTACTTTCTTTTCTTCTTAGGGAGTTAGAGAGAACTCTCTCTCTCTCTCTCTTCCACATTTAAACAAGATATAAATTTATAATTATAAAAAATAAAAATCTTAAAGGCACTATAGATGCCCATCAAAACTCGGGATTCATAATTCATTCTTGGTGTAAATATTTCCCCTGGCAAAATGTGAAAATTGTAACCATATTGTTCATGCATCGATGTGCCCTTTTGCTTATTTTGTAATTAAGGCTGCTTCTGACAGATAATTAAAGTGATGACAGATTCAAACAATGTTTCAAATTTTGTAGCAAGAATAATCTCTATGCATGATCTAAGTACGGATTTTATCTTGAGTTCCCCCTTGTTTGGCTATTCTATATATTTGGCTACCTAAAAAGAGAGTGTAAATCTTTTTTCTTTTTTGGTTCTTTTTTTGTGGATGAATGTGTAAATGTATCTGAATGATGGTTTCAAGTATAATTGGCTGGTTGAATTTGTTTCAGGTTTAATATGCAAATCTGTTTGTTCTAGGCTTCTAGATGAGCGCTATTATAGTCCCAACTTAAATCCTTGAAAAAATAATATATAGCAATAAAACGACCATAGTGAAATTTCAGCCCCCTGAGCTATCTTTCCTATAACCTGATTTGACAATGTAATTTCATATATATCTGTTTAGGAGCAGATTATTTAATTAAAGTTTTTTTTTTTGAAATTTTTTGTTAAAAGTGTGTTAAAGTATATTTTTACTTTGAAAATGTGAAGGAAAAAAAATGAAAATTCAAAAAGTTATACATAAAAGCAAAAAAAGAAAAAACTAGCTTATAAGCTAATGACAAACACACAGATATCACTGAACAAAAAAGAAATTTCATCTGAATTAACAAATGCAGTTGCTAAAAGTTTTTTATATTCTGTCTTATAATTACCATCCATTTGAAACTTTTCATATAGGCCGACAAATCCACAATCGTGGATGAAGCAGTGAACTACATCCAAACCCTACAGCACACTCTCCAGAAGCTGCAGAAACAAAAGCTAGAAAGGTTCCAAGGTGTCTCATCAACTTTCAGTTTTGAGCCAAACACAATCACTTCACAAAAGCTATCCTACGACTCAAGGGAGGCATTCTTAGCTGATCAAGGATCTTCAAATATCCAGGCAATTGGAACAACAACTACTTGTTCAAATTCACTTCCGGTCTTGCGAAATCCTGTAATGTTTCAAACATGGACTTCTTCAAATGTCGTCTTGAATATTTGCGGCAATGATGCACAAATTAGTGTGTGCTCGCCTAAGAAGCCTGGCCTCTTGACCACCATCTGCTATGTGATGGAGAAGCATAAAATAGAGGTGGTATCTGCTCAAATTACCTCAGATTATAATCGGACCATGTACATGATTCAAGCTCATGTAAGTTTTTTATTCTACTTGAATTTTCCTTTTTCAGTATATGCTACTTTCATTCTTTAAGTAATTAATGTCACTAACTTTAACTTGCCCTAACTTTATTTTTAATTTAGTGTTCTTAAGCTAATTGTGGTTAGAATGCATAATACAAGTATGAAATCCTTGCTTCATGAATTGTGGTCCTATTCATTTAGAATGAATAAAGATTAAAGAGAACGAAGCCAGCTAACCCTAGTTAATTTGCTAGTCTTTCAGCCGCTTTTTTGTTACAGCGAACATTATCCATATGCACTAAACATATATGCAAGGAAATCTTTAATTTCATTACATATATTAGTTTTTATGTTTGTTAAACATGAATAAAAATCAAATATTTTATTTTATGCTTTACCAATGGTAACTTACTACATTTTCTTTTTTCATTTATAAAGTTAGGAAAAACTTAATGGATGCTTTGAGGGGTACTAGTTTAGGAAATATTTTTATAAGGTTTTTTTGAAAAAAAAAAAAAAAACCTGATTTGTGACATCTTTTTATATTTCCCATAAAAATAGTATCAAAATTTTTCTAAAATTATCCATTAACAAATGCGCTAAAAGATTAGGAGAAAAATTAATATAACTCATAAAGTAATAAAAATTTAAAATAAAGAAATAAAAAATCAAACACATGACATACTAAAATTGGTAGAACATAAAGTGAAATATAAGAAAAATTAAACAAACAAAAAAAGTGATTAATATCCATATGCTCATTTTGAAAGCAGATTTTTAACTCTACGGGTGAATACTTTGTGCATTGAGCAGGTGACTGGAGCTTCCGTTCAGTTCCAAGAGGCAGCATTTCCTGTGGAAGAAATATACAAGCAAGCTGTGGCTGAGATAATGTTATGGGTTTCTTCCTGATCATCCTGGACACACAACATAGAAAGAATATCAATGGTGCTGATAACTGAAGTGTTTCTCTTAAAGTACAATCAGTTGGCTAGTCATATGGAATCACAGCAGCCAAAATGGCCAATATATGTTCATAGCCATAGTTCCAAACAAAGCTGTAGCTTTTTTTTCTTTTCTTTTTTTTGCAACTAGATTTTATGCTTTCCAAAGTACTAAGTAGTTCAATTTCTGCATATCAAAGATCTTCTACTGTGCAGATTTCAACTTCATCATCATATCTCTCTCTCTCTCTCTCTCTCTCTCTCTAATAGTCAACTGTTCTTTCTTTTACATGCTACTTAGACCATATATCAGATAAGTAATATAGAAAAGTAGAACCAGAGTTATCTAGTCTAAAAACCAATAAGTCTATACACTAAAGATACACAAATTCTTAATTTTGTCTTTGAAGAAATATGGTAGAAGAACTAAAATAGTAGAATTTTCAAATAGATAATAGCGTGGGTTTTGAAAAAGGATATCAAAAAAATTAATCTTTTCCCCTTTTGAGATATTTTGAGCATGATTAATTAGTAACAGTTTTCAAAGGCTAGAAAAAAGTTTGGTATTTTCAATTTTCACTATTTTTATAAAATACTACTATAAAATAACCTTGTAGGCTTGTATAATAAAACAAAGTTTTTAGACCCGAACCGTTCATTAAACCGTAAAAGGGAGAGGTTCAAGGTTTTTGAGGTTGAACCAGGGTCAAACCGTGATGATTTCATAATTAATTTAATAATTAATTAAAGCCTAAATATATATATTAAATTTATAAAACTACAAAATTGACTAATATATCTATATATGTAAGGGAAATTTAATGATTTTCAAGCATATATTTAATAATTAACTAAGAAAGTTAACAAAATAAAATAATAACCATGAAAACATTAAAATTTATGATTAATTTTTGAAGTAAAGTTGAATATCTTTGAAGGATTTTAATTATAATTTTTTTTTTATTTCTTGTAAGAGATGGATAATTTAATTAAGTAGAATAAAATTGTCTTAAGTTGTTTTTATAAAAAAAAAATTGCTAAGGGGTTGGACCTCACGGTTCTCGCCGGTTCGTGCGGTCCAACCCCGATTTTAGGGGGTTCACGGAATTAACAAAAAATTTGGTTCTTTAGGCTTAAAAAACTGGTTTTCATCCCGGTTTCCGATTCTCACGGTCCGACCTCCCGGTCCGGTCCGGTTCTGAGAACCATGTAATAAAAGACACAGGAAGCACCGAATGCCAAATACTACTTACAATGGTGCAGAATCATAATATTACTTACAAATGACTACACAGTATATTATATATAAGTATATTTTGAACAAAACCATATTCAGATTAATGGATTTGAAGAGAATTTGTTAAATGCCAATGACAAAAATATGCTAAAAGCTTCACCAATTGAAGCATTCAAACTCTTTTTTTGGGTAACATACGAAGCATTCAAACATTTTACGGTGTTAGGATGGTTTCCATAGCCAAGTCAATAAATTAAAAAAAAAAATGGAAAAATGACGTATAAAATTGTGAGGTTTGTGAGAGTGCCTTTTTCTTCTAAGCACTGTGGCCCAAAGATCCTGGGCCAAATAAATATTCTTAGTGGAATGGGTTTGGTTCACCGCAGTTAAAATGCTGTTTAAGAACCAAGTGGTGCACAAAACAAGCTCCCTACAATACAAATGACTGACAAACGAAAATATCTGTATTGAATGACATTTCAACAACAAATGAATGCACAGCGCGCGCAAATGAAATACAATGTAAGAAAAAGTTAGGGATCCTCGAATTAGTGAGGTGCATTTTATTAATTTCCCTTAGTTATGATTACAGTGCTCACTGAGATGTGATACAAGGTTCAACTAAGTTCAAAAATTATAGATTTTGATAGCTATTCAAGCTTCCAAGACTTGCAAAGTTTGAATTTGTTGAATCCGAGTATGTGCTATAGTGGCTGTCTCTGGGATATTGGGAGCGGTTCCTCTGTTTTCTTTTAATTTTACAGAGCTCTTCCAATAGTTCTATATTCACGTGATACAAGGTTCAACTAAGTTCAAAAATTACAGACTTTGATAGCTATTCAAGCTTCCAAGACTTGCAAAGTTTGAATTTGTTGAATCCGAGTATGTGCTATAGTGGCTGTCTCTGGGATACCGGGAGCGATTCCTTTGTTTTCTTTTAATTTTACAGAGTTCTTCCTATAGTTCTATATTCTTTCTGATAATCCAGAAAATGGCCATGAATGCCTGAATAATCTAATCAAAAAATGAATCTCTCTCCCCAAATTTGAATCCCCCCATTCAACATGGACCCCCTCCTCCTTTTATAGCACAGATTGGGCTCCAGGGTACTGGTGATTTCTCCCTTTTGCCCCTTAAAGTTTGTGCCGTGCCAGTTTTTGCTCAGGGCTATGTCGTTTCTCTTTTTTCTCATAGCTTCTTACTTTTGGTGCGACCAAACGAAAGTCCCTTAGCTAATTTTCTATTTCCAACTTCTCCGTTAGCTGATCTTCAGCTATTTGGCCATTTTCACTTCTTCAGCTTTTTCAGTTGTACTCTTCCTTGTCATTTTCTCCAAATGGTTGGAATCACAGCTCATGCACTTTTTGCTTCGTACTTTCTGATCCCACTGCACATCTGGAGCATAAGACCCGCATGCTCTTTGTCTTTTATCCCTCTTTGAATTTGCTTCAATCTTACTTTGCACGCCCCAGAGATCCCGAGCCTCTAGCAGCCTCTGGGGATCCCGGCCCAGCTCTTTCACTGGAATTTGCTGGACTTTTTAATGGACTTTTTTGCTGGAAATCTGAACATACATAGGGCCTTGATGTCGATTCTTCTTGCTACACGAATTGGGCCTTCTTTATTTTTTTATGGAATGGGCTTTGTTGTGAAATTTTGGACCTCAACATTAGCCCCCTGAGCTCGTGGGTTACCTGTAGCCCACGCGCGAGAAAATGAATTGTTTTTGGACACTTTCCTGCTTTGTAGAACCAATGTGTATATCAAATAATTCTTGAGGGAAACTCCAAATGAATTGCTACACTTCCTTCATGGAATGAACTTTCTTTTGTTGAATTGGAGTACCTCCAAGCCTTTGGTGAGTTTACACCTTGTAAGAGGAGGGAAATGTTGCTAGCTGGTTTGCAATGTCATTGACTAATCTCTTTGTATAGAGACTTGCAAAAGTATCCATGCTTTTGCGGCTTCGAGTGATGTACTTTTAGAATTTTTTTTTTTTTTTAGTTGCGCCTTCCTTGCTTCCTTAGGCTCCCTTGAACCAATTCCTTTCAAGGAGGTCAATCTTGTGTACTTTATACACCCATTTTGGGTTTTCGTACCCACTCGAGGCTCTTTCTCTTTGTACCCCTCGTTGGGCCTTGCTTACAATTTGCACCCTTTACTGGGACGTGCTATGGCTTGTACCTATTGTTGGTACGTGCTACAAGTTGTAGCCATGACTGGAATATGTTTACAATCTGCACTTGTACCTATTGTTGGTACATGCTACAGCTTGTACCCATAAACTTTTGCTTTTAACCATTTTCTTGGTTGTACTTGGAAACTTTTGATCTTGGCCAATTCTTGAGCCATGTATTTAGAAAATTTGTTCTAGGCCAAGTCCTGGGCTAGGTACATGGAAAGCTTACTCTTCCCAAGTCCTAGGCCATGTCACTTGAAAAATTCTGTTTTAGTCAAGTCCTGGGCCAGGTACATGGAAAGTTTTCCCTTTCCCAAGTCCTAGGCCATGTCACTTGGAAAATTTGTATTATGATCAAGTCCTGGGCTAGGTACATAGAAAATTTTCCTTTTCCCAAGTCCTAGGCCATATCACTTGGAAAATTTCTATTATGATCAAGTGCTGGGCTAGGTACATGGAAAATTTTCCCTTTCCCAAGTCCTAGGCCATGCCACTTGGAAAATTTGTTCATGACCATTGAATTTTTCAATTTTCAGAAAAAGTTCATTTGTAGCCCCTCGTTCTCAAGTGGACTCACTGAAATGATTTCTTTTCTTTTCTTTAAAGGGTTGAGGATTTGTTTCCTTCTCCGAGGATCTTCTAAAATATCCTCTCTTGGCTGTGAACAAATCTTTTATGGAAATAAACTTCTTTTATGAGTTATCTAAGGTTGCTCTCACTGATGAATTGGTGGCCAGGAGCTCCACCAAGATGATTCTGTCATGGTGTTTTCTTCAAGTGGGGGATCCTCTTACGGGGATCCTGGAAGAGGAAGGCTTCCTCTAGGCATGCTCGTTGAAGGCTGTCTTCACAAATTTCATAGTCTGTTTCCTTACAAGGATCTCTACCGCTACTACTTTTTTAGAGATCTTCTCACTCGATCGGTACTCCTCTTCTTTAGGGAACTAAACCAGTAAGTTTGCTACAGTTTAGCTCTTGACAGCTCTGGGGATCCTTCAGACCTATGTTGTATTGGGAAATTAATATTAACCACCGGGCTACTCTTCAAGATCGCAAGGGCTGATGGAGGAGGGCTTTTATTGGATGAGAGCTTGTCACCAATAGGATTTGGTGGGATGAAAAGTAATGATTTAGTTGTTGAGATGCATGATCTCCATACACGCTCTTTCTATGTTGGGATACCTCATTCCAGTGTCCTTCAATGCTTTGTATGCTTGGGATCAAGATCCCAGGTACAACAATAGTGATTTTGCCGTGGACTAGTACCCATAAGTTAGGCAAATGACATCATGATCTGTTGAAGTTTTATGATTGGATGCTCAGCTCCCCATATGAAAACATTCTCCCTTTTCAACAGTTTGGATAGTCTACTAATGACCAAGGCTGGTCTTGGTGTGAACTTCCTAATGTAAGAAACTCTTTCCAAGAAGCTCTTGAGTTCCTTGACCATGGTATGCCTCTTCATGGTTGATATTGTTGTTGCCTTGGTTGGATCTATGAGGAGATCGATGTTAGGCAAAGGAAATTTATCCTTTAGACGTGCCTTATTTAATTTGGGGGAGTCCACACCACTAAATCTTCATATTTTTCAATAGCTCCACCAGTTGCTTTTTTTTTTCTTTTTTTGTACCGATAACTTATTGCTGATTAGGATAGGCCCAGGTTCCTTGGGTCAGCCCCTAAGTTCACCTCTTCTAGTTTTTCCTTTGGTAGGATTTATGTCTTCCTTTCTGTATCCATAAGTTTCTCCAGGATCTTCAAAAGTAGTATATTATCCTTGTTCCTTCTGTCTTTTTTCTGTCCAAGGGATCCCTCGAACCATGGGTATTGTTTCCTTCTTCTGGGATGGGGGCCCCTCGGGATCCTGGAGATGGGATATTCTGACTCATCGTATCCCTAGGTTCCTCCAAGATCTCTTCCTGGGCTATCATGTAAGATGGTGGTCTAGGATCCTTTTGTAGGCTACATTCAAGTCCCGCATGCCTTCATAAGTAAAATTCTGTCTTCCCTCCAGGTTTCTTCTTCTTCTGGGATAGGAACCCTCGGGATCCTCAAGATGGGAGCCCCTGGGATCCTAACAATAGGATATTCTTCAGCTGGAGCCAATTCATCATAAAGTATATTTTGCACAAAGTTTACTTTGTGCTGGATGAAAGGACTAGGATTGGCAGTGACTTTTGTGGACTTCCCATTCAATCCCTCTTTCATGTACTAGTGGTACATTGAGAGGTTTAGGCAATACTTGTGATGTCATGGTTGGTCTTTAGAGCTAGTTGTAGGTGTCCTTCAGTGGTCTCTGTATCTCCTCCAAATCTTGTTATTTCCATGGGTGGGCCCAATTGTTGAGCTATAAGAAATGATAGATGTACTGTATAATTGTCGAGCTTTCAATAATGTTGATTTTGCTGCTGACTTGCAATGTAGTGTTTCTATTGATTTTCTTCAAAATATATTCAAGGCCCATCGTACAATAGGCTTTAGCCCCTAGGACATGAGGTAGTTGTTGAACCATGCTTGATCCACCTTCTCTTGATGTTATTGTGGAACTTCCATTAAAGTTTTTTTTTTTTTTATGCCTCCAATTTTTTTTTATAACCATTTAACTTTGCTGGATCCATGGAGGTACTTCAACTTTGTTGGAACCAAAGAATTGTTCCACTTTGCAAGAATCAGAAAAACTATTCCATCAAGGAACAACTCGAATTTTTTTTTTTATGGAACCAAAGAACTACTCCATTTTGCTAGAACCATGGTTGGAACCAAGGAACTACTTAACTTCTTTGAAATCAAGGAGCTAATCTATTTTTTGTTGGATTCGTGTCTAGACCCAGGGAACTACTCTCTTTTATTTTATTTTCTTTTTTTTCTTTTTACTGGAATCTAGGATCTCATTTGGAATCAAGGATCTCCTCAGTTTTGTTGGGATCAAGGATCTCCTAGGCTTTGCTTCCTGGAGTCAAGGATCTCTTAGGCTTTGCTGGAATCGAGGGTGTACTCAGCCTTGCTGGAATAAAGGATCTCCTCAGCTTTGTTGGGATCAAGGATCTCTCAGGCTTTGCTTCCTCGAGTCAAGGATCTCCTAGGCTTTGTTGAGATCATGGAACTACTCCATTTTGCCAAATCCATGGGCGGAGCCAAGGAAACTTGTCCATTTTGTTAACCTCATTTAACAAGCATCTTCAAGCTTTGGACTTCAAAGTTTAGGACTAAACTAACTGCATAAATGCTAATCAAACTGACTAGCTTTCTTCTCATCACTCCCTCCTACCCTTTCTATTGCTCAAGTTATGGAGTCATCAGCAGCCAATCCCATGCCTCATACTCAGCTGCATTATTGGAACAGGAGAACCTAAGCTTGAAAGACAGGGGTATGGTGTCCCCATCCTCACAGCTTAGTACAACTCCCACCCCATTTGAGGTTGTTGTAGCTGACCCATCGAATCTCATTGTCCATTTCTTTCTTGGGATTTGTGCTACTGCTACTACTACCTCACCTGGGATCTCTTCACTTAGTGAGCTTTCCTCCTTCCCTGGGAACTGTGCCAGGAGGTCAGCTATGGCTTGACTTTTGACAGCTTTGGGGGTCCTGAGACCTATGTCATATTGAGAAAGCAAGACCAGCCACTGTGCTATTCTTCCTGTTAGGAGGGGCTGATGGAAGAGTGCTTTTATGGGGTGTGACTTAGTCACTAAAAGGATTTGGTGAGCTGAGAAATACCTCTTCAGCCTCTGGGATGCGTAAATAACCACTAGGCAAGCTTTTTCTATCTTGGGATACCTAGTCTCGGCATTTTTGAGTGTTTTGCTTACATAGTAAACAGGTTGCTCGTTCCCATTATCATCTTCTTGTGCCAGCAGGGCTCCTATTGCTTGGGCATTTGATGCCAAGTACAGTAACAGGGGTCGCCCACATACTGGTGCTTGGAGAGTGGGTAGATGATTCATAATCTGCTGAATCCTTTGGAAGGCTTCTTGTTGCTCCGTTCCCCAAGTGAACTCGATTCCTTTCTTCAATAGTTTAGATAAGCCACTTATGACTGAAGCTAGCCCTGGTACAAATCTCCTGATGTAGGAGACCCTTCCTAGGAAGCTTTTGAGTTCCTTCACTGTTGTTGGTATTTTCATTGTGGCAATGGCTGCAGCTTTGGCTGGATCTACACTTATACCTCTATGATGTACCAGGAACCTGAGGAATTTTCCTGCAAATACTCCAAAGGCACATTTCATGGGATTCATGCGTAGCTTGTATTCTCTGCATCTTTTGAAAACTCATTCAAGTACCTAAAGGTGTCCTGTCCTAGTTTTTGACTTGACCACAATATCATCCACATAGTCTTCCATTTCCTTATGCATCATGTCGTGGAAGATGGCTGTCATAGTTTGCTGGTTTGTGGCTCCTGCATTTTTGAGGCCAAAGGGCATCACAATGTAATAAAAATTTCCGATTGGTGTCCTGAATGCTGTCTTCTCAGCATCCTTGGCAGCCATACGAATCTAGTTGTACCCACTATACCCATCTATGAATGAGAACATAGAACTTCCTGTAACTGAATCCACAAGGAGGTCAATATTAGGCAGAGGGAACTCATCTTTTGGACATGCCTTATTCAGGTTGCGGAAGTTCACACAGCAACGGATCTGGCCGTTCTTTTTCTTCACAGGTACTATGTTAGAAAGCCATCTGGGGTGCTGAATGGGCTTGATAAAACCAACTGCTAGCAGCTTCTTGACCTCTTGAGTTATCTGGGCTTCTACATCAGTGTGAAAGACCCTGGCTGGTTGGATTACTAGTTTAACTCCTGGGTCCACATTGAGGGCATGGACCACTAACCCAGGATCCAAACCAGGCATCTCATCATAGGTCCATGCGAACACATCCGTGTATTCTTTGAGCAAGGCCACCAGTGGCTCCCTTTCTTGTGCTGCCAACTGACTGCTGATGAAAACAGGCTTTTGGAATCCCAGCTCAGCCCCCAAGTTTATTTCCTGCAATTCTTCCTCAGGCTGGATTTATGTCTCTTTGACTGGTTCCTCTAGGACTTCCTCTTGAGCTACCATACATTCTGGTAGTTCAGGACCTTCCTGCACGATGCACTCAAGTCCCGCGCGCCTTCACAAGCGGTAAATTAATCTTCCCCCGGGTTCCAGTACTACTACACATTCCCGGGATCCTGAGGTGCTGGGCTCCTTCTTTTGCCTTTTTCTCTTCAGGAGGTCTCTTAAGTCATGGGTACCTCCTCCTTCTTCTTTTTCCAAGATAGGTGCTCCTGGGGTCCCTGGCATTGGACTCTCATCGTCAGGTTCTAACTCATCATAGAACATTGTTTTTACAAAGTTTACTTCTCCTTGGCTGAAAGGGTTATGGTTGGCAGGAATCCTTACAGGCCTCCCATTCAATCTCCCCTTAACACACTGATGGTATATGGATGGTATACGGCGGTGCTTATGGAGCCATGGCCGTCCCAACAGTACATGGTAGGACACCTCTGAGTTGATTACATGAAATCTGGTTAAGGCTACTATTGGCCCCATTCTTAGGGCTAGCTGTATGTATCCCTCGGTTGATTCTGCTGATCCTCCAAATCCAGTTATCTCCATGGGAGCCCCCAGGATCCTCCTTCCAGCTAGGCCCACGGCTTCCAAGGTACTCAGGGCTATGAGGTTGAGTGATGCCCCTGTGTCCACCAGTGCTCTTCTGATTTGGACACCGTTTATAGTGGCCATTAGATAAAGAAGTCTACGGTGGTCTGAATGCTCAACCTCCATGTCTTCATCAGTGAAAGTTATGGCATTGGTTGTCTCCAGGAAAGCTCGACTAGCATGTGATTCTGCTGTGAAACATTCCATTCCTAAATCTGCTGCTATAGTCATGAGAGATTTCGTGGCCACCCTTCTTGCTTCTGGTCCAAATCCCAGCTGGTTGAATAGTGATCTGAACTTGGGATTCTTCTGGAGGGTCCTGACTGTGTTCGGGTGGAAGGATCTTTTTGGCTCTTCTGCTTCTGCCGGGTTCCCATGGATTACTACAACCACCACCCCCTTTCCTTTGTGGTTGGGCAAGGGGTTCCTTTGTACTTCTGGCTCCTTCTGGGTAAGCTCCAAGGTTCCTTCTCTTAACTTCCTGTGAAATAGCCTGCGGAGGGTCCAGCAATCCTTGGTGGAATGCTTAACATAATTATGAATCCTGCAAAATAAAGGATTTTTCCTTTCTTCCTCGGTTGGTGGCCTGGACACAGTGAATGGCCTAACCACTCCATCCCCGATCCATTTGTCCAAGACATGGTTTAACTCTTCTACGGTACATAGGATCATCGGTGGTTCCTCGAACATTTTTCCATCAGGCCTCTTCCTTTTTTCTCCCACCGATGCCGTCATGGCTTGGGACGCTGGCATCCTCTTCGCCCTCATAGTTTATGCTGTCCTTCTTGTTCTCTATAACAGGTCAGCAAATTGTGTGATACATAAATTTTAGAGGTTGAGTTTGTAATCGAAAAGCATGTTAGATATGCAAGTCTCTACGAGCTCTTTTTCTTCATGGTCCCCATAACAATCTAGGGACACATCTTCAAATCTTTTGATGAACTGGACGGGATCCTCTCCAGGCCTCTGCCGTACCATCTGAAGGCTTTAGAAAGTGACCTTGTCCTCACCAGGGTAATATTTTGCACAAAATCTCTCCATCATCTCGTCCCAAGTCTTAATGGACCCAGGTCTCAGTGTGGTGTACCAAGTGTATGCCCTGTCCACTAAGGACTTAGCAAACTCTCTTAGGCACAGCTCTCGGTTTCATGCGTAGGGGCCCATAGTGTGGATGAACCTACTCACGTGTTCTACTGCACTTCCATTCCTTCCATCAAAAGGATGGAACTTTGGTGGCTCATATCCCTTGGGGCATGGCTTGCCAAGGAGTTCTGGTGGGAATGGGGGATCCCGAGAAAATTGCTTGGGGATCCCGGAAAGTTTTTCCCTTTCTTGGTCCAGGAGGGCACTGATATCTGCTAGTGTTAGGTACTGGGGGTTAGTTCCTCCTCCCACTGTTGATCCTCCCTCTGGCTGGGTTCTATCTTGGTTGCCCACATGGGGGGCATTGTCTCTAACTTCCTGTGTCTTGCCTTCTTTGAGAAGGCGAAGTTCTTGTTGCAAGTCTTTCAACATTGCAGTCATCTGAGCCATGGGGTCTAGCTCCTGCCTTGCGTTTCTTTGTTCTAACACGGCCTCCTGTTCTGTTAGGGGCACCTCGCCTCTTTGTCTGGAGGTCACTTCATTTTCTCCCACGGGCTCAGAGGCCGTGGGCGGCACATTAGCACCTTTAGTGTTCCTTGGTCTTGGAGGCATGCTCTGCGAAGGGATTACTTCTTCCCTTTTCTTTACTCAGTCCCCAGCGGAGTTGCCAAAATGTGAGAGTGCGTTTTTCTTCTAAGCATTGTGGCCCAAAGATCCTAGGCCAAATAAATATTCTTGGTGGACTGGGCTTGGTTCACCGTAGCTAAAATGCTGTTTAAGAACCAAGTGGTGCACAAAACAAGCTCCCTACAATACAATGACTGACAAACGAAAATATCTGTATTGAATGACATTTCAACAGCAAAGGAATGCACAGCAAATGAAATACAATGTAAGAAAAAGTTAGGGATTCTCGAATTAGTGAGGTGCATTTTATTAATTTCTCTTAGTTATGATTACAGTGCTCACTAAGACGTGATACAAGGTTCAACTAAGTTCAAAAATTACAGACTTTGATAGCTATTCAAGCTTCCAAGACTTGCAAAGTTTGAATTTGTTGAATCCGAGTATGTGCTATAGTGGCTATCTCTGGGATACCGAGAGCAGTTCCTCTGTTTTCTTTTAATTTTACAGAGCTCTTCCAATAGTTCTATATTCACGTGATACAATGTTCAACTAAGTTCAAAAATTACAGACTTTGATAGCTATTCAAGCTTCCAAGACTTGCAAAGTTTGAATTTGTTGAATCTGAGTATGTGCTATAGTGGCTGTCTCTGGGATACCGAGAGCAGTTCCTCTGTTTTCTTTTAATTTTACAGAGCTCTTCCTTTAGTTCTATATTCTTTCTGATAATCCAGAAAATGGCCATGAATGCCTGAATAATCTAATCAAAAAATGAATCTCTCTCCCCAAATCCGAATCCCCCCATTCAGCATGGACCCCCTCCTCCTTTTATAGCACAGATCGGGCTCCGGGGTATTGGTGATTTCTCCCTTTTGCCCCTTAGAGTTTGTGTCGTGCCAGTTTTGCTCAGGGCTATGTCGTTTCCCTTTTTTCTCATAGCTTCTTACTTTTGGTGCGACCAAACGAAAGTCCCTTAGTTGGTTTTCTATTTCCAGCTTCTCTTTTAGTTGATCTTCAGCTATTTGGCATTTTTCACTTCTTCAGCTTTTTCAGTTGTACTCTTCCTTGTCATTTTCTCCAAATGGTTGGAATCACAGCTCATGCGTTTTTTGCTTCGTACTCTCTGATCCCACTGCACGTCTGGAGCATGAGATCCGCATGCTCTTTGTCTTTTATCCCTCTTTGAATTTGCTTCAATCTTACTTCGCACGCCCCAGGGATCCCGAGCCTCTGGGGATCCCGGCCCAGCTCTTTCACTGGAATTTGTTGGACTTATTAATGGCCTTTTTTGCTGGAAATCTAAATATACATAGGGCCTTGATGTCGATTCTTCTTGCTACACGAATTGGGCCTTCTTTATTTTTTTATGGAATGGGCTTTGTTGTGAAATTTTGGACCTCAACAAGGTTTTAGATGGAAAGTACTATGAAGTCAATTATAAGTCAAAATTTGTTGGTTTTAGGTGGAATTTTATATTTATGATAACTATTAATAGGAATTTACTATTTATTTTTAAAAGAGTCATTTACTTTGATTGCATTTATTATAATTGTGTTTGTATATGAAACTATAATTTTGAGATTTCAAAAGCTTTTGTGGTACAATATTATAATGTCAACTAAAAGTTAAAAATATATTTTAAAAATATCATTGAAACTTTAGTGAGCCACTTGAAAATTTAACAGAGTTTGATCTAGACTAATTATCAAAATGCAAAAATTTATTGAGCTACCTAGGGTAATGATGGTATGTAATGTATAAATTTTATTATATTAAAATATAAAATTATTATGATAGGTGATCAAACTAATTAAAATAAATTTTAGATTTTATTTTAAAGTTCTTGAAATTTTTTTAAATAGAATTTTAGTTGGATTAAAATTTTAAATTTCTTAAAACTTAGCTAATAGAGTTTTAGCTATAGTGAACTATCATGATTAATGAGAATTTAACCATTTGTTGCGGAGAAAAAATAACCATAAGCTTAATTTTTATTATATAGTATATGATGTTACAAGCTACGTATGTATTGTGGCAGCTCCAAGATTTTTTTTAGGGGGGTTAGCAATGGCAGAACTAGGAATTTGTCATTTGTCATGGAGGGAGAGTAAAAAAAAAAATTAATATTTTTTTCTATATATACAAATTCCATATAATATACAATAATCTAAAATAATATTCTAAATACACTTTAATATACAATACAACTATATTATACAATAGTCTAAAAACGTTATAAGATTGGTAAAACAACAACCATCAAATGCATAAACAAATATAATTAAATAACTAATCATACATTTTTGTCAAATTAATAATAACTTATTATATTTATATGTAATATCAATTATATAAAAATATATGATAAAGAAGAAGAAGACTAGTAACACACTTAGGAGTAGGACTAGGAGTAAATGTGAAACTAAGGAAAAAAAAATAGTAATTGATATAAGCTTTTGCTTTTGAAGTAGATGACTTCTTAACCATAAACATAGACATAGTCACTTTCTTGAAATTGGAGATAGAAAGAAAAACTAAGAAAAAATAGAAGGGAGAAAGCGAGATAAAGAGAATGAGGAAAAAATTACAAATATAAATACAGATTTGTTTGTTGTAACAGTGATGTAATTTTTTTGCTAATGAAGAAGAAAAGTGCAAGGAAAAACAACTTTATTCCGCTGTCAAGTACAGAGTAAGCTAGAATACTAGAGAGAATATTCTTTTTTTTTCTAATGAATGAGCAAAATTTTGGAATTGACACAATACTTTCACTAAAATTCCACAAAAAATCTAGGTTACCAGTTGTTAAAGGTAGATAAAAAAATGATGTCAATTGTGGGTCCAGATAAAAACCAGATACAACTTGCCACATATTACTATTGTGAAAATATTGTGAAAGTAAAATTAAGATAATCATATTCAAGTTTATTTCAGTTGGGTAAACAAAATTTAGGATCAGGATATTCAAATTTTTATTTTAGGAGGGTCAAAATAAATAAATAAATAATTTAAAATTTAAAATTTTATATATAAATATTTTGTTTGGGCCAAGTCAGGGGGTTCATATGAACCCACTGGCCTTACTGTAACGCGGCCCTTGCGTATGTACCATGTGTAATACCTTCATACCTGTTAGTAGTCTATAATGACACTTCCAAAAAAAACATCCTAACACTTATCTATAAGATTTTTTTTTTTTTTTTAGAGAAAGTTTCAACCTATAGCATTCGCTCTTAATGATAATTATTTATCATCAGACCAAGACACCAATCGAATTATAGTGTAGGTGAGAATTGAACATCAAATATTTTATTCAACCATCAGAGACTTTACTAGTTAAACTAACATCATAAATGATGAAGTTAATAGAAGTCATTAAAGATCCAAAGTATCCACTACTAAAAAAAATAAAAATAAAATTAAGTTGAGGAGTCTTTTGATTGTAGTTTTTATTAAGGATAAAGTTTAGCTACAAGTGTGTGTGTCAAAATACTTAATATTAAAAAAAAAAAAAAATTAGCTACAAAATTAGTTGTAGCTTAAGGTTACAAACTTACTCAATAAAATAAACATTACTACATATTTTGAAAATTTAACCGTTGAATTGCATGTTCTTTACACTCTTAATACACATGTCAAATTTTGTGTTAATCAGATATTATTTACTATATGATCTATAAGCTTATATTTTATGCATAATTTTAAACTACCAAAACTTGTCATTTATAGAATTTAGGACATAGCTATTGATCTTTAATTTCCTAAAAATTTTGCAAGTATGGAGAATATAAGAAGAAGATGTAATCCAATGGCGAATTTGTCAAAATTCAGCTCCAATTAAAAGATATTGAGTAAGATTGTAGCCTTAAGTTACAATCAATTTTGTAGCTAAATTTTGTTCTTTTATTAATTTAAAAATAGACCTTATCTAAACTCTTACGGGAAGCATTCAGAATGATCACATCATTGACACTATATCATGATCATTGCAAATAACAATATTAATTAAGACAAAGTTTAGCTACATAATTGGTTGTAGCTTTAAACTACAACCTTGCTTAATATTTTTTTATTAGAGGTGAATTGTAACAAATCCACCACTGAATTACATTTTCTTCTTATATCCTCTATACTTGCAAAAATTCTAGAAAATTAAAGATCAATTGCTATATCATCAATAAATTGTTTAAATGGCAAGTTTTTATAGTTTAAAATTATGTGTAAAATATAAGTTTATAGATCATATAGTAAATAAAATCAAATTGACACAAAATTTGACACGTATATTAAGAGCATAAAGAACATGCAATTCAACGGTTAGATTTTTAAATATGTAATAATGTTTATTTTATTGAGTAATGTTATAGCCTTAGGCTACAACCAATTTTGTAGCTAAACTTTGTCCTATTAATTATTAAAAGTCTGGGTAACTTGCAAAATAATAGATGCTAGTAATAATCACAATTGTACTTATTATTCCTATAAAGAATAATTGTAATTTATAAAACAAAGAATGAAATTGTGAATTAACACTTCAAATACCAAGTTTAAACTATAACAAAACATACACAAAAGACTCTAGATATTGGAGCATTCTTCTTCTGCCATTATAATCTGTTTGCTCATGAATCAATCAAAACCAAAGTTTGAAAGGACCTAATTGCAATTAAACCCAATACATCCGTATAGCAAACAATTTCAAATCTCTTTACTTTATCTTTTATCCATAAACAACAACCTCCAAAAACCTTTGTCGAATTCAATCAAAACTTTTTTCTATATATATATATATATATATATACACACACAAGATAAAAATTCTACTTTAGAATAATCTATATTCTATAAAGTGTATAGGTGTGTGAAACTCCCTTTTGGAGATTTGAACCCTAACCCTTACCCCTCACACCTCACAAGCACCTCACAAGCACTTATACTTGTAAAGTGACCATCACACTAAGGGTGCGCAATGATAATACAATCAATTTTCTAAATAAAATAAGATTGTGCATTTTTTAGTTCTTTTCCTTTTATATCTTTCCTCAAACTTTTTTCTTCCTAAGTGACCAAATTGTCTCTCATATATATTAACATTAAACCCAATAAGAAAACTTACATACCTTTTTTGACAAAATAAATCCAAGTCACTCAAAAAACCAAATCAGTGCAAAGATTGTACAACAGAGTGGTGTTGGAAGTGTAGAAGCAGTTCTCTTAAATAGGAGGGAGTAAGAATGGTGGGAGAGAGATGCATGTTGTTGTTATTTGTATTTGGTTAGAAGTATCACTTGCATTAAGGTTTTATTTTTCATTAATTTTTTTTTTAAATGTTCATATGGAAAATTGTGAAGTCACCAAAGTGACGTGACAAAATATTAGAGGTTTAACCAATAGTCAAACGTCTTCGACTATTATACATTATAGCTTATAGGCTAGTCAGTAACCTGTGCAATGTACAAAAAAAAATTAACACACTATGATTTTTTTTTTTTTTTTTTTTGGTCTAGACCTGAAATTTGATAATTATGATAGTTTGTAATAAATATTTAGTATGATTGTATTTGTATATAATACTATATATTCTACAATTTAAAAAATATGATGTACCAAAATTCTAATAAAGGGTTTTACTATCGAATAGAATTCAAATTTGTAAGGTCCATATGTTTTAGAGTTGTTAAACTGTGCCAAACTATATGTCTTTTGTTGAGTTTTGATGTATGTTAAAGTAGTAATTGAAGATCAAGTTGAAAACACAAAGTTTGCTCAATAACAACTCAAGAAAAGTGCATTTTCAGCATGTCTCTCGATACTTGATTAATACCTCAAGCTCTTCTAAGCCACTTTCTGTCTCCTCGATAGCAGGCTCGATACCTTTCGATTTATTGAGTTTCACATTTTAGCATAAATCAGCAACGCAAAAAAACTCATAACTTGTCTATTTCAAGCTTGATTTGAGATCCATTTGATACGGTATTTAAAGGATGTTATAAGCCATCTATTAGGAGGCTTTTAAAAAAAATAAACACTTCATTTGCACCAATAGGGTTTTTATAACCAAGTTCTCTTAATTCCACCATACCAAAGAGTTCAAGTAAATCTAAAATTTGATTGGTGAAGAAGTTAAAGTCATAGCAACCACTACAAAATTTCTGATGTGGTTCAAACCTTTTTTGAAGTCGATCGGAGGTTCCAATAATTATGATTGTGAGTTGATTGGAGGTTCTCTCATTTGTGAAACGATTCGTTTCATTGGTTTTTGGGTCATCATATCTGTGTGTACTATTTATATTTTGTTGTGGATATTATTGATAATTGCTTGATTAACCAAAGACTTGCATAATTAATATATTTAATCACTCGGTCTTAGAACTGGTTAAATCTATGAACCAGGGTCTAAATTTCCCAACAAAATTCAATTAAAAAAAATATATGAAAATAATGACAAGAAAAATTGTGAGACCGCAAATGCTAACGTGGTACAATATTATGAGGTTATTAAAAAAATCAAATGACTTTAGTTTTGTATATATTAAAGACCATGAGAAACCATGAGAAATAAGAAAAATAAGTGGGATGGTTTCTTTCCACACACACACACACACTAGACTCATCACACGCGCTTTGCGCATGCAATAATGCTCTTTTTTATTTATTTATTTTTTTAGTTTAGTATTATAATGTTTAAAAGTGATATATTGTATTGTTTTTTTTTTTAAAGAAAGGTAAGGTAACATAGAATAATGTTTAAAAATGAGGTAGAGATAATGTCGTAAGTTTTAGGCAGAATGGAGAAGATAAAGGAAAAATCCTAAAACATAATTAAAGTATTTGAATTCAAATAGTTATCAATACATATAGGAATCAGACTTTTGAATACAGGATAAGAATGAGTATTTTTTATGTGAGGTAGTGGGTTTTTGTTTTTGAAGAAGTAATTTTGTATTTTTTTTATAAACGTAATTGAAGTATTTGAATTCAAATAGATAATTGTGGCGGGCAAAAATAAGACAAGTCAATAATGAGTCAAAACTTGCTACTTTTGCTTACACAATTAATTTGTAGAAATGAGATGCTTAATCAACCTTGAATACCCTTAATTAGGTGGAAAGAATTAACTGGAGTTGATAGAATTAGCTTTAAGTGTAATTACACAAGTATGGATGAGAAGTAGCCACAATGGGTCTGTATTGAGCTCCTTGGGTTTAGTCTGAGGTAGTGATTACAATTGATTTTAAGTTTTGAAAAGTGAATCCCCTTCCTCCATCTGGAGGGTCAGGGTTCAATTCCCTTAATACTTGTCCCATCAAGGCCTTACTAGAAAGCTTCTACATCAGGCTATGAACTATGTTAACACTGTTCAGGGGTCATTTCCTCATTAATATGGCCAGCTAAGTAGATTCAGAGCATTGAATGCGGAGGTGATAGATGCTTTATTTGTCTTCTTCCCTTCCTAGCTTGATGACAAACTTTCCTTCTCATCCTCAGTTTATGCCCAAAGACCCTTAGCATTGGTTCCCGGCCCCTGAGGACATATCGGTATCCTTAAGGTCCTCAGGCGTTATAGTCTCCCTGTACCTGCAAAGGGTTGCTAATATTTTCCCGAGGATTTTACTGTTAGTGCCTTCCAAGGTCCGTACTCCTGACATTATCCTAGGCCCATCTATTCATATCCTTATATTCTTGTCCTCCCATAGTTGTATCTTAGCCCTCCATCTGGAGGATCAGGGTTCAATTCCCTTAATATTTGTCCCATCAAGGCCTTACTAAAAGGCTTCTACATCAGGCTATAAGCTTTACTGACACTATTCAGGGGTCATTTCCTCATTAATACAGCCAGCTAAGTAGATTTAGAGCATTGAATACAGAGGTGATAGATGCTTTATCTGTCTTCTTCCCTTCCTAGCTTGATGAAAAACTTTACTTCACATCCTTGGTTTATGCCTAAAGGCCCTTAGCATTGGTTCCCAGCCCTCAAGGACATATCGGTATCCTCAGGGTCCTCGGGCGTTATAGTCTCCCTGTACTTGTAGAGGATTCCTCATATTTTCCCGAGGATTTTATTGTTAATGCCTTCCAAGGTCCATACTCCTGATACTGTCCTTGGCCCATCTATTTATATCCTCAAATTATTGTCCTCCCACAATAACTTAGATGATTATATAAGGCAAAGAAGACCCTGAAGGAAGGTGATTCACTTTTCAAAACTTGAAATCAATTGTAATCACTACCTCGGACTAAACCCGAGGAGCTCAATACAAACCCATTATGGCTATTTCTCATCCATACTTGTGTAATTAAACTTAAAGCTAATTCTATCAACTTCAGTTAATTCTTTCCACCTAATTAAGGGTATTCAAGGTTGATTAAGTATCCTATCTCTACAAATTAATTGTGTGAGCAAAAGTAACAAGGTTTGACTCGTTATTGACTTGTCTTATTTTTGCCCGCCACAATAACAAATACAGATAGGTATCAAGCATTTTAATACAAATGGGAATAACGGTTTTTTTCCCCTTTTGTATGTAGGATAGTGCGGGGCCTGTTATCTAAAAAGATATAGGAATCATAGGAAATGGGCTTGGGGCCCAATGGCCCAGTCCGAGGACATTCGCTTGTCCGAGGATGGTTAAAGAAATTTATTGTGATAGAAATCATATATATAAAGCACAAAACGCGTCCGAGAATAATACTCACCTTGGATACCATGGTCCGAGGTGGATGTAACTACCTTTCTATCCAGGGTACCCCGCAAAGTTGTCTTAGAATTGAAAAGTGAATATAGACCTAAGGAGGAACCGGGAAAGATAACAAATATCTTCTAAAGCTACTACCTCCACATTAAATGCTTTCCAACTAACTCTCTAGCCGCATTAATGTGGAGGTGATACCTGAACAGTAACCAAGCAGCTTTATGGCTACTGAACAAAAGTTTCGGGAGGTGCTGGATGGGACAGAAAGGAGTTCCTAAGATAGAAACTACACGTGTACGGTGGGAATGGGGTAAGGAACGCAGTATATAACATGGAAGCAGGTGACATTAGAGAGGACTTTTTGAAGAAAAAAAGAAAGAAGAGCAATAGAACTCAAGAAGATACCCCCTGAAACTGAGCCAATGAGAGTTTTTATCATACAGTTAGCTTGAAGTGTCCTTTACTGCACTGTAACCATGACCTTTTCTATCAAATAGAACTAGTTCTTGTACCCACGCTCTAAAAATTTATTGTTTGGGCTTGTTGGGCTAGAAACCCATCCTTATTCTGGGTCCAATCCAAGTTGAGTCCCTACAATTGGCGCCGTCTGTGTGAAGAACTTGATCTATTCACAAGGAAGGGCAAGTGCAGTGTTTGTGATGGAAGAGGGAGCACCGCAGCAACCAGTGGCTGGCCCACAGCAGGTGGATGCTAATCCATACCAAGCAGAGTCTGGGGGCTCTCAGCATAGTAATCCGTTGGTAGTCCATGAGCATAGGGGGGATCGTGAGGGAAGTGTTCGAACCACCCACACAGATAGAAGTCAGTCTCGGGGGAAAAGCCATATCTCCCACGTAAAAAATGACAGGGACATGTAGCATGAGATTAACAAATTAAAAAGGGAGTTACGACATGAGCGACGGAAGCGTATGGCCCACAACTCTAGGCAATCCTCTAAGGAGTCAGATGACACCAGTTACCGGCGGAGGTCAAGAACTCCACCCAGTGAGACTTTCTCGTATGATGAGGATTATCGCCGCGAGCGAGGATATAAGAGTCCACCTCGCCAGGGCTTAGGGAATGACGCCCTGAATAAAGCTTTGAGTCAAGTTTCCAAATCGCTCTTCATGCGACGCATTGAGGATGCAAGTCTTCCTCGGCGGTTCAATCAGCCTGCGTTCACCATTTATAACGACCAAACAGATCCAGTGGAACATGTTAGCCATTTCAGTTAGAGAATGGCTGTTCATGCTAGGGACGAGGCTGTGATGTGCAAGGTTTTTCCATCCAGCTTGGGTCCAGTGGCGATGAGATGGTTTGACGGTCTGAAGGCGAATACCATCGATTCCTTTGAGAAGCTCACCCAGGCTTTTGGCGCCCGTTTTATCACCTGCAGGAGGGTTGTTCAGCCCTTGGGATCGTTATTATCCATGTCTATGCGGGAAGGGGAAACCCTGAAGGCCTATTCTGATAGATATTGGGAAATGTTCAACGAGGTAGACGGAGCTCATGATGACGTGGCCATTAATACCTTTAAGGAAGGCCTTCCAACCGAGCATGGCCTGAGGAAATCTTTGAATGGTAAACCTGTTACTAGCGTACGTCAGCTTATGGATCGGATAGACAAGTATAGAAGAGTAGAGAAGGATCAGATACAAGGTAGAGGAAAGTCTAAGGCAGTCCCTCAGGAGAGGAGGGATTTCAGGTCGGACCGGTACAATAACAACCGACCTCGGAGGGACTTTGGGGGGCAATCAGGATCTGCCAACTCCCAGGCGGTTAATGCCGTGTTCCGAGAACCAGTGCAACGGGTTCTGGAGAAGATAAAAGATGAGCCATTCTTCAGATGGCCCAATAGGATGGCAGGGGATCCTGCGAAACGTAATCGAAATCTTTACTGCCAGTACCACCAAGACCATGGACATACTACTGAAGATTGCAAAAGCTTGTGGGATCACTTGGAGCAGCTGGTCCGAGAAGGGAAGTTGACTCAGCTTTTATATCATTCCAGCGGCCGAGAAGGCCAGACAGGTTCAACATTTCGGGGGAACACTTCTTCAGGACCCCCTTTAGGCACGATAAACGTTATATTTACTGCCCCAGGGAGAACTGGGTCTTACCCTTCCAGGGTAATGTCTGTGTCCTAGTGTTTGGATGAGGGCTCCAGTTCAAGGCCAAAGAGAACCAGACTGAGCACCTCACTGGTGTTAGGCTTTTCAGAGGAAGATAAGAGAGGAACCATACAACCACATGATGATGCTTTGGTGGTTACGATTAGGATTGGAGGGTATGATGTGAGAAGGGTGATGATTGATGAGGGGAGTGCAGCCGAGGTAATGTATCCTGACCTATTTAGGGGGCTGAATTTGAAACCCGAGGATCTGACAGCCTACAGCTCCCCACTAGTGGGTTTCGAGGGCAGGTCGGTCATTCCGGTGGGAATGATTAGATTACCTGTGCAGGTTGGTTCAGAGGTGGTGGAGGTGGATTTTATTGTGGTGGATGCTTTTTCTCCGTATACGGCTATTCTGGGTAGACCTTGGTTGCATGCCTTGGGGGCTGTCTCTTCCACTCTTCATCAGAAGGTGAAGTATCCCTCAGAAGGCCAGGTCTCAGAAATTTTGGAAAATCAAGCCATGGCTAGGCAGTGCTTGATAATGGCCATTCAACATCGGCCAGAGACAGATACTCCGGCCGCAGCCGAGGGTGACTTATAGCAATCAATGACTCAGGAAACCCACTTCAGCACGTCCGCTGGGGAAATGGAGTGTGAGAATTTGGAGAGGGTGAGTGTTGGTGATGATCTAGAAAAGTACTTTTAGGTTGGAGCCCAGTTACCTTTGTTGGAGAAGGAGCAGTTAGTTGAGGTCTTCAGGAGAAACGTTGATGTGTTCGCATGGAATGCCTATGAAGCCCCGGGGGTGGATCCGGAATTCATTTGTCATCATTTGAATGTCAATCCTTCTGTTATTCCAAAGAAACATCCACCTCGGCGTCCGTCCAGGGTACATGCCGAGGCTATCAAAGACGAGGTGACCAAGCTCAAGCAGGCAGGGGTTATCAAGGAGGTATTTTACCCTCAGTGGTTGGCCAATACAGTCGTGGTGAAAAAGAAAAATGGAAAATGGCGCATATGTGTTGATTTCACGGACCTCAATAGAGCTTGTCCAAAAGACCCTTTTCCCATGCCCCGTATAGATCAGCTGGTGGATGCAACAGTAGGCCATCCTCGGATGAGTTTCCTAGATGCCTTTCAGGGCTATCATCAGATCCCACTGGCATTGGATGACCAGGAGAAGACCGCTTTTCTTACTCCTACTAAAAATTATCACTACAAGGTAATGCCTTTTGGCTTGAAGAACGCGGGGTCTACTTACCAGCGGATGATGACGAAGATGTTTGAGCCACAGTTGGGCAAAAGCATTGAGGTCTATATTGACGATATGGTTGTGAAGAGTAAGGTAGTGGCCGAGCATGTGACAGACCTCACCAACACTTTTGAGATTTTAAGGAAACATAAATTGCGACTGAATGCATCCAAGTGCTCATTCGGGGTAAGCTCAGGGAAGTTTTTGGGCTACATGGTGACTCACTGAGGGATTGAGGTGAACCCTGATCAAATTAGAGCCATAAGCAGTTTGCAACCACCTCGGAATCCCAAGGAGGTCCACAGGTTGACTAGGATGACCGCTGCGCTGAACAGATTCATATCCAGGTCGGCGGATAGGTGCAGGCCTTTGTTCTTGCTGCTCCACAAGTGGAAAGGATTTGAATGGACAGAGGAGTGCGCCCTGGCATTCCAGCAGCTTAAAGAGTATCTATCTCGGCCACCCATTATGTCCAGTCCTGAGGTGGATGAAGTCTTTTTCTCCTATTTGGCGATAACCACTTACGCGATTAGTATTGTTCTGATACGAGTAGATAATGGCGTACAATGGCCAGTTTATTATGTGAGCAAGTCTCTTCACGAGGCTGAAGTACGTTATCTGCCTTTGGAAAATGTCATTTTGGCAATGGTGCACGCTACAAGGAAACTTCCCCATTACTTCCAGGCACATACTGTGGTCGTCTTAACTCAGTATTCGCTCAAAGCAGTACTTCGGAGTGCAGACTACACTAGCAGGGTTGCCAAGTGGGGCGCGGTTCTAGGGGCTTTTGATATTAAGTATATGCCCCGTACCTCCGTGAAGGGCCAGGTTCTTACCGATCTGGTGGCTGAATTTGCTGAAGGCCCTGAGGAAATAGAGACAAGCTCGCGTGGCATGGATGAAAAATCAGTTGGCCTCATCTCGGCGCAACCTGCTTTACCCTGGAAAGTGTATGTGGATGGAGCAGCAAATCTGAGGGGGTCAGGAGTGGGGCTAGTTCTAATATCTCCTGAAAAGATAATTATCGAGAAGTCTTTGAGGCTGGGATTCTCAGCTACTAACAACGAGGCAGAATATGAGGCTGTATTAATGGGAATAACGATGGTTAAGAAGTTGGGTGGAAAAATAGTGGAGATGTTCTCGGATTCAAGACTTGTCGTTGGTCAGGTCAAAGGGGAATTGGAAGCTCGTGACACCAGAATACAGGGTTACTTGAGCCAAGTTAGGCGTATGCAGGTGGATTTTGAGTTTTTTGAATTATCCCATGTCCTTAGAAGTGGAAATGCCCATGCGGATTCATTGGCTACTCTTGCTACCTCCTCGGCGCAGAACTTACCTCAGATGATAATGGTTGAAGACTTAAACACACCCACCCCAATGACAGGGGACTCGCTGCAGGTCAGTCAAATCAGCTCGGCCCGATATTGGATGGATCCTATGCTGTTGTTCCTCGAGAAGGATATATTGCCCGAGGACAAATCAGAAGCTGAAAAGATACGAAGAAAAGCTCCTCGGTTTTGGCTGTCCGAGGACAAAAAGTTATACAAACGCTCTTACTCTAGGCCATATCTGCTTTGTGTACATCCCAAGGCATCAGAAGCACTTCTAGAAGAGTTACATGAAAGGATCTGTGGGAGTCACACTGGTGGGAGGTCTTTATCTCATCGGGTAATTACTCAGGGGTATTGGTGGCCAGGCATGCAAAAAGAAGCGCAAGAGTATGTTAAGAAGTGTGATCAATGCCAAAGGTTCGCACCGAACATCCATCAACCGGGAGGAGTTCTTAATCCTCTTTCAAGTCCTTGGCCTTTTGCTCAGTGGGGCTTAGATATCGTTGGCCCATTCCCTAAAGCGATGGGAAATAAGAAATATCTGCTAGTTGGCACAGATTATTTTACGAAGTGGGTAGAAGCTGAGCCTCTGGCCAATATCAGGGATGTGGATGTCAAGAGGTTTGTCTGGAAGAACATCATCACTCGGTTTAGGGTTCCACAAGCTCTCATCTCGGATAATGGTCTACAATTTGACAGCAAGGCTTTTAGAAAGTATTGTTCCGATCTGGGGATAAAGAACAGATATTCCACTCCAACCTATCCACAGGGAAATGGACAGGCCGAAGCTGTCAATAAAGTCATAGTAGGTGGGCTTAAGAAGAGGCTGGATGACGCAAAAGGCAGATGGGTGGAGGAACTGCCACATGTCCTCTGGACTTATCGAACAACACCTCGGCGGTCAATAGGGGAAACCCCATTCTCAATGACGTATGGGGCTGAGGCTGTGATTCCTCTTGAAACAGGTTTTCCAACGCTAAGGACTAGCGCATTCACCTCGGACCGGAATGATGAACTATTGAAGAATAGTCTGGACTTGATAGACGAGCGGCGAGAGAATGCAATGGTTCAATTGGCATACTATCAGTAAAAGCTAAAGCAAGGTTATGATGCGAATGTCAGGTTGAGACCGTTAGTTCCAGGAGATTTGGTGTTGAGAAAAGTCTTGGGAACTACCAAAAATTCAAACTAGGGAAAGTTAGGGCCTAATTGGGAAGGGTCATATCGTATCACATTTGTAGTAGGGATAGGTGCTTATTACTTAGAAGATTTAGATGAAAAAACTGTACTCCATCCCTGGAATGTAAGCAACCTAAAGAGGTATTATTATTAATGAGTTCTGTTTTACTTCCTTTTATAATTTGCCTTATCTCCGCAGTGTATGCTTCTAAATCTATTGAAGTATTAAACAGAAACTAAGTCATGTCAGGTCCTCGGACCACAACTTAGTGGAAATTAATACAATATGAAATCTATTAAAGTATTAAACAGAAACTAAGTCATGTCAGGTTCTCGGACCACAACTTAGTGGAAATTAATACACTATGAAATCTATTGAAGTATTAAACAGAAACTAAGCCATGTCAGGTCCTCGGACCACAACTTAGTGGAAATTAATACGTTATGAAATCTATTGAAGTATTAAACAGAAACTAAATCATGTCAGGTCCTCGGACCACAACTTAGTGGAAATTAATACACTATGAAATCTATTGAAGTATTAAACAGAAACTAAGCCATGTCAGATCCTCGGACCACAACTTAGTGGAAATTAATACACTATGAAATCTATTGAAGTATTAAACAGAAACTAAGTCATGTCAGGTCCTCAGACCACAACTTAGTGGAAATTAATACACTATGAAATCTATTGAAGTATTAAACAGAAACTAAATCATGTCAGGTCCTCGGACCATAACTTAGTGGAAATTAATACACTATGAAATCTATTGAAGTATTAAATAAACCCATAAAAAAAAAAGTATTAAATAGAAACTAAGTCATGTTAGGTCCTCGGACCACAACTTAGTGAAAATTAATACCCTGGGACGTCAATTGAAATATTGCATAGAGACTAAGATGTGATAAATTGTTTATACAACAAAGTTAGTTGGAGTCAGTGCTTCTTAGATGGGATCCGTGCAGCTAAACTTGTATATCAAAGCAAACTCCATGAGCATCACTTAAAGCATTTTAAGGCGTTGAGTACCTCCCGGGGTTAAACGTGTAGAACGCTATCTCAAGTATGGACACTTCTTAATGAATTTAAAACAAGCCTTTCTGAGGCTGTAGAGTTCGCTGCTATAGTATGTTTTGGTTCCTGATTAGCATACTTAACGTTAAGTTTTCCATTATAGTGTCAGATTTCATTCTTCTATAACCAGGGATCATGTAAAAATAAAAAACATTCGCGCGAGAAATTATACATGTGATAGACAAAACTACAACATCTCATGTAAACTTGGAAAGGGAAATGCGTATTATAATTAGAAATGTCCTTAAAAAGCTTTAAAAAAAAAAAAGAGAAGAAGAGAAGGAAAATGAAATAAAAGGGAAAATAATGGGAAGATTGACTACATCAACTACTTGTTTAACTTGATCTGGAGCTTGGGCTGAGGGGCTTTGCCAGTGGCCACGGGAGGAACATCTTTCTCCTTTGCCTTTGGATCTTCTCCAACAGGTAAGATGGTTGAGGCTAGGGCTTGCTCAAAGCTTTGTGAAGCCGCTCCGTCCTTAGGCCCTTCTGTTCCTTTGTCCGAGGAGATGTCCTTTGCAACTTCAAGCACTTCAGTTTGCTTTTGCTGATTGAAAGAGGAAGCGGCCTAAGTTTGAGCTTCCTGGGCTGATTCAATAACTGTGGAAGGTGCCTCTTCTTGTTGAGCAGAAGGACCTGGGGCTCGTATAGCTAGGGGGAAATAAATGTTTTCAGGCCTTCTAAGCTCGGATGAAGTCTCTACCCCAGCTCAGTTGAGAGCTTCTCCCCAGGTCAGAGCACAGTATTCTCGGCAAACGACGGGCACCTCAGCCAGGAAACTTTCCTCGGTTTCAGCAACGCCAACGTCATAGCCATGTTGCTCAACTGTGTCTCTTTCCTTTTCAACCTCAGCTTTTGCCTTTTCAGCCTCGGCCTTAGCTTATTCAGCGTGATCTCTAAGTTTCTGGGCTTCCTCCAATTGTTTCTACAGAGATGATATCTGTTCCTTGGAGGTTGCCAGCTGGGCATTAGCGTCACGCAAGAGTTTCCTCTGGTCCTCGGCTTGCTTTTGAGCGTTATCCAAAGCTAAATCAGCACTCTTCCGAGCATGTTCTTCCTCGGCTAGCTTTTTCTTCAGCTGCACGTTAGTTTGTTCAGCAGCATTGAGTGTGTGCACAATTGTGGCCCTCTTCTTCCTCTCATCATCAATTTGCTGATAGCAAGAATTGATTATCTCCTCCAGCCTGAAAGTGGCTTGGACGGCCTAGAAAAAAAAAGTTAGAAGTGCAATACTTGAAGTTTGGTGTAGAAGAAAAATAATAATAATAATAAAGTATTAAAGACATCCTACCATGCCCAAGTATCTTTTCGTATTTTGAAAAACTTCATTCCTCTTCAATCTCCTCAGTTCGGCCATATCCTTGGGGAGGAAGAGAGTTTCCACTAAAACTGAGGCGACTTGCCACCCAATCCCACCATTAAAGTCCCTGATCGAGGCATCTTCCCTCAGGGGCTCACCACCGAGCATGGGAGCAGGGAGCCAGGCCTCAGGTTCCGAGGACTGAATGGTTACCCTTTCCACTGCACGTTGAGGCCCGTGGGTAACTTTTTGTTGCTTCGCCGCTCGTTGGTCCTCGGCTTCATGGGTCGGGCGAGATCTCTCAGCCTCCATCACTCCTTTATCTTTTGGCTCTCTCCTCCTCTTTGGGTCAGTAGGTTCAGTCCTATGCGGTTGGGGTGGCTGAGAAGGAGGAGGAGGGGGGAGACTGGGTTGAGTTGACTTCTCTGGCACTCCTCTCCCAGGTTAGCCTTCGATTATGTCTTTCAAACTCCTCTTGCTCTTCCTCTGAATGCCCATTTCTTCAAAATTCACCTCGGGTGATTGAAGTTGGTTGAAAACTTCAAAGTCGTCTGCAGAATCTGATAATTCTACAACTCCTTCTGAAGTCTGTTCTTCTTCTTCTTCTTTTTCTTCTTTCTCCTCTTCCTCCTTCACTTCGCGAGGAATGGAACGTGACGACGAGGCTCCTACAGAAGGAACGGCCGCAGGTAATGGCTGAGTGAAAGGAGTACCCTCAGGAATCGGAACACCCTCGGGAACGATGAATCCCTCGAAGGCTACACTGATACGGTGAAGTCGAGGATCTTTGGCCTTTATCACGCACTTGGGTGCTTAAAACGCCTGGAAAATTGGCTTGTACCGAAGGATTATGTGGGCTGCCCTCAGTTGTCCGTCCGATGGGTTTACGTACACCTCGGACCTCAGGATTCTGTCTAAACTTTCCCTATTAACTAGCCTGAGCTGAGGTTGTGTAGCACGCTTGTCTGCGGGGTCATTACAATAGAAGAAAAACTTTGTCAGAAATAGAGGTAACATGATTTGAAGAACACAACTTAGGTTATAAGGGCTTATAGCCTCAGAACCCCACCTAGTTTTCCCTCTTTAGTCGGACAGTGTAAACCATCGTGCCATTCCCCAGAAAGAATAAGAAAATCGTCTTTTAGGCCCTTATTTGATAAGGGGAGACACTGAATCAACCTTACTTCGGGGAACCTAGATTTCAGATAGTACCCCTGACCCTTCAAATGATTGAGATTGTACACCCAATTCACATCGTGATGGGTCAGACCTCGGTTCATCTGGGCATTTAGGACTTCTATACTCCCAAGCACCCTGAACATATTTGGGGCGCATTGAGTGGGAGATAATCTAAAGAACCTAAGGTAACTTCTGGTAAGGTTACCCATAGGGATAGTCATCCCTCCCTCTATGAAAGCGATCATAGGAATTACCACTTTCTTGGTTTTCCTATCGTTTAACCATGTTTCTGTGGAGGCATATCTCATACCCACCGTGGGGGGAATCCTATACTTCGCTCTAAATGCCTCTATTTGTTTCTCGGAGTCAACTAGATGCTTGAACCTACCCATTTCATAACAGTTATGAAGAAAAATTGTTGAAGAGGATGGAAAACTAAAGTGGGTTAAGGAAACTTACAAGTGTGGAAAATGAGCTCCTCGGACAGAGTCTTAATATTTATGAGAGCATGGAGTGGTGAGAGAGAGATGCAGGTTCAATGAATATACGCTGAGACGGTGCGATTTTTGTAACTGAAAAGAGAGTTGATTTGAAAAGCTCTTTATAGTGGCGCAGAAATTTTAAGCGGGAAAAATCCCGCCCATAAATACTGAAAATCCTCCATCGTTAGATTCACATCTTGCCGTTGAACGTGGGGGACAAAGGAGCCGTCATCATTTAATGATGGCATGCTCCTGACATCGAAAGGTCAGATGCGCACCTTGGGCAGATAGAAAGGCGCTCTGAAGGCTAAGAAAGTCCACAAAGAAGGTGAGGGTAGGATATCAAAATCTCCCTTTTTTCCGAGGTAACAAAAAGCGAGATTTTGAGGGGCTATTGTGGGACCTGTTATCTAAAAAGATATAGAAATCATATGAAATGGGCTTGGGGCCTAATAGCCCAGTCCGAGGACATTTGCTTGTCCGAGGATGGTTAAAGAAATGTATTGTGATAGAAATCATATATATAAAGCACAAAACGCGTCCGAAGATAATACTCACCTCGGATACCATGGTCCGAGGTGGATGTAACTATCTCTCTATCCAGGGTACCCCGCAAAGTTGTCTTAGAACTGGAAAGTGAATATAGACCTAAGGAGGAACCGGGAAAGATAACAAATATCTTCTAAGGCTACTACCTTCACATTAAATGCTTTCCAGCTAACTCTCTGGCCACATTAATGTGGAGGTGATACCTGAACAGTAACCAAGCAGTTTTATGGCTACTGAACAAAAGTTCCGGGAGGTGTTGGATGGGATAGAAATGAGTTCCCAAGATAGGAACTACACGTGTACGGTGGGAATGGGGTAAGGAACACAGTATATAACATGGAAGCAGGTGACATTAGAGAGGACTTTTTGGAGAAAAAAAGAAAGAAGAGTAATAGAACTCAAGAAGATACCCCCTAAAACTGAGCCGAGGAGAGTTTTTATCATACAATTAGCTTGAAGTGTCCTTTACTGCACTGTAACGATGACCTTTTCTATCAAATAGAACTAGTTCTTGTACCCACGCTCTAAAAATTTATTGTTTGGGCTTGTTGGGCTTGAAACCCATCCTTATTCTGGGTCCAATCCAAGTTGAGTCCCTACAGATAGTATTACTTTTTTAACTTTTTATTGTTTTTTGTAAAAAAAAAATTAAACTAAAGGGTATGTTATTTCAAAATTTGTATGAAGATATTTTGATACGTCAAAAATTGAAAACGAAACAGAGGAATCCTCTTATTAGTAGTATAGATTAAGTAATGGGAGTGTTCAAACAAAGTTAATCCAACATTATTTATTTATATCGCTTAATTAAACAATTTTTTTTTATGATATCATTAATAGTCAACTTCCAATACTAGTTACATAAGAGCAGAGAATATCTTCTCTAAGTAAGAGATTATTGATAAAATAATAGTGATGTGAATATTTTGCATAGGTAAACCATTCGAGGTTTCAGAATTATTTTTATGCATAATATTTGAAAATTTTCTTCTTTTCCTTGCAAAGTAATAAGTTTAGTTTTTTTTTTTTTTTTTTTTTTTTTTGAGAGAGAGAGAGAAGTAATAAGTTTAGTTAATTCATGTTTAAAATGCCAAAATATATTGAAAAATATTCATTCATAATGCTTAATTTAATAAGTTATCTCTATGATAGCCGTAAAGATTAAAGTCCCAATACAAGTGATAAAAAAAAATATATATATATTTTATTTGAGATTACGTTTTTTTTTTTTTTGAGAGTAGACGATATAATGATGGTTGATAAAAACATTATAGTGAATATTTTGGCCTAGTTTTCCTTTTATTATTTTACTTCAATATTTATGTTTATATTTTTGTAAATACATATTTTCATACACATGCAAATGCACATGCGCGCACGAACACAAAAACACAATTGAACTTATACCCATGAACAATGAGAAATAAAATCCATAAGTATTTGCAAACTAGTTCAAAGTAAATTAGAAATTACGTAAAAGGTTCAAAAAACAAGCCTGAATTTTAGTTCAAATCAAATTAATTATGGAAAAGCTTATACTGTAAATTCTTAAATTATAATTTGAATCAACCAAAAACAATTCAAATGGGAAAAGAAAAAGCCTAGTTTCTAGTTTCCACCCTCAAAAGCACACTATAATCTGTTATAACCAACTTCATAGACCCTCAAAGTTTGTCTACTTCTTCACGAATATTTTTATATTTTTCCACAATTTTAATAGAAGTCCCTAATTCTTGACCCATGTTATTTTCATGGTGGTTTATCTTTTCAACTATCTTGGGGATTTCTGGTGTCATTATACCCTTTATGATGCACTTAAATCTAAGCAAAGATTTTGTAAGAAAAAGGGTTAGCACATTAAAAGAAAAATTAGTGTAGAGATTACTAGGGATTCGTTATATCACTACAAAAAATGCGGGCTTTAGCTTAAGGTGGGGAAAAAAAAAACAATGTAGGGGGCTTTAGCTGCGTTTCTAAACGTAGCCCAAAGATGGTCTATAGCTGCGTTTTAGAAAACGCAACTACAGGTCTGAGCCTACAACCGCATTTAAAAAACGCAGCCATAAGTCTCAACCTGGGTGGAAAAACGCAGCTATAGGGGGTGGAAAAACGAAGCTACAGGGGGACTTGTATCCGCGTTTAAAAAAATGCGGCTATAGACCCCGCAGGGGCTATTGTCACACAGTAAAAGCCGCATTTGTAAACGTGGCTATAGAAAACACGACTATAGCCTATAGTTGCGTTTTTGAAATGTGGCTAAAGCCCATGTTTTTTGTAGTGTATTAATTTTAAAAAAATTAATTAATGAATTTTTTCTTGATTTTTTATTTATTCAAATGATGATATGGATTTTTCAATGTTAATTAAATTTTTTTTGTTATTTTATTTTTCATGTGTGTGCCAAGTAAGCATTATTTTAGTCACATTAACAAGTTCTGTTACTGAAATGACTGGAAAGGCCAAAATGAAAATTTTCCAACATATAGGAAACAAAAACTTTTTTTTACCTAATAAATATTCATTCATAATATTTAATTTATAAAATTATCTCTAAGAAAATTGTCAAAACTAAAATTTCTAATACAAGTGATAAAAAAATATAAAATAGATTCATTCTTACTTGAATGTATTTTTGTCTTCGTTTTCCCTGTTACTTTTTTATTTCTATATTTAATTAAATTTAAATTTATGTTTAAGTTTAAGTTCTTGTTTAAATCGAACTATGATGCATTCAATTTATAATTTAAAAGCAAGTCACTATATGCCAAAATAGTTATGAGGCTCGAGGACACAATTATACCTACATAGCCATAATGAAAGTTTCATAATTGTACATGTAATAAGTATAACCATATAACTCAAACAAGCTCTTCAATCAACCGATAATAATTTAACCATCTAAGTTTGTAGCATCAATTAAGAATTTACACAATTTCATGGAACTACAGTTGAATGAATTGAAAACACCATTAAGAAGCCAAAAATATGACCCACATGTCCAGGGGCGGAGCCACATAGTGGCTTGGGGGGAGCCATGGCCCCTGCAAAAAAAAAAAAAAATTCCCATTAGACTATGAAGAAAAAATAAATGGGCCCCCCCAATATTAGATAGCCAGCCCCCCTACCCATTTCTCACCTATTCTCCCAGCCCACTCCCAGCCCTAGCTTTAGTTTTAGGTAACTCCAAATAAAACAAAAGCCTACTGGCCCACGAAAATACTCATAAGTCCAACATTTAAATACTCTTAAATCTAAATATCAACAAAAATACACTTTCCCTTCATCTCAAAAAGCCCACCCTGACCCACGGAATCCCTTGCCCTTTTTACTTTTTATTCTTTTATTTTGGCTTCTTTGATACACTTTCAGCATTGGTACAGCAGCCTACCAGCCCCCAAAACTCCAGTCCTCTGTTCTGTCCTCATAGTCCGAAGAAAAAAAAAATTCTGACCAATTTTTTCTTTCTTCATCAGCTGATTCAGCTTTAGTTTTGGAACTTGGTTGTTTTGTCTTCTTTGATACACTTTCAGCACTGGTACCACTGCCTACCAGCCCCCAAAACTCCAGTCCTTTGTTCTGTCCTCACTGTCCGGGAAAAAAAAATTCTGACTAATTTTTTCTTTCTTCATCAACTAATTTAGCTTTAGTTTTGGAACTTGGTGACCGCCTGGTGAGTTTTCTTCTCTTTCTTAAGCATTAGACATTCATGATTCGTCTCTTTTTAGTGTCTTTTTTTTTATTTTCTCAACTATCTACACCTAAATATTCACATGCTCTTTATATTTTCATAGATTTTTAGAGAAATACGTGATTGAAGGCATGGAGAGATTGTTTGTGATGAGTCTTGAAGGGAAGATCTTTTGGAGGCAGAGGCAGTAGGCATTGCCACTTGGGTAACCCATCTTTGCACTTTGTGAAGACAAAGTTTCTAAGGTAAAATTGTTTTGATTTATTACCTATTTTTGATTAGTTAGATATCATGTTACTGTGGATGTGACTGTGTGTATTGTTAAATTGTTTGGTTTATGTTGTGTACCAATACTTGTGTGTTTAATTTTTGTTTTTGTTTGAGGGATTATTATTAATTAAATTCGTATTAAAAATGGGTTGACTGTTTAAATTATAGTGGAAATTTTGTTTTTTCTTGAGTATGAATAACATTCATATAACTAAGTAAAAATTTCTAATTAAAATTTTATTTTTTAAAGTTCTTTTCAGGTTAATTTTTGAGTCATATTCTTAAAACTAAAAGAATTATGAGCAAACGAAAAACAATTGATGCATTCTTTAAGAAAAAAGATGTTCGCAATTCAGAAATTAGGACACCTGTAGGAGGAAAAGGAAGTTAGACCAACATTGACAATTGATAGCATGCGTGATGTGTTCCGTGTTTTCATTAATGGCAAGCTTATAGGTAATTAGGCGTTGTCTCACAATATTACTTGCTCTTATCTCAGTCTCCTTTTCTCCGTTAAATTCTTCCTCACCATTCATTTGCACATTGGATTATATTTTTGTGCTACTTTTTTTTTAGATATCTTTGACTTAATTGAGTATTGAGAAATGATGAAATTAATATGTTTGTTGAATGTTAACAATGTCATAATTAGCCAAATGCAAAATTAGTACCCAAGAAGAAAAAAAGACTCAAACTGCTTAGGTTATATATCAAAACTACTCTCTCTCTCTCTCTTACTTGTCACCTATTTCTAATCTTCCACACTTTACAACTCAACTCCAACTTGGTATCAAAGACTTCCAATCCAACCCTAGAAGCCGTTAAAGAAACCTAGCAGTCATTTGAGTCAAGGTGTGTAGTAGGAGGGAGATAGACAAGAAAATAGGGTTGGGCTTAAGTTATTGAAAAATGCTAGAACCACAAAAACTTACACAATTTTTGCCACAACTCACCATGTGGCGAGTTGTGAGTGGTGAGGAAAAAGTGATGGGTCCATGTAGGTCAACACCTCCATGCACAAGTGGTCAACCCCCCCATGTACAAATTCCTGGCTACACCCCTACACATGTCATGTCCACATGATTGTCACCAGTTTCACAATCAAATTTGTGCAAGTCTAACATATCCCCATTCGGTCAGCATAACAATTAGCCATAAGAAAATTCAAATTTTCTTTTCTTACCTTCTTGAAGCTAAGAGAATTGGTGCTCTTGGTCTAGTGGTTCACTTGATTAGAATTAAGGCTTTTATTAAGAATTGAGGGAGGACAAGAAATAAGAGATGAAGTGGGAAAGGGAGATAGGAAAGGACAGTGCTGACCATGGGGTGGAGACATTCAATAAGATGGAATAGAATTGGGGAGGGGTGATGTGTCAATCATAAAGAGAAAGGAAGGCTACGTGTAGTTCAACAGGTGTTCAAGAGGTGACTGGTGAGTAGTATTTTCGGTAATTAGCTACTAATCTACCATTTATTATTCTTATAATCACAATCAACCCAAACATAACCGTATGACTTTGTAACATTCAGGTCTTATATTTATCTTCGTATAAGATTAATATTTTTACAATAAATTATAAATAATAATTTATTATTAACCTTAATTTGAATTCAAAACTTAAATTATTTTTTTAACTACCAATATCATCCCATAATAATTTATTATTTATGGTGAAAATACTGTATGCCTAGCATTTCTTAAAAAAAAAATAAAGGTAGTTTAAAACACGGCGTTAAACTAAATGGATGTTGAAAAAAACACAAACAAAACAACAATAAACTTAAAGTCAGATCGAAAGAGAGAAATAAAAATAGGAAGAGTTGTTAGATTTTGCATTCCGTGAGGAGCAGAGAGAGACCACCGGACCTAGTAGTGTCAGACGACCGGAGCCGCTAGACAGAGAGACTCCATAAGGCGGAGATTGAGTGTTTCAGAGAGCCGTTACCGGTAAAGTTTTCTCTTTTCTCTTTTTGGTATTTTGGTTGGATTGGTTTTAGGTCTTGGTTTATATTCAGTTTGTTAAAAATTTAAAGTTAACGTTTGAAAACAAAAAAAGTTGAATTGTTTATTTTGAGGTAAGGGCCTGGGAAGTTTGAGATTTTATTATTGGTTGAGAAGAGTGATGGGGGATACTGTATCAGCATAGAGAGCAGAAAGTGTTTTCGGTAATGGGTCTTTTTGGTGTCTACAAAGTCTTTTAGGTTTACATTTATCATTGATTGATTTCAATTCCAAATATGTGTCATTACAGATTAAAAGGGTTTTTCTTTTGCTTTTCTTTTCTGGGTTTTTAGGTGGATAGGCAAATCCTTGAAGCAATCCAAGTCTGAGAAGAAACAGTATGACCAGGTATAGTTTTTCACTTTATTGAAATTTTTTTAATTTTTGCTTTCAAATTTTGTAGCTTTAATGTATTGGTACTTTGGTTATCTATATAGGGCGAAAAAGGTTTATTTTTATAAATTTTATATATATATATATATATATATTTTTTTTTTTTTTTTGATAAGGGAGAAATGGTTAATATTTAAACTTATTTGTTAAAACTAATAAGAAATGTTTTATATATATATATATATATATAAAACTACATTTATTTGGAATAATGATAAGAATAATAATTGATTTAGAATATGACATTCCTCCACATGTTTAGTTGATTTGAAAACAATTGATACAAAAGCCATAAAAAAAAAAAAAATGAAATATTTGTGAGTTCACTAAAATTAATCTTAACCAACTCCAGCTCAGAAGTTAGAATCAGTTAGTTAGCTTATCATTTCATTTTCATTTCGCAAATTGACAGTGCCACCACAGACACGGACGGGCGAGTGAAGATGGGGGAAGAAGAAAAGAATTCTCTTGAGATTGAGATTGAGAATCGACCCGCTATCTTCGTCCTTGGATCCTCCAATGTTGGCAAACGGACCCTCCTCTCCCGTATGTTCCTCTTTTCTTTTTTCAATTAAAAGAAATTTTCTTTTGATGATAATGATATATATATTTATATATATACATATATAAATGGATCGAATCTGGGTATTTTATCTTTACTATGTATCTCACTGCTTCCTTCTATAATCAATCAATATTAATGATTTACTTAATATAAACCCTATACCTAACCTAACTGCTAATTCTTTTGCAAGATATTCTTTATTCTAGTCAAGTGGCTCATTGATTTTGTATTTGAATCTATATTTTTGCCAATTGAGTTTTAAACCTATCTATCTTTTTATCTGCATCAGTCAGTAGTCCTTGAACTCACTTGTTGTTTAAACTGAATAACCAATCTACTAATGCTTCTAATTTAATCACTGCCTGAGTAATTTTGGATGATTTCAATTGTATATTATTACTTGTTTTTAGGATTACTCTCTGTGGATTTTGAAGAGGCTTCTGATTCATCGTCTGATTTTAGGATTACTCTCTGTGGATTTTGAAGAAGCTTCTGATTCATCATCTCAACTTTGTGGCCATGGGTAACATTCTTCTTCAACATTCTTACTCTATGTTACTTGTATTATTATTATTATTATTAATCTAAAAACATGACGCAGGACAACTTGAATAAAATTAAAACAATGAAAAAATAAAAAGGGTATGACCCAGGAGTCAGCACCTAGGCCTTACTTGGAGTCAACACCAAGCGGGAAACCACTAGGAGTCAGCACCTAGGGTAGACCTGGAGTCAGTACCAGACCAAAGAAAGACCAAATGACCATTTTTTTCATTCATCAAAATATCAACTATCTCCTCAAGGAGTACAATAAGTTGCTTATAAAAGATTGCTAAACCCTAGTTCTAATTGGCTAGAAAACCCTAATTGCCTTATTACAAAAATAACCTTACTTCTAAATTAAAATACTAAAAGCCCAATAACTAAAAGCCCAATAAACTAATAGGACCTAAAACATAAAAATACAATGGGCTTGCAAACATAAATAATACTAAATAATAATCTTCTTGTGTCTCCCTCATCATTCTCCTTTGGTTGGAGAAAACTCGACCTCGAGTTCTAAAGTGTTGAAGGATTAGAATGCTGACAAGTAACACTTGCTTCAAATCTAGAATCACCTTAGGGAGCACAGGGAAAAGAAAAACCTTGAATTCCACCACATCAAACTCATTTGGAATAACAAAATCAAAATGTGGAATCAGTATAATCTCGTCTTGAACCTTATGAACCATAGGAAGCACTGTAGTTTTAAACTCTTCGACTTCAGCAAGATGTAGATCTTCAAGGACTGTGGAGGGTTGATTAGAAACACATTCAACAACTTCAACTTTCACATCATGTGCACCCTCTAATGTAATATTCTCTTTAGACGCCATCTCTTCACCTTGCTGCTCTTCAATAGATTCATTTCCTTGCACGCATGTTAAAGTAACACTTGTTGAGGCATGTACGTTTGTGTCAACATTAGACTTTGGTGTTGCTGGAGGATTCTCAACGACTAAGATATCATCATCAATGTTGTCTCCTATTGGGGCAGCAAGAAGTTCATTTTGATCTAGTGTCCTTGGTTTCCCAATTGAATCGGATTGAGTCTTCTTGTGTTGAGCAATCCTGTCTTGAATGTCTGTCATGAGCTTTACAGTTAATTCTGTTACTTCCCTGGTAGATATTTCCTTGGTAAATTGTTCAAAAGTGCGTTGAGGACATGAAATGGGATGAGAATGAGGATTCATCGTATTTGCTTCAGCTTGAAAAGCACCACACTGAGATTGGGGTAGATACTTAGCTCGATAGTATGGTGACAAATACTCATCACAAAGCTTTTCTTTGTGATGCTCATCACAATCATGCTTCCTAAAGGTGCGAGACAAACCTAACACAAAGTCCATACTCACATCCTGCCATGGGCGGTCTGGCACAGGTAGAGGCGTGTACAGGCCAGTGTTTTGCTTGCGATGTTTGGCCAGTTGACAGGTACGACACTGACCAACTATCTTGGCAACGCCCCTCTTAAGACCAGGCCAATAGAATTGACGTTCCACTTCCTCAATTGTTTTGTCTCGGCCAAAGTGACCTGCAAGGCCTCCTGCATGTATCTCCCAAACTAGGAAATCTCGTACTGAAGACCGAGGGATACATAATTGGTTGGCTTTGAACAAGTAACCATCTCGAATGCTTATGTCATTGAACTTCCTCCTGTGCTCGATAGTATGCTCATCACAAATACTCATCACAATCCTGTCTTGAATGTCTGTCATGAGCTTTACAGTTAATTCTGTTACTTCCCTGGTAGATATTTCCTTGGTAGATTGTTCAAAAGTGCATTGAGGACATGAAATAGGATGAGAATGAGGATTCATCGTATTTGCTTCAGCTTGAAAAGCACCACACTGAGATTGGGGTAGATACTTAGCTCGATAGTATGGTGACAAATACTCATCACAAAGCTTTTCTTTGGGGTAGATACTTAGCTCGATAGTATGTCATTGAACTTCCTCCTGTGGGTGTGGGTTCTGTCATCTCGAATGCTCGATAGTATGCTGGACCATTCAAGGTATTGAAACGAATGGGCCCAAATGCTTATGTCATTGAACTTCCTCCTGATTATGGTATTAGCTCCTCCTTTAATATTGAGGATCTAGTTGCTTATAAAAGTCCCACAGCTATTCCTGATACCCCTTTTGATGAGTCTTTGCCTGATCCTATTGATGCCCCTGTTCCCACCCCTTTACCCTTACATCTACCTTATGCACATAAAGAATCTATTGATGCTATTTTAGATGAACAGATTGTTTCTACCAGGGATGGAGGAGTTCACCGTTTCCTAGTTCAGTGGCGAGGGCGACCAGATTCTGATTGCACTTGGATTACTCGAGATGAGCTACAGCGACTGGATCCTGACTTGTTGGAGTATTATCAGAGCTCTTCAGATTTCCACTCGACGGGGTCGAGTTCTTCTCACCCGGGGGGAGTTGGTGCGGACACGAGATACAAGCCCCCAATTACACACACGTATAGGAGAAAGAAGATGGGCCAACCTGTGGCCTTATGGCTAGGGCCTATTAGTCATTGGGCTTGAGTTTCAGCAAGCCCAAATATTTAATAATTAGGGTTTCTTTAGGGTTTCTTTATGTTAGCTATTTAAACACTTTTTGGGATTATTGTAAGACAGTTTTGATGATTATTAAAAAAAACGTGTGTTTTCTTCTACTGGTGCCGACTCCAGTTTTGCTTGGTGCTGACTCCAAGCAACCCTTAGGTGCTGACTCCTAGGGTTTTATCTTTTATTCTATTGTTTTTGTGGTTGTCCTACGTCAAAACATTTGCTAGAACACAAATAAATGGTGCTTAATAGATATTCATCAACAGCTGGACTATCAACACCAAGTACTACACGGCTGACGTTTCTGTATGGATGGCTCATCTTCATGATGCCTTCTCTATTGGGACATTGCCAGTGTTTAACCAGTTGGCTGCCTTGGTTATGGTTTTTGACATGAATGATGTTAGACTCTTTCCCCTTTCGCATCTTTACATTGCAAATTCTTTGATGTTTTATGCCAGTGTGATTTTTTGATGCACTATATTTCTCTGTTCATTCGTTACGTGCAGTTATCATCTCTTGTTGCCCTTAAGGATTGGGTAGCTCGCACTGATATTCAAAATTTTGAAATATTATTATGCATTGGCAACAAGGTGGATCTCCTTCCAGGGCATCCAGTTCATGCTGAATACAGAAGACACCTGCAGAAGCAGCTTGGAGATTCCTCTGCTGATCCTTATGCAGAGTCTACTGAATATGGAATTTCTGAAACTGAAGGAAGTAGTCTATTGGGTGACGAAGAACCTTCATGCGACATTAGGAGGTCTTGTTTGGAATGGTGCACTCAACATAACATTGAATTTATTGAAGCTTGTGCTTCCAATGCTGATTTTGACAAGTGTAAACCCATTCTTTGCCTTTAGTTGCAATTAGCTATTTTGCATTCCTTATATTGCCTTTATATGTTGCAATTAGACAATATGTATACAAAAAGGTGCGATTTAAGATACCTTGCTCAATTGCAAAGATTTTTAATCAGTCATAAAGGTAATTTGCACTATTAGTTTTTCTTCAAACTATAAAGCCATAAATTCTATAGAAACTGTACATGATATGAAAGACGACCATACTTTTGGTGTTACATGGACAACATATATTGATTGAAGTTTTATTTTTTATTTTTTATATTGATAAAGAGGTTTACATAGTAGATAGAATTACATGTTTATTTTATATTGGAGTAAGAAAGAGCATGATGGGGTCTTCTCTACATAACTTGATGGTTTTTCAGAATATTAAGGGACTGAATTAGGTATAGATTATGTGGTTTCATACATACGTACGTACATACATGTATGTATGTGTTTGTGTTCAAACTTATATAAAGAAGTTGTTCTTGACAGGTTTATCAGTTGATGGCGATTCACAAGGAGTTGAACGCCTCTATGGTGCTCTTTCTGCTCATATGTGGCCTGGAATGATTCTAAAATCTGGCAATAAGATAACTAAACCATCATTACCTGAAAAAGAAGGTTCCCCTCTCCCCTTCTAGAAAATTATAGAGTATTGCTATTCAGTTTGAACTTTTATTTGCTAATTACATAGCTAAATTTTTTCATCCCCTCTTCTCAGAGTTATCTTCAGGAGAATCTGATTTTGAATTTGAGTATGAAATCCTCTCTGCTGGCTCAGCTGAACCATGGGATGACACAGATAAAGGATGGGTTTCTGCAAATGCTATTACCCCATCCTCAGAGATGGCAGGGTTTGTTGCTCAAAATAACTCTGTCGTTGAACGTGATCAAGAGAATGGAACCAGATCTGATGAAGAAAAGCCTTCAACTTCAACAGCGTCATTGCAGGGTGAGAATGACCAGGGTGTGATACCAAATGCATCTGAGCAAGCCACAGAGGTGGATGAGAGTGCACCTTTTGAATTAGAGGATTTGGAACAGTTGATGTCCGAGATAGGGAATGTGCGTGAAAACTTGAGATTGATGCCTGATTTTCAGAGGAGGGAAATGGCAGCAAAGCTAGCCATGAAAATGGCTGCTATGTTTGGGGGTGAAAGTGATAATGATGAGGAAATTTGATCAGGGAATGGGCTTACAATGCTTTGGACTGAGTAATTTCAGTGAATATTGTTCCTAGTGTCATTCATGATCTTATATTGGGAGGACATGAGCTGTCTGTTTTATGTACAAAGCATCTCTTCTGTGTTGCTATTCTGCTCTCTGCTTCTCTTGTCACTGCACAACATGGTTAGTCATGGATTAATATGCCCGTGATGTGCTCAAAGAGTTAAAGCCCAGATTCTCCAAAACATTGATACAAATATAAATCCTTGTAGAGGTTGCGTGATGATAGTTAAATGCTTTCATATGTAGACTGACATTGATAAGAAAAATTAGCCTAATTTTTCTTGTCTTTAAATTGCCTGTATTGCCTCTGCATTTCCTGAGTTTTTATGCATGAATTGATGATGAAAGAACTAAGGATATCTGTATTGCCTTCTCATTCATTTAATCTAATACTGAATGTTTACCAGTTAGAGGTCCATGTCTAAAATTTTTTTTAACTCTTCTATGTGCAAATCAAAATCAAGATTAGTTGCAGTGGTGTTGTTTAATGTTTCAATTATATCAGATAAAAGTAGGTTTAATGCTTGTGGTAGTGGAATAGTGGTATGCAGATTAGTGGCTGAGAAGAGAAGTCAGAAGTCTGGTACTTTGGGAGTGGTAGGAGGAGACTAAGGTGAGAGAGTTAGCAAAATATTACAAAATGAGAGTGACATGAACAATAATTTGGAGTTAGTGTACTATCTATTATCGAGTGCTCTTTTAATCATGGAGGCCAAGAAGAAGAAGATATGGGCTATTGTATACAATGTTACTTGAAAACCGAAATTTTCACTCACCCTTTTAGCTTTTGTGTTAAAGTGGCATGGGAGTGTTGTGTGAACTCTTTTTATGGAAATTTTGATGGCTGTAAAAAAATTCTACAAAAATTCAATCTTCATTCTAAGCACAGCCGATTATATCAGGCCATCACAGAAATACAGAATAGGACTGTTGTTATATTCATTAGGACTATATTCAACCATCTATGTTTGTGGCCCAACCTAAGCAACCAGCTTGAAACTTAGGCCCAGTTTGCCATGGGCACAGCTAGTCAACTAGCTCAAGTCAAGTTGAACCTCTTATTGTAGTCCATTCATTTAATGGGCCCATAATAATGATAGTTAACGTGTCATTAAAATTGGTTTCAACCAGTTAGTCAGTTACGAGTGAATTGTCAAGTTCACAATCCTAGTCTTTTGGGCTTATTAGTTTAACAAATCTCCCACAACTTGTCTTAGAAATCTCAAAGGAGAATAGAAGGGAGTTAAAAAAAAAAAAAAAAAGGCATGGCTCATTTCGTTGACATCATCCTCTCTATTTCACTTGAAATAGATCAAAGCAATCTCATTATTTACTAAATTGTATAAAGTGTCACGTTATTTAAAAATATTAATAATGTAAAATTTGATACGCCTTTATATTGAAATATATAAACTGAACCATAAAATGAATATATTTCAAATTGAGAGAATCTTAATACCATTTTTTGGGGAGGAGAAATTATGAATTGAGTGCAGAAGCTAAGAATCTTGTATCTTAATTGACACTTCTTAATGTAAAAAAAAAAAGTTTTATAAAGCAGAGTGTATTTTGTACAGGCTATTGTAACTTGATTATATACAAATAATGAGCATGTTGTACGAGGAATTAAACAAAGTAGCTAGAGACCTGTATTTACTCTCTAATCACACAATTTCCTTATCTGCATTTGAATTGTTTAATTGAACTTCGTTTGCTTGGATCAAGGGCCCCACACTGCCTTTGTAGTTTGTAGCTAAGGGTCTTTCCTTTTCTGCATGTTTTTAACGGCTGAGTTTTCTGATTTTACACTCACCCTCAAATTGGGAGGAGTTCATGGAAATATGACCAGTTTATTGCAAAGGGTGTTGAACTGAGTTTATGCATTAGTTTGGTAAGAATATCAGCAAGGTTGCTATGGGAGGGGACAAACAGAAGCTGTGAGGAACTCGAGAGCTACTCTTTCTTTCACAAAAGAAGTTTTATGTTGTTAATATAAAATTAATCACATTCATTGCAATGTGAGTTTGTAAAATATTTGTAGTAAAATTGATTGTTTTAACATTTATCTTATGTAAAATGACTAATGTATCAAAAAAAAAATTATTTATTATTTTTTCATGTTTTGTAGTAAAATTGTAGTAGTTTTAACAGCTTTCTAATGTAAAATTATTAATGCCTCAATTTTTTTTCTTATTACTCTAACTGTCTAACATCATACTTTTAGCGACTTAAGGAAAAGCGCTAGTCTCATATGCGATATATACTTCATAAGGATTAGCTTAATCACAAACTCACAATTACGACTTCTTGTAGTTGTTTAGAGTACCCAAATTTGAACCAATATATTCCCAATGTGAGACTCAGCAAATACACATGCAACAAATACTCTCAATTAATTTTTTTTTTTAGATGGATACTTTCAATTAATTTAATGTTGGTATGTGGCATTATAATCTCTCCCTCTTAAATTTACGGCATCCATGTTAAGGTTCACGTTGTAGGCTATAATATCTTCAAGCCTATAGGTGCTTGCCTGGTTGACTTTGATATATTTTTAACGACCTAATAATTCAATATCAGTATGCAGCATGATAATCTCCCTCTCTTATATCTTTGGCGTCCTCATTAAGGTTCACATTGTAGAACAATATTTTCAAGCCTATAGGTGGTTACCTAGTATACTTTGATATATTTGTGATGATCTAAGAATAAGTATTAGTCACATTTGTGCTACACTCTAAAAGAATTAGTCTAGTCACAATTTAGATTCTTTATAGTTGTTTATAAACCCAGGTAGACTTGGTTTATGTCCAATGATGGACTAAGCACACACCCACATAACACATACTTAACTAATATAATACTAATACAGGACATCACAATAATTCATTAAATTAGTGTGTATTTAAGGATATATTTCTAAATCTAGAAAAGTAGTCCTCTTTCAGAAAAGTTTTATAATCTTTTACAAAACCAAAACCCCTTTTTATTTTGTATTTAGAGAATTAGAAATAGGGAAATTACATTTTTATTTTTTAGAAGAAAGAAAATTTGTGGTTTCTACTATTATGATTTTTTTTTCCTTCTAAATCTTTCTTATTTATTGACTAGGATATATGTATATCAATAAAATGGAATAGAGGGAGTATTAGTGATGACTTTTCGTTATAGCTAAAATGTTAATGCGCTTGTTTATAAAAGCATGATCAATGCAGCTATTGGGGAATGTCTTGAATAGTTCCTGCAATCGTTGGGATGTTTAATAAGATGATTAGAATGGTTTTGAGGAAGCCTTAGTTGGAATATTCTGGCATTAAGTTCATCATGCAGATTAGAAATTTCTGTCTACTACCAATATAACTATCATTCAAAGGCCATCTCTTTACTCCAATACTGGCAGTAAAGCCTATAGACGGAGAATATCCTTTGATCCATTTTCCGTCACTGTCCCAATATAAACCTTCACGCTCGCCAACCCAAATTGCCTAAGCAGAATCTGTTCAATTTCACCCATCCCTCTCTTTGCTTATTCCACCTTTCGGGGTTTACTTCAACTTGTTTGAACCAAGTTGTTCATCACAACAGCAAGAAAAGTGCACCATTCGAACAAAACAATGGATATACTTACATGAGTTCATGAATGCAAATTGGTTTTGTGAGCAATACGATAAAAGGAAATCATTTTTCTTCCCTTAAAATTTATTTTACCATTGTAGGCGGGGTTTTGTTGCGCACAGATTATTTATTCTACAACAAGAGATTTTAATAGTTAAATCAATTGACACGCTAAAACAAAATGTGAAATCTTTTGAAGTGAAGATCTTTATTTTTAAAATATGAATCAAGAGATTCTTTCATCAGCTACTACTATTGACAATTTTTGTGATGAACAAAGTTTTTCTCATGTAATTTAAAGTGGCACACGTGCGCATGTAAACTCTGCCATCCAAGGCTATTCCAACTCTTCTCACTAGAGGTCGGTGGCTCACCATAGTTGACCTTGTCACCGACTCCTAGAGAGAGTAATAGAGTACCATTGACAGTGGCAATTTAAGCTCTGCATTTTCATGTGTATATTACAAAAGCAAAAATTTCTTCAAGAATAGCATGCAATATTTATGTTAAACGAAAAGAAAGCCTAGTTTTTCTTTGTTATTAAGATGAAGATGGTTTTTAACCCTAACCTCGAATATACTGTCACCAAAAAAAAAAAGATCCACCTAAGATGGCACCTTTTTCATTTTCTTCTGCATCTTTTAAACTGTATTCTTTACACCAACTCCTTTACCACTACCACCTAAATTAGGTGACACTTTTTTCTTATTTTCTTTACTTTTTTAACCCAGAAAACTAGACTTTACTTTCATCACACTTTACCCTATAAAACCAAATTACAAACGTTTAGAAAAGAACCTAACTGGGGTAGTAATTAATAGCTTATAATGGAGAATCCAACAATATGCCAAAATTCAAAAGGTTAAAGAGAGACGTTTGAGAGTGTTGGGTCCCAAATGCTGGATATCATGGGTGTTTCAAAAGACAAACGTCGAAGTTCTTGTGACTAATATTAGAGTAGGAACATAGTTGGGTTTGGCATGTGAGCACTAGTAGCTATCACACAACAAAGAAAAAAGAATAAGAACAAAGCCATGTGAATCCATGGTTTTATTCCAAAAACATGTGACTAGTACTGTTTTTATCTTCTAAATTTTAAAGCCACAAAAACTCTTGCTCCATTCTTTTTAAGTAGGTCCTTTCAGAGAGAGAGAGAGAGAGAGCTCCTGCTTATTACTACTTTGATAGCATATATGCCATAATTCTATTGTAGACCCCTGGCTTGCACGCGGGGCCTGTGTGTGTATCAATCTTTGTCAGTCCTAGGTCAAACCAACTCAAACACCTCCATTTACCCCTCTATACATGCATAATTTCACGCACACTCACTTCAAAGTAGGAAAATTATTAACAAAACATTCCTGTTATCTTACTTAGAACACAACCCCTTTTTTTTTTTGTTGACCCACGTTTCTGACTCCTCTAACTTTCAACTAAGCTTATTATAGCTTTAATTGGGTTCAGGGCTGGTCTATCATCTATCATCTATGTACTACAAAATTTCAGCAATTCCAAAACCAGCCAACTAGGCTAATTTAAAGCCTCACATCTAGGATCCCAGTCAAACACTCCAACGTTCAAAATCTGATATTCAGGGAAAGCAATAAGCAATGAAACATGTGTCACACCCAACCCAAGTATTCAAAAAAAAAAACTTTGATTTTAGATTTGCATATTGCTCAATGTGCTCAATTACCAAAACACTTTCTTTCCCCATAATGCCATATCTTCCCATTTGCATTATTAGTAAAAGTGTCTATCATCAACAAGTGGTGGCAATGGCAATGAACATTCTTTCTCCATATCAATCCCACACCCAATAAGAATAAATATTCCACAAAACAAATGAACCACGCACCCACCACACACTAATCACCATTATCAGTCTATCAATACAATACAAAACAAAACAAAATGGCCCCCACTAAATAAAAATTTTTAAATATAATAAATAAAAGCAGAAAAACAAGAACAGATCTATCTTTTCATTTGCTTTTCAACTTTCCAACAAAAATTCTTACATACAAAATTACATACAGAATTACAATTCACTATATACTAATCTAAAACCTCAATTATCATTTTTTTTTTCCTTTTTTTTTTTCCAATTTTTTCTTATACTAACAACAAAGAAAAATTGAGACCGGATTGACAAAAAAAAAATTAAAAAAAACATGATCTTAAATTTTTTTTTTCATTCTAAGAACAACAAAACCGTATCACAACTTCACTGCAAGGAAAATCGTCCGAATTTCCGATAGAATCTTCGGGCCACGAATCCCGAAGAAGCTTCAATAACAGCTGAGCCTTTCTCTTCGCTCTGTCCGTACAATCACTTTGTACTAACAATAGCAACTGAGTTAGTACTCCTGCGGCCACCGCGTCTCTCTGGCTCATCTCCGATTCGGAGCAGAGCGAGAGAAGAGCTCCCGCCGCGTATTCGGTTGCGCGGTCGGAGATCTTCAGTATTATCTTTACTAGTAGAGGAACGGTGAGCGCGTGCGCCGCGAAGGCTGCGCATCCTGCGGGAACTCGACATAGTAATTCGATTGTTGCGAGCGCTCTTTCCGCGTCGCATTTTTCAAAATCGGATAAGCGGTCGATTAGAGTCTCGGCTGCTCCTGCTGAGACGGCTTTGGTACGAGTCTGCTTCACCAAGCACAAAGCGAATAAGGCTTTGACGCCGATTTTGAGAGCGCGCGGATACGAAGAGATTGGATTCTTCATGATTTCGATCACGCCTTCGAAGATTTCGTCGACATTGCTGACTTGAGCTCGGAGCTCCGGCGACCGAGTCCCGGCGACGACGATTTCGATCAAAGCGGCCGAGTTGATTCGGACATCGATCGAGGAATGGAAAAGCAAGCGCGATAAGTAAGCGATTCGGTCCGAATCGGAAACAACCGAAACGCACTCCGATTCACCGAGCGGGAACATAACGAGTAGCGCAAGCGACTCGTGGCTCAACTCGGAGTCCATATTGGCAAACACAACTTGCAAAAGTATTTCCCGCGCGTTGAGAGAGGAAATAACGGAACGATTCTTGTCCGAGTCACGAGCGAGTCCCCTGAGCCGACGAAGCGCGGTGAGGCGCGAGTGAGTCGCGTTGGACTCGGACGAAGCCTGAGTGAGTAGAGAGCGAACTAAAGCCGGGTCAGCAGGCTGTTTGGGAGTGGGAATACGCTCAACCCCAAAAGAGCGGTTAGCGACACACCAATCCTGGATAAGGCGACGGAGAGTATGGTTGGGGATAAGAGTAAAGTCGGTGAGTGGAGCTCGTGTAACCGGACACGTGGTATTGCCGGTAGCGACCCAAGACTCGATGCTAGCTCGGTCGTAAGTCTGACCGGTACTGACGGTCACGGGGTCACACATAAGCTCAAGCGAAATCGGACACCTGAAATGGTATGGAATCTGAACCCCCAAATCCAACGGCTCTAAACTCCCAGGCATTTGGAAATAGAAACAAATTACTACTCAGTGGGTTGGTTTTGAATAGAAAGAGTTTTGTTTGTGTTGTGTGTTTGATAGTACCAAAAGTGTTAAAACTAAGAAATGCTAAATCTGAGAGCTCTGCAAATTCTCTTTTAACTTTGTTACGCTTTGCTTTCTCTTATACGAAATGAAAAGAAAACGTAGGGACGTACCCAACAGCTGGAGGGACTAACCTGACCAGACCCTGCCTTTCCCTGCCCTTATCTGACTCTTTTAGCCACACGTGTGGTGCCCATTTTAACTTGAGGACCTAACCCTGGTTAAGGGGAAAAAAAATAGGTTGGTCAAATGAAATGTGCGACTAGTGGGTCCTACATATTTTCAGCCTAAAAATGAAAATCTTACTTAACTCCTGTTTACATCACTGTATTAACAAAATCCCATAAAAAAAAAAAAAAAAAAGAGCACTCAATAATTACTCAAAATCTAGAATTACAAAAAACACACAACTGTCTAGTCTATATAGTAGATTGTAAGTAATAGGGGAAAAAAAAAAAAAAGTAATAAATTCGAGTAAAAGTAATAAACAACTAATCATACTCTGTCACGTAAGATAAAATAATTGTAGTAAAAATTGTGTATTTTTATGTGTCATTTTATTACTGTTTTGAGATTTGATTGAGCATCATTCATTATGAGTGGTCTTTGCTTTGGTGCCCTTGTGCTTGTGTAGATTGTTTGTGATTTCTTTTCACTCTTTTTTACTACTTCTTTTGTAATCAATTGTTCGTTTTTTTCTCTTGACTGACTCACCTTTTTTTTTTGGTCTAATTATTTTCTTTGACCCTCCTTTTTAATAGAGATTAACTTTCTCTATTCTCAATAAATCTGTACCCGTGATTCAACAGGAAAAATCAGTTAATTATAATTACTTTTCTCAACCTCTCATCGGGCTGTTCCCCAATGTAAAAGCACCAAAGGCCAAAAGACTCTTTCCAAAATTTTGTTCAATTTGAAACCCTTCAAATATATTAATTGGGTGAAGAAAAAAAAAATCTTGATTGAATTTTATGAAAAGAAAAGAAAAAATACTTTGTGCTTTTAACTACTTTATAAAAAGTAAAAATATTTAAAAGTCATTTGTTTAAATTGATAGACAAGTGGGTTCCAAAAATGTAATCATACATATACTTAAAGTACCTTTTATAATTAATATATTAATAAAAAAAATTTTAAAAAAAAAAACTTAAAAGAAGAAGAAGAACTAAAGGAACTTTGAGAAATATCCATAACAAAAGTTTGTCAATGGTAAAAGTTTCTGTTATGTTATTTCTTATATTTTAAAAGGCAAATCACGTACTTAGTCTTTGCCTTATGCTAGTAGATAATTTTTTTAAACCATTTTTAAAAACTACAATTGTATTTTTGTTTATTTTATTTTTTAAACAAAATATATCACGTAAAATAAGATATACCAAACTCTACTTTAATTGAAATTTTGATCGATCCACAAAATTATTATGTGAGTAAACATTTAAAAAGTGAAATCATAAGAAATTAGGTTTTATTATCAAGTATAGACATGTGGATAAGATCTCCTCTTGTTAACTCATTTCCTTAAATATCATGTGTTTCATATCCGGTCAAAAATGGGAACAAATTTAGAAGATTCAATTAGAAAGAATCCTTTTCTATTGAGTCATTTTCTTAAATATGAGGAAAATAAAGGATTCAATTGAAAGGAATTATTTCCCCTAGATAATAAACAATATAAAATATTCATGCCTTTTAAGACTCTAGTTGAATATGATTTTCTATTAAAGTAGATTTGGCACTCTATTTTGCAATCAAGTCATGGATAATAAAAGCTTAAATTGCATAAAAGATCAAAACTTGTTTCTTAAATTGGGAGTCAAAGGCACAAATGAAACGAAACTTCACATAAACTTAAACTATCAATTAAAAAGGAAGTGAAGAAAAATATCAAAAGTTGTCTTTTAAAATTAGGAGTCAAGGGCACACATGAAATGAAACTTCACATAAACTGTCAAAAAGAAAAAGAAATGTAGAAGCATATCAGAACTTGTTTCTTGAGTACAGGACACAAATCAAAAGAAACTTCATATAAAACTGTAAAAATGAAAAGGAAGTGAAGAAAAATCTCAGAACTTGTATCTTAATTAAATTGGGAGTCAAGGGCACAAATGAAAAGAAACTTCACAGAAGCCCTCAATGAAAAAGGGAATGAAGAAAAACATGGCGTACAAAAGAGATATCGTGAAATAAAAGGGACAGGAATGCAAAGTAGATATGATATTTAATTAGGTTTCAATTGTCTGTTATTAGGTAGTGGGTAGTCAAAGGTCAAAGATGAACAGATTACAAAGGAATGTGCGGGTCCAGCTTGTCTCTCCACCTCTTTATTTGGGCTCAATTTTTTTCTTGTCGATAACATTAACACATCGTGGTCTCTCGACGAGTGGCTCTCTCTTACTGGGTCCCACCATGAGTAGTCAATGTTTATATAGATATTGTGACCCGCCAAAATAATTTTTCAAAATTATTATAAGATTTAATATCCGCAAAGAAATTTCAGTTAACTCGTAATAAATGCTTTGTTTATTTTAATGAAAAATATTATGTAAAAATAATTTTTTATATTTTCTAGTATTTAGTAACATCAGAATAAATAAGTCTCGGGAAAATTAGAGGAAATTATCAGGGGCAACGTTAAGTGTTGTTTAGGGAGTTCAAAAAAACCCCCTGACTTGAAAATAAAAATATTATATATATAAAAAAAAATTATTAGCTTACTTTACTTTAAAAAATATTTTTGAATATCCTGACTTAAATTTTGCACACCTTAATTATAGATAAGTTCAACTCAAAATTAAACAATAACACAGACCAATCCAGTCCAAAACTAAAACAACATAGATCAGCCAATTCTAAAACCAAACAACAACACAAATCATATAGATCTCTCTCTCATGAATCTCATCTCATCTCAGTTAATTATCTGACTATTTTGGTATCTTCAACTCTAAGAATAAAAAGTGAATATTTGTGAGTTATGAGTGTCTATTTTATTATAAATTTATATTATATGTGTGTATGTGTTTAAAACTGATTATGAACATTTTTTTTTAATAACTTTTTTTTTTTTGGGAATTGTAATGTGTGTGAATGTGTGCATGTATAGTATAAACATGATAATATAACTTTATATAATTTAATTTTTAGGAAGTACAAAGGGTTTGTAATGATTCCAAATATGAAAACTCGTAGAAAATAATTATAAAACTTTATGCATTTGCGTGTTTTTTTGTTGGTAACTCGATATAGTCAAGTTTTATTTTAATTAAATTTTCTTTTAACTTATATTTCTTAATTAACCCACTCGATAAAATTCCCAAAGCCGCCATTGGAAATTATAGTAAACCCACATGTGGTTTGGCTTGTTTTCACTTTGCCTATCTGTGATTTAAAACTTAACACTTTGTCCACTTGAACTTCAATACGTTTGCTCTTTGTTACCCACATCACCCTTAGACGTTAGAAAGACACTCTTTTATTAAAAATCAGAACATAACACAGATCAAAACACAAACAATTGAAACTTTTCCTCACGAGCCCTAGAAACACGAAAAACCCCATTTTGCATCTGATATTGAAATCCTAGTAATGGAAGATGGTAGAAAAGCAAATTTTAACACAAAAACATAAAAGAAAATGAATCAAACACCTCTCAACCATTTTCTCTCCAAGATCATCATCCAAAATACTGCATAGTGGAGGAAAGTTCTGAAGGAAATAAGAATGTACGCAACGGAAAATTAACGGATCTACTTCATTCTCAATCTATAACATGCACTATGTAAGTTTCAGATTTCATGTAAAAGAGAGCGTACCTTGAAGCGATGAATTTCAAAACAAAGATCGAAGCACTTGGAAATACTTTTAATCTTCACTCCAATTCTACTATCACCCAAGAAGTGTGGACTCTCAATCAGTTACAAAAGAAGAATTAAATTGAGTGACTTTCACTCACATATACTACTTTTCAACGATGTTTTTCACACCATATAAATTCTGTACATTTTTCCTTTTGTATCTAACCAACTATCTAATTGGGCTGGCCTTTTGGGCCTTTCCAATTAGGCTTAAGTGTGTGGCTTGGAGTGGGACCAAAAGGGACCAATAAGACACTAGCTCCAATGGGCCTTGGGCTTTTCTGTCAACTCTTGACAAGTCTAAAGTTACCATTAACTATATTTAATACCACTATATAAATATGCACTATAGGCCTTATATATAAATTAAATCCCAAGACTTTATTGTACATACAAACCCCTTCATAAAATATTCGTAGTAATACAAAGTCATGAGTGTAGACTGCCACTTTGTAGATTATTACGTCTTAATCCTTGAGTACCTAGTTTAATCCTTTTAAGTTATTCATCATATATTTTTGAAATCCAATTTCATAAATATATACTTTAGTAATTTCTTACCAAAGTAGTTAGTCCTAATTCTCTGAATAACAAACCCATTAAACTTATCTCAATGAAATATTTTATATCTCCATTAAGAGACTATGAATTCCATCTTGAAAATATATGTTCCATCAACACTAAATGTGGCTGCCTAACATACTGAGGTTTTGACCATTACTTTAGATCTCATTCCTGATATATCAAAGCAACCTACACTTCATGATCAAGTCCATTATTCTCTCAGGATTAAGAGTTCATGCAAATATAAGTTGTGAGATTTATTATTCATTTGACAGTTCTTAGGAGAATAATAAATCTTACAGCGGTCCAGTTCAATATGTCTTAACTCTTAAAACATATCAATACATCAACTAGAAGTCTCCACTTCCATGATCAAGACAAATTATCATAGTTGATATGTTATAGTCTTTGTAGATGAAATGCCCAATTTTATCCCCGACTACGAACTATAATTCTGAGTTTACAAAGAACTTGTAACTTATATCTTCTATGATTAAATCACATAAATCACATACTATGCATCTCATGGACTATGTGATAATGTCCGAATATTCATGTTACCATTATTTCAGATAAAAATAAAACAACTTTATTAAACACAATATTAAGTCATACATAATGTCATACACAATGTCACACATAATATCATACATAACATCATACAATAAGATTTAAGGGCACTAATCCTAACAAGTTCCCACCCAGTTTCATTAGTCTACACCTATTCATAGCACAACTCTTGGCCAAAATGGGAAATTAGCCATAATTTTTAAACATTATAATTAGTAGGCTAAGTTTTCAAACTATATTTTTTACTAGCATCTCGAGTATAAGAGACTCGATTTAGGGCCTATAAATCGAGTCTTTAAGGGTCGATTTTCATGTTCTGATTGGGTCTGAGTTGACACTTTTTTCACGTGGCGTCCACCTGAAAATCGAGTCTGTAAAACTCGATTTACATCTACAATAAAATGAAAACATTTTGGCCTTTACACCTTCTGACCTTAACAACAAAGAAAATATTATTTTCAACAACAACAACAACAACAATGATTCCATTGACTTCTTCGAGTTCTTCAGCGACCTCAGTTACTCTGAAAATATGTGTTTATCAGAGGAAAAAAAAAAACCCAAAAACAGAAACGGGTGGCGCTGCGGCCTGGGTAGCGCTGTGGCCTGGGTCGCGCATGGCCTGGGTCGCGCAACCTGGGTCTAGCGCGGCCTAGTCTAGGCCGATCTCCATTTCTTCTTCTTCTTCTTCTTCTTCTTCTTCTTCTTCTCTCTCTCTTTCTTTCTTTTTTTCTTTCTTTCTGCGTTTTTGTTGATTCTGTATTTTGGGTCTTCTGAGTATATTTTGTAATTACTTTTGGGTTATAAATTGAGTTTTAGAGACTCAATTTCCAGGTAGACACCATGTGGAAAAAAATACCACATCAGACATGATCAACTCATGAAAATCGAGTCTCAAATACTCGATTTATAAGCCCTAAATCGAGTCCTTTAGACTTGAGATGCTAGTAAAATATATAGTTTGAAAACTTAGCTTACTAATTATAATGTTAAAAATTATGGCTAATTTTCCATTTTGGCCCTACTACTCTTTCTCATACATGGAGAAATGAAACAAAGAAAATCTCAGGTTTGTCATTCCAACCTGGGTTTTGAATCACACTTTGAGCATTGATTTATTGGGTCCAATAGTTGAGTTTATGGCTTATACATATAAAATGAATTTTGTTTTGAACCTTTTGTTTATTGAGAAACTTTATCAAACACCACAAAGGCAACAAACATTTCATGCTTGCAACAACCCAAAAAATTAGTAATTACAACCAAAAATTACATTACACAAATTTTTAATAGAAAACCGCAGCAATTACAATGACCTAAACAATAACAACCCAAAATCAAAGGACGGCCTTAGTGAAATTGAAACTGGGTCTTTAATGGGGAAACAAATTGATACCATTTTGTTCAACAAGTTGACGTTGAGTTGGTTCTTGAGTCTAAGAGAATCGTCTAGGTCCATTAACACGAGGAGATCTTCGATTCTTTATAGAAGCTTCCAGATCCGTTCGATTAAGTAACAATCGCTCGCAGCTTCGAACTTTCGATTTGTCCATGGTGTGTACAGTTTGATTCTTGTTAATGGTGGTGGCAAGTGGCTGAGATGGACGGTGAGAACTTGGGACTTTCGGCCATGAAGGCCTAATCTAAGTCTTTAGAGAGAGAGAGAGGAAAAATAAATTGTGAGACAAAGAAATAGAGAGTTCAACGAATTGCGTTTTTGTTCAATATCAGATGCAGAATGGGGATTTTGTGTTTCTAGAGCTTGTGAGGAAAAATTTCAATGGTTTGTGTTTTTGATCCGTGTTATGTTTTGATTTTTAATAAAATGGTGTTTTTCTAACGTCTGAGGGTGAGGTGGATAACGAAGAGCAAACAGATTGAAGTTCAGATGGGCAGAGTGTTAAGTTTTAAACCACGGATAGACAAAATGAAAATGAGCCAAACCACAGGTGGGTTTACTGTAATTTTTCCGGAAAACTATTTTTATTCAACTAAAAAAGTATGACTTATTTTTAGAGATTGTTTTCTACTCTTTTTTTTTTTTTTTTTTGAAAACAACTTTATCTTACAACAAACTAAATAAGGGAAGTTAAGAGATTGTTTTTCAACTCATTTAAAATTGCCACTAAACATTAAAAAATGAGATAGTTTTATAGAAAATTCTTTTTGAAAAACGACTTATTTTCTAGAAAACATTATCTCCAAAACAAACAGAGTACATCGCTCTTTTAGTTAGCTCAATTGGTAAAGTTTTTTTTTTTTTTTTTTTTTTTTGTCAAATAAGAAATTTGGTTTGATTACCGTCTACGCCAAAAATCAATTAGTATCTTGGTTTGATCAGAAAGATCAATTATCAAGAGCAGACACCATAGATTAAAACTATATTTAAAAGAAAATAAATAAATAAATAAATAACCACAATGACAGTGTTGTTAAGAGATAATATCAAAATCATAATGATAACCTTGTGTGGAGGAGAAGGATTAAGAGCTGGATTAAGGTAAGGACGGGGAAAAATGTCATTGTCTATTACTATATTTAAGTATAACCCTCTCTTTCATGAATGTACGTAATATTGTAATAACAAGAAAATCAACACACAACAAAATTATGGTATTATGTTGTTAAGTTATTTTCAATCGAATTTCTAGATTCAGTTTAGAAAATATAATTGGTTAGATGCTAATGATTGGTAATTAGATAATTAGATGAGCTAAACAGACGACTGTGGTCAAATTAATTATGCTCTAAATAATTGCTTAACATTTCTTAAGACTTAAATCATTTTGATAGGTCACCATCAAGTAACAACTAACAACCATTATAGATAATGTTTTTTTTTTTCCTTAAAAATAATAAAGGATTTGACAAATTATTGGAATGCATTAGTCTTAAAGACTCTTCAATGGTCTAAAAAGGATTAAATTAAGATGGTTTCCAATTAGTACACAGGATTAGAAAAATACACCATCTATTAATTTGGAAACTCCATCTATGAAGAGGATTAAAATGTTAAATTTAGAGGGGAAAAAATAACTCCATGTATTAACCATATGGTACATTTGAAAGACAGAGTTAGACGGTAAATTTAGATAACCTCATTTATGAACTGGATTGAAGTACTTTTAATATGAAAAGATATTATTGATTTGAAAAAATAATATACTCATTCCCCACCCCACATTATTTTTATTTTTAGAATCAATGTGAAGCAAAGTAGGAGTGAAGCTTTTCCAACCTTATTGGGTGGAATGGAACTCAAATGTTATATCATGTGATATCCCATTTGGATTTTTTTTTTCCCTGCCTTTACTAAAAAGAAGCTAGCTGTCTGATATGACCTCCAATCAATTGGAATAATTAATATGATTAACATTATAATTTTCATATTTTTTATAATAATTAAGTTGATAAATTTTTATTTGTTTTTACATAAATCAAACCCTAATATCTTCTTTTATTTATCAATTAATAATAACTTGCTACTTTAGTAATTATAAAATTTTGTATGCTTCTATACATAGAACATTTGTATCAATTGTGCAAAAATTTCTGTTTATTTTAACATAAAAACCTAACTTTTCTATTTTATATATTCACTTTTCAAAACACTCTACACCAGATCATTTATTTTACACTACATTTCATTAAAATATCAACAACCATCATCTACACTCTTCCTTTATTTTCAAAATACATAAAGAAAAAATAATTAACTAAATGCAAAATAATAATGTCAATGTAAATTTACACAATTATTATAGTAAACTTGTAAATTTATACGATTATACACAAACTGATGTGAAAACGTTAAAAAAAATATATATTCTACACTCTTTTTTATACATATGAATACTATTGTTAAATTTGTTGAGCTGGGATTTATGTTTTATATTTGTAATTCAGCAAAAAAGAAAAAGGAAGAAGAAAAAAAGTTTACTCTTTGTTGAACTTGACCTGTAAAAATAGAAACTTTCATAAAGACCTTTTTCATATGTGATGCCGAGCCCCCACCAGTTGTACAAATGTACAATAACCGTGACAGCTTTAAAGTGAAAGTTTTTAAAGTTTAAACCCCGTTGGAAACTAAAGGGGGAAATGTTCCTAGTAAGCTTTTACTCCCACTTTGACAGACTATCCAAAACCAAAAAAAAAAAAAAAAAGAGAGAGAGAGAGAGAGAGAGATCCAAAGTCCAGACAGTCAGAGAAGAACAGAAGAAGGTACTGATCAGAGAGAAGCAGCAAAGGCAAGGCAAAGGTAATGGGAAGGGAGGCGGTGTCGTTTAGCGGCGCAAATCACACACGCGTGGGTTACTAAAAGAGAGAGACAGTGCGTCCCACGAGCCATGCCCCCTCACTGTGACCTTCTTTGTCTCTGGTCAACCCGACAACCTTGCCTGCCGATACATTACAACTCACTCGCTTACTCACTCACTGCTTTCATTTTTTCTTTTTCTTTTTTACTATATACCTCCCCCAATGCACGTGCTCCTTCTCCAACCTCGCACGTGTTTCCAGCTGTTTCTAACATTTAAAAAAAATAAATAAAATTTGACCCCTTTGTTTGGTTATTTTGACAAGAACAAAATTTTAATACTGCCTCAAAAATCACAACTTTTATTATAATTGTTTACTTGTGAATTGTGACAAGTAAAGAAAATGTTGTGAATTCATATGAAATTGACTGGTAGTCAATTTGTTGCACAAATTAGTTAGGACTGGTCATAATTTTTACTACAGTTGTTCACATGTAAACTGTGACAAAGTAGAGAAAAAGTGATAGATTGAAAGTGACAAATAGCTTGTGTTAGATAGGTGTGACTTTTATTACAAATGTTCATATATAAACTGTGACAGGTAGAGAAAAAATGGTGAGATTATATAAAAGTAATTGGTAATTAATTTATTATGCAAAATTATATGTGATTTTATAAACGGTAACATATAGAAAAATAGTAAATGCATATAAAAGTGACAAATAACCGGTCTCTTGTGCAATATAGTTGTAGCTTTTTTTATAGGAAAATGATGACCAATGCCCTTTGGACATTGATTTAAAAATCATTTTTAGAAATATTTTACTAGAAGAATAATAAAGCAATTGTTAACAGCTTTTTATATTTTCTATAAAAATTGTATCAAAAATTTTCTATTATAGTTTATTAATAATTAAATTAGTCTAAGGCCATTTCTTAACCCAACCTTTTTTTATAGAGTTATGCTAACGAGTGCCCTTAAGGCATTGGTTAATAATCTATTTTAAGAAAGTTTTGATATAATTTTTATGGAAAATGAAAAAAGTTGTCAAAATATTAATTAATTTTTTTTATTTTTTATAAAAATTTTCTTTAAATATATTATTAACCAGTACCTTAAAAACACTCGTTAGCATTTTTCTTTTTTATATTGTAATTAAATTAGTCTTGAGTAATGAGTCATGACCATACCCACTGTATTTGTTCGTGCTGTGTTGCTGTGTGGAAGTGTGTTGTCTCCGTGGCTGGCTATACACCCTACGTACGGAATTCCAAGTCTCCCCTCTGTGAACATTATCCAATGGGTTTACCAGTTTTAGTTTTGGGACTCGAGAGAATATCATAGATATGTGTGCCTCCTCTATTATATATATTTATTTTACACGAACAACGACACTATGACATTAGAATTTATTTAGATACTAATATTGCTGAATCTAGATATCGTATGGTGTGTTATTGTGTAGATTAATGGATAATGATTTACCTAGAAAGCTGGTTTGATGATATATGTAACAGTAGTCGACTTAAAAGGGACAAGTTTGGACGGTTTTGTGATCTTTTTGAAGAAAGAATATACTCTGGTTTGTTATTAATAAACCATTTTTGATACAACTTTTAATATAACTTGTGTAAGAAATATAAAAAAGTATTAAAAAAATTGTTACTTTTTTTTTCTTATAAAATTTTTTAAAAGTATTTCATAAACCAATATTTTTAGGTTAATTTTTCTCAACATATAAAACAAATAAAATATTTTTATTTTTTATTTTTGTTTAAAAAGATTTAAATGAAAATCTTCCTCTTCTTATCTCTTTCTCCTCTTCTTCCTTCCCTCCTTATTTGTAAGCTCCATTAGTTTACTTTTATTATATTAGCTACTTAGTCTTATCATTATTATTTAAAGTGAGACTTTTAAGCCTTTACTATTTAACTAACCACATTGCTCAATATAATAATTTTGATTGGTGTTTTAGTTTGATAATAATAATAAAAAAAACACAATCATCAAAAGTAGATACCATAGATTAAAACTCTAAAAAAAAGAAAGACATTACTCAACATGAATGTTTCAACATTATCATATTATTGGAATGAAAAATCACATAACTAATTGATTAGCTAATTGGTGTGGTATTACAGGGAGACAGAATAATTTCTCCAAATCGCCACTAGTCAATTTTAACAGAATAATTTCTCCAAATCGCCACTAGTCAATTTTAAGTAGAATATATGTTGGGGTAATGGGGTGATGGTCATCTTTGTAAAAATTTAAATCTGAATTAAATAGTCAGCCAATTCTACAGTACATTAATTATACCATTTATATATTAAAAAAATTATTCCTCAACCTAATTTTCTTAGATTTAAGTTGATAGATCCATTAAAAAGCATATAATAAGTTCATTATGTTTGATAAATAATCAATTTAATGGTCACATCAGAATCCAAATAAGAGAATTTCCCTCCCCATATGTATATTTTTATTTTTTTTATATACCCCATTATGTTATAAATTAAGAATCTCGTCTAAAAAGGCTTCTCAATGATACAGACATCATATATTCCTTTTTCATCTGTCTGCAAATTGACAATCAACTACCTGTTAAAGTTCACACTGAGAAAGAAAAATAACCCTATAATCTATGGAGTCCTTGTCGCATTTCTTACTTTGGTTTTAGACTTCTAGACTTTAGTACATGAATTTCAGTTAAAATAAATAAATAAATAAAGCAATGATTTTATTAGAGTGATACTGACTACTTCCATGCGTTGTTTGGACAATATATAGCAATGAAACTTGAATTTCATTCTATAGAAATTCATAGAAATGCAAAGAAATAGTAAAAGGACTTGTTGGATTGAAATTTTAGTGAGCTATTTCAAGTGTGGATTTTTTTTTTTGAGTAAACAATAATACTTATTAAAACACACACGAAAATAGTAATAATAGTATTTTAAATCGAATTTATAATATATTATAAACAAAGTATAACTACAAAATCACTTAACTTTTGAAGTGTGGATATAACTGTTCGTTTCCCATTGAAGCAAATTTTCAATATTCTAATGACATAATGTCTTGCAATGAAGCACCAATCATGTTTTGGCATGCCACGATTAAAAGCAAACTATTTTCATATATATATATATATATATATAAAGTGTTTCATAAATCACTTTAATGAGATTATATATTGCCAGTTTAATTGATGGATGACAGAGCTCCTCATGTCATAGTTCATATTAGTAAGAAGCTCATCTCATACTCTAAAATCTCCCTTATTAGGAGAAATTACAATTTATATTCTATTATTTACTTTTATTAATAATTTTCAAGGCACCCATTAGAGTGTAAAGGGGGAAAAACCTAGTTGGCCTTCTGATTCGGCCTAAGATTTTTATCTTTTGTGGTCCTCTCAATCAAATAATTGAATCCACTTTCCACGTGTGTGGTCCACACATCCAGCACGTGTCCATTCTCATTGTGATGCTGACGTGGTCCATAACCAAACATTTTTGTCAACTTTTTTTTTTTTTTTTTTTATAATTATTGAAGAAACTAATACTTTCTATTTCAATAAGGCTAAGTAAGGTAAAAGTTAACTATGCCTTAGGAGCATTAATTTAGAAAATATTTTTAATAATATTTTATGAAAAAAGAAAAAAGTAATTAATTTTTTTGACATTTTTTTAATTTATATTTCTCGTTAAATTAATATAAAAAATTTCCTAAAATGATTCATTAATAAACACCTTTAAAAACACCCGTTAACTGAACCGTACAAGTAATAATACAAAAAATTTCATAGTTGTTAAGATGATATATTGTAATTAGTATACAATATAAATTAGGTTATTGGCGATGAGACCCATATAAAAAAATATTGCACTACTTACAACTTATTATTTTAACAAATTGTAAAATATCAATTATATTGTATAGCTATTTTTTCTATATGGGTTTATGGCTCTCCATGTCGCCTTTAAAGCGTTCCACCCAAAAGCTAAGATACAAGGAAAAGTGTACACGTTGATAAAAAATTTCAACCAAATATAAAGTGATTTTGATTTGATATGAGACCATTTTCTAGCCATTCTTATTCTTATCAAATGTATAATCTTTGTTACTATTAAACATCACTTTTTATTTCTCTTGGATAGATTTTTCACCTTGAAATGGTTGGCGGAACATTTTCTATCTTATTATGGGTGAGCCAAACAAGGCATGGTTGGCACGCATGAAAGAGATAAGGACGAAATCCACCTCAACAAGCTAGAAAGAGCCGAACTAGCTTATGTAGAAGAAAACATTGACTATATCTTGACAAGATCGTATCTAGTGAAATTCATGTATGACATCAATTTTTTTTGTTAAATTATTAGCATAAAAAGGATTGTTAAATTGTGGATTATTTGAAGTATAGACTGATCTTATTTGATTTTTTTTTTCCTCCTTTTTACACTATTTTGATTTCCAATTGCAACTAATGAAGCTAACTGAGATCATTGGACTTAATAATGTTAGGCTAAAGTGCAAACTACAACCTTAAAATATAGAGATCTTTAGATTTTACATAATGAAATTTTAGAATTTATATTTTACCTCATAAGGTTACAATTTATTTGCTTCAGCAGCCTTCAATGTTCATATTTTCTATTAAGATTCACATAAACTTACTATGCTTGTTTAGTTCTTTTAATAAAATAATGCCACATGGCATAATGAAAATGACGTGATATTATTTTATTAGACAAACAAAACACGTATAACAAACTTACGTGACATTTAGTGAAAAATATGAACAAAGAGACTACTGATGTAAATGAAATATAAATTCAAAAAGTAAAATCTAAATTTTGAAATTCTAAGATATAAAATCTAAATACCCCAAACTTTAGGATATAGTTTACTCTTTAACCTCACGTTTACTATGGTTATCCTAATCACTAACTTAGTTGTATTTAAACTATAATATAATGAAATAAAGCTGCCCTATTTTATTTTAATTTCTTATAATTCTTGGCCCCATTTGGCTATATAATTGGATGTTCCCGAAGGGATTGGGAGACTGGTCATAGGTACTAGCCAATTAGAAAATATGGGTTGCTTTCAAACTTGGCGACTGTTACCCAAATGTCATATCTTATAATGATGTGCATTCAAAGTGAGTGGGAAATCTATACTCCAATCACGGAAGAAATCGGTGCCCTTTGTGTAAATGAACTCATTATCCAACTAATAATTTATAGTTTTCTCAAACCCAAAAAAAAAAATAAAAATAAAAACAAATAATTTATATAAATAGTTGCCATTGGACAAAGACTATACTCATGTGCGACTTCTAGAAGACCTAGATGCACTAATAATGATAAACATGTTTTAATAGAAAATATTCGAAGTCTAGCTAAATATACTATTTACGTACGTGAGGTTCAGGAAATTTAGGTTTTCTATTAGATTTATATTCTGTGCATGGGCATTACCAATTAACAATTTTTGATTTTTTTTCCATCATGTTTCTTTTTTTGGGTCATGGCACAAATACAATAATACTAAATATAGCTAATAGCTGGGTGAAAACTATGTGAATAGAAAGCAGGTCATGAGAAGAGACACTATAGCTGGCATGTTGTTATCATGTTTGTAAGGTTCATCCACAAATTGTTTTCAAGAATAAATTATAGAAATACATGAACTTTATTGTCATATATAATTTTTTTTTTCTATGGCTACAACTTCAAGGATGACCCTAAAAATGTCATCTAATTAATATCAAAACTTATTTTGGTCTTGTTATTTGAAAATGTGGCCCTATGACTTAATGACATTCTGTCCATTCATTCGAGTTTAGATCCAAAGATTAAATCCCCAACTAAATACAAGTAAGCTAGAGCCAATTTCCATCCCATCCAACCACAATATGTCGTCAAGAGGGATTTATGAGGGCTGTATATGTTTCTCAAATGGATTTGTGATTTTTACCTCAAAAAAATTTTGTGGTTTTCCTTTTTTTGATTGAAAATTTCCCTTAAAAAAAGGTTTACGAACTTCTATCCTCAGGACATTGGCTTATTTTTTGATAAATTGTAATTTCATTAAGAATTAAAAAGTAGTACGACAATCGTACCCGCAAGCTTCCAGAACTACAGAAGGCAGATTGCAGTTAATTATTACAAAAGAAACTAATTTCAAGAATAACAAAAAATTTAGCAACAAAATGAACTGCAGAGTTAAAAGATCTCCTAATCAGGCAAAACTGGCAACTAACAAAATACAAACTTAAATGAAAAGCAGTAGAAATAAACCTCTTTAGCCAGAGCATAAAATTGACTTATTGTTACATGGTGAATAGGTCATCTTTTATGAAAAAGGAAAAAAAAGAAAAAAGCATTTGGTAACGTGAATAGGTCATCTTTTATGAAAAATATCCTGTTAAGAAACCAAAGAGGAGGCATCCAGCGGCTCAGTATGTCTAACCAAATTTAGAAAGGTCATAACTTTAAAGGCCATGACAATAACTTTGTGTTTGCTTGTCAATTAATCTTATCTCACTGGTGAAATATTTTTTTATTTCACGAGACACGTAACTTCAAAATCTATCACAATAGAAAAACTATGATACATGCATGGACTAAAAGGTTAAAAAAATGTACTGATGTTGAAAATTTTTTGGTCAGTGATTCCCCCTATATACCTATAAATCTATATTCCATTACTTAATGCATGAGTAAACTTAAATAAATGAGATTAATGTCTTTGATCAGAGTGCTTGGTCAGAAATGTGTAACCCAAACTTCTTACATTTTAATCTAACCTTACTTACCCTTGAATTGCTAAAAATTAAAGAAATTAAGGTGTCTTGAGCCGTGCACATAATCTTATTTAAGCATCAGTGCCCCTGATTTACGCTCTCATTTATCTTTAAAAAAAATCACCACACTCTTGAGTTTTGACTCTTGACCTAACCAAAGGTAGCAGTTAAGCAACTCAGCAAGATTATATGTAAAGAAAAGTTAACCGATACCTTAAAAGAACTTTTAGAAATTTTTTATGGCAAAAAGAAAAATTAACTAAATTTTTGGGCAGTTTTTTTATATTTATCATAAAATTAGTTTAATTTTTTTAAAATAACCCATTAACAAATACTTTAAAAACACCAATTAATCAAACCTTAAATATAATAAGTTTGAGCCGACCTAGAGATTAGGGAGTCAAATCTAAAAATAAGCCTTTTCAATAGGCCCAATTGAATCCACTAAAAGTAGGCCTTTTCAATAGGCAGAAAGACAATAGGTTCCAAGGTAATTTCATAACTCAGAAATAATTGGGCCGTTGCTATACTTTTTGGAAAAGCTGAGGTTAATGATTTATTTATTTATTTATTTTTTTTAAAACATGAATTTAAATCTTATTATATGATTTATGTCGTTTTTGTGTCGGCTGAAAGTAACATCCTAGCTTAGGAGGAAGTATACCTTGTTTCGGGTGTGTGCTTCCTCCTACTCACAATTGAGTGGGTCCCACTAACTGAGAGGATGTATACACCCAAAATGTGGTGTATTTTTTCCCAGCATAGCTAAGCATATTAATCATTCTTAGAACTTAAACATAGCTTAATCAAAACATTTTTAATATATATGTGTGTGTGTGTGTGTAAATGCCTTTAAAAAAAATTGTTGGCTTAGGGAATATGTTCTCCATTTTTACAGTAAATCAACAAAATATTATAGTTTTTATGTTGATAAGAATTTCAAACTTGATGTAACATAGCTTTCCCCAAGGAATAATTTGCTCATCTCCATTGAATTTAGCTTGTGCGGCTATCGTATGTCGTTGAGAATTTCAAACTTGATGCAACATACCTTTCCCCCAAGGAATAATGTGCTTATCACCATTGAATTTAGCTTGTGCGGATTCTTTTAAAATTAAAATTAAAAAAAGCTTGTTCGGGTATGGCATGTCTTATTGTTTATCAAATTAGTTTCTTATGGAGTATTAATAATTTAATAACATTCACAATTCTCATTAAAAAAACCATTCACAATATTTTTGTTTTTGAGTTTTATATGTTCCACTCTTGATTATGTGAGCATCAGTTTGCAGGCTCTCCACTCTCCAAGCTAGCAAACCCATTTGATTATGTCACTATTTCCACTAGGTATTTTAGTTTTTATTAAATTTGAAAGGGCTTTCAAAAGTAATACAGATAATTTTTATTTTATTTTATTTTATTAGTTTTATTAATGCTGAAAACTAACACTGGATATACAATTTTCATATCTACCATATATGATGAGAATAAACATGAAATTGTCACAAACCAACTACCGCAGTTCATTTGTCTGCTACACCAATAATTAATTAAAGGTTCAAAGTATTTCTCCAAATTATGTTGAATTAATTACACTATTCTTGTAAATTAAATTGCATGATTTATTAAATTATTTAAATAAGTCATATGACTATTAAGTATTTGTTTGGATACTACTGAAACGTAATGCGTCTTCGTTTCATGCTTTTTTTTCATTGAGAAACGTGTTTCCGTACTTTCCGGTGGATCTCATGTACTGTTCACGGAACCTACAAACCTCTTTTTTTCAACAAAATTTTAATTAAAAATAGACATCACGGCACTATTTACACATTTAAAAATTATTTTGTTACAATATTTTCAGTTTTCAGTGGTATCTAAACGAACTCTAAGTATGATGTATGTGAAAAGCCACAAGAAACTAAACATGCTTCAAGAGATGTTAGCCCATAATTCAAAAAGGAGTTCCTGAACCCACAAGGAAAACTTTAGGACTACCAATCGCATTCCTATGACAACTAAGAGATGGTAAAAACTCTATTTCGTGTTAGGCACAAAATTAAGCTAGAAAATATGGAAAAATAAAAAATTACCCAAAATTTTGCAAAATTGAGAATATTACAAAATCACAACTTATTGTCTCTTAGGGATGTCCATTATAGACGAGAAATTATTCTGATTTAATTGAAAGTTTTAACAAAAAGGAAAATAACCATAAGTAGCAAAAATGACTAATTATAGGCCTAAACAAAGAAATGTGCGTGAAAAAGCAACATAGGCCATGGCCAAAAGGCAATGAATTCTAAAGCTCACAACATATCCCTTTAACTCACCAAATTTCACGCAAATTCCGTCATCAGCTCCAATGATCTCTACTCTTCTTGCATATTAATTCATGACGATCTCTCAATTCAGGGAAAGTCTGTATTATTCGTTCTACATCAAAATAAGTTATATGACTAAAAGTACATGTATATATTTTTTAAAGTTGCAATGTTGTGGATTGGAAAAAATTTCCTCTAAATTAGTTCGGAAGAAAACTCTATCTTGGATTCATGCACCGTCTGGATGGTAGGACAGCACCAATGATCTAAAGTAGGTCACATGCTACACAAGTCATGTTCTTGCACATAATGATCATAGTATATAAACTTAAAAATTCACCACGAGCTCCCACTGTAATAATCTCCTTCTGATTCTTATGATATTAACCAGTTACTTTCACTGTTCTGGTTGACCACTATTTATATTTAGAATTTTGTAAGAGAAGAAAAGTAAGGGGAACTGAGATTATAGTCATCATGTGTTTCCTTAGATGCTTTTGAAGTGATAACCACTATCATTTCCGCAAAGAACTTATTTTGGCCATTTGGTGATGAAAAATGGCCTTCAATTATGATAAAGCAACAAACAGGAAATAAATTAATTGAAAATAAAGACAAATTCGAAATGGCATACTGAGAATATTTTTTCTTAGTAAGAAATTAATGAACAAGATCTATCTGAACTCAACCCCATTTGTGAGCCCAAGGCTTAGGGTCCCTTTTATTTATAGATTCTGAACTCATAAATCAGTTTTGGTAAATGGATTCATCAAGAAATTTATCAGTACTTAAACAAGTCATTCATTGGAATAATGGATCTCTCTCTCTCTCTCTCTCTTGTGGTTGCCCTGGCCTTAATGTAACACATCACGCATTAATAACCCAACAACACCATTCTGTAAAAATGACCTTAGGTAGTCATGACACCCACAAACTCACAACTAGATAAGTCTCCCATCGGTAGCCAATATTCTTCTAAGTGAAGTTCTTAATTTCTGGTTCTCTCATCATTGATAGTCCCATATTTATATTATATAGGGAAATGCTTTATATTATCCTTTCTAATCATGAACCATTAAGGCTTAGTGAAACTTGCGTATGGACTGCACCACTGAGTTGAATTATACAGAGTGCACTAGTTCACTGGCAAAAAGTCAACACAACATTAAAGCCATCGAGTAGCCTGACTCCTTAGCAAGTAGGTCTATCATATAGAGTAGTACCCTAGGAATTAAAGCGATCCTCAGTCTGCTTAAATACCATGAATAAGTTATAAAGTCAAATGACCTTCATTGGGTCATTACATAATGTTGATTAATTTCAGTATTTAACAGTTGAGTGTTACAAGACCTGCAGATGGAGACGGGTTGATTGGTTGAAGAAGGAAAGGATCCCCTCCAATAGAATCTTTGGATGCTCTCCTGTTTTTAGTCAAATGTGGTGATACTTATTTTATTTTTAAGTGCCACACGTCTAATATCTAAATAAGATTTTGAGAGAATTGGAGGATTTAACAGGATAAGAACAGGAGAAGATCTACATATACAGAGCGAACTTTTTATAAAGCCCTAAAGTCCTAATCCTAATTTGTGGCAGCTGAGATCTAGGACTAGGAGCATGTAAGTTGTATCCGACTTACTGTTTGAAGCTTACTTTTGCATTATGAGCTGTTAACCTCTTATCATGAATGGCAAGGGTGGGGTTTAGTGTTCTTGTGCATTGGATCCACCATAATGTAGACACGTGTCCAAATCTCAGTGAGTTCAGTACATTAGAGCACTAGACCCAAGTCAATTCCGTCATGAATAACATGATTTAGATTAAATGAATTCATTTTCATGTAATCAAAACTTTCAAATTAATGAGGATAAACAAACCCATTAAAAAAAAATTCACACATTAAAGTGAACATAACTAGTTCATTGAATACCAAGAGGCAAGAGCCTCACTTATAAGAAGAATTATGTTTCAAATCTCCCCTTTTTATTTGTTAAAAATAAAAAGGCTTAATGATAAAAAATGAAGGAATGTGATGCACAAACCTCTAAAGTCTAAACTAGGATTAATAGATTGGATTAGAAATATTGCTCTACATTTCGGCTTGCAAAACACTTCACACAATGCAAGCCTGAGTTGCAATCAGTCTTTTAAGCACGTTTCTCCTACTTGCTAAAGATTGAAAACAACTATAAAGTCTTATCTCAAAATGGCCAAAACTATACGCTTGGTTTGGTCATCCCAAAGGGGCCAAAACTACATGCTGATTATGAATTCTCAACATGATTTCCTCTTTACTGTTATATCGTATCCAAAATTATATCATATGTTACATCCTTACTTAATATCATTTTTTAGTATTCTTAGTAATAATGCTATTTTAGGTCTTTCTCTATCTATTTTTTTCTTTCAACTTAAATCAAATTACTCTTCTTTAAGTGCATTAATTATTCTCTCTTGTGTTCTCTCAACTTAAATCAAATCACTCTTCTTTAAGTGCATTAATCATTCTTTCTTGTAGATAACCAATCCATCTCAAGTGATTCTCTCAAACTCAAAAGCGATGGGAGTTCCTTGCTTGGGAATAGGATAATCATGTCTAATTACATACCATACTTCGTAACTCTAGATTGAGTTCTCAAATACCTTTCTTCTTTTTTAGTAAGATAGTAAGATGGCTTCTGTCCACCAACTTAGATTGATCCATCACAAAACAAGCTGCCCAACTTAATTAGACATGATGATTCTTTAATTTATTATGACAAGCATGTAATACCAATCGAAACTAATCGTAAATATAAGTCACTTTCTAATTTGAAAGACGATCTTAAAAGCAAACAAAAAATAATGCTTCAAAATGAACAATCACATTTCAAAATGACATGAAGAAAAGGCCACCGAAACTCTCCGAGACCACCACAGTTGAACTGGTCTGTGTGAAAGCGTCCAATTTGACAAACCTGTTATAACAAATGATGAATTTTTTTCTTCTTCTCTTAATTAGTGATTAAGAGTGCCATTAAAATGTATAATAAATGGGTTATCTTAGTCTCGGTTAGTTTCCTTTTCTTTTCCATGAAATTAATGCAGAAAAAGATCACAGGTAATAGTAGTACATCTATATTCACAATGACAAGAACAGGGCTGAAAAAGCAGTCCCTAACAGCCACCGCAATTGAAGTGGCTTGGTATTTACATAACCAAAGCCAGAGTCTTGTGCTACTGCTGCAGGTCTAGCCGCTGGGGCAACTTTTGCCTCAGGAATGTCACATACTCCAAATGTTACATTTGCCTGCATGTATAATCAAATTTTTATAAGTTAAAATAGAAATTTATCATAGCCTTCCATCTTAGTAATCTCCTATTAAGTTGTGACATTTTATCTTTATTAGTTCTTTTCCTAGTCAATCATTATCTTCAAGCATGTTGATGATTTCTATACCAAGACAATCATAAGAGAATTTGAAAAGAATTGGAACTAAAAGTAGGCCGTGCCAGGCAAACCTTGCAATTGGCAATATTTCCACACCCACAAACTAAGTGGCCATTTGCCACATCCGTTGCTTCTGCTGCACCACCACCATCACTCCTCTGAAATATTCATATACAAATGAATTATACTTTCTTTTATCTATTTGCTTTATTAGCAAGTTGATTTTAAACATGATATCCATATGCCATACCTTGTAAAAATCAACAGTAATGAAGTTGGGCCATCGTTTACCGGCTGCTGCATAGCAGGTGTTCACCATGCTAAGCAATGGAGCTGAATTATCCTTACAAGCTTGAGTTACATCTGGCAAATCTCGGAAAAAGTTCACTAGGATCAAAGACCTTGATGTTGAGTTCATGGGAGGTGATTCTGCCCGATTAGGACATGAACCAGCTATCATTCCACCTTTCCCATCTGTAGTTTCAAACCTCAATAGAATTAGTTCTCATAATTGAAATTGTGCATAACTTAGACACAATTTCTTATATGTTGTATCTTAGATTCCCCAATTAAATATAAACATGTGAATGCATTGAAATTAACTGTTTTCCAAAAAATGACATCGTTTACGCTACATTCCTCAATACAGTCATGTTTTGAATTTAATTAGCACACCTAAGGCACTATGCCTAAATTTGAACTTAGATGTCCTCAGCCAACTAAAGTCATAGAGGAAGAGAATATATACAACTCACATTCGTTTTCTACCACATATCTCCATTCGTAGGCAATCCCTTCAGAAGCCTCCTTAGATGCTTTTGAAGTGAAAACCAATAAACGCTGATTTTTCTGGACCATATCATCTACTGTTGGCCAATCTCTACCATTTTGTGGCATTTGAGATACAGGAAACCAGTATTTCCTCAGGCCAGCAGCATCAAACACCTTAGTCAGGCCCTTTGGCGATGTAACATAGTCTTCAATGAAAATGGTGACAATCTCTGATGGGTTTGCATCAAGAAAACTTTGGATCTCTTTGAGAACATTGATGGCAGGTTGCTGGTGAATCAGGTGTCAGATTAACTATGTGTTTAAGAAGACTATATATGCAACTCTACAGGATAAAACTTAAGAAATTTCTGGAAATAGTCCTCAAGTCATGTGGTTCCCAGGCACCAATTCAAGCAAACTTACAAAAGCTGTGTAGTTGTAGCACTGGCCACCATAGGAGTGACATAACCAAATGTCATTGTTGAAGTCATACATATCAAGCATCAACCCTCTAATACCATCCTGCAAGAGAAAACAACTTCTAACAAAGGCTTATCAAACTAAACTTCAATTAAAAAAAAAAGCATGAAACTACACAGACAGCTTCTCTTTGATTTAGAAAGGCTTAGGTCAAGTTTTTAAAATTCCTGAAAAGACCCATTCTAAAAAAAAAATAAGAAATCAGAAAATAGTAGAAAATTGCAAATGACTAATCATACTATATCACAATCATACAAAATTACCTCCAAAAAGGAATCAAAAGAGAGAACATCAGGGGCACACTATTGAGTACCCACTGAAGTTTTCTTGGTTATAAAATAATTTGAAGTCTCAATGCATATCTAAATCTTGTAATCACTTTACTCAAAATAATTAACCCAGAAATAATGTTCTTTGTATTTTGAAACCTCAAATCTTACATCAATTGGTGCAGCATAGTTGCGCAGAAAGTACTCAACGGTGTTGAGCAGAAATGATTACATCCCTTGGATTGAATAATTAGCGTGCAATTGTGCTCTGGCAATAGACAATCAAATTCCTTTTCTCCACTAGGTTAAATTTTCATTATTGGCAACTAAAGTATTCCCTAGTGGATGTGGTCTATAATTTTTTTTTTCTTCTTTTTTTTCAAAGAAGTGGTCGTTATACTTAATAAACTAAGCAGGCATTAGGTATGCTTTGGAATCAAAAGGAATAATTCCACTTATTATAAATGATATGGACAGAACATAAACATTGATTAGGTAGCAAAACACCAAGCCTAAACCCTCATTATTATTTTTTTATTTTATTTTTTTTTCTGGTAACAGAACACCAATATTTAACATTTTCTACAGGCTGACTATTCTTGGACAAAAAATTTGAGGATGCTTCCTTCAGCAATACTTTACCACCATTGATAGAAAAACAAGCTGTAGAACTTTTCTTTTATGAATAAAAGACAAGATTATTCTTGTGGTTCAACTGGTAAAACGGAAGCTGATGATTTCATCAATGTCATATCACACCTAATGCACTATGAATGCCATGTTGTTCTACAAAAGTAGGTAAAAGGTTTTCCACCATCATAATTGTCACATGGTTTTTCCACTAAGCAAAATTGGACCTTTTTGTATAAACAAATTCAAGTTTTTCCTTAAAAAATTTCTTTTTGGATGATTAAAAGTGCTTTTGGGGTTCTTTCATAGATCATAGTAAACAAAAACTTAAAAAACTAAAATCAGTGACATTCCATGTGTCAAACAAATCTTGTTGTCCTAACTGAGTAGGTAAAAAAATGAAGAAAGCGAACCCTGACAAACCTCATAACTAGTTATTCATTTCATTTTAAAAATCCAACTATGCCTTTAGTTGATGAATTAATTATTCTAATAAATATAAATCCAACTACTATAGTTCAATTGAAAGAATATATTCCCACATGCAACACATTTCCTAGAACCCCACAAACACATTCAAACACAAATCCTGACCTTTCAGTTTCCTCAGTTTCACACTCAGAGAAAAAGACATTTCCTTTTCTTAAAGAATAAGTAAAGGAAAATCACACATTTACATCAGGGGACATTTTGGTCTTTCAACCATACTAAAACCTTAACATTTCCGGCAACTAAAATCCAACACACTGAGACAACCGACAACTACCCACCGCCACCGCCAAAAGAGCTGTCTTTGTTAAATGAAAATAAGTCAGCATTTTCTTTTCCTTTTCCTCAAATTTTCCCGAAAAACAAACAGAATGAAAAAGAGAAAAAGAAATAGAAAGTCACATAAAGAAATAGAAAGTCACATACATTGAGCTGACTTGTAATAGAGTCTTGCTGGTTTGTAGGAGAAAGGATTACAGAGCCTGTAGCTGACTTCTGTCCCAGCCTAGCAAACGAGTTGTGTGTTGTCAGCCATGAATACCGATTAAATGGTAACCCTTTCACCTAATCAAAACGTTCACTTTCACATTCAAATCGCACAAACAAAGTCCAAAACACAAAAAGAAAAGCAAAATTACAAATGGGGTTAAACGTATATATTGTATGGACCTTAGAAGTGGGAATAATAGGTTGGATCCGAGTACATCTTGGTCGAACATTGCCGTTTGTTACACAAGTCTCGCAGTGCAACCCGGAGTCACAGTTACTGTCTGATACGCATGTTTGTCCCTTCTGTTTAAAATGAAAAAACAGCAATAATATATAAAACAAGAGAATTTAAAGAAATATTCATCACTTTTTATCAGTGGATGAATAGAATACCTTGAGAGCAGTACAGCAACCAAAGAGAAGAGCAATTAAGGTAAAGAGAGTGGTATAGATAATGGACTTCTGCAAGAGAAAACAGAGTTTAGACATGCTCTTAGATTTATAAGGGAGCAAGAAACAGAGAAGCATGAAGAAGAAGAAGAAGAAGAATGTTTGCCTTCATTTGCTTTGGTTTTGGATTTTTTTTGGTGTGAGACAGAGATATGTGGCGTGGGAAACTAATGGGAATGTCTCAGTCTCTACATGGACTCTTGGATTTTAGCAATAGTAGGAGTATTTATTAAGATTCAAGAGGAAATGAAGTTTGCCAAAAAAAAAAAAAGAAAAAAAAAAAAGGAAATGAAGTAGAAGAAGACGTGTGTGATTAGGTGACTCTTGGGAAGTCAAGTAATAAAAGATGCTTTATTTTTTAATTAATTACGTAAATACGTTATAAGTATTTATTGGAGGGGTATAGAGTGGAGTAAAAAAAGTAGAACAGGAGATTTGGACTTATATGAATTTTTCTCCTAAAAACTTGAGTTCTAGTCATTGCCCTCCATACCCTACAACCACTTATATTTATAAAATGACTATTGCAGTATAGATGATGCAAGCCATTTTTATGTGTGGTTAATACGTATTAAATTGTTAATACTCAATGCCGTGATTATCTGCTGTTAACCAAGGGAATAGTGCCAATATTAAGGAGAATATTTTGTTTTTATAATTTAAATCATTAAATAGATGCATTTCTTTTTTCTTTTTCCTTTTTTTTTTTACGAGCCCTTCTTGTTCTTCACGTGTTAAATCTTTTTGTTTTTATAATTTATTTTTCTAATAATTCAAAATAAGATATATATCTCTTTTTTTTTTTTTTTTTTTTTTGGGGGTCCATTTTAGACGTACAATAATAAGGGGCTTAACAGTCTGATTGTTGAGCTTGATGCACTAAGTGTTGTGCTTCTCATGACTAATAACAGTGCCAATTTGCTAATGGAACCCTTATTGACTAATTGCAAGAACCTACTGAGGGAAATACTTAATAAACAGATTATTCATGCATACCGAGAAGCCAATCAATGCGCTGATGCATTGGCAAAGTTGGAAGTGACTTTTTTGTCTTCCTTTATTGTGTTTTTGTGCCCACCGTCTCTGGTGGATAGGTTATTAGTCTATGATAAAGAGAATATGTGCTGTAACAGACTTGTTAATTCTTAAGTTTAACGAAATTTCCATGTTTACCAAAAAAAAAAAAAAAAAAAAAAAAGGTCACAATAACTTGTTCCATCCCCATCAACTAATAACTATTGTCAACAATTATTTGTCCCAATCCCAACTACTATTGTCACGTTCAGTTTAAAGGAACGCGTTGAGAGCTGACACTATATATCTATATGTACTGCACCACCCAAAGATGCCCTTTTACAGCTTGTTCTTACGAGAGAAGTACCCTCACAACTACTTTTAATAATTTAATATGATATCAAAGTAAGAGATTTGAGTTCAATCCATATCTCCTCTACTTGATCTCTAAAAAACCAATTAATATCTGATAAAATCTCTTATCGTTGCATAAGAGATCGCGGTTCAAACTCCGCATACATAAAAAACCAATTAGTATCTTTCTTATTATTTTATTGAGTTGTTTATATTATTTGTAGCATTACTATTGTGAATGATCTAACTTTAATGACAACAAAAAAAATCCTAGCCAGCCTAGTATTTTAAAAAAAACATTATTTTGTTTTTGTTTTTGTTTTTTTTTTTTTGTTGGTAAATGATTGCATCTTAATGTATTAAAAAACAATGATTATTTGTATTTATAATTTTTTAATACTAAATGAATGTCTATTTAAAGGGTTTTTTTTTTTTTTTTTTTTTTTTTTTTTTTTGTTTTTTCCTTATATTCTGACTTCTTCTAACTTAAAATCTTGGATCCATCCCTAATTTTCTTAGAGAATTGTATTAGTTCATCTACCGAAGTTGCCTAATGTTGCGTATCTATTATTCCTACACAACTAACAAAACTTTGTCCTCATGAGAGAAGTAGCCTCCCAATTACAAGTCACAAGCAAACGCTGCTTTGCCAGGCACGTTTAACTTACTCAAAAGCCATAAGTCATACCCCAAATTCTACCCCAAAAAACAAAAAAGAGTCATGCCCCGAAGCCCAACACCAGCCCCACACATTCTAGACACTCATCCCCAAGTTCACTCCAAAAAAGACTCATACATTGTAGGAGTAGGGCCAATTAATGAGTATTTTTTTTTTCTTTTACTTGGAGGCCAAAGTAAGGGTATAAATGAATGAAAACTATTAAGGAAAATTTAATAGATAATATAAGAGTATTGATTTATGAAATATTTTTAGAAGTTTTTATGGAAAAACTTTTACACCTTATTATGTAATACCATGATTTAAAGGCTACTAGCCTGCAATTAATTACTAGGGCGGTCGGATTCTAATGCTAGGCAATAATGAAAGCATAAGGAAAGAGTTTAAGAAGCATTATTTGCATGTTCCCGTAAGCTTAACTAACTAGAAATATATAGTTAAATGATTAAATTTACTATATATTTTAATAGCTTAATTTATGGAACAATTGGTAATTTAATATAGTATCAAAGCAAGAGATATGAGTTTAATCCTTATCTCCTCTACTCTACCTCTAAAAAACCAATTAATATCTGATAAAGTCTCTTGTCATTGCATGAAAGATCTCAGGTCAAACTCCGCCTACATAAAAAATCAATTAGTATCTTTATATTGATATTATATAAAGAGTAATCATTATAATTCTATTACAAATTTAAAATTCTATTGTATCTAATTTTTTTTTTTTTTAAAGCCTTTCTCTCACTTTTTTATTAGCAAATTATGTCTAAATTTCTCTTTCATTTTCTTTAGGGACGGACCCAAGTGGGGTCGAAGGACCCACCCCCCCCCCCCCCCCCCCCGGCGGTCCATTTTTATTTTTATTTTACTTATTATATATATAATTTTTGTAGTTGCCCCCCTTCCGAAACCTTAGGCCCCCCCAACTAGCAACTATCCAACTCAAAAACTTAAAAAAAAAAATAAAAACATTCACAATGGTGATTGTATTTTAGCAAATATATATATATATATATATATATATTTTACCATGTGTTATTGGAGAAGGTAAAACTAATTGTTTTGCAATACAGTAAACTGGTATAAATACCAGTTGATCGTAGCAAGTTGTTAAAAATAAAATACAATATTTTATTAAGATTATCTCTCTACCTTCAATTAAAAAACTCAAATTCTCTCTCTTCCTTATTATTTTAATGAGTTGTTTATATTATTTTAAATGAAGTGGTAAAAAAATAAAACATTTGATATTGGATGTATTGTAAAATGCAGTGGTAAAATGGATAAATTAATTTTTTGAGATGTTAAAAGCTAAATCTTTTAACACCACTATTGTGAATGCTCTAACTTTAACAAAATAAATAAATAAAATAAAATAAAATCCTAGCTAGCCTAGTTTTAAAAAAACATTATTTTGTTTTTCGTTTTTGTTGGTAGATGATTGCATCTTAATGTATTAAGAAACAACGATTTTGTGTATTTATAATTTTTTAATACTATATATATATATATATATATTTTGAGGAAATTTTTTTTTTAATACTATATATATGCCTATTTGGAATTTTTTTTTCTTATACTCCGGCCCTTCTAACTTGAAATCATCCCTCCCTAGTTTTCTTAGAGAATTGTATTAGATCATCTACAGAAGTTGCCTAATGTTGCGTATCTATTATTCCAACACAACAAACAAAACTTTGTCCTTGTGAGAGAAGTACCCTCACAATTACAAGTCACAAGCAAACGCTGCTTTGCCAGGCACGTTTAACTTACTCAAAAGCCAATACCCCAAATTCTACCCAGAAAACAAAAAAGAGTCATGCCCCAAAGTCCAACACCAGCCCCACACATTCTAGACACTCATCCCCAAGTTCACGCCAAAAAAGACTCATACATTGCAGGAGTAGGTCCAATTAATGAGCATCTTTTTTTCTTTTTCTTGGAGGCCAAAGTAAGGGTATAAATGAATAGTATTAAGGAAAATTTAATAGTTGCTCTAATAGTATTGATTTATGAAATATTTTTAAAAGTTTTTATAAAAAAAAAAACTGATTTTTTTTATAATTTTTTATATTTTTCATGAAAGTGATATCAAAATTTTCTAATAATAACCTATTAACAAATACACTATGGCAAAAACCATATTATTATATAAATTTAAAACTAAGTGCCATGTATAATATTAAAATGCATTTAATATTGAGGAGGCAACTAATATGTTCTAATAGTGGATTCCAATTAGTTCAACTAGTAAAGTCTTTGATAATTGAATAAGAGATTTGAAGTTCAATCTTTACCTATACCAAACATTGATTGGTGTCTTGGTCTGTTGATAAAAAATTATCATTATAAGTTGATACTATAAGTTGAAACTCGCTCCAAACCAAAAAAAAAAAAAAAAAGTTCTGCTCTAGCTTCTGATGCTCCTTGTCATGATACTGTGGGCCTTCTTTCTAGTACTGAAGTTGTTTGCTGTACCTTTTCGTGAGTTTTATTTCCAAAGTTTTTAAAAGAAGTGTTATTATATAGTGCCGCTCACGCATTGTTTGTCGTAGCCCAGTCCAGGGAAGATGCTTCTGTTTGGTTAAAACTTAAAACTTAAAGGAGTCTCCACGTACATTTTAAATTAAGCCATCTTGTTCTTATGTAACTGATGATATACCATCTTCTGTTACGTTAAGTAAAGCTATGGTGTGTCCAGAGTCTTATTCCGGTGTTTCTAATCGAAACGTCCCGATTCAAATCCCTTCTGTCTTAACAATTAAATAATAATAGTCCTCGTTAAAACTTAAAGCTATGGTTTTGGATTCCATGAGCTCAAGGCCATACCCCAAGGACTAACATGGCCATGGTTTTGTCCATGATGACAATTATTAAGGGTCTTCACACGCACATTATCACTACAAAAGATCAAGTTTAGTTCTTCCTCAAAAAAAAAAAAAAAGTTTAGTTGGCCATCTTTTTTCTTCTAAAACGACGGTTTTATAAACTGCTACCATAAGTGATTTATTGCAGCGGTTTAGAAACCCCCACAATAGCATAGGAATATCGCGGCGGTTTGATAAAAGTAAAACTCTCAAAATATCTATAACAACAATTAAAATCAGTTATAGTGGCGCGTTAAAACAGATGCAATAGATTTTTTTTAAAGGTTTATTGTGGCGGTTAATAACTACTACCACTATATCTTCTTTATCTTTTTTTTTTTAGAAGAAATATGGAACCACTTTATTACTCTGTGGAAAATTATGGTGTTACATCAACATAAACTAGGTAGGTAATATCTGATGGAACAGATTTCATCCATAAATTTAAAGGGAAAGACTTTCTAGCTCTCCTAGCTAAAGCATGAGCTACTCCATTGCTTTGCCGCTTAACATGAGAGAAAGAACAAGTTTGAAACAAACCCATTAAAGACTTACAGTCTTTTACAATATGTCCAATACTAGACCAATCTGGACAATCACCCACTAACGCTTTTACAACAAGCTCTGAGTCTCCTTCAAATATAGCCGGTCTCAAGCTCAACTCCTCCATGAATAACACTGCTCTCCTTGCTGCCATCGCCTCAAGCACTTCCACTGTTGGCAGCATGTCTATTTTTTCTGCTAGTGAGCGCATGACTTGACCCAATTCGTTCCTTGCCACGACTCCAATCCTTGCTTTTTCTTCATCCGCGAAGTATGCTCCATCATAGTTCACCTTGTAAGTACCTACTGCTGGTGGTGACCAACGCTGAGCTTGAGCCTTTTTCCTGTCGGGTCTACATTCTGGTTTCCCTTGGAATTCTACTAGCTAAGCTTCTACCGCTTCAAGAATCTTCTCAGGTGGCAAGTTTGGCTCATTGAAGTGACCTTTATTGCGTCTGCCCCATATAAACCACGCTAGGATCGTGAACAGCTCAAAATTTTCCTCCTATTGCCTTACAAAGAACACCAAATTCGCAAAGAAGCCCGAACCCAGGTATTAGCTTCGTAATTTATTAAAACCGTGACCCCAACAACACTACACTTTGTCACAATCCCAGAGAGCGTGGAAGGTAGTTTCACTTGCTCTCCCACAACTGTTGCACAACAGAGAGCTTACAACTTTACGCCGGTATAAATTCGCCAAAATTGGGAGTGATTCAGTGCAAGCTCGCCAACAGAAGTGCTTTATTTTGTTAGGAATCCGCAAACTCCAAATTCCTTTCCAAAAATTCCTCTAGTCTACACTACTAGATAATTTCCATCTCGACTCCGTGGCCATACAATACAGTCCTCTTGTAACGTTCTGCATAATGGGATGGCCTTAATTCTCTGAGCCATATAAGGAGCAATTTTCTAATCAATCATTTGCCCATTCCAGTCGTTTGTTGTCTAATCAATGAGTGAACAAACAGTAGAGTCATCTTCAGAATCTTGCGTGAGTGGTACTGCCTTGGCTGGAAAACACCCAGGAATCCAATTATCATTGAATACCCGAATCCGTGACCCATCACCAACTCTCCATAACATCCCCTTTTCAATGACCTGCCTTGCTTTAAGTATACTCTGCCAAGCAAAAGATCCCTTCTTGCTTTTTGCTTCAAACACCGAACCTGTAGGGAAATATTTTGTGCTGAAAACCTTAATCAACAGGGAATTTTTATCTGTTTGCAGCCTCCATATTTGTTTGGCAAGCATAGCCTCATTGAATCTAACCAAATCTTTGAACCCCATTCCTCCCTCAGCTTTCGGTTTACATAGTACTTCCCAACTCTTCCAATGGATTTTTCTTTGGCCACCGCGTTCACCCCACCAAAATTTTCTTAATTGCATTTCAATTTCCTTGCACAAACCCACCGGCAATTTGAAGCAACTCATTGCGAATGTAGGGATAGCTTGTACCACCGCCTTGAGCAAAATCTCTCTCCTCGCTTGAGATAGGAGCTTTTCTTTCCATCCTTGAAGCTTCACCCACACCTTTTCCTTGATATAATTGAGACTCGCCTTTTTATTTTTTCCCACAACAACTAGCAAAACCAAGATATTTTTCATACTCCTTAATTTCTGAGACCCCTAGGAAATTTAGTATTTCTCCCTTGTTTTCCTCGGACACTGCTTTGCTAAAGAAGAGAGTTGTCTTCTTATGGTTTATTTGTTGACTAGATGCCCCCTCATATAGTGATAGGATGTGTTGGATGGCTTGCAAATCTTCCATCCTTGCTCGGAAAAATAATAAGCTATCATCTGCAAAAAATGGGTGAATAATCTTTGGGCCATTTTTACATAAGGAAAAACTCTGAATAAGATTATCCTTTGTAGCCTATTCGACCATTCTATTCAACCCCTCCAAGCACAATAAGAAAAGATGTGGTGACAATGGGTCCCCCTAATGGATTCCCCTAATAGGAGAGATTTCGCATTTGGGTTCCTCATTGACTAAGATTGAGTAGGACACTGTGCTGATGCATTCATGGATGAGGGTCCACCAAGTATCACAAAAAACCATTTTTTTCATAATTTCAATAAAAAATTGCCACTCCACTCTATCATACACTTTACTCATGTCTAGCTTCAGGGTCATGAAATCTACTTTTTTTTTTTTTTTTGTCTTCATATGATGTAATGATTTTAAAGCCACCAAAATATTATCTGAAATAGCGTTATTAGATTGAAACGCACTTTGTGACTCAGAAATCAAATTTGGTAGAACTTTTTTGAGCTTATTAGCAACCTTAGATGCTAATTTGTATATGACATTACAAAGAGCTATGAGGCGAAATTTTGAAACTATAGTAGGGCTTTTTACTTTGGGGATTAAAGTAATAAAAGTGAGATTAATGGAGGAAGGGATAGAACCTGACTTTAGGCAGTTTAGGATTGCATATGAGACATCCTCTCCAATAGAAGGCCAGAATTTTTGGTAAAATAAAGGGGGTAATCCATCAGGTCCTGGTGCGTTTAACGGTTCCATCTGCTTTAGTGCTTCATCAACCTCGGCCTTGACAAATTCAGCAGCTAGCATGGCATTTTGTTCCTCGGTGATAATAGAGGGTACTTCCCTTAAAACGTCCTCCACGTGTGATGGTGAGGCCAATGTGAATAGTTGTTGATAGTAATCAATCAAGATGTTGGAGATCTCCTCTTCATTGGTGCATACTACCCCTGCTTCATTTTTCAACTCCTCAATCCTATTCCTCTTGTATCTGTGGGATGCTCGATTGTGAAAAAATTTTGTGTTTTGGTCCCCCTCTTTTAGCCATAACGCCCTTGACCTTTGTTTCCACATCTTTTCCTCCTTGATCAACAGTCTATTTATCTCCCATTTCAACTGATTTACTGCTTCCATTGTTCCACCCCTAATAGCCCTATGTTCTGCTTGCCTTAGTTGTTATTTTTTTTCCCTTCAAGGAACGGGTAATACTCCCAAAAGAAACTTGGATCCACTGCTTTAATTTTTCTTGACACTCCTTTATTTTACCTTCCACTTGAACAATCGGGCCGCCTGGAAAGTTTCTTCTCCAAGCCAGATCAACAACTTCACTACATCTTGTATCCTCAAGCCACATCTGCTCAAACCTCCATGGTTTTTGCTGTTTAATTTGAATTCCTTTTAGCCGAATAATTTAGGGCTTATGATTTGAAGACCCACATTCTAAGTGTACAACCTTTGTTGTAGGGAACATATCTATCCAATCAGTGGTGGCGACTGCACGATCTAGTCTTTCCTATATTGTGTTACCCCCCCTATCCCCCTATACCAAGTGTATTTCCCTCCCATAAAACCCAAATCTTTAAACTCACATTCATCAAGCACATCCCAAAAAGTTTCTATTTGGCTCCTTCGTCTGAACCTTCCTCGCAATTTTTCATCTACCTTCATAATTTCGTTAAAGTCCCCCGCACACAACCACGGGAGAGTGAACTTACTTTTTAATCTTCTCAGCTTTGCCTAAGATTCATGTCGATTCCTTATGTCTGTCTCTCCATAAAAGCCAGTAAATCTTCATTCATCTTCCTTTCCTTTATTCACTATAGCATCAATATGGTTGAAGGAGTATGTATCAATGGAAAAATCACACTCCTCCTTCCAAAAGATAGCCACCCCGCCTCCTCTACTTGCTCTCGAAACTTCGATCAAACCTTCAAATTTATACCAAACCTTAATTGCCTCCACCCTAACTTTGTTAAGCCATGTTTCGGCTAGGAACACGACTAAGGGATATTGTGCCCAGATCAAATCTCCAAGCTCCTGATCTGTCTGTGGGTTCCTAAACTCACGACAGTTTCAGCATAGGATATTCATGGCTCCTGGCGGGACTGATTTTCAGCCCCCGCCAATTCAATTGTTATTTCTTGACCATCCTAAGAAACCTGTTTTTTCTTCCTAGGTAACATGGAATCAAAGAGTTTAGCACTTGAGCACTTCAAAGTTTTCTGAGGAGTAACTATACGGGTGATACTTGCTTCCTTTCTCACTATCCTTCTCCATGTAGAACTGACGTTTGCCGCTGCCACATGTGTGTTACTTGGCGCGTGAGTCACTTGGTCACTAGGGTTTTCTACAGCCCCTGTCACGTGATTAATTTTCTCATTAAGTTCCTCACATGCATCCAATCCGCATTGGAATAAATTTGGCATATCCCCACAATTATTGGTTTCACCCTCCAGAGCAGCAACTGTTTCCTCATTGAATACAAATCCATTATTTGAGTCCTTCTTCAATTCAAATTTCTTTAAGTCCAAATCAATCTCATTTATTTTCTTCTCAAAATAATCCCCTTGATTCTCGGCTTCCTTTTCCAGCTGTATTGATTCTGAATTTTCATTTGTTGCAGACCTTGGTTGTGTAACTTCCATAATGTCTTCCTCCATTATTGGGACATTTACTTCACTTAACTTGTCATCCATCAGACCACCTCCCTGTGCACCCTTCTGCGCTGTCGTGTAGGAGCTTCTCTGATCTGAGGTGTTGGTTTTCTCCCTCTGGTCTCTTCTAGTGCCAGTTTCCTTCTTCCTTGCTTCATAATATCCCGGTACTACTACCAACGAATTATTGTATGCAGGTAAAGGGGATGCTTGTAACCAAGGACCATATTCTTGATCCTTTTGGGTTAAGTACCACTACTTTTTATCCAACGATCACAATCTTTGTCAAAGTGATCCAATCGGCCACACCAATAGCATACATTTGGAAGGCGCTCATATTTAAAAGATACCCATCCCTTTGACCCATTTTCAAGTGTGAAGATTCTCCCCCTACAGAGCGGAAGGGTTGTATCTACCCTTACTCTAATCCTCATGACACTGCCATGGTCTACCTTCGCTAAATTTGGCTCCTTATTGACTACCCCCGCTGCTTCATAGAGTTTCTCAACAATTTCTCGACTCAAATATTTAATTGGGATGTCATGAACTTGCACCCAAAGAGATACATATTCAAAGATCAAATCCTTAACTGGGATGCTATAGTCATACCGTTTAATCATCACCAAGTGCTTGTCGAAACTCCCCAGTTCCCCCTCCATAATTTTCTCCACCTCCTCCTCATTGTTAAAAATGAATTAGATGATGTGGTTTCCCACATTACGCACCTTAAATCCATTCTTTGGCTGCCAAATTCGATTAAAGGTCCGTATTACAGCTTTTGTATTCAGGGCTCGCTTGGTCAAGAACTTTGCTACAATGGTGACTTTTTTCGAGCTCTCATTCGCATTCAATTGCACCTCACCACCTTCTTTATCATCCAAAGACATATTATCCCATTTCTTAACTAGTGTTTCCATGATTCTCGACCCAGAGTTTGGATGCCCTACCTCACTCAGTGTTTCCCAATTCCCCAAATAAAGAATCCCTACAAGCCTCCAAGTAACAGTGTTACTGAAGGGACACACTCTACCTCACACGAAGGGAATGACAATTCTACAATATCAGAAGTTTAGAATGCAAGTCTCCACTCATGATACAGAGAAGCTCTGTGTGTGTGTTTACCACTATATCTTAAGACCAAAACGTTGTCATTTTTTTATCTCTATATATTAAGAGGATTCAGAAAGTTAGTTATGATTTCAAAAAATGTAAAAAATACCCATAATCTAATTAGATAATCTTTATTCTTAAAAAATAAAAAATGAGGTTAAAATTGTAATTCAACAAAATTCAAAAAAAAAAAAAAAAAAACTAATAAAGAAACTTTTTTCCCTAAAAATTAGCCCTCTCTCTATGTAAATATATCTCACCCACGTTTGATACATTTTTTCCTAAAAACTAGCACACACTAAATCCAGTAGTTTACTCTATTTCAAATCCTAAATTTGAATTTCTTAAAAATCAATCTATGACGTCTACTCCTGATGATAGCTCGTTATTATCAGACCAGTACACCAATCAGTATTTGGTGTAGGCAAAGATTGAAACCCAGATCTCTTATTCAACCATCAAAGACTTTACCAGTTGAGCTAACTGAAATCCTCATTAACAATAAATATTTTCAAATTGAAAAATTACATAAAACTCAAAATTAAAAAAAAAAAAAAAAAAAAAAAAAAGCCGCATCGCATGTGCAGAGCGCATGTGATGAGCCTAATTTTAATTAAGGCAGCCAAAAACCAAAGAAGAAGAAGGAACATAAATAAATAATTAATTAAAAGAAGAAAAAAAAAACAGAAAGATGGGTAATAGAAAAGGAAAACGACAAAACCTATGTGAAATGTCCACATGGGCATTATGCACAAATTAACTGTCTGTGTTTTCTCTTCAATTTTCTCCACCAGTTTTCCTTCCAACAATCTACAATAAAAAATCTCCTTTTTCCATCTTCCCTAAAATCCACCCAACCAAACGGACCATAAGTGTATGTATGTGTAAAGCTCGTTCTTGGAGACTTAAACTCCGATCCTTCCCTCCCTTCCCCATGAATTGGTACTTGTAGTGTGAACATCATGCCAAATATATGTGGTGGTAGTTAAAAAATCAAGTGTTGAACTAATTGAAATCCTCACTAACAATAAATAAATTCAAATTGAAAAATTACATTAAACTCAAAATTTAAAAAAAAAAAAAAAAAAAAAAAAAAAAAAGAGCCACATCGCATGTGCAGAGTGCATGTGATGAGCCTAATTTTAATTAAGGCAGCCAAAAACCAAAGAAAAAGAAGGAACATAAATAAATAAAAGAAGGAAAAAAAAAAAAAAACAGAAAGATGGGTAACAGAAAAGGAAAACAACAAAACCTATGTGAAATGTCCACATGGGCATTATGCACAAATTAACTGTCTGTGTTTTCTCTTCAATTTTCTCCACAAGTTTTCCTTCCAACAATCTACAATAAAAAATCTCATTTTTCCATCTTCCCTAAAATCCACTCAACCAAACGGACCATAAGTGTATGTATGTGTAAAGCTCGTTCTTAGGAACAAAATGGGCTTTTGCCCTTTTCGGGAAAATTATATAGCATTATGCCCCCCTTCCCAAACTAAATAGGGAAATGCCCCTCTTTTAAAACTCGATTTTTGATAAATCGAGTTAAAAAAAAAAAAAAATTTCTTAGCCCCTATAATGACGTTTTAAGGAGCCTATAGTGACGTTTTAAGGACCTATAGTGACGTTTTTTAACTCGACTTCAATAAAATCGAGTTATAGGTAAAAAAACGCCACTATAAGTCGATTTCATTGCCTATAACTTGATTTCATTGAAATCGAGTTAAAAAACGTCACTATAGATCTTTAAAACGTCACTATAGGCTTCTTAAAAACGCCACTATAGGGCCTAACTCGATTTATCAAAAATCGAGTTTTAAAAGAGGGGCATTTGCTTAATTAGTTTCGGAAGGGGGGCATAATGCTATATAATTTGCCCGAAAAGGACATAAGGCATTTTTGTCCTCGTTCTTAGAGACTTAAATTCCGATCCTTCCCTCCCTTCCCCATGAATTGGTACTTGTAGTGTGAACATCATGCCAAATATATGTGGTGGTAGTTAAAAAATCAAGTGTTGATTACCAATATACATTTAAGAACCCACAATTTTTATTAAATTAAACAAGAAATTTAAAACATTAAAAGAAAGAAAAAGAAGTGGTATCAAATGCTACTTAATACTTTAATAGCTTGTTTTTGGAGATGGGAGTAGGGACTCCCTTAGCATTTGTCTGTTTCAAATAATTTATTTATTTAAGACAAACATGATTTTCGTCACAATTTTTTAGTACATATGATATTGCATGTAGCCATATACAAAGACTGTCTCTCGAGCAAGCAAATTTAGCGGCATTCATGTCCTGCTTCTACAGATGCAAGGGTAACAACAGCCTACTGACACGCTCCAAGTTTCATATTTTGCTGCACTCAATACAATAATCAACGTCTAATAATTATTTACTTCAGAAATTCTAATAGGCCTGTATTCATGAGCCCTATATATATGTGCAAAGTTGAAAGGGGAAACGATTATCTCCATTTCAAATCTTTGTCCATTGGTCCATTTTATAGCCCAAATTAGGTTTTATAATCATACAATCTATCACGTCATTTAAAATTTTAAATAATGCAGTAGTTTGTACACTATTAAATCCCGTTAATAAAATTTGAACTATGAAATAAATAGTTTTTTAAATAGAGATAGTTCGGAACCGATGTTAAAGTTGTTAGTTCTTTCAAACCTTGCATTTGGAAATGTGTTCACACCAGCAAACTAAATGACCATTTGCTTCATCTACAGCTTCCGGGGCTCCACCACCATCACTCCTCTGAAATGTTCACATGCATACAAATACAATTTCATGGTAAATATATTTATGTAAATTACAATTGTTAGGTTCTAAAGACTTAGGATTTAATGTATTTAGAACTTTAATATGTATTGTTGGCAAATCATGATTAAAACAGGTTGTTTAGTCTTGTTTAGACTTGCTCAAAGTTGTATTATTTATGTAAAGTTGGAACAAGATGATGCAGGAATTAATAGTGCTTCTCGGCCTGGTTCGATCGATCGAAGCTTAGGCTCGATCAATCGAAAATCGGGTCAGATGCGTTTTTTCTGCAGAATTCCAACTCAGCCCTAACTCCTAAAACGTTTAGGGTTTTATGTTTTTGTCCTAGGTATATAAGGCAAACCCTAGCCACATTTTAGAGGTTGCTCATATTGCTGTTTTGTGTAAATCTCTTGTGAGATCTAGAGGAGCTTTCATTTACACAAAGCTTAGGGTATTCAAGGAGGATATGTTATCTACACCTGATCAACTCAGTTGCTACCATTGGAGCTTAAAGATACACAGGCGGGTGTGCTTGTACTTGCTGGCGAATCCAAGAAAGAAGGAGTCCGTGGTCTCGGAGCTTGCACGTGGTCGCGTCAGTAAGTTCTATTGGTGGGTAGCAATAAAAAGTCGAGCGTGGGGGCTTGTAAATCTTATTGTATGAATTTTGATTCTTTCAAAATAGTGGATTTAAGTTTACCTTGAGGATAGCTAAGTTAAATCCTCCCCAGGTTTTTACCGTGTGGTTTCTTGGGTCATCATATCTTTGTGTTATTTACTTTTCCGCTGCTATATACTTGATATGATTGTTTGATTATGATAACCTAGATTTGTATAATTTGACTAAGTTAATCACTTGGCTAATTAACTAGGTTAATCCGGTTGTGTTAAGGGGTCTAAAAACCATTCAACAATGATACATAATTAATCATGTGAATCCATAAATAGATATGCTATGTAATGAAGAGATGTAAGAATATATCATATCATACCTTGTAAAAATTAACAGCAATGAAATTAGGCCATCGATTACCAGCAGTAGGAATGGCAACGGGTCGGGTTCGGGCCGGGTTTTTTCATACCCGGACCCGACCCGCGGGGCAAAACCCGTAGCCCGGACCCGGCCCGTTTAGCGTACTGGGTTTTTTGTGGGGGCCCGGACCCGCCCCAGCCGAGCCCCGCGGGCCCCGTTTAGGAATTGGGCCCAACCGAAAAAAAAAAAAAAAAAAAAATTTAAGCCCAAAATTTAATTCAAGCCCAGATTTAAGCTCAAATTTTGCCCAGATTCAAGCCCAAATTTTGCCTACATTAAGCCTGCATATTCAAGCCTAAATAATTAACATGGCCCAAATGCCAAATCAGTCCAAATCATAGGCTAAGGCTACTAATCATAAATCAATAAATCACTTGTTATTTATAAATCAATAAATCATAACTAATATCATAATCATAATTCAATAAATCATAACTAAGATTTTAAATCAATAAATTACCTAGCTAAGATAACCATTTAATCATTAATCAACAAAATCTTAACTAAAATCACCAACTAAATATAAAAATAAAATAAATCCAACAAGTCTAAAAAATAAGTATCAAAAGTCCAACGAGTCCAAGAAATTAAAAAGTTACGAAATAAATCCCACAAGTTTAGAATAATTACAAACCAACAAATTAAGGAAACAAGTCTAAGAAAATAAAAAAGTTACTAAATTAATACAAAATGTTTAATCTTCATCAATTGTGATACAACTCCCATCAATTGTGGCACAACTCCCATCATCTTCATTTGGCTCCCCATCATCAAGAATGGATTGAAATGTACTATCTCCATGTATTTTCCTTGCTTTTCTCAGCTACCAAATAATCAGCAATCACAAACAAGTTAAGCAAAACAAAACAATGATAAGGATAATTCAAAATGGAAACAAATTCTAATCTCATGTACATTCGAGACCCAACATAATACAGAATTCCAAATGGCATCAATACAAGGCTGTCAAGGCAGAAAGCCCCAAAATTTATTATAACTTGTTTCGATTTCTCTTCCCTCATTTTCTCATCAACCAAACACATATAAAACAATATGAAATTGAAACCAATGTAAAACTATAACAACTATCTAAGACTAACAAATTATAAAATAACTGGTATTCCATTGAGAACATATAGATAAAAATTGCACCTTGAATAATTTCCTAAATTAAACATCTTCTATACATTTCGAAAATCAAAACCAAAATCATAATAAGAACAAGATCCAAGTACCTACAATTACAACACTGTGCAATCTATAATTTGAAATGCACTCAGTAAGTTTCTCTTTCAATTTGAAGCTAAGTATTCAAAAATACAAATATAACCTCCACACTTTCTGAGCAACCAAACAAAGAAAAAAGCTGACACAGACAAAACTTGCAACAGACGAATGAAACAAAGATTGAGCAAATTTTTCATTGAGATTGTAAAGTAAGTACCGGAGATAGAATCTGGGGAGTGAGAGTTGTGGGAATCGCAGAAAGGCTTTGGTTGGCGGTTGCAACCCACGGCGATAGAGGAAGCGATGGCGAGCACCGGAGGCGTGACTGAGCGTCGAAGCGTCGAAGCGTCGGAGCAAGGCGAAGCGTCGAAGTAAGGCGAGGGAGGTGAGGGACGAACTGAGGCGAGGGAGGTGAGGGACGGACTGAGGACTGAGCTGACCGGCGAGGGAGGCTGAAATGAGGGAGGGAGGCGAGGGAGGCTGAACTGAAGAAAAGAAATGAGGGACTTAAGGTTAGATTAGGTTTATATATATATGAGGGTATTATGGTAATTTAGGTTTCCGGGTTTTTAAACGGGTCGGGTCTCGGGTTTTTTTGATAAAACCCGGACCCGACCCGGACCCACTTCAGGTTTTTTTTTTAAACCCATACCCGACCCTATTCCTAATCGGACCGGGTAAAATCCGGCCCATTAGGGTCGGGCTGGGCCGGGCCGGGTACCCGCAGGTTGGGCAAAAATTGCCATCCCTAACCAGCAGCTAGAGAACAAGAGTTTACCAAGCTGAGTATCGGAGCTGAATTATCGTTGCAAGCTATAAATACGTTTGGTTCAGTACGAAAATAGTTAACTAGCACTAGTGACCTTGTCGTTGTGTTCAAGATAGCTGAGTCTGCACGGTTTATGCACGGAGAAGCATTGATTCCTTCATCCCCAACTGTAATTTAATTCAAGCCCATCAAAGTTCCTTTAGCATATATATATAATTAAAAAAAAAGGATAAATTGTTTTTTTTTCTTTTTTTTGTCCCTCAAATTATATACGGTATGTTTAACATTGATCCTCGTTTTTAAAATGCTTAATTTTGGTAGGATCATATTTTTTACTCTCAAAAGTTATATTTTGTTTGCATCAATAGCCATTTCGTTATTATGATTATAATTTATTACAATCGTATGTGATGTCAGTTATGAGTTTAAATAAAAAAACCAATTACAACTTGTTACTTAATCTTTATTATAAAATTATTGTGAAAATAAACTCGAAAGTTATATTTTGTTTGCATCAACAGCCATTTTGTTATTATGATTATAATTTATTACAATTATATGTGATGTCAGTTATGAGTTTAAATTAAAAAAAAAAACAATTACAACTTGTTACTCAACCTTTATTGTAAAATTATTGTGAAAATAACACAAAGATGATCATATTTCAAGTTTATTTCAGTTGGGTTTAAACAAAATTTAGGGTCATGGTGTTCAAATTTTTATTTTAGAGGTCAATTTTTTTTTTTAATTTTATATATAAATTTTTTTTAGGCCAAGTTAGGGGGTTCAACAAAATATTTTTTTGGGCTGGCTATAGAGCCACCCCTTATTAACAACCCTTTCGTTATTATTTTCCATTAAATATACATAAACTTGACACATATGTTTAGTTTGTTCAATAAAATGATGTCATGTTATTCTCATTATACCATGTGTCATTATTTTATTGGATAAACTAAACACACGTGACAAACTTATGTGACACTTAACAAAAAATATAGATGAAAGAGTTGCTAATGTAAACAAAATATAACTTCCGAGTGTAAAATTCAAATTTTAAAATTTCAGAATGTAAAATTCAAACACTTTAAACTTTAGGAGTGTAAGTTGCATTTTAGCATATTTTAAAATGTAGTAATTTATTCATTTTGTCTATTTTCAAATTTTATGTGATTAATGAAATATACTAAGATATCTCATATTTAAAGGATCAAAATTGAACCAACCTCATATTTAAAGTATCATAAAATAAAAGTGACCCCATATTTTAAAAGAACAAAAATGCAAGAAAGAAATAAATGGAAAATAGACTAAGGGAGTAAAATGTTATATTTTAAAATTTTAGAGAACCAAAATCAAACTTTATAAGTTTGAGAGACCAGAATTTGAACTGGACCTAATAAAAATGTATTCTTAGTCCTCTGAATTTTCGCAAAAGGAGAAGAAAGTTGGGCTTACATTGGTTTTCTACAATGTAATTCCACTAGTAGGCAATCCCTTCAAATGCCTCCTTAGCTAGGAAGCATGGACGCGGCTCCAGAGGAGCCGCACCCGCGTCCGACGCGGCAACGCGGGAGGGACGCCGCTAATCGCGCGTCGGGCAGCGTCCTGCCACGTGTTTTTTTTTTTTTTTCACGACTCTCGCCGACTCGCGCCGACACGGCTCAGACTCGGGCAGATTCGCGCCGACTCAGGCCATATCGGGCAAAACCACCGAAACACACCGTGTCGGCGCCGAACAAGAAAATGAAAACAAACAAAAAAATGGATAAAAACTTCTGACTGACTGTCTCTTGAGCCAGCGAAGATGGAGAGGAAAGAGGTTAGATTGTAAAACCGGTGGCCTTAACCCCTTTCTTCTTCTTTGCTTCTTCGTTTTCTTCTTCCTTTTTTTTCGCCAGAGCCCCTGCCTTCTGTAACTCTGTTCTATTTCTTTTTTTGAAAAGTTTTGTTTTTTCTTTTGTTTTTTTTTACCATAAAACAATAGGACTTTGTTAACTTTATTTTGTTTTTTAGGGCCAAAATGGCCCTTTACCATCAATTTTCGAAATATTTGGCAAAAAAACACTGTTTCGGAAATAAACAGGAATCTACCACTTTTTCAAGTACTCGAGTTTGGTGAACTCGAGTACCCTATTTTATAGTTCCACCGTGGCTGCTGAGCTGGAAATTGGTGATTAAAAAAAATTAAGTGGTACTCGAGCTTGGAAAACTCGAGTACCATGCAACATAATACTCGAGTATACTAGGCTCAAGTACCATTTATAAAAAAAAAATACAGAAAATTTTTTTTCTACAGTACTCGAGTTTACCAAACTCGAGTACTGTGTAAATTTTTTTTTTTGTTTTTTTTGTTTTTGTTTTTGTTTTTTTTGCTTGAGGATAATTGACAAATAAACATAAGGATAAAAATAAGTAGCTTTTCTATCTTTTTATTTATTTAAATAGAAGCATTGTAAGATATAGAGATTTTAATTTCGAAATATGAATTTAATTTCTACATTGATTAAAATTGTTCATTGTTTTCTCATAAAAATTGTTCACTATTTTCTGTATAAACTATTTCTACGATTTTACATAAAATTATTTTCTGTTCAGCATTATTTAAGAAATTGTTCGCTCTCTTTTTTGCATAAATTATTTTCTGTTCACTATTTAAAAAATTGTTCACTGTTTTCTCATAAAACACCTAGTGAAATCGTGTTTTCTAAATTTAAACGCCAAATCTGAATGCTTTTTCATGTTTGAATTTCACAATAATCGAATATATTTTTTTGCATTGATAAAATCTGTTTCTACATTTATGAAAATTTCTCTCTGCACATCATATTTACTGTATATTCAAATCTGTTATTGCATTCATAAAATCTGTTTTTTGCATTAATTAAAACTGTTCACTGTTTTGTCATAAAAATTGTTCACTGTTTTTTGCATTAACTATTTCTAGCATTGGCGCAGTTATTGCACTTAAATGGTTTTTGTGTTTTTCTAAATTTGTAACCATATGAATAATGGACAAACTCCATGAAAGAAAAATGAATGATTCGTATAAATCACCTAATGGTAAATGCCTCGAAAAATTCGAATTAGTTGAATGTAGAAATTTGAGAAAAATCAATGGAAAATCAATGAACGTAGCAAATCCTGAATGTGTACATAAGATGTACAGATAGTCTAGACTTGTTGAGAAATTTGATTTCGTTGAAAGTACAAAATAATGAAAATTCAAAGGAAAAGTATGTACGTTAGATGTATAGATCGTATGAATTTGTTTAAAAATTTGAATTCATTGAATGTACAAAACTGTGAAAACTCAAGGAAAAATTGTATACATTAGAGGTACAGATAGTACGAATATGTTGAAAATTTTGAATTCGTTGAGTGTGTAAAATCGTGAAAATTCAAATGAAAATTAAAGAGCATACCAAATTGAGTAAACTTAATGGAAAATTAATTACATTAGATGTACAGATCATCTATTTTTTTGCATTGATAAAATTTGTTTCTACATTAATAAAATTTGCTCTCTGCACACCATCTTCACTGTTTTCTCATAAAAATTGTTCACTATTTTCTGCATAAACTATTTCTAACATTTTGCATAAAATTATTTTCTGTTCAGCATTATTTAAAAAATTGTTCACTCTCTTTTCTGCGTAAATTATTTTCTGTTCACTATTTAAAAAAATTGTTCACTGTTTCCTCGTAAAACACCTAGTGAAATCGTGTTTTCTAAATTTAAACGTCAAATCTGAATGCTTTTTTATGTTTAAATTTCACAATAATTGAATTTGTTTTTCTGCATTGATAAAATCTGTTTCTACGTTAATAAAATTTGCTCTATGCACATCATGTTTACTCTATATTCGAATATGATTACTACATTCATAAAACCTATTTTCTGCATTAATTAAAACTGTTCATTGTTTTCTCATAAAAATTGTTCACTGTTTTTTGCATAAACTATTTCTACGATTTTGCATAAAATTATTTTCTGTTCAGCATTATTTAAAAAATTGTTCACTCTCTTTTCTGCATAAATTATTTCCTGTTCACTATTTAAAAAATTGTTCACTGTTTTCTCGTAAAACATCTAGTGAAATTGTGTTTTCTAAATTGAAAATCCAGATCTGTATGTTTTTTCATGTTCAAATTTCACAATAATCGAATCTGTTTTTCTGCATTGATAAATCTATTTTGATACACACTTTGTCAAAATTATCCAACAATGATAGATTGTGATTGGTTGTTTATCTCTTTCTAATAAACTCACTATTTTTTCTACTTCACCTACAGTCTACCATGTAGAAGTATAGAGCAAGTGTGACAAAATGAGTAGAAATTAGAGATGATTTGAATACAATGAATCATAATGTATTGAAAATTTCCCTTTATTACATTTTATTATTATTATTATTATTACTCCTTATTTAGTTTATCTAAAAAGTTAAACATTTTTGGGTTTATCCAAAAATCTATGCCACGAAATACATTGTAGGAAATCAAGACCAAAGAACTGCCAAAATAAAAAATTGAGCGGCATTGTTGCTGTACTTAAATAAGTTGTCATAAGTAGCATAAATTACCAACCAACCAAAAAAAAAAAAAAAAAAACAGAAACTACATCCACCTGATCGAATAAAGGTGGTAGGTTGGGTTTTCAGTTTTCACATACAACTTCGAAGCAGGTTCTTGACCAAATATTTTGTTTCTTTAAAGCCTTTCAATATCAGATTTGTTATATACTTTCCCTCTGTCTAGGGGCTGAGAGAGAATAGAATCTATATTTGTTATATACTTTTCTGCGTAAAGTATTCTCTATTCACTGTTTAAAAAATTGTTTGCTGTTTTCTCATAAAACACCTAGTAAAATCGTGTTTTCTGTTCAGCATTATTTAAGAAATTGTTCGCTCTCTTTTTTACATAAATTATTTTTTGTTTACTATTTAAAAAATTGTTTACTGTTTTCTCATAAAACACCTAGTGAAATCGTGTTTTCTAAATTTAAATGCCAAATCTGAATGCTTTTTCATGTTTGAATTTCACAATAATCGAATATATTTTTCTGCATTGATAAAATCTGTTTCTACATTTATGAAATTTTCTGTTCACTATTTAAAGTATTCTCTGTTCACTATTTAAAAAATTGTTTGCATTTTTCTCATAAAACACCTAGTAAAATCGTGTTTTCAAAATTTAAAAGCCAGATCTGAATGCTTTTTCATGTTTAAATTTCACAATAATCGAATTGGTTTTTCTACATTAATAAAATTTTCTCTCTGGACATCATGTTTACTGTATATTTGAATCTGTTTACTGCATTCATAAAATCTATTTTTTGCATTAAGTAAAACTATCAAGACAGTCCAAAGAAATACAAACAGATGTTCAAAAGTTACTACTGTTTACTAGCATGCGTAAAAAGAGATCTGATAGATTCCTGAGATTTGAAAGATTCCCAGACAGACACAGACAGACTATTACTCATCAGTACTAATTTCCATACCACCGACAGATTAACTTGAGTTAAATTTACCTACTCAGGTTACTTTATCATGGTTCATTTCACCTATAAAAGAGACGGACTACGAAGACGGAAGACAAGTTTCTAAGTTTCTAAGATTCTAAGCTTTTAAGTTCAAAGTTTTAGAAAGCCTTTTGTAATAGCCTTCCCTCTCCCTCAGAAAGACTTTTGTACTCTCTCCCCTCTTGTAATCTTGTAACCTTTCTTTTCAGACAGCTTTATTTTCAGGCTTATATCAAAGACAGCAATTTGTTTTCAAGTTTATCAAAGACTGAAGTTTTATGACAACTTATTTAAGTACAGCAACAATGCCGCTCAATTTTTTATTTTGGCAGTTCTTTGGTCTAGATTTCCCGCAATGTATTTTGTGGCATAGATTTTTGGATAAACCCAAAAATGTTTAACTTTTTAGATAAACTAAATAAGGAGTAATAATAATAATAATAAAATGTAATAAAGGGAAATTTTCAATACATTACGATTCATTGTATTCAAATCATCTCTAATTTCTACTCATTTTGTCGCACATGTTCTATACTTCTACATGGTAGACTGTAGGTGAAGTAGAAAAAATAGTGAGTTTAATAGAAAATGATAAACAACCAATCACAATCTATCATTGTTGGATAATTTGACAAAGTATGTATCAAAATAGATTTTATCAATGCAGAAAAACAGATTCGATTATTGTGAAATTCGAACATGAAAAAACATACAGATTTGGATTTTAATTATTGTGAAATTTAAACATGAAAAAGCATTCAGATTTGACGTTTAAATTTGGAAAACACGATTTCACTAGGTGTTTTACGAGAAAACAGTGAACAATTTTTTTAAATCAAAAACAGAAAATAATTTATGCAAAAAAGAGAGTGAACAATTTTTTAAATAATGTTGAACAGAAAATAATTTTATGTAGAATGCGAGAAATAGTTTATGCAGAAAACAGTGAACAATTTTTATGAGAAAACAGTGAAGATGGTGTGTAGAGAGCAAATTTTATTAATGTAGAAACAGATTTTATCAATGCAAAAAAATAGATGATCTGTACATCTAATGTAATTAATTTTTCATTAAGTTTACTCAATTTGGTATGCTCTTCAATTTTCATTTGAATTTTCACGATTTTACACACTCAACGAATTCAAATTTTTCAACATATTCGTACTATCTGTACCTCTAATGTACACAATTTTTCCTTAAGTTTTCACAGTTTTGTACATTCAATGAATTCAAATTTTTAAACAAATTCATACGATCAATACATCTAACGTACATACTTTTCCTTTGAATTTTCATTATTTTGTACTTTCAACGAAATCAAATTTCTTAACAAGTCTAGACTATCTGTACATCTTATGTACACATTCACGATTTGCTACATTCATTGATTTTCCATTGATTTTTCTCAAATTTCTACATTCAACTAATTTGAATTTTTCAAGGCATTTACCATTAGGTGATTTATACGAATCATTCATTTTTCTTTCATGGAGTTTGTCAATTATTCATATGGTTACAAATTTAGAAAAACACAAAAACCATTTAAGTGCAATAACTGCGCCAATGCCAGAAATAGTTAATGCAAAAAACAGTGAACAATTTTTATGACAAAACAGTGAACAATTTTAATTAATGCAAAAAACAAATTTTATGAATGCAGTAAGCAGATTTGAATATACAATAAATATGATGTGTAGAGAGAAAATTTCATAAATGTAGAAACAGATTTTATCAATGCAGAAAAATATATTCGATTATTGTGAAATTCAAACATGAAAAAGCATTCAGATTTGGCATTTAAATTTAGAAAATACGATTTCACTAGGTGTTTTATGAGAAAACAGTGAACAATTTTTTAAATAGTGAACAGAAAATAATTTATGCAAAAAAGAGAGCGAACAATTTCTTAAATAATGCTGAACAGAAAACACGATTTCACTAGGTGTTTTATGAGAAAACAGCAAACAATTTTTTAAACAGTGAACAGAGAATACTTTACTTAGAAAAGTATATAACAAATATAGATTCTATTCTCTCTCAGCCCCTAGACAGAGGGAAAGTATATAACAAATCTGATATTGAAAGGTTTTAAAGAAACAAAATATTTGGTCAAGAACCTGCTTCGAAGTTGTATGTGAAAACTGAAAACCCAACCTACCACCTTTATTTGATCAGGTGGATGTAGTTTCTGTTTTTTTTTTTTTTTTTTGGTTGGTTGGTAATTTATGCTACTTATGACAACTTATTTAAGTACAGCAACAATGCCGCTCAATTTTTTATTTTGGCAGTTCTTTGGTCTTGATTTCCTACAATGTATTTCGTGGCATAGATTTTTGGATAAACCCAAAAATGTTTAACTTTTTAGATAAACTAAATAAGGAGTAATAATAATAATAATAATAAAATGTAATAAAGGGAAATTTTCAATACATTATGATTCATTGTATTCAAATCATCTCTAATTTCTACACATTTTGTCACACTTGTTCTATACTTCTACATGGTAGACTGTAGGTGAAGTAGAAAAAATGGTGAGTTTATTAGAAAGAGATAAACAACCAATCACAATCTATCATTGTTGGATAATTTTGACAAAGTGTGTATCAAAATAGATTTTATCAATGCAGAAAAACAGATTCGATTATTGTGAAATTTGAACATGAAAAAACATACAGATCTGGATTTTCAATTTAGAAAACACAATTTCACTAGGTGTTTTACGAGAAAACAGTGAACAATTTTTTAAATAGTGAACAGGAAATAATTTATGCAGAAAAGAGAGTGAACAATTTTTTAAATAATGCTGAACAGAAAATAATTTTATGCAAAATCGTAGAAATAGTTTATGCAAAAAACAGTGAACAATTTTTATGAGAAAACAATTAACAGTTTTAATTAATGCAGAAAACAGGTTTTATGAATGTAGTAATCAGATTCGAATATAGAGTAAACATGATGTGCATAGAGCAAATTTTATTAACGTAGAAACAGATTTTATCAATGCAGAAAAACAAATTCAATTATTGTGAAATTTAAACATAAAAAAGCATTCAGATTTGACGTTTAAATTTAGAAAACACGATTTCACTAGGTGTTTTACGAGGAAACAGTGAACAATTTTTTTTTAATAGTGAACAGAAAATAATTTACGCAGAAAAGAGAGTGAACAATTTTTTAAATAATGCTGAGTAGAAAATAATTTTATGCAAAATGCTAGAAATAGTTTATGCAGAAAATAGTGAACAATTTTTATGAGAAAACAGTGAAGATGGTGTGCAGAGAGCAAATTTTATTAATGTAGAAACAGATTTTATCAATGCAAAAAAATAGATGATCTGTACATCTAATGTAATTAATTTTCCATTAAGTTTACTCAATTTGGTATGCTCTTCAATTTTCATTTGAATTTTCACGATTTTACACACTCAACGAATTCAAATTTTTCAACATATTCGTACTATCTGTACCTCTAATGTATACAATTTTTCCTTGAGTTTTCATAGTTTTGTACATTCAATGAATTCAAATTTTTAAACAAATTCATACGATCTATACATCTAACGTACATACTTTTCCTTTGAATTTTCATTATTTTGTACTTTCAACGAAATCAAATTTCTCAACAAGTCTAGACTATCTGTACATCTTATATACACATTCAGGATTTGTTACGTTCATTGATTTTCCATTGATTTTTCTCGAATTTCTAAATTCAACTAATTCAAATTTTTCGAGGCATTTACCATTAGGTGATTTATACTAATCATTCATTTTTCTTTCATGGAGTTTGTCCATTATTCATATGGTTACAAATTTAGAAAAACACAAAAACCATTTAAGTGCAATAACTGCGCCAATGCTAGAAATAGTTAATGCAAAAAACAGTGAACAATTTTTATGACAAAACAGTGAACAGTTTTAATTAATGCAAAAAAACAGATTTTATGAATGCAATAACAGATTTGAATATACAGTAAATATGATGTGCAGAGAGAAAATTTCATAAATGTAGAAACAGATTTTATCAATGCAGACAAATATATTCAATTATTGTGAAATTCAAACATGAAAAAACATTCAGATTTGGCGTTTAAATTTAGAAAACACGATTTCACTAGGTGTTTTATGAGAAAACAGTGAACAATTTTTTAAATAGTGAACAGAAAATAATTTATGCAAAAAAGAGAGCGAACAATTTCTTAAATAATGCTGAACAGAAAATAATTTTATGTAAAATCGTAGAAATAGTTTATACAGAAAATAGTGAACAATTTTTATGAGAAAACAATGAACAATTTTAATCAATGTAGAAATTAAATTCATATTTCGAAATTAAAATCTCTATATCTTACAATGCTTCTATTTAAATAAATAAAAAGATAGAAAAACTACTTATTTTTATCCTTATGTTTATTTGTCAATTATCCTCAAGCAAAAAAAAAAAAAACAAAAATTTACACAGTACTCGAGTTTGGTAAACTCGAGTACTGTAGAAAAAAAATTTTCTCTATTTTTTTTTATAAAAGGTACTCGAGCCTAGTATACTCGAGTATTATGTTGCATGGTACTCGAGTTTTCCAAGCTCGAGTACCACTTAATTTTTTTTAATCACCAATTTCCAGCTCAGCAGCCACGGTGGAACTATAAAATGGGGTACTCGAGTTCACCAAACTCGAGTACTTGAAAAAGTGGTAGATTCCTATTTATTTCCGAAACAGTGTTTTTTTGCCAAATATTTCGAAAATTGATGATAAAGGGCCATTTTGGCCTGTTTTTTAGTGCCTCTCTGACCAAACACGTGAGCCAGCCACAACTTTCCTCTTTTTTTTTTTTCTTTTTTTTTTTTTTTTTTTTCTGGGTAATGGGAAGAAGCTACACCTATTTTAATATCTGCCACCTATATCATTTAATTTGTTTTTGGGTGGGCCAAATACATGAGCCACTAAGCCACATTTTTTTATTTATTTATGGGATGTTTCATCTATTTTGATACATCTGTTTATAATTCAAGTGTCAAAAACTTTAGTGTACTTATTATTATCTATCTATTTATTTTATTACTATTATTATTATATGAGTATTCTATTATTATTATATAAAAAAGTATGCTTAGCAATATATTAAAAATATAAATAAAAATATTTTTAATAATTTTTTAATTGCCGAGTCCCGCCGCACCCGCACCTACCTTTTTCAAAAATTGCCGAGTCCCGCACCCGAGTCCCGAAACGCACCCGTGCTTCATTGCTCCTTAGTGGAGTTTGAAGTGAAAACAAGTAAGGGCTGATTTTCCTGGACCATAGAATCAACTGTTGGCCAACCTCCACCTTTTTTTGGCATTTGAGAAACTGGGAACCAGAATTTCCTCAGGCCAGCAGCGTCAAACACCTTACTCACACCAGTTGGTGATATAACATCGTCTTCAATCATAATGGTGACAATCTCATTTGGATTTTTTTGGAGATATAATTGAACCTCTTTGAGAACATTAATGGCAGGTTGCTGGGTAATCAACCAAAGACAATAAACTTAACAGAGAAACTAAGAAATGAAAATTTCAAATGCAATTTCCATGCTTTTTGGACATTCATGCAACTTGATTTTCTGAGCTGTGGAACAAAACTTAGGACCATATATTGAAATTTTGAAATGACTCAGTTGTTTCTGTATTGATGTCTCTAACGTGGTTTCCACTTTCCAGATACTATTTAGACACTTACATAAGCTGTAAAGTTGTTGCATGATCCGTGACATAACCAGATTTCGTTGTGGAATTCATACATATCCAGCATTAACCCTCTAACGGCATTCTGCAAGAGAAAGATATTTATGCGTGTTAATGCTGAAAAAAAAAAAGTATAGCGAATTTGGTATGATGTCAAAACTCTGAATTGCAATTCTCAAGTTCACAATCAAGTGAGCTCGAGATCGGTCTCAATATCGTGATTTGTGAATATGTTTGATCAAGTAATGAAAGACAACTAAAAGCTAGATAGAAGATTTTTTTTAATCTGAAAGTAGAAATTATAATCTAACCTAATCTAACAATATTATAATTGTGTGAAGTTTCCTTCTTGATATTTAAATTCCAACTCTTATCTTTCAATCCCGCAAGAACTTGTACTTTTAAAGTGACCACCATGTTAAGAATGCACAGTAGTGAGATAGAAGATTTTTATTCCTTTTTCCTCCTCTTTTTTTTTTTTTTTTCGAGAATGTGATTTATTTTTTATTCATTCAAACAATGTCTCAATTAAGTTTCCTTATTTAATTATATCTTTAAGCTTTATCCTTGAAGGAAACATATCATTTCCATGTAACTTAAGAAGGGTTTTTTTTGGGTGAAAATTTATTATCATTAATTTAATGGTGTATACAATATCACCTCATTTCACCAAATAAATATAATAACTGATTTAATCCGATTATTGTAATTTTAGTTGTGGGGTCATGGGCCCAGATCATACAACTGGATTTTGGGCTTAAGGCCCAAGCCGAGGATAAGGGGCCGTCCGAGGATGGGTAAGTATAGCCAAGGAAACCCATGCTAGTGGATAAGGAAGACAATATTGAACATAATTACCTAGGAGTTTTTGCCGAGGATGAATTTGTCCTCAGCTAGCCAAGGCCGAGGTCTGTAAAGGATGCTTGCCATCTAGAGGTGCGATCCATGAAGTTCTGGAAATATGGATAAGCATTGCAGGAACAAAAGACAGAAGAATCCCAAAATATCTTGGGAAAAACTGCTGTCACCGCATTGAATGCACCCCAGCTAACTCCCTGGTCGCATTACTGAGGAAGTGACCTCTGCACAGTATTATTGCAGCCTTACAACCACCCCAGAAGACTTCTAGAGGGGGCTGATGGGACAAGTATCAGGATAAACCATCAACTGTCCACGTGTTGGGTAAAGGTGAAGGAATAGATGTAGTATAAATAAGGGTAGAAATTTAGAGAAAAGGGGGCCGACAATTGAGAGAGAAAGCACTGTAGCAATCTCAAGAACTCTTGTAACCATTCTCATCCAATATTTACTAAAACAAAGTCCCTCTGATTGTGGCGAGGACAAACCTTCTTTGATAAACTCAGTTCATTTTTGTTTGATTGTCATGAACACCATATTAACTGTTATCCATGCACTAAAACCTAGCTCTTTGACCCACTCTCTACAAATTCATTGTACTGGGCTCACTGGGCCAAGATCCCATACATTTTGGGGCCTGGTCTGAAAGTCGTGTCCGTACATTAGTTTATGCCAAATATTATGGGGAATCTCCTTTTCTTTTTTCTTTTTTTTCTTTTTTAATTACAAAGGTAGTATCAACTATCAAATTTAATTGTTTGTTTTCTTTCATTGAAATATGGTTAAGTCACCTTATTTTTATTGAAAGTCCTATAAATCTGAAGAAAAAAATGTTTTTGAAATTTGTTGATAAACGTAATTAGTTACTATTCTGATTTTTATTAAACTTTTATAGTTATCATAATTATCAATTATAAGAGGATCAACTATAGTTCATTTCATAAATGAGCAACTGTGTCATGCACTAACGCGGGGGGGGGGGGGGGGGGGGGGGGGGGGGGGGTGGGGCGCCATAGATTGGGCTTGGATGTGTTTATGTTCCACCCACCACTCGCCCTAAATAGTTTGGGTTCAAAAACAACTCACCCATTGCTGATCGTCAACACTCATGAGAGTTCAACTAGCCAGTTCTTCCTAATGAGTAGTAGATACGGTTAATTTTGCGGGCATGGCACAACAATGACGAAGGGCTATCAACATACTTTTCTATCTAATTGGGTCTAGTGTGTCAAATTTCCATGTGAAAAACACAACACTCAAAGTGTGTTTGTTTGCAGGTGAAATAGGGTGGATGAAAAACTTTTTTAGAGTGTTCGTTTGGTTAATTGGAGAGGAAGGAAAATAAATAGTGGGATGCAGGTCAAGAACGGACCTATAGTAGGGTAGGGGGGGCCATTGCCCCCCCCCCCCTTCCCCCAATTTTTAAAAAAAAAAAAAAAAAAAAAAAGACAAACTAAAAAGTAAAAACTACAAAATAAAAAATAAATATGGACTAAAATCTGAAAACCTAAATTACAATTCTCAAATTTTTACCCTAACCTCACTCTTCCTCCACTCAACCTCATCAAGCATCAACGCCTCCTCCAACCATCACTGCTGCTGCTGCTACTGTTCTTTTCCTCAGATTAGATCCGGACTGTTGCTGCTGCCACTCCTCCTTAGATCCTTAATCATAGTCATACATGGTAAATCTAAGAAATTTCTCTCCTCTCTCAAGTTCATATTTTTGTTTTTTTATCTTTGCTATATTGCTCTGCATAGTGCCTTAGTCGTTTGCCCTTTGCCCTCTGCGTTTTTTTGTGGACTATGGTGACTGTGTTGATTGTATTTGTGAGTTGTGGCTTTTATTGGACTGGTTTGTTCACCGTGCTTGTGTCAATGTGTGGACCGTAGACTTAGTTTGTGTTTGTGGCTTTGTATTGACTATTGAGAAAAGAGGTGTAAAAACAAAAAAAAAAATATAAGAGAAAAGAGGTGTTACCTTCAAAAGAATAATTCATTACCACAGTTGTTGCCAATATTATAATCTTAAACAAACCAAGACAAAAACCTTAAGATTAACAACTTTTGTTCTATTAGGACTCATAGCAAACTCATAAACAACTATAATCAAACACATTGTAGGCAATCTATTAAATGACTAAACAACATCAAGATGTAATATATACAAATAACAAATAAAACTGAAATTTAGCTCCACAAATTGAACCATATTTGATTACCAAATAGAGAAGCAGATGTTCAGGACCAAAGTAATTGCAATAGTATTTTAAAAACATAGACAAGTTTGGGACAAAGACTTTGGAATACCTTGGTGTCATTGTCATTGTTGCTACAGTTGATGCTTGGATAGGTTATGGCAATGGCTCGTGACCCATTGTAGTATCTAGACTCATATTAATCACAAACACAAAAAACAAAAATATCATTTAAAAAACCAAACAGATGAACCACAATACTATGGGAAGTCAAACTCCCAAACTTTGATGGCTAATTTTACCAACGCAATGAAGGATTGCAATGTAAAACCAACAATCTCAAACTTTGTAATTCAAGAACAATATCAATACAAATTAATTGAATTTCAATTTCATATTAACGTCTTTGTATAATAATTAAACAAATCATTAAATTTTAGAAAAGCAAATAAATAAAAGTGCAGAATAAAAAAATTTCTTACCCTTTGGTGCTCCTTCTTTCTGTAGTATACGTGCCTCCCCTCTCTTTATCCTCCATAATCCTCTTCTTTTATAGTGAAGAAACCCTAATTTCTTGTCTGCCATTGACAGAGAGAGAAAAAGCTCTCAAGGATTTTAGAAAGAACCCACCTCATCTCTGTAGAGAAAGCAATTGACAGATATAAATCCAAAATACATGAAATCAAAAAATACGAATTACCAAAAAATATTAAATAAAAATAGTCATAGCTCAAAAGCATTCATCATTGATCCTGAGAGATGTCTCTCAAATTTCATAGCATTCATTGAAAAAGAAGGGAGCTGTATTTCTAATTTGCGTTTGATTATTGTAGAGGGGGAGGTGAACCTGTGAATAGGCGTGTCTGATATTTAAAGAAGAGAAGAAGGTTTTATTCAGCCAAAAAAACAAAAAAAGAGCACAACATTTAAATGTAAAACACAGAATTCTAGAAGGGGAGGTGAACCTAACGTTTTATTCAAAAAAAAAAGGAGGACAACGTTTTTTTTAATGAGAGTGAGCGGTGGATAATTATAACATGGTCCCACTTAAATTTCGACAGATGGAGCAAAATTGGACTCTAATTTCAGATTTGAATTAAATAATTGGAAAGATAATTATGGTGTGGTATAAATCTAGACACATGGCACAAAATTGGAATTTTAATTTGGAATTCTAATTTGAGTTTCTGTTAACTTCACCTATTATTATTGTAGGGATAAGAGCTCAAAGTTGTATATTGGGCCTTGGGCCTTGGCCGATGATGTTGGTTGGTCCGAGGACGAATAGACGGTAAATAGGGTGTTAAGCTCAGAATCCCATAAGTAAGATGCAAATGGAAAGGTTAGAAAAGGTGGTCCGATGAGGAGTATCTCCTCAGATAAACAAAACACAGATCAAATGTATATCCTATCATTCAAAGTGACCTTCCAGAAAATTCCACTGATAGGGACGTGCATTATGAAAGTACTAGAAGAATGGGCGCTAGGAAATATCTAAGGAAAAGCTACTGCCACCACATTGAATGCTCTGCAGCTAACTTTCTGGCTGCATTTATGTGGAAAAGACCCCTAAACAGTGCTGCCTTAGCTACCCCAACTCACAGAGGGCTAGAGGAGGTGTCCAATAAGACAAGCACTCAAGGAGTGGCCTAGATGATCAACAAATGGAGGGCCAAGATCATTGAAAGGGGGATATATAATGTAAGAAACCCTTGAGGAATAGGGGATCGAAAAAGGAAGGGAAAAAGACGGTAGCAATCAAGAACGACATTTATAACCAAACATAAGAGAAATATATAAGAATTGATCTCCTCGAACTTTGCCGAGGACGATTTTCTTTGGTTAAAACTCGTCTATCGTCATTCTCTTATCATCAAGATCTACCTTATTTGTTGTCTAATTCATTAAAGCCCAGTTTTCCGACTCACTCTCTACAGATTCATTGTTTTGAGCTTTTTGGGCCTAAGTCCATCCACCTTTTGGGCTAGGGACTCAAATCTGGTCCTTGCAATTATATATATACATTACTCAAACTAGGTCAACCTATCATTCTAAACAAAGGGTATGCCACTATGCCTTGATAGGGTCATTTGCCACCCTCTCCTACCTTTTTTTTTTCTTTTACTAGAAAATTATGTTAACTTTAAGGTAAAACAAGGAAAATATTACCACATACATCAAGCCGACTAGTAATGGGGTCCTCTTGATTTGGGGGATCCAAAAGCACATTGCTTGTTCTCGAGGTCATTCCTAGCTTAGCAAATGCGTTGTGTGTCACCAGCCACGAGTACCTATTAAACATCAGTCCCTTTACCTGCCCAAAAAAACTCTACAACGGTATCTCACAACAATAAAACTAAGGGTCTATTTGAATACCGTCTATCTTGTTAAAAATTGAAAATTAAAAACTAAAAATACTGTAGCAAAATAATTTTTAAATGTGTGAATAGTACTGTGGGATCCAATTTTAAAGTTTTTTTTTTTTTTTAATAAAGTACTTGTAGGTCCCGTAAACAGTGCATGAGACCTATTGGAAAAGCAAAAAAGCGCTCTTCTCTTCCTGCATAGGACCCACAGTGCACGTTCTCAAAAAAAAAAAAAAAAAAAAAAGAGCGCTAAAACACAGACGCTGGCCTTTATCAGCTGTATCCAAATGGGTAATAAGGACACAACAAAATTCATAATAATTTTACAACATTTTCAAATTAGTCTATCACCATATGTGAGGTGGTATGCTGATTTGGAAATGTTGTATAATTCTTATGAATTTTTGTTGTGCTCGTGGAAGAACTCATCTCCCAAACAAACCAAAAAAAAAAAAAAAAATCATTGACAAGAAAATTAGTATAAAATTATGAATGATATGATATAAAGGATAGCAATTAATACTAAAAGGATAAAATTTGGTTACAGTTTTTAAAATGTTGTACTAATTAAATTTTATAAAATTTTTATATTATATATACTAGTACACTGCAAACAATTTTTCTAAAAAATAAAATAAAAAATACACTACAAACAATTTTATAGTATCCAAAAATAACTAAATTCAATATAAAGTTTATTGAATAATGCAATTACATAATTAAATAATTATACCTAAGCACCTAAAATAAAACAAGTACAAGGTTTCTCTCCAAAAACCCCTCCTATATTTTTTATTGGATATAAATTTTGAAAATCTAACCGTTGGATTGCAACACACATGTTTATAAATTTCATTCAAATTGAATCTTATTTACTATTCAATCAATAAACTTATTTTTTATGCATAATTTTATATAAAAAAAAAACTTGAAATTTAAACATTTAATTGATGATATAACTATTGATCTTTGTTTTTGTCGAAATTTTACAAGCATGAAATGCAATCCAATGGTTAGATTTTTAAAATTCACATCCAATAAAAAAAAAAATTGGCGGAGTTTAAAGAGTTTTTTTTTTTTTTTTTTAAACTAATTTAAAGAGAAATTTTTTCCATAAAAGAATTTCTTGAATTTCTTGATTTTGAACACAAAGAATTTTATCTCAAATAGAAAAAATTTCTTAAATAGTAGTATAGATAATAAAATAAGGCTGTGTTTGTTTTGGCTTCAAATCACTTTCGAAAATGCTTTTCCGTAAATGCAGGTGTTTGGTTGCGCATGGAAAATACAGTCAACGGAAAATCAAATACACTTTGACTAGAAAATAACCACTTTGAAGCGTAAAATCATTTCCGCTTTGATTTTACCTTCAAAGCGTTTCCGAAAAACACACCAGAAGAGAGAGAGTGAGAGAGAGCTCAGATCGCACCCGAAGACAAAGAGAGAGCTCAAGCACACACCCAAAACCCATATCCAAGCTCACCTCAGCCAAGCTCCGGCCAGCCCAGATCGTGTTGCCCCACGATCCAAAACCCATCTCCAACCCCAAATCGCAAGAAGAGAGAGTAGAGACGGTGAGATCGCGCACAACCCCAAATCGCACCACAAGCTCAGATCGCACCACCACACCCAACCCCAGATCGCACCACGAGCCCAGATTGCACCACCGCACCCAACCCCAAATCGCACCACGAGCTCAAATCGCACCACCGCACCGGTCTCGTCGCACCCCAGCATGGCGAGATCGCACCCATGACCCACCCATGCCCGATCTCTCTCTTTCTCGATCTACCTTCCCTTTCCCTCAATTGGCAATCACTCTCTCTTCCTCCCTCTCTTTCTGTGTGACCGAATTTTGAGTTTAATGAATGTTCTGTTTTGATTTTTGTTTCTTTTAAGTTTATATATTGAAATTTTGTATTATGAAATTTGTTTGGGAACTGAGAAAATTGTTGAGAAAATGTGAGAAACTTGTAAGAAAATAACATTTTCAGAATGCAGCCAAACACATGAAAATATTTTCTAAAACAATTTTCATAATGCAACCAAATACTTGAAAATATTTTTCTTTCTCGAAAATAGCATTTCCAGAAATTGTTTATTTTCCGAAAAATATTTTACATGAACCAAACATAGCCTAAATGTGAAATACGGACCACTGAAGTGGGACTAATAGGTTTGACTCGGGTGCATCGTGGAAATTTACTTAAGGCTGGGCCTGAGAAGCACGACCCACATTCCAACCCTGGCTCACAGTTTCCTCTGAAAAAGATAAAGCATAATTGTCCCTGCTGTTGGGTTATAAGAAGAAAACAAAAAATTATAAAAACAAGGGAAAGAAAGATTATATATATATATAGGGAGTATAAATTTGTTGGATTTCCATGTGTTAGCAAATACCGAAATTGCAGAAGAACAACCAAAGAGAAGGGTTGCAACAAACAAAATCCCAGCGAAAATGAATTCCTGCAATTTGGATAAAGGGTTGTTTGTTAGGTCTGTGTAATACAAAAGTAAGAAGCAGAAGGGTAAGCATAGGAATATACGATTATACGTGCCTCCATAGCTTGCTGTTGCTTTTGTCACCAATGAGCAAAATTTATCTTCTTCCAATTTATATTAAACTAAAGTAAAAATAAAAAAAACATATATATACTATTTATCCGTTAGGAATTAACTATTACATTTTACTCCTATAATCTAGGATTTTGAATTGCCAACTTATGATTTTTTTTTTTAAATTGCACTTTAAGTCTCCAAAAAAAAAATATTATACTTTACCAACTAAAAGGTTAATTGATATGTACTATTTTTTAAAACCTTTCTTTGAATACGATTTACAATTTACACATACAAATTTAGTGATTTTTTTTGAGGAAAAAAAAGTACTATATGATGTAACTTTAGCGGATAAAATACAATTTTAAAACCAAATGTTGACAAATCAAACTTAATCCAAACTAGAAGTTAGACATAATTAACCCTTACATTAGTTTTTGCATGTTTAGTATTATCTTTGAAAAAATATATTATTTTTGTTTTGATCTTCCATGTTCTTGAAAGAAAAGAGAAAAAAATAGATGACCTTTCGATTTGGTAAATTGTTTTATTAGTTTTTTAGTCTCAATCAAATGCAATCATGAATTGCTTAGGCAATAGCAGTGCTACCATATAGTTAAAAAGATATCTTGTTTATAATGGGCCTTTGTGTGAAATAGAAAGATAACCTATATCTGTATATCCAACTAATGAGGATTTGACATATTTAAAAAATAAAATAAAATAATCTCATATTAGTTATTCCATGGAGGTAAAATAATACATGTTTTACCACATTCTTTTGTCTTTGAGTTCATGCAAAACTATATACTTGCTAGTAAGTTGATTGAAAATATAATGTCAAAGTCATAGGCAATTCGCAATATATATCAATTAACCGATTGTACTAAGAGGTGTGGTACTTCAGGACCAAAAGTTTTTTATTCATCTTCTTTAGGGTGAAGAGGGTCCTTTTTACTTAAAATGACTGGATTACCGTTAAGGTATTCAAAGGATGAGCCTTAGCTATTTGAAAGTAGTTCAAGACCTTTTTCTTTTTCTTTTTCTTCTTTTTTATTTATTTATTTATTTTTTATATGTTGACTATTGAATAAGAATCCCATTTGGAAAATGTTCAAGTTGCAACTTGAAACAATTTTTTTTAAAAGATCTTTCATCTCAAACTCATTCCTTAAGTAAGTTGTAGTTTTTGTAAGCTCTTTTAAACTCCTTACACGATTTAAATTGTCAACATATACTTTACAATAGCAAATATAAATTTTGACTTTGTACTAAAAACACATGAAGAATATCTTTCCTTCTCCCTTGTGTGTGTTTGTTTTAAAAAAAAAAACGAAGAAATTGTATTATTCACAAATCTTTCTTTTAATAAATATTTACAGAGAATTGTACCATGTGTTTGAATTGTTTTAACTCAGACACACCAATGTTTGTAACTTGCTGGAATACATGCTTTAGAATTTTGAATGATACGCTTTCAAGAATTTTATATTCTTCTAGGGATTCTCAACTATAATCATTATCAAATTATCCGTATAAATATGTTGTAATCACATCCATTTAGTGCATGTCCAAATTTTTAGTGATTACCATGCTAATATAAAATATGAGTGTAATTGCATTCATTACGTGAAAATAAATATCTTGAAAATGCTTCTCAAAAAAAAAAAAAAATATATATATATATATTTATATCTTGAAAATCAATACCAAATCTTTACAAGAAATCTTGTGTTACAAGTAGTGCTTTGTATCTCACAATTCTTTTTCTTTTATTTTTTCCTTACATTTTCGTACAAATATCCACGGGTATTCAGCAAGCTCTAAACCTTCAAGTGTTTGGACTTACGAATTGAGATTAGGTGCAATACCTGCACCTGATGCAATAGCTCTCAACGGTTGAGATTAAGAATTGAAATAAGCAACTTTTAATCTCAGTTATTGAATAAAAAAAGTTGATAAATTAAAGATAAAAAGTAAATGTGGTAAAAATATTTTGTGAATAGTGAAGGATAATATTAATTGGCAATACCCTAAATATTTCAGCCAATCCAAATCCATAGACTTATACCTTTGATAGCAGATTCTACATTTTGGAACCCAATTATTTTTTATTTAGGTTTAGGGGGGTTTCAATTGTTGAAACCAATTGACTGAACCCATCTAATTGAAAGAAGCCCAAACTCCAAATCTAGGGTGTGCTACCGTGTACCCACTAACACTGCCGTGGGAAGGTTCATCAAATAATAATTTTTTCCAGCTTTCAATGAAGAATTCCAAACAAAAATGAAGTGTGTAATTTCTATATTCATATTGACAATGATAACCACCAAAAGTTAACTAATACATATATTGGGTGCAGGGCCTTTGAACTGTTTCTGCTGCTAATATGCAAAGCTGGATTCATGTGCTACTGATACATAATTACATATATTGGCTACTGGGGCCTAGAGGGGCTAGGTGCTCCAGAAGTAGTTGTATTTTCCTGCACACAATTGTCATATTTTAATAACCTTCAAGTGTTTGGACTTAAATCTTTGCCGATTTCTAACTTTCTAATAAGTTCATGAATATTAAAAAAGAGTAACAAAAGGAAACTGATTTGTTCTTATTTCATACCTTGCAATAGGCTATATTTCCATGCCCACAAACTAAATGACCATTTGCTACATCTACAGCTTCTGAGGTTGAGGCTCCACCACCAGCACTCCTCTGAAATGTTCATATACAATACTATTATATATCTGCTGAGTTTTTATCTCACTCTTATCACCCCCAAAAAGTTATTCAAAGAGAAGGAAAAAGAAGACAAAAAAAAAAAAACAAAATCATGTTCTTAGGCTATTGGCTTTGTCATGCAAAATACCATACCTTGTAGAAATCAACAGCAATGAAATTAGGCCACCGATTACCCGCTGCTTTATAACACGTATCCAGCATGCTAAGTAGCGGAGCTGAATTATCTTTGCAAGCTTCAATTATATTTGGAGCACTCCGGAAATAGTTCACTACAACTAGTGACCTCGAGGTTGTGTTCATGGGAGGCGATTCGGAGCGGTTTGGGCACAAGCCATCTATCATACCACCATTCCCGTCTATAGTGCACAATAAATGGAGAGAGGGAGATTTAAACCCAAATTCTGGACTATGAGAGAATCGAGCAATGTTCATTAAACTATAAAACTATTACATGATGTAAACTATTCTTAGTCCAATATATATACACTATAAAATAGGAGGAGCATACTAAGACTTACATTGGTTTTCTACTGTGTATTTCCACTGATAGGCAATCCCTTCAGATGCCTCCTTAGTTTGGTTTGAAGTGAAAACTACTAAGCGCTGATTTTTATTCACCATATTATCAACTGTTGGCCAATCTTTACCATGTCTTGGCATTCGACGTGATGGAAACCAGAATTTCCTTAGGCCAGCAGCATCAAACACTTTAGTTAGGCCATTTGTTGATGTAACATGGTCTTCAAGGATAATGGTGATTATCTCCGATGGGTTTGCTTCAAGAAAGATTTTAATCTCTTGCAGAACATTAATGGCTGGTTGCTGGTAAATCAGATTTTATAACAATGACTTGTTTTAAATTATGTGCAATTAATGATAAATAAAAATTAATAGATTTTTCTGAAACTAGAAAAGAAAATTTCAGATTCAATTTTTAATCCATTGAAAGTTCGTTGCCATATGGACTACAGAAAATCTTGGAAATTAAGCATTACGATGATGCAAGCTACCTCAACTTATAATACAATGTTCTTAAGAATTATGATGATTCAAGCTAGCTTAACTCATATCTCTAAATGGACAATTTTTATCCCTAGTCCAAATTAGTTTGGAGGAATTTCTTTCAATCCATTACGGGTGATTCATAAGACTATCCATATGTGACTAAAAGTACATGTGGACAATCATTTCAATACCCACATAGTGAATGGGACAAGTTTTCCTCCAAATCTATTTGGAGATAAACTCTATTCTGTGTGATTACCATTAATATTGCACACTTACAAAAGCTGTAACGCCGCTACATTGGCCATGACACAACCAAATATTGTCCTTGAAGTCGTAAGTATCAAGCATCAACCCTCGAACTCCATTCTAGGAAAAATAAAATAGAATAGTTTATTTCCAAATGGTACAAAGATATTGAAATCAATTTGGATTGAAATTAAATGGTACATTTCCTTTCCTATAATGAAGCCACGTTAACACTAGGGGTGTCTCTACTTTCAAATTATCCAAAAAAAAAAAACACACACACACAGACACTAGGGGTGACCTTTCTATTTCCCCTCATACTTCTGGAAATCAGTGAGTCCCTTAAAAAACGAACATGGTTGACGTTAGATTTAAATAAAAATCTTGCCTTATACCTCAATTGGTACTTTATTCAAATTCTCTTTTCTTATTATAATTATCAATTATTTAAATATATATAAATGTATTCTGTTTCCAAAAGGTTAAAACCTATAGCTATGAATTATAAAAATGGCTTCAAAAAATATAATAATAATAATAATAATAATAATTACCACATTTAAAATAAATAAATAAAAATTAAAAAAGAAAAAAAAAAAAAAGGAAGAAAAAAGAAAAAGAGAGCTTTCACTGTTACCGACAAGGAGTTCAAACCGCGAAATTATTATAGAATCTCTTTATTCACCCGAATATGCTTAAATTGACCTCCATAAATCTTTCTGTCTCTGCAATTTTCTTTTACTTTTCATATTTTCTAAATTGTCGCTCTTATCTTTCATTGTTTTCTCTTTTCTCTTAAACCATACAGAAAAAGTAATCTAAAATCTTCTGGCAATAGAACAAAACAAAAACAAAAACAAATTAATTAACATACTTGGAGCTGAGAAGTAATGGAGTCCTCCTGGTTCGTGGGAGCCAGAATAATAGAGCCTGTCCCTGACCTCACTCCTATCCTCGCATATGCATTGTGCGTGGTAAGCCATGAGTACCTGTTAAACGGCAAACCCTTCACCTGGCCAACATAAATTCATAAACACCATCACAAATATTAGTTCTCATCCTAAACAAGAAAAACCAATAAGACACAAAAATAATGAGTATGGAAGACCTTAGAAGTGGGACTGATGGGTTGTGTTCGAGTACAGCGTGGCCACATGCCAGCTGAGAGGCAAATCTCACAGTGCAAACCCAGGTCGCAGTTTTGGCTTTGGAAACATGTTTGTCCCTCCTGTTAAAAGACCATTAATAAACAAGAAATTGGTACAAAGAAGAGAGAGTTCAGTCCTAGCTAGGATGATGATTCTGATTGATTCTTTTATGATATTGAATACCTTGCCTGCAGTGGTACAGCCAAAGAGAAGAGCTGCCACACACAGAGTTGCAGCTAAGATTATTCTCTGCAGGTAAATACGAAAGTATTGAGGACTTGATTAAGCATTGAAAGCAAGAAAAGGATGCTGAGTAGAAAGGTAAATACCTCCATCATGGATGGACCTATGTTGGAGCCAAGACGGCCTCCCCAGAATTTTATAATGTGTAGTTATTATTTTTTTTTTTTTTTTGAGAAATAATGTATAGTTATTAGATAAAAGTGCTTAAAACTTGGCTTCCCCAATAATAACTTTATTTAAAGATTTTTACGGTCGAATAAATAACTTGGGATGGAACCCCCTACACAAAAATAAAAACAAAAAATTTTGGGGATCCAACCCTGCCTATATCAGGTAACTTGGGACCAAATTCCCATTCCTCATTGTTGTAATTAGCAAATTATCCACAACAAAAAATCGCTATAAAGTGGTCACTGTTAGGGTCAAATTTTGTATGATGGCAAATCCGAGTTAAAAAGCATTTTTAATGTATTTGAGACTTTTAATTTATAGTGTCTATGAGTAGTTAAAGAACTAATTTGAAGACACAAGAAAATAGCTTAAGAATCTACTCAAAATAGTGTCGTCTAGCTTTGATGTCTCAACACTAGCCGATTGATCGAGGTCACTTGAACCTTGACGCTAGACACCGGCTGATCAATCAAGTTTCATGAATCTTGACTTTTTTTATGTCAGATGAAGTGGCAACCTCAAAATTCATGCTCTAGGATACTAGAACAAATTAAGTGGTACTTTTCACAGTCGTCCTCATTAGAGATCTAGGAGAACTACTTTGTGACATCATAGAGAGAGATTTTCAAATTCGGAGCACTCTATACTGGAGAACCGACTGCGATCGACGTTGTACGCCTAGGATTTTGCATCAAGCTGAGTTTCCAGAACTACAAAGTTTAGAATGTTTCAATCAAGATTGCTACACCTACTGCCTTCAATAATCAAAGTGCAATTGTGTGAAGTGAAGTCACAGATTGGATTACCGTGTACCAAGGAGTAGGTATTTCGAGATTCATATGAAAAGTAGTCCTACCAGGTTGGAGCTGCACTAGGAAAATTCAAAAAGTTCTACTATAAGTAGGTATTTTAGGATTAAGTATATTCTATGTACTTGTAACTTCAATCTTCATAGTGAAATCTTCAAGATTGGTGGTTACCTTTAAACCACTCATTGGGAATTTTCCCGTCCAGATTTTCCCCATCGTGACCATATTTTTGTGTTCAAATTTATTTTTAAAAATCTAGATTGTCGATTTGGTTGTACCTTTATTAATTGAATTGAACCATTATATAATTGAACTTAATTAATCAACTTGGGTAATTGGTTCGCTGAATTGGGGTTAATTTCAACCTAACAGACACCATAAATTTGAATATTATTTTCTTTTTTTTTTCTTTTTTTTAAAACTTTAAAATTTTAGCATTTATTAACTTTTGTTAGAAGTATAAGCCAAAGGCCCATGTCTGATGTTATCCGAGCCCTGCTTGTTTTGTTCTAAGGTTTTCTAACTAAATTTAGTACATCTAACCAAAGTTAGTTTAGTTTGTTCCTTTCATAAATATCTGCATTTTAGTTGTTTTACTTACACAATTATATTGCACTCTTCAACATTTCCCAGTACTTTTAAAGGAGTAACAAGAAGAAATAGGTGATCTTTTTGTTAGTACTTTTCTCCTTTTTCTAATTTTTCCCTTTGTTTCTTTCAAGCTAGATTCTAGAGCAATGCTAAACATCTTAAAGAAATGAGTAATACTACGGCCTTAACATTTTTACAACAAAACCTAAGTAGCGTAAACTGTCATTGGTTATATATAGTCTTTGTCCACCGTTGACACCACCGTTGACAGATAGATAAGGGGTTGTTATACTCTATCAAATCTTCAGGGGTAAGTCCTAACCCTTCATATAGGTCAGGGTACATTATTTCAGCCCCACTTCCTTGATCTACCATAACCCTTTTTACATGAAAGCCCCCAATCCGCAGTGTAACTACCAATGCATCTTCATGGGGCTGAACAGTATCCATAAAGTCTTTTCCCATAAAGCCAACGCATTTGTCTTCCAAACGTTTCTTTTTAGGTGTAGGGCCTTCCAATTCTGAGTTAGAAGCTAAATTCATGGTCAATATCTGCGGTGGAGTTCTCAGTCTCCACCTGCTTCCTAACCACATGTATTACCCCTATGAGCCCCCTAGCTAGTGTCAAAGTTCTTGAAATGGTTGCCCCTTTCAAGTCTTGCAGACGAGAATCTTCCCGTACTAAGAATTCTCCCAAATAACTTGCCTTTTCAAGTTGGTGCAAGTGGTCCTTTAGGGTTCGACAATCCTCAGTTGTATGCCCCCAGTCCCGATGATATGAGCAGTAAAGGCTCTGGCTTCTTCTCGTAACATCCCCACACATCTTGTTCGGCCAACGAAAGTATGGCTCATTCTATATTTTTTTCCACAATCCGGTATACAGGCTTTTTGTACAACGAACTAACCATTTCAGGCCTCATATTCTAAGCATGAGAGAAGAAGTCCCTTTGAGGTCGAGGAGCTTGATCTACCTTAACCTCTTTCTTCTCTACAATGGGTACTTTTGCTTTAGCCTTATCTTGCAACTGGTCATCTTCTAACCTCTTATACACCTCCACCCGCTCCATTAATTTATTCATATCCGTGACTGGCTTCAAAGCCAGCTTAGCCCTTAAGTTGGAATCGACGGGAAGCTCCACCTTGAAGGTACTTGCAGCAATTCCCCCGTTATCTCCCTTAATCTCATTGTATAATTTTTAGTAACGATCCGAATAAGCTCTGAGGGTTTCGCCTTCCTTCATTGCCAATGAAAGAAGTGAGGCGAAAGGCTTTGAGGTCCCACTACATGTCATAAATCTCGCCCCGAATGCTCTAATTAGCTCATCATATCCTCGGATAGCCCCTTTTTCCAACACATTGAACCATCTCATAGCTTTTAGCCCCAGGCTTGAAGGAAAAATTTTACACATTAGAGCCTCATTTTTAGAATATATGGCCATGCTTTGGTTATAATGATTGACATGTTCCACGGGATCCATTTTTCCATCATAAATAGCGAAAGTTGGCATTGTGAATCTTCGTGGTAAAGTAGTTTTCTCAATCTCTTCTGAGAAGGGGGCTGATATAACTGATGCAGTGTCTTACCCATGGCATCATCACTAGAAACCTTTGGCACTGCGGGGACTTGAGATTGAGGGGCTGATGAGTGCTAAAGAATGGTCCTTTATGCTTCTTCCTGTCTTGCTCTCCCCTTCTATTCTTGTGGTGAAGTGGAGAGACTGTCCTCTCCCTGTGCAGAGACTACTCTCGCTCTCTATGGGGAAGGGGTGATCTCCTATCTCACTTCTTATTCCTGTCGTCCAGCACGCGTTTATCTGCTCGGGAGCGGCTAGGTGGCGAGCTTGGTCCTCTCCGATGATAAAGCTCTCTATCTTTTCGGCGGAGTAACTCCTTATCCTTTTCGGTGTTCCTCTGCAGCAACGCTACTTGCTCCCTCAACCTTTCCACCTCCCGATCCCTATTATAGTAGGATGGACCTTCTGTATTGGTAGTAGTCTCTTCTCCTTGCGGAGGTCGGCTAGGTTGTTATTGAGTTTCTTTATGAACTTCAGATCTCACACATCGATCCATATGAACAGATTCTTCTGAAATGCTAGGTCACTCCAGATGAGCAAGACCACTTCGTGATTGGTTCACCATAGTCTAAAACTAACCAACTCTTGAGTCTTCTGCTTAGTAAAGTAATTCCCACAGATAGCGCCAATTGTGGGACCGCAAAAACTAGTCCCCGTGGAGTCCTTCACGGATTCACACTCAAATTATTCAAAGAACCAACAAATAAGTAAACAACAAGGAAAAATACTCCACAATAGGAAACTCAAGCAATTAATTTCTCTAAACTCAAGTATTACAATTTCAACCTAGGTATTACAATAGATAACTCTTACATTCCCGTAGTGTTACCTTTACTCTCTCTCTCTCTCTCTCTCTAATTTTTCTTCTCTATGTTCCTTTTTCTTTTTCTTTTTTCAGCCCCCTCCTCCTTTTGCCTCTCCTCTCCCTTTTATAGCTTCAATCCTTGCTCTTATCATTACAGTTGTCTTGTTGCCTACTAGAGTCTTAGGGATATTTTCTTTAACTTTATCAATTCCTACTCACCCTTATCCTGGAATTCTGACTTTTGGGGGTTATTTGTACTGTTCAGACTATCTTACTTGTATTTAATGTGGCAGAGGTTAGGTAAGAACCCCATCATTAATGAAGAGGTAAAGATCTTCAACCTTCTTGCACATTCCAGAAGTTTCCCATGGTTCTAGGAATCTCCTGAAAATCACACGTGGATTATCCATGCACCATACCTTGGGTAAGTTGGCACCTTACCTTTTCCATGAGAACTAATTTCCTGCGCCATTCATCTTTTCCGTAATACTTGGGATGACCCAGCTTTCTTCCTTTCATGGTTTATTACCCATTGAGTATTCCTTTCAATACATAGGCTTGGCCCAATTCTTTCCCCGTGTCCCAATTACTTCTTGGGCTTAAGGCCCGAGTGGTGATTGTTCCACTCCCCACAGTTTATGTAATGATTTAAATGATTGCCCAAGTATTTTTAGACTACTAGATACCCTTTGGCAAAGGACACATCTGTTGGTGAATAGATATATCTTTATGTTTAGAGTTATAGTCTTACCCAAGAGTCACAACTCTCTACCGAATCAATACAACTTCGATGAAGCAAATCTAGCAAGTAATATTTTTGTATGTATGAAGGTGCACCATATTACATTATTACCAAATAAATACAAAAAAAAAAAAAAAAAAATTCTCTCTCTCTTAGGAAGTGGGTGGGCAATTTAGGCTGGTCACTATATAGGTCGAGCAGTGATAGGGTTTGGAGGCACCATGACACAATGGTGAGACAAAAAAGCAAATAATGATGGTATGGTGAATAACAGTGGTGCGACGAGAAAGTAAATGCCAGTGGTGCTGGGTTTGGGTGAATGCCACTAATGGCATTGGTCTAATTAAGATTGACAATGGGTTGAAGGCCAATGGTGGCACTGGTCTTGGGTTGAAGGGGTTTTTTTTTTTTTTTTTTTTGTTGTTGAGATTTTGTTGCTTTTGTTGGGTGAAAAAAAATTACATAAAAAGAGTTATTTGATTTTCTTAATATATTGTATCGTAAAATGAAATTTTGGATATAGGGTGTGTTGTAAAATTATTATGTAAAGTAGGGGGAAAAAAAAAAAAACCTTTTTGATGATCTAAAATGGATATATTTTAGACAAGCGAATGTGAATGTTCTAATTGTAGATACTAGATAGTACTTGTCGGGACTGACGAACTCATTTACCGAAGACGACGACCATGATACCGACGAAGATATCCTTGGACGAGCAAATTAATACCCACGTCATTGACGAAGGCAGGAAGGCCATTCAATGCAGCACAATTACACCTAGAACGGTTACAAGGCCAACTGTATGAACCGTTGGAGTACATTAAAGCCACATTACACAGCACCAAAAGTTACCAAGAGGAGCATTAAGACCTTCATGACTACCCCAACAGCTAGAAGCTATGAAAGCATATATAAAGCCCACACATTGCCAAGTACAAGATACATACACACATAGACACTAAGATATCTCTTTCATTCTATTCAATTACATTGTTTATTCCCAAGAGAGCTTCTTATACTGACTTTGGCATCGGAGGCATTGTGGCAGGCACCACACCGGTGACCACCTTTGAGAGTACGTTCATACAGGCTGAGGATTGCTTCCATCTAACCAACTTGACTGACGAGCTTACGCTTTATCAGTATAACTCTACTGACGAACTTACTCTACTGACGAACTTACTTAACTGACGAACTTACGCTTCATCAGTTTGGCGCCGTCTGTGGGAACGTGACATTTTCATTTTCATATTCGAAAACACTGCTTCCATCAACTTCACTATTCAGATGGAGTCCAATCAAGATTCCGCAGCCTTGGCTCAGCAAGTCCAAGCTCTTGCGGTTGCCGTTGAAGAACTTACTAGGCAAAATCAAGAAATGAAGCTACGGCTTCAATAGGAGGAGAATCGATCCAAAAACAACGTAGAGGACGAGGGAAATAGCCATAGAAGGAGTGACCATCGAAGACCCATTACTCCGGCAGAACAGAATTCAGAACTTCTTCAAAAGATGAGGAAGGAGATGGACAAGTTCAGAAATGCCATCAGAGAGAAGACAGACCAGAGCGTGGGCAGAATGGTGAGGGCAACAGACTCGCCTTTCACTGCAGCGGTCCTGGGATGCCCAGTACCTTCGAAGTTTCGGCTGCCACAACTTGAGTCGTTTGACGGGCTCAAGGACCCCTAGGACCACCTCAACACCTTCAAGACGACACTGAGCCTTCAACAGCCCCCTGACGAGATAATGTGCTGTTCTTTTCCCACCACTTTCAAAGGAGCAGCGAGGGAATGGTTCACCAAGTTGCCAACATTGTCCATCGATAACTTCGAACAGCTGAGCAGCGCCTTTTTACATCATTTCATTGGAGGACAACATCCTAAGAGGCCGGCGAATCATTTACTCACCATCAAATAAGGAGAGAAAGAAACCTTGAGGTCCTATGTGAAACGCTTCACTCGAAAAACCCTGGAGGTGGACGAAGCTGACGATAAGGTGCAGTTGACGACCTTTAAAATGGGACTGCGATCCAGGGAGTTCGTTTCTTCACTCGCAAAAAATCCTCAAAAAACGATGGCGGAGATGCTCCTGAAAGCACAGAAGTACATAAACGCAGAAGAAGCACTGGCTGTCATAAGGGATGTGGAAAAAGCAGGGAACAAGGAAAGGAAGGAAGACGAACGTAGAGGACGGAAAAGGGACCGCCCAGATCGTCGATTCAGTGACGAAGGTGAGTCTAAAGGGGGTTTCTCCCGTCGGGGTTCTCGCTGTGGTTCTGTAAGCCTACATGGGAAGGACCTTACCGAGTCACCCACTACTCCAGACAAGGTAGCTATCATCTGGAAACCCTAGACGGACAGAGGCTCCCGAGGCCATGGAACATCGAGCACTTGAAGAAATACCACCAATAGATGTAACAGAAAATGTATTCATCATTGAAATTAATAAATGAATTATTCAGCTAATGTCTCCATAACAAGCAAGTTTGAGTAGCTACAAGTCTCACAAATGGTAAAGTAACAAGATTCTGCCTTGACGGATGTAAGTTACTGACGATGACAAGATCCCTAAAAGGGGGTAAGTCACAAAAGCCACAAATGGCTAAGTAACAAGATTCCGCCTCGACGGATGTAAGTTACTGACGATGACAAAATCCCTAAATGGGTGTAAGTCACAAATGGCTAAGTAACAAGATTCCGCCTCGACGGATGTAAGTTACTGACAATGACAAGATCCCTAAAAGGGTGTAAGTCACAAAAGCCAAAAATGGCTAAATAACAAGATTCCGCCTCAACTGATATAAGTTACTGATGATGACAAAATCCTTAAAAGGGTGTAAATCACAAAAGCCAAAAATGGCTAAGCCAAAAATGACTTAAAAGGGTGTAAGTCACAAAAGGTACTGACGAAGTTATAGACAAAAGGTACTGATGAAGAGAAGGGGAGAAGTTTAGAAACAAAGGCTCAGAAAATTGAAAACTAGCAGGAAACCCAATGGTCACACGAATTGGAGTTATTTACAGCCCAAAACCTTTCACATTCTACGGTCGTCATTACAAGTCACGACGACCACAGAATCAAGGGGCAGCTAACGGGACTGACGAACTCATTTACCAAAGACGACAACCATGATACCGACGAAGATATCCCTAGACAAGCAAATTAATACCCACGTCATTGACGAAGGCAGGAAGGCCATTCAATGCAGCACAATTACACCTAGAATGGTTACAAGGTTAACCGTATGAACCGTTGGAGCACATTAAAGCCACATTACACAGCACCAAACGTTACCAAGAGGAGCATTAAGACCTCCATAACTACCCTAACGGCTAGAAGCTATGAAAGCATATATAAAGCCCACACATTGCCAAGTACAAGGTACATACACACATAGACACTAAGAGATCTCTTTCATTCTGTTCAATTATATTGTTTATTCCCAAGAGAGCTTTTTATACTGACTTTGGCATCGGAGGCATTGTGGCAGGCACCACACCGATGACCACCTTTGAGAATACGTTCACAAAAGCTGAGGATTGCTTCCATCTGACCAACTCGACTGACGAGCTTACGCTTCATCAGTATAACTCTACTGACGAACTTACTCTACTGACGAACTTACGCTTCATCTGTACTCACCACCCATCGCAAAGCTACCTAACTTAAGAACTTTTTCTTTTATGTTTTTTTCCAGTAAAAAGTCGTTTGTTTCTACTCATACCTTGAAGGCTGCCTATGAATTACCATCTTAACATCATCCAGTTGTTCACACGATATTATATTTGGTGTCATTGTTACAAGGTGATATTACAAGTATTTATCCTCTTATGAAAAGGTACTTGGTTTCAAATGATACCATGTTAGTGGTATTAAAATTCAATAAATGTGAAACATGTTAGCAAAAAATAACTATCCCACTAACAAATAAAATACATGTGTTAATGGGTAATTATTTTTATACACGTCCTCATTTATTGGATTTTAATACGTGATATCATTTGATACAAAATATGTATTCCTTACATGGTATTGTGTTCCACACTTGTGAGATCTGCCTCCATGTGAAATGGAGAATAGGACAAAGAGTACATAATAGATACTTTCGATCGTTACACATGTAACCCCGTGTAAACAGGATATGGAATAAAATTCACATAAAGATTCATGACTATTAAATATAAAAAGCCCTGGGCTCCACACCACTAAAAGTGAGAGGTCACAAGCCCACGATGGTTGAACCCTAGTTATGCCAACAACCAAGAAAAAAAAGAAGGGAAATGCTAACGAGTGCCCTTAGGGCACTCATTAACAATCTAATTAAAGAAAGTTTTTATGGGAAAAGAAAAAAAACAATTAATGTTTTGACAGCTTTTTTCATTTCCCATAAAAGTGATGCCAAAACTATTAATGTTTTGACAGCTTTTTTCATTTCCCATAAAAGTGATGTCAAAACTTTCTTAAAATGGATTGTTAACGAGTGCCCTAAGGGCACTCGTTAGCATGACCCAAAAAAGAATCAAGTGAGCCACACGAGACCCTTTCACAGTTCATGGGTCACAATCATCTTTACGCTAGTAAAGCGGGCCAATGAATTAAATAGCCCATGTTTTGAGACAAAAGCTTTAAGCTTCAAAAAGGTGTTAATGGACCACCGAGTACTGACTAGTTACTTTTAAGCATAACATAGTATAACAATATCATTTATAAGGCAATCAGCCTGACATGAAAAATAAAAAGGAAAATGTGGAGCCATGGCCCAGACCCATCCATATTTTGGGACCAAAATTGTATGAAACTTTCTAAATTGTCACTGTCTATTGGCTGCATATTGCAATTTGCTATTACCCAAAATTTTCCAAGATAAAAACAAAACGTTCTGCTTCTGCAAGCTAAGAGAGGCAGCCTCTACCGACCGGATCATAAATTCATAATTAATGCTTTTTCATTGGAGCCACGACAGAATTAGCCATGGAGGTTTGAAGTAGCAATTGGAGCTCAATTGCAAATCGGAGACTTGGAGTAGAGAAGGACTTGAACAGTGGTTGTGAGCAGAAGTTTGAAGTGTTAGTACATAGATAGTACTAGGCTTGGAGGCTTTTATAAGTATTATGTACTAAAATTATCTATTCTAGTTAATCATTTTCGGCAGTGAGGTCACAAAGAAGTTTTTACACCCCATACTCAAGTTTTCATCTTTGATAACACATTTGTGTATTATGATTTTGTGTGGGATTATAATTGTGTTTTTACATGCTTATGTTAATTGGTTAATCACTTGCATATTGGACTAATTGCTAGATTATCCTAAAAATAACTAAGCCATAATCAGGGTTAAAATTTAGTAATACTTGCTAATTAGTAGGTTGCCTAATTTTCTCAAATATTATTAGGCTATTAGCTATCACATAATAACAGTAGCAGTACTATTTTGTTATATCTTTCTTTTTGTTTATTTCTATATCTCCTTTATTTCTTTATTTCTTTAAGAACAATATGAACTATAATTCAAATCTTAAGGTTTTTTTTTTTTTTTTTTTTTTTCTATAATTCGATTTTAAAAAATAAAAGGGGAGGGGATTTGAACTATGATCCTCTTCGTAAAAGAAACCAAACATTGTCATTAAGTTAGAGTAAATCTAACTAAAACTTATCATTTTTTTTGTTTTGTTGAGAAAAAGACTTAAAGATTTTATCTAAAATCTTTAGTCAATGGATTTTATCTAAAATCTTTGATATGATATTGATATGTGTCAATTTATTTGTGGGAAAAATCAATGGATCTATAGAGCTTTAATTGGAAAACTCTCAAACGTTTTGAGTGTCGATAAATTACAGTGAATGGTACTTTAATTTTCTGAATACTTTAGTCAGTTTTTTTTTTTATTTTTGATAAAGTTTAAACCTATGACATTTGCTTCTGTTGATTGTGCTCATTATCATTAGATTAAGAAACTAATAAGTTTTTTGTGCAGGTAGAAATTGAAATCTAGATCTCTTATTCAATCATTAGACTTTACTAGTTGAGCTAACTGAAACCTATTAATCAGTTTTTTTTTTTTTTTTTTTTTTTGAAGGTAAGATAGGAAGAAGATGGCAAGATATGATGGTTCCCTCTCTAGTACATAAGAAAGTCTAGCTAGCAAGAGTATAGGTAGTAAAATTAGTTTGTCCAAAACAAGAGAAAATGATCAAGTAAGAACATGAGGTATTTTAAATTAACCCATTTTATGATTTAGATTAGATATTATAATTCTAAAATTGTATAGAGTACTATTATATTTAAAATATTAGATGATAAGATGATATTAAATTATGTATACTATTTGCAGGGGAGCCAGAGATAGCGAGTTTTTTTTTTTTTTTTTTTGAGAAGGAAGAGATAGCGAGTTGGTGATGCTTTGCTATCAAAGTCAAGTTCGTTGATTTCACGGAAAGTCATTGATACTTTCATTTTTGTCATCACCAAGTTAAATATCTTAAGTCGATAAGAATACCTCAAAAGGCACTTTATATATTGTTATTTAATCAAGTATTGTCATCACCAAGTTAAATATCTTATGTCGATAAGAATACCTCAAAAGGCATTTTATATATTGTTATTTAATCAAGTATGTTAAAATATATCATATCAACAAAAAAAAAAAAAAAGTTATGTTAAAATATATAAATATAATATAATATGTTACATATTTCTATCTTCTTTTGTCTTGATTATTTCGAGGATAAGAAAATTCGTGGAGTATCTCCAAAAGTTACCTCCGCTTGAGGAGGGGGTGGGGTGGTGAATTCTAGACGCATTTTAGATAAAAATATAAAACTGTTATTAATGATGAAAACCTATAAAATCGTATACACAATACAAGCAATTGCTTTTATGGGAGGATTGAGAGTATAGCCTACTTATACGTTTGTTAAAGATAAAAATAAGTTGGCATGTTAAGTTAAAATAAATAGACCTATAACATATAGGTTAACAAAAATAATAGAAATTTTTGTAAGTTGTACTTTATGTCTATCTAACAACTAAAAACCTTTCCATTTTGTAAGTAGAATTAGAACATTTTTTATAATTACAATTTCAAAATGATTTTTTATGTAAATAAACCCCTAATAGATAAATATAATATAATGAATATGTTATTTTATTTTGAATTTTCTTGCATTCAAATATTGCTTAGCATACACATGAATAAATTGTTATTTTGCAAATTGATCTCAAATACTATATTAATATGTATATGTTCGCTTGCACATGCGTAAATGTGATGTCAAATGTAATTTTTTCCCTCCCTCAAGTTAGATCCTAGCTTCGCCATTGGTTACCTCAAATATAAAACGTTATTTCAGACAAATAATTAATCACAAAGTTTAGTACAAAAAATTTTGAGGTGGGTTATAAATCTGCCTAAATTAGTTGAGTTGACCATATATATATATATATATATATATATATATATTTTTTTTTTACTATTTTATTTTATTTGAAGTTAAACTCTATATGGTGTGCCTTCATGTTAGAATGTCTTTTCCTCTCTCTTGTGTGTGTGTGTGTTTGTTTCTCAAACAAAAAAAGTTAAACTCTATATCACTTTCTTATTTTTTGGTCAGAACAGGCTACTTATATATTAGAAACGAGTCTGTTACAAAAAGTATTAGCTTTATCAAAAGCTAAAATAGCATCCACCACAGGCAGTGGGTCAACAAAAATAGCAAAAGGAAAAATATGCCTAGACCCTATTTTTGCCAATGCATCCATGCATTGATTCGCCTCACAGAACGTGTGCTCAATCCTTTTGTTAGGGATGGCTCTTAGGAGGGTCCTGCAGTCAGTCAAAAGAGGCTCCATTAGCATGTTAACAGAATCATTATTAAACAATTAGATTACACTCATAGCATCCATCTCAACAATAAGGCTATTAAGATTGAGTTCCCTGGCCAAGGTTCTTAAAGCCCACAGTTCTGCAATGAAGCTGTTGGTGAAGCCCAAACTTCTAGAAAAGCCTATTATCCAGTCTCCATTATGGTCCCGAATGAGCCCACCTCCTCCTGCCTTCCCTGGGTTCCCAAGAGTCAAGCTATTAGTGTTAAGTTTTGCCCATCCTTTAGGGGGTTTCCTCCATGCAATTGGGATTATGGATTTAGATACTGGAAGCTTAATTCGTGTTCCTATTGCAAAAAATTCTACAACACTTTGAATGCATTTCTCAGTATCCTTAGTGTTAGGGGAGCTAGTCTTAAACACACATAAGTTTCGCTGCAGCCATAAGTGCCACACTCCCATAGGAAAGACAATACCCCATGGAATTCCTATGCAATTAGATGCAATTTTAGTATTGCAATTAACTTCCAACCATTCCCTTAGGGGTTTGTTAAAAGATTCCCTAGGAAAGTGAGGGTAGTTTATTTTCTGCCAAAAGGCTTGTGCAAACTCACAACTCCAAAGCAAATGTTCAATGGGTTTAGTCTCTTTTGAACACAAAGGGCATGTTGGATTAAGTTTAAACCTCTTGAACCTAGTACTTCACCAGTGGGAAGGTTGTTATGCGTGCCAACCAAAGACAAAATTGAATCCGAGGGGGTGCAATATTTTTCCAGACCCAAGACATAGATATAGTGTCCAAGTGAGGGTAGTTTATTTTCTGCCAAAAGGCTTGTGCAAACTCACAACTCCAAAGCAAATGTTCAATGGGTTTAGTCTCTTTTGAACACAAAGGGCATGTTGGATTAAGTTTAAACCTCTTGAACCTAGTACTTCACCAATGGGAAGGCTGTTATGCATGCCAACCAAAGACAAAACTGAATCCGAGGGGGTGCAATAGTTTTCCAGACCCAAGACATAGATATAATGTCCAAGTTCAAAGGGTTTAAGCCTCTTGCCAATAAATAAGCTGAGTTTAGAGAGAAAGAACCATTTTTGGAGTATGTCCATAAAAGAGAATCTTTAGCATTGGGATCACATGAGAAAGGGGTTGCTTTCATGCCCTCCACAATTTGGTCAGGTAACATAAAGGAGCAGTTTTGTAGATTCCATCCAGTGCTTGTGTCAAAACATTGATGCAGCATCATTTGGTCTTCAGCTCTTGATAGTGGACCCTCAATGAGACTTCAGAGAGTGCCATTAGGGAGCCAAAAATCATTCCAAAGATTGACAAGCTGCCCATTTTTCACTGACCATCTCAATCCTTTGACATAGATAGGACCACCTTTTTGCAAGCTGCCCAGATTCTTGAGCATGGATATTTCTGCCCTCCTCAATTAGTCTCCTAGTAGTGAGATATTTCTTTGCCAGCATTTTTGCCCAAGGGGCTTCACTTTCATTAGCAAATCTCCAACACAATTTAGCTAAGATGGCTTGATTCCTATATTGCATTTGGTATAGGCCTAGGCCTCCCCTATCTTTTGGCAGTGTAACAGTGCTCCAATTCACCATACGCATTTTTCTTTTCTCATTAGTTGAACCCCACAAAAAATCTCTTATCAGTTTGTCAGTTGATTCACACACTTTAATCAGTAAAGCATGACATTGCATATAATAATCAACTATAGGAATAGCAACTGACTTGGCCAGCACCAGCTTCGCAGCTTTGGACAAGAATTTTGCTTTCCAACCACTGAGCTTCTTCTGAACTTTGTCAATAAAAAAATTAAAGGCATCGCCATTTTTGCCTTGGTAAATGAGTGGAAAACCTAGGCATCGTCCCAGGTTCTGAGTTGCATTTATCCCCAAATTTTCCAGCATATGGACCTTTTAAATCTTTTGGAAACATTTGGTGAAAAGACAATACGAGATTTGGCCAGATTCACCTTTTGTCCAACAAGCTTGCAGAAGTTGTCTAGCACTTCTACTATTGCTTCACAATTCTTGGAGTTTGCTCTTGTAAAAAGCATAAGGTCGTCTGCAAAAAACACATGTGAAAAGCTTGGTCCATTCTTAGAAGCTTTTATTTTGTCTCATCTCTTATTCTCACACATTGAGGTGATTTGTGCTCCCAGGAACTCCATGTAGAGAAGGAATATGTATGGGGAGATGGGATCTCCCTACCTAATTCCCCTTGATGGTTGGAATGAGTCCAATTTATTGCCATTAAATAGAACAGCAGTTGAGGCAGTAGAGATGTAGCTCATAATAAGGTTGGTGATGTTGGAGGGGGATCCAAAATGGTTCAACACCATTCTAATGAAACTCCACTCCAAACGATTGTAGGGTTTTTCCAAATCAATCTTTACCACCATATACCCATCATTCCCTTTCCTTTTTTTAAGAGAGTAGATCAGTTCTTGGGCAATTATAACATTGTTAGACCCACTCTTGCCAACTAAGAAGGCAGCTTGCATTGGTGATATCAAGGAAGGCAGCAAAGGTCTTAGTCTTTGAACCAATATTTTCATCACAATCTTATATACCATGTTACAAAGACTAATAGGTCTAAAGTGACTACTGTTTCAAGCCCAAATTGTTTTGGGATTAGAACAATTCGGGTCTGGTTCAGGTACTCAGGGACATGTTGGCTAGAGAAAATCCTAACAGATTCTCCAACCAACAACCAGAATCTCTAGAAGAATCCAACGTGTAGACCATCAGCCCCAAGAGCTTTGAAAGGCTTCATAGTCTTCAAGGCACCCTAGATTTCCTCATCAGATGGGCAATAAGCCATGGAGTTGGCTTCTTCAATAGATAGTGTAGCACACTAGTCATTATCCCATTCTGAGTTAAGATAGCTACAGACTTGCTCTGTCTGATATAGCTTCTTGAAGTTGTTGACAAATATACCTTTTACATCCTCAGTGTTATGCACCCATTCACCATTCTCATTTAGAATACTTGAAATTATGTTCCTGCTTCTTCTCACTAGAGCAGACATATGGAAGTAAGCCATATTACGTTCACCATGGATAATCCAGTATGTTCTACCTTTCATAGACTACAATTCTTCTTCAAATTGGAGTATGAGATTGTATTCATTAGTTAGCTTGCTTTGAAGATTGATCAGGAAGGCATTAGGGTAATTAGAGAGAGCTTTCTGAGTTCCTAAGAGCCTGGCCATGATATTCTTCTTCCTGGCAAACACATTGCCAAAAACTTACTTGTTCCAGCGTTGAGTTTTGCTGGTAAAATCTAATATGGCGTCAGGCAAGTTGGCATCTTGGCCTATCCAGGCTTCTCTGACAAGCACAGGGAAGTCATTATGGCTAAGCCAAAAAGGTTGAAAACGAAAAGGTCTATTGTTTCTTTCTCCCAAGGTTAGGTTAAGATTTAGGAGGAAAGGGCAGTGATCAGAGTTAGCTCTGGCTAAGTAGGTGACATTGGCTTCAGAAAATTGGGCTTTCCACTCAGGATTGGCCCAACATCTGTCCAATCTACATTGTATCAAATCATCAATGCCTCTTTTGTTAGACCATGTGAACTTTGGCCATGAAAACCCAAGGTCCAGCATATGACAAACATTCATACACTCTTGAATAGCCCTGACCCTCCTTTGGCTAATAGTGTTTCCCCCTAATTTCTCATCTTCAGATAAAACTTTGTTAAAATCGCCCATAAGAGACCAAGGAGGTTATGAAGAGAAGCAAGCATTTTAAGATTATCCCAAAGCATACATCTTTCAGCGAGCTTAGGACTAGCATAGATTGCACTAAGAATCCAGTTTAAGGTTTGAGATCTTACTCAAATAAGAGCATGGATTTCTTGTTCAGTGGTTGCCAAAACATCAACCTGGACTAGGTTTGCACGCCAAAGCAACCATATCCCACCAGCAAATCCAATCGTGTCAGCTACCACAACTCCATCAAAAGGTAAAGTTTCAATGATCTCATTTGCTCTTGCTCTGCTCATCCTTGTCTTCATAAATACCATTATTATAGGCATATGCCATTCAACGAGATCCATAACCGTTTTCCTGAATTGAGGTTTCATGGCACCTCTACAGTTCCAAATCAAGATATTCATGATCTTATAAGGTGTGGTGGTAGGGTCAAAATGAGACAGTGAGGATTTATCCTCTGTGTCCCCTAATTTCCATGCTTCCATCTGCTCCCTCTTCGACTCCATTCTGCCGCGAAATAGAGTTGTTGAGTGCTCGATGATCCCCAGCATTTCCTGAGTGGCTTTGATGAGAATGGTTCCTAGAATCGTTGGCTCCGCAAACTGAATCATTTTCACCCAATGCAAATGCCCCATCATCATGCACTCCACAGGCCTGTCCTGCAAGATTTTCCTCACTAAGATCATAGGTTATGTCCAATCTGCTTCTACTTTCGTTAGAGATTTTTCTGAAGGCGGCCTTTTTGATGTTGGATTTGATGGTTCTAAGCTGGTCATCAGAGGCATTGGGATCGTTGGTCGGTCTGTGAGGAATCTCCACCATGGATTCGGGGTTAGTGTCCATGCTTTGTCTTTCAATGGAAGATAATTGACACATCATTTTTTAATACTTCTATTAATGTTATTTTTCATTTTTTTTTTTTTTTTTTGGTATTAATCTACATTTTTCCTTTCCCTCAATATGAATCAATGCATTCTTTCTTACTAGTGCATTAACCATTTTCCTCTAAATATGACTAAACCATCTCGATTCTCAAGTGATTATTCCTCAAATTTTCATCATTAGAGGTCACTCTATCTCTAACCTAATTTCCTCAATTTGAATCATATATTTTTGTGTATTTTTACTTATACTTTTAACATTCTCATTTCAACAATGATCATTTGATAAATATGTTGCTTTTTAAAAACCCAATATTTAGTACCATAGAGTATAGCTAGTCTTCTAGTATTTGTAAATTTTTTTTTTTCCCTAAAGAATCAAAAGCAACAATATACTCTTAAAATTAAAGTAGATGAAGGAAAAGGAAAGAAAAGAAAATCCACTGCAGCTTGTGTTTTCCTCAAAACAGTTAAAAAGTGTCCGCTCAACTATTTGCTTCCTTAACATATGCGCAACTCTAATCGACTTAACAAGCTTTTACTGCAATTGCAAGGCTCACACCTTTAAGGTTTGTTCGGTTTTAAGGGTCGTCAATGGGCCGGGTTGGGCCGGCCCGACCCATTTTTACTTGGCCCATGGGCACAATGGGCTAGGCATAATGGGCTATTAACTAGTTAACGGGCCGGGTTGGGCTGGGCCAAAAGAGAAAACCTCAGCCCATGGGCAATGCCCATTTTGTCTTTAGCAAGTTGGACTATCGGGTTGGGCCTAATGGGCTACTCATGGGCTTGTGTTAGCATATTATTTTATTATTTTTATAAGGAAATAATCAATTTTTTATAAGGGAATAATCAATATATTTTTTAAAATGAAAGAATTAAAGAATTTAATACTTAATTACAAATTTTTTTACAGTCAAATCTATTTGATTTTTTGTTTTGTTGATGGAAATCTATTTAATTTTTTTTTATTAAGGCTTTAAATAGATTTTTATTTTTATCTTAAATAAAAAAAAAATGTCAAATGGTTAATTCAAATTTTCTAGACTACTAGAAAAATATATATTTAGTAAACTAAGTTGGATTTTACTAATGTGTGCCCTTAGGGCACACATTAATTTCTATTTTTGGAAAAAAATTTCTCGAGAACTGAAAAAGTAATGACAACTTTTTCAATTTCCGAGAAAATATTTCTAAAAATAGAAAGTTTAATGTGTGCCCTAAGGGCACACATTAATGCCGGCCCGACCCATTTTTACTTGGCCCATGGGCACAATGGGCTAGGCATAATGGGCTATTAATTAGTTAACTGGCCGGGTTGGGCTGGGCCAAAAGAGAAAACCTCAGCTCATGGGCAATGCCCATTTTATCTTTAGCAAGTTGGACTATCGGGTTGGGCCTAATGGTCTACTCATGGGCTTGTGTTAGCATATTATTTTATTATTTTTATAAGGAAAGAATCAATTTTTTATAAGGGAATAATCAATATATTTTTTAAAATGAAAGAATTAAAGAATTTAATACTTAATTACAAATTTTTTTACAGTCAAATCTATTTAATTTTTTGTTTTGTTGATGGAAACCTATTTAATTTTTTTTTATTAAGGCTTTAAATAGATTTTTATTTTTATCTTAAATAAAAAAAAAATGTCAAATGGTTAATTCAAATTTTCTAGACTACTAGAAAAATATATATTTAGTAAACTAAGTTGGATTTTACTAATGTGTGCCCTTAGGGCACACATTAATTTCTATTTTTGGAAAAAGTTTTCTCGAGAACTGAAAAAGTAATGACAGCTTTTTCAATTTCCGAGAAAATATTTCTAAAAATAGAAAGTTTAATGTGTGCCCTTATGGCACACATTAACTGGACCCAACTAAGTTTAGCACAATTACTTTAAGTATCTTAGTGGTTCAGGGAGTTCTCTTAAGAAATTCCTCTATAATATCTCAAGATCAATTCTTCATACACTTCCTATATATTTTTGTTATGAATTATGAGTTATTGGGCTGGGCCAATGGGTTAGGCCAATGGGCTAGGCAATGGGTTGGGCTACTGGGCTAGCCCACAGGGTACCCATGGGCATAAAAACTAGCCCACAGCCTGACCCATTGGGCTAGTGGGCTACTCATGAGCCTCAATAACAACGGGCCGGGCCACCCATTAGCCCTGTAGGCCGTTAGGTTTCTGGGTCAGGGTATGGGTCGTGGGCTATTTGATGACCCTTATTCGGTTTGCATTTCTAAACAGTATTTTGAAAACTTCAACATTGTTTTTAAGGTCGAACAAAAATATATTATTTTTTTGTTGTTTTCAAAAAAAAAAAAATGCTTTTGGTTTGATACATCTCAAAATTAATTCTTAAAAAAATAAAAGGAAAAAGACTTGTTTGTTAAACAAAAATTATTTTTATGGCAATAAATAAATAAATAAATAAATAAATATATATATATATATATATATACATATTAATTTGCCATCAAAATAACCATTCAGACATTTTCACAACATTTGATGTGCAACACATCCAAACTGAACTTTCAAGTCCAAATTACCATCAAAACAAAATTAATGTTACAATCCATCACCATCACATCACAATTGAATCAAAATTAAATCAAATTATAGATTTATATTTACATAAAAAAACAAAAAGAAGCTCACATTTTCTACTCAAAGACAATGTTTTGTTATTCTCATGCACCGACGCCACAACACCACAAATGAAAACAAATCGATATGATGGTTCTCATGGGACCTAATTAAGCAATAGGCCTGTCAATCATGGTAGAGACTTACAAACAACTACAAGGCTTAGTCATGCTAATTAAACAGAACAAGTCGAATTGACAAAGACTTAGGCATGCCGATCGTGACCCACGTACGCCTCCTAATGTCCCATTCAGTCTTGCCTTGCTCTAAGGCTGTTGTGCATGTTTGTTGGTGCATAGCCCACAATCACAAGTTCCTCGATTTAATTATAGATATCTATAGCCGCGTTTTAAAAAACGCAGCTATAGGTCTTAGCCTATAACTGCATTTTAAACACAACCCAAAGCAGGTCTATAGCCACGTTTTTTACAAAACATAGCTATACGTCTCAGCTTATAGAGGTGGAAAAACGCAATTATAGGGGGTAAAAAACGCAGCTATAGGAGGACCTCTAGCCGCGTTTATAAAAACGCGGCTATAGACCCCTGCAAGGGGCTATTGTCGCGTAAGATAGGCCACGTTTGGAAACGCGGTTATAGAAAATGCAGCTATATCCTATAGCTGCGTTTTTTTGTAGTGCATCCTCCAAATCGGCCTTATAGTGACAAGCAGAACCAAGCAATGAGAGAATGATATCGGAAAAAAGTATGGGGAAACCAAACTGATATTTTTGAGATAGATGGAATAGAAAACACTCAAGAACTAAAATGCATAGACCAACTCACCACCAAATAAAACCCAATGAAATACAAATATTACTGCCCAAAGGATCGAATTCTATTAAGGATACTTGGCTGAAATAACTAACCACTTATTTAGATACTGATTATTACTACCTAAAGAGATACAAAAAATGAAACTCATCACCCAAAGGATCCACCCAAGGGATGATAGTTGAATAGAAGAAATCATTCTTCTTAAAGCACAAAAGCTTCTTCTTCTTTTTCTTCCTAAAAATGCTACTATATTTTTTTTTTTTTTTTTTTTTTTTGGTAAACAGGGAAGTAACAAAAAACTAAACAGAAAAAGCAGGAACAGGACAAAGCCTGTTTACAAACAACCCACGACAGTCAGCCTCCACAATAGAAAGAATGTCCACAGGAGGACTAGAAAAAACAGCAAAGTCCATCTCCATGGACGAGCCAAACTTAGCCAAATGGTCTGCACAGTTGTTCGCTTCCCTGTAGACATGTCTAAAACTTACCTGGGGGATCTGAGAAGCCAAATGCTTGCAATCCTCCATAAGAGGAGAAATAATTACATTAGAGATAGTCTGAGTTGAAAAAGCATCTACCAAGGCTTTGGCATCCATCTCTACAATCAAGGCTTGAACCTGAGCTTGCACACAAAGGGAGAGTCCATCTCTGAGAGACCACAACTCTGTAAGAAAACTCTTCACCGGACCAATTTTTCTGGCATAACCAACCACCCAATTCCCCTGATCATCTCTAACCACCCCCCCACCTCCAGCCAGCCCAAGAGAATCAACTGAGGAGCCATCCGTATTGAGCTTTTTCCAGCCGGGGCTAGGCTTTTCCCATCTAATGCTTTTCAAAACCATTCTTTTAGCTGCTGTGTGACTGCTTGCACAGTGATTATATTCCATGGCTCGGGCCAATATCTCCTTAGCAACATTCGGGTTCTACACTCCACCTTTGAAGACATGATGGTTTCTATTTTTCCAGATCAGCCATATCGCGAACAAAAACACCTGAAACCAAGGCAGCTGACCTGCTCTGTGACTTGGCTTGGCATTACAATTAGAAACCAGCCACTCCTTTAGATTTTCGGCAAAAAACAACGGATCCGAAGGAAGCACGCCAAGTTTGTACCAAATGCCTTTAGCCGAGGGACAGTCACGAAGAGCATGAATAATATTTTCAGAACCGTTTAGACAGATGGGGCAAGAGTTTCCAACTGCAATGCCTCTTGCCGAGAGGCACTCCTTGACACCGATGCTGTGGTGCATGCATTGCCAAACAAAAAATTGAATTCTTGGCAAGGTTTTGAGCTTCCAAATCCACTTCCCCTTAAAAGAGACTTCTAAGTCAGGCATTAATGTCAGAGAATACGCTGATTTTAAGTCAAAAACTCCCTTTGATGAGAGCTTCCAGGCCAGTTTATCTTCTGTTCTAACTGCTAGAGGAATAGGTGTGGCTTGAATAACCCTTTTGATATCACTTGGCAGCTCCATCTGCAATCTTTCCCAATCCCACCCACCAGGATGGCCAATCTCCTTAACTTTAATCCCATCTGATTCTTGGGTCAGAGGACCCTGAATGGCCTACCTTAAAGGTCCAATCTCTAACCAATTATCATACCAAAAATCCAAATTACTATCAGCCCCAGGAAGCCATCTGATGCCTTTCTTGAAAGTTTCCTCACCTCTCTTCAAACTCTTCCACACTCTAGAGCTTGGCAGCTTGTTCACATTCCTCGAGTTCACCCGTTGATGAGTACAATACTTCATTCTCAGCACCCTTGCCCATGGAGATTTTTCCTCGGTGTGGAACCTCCAATTTAATTTGGCTAGTAAAGCCGTATTCCTACCCCTGGCTGTTTGGAGGCCTAACCCCCCATCTTCCTTTGGCCTAGTTACCTTTTTCCAGCCCACCCAATGCATTTTTCTGTTATTGTCTGAGGATCCCCATAGGAAGTTCCTATTTACTCTATCAATGCCCTCTAGCACCTTCCCAGGAAGCATGCAGCTCTGCATCACATAGGACGGAATAGTTGAAGAAGCAGCTTGAATAAGGACTGATCTTCCTGCCATGGATAAGAGATTTGCCTTCCACCCAGCAAGTTTTGATTTAACTTTGTCTAACACGAAATTAAAGTCCTGATTCGATCCTCCGCGGTGTCTAATGGGAAATCCGAGATATTTCCCCAAACTGCTTGTTGATTGAAACCCGAGAATCAAGACAAAGGCTTCTTCTTCATCCTGACCAATATTGGGGGAAAAGAAAACTCTTGACTTTGCATCGCTTATGATTTGACCTGAATCAGTGCAGAATTTGTCAAGGACTTCTTTAATGGCCACACAGTTTTCAACATTAGCCTTTGCAAAGTGGACCAAGTCGTCGGCAAAAAATAAATGAGAAAAGGAAGGCCACTTCTAGAAGCTTTCACTGGATTCCATAACCCCTCTTCACATTTTCCTTGGATCAGCTGACCAAGATACTCCATGCACATGATAAAAATATACGGAGATAAGGGATCCCCTTGCCTTATTCCTCTAGTTGGAGAAAACGGCTCCATACTGCCTCCATTGAAAAGGATAGAAGTTGTGACGGTGGTAATGCAACTCATGATAATCTCAATGAGGTTATTAGGGAAATTGAATCTGCTCAACATGCTTTTTATAAAACTCCATTCAAGCTTATCATAAGCCTTTTCTAAATCAATTTTAATCGCCATGTACCCCACCTTCCCTCTCGTTTTGCCAATTGTATGAATGACCTCTTGGACAATGATTGCATTGTCTACCCCCCGTCTTCCTGGAACAAAGGCTGCCTGACAAGGAGAAATAATCTTATCCAAATAAGGCCAGATTCTCCCAACCAGCACTTTGGAAATGATTTTATACACAGAATTACAGAGGCTTATAGGGCGGTAGCTACCAAGTGTCTCCGGACCTTGCACCTTTGGAATAAGAACAATGTTTGTGCTGTTAAGATATTCAGGAATTTTCCTATCCCTAAACACTTTCATGATTTCTTCTCTAACCGAGACCCTAACTATATTCCAAAACCGCTGGAAAAATCCAGCATGAAGACCATCCGACCCAGGAGCTTTAAAAGCCTTCAAAGACCACAAAGCAGCTGAAATTTCCTCCTCAGACACCATAAGACTGATACTATCTTTTTCTTCCTCCAAAAGTTTGGCTTGCCATTGAAGATGGTAGTTTAGTTCCCATGTGGCCGAATCCTGACTTGTGGTGTACAACTTAAGGAATCCCTCTCTAAAATAGTTCATAACATCCCTTTCCTCAAATAGCCAATCCCCTGCCCCATTTTTAACTGACAAAATATGGTTCCTTTTCCTCCTAGCTAAAGCTAAAATGTGATAGAAAGAAGTGTTACGGTCACCCAACACCAACCAATTCATTCTAGCTTTTAAAGCCCAAAGCTCTGTTTCTTGGCCGTTCACTATGTCCAACTCCTTAAGGAGCTGACTTTCCATCTGAATCAGAGAGGAAGAGGGATTATTTGCCAAAGCTCTTTGAACCCCATCAAGCCGAGCCATGATTCTCTTTTTCTTAGCAAAGATATTCCCGAAATGGTTCTTATTCCACAACTTAGCCTCCTTGGCAAAATTTTCAATATTCTCCGATAACACTGTGGTTTGCCTCCACGCCTGGTTTATGACTTTCGGAAAAGATGGATCGGATAGCCAGAAGCTTTGGAACCGAAACGGTCTGTTGAGATAATTCATTCTCCTAGGCAAAGTCTCAAGAAGAATTGGGCAATGATCCGAGTGGCATCTCGTGAGATGGGAAATTCTGGCTTCTGGGTACAGGGTACACCAACTCGGATTCATAAAGTACCTATCAATCCTTTCCTGGATAAAGCAGTTGGCATCCCTCTTATTTGTCCAAGTGAATCTTGGCCCATTAAACCCTAAATCCACCATATTACACCTATCTAAGCACTCCTTGAAGAGCAGGGATCTGTTAATGCTCACTGGTCTACCCCCCAGCTTATCCTCATCAATTAAGGGCTCATTAAAATCACCAGCTATCACCCAAGGTTTATTATGCATCTCCGCAACTCTGGACAGGTTATTCCAAAGAACAAATCTCTCCTCACTTCTTGGACTAGCATAAATTACAGAAAAAAAAACCAAGAAAGATTAGAGGATAATACCTTAACTTCAACATGGATCTCCTGTTCAGTAGTAGCCAACTGCTCAATTTCCACCATATCTGAATTCCACAGAAGCCATAAGCCTCCAGTTTAGCCAATAGTCTCCGTATGAATTGCACCATCGAATGGGAGCTTGTCAGTGATCTCTCTAGCTCTCTCTCCCCCAAGACGGGTTTCCATAATCACCATAATTGCCGGATTGTGATTCCTTGCCAAATCCCTTACATGTTTCTGAAAATTGGGTTTCAGAACACCCCTACTATTCCAGATAATAATATTCATAATGATAAGAAGGTTTGGAGAAGAGAACTCATCAGATAAGAGCAATAGTACCACCACTATCCTCATAATCCATCCCAACTTCACCATCCTTACCTTTGTCCGTCCCCTCCCTGGGCACACAATCAGCCGTAGCTTCAAAACCCTCCTGTTGGGAATTCTTGCTATTGATTTCCTGATGAACTTCCGAATCGGCAATAACATCTGACTCAGCTTGGTGGCATGCCGGTTTCCCACTTCCACCTCCAACCACTCTACCATCGAACCGGTTTAAGCAATCAATGAAGTCCTCTCCATCTCCGGTGTCAAACCGCTGATCCGTATCAACATTGGGTCCACCACTGCTCTCCCCCTTCGTATAATGCCCCACTTCCACTTTAGATGGAGCTGTGAATTGAAATGAAGTATTTGAACATCCATTACTTCCTTCAGTGTTGCGCCAACTCCAAGTCTTCGTGTTAAGTGCGTCTGACTTCATGTGGGTAGATGAAGCCCTACTCCTGGCAATTCCTTTTTTACCCCTTACTGATGGGTTAGTATTCAAGATGGGCTCTGGACCATTCAAATTAGTCCCAACACGGAACGGCCTTAACAGGTTTGCCTTCTTACTGGGTTCCGGATCTCCTAACTTTTGAGAATTATTCACCTTGGCCCAACCCATCGACATGGGCTTCATGGGAGCGCCCAGCCCACTTACCTGTTGCAACCCGGATCCTGTAAGTCCTTCCAAAGCCGCAGCATTCCTAACGCCACGCTGTCCAGCTTTTTTATGTGTCACTAGCATCCAAGGTCCGTACAGGTCATCATCCAAGACCGTTGTACTACCTACTGGCATGTCACCCCCACTTCCTGTACTATCTATGCCATGCATCTTGCGTGACCCTGCTGAGTCACCAAGAACGTCGTCACCCTCTCTTACAGGCGAAGAAGAACTCCGAATGATGTGTGGGCAGTCGTCCTTTTTATGGCCTATCCTACCGCAAGCGAAACACAGTTTTTGGATCCCCTCGTAGACCACCGGCTGTTCAAAACTACCAATTAACACTGTGTTGATGAGTGGCTTATTCATGTCCACTTGGATACATAGCCTCGCATATTTCCCTCTCGTCTCCATGGCCGTTTGGGCATCAATCTGTAATACTTTGCCGATGGCTTCACCAATTTGTTTAAGCACCTCTGTTTCATAAAGTTCCAACGGCAGCGCGTGTAAGCGAACCCACACCGCTATCGATGAGACGTTGGCCACTTCTGGTTTGAAGAATGGCTCCCATGGTCTGATCGATAAAAATTGCCCTCCGATGAACCAAGGGCCTTTCTCTAGCACTACATCCATATCCTCTTTCAAGGTAAACCGAACGGAGTAGAAGTCGTATCCGAGGTCGATACAATCTAGTCTTCCAGTTGGTTTCCAAAGAAGTTGAAGCTTACTACGAAGAAAGTTAAAACCAACCGATCTTCCGTACAGCTTAACAATCAACGTTTGAGCCCATGGTCCTCGGATTCGCAGTTTCGTTTCCCTCGAGAGCTTTACCGTGGCTAGCCCCTCTCGAAGATCCGTAACCTCATCGTCTGACTCAGCGTCATCCTCCATCAAATCCGTAAAGTCGAAAGCTTTTACAAAAGCTCCTGTTATAACACCGACTAGTTTGTCTCTAAAGGAAGTTTTAGGAAACCCCCATACGTTCTGCTGTTTCTGTGATTGACCGCCTTCATTAAGACCTTCATTGAATTCAGCATGGTGAACGTCCTTCACCTTTTTTTTAGTTCGCGATAGCTCAGCTTCCTCCTCTCTAGAGAGAACTCGGTGCTTAGAGGGACCCATTCAAAAATGCAAAAATTGCAGTTACTATTCCAATATATATTGCCAAAATAATAAATTCCAAAAAACTACTATATTTTATTTATTCTAGCCAAATAGCTTATGTAGAACCTTAGAATAACCCTCTAAGCATAGAAGAATGAAAATAGCAATTAAAGCATTACATTCTTAAAACCATTGTAAAATAAGACTAATTGAAATTTAAACAAATTAAAAAACGTGTTTGCCTAAGATAGCTGAAACATAAAGGCGAAATATTTCTTTAACCCAAAATAAATGCTCTTTTAACTTATTGGACAAAATAACTCATTAATCTTTTGAATTGGAGGGAAGGTTCGTTTAAAATATGTGCTTCATTTGTTAGACTTCAAAATCATCTTGGTTGAGCTTTTGCATTATATTGGTTGGCTAAAGCTTGGGACATTCGTGTATGAGAGAGAGAGAGGGTATTAGTAGATATGATAAGTGGAGTGAAATACTTATAATTAACACCACTTTATTATATACTAATTACAACATATTATGTCCAAAATTATAAATCTCACTAATTTATTGAAAAAATAAAAATAATAAAAATAATTGTCTTTTTTTATTGAAAAAAAAATGCCAAATGAGTAGTAATTAACTTGGGGTAAATCTCATCATGAAATCGTAGTGATACATGTAATTAAAGAATGATTTTACTAATAGATGCAATTATTAATGAACCATTTTTTTAAAAAAAAATTATAAAAAAAATGTTAATTTTTTTTCTTTTTTCATAAAATGTTTTTAAAAACTGTTCATCAATAAGTTCCTTAAGAACATCTGTTAATAGGATCAATTAAAAAATACCTTAAAATATAAAATATTCCTATTCTAATGTTCCAAAAACCCGTGCCCATGCACTATATACAGAATAACAGTACAGACATGCCCGCGTCTCCTTTTGCCTTGGCTTTGCTGTCTCATCTCACTAATCAACAATTGTGGGTCCGGCCTTCTCACCCACCACTGGCCCAGAGACTCCTTCGGAATTTCTTACATACATGTTGCCATCAGTATCCACTAGTGAGAGATCATGGACCCATCATCTCTGCTCTCTATTCTTTACACAAAGGATGTGCTATTCACAGCAAATTTCTGTGGCTTTCTAAAAGATGTTTTGCAAGAACAACTGGCATATGTATTCTCTATTCTGTCCTGTGGTCCTGTGGACATCAATTCGAGTATGGATATGACCGACGCCAAAAGCTCATGAATTCGAGTATGGGCCGCAAAGGTAAGAGTTTTGTAAATTATATATGATCTATTTATATACCTAGATACATAATTCCTATACCTTAATCTCATATAATAATAAATAAACCCATATATTAGATACTTAAGAGTTATTTTTTTGGTGCTAATTTTTTAAATAAAAAAAATTGAGAAGAATGCTAATTTTAAAAATAGAATCAAGATTGAGTAGGCAACAAGAAAGAGAGGCAAAGGTGTCATTGGAATGTAATGTAAGACAATTAAGTGACAAAATAAAACTAGGACCATCTAGGTACAGTGCTCCTATATACTAGACTCATGTTACCTGATTTGATACGGGCTTACATTCAAAATTTATCATGCGTCCGTATCATATCACTTGAACTTTGCACAAAATTGAATCTATAATCATATTACAAAACAAAGACATAGTATAGCGATGAGAAAGTCTAGGTATACAAAAAAATTGATAAATATATTGATACTTTTACTAATGTGATAGATTGTTAGTAGTAAGTAAAAAAATGATGCAAATAATTGGCCCAAATGAGAATGAGTAAAAACTTGTCAATTTAGCAAGTGAAAAAAGTAATAAAATTTTTTATGTATGTAGCATTATTCATCTATTGACATATCTTCTTCTAACTAACTAACTCAAAGAAAATTACACAAAGTGAAATAATAAATTGGACTTTCTTCCTTGATTTTATTTTTAGCTCGTAAAGTGGAGTTTTATATTATCATAAACAAATTCACAACTTTTATCACAATTCTCTTACCTGACAGATTATGACGGAATGTTTATTACTTTCACATAAATTTATTACTTTTTCCCGCCCCATTACAGTTAGCCACGCAGCAAATTTTTGATGAAAAAGTTGTGCATTTTTATTGTGTTAATAAATTTTTGTCATAAAGTGAGCTTATAACTAAAGGTAACATTTTCTCTATAAAAAAAAAAAAAAAGCTAAAGGTAACATGGGGAACTTCCAGCAAGGCCAACAATGCGGCAGTGATCCTTCCTAGGCCAGTAGGCCCACCCTCTTCCACAACTGTGCATTAATTTTTAGGAAATTGATTTGAAAACTCGAGAGAGAGAGAGAGAGAGAGAGAGAGAGAGTGTGTCCTGTCTGTGGACTGGGGCATTCCATTTACGCACACAGTCATTCTGCCCGTTGCACTCACAAACAATCACACTACTCTCTCTCTCTCTCTCTTCTCTCTCTCTGGGCAGGACTTTCCCTCTTGGTCTCGACCATGGAAGTTTACTTGACGCCGTTTTTGCTGGGTCTTCTAACATTTCTTGGAGTGCAGCTTCCTGTAATCATGGCGGGTTAGTGTTACTTATACTTTTCATCATCTTGTTTCTTCACTTTTTTGTTCTTTTTTTTTTCCTTTTTACTCTTGTTTAGCATTTAGTGCACTTTTGTTTTGTTTCCTTTAGGACTGTTTAGATTAGACTTTAAAGTTGCTACATTTATTGGTTTCTCTATTTTGCTTCTCATTTATTAGTATTCCCCTTTTATGGGGGCAATTTCTTTGGCTTATATTAGTTAAAACAGGAATCTGGAAATGGGTTTTGATTGGTTTTAGTTATTGGTCTATTTGGTTCTGAGATTTTAGTGTTACACTGTACATGGTTTTCTGGCTCTTGGGGTTTTATGATTCATTATTTGGCTGTTGATGTGGAACTGAGTAATGTTTAGCCAGTTTAGGGCTAGTCAGTGTTAACTTTGAGTTCATTGGAATGTCTAAATTTGTGTTTTTTTAGTTGGTTTTAGCTTAATGGGGACTTCGTAGCTGTCTTCTCTCAATTTTTGGGTTTTTCTTACAAATTTGCTGAGGAAGTGATCACTATGCAGCAGGGTTCCCGTGGTTTGAATGATCTTGTTTGTGTTTTGTTGTGAATGCAGCGGAAGAAATTGTTTTTATTGTTTTTTTGGTTTCTAATTTGTGTTATTATGTTTGGGTTCTGAATTAAACTTGCAAGCATGGGCATATTAGTACAAAAGAATTTAGGCTATTAAGCTATTAAAAAGTCCTGGGAACAGCATTGCACATAATATAAGCATTAATTATGGAAAACATATAGGAGCCGCATTGATTCTGTGAAGTTTGAATGATGTGATATTTTCTTGTTACTCTAGAGAGTCTAGACCTTCATCTAGTTCTAGAAGTATCTTTCCAGAGGAGAATATATCAAACCTAGATCTTATTATAGTCTACTTGTTGGAAAAGTTTTCTAAAATTCTTACCATAAAAACAGGTAATCTGTGCACTCATATGTTGTTTTGTAATCATTTGGTTTTAGTTTCTTAATATTTTTGGCCAATTCACTCCCAAGTCATTCATATTTTGTGAGATAAATGCCTAGATAACTGACTGTTTAGTTTTTAAGTAAACTCATTTAAAACAACGAGACTGTTATAGGTGTGGTTGTGGACATGTATACAAGGCATCAACTCTGTCAGTGCAGGGAAAGGGGGAAAAAGGTAAGAAACTGCAAAATGGGGTGTTGGGTCCAATACATACATGTAGGACATTGCAGCAACATCACCAAAAAAAAATTTTTAATATTTTTTTTTTTTTTTTTTTTAAAAAAATTTTTGGATGAGAAGCAGTCCCAAAGAGAGGTGAAGGGGAAGAGTCAAATCAGTAACCTTTACTTCATGAGTCATGATACCTGTCTAGCTACCCATTTGTGTTTAAAAGATAGAAAAGAAAAAGAAAATAAGAGTTTTTACATGTAATGTAGCTGTACAAATTCTCCTAGGAACTACTCCATTTAATTTTTCAGTTAAATTGTCAGGAAGTTATGTAAATCAGATTGATATTTTATAACTTTTTTCTTCTTAGGTGAACTTTTTTGTGCACTCCAAATAGATATTCAATTGTGCATGTTATAGGTCATGAGTTGTTGTATAAATCAGAGAATGACTCATGATTGATAATTACCCTTGCTACTTTTGCAGATTGCCCCTTAAATTTGACCGGATCTAACTTCACTCTGGTGGCCTCAATCTGCTCTACTAACGATGACAGAGGAAAGTGTTGCCGCTACATCAATGCTTTTATTGCAGTTTCTGTTGCTCACTATGCAAATGCCACAGGCAACCTAGGGGTTACTGCAAATTTATCTGAAACCTGCCTATATTCCATATCAGAAACCTTGAGACTGTATGGAGTTCCAAAAAATGCAACAGCATTTTGTGGGTTTGGGACAAAAATTCCTGTTAATTATGTGTGTGAGGGTCGGACAACTGTCACCCAGATGCTGCAGTCTCCAAAATTCTCGGATGTCACTGTAAATTGCAAATTGCCACTTTCAGAGGATACTAATTGCAGGAAATGTGTAAATGCTAGCATCACGTACCTTCGTCAGCTGGTAGGAGCAGAAGATAATATGACACTGAGTACTTGCCGTGATGCAACTTTCACTGCAATTGCAAGCCAAGTTGATGGTGTTTCGGTTGTTGAAATTGCAAGTTGTTTTTTTGGAGTTCAAGGGCTTAGCAATTTTCCAGGTATAAATACTCAACTCAACGAAGTCCTAAAACCAATATCTTGAGAAGAAATGGATATTAATATGTGCATGTCTGTGCATGTGATGATAAACCAGTTGGTGTCATTGGTGTAGGCTTTCCTATTCTTACATACTGCTATCTTGTTACTCTTATATCCAGTGCTAGTTTTACGTATCATAGAAAATCCCTTTATTTATAGGAAGTTTGGCATTTTGTGCTTTTGAAATTAAAAAATAATGACCTGAAATGTCCAATGGAACCTATCAATTATCTGCATTATTTCCTTTGTTTTGAGTTTTCACCTTCAAATTTGTCCAACTTTTATATATGTGTGGTAGGATATTTTGGTAAGCATGGCAATAACAACTTTATACATGTTGTATAGTGGGTCTAGTTCTGTTGAGACCTAATTGAATCATTCATTTATTTTCTCTTTCATTGCTAATAAATATATTCTGTGAAGGATCAAGGAGGGGTTAGAGAAAGAGCTCTTTTGTTTTGGTTTTCACCTTCAAGTTCATCAAATTTTTCTATATGCCTCTTAGGATATTTTGGCAAACATGGAATGACTACCCTATATGTGTTCTACTGGGTATAGTTGTGATGAGATCTAATTGAGTCATTGATCCATGGAGTCATATCCATTGCACAAGGCTCACTTCTATGGGGCCTGAGAGAAGCGATTGGTAAGCCTTACCACCCCCCCCCCCCCCCCCCCTCTTCTCTGCACACACACCCCTTTTTTTAAGAGGCTAACTCCCAGGCTCGAAATTGTGAAATGGTGCTTTAATGTGGAAGGCACTTGCCATTTTCTGTCATTGCTAATAACTTTATTTGTGAAGGAAGGGTTGGAGAAAGATCTCTTTTTTTGTTTTTCATACTGTCCTAGGGACACGCAGGAGGGTGTCTTTGTTGATGCATTGATTTGCTTGCTTTGTTTGAACCATTCCTTGATAGATATCCCTCGCAGATAGTTGTGTGGTTTCATATCATAATATCCAGTGATGAGCAAGTCATGTAACTTCGATCTTTTGAGCTGGAAAGCTCATTTGTTGGATAATAATAAGTTTGCTCATTTAGAGTTCTTGTAGTTTAGATTCAAGCTGATTCTTCTTCTGTCATTTGAATATGTAGTTGAAGGATTCTGTGTAATGTTTGAGTTTTGGCCCAGCAAGGATCCTTTATGGCACTTCAGAGCAAAAAAACTTGTTTTTTCTTTTAGTTTGTTTATTTTTTACCCTAGAAAATTTATTATTAAAAGTTCATGAGAGGAAGATAACTGGATATTTTATGAAGGAGGAGATCAGATGGAAAGTTAAGGCCACAGGTGGAAAGTTATACAAATAATCCCAATTGAACAAACAGCTGAGTGAATTGAGTGGTTGGGAAAATACTTTTAATTAAATAAGAAAAGCCAGTTCTGTTCAAGAATGAAATAAAGAAAAGGCCTGGAAACAGGGCAAGTTTTTTCCAATCATATTGCCCCATCTAACTATAATTTTGTTATGCTCTTTACGTTTTGTTTTATTTTTTTGGGGGGCTCCTTATAGTGCTGTATATGTGGCTGATAATAATTTGTTGCAATCATTATTCCAATTTCAGTGGCATCCCCACCTTCGCACACGCCCAAGGCTTCTCCAAGTCCATTGGTTGCTGCGAGCCCAAACCCACTAACCAAAAACCACCATCACTACCGCCTGACGTTGATTCCAGGCATTGGACTTGCAGTCACAGCAACTGCTGTTATGATGCTAGTAGTCTTGGTATTTCTTATTCGCAGGAAAAGCAGAGAACTGGAGGATTCTGAAAAATTAGATAAGACATCTTCAAAAGCTTTTCCTCCTTCTTGGCCAGTGCGAAAATTTCAGGAAGGTATGGCCTTGGATCTTTTACAGTCACATTCTCTCTTGGCATTGCTAATGCCATATGTCAGAAATCCTTTAATTTTATTTTTTCTTTGGGGGGTGGGATCTGGGGGTGGCATTTGGGGGGGATTTGGGGTTAAATGCAGGCCCTTCATCCATGTTCCGAAAATTCAGCTATAAGGAGATAAAGAAGGCAACAGGCAGTTTTAACACCATCATTGGGCGAGGAGGATTTGGAACAGTGTACAAAGCTCAATTTAGTGATGGCTTTGTGGCAGCAGTGAAACGTATGAACAAAGTTTCAGAGCAGGGAGATGATGACTTCCGCAGAGAGATTGAACTTCTTGCTAGACTGCATCATCGCCACCTTGTTGCTCTAAGGGGTTTTTGCATTGCAAAACATGAGAGGTAGTTCGTTCATGTGTGCACTTGAGTGATGCATCTCATGTGTTGGCAACACTTATATAATTTTGATTGCTTCATGGCAGGTTTCTCTTGTATGAGCATATGGCAAATGGAAGCTTAAAGGATCATCTTCATGGTATGCTCCTCACTTCTTCTCTCCCCCCCCCCCCCCCCCCCCCAAAAAAGCCCCCCTCTCCCTCTCTTTTCTTTGTCAGTTCTCTGTTTCTCTGATGCATGCCCGTTAAAATTTCCCCCCACCCCCCCCCCCCCCCCCACCCCTAAAGCTCCCTTATCTCATGGCTGTATATTCTAAACAAATTTGGTCTCATGTTTGTGCAGCGCCAGGTAGAACTCCTCTCAGTTGGCGGAGTAGAATGCAGATTGCAATAGACGTGGCTAATGCACTGGTAATCTACAGAATTATGCTCTTCTTCTTTGCTGGTTGGTTTCATTAATTTTCATATCTACATACAACTAAATTAATACCATGCAGAATGCTTTTTCTTATTTACTGTTCTCACCTGCAGGAGTACCTCCATTTCTACTGTGATCCTCCTCTGTGCCACAGAGATATTAAGTCCAGCAACATTTTACTGGATGAGAACTTCGTGGCTAAGGTAGGGTACCTCGTGGATGCACATAAAACTTTTGAAAATCTGAATCCTCAATTGTTGTAGTGAAAGAGATACAAGTTTCTAAAAATAGATTCCATGAGCGTTCTTCACTTTTGTGTCTCTTAATTCTCTCCTTTGTAATTAGATTTCTTTCGGGAAGAGGGCACATGCTCATATCAAAATAACTCAAAAAGAATTTCATTGTCTGATACAATGCATTACTCCCTTCATACTTCTTATCGTTGGGATTATGCATTAAACAAAAAGAAGTGCGCATCCAAGCACTATGTTGAAGGCTTTGAAATAATGTGTACAAAAATGTTGTTTTGTTTTCCAGGTTGCAGATTTTGGCCTTGCACATGCTTCAAAAGATGGTTCTATTTGCTTTGAACCTGTAAATACTGATATCCGGGGAACTCCAGGTCAGGGAAAAGCCATATGACCTCTTGAACATGAATTATCTATTTTTTGTGCTAAAGAGATCTACATGTTGGGTGGCTTCCAGGTTATATGGATCCTGAATATATTGTCAGTCAAGAACTCACCGAGAAAAGTGATGTTTACAGCTACGGCGTGCTGCTGTTGGAGATAGTGACTGGAAGACGTGCAATACAAGACAACAAGAATCTGGTGGAATGGTCCCAAATATACACTACATCAGAATCACGTCTACCTGAGCTAGTGGATCCTAGTATCAGTGATTCATTTGACTTAGACCAGCTTCAAACATTAGTCTCAATCGTGAGATGGTGTACCCAGAGAGAAGGCCGAGCTAGGCCTTCAATTAAACAGGTTCTTAGGCTTCTGTATGAGAGTTCAGACCCAATGCAAAGTGGTCTTTTAGAAGCAATTGAAGACGAAGAGTATGAAGGAAATGAAGGGAGAGGAAGGACAAGTAAGGGGAAAATACATAGGGCTGATGCAATTTTTCAGAGTGGAGATGGAAGATATCTTGCTTCTTCCTCAAGTACATCTAGGTCATATTGTAGTAGAAGCTTTTTACTTGAAACTGGTTCTCCTCAATCTCCTCACAATATACTATCTATTTGAAGCAATCATTTGGGTAGAAAGCACTCAAAGCAGTAGCACTTGGACTAAGTTGTTGAAGATATTGGATAAGAAGGCTTGAATTAGGCTGGGAATAATGTTTGGTTTTCAATCCTCATGAGGTAAAAGGTTTACTCTTTCAAAGGCATATCAAAGAATTAAAGAATAATAATTACTGGGTTTTTTTTTTTTTTTGAGAGATAATTACAATATGCTGCTAATCCGCGACTCGAACCCTTTCTCCCCTAGACCTCCAAGCACTTTGTGCATGAGGAGGTGTCAATTTAGCTACAAAGACCTTTGGCAATAATTACTGTCTTTGGTTAAACTTATAAGGGGAAAAGGAAATAGTAAGACTAGTCACCCTACTTTTTTTGGTTTATTGAAGTTTTGGGAGAAGTGAAAATGTTAGGTCGATTTTACTACCAGTATTATACGGCATGAAATTGTACAAATTCTGTTCAATATCAATCATTTATGCCACTTTTAACTAGAAGAAAAGTCTTATTATCTGTAATGTTGGTTTAAATTGATGCAGTTATTGTTGAATTACATATGTTATACTTGCAACTTGTAGGGAAATTGACATTATTGTATTTGTGTTTTCAGTATCCTCTTCATTTGAAAAACTGTCCATTTCTTTTATTCCATTAATAAGATTTTATCTCGTGGGTCTAACATATCTTCTATTTATTAATTCTTAATTCTTCTTTAATGCTATATTTGGCAGTTTTGAGAGAGAAGAGAGTAGTAGAGGGAAGGAGAGTAGTAGAGAGGAGAGTAAAGAGGAATGATTATTCTCTACCTTATTTGGATGTTTTTAAAATTAAGTAAGGGAGAGAAGAATAATTAATCTTTTCATTTGTAATTTTGTTAATATAGTAAGGGTAAATTTGATATTTTATTTGGTCAAATATTTTTATGCTCCACTCTCCCTCCAAATCTCTCCAATTTGGGGAAATTAAAAATGAGGGGTTGGAAGTAGTTCAAACCCCTCTAAATGCCTCTCCCTCCTTCCTTAAAAAACATCTAAACAATATATTTAAATTACTCTCCCTCTTTTTACTCTACTACTCCTCCTTCCCCCAACATCCAAACATAGCATAAATATTCAAGGGCATTGATACCATTTCCTTTGTCATTGTTTGATGTGTGTGATGGAGACCAATGTTAAAATCAAATCACATTTTAGTGAACCTATGTACATTTTCATTTAAAGTGGGGTAGTGATTTTGGACCAACGTTAGAAAGGAGCTCTTCATGATTCAACGGCTTAGTGGGGGTCTTTGTAATTATTTGCTTTTTTATTTTCTCTTCTTCTTATTATTATTATTATTATTATTATTTAATAAATTTTAAAAAAAAGCTTTATTTGGCTATCAGTTGAGATGGCTCCTTGATTGACATTGATGAAAACCAAACCGATCAAAGAATTGGATTATGGAGTGGTTCTTAGTTTTATGATCAATCAAAATTAGATTGATAGTTGAACCAATGACATCATGAATAAATAATTAATAATTTTTTAAATTTATAAAAATAAGTAATAAATTTTATAATAAGTTTTTACCAATAATATTTAAATAAAAAATAAATTCACTTGACTTGCTATTCACATGACTCTTTGTTGATAGTTTTTTTTTTAGTGAAAAGACCGCCATCTTATTTTATTATTCAACAACTTGAAAATCAACGCTTACAAAAACTTCAATGTCAGATGGAACAAACTCCATCCAAGCAGAAGAAGAAAAAGATAATCTTGCTCTTTGGGCCAAAGTATGTGCCGCAACATTACTTTGTCTAACAACATGAGTGAAAGAAAAACTCCGCATAGAGCTAACATGAAATAAAGTGTCTCTAACCAAATGTCCCAGAGATGAGAAGTGCATGTCAACCCCTTGCAACCCATTGATAACCATTTCCGAGTCACCTTCAAAGTGGGACTGTTGTAAACCGATTTCCTTTGCGAAGAGCACATCACGCCTTGCTGCCAACAGCTCCAAACATTCCACTGCATGAGGTTTTTTTTTTTTTTTTTCCCATCATCGCAGCCACCACCAGACCTTTTGAATCTCGCACCACAATGCTCACGCCAACTTCATCACATTCATTAAACATAGCACCATCAAAATTTGTTTTATATTCACCTGGGTTTGGAGGTTGCCATGTACGTCGCCTCACCACCTTGGTGCTGCCAGAATGTTCACGGCAGGAGCTGAACAATTGCAAGAAATTGCAGACCGCCTCTCTGATGCCGCTAAGCGGAACCGATTTTTCTTGCAACCTCGACTTGTTTCTGTGAGACCATATGAACCAAGCCATTGTTGCAAAAACTTCATGAACTCTCGGTTTCGACATGATTATAGCCACCAAGTCTTGGAGTGAACCCTGTGATGCTTCGAATTAATTTACCCACTGGAAGTCTATATCCCATACCTGTTTTAGTGCTTCACAGCCCCACAATGCATGGTGCGTGTCTTCTTCAGCTCGGCCACATAAATGACAGACCGATTCAGCCAACACTCTCCTCTTCACCAAGTTTGTTTTCGTAGGCAGACTGTTTGAACACGCTTTCCACATAAAATGTTTCACCTTCCCCGGCACGTTTAGCTTCCATATGCTCGACCAAAACCCAGCGATCAGCCCTGACCCCTGAGTTTAAACCCGATGCTTCCCCACTCCTAGCTTGCTTCTTCGCACAAGGCTCGATACCTGGATTTTACCTAATATATCCCATTCCTTTCTAAGAGCATTAGCATCAGGAAATGCTACTCTATTCTATTTTACCATCCCAAAATGTTACTTTATTAATTATATCATCTTATTATACAATACTTCCAACATCCCAATCTTTTATTTTCCTATTTTACTCATTAGAATTGTGCTACACTGCAATTCTAAAGATAGAATTGCACTGTAGCACTATTGCAAAAAAATTTGCAATACTTAGCAATAAAATTTCCTGATGCAATACAATTTGGGGCTTGAAATACCAAATATCCCTTACATTTGGCATTAGCATTCTCCAATGCTAATGCTCTAATAAGTTTGATGTTATCAAATAGTTTTAACCATGCTTTTTAGTATCTCTTTCAATATCGTGATTTCTTAAATATACTTGTACATGCCATAATAAATTGTTGAAAAGGTTTCAAAATCCAAAATTAACTACTGCATGATCGATAAGTAAGAAAAAGCCTAATGAAAGAGAACAATGGAAATGAAATATCATTTCAACTCCTTGTTCTAAATAGCAATACAATTTCTCATTTTCTCTCTAAGTATCTAACATAAAATGTTATTTTTCCATCTAATATAATAACTCTCTTCTCTTACCTGTACACTTACTATAAAAAATATTTAAAGAAATAAATTGGTTCTTTTTTCTGTTCTAAAAAAGCAAATTTTCTTCTCAATGTTGTTACCAAATATGAAAATATCTTTTAAAAAAAACACATTACTAAAATATTTTTGGAGAGCAAAAACTAATACAATTAATGGGCATTCATGAAGAGAAAAATTTTCCGAACGGGCAAACTGTGATAAACTACAGGACCTTGTGAAAGCACAAATCGCATCAATTAATTGTACAAATGAGCTAGGGTCTAATTGTAGAGAGTAATTCTACCACTTAGAAACCAATTTGCAAGTAATTTTAGGACAAGAAATTTGAAAATATACATTTGAAACCCTCCATTAGATGATGTTAGGGACTCTTTGAGTTCAATTGTAACCATTTTATCTAATCTCTTGAGACTTGTTTGAGAGCTGTGTGTGTATATATATATATTTCTATATTTTTTCTAAGAAAAAAAGTGTTAATGAATTTCGTTGAAGGAGATGAATGAACAAGTTTTGTTGCATTAAAAAAAAAAGTGTTTGGTATGAATTTTCTCAAAAGAGATCTCAATCTTTTAAGAAAATATCAAATTTTAGATGTTTGATCTGAGATGAATAACAATCCAGTTCCTTAAACAATGAGCTTCACAATTTGGTTAAGACAAAATCTCTCCCCCCAACTATTGAAAATTTAAACAAAAAAGATTGTCCTTAACTCTTCAACTGAAGGGTTTTGATTCGTACTGATTGCTCCTATCTCCACCTGGGATGCACGGATGCGGCGCCAGAGGAGTCGCACCCGCGTCCTACGCGACGCGCGAGGGACGCCGCTAACCGCGCGTCAGGCCGCGTCTGCCACGTGTTTTTTTTTTCCCCAACTCGTGCCAACGCGGCTCAGACTCAGGCTGATTTGCGCTATATCGGGCTGATTCACGCCGACTCAGGCCGTATCGAGCGAAACCGCCGAAACTGGTGGATTTGATACGCCGCTGTCACCATCTTCACCGGCTTAACCCCTTTCCTCTTCTTCTTTTTTGCTTCTTCGTCTTCTTCTTCCAGCGTTGCGCCGTTGCCGTTCTGTAACTTTTGTTCTGTTTCTTTTTTTTTAAGTTTTTTTGGAAAATGATTGTTAAATGCGTTTGGTGAGGCTTTATTTTGTTTTTTGTGCCTCTCACATGAGCCACATCTCCCCCTTTTTTTTTTGTTGGTACACTGAACCACTAGCCTTTGGTACGTGAGCCACTGAGCCACTAAGCCTTTGGTCAAAGAGGCTTTTTTTTTTATACAGTACATTATTATTATTATTATTATATGAGTTTTCTATTATTATTATATAACAAAACATGCTTAGCAATATATAAAATATATAAATAAAAATATTTTTAATAATTTTTTAATCGCAAAGTCTCGCACCCGCACCCGAGTCCTGAAACACACTCGTGCTTCATAGATCTCCACAGCCCAACAGAAAATTTTGTTCTACTGTTTTATTGGAGACTATGGGTGCCACAAAAAATAAGGAGGGAGAGAGTTATTAATGAAGTAGATGAGGTAATTCGGGCCCAAACAAAAAATTTCTAGGTACACCACTGAAAACAAAAAAGTGCTTTCAACTGAATTTGCAATTATCTGGCCTTCAACAGTTATAGAAGAATTTTCAGTACTTCAAATTCACAAAATCTGTAAATAATTTGCCCCCCCACACACACACATATATGTATATAAAAATTGGGTAGCAGATGCTTAATGAAAATCCATATACTACCTGAAGAACATGGAAATTTTCATGATGCTGATATTGGAAAATGGTATTAATCATCCATAGGTTCTGTCCCTGTGGTAGTTGGTGCTCCAAATATTCAAGATTTTGCCCCTTCTCCTGGTTCAATTTTACATATCAGGGAGCTAGGAGATATTGAGCCAATTGCCAAGAAGATGAAATACCTAGCTGAAAATACTGATGCATATAATCAATCATTAAGGTAAAATTCAATTTTACATGGTGAAATGATAATTCACTAATGGGCAAAAAATGATGGTTAAAGCGTAGTGTAAAACTAAATTATGGTTACTTTTGGATTCTTTTCCATTGTGTACGTGCCAGAAATTGATTACTTCCTCATGAACAATTCTGTTAACGATAAGATCTCCATTGATTAGGTGGAAGTATGAGGGCCCATCCGATTCTTTCGAAGCGCTTGTGGATATGGAAGCAGTACACTCACCATGCTGCCTGTGCATTCACTTGGCATCAACGATTCAAGAGAGAAGAAAGGAGCCCAGGGTCCAAGAAACGTCCCTGCAAGTGCACCAGCGGCTTAGAAACCGTGCATCATGTTTATGTAAGAGAAAGAGGGGCATTTGAGTTGAAGTCCATTTTCTTAAGGTAGGCTCATTACTTTTCATAACTGATGTTCCCCTTTTTTTTTCTTCATTATGTAGTATAAATCAATTTTTGCTAGAATTGGCACTTTTCCCATCAGAAACTTAACTGCTTGGATGATAGTCATAGTGCTCACATTTGTTTGAACTGATAGAGGAATATTTGTTGCATGAATCTTTTAGTTTTCGCTCTTTCTGCCCCATGCAATGTGGTAATGGATTGAAGTTTTAGATACGGAACAACATTGTTAGATACGATAATTCATCTCCATCACCATGCAACAACCTGATTTCCTGAAGTCTTTCTTTCTGTTTCTGATGTGGTGAAAATCTTCTTTTGGACTTTGATGGGCAGGTCTGGGAATATAACTCTGCAGGCCTTGGAGTCTGCAGTGCTCTCAAAGTTCAACTCGTCGAAACATGTACCTTTGGAAGCAAGAAAGACCGGAAAGCATCAGAGGAGGGAATGAACTTAAAAGTGTATAGAATATATCCAGTTGGCATAACACAAAGGCAAGCTTTGTATACCTTCAGATTCAAAGGGGATGCTAATCTTCGAAGCCATGTGGAAAGCAATCCTTGTGCAAAGTTTGAAGTCAAATTTGTCTAGGTTGAAATTTTCACTCTCAGACTTTCAACATGGATTTTCTGAATTCTGATTTCCGCATTTCTGCTGAAATATTTGGAGAGGGTCAAGGTGCTTTCATTGGAGTATATTGTTTTCCTCTGACGCTTCATCATCTTTGTACATGCTTTGATACTAAGTTAATGAATTGCTAGATTCTAGGGAGGAAAATGGTTAGAATTTTATGGCTTACTGAGCTTTGATGCAATGATTAGGTGGATCTTTCCCACATTTAAAAAAAAAAAAAAAAAAATTCTGATTTTCGTATTCATACTCTATTACTCTTTGGTGCGTTCAGAAATTATTTGTGACAACTTTAACTTGATTTTAAGCATATCGCATATGGATTTAGTTATCTTCACCATTCCTTTGGTGGAGCAATTATACTTGCAATCTGGAATTTGATTTAACTCCCAAGGGAGTTTATCTGAAATTTCACAACTGAGACTTGAGTTATCAAAGCTCACATCTTTTGCCCGAGGCTTGAAACCCAATTAAACTTTAAACTACTGAACCTCTGACATATTGCTCTCATGTCCAGCAACAAATAATCCACAAATATATATACACCATATATACCACACACACACACATATATATATAGCATCCCTGCTAGTTTAATTAGGGCTGTTTATAGGTCGGTCCGGGTCGGCCGGAACCGACCTGATGGAATCGGGTGGTAGAAAAAGATTTAATATATCTTTTCTTTTTAAGCAGATTTAATATATCCAATTGTACTAGACCCATTAGAATGGTGATACTTGTTTACTTCTAACCACATATCATCAACTCAACGAGTCCAATGCACTGGACCTAACCCAAGTGAGTCAAGTTCTATTATTATTATATTTGCACAGAGGATAATGGGGATTTTTTTTTTAAATTACAAAAATATCAAGTGGAAGTAATAAATTATAAATAACTAAATCATAAGTAGCTAGAATTACAATTCATAGATTTGTAATATTATTTTTGTATTTAAATTTAAGAATTCATAAAAAGAGAATTATAAATTATCACATATGTATGCATGTGTTATGTGTATATATATGGGTAGAGAGAGATTTAACTTTAAATCACAAATAAAAAACTTACAAAATTGGAAAATGTCTTTTTTCAAGAAAATTTCTTCATAACCGCATAAAAATTCAGATTCATAGTTCAAAACAACATTTATAATCCAAGGCAAACTTCAAACTTAAAATAGTTTTATCTCTTGTTTATGGACTTCGTGCTTCAGCTTTTAAGATTTTTTATAGGTTTACAAATATAGATCACAAACAATAGGGAATATCACTACATTGCAAAAGCATTATGCCGAATCTCCAAAGGCAAAACAATCCCAATTGGCAACCTTGTTGCTCTACTTTGCATTCTGTCTTACTGGGTAACAAAAGTTCGGCTACCCAATTGGCTTTTTGGCACCTCCTATCTCCAATCGTAAACCCATCCACACCATCTTGTGATTTCCTCATCTTCTTTGCAGCGATGGGTATGTTGAAACTTCTACCAATTTCCTCATCCACTTAATCTCTCCTATCTCACCGAACTCTCTTTATCTCTCTCTTGGCCTCCATGACCGTTTCTCCCTAGCTTGAACACAGCCACCATGAGCCACACTACTGGCTATGGTTCCTCCCCACTCTCTATCTCTATCTCTTGATTTCTCTATCTTGATCTCACTCTCTCTAAACCTTTGACACCCATGAATTGGCCCGGCCTCCATGGCCTAAACCTGAGCTTCTTCACGATAACCACCACCCAATGCCACCTCAAATTGTGGCTTTCTCTTCAATTAGCTCAAGCCGAAACGGTCTCTCCCTCTCTCTATCTCTCTGATTCGTTTTTTCTCATTGAAGCCGAGGCTCCATGGCCGGAGCCTCTCAAACTTTAAAGATCGAACCTTCCTCGTAAGGAGTGATGTTGCAGCTACTAGACCCAGACATGTTTTGTTTGAGATCTTCGATGTCTTGCTCGTATTCCAAACGTGCTCCCTATTTTGTCACCTCCAAGCTTGGACCCATGTCTTTTATTCTAACAACAATCTGACTCAATTTCTTGCCCCTTTTCCCTGTGAAAGGAAAATATTTTATCCAAAGGTAATATGAATTGATCTTTACCATAATGATCAGAAAAACCAATGCCTAATCTGAAATTTCAGATCTATTGACATTACGGTAAGATCAACCCAATGTGTAAAGCACTATAAGGTTCCGAAATTTCCAGAGGTTGGTGAAGTGGACATAAAAAGTTATATAGACCACAGAGGATTTTGATTAATATTTTTATACATTTTCCTAAAATTAAAGTCAAATTGCAAAAATATCCAATAAAAAAACACAACCACAATGAATTTATTCTTGCAAACTAATAAATTATTGTGACACATGTATTTATTTCTTAAGAATATGTGCATTACAGTTCAACATTTGTTATTTTTTAACTTATGTTTTTAGGGCACCCATTAACAAGACTCAAATTTTATTATGAAAAGTTTTATTTTGACTTCTATTATAATCATAGTTTTAAAAACCGAACTGGGCATCAAACCGTTTTTAAAAAAAATTTCGGTTCAACCCAGGTTTTGGGGGTTTTAACCGAACCGAATTAGCTCTCGGTTCCTGGTTGAACTAATCAGACCAGCCGGTCCAGTCCCCTTTTTAAAATAGTGGTTATAATTTGCTGCCCAACGGCCCGTTGGTATGTTGATAGTCAACCTTACAACTTACAAGGGTTTGTGCATATAAATTCTATTATGAAAAATTCTATTTTGTTTTAGTCCGCCACATGTATTTACGTAGTGTAATTAATGGATGAGTAAAGTTAGGAGGGATATTACAAATTTTGCAAGCCAAGTCTAAAAACAATATATTATTAAAAAATGAAATTATAGTAGTAATCTAATGAAAGCCTTAAAATAAGAACACAAGATTGACAAATAAAGAGATTATCTCCACTTTGCTCTGCAGTAATGGCTTCCTCCATAGCTTGTATAAGGGTTTTTACCACCTTCTGTGGTAGTTGTCTTCCTACATCACCTCCACCCTTCTGCTTCCAAAACCTTATCCACCATGAACCCTAATCAACCAGAACTAACAATTATAACCAATCCATCAAAAAAAGACCATTATTCTTATAGACCCATCTCCCTACCATCAAAACCCAACACTGCCTTTGAACTCACCTCATTCGGTCTTGTTGGGCGGCTTATTGCTAGCAAAGCTGTCAACAGGAACAAAGTTAGAACTATTCTATCCAAGGGTTGGAAAACTCCAAATGGAATATCCATCAATGACCTCGACAGCAACCTATTCCTATTCAAATTTCATTCGGAAGATGATAGGCAAAATATCCTCAATCTAGGACCCTAGTTTGATGAAGGCTTCCTCCTCGTCCTCAAACCATGTGACCCATTAATTCCTCTATGCAATACCAACTTCACATGGTCCCCTTTTTGGGTCTAAGTCCATAACCTTCCTCCTGATAGAATGTTCCAAGAAAATACTGAAACAATCGGAAACAAGCTAGGTAAGCTAATTGAGATTGAGTATCCAACCAATGGTGATCTATGTTGGAACTCCTTTCTAAGAATTAAGGTTCATATCGATACCCAAGAGCCACTCCTTTGTGGGTTTTATCTAGATTGCAGTCCAAATCCGGATATATGGATTTCCTTCAAGTATGAGAAACTTCAAGACTTTTGCTATGGTTGTGGTAGACTGGGGCACTCAAAAATCGTTTGCTTTGGCCCTATTGATCCCAAAGATCCTTCACACAAATTTCACCTTGGTTCTTGAGGTTTCGGGCCGTGGGTAAAAGCCTCCATCTCCGGCCTTCGTCCCCTCACTTGGCTTGATTTTTTGAAGGATGAAGCAAAGGCCGCCTCCACACATCTGCCACCTTCTTCGGCATCCATTGGCTTGGTGAGTTCTTCATCTCTTGGGATTCCCCATACCCTAACCTCTAACACATCACATGACCTATCAAACCTTCCCAGTACCCCAAACACTTCTCACCACTCTGTCCTAGACCATACACCCCCCTCTGCCACAAACCTAAACATCCCATCTAGCTCAAGTAGTTGTATTCCCCTCCCGATTCCCCACCCCACCAAATCTCAATCACAAATATCAAGTTCCCATTCCCCATCTCTACGTTAGAGACCAACCAAATCCTAACTACATATCCAAAAACTCCTCCCATTCTATTTGACCATCACCCTGGGCCCCATTCACCTAGCCCACCTTATGGGCCTTCCTTCTCCGGCCCACTTAATGTCCTAACGTCCCATTTCACCTCTTCGGGCATTGAACCTTTCGAACTAGACCCTCTTTCATCATGGCTCAGTTCCCCCAATGCTCAAGCCCATATTGTACAATGGATCTCCTTTGTAAATCTCACTGATAAGCCCACTACTCCCACCCCAATCCTTCACCCTTTAATGAATACCACCCTATCACCCATAATAGACATATCTTCCTTTCAACTTCATACCCCAATGGATCACTCTTTCAAACCCAAGCGCAAATCCATTGACCCTTACCCAACCAATGTCAAAAAAGTTAAAATAACTCCTACCCAAACCCTTTCTCTCCCACCTACCCCAAATGACTGTCCTCTCTTCCACCCTAGACTTCTCCTAAGACCTAGACAACCAAAAATTCAATGGAAAAAACAAGTTAGACTAAAATCCTCACAAACCTCTTTGGTGTTACCAATTCCTTGCTTCTCTACCTTAGCTGAGGAGGCGGGTTTAAACACGCCCCCAACTACCCCATGAAGCACCTTGCGACCAAATTAGACCTTTTCTCTCCCACCTCGGTTTCACAAATCTTCTGTACCAAAATCTTGTCCGCAAAGTTGGGGTCATTTATTTTGCCTACAAAACCGACCTTGATATTGAACCAGTCCCTCTCAATAGCAATCTCATCAATGTTCTTGTCTTTTCTAATCCTCCCAACACTCCTTGGATGCTCTTTCTTGTATATGAACCTCCCTACTCCTCCTTCAAAGCCAACTTCTGGAAAAATCTCGAAAACTCTATTAACTCCTTTGCCAATGCCTAGATTGGCATTGGTGACTTCAACTGCATTACTTCTCAAGCTGAGAAACTTGGTGTCCGCCCCTTTGCTTCTTCCTCTGATGGAGCTTTTTATGGTTTCATCAATAATAATGGCCTCATTGATTAGGGCTTATAAGGTAATAAATTTACTTGGTCTAACAAATGGCCTATCAAGACTACCAAACAACGTCTTGATCAAGCTATCGCAAATGATCAGTGGAGGCTCCTTTTCCCTCAAGCTAATCTTCTCCACCACCCTATCACTGCATCTAATCATGCCCCTATTTTGTTGTCCACCATGTGTGAGTCTCGATCCTATCCTAAACCTTTCAGGTTTGAAGCCATATGGACTCGAGACCCCTCTAGTCATAATGTCATCAAAACCGCTTGGAGTAAGCCATTTCACGACTCTGCAGCTTCTTGCCTCAAAAAAAAATAAATAATAAAAGATTCAAAGTACTCCTTAAAGAAGTGTAATAAAGAGTCCTTCGGCAAGATTCACTTCAGAATCAAAGACCTCACTGACGAGATCAACAAGGTCCAGGCTGAGCCTCTTTTTCCTAGTATTTCTTCCAAAGAAAATCAACTTTTATCCAAGCTCAATGAGTGTCTGACCAAGGAAGATTTGCATTGGCGCCAAAAGTCCAGGAATCAATGGTATAACTCTTCCAACCTTAATACTAGGTTCTTCCACCTCTCTACCATCATTAAAAGAAGGAGCAATGCCATTGATTTTATCAAAGATGGGAATGGTGTATGGCTCTCTGGGTGACCTCAAATCAGTGAATATTTTATCAATCACTATAAGCAGCAATTCACATCCCAACATGACCACTACGCCCAACATATTAATCTTGCATCTCTCATTCACCCTTCATTGATTGATGCTGATAATGAGCTCTTATGCAATATCCCAACTGATGATGAGATTAAGTTTGTTGTTTTCATCTTTGGCTCCTTGAATGCCCCTGGGCCAGATGGTATGTCTGCCATCTTCTACAAAACCTATTGGAATATTGTTTGTAGTGAGGTGATTGCCATGGTTAAGGCTTTTTTTTGTTGATGGTCTCTTATTGTCTAAGATGAACCACACCTTCATTATCCTCATCCCCAAATGTCCTAACCCCACCACCGTCTACCAATACCGCCCTATCAATCTTTGCAACATCTCCTACAAAATTATCTCCAAAATCTTGGCCAACCTCCTCAAATCCTTTCTTCCTGACCTTATCACACCTTGGCAAGCTACATCTATACCTGGTAGAAATATTCAAGACAATTCCATCTTGGCCCATGAGATTTTCCATTCCATGCACCAAAACCGCACCGGCTCTGTGGGGTTCGTTGCCCTTAAGCTTGATATGGAGAAAGCCTTTGATAAAGTGGAGTGGCCTTTTATTCTAGCCATCTTTAAACATTTTGGCTTCTCAGACAAGTGGATCAATCTAATCAATTAGTGTATATCTACTCCAACTTTTTCTATCCTTATAAACGATTCCCCTAAAGGCTACTTTAAATCTCACCATGGTCTCTGCCAAGGTGACTCTGTCTCTCCTTTCCTTTTCATTTTGGTTACTAATGTCTTGTCTAGACTTATTTTGCTGAAAGAAGCAGAAGGCCTTCTTAATGGTATTAAAATTGCTTGGAATTGTTCCCCCATTTCTCACCTCATGTTTGTCGACGACCTGGTTGTGTTTTCTCATGCATCTCATTCGAACCTAGAAGCTATCCAAGATTGTCTCAACCAATTCCATGATTAGTCTGGTCTTTTTATTAATCATCGAAAGTCTACCATCTCCTTCAGCTCCAATGTACCACAATCTTCCAAAAATGCCATTTGCAGCCATATTGGCCTCAAGCCTTCTTATCATCAGGTTATCTATCTCGGTTTACCCCTCCACATCAAGCGTGGCCAGGTCTCATCTTCCAATTGAAAAAATCAATAATCGGGTTTCTGGATGGAAAGCCAAGGTTCTTTCTCAAGCTGGTCATGCCATGCTTATTAAGTCAGTCATCTCCTCCATCCCCACCTATTGGATGTCTTCTTTCTAGCTTCCCAAATTCACATGCCATCGAATCAACGCCAAGCTTCAGGATTTCTTCTAGGGGTTTTCGAATTCTAAGCATCACCTTTACCCCAAGGCTTGGGGCTCTCTTTGCATGCTTAAGTCTATTGGTAGCCTCGGTTTCAGGCATGCTTTTGATCTTTAATAAAGCTTTGATTTCTAAATTAGGCTGGAGTATTTGCATGAAGTCAGACAAACCTTGGGTTAAACTGCTCAAAGCCAAATATCTTAGAGGGCAAAACTTACTTACTGCAACTGCTAAAGTCAATGCCAACCCTATTTGGAAGGGTATCATCAATTTCATTCCTCTTCTTTGAAAAGGATTTTGTTTCCATATTAATTTTGGCTCATCGGTCAATATTTTGCATGACCCATGGATCCCCTCCCTTCAAGGCTTCATCCCTCCCAGCCCTCCAGTTCCTCCTGCTCAGCATTTAGTGGCCAAGCTTCTCATTCCTAGCACTCGTATCTGGAACAAAGATCTTCTTTTGTCTCTTTTTGACTTGCCCACTATCAACCACATCCAACAAATCCACCTCACTGCCTCCCCTGCTGAAGATACTACTTTTTGGGCTAAAAACCCAAGTGATGAATTTACTGTCAAATCAGCCCTCCTTACTAACCAATCTGCCATATTTTCTTATCCTGACCCTCTCCCCAACAATTCTTGGAAGAAGCTGTGGTCCCTAAAAATAAATGAAAGACTCAAGTTCTTTCTTTGGGAAATCACTTGGGATGTCATTCCATCAAAGGATTTCCTCCACAAAAGAATCCAAGACCTTGACCCTACTTGTCCTTGCTGCCAATGTAACCATTAGTTCACATCCTTTTTGAATGCCCTTTTGCTATCATTGTTTGTAGGAACTTAACTAATCCCCTCAATCTTTCAGCCAACCCTCCTAAGTTGGCTCTAAATTGGGTTGATTTTCTTATTGACCCGTCTCCTTATCTTAGTCTTAATAACAAGGAAGCTCATGTCTTTTCTCTTTTAGTTGTCGTTGCTTGTGACAGAATTTGGTGGAGCCGTAATAAATTAGTTTTTGAAGGGTCCCCCTCCATCCCTGTTGACATTGCCTTCGACATCAACTAGGCCTTCATTTCCCATTCTACAGCTTGGAAAGCCAAGTTGGCCCCACCCTTTGTCCCTTGGGTCCCTCCACCTCCAGGATGGGTCAAGCTCAATTTTGATGCAGCAATCACCCCTTCTACTTTGTTCCTTACTATTGTGGGTCGTGACTCTAGCGGGCATATCATCTTTGTCTCCACCTTCAGAGAGTGCTCCTCCTCATCAGCTTAGGCTGAAGCCAAAGCAGCTCTGTTAACTGTTTCTTCTACTTTATCCAAAGGCTTCTCCTCGGTCATTTTTGAAGGAGATGCCAAGCTCGTTATCGACTCCATCAATCTTCCTAGCTCTACCCCCTTGTAGTCCTTATGAGCCATCATTTCGGACATTCAGTTTCTTCTCCCTAGCTTTGTTAATGTTGTTTTTAATTTTTTTCCCCAAGTCCTCTAATGGCTTGGCTCATTCCCTTGCACATTGGGCCTCTTTTTGTCCAACTTGGGGACCCCAACCCATCTCCTCCATTCCCTCTTAGGTCTTTTGTAATGAGATTGATAGGCAGGTTCCCTCTTTGTTGCCACTTGCCTCTTTTGGGCCCCCTTAATAATATACTCTCTATCTTATTCAAAAAAAAAAAAAAAAGGACACAAGATTTCAGTGTAGTTAGAATTTTTGGTTTGGTCCCGAATTACCTCATCTACTTCATTAATAACTCTCTCCCTCCTTATTTTTTGTGGCACCCATAGTCTCCAATAAAACAATGGAACAAAATTTTCTATTGGGGTGTGGAGATAGGAGCAATCAATACGAATCAAAACCCTTTAGTTGAAGAGTTAAGGACAATCTTTCTTTTTTGTTTCAATTTTCAATAGTTGGGGAGAGAGATTTTGTCTTAACTAAATTGTGAAGCTCATTGTTTAAGGAGCTAGATTGTTATTCATCTCAGATCAAACATCTAAAATTTGATATTTTTCTTAAAAGATTGAGATCTCTTTTGAGAAAATTCATACCAAACACTTTTTTTTTTAATGCAACAAAACTTGTTCATTCATCTCCTTCAGCGAAATTCATTTTAAACACTTTTTTTCTTAGTAAAAATATAGAAAATATATATATACAGCTCTCAAACAAGTCTCAAGAGAATTGATAAAATGGTTACAATTGAACTCAAAGAGTCCCTAACATCATCTAAGTGAGGGTTTTAAATATGTACTTTCAAATTTCATGTCCTAAAATTACTTGCAAATTGGTTCTAAGTGGTAGAATTACTCTCTACAATTAGACCCCAGCTCATTTGTACAATTAATTGATGTGATTTGTGCTTTCATATTTTTTTTGAGTAAACAGTAATACTTATTAGAACACACACGAAAATAGTAATATTAGTATTTTAAACCGGGTTTATAATACATTACATAACCAGAGTACAATTACAAAAGGGTCTAACCTTTTCGTGTATGTTCTAATAAGTATTACTGTTTACTCAAAAAAAAAAATTGTTTATCCCACATTGGTTGTGTGCATCTAGTGTTCGATTTGTACTTTCACATGGTCCCGTAGTTTATCACAATTTGCCCGTTCGGAAAATTTTCCTCTTCATGAATGCCCTTTAATTGTATTAGTTTTTGCTCTCCAAGAATATTTTAGTAATGTTTTTTTTTTATAGATAATTTCATATTTGGTAACAACATTAAGAATAAAATTTTCTTTTTTAGAACAAAAAAAAAGAACAAATTTGTTTCTTTAAATATTTTTTTTTTTATAGTAAGTGTACATGTAAGAGCAGAGAGTTATTATATTAGATGGAAAAATAACATTTTATGTTAGATACTTAGATACAAAATGAGAAATTGTATTGCTATTTAGAACAAAGTATTGTTCTTGTACAAGGAGTAGAAATTAATATTTCATTTCCATTGTTCTCTTTTGTAGGGTCGGAGAATTTGGCAACCCAGTGGCCCACTTTATACCAAGCCCAAGGCCTATGCCGAGGAGGAGAAAGCCCGGTGCCCTCACCGAGGACAACCATGTCCTCGGCCAACCAAGACCATGGGAGGAGGAAGTAACGGGCTACCATAGGCAGCCCTCCAGGGCATCTAAGGAGAAAGACCAAGTACAACACATCAACCGTGGAAGAGTGGCCGAGGAGCAAAACCAGGATTGAACTGTCACTTCCACATTAAATGCACACGACTAATGTTCCGGCAGCATTAATGGGGAAATGACCCCTGAGCAATGCTGCCTCAGTTGCTGCAACTCACAGGGAGTTTTGGCAAGGTGGCTGATGGGACGGGTTGTCAGAGAGAGGCATGGATGATCAACAAGTGGAGGAAAGGGATCGTTGGAAGAGGACTATATAAGGAGAAGAAACAAATTAAAGAAGGGGACCTTTCTTATGGGAGAAGGACTACCACCAAGCTCCTCGAACCGGGCCGAGGACAGATTTTTTAGGATAATTTCGATTCGTCTGCGTTCGATGGTGGCGAACACCGCATTGGACATTGTCCGCTTGCTAGGGCCTAGTTCTTGAACCCATTCTCTACAAATTCATTGTATTGGGCTAGCTGGGCTTGAGTCCGCTCACTCAACAGTAGAAGCGCTCAAACCCAGTCCCTACAATTGGCGCCGTCTGTGGGAAGAACTTGTGCGCTAGCAAGCGCAGAGGACAATTGTTCCTACGTCACTAGCTTATATAAAGTTAGGCAGTTCTTCGTCACCGCCAACGGCACCGATTCCGAGTCCCATAAAAAAAATAAAAAAAAACAACAAACAACAACGCATTTGCTCAAGAAGCGATTATTGCAGAAAAATAAAAGATTCAGAGGAAAAAGCAAATAAACATTGTAGCCTTTTTATTAAACAAAAGGAAAAGTACATTATACAAACAGAGGTTTAGACGGGCTTGTTCTAAAGCCAACTATACAAACAGAGGCTTAGACGGGCTTGTTCTAGAGCCAACTATACAAACAGAGGCCCGAACGGGCTTGTTCAGAAGCTAACCCTAGAAAGGAAGGCTAAGGCAGGCTTGTTTTAAGGCTACCAACAACTCTCAAGCCCGCATGGATGGTACCGACAACGAGAAAGGAGAGGGAAGCGCCGAACGGCCCCATTCTAGGACATTCCCTTGATGCTCCCCCAGCCTCATGATAATTAAGCATTGGAGACAGCAACACCCAGGTACCGAACGTAACATAATCTTGCGAACCTCCATCAGCGGGTAAGTTGGGCGCGAGTCACTACCAGCTTGAAGGGTAGGCATGGACGCGTACCGGAGAAAAGCATTATGTTCTTCCTGGACCTCCTTCCTAACTGCCAGATACGCTACCATCAGGATGATGCCCAAGCCTTGCCGCGCTGAAAGTCTGACGCAAACTACAACCGCTACGGCTCTTGCTTGAGGAAGGAGGACCACCCTTTTTGCTCAGTTGAAAGGTAGGAACACCTTTGGCTTCCTTGCCCTTGCCCTTATCCAGGGCCATCTCATTCCCCCAAGCCTTGATCATAATCCTAGCAAGGTTATCGAAGGCGCTTAGAGGGTTGGGGCCTCAGAGTTCCTGTTTAACTGAAGGATTCGTGAAATGTGGAAGGATGATTCCCCCAGAAAGCCTTATATAGAGGGCGAAGGTTGGTGGAAATTGGTCCACACAGAATTCGAAAGAAGAATTACTAGCGACATTAATCCCGACCAAATTCTGAAAAAGCCACCAATCGCTAGATCTGCATTAATCCACAAGAATATTAATAAGGGCACGCCTCGCACACCGAAGCGTCAGGCGCACAACTCGAACAGCCAAAAGACGCCTCGTAATCGGAAGTGACGAAAAATTGGAGCGAAGGATGGGCTATTGTCACACATGAGGGTAGAAACCCGAGCTGCCCCTGTCCAGGTCAGTGCTAGGCCAAAGGCCCAGTCTGAGGAATAACCCATTTCTGGCGAGGCAAGGCCGAGACCGCTATCACTCTAGAAGCGAACATTCCAGAGTTAAGGACAATTTCCTTCACCCCGGACAGTGACGGCGAAGTGTTAGACTGAACCAAGGTCTTACATGGTCCTCGGACTCAAGCCTATGGAGAAACTAACTACTTCAAGGAAAACCTGAGTACTAGACTGAACCAAGGTCTTGCATGGTCCTCGGACTCAAACCTATGGAGAAACTAGTTACTTACAGAAGAACATAAATGTTAGACAGAACCAAGGCCTTGCATGATCCTCGGACTTAAGCCTATGGGGAAACTAACTACTTCAAGGAAAACCTAGGTACTAGACTGAACCAAGGTCTTGCATGGTCCTCGAACTCAAACCTATGGGAAAACTAGTTACTTACAGAAGAACATAAGTGTAAGACAGAACCAAGGCCTTGCATGGTCCTCGGACTCAAGCCTATGGGGAAACTAACTACTTCAAGGAAAACCTGGGTACTAGACTGAACCAAGGTCTTGCATGGTCCTCGGACTCAAACCTAAAGGGAAACTAGTTACTTACAGAAGAACATAAGTGTTAGACAGAACCAAGGCCTTGCATGGTCCTCGGACTCAAGCCTATAGGGAAACTAACTACTTCAAGGAAAACTTGGATACTAGACTGAACCAAGGTCTTGCATGGTCCTCGGACTCAAACCTCTGGGGAAACTAGTTACTTACAGAAGAATATAAGTGTTAGATAGAACCAAGACCTTGCATGATCCTCGGACTCAAACCTATGGGGAAACTAACTACTTCAAGGAAAACTTGGGTACTAGACTGAACCAAGGTCTTGCATGGTCCTTGGACTTAAACCTATGAGGAAGTTAGTTACTTACAAAAGAACATAAGTGTTAGACAGAGCTAAGGTTTCGCATGGTCCTCAGACTCAGGTCCCTGGAGAGACTGGCTACATTTGGCAAAGGCGTAAACAAACACAAGCTCATGAGCATCACTTAAGGCATTCTAAGGCACATTGAACCTAACCCCTTAGCATAATCAGCAACTAACGACTTTCTTAAGCATTTTTTACTGTTTACAGTAACCCATTCATAAGATGTAGAACCAATCTTGTGAAGTCATTCCCTTAGTATTCAATCCGGAGAAAATAGGTCGTGGTGTTAAGGTAGTTCAATTATCGACCAAGGTCCAAATGGGAACTGTCACTGTGGGCTTTACGTTTTTTGATTGTTAATTTAGAATGAAAAATATGCTGAGCTTCTGAGATTGTGAAGCTAATAATTTAAACCCAGGTTATATAAGTAGCAAAACTCATCACAATAACAATAAACACCAGGTAAAAAAAAAAAGATTCATGCATTCAACTTAAAAGTAGCATTACAATGCTTTAAACCAAGACAAAGTATACAGTAGTAAATTAAGATGAAGAGGAAGAAAGACTAGGATGGCACAAGTCAACAAAGCAAGGTGGCCCGACAAGATTGCCTATTTCTTCAACTTGATAGACAGCTCGTCCTTGGGGATCTGCCGAGAAGCTTCATCTGACGTCTCAAGATCCTGGCTCGGAGGTGCAACTTCGGAGGACTCCTTCTCAGCACGGGTGGCCTGGGAGTCAACAGGAGGCTTCACCACATCCTGGGGCGCTGCTGGGTTACTGATTTCCTCTGTCCCCAACGTCCTTTGGTGCCCAGTCTCCTCAGCAGGCTTATCAGTTGACATTGAATCGTTGGCAGCATTGGCCTGGCCTTCGTCCGTCGCTTCAGAGGCGGTGCCAACTTCAGGGTTAGCGGAGGTAGCCTCACGAATGGCGGGGGGATAATACACCTTCTCGGCCCTCCTAAGCTCAAACGAGGCCTCAACCCCAACTTGGTTGAAGGCCTTATTCCAAGTCTGGGAGCAGTAGCGCCTATATACCTCAGGGACTTGAGCCTTGAGGCAGCCTCGGTCTTAGCCACTCCCTCAGCAAAGGCCTCCTCTTCCGCTTGCTCTTTGGAGCTCTCAGCATCTGTCCTCGCAAACTCGGCCAATTCTTTAGCCCTCAAGGCCTCGTCCCTAGCGTACTCGGCAACAACTTTGGCCCACTCTGCCTCAGTCAATTTCTTCTTTAAGTCGGCGATATGCTCCTTGTCGACCTGCAGCTAACCCTCGACCTCCCGCAAGCGCCTTGTCTGGTCCTCAGCCTGTTTTTTAGCGCCGGTTAGGTCAGATTCCGCTCTGTCTCTGGCCCTCATCATCTCCGCCAGGTCCTCCCTCGCTTTCTTGAGATCAGCCTCAGATTTCTTAAGAGTGTTCGCAGCATCCAAGTACTTGTCGCGCTCCTGGTCCAGGGCTCTACCCTAGCTATCGGTCTCCTCTTCCAGCCTAAAAGTAGCCTGGACAGCCTGCCAATCAAAACAAGTACACCGTAAGCTGGATACAGAGGAATAAAATACAAACAAAGGTACAAGTATCGGAAATCTTACCATACCCAGGTACCTCTTAAGGTTACGAGCAACTTCTTGCCTCCTCATGCCCCCCAGCTCGACCATGTCGACGGGGAAAAGTAGGGACCTCTCCAGGGCATCGGCCACGCGAGCGCCCTCTCCTCTTCGAAAGTCCCTGAGGGTGGCGTCATCCATCAAAGGCATCCCATAAAGCATGGCAGCAGGCAGCCAGGCCTGGGGCTCGAACTGCTGAATGACCCTCTTCTCCCTTGTCCTGACCACCAATCCTCAGCTGCTTAAAAGGTCAGCGGGCTTCATCTTCCTCTTGGGAGGAACGAGATCTTCCCCCATCCATTAGGTCTTTACCCTTTGAGGGCCTCTTCCTCTTCAGATCGGTGGACTCGGGCTGAGGGTCCGAGGCCGGCAGAGTGGAAGATAACTTAGTGTGCGCAGGCAAAGACTTAGGTGAGGGAGGAGGAAGCTTGGGTGGGGGAGAAGGAGGCTTGGATTGTGACTTCCCCTGCATGTCCTTCCCCAACTAGCCCTCAAATAGGTCGAATAGGCTGGTTTGCGGTTGTCTCTTGAAACCCATCTCGGCCTGTGTACTAGTCCTTGGTGACAAAACGTCTGCTTCAGATAAATGGGGATCACCCAAGTCACCAGAGGGATCCTTGGATAGATGGACTTGGTCGAATGCACCAAATTCGTCCTCGGACGAACCCAGATCAACTACTTCTTTCTCTTTTTCCAAACTCCCTCCCTCGACCTCCGCAGCTTGACAGGACGAGGAAGAGCCTACCAATGGGATGCCCTCGGGGACGTAATATTCTTTAGAAAACGAGAACCCGTGCTCCACCACAGAGATTTGGCGAAGCTGAGGGTCCTTAGCTCTGATAACGTATCTGGGAACCGAGAAAGACTTCTGAATCGGTCTGTATCCAAGAATCTTATGAGCGGCTCTCACTTGATTGTCAGCCTCGTTCACAAAGACCTCCGCCCTGAGTACAATTTCCAAGTCTTCCTTGTTGACCAAACTGAAGTGCCGTTCAAAGGCGTGTGGATTTGCAAAAGAAAAAGCTAGTCCCTGTTAACAACCAAGCAGTGCAAACAGTGAAAACATAGTAGATCAACCTTCCCTATTCCGAATACCCTACCTGGCTCTCCTTCTACTGTCGGGTAGTGAAGGCCGTCATGCTACTCCCCCGACACTATGAGAAAGTTCTTATTCAACCCCTTGCTAGACTCGGGGAGACACTGGATGAGCCTAACTCTATCATCCCTCGTCTTCATGTAGTAGGACTTACCCGTTGGGTGCTGGAGATTGTAGCACCAATTCACGTCGTGATGAGTTAAACTCAACCCCATCTTCTCGTTCAAGGCATCCACGCAACCCAGGATCCTAAACACGTTAGTGGCGCACTGGGTAGGGGCTAATTGGAAATGCCTAAGGTAGCCCCTCATCACTGACCCCATAGGGATCCTCATACCACCTTCAAGGAAGGCGATTATGGGAATCACTACCTCACTAACCTGCCTCCTGATATACCAATCCTCACCACTTATAGAATCAATGCCTTAGACCCACGTTACCGGGTATCCTATAAGTGGTGATGAACTCCTCCATCGCCTCCTCAGACCTAACCAACTTCTTAAACCTACCCATCCTGAAGAACGGCTAAGAGACTCGGGGAAGGGCGAAAAGAAGAGAGGGGTAAAGGAAGAGGAAAATCAGAAAGGTAAAAGTATAAGATAGAGTAAGAAGAAAACTTACAAAAATGAGGGAAGGCGCTCAGAACAGGCTTTTTAGGCTGCAAAGAGACGCGAATTAGGTTGAAAACCTGACCGGATTCAGGGTGTGTGCATAAGAACCCTTAAATGCAGAAGTGAAGAGGCAAACCGATTCAAATGGGTATTTACCCCCTCACCAAAGACAACTGTGCAAGGCTTCCCGCCCATAATGGCGAAAGATCCACACCGTTGGATTACCATCGCACCATTGAACGTGGGGAGTATGGAGCCGCCAAAATTTAATACGGGTGCATACCGCATATCGAAGCGCCAAAAACATGCGTTAGATAGGTGAAAAGACTTCAAGCGCTGACTTCGGGCCAGACTAGACAAGCCACGGTATAGGCCCGAGGACATCAAAATCCTCCCCGTCTAAGGAGCCGGATAGCAGGATTTTGAGGGGCTATTGTGGGGTCAGAGAATTTGGCAACCCAGTGGCCCACTTTATACCAAGCCCAAGGCCCATGCCGAGGAGGAGGAGGAGGCCCAGTACCCTCGCCGAGGACAATCATGTCCTCAGCCAACCAAGACCATAGGAGGAGGAAGTAACGGGCTACCATAGGCAGCCCTCCAGGGCATTTAAGGAGAAAGACCAAGTACAACACATCAGCTGTGGAAGAGTGGTCGAGGAGCAAAACCAGGATTGAACTGTCACTTCCACATTAAATGCGCACGACTAATGTTCCAGCAGCATTAATGGGAAAATGACCCCTGAGCAATGCTGCCTCGGTTGCTGCAACTCACAGGGAGTTTTGGCAAGGTGGCTGATGGGACGGGTTGTCAGAGAGAGACATGGATGATCAACAAGTGGAGGAAATGGATCGTTGGAATAGGACTATATAAGGAGAAGAAACAGATTAAAGAAGGGGACCTTTCTTATGGGAGAAGGACTACCACCAAACTCCTCGAACTTGGCCGAGGACAGATTTTTTAGGATAGTTTCAATTCGTCTGCGTTCGATGGTGGCGAACACCGCATTGGACGTTGTCCGCTTGTTAGGGCCTAGTTCTTGAACCCATTCTCGCTTGAGTCTGCTCACTCAACAATAGAAGTGCTTAAACCCAGTCCCTACATCTTTCATTAGACTTTTTCTTACTACTTATTGATCTTGCAGTAGTTAATTTTGGATTTTGAAACCTTTTTAACAATTTTCTATGGCATGTACAAGTATATTTATCAAAGGAAGTAATCACGATATTGAAAGAGATCTTCAAAAGCATGGTTAAAACTATTTGATAACATCAAACTTATAAAAAAATTTAAAAGCTGAAGCTTAAAGTCCATAAACAAGAGTAAAACTATTTGAATTTTGAAGTTTGCCTTGGATTATAAATGTTGTTTTGAACTATGAATCTGAACTTTTATGCGGTTATGAAGAAATTTTCTTGGAGAAAGACATTTTTCAATTTTGTAAGTTATTATTATTATTTTTTATTTAAAATTAAATCCCTCTCTATACATATATATACACACATATGTGCATAAGTAATAATTATAATACTCTTTTTATGAGTTATTACATTTAAATACAAAAATGATATTACAAACCTAAAAATTGTAATTCTAGCTATTTATGATTTAGTTATTTATAATTTGCTACTTCCACTTGATATTTTAAATTTAAAAAAATAATAATAAAATTCCCCAATAGTCTCCAATGTGATGCACTGATACGGATACGGGTATCGGTACGATACGGTACGAGTACAGGGATACAACATTTTTTTGAAAAATCTAAGATTCAATATGCCACGAAGTCTGTCTAATGAATTTCAGATCTATATCTGTATGCTGCTATCTCATTAAGGTCCCAGACCCTAAGGCATGTCCTCCTCTTTCTTATTATTCACCTTTTACGAAATTGGAAAAGGAAGAGTTCAACCCAAAGAAGCTATTTCAATTATTGGAAGTTGCTGAATTTTCACTCCAATTCCTTTGCAGTGGTAGGCACCCATCTCTATTCTATGGGCGGCCCAATCGAAGTATGTCATGACCAAACTTACCAAGATCTTGAGGAGGTCTTTTAGCCAATGACATCCTTTTGCAAAAACACCATCAGGACCAGGGATGTTTGGATCCTAAACCTCACCCGTCCTTGGGATAATTGGAAGGCAGGTCCTCAAATGAAATTTCATCATTGGAATCCTCACACACTAGTCGTAGATGGTAAGCTATATGTGTTAGGTGGTTTCAAATGTTTTCAGACCAAAAGGCAATATAGGCTAGATGGAGGTTTTTAACACCGATTTAGGTAAATGGACTAGCTTACCCAATCCTCCATCTCAAATTAATTCAAATCATATGATTTTTGCTCTTGCCAAAAAAGAAATTATTGTCTCCAACCCATCAACCTCTATGTCGTGTTTCACTGGCTTTTTATCGTAGAGTCCCAGGTGTTGGGGTTTATGCCCTAAAATCCAATTTATTAGCATGTCATAAATAATTAAATTATTTAATTATATGAGACTATTTATAAGTGAACTAATGAGACATTATCATAGTCCTTAAGATGCATTGTATGTGATTTATGTGATTTAGTCACAGAATATATAAATCACAAGTTCCTTGTAAACTCAAAACATAGTTCGTAGTCAATAATGAAATTGGGTGTTTTATCTGTTAAGACTATAACACGTCAACTAATATGGTTTGTCTTGATCAGGGAAGTGGAGACTTCTAGTTGATGTGTTGATCTGCCTTAAGTGTTAAGACATATCGAACTGGACCGCTGTGAGATTAATCAACAACTGTCACCTGAATAATTAATCTCACAACTTCTAATTTCATAGACTCTCAATCCTAAACCCGATCATGAAATGTAGGTTGTTTTGATATATCAGGAGTGAGATCTAATACTCACGATCAAAACCTCAGTATGTTGGGTAACCACACGTAGTGTTGAGGGAACATATATTCTCAAGATGGAATCCATAATCTCTTTTTATAGAGACACGAAATATCTCATTGAGATAAGTTTAATGGAAATTGATTATTCAGGGCACCCACTTTAGTAAAGAGTTACTAAAATTTATATTTATTGAAATCGGATTTTAATAAATTTGAATAACTAAAAGTTTAAACCGGGTACTCAATGATAAAATAGTTATTTACAAAGTAACAATTCATTATGACTTTGTTCACTATGGATATTTCATGGAACGGTCAAATGATATCATTAGCGTCTTGGGATATAATTTATTAATAAGGCCTAAAGTGCAATTATATTTATATAGTGGTATTAAATATAATTAATGGTAATTTTCGACTTGTCAAAAGTTGACAAATAAGCCCAAGGCCCATTGGAGTTAGAGTTTTATTTGTTCCCTTTGGTCTCATCTCAAACCACAAACTAAAACTCAATTGGGCAAGCCCAAAAGACTAGCTCAATTAGATAATTAGTTATATATATAAGGAGAGAAACATACACAATTTTTAGATATATGGAAATGGTGTGTATGTGAGTGTAAGCCACTTTCTTATTCTTCCTTGAACACATACGTGTAAACTAATTAAGAGACCACTCTTCTTGGGCACCATGTGGAATTAGGATGTTGATTAGAAGTATTCTCAAGTCTTAGTTTTGAATTTCGTTGCATCAAGGTACACTTTCTATTATTTGTTCTAAAATTCAAGATTACATGTTATCTCTCATTAATGAAATAGATTTGTGTTTGTTGCTTCCACTATGTGTTTTGTATGAGATGCAAAACTAGATTTCCAACACCAAGGACTTCACTGGCTCTGTATCACAGAGCTCCGTATCACAGAGCTCCGGGAATGATGGTTATGAATCACCAAGCCTCGAGGATGATGAACCAAATTTGGAGCATTGGGATGAATGTGAAGATGGTGATTTCTTTACTTACAATATCAATGACGGGTCTTGGAACGACTTTAAAAATTCTGTACTGAATGTTGACCCAAATGCAGGAAGAATAGCAATGACTGGTGGTGAAGGCCTTTATTGGTGTTCCTTCATGGATGACGATCAATATGAATGCTTTATACACGCGTATCTTTTAGCAAAAAATATGCAGTTCAAACACAGTCTGAGCATACGCAGAATTTTTGAGGAGGGTGAATATCCCAGTATGATATCTACTACTCCTGGTTTTCTCCATTTACAAGATCATGATTTTTGTCTTCTCTTGCAGTCTTCTGTGACTCATCCTGCTTCTCACTATATTTATCCTGCTTCTCGCTATATTTATTGTGTCATACTTGAGATTTCTCCAAAGGACAATGGGCTGAGTCTCCATTCTGTCCATTCAAAAATACTCTCCAGATGAAGACATTGACTTCTTGTATTGTGCTAAAATCCAGAATAAAGAATCAAAGGAAACGGTGAAGGCAAAGGAAAGAGAGAAAGACGACATCGTTTCATCTAAAAAATGAAAATTAAAACTAGATAAATGCTTTGAACAATATGATAAGGTAGAGCTTGATGTGTGTAATTTTTAACGCTTTCTATTTTCTTGATTCACCAATAAGATTCACGTTCATAATAATAAATGTTTTTATTATTATTTCTAGCTAGTCTACAATTTCCTAAGACTTTACACAAGTTACCAAGAGGATACTTATTTTGAAGAAATTAATCCATGGCCGGCACCTTAAATCCTTTATCATGTTGCACACATGGCAGCAAATATATATAGCTAGACATATAATCCATTATCATCTTTTTTTACTTGGAGGAGTTTATTCGATGTGCACCTTAAGTAAGAATAACATTATGAGCCCGCTATTAAACCTACAGGGATGCTGGCATTAAAACACCCAAAAAAATAAAAGGCCTAATGACTTGAGAATATTGTTTTAAACACTGTTAGATCTAATAAAATCAACAGTTTAAAAATGTGTAAAACTTGAGAAGTTACACCTAGGTAACTTGAACCTCCATCTTCATGGGAGTGCACGAATTCCTTTGTGGATTATTTGCTGCTGGACATGAGAGCAAGATGTCAGAGGTTCAGTAGTTTGAAGTTTAATTGGGTTTCAATCCTCGGGCAAAAGATGTGAGCTTTGATAACTCAAGTCTGTTGTGAAATTTCAGATAAACTCCCTTGGGAGTTAAATCGAATTCCAGATTGCAAGTACAATTGCTCCACCAAAGGAATGGTGAAGATAACTAAATCCATATGCGTTATGCTTAAAATCAAGTTGTCACAAATAATTTCTGAACGCACCAAAGAGCATGAATATGAAAATCAGAAAAAAAATTTAAAATGTGGGAACGATCCACCTGCATCATTGTATCAATGGCTCAGTATGCCATAAATATGCTAACCATTTTCCTCCCTAGAATCTAGCAATTCATTAACTTAGTATCAAAGCATGTACAAAGATGATGAAGCGTCAGAGGAAAACAATATACTCCAATGAAAGCACATTGACCCTCTCCAAATATTTCAGCAGAAATGCGGAAATCAGAAAATCCATGTTAAAAGTCTGAGAGTGCAAATTTCAACCTAGACAAATATGACTTCAAACTTTGCACAAGGATTGCTTTCCACATGGCTTCGAAGATCAGCATCCCCTTTGAATCTGAAGGTGTACAAAGCTTGCCTTTGTGTTATGCCAACTGGATATATTCTATAAACTTTAAGTTCATTCCCTCCTCTGATGCTTTCAGGTCTTTCTTGCTTCCAAATTGGTACATGTTTCGAAGAGTTGAACTTTGAGAGCACTGCAGACTCCAAGGCCTGCAGAGTTACATTCCCAGACCTGCCCATCAAAGTCCAAAATAAGATTTTCACCACATCAGAAACAGAAAGAAAGACTTCAGGAAATCCGGTTGTTGCATGGAGATGAATTATCATATCTAACAAAGTTGTTCCATATCTAAAAATTCAATCCATTACCACATTGCATGGAGCAGAAAGAGCAAAAACTATTAAGAGTCATACAACAAATATTCCTCCTCTATCAGTTCAAACAAATGTGACCACTATGACTACAAACCAAGCAGTTAAGTTTCTGATGGAAAAAAAATGTCAATTCAAGCAAAAATTGGTTTATACTACATAATGAAGAAAAAAAAAAGATGGGGAACATCAGTTATGAAAAGTAATGAGCCTACCTTAAAAAAATGGACTTCAACTCAAATGCCCCTCTTTCTCTTACATAAACATGATGCACGGTTTCTAAGCCGCTGGTGCACTTGCAGGGACGTTTCTTGAACCCTGGGCTCTTTTCTTCTTTCTCTCGAATCGTTGTTGCCAGGTGAATGCACAGGCGGCATGATGAGTGTACTGCTGCCATATCCACAAGCGCTTTGAAAGAATCAGATGGGCCCTCATACTTCCACCTAATCAATGGAGATCTTATTGTTAACAAAATTCTTCATGTGGAAGTAATCAATTTCTGGCACATACTCAATGGAAAAGAATCCAAAAGTAACCATAATTTAGTTTTACACTTATGGCTTAACCATCATTTTTTGCCCATTAGTGAATCATCATTTTCACCATGTAAAATTAAATTTTACCTTAATGATTGATTGTATGCATCAGGATTTTCAGCTAGGTATTTCATCTTCTTGGCAATTGGCTCAATATCTCCTAGCTCCCTGATATGTAAAATTGAACCAGGAGAAGGGGCAAAATCTTGAATATTTGGAGCACCAACTACCACAGGGACAGAACCTACGGATGATTAACACCATTTTCCAATATCAGCATCATGAAAATTTCCATATTCTTCAGGTAGTATATGGACTTTCATTAAGCATCTGCAACCCAATTTTTACATACACACACACATACATGTGTGTGTTTGGTTGTGCACACAGGCAAATTATTTACAGATTTTGTGAATTCTAAGTACTGAAAATTCTATAACTGCTGAAGGCCAGATAATTGCAAATTCAGTTGAAAGCACTTTTTTGTTTTCTTTTCCTTTCAAATATAGCAAGGATCCATTCCAAATATCCAAAAAAATTTCCATAAATATAACACAATTTCTCAACCTTTTGAAAAAAAAAAAAAAACTCCTGATTGATCTGTGATTTTTCACGAGACTAAAGAACTCCTAGATATAACTTGGCTACTATGATTATCAGAATGACAGAAAAGTTGAAGAATGGAATTGAACTCCAACCCAGTCACAAGCAGAAGCAAACCATAAATAGGAAAAAAAAAGGAAGGGGGGAGGGCGGGGGGGGAGAATGACTTAAGTGTCTATCAAACTCATTTAAATATAGTGATGGCACCAAGGCAATGTGGGATATACAGCTCTATAATTAATAGGATTTAGGATGGATATATATATATAGAGAGAGAGAGAGAGAGAGAGAGAGGTGAAGATTTTATACCAGCAACAAGAGACTGGAAGAATTTCTCAGTCACATAATCCTCCTCATTGGAATTCTCAAAAGCCAAACTGAATCTATAGTGCTTCAGAGCTTGTACTTTGTCCACTGGAGGGAAAAAAAAAATAGAACCAAGATTATTGTACACAATTTTTAGCTAGAAGAAGATATTAGTTTTTCTCAAATAATCAGAGACCTACCATAAAATTCAACATAAGAACATCACAAAGGAAGAGTTACATTCAAGTTAAACCTGATGTAAATTGTGTTGATGTTTACACCACTTAATAACTTTGCATTGGATGAGTAGTTTGACAGATTCACCTTTAGATTACATTGTCTCCACCCATGATCCAAAGATCTATAACTATGTCATTTATAAAAAGTTTTAATTCATATTTTTTGTATTTCAAAATTATGTATAAAGCATGAGTTTATGGATCATATAGTAAATAACATCCAATTGAAATGAAAATTGGTGTGCATGTTAAGAGTAAATATAAAATATAATCTAACATTAGGATTTTCAAAATATTAGTTCAATGAAAAATTAATAAGTGGTGTAACATCAACAAAGAGTTACATCAGTAGTTAGCACCTAATCCACAATTGAAATATCAGACCAAATAATTTTGTTGTTGCAATCCCAAAAAACACATTGATCAGTGCCCGTTTGGTAATGCGTTTTCAAACCATGTACAGTTCAATAAGTATGTAGAGAATCACTTTCTAGATCTAAACAGTGAGACCTGAAGAGATTATCTGTACAGAATAGAGCTAACCTAAAAAGACCATAAATCTTTTATTAAAAAAAAAAAAAGCATTTCTAGTAGTCCTTCCCAAGCTTGCTTGGGATATTAAGAAAGCTAGGGCCGGCTCAATACATTTTGAGGCCTAAGGCAACCATTTTATTTGAGCCTTTTTATATTTAAAAATCACTATCATTTAGTATTGTGTTAATGTTCTACATTATAAATTTGTTTGTTTAAAATCTATTATTTTCACTTTTTAATAAGACTAATTTCAGTTGGATTTTTATTAATCCATAATTTTTTAGCCTTCTTAGAAATGGAGGAAAAAAATGTACAATTTACATGTTTTTTTAAATAATAATAAATAAAAAATCACTTATTCCCTACCCATTTTGGGCCTTTCACTATTAGGGGACCCTAGGCCTAGGTCTGCAAGAAGATAACTTTTTAAGTGATAGTTAATAATCATCTAGTGTGTTCCATACTGCAGAAAGATAATAGTCTAAGGAGGCAGACCCAACCCATCAATGATGCAGGGAACTAAGATTTTATGTTTTACCAAGATTTTGCAATTAATTTTGTTTTTGAATTTGGTTATTAATGTTAACGGTTTTTATGGATTTGATTAAATGTTTTCCATATTAGTATAATCCCTAAAACCTATTTATCTAGCACTCCTGTAATGGTGAAAGAGAGATGAATTTGAATAAGATTAATTATTATGAGTTTAAAATGTCTCCTCTTTTGTTCTCTCTGTTTGGTGGCGATACCAGACTCCCCTAGGTGGTGATGCCTAGGGTTTGCAGACAGATTCTAGGTGGTGAAGCCTAGGGTTTGTTCTGTTGTTACTTTCATTTCTTATTTTCTATTGTGTTCTGCATCAATCAACCTGCCCAAACCCCCACAACTTTCCATGTCCAAGGTCAAATTTTCAACTACAGCTCAACTTCAAATCCTTTCAAGTTGTAACAACTTACACTTTAATGATTAAACTTTACAACTATGAAAAATCATAGTTAACAGTTCATGGTTAGTTGATATGAACATTTAACTACAATGAATGCATTTAAGTTCTCAATACAACTTTAGCACTGCACAACCCAAACTCTTTGCAAAAAATTCTTAATGTGATGCTCCTAGCATATACATGTTGCATTTTCTACTTCTTTAACAGTCCAGATATCTCTATATCTAATAAACTATACAGAAGATCCACCAAGTATATGGAACAACTTCAACTTTAAAGACCTGTAGAAACCTAGAGATATGTTCAACCCAGAATCAAAATTTAGAGATTGCACTGCTGTCAAAATCAAGTATCATTATGAGCATTGCAGTGCAATAAGCTGATGAAGCCTCAGGTTTATGATAAATACATCAAGAAGAATTTGCATATCATATTGCACAACTAGAATTATATCTCCAAGGTGAAAGCTATGCAAACAGCTTCAGAACCAAATACTCGGCAAGATCAGAACTACCAGGAAACTTTTATAATGGACTGTATTTGCAACCTAAAAGAGAATGCTCTGAATTTAGGTTTACTGAACAGAGGAAAATAAATTAGTCCAAAGATAATGTCTTAAAATGGTTTTAAAAAAATATTTAAATGAGCACCTCTTCCATCACGGTTTCTATGGCAACCACCATAGGAGTCTATCTTGATGTTTGCCTTTTCAAGTCCTTCAAGAGCTTGCAAGCGGAAATTGCGAGCACCACAGTTGGAAATAAAAGCAGCAGCAAGCGCATTCTCAGTCTTCGGCTGCACTGGTGCCATGATATCATACTCAGCCCAGGAAAAATATCCAACAGGAACGTCTGATGAAAGACTAGTTGTCATTATAACATTATATCCCCTCCTAATACAACCAAAAAAAGAAAAAAGAAAGAAATTAGTCTTACTAACAATCATTGGTCTAGAAAGAAATTACAACTTAAAGTGATCATCAGAAAACAGCAAGAAATTTGATTGAGGAAAGTTAATGGTGTTTTATGGTTTGTGTGCTTACCAATAGAATAATATAATAATATGCCACAGAAGGATTGCTCTTAAATGTTTACAAATAGTTATGCTATTTCTATTGCATTGCAAAATGTTTTTGTCTAGAAAAAGATGTATTTGAATAGAAAGAAATAACTGAACATTCAATTGTGTAAAATCTCCTTGAATGCACCAAGATCTTTCTTTTTGAGATCATTGTGTTTGTACTTTGTACAATAAATATCAAAATGGCTTCCTTTAAAAATAAAATAAAATAAAAAAAATAAAAAGGCAGAATAAGATCAAAACAACACAATAAAAAATAATAATAATAATAATAATAAAAGAAGTTACAACCATAAACAGAAGTTTTTTTTTTTTTCCCTTCTAGCTTCTTTAGTCTGCTTTTGAACCATAGTTACTAATATTGGTGCAGTTCTCATTTAAATCTGTGGATGCGATAGAAGTGAGGCCAAATATCTCTCCAGTCCAATATAAAAAACAACACTTTCTGATTCACTGTGGCTATTTAAAGTTGAACATGGTACACAAGGTGAAGCTATCTAGTATTAAAATTAGGTCGGTGCCTAAGTCCTTCCAACCCCATCAGTTAGTCCCTCAAATCATGTGGTTTTGAATTGTTAAATTCAAACAGACCCATCATTCTTGATTCCCCAGCTAATACTCATAGTTCAATATCTACACCTCTTTTCCATGCACTTCAAACAGTAACTGATGGCAAAATGCTTGCTACACCTAACTAAAATTCAGCTCCAGAACCGATACACAATTTTATTTTATATGATTTTTTCTTCCAAACAACTGACTACAGAAAATTACTAACATAGATGGAAACACTAATCAGATTAGTAACTCCCACTAAAAAAGAAATAGCTAATTCAAACAAACTTGAAATGTATTTGCATTTGTTCTCAAATAGTAGGAATACCTAGTTCTGTCAATATGCAATGAAGCTATATAAGATTGTGCTTACCCACCGTCGTGCCTGATCAAGATTATTCTCTGAATAGTACTGAGCTGATTCCATTGACCGGAGAACACTAGCTGTTCCAGCTTGTTGAGGTAAACCAAATGCAGCGTCCGGAGCCCTACTGGGATTAAATCCAAACTGGCACCCAACAGAACAAGAATTCCACTCCTACATAGAAGTGAACCCAAAAAATTTAAGAATATGCATTGAGACATATGCAAACTACTATATTACTTAAAAATGAAAATGAAATATGTTACTTTTCAAAGATCCTTATTGAATTCCTGGAAGAAGTTTAACTCAAAATAGACCCCAGAGCTACAAAGATTATCTCATGAACCAACAAAATAAATTGGAAATAGAATTACTCAGAACCTATATGAATTATATTAAAAACTAAGAAAAGGAGAAAGGTCCACTTAAACTACATAAACTTTTTGCTTTTCAAATTATCTTCCTATGGACCACAAAAGAGAAAATTAAAAGTATCATTTAATGTAGATAGAGAAGAAACAAAATACTCATAGGCCTATATTACATTTAAAGAATTTGATTGAATTCATCCATAAATCTGTAATCAATTTGATTGATCACATGCTTAACTCTTCACTGTCACAATTTAAGTAAACAAGAATTTGATCAAACTAGGGAGTTGAGGAAAGAATTATGAAGGATTCCAATCTTCTTATTTTTTTATAAAATGAAGGATTCCAATCTTCAAAAATGTTTTTATGGGCAGAGCTTTCAACTATCGATGCTTGACATTATAACTTAATAATAGAATAATTAGTGATTACAAACAGCTAATTTCTATAATATATTCCCAGCTGAACAAGGTAAAATGATTTCAGTCCACAACCATACTCCTCCAACATGTTTTTTCTATTGGTAAGTTATACACACATCTAGTGGGTCTTGAACCTAGGCCTCACCCTCCATATCATTATTATGGAAGAAATAAGTGTCATTTCAGCTAGAGCTTCTAAGCCATACTCTACCAACATTTAACCACCATTTTCATGAAAGCAATTAGGGTTATCATGGTGACTCAAGTTCCACGTCTCAAACTTTATGTTCTTATGTACCTAAGATTTTCATCTAGACTAAGATTGCTTCACCTCGTTGAGTCCTTTTGGGTGGACTCATAATGTTGAAGTGATTGCTTTTACCCACTATTCTTTGATCGTTGAAAATGCTCATCCACGCTTCACAATTACAGTTACACAACACTTACATTTCAAATTCCTCCAAATCCACATTCCAAATAAGCAACCAAAATACAATTTTCTAAAACTGATCATACAATTCCATATTTCCATCCCCCAAAGTCATACTACCACTACCCCCATTTTCAAAGTCAAAAATCATAATCCTCCAAAACTACAACTATATAACAAAAACAACAACAACCCAATAAAATTACCATCAAAACCAACTAGCTTGACCATAAAAACACAAAAGCTACACACGAAAGAACATGTAATCAAGTTGCATAAAACGTTTCCAAAAACAAAACAAAAAAAATAAATAAATAAAACTTAAACCTTTTCAGCCCCAGAAACGAAGACGGGTTCTTTCTCAAAGTCCCTAGAATAAACCACAGCATCCTCTTTCTCCAACCAATCCTCACAACTCTCAGACTCCGAAATACTATTGTTTACACCCCACGAGTCCAACAAATCTTCCTGAGGCGGCGAGCGATAGAACAAGTCAGCCCAAGAATCAACTAAAGCTGCGTTCTTGGCCATGTCAAGACGACCCAGAAAGGCGATCTCTGCTATGACCACAAGAGCCACCACCAAAGGCATCAAATTTGACCATTTCTTCTTTGCCACCGATGAAACCCCATCGGTAATCGGTAAGCTTTCTTGGGTCGTCGTCGTCGTCGTCGATGATCCTCTTAAGCCTCTTAGATTCGAAAGAACACCCATCAATCAAAATCCCCTGTATTTTGTTTGGGTCAGATTTTCCGTTTTCTCTTTCCCGAGAAAGTGGGAGAGAAAAAGAGAGTTTTTTTTTTGTGTTGCGGGGGTTAACTAAATTTGCTTATAGCCCTAGTTCAGACAAAATAGTGAGACTTGAAAACATGGGTACGAGAAAAGAGAAGTGTTTTGAGTTATGGTTTAGTTTGTGTGTTGGGTTTGGAGCATTTTTATATCTGACAAACAACAATATGATAAATCTTTGTGTGTTGTTTCTTCAAAGAGAAAAAATTATGTTTTTTTTTTTTTTAATATTTCAGAATAAAGCAAAGTATTGAGGATCAACCATGTTATATATACTTTCTTTCTTCACAATTCAAAAGTCCACGTTGAAATACTGTTACAGTCTATTTGAATATTCAATACGAATAAAGGAGGGTTTGCGCATTATGAACCAGTGTTAGTGTTTTTTTTAGGTACCCACAAAGTCCAATTGAGAAAAGACTGGACCTAAAGGAAAGAACGAAAATTCGAGATCAGAAAACTTTTGAACATTTTTATTATTCTGTTTCTTTTTTCTTTTTTGCCTTTTTTTTTTTTTTTTTTTGTGGTATAAGAAAGAAGCTTAAATTCAATATATTCCTAGAAAATTGAAATGGGTTTTGAATCTTTTGATCACGGTTTTTGTATGCTTTAAACAGAGTCAAGTTCGATTTTTTCAATTGTGCCAATGAGGCCAAGTATATGTAATAATGGCAGGCATTAGTTACAACATTTAATAAAAAGAAAGGAGGTTGGTATTTACTCTTGTATGTTTTGGTAATAGTATTTTCTAAAAAAATTAGTCATTTTTTTATAAAACAGTCACTTTTTCTTAAATTTTGTAGCAATTTTAAATGAGTTAAAAAATAATATCTTAACTTTTTTTATTTAGCTAACTGGGAGATAGAGTTAACTTTCAAAAAAAAGAAATTAGTTTAAAATAATCTCTAAAAATAAGTCATACTTTTTAAAATTTCTAAATATAAGTTATACTTTTTATATTGACCAAATATAGTTTTCCTTTAACTCATTTTTTTGATACTACTAAATACCAAAAAACATGAAAAATTATCTTTACACAGTTTTTCATTAAAACAAATATAACGGGATAATAAGGCGACCTAATAATTACAAAATTATATTTCAAAAGTGAACATAATTTTTTATGACAAAAACCTATATCTCATTCTTGATTACTAGTATTATTTAAGGTGACTAGTGGTAGGGGTGAAGATTGTATCAGGGTATAAAGTACACTTTCAAGTCATGTTTATCAACTAACAATTAGGAATTCAAATGTTTATCAACTAAAAGTTGTCATGTTTATCAAGGAACGAAAATTAAGCTATAAAAAAGATTTTGGAATTCAAATGCCTCAAAAATAAAAAGTTTTGAGAAAACTACACTTCATCCCAAAAGATATAGTATCGCGCTATATTTAAACCTCTCTTTTTTAAAGCATATATTGTAATGTGACGTGAGATATTACTCTCCCAATCATAGGATTGGCTTTTTCTAAATGTAGAACTATTAATATTAACAAATAACAAAGATTGGAAATTATAAGATGAACCACATATCATGGAATTTCTACCATATTTGCAAGCAATGAATCTATAATCATCTTTAGGAAACTTTTGAAAAGTGAGAATAATACCGAGGTGAGGTCACATTTGATTGGTTTGATAAGATGGCTGGACCATAATTGAAATCTTTCTATCTTCTTGAGAAAACTCATCTCACCTTTTCTTGCAAAGAGTTCACATTTCCTTACTGCTCACAATTCACAAAGACACCTAATCTCTCTACATGCTAATCATAGATCTTATGTATCAAATGTCTCCCATCCGATGCAGTTATCGACTGTGATATTACACTACTAAGAGGCTCATCAAGTCTTAACTATGCATATATCTCACTGTTAAGAGTGAATTTCTTGTTATTTAGAAATTGCAGGAAAGCCTGTAGTTGAAAAATCTAATTTCTGGGTCCACATAGATTCGAGTGGTACAAAGATTCAGGAAAAATTAAAAGGATTGTACATCTTATAATGGTGATACATTGAGCTTATTGATTAGTTAGTGCTTTGTAAAGTGTGGATTTCTCAATAATTCATGTATCTAAATAACAAATGTAGAAACTGATACAGTATACACTACGCCCACTTCAAATTCTCGTATCAACCATATAGTCACAAATACAAAATATGCGTCCGTATATGTAAAACTTAAATTTCAATCTCTTTTTTTTTTTTTTTTTTTGGCTAGAAACTCAAATTTCAATCTAGTGACATCCCCCTTTGTGGGATTTAATTCCGAGTTGAATTCCCTTATTTACACTTAACAAAAAAATTAAAAATCAATTAAGTGTGCGTTTGGCTCTAGCTTAAAAGGCCAACTTATTTTACTATTCAGCTTATTTTTAGTACTATTCACAGGCCCTACTGCACTTTTTGGTACTATTTATGAGTCTCAATGTACTATTTCAGCTAATTTTTACATTTATCAATAGTACTTTCAGTAAAAAGTTTTCAAGTTCAACAAAATAAGTGAATTCAAAATAAACCCCTAGGTGTGCCAAATTACATAACACTTCATTATGGTTTATACCTGAATGAAATGTTCAAAAGTTACCAAAAATATCAGTCTCTTCAGGTTGTTGAATCTTAGGTAGGGCTGTCCAAGGACCCACCGGACCGACCAACCCGCTGCCGCCGACCGGAACTCGACCCACCATTGACCGAACCGACTGCTCCGGCGGTCGGGGACGGATTTGATTCTCCGAAATTCGAGATCAACAAGTCGGAGGTCGGATCTCCTTCTCTCAAATCCGAGAAACCCGATCCGACCGACCTATCATTTTTCCGGCAAGATTTGAGATTTTTTTGGGAAGATTTAAGCTAGATCCGACGAGATTTCGCTAGATCTAGCCAAGATCTTGCTGAAAATGGCCAAGATCTCATTGGATCTGGAGAGATCGGCCGGATTTCTACCGTTTTTCAAAAAAAATTCACCGGAGTTCTACCGTTTTTCATCTTTTTTTCGCCGGATTCTCTCCGTTTTCCAAATAATTAACCCCGACCGATCCGCCCGAACTCTGTGGAAGCTCCGACCTGTCCGATCCGATCAACCCTCCGGTCGGCGACGGGTTAAAATTTGGGAGACCCAATCTAGTCGGGTCGGTTCCGGGTTGGGCACAAACCCGACCCGGACCGACTCGTGAATAGGCCTAATCTTAGGGAGTGTTTGATACAAGCACTTAAAAACATGTGTTTTATTGTTTGAAAACATGTGTTATTCATGGGCCCACTGCACTTTTTGGTACTATTCATGGATCTCAATTTACTATTTCAACTAACTTTTACCTTTATCTACAATACTTTCAACAAAAAGTTTTCAGTTTCTGCAAAATAAGCAAATCTCAAACAGACCTCTAGTTGTGCCAAATTACATAACACTTCATTATGGTTTATACCTAAATGAAATGTTCAAAAGTTACCAAAAATATCAGTGAGTCTCGTCAGGTTTTTGGAGGTGTTTGGTACATGCTCTTAAAAACATGTGCTTTGTTGTTTGAAAATATGTGTGGAAATACGTATAGGTGAAAAAATATGTGAAAATACGTGTAATGTTGTTTAAAAACTGAAAACATATGTTTAAGTTGCCATACAAAACAGGCCTTATTTTCTGGAGATGCATTAATTCAAAATTGATCTATAATATGCAAAACAACGAATCAAAGTATGGAACTAACATATGAAAGTTCAAGAACCCTTGCAGAAATGTGATATCACTGGAAGCAAAAATATTATACAATACGTGGGACACAACGACATGAATGACAATCAGCTAGATGCATCCACACGCTAACCCGTATATATCAATTACATTACCTACTTTATCTGTCTAATAGGAGTTCAAGCTTCACTTTGAAAGCAAAATTGAGGAAAATTATAGGAAAAGAAAAGAGAATCTTATCTTGAATAGCTAATCAACATGGCAGTCATCATCAACTTCATGAACTCCATAGATCTTAACGAAGATAGATACTAGATACAAGCAAGCTTCATAGCCAATATGAATTTTTTCTTCCTTCGGAATTTTACAAAAATCTCCTATCAGCATTACCACCACATGAACCCCAGCACCTCCATAAGAAATAGTCACCATTTACATCTTTGAAGTTTGTTGATCAACTAGTTTCTGCAATTCTTAATTCGCTTTTCTTTTGGTGTATCACTGTCAATAGCTATCTATCAAACTTCAGATTCCAAGTCACAACTCAGCTCCCTTTCAAACAATAATGCAGATCAGATTTGGCGCAGACAAAGCTCTCAGGGTGCTCTGACAGCAGTTCATAAGTTCCTTCTTGTTCCCTCTCTGATGAAGCATTATTGACTGTTGAAACATCTGTCATACGAAACTTTCCAAGAGGCACAACCTGAAAGAGCACATTAAGGAGAGGACAAAAGTCAGACTCCAAATAATAACAAGTCTGCAACAAACACATGATCTTAAAGATAGATGTGATAAGCCAAAAAGCAGGAACATTTTCTTTTTATATCATTACTTGATCATTGTTTGTAGCATCAACTGAAGCTGTCTTCAACCTTTTCACCATAGACGCACGGCTTGACATCTCTCCTTGGTCTTCATCCTCAAAGTTCTGATCTGAAACCTCTGCAGACAAACCAAAATGCATAAGAACAAATAAAAGAAATATCACAAATGACTATAAAAATTAACATAATACACCAAACAACTTGCAAGAAAGGGATTTCTACAGCAATCACAAATGCTTGAGTTCTCAATTATCTGGATATGCAAATTAATAAGTCATATTTCTGGACCATCTTAACTGAATCATTTTCAGTCACCTTAAAAACATCATAAGAAATTATTAATTAATGATTCAAGGATACCTGTGGTTTCATCTTAAAATTGCATTGCTGTTACGCATAACCATAGACTTCAGAAATTACTATTTGTATTTTCTTTTTTCTATTTTATGACACTAAATTTACATGTTTTCAGCAATGCATATGAATTAACATTTTTTGTGCCCAAGGAACAAGGATTTGATAGTGCCACATTATGGTTTGCCTGGCTTTTGCCAAAGCAAATGTAAATAAAATTTATAAAAGCTGTTAGCATATTGTCATTGTACTGTCACCGAGAGACTAGGGTTAACCTGACTCATATATACCTTACTTAGGGTTCATTGTAAATACAAATTCATCGCGATAAAGATGTTACTATCTAGGCTTTCTGCTAAGGACGTAGGCCATCAGGCTAGATTACGTGAACTCCTGCGTTTTTTTTTTCTAAAACTCCTGTGTTATCGTTTTCTCTTGCTTCACTCTTTCTCAATCTACAATAAACATCACTCTCTCTTGTTCTTTAGATTTCAAGAAAAACATTAGGAAAAAAGTAAGACCGTGAAGATGCCCAAACGAACTGGATATTTTTTTCAACCGTTGCAGGCTTAACCCATCTACACTGTAACATAATGATGTGTAACCAGAGTTTCTGCAAACAGAATTTGTAACCAAGATATATTTCTAGATGATTATTCAAAATAGTAAAGCTGTTCATCTAATATGCACCATAACCACAGAATCATCACATAAATATACATAAAAAACTTTTAAGGATAGATAAACATACAAACATCCACAACTAAACACAGAACACCAAACTTCAAATATGCTAAAATTCATCACATGTATCCAATTACAAAGCATAGGAAATTTTTTGCAGCCCTATGACCTTGAACCCAGAACAATAACACTATGATATCCCTGTGACATCCAAGGATTACTAGCATAAATATAGAAAAATGAATACGTAAGGGAAAAAGAGATAATGGGTACACTAAAAACTATGCTTCACCCTTCCTATTCATTCAATTACAAGAATTGGTAAACGACCCAAGGAAAATAAGTTCCTCTTTTTTTTCCCCCCCAAAAAACTCTCAGTGCCACCTTTCTAATTTTAGCGTTCTCATAATATTTTGTGCTGGCTTTGGTCAAGAAACTTTTAGTGCATGAAATTTCACTTCACAACGCATTCAGCACATGTTAAGAAGCCATCAGACCCCAGTTCATAAATTCATAGTGCAGATATCTGGGAAATTTAAAATAAGTCCAATAGTTCATTGAACTTCAATCTATTGACAGAAGTGGGGAAGAGCAGATCAACTTGTACTAATATCCATGCTATTTTCCAGTTGGTACTTAAATTGCCTCCCTAAATGTCAAGATAAAAACTCTTATCAATTACTTATCATAAAATAAATAAGTAATAAATAAAAATATAAAAACTCTTATCAGGAAAAAAAAAACGTCAAGATAAAAACAAATGGAAAAGGAGCACTTTTATTTGAAAAAAATGGTTAAACCAGACTCATCAGCTGCTATTGTTGTCCAAGTTCAGTAGTATCAACTATCAAGTATTGAAAATTACATTTATAGAGCAACCAGGCAACTTGCTAAAAAAAGCTCCAACGTGAGATTTGAGGTGCTTGGGCAAAGAACAAAGCAAATATTCTTAATTTCCAGGTCAATTTTTCTTGAGACCTTAAAATGAGATCTATACTATTAGTATTATAGCCTTTATAAGTTAAGCAAGTAATGTAACTAAAAAGCTTATTTTATCATAATTCCAACCTGAGAAAAGTGGAGACATTTAATTTTCATGCCACCCACTTTTTTGGGGGGTGTTGAAGTGGTTTTATCAAGTCTGCCTGCAATAAATATACACTTCTCTAACAACCTCTACCATTAGTCAGTATCCTTGGAAATCGAACAATTTTGTTCAGACAACTATTTTTTACCTAGTGAATGACTTGCAGGTGTAGGTGTGTGTGTGAGAGAGAGAGAGAGAGAAAAGCATGTGTATATGAATATAAAAAATGAAATTCGGGATTGAAACTTGAAAGAATATATTGGTAATTATGCCATGGAATAATTATTGTATACAAGCTGAGAAGGGAAAAGCTGGAAAAGCAAAGCTAGTTAAAATTACCTGCAATGTTGCCAACCAAATCCTGATGGCACGGGCGACAAACAGAGTGCTGCTCCAAACCTCTTGAAGATCCACAGGAGGAAGTGAAATTCTCTTTTAAGAGTACTGCTTTATTGCAAACCATACCATGTCCTCGGGCATCAGGAGATCTCACAGTCCGCTGTTTACTTGAAGATGTAAAACGGCGTATCCATGGAGTTCCTAAAACAACATGAGAATCAGCAGTGCTGTCCAAGAAAGCATCATTTCTTTCAAAGTTAATCTTCTGCCAGCAGCCATCTCGTAGAACAAAAAACTGACCATGAATAAAGAAAAAATAAGATTACGACACCAGGGGTCTGCATAAGACGAGGAAAATGGACATTGGACATATTGAACATATGCAATCATTTAATTTCTAACCTGGCCTGAAGAATTACGAGTTTTTGCTTGAGGTTTTTCAGATGAAGATGCCCTCCACATGTTATCTTGTGAGCGCAAACCACGCAAATGCATGGAACGGTGCAACTCAGTAACAAATGATGCCTCTAAAGACTCAAGATATGAACTGTGCTTCTCATCTGTCCACTGTGTCAACTGCCCCTTCTACAAAAATACCAATATGATGGCTAAATATTTTTTGACCAACAATGGAAGAGTACAGCTTTATCATTAGTTACTGAGCAAAGACGTTAAAAAGAAAAACAAAAATTTATAAACCACAAATGAAATCTTTTAATTTTAAACCCAACATATTGACAAAGATCCTGCTAAAATATTTTTACACTTCTTATCCATTGGCAAGCAATGGGGGAAATTTTCAAGTGCAAATACTATAACCCAGGCTCAAGGACCAGGTGGTAAAACACTTAATTCTGCCCTGAGGAAGATAAGCATCATAGTAGCAAAAACCTATCCTATAGCAACATATTGATTTCATCCCTCATGAAAAAGCTTACACAGTAAGGTTCAACGTACACTACAGGATGGAAATTCTGCACTATTTATATAACAAAACCTGGGAGCAAAATCCCCTGTTCCTCTCTGGAGTTCACTGCTACTTATAGGCTTAATCCCCTATTCCATGGAGGAATTAATAACAAAGACCCACCATGTGGGGACCATCAACATATCCGGATTCAATGGGGGCCTGATATCCAATGGCTGTAAGCAAAAACAGAGTGGTTCTACTTTCTCAAAACAGGACACTCAAATATCTAAGGCATAACATCATAGCCCTTAACTATTCACACAAAAAACATAAAACAGCTCTTAATAAGATCAGTTGAATTCATGGCTCAACTAAGTATTCAAATCAAATCAAGTGATTACATATTTGGAATCAATATGAATAATTTTTTTTTTTTTTAAATACAAAAAACAATCTTTTTTATTTTTCATTCTCTGACTGCATCATGAGCACTGAATGATATTCACCACCCAAAAATATTTGAACCTTGTTGCCCTTAAAGATTATTTGCATCTACTCTGTACCTTTCTGAAGATTTAATTCTCATTACAACCTATGTCATAGGTAATTATCCTTCCTTTGACGCAATGTCCACTGTATGTTAAGATTTAAATTTAAACCTTTTTTAAGGAGCAAAAGTGGGGTTTCTATAGTGCTCTGCCAAGTATTTACAGCCTCCGATCTTGAAAATCAGGAGGATCTGGTGGTCTAAACAAAACAAGGGGAATACGAATTAAAAACCTTAAATATATTGACAGGTTATAGTATTATCTAAAATATACTTTAGTAATATAGAACCTAAAACATCAAAGTTAGCCACCTTGTTATTCATATAATCATATTACCAGCTTGTGCAAAGGGAAATGAGGGTTGTGATGCTCTCTTTTAGGTTTTATTAACTGTGTTATTTATGTAATCAAAGTTAACAACCTTATGTTCCTCAAAAAAAAAAATTAACAACATTATTATTCATATAATTCTTTTAGCTCCACAATCAGAGACAGACGTACATTAAGGGCAATAGGGTCCATGGCTCCCCGTCTCTATCTCGCTCCAATTTAAATTTTCTTATTATACATATAATTACATAAATATTTCATTTTGGTCCCTAGAAATTACATCTGACCCCAAGAATCTAATTGGCTCAAAGTGACCACACCTAAAAAAAAAAAAACTGGTCCATGATGTCTGCTTTTAACATAAAACTTTTTTAATATATTATTTTCTAAGTATTTTTTTTGTGTTTTATGAAATTAAAATCCTTTAGTAAAACAAAATCTTTTCCTAATCAACAAAAAAGGGGGGACAAACTGAGAAATAAGAGACTAAGAGCTTCATGCATGTTTACTCTTTTATTTCAATTATAAAGGTAGTTCCTTGCTATCAGATATGTGAATTGTGTACTTTTTTAATCAATATTTCATGTAAAAAAAAAAAAAAATTTAAATTAATGGAGATGATAGTAGATCCGAAACACACATATGGGTTTTATTTAATCATCATTTTTTATTGAATTTTGCCAACAAATCATGGTTGGTATGAAGTATGAACTAAAAAAATTAACAACCTACCAACTATTTTATAGAGTGGTTGCACTTGTGCTTACTCTTCTAAATTCCATTCCAACTATGGAACAAGCTTTTTTTCTTTTTTCTTTTTTTCCTGAAATATTGTCAAAACTGGGCTTCAAAACAGCAAAGGAAGACTATTTTCTAAATGAATATTTGATTATATACATTGAAATGGAAATTACTGCAAAAATTTTAGTATATAAAAATAAACTATTTTCAGAATTTAAAATAATGTCAAATTTCATGATATTTGATTGATCTACAGAGTATTAATAAAAATTTATTTTGTGTTTTTTTATATTATTTATATTTAATTACCAATTTAGCATTGAACAGATGCTAGCTTTATTTTCCATGTATTAATTTAGTCTTGAACCTTTGTGTGTGTCTCTATACACACACACACACACACACACACATATATAACCATTAGCATCACAATTATAACTAATATTTTTAAGAAGAGAAAAAAATGACAAGGCACAAAGCTATTATGAACACAGATAATTAGAACATTTTAAACACAGATAATTAAAACATTTTAAAGGGAAATTATTTTAAAAAAAAAATAGAAGTGATATATTTCTTTTTCTTTTTTCTTTTTTCTTTTTTTATAACACTCATTTCACACAAAATTTACTAATAAAATTTATAAATAAATATTTTTTATTTTAAATCCAATGCGATGCAAATATATATATATATATATATATATATTGTATGATTTAGCAGATAATCTCAACCAATCAAACAAATAGGTACAGTACTAACACAAAAAACAGATTTTTTTTTTTTTTAAAGAAGATATTTATGAAATATCAGGAAATTTTGAACGTGAACGTTGAAAAAAGGAAATTACCGGCAGTGGAATTTGAGAATGAGGCGAAGGTTGTGTGGAAGCAACGGCGTCGACGGTGATGGCGGAGGAGTCGGAGTTCGTAGAAGTCAACTCGGCCCGGCAACCCCGAGTTGCGTCAGGATCCGGAATATTCGGCCGGAGATTCTCTCCCATTCTTTTCTCTCTATTCTTGTACCCAAAAAAATAATGTCAAAAACAAATTTTTTCTCCAAAAAAAAAAAAATTCAAAATTTAGCAGAGTAATTATCAATTTCAATTTTGCGTTTAGCAGAGAAAACTCATAGCCCTCTCTCTCTTTGTTTTCGGTCTCCCTGGTGAAGAAGAAAGAAAGAGAGGGTGTTGGTGTTATATTTTTTTTAGTTAAGGTTGGGGGCCAGTAAAGGCTCCACATGGCGTCGCTTTTACACGTGTCAGTGCCATCAGCCGAACGCCACGTCAGCCACTGGGCGATAATATCTTCGGGCTATTGTCAGCCAGATATTTTGTTGGTTTTTTAGTTATGGTATTTTTTTTTTGAGCGGTTCCATCTCATTTTTTTTAATTTTTGTAGAAAGCAAATTATTGGGTGTAAAAATCAAAAAATTTAAATTCAATTAGATTTAAATCATGTCTAATTTTGCATCGTGTATTTTATCTAATTTTTAAATTTGTGTATCAAGTGAATCAAATTGTCTTACTTCAATTAGATTTTAAATTAAATTTTAATTGAAATTCAATTTTGTATCATATATCATATATCCTATCTAATTTTTTAATTTTTGTAATAAGCGAATTATTGGATGCAAAAACTAAAAAATTTAAATCTAATTAGATTCTAAATCATATATATATATATATATTAAAAGATGACTCATTGACATGTACAGTAAAATATATATATATATATATATATTTTAGTGAGCTCTATTTTCCTTCGGTCTCTTTTCTCTTTTCTTCATTTCTCTCAAAACCCAGGGCTCATTCGTCCCTCTCTAAGATTTTGATCTCTCTCAGTGCTCTCCCAGGTGACCACACTTCTAGATTTCTTCTACTTATCCAAACACCTTTATTCAAACCCCCAACCCTTTTAAGATTCTCTTTTTCACTATGAAATTGAGGCACCCTTAAAAGAGAAATCATTTCATGACAGCAACAAATCAAAACAAGAGCAACAAGTCAAAAATTTCAGTTTTGGGGGGGAATATGCACTGTGTTAGAGACTAAAAATTTATAAAAACTAGTAATTCACATAAATCTTAAAATCTTATTACATAATAGAGAAAATTGTCCACAAGGCATAAAAGAGAAAATTTAAATAATATAACATATAAAGAGATGGACATTTGGCATAACCACAAGGACACATATATTATCATAAAAATAAATAAATAAAATAAAATAAAGATATGCTATGATACCATTGTCTATTAAAAAAAAAAAGATTTTAAGTTATATAGTATAAGACAAGAGTTTGTGAAGAATTAAAATAAATATTAAATTTAGAAAAAGTAAAATTTAACGACAAAAATAAAATAGAATCTCTTCCAAATCGAGAATAGGAGGGTGAGAATCAGGCGGTGGTGATGATGCAGCTTGTGCCTTCGCAAAAAGGACTGTCCAATCGTTAGCAAGCAGCATACACGAGTTACGTAAGAAGGTCAAGTCAATAAAATTAAAAAATTTTAATTATTAAAAAAAAAATTTATATTTAAATTTCTTGGTAAGTAAGAAATGAATATTATCCAGAGAAGTCCACATACAAAGGTATAAGATATGAGAGGCCGAAGAAATCATTAGTTGGAAAAGAAACCAAGATATTTATGTTATGCATGTAACCCTGTAATTGGAGGAGGTCGTGAAAAATATCTAGCATAATAAACAAATAAATTCCGAGTACCTCGTAAAGCTTGATTGCTTGCCCCATTTGAATTCGCAGAATGTCAATGGCATGGGTCATAAATCACAATTGAATCACACCATTGATGGGATTTTGAATCAATCACGTGAACTTGTCTTGTCATGCACGACATCATATTCGATGATAGTACTTAATACATTTCTGTCATTTCATTTCATGTTTCACAAATCACACATCTTTCTTTTCTTTTCTTTTTCTTTTTTTTGTTAATATATATTATCCGGATAATATCCACACACACACACATATATATATATATGTGTGTGTATGTATATTAGTCAAGGCAACACGTGCAAGACACGAGCTAACCATGAAAAATAAATAAATAATTAAGATTAATTTTAAATTTTATTTGTATCACAAAATAAAAAAATAAATTATTTGATTTTTAAAATACATAGAGATTTACATTAATCTTACCATGGGAAAAAAAAGTAATAATTAAGATCAATTTTAGATTTTATTTGTATCACAAAATAAAAAAAAATAAATCATTTGATTTTTAAAATACATAGAGATTTACATTAATTAAAAGAGACATTAATTTTAAGAATTTTGATAATTATGTCATAAAAAGTTAATCTCAATCGTATAAGACCGTGACAGATCCCAGTCCAATATTTTATTATTTTATTTTGACCTATAACTTACACCTCAATAGTTGTGAAGATATTGTAATAACAACAAAATGTCACGACATTTCTCAAAAAAAAAAAATGTCACGACATTTTTAGTTGTGCTAGATCTTGGTATAATATTTTATTATTTTGTTTTATTTTATTTTGACCCATAAAGAATTGACACATACGTTACAACATTTTCAAAATATCTCTATATATACATTATACTTAATTGTAATGTAAATTTATATTGTAGACACAAAAAAATTGGCAAATTTCATAAACATTTACAAACTTTGTACAATATTTACCATTTTTTGTGCAAATGTGTATAATATTAACCACTTTTGTGTATTTACAATGTAAACTTGCATTGCAAGTACAAAGTAAAAATATAAAAATCTTAAAAACAAAAACAAAAACAAAACTCAAACCTACTGCATACTTGAAGGGGGAAAAAAAGAAAAGAGGAAGTGCACCTCACTAATTGAATAAACCAAAAAAATACTATTCATGAGCCTTTGGTTCTTTTTATATAGTTAATAGATATGTCAGGTTACATAAATATTTAAAAGAAAAAAAAAAACACAAACCGATAATTGGAAAAAAAAAAAAAAAAACTTTAGGCACTGTATAAATTAATATTAAAATGTTGTGGACTTAGCATTTTTTTTTATTTGATGTATAAGAAACTGAGATCTCAACAATTATGAAAACATTGTGATAACAATAAGAGTTGTAACATTTTCTCAAAACATTTATTTTTAGTTGTGGTTGATCACAGTCTTATATTTTATTATTTTATTTCGACTGGTAAGAAATTGACACGTCAATAATTGTGAAAATATTGTGAAATTTGTTGTGTCAATATAACAATATATAAACCAGCTTACATAAATATTTAAAAGAAAAAAAAACACAAACCAATTACTGAAAAATAAAAAATAAAAAATAAAAAAACTTTAGGCACTATAGCTACCGTGCCAGTTGAATAAACCAAAAACACTACACAATAAGTGTTGTAACATTTTCTCAAAACATTTATTTTTAGTTGTGGTTGGTCACAGTCTCATATTTTATTATTTTATTTCAGCTTGTAAAAAATTGACACGTCAATAATTGTGAAAATATTGTGAAATTTATTGTGTCAGAATAACAATATATATACCAGCTTACATAAATATTTAAAAGAAAAAAAAAAACACAAACTGATTACTAAAAAAAAAAAAAAAAAATTTAGGCACTGTAGCTACCGTGCCAATTGAATTAACCAAAAGCACTATACAATAAGTGTTGTAACATTTTTTCAAAACATTTATTTTTAGTTGTGGCCAGTCACAGTCTCATATTTTATTATTTTATTTCGACTTATAAGAAATTGACACGTCAATAATTGTGAAAATATTGTGAAATTTGTTATATCAGTATAATAATATATAGACCAGCTTACATAAATATTTAAAAAAAAAAACGATTACTGAAACAAAAAAAAAAAAAAAAAAAAAAAAAAAAAACTTTAGGCACTGTAGCTACCATGCTAGTTGAATAAACCAAAAATACTGCACAATAAGTGTTGTAACATTTTCTTAAAACATTTATTTTTAGTTGTGATTGGTCACAATCTCATATTTTATTATTTTATTTCGACTTGTAAGAAATTGACACGTCAATAATTGTGAAAATCTTGTGAAATTTATTGTGTTACTATAACAATATATATATCAACTTACATAAATATTTAAAAGGAAAAAAAAAACACAAACCGATTACTTAAAAAAAAAAAAAAGACAAAGTTCCTCACCAAAGCACTGTTGCCGCTACAGTGCTTGCACAGTGCAACCCCACTGAGTGCACATGTGCCGAAGCACTGTAGATAGATATATGTGTGTGTGTGTGTATATATATATATATATATTTTTTTTTTTTTTGGATTCAGTTAATAACTTAATATATACTCTTTGGTCATACACATTAATCATCTATTTTTACAAAATTTTTATAAAAAATTTAAATAAAAAAAAACTGTCAAAAAAGTTAATCATTTTTTTACTTTTCCATAAAAGAAATTTCTAAAATAGTTTATTAACATATGCCCTAAGGGCATATGTTAGTAAAACTCACACACACATATATAATGAATTATATTAAGGTTTTAAAAAAAAATTTTAATTTTAGGTATAAACATTAAACACTATAAAGAGATAAAGTGATAAGGTATATAATGAATATTAAAGAGCCTTACTTGTTTTTAATTTTTTTGTGTAATTTAATTCAGTAAGAAATAAGAACACGGCTGAGTTTAGTACTCCTATGCACTCAGACCCAATATGATAAGTGAGCCTAAAATCATAGATTTGTAGACAAATTAGAGAAGTAATTTGAAATTTGAATCACTCATGGGTCATGTCTTAAAAGTAGTAGTATTATTTAACAACTGGAATACATCGTTACATCTATATATATATATATATATTTTTTTTTTTTTTTTTTGAGAAACCATCGTTACATCTATATAATGCATATATGTAGTTCTTTTTTTCTTTTCTGTTTGTGGATGAAATGTATATCTGCTGTTCTGTACAATAGGCAGGAGATGGTCCATCTGATTCCTTTGTTTGTTGTGTACGTCTATCTGAATAAGAAATTGTTTATTTTGCAAAAGATAAAAAGGAAGAACCTAAGAGCAACTATATCAGTTCATGCATTATACACACCTATTTTTATACTAAAAACCTACTTTTTCTATTTTACACATCCATTTTTACAAACACTCACATCAGTTTATCTATTCTATCACATATTTTATTTAAATAATCAATTTTATCAATTTTTTTATTATTTCTCTCAACTACCACTTTACATACGCGCTCCCTCTCTCTCTACTCATTTTTTCTAATTTCTTGCTCTCTCTCTATACCTATCTCCATACCCAACATCAACTCTCCCTCATAGCTCCGATCTCACCTAGCTCCGATCCACAAACACCGATTAGGCAAGACTCATACCCACGAGCTCTGATCCACAAGCATCGACCAGATCTCCCTAGCTCCGATCCACAACCACCGATCAAATCCGAGATCTCCCTAACTCCGATCAAGCAAGACCCATACCCATGAGCTCCGATCAAGCGAGACCCACGAGCTCCGATCCACAAGCATTGACCAGATCTCCACAAGCAAGACCCACAAGCTCCGATCGTTCCAGTCAAGCTCTGATCAGGCTCTTTGTTGTTTGTCCGTGTGAGTTTGTTTATGTGTGGGTGTGTTTGTGTATCTCTTGTGTTTTTTTTTTTTTTTTTTGAGCAAGTGAATCTCTGTGTTGATTTGTCTGTGTGGATGTGTTTGTGTGTGAGTGTGTTTGTGTTTGTGTGCATCTAAGGAAAAAGAAGAAGATGAGGAGAGGAGAAGCAAATGAGTTTGTTGAGTACGGAGAAAAGAGAGAAAAAAAGGAGCAAACGGAAATTAATAAAATAATCTTTACACGAGCTACAGTAACCGTGTAAAATTATACGGTTACTGTAGCTCATGTAAAAATATACACATTTTTACACATTTTTAGAAGCATTGATGTAGTGCATTTTTGAGGCAAAATGTGTAAAAATGGGATTTTTTTATATTTTACATGATTTTGCATCCACTGATGTAGATGCTCTAATAGGCATATATACTTACCCCAAGATCAAATGTAAATCTTATATATTGCCAAGAGTCGTGATTTAAAGACACTATCAAATTTTTCTATCGGGAAAAGCCTGGTTTCAAAACCTTTCTCCCCTATTTATTATATGTATATATATATATATATATATGGTTTTTAAGTACGGTTATACAATATGAAATTCTAACTTGCATTAGTATTGAGTATGGACTTGGTTTAGGTCCAGTGCATCCAATGCACTGGACTTGGTTAGATGGTGACACGTGTCTGAAAGTGGACACATGTCATCATCTCAATGGGTCCAGTACTACTGGACACTGGACTTAAGCCTAACCTATTCAGTATTCAATGGTGAGAAATATATCTTAAAAACTACAAAAGTTTGAGTTTGGGCTCAGTTGATTCTATATCAATTCTGGCAATTTCAAGTTATATATATCCTTATTTATACCCTATATATAATTAAATTTTAAAAAAAATTAAGGAAAAGTCCTATTCTTTCAGTTGAGAAACAAACTTACTTGTACAATCATTTTTTATTTTAACGTAAACGAGCCAGATCGGAGTAGGTGATTAAGGTTCTAAATGTGCCAAGTTGAGCTGAGTATTAAAAGTTTAGGTTTGTTCATTTAATTTCATTTCGATCACGAGCCGAACTTAAGCCCATAACCAACAAAATTACAAGTTTGAGCTTGATTTATATTATAATAGTTAATCAATTTTCATGTTCACAAGTTTGTTCATAAAAATATTATTATGTTTGAACTTGGCTCATTTAATAATTTAGCCTAAACTTGGATTTGAACTTAGTTTGTTTGCTAAACAAATGAATATAAACAAGCTCTTTCTCAAATCAGGCTCAAACATATCATAAATAGTTTGGTTTATTTACAATCTTAAGACTGTATACAACATGATCATTTATGCCGAGCAAAACATTGACCTACCAAACAATTCTCTATTTTTCCATAGTCAATTCCCGTAATTTCAAGTTATCTACTATAATTTACCCATTAAAATTTACAAAAAAACGATTATTCCAAAGGAGCTAATCTTTTAACCTAACAAAAAAAATAGTGGAGGGAAAAACACGTGAAAAGTTAGGTAGTCCTAGATTTCAGATTTGAATGGGAAGAAGGTCGCGTTTATTTTATTTATAACCATACATACCACGACAAAATGTATCTTACATTTCAGGTGGGACTCTGACTCAGGCTCATGGCAGCCATGACATGCACATATATGGTCCAACCTAGGCGGCTTATTTTCTGTGAAAGTAAGAATATTATTCACAATAAACACATGCAGTGTCAATGATATTAACTTGCGTAAGACCGAAAGCTCTATTTTCTGAATTCCATCTTTAAAAAATAGTAAGTTGTCAAAGCTATAATGCATTAACATCAATAACTTATTTGTTTAAATCTCGGAGTGGAAAAAAATAAAAATAAAAAGTTCCAATAGTAAGTTGCTTAAACCATAATAATGTTTGTAGTCCATTCATTAAGCAAAAAAAAAAAAAATTCAACCTCTGACTTCAAAATAAACTTACATGACAATCAAAAAAAAAATTTACATGTACTATTACCCATAAAGTACATGTAAGTTTATTTTAAAGTCACGATTTTATATGCAAAAATAAACTTGCGTACTTTTTTTTTAAGAAATATTTACAACTTATGACGTCTGCTTTTAATGATTGCTCTTCATCATCAGATCAAAATGTCAATTTATTTTTGATGTAGGCAGAGATCGAACCCAAATCTCTTATTCGACTAAAAAAAAAATATTAACCGATTGAACTAACTGAAACTCATTATATACACTTTGTACGCAACAAAAAGCGTGAACTAACAATTAGCTTTTTTTTTTTTTTTTTTTTCCTTCTTCTTGTTCAAGTAGTGTACTAAAGAAGTAAAAGAATAGTATTTCATATTATTGGATTGGAGATATTTTGAGAAACAGGATAAGAAGGCACTCCTAGATATACGCATATAGCCTTTATCGCAAGCAACACACATGGATTAGAATACAGAATATGTGCATTTTCAGATTTAATTTAATCCCACATCCTCCGGACCCCAAGGGAATTTTAGGCTGGCGCTTATGGGTCAAACCGTCAAACAAACTGATTCCCTGCACATATGAACACGTTAAAATGCAAATATACTTCTTACGCAAGTTTCCAACCTAGACCGCCCACAGAGAATTTAGTAAGTACTAGCTTATAGCCTTACGGGTCAACCATTCTGATTTTCCAAATCCTATGAATAGTTTAAAATGCATATATACTTCTTAGGCAAGTTTCCTAGATAGACCAATTCTTAATCACACTTTTACTGAATACATGTATTAACTATGAATTTTTTAAAAAAATAAATTTTAGAGATATTATATTAAATAAGATATTTGTGATTCAATATTTACTTATATTAAAAATTAATTAGTGTTTTGATTTAATGATAAAAACAATCAATTCATCGTGAAGCGGATGTCGTTAATTTATTAATTTGTTTGGTGGTTTTGATTCCCTAGCATATTCCATCAATTCTTTGTCGGGATTTACTGAAGTATTGATCAGAAGCTGGATTGCATGATGGTGGTGTGGGAAAATATCTTCATTCTTTGGCATATACCCACCCAAATTAGACTACTGCAACTCTCGCTCTCACTGACATTTTATTTTTTCCTTCACGACACAAGCAAGGCCCAAGGAAAACTGATATTAAAATGTCTATAGTGTAGCATGTGTGGTAGCACTTTAATGAGCCTACTTATTTCTCCTATTTCAAATTATCTATTCCCTAATTGGAATAGATTCAGTTTATAATTTAGAATTCATATTAAATACTATTTTTAATGAGCCTACCTATTTCTCCTATTTTTTATTTGGAATAGATTTATTTTACTGATTTGAAATCATGTTAGATATTGTAAATCTAGAAGTATATCAAGTGTTATGTCATTCAAATTTTTTTTTTTTTAAATTTTAAATAATGTAGTACTTACTTCCAAACCTAAAATTATTATATTTATGAAAGTATGTTATTTATTTACCTTGATGCCTTCGAATGCTATGGCAATAATAATAATAATAATAATAATAATAATCACATCAACCTCTTCTCCCATCCTGATAAGAATGTGCTATATGCAAAGATGGTGCATATAGGTAAGAGATTTCTTACGAGGGATACATAAAAATTGGAAAGTCTTGTATAACTGAGGGTTTCTTTACCTTGAAGAATCTTAGTTCAGTTACACGGAGAAGAACTATGATGCTTGACCCACCCAAATGGAGAAAACAAATTTATTTAAATTTTCCTAAAATTTGATAATACATAGACAAAAATCTACTTTTCACATAATTGCTTTACAACAATCTGAAGAAATTTACTTCACACTCACTCTATGTTTGAAAGGATCATCTAATTGCTTTACAGCAATTTTCATAGGACAAAATTTTTCCCCAAACAATTGAGTCCTTATCATTACTCTTTCACAAAACATCTAGACGCCTTGATGAATTTTATTTTTATTTTTGTTGAGAATTTCCAAATCCTCAATTCCGAGAGAGAGAGAGAGAGTTAAGAACATAATTCCTGATCTTGCCCTATAGGGAATTTAGACCCTGTTAATCACCACCCTCATTCTCCAACCCTTCACACACCATTATTGATTGGGAAAGAATTCAAAACAAGAACACAAATAATAATTTCAAAATAATAATAATAATAATGAAAAAGAATAGAATTTATAAGTAGAATTAGAAAAAGTCAATTTGTACACTAGAAGAATTGAATGTCAAATAATGGGAAAGAAAAATGCATCAAAACACTGGTTTTGCGGTGTACTACATGTCATGTTTCTAATCATGTTCCGTTTGCTGTTGAAGAGGATTGGCGTACTGCGCAAGCAACCACTTGGGCCCATTGCCTCAGCCTCGTCTTCACCAGCTCAGCATCCTCACCTAAAAGAAGAATCCCCAAATAAGAATAATTCAATCAGCCACAACCGTTTAAATTAAGAAAAGTCCACAACCAATTCATAAATAAATAATACGGCAGAATTCAATTCAATTGCGAATTTAAAAAAAAAAAAACAATACAACTTTTATTAGATTTTATTACTAGAAGGTTTAAAGAATTTAAAATAATTTATGTTATTTACTTTAATTTTGAAATATTCATTTTAATTTTACATGTAGTTATGTATTACTTTCAGAATCCCATGAACATTATACTAGAAACATTTTTTTAATATACTTAAGGTAGAGGGTGATGACCTGAGTTAGCATTTTTTACCTGATTGTTCTTTATCATCAGACAAAAATATCAATTAACTTTTTATATAGATGAGGTTTGATACTTAAATCTCTTATTTAATAAGAAATTTTACCAATTTTTTAAAAGTCTATAAAAAAAAATTTATCAATTGAGCTAAAAAATCTGGCTCTATGGATATTATGCTTTATTCTAGTACTAAAGTTTCTTGTTATATAAATCACAATGTTCATATGAAATGTAAGAATGATATTAAGCCAGATTTGACATTTATACTTAGTGATGTTTCAATATAAACGTCACAAATTTGATCAATGTGGACATGATGCCTCATTTTTTACACATTGCTTAATATATATTTTTTCTTTTCTTTTTAAATTTTATTAATTAATAAAAATTTTATGAAATTTTAAAAATAATTTATTCCAAAAAATATAAATTCTTTAGAAAATTTTGAAACACTTATTTTATAGTACGATTTAAAACTCTGTTAATATATACTACCAAATTATATTTCTTTATATTTTTTCTCTTATAAAAAATGTGATCTACCATCTATGTTTAATTTTTTTTATAACATTTATTAATTACCTTGATCAATAATGGTGTTGGGACTTTCAATCTCGGTATCATAAGCCATTAACGACGAAGAAGAAGACGACCTCGACAAGCTATTACTGTACTGCTTATTAACAGCGTAGAAAAACTCCAAAGCCGGAATAGTATCCGATAGTTTTGGATCCACTTCCGGAGAATCGAATCCGAACCCGAGTTCTATGCAAGCCTTCAACTCTTCCAAATCATCGTCCGAAACACTCTTGTTGCGGCGGAGGCCGCTGCTATTTTTATTGCTGCCTTTGCGTCTCAGCCACGCCTCGTCGCGGTGGATATCGGGCGACCACGAATGTTGCTTGTAGAGAGGCCGTGGCGGCGCGTGAGGTCTACTCGACATGGTTTTGTGGGGAGGCTGAGAGGGTTTTTGCTTTGTAGAGAGAGAGAGAGAGAGAGAGAGAGAGAGAGAGAGGGAGGTTTGTTGTGGTTTTCTCTTACAACAACAACGTAGGAATATAAATGCGTGTTTGTGTTTGTGTTTGTGTTTGGTCAAATATATTGCTTTTGGCGGCGGAAGGGTATTATAATTTTTTATTTAGGGAATAAGGCTTTTAATCTATAAATATGTATTTATATGAAAATGCCATCATAATTAATACCTTCTTATTAAATTTTTTTATTAATAAATTTAAAATATGCATATTAATAACAATTATAATTGTATTTTTAATATTTTCTGTAAAATTATAAGTATAATAAATACCTATTAAAAATTATGACAAATCGCTTAAAAAATAACATAATTACATATTTTGAAAATCTAACCGTTAATTTACATATTTTTTTATATTTTTAACACACATTTAAAATTTTGTGTCATTCGGATTTTTTTTACTATTTGATCTATAAACTTATTTTTTATACTACAAAAACTAAAAATTTAAACATTTGATTGATGATATAACTATTGATTTTTTTATCTTTTGAAAATCTTACAAACATGAAAAATATAAGAATATAATATAATTCAACGATATATTTGTCAAAATTCGCATCTAATATAAAAATATTAAGTACGGTTGTAGTCCATTGGTCCTAAAAGGTATCATAACTATCAAATTTTATATTTAAAACTTAAAATAAAATATCAAATTTCATAGTTAGTATTAAAACATAATTAGAATAAAAGAATATTAATTACAATCATAATTATTAAATTTTATATTCATGTACAGAATAAAATAAAGAGAATCAATTTTTTTTTCAAAGAGGAATGATGTTTTATTGAACATTTCAATATTCGCGGAATAATAATTATTTGAATTTTGGGAATTTCTTGGTTGTCACTTGCCACCTGTCGGTCGAGTCAGAATGAGGTTGGAATGGACCTCGAGGTGGGCCAGTGGCTGCCGGGCCCTAATTCTTTTTTGGTAAGTGGGATCCAATTCATTACTTAGCTGAGCTTTTTTAAGCATTGCCACCTAAGCACCAGGTCACCAACCACCTATTTAAGCAAACTGGAAGTTTGGAACTATGTTTTGCCGTTTAATTATATTTTTGTTATGTTTTTTCCTATTCTTTTACAATCAAACTTAAACCCAAAAAAATAAAAATGAATAAACCGAATCCAATAAATTTAGATCTTTTTCTTTCTCTCATGTACAGTGAAAAGGAAAATAGTACGGCAAACAAGTTAGCCATTTTGTACTGTTTTGACAGAAGTTTCTGTTAATTCAATAAAATTATTGTCTTGTTTTTATATGATAAAAAAAATGCCTAATAACATCCGGATGAAAGAAAACTAGCATGAGGAGGATTTTATAACAATATTATAATTTTTAGTGATTAAGTAGACTCCAAGTCATTCAATTTTTTGACATCCTTAAAATGCAAACAAATAAGAATGAGCTTTAATATGAAGTAAAACTATGCCGAGTAACATTTAAACAAATGTTAATTATCACAATTTTGATATTTGTTTAGATTATTAATAATGTGGTGAAATTCAATCTATTCATTTCAAAATGAATGGATAGAATTTTAGGAATTTCATGGTGAAATTACCCTAAAAACTTAAAGATGGTATTAATTCAAGATTTTAAACCATTAACAGATGCTGCAATATCTTTTACTGATCAAGTTGAATCCAACTCATTCATTTTTTTTCATGTTCATGAAAGCAATGAATGAAGAATGAGATTTAAATGAAAATTGGTAAAAGTAGAAAGTTCAAATAAGAGTACGGAATAGTCAATAACCACATAATTTAATAGTACTTCTCAAATCCTTTTAAAGCATGAAAGTTAGAGATTTTATGGATTGGAAAATACCAACCTCAAGGGTTTTAGACAGAACATACATATATTCTTTCCATTAGAACCCTATAACTAATACCAAAGATGAGAAGTATATAATAACTGCATTAAGGTACAAATAAGCCTACCAAATTTGACTCATAGGATATTGGTGGAGAATCAGGTACAGTAAGGTACAATAACTGCATTAATTATTTCTTATACACTTACTTTCTCTAATCTTCTGAGGTGTATGAGCATTACTCCTGAAATTTTGAATAATTTTTCTGATCATTGCAAGGATGAAAAATGTGAGAGAGAGAGGGACAGGCTGGAAATTGAATGGTTAAGGTAGACCCAAAGGTCAATGGTTATATTCCTTGATTTCTTTCTTTCTTGCTGGCTTGACAGACAAGTATTCCACGGGTTATAAATAAATAAATAAATAAAGATACAGAAAGAGACAGCAAAGTCGGTATAGAAGGATTTGGTTCCTTTTTCCAGATAAGAACCTAGACCCACTTCAATTTTGTTGACATGGACCCTGGTTGGCATCTGCAATTGGAGCTGCACAGAGCATATGCTCTGTTTTGTGCACCCTTTTTTGCTGGTTTGGAAGAAAATATAAAGAGGACTCAAACATGATTGCATGAGGTCATGAGTCATGACACACCAACCGTATATTTGAGTTCAAGGTTTTTACACTATACTAGTTCGGGTGGCACGTGCTATTCAATGAGTGAGAAAATTAAGATAGCGTTTCCATATGAAATAAATAAATAAAATCTAACACTAAAAAGCCTACGATCTCATTTATATAAGAATATTGTTAGAGTGGCTATTTAACATATATGTATTTCTAAATGACTATTGACAGTTTTTCAAAACCTATATACCTAAGGACGCACTCTCTCCAAATACTTCCACCTAACAATATCGAACAATATCATTTCCAATTGTAAGTATTAAGTTTTGCTAAAACATTGTCATGATGGTTAAAAATTTTCAAGATAAATGATGTCATATGCTACAAGTGAGGCTCTTTAAGAAACACCCGCAACCATCCAAAAATGAAGATTTTGTTATTCATAATTTTCTTGTTTATTCTCTTACATTTTATACCTCTATCTTGGATGTTTAACTTAGTTTTTTCATGAAAACACTTCAAACCAAAAAGAGAAAGGAAAGAAAACAAAAAACATGTGTCATCATAGTTTTCATTAAATAAGATTATAGGTTTAGAAAAATAAAACCTAGTAAATTAGTGTTGATAATAAAAATTTTCACAATTATTATCACTCAATAATTTCTAAGAAAGAAACAAATAGATCAATCATGTTAAATTTTTTTATTAATGGCCATATTTATAAAATTTTGACATAAAAATTACTTAATCATTTGAAAATGACGATTTTTTTTAGACACAATTTGGTGCATTATTAGATTCTCAAAAAAAAAAATTTGGTGTATTATTGACATATTAAAAAAAATTAATTTATATTTAACAGTCAAACTTACCAAACACAATAAAAACTATGAAACAACAAGAGAGTATTCAACAGCATTTGTTCAAATATCTTGAAACATGATGTATCTCAACATTTGTAATTGCGTCTCACTATTTATTTATTATTATTTTTTAAATAAGGGTAGCATCTAAGTAAAAAACTTAAGACAGTGGAATTCTTACTCAAAGTTCATGACCATCAATTGAAAAGTTAAAAAGTTCAATGCTGCCATTAAAAAAAAAAAAAAAATTTAAAAATATTGATATCTTGTATTGAAGCCTAACAATGAAAAATTAAGAATCTTCAAACAAGATTATCAAAAAAAAAAAAAAGAATCTTCAAACAAGAAAATAACTTTAGCACATCCTAATCTAGTAGGGTGATGCAAATGAGCTTGGCTAAAGTTCAATCTTCTTCTTACCAAAAAAAAAAAAAAGTTCAGGCTTCTTGTTTCAATTAGAAATCAATCTACGTCATGAACAATGAATATAAATTTGAGTAACAGAGTGACGTTTACAATTACTAGTAATTGAAAATAATAGTATTATTTAATTGTAAAATTTCATAGAATAACAACATTAATTCAAACAAGCGGATGTTATAGATTAAAGCTCTATAATAATAATAATAATAATAATAATAAGCATTCCTCACAGAAAAACATTTTAGAAAAAAGGACATATAATAAAAAGACTTGCTCGTTATTGAATTTATTATGAAAAAAAAAAAAGGCCCATATCATAGAGAAATTGAAGAAAATACAAAACAACATATAAAACCTAAGACTCATATTGGAAAAGGGCAAACAAAGCCTAAATAATATCAGCTGGGCTAATTTCCTGCCAGTTACTCTACTTTTCCTCCATCCAAACTATAGCCTTAAGCAATCTTAATAGACAAATTTGCTGTTAAACTTAAACACCACACCAAGAAATTTGGGTGACTATTACTTGAAAGAACCTTAGGATGCTAAAAGGAAAATAAAAGTATAAACTATAAAGAAAACAAAAACAGCTAATAATCAGAACAGGGGCATCCTATAGTCAGCATATAAACCCAATAGAGTTTTGAGACCTTTAACCATTTCTGCTGATTGTTTGGTATACAAGTTAACAAAGGCACTAAATTCCCAATTCACTAGTCGTAATTTGTTCTCAAACTGTAAAATTGCAGTCATAAGAATATAATATCATGATAGAAATGAAGATTTTCTTTTAATTGGTAAGCTACACAGGCACTCAGTGGGTCTTGAACCCAATTGAGCTGTAGCCCATTGGCCATGATAGGAATGAAGATTGATTGTTTAAAAATCTCAGACCATAATGACACAATAAATCAAATTCAATTCTACAAGCATGACAAAGACTAATTAATCTGGTTTTTCTACCAACACATTTATAGAACCTTGAGTCTGAAACAACTTTTATATCTTGCATTGTTGCCTTCATTAAGTAATCAATTAACATGTAATACATTAAACAAGTAAGGAAAAAACATATTGGAGCAAGGTCATTTTAATTTTAGCAAAAAATACCAAATGCCAACCTTGTAAACCTCGCCTACCTTTTTTTACCCCTAAAGCAATGCCATAGACTTAAGCAATTGACAATCTCCTATATCACAAACAAAACAAGAACATAGCATAATGACATCAGGGTTACAAATGAAAGCAAAAAATTTAGCTTTCTCGTTTACACTTCAACATGCCCCTCAATGATTCTAATGAAAACTTGCATTCCTCCTTCAAGGAGATCTACTTTGTAAGATAAGTTGGACTCACTAGTACTCATTAGATAAGATAGACTGATTGATACCCATAAAATAATATGGATTGATTGCTGCTCAAAAGATAAGATGCTTATTTGGAAACAAAATATACACTTCGCCCCACTTTGATATTTCCCCCGACAAATTCTTACAAGAAAAGCAATGCATAATCACCTGCAGCAATTATATTAGAAAACAAAGAAATTATCAAAATAAGAATAAAATGCAATTAACGACTAAAACAGTCGAATTCTGATTGCTGGGAAGTAATTGGACTGATAGTTGTTGTTAGAGAAGAAACATCATATTTTCATAATTATCACATCATTAGCTAGGAATCCCAAAAGTACCATCCCCACAGCTGTAAAGCCAATTTGAACGACTAAAACAGTCTAAGAGTTTTATAAGAGAGAATAATTACCATCAGAGTATAATTACCAAGTGAACGCTATCAGAAACTACAATCTTAAATGCAACAGCACACATAATGCCAGAATCAACTAACATGGACACAAACTTAAATAAAGCACAATATAATGTGACAAAACAAAACCAAAATTCAATCCAAGAATGCACATGGAGTGATCCACAAACAAAGCTAAAAACCCCTAATTTTGGAGGTTATAATCAAGTTGGCAACAAATTGTAAGATTGGCACCCTATGAAACAGTGAAAAGCTCTCCAAATATGTCAAAAATAAATAAATAAATAATTTGGAACAAAGGGACCTACACACATAAATGAAGTTCAAAAGGGCAATAAATAAACACAATGTACATTCCAATGCAAAATAAATCCAAACAAAAGAACGAATGGATGGGAAAGAAAAAGGAAATGAGAATGTACATAAATAAATGAGGTTCCTCATACCTGGACTAGAGTTTGATGAAAGAATCCAAGAGAGAGGTAGAGGCATTCTTATGCATTTAGCATAGGACCGCACAATTCTAGTAAAATGAGAATCTTAGAAAATAATTAAACAAATGCATGAGAAAGAAAAGGGAAATTTCCAAAAATACAAGGAGGTCCCTATTCGGGATAGTGATATACAGCACCCAAAATACCATTTATCAAAGAAAAAATCATTGATTATTAAAACACAGCAACAAAATCAACAACAAATTAATCATGTCATCAAAACTTAAATTAATTCTTTAGTCAATACCTAAAATAGCACTTCCCTTTCCACAACTTATTCAAGCTGTGTAATTTTTCATCAAGTAAAATACCAGCACATCTATTTTTTAATAAAACTATATATATATATATAGTTGTGTGTGTGTATGTGTCTGCTTTGATTGCCAAGAAACATGAAAGTTCGTTTCCAATTACTTCCCAACAATATCAAACTCTCTTTCACTGTGCTTAATATCACAACAAGTTTAGGGACCTAAGGTAGAATAGATCATGTAAATCTGAATTGGTTTGTTTCCATAGGCAATGCAGAAGCAGCTGTCAACCTAGTACCTTTTACATACTGTTCATATTCTGCTTTCTCAAATCATAAATATCAAATCTCAATGTAAGTATCAACATTTGTTAAATAACAGAATATAGGTAGTAGGAGCATATAACTAATGTCAAACAGGAGTTTTAAAGAGATTTTATGTAATCAAGGACATGGCAATTAAGAAGGACATGAATTCAGATCGAATCAAATGACTAGAAAAAGAATAAGCATGGCTGACCCTAATTAATTTAAGAATCCAAAGCTGACCCCAAAATTTTGGGTCTAAGGCTTTGGTTGTTGCTGTCGGTGTTGTTATTACAACAAAATATTTTGCACATGGGAGAAAATCCAAAGTAGTTGTGTTTGACATTTCATGCTACTACTAGCTATGAGGCCAGTATAAGGCCACCAAGAATTAATTAATTTTCTGGGTCATATTATGTAGATTAGCTATCATGAAGCTATTTTAAAACAATGAAGGTCCATCTCACATGGCAGTAGATAGTGTCAAAGGAAATTGAGGAGATAAATAACAAAAGAAGAGAGTCAAGGCCATTCTTGCCTTGTTCCATTACTGAGAAGATTAATCAACCAATAAAGGGTTTTTTTTTTTGGACTTTCCTTCTTAACAGACAAGTGAAAAGAAACAATGTTTAGCAAATTCATTAATTTACTTCCAAAAGAAAGGTTGAATAAAATCTTAAATCAGTTATCGTATAGAAAAGCAGACAGTTGTGAATAATTTTAGTTTGAATTCAATCTTGGCAAAATTATGATACCAAACTTTCTAATTTTCATGTATAGATTCTGAGTAACAAATATTAGTCAAAAAAAATTATTAAATGTCCATTACGGTTACTTAATATGAAAATAGTAAAACTTCACTATTATGAACTCAGTACCACTACCAAAAGAATGATCTTGTTTCATGAAATTTACATGTGAATAAGATCTAACAACTCAATGCCAAGTTGAAATGTCAAATTCCAAATTAGCATGCCAACTTGTTAATAAAGACTCGTGGAATTTTCATGGGACCAAGGCTAATTTGCCACATTCAAAACTCAAAAATCATTAAAACCCCCAAAAAAATGAAATAAATAAATAAAAATAAAAATAACTCAGAAACCCTCTTGCTAGATCTGCCCTTTTTTCATGAAAAAAAAAAAATTATACTCATTGCCCATGAAAGGAACAGGTACAATTATTCCAAGTATGGCTTATGTATTTAGTATTTGATTTTTATTTTATTTTTTGAAATTTTGGATTTATGGTTTAGTTGGTATCTTATAAGCAAATGACATGCTGGGCCGTTCCTCAATGGCCTGAACCGAATCATTGCCAAAATGTCATACCTGGATTGGCAGCTATGACTTGGGTCATGGATCGGAAGTTGCCAAGTCCACCGCCCGAGTTAAAATATGATGAAGTGGAGAAGCATGAGCAAGGCAAGATATGGTTGTCATGAAAGAGGTGGATGATGTTGTGGGTGACGAGTAAGGGGTTGAGGGTCTGTGGTACAAGAATGTTAAGGAATTGGTGAGAGAGGAGGGTGTGTTTCCCGATTTGTTTTTTAATATATATATATATATATATATATTTGATAGTGAGTTTTGACAGAAGGTGATTTATTAGTTGATGAAGAAAAAAATGCAGTGATAAGAATTTCACAAAATTGCTAGTAAAGATCAATCCTCATAGAGGATGCCGTAGGTTCACAGCCTATGGTATTTATAAATTTTAAAAAATAAAATAAAATAACCACAAAATTGATGGATTCTAGAGTCAAGGAAAAAGTGACAACTGTATTACTAGTTCAATTCACAAAAAAATCCATAAACACTTACAGACTTCCCTTTGGTACAACACCCTCCAACTGTATCATCCATTCTGAACTCGAAAGCATTTTAAGCCAGGCAAGTTTAATCCTAACTATCAATTATGCAGTTCATGTCACCAATAATCACCACAAGAGCAAATTCCATCCTTAAAATGATGGAAACGGTTCGAATCCCTCACAATAATCTCCCTCTCAGTTATCCTAGATATGAATTTAGTGGCATTGTGGCAATCACCACAAACCCGCAAGTTCTTGAAAATCCGAATGGTGCTTTTAGGAGGGGTGCTAATTATCCCGAAAGCAATTGCCAATCTCTCACTATGACTTGTGAGTATATGCTCCTTTTCATCATCTTCAACATCCTGCAACACAAAGCTTAAGTCTGGAATGTAACCAAGGCTCTTCATTTTTGTGGTCAGAACCTTCAATTCATTGTATATTTCCTCACATTTTGGATGGGTTTGGTTTCCAGTATAAAAGACATCAACCTTATTGTTCACTTCAATTGAACTCCACCCAGGGGTTTTCCTCAGTCCCCTATTTCTCGCCAATGATCTCACTTTATCCAAATCCTCCCATTTACCAACATTGGCATAAATATTTGACAACAAGACATAGTAGCCAACATTCTCTGGTTCAACCTCAAACAAGCGATCTGAAGCAAATGTACTCAACTCATAATTTCCATGAATTCTACAAGCACCAAGAAGAGCACCCCAGACAGAAGCATCGGGCTGTATAGGCATATTTTTTATGACATTATATGCCATTTCTAAACGTCCAGCTCGACCGAGCAAATCTACCATGCAGCCATAGTGCTTCAAACTAGGCTTGATCCCATATTCTTCTTGCATCATTCGAAAGCACCATTGACCCTCATCAACCAAACCTGAATGGCTACAAGCTGACAATAAAGATACAAAGGTTACATGATCTGGCTTCACCCCCTCCACCAGCATTTCATTAAAAAGCTTCAAAGCTTTTTCACCATGCCCATGAATACCAAGACAAGAAATTACGGCATTCCAAGGAACTGAACTCATCATTGGTATGTGGTAGAATAAGGACAAGGCATCATCTAATCTGCCACATTTTCCATACATGTCAACAAGGCAGGTACCTACAAAAACATCCAAGTAGAGACAGTTCTTAATTACCCGTCCATGGATTCTCATCCCTTGTTGCAAGGCTCCTACATGGGAATATGCTGGTAGAATGCTTACCCATGTCCCTTGGTTAGGAATTATCTCTTTGTGCTTTTCCATCATACGGTACACTTCAATCGCCTCACTTGCAAGACCATTTTGAGCATAACCTGTGATTAAAGAATTCCACGAAATCGCATCTTTGACAGGAAGTCCTTCAAAAACCGTACGTGCAGAATCTATTGCACCCAATTTTGCATACATGTCCACAATTGCATTTCCAATGACAACATCTTCCATAAGCCAACCTCTCCTCACAATGAATCCATGAACAGACCTGCTTCTTTGACGATCACTTAATTGAGCAACAATTGAAGCCAAACTCACTGCCGTCAACAAATCAGGCTGAATTCCTATTACTTGCATCTTGTTAAAGAGCCCAAGGGCAGTAATTGGATTATCATTCTGCTCATATGCGGCAATTATTGAATTCCATGAAACCACATCTCTTACTTCCATCTGATCAAAAACTCTTTGTGCATGCCCCAAACTACCAAATTTGGCGTACATGTTAATCAAGGCATTGGACACAAACAAATCACATTCCAGTCCATGCTTTATGACATACAAATGAATGAGCATCCCACTCAAGCTATCATCTGATTGTGAGCAAACGGCAAGTAGACTTGAGACAGTTACAGGATCCATTTTTACCCCCTCCAGTCTCATCTCGTCTAAGACCTCCAATGCCTCCGCAGCATTTCCATTCTGACAAAACCCAGAAATCATTGCATTCCAAGAACCCATATCTCGAACTGGCATATTATTGAACAATTTACGCGCAGCACTTAAAAAGCCAAACCGGGAATACATATGGACCAAAGAAGCAGCCACAAAGACATCCCACTCAAAACCCAGCTTTAGAACCCAGCAATGCATCTTCTTCCCATCAACTAGATTTCCACAGGCTTTTAACACAGATGGAAAAGAGTATGAATCAGGTCTAACGCCAGAGGTCAACAAGAACAGATAGAAACAATTTATAGCATCACGGAAACGGCCAATGCGAACATAAGCGGATACCATTGAATTCCAGGTATAAACATCCTTTTTCGGAATCTGATCAAATGTGCGTTGAGCAAATGAGACATCACCGAGATAGGCGTAAAGATTGACAAGCCTGGCTGAAAGAAAGATGTTTTGACCTTTCCCTGAGACCAGAAGAAAGGCATGAAGGCACTTGGCAAGGTGCACCTTTGTGCAAGATGAGAATAAAATATTAAAATCAATGTCTTTGTTCCCATTGTCGAAGCCATCTGATGTGAATTGCCAAGAAGAAATAGCAGCTGAAAACAATGAGCAATGGGCTTGAAGTGATGGCAAAGATTTGGAAATACGCCTACCTATGCAGGTCGGCAGCAATCTGACAACAGAATCATATGGTGTTAGCACAAATCAGATAGACTCTATGAGGTTACCAAATTCTCATCAAGAAAATAATGATTGTAAGGAATTTTTTTTTTCTAATTTAGTAAATAACGTGTATTAAAATCACCAAAAGGAGTGATAAAATAATCAAATGATTCACAAACTATTGAGTATAAACATGAAAAAAATAAACTATAGTTCAAAAGAAATTGGAAATCCAAGAAAACAATCTGATTGCCAAAATCACACTACATGTAGTTTCATTTTATTGGAATTGGGAGATTACCCCAAATGAATTTTTCTTCACTTCCTTTTTTTGTGAAGTAAATTTGCTAGGCAAGTGATTGACAGTTGTTTGGCTACCTGGAACTACAAGGAAGCTATAAGTAATGCAACTATAAATATCATGGAGATTTCAATCCTCAGTTCCTCACTCTAAATGAATGTTGGCAACACGCTTAGCAAATGCAAGTGGAATCTAATCACGAATTAGCATCACCGTATACGTAACGGAAGGAAATCTTCGCATTCAACAACTGATATTCAATGACATATATATTTCACGAGTCTATAACAATTTTTCAAGAGACATATTTCTTATCTCAATACTTCAAAGAGGCACATCTTAGTTTCAAGTAGCCAAAACTCTACCCAGATTTCAATTGGAAAATAAACCACAAAACCAAATAATTTATAATTTATAAATAAAAACAAAAACACTCATTTAGTTTGGGAAAATAAGAGAAAAAAAAAATACAAAATTTTAAAAATTAACTGGTCTTGAGGGAAAATTACATTAGTTTGGCAATTTTTTTTTTTTTTAAAGTAAATATTCATTAAAAATTTGCAAAAGAGCGCGACTTAGCTAGTTCTGGAGTACAATAATGTGGTACATCCTCCTCTCACACAATTACATTCATGGTGGGGAGGAATTACCATCTAACAATTACTTGGAAGTTACTTCAACATTAAGCACTCAAAGAACAACTATCAAGCTTATCAAACATATTAAAGAACAAAAATAAAGCCATACACTGAAATGAAGATTTAAGGAATTAGATGGAACAACATTAAGAATCTAAAACTCAACTGAAACATTAAGCACTCAACATTTTCAACTGAACAATGCAACAGAGTGGGGGGGCAAAAGTAACTGTACCTGAACATACATGTAGCTCTATATCAACTGTCACTGAGAAAACGCTTTTGGCTGAGAAGGGTTTATGCGAGTAGGGTTTTTGAGTTCCTCCAACTTTAAAACCCTCTTATAATATAGATGAGTGACACGTGGCAAAAAAAACCAATCCAAAGGCCAAAAAAAAGTCCCACGTCCTTCTCTCTCAATACGGTCTTTCTTTCTTCAACTTCGGCACTCTCTCACTCACCTCGCCAGAAACCCATATCAAATCTGATCCAATTTTTCGAAACCACCGTCTGTACAACACAGAAAACCAAGGAGGAAAAAAAAAAAAAAAAAAGTCACCGGTGACCCATCAACCACCCTCAACGGCCGACCTGTATCAGCAAACCCCAAGCGATTTTCGTCACCGATTCTTGTGCCGCTGCTACACACTGTTTCTTGTGTGTGTCCCTCGTTACCAAACTACAATGGAAAAAAACTCAGACTTATCGCCGGCGAGTTCTGGGTTTGGAGAACAGAATTGGGCTTGGTCTGAATGAGTTTGGGTTTGGGTCTTAAAGCCCAGCCCACAATAGCCCCAACGTTATTTGCTTTTCTTTCTTTTTTATTTTTTATTTTTTTATTTTTTTTAAATTCACTACTTCATTATTTCTAAGTTTTCTACGGCTCTACACTTCTATTTGTCAAATAAAATCACTAACCCTTGATTTTTTTTTAATTCTTAATTAAATTATACTAATCTTATTTAGCCAATCTTCCCGTGAGTAGGCAACGGACAACCATAATTCCATTAATCAATTACTATGATTCACAAAATAATCTTTCTAACGTTAAGGAATTATAATGAGTGAGTGTCTATACCAAGGAACTAAGTAAGTAATTAGTATTGGAATTACAAAAATTTAAAATAAAATAAATCCACATTAGCGTCGATGGTCTATCACACAATGGCGCCAAGCTGAATTTCTCAACTTCTCGCCCTCACTTTCTACTCTCTACTATATTCTGTATTATGTGATTTTGCTAATTCGGTTAAGTCGTTAAGGTAATGTGAGACTTATGGTGCTTTTTTTTTTCTTTTTTTCTTTTTTTTTGTCTAAATCAATATGGGCTGGGCCACTAGGCTAATTTGTTTATTACTTTTTTTTTTTTTAATTATCAATTTGAAGCCTTTGGGCTCCATGTGTTAAATATTATTTAGGTTTTTTGTTATTTTGGGTTAATTGTTTTACATTTAGCTATTTGGGTTATTGGTTTTAAATCCAAAATAATAGAAAGGGTTTTTTCATTATTGGTTTGATGGCTTTCTTATTAATCAATAGTTTAGGATAAGATAGTGCTAGATTTATCTGCTCATAAGATAATTGTAATTTAACCAATCCATGAAGTTGAGTAATGATAGTTCGTGAAACAATGTTTTCTTTTTTGATTCAATGACTTGATGGTTATGCTACTACCTGTGCAGTACTATCTGAAGGCAGCTTTTGGTTTTGACAAAAATGAGTTCTCAGAAATTCTGATGCTTGTGGGATTCGGTTCAATTATTTCACAGGTGAAGTGTATTATAGAGCAAAAGTTCCCTTTTATTTACTTAATAGATTGATATACCCTAATACTGAAGATGTGAATTATTCTTCAGCCATTAGTCAAGGTTGCATATCAATATCTACTATTATGTTATTTTGTTATTTGCTTGGCTGGCATATGCCACAGTTTTTCTCTAAATCCTCTGCTTGGTTGCTTTGAAGTTATCAAAATAAGAATTCTTCCGATCTGTGTTGTAATGGTTGTTAATTTGTCTTCTGCATAGAAAACAATGCTAAGGCATCATGGTTATAAAAATGAAACAATTCTTAGGGTTGTATTTTGTTTTATTGTTTTCCCTCTTAATGAGCACAATATATTTCATATTTGAACATTTTTAATTAAGAAGTTTATTTTATGATTCCTGGAATTGGGTGTACTGTGCCTCTTAATACTCAATTCCTAATAGCTTATAATCCTTTCAAAGTCTTTGAAGATAAGATAAAATTCAGCTTATAATCCTAATAGCTTAATACTCAATTCTTTCATAAAATAATATTCAATGTGGTTATTCAGTTCACCTTTTAATTGTAATGGTCTTTCAATTTTTCCTGTCAAATTAATTAGATGTAGACTTACGCCATTATTTCAAGAGCATCAAGCTCAAACGATCAGGTTTGGAAAATACCTATGATTCCATTACCTACAGTTCTACATTCCATAGTTCTTGATATTCATTCTGGAAAATTATGATTTCCACGAAAAAAAAATAAAAAAAAAATCTACTCTTATTGCCAATATAAAGAAAGACCTAGTTTCTGTATTCTCGATATTGTCATATGTAGAGTGAGGTTGCTTAATTAGATAACATTGTTTGAGGAAAGCTAATGCTATCATCTCATATGTCACACTACTCATCTAGACCTAGATGTTTTCTACTTCATTAGATTGAACTTTGAACTCAATTAGGAAAAATCAAGTAGATTCATCAACATGTGCTCAATATGAATCAGGTCAGCATGACATAGTAGTGAGTTTTGAGTTTAAAGTGACGGCTTTCTTGGCAAATTGGTCCAATTATTTTCTCTTTCAATTTTTTATCTATGGTTATCGAATGAAATTGTTGCATTCACTTGATTGATAGAGAATTTCAAGAGTACACCAAACGAAAAAGAAATAAAAGTAGATATGGGATTCTCCTGTATCAAAATAACTTGTTCTGTGTTGAGTTACTTCTTGAGCTAAATAAATTACAAAGCACTTGAACCATGGTCACTCCATTGACATGCATGCTCAATTGTTTGTGAAGGGAAAAGCATAAGGATTTGTGGCTAGTGTGGAATCATTATCAAGTTTGTTATCACCGCTTGTAATGAGTCCATTAACTTCTGAGTGGACTAACTCATCTTTTGTTTAGTGAGTGTTAGAATCAATTCATATGTATTGCTAACAAGTTAAATTGTTGTTTTAGAGGATGACATTGAATCACCATTGCTAAGTGAGAGTTGATTCATGATTGTTTGTCCCAAGCTGATATAAATATTTGGGGTCTCTGCATAGAGTAATGTTGTAATTGTATTAGAGCAAATAAGCTTCCAATGTGTTTATCCCTTAGAAAGTTCTCTTAAACTTTATGCACCCTTGAGCTGCAGAGGATGACATTTAAGCTACACCTCCAAGTGATATAGTTCATTGTTGTTTTTCCTAAGCGTTTTGTAATAGCTTTTATAGGCGGTGATGTTATATTTGGCATCCCTAAAAGTGATATGCTTTCATGCACTCAATGGAGCTTTAGATTAAATGTTATGGTCTATCTCAACACCATGTAATGATGCAAGAATTATCATTAGATTATTGTATTGGTTTCTTTATATTAGTTTACAAAGAATCGTGTCAAATCTATAGCATTTTTGGTAAACATTTTAGCATATATTAAAGGTTTATGGGTGGTTTCATCAAAGCCCGTTGTGCTCAAAAGTTGTGTGAGGTCATGAATCATCTTTTATAACCCTTTGATTTAATTTATTATGTTTTCTTAAGGTTATTTTTCGGCATAGAATAATGAAACATATTTTGACCCATTTGCCCTTTAATTTTTTTATTAAAAAAAAAAAATCTAAAGCATTTCTCTAACTCTAAGACGACAATAATGATATTTTGGAACTTATACAAAATCACAGTCATTGGTTTTATTAAAATTGATAAACAATGACAATTTGAGCCATCCATGCCAAAGAGTCGCTTGGAAAGGTAGAGAAAGTGAGAGACTAATAGACACATTAAGACTCTTTATACAATCCAATATATATATATATATATATCAAAATACAAATTTTAAATTTCAAAATATCTCAAATGCAAAGAGGGCAAAAAGGAATGACATCTCAAATTGTTGTGGTGAGTTTCATAAGCAGCCGGGAATGACATCTCAAGTATGGCATTTTATTTTGGAAGCATAATGTAATCATGTTATTGATGATGACAGGTCACGTGACTCATACCAAATGCTTGGCAAAAAAGTGTGAAAAAAAAAATAGTAGAAGTAAATAATCAAACTTTTTTTAGATAAAAAAAAAAAAAAAATTTATTAATAGTGTTAATTGGAACATAATTTTAATTAATTGGGGGTATTTTGGTCATTTTTATGTTTTGAGGGTATTTCAGTACTTTTCTCAGTTTTAGGATCATTTCAGTCATTTTTTTAGTTGTATTTCAGTCATTTTTTAAGTTTCTAAGGGTATTTCAAACATTCTCAAGGTAATAGGGGCAATACGTCATTTTTTTGTTCTAAGGGTATTTTAGTAATTTTCTAAGTTTCAAGGTCATTTTGATCTTTTTTTAGGTTCTAAGGATATTTCGGTAATTTTAGAGGCAATTAGGGGTATTTTGGTCATTTCTTAGGTTCCAAGGGTATTTCAGTCCTCTCTAAAGTTTTTGGAGTCATTTCGGTCATATGTGATGTTGGTATTACCCAATGTGACGACGGAACTATCAAATGTGAGTAAAAATCAAAGTGCCACCGAATGTGACAAAAGATTGGTCAAATAAGATATTAGTATTGCTCAATGTGACAATAGTATTATCAATTATGAGGAAAAAAAAAAGGAACTATTGAATGTGACAAAAAAAAAAAAAAGGAACTATTGAATGTGACAAAAGTATAGTCACATGTGATGTTGGTACTGTATAATTTGAGAATGGTACTATCAAATGTGGAAAAAAAATACGAGTACAACCGAATGTGACAAAAGTACGGTCAAATGTAATGTTAGTATTACCCAATGTGACAATGGAATTATCAAATGTGAGAAAAAAAAATAAGGGAATCATCGAATGTAACAAAAGTACAGTCACATGTGATGTTGGTAATACTCAATGTGACAATGGAACTATCAAATGTGAGGAAAAAATTGAAGTACCATCAAATGTGAGAAATGTACAATCAAATGTGATGTTGAACTGCACAATGTAATGGAACTATCAAATAGGAGGGGAAAAAAAAAAAGAACTACCGAATGTGACAAAAGTACAGTCTCATGTAATATTAGTACTACACAATATGAGGATGATACCATCAAATGTGAGAAAAAATAAAGGAATCACCGAATGTGACAAAAGTACAGTCACATGTAATGTTGGTACCGCACAATGTGAGGATGGTACTATCAAATATCAAATGTGAGAAAAAAAAAAAAAAAAAAAGGGAATTACTGAATGTGACAAAAGTACAGTCACATGTGATGTTGATACTTGATACTGCATAATGTGAGGATGGTACTATCAAATGTGAAAAAAAAAAAAAAAAAAAGGGAACCATCGAATGTGACAAGTACAATCACATCTAATGTTGGTACTGCACAATTTGAGGATAGTAATATCAAATGTGAGAAAAAATAAGAGAACCACCAAATGTGACAAAAGTACAGTCACATTAAAATTCAAAATTCAAAAAATTAAAATTGGAGGCGTGAAGTGCTAGGATTCGAACCAAAGTGCTCAATAAAAACATAACTGAATTACCACCATGCTGATGCACTAAGTTGTTACAAAGCTTAACTTATAAAATATATAAATATGTATAACTAAATAACTAATTAATTAATTAACTAATTAACTAATTAATATATCGATATTAATTTCACACATTAATGTTAATTAGAATATGACAAACATCAAGAAAATGACCTCAACTATGTCATTTTAGAAGGAGGTATGCCTTGACTATTACAAGAATCTAAGTGTTACCAAGCCAACCATTTTGAGTCTTTTAAAACTATCACACTATCATATATCGGAATCTTTGGAATTTATGAAACAACTTCATCAAGAAATACAAGAAATAGAGAGTATCGAAATTGCTTCTAAAACGATTATATATATATATATATATATATATATAGAGAGAGAGAGAGAGAGAGAGAGAGAGAGAGAGAGAGAGAGAGAGAGATAAGTGTTTTGTGGCACTGATAAGTCTTCAACAACGAAAACATTTCATTGCTATTAGGGCTCTCTCAGACTTAGCTAGTAGAGGCTCTACTTGTTGGGGTTTATGCCCTAAAATTCAATTTATTGGCATGTCATAAATAATTAAATTGTTTAATTATATGAGATTATTTATAAATGAACTAATGAGACATTATCTTAGTCCATGATATGCATAGTATGTGATTTAGTCACAGAAAATATAAATCACAAGTTCTTTGTAAATTCAAAATTTTAGTTCGTAGTCGGTGATGAAATTAAGCATTTCATCTGCGAAGACTATAGCATATCAACTAAGATGAGTTGTCTTGATCATAGAAGTGGAGACTTCTAGTTGATATATTGATATGTTTTAAGAGTTAAGACATATTAAACTGAACCACTGTGAGATTTATTATTCTCTTAACGAATGTCAAATGAATAATAAATCTCATGACTTCTATTTACATCAACTCTAAACCCTGAGAGAATAAGAAACCTAATTATGAGGTGTAAGTTACTTTGATATATCAGGAATGAGATCTAAAGTCACAATCAAAATCTCAGTATGTTGGGCAGCCACATTTAATGTTGATGGAGTATATATTCTCAAGATAGAATTCATAATCTCTTAACGGAGATATAAAATATTCTCTTGAGATAAATTTAATGGGTTTAGTTATTTAGAGTGTTAAGCCCAACCACTTTAGTAAGAAGTTACTAAAGTATATATTTATGAAATTAGATTTCATAAATATATGATGAATAATTTAAAAAATTAAACTGGAAAGATGTAGTAATCTTCAAAGTGACAATCAACATTCATGACTTTGTATTACTACGAATATTTTAATGAAGATGTTGCATTTATAATAAAAGTCTTGGGATATAATTTATTAATAAGACCTAGAGTGTAATTATATTTATATAGTGGTATTAAATATAATTAATGATAATTTTGGACTTGTCAAGAATTGACAGAAAAGCTCAACGCTCATTGGAGTTAGAGTCTTATTTGTTCCCTTTTGGTCTCACTTCAAGCCACATACTAAAACTCAATTGGAATGACCCAAAATGTTAGTCCAATTAGATAGTCAGTTAAATATAAGAAGAGAAACATACAGAATTTCATTAAGAAGAGTAATCATAAGGAATGAAATGATGTGTATGTGAGAGTAAGCCACTCTATTATTCTCCTTTAGAAACTGATTGAAAGAACACACTTCTTGGGCATAAAGTGCAATTGGAGTGAAGATTAAAAGTGTTCTCAAGTACTTTTAATCTTTTGTTTTTGAATTTTACCACACCAATGTACGCTTTCTTGTTCTTAAATTCTGAAACTTACATCAATTGCGAATGAAATAGATCCGTTAATTTTTCGCTGCGTATATTTTGTATGCGATACAAACATGTATTTTTCTAACATTACTGACTCAAATAAGGCTCACACTTATCATTATGGTCGAAATGCTAAACTCTCAATGACAAAATTATTTTGATAATTTTTTTTAAAAGGAATGGGTTGTTCATTTTTGGTAAAATTGGTCAATTGTGCTTGGTAATTTTTGTTATTGTAGAAATTTTTTGGGATGTTTATTTTGTTTTAGATGGGTCTAAATGTAATAATAATTTTATGAAACAAAATTGCATAGACACTTTAGTTGGGGTGGTTATACCCGTGTCGAACACAGTCATTTGACACTTCCGCACACGTGGATCTAATGAAAATGCCTAAAAAATATAAAACCTAGTGTAGTAGCCTTGATTGATGACTATTTCATACTGGATTTGTAGTTTCAATTCAAATGTTTACTGAAAATTTTAAAATTGTCAACAATCTTTGGATTGGATTTTTTGCATAACTTGCTAATTGTATAGTCACCCTATTTCCAACTTTAGATAGCACAATAAACACACAACTGTGATTAAGTAGCAAATGTTGCATAAGAACAATTAGAGAGCACATAAGATTATACATCTTCGGTTTTATAGTATATATAAATAATAAAAATATAAACATCAAGAAAGTGACCTCAATTATGTTATTTTATAAGGAGGTATGCCCCTGAATGTGATGGAAGCTACCAAGGGAGATAAGTAGGAAGTTAATTGGTATATTCAAATATTTGTGGAAGAAACCAAGATAATTCCGGTTGATTTTTTCCGTGAACAAAAGTAATTATTGTGGTTGGGCTAATTTCTTGGGATGCTTTTTTTTTTTATTTTTTTGGGTTTTAGGTTTTAGATCTAAATTTTTTAATAACTTTAAAAAAAATTTACTATTTTGATGAGCGGTTATTAGTAAGTAAAAAGACTTCGATGATGGGCCAAAATGTAAAATTATGGTCAAATGTGATATTGGTACTACTTATTGTAACAATTGAACTATCAATTGTAAGGAAAAAAAGAAAAGAAGGGTACCACCGAATATGACAAAAGTACAGTCAGAAGTAATGTTGATACTACCCAATGTAATAATGGAACTGTCAAATTTGAGAATAAAAAATAGGGCACCATTGAATGTGACAAAATAGAGTCAGATACGATGTTAGTACTATTTAATGTGACAATGGAACCATCAAATTTGAGAAAAAAATAAAGGAACCACTATATGTGACAGAAGAACTGTCAAATTTGATATTAGAACTGCACAATGTGATAATAGAACTATCAAATTTAAAAAAGAAATAAAGGAACCACTAAATGTAACAAAATAACTGTCAAATGTTATGTTGGAACTGCACAATGTGAGAATGAAACCGTCAAATGTGAGAAACTAATAAGGGAATCACCGAATGTGACAAAAGAACTATCAAATGTGATGTTAGAACTGCATAATGTGAGGATGGAACCGTTAAATGTGAAAAAAAAAAGTAAGATAACCACCAAATGTGAGAAAAGAACTGTCACATGTGATGTTAGAATTGCACAATGTGAGGATAAAACCATTAAATGTGAGAAAAAAAATTAGGGAACCACCCAATGCGATAAAAGAACTGTCACATATGACAAAAATAGAGCAGATGCGATGTTGGTACTGCTTAATATGACAATGAAACTATCTAATTTGAGAAAAAAAATAAAGGAACCGCTATATGTGACAAAAGAACTGTCAAATGTGATATTGGAATTGCACAATATGATAATGAAACCGTCAAATGTGAGAAAAAAATAAGGGACCATCGAATGTAACAAAAGAACTGTTACATGTGATGTTGGAACTGCACAATACGATGATGAAACCGTCAAATGTGAGGAAAAAAAGTAAGGGAATCACCAAATGTGAGAAAAGAATTGTCACATGTAATGTTGGAACTGCACAATGTGAGGATGAAATTGTCAAATGTGAGAAAAAAGTAAGGAAACTGTCAAATGTGAGAAAATAACTATCACATGTGATATTAGAACTGCACAATGTGAGGATGGAACTGTCAAATATAAGAAAAAAAGTAACAGAATCACCAAATGTGAGAAAAGAATTGTCACAAGTGATGTTGAAACTGCACAATATGAGGATAGAACCGTCAAATGTAAGAAAAAGATAACCTGGTATAGCAGGTTACCTGCTAGTGGGTACCGTACCCCCTCTTTTTAGGGGATACCATAGAATGACCCAAAATCCTAATGAGATCCAAGATGTTTTAAGGAGGTAGGATCTTAGTATTTTAAGATCACAATATCCAAATCGAGATACTAATAACAATGGTTATAAATTTTAAATTTAAAAAAAAAATGTTTAGAACTTTTAATAATATTTTCCTTTTAAATCTCCTCCATTTTTTCCATTAAAGATCCTAACAAAAAGTATGTAAAACATTTATTATTTTGAATTAGAATGGTAAATAATAACAATAAACCACATAAAAATGTAAAATCGTTTATCAAAACATAGTTTTCTTTTTACAAAAACAAGAAAAGAAAAAGAAAACAATTTTATACAGTATTTGAATACATTATTTTTGTTAATTCCCTCTTGTTTACAACTCTTTTTAGAATTTTTAAATTACTAATAGCAAATATATCAAGATATTTGAGGCTTAATCAATTTCTATATATATACATATTTTACTTTTAGTACCCAAATTAATATTTGTTAGTAGATATTCAAAATTAAAATAAATCTACAAATAAAATTATGAAGATTTTTTGGGGGGGGGGGGGGGGGGCCGCAACGACCTTCATTCACGATCCAACCATTTGCTTGATAAAAGTTTTATACTATGACAATTTGCGAGTTCGAGGCCACGAATCAGCTTCTTCAAAATAAATTGAGAATAAGGTTACTTACCAATTACCTCTCCAAGACTCTATAAAGATTAGAACTTTGTATCCCCCCTTTATCTCTCTCTTATAATTACAAGTTTATTCACGAATATATTATTATATTTGAATTTGACATGTTTAATAATCAAGTTAAAACTTAAGGTTTTTTTTTTAAATAATTCAATAGTTGGTATAAATGAGATTTAAATCTTGATATCTTTATTGGAAACTCGGTGAAATGCCAACCAATTAAATTATAAGATTTTTAACAAGTTCAAAACTTTTTTTTTTTATATAGGATTTACAAGTTCAAACTTAAGTTTAGACTTGACTTATTTACTAAATAAAAAATCAAAAACAAATTATTTTTTTTTGGCGTAAATGCACTTTTAGTCCTTACATTTTAACTTTTTTTCATTTTAGTCCCTACATTTTATTTTTACCACTTTTAGTCCCTAAACCAATTTACGCGTTCCATTTTAGTCATTTCCGTTAGCCCACCAACGGAAATTGCTTAGGTGGCAGCCGGAGTAATTAAAATATTATAAAAATACCACATCACCTATGACACATCAGCATATAAATTTAAAAAATTAATTTATTAATTTTAACAAAATTAAAAAACATAAAAACAAAATTTAAAACATAAAAATACATCAGAAAATCAAACCCAAGAACACAAATTCAAAATTAAACCCATTGAATCAAATTAAACCAAGAACATCCAGCCCACAACCCAGAAAATCAATGACCTTATTCTCTCACTCTTCTTTCTTCTTTATTCTTTCTTGGACTCTCTCTCTCGATTTTTTGGCAGTGGATTGGAGGGGCTGTGGATCAATGGTGGGTCTTGTGATTTGGGTTTAGTGGGTTAAGATTTTGGCCGGTGGGTTGAGATTTTGGTCAGTGGGTTGCGATTTGAGTTTCAATGGTGGTGGCTGGCCGATTTGGGTGGTAGTTGGGTTGGTTATTTTCGATTTGCGATCTGGGTTTCGGTGTGTTGGTCTTGTGTTTCGGTGGTTGCGATCTGGGTTGGTGGTTTTTGGTTTACTCGCTGTTTGCATGTATTTTGCTCGTCGTTTGCTCGCTGTTGGTTTGTCATGGGTTTGCTCGCCGTGGGTCTGGGTTTGTTCACTGTGGGTCTAGGTTTTGTTCGCCGTGGACCTCCCTTTAATTCCTCTCTCTCTCTCTCTCTCTCTCAAGATCAGCTTTAGGTGGTCTTGGGTCAGATCGGCTTTGTGGGTGGTCTTGGGTTTTAGATTGGCTTTGTGGGTGGGCTTTAGATTGGCTTTGTGGGTGGTCTTGTGTTTTAGATCGGCTTTGTAGGTGGGTTTAGATTTGGTTTGTTGGCGGCCCTAGGTTTGTTGCGGTGGTTCTAGAGATTTGGTATTCAGGTTTGGTTGAAATTTATGCTGTTGTGGCTTCTGGTTTATGAAAAAAAGCAGAGAATTTTTTGTATTTTTGGGCTGGAACCTTTTTTTCTTGGTCTTCTTGTTGGAGTCTTCAGGTTTTATTTTTGGATCTTTGGCACAGATGAGAGGAAAGATTTAGTTTTTATTGCGCTCTTTGTGTTTTTAAATTAGAGTTTGTGTTTGGTTCTGGGTTTGTGCTGATTGTGTTCTTGTGAGTTCTTATTCAAAATGAATTAAATTTGAATTGGTGTGTTTTATTGTTTTTAATTCTGTTTTTTCATTTTTTATTTAGTTAAAATTGATTAATAAATTTTTTATATTTAAAAGCTTACATGGCATATTTTTAAATGCTAATTAAAATTTTTTATTATTTTTTAATTGGCCAATTAATTAGTTTGCCACTTAAGCAATTTTCGTTGGTGGGCTAACGTAAAGGACTAAAATGAAACGCATAAATTAGTTTAAGAACTAAAAATAATAAAAATAAAATATAAAGACTAAAATAAAAAAAATCAAAATATAAAAAACTAAAAATGTATTTACGCCTATTTTTTAGGGGTAAAACCCAATTTGATTATAAGCATTTAATTTTTTGAAAAAAAAAATTATAATAAGAATCAAGATATATCGAAGTAATTGACAGGACCAATGCGAATAAGGCCAAAAATTGATGACATATGATCTGACATGCTTAGAAAGAAGATAACTATATAGTACATGGCTACAGACATATAGTACCTTATCTCTAATGACTTATCAGATTCAGATGAATGTAGCTTACTATATAGTACATGGCTTTTTTTTTTTGTTGGTAAACAGCTACAGACATGTATAGTACCTTATCTCCTGTGACTTATCCGATTCAGATGAATGTAACTTCTAACCCCAAAAAAAAAAAAATATATATATATATATATATATAAAGATTCAGATGAATATATTACTAAGCCTGTTTAGTATATGTGTTTAAAAATTAAAAATTATTGTTTAAAAATATTTGTGAAAATACATATAGGTAAAAAAGTATATTGAAATGCGTAAAATACTCTTTAAAAACTAAAAGTGATTGTTTGAAAACACAAACTAAACAAGCAAGTTTGTCCATGTTGAAAAGGGTTTTTACTGCCAATTTTACTATAGAGTTATGTTTACTTGTACTTTTTAAAGTAATAGTAAATTTTAGGTAATTCAATTAGTAAAGTTTTTAATGATTGAATAAAAATTTTGGGGTTCAACCTATCAAAAAATAGTTCTTAAATCAAATCAATGTCTTTAGCCTTTAGAGCATTTGTTAATATTTCTCTTATTAATAAATAATTTTAGAAAAAGTAAATTGCACAACTTTTATGGAAAATATAAGAAACGGTTAAAATTTTAATTATTTTTTATTTTTTCTATAAAAAATTTTAAAAATATATCATAAACATTGTTAGTCCCTAAAGTTTATCTATTGAACGTTTTAGGTTCCTCAAATTTCAAATGAGCTCTATTGGTCCCTAAAATTTAAAAAATGAGCACTATAGGTCCATCCGTTAACTTCCATTAATTTCATTGCCTATGTGTTTAACGGAACAATGATGTGGCAAATACTAGAGATGACACATCAGTTTTTAAAAAACTAAATTGCCAAATCAAATTTATTTATATTAATTCATCTTAGTTTAAAAACTAAACAAACAAAAATATATCAAAGATTAAAATAAAATAAAAAACCATCTTAAAAAATTCCTAGTCTCATCATTCATTTCCAGATTTTTTAACGATTGAATAAAAAATTTGGGATTTAACCTATCAAAAAATAGTCCTTAAACCAAACCAATGTCTTTAGCCTTTAGAGCATTCATTAATATTTCTCTTATTAATAAATAATTTTAGGAAAAAAAAATGCACAACTTTTATGGAAAATATAAAAAACGGTTAAAAAATTAATTATTTTTTAATTTTTCTATAAAATTTTTTAAAAATATATCATAAACATTGTTAGTCACTGAAGTTTATCTATTGAGCGTTTTAGGTTCCTCAAGTTTCAAATAAGCTCTATCGGTCCTTAAAATTTAAAAAATGAGTACTATTGGTCCATCTGTTAACTTTCATTAATTTCATTGTCTATGTGTTTAACGGAACAATGATGTGGCAAATACTAGAGATGACACATCAGTTTTTAAAAAACTAAATTGCCAAATCAAATTTATTTATATTAATTCATCTTAGTTTAAAAACTAAATAGAAAAAATATCAAAGATTAAAATAAAATAAAAAACTATCTTAAAAAATTCCTAGTCTCATCATTCATTTCCAGATTTTCTCCTCATTGTGGCACCAATCTTGAACTGCACCTAGATTAGGGATTGGGCTTCGTTATCTCCTTTAGCCAGTTCCCAATTGTCAAGAATAATAATCACCAAAACGACAATAAGTCATGATTTGAGAACTAGGAACGGACTCACGATTTTAAGCTAGCAAGGGCCAAGTATAAATAAATAAATAAACTTCAAATAGGCATCTATATTGTATTAAAAAATTATAAATACACAAAATCGTTGTTTTTAAATACATTAAGATGCAATCATCTACCAACAAAGACAAAAACAAAAACAAAATAATGTTTTTTTTTTAATGCCTAGCTATTTTAGATTTAGCAGCTCAAAAAACTACTTTATCTATTTTACCGCCGCACTTTAAAATACACTCAATATCAAATGTTCTATTTCTTTTATCACTTCATTTAAAATAATATAAATAACTCTTTAAAATAATAAAAGAAGAAAGATAATTTAAGTTTTTTAATTGAAGGAAGAAATATAATCTTAATAAAATATTGTATTATATTTTTAACAACTTGCTACAATCAACTGGTATTTATACCATTTTACTGTAATTATAAAAAATTTAGCTTTAGCTTCTCCAATAACACATGATTTTTTGGTTCTTTGGTGGTAAAATAGTTTTTTTTTTTTTTTTATAGCTAAAATACAATCACCATTGTTAATAATTTTATTATTTTTGTTAAGTTTTTGAGTTGAATAGTTGTTATTTAGGTTAGACAAGTTAGGTTGATTGGGAAGAAGGAGGCTAAGATTTTGAAAGAGGCTAACTATAAAAATAAAATATATAATAACTGATGGTGTAATAAAAATCCAGAAGTCATATCTCGTCCATATATGTCGTCCAAAGAAAAGAAAGGAAGTTAGGAGCATGCTCATCCATAACAATCTCGTCCGTCCGTCCTTAAGGACGGACGAGGCTGTTATGTCTTGAGCATGTTGAGCTTTAGACGACTCAAACTTCCATTGGGCGTGAGAGAAGTCGAACCATTACAAGCTAAATCCAACGGTTGTGGAATGTAGATCCAAATAATGTAACTTCCATGGCAGTTATGGAAGTTACTTCCGAATCTTTCATACTCCTCAACAATAGGAACAGTTACCAAACAAATAACCGTTCCCCACATGCTATATAAGCGATCGCCAATGAGAGGGTAAGGCATTTTGATACTTTCAATATATTTGGAATTACAAAGACTAACTTTGTCATCGGAGGATTTTTGGTCGGTTTCCACCGGTCTCCTCTGATTCTGTGTTTGTTTGCTCAGGACTTAGTCGCAAAATCATTAACACCTGAGACTTTCAGCCCACTGATATCACAGGATTCATCAATAACTATAAAAAAATAAATTTAATTTGGACCTAGGGGGGCCGGGCCCTTTGGGCCCCAACCTAGGTCTGTCCCTTCTTAAAACCAAAATTGATTTTCAGCCAGCTTCCATGTTGGTTTTTGTTCGCATGTTATGTCTACTCAAAAGAAAGATGAGTAGAATTTGTTAATGAGAAAGCAAAATGGATGCATGGCACACTTTATAATCAGTGCCTATTCTTGATTTTCTTGGTTTCTTCTCTTTGTCATTTTATGCCTTTAGGTAATTATATCATCTAAACACTTTAAAAAAGTAAATGGTACATCGATGAGATTAACGATGTGATTCAAGATTAAGGTTGGCGGTGTGAAAGAAATCTAGAATGGACCATGAGATTGGGGATTTTTGAGAATTGGTTGTTTAGGTTTTAATCCTTTTCTTTTTAATTATATTTGATGTTTAGTATTTTAAAACTAAAATGAATTAATATATTTGATGTTTAGTTTTTAATTATATTTGTACGTAGTTTCGCCTAATTTTTAAAGATATTTGCTAACCTTTTTTCCTTTACAATATTTAATTTACAAATTAATTGTCATCAATTATGACAAAACAATTTCAATTATGAGAAATGTTATATTCATAACATTTTTATAATACTTTCACAATAAAATTTAAGTAGTAAATTGTTATTAATTCTATTATAAACATATTATTAGAATTACTTTTTTTCTTACCAGTAATAATGATAGTTATAGTATCCAACCACTTAGGGTATGTTTGGTTGGAGTGAAAATAGGAATGATGAAAAATAAGTAAAAGAAAATAGGGTGAAAAATAATATTTTTCACTGTTTGGTTGAAATGGAGAGGGGGAGAGAAAAGTGGTGGGGCCCACAAGTTTTCTTTTCCCCTTTCAAAATACAATCTCTCCAAATTGGAGTGAAAAGTAAAAAAAAAAATATTTGGACAAAACTGCCCCCATCTCTTTTTTACATTTCTGGCTCTTTTTTTTTCTTTTGACTTTTCTTTTGTAGTGTTGACTTTTTGTTTTTTTTTTCTTTCTTTGGTTTTGTCAGATGGTGGGTTCTTCTTCTTTTCCTTTTTTTTTTCTTAATTTTTTTTTTAATTTTTTTTAAGAAAATACTTTTGGATGATTTCTTATGCTATTTTTTGAAATGTCCACTTTTATCTGTACACAATTTTTAAAAAAAGTATAATGTATTACTTTTTGTTTTATTTAAGAGGGACATGATGGTAAATTTATACAAATTTTATTTTCAACCAAACCAAAAAGTTTTCCATCCCTTCACTTTTCCACCCTCTCAACCAAATACAAATGAGGAAAATTAAAAACTTTTATATCTTCCCACTTTTCCATCCTCCCAACCAAACGAACCCTTAAAATTCGTTGCGAAATTATTATGAGAAATGCTGTCTCATTTTTTTAAGTAATTGCAATTACTATCTGTAGATTATGTTTAGTGGAATGATATGTCTAACATTTTCCAATTTCAAATCCCACAAATCTCTCCGCCAATTACGTCGGCGTAAAAGTCAGGTAGACAGTGGCTCCCACTAAACACTTTTTTTTATATGGTCCAAGATGCGATCAGATACTAGTCTGTGGTGCTTCTTACTTTTTAGTGGTCTCTCAGATTGTTCCGATTTTTCTTTTTTGATAATCAGATTGTTCCGATTGTGATCTCAGTCTCACTCCCCATCGTATATATGTCCATATTTCTTGCGTTCAAATTGGAACAAATCTAGATGCATATTTAGTGCCCACCTATTTTCACATTTTGTTAGCTTATGTGATCGTGGATATTTTGTCTATTACTAAGTCACATAAGTCATGCTGACTTTTGCAATTCACAAATTTTTTATTGACTGCCCATAATCACACAAGTTAATAAATTATAAAATTTTGATGAAAATAATTATATATATACATATATATATATATATATATATATATATGGTATTGTTGAATCAAATTGAAAATGCGTGGATACAGATTTGATGAAAATAATTATAACAATTAACTCTTCTCTTATAAGTTATAAGGCTACAAATTAACCATATTGTTTATAAATACTAAATAGTTTAGGTTCAGTTCGAGAAAAAACTTATTTATGTTCTTTTGTTTAGCAAACAAGTTAAGTTCAAGTCTAAGTTTAAGCTCAACCATTAAATGAGTCAAGTTTAAATATAATAATGCATTCATAAACAAGTTCATGAACATAAAGGCTTGATTTAATTACGTAATTTTATATTTTTATACGTATACTTGTTTAAAAACATACATATATAGAGTTGAGATTTGATCTCATAAGTTTTTAAATTAGTTTATATAATATTAGATATTATTTGTAGTTTATTGATAATATAAACAATCAATTTGTAGTAAAACTTCATAGATTTGTAGAGGAGTAAATATTTTTAGTTTTGATTTTGACTAAATATGGAGAAAAAGTTCATCAAATAGCTCGTGAACAACCTTGAATTTGTTCAATAAGAAAATGAATTAAGCTTGAACATAAAATCTTATTTAGTGATGAACTTGAACTCGGCTCATGTTCGAAATAAAATTAAATAAATAAGTCTCAACTTTTAATACTTAGTTCAATTATGCTTACAACCCTATTCCTTTCAAGTCTTCATAGTAATCTTGGAGTACTCATAGCTCATATGCTCATCTCGTAGCATTATTGATTAATTCCATTGCATTTAATGCGTCCTAATGGTAATTGAGATTAGGTGCACTTGATGTAGTTACTTTCAATGGCTAATATTGAGAGTTGAAAAAAGTAAGGATATGTTTGATAACTGTTTTTTCTTCTTATTTTCTGTTTCCAAAAACAATTTTCTATTTTTGAGACTAAAAAACTTGTTTGACAACCCAAAATAGACAGAAAACAAAAATTGGTCTTAAAACTCAGTTTGTGAAGGAAATTAAAAACATGCAAAATGCTGTTTTCAATTTCTAATTTTCAAAAGTCAATGAAAACACACATTTAATCTAATAAAGTTGTTTCATTTAATGAGTTAGCATTAGAGTTCAAATCCTAATAACAACATATTTTAGTATTTTCTATTTTTTCTTCCAAAAAAAAAATTTAATTTGAATTGACCAAACATGTTTTTGATTTTAAAAATACAAGAAAATTGTTTTTTCTTTATATCCTCCAAAACAAGTTTTTTAAACTAAAAAATAAAAACTATTACAAAATATAACCTAACTTTCTATTATAACCATTAAATATATATATATATATATAAAAAGTAAAAAGGTGAAAAAAAAAAATATAGAAGTAAAAAAGTACTCTAAGAGACATTAAAGCAATTGCATCAGATTTAGTACCCTGACCTTGAGTTAAGCTTCTAGACCCAATTCAATTCAGATAGGCGTCTAAATTAGTCACATGTTGTATCGGATTCAATACACTAATGCACTATACCTACATGCACTATACCTACATTTAGTGGTTGTTTTTTTTTTTTTTTTTTTTTTTTTAATTTTTTTTTAAATTTTAATTTTAATTTTTTGGTTGCGTAGAAAAGAGGATTCCATTGGGTGCGGGCCCACCATTATTTAATTGGTCCGTTTATTATATTGATGGAATCAATGTGCACCACGTGGAGCATGGATCCTCACTATCATTGCCAGTATGATAGGACTGCTTAAGCTTATTGGTGAGCCTTCTGTGTATTTATGTGGAGATAACATTTTATATTTGTACGATTCTCAATTTGGATCAGAGCCGTTGGGGTGGTTGAAGCGCAACAGACTCACAAGTTCACAACTCCCAAGACCGAACCATTTTAATTATTATTATTATATTAAAATTCAATTTATTCTCTATTTTTCACTTTTATTTAAGGATCAAATTAGTTCTTAAAAATTTATTTATTTTTATCAATTTAATCATTCATTTATCAAATTGAGTCAATATGATCACTTTGTTTAAATCTTTAACCAATAAAAATGTTTAAACAATAATTAAAAAAATATTCAAATGCAACCCACTTGGTAAAATAGTCTGTGCCGACCAGAAGGTACTTCTTGTTTCCTGCAGCTTTGGGAAAAGGTCCCACGATATCTAGGCCCCACTGAGCGAAAGGCCATGGGCTAGATAGCGGATTAAGAATTCCCCCTGGCTGGTGAATGTTTGGAGCGAAGCGCTGGCACTGATCACACTTTTTGACGTAATCGTGGGCTTCCTTTTGCATGTATGGCCACCAATAACCTTGGGTGAGGGCCCGGTGAGCCAGGGATCTACCTCCGGTATGGCTCTCGCAAATTCCTTCGTGCAGCTCTTCTAATAATAACTCAGACGCTTCAGGATGCACGCATAACAAGTATGGTCCCGAATAGGAGCGTTTGTACAGCTTATGGTCCTCGGACAGCCAAAACTGGGTTGCCTTCCTTCGAACTTTGTCAGCTTCTCCCTTCTCTTCTGGCAACGTATCTTCCTTGAGGAATTTGATTAAAGGATCCATCCAGCAGGTCCCGGCCCTGACCTAGTGAACCTGGATTGCCTCTGTTTTCGCCTCTGTAGGCCTGTGCAAGTCCTCGACGAGGATAATTCTCGGCAGGCCATGGTCTGAGGAGGTAGCAAGTGTGGCCAAGGAGTCAGCATGCGAGTTACCACTTCTGGGGATGTGCCGCAAACTGAAAGAGTCGAACTCTGATTGCAGATGTTTGACACGGCTCAAGTACCCTTGCATTCTTTCGTCCTTCGCCTCAAATTCGCCTTGTACTTGACCTACGACCAACCTTGAGTCTGAGAACAACTCCACGGACTTTCCCCCCATTCTTAGGACCATAGCCATTCCCATCAGTAGAGCCTCATACTCCGCCTCATTGTTCGTTGCTGAGAAGTCCAGCCTTAACGATTTCTCGATAATGACCTTCTCGGAGGACATCAGTACCAACCCCACTCCAGAACCTCATTGGTTTGCCGCGCCGTCTACATACACTTCCCAATGGGGGGGAGTCTGTTGCGAGATCATGCCAACTGATTTTCCATCCATGCCTGGCGTGGGCTTTACTTCTTCTAACTGGGGCTCCGCGAACTCTGCAACCAAATCCGCGAGGACTTGACCCTTGACCGACGTGCGGGGCATATACCTTATATCGAACGACCCTAAGATTGTGCCCCATTTGGCAATCCGACCAGTATAATCAGCGCTTCGGAGTATAGCTTTGAGTGGGAGTTGAGTAAGGACAATGACCGTGTAGGCCTGGAAGTAGTGAGGTAGTTTCCGTGTGCCGAGTACTACCGCAAGGATAGCCTTTTCCAGAGGTAGGTAACGAATCTCGGCCTCATGCAGTGACTTGCTCACGTAATAAACTGGTCTTTGTACGCCACAGTCTGATCGTATTAACACCAGGCTCACCGCACAAGGAGCCACGGCAATGTAGGCGAAGAGTACCTCATCTGGCTCAGGACTGGACATGATTGGTGGCCGAGCTAGATAATCCTTGAGCTGCTGAAATGCCAAGGTGCATTCTTCCGTCCACTCGAACCCCTTCCACTTGTGGAGCAGAGAAAAGAAAGGCCGACACCTGTCTGCCGATCTAGAGATGAACCGATTGAGGGCAGCTGTCATTCCAGTTAGTTTCTGAACTTCCTTGGGATTCCGAGGAGCTCGTAGGTCATTGATGGCCCTTATCTGGTCGGGGTTAACCTCAATCCCCCTGTGAGTCACCATGTAACCCAAAAACCTGCCGGACCCTACTTCAAATGAACATTTCGAAGCATTCAGTCGCAGCTTGTACTTTCTTAAGATCTCGAAGGTACTTTCAAGGTCCTTAACATGCTTGGCGACGACCTTGCTCTTCACCACCATGTCATCTATGTAAACCTCGATATTCTTGCCCAGCTGTGGCTCGAACATCCTCGTCATCATCCTCTGGTAGGTGGCACCGGCGTTCTTCAAGCCGAATGGCATCACTCTATAGTGATAGTTACCAATAGGAGTGACAAAAGCAGTTTTCTTCTGGTCATCCGTGGCCAATGGTATCTGGTGGTAGCCTTGGAAAGCGTCTAGGAAACTCATCCGAGGGTGGCCGACAGTGGCATCTACCAACTGATCAATTTTCGACATAGGGAAAGGATCTTTGGGGCAAGCCTTGTTTAAATCGGTGAAGTCTACGCACACTCGCCATTTCCCGCTTTTCTTCTTTACCACGACGGTATTTGCTAGCCACTCAGGATAAAAGACTTCTTTGATAGCCCCAGCCTGTTTGAGTTTCGCTACCTCCTCTCTCACTGCGTCCGCATGTTCCTTGGACGGGCGCCGAATAGGCTGTTTCTTGGGGGTGACCAGGGGATTCACCTTCAAATGGTGACATATAAACTCCGGATTTACCCCTGGGGCTTCGTAAGCGCTCCAGGCGAACACATCGAGATTTCGTTTGAGGAACTCTATTAGCTCTTCCCTCTCTTGAGGAGGCAGCTGAGATCCAACTTGGAAGAACCTATCGGGGTCATCTCCGATAACCACTTTCGTCAGATCCTCACATCGATTGCCTTCATCTGAATCTTCGACAGGCTGTTCCCGAGACTGTAGCTGCTATAAACTCCCTTCGGACATGGCTGAAATCTCGAATTGGGTCTCATGTTGAATGGCAGCAACCAGGCACTGTCGGGCAGCGGGCTGATCCCCTCGGATCTCTTGGATCTGCCCTTCGGATGGGTATTTGACCTTCTGGTGCAATGTAGAGGGGACAGCCCCAAGCGCATGAATCCAAGGTCTGCCTACAAGCGCTGTGTAGGGCGAATATACATCCACAACTATAAAATCCAGCTCCACCACCTCGGAACCGGCCTGCACGGGTAGACGTATCCGGCCTTTCGGGGTGACAGGCCTTCCTTCAAAGCTTATGAGAGGGGAATTGTAGGGCGTCAGGTCCTGGGGTCTCAGGCCTAGCCCCTTGTAGAGGTCTGGGTACATTATCTCCACGGCACTGCCTTGGTCCACCATCACCCTCTTCACATCATACCCAGCTATTCTGAGGGTGATGACTAATGCATCATCGTGGGGTTGAATGGTGCCCACCATGTCTTCGTTCGAGAACCCTATCTGCAGCGGGGCCCCAGACTTAACTCTCTTCAGACCTCGGCTTGACTCCCCTGTTGATGGTCGGCCTACTGACATAACTTTCAATGGCCAGGATCCTGTCCTCCCCGGCGCAGCGAAGACAACGTTTATAGTCCCAAGCGGTGGCTTCGAGGGGTCATCTCTTCGTGGCCCCGAGCCTGTCTGGCCCCCTCGGCCGCTGGAGGGGTGCAAGAGGTGTTTCAGTCTACCATCGCGAACCAGTTGGTCCAAGTGATCCCACAAGCTCTTACAGTCTTCCGTGGTGTGCCCATGATCTTGATGGTATTGGCAGTAGAGATTATGGTTGCGCCTCTCGGGGTTTCCTACCATCTTGTTCGGCCATCTGAAGAATGATTCGTTCTTGATCTTTTCCAAGACCTGGTGCACTGGTTCTTTGAACACGGCGTTGACCGCTTGAGGATTCATCGATCCTGATTGCCCCACGAAATCCCTCCGCGGTTTACTATGGTTATAACGGTCCGACCTGAAATCCCTCCTCTCCTGAGGGATAACCTTGTCCTTTCCCTAGCCCTGCCGCTGATCTTCTTCAACTCTCTTATACTTTTCTATGCGGTCCATCAACTGACGCACGTTGGTGACCGGTTTGCCAGATAAGGATGTCCTCAAACCGTGGTCAATAGGGAGGCCGAGCTTGAAAGTGCTGAGGGCCATTGCATCGTTGTTGCCCTCCATATCGTTGAACATCTCCCAGTACCTGTCTGAATACGCCTTCAAGGATTCGCCTTCCTGCATGGACAAGGATAACAGTGAAGAGAAAGGCCTGGACACTCTTCGGCATGTGACAAAACGGGAGCCGAATGCCTGAGTGAGTTTTTTGAAGGAGTTGATGGAGCCTGCCCTCAAACCGTCAAACCACCTCATGGCAGTAGGCCCAAGACTGGAAGGGAAAACCTTGCACATCAGAGCTTCGTCTCTGGAGTAGACCGCCATCCTCTGGTTAAAATGACTCACGTGCTCCACGGGGTCAGTTTTACCATTGTAGATGGTGAACGTTGGTTGGTTGAAGCGCCGAGGAAGTTTGGCCTCCTCAATCCTGCGCGTGAAGGGTGACCTAGATATCTGATTCAGAGCCCTGTTCATGGCATCATTCTCCACGTCCTCACGTGATGGGCTTCTTAGTTGTCTTTGGCGACGGGACTCCTCTTCATAGGTGTAGGACTCACTGGCTGGTGTCCTAGATTTATGTTGGTAAGAGATATCCTGCTCGTCATCAAGGTCCTCCTCAGAATATGAGGAAGCCCGTTTCCTTTTTGCATGGCGCAACTGTCTCTTCAGTTTTTCCACTTCTAGTTGTAAGTCACGATTCTTCTCTGCATGGGACATATGACTTTCACCCGGTGACTGGCTCTGGCTAAGGCGCACAGTGTGTACGCTGCCCTCAAGATTTTGTCTCCTCTCTAAGTTTACGAAAGGGTCCACTTGTTGGGATGCCCTAGATTCTGCTTGTTGTTCACCTTGTCCTGCCATCATCAGCTGTCGTTTTCACCCTCGCACAAGCTCTCCCCACAGACGGCGCCAATTGTAGGGTCAATTTTTGCAGCCCAAGCCCACGAAGATATGGATTTCGAGCCCACTGAACCCAAAACAATAAATTTGTAGAGAGTGGGTGAAAGAGCTAGGCTAGAGCTGAATAAACAGAAATAACAGCAATGTTCAAGGAAGAAATTGTGTTAAAGCGTACTCGGACACATGTGTTCTCACGTCCGAAGAGATGTTTCTATATCACAAGCCTGATTTACAACTCTCAGAAACTACGATAATGAGATTCTCCTCCTTTCTCTTTTCCTTTTCCTCTCCCCTTTCTTTAAGGGGCATCCCTCTCTTATATAGTCCCCCCTTCCTCCATCTTTACCGTCCACTTGTTCATCATCCAGACGCCCACTTGAGTGCATGTCCCATCATACTCTCTTTAGCTTTGTGTGAGTGGCGGTAACTGAGAATGCACTGTTCAGAGGTCCTCTCCACATAAATGCGGCCAGGAAGGTAGGTGCAGTGCATTTAATGTGGTGGTTGAGGCCTGTCTCCTAGATATTTCCCTGTTCTTGTTATCTTCATGTGTGTCCGAGGTTTACTTCCCTCCTTATACTTGTCAGATGGAGCACTTGAACTTCCCGTATGTCTGTCAGGCAAAGATCCTTCGGATCCGAGGGCATTGGACTCCTCGGACAAATAAATAACTCCTCGGATATTGCCCGCGCTCCTCTCCAGACATGCTCCCTTTACATGGGCCTCTGATTAAATGTTTTCATCTCCTCGGACTAACAGTGTTCCTTAAATGAGGCCTTGGGCCCAAGTTAGGTTGGGCTTTTCGTCCCCCATACTATCGAACCTTAATATCTATTTATTGACGTATTTAATGAATTATGTGATAATTAAAAAAATAAATAAATAAAAGGAATGTTTAAGAGCATCATTTGCTAAGATATTTGGATGAAATAATCATACTGACTTAATTTTGGATAAAATAAGGGATTAAACTGATAAATAAAATAAAATTTTGGAATAAATTTGCCAGTTGAGGACCTTGTGGTAAAAGTTAGTGAACTAAATTAAATTCTAGCCTTCTTATTATTATTATTATCCTTTTCCTTTTCCAATTCCTATATTGATTGCTCCTCTCTCATTTTAGTAATTCAATATATATATATATATATATATTGTAAGGACACGATTTGGTCTCAATGCCCAAATGGAGGGTCAATGGCCCAAAGAGCCCAAAACAATGAATTTGTTAGAGAGTGAGCTTGAAAATGAGTTTTCAATGAGTTAAGTAGACAGTGATCACAATAAGTTGTTATTGGAAAGAGTAAAACAAACAATTTTATGCAAGAAAAGTTCTCCTTGGCTAAGTCCGAGGATGGTCTGTTCTTATATATTTCTCTTAGACTCATTCAAAATTACAGTTTTTGAGTATACAGTGATTATTCCTTAGATTTTCTCATCCCCCCCTTGTAATGGGGGTTTTCCCCTTGATATTCTCATTCATTCTTTCATCTCAACCCTCCACATGTAAATTAGATTGTTGGTTTTGATACTTATCCCATCAGCACCCTCTTGAAGTCTTCGAGGGTAGCTGTAAGGCTGAAAATTACTGTTCAAGTATCACCTCCACATTAATACGGTCAGGGGGTTAGATGCAAAACATTTAATGCAGTAGTAACAGCTTTCTTCTCAGATATTTCCTAACTTTGTTTTGTCTCATCCTTCTCTAGTGTTTATCCTTTTAAGCACGATTGCCCGTTGCTCTGTTCTTGATGGATGGTTAGACCATTTGACCTTTACTTTGCTTGGCTAAGAAGGTGTTTCTCCTCAGACAACATCCCCAGCTCCTTATAACTAGACTTCTTCCATGACCCATTAATCTGTATGCCTTCTTCAGTATTTACCTGTCCTCGGGTTATTCGACATCCTCGGGCACGGCCCACGGCCTAATACCTATATATGGGCCCTTCATTCCTATAATAGGCCCTCGAAATTTCACTCTTTTGCTCATTGGGGAAAAAAAGGGATTTCGATTTTTGGCAATCATCATTCCCACTTTTATGTCACTTATTTCTGTGCAGGTGTCTTTTCAATTGCAAACGGGAATGCTTCTAACGCTTCGGCATTCGGGATGCTTTAGCATTTACTTCATATGGCGCCCTGTCCCCCACATTCTACGGTGTGATGAAGATCCTACGGTGGAGAAAAATTATGGTGATTTGGTCGGGAACTCTCCCGTTTATTTTTCCCATCCCTATATATATTGCTCGAAGATTCTTTCTGTTCCACTTTTTGCATCTCCAACTCTCAAGAACCAGTCCGAGGAGCCCTTCCACATTTTTGTAAGTTACCTTTAGTATTTCTTCTTAATTTTAGGACCTCTTCTTCCTCGGCCTCTTAAATTTATACCTTGTCATCTTAACACCTTCACCTGCTTTTCAAATAGGTAGATTCGCTAGCTTAGTAGACACCTCAGAACGTATAGAGAGTTTTAAAGTCCGTTACCACATACCAACAGGGGTTTTGATCTGGTATTGCTGTCAAGGGGAATGGCATGCCATGAGATTAGAAGGGGAAGTAGTAATCTCTATGATTGCCTTTATAGAGGGAGGGATAAGAATCCCCATGGGTAGAGTGACTAGGGACTACCTAATTGCCCACAGACTTTGTTCGACCTAGTGTGCCCTTAATATGTTTAGGATACTAGGTAGTGTAGACGCCCTTAACGAGAAGATGGGTGAGCTTCTCACCTATCATGACGTTGACTGGGTTTACAGCTTTCAGTACCTCAAAGGCTAGGGATATTACCTGAAAACTAGGGTCCCTGAAGTCAGGCTTATATCGTGTCTCCCCGATACTAACAAGGGTATGGACATGGACTTCTCGATTGTCTTAAGGGAGTGGCATGATGGACTTCATTGCTCAACAAAAGACGGGACACCAGGTGGGGTTCTTAGGTTTAGGCTTACTGATCTAACACTACCCCTTTTTTGACTTACAATTTTTTTTTCCTTTACTTCTTCTTTCCCAATTTGTAAATTGGTTTTTCTTTATCTAACGATTTCTTATTCTAAAAATATCTTCATTTTTAATGAATTTGCAGATAAGTACTCTACAATCCCGAACCTTAATCTCGTCAACGAACTTGACCTGACGAGGATACTCCAGTCAGAAATCTTTGTCCATACTGATGGACAGTTGCGAGTGGCTCACGTCATCCTCTTCTACAAGCCCATATCCTCGAGCTTCCAAGCCCCCAGGTACGTGATAAAGGTGAAGAATCCTCGGCTGCACCAAATTAACATTGCAGTACCTGGCTTCCTCACTAGTCCTTCTCCAGAAGGCACAAAACTAGTGGAATTACCTTCCCAGTGCAGTGCCGAGGAAGAGGTGACCTCCTCTCACCCAGTTCTTGAAAAAACAGCGAAGGTAGTGGAGGTTTCAGATTCCGAGGAAGATTTTGAAGTTTTTGACCAACTTCAATCTCCAGAGCCCTCAGGCACTAATTTCAGCCACCTTCTACCCGCACAAGTTATTAGCATCCAAGAAACCCCTGGTATACCTAACGTCATGGTACAACAAAGAAAATCCAAGACAAGTTTGCTCAAGCTCTTGGAATCTCATGCAAAAGGCTCGATGCCAGAGGTAGCTGTCTAAACCAGACCTCCCATTCCTCTTCTAGCCCACTTTTTCCAACCTGATCCTGCGGATAAGAAGAGGAAACGGGATCGAAAGGGCAAGGATGTAGTTGAAGAGGGAGAGGTCGTCCCGTTTAAAGAGCTCGAGCCCTAGAAAGGGGCCAAAGTGGCTAAGGTATCACAGACTAGGTCCTCAATTGAGGGGGCAATTGTGGAGAGAGGACATAATCGCCGCCCTAGGGTCCAGACTTGGAACCCTCCCTTGGTGCTTGATGGAGCCCTACTGCCTTTGGACTCCTCCATCAGGGACTTCCAGAAGGGGAAGGCTGGCTACGTGGTTAATGCCTTGGAACAGCCCCTGTTACTACCTCAAGATATGGCTGATATAAGGTCATTGAAGAAACATGAGGTGTTTCTAACCTTGAAAAGGGACTTGGCAATGGTAAGCCCCCCTTCCCCCCCCCCTTTCCTTTTTTTTTTTACTAAGTATTTCAATCATTTCATCTTATTCTTCTTTTTCTTAAAAAGGCAATTCAGGCCAGGCATATTGCTTAAGAGTTGGTAAGCGACTCCTATAAGCAGATGAAAGAGGAGGAGGGGCAGCGTATAGCTGTAGTTGAGGCCTTCACTCTGGCCAAGTAGAGGATTAAGGACCTCAACACCAAGTTGACCGAGGCCATCAAAGAGAAAAAGAGTGCTAAGGCCATTTTGGAAGGGGTTGAGAGGCAGGCAGAAAGTTAGCGCCAACAGCTGCGTCAAATCGAAAACCAGCTTACAATAGCTAAACAGCAGATAAGGGCTTTAAAGAAGAAGCTGGAGGAAGTGGAGGAGGCTGCAGAGAAGGCTGAGTAGGAAGGGTATGAGGTTGGGGTGGTAGAAATCGAGGAGAGCCTCAGGGTCCAGGTTACTGAGGTTTGTAGAGGCTATTGCCTCCAAGTGTGGAATGAAGCATTAAACTAAGCCGAGGTTGATGTTTCGTCCACATTAAGGAGGGCAGAAAATGCCTTCTATCACCCAGGTCTCCGAATAGCAGGCCCCTTGAGCTCCTAGGCCCAAACTGCTTCCAAAGCTTTTGAGCCCAACAAGATGCCTTTGACAATGCCCATATATCCTCCACTATCCCTTCCAAAGAAACTGGTCAAGCTAGTGCTGCAAAGAAAGAGAAGGAGCCAGTAAAGGAGACAGCCCCCGAGCTAGCTAAGGATTCCTCCAAGGAGAAAGGAGCCTCCCAGAGCCAGCAATTGGTATTGGTCACCCTCCCCTTCACTGCCAAGGAGGACCCTAAGGGCAATGGTACAACTCAAGTAGTAGTGCCCGAGCTGCTTGCCAAGGCTACAGGAAAAGCCAATCCTTCTCTTCCCAAGACCAAATAGGACTTTAATTGTATTTGGCTGTTTTTTTTATATGTATTTTCTTTTCTATTTATTATTGTACTTTTGTTATTATTATTATTATTTTTACATGTACTTCCTTTGCCCTTCTAAGGCTTTACTTAATGAATAGTACTCTGTTTCTTTTTATATTTTTTGCATGTTTATAGTAGACCAAAAGCAACCTCATTACTGTTTACAATTTCATTAATGCATGTTCAATCTACAATCTTTCCTAGTTAAGACGCATCATTGTTTTTAACATTGACAAGTATCTATATAACTAGTAATTTAACTGTCAAACCTCATGTAATTGGCAAATTAACAAAATAATTGACAAACTGCAATTTAACTTAGAAGCATACCTAGTGTACCTAGAATACTTGGCTCAAAAATTTGGGAGCAATTCAAGACTCCATCCATGACTTCACATAAATATAGGATGTTAATTTGTCCAAGGCATACAGCCCAAGGAGACTGATGCATCCAGGGATTCAACTAAAATTTCAAGTAGTAGGGGGTGTTAATTTACCTAAGGTATGAGGTCCGAGGAATCTAAACATAACCATGATTCTGTTTGACACTTAGATAAATAATTATAAGTATTAATTTATCCAAAGTATGTGGTCTAAGGAACCAGGTATGACAGAAATTCTATTTAATACTAAGATAAATAAGTAGTGTTAATTTATCCAAGGTATGTGGTCCGAGGAACCAAGCATGACCAAGGTTCTGTTTAACACTTAGATAAATAATTGGAAGTATTAATTTACCTAAGGTATGTGGTCTGAGGAACAGACATGACTGAGGTTTTGTTTAATTCTTAGATAAATAACTGAAAGCATTAATTTACCTAAGGTATGTGGCCCAATGAACTAGGCATGACTGATGTTATGTTTAATACTTAAAGGAATAATATGCACAACACATAATAGTAAAAACAAAAGATGGCAGGAGTGCCTTTTGTTAATAGTAATACCTTCGTAGGTTATTTACATTCCAAGCGCATGGCATAATATTTTCATCTAAATCTTCTAAAAAATAAGCACCTATACTAGCAACCGAGGTGATGCGGTGTGGCCTCTCCCAATTGGGCCACAGCTTTCCCCATGAGGGGTTCTTCATAGTACCCACAACATTTCTCAGTATCAAGTCACTAGGTGCTAACGGCCTTACCCTTACGCTTGTATCATACCCCTGTTTGAGCTTTTGTTGATAATATACTAGTTGTACTATGACAACTTCTCTTTGTTCCTTAACCAAATTTAGACTTTTCTCCAATAGTTTATCATTGTTGTCTAGAGTGAATAATCTCGTCCTTAGTGTTGAAAATCCAGTCTCTAGAGGGATCATAGCCTTAGACTCATAAGTCATTGAAAATGGTGTTTCCACAGTTGATTGACGAGGAGTAGTCCGATACGTCTAGAGAACATGTGATAGCTCTTCCACTCATCTACCCTTTGCCTCATCCAATCTCTTCTTAAGTCCATTCATTATAACTTTGTTAACTGCCTCAGCCTGTCCATTTCCTTGTGCATAAGCTGGAGTTGAATATTTGTTTCTAATGCCCAATTCACAGCAGTATCTCCTGAAAGCTTTACTGTCAAACTAGAGCCCATTATCCGAAATAAAGGTGTGAGGAATCCCAAACCGAGTGACAATGTTTTTCCACACAAACTTTTTTGCATCCAAGTCCCTAATATTGGATAGTGGCTCAGCCTCTACCCATTTTGTGAAGTAATCAGTGCCCACCAGTAGCCATCTTCGGTTTCCTGCAGTTTTAGGAAATTGTCCTACAATGTCCAAGCCCCATTGAGCAAATGGCCATGGACTGGACAGAGAATTGAGGACACCCCCTAGCTGATAAATGTTCGAGCAAATCTTTGGCACTGATCACACTTCGTCACATATTCCTGTACTTCTTTTTGCATACTTGGCCTCCAATACCCCTGGGTAAGGGCCTTATGGGCTAGTGACCTGCCTCCTATATGACTTCCACAAATTCCCTCATGCAACTCTTGCAAAAGTGGCTCCATTGCCTTAGGATGGACACAGAGCAAGTATGGTCTAGAAAAGGAATGTTTGTACAACTTTTGCTCCTGGGACAACTAGAAACGAGGAGCTTTCCTCTTTACTTTATCTGCCTTTCCCTTCTTGTCAGACAGGGTACATTCCTTGAGAAATAGGACCAAAGGATCCATCCAGCTAGGCCTAACCATGATCTGGTGAACTTGGACCTTCTCCTTCTTCTTCTCGGTAGGCTCATGCAAATCTTCAACGAGTATAACTTAAGGTAAGCCTTGTCCAAAAGAGGTTGCCAAAGTAGCTAGAGAATCAGCATGTGTATTTTTGCTTCTCGGGATTTCTTGTAAAGTGAAAAACTCAAAACTTGACTGCAAGCGCCGTTCTTAATTCAAATACCCTTGCATTCTCAAATCCCTAACTTCCAACTCTCCCTTTACTTGGCCTACCACCAACCTTGAGTCCAAGAACACTTCCACTGCCTTTCCTCCCATTTTTTGAACCATGGTCATCCCTACTAATAAAGCTTCGTACTTGGCTTCACTGTTCGTGACTGAGAAACCTAACCTTAAATATTTCTCAATAGTGATCTTCTTTGGGGACACCACAACTAGCTCCACCCCAGATCCTCTCTAATTAGCTGCATCATCAACATACAATTTCCAAGATGAAGGTCCTTGTAGAGAAATTGCCTTAATTGGTTTTCCTCCTAAATTTTGCTCCTCGTCCTCCATCTCTACTGGAAACTCAGTAAATTCTGCCATCAAATTTGCAAGAATTTGTCCTTTAATAAAGGTTTGAGACATGTACTTAATGTCAAAGGCCCCCAAAATTGTTCTCCACTTGGCAATTCTCCTTGTATAATCAGCCTTTCGGAGCAATGATTGAAGAGGAAGTTGGGTTAAAACCACAACTGTTTAAGCTTGGAAATAGTAAGGGAGTTTCCGTGTAGCATGTACCACAGCCAAAATAGCATTCTCTAGAGGCAAATAACTAACCTTCGCTTTGTGTAGTGACTTGCTCACATAACAAATTGGCCATTGTACTCCATTATCCACCCTTACTAGTACTAGACTAACAGCATGGAGAGCCACAACAATATAGGCGAAAAGAACCTTTTCCTTATCGAGTCTAGACATAATGGGTGGCCGGGAAAGGTAATCCTTCAACTACTGAAAGGCCAAGGAACATTCTTTAGTCCACTCAAATCCTTTCCATTTGTGTAACAATTGGAAGAAAGGCCTACATCTATCTGCGGACCGAGAGATAAATCGGTTCAAGACTGCAGTTGTTCCTGTAAACTTTTAGACTTCCTTAGGATTCTGAGGAGGTTGTAAATTATTGATTGCCTTAATTTGATTAAGGTTGACTTCAATTCCATGATGGGTGACCATATAACCCAGAAATTTGTCCAAACTGACGCCAAAAGAACATTTAGAAGCATTAAGGCGTAGTGTGTACTTTCTTAGTGCCTCAAAAATATTTTCAATGTCACTCACATACTCAAACTCTACCTTACTCTTCACCATCATATCATCTATGTAGACTTCAATATTCTTTCCAAGTTGAGGTTCAAACATTATAGTCATCATCCTTTGATAAGTTAATTCTGCATTCTTCAGTTCAAAGGGCATCACTTTGCAATGGTAATTCCCAGTGGGCGTAACAAAAGCAGTATTCTCTTGATCATCCAGAGTTAATGGTATCTGATGGTATCCCTGAAAAACATCCAAAAAGCTCATTTGATGATGACCAATTGTTGCATCCATTAACTGGTTTATCCGAAGTATCGAGAAGGAATCTTTAGGGCAAGTTTTGTTTAGATATGTGAAGTCTACACACACTCGTAATTTTCCATTCTTATTTTTTACTACCATCGTGTTGGCCAATCACTCTGAGTAAAACACCTCTTTTATTGCCCCTGCCCATTTAAGTTTGAACACCTTTTCCTTAACAGCATCAAAATGTTCCTTAGAAGAGCGTCGATGTGGTTGCTTCTTAGGGGTAATAGATGGATTAATGTTTAGATGATGACAGATGAAACTTGGATCCACCCCAGAAGCTTTATAAGCACTCCATGTTAACACATTAATATTCTTCTTGAGGAAGCCAACTAGCTCTTCCTTCTCCCGATGAAGCAACTGAATTCCTACTTGGAAAAACTTCTCCTCATCATTATCAATGATGATTTTTTCTAACTCTTTGCACTTTTCCTCTTTTGCCACAATATTCGAGGACATGACTGCTCTTTTTGGTTGCTACAAATACGTTTCTGTAAAGGCGGAGGATTCACCTTCAGACTGATGTCTAATTGTAGCCACCAAATATTGTCTGGCCATAGATTGACTTTCAATCAACTCCTCAACTTGGTCCCCTGAAGGATACTTCACTTTTAAGTGCAAAGTGGAAGAAACAGCCCCATGGCATGAAGTCAAGGTCTCGCCACAATAGCAGTGTAGGGTGAATATACATCTACCACAATAAAATCCACTTCCACGACCTCCGACCCTACTTGAACAGGCAATATGATCTGGCCTCTTGGGATGACTGTCTTCCCATCAAACCCTACCAAAGGAGAATCATAGGAGGCCAAGTCTTCGGGCTTCAGCTTGAGCCCCTTGTATAGGTCAGGGTACATGATTTTTGCACCGCTGCCTTAATCCACCAAGACCCTTTTCACATTATACCTCCCTATCCTGAGGGTAACCACCAGTGCATCATCATGTGGCTGTAGAGTTCCTACTTTATCTTTGTCAGAGAAGCTTAGAGCTGGTTGGACTTCCACTCTCCCCCTCTTAGAATCAAAGATCAAGTTCTCAGCATGTGGTTGTGATATGGACATCACCCTGGATGGATAAGAGCTAGTCTGACCTGGGTGGCAAGAATAACATTAATCGTCCCCAATGGCAGTCTTGAGGAAGCATCCCTTTGATGTGTCGACTTTGCCTGGCTCCCCTGTCCATTGGGCTAATATAAGAATTGCCTCAGCTTCCTAATTTTAATTAGCTGCTCTAGGTGATCATGTAAAGTCCTACACTCTTCTGTAGTGTGTCCTCGATCCTGATGGCACTGGCAATGAAGATTTTGATTGCGCTTCATGAGGTCTCCTCCCATCTTATTTGATCACTTGAACTATGGCTCATTCTTTATCTTCTCCAAGATTTGGTGTACAGGCCCCTTGAACACAGTACTGAGTACCTAGGCAGTAGCAGACCTAGTTTGTCTAGCAAAATCTCTTCTCGGCCTATGATTGTTATACCTCTTTGATCTGAAATCCCTTTGGTCTTGGGGAATTACTTTAGTCTTCCCCTTTACCTATTGTTAATCCTCCTCAACCCATTTATACTCATCAATTCGATCCATGAGCTAACGTACACTTCTGGTAGGCTTCCTTGTCAAAGACTTCCTTAAATAATGCTTGGCAGGCAGGCCGACCTTAAATGTCCTTATTGCTACATCATCAAAATTTCTATCTATTTCATTGAACATTTTTCAATACCTATCTGAGTACGTCTTCAGGGTTTCTCCCTCTCGTATGTTTATAGGCAGCAAGGAATCTAAGGGACGAGGAACCCTACTACAAGTAACAAAATGAGCTCTAAAAGCCCTGGTAAGCTCTTGAAAGGAGTTGATTGACCCTTCCTCAAACCCATTAAACAATCTCATCGCCACTGGCCCTAAGTTAGATGGGAACACCTTACACATTAAGACCTCATTCTTTTAGTGGACAACCATTCTTTGATTAAAATAGCTAACATACTCCACTGGATTCATCTTACCATTATACGTGGTAAATGTTGGTTGAGTAAACTGCCGAGGAAGTTTTCTCCCTTCAATCATCCATGTGAATGGTGACTTATAGATTTGGCGCAAGGCATTATTCGTATCATCATTCCCCAAGCCCTTGCGAGATGGGCTTTTGCTCCTCTGCCTATGATGGCAATCTTCATCACAAGAGAAAGACTCAGTGGGAAGGGTCCTTGACCCTGGCCTGTAACTATCATAATCATCATCAGAGTGAGATTTTGAGCTTGAGGGAGTCCCTCTCCTTTGTTTATGGCGTAACTTCCTCCGTAAATGATCTATCTCTAGTTGTATGTTCTTGGTGTTTTCTCCATGGGACACATGACTCCCACTTTTAGAATGACTCCTACTTGTATGAGTAGTGTGCATACTAACTTCACGGTCTCTCCTTCATTCAAGATTAAGAAATTGATCTTGACGTTGGGATCCCACAGATTCTTCACAGTTTGGTCCTGATTGTACCATGACTGAACGAGCTCAAGAATATTCAAATTTCCCACAAACGGCATCAATTGTAAGGACACGATTTGGTTTCAATGCCTAAATGGAGGGTCAATGACCCAAAGAGCTCAAAACAATAAATTTGTTAAAAAGTGGACTTGAAGATGAACTTTCAATGAGTTATGTGGACAGTGATCATAGTAGGTTAATTGTTACTGGAAAGAGTAAAACAAACAGTTTTATGCAAGAAAAGTTCTCCTCGACCAAGTTCGAGGATGGTTTGTTCTTATATATTTCTCTTAGACTCATACAAAATTACAGTTCTTAAGTATACAATGAATATTCCTTAGATTTTCTCATCCCCCCCCCCTTGTAATGTGGTTTTTTCTCTTTATATTCTCCTTCCTTCTTTCATCTTAGCCCTTCACGTGTAGATTAGATTGCTGGTTTTGATACTTGTCCCATCAGCACCTTCCTGAAATCTTTGGGGGTAGCTATAAAACTGAAAGTTACTGTTCAGATATCACCTCCACATTAATGCGGCCAGGGGGTTAGATGTAGAGCATTCAATGCGATGATAACAGCTTTCTTCTAAGATATTTCTCAACTCTCTTTTGTCTCATCCTTCTCTGGTGTTTATCATTTCAAGCACAATTGTCCGTTACTCTGTTCTTGATGGATGGTTGGACCATTTGACCTCTACTCTGCTTGGCCGAGGAGGTGATTCTCATCGGATAACGTCCCTACCTCCTTATAACTAGACTTCTTCCACGGCCTATTAATTTGTATGCCCTCATCAGTATTTACCTGTCCTCCGGCTATCCAACATCCTTGGGCACGGCCTACGGCCCAATACCTATATATGGGCCCTTCATCCCTACATATATCATCTTTGATCACCATTTTTTAATATCTTAATTTTCTTAATATCCTATCTATTTATGTGTGTGTGTGTCTATATATATATATATATATATATTGTAGGGTCAAGATTTGTAGTCTAAGCCTAATAAGCTTAATACAATAAATTTGTAGAGAGTGGGTAAAAGAACTAGGCTGCTTGTGAATTCGACAACAGTTAATCAAGATTTTATTAAAAGAACAAGTATGAAAACACTGAGAACTTGAATAAACTCAGGTCCGAGGAGACAAATTATAGTTTGAATGGTTAAGGTCACTCTTAGAGCTACAGTAAACTTTTATTCTTCTTCTTTTCCTCCTTTTTTCCGATCCCCTTTCATGAGATGTCTCTTCCATTTATATAGTTTCCTTTTAAACCATCTTCATCGTACACTTGTTCTTCATCTAAGTATCCACTTGAGTACATGTCACATCAGGTATCTTTTTTAGTTTTCCATGAGTGGTGGCAACTGAGATTGCACTGTTCAGGGGTCTTCTCCACATAAATGCGACCATAAAAGTTGCTGCAGTGCATTAAACGCGGTAATAGCAGCTTTTTCTCTAGATATTTCTCTATTTCTATCATCTTTATACGTGCAAGAAGTTCATCTTTATCGCTGGAACTTCCTAAAAGTTCACCTAAGCCGCACAGGTATTCACTTGACCGATATTCTTCAAGTCCGAGGAGGATATACTCCTCGGACTACACTCCCTCATCCTCTGCTTACGTGATTCTTAATTCTGGAGCCTTTCCCAATCCTTTACACCTCATCGAAAATACTTATATGTTTAAATCAGGCCTAAGGCCCAACATACGCGTTTGGACTTTTACCCCCACACCCACACACACACACACACACACACATATATATATAAACGATAATACTTCATTTTTAGAATCTTTTTATTAGAATCAAAATATGATAATACATTAATTAATATAATAATACCTAATACAAAAAATTAAAAAATTAAAATTAATTCCTTTATTTGGCAATGTACAATTAGAGTACATATTATATTTGTTTGCTCCGCCTATTCTACTCGCGGTGCTTATATTCATCAATCCTAGAAAATCGAAAGGGTGACTTGTTTAGCTTTACACAACGATTGGTTGTAGTTGGGGGAGGGAATAAAAAGGGAAAGAAAAAAATAATGTGTTTTTCCTTTAGTGTGTTTAAATACAAAAAGAAAAGAAAAATTATACATATTTTCTTTGTTTGGTTTGTAAAGGAAAGGGAAATGAAAAATGTATGCATAAAAAAATAAAAAATAAAAAAGTATGTGGTATTGTAATGTTCTTAATTTTTTTTTGAGAATCATAATGTTCTTAAAATTCAGAGAAATATTATATTTATAACATTTTTATAACACTTTCACAATAAATTTTAAGTGACAGATTGATATTGATTGTTATTAGTGGGTAAAAAAGTAATTTAAGTGATGAATTCAAATCTATATATATAATAATCGGTGAAATTGAGAGAAACTCAAATTAGAATTCCAAATTAGAGTTCTTGTAGGGACAGGGTTTTTGGCTACCCACGTCCAGTGGACACGGGTCAAAAGCCCAGCGTACCCCGCAATGAATTTATAGAGGAGGGATTCAAGAACTAGGCGCTAGCGAGGAATGCAACGGCCATGCACAGTTGTACGTGGGTTGGATAAGCTGAACGTGCGGTGAAATAAGTAAAAGTGCTCCTCGGACGTGTTTTCCAGAACTTGGAGTTCTAATAATTTCTTCCTCTTAAAATGAACAAGAAGTTCTCTCAGTACATGCAGATTACCATCATCCTTCCGTCCCCCTTTTAGGAGGAATTCCTTACATTATATATCCCCCTTCCAATCAATCTTAGCCCTACATTTGTAAAGGGATTAGGGCATCACTTGAGTGCCTGTCCCATCAGCCACCTTCTCCTTGCCTCTGTAAGTGGCTACAACCAAGGCGGCACTGTTGAGGCGTCCCTTCCTCATTAATGCGGCCAGGACGTTAGTTGGGAGCATTTAATGTGGAGGTGACAGTTCCTCTGGGGTGCGCTCCTCCACCATGCTTTCATGTCCGGTATTTGGTACCCTCCATCCACTCCTTGAATGCTCGGGGAGGCCCCCTCGGACTAAGTGCTGCTTGCGCGTCCTAGGACCTCGGACTTCCGGGGATGCTATCATCCTTGGCGTTGTTTAGAGGGTGGCTGGGTGCCACACTTCAGTCCACGGTCAATGGGGGCGTCCTCGGACATGGGCCTTGGGCCTGGTTGGGAGTGGGCTGGGATTGCCTGACCATTTCTTGGCCCCACAATAGCCCCTCAAAATCTTGCTATCCGCCTCCTCGGGCGGAAAGGGGGATTTTGATATCTCCAGTCCCGCCCCACGTCCAATCGTGTCTGGTCTTTTGTCAGCGCTGGAGCTTTTGCGTCTGCCCAAGGTGCGTTATTGGCGCTTCGGTGTGCGCGACGTGTCCTGCATTAAATTCGGGCGGCCTTGTGCTCCCCACGTTCGGAGGGCAGTTAGCAATCGAACGGCTGTGATACGCCTAGCATTTATGGGCGGGAAAATTCGCGCGGCTTTCCTATCCAGGGCATAAATATCCGTTCGAACCGTCTCCACCTTTTTCCATTTTATGATCACGGGCCCTTGCGCTTCCACTCAGAGTCCAGCCAAACTTCCACCACCCTCTTCAGCATAAAGAGTCTGTCCGAGGAGCTTTTCCTCATTTCTGTAAGTCGTTCTATCCCTCTCTGAGCTTTTCTTCCTTTTGCTCTTTCTCTTCTTTTATCTGCTCTTTCTTTAGCTCTCTTAGGCGTCATTTGGGATGGGTAGACTCAAGAAGTATGTCTTCACTGAGGAGGCGATGGAGAAATTCATCGCTGACTATAGGATACCAGCCAATGTGGGCTTGAGGTACTGCGAGGAGGGGGAGTGGGAGTTCCGGAGGCAGGAGGGTGAGGTAGCGATTCCCATCATCGCCTTTCTTGAAGGAGGGATGAGGATCCCTATGGGACCAGTGACGAGGGGCTATCTGTCATATTTCCGGTTAGCCCCTACTCAGTGCGCCTCCAATATGTTCAGAATTCTGGGCAGCGTAGACGCTCTGAACGAGAAGATGGGGCTTAGACTAACCCATCATGATGTGAACTATTGCTACAATCTCCAACGCTTGAGGGACAAGTCCTACTATATGAGGACGAGGGACGACAGGGTCCGGCTCATCCAGTGCCTCCCTGAGTCCAACAAGGGAATGAACGAGGACTTTCTCATCGTGTCCGGGGCGTGGCATGATGGTATCCATTGCCCGACGACGGAGGGGACACCAGGTCGGGTAGTAGGAATAGGAGGGGGTTCAGAGACTCCAACTTATCTTATGCGTTATTTCTTTTTGTACTGTTTTGGTTGCTAATTGCGAATGCATTTCCTTCTTGCAGATCCGCACTCCCTCGCGCCTCGCTACAACTTGATTAACAGGGAGGACTTGCAGAAGGTGCTCAGGTCGGCAGATTTTGAGAACGAAGCAGATCACCAAGTCCGTGCCGCTCACAAAATCCTGGGGTACACGCCGCTCCAAAAGTCATTCGCGGCTCCGAGGCACGTGATCAAAGCAAAGGATCCTCGCCTGCAGAAAATAGCAGTGACCGAGGACGGGTTCGAGCTTCCCAAGGATCTCCCCACTTCGGAGGGCGTCACAGTTGCAGTACCCTCTGCCTCCCAAACCTTCCCAGAGGCTGCGGAAGAGCACATTGAGGGGGAAAGGGAGGCTACAGATCCTTGTCCTGGAGGGGACGATTTTGACGTTTTTGAGCAGATTCATCAGTCCGAGGAACCTACCGGAGACGTGGGTGATCCTCAACCGACCACAGCAGTCCCCTCGGCTCCCGAGATTTTTCCCCGGCTTGCGATGGGCTACAAGAAGAAGGACCAACCCACACTATCCGAGCTGATCGAAGGGCCACCGGGGAAGTCCAAGCCGAAGCTCCCTCCCCCTTCGCCCAAGAATCGTCCTCCTCAGACTAGGTCTACCTCGGCCCAGTCTAGGCTTCCTCCCCCTCCACCTCGGACGAGTCCGTCTTCTCGGCACGAACCTTCTGGTTCCAAGCAGGTGAAGGACAAGGGCAAGAGGCCCGTTGAGGAAAAATCTGGGCCAACCCGCGAGGGGGATGACGGTCGGCGGCCCTCGAAGCAGCTAAGGATAGGCTCCAGGTCTCAGGATAGGCAGGTAGATGCCCCGGCCGAGGCCCAGGCATGGCTGCCTGCCCCAATGCTTCATGGGGCTCCCCTACGGGACGATTCCTCCCTCAGGGACTTCAGAGAGGGCGAAGGCTCGCGCGTGGCCGACGCCGTGGAGAGGTGCCTGCTACTTCCCGTGGATATGGAGCAGCTGGGGACCATGAAGAGTAGGGAGGTCTTCCTCAGCCTTAAGCGTTATTTGGGGATGGTAAGGCCTCAACACTTGCGCCCCTCTCCTTTCTTCTTTCTCTTCTTTTTTTTTAGCTCGGCTTATTGTCATGTATCTGCTTTGGTTTTGGCAGGCTGTCCAGGCCACCTTTAGGCTGGAGGAGATGGCCCACGACCACGGAAGGGCAACGGAGGAAGAGCGCAAGAGGCGTTTGGAGGCCACCCAGGCCCTCAAGAGGTCCGAGGGGGACCTTGCCAAGGCCAGGCAGGAGTTGAAGACCGCGACCCAGGCTCGGGACAGCGCATTGTCAGGCCTCGAAGGTGCGCAGAGGCAGGCCGAGACTCAGACGAAACGTCTGGGTGAGGCAGAGGAGCAGCTGAAGATCGCAAAGGATCTGATTGCAGACCTGACGAAGAAAGGAGCTGCTGCCGAAGATGCCAGGAAAGTGGCCGAGTTCGCTAGGGACGAAGCCGTGAGGGCCAAGCTCGAGGCGGAGAAGGGTAGGGAGGAAGCCTGGTCCCTCAAGGAGGAGGCTGAGGAGGCTGCCTATGCTGCTGGGGCATCTGAGACAGCAGCTGCCTACAAATCCCAAGTCCCTGGGTTATGTAGGCGCTACTGCTCCGAGACTTGGATGGAAGCCCTTAGGCAAGCTGGTGTGGAGGCCTCTTCTGTGCTGTGGAAAGATGAGAGCGTGTACTTTCCCCCTGTCATCCGCGAGGCCGCCCAAGACAGTCCAGGCGGCTCTGAGCCCGAGGAAGTCGCCGTGGAAATTGCTGCTACCTCAGGCGGGGAGGTTTTGGATACTGGGGCCACTGGCGAGCCAGACCAAGGGGATACTCCTTCCCTGGTGGTAGAAGTGAGCGACGGCTCTAACGAGGACGTCCCCCAGCAGGTTGCAGGGCCACCCCCTGATACTCAGGTTCCTTCTGCTGAGGAAGTTGTTACTTCCGCTGCGCCCCTGCAGGCTATCCCACTCAGCCAGAGCTCAAAGGGCCCCGGAGATGCCCTGGTCCGGCCACCCACAGGAGCAGGCGATTGAGCAGAAGGAGTATGCCCCATGGCGCCTCTGCTAGCGTTACCTTACCGCCCCTTCTTTTTTTTTATCTTCCTTTTCCCCCCCCTTTTTTTATAATGTAATTTGTATCGTATGGTTCTATTGGACTCAGTGAAATGTAAGCTTTGTTTCTTTTTCTACTTCTTGTGGTTGTTTGCCTACTTGCATGCTATCCGTTTTTCCATACTCGTACGATTTTAACTTCAATTGCACGTCGGCAAAGGGCGGCATTAATTGTTACCACATAGGCCCCCTGGAGGCATTGGTTTCCCGCGTAGGCTAGAGTCCGAGGACCATGCAGTGTCTTGGTTCTTCCTAACGCTTAGTAATTTGAAGTAGTTAACTTCCCCACAGGCCTGAGTCCGAGGACCATGCAGTGCCTTGGTTCTGTCTAACACTTGGTAATTTGAAGTAGTTAGTTTCCTCACAGGCCTGAGTCCGAGGACCATGCAGTGCCTTGGTTCTGTCTAACACTTGGTAATTTGAAGTAGTTAGTTTCCCCACAGGCCTGAGTCCGGGGACCATGCAGTGCCTTGGTTCTGTCTAACACTTGGTAATTTGAAGTAGTTAGTTTCCCCACAGGCCTGAGTCCGGGGACCATGCAGTGCCTTGGTTCTGTCTAACACTTGGTAATTTGAAGTAGTTAGTTTCCCCACAGGCCTGAGTCCGAGGACCATGCAGTGCCTTGGTTCTGTCTAACACTTAGTAATTTGAAGTAGTTAGTTTCCCCACAGGCCTGAGTCCGAGGACCATGCAGTGCCTTGGTTCTGTCTAACACTTGGTAATTTGAAGTAGTTAGTTTCCCCACAGGCCTGAGTCCGAGGACCATGCAGTGCCTTGGTTCTGTCTAACACTTGGTAAATTGGAGTAGTTAGTTTCCCCACAGGCCTGAGTCCGAGGACCATGCAGTGCCTTGGTTCTGTCTAACACTTGGTAATTTGGAGTAGTTAGTTTCCCCACAGGCCTGAGTCCGAGGACCATGCAGTGCCTTGGTTCTGTCTAACACTTGGTAAATTGGAGTAGTTAGTTTCCCCACAGGCCTGAGTCCGAGGACCATGCAGTGCCTTGGTTCTGTCTAACACTTAGGCTTTGCCGGCTGGACGAGCTATCCCATAATTGAAACAGATTTAGAGTTAGAATTCGAAAAAGACTGCTTCATTAATAATAATACCTTTTCAGGTTATTTACATTCCAGGGGCGAGGTACAGGTTTTTCGTCTAAATCTTCTAAGTAGTATGCACCTATCCCCGCTACCGAGGTAATTCGGTAGGGGCCTTCCCAATTGGGCCCCAGCTTCCCCCAGGACGGGTTCTTGGCAGCCCCGACGACTTTTCTCAGTACCAGGTCTCCTGGTGCCAGCGGCCTGAGTTTCACGTTGGTGTCATATCCTCGTTTGAGCTTTTGCTGGTAAGAGGCCAGCTGGATCATTGCTTGTTCCCTCCGTTCGTCCACCAAGTCTAGGTTCCTTCCCAGCAGATCATCATTGCTGCTGGGAGCGAAAGAGCTTGTTCGTAGTGTCCGGAAATTCGTCTCTAGGGGGATCACCGCCTCAGCGCCATAGGTCATGGCGAAAGGCGTTTCTCCTGTTGACCGCCGAGGGGTAGTCCGGTACGTCCACAGGACATGGGGCAGCTCTTCGACCCATCTTCCCTTGGCGTCGTCCAACCTTTTCTTCAGCCCATTGACGATAACCTTGTTGACGGCTTCCGCCTGTCCGTTTCCTTGGGGGTAGGCGGGCGTCGAATATCTGTTAGTAATCCCGAGTTCACAGCAGTACCTCCTGAAGGCCTTGCTGTCGAATTGGAGCCCATTATCCGAGATGAGGGTATGAGGGACCCCGAATCGCGTAACAATGTTTCTCCAGAGGAACTTCTTGGCGTCCACATCCCTAATGTTGGCCAGGGGCTCGGCCTCGACCCATTTCGTGAAGTAGTCCGTGGCCACCAGCAGGTACCTCTTGTTCCCTGGTGCCTTCGGGAAGGGACCTACAATGTCCAGGCCCCACTGGGCGAATGGCCAGGGACTGGATAAAGGGTTGAGGACCCCCCCTGGTTGGTGGATGTTCGGGGCGAACCTCTGGCACTGGTCACACTTCTTGGCATATTCTAGGGCCTCCTGTTGCATTCCCGGCCACCAATACCCTTGCGTAACAGCTCGGTGTGACAGGGATCTCCCTCCGGTATGGCTCCCATAAATTCCTTCGTGCAGCTCTTCGAGCAATAACTCCGCTGCCTCGGGGTGGACGCACAGCAGGTACGGCCCAGAGTAAGATCGCCTGTATAATCGGAGATCCTCAGATAGCCAGAACCGAGGAGCTTTTCTCCGTACCTTCTCAGCTTCCGTCTTATCCTCGGGCAGGACATTGTCTTTAAGGAATTTCACTATGGGGTCCATCCAGCTGGGCCCCGCTCCGATCTGGTTGACGAGGGCCGATCCCCTAGCCATTTCATTCGCCCTTTCTAGGTGCTCCACAAGTATAACCCGGGGCAGACCCTCCGCCGTGGATGTTGCGAGCGTGGCTAATGAGTCCGCATGACTGTTCCCACTCCGGGGAATATGGGACAGGGTAAAGAGACCGAACTCCGACTTCATGCGCTGGACTTGGTTCAGGTATTCTTCCATTCTTGGGTCCCTGGCTTCCATTTGTCCGTTGACCTGTCCCACCACCAATCTCGAGTCCGAGAACACCTCTACTGATTTTCCTCCCATCTTCCGTACCATGACCATCCCCTGTAGCAGCGCCTCATACTCGGCCTCGTTATTAGTAGCGGAGAATCCGAGCCTCAGAGACTTCTCTACGACGTGACTCTCGGGGGATACTAGCACTAGCCCCACTCCGGACCCCCTCTGGTTCGCTGCGCCATCAACATACACTTTCCAAAGCGGTGATTCCGGGTTGGAGATTGCCCCAACTGATTTTTCATCCGAGCTCTCCTCCCCGAGGGCTACTTCCACGGTGGGTTCGGTGAATTCGGCCATCAGATCCGCCAGGACCTGTCCTTTTATGGATGTCCGGGGCATATATTTAATGTCGAAAGCCCCAAGGATTGTGTTCCATTTCGCGATTCTCCCGGTGTAGTCGGCGGTCCGAAGCACAGATTTCAGGGGTAGCTTGGTCAGGACGACGACTGTGTGAGCTTGAAAGTAGTGGGGGAGCTTTCTCGTGGCGTGGACCACGGCCAGTATGGCCTTCTCCAGAGGCAGGTACCTGACCTCCGCTTCATGCAGCGACTTGCTGACATAATAAACTGGCTTCTGTACGCCACTGTCATCCCGTATAAGTACTAAGCTCACCGCGTGGGGCGCCACTGCAAGGTATGCGTACAAGACCTCATCGGTGTTAGGATTGGACATGATAGGCGGTTGGGATAGGTATTCCTTAAGTTGTTGGAAAGCTACGACACAGTCTTCTGACCACTCAAATCCCTTCCATTTGTTGATCAAGAGATAGAAGGGTCGGCACCTGTCAGCCGATCGGGAAATGAATCTGTTCAAAGCCGCGACCATCCCAGTAAGCTTCTGGACCTCCTTGGGGTTCTGCGGAGGCTTTAGATCATGGATTGCCTTGATTTGGTCAGGGTCAACTTCGATACCCCTATGGGTGATCATGTACCCAAGGAACTTGCCCGAGCCCACCCCGAACGAGCACTTTGAGGCGTTTAGGCGCAGTTGGTGTTTTCTTAGGACGTCAAATGCGCGGCCGAGGTCTCCCAGATGCTCGGATACTATCTTACTCTTTACCACCATATCGTCAACATAGACCTCCATACTCTTGCCCAGCATCGGCTCGAGCATCCTCGTCATCATCCTCTGATAGGTGGATCCTGCGTTCTTCAGACCGAAAGGCATTACTTTGTAGTGATAATTTCCGATGGGTGTCAGAAATGCAGTCTTCTCTTGGTCTTCTAATTTTGCGCTATGTGTCCTAAGTTATTTATTCTCAAAGAATTTTATTTCTTAATTTTAAAATCAAATGTGGGAATACATCATAAATATTCATCCAAGTGAGTTATTAAGTACAAAAACCAAAGAGTTTAGAATAAATGAATCGTAAAAAAAAAAAAAAAAAAGTGCTTCACAATAATAATAAAAGAAAATGAACAATTTACATTTTATACCTAATAATATCCTTACAAATGTTTTTAAAGAGTTAACAAAATATAAAAATGACTATTAATAGTATTTCAATTATATATATAATAATTATATTATGAATCTTATTGTATATCTTTAAGTGTATCAATGCATATGCATAGGGTTACAAGTTAGTAATAACTAATAACAACTTACCACTTAAGATTTGTTATGAAAATATTATAGACGTAGCACTTCTCTAAAATTCAGTACCAAACATTTGTGACTTGTGAGAAAAATTTAAGGATACCTTAATAATTTTATACTATAAAAGTCAAAATCACCTCAACATCTCTCCCTTCCCCTCCCTTTCCACCCAATTTGGATTTGAAAACAAAAATGTGGCCCACGAAAAAAATTCAGTACCAAACATTTGTGACTTGTGAGAAAAATTTAAGGATACCTTAATAATTTTATACTATAAAAGTCAAAATCACCTCAACATCTCTCCCTTCCCCTCCCTTTCCACCCAATTTGGATTTGATAACAAAAATGTGGCCAACGAAAGGTGCATACTTCTTCCATATAAGGCTATTTTATTTTCTCTTATGTCAACTTTTAGGGAAATCTAATCATTTTCCCCCCCTTTTTTTTTTCTTTCCATCCAAACATTGTGTTAACCATGTTAATTGGTCCACGTTATTGGTTGACAATTAACAAGCTTATCTTTAAAGATGGTTTTATATATATATATATATATATATATATTTTAATATTTATCTTTTCAAGCCTAAAAGACTAGAGCAAATTCCTTTGAAATTATAATTTATTTATTTATTATATCTACTTACTTTATTCTCTCACCTCTATAAAAAGGGATGCACTATATGATTTATTTTATACATATAACTTCTCATTCATAGCATTCGAGTCTTTTATGTGAAATCCACATATTGTAAGTGAGAATTGAGAAGTTATATGTATCAGAAACATAATATGCTTTTTATAAACAATAAAAACCAAAATTTCTATTACAAGAGAGAGCAAAATCATGTGTTCAAGTAGTGTAATTTATATCTAAAAGATTTGTATACAAAAATGACATTGCCACATTTAAAAAAAAAAATTGTAAATAGAGATCAATCATATTCTTTTGCTTCATGTGTTTGAATCTTTAACAAGTTCATTGTTACACGTACTTTTTTTGTTTTGAGGAAATTATTGGTTGATACTTGAAAGGGCAAGAGACTATTGTCTTTTAAAGATAAGGGTTGAATGGAGTGAGAGTTTGAATATCAAGGAAGTGCCAAAAAATTTGCATTGGATATGGCCTACTGAATCGACTGCAACCCTTCTCCAATTTCTGATTCTGAATACACCCATTATTGAACATTGAATCATTATGTCACCTGCAATCAGATATTTCCATTGTGCCACAATATTGCCTATCGTCAAAGCATTGTTTTATCCGCCAAGAGCAATTAAGGTAAGCAAAATCTAGTTTATGTCCCAAACGAAATATGATTAGTGCGTTTTGCCAGCACGAAGATTAAAGAAAACAATTCTTTTTTTCTTTTCTTATTATATATATTATTATATATTTTTAAGCTTATTTTGGTCTATTGCAACCCAAAAATAAACTTTCATCATCGCTATAGAAACAAAAATGTTCACAATTTATTAAAGTGATACACAATGATTAGTGTAATCTCACGTTCATATATGATTACTAGTATAAATATTATTTTTATTGTTTACTAATTACAATTTATAACTTCAAAAATTATAAAAAATGTTGTGTAATGAGAGAATTTATTCAAAAACTTTTTTCCCTATTTATTTACTTGATTTTTTAGAGTTGAAAAAACCCAAATGGATGATGCAGGATTATCCCATATCAGATTATAGATATATATCTCACTGTACTCCGACCACTTAAATCTTGTCTTGCATGACAAAGAATTGCCCGAGCATTAAATGGGGAGTACCCCACTATTTGAACTTACAATCTTGAATTCGGCCCACTTAAATCTGTGTCGCATGGCGTGGGACCACTGAGCACAAAATGGGAAGTATCAACCTTACTCAACCCACTTAAATCTTGATCTTGCATGACAAGGAATGGCCTGTGCATTAAACGAAAAGTACCACTATTTGAACTTACAATTTTGAATTTGGTCTACTTAAATCTGTCTTGCATGGCATTGGACCACCGAGCACTAAGAGCATTGCCATTGACAATTGTAAATGATATACGCAGAAAAAATTTAGCATAAAAATACAAAAAAAAGTCCAGCAATTGAACTTGTAAAATCTTACCATTGCAATTATGCTACAGTACTATCTTAAATGTAGAATGATACTATAGCACTTTAGTAAAAATTATAATGTATTCTAATTGATAAAGTGGAAGAGAGATGAAAGAAGAAAGAGAAAAAATTATATTATAATATATTATATTATTTTAGTGGGTAATATATATTATTTTAATAAGTAGAATAAAAAAATAAAAGTAAAAATACTAGTTATATTATAATATAGTATGATATAATTGATAAAATAACATTTTGAAATAATAAAATAGAATAGTTCATATCACGGCTTGTCCTTGGGTGACCTGACTGCTGATATATACAAACGGGACTTCAAAATATGTAGATAGAAACCCATCACAGCAGATAAAAACCCAGTACCCACCAACACCCAGCCACTATTCCACACCAATAAAACCAAACGCAAAGATCACCATCAAATCCCCGTGTCGGAAAGCTTCACTGAACGGTCCAGATCTTCCCACTTAGCCCCACCCTATTGGCCGGAAATCACATCAACATTTTCAACACTTCAACCATTGGTCCACGTTGCGATATCTCAGTGGCTCTCCTCTCATATTCCCATATTCTATTCTCTATATATATATATAATAGTATAAAACAAAAAAAAATAAAATAAAAAAATGAGACAATCAAAATCGACCACCTTAAATAAATGACTCGTGGCCAAGACACTTGTCGATTCCACCATAGCTCAAGCTATTGAGACTGAGAAAGCAGCTTCGGACACGACACCCTCTCTCTCTCTCTCATACTACTCGCTCCCAAAATTTTGTACAAGGTAAAAACTAAAACACCCTTCTCTCTCTTGTTTAGTTCTTAAATTATTTTTTACTCTCTCTCTCTCTCTCTCTCTCTCACTCTTTCTTAAGTTATCTTTGTTGTTGTTGTTGTTGTTGTTGTTTTTTTTTTTTTTTTTTTTTGCTACTGTTTTTTTACTTCTGTTTTTGTTTTCATTATTGTCTTTTATGATAATTTTTTTCGTTTTTTTCTTGAAGTCATTACAAAAATATTTTGATGGAAAATTTGTTAATATTAAGGAGCTTGGTTGTTTTATTACTTTGTATGCTAAGTTTAGGAAAAAATAATTGGTAGTGAAAATCAGTTGCAGGAAATGGAATTAGAAATGGGGTAGTTTTTTTTTGGATGTTAATGTGGTTTTGGAGGTTTAAGATTTGAAAGTAATGACTTTGGCTTTGGTTTTGATGAATTTAATGGATATTATGAATCTAATGATGGAATGAATTGAAATCTAGAACTTGTTTTATTTTTTTATTTTTTTTTGGATTATATAAGTTGGTGAAATTTGGATCTGAATGAAGTTGGAAAATATAGAGGACTATAGTGATTAACTATTTATTCTGATCTCATATGTATATAAGACAATATGTCCGGTTCTAGTGACTTCTGCTTTGTACTACATCAGATTTCTTTAAAATGGGATCATATTCGATTTTTTATTTTTTTATTTTCACGGTTTCATTCGTGTTAAGCTTTAATTGAGCTTCTTCTCTAACGTGGGAGAAGGATTCTTACTAGTTTGTCAGTTTTGGCTTTTGAGGCTATTGGTTGGACGTTTGCTACTTTAGATTCTTCAAAATGGGATTTTTATGTGATGTTTTTTGTCGTCATGGTTCCAATAATCCAGGATGAAATTCAGTATTTTGGTTTGCTTAATCATTTGGGGTTTCCAAACTTAATTTTGGGTGAAATTCATTGGTAGAATTTATTATTATGTTTGCAGTTTGATGTATATGTGTTTTAGTTTTACTCATTTAGTCCATGGATGGATCTGAGTGTGCATTTTCTGCTTCACTGACCCAATTCTTTTTCTTGATTTGCTGAATTCTGGATCTGAATCTAAAGAAGCCAAGACAAAGCTAGCAAACAGAAAATTACTATTCTTGGTCTTCTCCAAGTCGATGCTACTACATATAAGACAGTTTGCTTAATTAAGTCAACCTGTTGCCATTACTTGAATTTTCCAAAAAATGGGGTCTCATATAAACTTCAAGAACTTTGGTGATGCACCACCTGGGGAGGGGAAGCTACAGGGAAATTACTCTTTGGCCAGGCAATCTTCTGTATACTCCTTGACATTTGATGAGTTCCAGAACACCATGGGTGGATTTGGAAAGGATTTTGGATCGATGAACATGGATGAACTTTTGAAAAATATATGGACTGCTGAGGAGATTCAAGGCATGACTTGTGCAGTTGGTGGGGGTGAAGGAAGTGTCCCTGGTGGGAATTTGCAGAGGCAAGGATCTTTGACATTGCCCCGGACACTTAGTCAGAAAACTGTTGATGAAGTTTGGAAAGACTTGGTTAAGGAAAGTAGTGATGGTGGCGGTGGCGGTGCTAAAGTTGGAAATGGCAATGCCAATGGGGGATCAAATGCAAATGTGCCACAGAGGCAACCAACTTTGGGAGAGGTAACTTTGGAGGAGTTTTTAGTGAGAGCAGGAGTGGTGAGAGAGGATATACAACCAACTGTAAGGCCAAATAATAGTGTATTCTATGGTGAATTACCGCGACCAAATAATAACACTGGTTTAACTTTCGAGTTTCAACAACCAAATCGAAGCAATGGAGTCTTAGGTAATCGGATCATGGAGAATAATAATTCAGTTCCTAATCAGCCTCCTGGTTTAGCAATGAATGTAGGTGGACTTGGATCTTCTCAGCAACAAATTCAGCAGCTGCAGCAGCAACAGCCACTCTTCCCCAAACCAACAACTGTGCCTTTTGCCTCACCGGTCCATCTAGTAAACAATGCTCAGATTGCTAACCCGGGAAGTAGGGGTTCAGTGGTTGGAGTTACAGAGCCTTCTATGAATACTGCTTTAGTTCAGGGTGGAGGAATTGGCAGGGTCGGTTTAGCTCCTGGAGTTGTCACTAGCATTGCCGGATCTCCTGTAAGTCAGATATCATCAGAGGCAAAGAGTACTATAGATACATCATCATTATCACCAGTTCCATACGTATTTAGTCGAGGAAGGAAATGTGGTGGAGCTTTGGAGAAAGTAGTAGAGAGAAGGCAGAGGAGAATGATAAAGAATAGGGAGTCGGCTGCAAGATCACGGGCTCGGAAGCAGGTAAGCATATGATTTTTCCATCACACTATGTATAGCAGTTAATTCACTCTCTATTATGTTTGCTTTTTTACGCCAGCCAATTGTGTAATAAAAATGAATCCTTGTAGCAAGTATTTTGGTGTGGTTTAAAGTCCTATACTACTTTATATACTTAAATACAGATAGAATGCTAGTGCTCAGTGCAGAGCTACAGCTAATATGAAGTTTATTTTAATTTATAACATCTATCCGAAGTCGTTTCAATCTGATAATTGAGAAAATATATGGCTTTAATTAGTAGCAGCAGTAAAACTATAGTTTATGGAGAGAGTGAAACAATATAAGGGTTTAATTAATAGCAGCAGTTTGTACACCCTATGGCAAACTTTGTGTGCAGTTCCTTTGCACATTATGTGGATCCAATGGAGAAAGTGAAACAATAGGACCTTCAACAGCGTCAAACTTATATTAAATTTACTAAGTTCATGTTTCATGAGGTTTTTGTATAACTAGATGCTTGTAGTAGGCAATAGGACTTTCAACTGCTCTTCATTTCTTGATTTTGTTTATCTCCTTAATTTCAGATAGTAATAATTGGAGATCTTGTGTGTGTGTGTGTGTATTTGTACTGTTTTAATACTTATTAAAAAAATTGATGAAAAAAGAAACTGATGCAGCAGGACAACTTAGGCTTCACCACATAGAACAGTCCTACGATAAACATTGCAGCCAATAATTCTAAAGCTACTATACAGATCTGGCTTTTAGGATCTGTAGTAACTTGTGGCTTTTGGGAGACAATCAAGTGAAGTGTCCACTTAGACAGCCAGTGTAACATAGATATCATAAATAGGAAAAAAAGTAAATCCCTTCCATATTAACTTGGCTAATGTCTAAAGGCTAAATCATATTACTTAAAAAAAAAAAAGTCCGTATCATTGTGATTGTATTCATTTGAAGTGAAGATATTTTGTTGAATCATGTATCAGCTACAGCTTTATAAAATTTATGAGATGTCGATTTTGTTTATAGAAGTTGATAATAAACTTCACTTTTCTCTTTTGGGTTTCTGGCAGGCCTATACCTTGGAACTGGAAGCAGAAGTTGCAAAACTTAAAGAAATGAACCAAGAATTACAGAGAAAACAGGTATATTTTTAACAAAAGTAAAAAAAATCTTGGTCATTTATTTGGTAATTTTGGTTGTGAGAGACCCAATTTAACCTTATTTGGTTTTTGCAGGAAGAAATTATGGAAATGGAGAAAAACCAGGTAGAATGTCCCCTTTGAGTTGTCTCATTATCTTACATTTTATATTTGATACAGAGTATTCCATCAAACAACAAACACATTTTCATATACCCATAACTTCAAAAATATTTATCCACTCTTTAGTGTTTCAATGAACAAATCACTCCATTGTTACCATGATCTTTGTTACAAGTTAGCAGGCTACATCAAAGGGGTAGTTCTTAGAGTAGACATCTTTTTCTTCCATCTGCATCTGTGTCAGCTTAATGGTTAAGAGATTTTAGTTCCTGTCAATGTAGACTGAAAATAGCACATTAAAAGAGTGGATGTACTGAAACAAAACTTGTTATGAGATGAAATTTTTTGATAAAAAAAAAAAGAAAAGAAGAAGAAGGCTAATTAATAAAATCAATTATTTTTTTGGCACCTATTTTAATTTCTTGGCAGTAAGCCTATACCTTGGGGACAACGTTAGTATTTCTTGTCTAAAAAGTTGCTACTTAACAATTGATAGTAATCACATTCAAGACCTTTATGCATTACGTTATGTACACTTACTATATGAGAAAGCAATGAAGTACTGAATTTAAAGATGAGACTTACAAATGAATTACCATTGACCAAGGGTGAGAATCATGTTATTGGACCAAATAAGGTGGCAGTCAGGAAATTGAATTCACAAGAAAATGCATATTTATTTCTCTCTCTCATGCGCGCACACATATTTAGAAACAAAACCAGTTCGCTAATTCATTAACTTAACAAGTGAAGCAAGATTTCATTTTGTTGCTTCAACATCTTATTGTTGTAAATTATGAAAATGCACTGACACTTGTCGATTAATATTACCGGTAGAGTTGGAGGCTTAAGAAACTCTTTTTATCTGTTTGTTTTTGCAGAAATTAGAGACAATGAATCGGCAGTGGGGAGGTAAAAGACAATGCTTGAGAAGGACTCTGACAGGCCCTTGGTAGAAATGATGAACTGGACTTTGGATATAAGGGTTGGTGGTTGAGTATGGAGACATAGGCATTGGTGTGATATAAGGATAGTAGTGTGTATCTGATTAGTCTTATACTACAGAGGGTAGGTACCTGTATGTATAGAGCAGATAGTGTTTGAGTTGTAAATTATAAACTGAAATAAGAGTTTTATCATGTAGATTAAAACTTGTGTTAGTGTGATACCTGTTTGTAACTCCTCTGATCACTGTTAGGGCAGTAGAGATTCTTAGGCAAGCCTTATGCTTCAGTTTGGCTCAAAAACCAGAAACAGAGTTGAGATTGAGTAATATGACCTATTTCTAACCGGAACAGGTAACAAAATTATTATATCGACGGCACATATGCCCTTTTGTGCAACTCCTCTGATCACATAGAGGGCAGTTGGAATGGGAGTTAGAATTGTAAACAAGTAAAATTGTGTGTAGTTATATATATTCACTAGCTATATGCTCGTGCAATATATGGATTAATAAAAAAATCAAGTTAAATAAAGAAAAAAAAATCACAAATATAAAAGTGAAATCGAACAAAAAACAGTTTTTTTTTTTTTTTTTTTTGAGAAACCAGACTCATTGCCTGGGCATTTATTCAAAAAACAAAAACCAAAAACAGAGTCTTAGTGGACATCAAAAGCAGCCAAGGGGGCGATGTCAGCTGGTAAGTCTTCCAGCCATGCCTGAAACACATCGCCAACTTTGGCCTTTTTAGCTAGAGCATCTGCTATCCTATTACAAGATCTTTTAACATGCTTAAACTCAACAGATAAAAAACTAGAAGCATAAACTAAAATGTCCTCAATAAGGTTGCCGTATGGGGCCTCACTTGCACCTCCATGGTTAAGGGCTTGGATCACTGTCAACGAGTCTCCTTCAAAAGTGACGTCTTGGATGCCAACTTCAGAGGCGAAAGTCACCGCTCTTCTGCACGCCATTGCTTCGACCTCCAGCACTGTGGTAGGGAGGGATATACGTTCTGACATGGCTGCGATCACCTCTCCGTTTCTGTCGCGGATGATAACACCAACACCTGCTGAGTTGGAGCTGTTGAATATAGCGCCATCAAAATTTGCTTTGAATGAAGTGGAGCTCGGTGGGCACCATGATTGCGTTGAAGATGCCGTGGAGTTGCTTGAGTCTTGGATATCTTGTGCATCGAAGTAATCTTGCAAGAACTGTGCAGCTTGAGGTCCAACCAGATTCAACGGAGGGGATGGGAGTCCAATCCTCAGTTTGTTTCGCCGCTGCCAGAGACTCCACGCCATGCAAATGAAGAGCTCAGCTCTGTTATCCTCTGTTACCTGCAAAAATCTAGAGAGTAGGTCAGTAAAATCACTCAGTGGGGAGGAGATGGCTTGGTTGAACCAACCATGCTCCCTCCACACCTGTTCCACATCAGGACAGTGCAGCACCATATGCAATGGATCTTCAGCTGCCGTCTTGCAAACCGGACACAGATTCACCTCTATAATATGCCGCCTAGTGAGATTGTCCATTGTGGGCAAAGCTTTGTTGCAAGCTCTCCAAGCAAATACTTTCACCTTATTTGGAACTTGTAGCTTCCAAAGTCCTCTCCAAAATTGCTTCTGGGGGTTTGGGTTAGAGCTACTAGCATTATTGACCAAAGCTGAATTGGCCAACATTTTATATGCACTCCGGGTTGTAAAAACACCCGTTGGCGTTTGGGACCATATTAGACGATCCGGAGGGAGTCTAGCACTGAGGGGAATACTGAGGATTAACTTTGTATCAAGTGGTGTGAACAATTGCTAGATTTGGTTCACCTTCCAAGTGGCTGACTCATGATCAATGAGGGTGCAAACTTTAGCATCAGGTGGGAGAGAAGGAGGGGGAAGCATCACTGTTTTGCAAACTTGATCAGGCAACCACTTATCTTCCCTTATACAAATAGATTGACCATTCCCAACCCGCCAAACCATGCCTTTTCTCACCACATCTCTTGCACTAAGTATGCTCTTCCAAGCATATGACCCCACAGTGCAATCATTGGCTTCTAGGATCGAACAATTAGGGAAGAATCTAGCCTTGAAGACTTTATAGCAAAGGGAATCCGGATTTTGCATCATGCGCCATACTTGCTTTGCTAACAAAGCATCATTGAATTTTTCAATCTCTTTGAATCCCATACCTCCACTTTCTTTCGCTTCACACAAACGTTCCCAATTTACCCAATGAATTTTTCTTCCCTCATTTCCATACCCCCACCAGAATTTTCGAATCATGGTTTCCAAATCATGGATCAACCCCTTAGGGAGCTTAAAACAGCTCATAGCATAGGTTGGAATGGCTTGTATGACAGACTTGATCAACACCTCTTTACCGGCCTGAGACAGGAGCTTTTCTTTCCACCCTTGGAGCTTTTTCCACACACGCTCTTTAATGTAAGAAAAACTTTGTTTCTTCCCTCTTCCCACAAGGGCTGGAAGGCCCAAGTATTTTTCGAAGTTTCTTATAGAAGGCACACCAAGGAGCTGTTGGATACTCTCTTGCACCTCTAGGGAAGTATTGGTGCTAAAGAATAGGTTTGTTTTGTCCTTGTTAATTTTCTGCCCACTGCCTCTTTCATAAGTAGCCAAAATATCTAAAATAACTTGGCATTCAGTTTGCTTAGCCCGGCAAAAGAGAACACTATCATCTGCAAAGAAAAGGTGAGAAACACGTGGTCCATTACGACAAATAGAAACCCCCCTAATTGCACCATCAGATTCAGCTTTGTGAAGGAGCCCTTGGAGGCCAATAGCACACAATAGAAACATGTAAGGAGACAAGGGGTCGCCTTGGCGGAGCCCCCTAGTAGGTTTTATGTACCCCACAGGTTCCCCATTAAAAAGCACAGCATAGGAGACCGATTTGATGCAAGACATGAGGATAGACACAAAGCGATCTGAGAACCCCAAATGAATCATCATTTTTTCTAAAAAACTCCATTCAACCCTATCATAGGCCTTGCTCATGTCTAGTTTAAGAGCCATGTAACCTGATTTTCCTTGTGTTTTCCTTTTTAAATAATGTAAGGTTTCAAAAGCAACAAGCACATTATCAGTAATTAATCTGCCTGAAAGGAAAGCACTTTGAGATTCAGAGACCACATGAGGAAGAACAGATTTCAGGCGGTTCACCAAAACCTTAGCAATAATTTTGTAAAAAACATTGCAAAGGCTAATAGGCCTAAACTCAGAGACTTTTTTGGGGTTCTTTACTTTAGGAATCAAAGAGATAAAAGTGGAGTTTATAGATTCAGGGATAATACCTTCATTCAAGATAGCAAGGGCTGCCTTGGTGACATCCTCTCCAACAATGTGCCAAAATGACTTGTAGAAAACAGGGGGCATACCGTTGGGGCCAGGGGCTGACAGTGGAGCCATTTGTTGCATGGCTGAATGAATTTCCTCAGCTGTGAAGTTTCGTGTGAGTCCTAAATTCATCTCCTCTGAGACCCTAGGTGTAATCCCCTCCAGAATAGCATCAATACCTGTTGGGTTAGAGGTTGTAAACAGATTGGAAAAATAGTTCACAAATAGATCACCCAATTGCCCATCCTCTTCCACCCAAACTCCATTGTCATCTTCCAAACCCGAGATATAGTTGTGTTTATTCCGTTGGGTAGCCCTACTGTGAAAGTATTTTGTGTTTCTATCTCCGTCCTTCAACCAACTGTTGCGAGACCTTTGCTTCCACATCACTTCTTCTTTAATTTTTAGTACTTCGATTTCCTCACGAAGCTGTCCAATACAGCCAGGATCGGTGCTGTATAGCCCCATCTCTTCCGCCATATGCAACTCCTTCAACTTCTTTTCAAGATTAATACGCACATGCCCAAAAGTGTTGCGGTTCCATACACGGAGATTTATTTGGCAAAGGTCAGTTTTCTGTGATAAAGTAGCAACCGGAGAAGAGCCCAAAGGAGTTTCCCAAGAAGTTTTGATCACCGTTTCACAAGTTTTGTCCTTAAGCCACATTGCTTCAAATCTGAAGGGGCGACCCTTTCGATAAAATCTCCTATTCTCTGAATCAGAAACCAGTAGTAGTGGTCTATGATCCGAATGAAATGCCTCCAAATGGTGTACGCGGGTAGTGGGAAACTTTAGCAACCAATCCACTGTAGCTACATCTCTATCTAATCTCACCCAAACATTATGTTCTCCTGGTCTACGATTACACCATGTAAAAGGGAAACCGGAATAACCAATGTCTTTAAGACTACAAAAGTCTAAAGCATCTCGAAACCCCTGCATTTGACGCTCTGGTCTATCAAGCCATCCTTGTTTTTCTTCCGCTCTCAGAATTTCATTAAAGTCCCCGATACATACCCATGGTAGTGAGAAACGACGACTTAAGTCACGTAGTAGAGACCAGGAATCTTCCCGGTTGGCAGAGTCTGGGTTTCCATAGAAACCTGTGATCCGCCAGGCGTCATCCATCCCTTGGTCAACTACTGCATCAATGTGATTGTCAGATGAAGTCTGAACATCTAACTGGATATCTTCTTTCCAAAGTAAAGCCAAACCGCCACCTTGATTCGGACGTGGAACAACAAACTTGTGAACAAACTGAATTTTCCTGCGAATTTTCTCAATAACTTCACTATTAGACTTAGTTTCCATGAGGAACACCACCGTGGGATCTTTTTTACCAACTAAGGTAACTAATTCATCAACTGTCTGTGGGTTCCCAAGCCCACGACAGTTCCAGCTTAAACAACTCATTGGTTCTGGCGGAGCTGGCAACCAGCCTCCGCCTCACAGTTTTCCTTCATGATCACCTCCCTGGTCAGCACACACCTCCTTTTCACTGGTTGTGGCTCATCCAACTCCATCAGGGGTCTACGTTCAATACTAGTAGGATTATTAAAATTTTCCTGTTGTGAATTGACCTCACGGGCCAATTTTTTCCAAGTCCTGAGGGTTGCCTGTTCAGTTTGGTTTGTTTGAAAATTGGACAGGTCCTGCAACGGTTTTCTGGCACTCTGGTTCCCTAGTTCTCCCTTTTTTCGAATAGGAATCCCATCACCTTGTTTCGGGTCAGTGTGGATGTTGAATTGGTGTGCTACATTCTGAGCTTCACGGCCTAACTTAGCTACTCCTTCAGACAAACCCTCAATCACCCTGTCCTTCTCATGCCTTAGAACCGGTTCCCCACATGTAAAGGCCGAAGTAGGAGTAGCAACTACATGCTCCACGGTTGGTTCGGCATCCACTAACAAATCTGAAGATTTTGTTGTTGAACTAGGACTCACTACATTGTGATCAACAGCTTGATCCTTGGGCATTGAAGGACCTTTCTTCCACCTTGAAGAGCCACGGGAACTACCTGCTATCACAATTACAGATTTACGAAGCGGTTTGAACTGTTCAGCCCGCATCCATTCACCAAACTGCTGGTCCTCTTTTCCAAGTTTCTCTCTATCCTTTAGCCAAGTCTCGCAATCTTTCTCAGTATGGTTGACCCTCCCACACCAGTAACAGAAGTTTGGGAGGCGTTCAAACTTCAAAAGGGCCCAACCAATGTGCTTACCTTCACTCTTGAGTTTGCAGCAACGAGGCAGGGGTTTAGTGATGTTCATGGCCACCCTAACCCGAAGATATTCGCATCCCTCTCCATCATCCTCTGGGTCAGCGACTCTTATCGTAGACCCTATGATATTACCTACTGCTTCCCCAGTTTCCTGCGTTAGGCTCTTTTCTGGTACATTATGAATTTGCACCCAAAAAGATGTCACAGAAAAATCTAGGGATGGGGCTGATTCCAAGGATTCAGTTCTTTGGAAAATCACTAAACTTTTATCATATGACCAAGGTTCAAACTCCAAAACCCTTTCAAGATCTAAGACATCATCAAACTCAAACACCAAAACATTCCCTCCAACATCCCGAATTTTCAGTTCACCCACCGGTTTCCATAAGGGCTTGAAGGTACGTGCTATTGCTTCTGCATTAATGAAACGTTTGGTAAGAAATTTACCTGCAAGACGATGGACACTCTCTTCTTTTTTGCTTGGGACGTCAGACCCGTGCACTTCTTCTTCAGAAAGAGTAAAACGTGACCACATATCATCCAAGGTTGCCATAGTAATCCTGCTGGAACACTCCGTCCTACTTGTCTCGTGAGGACAAGAGGGAAACAAAGACCTAGACTAGGCTAGGGACAATAATTCTACACGGATCCAGGCTAAACCCTAGCTAAGGAAAAACCCTAGCAGAGAGAACCCTGGCGGCGTGAGAAACCATGTAATATGAAATTGGGTAAACAAAAAACAGTTAATATAAATAAAATAAAAAATTACTTTAAATTATATGACAAAACTACAAAAGGTTATTAAGTTCAATGTAACACCCCGACCCAATTTTATAATTAAACTATGTGTTTAAGTGGTTAATTACTATTTTAATCCACTTTCTTTTTAGAATTAATATAAGAGTATTAATCAACATATTATTTTATAATATCTTTGAATAAGAATTGTAAAGATCCTAAATAATTGAATGGTTAATTTTATTATGTATATATATATACTAAGTATGGACAAAACTATATTAAGTGATTGAGTTATGAGATATATATATATATATATATAGTTGTTGGACTATACAAAGTGGTTAAGTTATGATATATATATATATATATATATATAGAGAGAGAGAGAGAGATATATAGTTGTAAGTGTTTTCATTAAGCATGATGCATGGGATAGAATAGTAGAAATTTAACTCACATGCAACCAATGAGAGTTCAAAACAAATAATGCTAAGCATCATGCATGTTGACAAACCCAAAGGCCAAGACTTGGCCGGCCATGCAATTCACCAAGAGCCACTTTCCTTGACTTTTCCAAGTGAATTGAAATTCCATGAAACTCTCCCTCCCTTAAATCCACGGATCCATACATCAAAGGAAAGATGAGTCTTCATCTTATCTCTTCTTTGATTTTGTCAAAGTAACTAGAACATCCAAGAAGTCTCTCCATTCACACGGGTCCACACAATCCTGAAATTCTCATTCACTTTGCTCTCTTTTCTCTTAAGGAAAGAGCTAGAAGCTCTCTTGAGTCCAAGGGTTTATATACTTATGATTATTTTAATTACTCTAAGTGCATAAAGTCTTGATATTGTGATATTATAGACACATATATGCTCTTTTAGTGTAATGGATATAACTTTATAAAGGTAAGGATATATATATATATATATATATATATATGTATGTATGTATGTATGTCTATGCAAGAATTATTTTTGTAGAAAAGTGAGTGTGAATGCAAGAATTGTCAAAAGTTGAAAAAATGGGGTGTGATATTTTCTTCCTAGCATCCCACGTATCCCACTCCAATTGTCCACATTCTTATCTTCTTTTGTGCCCCAAAAGTCTTCTCCCTTTTCTGATTTTCTTGGCTGCACCAGAACAGATGTCCAGCTCTTTTCTTCTTTCTCTCTTCTTCTTCCTTTGCTCTTGCACGGCTGTAACACTCTTTCACCCTCTCACCAAAAGCTATAGACCACTCTCTCTAAAAGGAAATTAAGAGCCTAAACCCTAAGGTTTCATCTTCAAAGTATGTAGGTAAGTAATCAAAATTTCATTTGATTTTGGGTATGTTGATAGTATAATTGTTTTGTTATTTCTATTTCTTTATCCTCTGTTCTGTTTTGTGAGACTGAACTTGTGATTCTGTTTTTGTAAGTTTAAAAAGTGATGGTGTTATGAGCTATTGGATGCTTATTAGGGTTTTTAAATATGTATGGTATAGGTATAAAAATACCCAAATGAAATTAAGACCTATTGCTATTTGTTGATGATTTTAGAAAGAACATGCACTGAAGCTGTCCCTGTGACAGATTTGATGTTTGCCAAAAGAAAATTATGTATTAAATTGTATATAGTGAATTTGGATGCTAGGATTATTTTATATGAAATCTAAGACATATACGGTTGTTATGGAATTGGTCTCACAGTATTTGGATGAGTAGAAAAATAATGGTTTAATTTTTAAGTTGCAAGAAATTCTGTCAGGACAGATTTGAGGATTCTGTCTTCCGTGATTTTTAGTAAATCATGGGTTTATGCTTTGATTCCGAAATTTTTATGGTTTATACTGGACATACAGGGGATTAGTTATTTAAAATTTCGTGATAATTTGATGTGTGTGGACAGCCCATTTGTATTTTACAAATGGGGCATATGTTGCTGGAATAGAACAGTGAACAATAAGGGACATGCTTAACTATGAGGATTTAATTCTATAGCTAGGGTGAACGTTTTAAGCTATAATTTAATATGCTTATCTCTTGGTATGTCTCGATCATAGAGTAATTTTTTTTTATAACTCGGTTCAAGGTTTAGTACTCAAAGGAGGGGTTCTAAACCATTCGACGGTTGTATTTATGAAGCTGTTTTGTTGAACATGTTGTATGTTTCCTTAAGTGTGTTTATGGTTACATGACAATGCTTAAAAGAGTTTATGTTTATGCATGCATTGTTGCCCTAAGCTCAAAGCACCTTTTGAAATGAAGTTGGCTCTTATGAGAGTAATATGAAAATGTTGGTTTCTCTACGATTGGTGCATAATGATGTTTGATGAATGTATTTTTGTTTGTGGGAACCTCGTTGAGGTGGGATTACGATTTCCTTAATTTTAAGAGATAGGCTTTGAGATGAATGTGTAAGTTTATGATGAGGAAGTTATGGATAGTAATAAGTTTTGATTTCGGTTTAGGTGTTACCAGCCGCCAGGTCTAAGCTCCTTCGACTTTAGGCTCTCGGTTCCTCTGCTATCAGGTAAGGGATAAGTTATATGAGCATTTGGTAAGTCATGAGGTTATTTTAGAGTATATTATGCATTAAAATGTTTTTGATTAGAGATATGGCATGTACGCATTATCAGACAAAAATATGTTCGTGAACTTTTGAAAACTTATGTATATGATTTAAGCATATTGATGCTATTCCTGATTCCACGAACATGATGTTTAAAGAAAAGAATGGAAATGATGTTATTATGAAATGTTATGCAAAATAAGAAATTTCAGTATGATGTAATGTATGAAATGTTTTCGGGTTATGTCCTCTGGTGATCTGAACTCGGTCAGTAGGGGTTAATTACTGGCTTTCCATGGAAAAATGTTATCTGTTTGGCCATTTAAAGTAGAGGAAATGGGGCTGCCCGTAACTCTAGGCCATTTAAAGTAGAGGAAATGGGGTTGCCCGTAACTCTAAGGCCTTCTCCCCAATGTGTACGGACGGCGGGGAGGAACAAAACCTGGAGGGGATGTGCCATCAGGCCTCCCAAAGGGGACAATATCATACACACGAGGGTATCCAAATGTGATGAGGCCTTCTCTGTACAGACTTATCAGATATGGACTAACCAACAAGTTATTTATGAACAGCTATGTTATGTTATTAATCATGAGAGAAGTATTTTGTTTAAATGCATTGTGAAAAGTAAAAGCTCTCGTGAAAATAAGAAGTTTCTGATGAAAAGAAAGCTGTTCATTAAAGATAAAAGTTTCTGAAGTTCTGTTATGCTATAAAGATAAAGTTATTATGAAAGTACAAGTTATGTTAAGAAGTTTTCTGATATCTGTTTTTCTGTATGAAACGTTAAGTTTTATTATTATTTTTGATGCTTCCAGTTAAGACAAAGTTACCGATTATCCAAATTAAGTTAAGTGATTATTTTGTAATGAAAATATATATACGGTGACTTTGTAAGAAATGAAAGAAATTCAATCTGAAAGGTTTTGTTAAAATTATTCTGATAAGAAAAGGGAGAACAACTATTTTCCTACGAAAAGCGTATAAGCTATTATTATAAATAGTATAAAATACTATGCATGAAATGATGTTCTCCTATCTGAACAATTATAAAATGAAATGAATTGATTTACATGCATCCTTATTAAATTCTTATATATCTTACCCTTACTGGGCTTCGCAGCTCACCCTATTATTTTTCAGTCAACAGGTTTTTAATTTGGAGCAGAGGGAGCCTTAGTCGAGTTTTGGAAGGAGCTGGTTTTAGTTTATATGTATAGATCCTAAAGTAGTATTTGATGTTTAGTTTTGCAGCATTGTGAATTTTAGGATCTAATGAAAGTTGTACCTTAAGGTATTAAAAGATGTATTATGTGAAAGTATGAAATTTGAAAGACTGGTAGATTATGTTATTCTTTGAGTTCAGTATAGATGCTCTGAATGTCAAGTGAAAAATTATACCATTTAAGTAAAGAAGCAATGATTTAAATAAAGAGAGAAGCTTTTGTAAAAGCTTTTCTGAAAATTTGTAAAAGTTAAGTTGGTTCTTGTTAATATTAGGTTTAAACTTGATATTAGCATGCCGGTCATGGTCACAAATCCGAGTATCGGGTTTGGGGCGTGACATTCAATGTCTAGACCTTAGGAAATGTACACAAATTTTCAAATAATATACATAATTTTGCATATATAAGTATATAATGCACACAAGTTTTTGATATGTGAAATATTTTAATCATAATCAGTAAGAGTATAAGGTCTATACATTAAGTATCTTAACATTCAAAAAATGTACACAATTTTGTATATTAAATCTACACAAATTTTCAAATAATATACACAATTCTCTAAATTCAAAGTACTTATTTAACTTTTTTTTTAAAGAATGCACACAATTTCTTATATTCAATGCATGCAATTTTTTGATGTATGAACATTTTTCTTCACAAATTGTTAAGAGTGTGAGGTCTGTATATTCAATATTCAAACTTTCCAAGAATGTTTGTATATTCAATGTACATGATTTTTCAAAGAATGTACAGAATATTTTGATGTGTGGACAGTTTTCGTCACAAATTACTAAGTGAAAAATCTGTACATAATATCAAAACCTTCAAACAATGTGCGGTTACATTCAAATTTTCAAAGAATGTATCAAATTTTGTATATCTAATATAAGAGCTTGGTGTTTGGTGCAAAAACGATTGTGGAGGAACCATTTTGGACAGAAAGCACCCTGGATATATCATTTGTGGGTAAACAAGTTGGAACAAAGTTTCTCTCCAAACTAGTTCGGAGAGAAACCCTTCAAACTTCTCATATATCTAACCGTTGGATTGTATGTTCTTATTATATCATTCACGCTTGCAAAATTTTAAGAAGATCAAAGATCAATTGTTATGTCATTAAACAATTGTTAAAATTTTAAGTTTTTATGATCTAAAATTGTGTATAAAAAATAAGTTTATTGATCGAATAGTAAGTAATATCTGATTTGAAAGAAATTTGATATGTATGTTAAGAACATAAGGAGCATGAAATTCAACGGTCGTACTTATTATGTGTGTGTGTGCATACACACACACACACAAAAATAAAAATTATGCTCAAATTGGAATTTTGATAATAAAAAGTTGTTGTTGAAACCAAATTTCATTAACTAAACATAATACAAAACCTCTCATAATCCAGACTCGAGTTATCATAGAAAATGAGCATACACAAGTCCATAGGATGACTATCCAAAAGCACAAAATCCTAGCTTGAAGCTGTACCTCTTCTGGCCAAAGTATTTGCACATTTATTTGTTTCACACAAGCAATGACTCATTTTCACTTGAGGGTTCCAATTCAAATGCTCTAAACGTTCTTTTGAGACCTTATATTGTCCAACAAGAGTGTCTTGCCTGCTTCTTTTGGTTTGGGAAAGGATCATGGAAGTTTTTGAAATAAATGAAAAGACAATTTACTTTCATTAAGTGATTTATTAGATAATCAAAAACAGAGGATCTTGAAGGCTATTTGAAATTCAGAAGAATTACGCAAGGGAGCCATTGAACAATTGGAAAAAGCCCAGGCCCTTTGCTTTTGGTACTCTCGAGAAGCAAATCGCTCTCCAACCGGGGAAGGGCTTGCTATACTCCCGGTCTACTTTTCAAAATAAAAGTTCTTGAGCTGGATTAGAAGATTAGTATATAAATTCCTTGGTTACTTTCTTTCCAAAGCCTCACATGAGCAAGCCAAGCTACTCATGCCAAGCAGCTAACTTTGAGTTTCTATAGAGTGACAGAGTCCTTTTGATTGAATATGATAGCTAAACTGGCATAAGGCATTCAAAGCTTTAAACAAAGGTGCTATTGAGATATTGGGCCCTTACGGTATCTCATACACATTTCGATGATTGGCTGAGTGAATAAGTCATCTTCAAAGTGGATTTATTGTGTGAAGAGTGTGTTATGACTCGTGGCTGCTTGCTTGGTGGGGGTGGCTCCTTCGTTATGGGTGAACAGGAAACCTGACTCTACGAACCTGAGGAAAGGTTGCACAACAGTGGTCGAGGCGTTAAGACTAGAGCTTTTTGTAGTGCTAGCAGGAATGCAAGTGAATGAATTCCATCCCCTAGCGAGTGAAATGCTTACGCCCCCTTTAGAGATAGACGATTTCTACTTCAGGAACAAGTATAAAGAAATTCCTTTAGATAACTTTCTAATTTTTAAGAAATAATTATTTCTATAATCTAATCTTTTATTTAATTATATATTTTTTATATTAATAATTATATAGTAATAAAAAATTAGTATTAAGAATAAATAATTAAAATAAATATATAAATAAGTATAGAGAATGGACTTGATTCACCTTTGCCTAGAAGGCATTCGGCAAGAACAAGAGCAAGAATTTCCATGTTCAGTAGTGAGGTTTTTTTCAAATTTAGTTGATGAGAGTCCTACAATCCATGGCCATAATTCTCAGTATCGTACAATATGCGATATGTATCGTATCGTGTACAAAAAGTTTCGTATCGTAAGGGCGTATCGTAAGTGCTCATGAATCGTCCAATACATAGGTGTGTATTGTATGAATCATATCGTATCGGTGAATCATACGTATCGTATGATACATAGACATGTGGGTTTAAAATGAGTTTTTTTTGTTAAAATTTGTGGTTTTATTTGATTTAAACAAGTTGTTAGACTTTGTTAACACAAAATTATTGGGAAACTTAATTGAGTCTAATGAAATAGCAAGTCGATAAGTTTTTTTCCTCCCTTCTCTTTCTCCTACAAAATTTAGACTATACTTATAACACTCACTTTCATATGTGCAAATTTATTTTCTATGCTATTTGTGGGGCCAGCAAGTCAGACAGCCCGGCCCACTTAGTTCCAGGACCGAAGGCCCGAGCCGAGGAGGCGTTCATGGTCCGAGGATGAAAGCAAGAAGCCCAGGAGCCCAATAAGCCATGCTGAGGACCACTCCATGCTCGGGCATCCGACACCATAATGCAAATAGGCAACACGCCATGGAGGGAGCCTTCTTGGCTATCCGAGGAGCCGGGAGCAGGTACCATGCGCCAGCAATGAAGGCATGGTGGAGGAGCAGGTTCAGGACGAGCTGTCACCTCCACATTAAATGCCCTCAACTAACATCCTGACCGCATTAATGAGGAGGGGACTCCACAATAGTGCCACCTTGGTTGCCGCAACCCACAGAAAGAATGGGAAGGTGGCTGATGGGACAGGCACTCGAGTAGTGGCCTAATCTCTCAACAGATGTAGAGTTAGGATCAATTGGGAGAGGGGTATATAATGTAAGGAACCCCTCCTAAAGGAAGAGAGGGAGAGAAAAGATAATTTAAGGAATACTGTAGCAACCTAGATTCTCTGAGAAAACTTTGTAATCAGTTTTCAAAGAAATCATAAGAATTCCAAGCCTTGGAGAGCACGTCCGAGGAGCGTTACTACTCATCCCAATTCATGTTCAGGTTATCTAATCCCCATGCAACCACGCATGGTCGTTGCACTCCCCGTTAACGCCTAGTTCTTGAGCCCATCCTCTATAAATTCATTGCGGGGAAACACTGGGCTTGGGTCCACTCCCTCAAACCCGGTCCCTACAATTGGCGCCCTCTGTGGGGAGAACTCGTGCGTTAATAAGGACAACGACCAAGTATGGTAGGATCAAGCCCTCACCAAGGAAATACTCACCGACCTGAACCGGCTAAATCCTAGCACCAGGGTAGCTATGGCGACCCCGAGGGCGGACAAAACGAGGAGAACGGACGATTTTGAGAGAGAAGCGTGCATACCTCAACAACCAGCGGAAGCCATACCTGCAGGGACAGACACGTGCCCCAGACGCACGACAACGGCCACGCCACGCGATCTGAAGAGGCCCATAGCCACGCATCCCAGAGACAGGATGATAAGGTGGCCATGTAGCGCGAGATAGATGATTTGAAGAGAAAGCTGCGCCGTGCACGGCGAAGACGGTCCGAGGCCAGCCCTGACCTGCCCTCTGACGACGAATACAGACAAAGGTCCAGAACACCCCCAAGTGAGACTTTCTCTCACGAGGATGAGCGCTACCGGAGGCGTAAGCATGACAGCCCAACTCCGAGGGGCCTGGGGAGCGACGCCATGAGCAAGGCACTGGATCAGCTCTCCAAGTCGCCCTTCACGCATCGTATAGAGAAAGCAATGCTCCCTCGGGGGTTCCAACAGCCAATCTTCGCAGTTTACAACGGCAAAACGGACCCCGTGGAGCATGTGAGCCAGTTCAACCAGAGGATGGCAGTCCATTCTAAGAACGAGGCATTGATGTGCAAGGTCTTCCCATCCAGCTTGGGGCCTGTGGCGATGAGGTGGTTCAACGGTCTAAGGACGAATTCCATAGACTTGTATAGACAACTAACCCAGGCTTTTGGTTCCCGTTTTGTCACGAATAGCAAGCCTCCTCGGCCCATGAGCGCGTTACTGTCCCTATCCATGCGTGATGGGGAGACCCTCAAGGCTTACTCGGACAAGTATTGGGAGGTTTACAACGAGCTGGATGGCAAGTACGACGATGTCGTCATCAATACGTTCAAGAACGGACTACCAATGGGACATGGCCTAAGGAAGTCCTTGACTGGCAAGCCCGCCACCAGTGTGTGGCAGTTGATGGACCGAATTGATAAATACAAGCGGGTGGAGGAAGATATGCTGCAAGGCAAGGGGAAGGATAAGGTTATCCCTCAAGAGAGGAGGGATTTCAGGTCGGACCGGTATAATAACGCACACCCGAGGAGGGATTTCGATGGAGAATCTGGAGCGACTAATGCCCAGACTGTCAGCGCCGTATTCCGAGAACCCGTACATAGGGTGCTGGAAAGGATAAAGGACGAACCATACTTCAGGTGGCCGAATAAGATGGCCGGGGAACCTGAGAGGCGTAATCAGAATCGCTACTGCCAATACCACCAGGACCACGGACATACCATGGAAGACTGCAGGAACCTCCGGAACTATCAGGACCAGCTAGTCCGGGAGGGAAAGCTGAAGCACCTACTGCACCATCCCGATAATCGTCAGGGCCAAACGTACCAAGAGCCCCGGAGGGGTACTGCCATGGGGCAGCCCGCTGGTACGATCAACGTAATCCTGGCGGCATCGGGGAGAACGGGCACGCGCCCTTCGCGGGTGTGTCTGCGGCCCAACTGCTTGCCGAGGATTCCCAGACAGAGCCGAAGAAGGCTAGGAGGAGTTCTCGTCCTCCTTTGAGTTTCTCAGAAGACGACAAGATTGGGACCACCCAGCCCCACGATGACGCTCTGGTGGTCACCCTTAGAATTGGAGGCTACGACGTAAGGAGAGTGATGGTGGATGGTGGCAGTGCGGCAGAGGTCATGTACCCAGACCTCTACAAGGGGCTGGGGTTAAGACCGGAGGACTTGACGTCGTATAGCTCCCCCCTAATGAGCTTCGATGGGAAGCTCGTCATCCCGAAGGGCATGATCAGGCTGCCCATACAGACCGGCCCAGAAGTGGTGGAGGTGAACTTCATAGTGGTGGACACATACTCCCCCTACACAGCCATCGTAGGAAGGCCCTGGCTCCACACTTTGGGGGGCGTTGCTTCCTCCTTGCACCAGAAGGTGAAATTCCCATCAGGGGATCAGGTTCTAGAGATCCGCGGTTGCCAGCCCACAGCGAGGCAGTGCACGGTGGCTGCCATATCATGTCGGCTTGACGCACAGCCCTCAGCCATTGCTGAGGAAGGTTTATAGCAATCAAAGACCACGGTAGCGCACCCTGACGTAGCTACCGAGGGGGCCAAGTGTGAGGACCTGGAGAAAGTAGTAATTGGCGACGATCCAGAGAAGTTCTTTCAGGTCGGGGTTCGGCTGCCTCCCACCGAACAGGAGGAGCTGGTCGAATTCCTCAAAAGCAATATCAACGTATTTGCATGGGACCCCTACGACGCCCCAGGGATTGACCCATCCTTCATCTGTCACCATCTCAATGTTAATCCATCCGTGGTGCCCAAGAAACAGCCGCCGCGACGCCCATCGAGGTAGCACACTGACGCCATCAGGGAAGAGGTAAATAAACTTAAGCGTGCTGGGGTTATCAAAGAGGTTTTTTATCCCGAGTGGCTAGCCAACACTGTGGTGGTCAAGAAGAAGAGCGAAAAGTGGAGGGTCTGTGTGGACTTCACTGACCTAAATAGGGCGTGTCCAAAAGACTCGTTCCCCATGCCTCGGATCGACCAACTGGTAGATGCGACCACGGGCCATCCTCGGATGAGCTTCCTAGACGCCTTTCAAGGCTATCATCAGATACCACTGGTCCTGGAAGACCAGGAGAAGACAGCCTTTGTGACGCCCGTCGAGAACTACCATTACAAAGTAATGCCTTTCGGTCTGAAGAACGCGGGGTCCACCTACCAAAGGATGATAACGAGGATGTTTGAGCCGATGCTAGGCAAGAACATCGAGGTCTACGTTGACGATATGGTGGTAAAAAGTAAAGCGGTATCCGAACATCTAGGGGACCTCGGCCGCACATTTGACGTCCTGAGAAAGCACCAGCTGCGCCTAAATGCCTCAAAATGCTCGTTTGGGGTGGGCTCAGGCAAGTTTCTGGGGTACATGATCACCCACAGGGGAATCAAAGTTGACCCTGACCAAATCAAGGTTATTCACAATCTGAAGCCTCCGCAGAACCCCAAAGAGGTCCAAAAGCTTACTGGGATGATCGCGGCTTTGAACCGATTCATTTCCAGGTCGGCTGACAGGTGCAGGCCCTTCTATCTCTTGATCAACAAGTGGAAAGGATTTGAATGGTCCGAGGACTGTGTCGTAGCTTTCCAGCAACTCAAAGAGTACCTATCCTGGCCGTCTATCATGTCCAATCCCGATGCCGATGAGGTCTTGTACGCATACCTTGTTGTGGCACCCCACGCAGTGAGCCTAGTACTGATACGGGATGATAATGGCGTTCAAAAGCCAGTTTATTATGTCAGTAAGTCGCTGCATGAAGCGGAAGTCAAGTACCTGCCCTTGGAGAAGGCCATACTGGCTGTGGTCCACGTCACGCGAAAGCTCCCCCACTACTTCCAAGCCCACACAGTGGTCGTCCTGACCAAATTGCCCCTGAAGTCTGTACTTCGGATCGCCGATTACATCGGGAGAATCGCAAAGTGGAACACAATCCTTGGGGCCTTTGACGTCAGGTATATGCCTCGGACTTCCATAAAAGGCCAGGTTCTGGCGGATTTGACGGCCGAGTTCGCCGAACCTACTGTGGAAGTAGCAGCCGAGGAGGAGAGCCCGGATGAGAGATCAGTTGGGGCAGTCTCCATCCCGGGGTCACCATACTGGAAGGTATATGTGGATGGCGCGGCAAACCAGAGGGGGTCCGGAGTGGGGCTAGTATTAGTATCCCCTGAGGATCATGTCATAGAGAAGTCCCTGAGGCTCAGATTCTCGGCCACAAACAACGAGGCCGAGTATGAGGCGTTGCTGCAAGGGATGGTCATGGTACGGAAGATGGGAGGAAGATCGATAGAGGTGTTCTCAGACTCGAGATTGGTGGTAGGACAGGTAATTGGAGAGATGGAAGCCAGAGATCCGAGAATGCAAGAATACCTGAGCCAGGTCAAGCGCTCGTAGTCGGAGTTCAACCTCTTTAGCTTGTCTCATATTCCCCGGAGTGGGAACAGCCATGCCGACTCATTAGCCACACTCGCAACTTCCTCGGCAAAGGGTCTACCCCGGATTATACTTGTGGAGCATCTAGAAAGAGCAAATGAAATGGCAAAAGGATCGATCCCCGTCCATCAGGTTGAAGCGGGTCCCAGCTGGATGGATCCTATAGCGAAATTCCTCAAAGATGATATCCTGCCCGAAGATAAGTCAGAAGCTGAAAAAGTACGAAGAAAAGCTCCTCGGTTCTGGCTGTCCGAGGATCACCGACTATACAGGCGCTCCTACTCTGGGCCATACTTACTGTGCATCCACCCCGAGGCAGCAGAATTACTGCTCGAAGAACTGCACGAAGGAATCTGTGGGAGCCACACAGGAGGGAGATCCCTGTCGCACCGAGCTATCACACAAGGATATTGGTGGCCGGGAATGCAGCAGGAGGCCCTGGAGTATGTCAAGAGGTGTGACCAGTGCCAAAAATTCGCCCCGAATATTCACCAGCTAGGAGGGGTCTTCAATCCTTTGTCCAGTCCCTGGCCGTTCGCCCAATGGGGCTTCGACATTGTAGGTCCCTTCTCGAAAGTGCCAGGGAATAAGAGGTATCTGCTGGTGGCCACGGACTACTTCACCAAATGGGTCGAGGCTGAGCCCCTGGCCAATATTAGGGACGTGGACGCCAAGAAATTCCTTTGGAGAAACATAATCACACGATTTGGGGTCCCTCATACCCTCATCTCGGATAATGGGCTCCAATTCGACAGCAAGGCCTTCAGGAGGTACTGCTGTGAACTGGGGATCACAAACAGATATTCGACGCCCGCCTACCCTCAGGGAAACGGACAGGCAGAGGCCGTCAACAAGGTTATCGTCAATGGGCTTAAGAAGAGACTGGACGAAACCAAGGGAAGATGGGTAGAGGAGTTGCCCCACGTCCTATGGACGTACCGGACTACCCCCCGGCGGTCAACAGGGGAAACACCTTTTGCCATGACTTATGGTGCCGAGGCGGTGATCCCCCTGGAAACGAACTTCCGGACGCTAAGGACAAGCTCTTTCACTCCAGGCAGCAATGATGAACTGCTGGGGAGGAGCCTGGACCTGGTGGACGAACGAAGGAAACGAGCAATGATCCAGCTGGCCTATTACCAACAAAAGCTCAAGCAAGGGTATGACACCAATGTGAAACTCAGACCACTGGCACCGGGGGACCTGGTGCTGAGAAACGTTGTCGGGGCTGCCAAGAACCCATCCTGGGGAAAGTTGGGACCAACTGGGAGGGCCCCTACCGAATTACCTCAATAGCAGGAGTAGGTGCATATTATTTAAAAGATCTAGACGAAAAACCTGTACCTCGCCCATGGAATGTAAATAACCTAAAAAGGTATTATTATTAATAAAGAAGTTTTTTTGGATCTCGATTCTTAGCCTATCTCAATTATAAATCTCATGTTCGGACGGCCAGCCTAAGTGTTGACAGAACCAAGGCACTGCATGGTCCTCGAACTCAAGCCTATGGGGAAACTAACTCCTTCAAAAAAGCCTAAGTGTTAGACAGAACCAAGGCACTGCATGGTCCTCGGACTCAGGCCTATGGGGAAACTAACTACTTCAAAAAGGCCTAAGTGTTAGACAGAACCAAGGCACTGCATGGTCCTCGGACTCAGGCCTATGGGGAAACTAACTACTTCAAAAAGGCCTAAGTGTTAGACAGAACCAAGGCACTGCATGGTCCTGGGACTCAGGCCTATAAGGAAACTAACTACTTCAAAAAAGCCTAAGTGTTAGACAGAACCAAGGCACTGCATGGTCCTCGGACTCAGGCCTATGGGGAAACTAATTACTTCAAAAAGGCCTAAGTGTTAGACAGAACCAAGGCACTGCATGGTCCTCAGACTTAGGCCTATGGGGAAACTAACTACTTCAAAAAGGCCTAAGTGTTAGACAGAACTAAGGCACTGCATGGTCCTCGGACTCAGGCCTATGGGGAAACTAACTACTTCAAAAAGGCCTAAGTGTTAGACAGAACCAAGGCACTGCATGGTCCTCGGACTCAGGCCTATGGGGAAAGCCTAAGTGTTAGACAGAACCAAGGCACTGCATGGTCCTCGGACTCAGGCCTATGGGGAAACTAACTACTTCAAAAAAGCCTAAGTGTTAGACAGAACCAAGGCACTGCATGGTCCTCGGACTCAGGCCTATGGGGAAACTAACTGCTTCAAAAAAGCCTAAGTGTTAGACAGAACCAAGGCACTGCATGCTTCAAAAAAACCTAAGTGTTAGACAGAACCAAGGCACTGCATGGTCCTCGGACTCAGGCCTATGGGGAAACTAACTACTTCAAAAAAGCCTAAGTGTTAGACAGAACCAAGGTATTGCACGGTCCTCGGACTCAAGCCTATGGGGAAACTAACTACTCCGAAAAATTCTAAGTATTAGGATGTTGGTGAAGCAAGAGCCCTGCCTAGTCTTTGGGACATAAAAGGTCTGCCTATGCATACGAGCCAGCACATTATTGCAATCACTGCCATGACTGGCGGAGGTACGATTGATGTTAAAATTATACAAATAAAAAAGAATGGAGATGGGAGAAAACGGATAACGCGCAAGTGTGCAAATAGCCAGAACAAACAGAGAGAGAAATGGGAGCCACATTGCATTAAATTCATAGAAGTTACATGATAAGCGTCACATTACAACGTAAAAAAAAAGGGGAAAAAAAAGAAAGAGTACAAAAAACAAAAGAATTGAAGAAACAAAGCAGACAGGGGCGCCAAGGGGCCTGCCCCTTCCACTTAATCTTTCCCCCCAGTAGGCAGCTGGTCCATGGCAATCTCAGGCTCCTCTGAGCTTTGACTAAGAGGAATGGCTCGCAGAGGTACGGCAGGAATGGCTGCCTCCTCAGCAGTTGAAACCTAGGCTTCAGAGGAGGACTTCACATCCTCTTGAGGCGCTTCCTCGTTAGGGCCTCTACCTAATTCAGCTACCCTGGGAGGACCACTCCCTTGGACAGGCTCACCAGTAGGTCCAGCGATCGAGGCTCCCACACCCGGGGTAGCACCTGCTTCCTCAACAGCCACCTCAGCCTCAGGGCTGTCTGGGGCAGCCTCACGGATGGCAGGGGGGTAGTACACACTCTCCTCCTTCCACAAGTCAGACGAGGCCTCAACCCCAGCTTGTTTGAGAGCCTCCTTCCAAACCTCGGAGGAGTAGCGCCTCCACACCGCGGGGACTTGGGCCTTAAATGCAGCTTCTGTCTCGGCCACCCCCGCATCATAAGCTGCATCCTCGGCTTCCTCCTTAGAGGCCCAGGCCTCCTCCCTACCTTGTTCAGCCTCAAACTTGGCCCTCACGGCCTCGCCCTTGGCCCATTCAGCCACTTTTTTGGCTTCCTCGGCAGCAGCCACCTTTTTCGTCAGATCAGCGAGCAGCTCCTTTGCGATCTTCAGCTACTCCTCTACCTCACCCAGGCGCCTCGTCTGATCTTCGGCCTGCTTCTGGAAACCAGCGAGGCCTGACATGGCGTTGTCCTGGGCCCTGGTCACCGTCTTCAGCTCCTCCCGGGCCGTGGCAAGATCAGCCTCGGAATTCTTGAGGGTCCGAGTGGCCTCCAAGCGTTTCTCACGCTCTACATCCATGGCCTTCCCTTGGTCGTGGGCTGCCTCCTCCAACCTATAAGTAGCCTGGACGGCCTGCCAAACAAAATGGGTGCGTAATGAGCCAAGCTCAGAAAAGGGGAAGAAAAACTGAAACCAGAAAAATCACAAGTGCGTAGGGCCAGCAAATCAGACAGCCCGACCCACTTAGTTCCAGGACCGAAGGCCCGAGCTGAGGAGGCGTTCATGGTCTGAGGATGAAAGCAAGAAGCCCAGGAGCCCAATAAGCCATGCCGAGGACCACTCCATCCTCAGACATCCGACACCATAATGCAAACAGGCAACACGCCATGGAGGGAGCCTTCTTGGCTATCCGAGGAGCCGGGAGCAGGTACCACGCGCCAGCAATGAAGGCATGGTGGAGGAGCAAGTTCAGGACGAGCTGTTACCTCCGCATTAAATGCCCTCAACTAACGTCCTGGCCGCATTAATGAGGAGGGGACTCCACAACAGTGCCACCTTGGTTGCCGCAATCCACAGAAAGAATGGGAATGTGGTTGATGGGACAGGCACTCGAGTAGTGGCCTAATCTCTCAACAGATGTAGGGTTAGGATCGATTGGGAGAGGGGTATATAATGTAAGGAACCCCTCCTAAAGGAAGAGAGGGAGAGAAAAGATAATTTAAGGAATACTGTAGCAACCTGGATTCTTTGAGAAAACTTTGTAATCAGTCTTCAAAGAAATCATAAGAATTCCAAGCCTTGGAGAGCACGTCTGAGGAGCGTTACTACTCATCCCAATTCACGTTCAGGTTATCTAATCCCCATGCAACCACGCATGGTCGTTGCACTCCCCGTTAACGCCTAGTTCTTGAGCCCATCCTCTATAAATTCATTGCGGGGAAACACTGGGCTTGAGTCCACTCCCTCAAACCCGGTCCCTACACTATTAATAATGTATTAAATGAAAATATAATTATTTTTTATTTTGTTATTATTATTTTGAGTCTAAAAAGCTAGAATGCCAAGAAAAAATTATTAGAATTAAAAAACAAAAACAAAAAAGTAAATGTTGATAATAATAAAGAAAATGTCTATGAAATTTTTTTTTTGCAAGCCGCTGAACATGATGATAACATTGACTTAGATGGAGTTGATTAGCCAAGATGATGAAAATATATTATTATTTTGGTTCATATATCATGTATTACTTCTGAGTTTAATCAATTTGAATGTGCATGTTATAAACATAAGTTAATTTGATTTATTTAGTTAGATTTGTTAAATTTTATTACATAAGTAATGATTAAATTAGTCATTAGTTGAATATATTTTGAATTTATAATGAATATACTTTTTATATATATATTTATAATTATTTTATAATTTTATTAGGTGTTTGTGTATCTTATGATACATGAATCGATACGATACGTGATACAGAAAAATAAAAAATTGATTTATGATACGATTCACTATTTGACAACTATGTCCATGGCAAGAGAAGCATGATATAAATCATTGTTATACTCTTCAGTATCCCAACTAAGAACTCTTGCATCAATGGGTGGACACCCCTATGGCTCAAGTAAAGCCTTTTTAACCCAAAGTCCTATGGGGTCTCAGATTAGGCTCCCTCCACTGACCCTCCCCGGATTGCCCAAAGAAGAGAAATTTGTGTTGGGTTTTATACTAGCCAAATTTGGGGTTATACCTAACCTAAAATTAACTAAATAATTTGAATGCATTTTTTTTTATCTGCATAATTGAATGTATTTATAGTGTGGTGAGGATTCTATCATATACGTATCGATTTGTATGTGCTAATTCAAAAGAAAAACTAATAACAGATTGACATAAAAAAACACCTGGGTTGGAAACTGCACCTTGGTAAGGTACAACGGACACTAAAGAGTAGATTCCTTTTTTTAGGATATGTAGGCATTAAATATAAAACACGTTGTGCAATGACCAAGTCTCCGTTGTAGTCTAGTTGGTTAGGATGCTCGGCTCTCACCCGAGTGACCCGGGTTCAAGTCCCGGCAACGGAAATGTCTTTTATAACTCTTCCGCTTGAAACCTCTTTGTAACATTGACACCCTTTTTAGCCTCACGCTAAAATAGCTTAAAGCCTAAAATATAGCAAAATGAAATTTTATGCAAAAATTATTATTATTATTATTATTGCATTTTTGAGTGTGAAGAGAGTGGATAGTGATTGTTGTATGGAAAGAAAGAGTGTAAACTCATGTAAAATAGTATAAAACCTAACACATAGCTAATAAAGCCCAAAAATAACTTATATCATATTATGAATTGGACATGCAAAATGAGATTTTGGTATTTTGCTATCGTATATGTGCAAATATACAAGTCAATGGAGCTTATGCAAAACAATTTTGGGTAAATTACAAAATTGGTCTTATCCTTTATATCATATTTGAATTTGGTCTTTAACTTTTCAGTTGGGTTAATTTAGTACTTACTGTTATTTCTTAGATGAAAAAAGTTGATGTGTTAAATGAAACAATATAAAATTATTTTTCATGCCACATCAGCTAACAACTACAATGCCGCATCAGAAAAAAATCAAATTTAAAAATGAGACGTGAGATCTCACCAACCAAACACTATTTTTTTTTCTTTTTTTGCATCACCTCCTTTCCATAGCTTAATCAGGCCCATCAAAAGCCTACTATGGATACTGACTCTAAGATAGCCATACTTAGAACAATCGCTGCTACAAATAATAATGTTGCTTTTATTAGATTTGTTTGTAGCCCAGGCAGATCAAAGTCTTCTTTTTCCAATAGTTGCCATAACTTGTTCACACTTCACATACATATCCTAGTATTTTGAACAAGTTTTCCTTGATCCGCCGTTCCGGTACAGCAAACCACCAAATGGAGAACCCAACCCATAAGCAAGTCACAAGAACAAATCTTAGGTCCTGGAGATTTGTTTTGTGGTGTAAGCTTTCCATGGTCCAATTGAACAGATAATGTTGCTATTGCTTCTTGCCATCCTAAACAACTTTTTCTCGACCCACACTTTTTTAAATGTCACCCAAAGCAATCATTGACTCTTGAATCCATGATTAGCGATTTTGGGCAAGCAGGTCTCTCTCTCTTCTGGTGGCATTGGTGTCTCAGTTTTTTCTTTTTATTAAAATCTGGCTTCGCTGTACAATTGACAGTTAACATGGCATGGAAAATAATTTATTATTATTCTGTTTCACACGTCAACTTTTTCCATCAAAAGGTTAAAGACTAAATTGAAATATGGTCTAAAACTTTTAATCTCAATGCATTCTGTTTGACATTAGACTAAAAATCGGAGTTTGAGAACAAATTCACAAAATTTGCAGATATTAGACATATAAATCGTGACCAAAAAAGTATCTTATGCGTTAGTTACATGCAACATCACTCTTACATTGCGACCAGTCTTCTAGTAAAGGATAAAGCAACCATGACTTCGTAGATGTTCTGTAGAGACTCTTTTAACTCTGAAATAGAGTAATGCACTTATGAAGAATTATCTACTCGTGTTGATTTGAGTAGGGGATAAACTCTTCATTTCTTATGGCAGACATAAAAAGTTGCCTTCAACCTCCAAAGATTTGACATAGATCCCCTAACTCCTTGGATACTCAAAAACAAGACCTTCTGCAACACTTCTTGCTCTTCCATAACCAAAAAGCTTGCCTACAATAGTCAAAGCAAAATCTACTACTGTAGCAAGTCCCCTGCTTGTAATCAGTTTACCGTCGATGACCACTTTGGCACCATCCACTACTTTTGTAAGCGTGTCTACGACAGATGGATGGGCAGTAGCTCTTTTATCCTGTATCTTGGCAGAGGAATGGCAAAGCTTTAACATATGAAGGTTCAAAGCAGGATGACAACAATTGGTTTTGAATTACCTTTAGTAAACCCTGTCTTTGCAGGACTGCGGGTGAAGAGCAGACTGCTCCATATATTCTTCCAGCTGAAGCTTGTTCTTTGATCAGCTTCTTGAGAATCTTAGATTTGTGTATCCGCTCAGCCCCAGCAGTTCCTCCCTGAAATTTTACAATGGAAAAATCTTAATGGGTGTAGTGTGGAAAAGAAACAATATTATTTTTAAAGAGTATATCACGCATAAAGAGTGACTTCTGACAACAAAGCATGGGTCAATAATAAGCAGAAAACACTAAAATTTGAAAGAGGCAAGGGGGTGATGGGTGGGAAAAGGTGCATCATGTCAAAAGAAAAAATAGAGGGAAAAATATACAAAAAATCTCAGTGCATACTGCATCTTGGGAAATGGAGCATACAGCAAACCAAATATAGAAGAGAAAATGAAGTAGCAAGAATGAACCAAGTACCAATAGGTTAACTTCAACATGGAGAATTATTATTTTTTTTGATGGGTCAACATGGAGAATTATGATGAAGCCTGTGCTGACTCAACCAATTAATACAAAGAACTTCTAAGACTTCATATTTCATTTGATCTTGGCCACACGAAGATATAATCTATCTGACCAATACTGATTCTGAAGTGAAAATTCAAGTGTTTTTTTAAAAAAGAAAAGAAAAAGAAAAGAAAAGAATCCCTACATCTTAACACTACTATTAAGAAAGGAGCAAGAATGCTGCTTGTATTATCCAAAAGAGATGCTTGTTTATCTTACTGGAAGAATGATTATATCATATATTGACTCAGCAGCATCACCAATTAACTTATCAGCAACAATTTTTGAGCCTTGAGATGCCAAAATTTGCACAGATTTTTCAAGTGAAGCAATGATGACATCTACTTTTGCTCGCCGTAGAATATCTGCAATAGTTACTACTTCAATTGCTTCAGAGCCATTTGCAACTGGAATGAGGACCTGCATAACCATGAGTGATGAGAAAATATCCTACACACACACAATGAAAAAACATCCATAGGCATTGGATGAACCTACATCAAGGGTGCAGGTATGCGTCAGTACATGTCAAGTGTAGATAAAACTAGTATCTAAACATATGCAACATACCATGTAAAACATGAAGGGCAAGCAAAAGAACAAACAATGTGATAAAAAAAATCTTTCAAGTCATGGCAATCAGTCTCAACCCTTATGCGCCCATCTTATTCAGCTAACAGATACAACGAGGAAAGCAACTCCTTAGCAGCATACTTATACGATTAAAAAAAAAAAAACCTATTGAAGTTTTCTGGGGTAAGAACCATAATGGAAAGATAATAATAATTCTGTGTTGAAAATTTCTTCCCTAATCACAGATCTGTTGCTAACCATTCCTTTATAGAGGGACACGAGGATTGTAACTTACTAGCGCTGTTAATAGCTGAGAGCTCAGACTACAAAGTACCATTGACTGCAATTATCAAATGACTTACTGCTTTCCCATAAAAGGTTTTTGAATTATTTCTAGAAATACTTTATGCCAAAAAATGATCATTTGGAGGTAAACAATGGCAAGGAAATGATAAATAAGAACTATAAGCAGAATTTAAGTATCTCCTTTTGTTCATCCATAAAAGAAAGGGACATTATCTATCAGAGAATAGAAGAATCAATGTAGTAGTAGGAGGTGGAAGAGTGGTAGTAAATTAAAAAAAAAAAAAAAATCATTAACCAAGTTGCACATCTGAACACAAAAGGCTTTCTCAATTAAGGAAAAAGAGAAGCAACTTACACGAGGGGTGTGGTCAACAGACCATTCAACTTTGTTGAACTCTTCCTTTGTTAGATTATCATCAGCAGAAGACACCAACTAATATAACAGAACCAGAGTGTAAGCTCAAGCAAATTAGGCAAAATATATAAGACAAACTCTGATGAGAGTGAAATGATAAATTTGTTATTCAACTACAAAGAAAAGAATGACATGTTTAGTTTTGGGATATCAAAAGTGTGGGGACTTAGCACATTCACCACTTTGCCTTATTTTTACCTGTGTCTTGTATTTACTTTACATCAAGATTTAGAATTTTGTGTGTGTGTGTGTGTGTGTGTTACTTAAAAAAAAAAAAAAACTATAACGTGTTGAACATCTCTCTCTTTACTATCAACAATAAAGAGCCCATCAACCTTCAACGGTTTTGATGGAAAGAGGTCTTTGCGATTGTTTGATTTCTGTAGAATATCACCTTTTCCTTACTATTGTTATTAATGGGTATCTAAAATACTCCTTATTGTCCATTTTTCATTATGCTTTTGATACTATGCATTTTCCATTTTGACCAAACCATAAACAATCTTAGTGCAAGTTTGGAGCAGAGGCAGAAGAGAGGGGAGAGTGGATAGAAAATACTCCCTCTTCTCCCCCTATCCAAACTAGGGTTAGCACCACAGAGACACCCTAATTGAATTCTTTTATGCTTCTGATCCATATTTCAGAATCCAAAGAATTTAAAAAATGCAAGTATCTTGAACCTCAATTAAGCTAAGCCTCTGAAAAAGGGACACCTTCAACCTGTACAGTACTTATCCTTTGGTATGCTAATTTACAGTATAAATATCCTTTGGTATACTTGTATTTTTTATACTATTGATTTCCATCTATATGAATCTACCTTCACCGCTTCAGCAGATTGTATCAGAGAGAAAGATTGCATCAATGACATGACGATCCACATGCTTTGTTACAGAAAATAGAAAAAACTCCAACTTGTATCATGAAATTCCTTTTATGACAAATGTGAAGATAACCATCAAAGGATAAAGTCTAAGCTGCAAACCCAACTAGAGAAGCAGCCTTACCAACACTTGTCCAACCTCTTTGGCAATTGACTCTCCAAACAGCTGCTCCACCAAGGAAAGAGAAAACTCAAAAGTAGTTCCGGGACCACGGCTTGTTGTAAGCTCTCCTGAAACTTGAATACTAGATTTAACAGCCCAGAAGGTTGGAAGCTTGTCCATGAATGCAGGGTGACAAGTTGTCTTGCAGGAAAAACTACACCACAATTAGCCAACCATGATACATGTATATGCATGTATTCATTAAATTTCAATCAAAATCAACCCAAGGTAGCCACCTGCTTTTTCTTCAGAAGACCCCAAGGCTTCAGCGTGACTGCAGGGGCAGCACAGATAGCCCCATATAGCCTTTTTTCCTCAGCTTGTTTGCTCATTATTTTCTGCAGAACTTCACAGTCTCTTAACCGTGCCGAGCCGGGCATTCCTCCCTTCAAACAATGCAGATTACATTAATCACCAAACAAATTAATTGTCAAACCTATTTGCACAACTTGTTAGTCTACAACCGGATTCCCACATAAATTGATTGATTGGTCAGTAAGGATGCAATTGAAGAATTATGATGCCAAACCCCCTGCTCAACCAACCTACATGAGGAGCATACAAAGGAACACCCAAAAGAAAAAAAAGTACAGGATTAACAATTTAACATCTAAAATCAATATCATCAATGAAAGCTAATAAAACTGAAGAAGAAAAAGATGAACTAGCAGCCAACTCCCATGCATGTAAAGATCGCAGGAACAAAGTACTACTGTGAGCTTATGTCCTTCAAAAGAGAGTGCTTTCCTTTTCTCCAAATAATTCATATTAAGCATAATGCAACAGCCCTCCAAATTTCAGACTTGACTTTCTTTTTTTTTTTTTTTTTTACCAAAACAATATTTCCAGCAAGCCAATAACTCAGTCACTGACTCACTGTCCTTGGCATTACCCAACTAATCCTGAATAAGCTCAAAATAAGTGACCATAAATCTCTAGCTACCACGCAATGAAGAAAAATATGATCCACAGACTCTCCATTAGATTTTCACATTCATCCCCAATGAATAAATAATATACCTGCTTCTCAAATTATCCTTTTTTTTTTTTTTTTTTTTTTAAATTTTAGCTATTTTACCCTTTGATACTGTCCAACAGTTCAATCAAAGATTGCCATACAAGGTGCGCAACTCTGATGCGCTATTTCACATTACCACACCCCCCCTCCCCCCCAATCCTTTTTCTTTTTCTTTTTCTCAAAGCCTTATAGTAAGTGTTTACAAAAAAACTATGATTCTGAAAAAGGGACCAGATCATCCTATCCTCTTCAGATATAGGGAAGGTTCCATAGGTTCCCTCCATAAGGACCCCTCCCTATATCTGAACACCATCCACCCCATGAATTCCCATGTTTATTTTCTATCATTCTCCTCCAAGGGAATCCGTCTCCACTGCATAAAGCCACAACCATTTACCAAGTAAAGCTTGATTAACAACTAATTATCTCCTAACCCAATCCTTCAAGTTGGACAGATAGAAGTGCAAACAGAATTTCTATTAACTAAATGGAATTTAAGCTCACATCTCATTGTTCATTTCATTTCAATAATGCCCTTGTCTACAATTCTTGGCTTTAACACGGTGCCTTGTTTACCAAATGACAAAACTTTACCATGGCCACACGCAGCTACCATTCTTTGCTTCTAAACTATAATGAAAAGAACTTGTAATTTTTAAGGTTATGCAATAGTTTAACAAGCATAAAACTTGTACCGGCAATGCGACCAGATCGAAAACTTGATCAGAACAAGTCGAGATGGAGGTATCAGCAACCAGTTTGGTACCGCTAGAAGCTTCAATCTGAAGCTGTGGCTCCACTGAGGCCACGGTCACATCCGCACCAGCTCGGCGTAGAACATCAACTATAATAACAGCTTCCATTTCCTCTGTACCAAATCCAATAGGAACCAGAACCTGCCCACACAGACACACGCAAATAACAAAACTTTAATCTTTCTAAAACGGTAAAGTTTCTCAGCTAAGCACTTAAGCTCCGTTTGGTTGCCGAGGAAATACAAAATTATATAAAGTTCATTTCTTTCGTCATATTTCTCAGCAATTTAAACTTTTCTAACGAAATGGAGAAGTGGGTGTTGTAGAAAAACCTTCTTTAGAGGAAGAGAGGTGGTGGTGGTTGTTGTTGTTGTTGATGTTATGATTGTGGGTGTTGGTATTGTTGGAGAGAGGGTTTTAGTGGGTTTTGAAGTGCGTTTTGGAGTGGAAGTTCGTTGGTGTTGGGAGGGCATGGATGCAAATGATAAGGAAGAAAAAGTAGTTGCAGAGGCAGCCATTGGAGAGAGCTTGTGAGAAGAGAAGTTGAGAGGCGTTGGTGAGAGAAAAGACGAGAGAGACTCCATGTGAATGGATGCTTGTTTGCAAAGCATCAACTCCAACTCGCAGAACCAGGCTGTTGTGACTTGTGAGAGATCCTTATCCGGGGTTTAGTTCGTTTTCAAAACTCTTCGCTCTTTGAACATCTCACACCATTTCGTTTGCAAATAAAAATAAAATAAAATGAAAAGAAAGCTAAAATATAACAAATGTTTTTAATTTTTTAATCAATGTTATACAACTCAAATAATTTTCTTTACTATCTTGAATTTTTTTTTTTTTTTTTAAAATGACTCAATAACTTCCTATTAATCAATTTACTTATAATACCTTATATTAGATGATAATAAATTATTAACTATTTTGTTTATAAAATATTTACAATTATGTTAAATTATACTTTCTAAATTTAACATGTTTTCAGTTAAGTTATTTAATTTTTTTTTTAATTTCGATTTTTTAACATTACCTTGTTTTTAGTTTAATCATTTTGTCTAATTGCACATGCAACATGCATGCCCAAATGCCCTTTTTTTTTTTTTTTTTTTTAATTTCAAAACTATTATTTTTATGTGTGTAGATGTGTTGTCTTTATTTTTTTACCACAAATTTCTTTTAAAAAATTTGCATGAAAACATACATTAATTATGAATTCTATCCCTCATCAAAAACAACTTATTTTAGATACCATTTTCATGTGATCAAAGCATATAAAATAATATTGCATTGTAGCTTAACTAACACCATCCAAGGTTCAAATCGCTCCACCCTCAACAATTAAATTATCAAAAAGAAATATCAATGTATTTTCTATATAAATTTTCGTATGAAATATTAGAGGAAATTAAAGATCTGCTTAATTAAATGTTCTATGGAAGTACTGAAAGTTGTTTATTGCAAACATATAGACACTCAAACTTTTTTTTTTGAAGTATTCAATTTTGATCTTTTTAATTGGCTATTCATCACCCTTCACCTTCTTAAAACTGATTTTAACCTAGTACTCCACTTTTGATTCTTTGTAGTTTGCCCTAAACCCTAGTTCATCAAGAATTCTAGTAGTGGATTCAATAAACTAAAACCCCATTAAAACTATCCAATTCCACTTTGGAAATCTGGAAAGTCAAACTCATATATCCTCCAATTTTATCAAAATCTATATAACCTGATCTTTGTAGGAAAACCTCTTAATAGAAAACATTTTTGTGAATTCAAAAACCTTTTTGCAATTTTACTTATTAAATTTGTATGTAAAAACACCAGCTATAGAAAAGTTGACAGAGGGAAATAGGAACTGAATTATATGCAAAACACTTAAAATTTCATGCGTAATAGGAAGCGATAGCCTCTAAAGCTTTGGCTCTCTTTATGCAGATCCTCTCTACAAAATTTTCACTCATTGAAAATGTTACTTCAATAAAAAATTAGTCTTGATAAATGCAAGTGCATTGAAACGGTTCAGAAGTTTCACATGCATACTTATTATAGTGTAAAAATACCAAAACCCTATTTTATGTGAAATAGACTGTAAAAAAATAATTACAAGTAAAAACTGTTTACTTATTCTGTATAATGATTCTTAAATATCTTCAATACTACAATTAGTTAAAAATAAATGAAAGTCAATATTTATATTGCGAAAGAAAGATATACATATTTTGAAAAAAAAATCATATTGTATATTTTTTAAAAGATGAAACATGTAACAACAAAATACAAAAACTTAATGACAAAAGAAAATTTTCTATTGGTTACGAAAGAGATATTAAAAAAAAAGATACACAAATACAAAATATTAAAAAAAAAAAAAAACGAAGTAACTACAAAAGATAAATTCATGTAAAAGATACCTTGAGGCTTGAAGACGAAGGGCTTGTAGAAAAAAAAGGAATAGAAATGATAGAGAAAGGGTAAACCGCATAGAGGGTTTTTGTGTAGTGTTATATATATATATATATATATATATATATATATATATATTAGGTCGGTTTGGTTTAAACCTCTTCACATTGCTTAGTGGATTTTGCTAAGTAGTGGTTTAAAACTCTCATTTTGACATAATAAATAAATTGATAAAAATGATGTGTGCAATTGTTGGACTACCAAAGCTTATGTGGTAAAATATTAGAAATTTAACTAATATATATATAGATTATGTCTAATTTCTTCCGTCGCATGGGTTTCAATTAGTTCAATTAATAAAATCTCTTGTTGAATAAAAGATCTGGAGTTCAATCTCTTGATGATAAAGAACAAGTTGAGGTTAAACTATTTCTTTAAAAAAAAAAATCTTACAAAATACAAGAACTTAATGACAAAAGAAAATTTTCTATTACACAAACACATAGTTGATGGAAGTAAAAGTACAAAAAAAGATACACAAACATTGAATATTAAAAAAAATGAAGAACAAAAGAAAACGAAAGAGAAATTCATGTAAAAGATACCTTGAGACTTGAGGACGGAGGGCTTGTAGAAAAAAAAAAAGAATAGAATGACAAAGAAAGGGTAAACCGTACAGAAGGTTTTGTGTGTGTGTGTATATTAGGTCAGTTTGGTTTAAATCTCTTCACATTGCTAAGTTGTGGTTTAAAACTCTCATTTTGACATAGTAAATATATTAATAAAAAATGATGTGTAAAATTGTTGGACTACCAAAACTTACGTGGTAAAATATTAGAAAATCAACTCTGAGAGAGAGAGAGAGAGAGAGAGAGAGAAAGAGAGAGAGAGAGAGAGAGAGAGAGAGAGAGAGAGAGAGAGGACAAAATTTAGCTACAATACCTTAGATGCTGTTCCTTAGGTTCATTTCTTAAGATTCAGCCATATGACTATTCAATTAAAAAATACACTTCCTTCTCATGAGAAAAAATTATATTGCAGAATCTTAAAAGGGAAACCTAAGGAATAGCACCTAAGTACTGTACCTAAGTCTTGCTCATATATATATATATATATTATGTCTAATATCTTATGTTGTGTGAGTTTCAATTAGTTCAATTAGTAAATCTCTTGTTGAATAAGTGTGCGTTTGGCTCTAGCTTAAAAGCAAGCTTATTTTACTATTCAGCTTATTTTTGCTATTATTTATGGCCTTATTGTACTTTTTGGAACTATTTATAGGTTTCAGTATATTATTTCAGCTAACTTTTACATTTATTTATAGTATTTTTAATAAAAATTTTTAATTTCAACAAAATAAGCAAATCTCAAATATACCCTAAAAGATTTGAAATTTGATCTCTTGGTGATAAAAAGCATGGTGAGGTTGAAACTCTCTTTTACAAAAAAAAAAAAAAAAAAAAAAAAAAAATTCGTTGTCATTAATTTTCACTTTTTTTTTTTTTTTTAGTACTTTTCACTTTTCAAAATGAAATTATTTTTGTTGACTTAATGGTGCACAATTATCAAGGTAAATGAAAAAACTACATTGAAAATTAATAGAAGTTAAATAACAAAAAAAAAAAAAAAACTTTATGTGGCTAAAATAAAAACAAGTTAATTTTTTATTATATGAAAGCATGTTGAAATTAGAGGATACCATTTGCCATATAGTCCTAAAATTATATACTAAAAGTGAATTTGTAGCTCTAAGAAGTAAAATAACAATTAAATTACACAAAATTAGAAGTCTGTATTGAGAAAATGATGATGAAAGGCTCTCTAGTGTCAAAGATTTTTTTTTTCCAAAGAATATTGTAGTTTAATTGTACTTATAATTCAATAAATATAATGTAAGAAGAAGATTTGAATCTTAGATACCTCTATTAAAAAATTCATAAGATATTAGTTGAGGTATAAAAATCTTAGCAATTGAATATATCTCCATTCTCGCTTATTGTTGTGACTTGTGAGCTTAAAAAAAAAAAAAAAATTTGTTAAATAGTGTTATTATTATTTTTTTTGCTGAATATATGTTAAATTGTGTTTTTTTTTTTTTTTTTTGATTCATGTTAAATTGTGTTAGAACTTAGAAACTTGGAAGTTGGAACCCAGTTCTTTATTGTAAAACCAAAACACATGGGACAAATTGATATAAATAATTGAAGAAATCTCTCTGAGAGAACGTTCAAAGGACCTTATCATACTTTATTTGCCATTTTTTATTATTATAGAATTTTAGTATGGGCAAAGCTGCCTGATTCTGATTCTGAAGCAGAACGGATAGGATAGGATAGACACTACACAACAGCTCTTAGAGATCAGGCTTTCCGGCACAATCATATACAAATTCAGCTGTAGCAGTGACTCAGACACACACAGAAAGAGAGAGAGAAATGCTTAGAGTATTGGCGAGAAGAGCAGGTTGTTGGGGTTCACTCAATCCATGGATGATGGCTCAGCCGAGAAGGGACTTCTGCCTTGGACTCGGAGTCCTTCCCGACTCCATTGACCGGACCTCCGACTCCTTCACTCGCAACTCCAAGGCCATGGATGAACTCATCTCCGACCTCCAATCCCACATAGCCAAGGTCCTCTCTTTCTCTCTCTCCGTGTAAATATATGTAAATGTTTTAATGGGTTTGTGAAAAAGTTCAGGTTCTAAGTGGAGGAGGAGCGGAGGCGGTGAAGAGGAATAGGAGTAGGAATAAGCTTCTACCCAGGGAAAGAATTGATCGCCTTCTTGATCCTGGTTCTTCATTCCTTGAACTTTCTCAGGTTTTGTTTTTCATTCCCACTTTATTCACTATCATATTTCTCTTTCTCTGATTATTGCCTTTTAGTCTTAATGTACTTGTTATAAAAAATTACTCAGAATATTTTGGAACTTCAGGTTGTTTAATGAACTGGGATTTTGTCAAGAGGTATAAAATTTTCAAATTTCTGAGGTGGCAAGTTGTTATTAGTAGATAAATAAGTGATATTAGTGATGGGTCGATATGAAAACCAATAAAAGCTTGCCAATACATTACTCTTTGAGTATACATCAATTTCCATGAAACTTATCAAACATAAAGATTTGTGAGGTTTCATTCAAACCATACCGTCTCAAGTCGAGCTCCTTGAGAATAGTCATGATGGATGTAAGGTTGAGTGTAGGTTTGTACAACCTAAAGAGGTGGTTGAGAAAAGGACCCAAGCATTTTGAGCCTAAAAGGGGTTGTTGAGAGGGAAACAAGCTAACTATATAGGTATGAGTCCATTTGAAGTCAAAAGTCTTTTAAATCTTCTCCCACTTTCACCACTCGTTAAAAAGTATCCGATTCAATAGAACATACACACATCATGTTTATGAGTGGAGTCATGTGGTTAGCAAACAATCTCAAGCAAGTGATGATCAATTTAAAATAAAAAAAAATCAAGCTTATTTACATTATATTGGATTTCTGGTAATGGATTATGTCATGGTTTTAGTTAGGCTTGAATGGTTTCCCCTATGAAGCCATTAGGCAACTGCAAGCCTGTTATGCTGGAATGCTCAAAGTGTTGACATGGGTTGGACCAAATGCATATGTTAATGATTTTTCATTTGATTATGAAAGTAGCTCCCCCTTTAATATTAAGAAACTTGATACTTATAATTTTTTAAAGGTTCAACTATTATCCCATATGATACTTTCAATGAACTTTCCCATGATCCTTTTATAAACCCTGAGACTCATCCAACTCAACCAAACCTTTTTTCAATGTGTAAAGAGCATATTAATGCTATTTTGGATTAGCATATTGTTTCTACCAGGGATAGGAAAGGTTGAGTGCTACCTAATTTGTTGAAAGGGACAACCAGAGTCATATTGCACATGGATCACCAGAGAAGAGCTGCTACAGTTAGACCCTAATATGCTAGAATACTACTTGGATTTCCTCGACAGGGTTGAGTCTCTCCCACCCTGGGAGGGATGATATAGATATGAACATTACTGCTAATTTAAATTTGAATTTCATTAATATAATTTTATCATGATTGTGGATTATGTGATTTTTCTTATGGATGTTTCTTGGAAGCCTATTTAAAAAAAGGCTCCAGTAAAATATAAGGGACATATGAATGAACAAAATTTGATGTTGGAATTTTCCAATAGCTACGTGCTAGTTCCTAGGGTCTATCCTCTTTTTTTTTTCCTATTCAATTGTCTCCCTAATTTTCCATTGAATTTTGTCATGCGTCACACAGCCTTATTTAGCTGAGATATTCTCTCTCTCTTCTCAACCAAACCAAACCAAACCCTGAGATGATAAGTTGATTCATTTTTTGAGTGTCTTTGTTCCAAATTAAGTGGATTGCGACATGCAATATAGTCCAGATATAGTTACTGTCTCTTCATGGGGATGGTAGTTAGGAATGAAATTTGTACACATTTCTGATACATTGTTCACTAGTACAACTTAAGATCGTTAATCATGTTATTTAATGTATTAGAAATCATGCATTTTGTTCAGATTCAGAATCAGAATCAGAATTCACATGTCAACTGTAAAGCAAATGTTCTGTTTGTCAATTCATTGGACTTGATGCATTTTATAGTAGAATATGCAATGTTTTTGAAATCTAATTGTGTGTTTTATCATAAAGCTTGCAGGCCATGAATTATATGAAGAAGCCTTGCCATCTGCTGGGATTATTACTGGGATAGGTCCGGTGCATGGACGACTTTGTATGTTTGTGGCTAATGACCCAACTGTCAAGGGAGGCACTTACTATCCCATCACCGTTAAGAAACATCTTAGGGCACAAGAGATTGCCACTCAATGTAAATTACCATGCATATATCTCGTTGATAGTGGAGGTGCTTTCCTTCCTAAGCAGGCTGATGTCTTCCCTGACAAGGATAATTTTGGTAGAATTTTCTATAATCAAGCTGTGATGTCTGCTGAAGGCATCCCCCAAATTGCACTGGTATTGGGTTCCTGCACAGCTGGGGGTGCCTATATACCTGCGATGGCTGATGAAAGTGTCATGGTCAAAGGAAATGGTACTATTTTCCTGGCAGGACCCCCACTCGTGAAGGTTAGTTACAGGCCTTCTGGCGTTCCAAAATGCTTCATGGGGTAATTCCCAGATCTGTTCAATGATTTTTTTGGTATCTTTCTATGTTATATGAAATATTATATTGTGTCCATATGTGTATGTCTGTGCTTGCTTGTGGATTGGTGTGTTTATATGTATGTGTGAATATTGGTTTGTCTATAGTTGTGTCTAAAATCTATAAATTATTCAAAAATTTTCAATAGGCTGCTACAGGAGAAGAAGTCTCTGCAGAAGATTTGGGGGGTGCTGCTGTGCATTGCAAGACATCAGGAGTTTCAGATTATTTTGCTCAAGGTATTTACTTTTGCCATTCTGCATTTGCATCTTAAAGGCACCTCTTTTGAAAGTTACTATGATCTTCCCTGTGCTTTCTGCTTCAGTAAGATTCTTTATGCTAGCCATTCCATGTCAGTTTGCAGAAGTTTGCCTGATGAATTTCAACTTTCAACATCCAGAACTCAATGAGATTGTGAAACAGTTGTATACTTCCACTGTTCTTGGGTTGTGCCCATTTTCACTTTCTCAATGAGACTATTTACTTATTAAAAAGTTTGTGATACTAAAATTTGTTTTTCTCGAGCTATTAGAATAACTCTGTGTGTGTGTGTGTGTGTGTGTGTGTGCATGCACTTGTGTTTAAGAAATAAGACATAATGTACTTTTTTTTTTGGCTTTTAGTGATGATATATGTAATTTTATTTGTTCTTGTAGATGAACTGCATGGACTTGCTCTTGGGAGGAACATCATTAAAAACTTGCACATGGCTGGGAAAGAGGGATTTCTAAGTAGATTGGAAACTGTAAACCATGAATTTAAAGAACCATTATATGATGTAAAGGAACTTCGTTCCATTGCACCAGCTGACCTTAAGCAGTCCTTTGATATACGGTCGGTTATTGCTCGCATTGTTGATGGAAGCGAATTTGATGAATTCAAGAAATTGTATGGCACTGTGAGGGCATTTGAATCACTTAAACTTGTTAGAATTTTATGTGTTAGCATTTGATATTTATTAATTTTGTAATCCCAATTGTGTCAATGCAGACTCTTGTAACAGGATTTGCTAGAATTTTCGGACAGCCAGTTGGAATAATTGGAAACAATGGGATATTATTTAATGAATCTGCTCTTAAAGGGGCCCATTTCATTGAACTGTGTTCTCAACGAAACATTCCTTTGGTCTTCCTTCAGAACATCACTGGATTTATGGTATGACATCTCTTTGTAATTACATTTGCAAATAAAACAGATTGAAAAGGAGGGAACGTATGTAATCTGTGATATGCTTGGCAATTTAAAGGGTAAAGTGAACTTATTTTTGATGGATTCAAGTTTAAACGAATTTAGAAAGTACCAATAGAAATTCAGTTTTAAAGTAAAAATGTAGGACTAGGAAATAAAAATGGACCAGGTCACACAGATCAGAACAAGGATTTGAAAGCCTTACCCTAGACCTCTAATCTAAGTAATGGCAGTCTCTTCTGTTGATTAAGAGAGAGGAAGCTGTACACAGTTTTAGCTCAATGAAAGCTTCCCTTTTGTTCAAAATTTATTGCATGGATATTTGTAGACTCTCTGAATATTGGTTCTTGATAAGTTAGGTTTTTTCCTTGTATCAATATTTTTTAGATGATTAGTTGAGTGACCTTACATATTTCCTAATTCAGAGTTTCAGTTGTGAAGATTAGTTATGGTTGGAATTCCTTTTGGTTTAAACTGCTGTGGCCATTAGAATCTGCCCCCCCTCTCTAGCATTGCTTGTTAGATGAATGACAGTCAATTGTTTTATGTCATCCATTGCTCTTCCTTAAAACTATCCATTTGTCTGTCTGTCTGTGGGCAAAATAGTTTTACTTAAGGAGCTCGATTTGGTAAGCTCTATATTTTTTTCAATCCACTTTGAGGTATAATATTCATAGAAATGGGAGGTCGATTAAAGTTGGTAAAAGCATGGAACCTTAATGTTTAATATTCATTTAATAGGTTGGCTCAAGATCCGAGGCAAATGGAATAGCAAAATCTGGAGCAAAAATGGTTATGGCAGTTTCATGTGCAAAGGTTGGTGTCTCTCATACTTAATATTAATTTCATTTTGATTATTGAGTAAATTTTAAGATATACCAAGCCTATTGCTGTATGAATGTGCCTTCAGGGTTGTTGTTCAGCTCCTTATTTGTATAACATCATGTTGACTTTATAACTTGAAAATAATCTACTAGCATGGTTCTTTAATGTATATCTAGAAAAAGAACAGCTTATCAAAAAAAAAAAAAAAAAAAGAAAAAAAAAAAACTAGAAAAAGAACAAAAGAAACATATGAAACAAAAAGATTTACCTCTGCACCTTTTCCAATCAATTGATATAGGTTCCCAAAGTTACTATAATAGTTGGTGGAAGCTTCGGTGCTGGAAATTATGCAATGTGTGGCCGTGCTTATAGTCCGAACTTCATGTTCCTTTGGCCAAATGCCAAAATATCCGTGATGGGTGGTGCCCAGGTAGCTCTTCACTCAACATATTCATGCTTATGACTGAGATGTCAACGAGATAAAGCATAAAGATCTGTCAATTACATATCATTTTGTCTTTGAATATCAGGCTGCTGGTGTGCTAGCTCAAATAGAAAAAGGCAACAAGAAAAAGCAAGGGATTCAGGTAGAAGCTTCTTTTTGTCTCTAAGGAAAGATGGCTTATCATATTTCTCCCTACACCAAATTCAGGGTCTTCTTATTTGTCCTAACGTACGCTTTGCATGTGTAATGCAGTGGAACAAGGAAGAAGAGGAAAGATTCAAGGCAAAGGTTGTGGAGGCATATGAGAAAGAAGGAAGTTCTTATTACTCCACAGCAAGGCTCTGGGATGATGGCATTATTGATCCAGCTGACACAAGAAAAATCATAGGTCTCTGCATCTCTGCTTCCATGAATCGTCCTGCAGAAGATACCAAATATGGTGTATTTAGAATGTGATGGAATATCATTTTGTATCAAGGAAAGCACTGGCATCCTAGTGTCTGATGCACGTCCTGATGCATTATTTTGATATCTTGCATGCTTTTCTGTAAAGTAAACGGGGGAATAAACTGAAAAGGGAGAGGCGGAAAAAAGAAGGAAAGAATAAATAAAAGAAAATTATGGGAAGCATACTTTACTCTCATTGAAACGGTTAGTTTTGCAGCCAGTCAGCTCCTTTTATTTGATTGATGCTAAATGTATACAAAATTTACTCCATAAATCTTATAAATTGATGTGTCATTAACCATAAAAAAGTAATTTAATATTTACTTAGAAAAATGCTAAACCTACTACAAAATATGTTACATAACGGAGTCTAAATCTTCTGTTCAATTTTTCCTGTTTCACTCTATACTCCACAAATAAAAACTTGACTGGTTGATACTTGATATCAACAACATAATAAATGATTGGTTTTTATTTTTTATTTTGGTGATTGGTGACATATAAGTTTGTAAAGATTATGTAGTAAAACTTGTAGCATTCAAAGTATCACTTATTTATTTGTAAAGAATGCTAAAGATATTATAAATTTTATTGCATAACTTTTACAAATTGACGTAACAATGAATGTAATTGGGGGATCTCAAAACATAATAAATGAATATTTGAATTACTTTTTAGTGATTAATGACAAATTAGTTTGGAAGGTATATGTTGTAAAATTTATAGTATTCACTATTCATAGCATCACTCTTTATTTATTACTGTGTTGTTAAAGTAGTACTAATCACATTTGGTCTTGTGCAAATGGGTTTCCTCTAATTGAAAGGGAAAATAAATATTTGACATAATCATTGTTACAAAAACTAAAACCAGCAATCTGGCTTTTGCATGAAAAGGGTATCAGAATAGTTTTTATGACTTATGACCCTTGGTTCAGCACAAGATGGAGTGTTCTTATGCTCTAAAGGAGGATCCATCTAGCTTCATGAGAATTGGATCATAGAGAATCAAACCATGCGGCCCTTGTGGACAATTTTATAAGATTGTGACATCAAGCTTTCATCCACATTGGTTTGTTACTACAGATTTGGAAAGAGGTTCTCTTCTTTTTGCTGTGCATTTCCTCAGCATCAGTTGTGACTATGAGGCTCACAGGGGCTGGTGATTGCTTGGTTGGTGGGAAGCTTGCATTTTTTTTTTCCTAGTTTAATTTTCTTTTCTTCTTCTTCTTTACTATGTATTCTATAAATTTTAGGTGCTTCCTGATTCTTAAGAATTTCATGATGTATGACTAATTTTGTTCTTTTAATTTACACAACTACTTTAGTTGTTGCCCTTCCAATGAAGAAGGAGAGTTTAAAGGAGTTTCACTGTAAAAATAGTCCAGATTATAACTAGGATAGTTAGCGAAGCACAAAAACATAAAAAAAGAAAAAAAAAATGACGTGTTGATTTACGAAGATGGAGATCTTTTAAATCAGAATTTCATGGAGTTAAAGAGATATTTTTTTAATTCGTTGTTGGACATTTAATGTGAAGTTTTCTAATTATCTGTGGGAAATTTGGTAAGAAGTAAAGTCCTAAACTACATGCTGCCAAAGTAGGTAAACTGTGAAGTTCCGAAACCGGTTTGTAATTGCTTTGGGCTAGTTTACTTTAATTCATTGAACAGTTCAGTTCAGCCGGTAAGGAATGTTCTTGAACAAACTATGTTCTCCAGTCTTCAATGTCTTGTTTCTGGTCCCTTTTTTCCCTCCTTATTTGCTCTCTGTTTTGGTTTGCCAATATTGAAGCTTAATGTTGCTTATGTTTTCATTGAAATTAGTGAATATATCAAGTTCTTTGATGACATTGGGAATCTTTTAATAGGGTATTCATTACTAATAATATTCCTTCTGATTTAAGCTAAAATTACAAATGTATGATTTTTGCGGGACTAAACATATGTGATATAGGCTTAGATGTCAACCAATACCCCCATAGAGCAATTGTGAAAGTGACAATAACTCTGAAAGAACGGAACTGAAATAGTATTGTTCTCTTTAATAATATCAAATTTTCATATGTGGTGGACGCATGTGAAAGTGTTAAAATTCAACCAAAGTTGATACAATGTGGATTTAGGTGAGAGTTGGAGTATCTTCCTAGCATTACTCAAAACAATTAGCAAATTGAATTTGTCACTATTCTCACTTACAGTTGTGAGCTACTGAGCTTACAACAACAACATATATATATATAAGTTAAATGGTGTTAGAATCCAGTTCAGTGTTATAAACCAAAGGCAAAACACGTGGGACAAGTTGATATATAATTGAAGAAATCTTTCAGAGATCGTTCAGAGGATCTTGACATATTTTATTTGCCTTTTTTTTTTTAGTATTCAGAAGCTGAACGAATAGGATGACAGATCAAATCCTTCCTGTACAATATACAAATCCAGCAGTAGCAGTGATCCGTACACACACACAGGGAGAGAGAGAGAGAGAGAGAGAGAGAGATGCTTAGAGCATTGGCGAGAAGAGCAGGTTGTTGGGGTTCACGGAATCCATGGATGATAGCCTATGTAGCATGGGTGTGTTTTCGGATTCGAGTGCAGGTGCAGGTGCAGGTGCGGGACTCGGCAATTTTTAAAAAAGTTGAGTGCGGGTGCGGCGATTAAAAAATTATTAAAAATATTTTTATTTAATTTTCTATATATTTTTACTATTAAAATATTCTTAAAAAACACATTATTATGCCTTGATTCACAAAACAAAACATAAAATGATTGTACTTTAAGTCAATTAGTATCTCTGAGGTGGGAAATTTGTCCCTCAAAGCCGATTTTGGCAGTTCCGGCTTGATTCAAGGCTGATTTCGACCTTTTTCGGCCGTTTCGGTCGCCGGCTGATACGACTCGAATCGGCCCGGTTTAGTGCGAATCCGTAAAAAAAAAAAAAAAAAAAAGCTCAAATGCGGCACCGACGCGTAGGCAGCCATGTCGGATGCCACACCCTGCGTCGGACTCCAGTGCGGCACCCTCCCAGCCGCGTGTGTGCTTCATAGATGATAGCTCACCCAAGAAGGGACTTCCGCCTTGGACTTGGAGTCCTTCCCGACTCCATTGACCGCAACTCCGACTTCTTCACTCGCAACTCCAAGGCCATGGATGAACTCATCTCCGACCTCCAATCCCACATTGCCAAGGTCCTCTCTTTCTCTTTCCCCCAGTGGAATAAGGCTCTAAATTTTAACGGTAACTAAGCCCCCAAACATTAGTCAATAAAAAAACAAAAAAAATAAACAAGGATAAAAAAAATACTATAATGTTTACCACTTCCTTTGCACTTTGTCCATATAAACTGTAAAAGATCTGTTTTTATTAACTTTGGTTTTGTTCCTTACTTCTCTTTACTTGACATGACAATCTAGTGGTTTTGTCTCTTTACTTGATCGGACAATTTAGTGATTTTGTCATTATATCATTTGTAGATTAGTATGAGTTTCTCTTCTGGAGACTTGAATCCCAATTCTTACTCCCCACCCTACAAGAATTAGTATTTGTGGAATGACTATCATATCAAAGGTGTGTGGTAGTTTCATCAATTATAGTTGAGTTTATAGTAGTTAGGAAAAAAAGTGTACTTGTACAATAAGATATTTGGACTTTTTTTTCCCTCAAAAAAAAGGTATTTGTACTTTTTTTTTGGGGTGATAGACAATTAGGTATTTGTAATGTGTTAACAAAAAATAAGAAAAAGTATTTATACTAGGTACTTAGGAAACAAAAAGTATTTGTATTATGCATAAAACTCTAACTGTAATTATGTTATCTAAGTTTTGGAAAATTAAATAAGTAATTTTTTTTATTAATATTTATCGTTTTCTATTAAATTTCACACATGACCTCGATATTTGATCCTATCTACAAAACTAATATTGAATTTGTTAGTGCTAAATTCATCCAAATTAATTTTTTTCTTCATTTTTGTATGTTGAGATTGCTAGATACTTATATTGTTAAGTGAAGTTTCAAAATCAAGTTTCATTGCTCTTTACTTGAAAATTTATTTTATTCTAGTCATTATAGATAGTATTTGTTTTGAGAATACATGTAGTCAATTTGAGAATCTATAGTCAACCACATGGTGGGGTGGAGTAAAATTATAAAGTCTAAGGAAGAAGGGGGTTTAGGAATACAAGCGGCTAGGGAGAAAAATATAGCTTTGCTCTCTAAATTAAATTGGAGAATGTACCATAAACAAGATGCTTTGTGGACTAAGGAGTTACTTAAAAAATACTGCTCCACTTCAAGAGCAAGGTCGAGGAATTCGGAAAAACTCACCTCTTCTCCAAATTGGAAAGCCATTAACCTGGGGTTTCCTACCTTTAAGAAAGGGATTTGTTGGGGAATTGGAAATGGCCAAGGGATTAGAGTTTGGTTGGACAGTTGGATCAATGGTGAGCCTCTTCGAGGCATGATTGAGGGACCGTTAAGGCAAGAGGACTTTGAATTGACAATGGCTGCCTTGTGCCATGACCATGAATGGAGATGGGAACTCCTTTCGTTTGGACTACCAGACTCAATCAAGAACAAAATTCAAGTTGTTCCACTTCAATTATTTGGAAGTAGAAAAGATTCTATTATGTGGAAGTACTCCAAAGATGGTGTGTTTTCCACAAAATTCAGCCTACCAATTAGCCAACCAATCTGAAACAATAGAAAAGCATTTCCAAGAACAATGGATATGGAAATTGGACACTCTTCCAAAGATAACAAGTTTCCTTTGGCTTTGTGTTCATGACAGCATACCTGTGACGAGTGTACTTGTGGCTAGGGGTGTTAACTGTGATAAGGTGTGTCCTATGTGCAAACGGCATGAGGAAACTATTATACACCTACTTCGTGATTGCGAGTTTGCACATGATCTGCGGTATAAACTGGGAGTACCTAGTCCTCACGTAGAATCCTTTAATGATAGTCTTGTGAATTGGCTTAGAATCAATAGTGTGAGTACTGCTAGACACAATACGTAGGTTCCTTGGTGCACTGTGTTTCTAAATGCGGTGTGGTGTTTGTGGAAAAACAGAAATAGTGTGGTGTTTGAAAACAGTGTTCCAAATCCTAAGCTTGATAAAATCTGTCTTAGCCAAGCTAAGGAATTTCACTTCTGTGTGAGTAAGGTAAGCCAAGTCTCCTCCAAAATTCCCCTCCCTGTCAGATGGAATAAGCCATCAGTTGGATGGCACAAATTAAATATTGATGGTGCTTCTATTGGAAATCCTGGCAAGGCGGGTTGTGGAGGAGTAATTAGAGACTACCATGGAGTTTGGGTTAAGGTGTACTCGAGAGCAATTGGATATACCACTAGTGTGTTGGCTAAGTGGTGGGCATTGTGAGATGGGCTGATCTTGGCCATTCAATTGGGCATAACTCATTTGGATGTGGAACTTGATGCTAAGGTGATTGTGGAGATGCTCAACGGTACTGAAAATCCTAACCGAATCTACTCTCCTTTGTTGAATGACTGGAGGTCTCTCATAGCAAGGCTTGTGTAGGTCTGGGTAGGGCATGTGTTTAGAGAGGCGAATCAATGCGCTGATTTTTTGGCTAAAAGGGGCTGCTCCATGACAGAAAATTTTGTTGTTTTTGATTTTCCCCCCTCTGCTGATCTGAATGTATTGATTGAAGCAGATAAAAATGGGCTGTATTATTATAGGCTTGTTGCCAATACTTTAGCTGCTGTGGGCAGATTGTAATTGTTGTGACTGCTTATTTTGTTTATTTATCCAACCGTTTAACCAAAAAAAAAAAAAAAAAGAGAATCTATAGTAAACTGTAAATAAATTTGTGACTAAGACTTTATTGTTGTTGTTTTTGTAGATAGCTTTTCTTCTATTTGTAAATATTTTTATTATAAATGTCTACTAGATATTTTTTCTTATAAATGTCTACTAGACTATAATAAAATGTGCATCTGGATATGAAAAACTTAGAAAGAAAAAAAAAATTGAGTCTCAAAAAGGATTATTGGATAAATTTGTTATTAGCAATAAACAAAATATAATAAAAAATTTAAATATAAGGGAAAAGAAAGGACTCATTTTTATTGTCGCCTTAGCCCAAAATGTATAGGACTGACCTACAGACTACCAAAAAAATGTGCATATCCAACTTAAAAAGAGAAGCGAAACAAAAATTGACTCTCAAGAAGATCATTAGATCAATTTTTTTATTAGCAATAAACAAAATATAATAGAAAATTTAGTTATATAAATCTCACAGAAAGGAAAAAAAAAATCCTCATTTTTGTTGTCCCATTAGGCCCCAAAATGTATATATATAAAGGTGTGTTTGAATATTGCTTATTTGCTGAAAACTGAAAACTTATTGTTAAAAATATTGTAGCAAAATAATTTTTAAATATGTGAATAGTACTGTGGGACCTAAATTTATATTGAAATCTGTGTTTAGACGACTTTTGTGGGTCCATAAATAGTACTATGAGACCTATCATTTTTCAGCAAAACGAAGAAACGTGCATTCAACGTACGTTCCGAACGCACACTTAACCTCCGTTTGGGAAACGCGTTTCTCAGCAAAAACATTTTTTCTTATGAGTCTTGTATACTGTTTACGAGACCTATAAATATCATATTTAGCAAGTTTTTTTTTAAAATAGATCTTATAATACTATTTATGCATTTAAAAATTATTTTACAGTAGTATTTTTAGTTTTTAGTTTTCAATATGCAGTATCCACCCTTAATGTTTTAATGGGTTTGTGAAGCAGAGGCGGCGAAGAGAAATAGAAGTAGGAATAAGCATCTACCCAGAGAAAGAATTGATCGCCTTCTTGACCCTGGTTCTTCATTCCTTGAACTTTCTCAGGTTTTGTCTTTCATTTCGACTTTATTCACAATCAGATTTCTCTCTCTGCAAATATCTTTGTACTGATTATTGCCTTTTTAGTCTTAATGGATATTATCAAAAATTACTCAAAAGTATTTTGGAACTTTAGGTTGTTTATGAACTGGGATTTAGTCTAGAGGCATAAAATTTTCAAACTGTGGAGGTGGCAAGTTGTTATTGGTAGATAAAAAAAAAAAAGTGATGTCAAATATTGTCAATGGTGATTGGTGAGTCGAGATGAAAACTAGATTGTGAAAATTGTCGTCCCCGTAACGTTACTCTTTGAGTATACATAAATCTCCACGAAACTGATTAAACATAACGATTTGTGAGATTGCATTTAAACTATACTGTCTCAAGTTGAGCTCCCTGAGAATAGTCTTGATAGATGTAAGGTTGAGTGTAGGTTTGTACAACCTAAAGAGGTGATTGGGAAAAGGACCCAAGCATTTTGAGCCTAAACGGAGTTGAGAGGGAAATGAGATAACTATATAGGTATGAGTCCATTTGAAGTCAAACATAGGAAAGCCTTTTAGATCTTCTCCCACTTTCACCACATGTTAAAAAGTATCCGACCAATAAAAACATGTACACATCATGTTCATGATTGGAATCATGAGGTTAGCAAGCAATCTCAAGCAAGTGATGATCAACTAAAAAACAAAAGAAAAGAAGCTAATTCACATTATATGGGATTTCCGGTAATGGATTATGTCATGGTTTTAGGCTTGAACGGTTTCCCCTATGAAGCCATTAGGCAACTACAAGCCTGTTATGCTGGAATGCTCAAAGTGTTGACATGGGTTGGACCAAATGCATATGTTAATGATTTTTCATTTGATTGTGAAAGTATCTCCCCCTTTAATATTAAGGATCTGGTTACTTATAATTCTATAAAGGTTCAATAGTTATCCCATATGATACTTTCAATGAGCTTTCCTACGATCCATTTATAAACCCTGTGACTCATTCAACTCAACCAAACCTTTTGCCAACGTGTAAAGAGCATATTATTGTTATTTTGGATTAGCAGCTTGTTTCTATCAGGGATGGGAAAAGTTGAGTGCTACCTAATTCTTTGAAAGGGAAAACTAGAGTCATATTGCACATGGATCACCAGAGATGAGCTGCTACAGTTAGACCCTAATATACTAGAATACTATCCAGGGCTATACTCAACAGGGTTTAGTCTGTCCCACCCCGGGAGAGTTGATGTAGATATGAAAATTACTGCTAATTTAAATTTGAATTTCATTAATGTAATTTTGTCATGATTGAGGTTTATGTGGGATTGTGTTTATGGTTTTTCTTATGGATGTTTCTTGGAAGCCTATTTAGAAAAAGGCTCCAGTAAAATGTAAGGGACATATGAATGAATGAAATTTAATGTGGAATTTTCCAATAATAAAGTGCTAAAATTCCTAGGGTCTATCCTTTTTTTCCCTATTCAATTGTCTCCCACAAAATTTCTATCGAATTTTGTCATGCATCACACACAGCCTTATTTAGCTGAGATATTCTCTCTCTCTCTCTCAACCAAACCAAACCCTTTGTGGGGATGGTAGTGGATAACGATGTGTGATATTGACCAGAAATAGTTGCTGCCTTTGTGGGGATGATAGTTAGGAATGAAATTTGTACAAATATCTGATACATTGATCATTAGTACAACTTAAGAACATTAATCATGTTATGTAATGTATTAGAATTAGAAATCATGCATTTTGCTCAGATTCAGAATAAGAATCATAATTCACATGTTAGCTGGAAGGCAAATGTTCCATTTGTCAATCCATTGGACTTGATGCATTTTATAGTAAAATATGCAATGTCTTTCACATCTAATTGTGTTTTATCATAAAGCTTGCCGGCCATGAAATATATGAAGAAGCCTTGCCATCTGCTGGGATTATTACTGGGATAGGTCCGGTGCATGGGCGACTTTGTATGCTTGTGGCTAATGACCCGACTGTCAGGGGAGGCACTTACTATCCCATCACCGTTAAGAAACATCTTAGGGCACAAGAGATTGCCTCTCAATGTAATTTACCATGCATATATCTCGTTGATAGTGGAGGTGCTTACCTTCGCAAGCAGGCCGATGTCTTCCCTCACAAGGATAATTTTGGTAGAATTTTCTGCAATCAAGCTGTGATGTCTGCTGAAGGCATCCCCCAAATTGCACTGGTATTGGGTTTCTGCACAGCTGGGGGTGCCTATATACCTGCGATGGCTGATGAAAGTATCATGGTCAAAGGAAATGGTCCTATTTTCCTGGCAGGACCACTACTCGTTAAGGTTAGTTACATGCCTTCTGGTGGTCCAAAATGCTTCATGGTGTAATTCCCATAACTGTTCCATGATTTTTTTGGTATCTTTCTATGTTATATGAAATATTATAGTGAGTTCATGTGTGTATGTCTGTGCTTGCTTGTCAATTGGTGTGCTTATATGTGAATGAATGAATATTACTTTGTCTATAGTTGTGTCTAAAATCTATATCTTATTTGAAAATTTTCAATAGGCTGCTACAGGAGAAGAAGTCTCTAAAGAAGATTTGGGGGGTGCTACTGTGCATTGCAAGACATCAGGAGTTTCAGATTATATTGCTCATGGTATTTACTTTTACCATTCTGCCTTTGCATCTTAAAGGTACCTCTTTTGAAAGTTACTATGATCTTCCCAGTGCTTTCTGCTTCAGTAAGAATCTTTATGCTGGCCATGCCATGTCAGTTTTCAGAGTTGTCTTGATGAGTTTCAACATCCAGAACTCAATGAGATTGTGTTTACACTTGTATATTTCCCATGGCCTTGGGTTGTGCCCTTTTTCACTTTCTCAATGAGACTATCTACTTATCAAAAAATTTATGATCCTAAAATCTGTTTTTCTCAAGTTATTAGAATAACTCTGTGTATGTGGGTGTGCACACACTTGCGTTTAAGAAATAAGACATAAGGTACTCTTTTTCCCTTTTAGTGATCATATATGTAATTTTATGTGTTCTTGTAGATGAACTGCATGGACTTGCTCTTGGGAGGAACATCATTAAAAACTTGCACACGCCTGGGAAAGAGGGAGTGTTAAGTAGATTGGAAACTGTAAACCATGAATTTAAAGAACCATTATATGATGTAAAGGAACTTCGTTCCATTGCCCCAACTGAACTTAAGCAGTCCTTTGATATACGGTCAGTCATTGCTCGCATTGTTGATGAAAGTGAATTTGATGAATTCAAGAAATTGTATGGCACTGTGAGGGCATTTGAATCACTTAAGCTTGTTAGGCTTTTATGTAATAGCATTCGATATTTATTACTTTTGTAATTCCAACTGTGTCAATGCAGACTCTTGTAACAGGTTTTGCTAGAATTTTCGGACAGCCAGTTGGAATAATTGGAAACAATGGGATATTATTTAATGAATCTGCTCTAAAAGGAGCCCATTTCATTGAACTGTGCACTCAATGAAACATTCCTTTGGTCTTCCTTCAGAACATCACTGGATTTATGGTATGCCCCTCACTGTTAATAAAGCTTTCTAACATCTCTGTCATTACATTTGCAAAGAAAACAGATTGAAAAGGGGGGAACGTATGTAATCTGTGATGTGCTTGGCAATAAAGGGTAAAGTGAACTTATGCTTGACGTATTCGAGTTTAAACGAATATTTCTCTTTGTTCACTATCGTGAACCTTGTGTATTTTTTCATGCTATTCCTTTTTCAATAAAATTTTTTCTTACCTATCAAAAAAAAGAAAGTACCAATAGAAATTCAATTTTAAAGTAAAAATGTAGGACTAGGAATTAAAAATGGACTGAGTCACACAGATCAGAACAAGGTTTTGAAGCCATACCCTAGACCTCAAATCTAAGTAATGGCAGTCTCTTCTGTTGATTAAGATAGTCGAAGTTATACATGGTTTTAGCTCAATGAAAGCTTCCCTCTTGTTCAAAATTTATTGCATGGATATTTGTAGACTCTGAAGTCTCAAAATATTGGTTCTTGATAAATTAGGTTTTTTTCTTTATCAATTTTTTATAGATGATAAGTTGAGTGAGCTTACGTATTTTCTATTGTGAAGATTAGTTATGGTTGGAATTCCTTTTGGTTTAAACTGCCATGGTCATTAAATTTATTCCATTAAAGTTAGCAAAAGCATGGAACCTTAATGTTTAACATTTATTTAATAGGTTGGCTCAAGATCTGAGGCAAATGGAATTGCAAAATCTGGAGCGAAAATGGTTATGGCAGTTTCTTGTGCAAAGGTTGGTGTCTCTCATACATAATTTTATTTTGGTTATTGAGTAACTTTTGAGATATACCAAGCCCCTGTATCACTGTATGTGTCTTCAGGGTTTGTATTCAGTTCCTTATTTGTATAACATCATATTAACTTCATAGCTTGAAAATAATCTACTAGTACGGTTCTTTTATGTAAAACTAGAAAAAGAACATCTTATCAAAAAATTAAAAAAATTAGAAGAACAACAAAAGAAACATATGAAACAAAAGGATTAACATCTGCACCTTTCTCAATCAATGAATTAGGTTCCCAAAGTTACTATAATTGTTGGTGGAAGCTTCGGTGCTGGAAATTATGCAATGTGTGGTTGTGCTTATAGTCCCAACCTCATGTTCCTTTGGCCAAATGCCTGAATACCTGTGATGGGTGGTGCCCAGGTAGCTTTTCACTCAACACATTCATGCATATGACTGAGATGTCAATGAGATAAAGCATAAAGATCTGCCTCTTTTTGATTTGTCAATTACATATCATTTTGGTTTTGAATATCAGACTGCTGGTGTGCTAGCTCAAATAGAAAAAGGCAACAAGAAAAAGCAAGGGATTCAGGTAGAAGCTTCTTTTTGTTTCTAAGGAAAAGATGACTTATCATATTTCTCCATATACCAAGTCAGGGTCTTCTTATTTGTATTTACATGCACTTTGCATGATGTAATGCAGTGGAACAATAAGGAAGAAGAAGAAAGATTCAAGGCAAAGGTTGTGGAGGCATATGAGAAGAAGGGAGTTCTTATTACTCCACAGCAAGGCTCTGGGATGATGGCATTATTGATCCACCTGACACAAGAAAAATCATAGGTCACTGCATCTCTGCTTCCTTGAATTGTCCTGCAGAAGATACCAGATATGGTGTATTTAGAATGTGACAAGCACTGGCGTCCAAGTGTCTGATTCATATTAATCCAGATGCATTATTTTGATATCTTGTATGCTCTTGTGTTTAAGTAATCAGGGGGAATAAATTGATTATCAAAAAAAAAAAAAAAAAAAAAAAAAAAAAAATTCAGGGGGAATAAACTGAAAAGAGGGGGGAAAAACAGAAAAGAATAAATTGAAAAAAATTATGGGAAGCATACTTTCCTCTCATAGAAACGGTTAGTTTGCAGCCAGTCAGCTCCTTTTATTTGAGTGATGCTAAATATATTACAAAATTTACTGCATTAGTTTTAAAAACTGATCTTTCATCAACCATGAAAAAAGTAATTTAATATTTATTTAGAAAAATGCTAAAGCTACTATAAAATTTATTACATGCAATTTGACTTGACAGTGAAATAACTAAAGGTATTACAAATTTTATTGCATAACCTTTACAAACTTATGTAACAAAAAATGCAATTGAAGAATTTCAAAACACAATAAATAAATGTTTGAATTACTTTTTAGTGATCGGTGACAAATCAGTTTGGATACTATATATTGTAAATTTATAGTATTCTTAGGTTTGTTTGAGATTCGCTTATTTTACTAAAACTGAAAACTTTTTGCTGAAAATACTGTAGAGATAGGTAAAAGTTAGCTGAAATAGTATAATAGTACCTATAAATAGTACCAAAAAGTGTAGTAAGACCTACGAATAGTAGCAAAAATAAGTTGAATAGTAAAATAAGTTGGTTTTTTAATTTTTGCCAAATACACTCTTAGGGTTTGTTTGGATACCGCTTATTTTGCTGAAACTGAAAACTCATTGCTAAAAGTACTATAAGTAAGAGTCAGCTGAAATAGTACCATTAGGCTTATGAATAGTAGTATAAATAAGTTAAATAGTAAAATAATTTTTATTTTTCATCAGTATCCAAATGCAGCCTTAGCATTGCTCTTTATTCATTTCTAAATAGTACTAATCACATTTATTATATTTATTATTTATCAGTTTGTAATTTTTTTCATCCAGTCAATTATGGACAAGAAGTTATGGGACAAAAGAGTTTATGTGGTTAGAAGTGCGCAAGAACTTGCGGTAAGAATCATTGCGTTGCTTTCAGCACCATGAGGAAAAATATTTTACTTCTCAAGTCCTTGCGTGGGCTAGTAGCTAGCCTACTATACACCATGTTCATATCTAACAAAGTTCTCACACCAACACTGAAAAATATAGCCTAGCCTTAACCTCTCTATTTACGCTGTTCAGGGTTTTAAGTTATGGGTAGCAAAAATCGTCAGCTTCACATATTCTTCTTCCCTTTCATGGGCCATGGTCATCTGATACCGACCATGGACATGGCCAAGCTATTCACAGCGCGAGGTTTGAAGGCAACGATTGTCACTACTCCTCGCAACGTGCCTTTATTCTCCAAAACTAGCGACATCAACATTGATATCCAAATCATCAAGTTCCCTGCTGTAGAGGCTGGTTTGCCCGAAGGATGTGAGAATATTGACTCACTCAATTCCCCAGAAATGGCTCACAATTTTCTCAAAGCCACTAAGATGCTTCAACAACCACTTGAGCAACTACTACAAGATTTCCAACCTAGCTGCCTTGTTGCCGACATGTTCTTTCCTTGGGCAACTGATGTTGCAGCTAAATTTGGTATTCCAAGGCTTGTTTTCCATGGGATCAGTTTTTTTTCTCTGTCTGTAGATCATAGTTTGAGACTATATGAACCTCACAGGAAAGTTCTTTCTGATTCTGAACCTTTTGTCCTTCCGAATTTTCCAGGGGATATAAAGTTGACAAGGATGCAACTTCCCGACTTCATTGAGCATGAAGTTGAAACAGACTTTTCCAAGTTGTTGCAAGAAGTTATGGAATCAGAGTTGAGGAGCTATGGGGTAGTTGTTAACAGCTTCTATGAGCTCGAGCCAGCTTATGCAGAGCATTACAAGAATGTTATGGGAAGAAAGGCATGGCATATAGGTCCAGTCTCACTATGCAACAAGGGTGCTGAAGATAAAACCCAAAGGGGAAAGGAAGCCTCCATTGATGAACATGAGTGTTTAAAATGGCTTGCCACAAAGAAACCCAATTCAGTTGTTTATATTTGTTTTGGGAGTATAGCACACTTTAGTGACTCTCAGCTCATGGAGATTGCAATGGGTCTTGAGGCTTCTGGACAGCAATTCATTTGGGTTGTGAGGAAAGCCAAAAATGAGAAAGAAGAGGAAGATTGGTTACCTAAAGGATTTGAGAAAAGAATGGAAGGTAAGGGACTAATTATAAGAGGTTGGGCACCCCAAGTGTTGATTCTTGAGCATGAAGCAGTTGGAGGATTTGTGACTCATTGTGGGTGGAACTCGACCTTGGAAGGAGTGACTGCAGGGGTACCCATGGTCACATGGCCTATGGGTGCTGAGCAGTTTTACAATGAAAAGTTAGTGACTCAAATATTGAACATTGGGGTTGATGTTTGTGCTCGACAATGGACAAGAGTATTGATGGGAGATGGTATCAAGTGGGAAGCAATTGAGAAGGCAGTGAGGCAAATTATGGTTGGTGAAGAAGCAGAGGAAATGAGAGGTAGAGCCAAGGCACTTGGGAAGATGGCAAGGAGGGCTATTGATGAAGGGGGATCATCCTATTCTGATTTGAATGCTTTAATTGAAGAATTAAGGTCGAATTTCCCTTGACATTTGACACAAGAAATCGTGACTTCAAATCATAATTTCAGTGCAAAGAGGGTGTGTAATAACAAGTGTGTACTAGTATTTTCTTTTACAAATTATCTCCCATGCTTGTTAAATGTGTGTGATGGTATGTCAATTTTTGTTTATTATATTGATGTTGGTTGTGTCATGATAGCCAAAGTCCAATCAAATCAGTGTAATAAAAACTTTCTAATTGAAAACTAATGACCATGCTTAAGTTGGATTGTATTTGGGCACAATTACCTTCTTCATGAGTCCAAATCTTCTGAAGTATCTTCTTTGCTTCACTTTATACTCCACAAATAAATTTATGTCACATATTTACTTATCTATTACTATATATATATATATATATATTATTTTTTAACATAAAAATAGGTAGGGAGACGATTTGAGTTGGCGTCTTTCACCTGGCATGATCATAGTGACACCTTACTCGTTGAGCTGGACTTGCGGGAGCAGAGGATCCGAATGAGTCATAACTATGCACCCAGCTCCATCGAGAATGCTAATGAGCATGAGCCGAGAGCGTAAAGTTATTTCCCAGGTGTTTTCTATTGCAGGAAATAACTCTATATATGCTCTATAAAATTTTATCTTGGTTTACATGTGTAGTGCCTACAAAAAGCACTACCGAGAAAGTGAAAGTGTTGTTTGTGGGTATAGGTGGATGTATGTAATTAACTGCAACCTATCCCCACTGTAGGGCATCTATTTCTCTCTCCTATTCTTTTTCTCTCTCTCTCACATCATGGTAGGACAATTTCTTAACTTTTCCTATTGACTAACAAGCAAGATACACGTTAGATGCATAAATTGCTTATTTCTCATACATGTCTAAACAATGTGATTCAGAAAGGAGGGGGGTGGGAATAAAACTTAAACAATGTGGTACAAGTTAAAAATGTTATTCTATATGTACAATTCAAATTTTTGTTGAATAAAAATGACATTTATTCATATTGGTTAAACTGGTTTGTGTCAAAAAGGGTCTCAACCTGTTTCAAAACAAAAATTGAATAGGGTCATTTAAAGTTAATAATGAATTAAGCAGATTAACACATAATTGATCTATTTATTAATTGTGTAAAAAAACTCATGATTTAACTAAACACCAGCCCCCAACAAAATGATATCAATTTCTCATACCCTTTGTACAATTCCTACCTAAAGATGCATTGTCATTCCAAAATCAATTAGCTAGTTTATGCTAGTAATACTAGTTACTCGCATAAGCCTTCAAACCCAGCTCTGATATCGGGGAAAGCGTCCCAACTATTGCTAGCTCCAGTGGCATTGCATGCAGCATAATTTGTGGTCAACAAGGAGCAAACAAGTTAATGACACTAATTAAATGTGCATAGGCTTCATAAACAAAAAGTTAATATGCATAGAAATGCGCAACTATACGTTGGGCAGTTGAGATTTGAGAATGCAACTTTGCATTTAACAGCGTTGGGCAGTGATTATACACTACCACTACAGTTGAGTCTCTACTTATTTTCACATGAGCCTTAGGAAGAAAGGCATTACAAGAAGATTATAGGAAGAAACGCAAAGGGTTATAGGAAGAAAGGCATCGTGATTATCGCTGGCTTTCAGGGTGTCATGGCTTGAGAAAGTTGTCAACTTCACATATTCTTCTTCCCTCTCATGGCCCATGGTCACCAGATACCAACCATGGACATGGCCAAGCTATTTGCAGAGCGTGGCGTGAGGGCAACTGGATGTACAAATAGTGTGTAAAACACCTATGAATGTTTAGACCTCCAAATTACAAATTACCAATACAAGCTTATAATCAAACAATGTATGTGCAGAATATGAAAATAAGCTAGAATAGAATTGGTAAAACAATCTAAACCGAAATTAATCACAACCACAACAGTAATTAAAAGGCAAAGATTAAGGGAAAAGAGATGCAAATATAAAGATAACACAGCGATGTGTTATCGAAGAGGAAACCAAAGTCCTCGGCGTAAAACCTCTCCGCCGCCCTCCAAGCGGTCAATAATCTACTAGAGAATATAGTTGGGATAAATGAATAGCGGAAGACCCTCCAAGCCTAATCTACCCAGTGCACCTAAGCCCTCCAAGTTTTTTCCTCCAACAGGGTTACGCCGAACCTTGTCTTCTCTAGCTTATCGAATCCCGCAATCGCCCATTGCATCAACCAAAATGAATTGGTCCCTTTTGAACTGCTTCCTAAGCACCAAAAGACCTTCTCACAGATATGAATATGGTGAGATAAGGATTTGACTAATATACCTCTTAAGGATGTATCAATGGAGAGGGTGAGAGTAGAGGAATTTGGGGAATCAAAGGATGAAGATTGTGGATGAGTCAATTTTGTTTTTCTCTAGGGTTTCTCTCTCAAAATTCTCTCTAGAAGCTCTTTACAATACGTTGGTATAAAGGTATTTATAGTGAGGTGTGTATGGAATGCAAAGAGTCAGTTTTGTAACAAACAGGGTGTTCTGGCAACTCGAGCTCGCAATTGGAATGAGTGGCGAGCTAACGGCCTGGCTAGACTGGAAGTTTTGTCCTGTAGTGCAACAGCTGGTGTGACTCTTCAGCTCCTCTGCATGCTTCACACATGTGCCACCTTTGGGGGCTTGCCAGTCACGAGATCCAGTCGTAAGGCCCTTCTTGAGTGCACACTCTTGAGCTTTTCTTTACACTCTCTCACACACTACCCTTACATGATTCCCACCTAAATACAGGGTTTCTAAATGGTGAATTACAAGCAAATTTGGCACGGAATAAAACTAACAAATTGATTGAATAAATTTAACTTTATAATCTCCTCATTTGGCTATTCCGTGACAAAACCCTAAAACAAACTTTAGGCTTAATATGTGAGTTGGGAACAGTTGAATAAAACTCACTCACACCTAACTCTAGAATCTATGAAACTTTTGAACCATAAGAACAAGTATTTCCTGAAAACAACAACACAATACGATCATTGAAAGCAGAAAACTTGAAATGCATATGGAGTAAGCACAATATGATCAAGCAAAAAGGAATGAAGTAATAAAGTATGGCTTGACCAAAACATGAACAATCACTATAAAATAGTGACCACAATGATCATTCACATAAGGAATGAACATCTGAACATGCAAGCTAATAAGCTCAATGCAAAGTATCATTTTCATGTCCAACATTCAACCAATACAACAACACAAGGTAATTATATCAAGGATATAAAATCCAACAAGGGTACAAGAGTGATGTACTTAAAGAAATGCATAACATTAACAACAAGTACTAAGCTACAAAGCATGGGTACAAAGTACAAAACACAAAATATTGAAGATAAACTTAAATATATGATATCATTAAGCAAAACATTAAACATAGGCCTTCAACATCGATGCTCCCCCTTTGATCAGGCTCTTCCTCCCCCTATCATCATCATCTCCCCTTTTTTGTCATGGAATAGCTAGTCCTCATTTTCATCTAGCTTCCTTTGAATTTGGTCCAATTGGGTTTGGAGAGAAGTGAACTTTGTATCACAATGGATGTTGTGATGGTGCAGGATGCCATAATGTTGTCTAACTTCTCATCATAGGAGGATGAGCTAGAGCGTGAACCACTAGTATATGCTGAAGTCTCTTTCTTGATTCCCTTTTGACTATGACCAATGCTAGCGTTGAGCGTACGAATGTTGATTGGACTTGGTTTTGGGTAGGGAGACTCATCTTCGGATGGATGAATGACTTTAAGTTTCAGTATCCTTGAAATGAGGCAACAAAAAGGAATGCAAATCCTTGATTCAGTTCTTGTAACATTTTTGCACAGAATATGAAAGATATGAGCGTAAATGTCGATCTCTTTATCAGTAATCAGATCATGAAGGAACAAAGCTCTCCTGATATTCATGTATCTGGTGCTGGATAGAGGATATAGATTGTGAAACATGATTATTGTAAGCACTCGTAGTTTCGGGGAAAGTGAGGAAACACTGATTGAGTTCCCATTTGGTGAGAACTCTAAGTTCCTTCCGAGAGCATCCTGAAGTAAATCCTCATTCGGATTCAAATCATCATATACCGATGGCTTGGTAAACATTGGTTGGTTGATATGTAGGATTTTTGCCAGATAAACGGAAGTCACTGAGAAAATCTTTCCTCTAACCTAGCATTTGAGCTCTTCTACCTCGACAATGGCATTAGCAAAAACTCTTTCACCAAATTTTTGTCTGCATCATCAAGGTTGGAGAGAAGGAAGTTCCAATCCTTGGTGGCAAACCATTTAAGGATGCTGGTTTCCAGGAGAGATGGCTGGTCAACAACCCTTTCAACTAGCAATGAGGCTTCTCAAAAGTAGTTGTCATAGGTCTGAAAAGCAGCATGAGATTTGAACTTGTCAGGGTCATACATTCCCATCGGTGAGCAGGTCCTCTTTGACCTAGGAGAAAGATCATTAACATCAATCACGGGCTCTTTGCCTTTGCTGCTCCCTCCTTTTACAACTGATCTTTTGAACGGAGACATTTTCAAGCTGCATCATGTTACACCAAAGAGCAATAGAAACCACACAAGACAACAAACTCTATTAGCATTGAGTTAGTCCCAACATAGGAATATTGAAGAAAACCCTAAAATCATGAGATTAAGGTCTCAATCATGTCACTGAATGTGTGTCTCACAAATAACACATTGTGCAACCAAAGGTAGAGTGTAACAACACATAATCAACACCACCCACACAACAATCTCACCAAAGCATCAAATACCCATATTCAAGCACAATATTCACAGATATCAAAAGAGAACACCCAATTCAAGAAATCTTAGGTAAGAGATATGAAATACATTGAGAAAGAAACAAAAACCATACATTTTCTTGAAGATTGGTGAAGAAGTGAGGAAGAATATGGAAAGATTGTGTGTGGACACGGTGATTTTGAAAGAGGGAAAGATAGATAAGAAGATGAATAGTCACTAGATGCGAGGGAAAAATGAAAAGTTTTTGAAACTAGTCCTAAAATAACCCTTATTTAGCAAAACATGCGTTTTTCGTGACTGGATTGAGTCGCAAACAAGTCGCCAAAGCAAGCCGCTAAAAACCCTTGTGACAAAATTTTGAAAAATTTTATAAGTGTTTTTCGCGACTAGAAGTTCCACTTGCGAGTTAGTCGTGACGGGAGTCGCCAAACTTTCTTAGTAACCCTTGTGACTGGAGCTTCCACTCCCGAACAAGTCGCCAAAATGAGTCGCGAGAAATCTAAAAACCTAGATTTTTGGAAAAATTCTAAGTCTTTTTTGTGACTGGGACTTTGACCTGCCAGAGAGTCGCGAAAACCTTCTGTGTAAGCTCATGACCGGGACATGAGACTGGAGTGACCTGTGAGGCAACTCGCCAAAATAGGGTTGCACAGTTTTTGAAATTTTTGACATTTTTCAAAATAAAAACACTTTCCAAAAACAGTTAAAACACTCAAAAATCTTTTTGTGTTTGATCAACATATAATTGAGCATGTGCAACATATTTAATCAAGTAAAATCATACAAATGAATAAAGCATTCATTGAACATAGACATGTGTGATGTGTGTGGGTACCAAAGATGAGATAGTCCTTAGTCTAATGTGAAGCTTCAATGATTAATTCAACTAAGGCATACACAATTAGTACTAGGAAAAGTGACCTATCTCAATTATAGAAATATGCATATATGACCTCCCACAAAACTTGATAACATTATTTTGAAACTTTTCATTTGGCTTCATGTACATCATAACATTTGATCATTTTGAATCAATACATCTCATTTGGAGATCGATGCTTGAAATTTTTGATATTTCAATTTGATGAACAAGCCTTTGGCTTTTTGGGCATCATAACTTTTTAGAAAAAAAATCGATTTTCCTTTTTCCTAGTCAAATACTAGTATGTGCGATGGTTTTTGTAGCTCATTATATCTTTTCATTTTGAGATTTACATTTGTTAAGCTCTTTAAGCAAAAAAAAAAAAAAGAGTGGGAAGATATATAGGCACAAGTCTATGCAAGTTTCAAGATTAACAAAACCATTGACTAATCATTCATGACAAGTTTGAAGATCTATTTACAACAGTCACATAGATTTCAAGATTTTTCCCACAATGATATGAGTGTATAAAGAACAAGCTACACTCATAAATGCATAAAACCATTAGTACAAAGGTACAAGGCAAAACATGCTAGTGACAATACACAATAATGTTGATCAAACATTTTAGATTTTCTACTTTTTATGTGTTTTTGATTTTTGACACAAAAGCAATTAAAGATTTATCAAAGGAATTGTAAAAACATTCAAAGCAAATAGCAAACAATCACAATTTTCAACACATGCTGGAACAATCACAAAAAGCACACAACCAATTAAAGTCACAAAACATAAGAAGTATTAATGCATGGACATGTTGTAATGCTTATACATGAGCACCATTCTTCACCCACACGACACTTGTGTTTGGGGTGATATCCCTACAGGATTGGGTACTATTGATCTGACTTTCAAACCTTCTGGTGAAGCTTGTCAAATAGGTGGTGAAAGCATCAATCATCTTCATTACATCCCTCATTTCGAGATCACCTTCTTGACCTTTTGATTGCTCAACAGTCCAATTCCCTTTGCCATGTCTTGGTCCTCTCAACCTTTGTGCACTTGAATTCTTCAATGCTTGAAGCTTATGACAATTGGGTCTGGTGTGTCCTGGAATTCCACAATGATGGTAGAAGTGTTGAGTTCTAGGACCTCTTTGTGACTTTGGGAGTGAGTCCCTTTTACCCTTAGGTTTGACCACTGATTGGTTAAGAGGCTTAGTCATAAACCATTGGTCAGTCACATTCCTCTTCTTCTCCGCCTTCACTTTCTCAGCAATAGTGGTGACTACCATCGGTTCCTTGGCTTTTACAAACTTCATTTCCTTAGATGTATTTGTAGCCAAACTGCTCTCTCCGGTGTATCCCAATCTGCTTCTGTCGGTGAATGGCTTTTGACAAGCAAGTACATCATCAAGGTTTTTGGAGGAAACTTGATCTACTTTAGCACTCGCTTGAATCACCTCAAGCACAAGGAATTTGATTTTTGAATAAGTTTCGGTTAACTCTCCGTTCAGCGTCTCCATTTCACATTTGGTCTCGTTGTATCGTACTAGATGACTTCTATAATCTTCCTCTGCCCTCTTCATCTTTTTAATGGCTGCGTTAGCCACTTTTGCATATTCACCAGTCTTCTTAAGGAGGGAATTGTAGTTCTCTTGCAATCCCACTATTCCTTCATCTTCCTCATCATCAGATTCCTCTACTATCCCTATTGACTCCAATTCAGTGTGCTTACCAAGCTCTTCCACTAGCGCACCCAAATTATTCGAAGACTCTATTGGAGCAATGGTCATGAATGCAGAGAAGTTTCCCTCTTCATCACAGCTTTCATCTGAATCTGAATCAGAGGAGTCAGAATCACTAAGAGTGGTGGCATACACCTTGCCCTTCCCTCTCAAATAATTAGGACACTCTTTCTTAAGATGTCCATGTCCATTACATTCGAAGCATGTGATTCCTTGAGAGGATTGAGACTCCTTCCCATCTTTCCTCTTGAAGTCCTTTTTCTCCTTTCTGAAACTTGGGAATTTTCCCTTCTCAGCAAATTTTCCATTCTTCTTGAACTTCAAGAACTTTCGGAAATTCTTCACAAGATATGCCACATCTTTATTGACCTCATCCTCATTCGATGAGTCGTGAGCTTTCACCCTCTCATTAATTGTCTTAAGAGCAAGGGATTTGCTCTTTCTTTGTGACGGCAACGACAACTCATATGTTTGAAGTGAGCCAATTAGTTCTTGAACTTTGATATCATTAAGATCTTTACTCTCTTCAATTGCTATAACCTTTGCACGGAAGCTCTCCGGCAATGATTGAAGGATTTTCCTCACTATCTTTGAGTCCTCTATTTTCTCACCCAAATTGAACTTGCCAATAACCACCTCGTTCAGCTTGCCATAGAATGAGTCGAATGACTCGTCTTCACTCATTTTCAGCTCTTCAAATCAAGTGGTTAGCATTTGCAACTTAGTATCCTTCACCTTCTTCGTTCCTTCATAGGTGGTCTCCAATATCTGCCATGCCTCCTTGGCAACTGTTACATGAGAAATCCTATGAAACTCATCTAGAAAAACACCACAGAAAATAGCATTTAGTGCTTTGCCATTTGCATTCGCTGCCGTAACCTACCTTATTCTCCAAAACTCACAGCATCAATAATGTTGATATCCAAATCATCAAGTTCCTTGCTATAAAGGCTGGCTTGCTAGAAGGATGTGAGAATGTTGACTCACTGAATTTCCCAGACATGGTTCCAGCTTTCACTAAAGCCACTTAGATGCTTCGACAACCATTCGAGCAACTAGTACAAGATCACCAACCTAGTTGCCTTATTGCTGACATATTCTTTCCATGGGCAATTGATATTGCTGCTAAATTTGCTATTCCAAGGCTTATTTTCCACGAGACCTGTTTTTTCTCTCTTTGTGCAAACCATAGTATGGGGCTATATAAACCTTACAAGAAAGTTTCATCTGATTTTGAAACTTTTGTTATTCCTAATTTTCCGAGGGAGATCAAGTTTACAAGGATGCAACTTCTAGACTTTACTCACCAAGAAGTTGAAACAAACTTTTCCAAGTTGTTTAAAGAAGTTATGGAATCAGAGTTGAGGAGCTATGGGGTAGTTGTTAACAACTTCTATGAGCTTGAGCGGGCTTATGCAGAGCATTACAAGAAGGTTATAGGAAGAAAGGCATGGCATATAGGTCTAGTTTCACTATGCAACAAGGAAGTTGAAGATAAAGCTAAGAAGGGAAAGGAAGCATCCATTGATGAACATGAATGTTTGAAGTGGCTTGCTACAAGGATACCAAATTCGGTTGTTTATGTTTGTTTTGGGAGTATAGCAAACTTCAGTGATTCTCAGCTCATGGAGATTGCAATGGGTCTTGAGGCTTCTAGACAACAATTCATTTGGGTTGTGAGGAAAGGCAAAAATGAGAAAGAAGAAGAAGATTGGTTACCTAAAGGATTTGGGAAAAGAATGGAAAGTAAGAGATTGATTATAAGAGGTTGGGCACCCCAAATGTAGTTGGAGGATTTGTGACTCATTGTGGGTGGAACTCGACCTTGGAAGGAGTGAGTGCAGGGGTACCCATGGTCACATGGCCTATGGGTGCTGAGCAATTTTTCAATGAGAAGATAGTGACTCGTGTACTTAAACTTGGGGTTGATGTTTGTGTTTACCAATGGACAAGTATGGTGGGAGATGGTATCAAGAGGGAAGCACTAGAGAAGGCAATGAGGCAAATTGTGGTTGGTGAAGAAGCAGATGAAATGAGAGGTAGAGCCAAGACATTTGGGAAGATGGCAAGGAGGGCAATTGAAGAAGGCGGATCATCCTACTCTAATTTGAATGCTTTAATGGAAGAATTAAGTTTGCATTGCCCTTGACCTTTGATCCAAGAAATTTCCAGTACGATTCTTTCATTATTAAAAAATAAAATGGGATTTATCTTTGTTGGTGTGTGTGAGTTTTACTCACTTAATTATTCTTCAATAATTGTAGGCTGTGGTCCTAATATGGTTCTTTTTGTTAGGGTTTGTGCCCTAAAATCCAATTTATTGGCATGTTATAAATAATTAAATTGTTTAATTATACGAGACTCTTTGTATATGTACTAATTGGATATTATCATTTAGTCCTTGAGATGCATTGTATGTGATTTAGTTACAGAAAATATAAATTATAAGTTCCTTGTAAACTAAAAAATGTAGTTCGTAATCAGTTATGAAATTGGGCATTTCATCTGCGAAGGCTATAACATGTCATCTACGAAGATTTGTCTTGATCATGGAAGTAGAAACTTTTAATTGATGTGTTGGTGTGTCTTAAGTGTGTAAGAAACATTGAACTGAACTACTATGAGATTAATTATTCAATTAACAACTGTCATTTAAATATTAAATCTCACAACTTCTATTCTCATAGGTTCTCAATCTTGAGAGGATTGTGAACCTGATCATGAAATGTAGATTACTTTGATATATTAGGAGTGAGATCTAATTTAACAGTCAAAACCTCAGTATGTTGGGTAATCGCATATAGTATTGAGGGAACACATATTCTTAAGATGGAATCCATAATCTCTTTCTATAGAGACACGAAATATCCCATTGAGATAAGTTTAATGGGAATTGGTTATTCAAGGTGTTGGGCCCCGCCACTTTAGTAAAGAGTTACTAAAGTTTATATTTAATGAAATTAGAATTCATAAAGGATAAATTACAAAGTTGGTCTCTATCCTTTACATTGTATTTCAATTTGGTCCATAATCTTTCAATTGTGCCAATTTGGTCCCTACCCTTTCAGTATCGTATCAATTTAGTTCCTACCATTATCTCTTGGATGAAATTTGCTGACATGGCAAACAGCCCAAATAAAAAATAATATTTTTCCACCTCAACAAACACCTATACCGCCATCTCAAATTTTTTATTTAAAAAACTAAACTAACTTAAACACTCTAAAACATTTTTTGAAACGCTTAACCAAGCTAGAACTTGGAAGCCCTCTCTCGCAATTTGACTGAACCAAACCTCCATGGCTAAACCTTCAATACTCCAGTCTTTTCACCTGCCTCCACTGCCACCATGGCGGTGACCTTGAACTCGTCGTCCCTAACTTTTTTCGCTCCCTTCATTCTTACCCTTCTCTCTCTTCACTCAAACTTGAGAAGTACTTGACTGGACCATTGCTGTTGCTACTACTCTATCACTCTGTTATCAAAGGTTAGCAGCAAGTCAACAACACTCCTGATTCTGTAACCTTCTATTTGTTTTTATCCTCTGTTTGTTATTATCCTAGACACGTCAAACCTAGGCTGGTTTTGTGTCTTCAAGACTTTTGTATACTTATGATTCAATTTTAATAAAAATTATATTATTTTCTCAAAAAATCACTGTATCTTTTCAATCCAAGCTCGCCTAATTGAAAACAACTAATAAATTCTCATATTCAATTTAGAATATCATATTTAAAATATTTGTATTCTTGCACACAATTTTGATACAAACCTAAATCGGCAAATCCTAATACCAACAAGGAATTGTTAAGCAACCGAATACAACTGGAGTGCAATTGTACACCACATGCCAATGAAAATCCCACAACAAAAACAAACCCAGTTACATAACCAACCACAAAACAAAAACCTGCCTTGTTTAACTGAGTTAACCCAAATTTTGATACAAACCCAAAACCTAATGCTAACAAAAAATAAGAGCAAACAACGGTGGTTCGAGCCGAGTCTTTCCTGGGTTTGAGAGGTGAGAGAATCTAGCCGGATTAACCAATTTGGGTTTGAGCAAAAAGAGAGAGAAAGAGAAAGAGTGGAAATAGAGGGAGTGACAAAGGGATGACATGTAACGCCCCAAAATCATAAGCCATAAAAGTCTATTTAATATGAATAATCCATAAAAAATATTAAATAAAACAAACTAGCAACCTAAAATCTCATTACAAATGTCCGAGCTCTAATCCACCAAAGACAAAACATTCTCAAAATAATTCTCCAGTACAATGTTTAATGCCATGAAAATAATAATAAAATCCTTAGTTCCACAAAATAATTCGTAATTGTTGTCTTCCAAGAATCTCTACTCCAATAATCCCTCTAATGTATTTGTAAAGAGAAATAAAAAGGGGGGGGGGGGGGTGAGATAACTCAATAAGTGGAATTCACTAACATTAGGGTGTCGGAACAAACCTTTCAAATAAATAATTCTTACAACAAATTCATAACTTGTAACTTATTAATATTTTATCATCAAATATTTCATATATAAAAAGAAAATATCTTTATATTGTGAGCCATCATAATATATATATATATATATATATATATATATCAATACCATCATATAAACAATTTCCTAGACTTTTCTCGTGGTCAATGTTTACGCCTTGTTGACAGGGTTGTGTTGTCCATTTTTAGGACTAGAACCTCATTTTCATCCCTTTTCTTATGGATGGCTCCTTTGGAACCTAAAAGTGCACTCCCTTGCTAACGAGTTTACTTTTTGGATCCACAATAGTATACTCCCTTACTAAGGAGCTATCAAATGTGCATTGTCCCCTTTTTTGGGACTGTCCCTTGCTAAGGACTAGCTGCAATATGATCGCCCCTTGCTAAGGACTAAACACAATACTGAGCCTTTTAATCACGACTTGCCATAGGTTTTCAAAACATATTCAAGATGCTTACAAAACTAATCCATTCAAGATGCTCACAAAAATAATCCATTCAAAATTCTAAAAAATATAAGGATATATTCACATATACAAGTTTAAATAAATTTAGGTCATCCCACAAGTTTTTCATAAAACGAATAGTCAATGTGCACATCAAGCATTTATAAAATATCAATTTATAGATAGAATATCAACATATTTCTTTGATATAAAATAGTTTAATAATTAACATTAACATTGTTTGGGAAAACTCCCAAAATTAGTAAACACCACTTACTTCTTATTTGCAAAAATATAAAATCAACCACTCTTGAGTCACACTAAATCAGTAGAATTAGAACCTAACAACACCAAAGATAGGTCCATCAATACACAATTTCCCGCTTAGAAATATGCTTTCACGCTTAAATAATTTTATCTTAGACAATACTGATATATCCAAAATTTTTCATTTATTCACTTAACTATCCAATTCACTTTTAGTCTTTGATCAGCTTGTTCTATTTCACATATTCTCATTATCTAATAACTGGCATTTTTGTACTACAACTCTATGGAATTCTAGGATTTTATTACGTGTCTAGCCATCATATAGACTATTACAATTCTTAGAATACACGTAATATAACCTTGATTGATCAATCCAAACTAATGGAAGAGTCACAAGTATGGAATAGATTCAAGTAAAATAAAACTTCAATAGAGGCCGATCGCTGGATATTTGATCCATCTAATAGTAGAAGCCATATATTATATATATCTTAGTTCATTAACCCAATGACCCATAATTCTCTTGATGCCGCAAAGCTTAAGGACATTGCTGGACACATATATGGACAATGACAATGGTGGTGAACTAGTGAGACTATTAACAATCTATATATTACTAAAAGCTGAAGCATGATATTTATTGCTTCTGAGCTCCTGTTGCGTCACCTCATCGCCACGTCATTCGTTACAAAATTATTATTTATTCCTATTTTTTTTTTTTACAAATATATATATATATATATATAAATAGATTATTGACTTTACATATACATCTTTGTCGGTTTTAACATCTATATATATTTCTTTTTTATTTCCAATTTTCCTATAATCTTTTTTTACATTCACTTATTTTTTAAATATTTACATTTTCTTCAACCTTTCTTCTTCTCTTACCTTTTCATCTCCCCATTACCCTTTACAGTAATATTGCTATTCATCTTTCGGTTCATCTTCCTTTATTTGTTTCTTTTTATTCCTTCCCTCTTACTATAAATTTGTCACTCTTTTCTATTCTTTGCATAGTTTTCTCTCACAGAAAGGTTCTCTCTCTCTCTCTCTCTCTCTCTCAATGTTTTGGTGGATTTTTATTTTTTATTGCATCTCCGCTTTAGGTTGATAAATTTTTGTGTTTTTAAGAACTCTAATTTAGGTTGATACGATTTAGTTTTGTGTTTTAAGTTATTATTATCATTATTTGCTCTTTGATTGTTAAATTTTATCCGATTACATTATAAAAAAAATTAAAGATAGTAGATAAAAATAAAATAGTATTCCATTACATAACATAATTTGGATAATTTAGTGTTTATTGTTATATCTTTTAATTTTTCTTATTTTTTACTTCTCTTCTATTTTACTCAATATTGAAATTCAACCACATCTTCCTTATCATTAAATTATTTATATTTTCTCTCTCTTTTTGTTTTAAAAAATAAAAAATGTAATATTTTACTTTTTTGTTTTTGATAAAGGAGTGTAAATATTTTACTTAAATTAAAGAAAATTGTGCTCATCAAATTGTACTCATTTTTTTTTTTTTAATATTTACACTTTCTTCAACCTTTCTCATTCTTTTTACCTTTTCATCTCCCCAAACATTCTACCTTGATATCACTTTTCCTCTTTCCTTTTATCTTCCTTTATTTTGTTTCTTTTTATTATCATTCTTTTAGTATAAATTTGTCATTCACTCTTTCATTCTTTACATAATTTTCTCTCACAAAAAAGTGGTTATTTCCCACTCTTTCTCCCTCAATTTTTTGGTAAATTTTTATTTTTATTTTTCTTGCATTTCTATTTTAGCTTGATAAAGTTTTGTATTCTTCAGAACTCTATTTTGGTTGATGAGATTTAGTTTTGTGTTTTAAGTTTTTTTTTTTTTTTTAATGACTTTGATTGTTAAATATTATCATATTGCATTATAAATAATTAAAAATAGTATATAAGAATGTACTATTATTATATTACATAGAATTATTTGGATAAGTTAGTGTTTATTGTTATGTATTTTACTAAATCTATATTCTATATATTACTAAAAGCTGAAGCATGGCATTTATTGCTGCTGAACTCCTGTTGAGCCACCTCATCGTCGCATCATTCTCTACATAATTATTATTTATTACTTATTCCTATTTTTTTTTTTACAATATATATATATATATATATATATATAAATAGATTATTGACTTTACATATACATATTTGTCAGTTTTAACATCTATATATATTTCTTTTTTATTTCCAATTTTCCTATAATTTTTTTTTTTACATTCACTTATTTTTTAAGTATTTACATTTTCTTCAACCTTTATTCTTCTCTTACCTTTTCCTCTCCCCACTATCCTCTACTTTAATATTGCTATTCATCTTTTCTTTCATCTTCCTTTATTTGTCTCTTCTTATCCATTCCCTCTTACTATAAATTTGTCACTCTTTTCTATTCTTTGCATAGTTTTCTCTCATAAAAAGGTTCTCTCTTTCTTTCTCTCTCTCTCTCTCTCTCAATGTTTTGGTGAATTTTTATTTTTTATTGCATCTCCGCTTTAGGTTGATAAATTTTTTTTGTTTTTAAGAACTCTAATTTAGGTTGATACGATCTAGTTTTGTGTTTTAAGTTATTATTATCATTATTTTTCTCTTTGATTGTTAAATTTTATCCGATTAAATTATAAAAAAATTAAAGATAGTAGATAAAAATAAAATAGTATTCCATTACATAACATAATTTGAATAATTTAGTGTTTATTGTTATATCTTTTAATTTTTTTTTTCTTCTCTTCTATTTTACTCAATATTGAAATTCAACCACATCCTCCTTAATCATTAATTTTTTTTAAATATTTTCTCTCTCTTTTTGTTTTAAAAAATAAAAAATGTAATATTTTACTTTTTTTTTAATAAAGGAGTGTAAATATTTTACTTAAATTAAAGAAAATTGTGCCCGTCAAATTGTACTCATTTTTTTTAGTATTTACACTTTTTTCAACCTTTCTACTTCTCTTTACCTTTTCATCTCTCCAAACATTCTACCTTGATATCATCATTCCTCTTTCCTTTTATCTTCCTTTATTTTGTTTTTTTTTAATTATCATCCTTTTAGTATAAATTTGTCATTCATTCTTCCATTCTTTACATAATTTTCTCTCACAAAAAAGTGGTTATTTCCCACTCTTTCTCCCTCAATTTTTTGGTGGATTTTTATTTTTATTTTTCTTGCATTTCTATTTTAGCTTGATAAAGTTTTGTATTCTTTAGAACTCTATTTTGGTTGATGGGATTTAGTTTTGTGTTTTAATTTTTTTTAATGACTTTGGTTGTTAAATATTATCATATTGCATTATAAATAATTAAAAATAGTATATAAGAATGTACTATTATTATATTACATAGAATTATTTGGATAAGTTAGTGTTTATTGTTATGTATTTTATTTTTATTTTTTTTCTCATATCATGTTATTTAACATTTAAATTCAGCCACATCCCCCATATATATCACTAAATTATTTATATTTCCACTCATTTTTTATTTTAAAAAATTTAAAATATAATATTTTGCCTAAATTAGATAAATAAAATTGTCCACATTAAGTGGAGTAATGCTAGGAAAACACTCATTCTCACACCCAATGCATCAAAGGAAGAATGAAATACAAATCAAATCAAGTTAGAAACACTAAATTAAAAAAAAAAAAAAACTAAGAATGCATTTTAATGACATAGAATCATCATCAAATTTTGGAAAACGATAGGTTGCCAATGGAGAGAGAGAGAGAGAGAGAGAGAGATGGTATAGAAAAAAACCAATACCAAGTAATAAAGAGTAGATAAAGAAAAAAAAATGTCAATTAGTAATCGTTGATTGGAAAACACAGAGGTTGTAAGGAGAAGTAAAAAATAAAATAGAGATTACTGTGTGGAGAACGTTAAAAACTTTACAGTGTAGTAACATAAACTGTTAAATTCACTTAAAAAATTAAATCAACAATAAAAAATTAAATACAATCATAGTACTAAATTTAAATTTAAAACTAATCAAACTCTAACTATGGAAACCATATTAATTATAACTAAAAAGAGATGTTCTCTGATAGTAGTAGAAATTACATAAGAAATAAAGTTATACAATTTAAAAATCCATTTTTTGACATTTCATTTAACCTTATTTATAATATATATATATATATATATATATATATATAATTTTCATACACAATTACTTTCGAAAATCTAATGAACAATGTTACCTCTCATTTATCGTCTTTGTTATGCAAATCATGTTACAAATGAGATCACTAAAAAAAAATATAAAATGAATTAGTCATTATCATTATGGAGTAGTAGTCTATAAGTTAACGAATCCAAAAAAGTGGAATATATAGAGCTTTCTTAAAGGTATGTGTAAAGATTCACTATATATGTGTGTGTGTAAAAGTAAAAAAAAAAAGTATATTTAAGGTTTTTATTAATTTAAAAACTAATGAAAAACCAATGGTTAATAATTAAAATTATAGTATTAATAAAACATTTAATAAGACCATCTTAAAAAAATTATCACGCACAACACGCGGGTATGCGACTAGTTACATATAAACCACAAAGCACCCTTGTTCTAATATAATAATCTTAGCTTTAGATCCATAACAGTAGCCCCTATTTTTTCCTATTAGGTACGCCAATAATAGATGCTATAAGAGTGGGAACAGAAACTAGCCATTGAGTATTCCAACCTTCCTAAGTTTAGAGCAGAAAAGAGCCGTACCTGCAGTCTCCACTCACAACCACTGTGAAGCAAAGCAAGGTTCAATAGTGTGTTGCCGCTGAAGTAAAAAGGAAGCCCCATAAGCAAATACATGTGTAGCTTAAGAAGTAAAAGACTAGGGTTTTTTTAGAAAAAAAAAAAGCTTATCAAGGCCCATATATTTACTTATGCCACCTCACTTGGGCTTCATATTTCATAGTATTTATCTTATTTTTAATATCTTAGGCCCAAATCAATTAAATCCATTTAATTGTGGGCCTCTTTTTTAATTTACGTATAAGAATTAAATTGGTATCAAAATTATGGGGTGTTACATGACAAGTTCAAGGCCACCATCGGGAAGGCTGTGGCGAGTGGTGAAAGCATTGCATGTTCGGCCATGGAGGTATGATTCGATCAAGTTGCTAGAGATGATAAGCTTCATCTAGGTTTTAGGGTTGTTTTTAAGTTAATTTAGTTTAGTTTTTTTAAAAAAAATTTTAAATTAATTTTTTTTTATTCAGGCCAAGTGGCAGTCCATGTGGCAATCTGGATGACATAAAAATAATTTTTTACTAGTTGCTAACCCGTGTGATGCACAAGAAAACTATTGATAACTTCCCTAATATTAAAAAAAAAAAACCAATATCATGGTATAATTTATATACCAAACCAATAAATCTATCACTTACAAAGTAATAAAATCTATCACACGCACTGAGATATTTTGATAACCAAGAACTTGAGATCATATTTAAAAAATATATAACTGAATAAGTACACTTCAATACAATTAATTACACAAATATAGTTAACTCCATACTCATTCAATCATATATCTTTCATAAATTATATTAATCATTCTTGATGTCCAAGATCAGGGGCGGCGCTACATTATTCTCAGGGGGTTCAAATGAACCCCCTGACTTCAAAAAAAAAAAAAAATATATATATATATACATAATATATTTTTTTGTTAGTTTAATATTATAATTTTTTCTTAAAAGTATTTTTGCATACCCTGACTTAAATTTTGCACATTTTTATTATAAGTATTTCCAACTCTAAGAATAAAGAGCAAGTGTTTGTGAATTGTAAGTGTCACTATTTTTTATAAATTTATATTATGTGTGTGATTGTGTCTAATATTGATTGTATACATTACTTTTTGTTATAATGTTATTTGTGTGAATTATGATGCGTATGGATGTTTGTGTGTACAATATAAATATATTATAAATTTATATAATTAATAATTAGGAAATAGAGATGGTTTGTTACATGTGTGTATATTGTTATCATGTTATAATAACTTTTTGTTATAAAGTTAGTAAAATTTAAGAAAAATAATCATAAAGTTAGTGATTGTCCAAGTATTTGATTGGTTAAGTAGACACTAGTGTATAATTTTATATATGAATGAGTGTGGTTGTGTGCGTCAATAATTAATACAAAACCAATGAGTTTAGTTTAGTCATTTAGTTTAATATATTTTTATAAAAACAATAACAAATAGATAATAAAAACTGCATAAAAATAAAAATGTTAGATAAACTTAACAAAATAAAATGATTGTAGGCTCATACCTACCCACATTGGCAATGGATACTCATTATTAAAAATTTGAATATTTGTAGAAGAAAATTGTAAAATTTCATGTACTACTTTTTTTTTTTTTTTGGTCGGCAACTTGATATCTCTTTTTTTTATTAAAATTTTTAATGAACCCCCTAAACAAAATTCCTGGAGCCGCCACTGTCCAAGATGTATCTAAATTCTAACATTGCCAGTAAACAAAGATGCTAGACCTTAATGGGATTGAAAAGGCAACATAATGCCAATTTAGACAATTGCTAAAATCATCACTTTCCACTCTTGAGAGAGAGAGAGAGAGAGAGAGGCGGCTATTGTGTTGCATCTCTTAAGAAGAATCTACCCTCTGCATTTCTTTTGATGTAAGCGACCTATAAAAAAATAGATATACCATGTTCAGAGCATGCACATTTGGGAGATTAAAAGTAAAGGAAAATGAACCCATCTAAAGTCTTTTGCTCTTCCTCTTGATGTTGAATTTTCTTGCATCATCTAGAATCAAATTTATGTACTCCTCAAAACCCTGTAAGGCATAAAAATTAACATTTGAATAAATTTACATGTATTCACTTAAAATTGTGAAAGATGCTAAAAATTAGATTGATATCAACCCTTTAACCAAAATTCAACATTTTAATGATGTACATCAATCAACAATTTTGCCATTGTTGGTTGCAACATATATCTTTTTATTTGTGACAAATATGATGCAATTTTGGCCATCAAATTTTACTCAAAAGCCAAGATTAGACAAACAAAAAAATTACATGTTCACAAAGATTTCAAATTTCTCAAGATGTAAATTTGACAATATCACCACTAAACTTGCTTAATATACATAACATATAGCAAAAATACTCATCATAAATGTGATTAAAAAACTCAAACAGTAAATTACAACCCTTTGCATAATATATATATTTTTAAAAAGACTATCCTTAACATTTTATCTTCAAAACATTATAACAGGGAATGTTGCAAAAATTTGGAATGATTTACCTATATATAGCTTAACCATACTTGCTACTCCATATAATTCAAATCAAGACGTTTGATTTTCCCCCTTCATCACTCAAACAGATTATCAATTAAATTTTTAAGAATAACATTACATGCAAAACCCAGAAAAGCCTAACATTGAAAAGGACGAAATCAATAATTAAAAGTCTGTAAAAAACATTACCACTATCATGCAATATCCAATACAGCCACTTTTAATAAGCACTATGAAAAGCAAATACATAACAAAATACCTAATCTACAAAAATCTGTAAAACCAAATCAAACACAAAGTCAATAATTTATCTAAAATTTTTTAATCTAGCCAAAGAATTAGACAAAGACGTAACACATCCTCAGAAGCATAGACAATTGAGAGAGAAATCACCACTTCAGAATTAAATTCAATCCTAAACAATGAAAAGAACATGAGACCTAAGATTAAGATTTAAAACCCATTTTCTTTTTCCCTTAGGCCCAATATCAACAAATCTATATTAATCATTAAACCATTAACCAATGCAAAGTTAATCAAAATTAAATAACCTGATAAAATATTTTAACATAAAAACCAAAAGGAAGATATCATATCTAAAGGTTAGATGTCGTTTCCAAACTTTTCAAAGGCTTCATACTCCTCCATCTCCACCTCTACCTCTACCTCCACCTCCACTTTTTCCACCAGTTCTACACCTAAAACACAAAAATAACCAAACCTCCTAAAATGAAGTCGTTTTATGCAATCTTTTTTATATCAAGTCATTAAAATTATAGCAAATCTAAATAGTTCAAGGCTTCCAAAATTTGAGACTTTCAAGTTTCTTCTAGATTAGATAACTATAAGTTAGGTTGATTATACTCTTTTGGTAGTATTGCTTGGTAGATTTACTGTTCAAACATTACAATGGTTCCAAATTTTGGGGTTTGGTTTCTCTGGTTTAGCACTTCGGCCTCTCGATTTTTTCTTCCACTAGAATCGATTACCCATATCTTTGGTTTAGGATTTGGCTTTTGTTATTGGATTTTTTTCATTTGAGCTTGTTTGTACTAGGAGTTTGTGTAGATGGAGGTAAGCGAATTGGGTTGTTGCTGGTTTTGCTGAAGATGGATTGATGGGTTTATGTTTGTATTGTTGCTGGATTTGTGTTTGTGTTCTTGTTGGATTTGTGTTTGTGTTCTTGCTGGATTTATCTGCATTTGTGTTTGTGTTCTTACTGGATTTGTCTGCATTTGTGTTTGTGTTTGTATTCTTATAGGATTTGTGTTTGTGTTCTTGCTTAATCTTGGGTTTGTTTTTTAAGAAAAAAAAAGAGAAAAGGTCAAATAAAGGAAAATGTTCTTCCTGTTCTTAAATCTGGATTTATGTTCTTATTGTTCTTGCTTAAGGCACTCTTAATCTCAATTCATGTGATTTTTTGTTTTTAATTTTTTTTATTTAGTTAAAATTAATAAATTAATTTTTTTTTTAAATTTAGACGTTGACGTGGCATTTTTTAATGCCAAAATAGATTTTTTTTAATTATTATTTTAATGTACCGTTAGCCACGTCATCTTTTTCCGTTTGTTAGGTGACAGTAAGAACTTAAATGTCACGCGTTAATTAGTTTAGGGACTAAAAGTGGTAAAATGAAAATGTAGGGACCAAAATGAAAAAAAGCCAAAATATAGGGACTTAAAGTGCATTTATGCTTTAAATTTAAAATAGTTATATATTTGAATTTAATTAAAGAATCTAATGTATTGTACCTAAATTTTAATGCTAATTATTGTTATACACAGCTTATGAAAATATTATTTCAGTTGTAATTGTGAAATGGTGAAATCATGTTTTTTTTTTTAAAATGACAAATTTTAGTTACAAAATTGGTTGTATCATAAATCTACAACCTTACTTAATAAAATAAACAGTGCTGCATATTTTGAAAATCTAACCGTTGAGTTGTATGTTCTTTACACTCTTATTACACATGTCAACTTTTGTATCAATCGGATGTTATTTACTATATAATCTATAAGTTTATATTTTATGCACAATTTTAAACTACAAAAACTTGCAATTTAAACAATTTATTGATGACATAACTATTGATCTTTAATTTTTTAGAAATTTTGCAAATATGTGGGATATAAGAAGAAGAAGTAATCTAACGGTGAATTTGTCAAAATTCATATCTAATAAAAAGATATTAAGTAATGTTATAACCTAAGACTACAACAAATTTTGTAGCTAAACTTTGTCATTTTTTAAAACACAATTTTACAACTTTAACTGAAATCCTGTTTTCGAGCCTGTGTGATAATCATTAGTCAAGTTTTAAACTATGATATAAGCTATGTGTAGTACAGGTCTTATTGACTCCATGGTCTTTTAATTTGGGTTTATTTTTGTGGGTTCTAGTTAGCTCAACTGGTAAAATCTTTGATAGTTGAATAAGAGATCTGGGGTTCAATCATTGCCTATACTAAAAACTGATTGGTGTCTTGGTTTGATAATAAAGAGCTATCATCATGAGCGGATGCCATGGGTTGAAACTCTCTCTCTCAAAAAAAAAAAAGAAAAGGGCTTGTTTTTAAGGAAACATTACATGGGCTCTTAAAGGATGGGCTAAGGTCCACCTTGAGTAGTGTTTTCTTAAAAGGATGGGCTTAATTAATAGCTTCTTTAGAGGGTGGGAAAAATCTAAAATTCTCTTAACAAATAAGCCGGATTGGGTTCTAATCATTTCCAAAAACCAAAATCAAAATTCTTCGAAGAAATCCCTAAAATCAATCAAAATCTAATCTTTTCTAAATTTAAATCTCGAAAATCCCTCCCCAAATCAATAGAAAAAATCTCCGTGAAATATTTCTTTCCAAAATTAGTAAGAACACACAATTCGGTTATGTACAAATACCAGGGACGGACCCAGAATTTTAAGTTGGGGAAGGGGGGGGGGGGGGTGGGGGTAGAGATAAGCGAAAAAAAAAAAAAAAAATTCAAATATGCATCCATATAGTATTAATAAACTATCAACCAAGACAAATACTCAAAAATCATTGTTTCTTAATATATTAAGATCCAATCATCTACTAACAAAAACAAAAGACACGAAACGCTATTGTTTCTTTATACAATCATCTATAAAAAGGGAACTCGACGCTCTTTCAAATCTTCAAAATCATTTATAATTGAATCCAAACTAAATGTTGAAGCTATATCCTTTTTGTTAGGTTCTAAGGTCTTAGGATTTTATGTATTTAGAACTCTAATTTGTAATGTTGGCAAACCATGATCAAAACATTGTATTTAGTCTTATTTAGACTTGCTCAAAGTTGGTTTAATATTGTAAAGTTGGAATCGAGTGGCTGCAGAAGTACTTGGGACTTTTGGCCTGGCTCGATCGATCGAAAAATAGACTCGATCGATCGAAAATCGTACAGGTTGATTTTTCTGCAGAATTTCCAACTCAGCCCTACTTCATTAAACGTTTAGGGTTTTATGTTTTTACCCTAGGTATATAAACTAAACCCTAGCCACGTTTTTGAAGGTTGTCCATATTGTATTGTTGCTCATACATTGCTGTTTTGTGTGAATCTCTTGTGAGATCTTTGAGGAGCTTTCCTTTACACAAAACTTAGTGTTTTCATGGTAGAGATGATTTCAACATCTTGAAGATCATTACCGTTGCAACCATTGGAACTTAAAAGAAAAGCAAGCGAGGAGCTTGTAGCTGATTGAGGAATTCAAGAAAGAAGTAGTCCGTGGATTCGGAGCCTGCGCGTGGTCGTGTCAGGAAGTTCTATTGGTGGGTAGCATTAGGAAGTCGAGCGGGGAGCTTGTAGTCCTTTTGTAAGAACTTCAATTCTTTCATAGTGAATTCTGTTATGCCTTGAGGATCGGTGGGTCAAATCCTCCCCAGATTTTTACCGTGTGGTTTCCTGGGTGATCATATCTTGTGTTATTTATTTTCCGCTGCTTTATATTCTTGATATGATTGTTTGGATTGTTTTAACCTAGAATTACTTAATTTGACTAAGTAACAACTTGGCTAATTAATCTAGGCTACGCAATCTGGTTGTTTAAGGGGTCTAAATTCCTAACAAGTGGTATCAAAGCAGGTAGCTCTTTTTGTTTGAGATTTTTTAATCTCTGAGCTGATCCTTGACCCCTGTTGTCATGGAGCATGGACACTCTCTGTTTGTTCCTCCTCACTTTGATGGGAACAACTATGCTTATTGGAAAGTAAGGATGAAAGCATTCCTGAAATCCATTGATGAAAGGGTTTGGAATTCCGTTGAATACGGATGGGAGAAGCCCGCTACTCCTGTGAGTGAGTGGCAAACTTCTCAAAAAGAAGCAGCTGGATTCAATAGCAAAGCTATGAATGCCATCTTTAATGCTGTTTCTATGGAGGAATTTAAGAGGATCTCTAATATTGAGGTTGCTCATACTGCTTGGAAAATCCTCCAAACTGTGCATGAAGGCACAAAGGCAGTTAAGATAAACAAACTGCAGCAATTAACTTCTAGGTTTGAAAGCATTAGGATGTCTGATGATGAATCCTTTGATGAATTTTATGCCAAACTGAATGATATTGTTAATTCTGCTTTTAATTTGGGTGAAATCTATGATCAACCTAAGATTGTTAGGAAGATACTTAGATCTTTAACTGAAGACTTTAGGCCCAAAGTGACTGCCATCACTGAAAGCAAGGATGTGGACTCCATCCCTGTTGATGAGCTTGTAGGATCGCTTTAGTCCTATGAGTCTGACCTACCTAAAGTGAACAAATCCAAATCAATGGCTCTTAAGTCAGTTGATGATGTTGATGGTGGTGGATTTGATGATGAGCTCTCTGCTACAGAGATTGCCTATCTTGCCAAAAACTTTAAAAACTTTCTTAGGAATACAAATAGAAAGGCAAGAGGTACTTACACTGCTGAACCTATAAATTTTAGGAAGAATGATCCCACTAAGGTTAACAATTTTGAAAAACCTAGAGAAAATTTTGGTCAATCTTCTAATAACTCTTTGGGTCCTCAGTGTTTTGGCTGTCAAGGGTATGGTCATGTGAAATCTGAATGTCCTACATTCTTGAGGATTAAGGGTAAAGCTATGGCTGTAACCCTTAGTGATAATGAGGTTTCTGATGATGAGTCCGGTGGTGACGAGGATGGAAACTTCATTACTTTCATGGTTACTGCTATAGTCAATGAAAGCATATCTGCTGAAGAGAACCCTTCTGATGGGGAACTCTTTGAAGATGCAGATCTTCAAGAGGCCTATAACAAACTTTGCAAAATTGCTGCAAAGGATGCTATGAAAGTTGAACTTGGCCTAAAGAAAATTGATTCTCTTGAGCTTGAAAAGAGAAATTTGCTTGTTAAACTGTTTGATGCTAATGAGCTTTTGAATAATGTTAAATCTGAGAACATGCTTTTGCTTGATAAAGTTAGAACTTTGGAACATGATTTATCTGTTGCTAGATCTGTTAGTTCTAAACTTGATCACATGCTGAATGTTGAAAAGTATCCTTCTGATAAAACTGGGTTAGGATATGTTGAAAGCATCTTTGACTCTGCACCACATTCCACTACTTTTGTTCCTTCTTCTTCTTCTGAACCTTCTGTGAGTGAGGTTGTGAGTGAAACTGTCAAACCACCTGTGAGTGAGGTAGTTAAACCTGTAGAAGTTTCACTACCTAAGAAGATTAGGGTAGACCTAAGAGAATCTAAACCTAAGGAGCCTACCAAATCTAAGGACAAGATGCATGGTAAACCTGCTTGGGTTTGTCATTATTGTGGTAAGTCTGGACACATTCGTCCTAACTGTTACAAGCTTCAAGCTGATAAGAGAGCAAATAAACCAAAAGTGCCTGTGCCTCAAGCACAAGATCCTATGGCACTAATTGGTGAATTGGTAAAGGTGTTAAACCTTTATTCCAATCCTGGAGTTGGGAATCACTCAAATGTGAATAAGAACTCCAATGCTCGTGGTGCATCTAAAAAGTTTTGGATGCAAAAGACTCGAACTAATTGAGTCTTTCTGACATGGTCCTTGTGCTTCATTGCTCTATTCTTTTGTGACCATTGTTCTTTGGTTTTTTGTGTTTTTTTTCTAGGACTTGTATTGCATTACATTCATGCATTTCATTCTAGGATTTATTTGTTTTCTCTTTTAATAATTAAAAAAAAAAAAAAAAGGGAAAAGGAGGAAGCAAAAATTATGTTTAACATGATGTTTCTTGGTTTTTGATAACAAGGTTGGTCAATTGATTTACACATAACATGTCTTATGTACCTTGTTTAACTTTGATGAACTTATTCATTGCACTTGACTAGTTGAAACTTTGTAGTGCATGTTGTGTGGAAAAGATGTTTGTGGTTATTAATCACTTTGTCTTAATCTTGAAGTCACATGTTTTTGACTGTCGGACTTGATTCTTTTGAGAAAGGCATAAATAACCATCTCACCACTGTTCACTAGCCAATCATGAACACCTTAGTGCATATCATAAGATTTTGTGCTCGAGAAAGTGTAGCACATGCACAAAAAGAACATAAGGTGTAGCCTCTGTTAAATGCTTAATAATTAAAACTGGTGTGTACTATTAGGCTTGATGCCAATTCACTTAATTCAAACCGGTGTGTACTATTAGGCTTGATGCCAAATTTCACCTATATAATGGGGCAAAATACAAGAAACTTACATGATTGCAAGCTTTTGTTCTAGGAGATGTGGGAGTTATAGGATGTAACTCTTTAGGTGATAGTCTCTTTTGAATTCTATGTGATGAATTTTGTAGACTTTGTGATTGATTGCTATTCTCATATCACCTCACATGTATCTCAAGATTTTGCTAGTTTCACACACTACACAAGTTACTCTTTGTTAAACACTGTACATGCTAGTGTGTGTGTTTTTGGTCTGACCAACCAAGTTTGAAAATATCTTGAGATTTATGCACAACATATTTGTTGCTTGAGAAAATTCAATGAGAGAATGATTGAAATTTGTTTTTGAGAAAAATGGGTTCAAAATTTTGGGTTTTTGAAAGAGCATTCCATCTCATACTCATGCATTTTGTTTCTTCAATTTAATGCTTTGAGGAGTTATTTTCAAAATTAGGCTTGTGTTTTTCAAAAACTGTGATTTTTCCAAAATATAGTGAGCCTCTGCCCATTTCGATCGATCCAGCCTGTTTTTCGATCAATCGAAAAAGTGCTCTCATTTGTCTTAAAATGACTGTGCTTTTCGATCGATCGAATGTAATTTTCGATCGATCGAATATCGTGGAAAAGCTTTTTTAAAAGATCAGTTCTGACTTTTTCAAAGTTTCTATTCAAAACTTTTCAAACTTTTTCTCTCTCTCCGCATTGGCAAGGCTCCACCTTAGAGATTTTTGTCGTTTTCCTCCGTTGTTTTTGCAAGATCTCTCTTTCCTCAAGCCAGTAAGACCCTTTTGCCCTTCCTTTTGATTTTATTTTCATGTTTTCATGCATAAATTCATGCTTTTAGGGGCGATTTTCTCAATTTGCTATTTTGGGATTTTCTTTTGTTTCAAGCCTTATTTTATGCAATTGATCATTGGGTTTTTGTGGGGACACATCATAAAAATGATCCTTGGTGGTTAATTTGATCAATTTTGAGTTTGGTGAAAAATTGAAAAATCTAGGGTTTGTTCTTGATCCGAATTGGGGCTTTTGTTAAATTGGGTAGAATTTGCTGAAATTGGTTTGTCGTATTGGTGTAATTAAGCATTATAATCTATGTGCTGTGTTTTGTAATGCTCAATTCATCAATTTGGTTAAAAAATTTCAACAAGTGGTTTTCAATTTTTGGGATTTTTGATAGAAATTCCCTGTTCAAGCCAATTTTGTCAAATTACTCTCAATTAAACTTAATTGTTTACTGCATTAGATCATGCATCACAACATTTTATTGTTCATGCATCATATAGATTTTTGTTCTATATTTTTTTTGGTGCTAATTTGCAGTCTGCCCTTGGTTTTGTTTTCTCTTGTTCTTTGTGGTTTTCTCTTTGTGTCTCTGTCCTTTCCTTAGCACTATGCTTAGGAAGACTAGAGCCCGTAGGAATGTTCCCTCACCTTCTCCTTCACCCCCTCCATCCTTTGATAGTGAGAAGTTTCCGAGTGAGAAAAACTAAGAGATTTTTGAGAAGCTAAACATTAGGAGAAAGATTTGGGCTGAGCGTTCTGTGCTGTTAGATGAACTTGATCCTGCCATTAGGGCAAACTTCGAGCGTAGGGGCTGGTTACCCTTGGTGGATGTTTCTGATCCTCCTCCACCTTCTGCCTTGATTAGAGAGTTCTATTCGAACATCTCTATCCGCATCTATGATTCCAACACTCTAGTCAAGAGTTGGATACGAGGCGTATAGTACTCCATTACTCCTCGGGTGTGGCTGATGCTCTAGGGGTACCATTGGTCCAGCATCCTGTCTATCCATATGCTGAGTCTCCCGAGATTAGCGATGTTTTGTCTTACATCACTGGTACTATTGTCCAGTGGGGTTCTGATCCTCGGATCACTTCTGCTGAGCTCTCCGGGTTACACTATCTGTTCTTTAGGATAGCATGTCATTCTATCTGGCCCATTTCCCATGTTCACACTATTCCTCTTGAGAGGTGTGTATTTCTGTACGCTCTGGTTACTGATGCTCCTATTAGTTTTCCCCATCTTTTTCTTCGTTCGTTGAACGATGTTTATAGAAGTTCATCTACTACTCATGCTCTTGTACATCCTATTTTCATTCATAGGATTCTTCTCTAGCTTGATCTTAATGGCTTTCCTTCCTCTGAGCCCGTTCATGTGATAGCTCCTATAGGTGCGTCTTTTCTTAGACAGAGGGCCGCTCATCTTCGAGCTGGTTCTAAACACCCTAGGTCTGAGCCCTCTAGTAGCGCACCTCCTCCTTCTTCTTCTGCAGGTCTTGCTGGTGAGGATATTACTGATCCAGTTGGTGATGATGATGCTGCTGCTGATGTTCCTCCACCTTCTTCGGCCGACTTTGATGTTCGTCGTACTTTGGAGACTGTCATGACCGTTCAGGCGGCTCATGGTCAGATTTTGGTGGACTTGATGGACGAGATTCGTGCTCTCCGAGCTGATTTTGCGCGTCTTCATTCACCCTCACCACCTCCTTTTGATGGCGACTTGTGATTGCTCTTTGGCATTCCGACACAAAAAGGGGGAGTGGAGTTTTTGACTTGTAGTGGAGTTTTTGTAGTTAGGGGGAGTTTTTTTTGTTTAGAGGAGCTTGTGGAGTTTTTAGATTGTATCTAGGTGCTTCACTTTGTATATCATTTTTGGGGTTATTCATGTTAGGGGGAGTAACATTGATTGATATACATGTTATATTCATTGATTCTTGTTGTTTTGTGATTCACTGCTTATTGACTTATATTTATGAGTTGTTCATTCATATATGTCTTTATTTTGTGTTGTGTGAATCTTACAAGAATGTTATACCTGTTGTTTTACTCTTTTCTGTCACACATGCGTTTATGCGTTTGTTGAGTATTTCAGGATTATACAGGTTGATTCAACTAAGCTGCTGTCTACACTTACAACTATGGATAGTAGTTAGGTTGAATTGAATTTTATGAGCATTATCTTTGTAAAGGGCTTTTCATTTGTAAAATTTTGAGCTGTTAATTAGGGTTTTGTCACGGATTGCCAAAGGGGGAGTTTGTTAGGTTCTAAGGTCTTAGGATTTTATGTATTTAGAACTCTAATTTGTAATGTTGGCAAACCATGATCAAAACATTGTATTTAGTCTTATTTAGACTTGCTCAAAGTTGGTTTAATATTGTAAAGTTGGAATCGAGTGGCTGCAGAAGTACTTGGGACTTTTGGCCTGGCTCGATCGATCGAAGAATAGACTCGATCGATCGAAAATCGCACAGGTTGATTTTTCTGCAGAATTTCCAAATCAGCCCTACTTCATTAAACGTTTAGGGTTTTATGTTTTTACCCTAGGTATATAAACTAAACCCTAGCCACGTTTTTGAAGGTTGTCCATATTGTATTGTTGCTCATACATTGCTGTTTTGTGTGAATCTTTTGTGAGATCTTTGAGGAGCTTTCCTTTACACAAAACTTAGGGTTTTCATGGTAAAGATGATTTCAACATCTTGAAGATCATTACCGTTGCAACCATTGGAACTTAAAAGAAAAGCAAGCGGGGAGCTTGTAGCTGATTGAGGAATTCAAGAAAAAAGTAGTCCGTGGATTCGGAGCCTGCGCGTGGTCGTGTCAGGAAGTTCTACTGGTGGGTAGCATTAGGAAGTCGAGCGGGAAGCTTGTAGTCCTTTTGTAAGAACTTCAATTCTTTCATAGTGAATTCTGTTATGCCTTGAGGATCGGTGGGTCAAATCCTCCCCAGGTTTTTACCGTGTGGTTTCCTGGGTGATCATATCTTGTGTTATTTATTTTCCGCTGCTTTATATTCTTGATATGATTGTTTGGATTGTTTTAACCTAGAATTGCTTAATTTGACTAAGTAACAACTTGGCTAATTAATCTAGGCTACGCAATCTGGTTGTTTAAGGGGTCTAAATTCCTAACACTTTTCAATGTATAACATCAAAGAGTTCGTCAAAAAATCATTTTCCATTTTTTTTCGAAGGTTAGTTTTGACAACTTTCATAGCTGAAAATGCTCGCTCTGTAGTAGCAGTAGAAATTCGAAGAGTAAGCACAAGTCTCACCATTCTATAAACAAGTTTTTATTGTTCTGAATTTCCAGTTCTCACTAACCATTGAGACAACTGAGATAAACTTTTCAATTTTTTGAACTCTGGATCCTAGACTATATTATGCTCAAAATAATAAAGCTCCTTTTCCAACACTTGTTTGTCATAATTTGTGAAATCTTGTGGATAGAAATTCTTTACCAACAAACAAAGATTACTACTTTTGAAAGATTTTAATGCCTCTTGAGGTTCTAAAGCTGAGCTAAGCCTAAGTAACTCCATTGCATCTTTATTAAACCGATAATTTAGTTCTTGTAGTTGAAAATCTACTGTAGCATAAAAAATATTTACTCGATAATGATGCTCAATTGTAATGTTATCTTGTTGATTACGAGCTCGACCTCGGCTTGCAACATAACGAGCATTCATATCTAGGACATCAATGCAATGCTTCTCACAAAATGATATCACAGTGGTGAGTAAGCTATCCCATCCATCATCTCTAAATTTTTGGATAAGTGCTTTAGTAGATGAAACTAAATGCATGGCATTTAAAATGTCTTGAGACTAGCTTTGCAAAGCTTGACAAAGTCTATCAGTGATCTCCATAGTTTCCTTCTCAAGATGCAAGATGAAGACAAATTCAAATGAAGTTAAACCATCATAAGCCGACTCTGCTTCTACCCAATGTTCTCCATCAATTGCATCATCAATTATATTTTGCAAAACTTCAACAGTTGAAGTAAACATCCTTAATAAGCTAGAAACTGATCTAAAATGTGAACTCCAACGTGTTTCTATAGGTCGTTGTAAAGTGCCAATTTGATTAAGTCCACTTCCAGTCTCAAGCTCTTCAAGATCAATCAAACGTGCTATTTCATTAGCATTGACAACTTTCAATTGCTCATTGCGCTTGCATGAAGCATTAACAATTTTGATTAGAAAAAGCAATGTTAGAAAAAAATGACTAATGGGAACAACTTGTTTTGATGCTTTTACTAATGCCAATTGTAAGCAATGTGCAAAACAATGGTTGTAGTAAGCATATGGGCAATCATTCAAAATCAAAGCTTGTAATCCATTCCACATACCTCGCATGTTGCTTGCTCCATCATATCCTTGCCCTCGAATATTTTGTATATCCAAGCAATGTTGAGATAACAAAGAATAAATCCCCTTCTTTAGAGTCAAAGCCGCAGTGTCAACAACATGAATAAGCCCAAAAAAATGTTCTTTCACAAAGCCTTCTGCATTAACATATCTAAAAACCATAGCTATTTGCTCTTTCATGGATTCATCACGAGCTTTATCAACCATTATGCAAAACTTTGCATCACCAATTTCTTCCCGAATGGCTTTCTTCACTTTGGCTAAGAAAACATGTAAATTTCCTTTTGAATCTTAGGTGATGTGTAGGTTGCATTTTTGGGAGCTTTTTCTATTATTTTAGCAATCTTCTCATTCCAAAAAGTCACAATACCCAATGATTCAAAACAGTTCCCACGATTTAATGAACTAAAACTTTCATCTCGACCTCTAAAAGCTATAGCTTGAAAGGCAAGATATCGGACAATAAAAATTGAGGCCTTCAATTGCAACCGATTATTTGCAATTTGTTCAGTAGTAAAATGATCAACTACCCTTTGTAAATGCTGCCATTGGTTCATCAAATCCTTACACATTTGTTCAGCAACTCTATGAGCTAAGTTAGGATTTTTTCCTATATGATCTTGAAAATAACAATCTTTGCCCCCAACCTTTCTCCAATTTCTAAATCCACCAACAATGAGTGTATTTTGTCCCACAACCCCATTTGAATTATGAAAGACAAAGCAGGGTAGACAATAAACTGTATCTGTCATAGGAGAATACTCAAGCCATGTTGAATTATTTTCAAACCAAGAAGCTTGAAAGCTACGATTGTGCTTTCCACTTTTTTTGAATGTCTTTAGAGGAGGTTGGTGCGGACCTTTTATAATGTAAGCCCGTCGAATTTCATCACTTTGATTAACATGATATTCCAATATTTTTTTGCGTGTTCCAGGATCATAATCCAAAGAATCAAGGTCAATTCTTTGAAATTGTGTTTGAGAGATTGGAACATCAACATTTTCCGGAATTGGGAAATTCATATTTTCTAGAATTGGAACAACCACATTTTCTAGAATTGGAATAACAACATTAGTTGTTGGCAATTCCACATTGACTTCGGAAGAATTTGAAGTTGAACCTTTTCTTTTGAAAAAATCAAGCATTGTAGTTGATTTTTTCATGATCTACAAATAATATAAGAATTATATAAGAATCACTATTATTTTCTTAAATTTGTGTGACAATTTTCTATATTATATGATTTGTTTTTTCCTTTTTGTCTTTGGTCTGCCTTTATTTATGTCTTTGTGTTGTCTCCATCTTTCTAACACTGACCCACTAACCCAATGAATTCCACTGGCCACTACCAACACTAATTGACCTTACAGAAAAAAAGAAGAAGGTAAAGTTAAAGATTTTAACTTTACCTTTTGTCCGTTGCCTAACTCCACTTGTCCCTATTATGCCCAACTACCAGTCAACAAAGAAAAAACTAATCTCTACAACTACAAACTCTACTCTCTCTCTCTATCTCTCTTATCTATATAGAGTCACAAACACAAAGTCACAAAGCCAAAAAGCCAAAAAGCCAAAAAAAAAAAAAAAAAACCACAGGCAGCACAAATTCAATTCACAATCAGTCAATCACCAACATCAGTTCAGTTCATCACTCATCAGTAAAAACACAAACATGAAATACCACAAGTCCACAAGGCACAAACACAGTTTCTGTGAATCTTAGATTCTCAAATCAGATCACAAACATTTTATATTTTTTAGGTTTTGAAGGAAAAGATAAGAGTAAATACCTGTGAGCGGTGGCGACAAATGGGTCTCGCCGGCATGGGTATTGGGTACTGGTAGCAAGATCAAGATGGGTCTCGCTCTTGCAAGCGTCACGACGACACGGCGTGGGCGGCGGTGTCACGGGGTGGGTGAGTGGGTACTTTCTGTCTCGCCTCTCTATCTCTCTGTCTTGCCTCTCAGTGCTCTCAAGTCTCACTTTCCTTTCTTTTTTTTCTTTTTTTTTCCTTCGTTTTTTCTTCCTTCGTTTGGTTTTGGACTGCTGAGAGCTAAGTTTTTTTTTTATAGATTTACATGGGTCATGGGCTCTTGGGTTGGCCGGATGATGGGCTAGAGGTTCATATTTTTGGAAGTGGGGCCCGAGCTAAAAACTAAGGGGGGCCCAAGCTCTACTCTTTTTTTTTTTTTTGTTGAAAATTTTAGCTGCTAAATTTTTTTTTTTTTTTGGCCCTGGGGGTGCCCGGGCCCCCTTTGGCCCCCACATGGGTCTGTCCCTGACAAATACAATCATACAAGTTACAACAGAAACACATGAATAATAATCAATTGAAGAAATTTTAAAGGCCATTATATATATATATATATTAATAATCTAATAGTCACAACAGAGAGAGGTAAATTTTAAATTTGAACTAAATGTTTTCGTTTGAAATATTATAAGGTGTCAACCAATTAAGTTACAAGACTATTGGCTGAAGGCCCATTATTAAGGTATTAAACTCTAAATGTTTTCGTTTGAAATATCATGAGGTATCAACCAATTAAACTCCATGGCCATTGGCTGAAGGCCCATTATTAGAGTGACGAAAGACAACAAATTTCAACGTAGACAGGCACCAAAGTTTGGAAATTCTTTTAGCTAATGTATATGGTTTTATCCTTTGAAATAGTGTGCACACCAATGGACAGTTTTCTTTCTTCCTTTCATTGAGAAAAATGGCAAATAAATTTGTTGAGGGATTTTGAACGTCTCAATCTAATGCTCTAGAGAACCCAGCAGACAAGATTCACATCAAATTTTAACGCCCTGATTATATTTCACACTTCATTAGCAATTGAAAAATTATTCCTTGGGATGTCTGCATACTAAGATAAACATACATTTATCAGCTTAAAACTCAATTTGAATGTAAAACAGGTACAAACATTAATAAATACTAAACATCTTTTAATTTATTGATTTATTTTAAAATTACATGACAATAAGCTCACAAAACAAATATAGATAATTGGAAGCCAGTCAAAACTGGTTTCAACTATGACCAAACTGAAATAACAAACAAGACAGCTTGTCGAACCATCCTAGCTATCATAAAAATTTACAAGAACTGATAGAAATGAAGAGTCTGAATGATGAATAAAAATGGTAAGATGATGGTAAAGCAAATTCTGTAACCCAGAAAATAAGAATGCATAAATTGGTGTTCATGACATGCTTATTTTGACACTCCACCAGCACTAGTTTTCTTGTTGGGCTCAAAGACATATTTGATCAGTGAATCCTTGATTGGCAGAAGTTCAGGGAATTCTTTCTTCAACTTGGATGCATCCAACTCATTGTTGCTGCGAGGGGCAACAATAACCTTGGCTTGTTCTTCCAGTGTGAAATTAACCCACTTAAAATTGGGGTCAATGTAGTTCTTGTACATCTCCAAAATCTCATTGTGACTCACAACACCAGGATTTGTGAAGTTCCAAATGCCCCTGCAATTCCTTTTGGCCATCTCAACTGAAATGGGCAGCAGCTCATCCAAGATAGTCATGCTGTTTGGAATGTCAACCACTTTGTTGTAGCGTGTAATCTTTGTGATGAAGTTACGTGGGTTGCTGAGATCAGATGATATTGGCATACGGACTCTAAGGGTGCAAACATTGTCATATTCTCTCAAAAGCTCTTCAACCTGGCAAAACATTTGGAAAAGAGATTTCAGTTGGCAACTATAATAAGAAAATTTTCAAGATGAAAACAGAATTGAAAATGGACAGTGTAAGAAGTTACCATGGCTTTGGTTTTTGAATAGAACGAACCGGTGAAATTAGGTTTGTCTTCTTCCTTAAACCCAATTCCAGACCCCAACGGATGTGCTGCATCAAATTCAAAAATACAGCCAGTAGCATAATTCATCATTAGAAGGTTATGCTCTCTGCAGACATCTGCCAAGGTTAAAGTACCAACAACATTGGTCCGGATTGTCTCTGGCTTATGAGTTTCACACCAATCCACATTGGGTCTGCCAGTCACTCCAGCAGCATTAAAAACATGAGTTGGCTTAACAGTTTGAATATCTGCCAAGATCTGCGACCTCTCCTGCAAACGCCCCCTTCCATACTCAAAGGGTATACCTTGCTTCTCACAAATTTTCCCAAGAAGCCCCCCAATCCACCCAGTTCTACCATAAATTAAGAACTTCAGAGCTGGCTTCTGAATAGAGGGGTTGTTCTTTGGAGTTGGAACTATCATATGGCTCTGATTAGAATTATTTACCACAAAAGAGGAATCAGAATTGTTGACATCAGGCCCATCAAACTTTCTTTCAATTCCAGGCACCATTAGCATTCTTGGATGAGGGAGCAGTGCTCCGGAGACATCACCCCACCAGTCAGGATTGTTTACATACCATTCCATGGTCTTCTTTAGACCCTCTTCCCATGAAGTACGTTCGAACCATCCCAAGCTCTTCAGCTTTTGGTCATCCAAGAAGTATCTTTGGTCATTAAAAGGCCTATTCTCTACAAACTTAATATAGGTATCTGGGTTCGAAGAGAAAAGTCGGCAAATTTCCTTGGCCACATCAATCACTCTCCTTTCTTTCAATGTCCCAATGTTGTAGACACGGCCCACTTCACCCCTGTGGAGAATGACTTCGAATGCCTCTGCGACATCTTCACAGTAGAGATAACTCCTAACGTTAGATCCATCCCCATGAATTGGTAGAGGCTGTCCCTTCATGGCCAAGAGGATAAATTTTGGAATCATTTTTTCAGGGAACTGGTTGGGCCCATACACATTGTTACCTCTGGTAGTAATCACAGGTAAGCCATATGATCGTCCATATGCCATAACAAGCATTTCTGCCCCAGCTTTAGTAGCAGAATATGGGTTTGTTGGGAGGAGCTGAGAAGCCTCGTGATTCCCTACAACAGCATCCTCATCTGTCTCACCATAAACCTCATCAGTGCTCACATGGATAAACCTCTTGATTTGGCCAGTAACTTTGCAGGCCTCTAGAAGGACATGGGTGCCATATATGTTGTTCTTAGTAAATTCAAAGCTGTTGCCAAAGGAGTTGTCAACATGAGTCTGGGCTGCAAAGTGCATAATGGTATCAATGGACTCGGAAAGCAGGATGTAGTTGACAAGGTCAGCACTGCCAATATCTCCCTTGACGTACTTGAAGTTGGGGGATGATTTTGAGGGAAGCAGGTTTTTCAAATTTGAACAGTAATCAAGCTTGTCGAGGACAACAATATTGTAATTAGGGTGGTTCCTAATGAGCCGATTGCAAACATGGGATGCAATGAAGCCAGCGGCTCCTGTGATGAGGATGTTCTTTGGTTCATATGTAGTGGCCATCTCCAATCAACTTCTACATTACACAGCATACAAAACATTGACTCAACATCTCAAATAAGTGGCATAAAATAGCTAAAAGTATACCTAGAAACATGGAGAAACAGATAAATATTCAACAAGTAGAATAGAAAATCACAACAACAACAACAACAACAACAGCAACAACAAAAGAAAAGGAATTTAAGACCAAGTGAGATTTAGGAGAATATTTTTTCGGGTCTGCATCTCAGTAAAACATAATAATAAAGAAAATAAAAAATTGAATTGAGGTGTGAAGACATAATTATTCCCAAAAGTGAAAAAAGCAAACTGCCACAAATAGAAATTCATCTCAATTTGTTGAACTGGTGAATAGACAATATTTCCTGGAAGATATTTACCCCAAAAAAATATATTTTCTTTCTTATTCCCCAAAACAAAAAAGCTCTATTAATCTCAATTGACATTTGACCTTAAGAATTAGACAAAGTATATCATGTCCCACCAATTTTTTATTCCACCTCATATTCATGTTTCTCTTGAAAAACACACTTCGGAAACATAAGGCCTTTTCCCCTGAACTATTTTCTATTGAAACAAACAGAAGAGTACAAACTTCCCAGTTCCCAACATGTTAAGCAAAGCAAAATTCCACAGCAACACAAAAAATCTCTTTTCTTTTTCTCTCCCTGCATTTGTAGAAGCCTAGAAGGTGAATCCAATATATCATACTAAAAAAACAAAAACCCACAAACCCAAAATCAAGATAAACAAAAACCCAGAACATATTCCTCACATTATTTTCCAGAAAATTAAACAGAACCCAGAAACACAATGCATACAAACAACCAGATCTGCAAAACAGTGCCACAACTGAACAATATCCCGAACTCAAGACAGCAAAAACAAAGAAAGAAAAATCATAGGAATAACAACAATATACATAACACTAGAGATCATAGCAAAACGAAACCAATGAAAAACACAATTATAACTTACATAATTAAGCAACTTGAAAACATAAAAACAGGACTAATCCATAATTGAGAGCCATTAATCGACATTACTGTACAGTGTTAAAAAAAAAAAAAAAGCCAGAGAGAGATACTTACAGGTAGTCCTGAGAAGGAACCAAAGCCCATAAATACTTACAGGTAGGCACCCACTTGTCAATTGCAAATTACATTTTAACAGATAGGAATATATAGGAGTGTGCAACAAGAAGTCGGCATCGAGAATTGAAAATCATTGCGTTGCCAGTACCACAAGGAAGAATCCAAAGTTTTCTTTCTCAAATTCTTGTGGGCTCCTATGCACCATGCTCATGCCTAACAAATTTCTCATATCAGCTGAGTTACACAGAGAGGCCGCACCTAACATTGCAACGAAGAATAAAAGTGGTCTTTCTCAAAACCTTGTGGGCTCCTAAGCACCATGCTCATGTCTAACAAATTTCTCATATCAGCTGAGTTACACAGAGTAGCCACACCTAACATTGCAACGAAGAATAAAAGTTGTCTTTCTCAAAACCTTGTGGGCTCCTAAGCACCATGCTCATGTCTAACAAATTTCTCTTACCTAACACTGAAAGGAAGAATCCAAACCAAAGTCTTCTTTCTCAAAACCTCGTGGGCTACTATAAACCATGTTCGTGTCTAACAAATTTCTCATACCTTACATATCTAAAGTGAAAAATATAGCCTAGACTAATAATATCTCTATTTCCGCCTATTCCTGGTGTCATGTGTAGCGAAAGTCATCAACCAATTCACGTGTTCTTCTTCCCTTTGATGGGCCACGGCCACCTGATACCAACCATCGACATGGCCAAGCTATTCGCGGCAAGAGGTGTGAAGGCAACGATTGTGACTACTCCTCGCAACATGCCTCTAATCTACAAAACTTGCGGCATCAACATTGATATCCAAATCATCAAGTTCCCGGCTGTAGAGGCTGGCTTGCCGGAAGGATGTGAAAATATTGAGTCACTGACTTCCCTAGAAATGGTTCAAAATTTTATCAAAGCCACTAAGATGCTCCAACAACCTCTCCAGCAATTACTCCAAGATCACCAACCTAGTTGCCTTGTTGCCGACGATTTCTTTCCATGGGCAAATGATGTTGCAGCTAAGTTTGGTATTCCTAGGCTTGTTTTCAACGGGACCAGTTTTTTCTCTTTGACTATATGCCATGCAATGAGACTATATGAACCTCACAAGAAAGTTTCATCTGATTCTGAAGTTTTTGTCATTCCCAATTTTCCAGGGGAGATAAAGTTGACAAGGAAACAACTGCCAAACTTCACTCAGCAAGAAGTTGAAACGGACATTACCAAGTTATTGAAAGAAATTACGGAAGCAGAGTTAAGTAGCTATGGGGTTGTTGTTAACAGCTTCTATGAGCTTGAGTCGGATTATGCAGATTTCTATAGGAAGGTTTTGGGAAGAAAAGCATGGCATATAGGTCCAGTCTCACTCCGTAACAAGGGTGCTGGAGATAAAGCCCCGAGGGGAAAGGAGTCCTCTATTGATGAACATGATTGTTTGAAGTGGCTTGGTACAAAGAAACCCAATTCCGTCGTTTACATTTGTTTTGGTAGTATAGCAAACTTTAGTGATTCAGAAAATTGCTTTAGTGATTCACTGCTCATGGAGATCGCAATGGGTCTTGAGGCTTCTGAACAACATTTCATTTGGGTTGTGAAGAATGGCGAAAATGAAAAAGGAGAAGAAGATTGGTTACCTAAAGGATTTGAGAAAAGAATGGAAGGTAAGGGACTAATTCTAAGGGGTTGGGCACCCCAAGTGTTGATTCTCGACCATGAAGCAGTTGGAGGATTTGTGACTCATTGTGGGTGGAACTCGATCTTGGAAGGAGTAAGTGCAGGGGTGCCCATGGTCACATGGCCTATTAGGGCTGATCAGTTTTACAATGCGAAGTTAGTGACTCAGGTACTGAAAATCGGGGTTGATGTTGCTGCTCAACAATGGAAAAGAATGGAGGGAGATACTATCAAAAGGGAAGCAATTGATAAGGCAGTGAGGCAAATTATGGTGGGTGAAGAAGCAGAGGAAATGAGAAGTAGAGCCAAGAAACTTGGGGAGATGGCAAAGAGGGCCGTTGAAGATGGGGGATCTTCTTACTCTGATTTGAATGCGTTAATTGAAGAATTAAGGTCTCATTGCCCTTGACCTTTGACAGAAGAAATTGCCAATATGGTTTTTTCCTCATTAAAAAATAAATGGGGATTTACCCTTGTTGGTTAGTGTGTGAGTTTTACCCACTTAATTATTCTTCAATAATTGTAGGTTATGGTCCTAAGAAATTGGGATCAATAGTCCAACTAGAAGTTATAAATACTATAAGTTGGAGATATGTGTCCACTTACCTACTCTTTATTTATTTATTTTTTATGTTTTAACTTTTAGATTATTTGCATGATATATTAGGCATATTTTAGCTAAATTTAACTTTGAAAAGTCAATTTTTCCATTTGCAAACTTGTCCATTTTTTACTTTTACCATCGCTAGACTTTTTTTATTTCCACTACGTTAAAATAAAAATAAAAATTTATTTATCTACTCAGTTTCTACTAACTATATAAAAAAAGCCAGTAATTCAATTTACAGTAACATTGGTTTAGTCAATTTGGTGAGGCAAAACTCACCGTTTTGCTTGAGCCCCCCCACCCCCCCTTCTTTTTTCCACAGTATTCCGGTTTCGTTTGTGCTCTTTTTGTTTTTGTTTTAAATATTTATATGTTTAGACACAGTATTATTATATTGATGCAACAAATTTTTACAATACTTTCATAAATTTTGAGGTGTCAATTTTTTATAGGTCAAAATAAAATAATAAAATAGGAGACTAAGATCAATTACAACTGAAAATAAATGCATTCTGAAAATGTTATAACATCTTGTTGTTGTCATAATATTTTCACAATTGTCGAGATCTTTGTTCCTTATAGATCAAAATAAAATAAAATAATAAGAAATGCTAAGTCCACAACATTTTCACAATAATTTCACAACAAATGTTATCTGGCAAGTTATTTTTGATGGATAAAAAATTGATATTAGTAGTAGGCCCAATTTAAACCAATAATAACTTGTCATCTAGAATTTGCTGTGAAAATTTTAATTAAGCATTTCTCTAAAATAAAATATTAAAATATCATATTGGAACCTGAAAATAAAGATATTGTGAAATGTTGTGATATTTTTAGTTTAGTCAATTTGGATGAGCCAAAATTCCCTGTTTCATACTTTAACGTACAATTTTCTTGTGTTGACTTTTTGTTTGTTTTTTTTAAGGCACAATTTTAAAGTGGTGGTTCTAGTTTAAAACCAGTAACATTTTGTCATCTAAAATTTGTTGTGAAAATGTCGTGGACATTAAAAGTAAAATTGTGGGTACCCGAGGACCGAGTATGAAGCTGAAGGGTCGCGAAATTGGCCCGAGGACCGAGGAGGAACTTGAAGGGTCGCAGTAATGACGCGAAGGTGCTGTAAGCCACGCGTCCAAGGGAAGAAGCCACCCGAGGAGGGGAAGAAACAAATCATTGTACTCTGAGGCATTTTGAGGGGAAGTTAGGATCAGAAGAGAATTGAAGGTAGTGGGTAGTAGGAAAGCTTTAGGCCCAGTGTAGCCTGTTGCATCCGCATTAATGGGAAGACAACAGCTTTATTAGCCGCATTAATAAGGAAATGATCTAAACAATGTAGGCCACAACTAAGCAGATTCTTGCCATCACCTTCTTTAGATGTGAAAGGTAACAAGTGCCGGAAAAGGAGGGGGGTAAAGTAGAAATGGATGGTGAAGATGCGATGGAAGAGAGCTATATAATGAAAGGAAAGAGCATTGGAAAGGGATTGAACAGAAAAGAGAGAAAAAGAAATAGAGAGGAGTGCATTGGAGAAGAAAAGGGAACAATATCATTTTCTACGTGAATCCTGCCTCCTTGAGAGCCTTTGTGTAAAGCTTGATGCTAATTTATTTTTGAATACAAATTTGATTCTTCCCTATAATTGTCCTCGGGCAGAGCTCATTATTGTTGTTCTTTCCCATCTCTTACAAATTTTATTGATTTGGGCCAAGTTTGAAGGATACAACCTATTACTCTAAGTGGGCTTGTGCCACAAACTTTTTTGGTCCTTACAATAGGCACTGTCTGTGCGAACAACAATTGTTGTGGTGGGGCCAAGTTTGAAGATTTGTCTTGAATACTGATGGCTAATGTAGGCCAGGGTGGGGAGGAGTCAGTTGGTTCCCAGAGGGAAGACCGGTTTGTTAACATGGAACGTAGGCGAGACAGGTAACACACCCCAAATGTTGTGGTGGAATCTCATCACACTTACTGATCGGAGCCTTTCCAAGTCCAGGAGCCATGTTTCACATGATTAGGAGACATCGAAGCTGCAATGGGAAGTTGATCGTCTGCGTAGGATGTTGTGGCACAGAAAGCATGATAGGAAGAGCCCATCTTCCCCATCAAGTGAAGGCTCAAGGGGAAGTCATGATTGCTCGTACCGGCGTGGATCAAGAACTCCACCTAGTGAGTCCTACTTAACTTCTACACAGTGGGACAAGTTGGAAAGGGGCTATAACAAACACAAAAAGGGACCTTCTCATCACACCATGGGAAATGATGCTATGAGTAAGACCCTACAACAAATTTCTAAGTCCCCTTTTATGAGAAGGATTAATAAGGCCAGGCTCCTCCGTCGTTTTTTCGAGCCAACGTTCACCGTATATAATGGAAGGACTGACCCTGTGGAGCATGTTAGCCACTTCAATCAGAAGATGGCCATCCATGCCAGCAATGAGGCCCTTATATGCAAAATTTTCCCTTCCAGCCTTGGGCCTGTCGCCATGCGTTGGTTTGATGCATTGGAGGAAGGGTCAATAGGGTCCTTTAAAGAGCTGACCAGGGCATTTGGCACTAGATTCATAACCTGCAGTAGAGTCCCCAAGCTAGTGGATTCTTTGTTGTCTATGGCCATGAGGGAGGGGGAGACCCTTAAGACCTACTCGGATCGGTATTGGGAAATGTACAATGAAGTGGATAGAGATTTTGAGGATGTGGCAGTAAGGACCTTCAATGTTGGCCTCTCGACCGAGCATGACCTGAGAAAGTCGTTGACAAAGAAGTCTGCCTTAAACATGCGCTAGGTTATGGATCGAATAGACAAGTACAAGAGGCTACAAGAAGATCAAATGCAGGGAAAAGGCAAAACTAAAATGATCCTAGAGAAGAAGGAGCCTCGGGGAGGAGGATATCATAATGATCGGCCCCGAAGAGATTTCCTGAGTCATGCAACACCCGCGGGGGTTCAACTGGTCAACTCACTGTTTAAGGAATTGGTGTACCAAATGCTAGAAAAAATAAAAAAATGAGCCATTTTTCAAGTGGCCCAATAGGATGGGTGGGGATCCGTCCAGGAGAAACCTAAGCCTCTACTATCACTACCATCGGGATAGGGGACACACCACGAAGGACTGTAGGACCTTACGCGATCACCTCAATCAATTGGCGAGGGTTAGGAAACTCAATTATTTTTTGCATTAGCCTGTGGAGCAGATCAGACACTCAGGAAGTGGGACGCTTGGAAACGACGCTCCTCGGCCAGCGTTGGGTACTATTAATGTGATCATGGCTAGGCTGGGGAGCGATATTGGGGTAAGTTCCAGAGTCATATTCGTAGTGGGGGGCTCTAGCCTGGAAGCTAGAGATCAGACTCCCAAAAAGTGAGGGTGATTGTCAACCCTACCTTGGGTTTTTCAAAAGAGGATAAGCAAAGAACCCTCCAACCACATGATGACGCCCTAGTTGTTACGGTTAGGATTGGGGGCTATGATGTGAAGAGAGTATTGGTTGACCAGGGAAGTGGAGCAGAAATCATATACCCAAACTTGTACCGGGAGCTAAACTTAAGGTCCGAGAACTTGGGCAAGTACGATTCCCCGCTGATAGGTTTTGATGGCAAGATGGTGGTCCCCCGAGGAATGATAAGACTGCTCGTACAGGTTGGTGATGTGGAGGTCCAAGTTGATTTCATAGTAGTAGATGCGTTCTTTCCATACATAGCCATCCTGGCTAGACCCTAGCTTCACACTGTGGGCACAATGCCCTCAACATTGCACTTAAAAGTCAAGTACCCTACTCAGGGGAGAGTGGGAATATTATTGGGTGATCAGGCCATGGCTAGGCAGTGCCTGGTATCAGCAATAGCACAACGGTTTTTAGACCCCGCCGCAATGACTAAGGATCCAATCCCATAGTAGATAAAGGGGTTTGCAAGGGGGCAGCAGATCAAGACGTTGGAAGAGTCATCCAAGGAGTTAGAAAAAGTGATAATAGGGCTGGAAAGGGAGCGGTATTTCTAAGTAGGCTCATGGTTGTCGCCCATGGAAAAGGCTGAGTTGGTGAAGTTCCTAAAGGAGACGTGTTTGCATGGGATGCGTATGATGTTTTAGGAATTGATCCCGGGTTGGCTTTTCACCACTTAAACGTGAATCCTGAGGCAGTGCCACGAAAGCAGCCTCCTCGGCGGTTATCTAAAGACCACGCCGAGGCAGTCAGGACGAAGGTGAATAAGTTGAAGCAGGCTGGAGCCATCAAGGAAATCTTCTATCCCGAGTGGCTAGCCAACATGGTAGTGGTTAAAAAGAAGAATGGGAAGTGGTGAGTGTGTGTGGATTTTATGGACTTGAATAAAGCCTGCCCAAAAGACCCCTTCTCAATCCCTAAGATTGACTAACTGGTTGACGCAATGGTAAGACATCCTCGGATGAGCTTTCTGGACGCCTTTCAAGGTTACCACCAGATACCTCTGTCATTGCTCGACTAGGAGAAAACAGATGGAAACTATCATTATCCGGTGATGCCCTTTGGCCTAAAAAATGCAGGATCCACTTATCAGAGAATGGTAACACGTATGTTTGAAGGACAGATTGTAAGGAACATGGAAGCATACATTGATGATATGGTAGTTAAGAGCAAGAAGGTAGAAGATCACCTGGCTGATTTGGGAGAAACTTTTTCAACATTGAGAAAACATAAACTACTCCTTAACGCATTCATGTGTTCTTTTGGGGTCAGTTCGTGCAAGTTCCTCGGGTACATGATAACCCACCGCGGAATCGAAATCAATCTAGAACAGATTAGGGCTATTAACAACTTGCACCCTTCTCGGAACCCCAAAGAGGTGCAGAGGTTGACTGGGATGGCAGCAGCCCCAAATAGGTTCATCTCTCAGTCTGCAGACAGGTGTCGTCCATTCTTCTAACTGCTGCACAAGTGGAAGGATTTTCAATAGACCGAGGAGTGCGTAACGGCATTTGAGGACCTTAAACGGTACTTATCCAATTTGCCGATGTGAGAGGCCGCACCCCTGACCCGTTTTTTATGATGTTCGGCTAAACCCACGTGAATGGGTGCAGTCGTGTTATTGCCTCTCAATATGGACGTTTGACTAGTTATATTTTCTCCTTTAGATTAAGGGTTTTACAATGGAATCGCCACTTATTTAATTATTGGGATAAATAAGAAAACCAAAATTGAAAAATTCCTCATTTTATTAATTTTCAATTGAATTTACATTGATTATAGGAAAGTTACATGGCTTTGGTCCTAGATACAATCTAAGATAAAATACATGGCTTTGTTTCCTAGTTACAATCTAGAAATTAAAAATTACAAGGATAAACATTTGATCTACTAACACTTGATCTAAGTTCGGAGGCTATGTTACAAGGTGGGAAGGTGTTAGGCATCCACCTTGCTCGGTGAAACCGGTCTTCTAGACTATGGTGGCTAACATTCATATCATATCATCCAATATGTCAATCAATTTGCATGTTGAATTTAATGTGTGTGCATGTGATAAACCCTAATTCAATTTATTAAGCATTTCATTTGGATTGAAAAATAAGTTCTAGTGAATGTGTGTGGATGGTGATAACCTAGATTCAAGAATTTGAAAGAATTATAAAACAAACATGTTTTTCATATTTTTGATGTGGATTTAAGATTGAAACTAGTGTTATGCATGAGCATGTGATGAATAACCAAGAACATATGAAAAACATTTAAACATATTCAAGGGAATTTAAATAATTACTATCATGCTTTAATCCTAAATTCTCATCATGGCAACACAAAAAAACAAGTTAGGGAAATGGATTATACCTTCATGCAATATCCATACGGTGGAGGAGGAGACTCTTGGTAGAGGTCTTAAAGGTGGAGGAAAAGAAGAGCTAGGAAAGGAAAAGTGAGTCTCACTCAATACCTTGAGTCTCAGGAAGATCAAGATATGACAAGACTACTTTACTTCACTAGAACTCAAGAGTAGAGAAGAGATGATGGTTTTTGTGTCTTGGAATGGAGGAGAGGGGGGTTTATATAGTAGTGGTTGAGGAAATATGAATGGAATGTCATTTAATGAGAGTTGACAAAGAATCATGAATCTGGACCTCATTTTAGCCTTGGAAAAAATCTAGTGCATTAAATGGAGAGATTGGTGAGAGTAAGGAGCAAGCCAAAATTCGGTTTTCCCATAACTGTTGTAACAGCCTATAGAGCCAAATTTGAAAAATCATATCTGACTCAATTCTGACCGAAATTGTCTCATTCTTATGCTCAAATTGAAGCCCTGGATGTCTAGTTTCTGGAAAAATTAACCTCATTTAGAGATTCAAAATATTTTGAGAGATATCAATGAAATGGTGAGCAGAGGTCATTTGTTAGAAAATGTTTCAGCACAATTAACATTAATAGGTACCAAATTAGCTCCCAATTAACATTAAATGGCTCCAATCACTCACATTTCAGACTTAATTGGTTCCAAATTTATTCTAATTAAAAGATAATTGCACAAATTACTTATTGAATAATTAACGTTTAATTATCTAATTAATTAGGTGTATGCAACCTCACCATAAAATGTAGTCCTAACCAATCAAATTATGACATATCATTAATTTCAAATTGATTACAATTATAACCAATTGAAATCAATTGTTCATAATCACATATAGTTAGACTCAATTTGTGATAGTGCATCTCGGCCATTAAAACTTAATTTGATGATAACTTTCAATCGGGTGGTTCGATTAGAGCTTATGATCAGTTGATTTGTTCGTTACAACATCAAGATCATTTTGGTAAAATGAGATTAAGGTTCTAATGGTCAAAATCAAGATGCATATTTTCAAGGCAAAATTACCCTTTTACCCTCCAAGTGAGGTTAAATGTGGGTTGCAAAATGAGGTGTCAACAGCTGATACTTTCCCCACCCAATAAGGAGGAAGTGTTGTATGCATACCTAGCAGTTACCAAGCACACTGTTAGCTTTGTCCTGGTCAGGAACGAGGACGAAATTCAGAGGCCCATCTATTATGTTAGCAAATCCTTACAGGAGATTGAGATGCGCTATCTTCCCTTAGAAAAAGTAGTACTGGCCATTGTGCATGCCACTAGGAAACTTCCTCATTATTTGCAAGCCCATACTGTGGTGGTGCTTACTCAGCTCCCCTTGCAAGCCCTATTTAGGAAATTTGGTTACACTGGTAGGATTGCCAAGTGGGGGACTAAGTTGGGAGCCTATGATGTCAAGTACATGCCCCGGATTGCCATTAAAGGGCAGGTTTTAGCAGAATTTATAGCAGAATTTGCTGAAGTGTCCCCGAGGAGGAAAGTGCAGTCATGGGTATGTTGGTTTCATCGGCCACTGTTTCCCCCTCTTAGAAAGTCTACATGGATGGAGTTCCAACCGAAAGGGGGCAGGAGTAGGGGTTGTGTTGGTCACCCTCGAGAAGTTGATAATAGAGAAGTTGTTATGACTGGGGTTCTCGGCCACCAACAATGAAACAGAGTACGAAGCCTTGCTAGCAGGGATAGACATGGTTAGGCGGTTGGGAGGAGAAATGGTGGAATTGTAATCGGATTCTAGGCTGGTCGTGGGCTAAGTCAATGGTGACTTTGAAGCTCGTGATGAAAGGATGCAGGGGTACCTTGCCGAAGTACAGAATGCCCAAGCTCATTTTAAGGGTTTTATCTTGAAGCAAATCCCGAGAGGACAGAACTCTCATGCAGATTCTCTTGCAATGTTGGCCACTTTGCTTGAGTCAAGTCTTCCTCGGGTTGTTGTTATTGAAGAGATGGATACCCCAAGTTTCACGGGGGCACCATTGTTAGGAGTATGCAGCCTCCATGTGGGGCCGAGTTGGATGGACCCCATAGTAACCTTTTTGAAGAGGGGATCCTTGCCTGAAGACAAATTTGAAGCGGAGAGGGTATGTAGGGCTGCCCCTCGCTATTGGTTGTCTGAGGAGTAGAAGTTGTACAAACGCTTTTACTCAGGACTATATCTACTGTGCATACACCCAGAAGCCATAGAGCCCTTATTAGAAGAGTTGCATGAGGGCGTTTGTGGGAGTCATACCAGAGGAAGGTCTTTAGCATATAGGGCCCTCACCTAAGGGTACATGTGGCCCAACATACAACAAACGTCCCATGATTATGTAAAAAAGTGCAACCAATGTTAGAGGTATGCCCCAAATATTCATCAGCCAGGCGAAATTTTGAATCCTTTGTGTAGCCCCTGGCCATTTGCTCAGTGGGGCCTGGATATAGTGGGACCCTTTCCTCGAGCCATAGGAAACCAAAGATGGCTCCTCGTCGGCACAGACTACTTTACCAAGTGGGTAGAAGCTGAGCCCCTCTCCAACATCAGGGACGTGGATGCCAAGAAATTCATCTGGAAGAACATCGTCACTAGGTTTGGGGTGCCTCACACACTGATCTTGGATAACGGTCTCCAATTTGATAGTAAAGCCTTTAGGAGATATTGTGGGGAGTTGAGGATCAGGAATGGGTACTCTACACTTGCTTATCCCCAGGGGAATGGGCAGGTTGAGGCCACCAATAAAGTTATAGTGGCCAGATTGAAGAAGAGGCTAGATGATGTAAAAGGAAAATGGGTGGATGAGCTGCCCCATGTGTTATGAACCTACCGTACTACACCCCGAAGATCAATGGGGGAGACCCCATTCTCAATGACGTATGGGTCAGAGGTAGTAATCCCCTTTGAAATCGGATTTCCAACTCTGAGAATGGACCAACTCAATGTTGAAGAGAACCACAATTTACTCCAAGACAGCTTGGACCTGGCCGAGGAAAGACGAGAGGTGGCAACGGTGAAGATGGCTTACTACCAACAAAAACTTAAGCAACAATATGATAAGGGGGTCAAATCTAGACCCTTGGCCCTAGGAGACCTAGTCTTGAGGAAAGTAGTGGGGACAGCCAAGAACCTTGCTTGGGGCAAGCTGGGTCCCAATTGGGAAGGGCCATATAGAATCACTTCCGTAGCAGGCATTGGGGCCTACCACTTGGAGGACTTGGATGAATATGAAATCTCTTGCTCTTGGAATGTAAACAATCTATGGCGTTATTACTATTAATAAATTTTGCTGCCATTCATATCTTGCTTGATCATATCTTATTGTGGATGCGTTAAAAAAAACCTAGGACTTGCCTGGCTCATCGGGTCACAAGCTTAGGGTAAATTAACATCGCAAAATTTTTCTAAGTGTTAAACAAAACCTAGGACTTGCCTGGCTCCTCAGGTCACAAGCCGAGAGTAAATTAACATCGCAAAATTTCTCTAAGTTTTAAACAAAACCTAGGACTTTCCTAGCTCCTCGGGTCACAAGCCTAGGGTAAATTAACATCGCAAAATTTTTCTAAGTGTTAAACAGAACCTAGGACTTGCTTTGCTCCTCGGGTCAACAAGCCTAGGGTAAATTAACATTGCAAAATTTTTCCCAATTGTTAAATAGAACCTAGGACTTGCCTGGCTCTTCGGGTCACAAGCCTAGGGTAAATTAACATTGCAAAATTTTTTCTAAGTGATAAACAGGACCTAGGCCTTCCTGTTTCCCCTGGGTCACAAGCCTAAGCAATTCCTCGGGTTTCTGAGATAATGCCAGCAGGTTTGTCTGAGTCTGAGTCCTATTCGAAGTAAGTACTAATTGATAGATTATATAAGTTCCATAAGTTAGCCTACTACTTATGTTGTCATAAATTGTCACGGTGTGATTATTATAAAGATAAGAAGATAACTAGAGCATGAGATGACAGGCGCATAGTGAATGAAGAATGTATATGAGTACCAAAAAAAAAAAAATAAAAAAGAAAAAAAGAACAGCGAGCATATAAATTTTCTTTCATTAAAGATGTAAGGGTTGTAATACAGAAAAGAAGAAGAAAAGGGCACTATATATACAATGGCCCACTACAAAAATTTCCTAAGGATCTCTTAATTGGGAACTAAACTATGCTTTGGGCTCCTTCTCCTTGGCGCGCTTCTTCTCCTGCTCCTTCTTCTTCTTCTTCAATGGCACCCCCTCGGGCACCCCTTCCTCGACATCCACATCAACCGGCGTCTGAAGGTGGGAGTTCTTTTGTCATCTCTTTTCCCTTGGATGAGGTAGGAAAAGGAACAGGGTCTTTTTTCTCTGCAGAAGAAGGGAGAGCAAGGTTGGGATTCGTTGGAGGCTGAGGAGGAGTGGCTGCCAGGCACAGGGCCGGGGGGTTGTACACCTTATCGGGAGCACAAAGCTCTGACTTGGAGTCAACCCCTGCGACATTCATGGCCTAGCCCCAGACCTTCAGGCAAAAGTCACGAGCAACATCACGAAGTTGGGCAGTAAGACTCTCAACTGTCTTAGTCATGCCCGCATCATAAACTATTTGCTTGGCCTGATCCTTCTCAGCCTCCTTGGCCTCCAGCTGCTTATTCAATTGCTTTAGTTCCACCACTGTGAGAGCCATCTTGCTCTCGGCCTTCCTTTGGGCCTCTAGGGCCTTAGCTGCTTGCCCCTCATAGCCCTTCAGAGCAAACTTAGTGTTCCACTGAGCCTTCTCCACCTCGGATAGCTGGGCAAGGGTTTCTTTCAGCTTTTTCTCTGCCTCAGCTCGGGCTTTTTCTGTAGCCTCCTAGCCCTTCTTGGCCTTCCTTGCCACGTCCAAGGAATAGTCTACCCATTCCTCGGCCATAAAGGCAGTTTGGACGGCTTGCAGAAAGGAGAGCAAACAAAAAAAAGTAAGTGTCATATAAATCTTGATTAAACGAACTTTACAAATGGATAAGTTGGGTGAAGTACATTGGCAAGGTCTTGCTTTAGAGATAGGAAAACCTCTCTTTTTCTGAAGGACCTTAACTCCTCCATGTCCTCAGGCAGACATAATGCCTTCTCCAAGCATTCTACCACCAAGCCTAAGCTACCTTTTGTAGGGTCTCTCAGGTTGGCGTCATCAAGCACAGGAGCGCCTGAGCTCAAGGTGAAGATAGGCCTCCAGATAGAGGCTTTTCTAGGTTGGTCCCCGCCAACCTCTTTAAAGGTCCCGAAGTGCTCGGGCCTTTTCTTCTGCTGTCCCTTTCCCACATGGGCTTCCTTGGCTGGGGGCTCGGCAATCTGCCCCTCATCGGCCACCTCTGTACCCTTGCCTCCCTGACCACGTTTCTTTTTCTTGTCTGTGGCCTCAGATGGGGATGTGTGTGTTGCGGTAGGAGTTTGAGGGTAGGGTGACACTGTCACAGCCAGGGAAGAGCCCTCGTCATGGGCTGTTAATAGGGCAAGGAGTTTGAAGTTTTCTCCTTGAGACCCATGTCTGCTGGTGCTTGGGCTTGTGAAGTGCTGTGGGCGTTTGGAAGGTAAAAAATGTCAAAGTCTTTGTTCGTCACCTCCTGAACAGACTCGGACGTAGACTCCTCGGCCTTAGTATCTAATGGGATAAGAGGTTCTTGTGAATAGAGGAGTCTCGCAGCTAGGGGTGGTGGGAGCTAAGCGTCTTGGGTCCCCTCGGGAGGTGGTTTAGTATGCAGAAAGCCGAGTATAGCAATGTCTATTAAAGCCAAGCGGGAGTCCCTGGCTTTAATAACGTTCTTCGGACTTTGAAATCGCTTGGTGGATGGTTTGTAGCCTAGGATAACATGGGCCGCCCTCAGCTGCTCATCCTTGTGCAAAAATATTTCTAACCTGAGGATCCTGTTCAGGTCCTTGAAGTTCACCAAATGTTTGGCTGGAGTTGTGTGATACTCGTCCTAGTGTGCCATCCTCTCGAGACAATGAGGAAATCCTCGTCCATTCCTTTGCTCGAGTTCGGCAGGCAGGAGATTAACCTAGCTATGGGGACCCTACATTTCATGTAGTACTTGGTTTTCTCCCCTTTTTGGCATTGGTACACCCAATTTACATTGTGTCAGGTAAGGTTAGTCCCCATCCTACGGTTTAGTGCATCTATGCACTTGAGGATTTTAAAGATGTTGGGTGAACATTGGGTCGGGGTTAACCTATAGTTCATGAGATAATCCTGGGTTACTCTTCCTATAGGGAGTTCCATCCCGCCTTCAATAAAGGCAATCATAGGAATGACAACAGACTTGGAAGGTCTATCCAAGACCAACCACTCACCCTCCTCACAGTGCCGGATTTCCACATTATTGGGGATCCTATATTGTGCCCTAAAGGTTGTCCTAGCCTTGGCAGTGTCCACTAACTTAGCATATCTACCCATGACCTTTTGAGGGGTAAAGTATGAAACTTGTGAAAAAGAAGGTACAAAGGAAAGCAACACACCTACTGATGAACGCAAAGAGGGCTCCTCAGGAGTTTTTGGACTTTAACTTAGATTGCTAAAATGCTCAAAAGGAGCCTCAGCCAGCTCCAAGTTCTCCTTTTATAGGAGAGTAAAGGTGAGCGGCAAAATTCCTGCCCATCCGTGAGGGGAAATGGTGACCATATGATCTTGATCAAATTGTAGAACGTGGGAGACAAGAAGCCGCCTGACGCCATAAATGCAAGATTGTGGATTCCGAAGCGCCAGGGGCGTACGAAGACAAATGAAAGGACGTTGATACGTGGGAACGCATGTGGCATGTGTGAATCTTATTTAGAATACTAAAACTTTACTTTTGTCCCTAAACAAATAGCGAAAGTTTTAGGAGACAAAAGTAAAGTTTTAGGGGGCTATTGTGGGTACCCGAGGACCGAGGATAAAGCTGAAGGGTTGCGAAATTGGCCCAAGGACCGACGAGGAAGTTGAAGGGTCGCAGTAATGATGCGATGGTGTTGTAAGCCACAGGCCCAAGGGAAGAAGCCACTCGAGGAGGGGAAGAAACGAATCATGGTACTCTGAGGCATTCTGAGGGGAAGTTAGGATCAGAAGAGAGTGGAAGACAGTGGGCAGTAGGGAAGCTTTAGGCCTGGTGTAGCTTGTTGCATCCGCATTAATTGGAAGACAACAGTTTTATCAGCTGCATTAATGAGGAAGTGACCTGAACAGTATAGGCCACAGCTAAGCAGATTCCTGCCACCACCTTCTTCAGATGTGAAAGGTAACAAGTGTCAGAAAAGTAGGGGGGTAAGGTAAAAACAGATGGTGAAGATGCGATGGAAGAGAGCTATATAATGAAAGGAAAGAGCATTGGAAAGGGATCGAACAGAAGAGAGAGAAAAAGAAGTAGAGAGGAGTGCATTGGAGAAGAAAAGGGAACAGTATCATTTTCTACATGAATCTGCCTCCTCGGGAGCCTTTGTGCAAAGCTTGAGGCTAATTTATTGTTGAATACAAATTTGATTCTTCCCTATAATTGTCCTTGAGCAGAGCTCATTATTGTTGTTCTTTTCCATCTCTTACAAATTTTATTGATTTGGGCCAAGTTTGAAGGATATGACCCATTACTCTAAGTGGGCTTGGGCTACAAACTTTTTTGGTCCTTACAAATGTAATAAAATATCAAACCAAGACTAACTACAGCTGGAAATAAAAGGTATTGGGAAAATATTGTGATATTTTGTTGTGTTCCCAGGCTTCTTTTTTGGTTTAGTCAAATTTGGTGAACCAAAATTCACTATTTTAGGCACAATTTTCCTCAGTTGGCCTTTTGTTTGTTTGTTTATATATATATATATATATATATATATAAATAATATGTACAGTTTAAAGTGGTTAGCCCAGTTTAAAACTAGTAGCAATTTATCGCCTAGAATTTGTTATGAAAATGTTGTGGACATAACAATACTATAAAATAAAATAATAAAATATTAGACCAAGAGCCACCGTAGCTAAAAATATAGGTATTGTAAAAATATCATGACATTTTGTTGTATTTCTAGATTTCTTTTTTGGTTTAGTCAATTTATTGAGCCAAAATTCATTGTTTTATGCACAGTTCTTTTGGGTTGGCTTTTTTTAACACATTGTTTAAAGTTAGAAAAAAAAAAATACATAGATTTCACAAAAAGAAAAGAAAAGAAACAAAAACACACGAATAAGCACTTTCTCCCTTTCTGTTTGGGATAGTTTTATTCCCCCCTGAACTAAAGTTGAATAATTTTCTCCTTTATATTTTGTAAACGAGCATATACCCCTATTGTTACTCTCTTAGTTAAACTCTAATGAAATCTTATGATTTCTAAAATATTCCATTGTGCAATGTCTAAAATACTTACACTAAATTTTAATGTCTCAAAAAAGTTCTTCATACATCATAAATTTTATATGGTAGACTGGTAGTCATACTTGGAAAGTTAGAGTGATGATATATGGTGTTTTATTTGTTGCCTAGAGAACACCAGTTTATTAAGTTTAAATCTTCTAAACTTATACTTTTATCTAATGGAAATGTAGATGACAGATGTCTTTTTTTATCTTGTTCTTTTTTAATTTATTTTCTTTCTTAAAAGGGAGTTCATTAAAATAAGTAAGCTAAACATCATAGTTAGGCTCATAAAAAAAGATAACAAAGAAGGAAGTATGAATAATACAATCTTCATTGTAGATGGTTGCAAGTATTTAATTTGGTGAAGAGCTTTTAATTGTATCATATATTATTATCTAGCGAGAAAATTTAAATATTGTGACAATATCTTAACATAACTTAGTTGTTTATTGTTGAAAGATAACGACATTCGTTATTATTCTTAATGGTGCTTGTTAGTGAGTAGATACTGCCTTTAGCAAATAAGTTTTAAGAAATTGTTATAGTAAATAGATATTCAAATAACTATTTTAAATTTATATACATGACTTCATACCTTTTTCAAAAAAAAAAAAAAAAAAATTCTATCTTAATTTTCCCACTAAAGAGGTAACACGTGGCTTGTATGTGCGAGCCAAACTAGCTATTCAAAAAAATGGAAAAGTTAGATTTCATTTGAATGATAGATAAGCCATCTATCAGTCAAGACGGCCATTCGATGGCCAAGATTCGACACCCAACGGTCAACTCACCCTATTCATGCCTAACCTGATCCCCAACGGCCACGTGACTCCACCCACGATCAACTTTGGCTACTGCATTTCAATGACAATCATCCCAATGCTTATCTCAGAGAAGAGAGATGAGATGAAGGGAAGAGCTATAGAGAGAAAGGGTAATCTGAGAGAGAGAGAGAATGAGTTGTTGAAAAAAAAGATATTATTAGTAGGAATAAAAAAGTTTATGCGGATATAAATTATATATACTATTATACAGGACATTATTGGAGTGCACAAGAACGTGCAGCGACTGAGAAATGAAAATCATTGCATTTCGTTTACCAAAAAAAAAAAATCATTGCATTTCTTTATTACCACCGAAAGAAGACTATTATTCTTTCTCAAATTTCTCATACCGACGCTGAAAAATAATAGCCTAGCCTAATAACTTCATACCGCTGGATTGGACAACGACTTGTGGACACTGAAATGAGAGCGTTGCATTTAACACCGTAATGAAGAATATTCCAAAGTATTCCTGTCTTCCTGTCTCCCTATGTTCATGTCTAACAAATTTCTCATACCAACATTGCAAAATATAGCCTAGCCTAATAGGTAATAACCTCTCTATTTCCGCTTGTTCCAGGTGTTATGGGTAGCAAAAAAAGTCGTCAGCTTCACATATTCTTCTTCCCTTTGATGGGCCATGGTCACCTGTTGCCAATGATGGACACGGCCAATCTATTTGCAGCGCGAGGTGTGAAGGCAACGATTGTCACTACTCCTCGCAACGTGCAATTATTCTCCAAACGCGTGGCACCAACATTGATATCCAAATCATCAAGTTCCCGGCTGTAGAGGCTGGCCTGCCTGAAGGATGTGAGAATATTGACTCAGTGACTTCCCTAGATATGTCTCACAAATTTATCAAAGCCACTAAAATGCTCCAACAACCACTCGAGCAACTTCTAGAAGAGTACCAACCTAGTTGCCTTGTTGCCGACATGTTCTTTCCGTGGGCAACTGATGTTGCAGCTAAATTTGGTGTTCCTAGGCTTGTTTTCGAGGGGTTCAGTTTTTTTTTCCCTATGTGCAACCCATAGTTTGACACTATTTGAACCCCAGAAGAAAGTTTTCTGACTCTGAACCTTTTGTCATTCCTAGTTTTCCAGGGGAGATAAAGTTGACAAGGATGCAACTTGCTGACTTCACTTTGCAAGAAGTTGAAACAGACTTTTCCAAGTTGTTTAAAGAAGCTATTTAATCAGAGTTGACAAGCTATGGGGTGGTTGTTAACAGCTTCTATGAGCTTGAACCGGCTTATGCAGATCATTACAGGAAAGTTTTGGGAAGAAAGGCGTGGCATATTGGTCCAGTTTCACTATGCAACAAGGATTCTGAAGATAAAGCCCAAAGGGGAAAGGAAGCTTCCATTGCTGAACAAGAATGTTTAAAATGGCTTTGTAAAAAGAAACCCAATTCGGTTATTTATATTTGTTTGGGGAGTATGCCAAACTTTAGTGATTCTCAGCTTTTTGAAATTGCAATGGGTCTTGAGGCTTCAGAGCAACAATTCATTTGGGTTGTGAGGAAAGGCAAAAATGAGAAAGAAGAGGAAGATTGGCTACCAAAAGGATTTGAGAAAAGAATGGAAGGTAAAGGATTAATTATAAGAGGTTGGGCACCCCAAGTTTTGATTCTTGATCATGAAGCAGTTGGAGGATTTGTGACTCATTGTGGGTGGAACTCGACCTTAGAAGGAGTGGCTTCAGGGGTGCCTATGGTCACATGGCCTATGGCTTCTGAGCAGTTTTACAATGAGAAGTTGATAACTCAAGTACTGAAAATTGGAATTAGTGTTGGTGCTCAACAATGGACTTGGGTGGTAGACGGTATCAAGAGGGAAGCAATGGAGAAGGCAATGAGACAAATTTTGGTGGGTGAAGAAGCGGCCAGAGCCAAGGCACTTGGAGAGATGGCAAGGAAGGCCGTTGAAGAAGGAGGATCATCATACTCTGATTTGAATGCTTTAATTGAAGAATTAAGGTTGTATTGCCTTTAATCTCTGGCGCTAAAATTGCTTATATTACACTTTAATAATTATATATATAAAAGGATTTATTATCCTTGCTGTTTAGTGTGTGATATTTTTACTCGCTTAGTTGTTTTTCAATAATTTTTGGACATTGTCCTAAGAATTTGTGACCGATAGTCCAATCAAAATTATAATTCTATAAGTTGTAGATAAGTGTTTAGTTGTCTACTATTTCTTAAATTTCAACTTTTATAGCATTTGCATGGGGATTAGGCAAAAGTTTAGCTAAACTTAACTTAAAAAGTTACTTTTCCCTTATTGCCTAATCCAGTTCTTACTTGTGCAACCACAAGACTTTCTATTTGTTTTACTGCTTTATTTAAATATTAAATAAAGAGCTACAGAGAGAAAGGGGTAATTTGAGAGAGAGAATGAGCTGTTGAAAAAGAGAGTAGTTTATTGAGCTACAATGTTATGTATTTTTAGGAAAGAATGATAATTAAGATGCATTATTTCTATTGGGCTACTAGTTTAATTTGAGTCTTTTTTTTTTTTTTTTTGGGAGTTTGTTCAACATATTTTTGCTGGACCTATCCCACTGTCCAATGATAATACCACAAATTTTACGATATAAAACTTATAAATTGGTGTTTAACTAATCACAAGAAAGCAATTCAAATTTTAATGTATTAATTTTTTAAAGTTCACTAATCATATTTATTATGATATTAGTATGTAAATACTTTGTAGTAAAATTCATAATACCTTTACCATTTTTCTTTTACACTTCGTTTGTTTTGAATTACAATATTTTATGTATGTAAAACATTTTCAGGTGTTTGGTATGACAAGTAATATCTTTTGAGAAAACCACCAAAGTGGTTTAGCCATTGGAGATGCTGGTGCCTAAGGTTTGGTGACTGGACTGCCAACATCGATGGTCGGAATAGTGTCTCCGGTTATTGGACATTTGGTATCGGTCACTAGAACGGTGTCTGTTGACTGAATTACTGACACCGGTCATTAGAATGATTGCTTAGACTACTAGGCCCACTAGCACATAGGGCGAGGGGAAGCCACCAGATAGGCTGGGGGGAAGCCACTGTTTGTTTTACCAAAATTTTAAAGGCAAATCGTTTTACAGCTTTTCATAAAGAATTTTACAGTCAACGAAAAATATTTTATAAGTTTGACTATATTTTACATGCAAACAAACACCTATTCAGTGGCAAGTAAAATCTTTTAAGGAAACCACCAAAACCGATGGCTCAGCCACTGGAGACGCTGGTGCCTAAGGTTTGGTGATCAGATTGCCAATACTGATGGTCGGAATAGTGTCTCCGGTTATGGGACCTTCGATACCAGTCACTGAAACAGTGTATGTTTACTAAACTGCTGACATCGGTCATTAGAACGATTGCTTTGATTACCAGGCCTACTAGCAATAGTCACTAGAGCACATAGGGCGAGGAGAAGCCACAAGATAGGAAGGGGAGAAGCCACTGTTTTTTTTACCAAAATTTTAAAGGTAAAATGTTTTATAACTTTTTATAAAGGATTTTACGACCAATTGAAAATATTTTTTATAAGTTTGACAATATTTTACATGCAAACAAACACATAAAAATGGAAAAACTACATGCAAACATATAAACTAATGTGTTACTAAAGATAATAAATGTAGTGATATTTGTAGTATCTCTAGTATCACTCTTTTTATTAAATCTGTGATGATAATGACTGTCATTCTCAAAAAAAAAAAAAAAAAAAAAAAAAGACTGTCAATTTTTGATGTTGTAGATGATGGTTACTCAAATGAAGTCAAAGTAATAAGAACTTTGTAATGAAACAAATAACCATGCTTAAATTGGACAGTATTTGGGTAAAATAATCTTCTTAATCGGACAATTTGGGTAAAATTTTATCATATATTATTATCTAGCGAGAAAATTTAAATATTGTGACAATATTTTATCATAACTTAGTTGTTTATTGTTGGAAGATAATGACATTCGTTATTGTTCTTAATAGTGCTTGCTAGTGAGTAGATACTGCCTTTAGCAAATAGGTTCTAAGAAATTGTCATAATAAATAGATATTCATTTTAAATTTATGTACTTAACTTCCTTCCTTTTCCAAAAAAGAAAAAAAATTCTATCTTAATTTTCTCACTAAAGAGGCGGCACTTGCCCTGTATGTGCAACCCAAAACAGCTATTCAAAAAAATGGAAAAGTTAGATTTCATTTGAATGATAGATGAGCCATCCATCAGTCAAGACGGCCACTCGATGGCCAAGATTCGACACCCAATGGTCAACTCACCCTATTCATGCCTAACTTGACACCCCACTGTCACGTGACTACACCCACGATCAACTTTGGCCACTGCATTTCAATGACAATCATCCCATGCTTCTATCAAAGAAGAGAGATGAGATGAAGGGGGAGAGCTATAGAGAGAAAGGGTAATCTGAGAGAGAGAAAGAATGAGTTGTTGAAAAAAAAGTCTATTGAGCTACAATGTTATGTATTTTTAGGAAAGAATGATAATTAAAATGCATTATTTCTACTGGGTTACTAGTTTAATTGGAGTCTTCATTTTTTTTTTTTTTTTTTTTTGGAGTTTGTTTGACATAATTTTGTTGGACCTATCCAAGCGTCCAATGCTAATATTACAAATTTTATGACATAAGACTTATAAACTGATGTTTAATTAATCATAAAAAAGTAATTTAAAAATTAATGTATTGGTTGTTAAAGTTTACTGATCATATTTATATTATGATATCAGTTTGTAAATATATTGTAGTAAAATTCGAAGAACCTTTACCATTTTCCTTTTAGTGAATACTGACATGATAGTTTTTAAGGTTTATGTAGTAAAATTTATAGTAAGTCTCACTCTATTCCATTTATTAAACTAGGATACGAATTTGTGAGAGCTAGCTAGAACACTACAAATATTTCAGGAGTCTCACAAATTGATATGTCGTCAATCGCACAAAGGTAATTTTAATATTTATTTATTAGTTGTTGAGGTAGCATTAATCTTATTCATTACCGTTTTATTTTCTTAATTTTTTGTAATATTCTCCTGTAAATTATCCCTTCTTATTAGGAAAGTGCTAAAGATATTACAAAATTTTCTACAATAGTGTATAAACTAATGTGGCAAAAATATGGTTGGTGCTGCTTAAAAATAATAATAAATGAAGGTTTGATTTTTTTTTTTTAAATATTTAAAATTGATAAGTAACACATTAGTTAATAAGGTTTATGTAGTGAGATTTGTAGTGTATCTAACACATTAGTTAACATAATCAACATGTTTGACCTTATTAATATTATTCTAAATTTAATAAACAAAAAAAATTAATACAAATTCGTAACATCAAAATGCCTATTAAGCATAAAATTTGAAAGTTAATAATATCAAATACTTCAAACATATCATCCGAAAGTTTATAATGAAGGGTTTAGAGATTTAATGTTTAAATTATATCCCTTTATAAGTTTCTGTAATTGATTACTTTTCATTCTAAGTTTAAAATATAAGAGCACTAGTATTGGTGGAGAGCATCCACATCCGGATGCTAAATCTCATCTTATTTTACAATCTCAAAAAGCTATTTTATCTATTATACCACCCCATTTTACAATACACCCAACATCCCAAAATTCTATTTCTTATCCCATTTTATTTAAATATTCTATTTTATTCTTTTTTTTTACTATTTCCCTTTTTCTATTCCTCTTCCTCCCTCATTACCGGTTTCAACCCAGCCACACACACACACACACACACACACAGCCAAACCCATCACCACACACACACACACACACACACACACACACACACACGGCAACCCCACCTCCACGGCTCCACCATCATCAACCACCACACCACCACCAAACCAACCTCCCTCATTACCGGTTTCAACCCAGACACACACACACACACACACACACACACGGCAACCCCACCTCCACGGCTCCACCATCATCAACCACCACACCACCACCAAACCAACCAATCCGCACCGATCAACCACCACGCCACCATCGCACCGATCAACCACCACGCCACCACCACACTCGGAGAGTAGTAACTAATATTCACATGCATAATCATAAATCAAAGGCAACAAAAATGGTTGAATCAGAGAGAGACAGAGAGTACCTTTGGATTCGCGCGAGCAGAGAAGCTTGAGAGGAAGATGAGGAGATGGAGATGGAACCCTAGGGAAGGTGCGAGAATGGAAAGGGAATGAGGCGGGTCGAGTCGGGTTGGGAATGGTCCACCTCGATCCACGGCGAGCACCCCGATTCACAAACTACGGCACCACCCCGATCCACCACCACGACACCACCCCGATTTGCCACATCAAACCATGAGCTCCACCAAACTATGAGACCCACAGAGGCTTGATTCAAGGGAAAATAGAGAGAAAAAAAAAACAAAAGAAGAAAAGAAAGGGAAGACAGGGACGAGAGAGTGGGAAGAATGGAATGAGAGAATCAGAACTGAAAAAGAAGAAAGAAAAAAAAAAAAAAAGAGAGAGAGGAGATGAGAGTGACCGGTGAGAGAGTGTAGAGATGATAGAGTAAACAGTGAAAATAATAAAATATTAATATATCTTTTAACATTGAGCTACAGTGCGGTTCTAAATGTAGAACCGCACTGTAGCTAAATCCCAAATTTTTTTTTGCATATGAGATATGGACTCCCAGTTGCTGATGGGTTTTGGGGTTCAAATGCTAAATGCTCCTAACATTTGGCATATAGAACCCCAAATGTGGATGCTCTAAAAGCTATATTATTATTTTTAGCACCACCAAATACCAAAATGTGGCTATATTGGTGGAGCCAAAGCCATATTTTTTGGCTCCATAGCTATAGTGCACAGCTACTTTTGGCCGTGCACTGTAGCTCATATGTTAAAAAAAAATTGTTGTGTTTACATTGCTTTTTAATAAAAAAATCTCTTTTGGTTGTGTTCACACGCTTTTTAACGAATTTTTTATATTATTTTAATCAAATAGCAAAAAATATAGATATATTGATGTTGGGTGTATTGTAAAGTGAGAATGTAAAATAGATAAAGTAACTTCTGTGGAGCTATATTGCTAAATTTATGGCTTCACCAATGTGGATGCTCTAAGTTGGATATAAAAGGTATTTGGCAAATCTAAAATAAAATGAATATTTATTTTGTTATACAGGTTAGGTGGGTCATTTTGTGTTGACACAAATAAATTAGCGTGTTAAACGTGTCAATTGTGGGTCAAACGGGTTAACTTGCTTGAGACACGGTTCTTATTGTGTCATTTTCGAATTGACCTGATTATGCACCAAACCTACTAAAATCCAACCTTAACCCGTAAAAACCCATGTCATGTTTGCAAGTAGTGTCAAACATTGACACCTCTACATGAAACCCAATAATCCAATGGGGTTGTTGTATTACTGGAATGGAATAATTCTTTGGGAAATGTCTATTTTACACTAAAACGGTTGTGTGCAACAAACCAGCAACCAATATAGACTAGTATTTGCCCTATTTCTTTCGGATTGGCAATGCATCATCTTGTACGAATTGTGTTAAAAACAACTGGTAGTGAATCAACATCACATGGACCGATTAAGAAGGTAATTTTACCCATTTTTTTTTTCAAATTTAAGAATGCATGGTCATTTTTTTCAATTACAAAGATCTTATTGCACTAATTTGATTTGAGTTAGCTAGCCCAACACAACCATCATCTAAAACTAGGTTATAATCCGTACTTATGTACAAAAACTTTTAACATTAATGATGATAAAATGATCATCTTGACTTTTGCATGGAATATTATAAATGGGTCATTTGGTACTAAAATTAAAATAAAAGCCAGTTGACATAAAATTGGATTACAATTAAAAGCTAATATGGATTATATTTAGATTTTGGTTCAACTTCAACTTTAAAATATGGACTTTATTTAAAACTCAAAAGTAGGTCTATAAAATGTGGATTCTATTTAGAATTTTGGAGGACCATTGTTAAATCATCTAATTTGCAATACAATAGTTTCTACATAAAGTGAAGACGTCATCTTGTAGTTGTGGTTATGTATTATTACCAATGGCATAATAATTGAGGAAAAAAAATGATATTTGAAATCTAAATTTCCTAGAAATCTCAAGGACTGAAGGGCAAATCAGTTTCATCAATCTTCGTATACTCCAGTTATTTACCCCAAAAAAAAAAAGAAAAAAAAAATCACCCAACCACTAGCAACCACCAATCAAACCTACAAATCTAGCCAATACTCAAACTGTTGTGACCCAGCCACCAATGAAGCCCAAACACGTATAACAAGTAACAACTCCATAACACTAAAAGAAACACCTCAGTCCACAGCTTTACTAAAACATCTCACTCCCACCCCTCAATGCCTTCACCAATAAACCAAGTTGTCTGCTTCCTCATTATCCACTCTACATGACTCTTGACTTGAAAGTGAGAAGATGAGGAAGGATGAGAAACAGGGAGAGAAGACAAAAGGTTGGAAAAAAAAAGAAAAGAAAAAAAAGAGAGAAATAGAGAAAGAGGGAACGAATGAAGAAGAAGAAAAGAAAAAGAAACGTGAAATGGTGTTATGAGATTTTTATATTTCAGATCTTAGAAATTAAAAAACCAAAAAAAAAAAAAAAAAAAAATCCCTTTTTGTTTCTAAGAATGTCGTGGAGAGATAGAGAGAGAATATTGATTCTCAAATCTATGTATAATTGTTGGTGTGTTTTATTATGTTTCTTTAAGGGTAGACGCACGCAAAAATGGGCTATGGCTGTGTAAGAGCTTTCATATTAGCGGTACTAACCTGCCCTTTGCTAAAGGGCATACTTCAAAAATTATCCTCTATTTAAAAATTAAAATCCAAGGTTTTAAATTTTTGATCAAATAGTATTTTAAAATATTAAGTATAAATTTTGGTTATTATTATTTTTTTCTTTTTTCAATAGGTTATGGAGAGATTTTCCATTGCAAGTGTTTTAGTGCCTGAGACATTTTACATTTTTATTCCAAATTTATCAGTTTTTTTTTTTTTTTTTTACTAACCATGGATAAAATTTTGTAAAGAGATTCTTATAAAAATTTCAAGGGAATGGAGTGTTAGCTTTTTCAAACTTCAAGGGAGGGGATTGTTTTTTCCCTTTATGTGTCTTTTTTTTTTTTTTTTTTTTTAAAAGTGAGTTGTTAAAATATATAAAATAACTTTTTGAGATGCTAAAAGCTAAAATTTTTAGCACATTTGATTTGAATGCTCTAACAAAGTTAACATTAGTAGGCAAAGTAATATATTTTTCTAAATCACAAGTGTGCACCGTGCAAAATGCAACCATCAAAACCACAAGTCGGTATTGTTTAATTAATATATTTTTACTAAGAAGCAAGCATGAGCATGGGAATGACGACAATACACTAATTTATGGAAAATTAGAATAGGACACGGTGAAAATACATTAATTAATTATTAAACATATTTTTATTTATGTATTTAAATATTGTTAAGCATTTTTTTCATATATTGTTTTTTTTTTATATATTCAAGATAGAAATTCTACTCTAATCTAATTTAAGTATATATGTGTGTGAAGCTCCCTCCTGGGGACTTGAACTGCAGCCCTTACCCCCCGCACACCATAAATACTAATACTTGTGGAGTGACCATCACACTAAGGGTGTGCGGTAGCATATATTGTTAAACATATATCAATTTAAGAGTGATAATGGATAATAAAATGTCTTCATGGCTATTAAGTGATATTTAAAATATAATTAATTAAAAAATCTTACCCATCAAATACTAAAAAGACTAGGGCTGTCCACGGGTCGGGTCGGATCGGGTTTGGATCTGACCTACACTCGAACTGATTGAATTGGCTGAACAGAAAACGGACCTGCAGCTGACCGAATGTTCGGGTCGAACCCGACGACACGGGTCATCGGTTAGGCCAGTCGGATCCATCGGGTGATTTCGGGTCTCAAGTTCAACAACAGACATCAAAACCAAAAACCCCAGAACTAGAGACAAAAAAGAGACATCAAAACCCAAACAACAAACAAATACAAATCCAAACCAAAAATCCCAGATCTATGAGACAAACGAAAAAGACATACATCAAAACCCAAAGAACAAAGATATCAAAATCCAAACCAAAAACCCCAGATCTATAAGACTAAAACGAAAAAGTGAGAGAAGAACACCCTGGCATCGCCACCACTACCACATCCAGCACAAGATCATTACAAATTTATTTTATAAAAAAAAATTAAAAAAAAAACTTTACTGACCCACCATCAAATAGCTTAGATTAGAGATTCAATTATTTTAAAGGACAGCGAGTGCAACGATAAGCTTGAGTCAGTGATGACAGCGGCAGCAAGGAGGCTAGGGTTAGGGTTTGGGGCGGCAATAGGGCCCAACTTGGCGGCGGCTAGGTTAGGGATTTTTGAGAGAGATCAGAGAAAGTGAGATATCAAAGAAAGTGCGGCTAGGTTTAGGAATCTTTGAGAGGGATTAGAGAGAGTGAGAGTCTATGAGATATCAGAGAACATGAAAGAGAGAATTTTTTTTCTGAAATTGAATGCAGAATGTAGAAGGAAAAACCGTGTTTTTTCATTTTAAGAAATCTAGGCGGTCGGGTCGGTTTATACGAGTTAGATGTCAATAGACCCGCATTCGACCCGTAAAACCGAATTTTGAAATTGAAAGACCTGTATCCGACCCGTATTATCATTTGGATTCACCCGTGGGTATTCGGGTCGAATGGGTGGGTTGGGTTTGACAAGTTGATGGACAGCCCTAAAAAAGACCATAGTTTAATTTAATAAAACATAATCTTAAAATTTTTGAAATATAAAAGTGTCTGAATCAAGTGTAGGACTTAAGGGATTTGCTAACAAGTGAGATAATATTGACCCTGATGTATAAGGGTTGGGACTGTAGCTATACTTTTGTTGAAATTTAATAATGATGAGGTTGATGCTAAATTGCTAATGCTCTCACTAGCTTTATGAAGTGATGCATAAATGAGTATAGTAAGGTAATTTAGATATTAATTTGTTAATTATTGAAATAGCATAAAAGTTAAATCAATTTGTAAAACTTTTTTATAGTAACCTTATCATTTTCATACAAATTATCCCTCTCTTTTTGGTTGAGTATAAGAGCAACTACATTAGTCGGTGTAAAATTCTTCAAGAAAAAACATACTTTTTCTATTTTACACTCCCAATTTTACAAAACACCAACATTAGTTTATCTATTTTATCATCTATTTTATTTAAATAATAATATTTCTTTAATTTTTATTATATCAAACAAACCACTAACCCACATGGCCCCACCCACCTTTTTCTTTCTTTGTTGTGAGAAGAAGATAGATGAGAGAGCAACCTAACGAAGAGAGAGAAAAAAAGAATAAAAAAAATCATTTGCACATGAACAGTAACCGTGCATATATGCACGGTTATTGTTCATTTGCAAAGCAGTTTTGTATATTTGCACATTTTTACAAGCACTGATGTTGATGTTTTTTGGGTTAAATTGTGCAAAATTGAGCACTTTTTGTAGTTTGCAAATTTTTGCAACCACTGATGTGGTTGCTCTAAGAGGAAAGTTTTTCAAAAAGTTACAAGAGCAACATGCATGTAGGCCACTGGTCATCACAAAATTAAAGTTGTTGACATTGATTTCTAATTGCTATTGGACTAGGAGCTGTTAATTATCTTCTCGGTTCACTAATGAGACTTTCCTTTGGTAGCTCCCCTGTTGAAAGGGCTATCCAATGACCCGGATCAACTGACCCGCCTGCTCGAACCCGCTTGAATCGAAGGTCCACGGGCAGCTCCGAATTCAGTCTGCGATCGGTCATGGGTTGGCAAGTGAAGTAACCGAAAAATTCGGTTCGGATTCGGATTTAAAAATATTTCACCTAAACAACCTGAACTGACCGAATTATTTATACAAAAAAATATATGATTTGACATGCCAGCAGGAGTAGCCCAACAGTGCCAGCCCAAGACGCAAAGACCAAAGTTAACTTTTTCTCACACAAATTCCCAATATGCATATCAACCGTTTAACTCAAATTAAAATTTAAAATCAACGGTGTTGGTGAGAGTAGAAGCTGAGCACTCAGTGATGATATGACTGATTTAGAGGCACAATAACCCATTTCTAAATCAACGGTTATAATCCAAAATCAAGACCCAATCTGACGGTGAGAATTAAATATCAAAGATCTGATATCTCTCACTATCTCTAACGAGTCTCTTCAATTTTCACTTCAGACTCTTAGTCTCAGAGTTCAGATGGTCATGGCTTCCCCTTCACGCTTCCTCCCTTTTTCACTCTTCCTCACCTTTTCATTTCTTTAGTCTCAGTTCTTTACTTGGCTCTCTTAAACTCTTACAGTCTCACTTCTCTATTTGGTATTTTTGTTTGCTCTTCAACATTCTCTAAATCGTTTCTCCAAATCCAAACCCTAGCCATCTCCAATGACGTAGCTCACTCCCTTCTCCGCCTCCAATGCCTAGCCGTCACCGCTGCTATCCACTCCTCTCTCTGTAGCTACCGCCGGTGTTTAGTCCTCACCCTGCCGCTGTGTACTCTTCACTGAGTCAATTCTTACTCCAAACACTTAGGTAATTGTTCTCTATTTCTCATCTTTCTTTTTTGTTAGTCTCGTTGGTTTCAATTGTTACGGAAATCAAATGTTAAAATCAAATAAACCCAAAGATTTATAATATGAAACCCTAACTAAAAAAACCCTAGAAACCCTAACTATTTTACTTTTGTTCTTTGTTCTTTTTTTTAATCAATTTTGATCCTGTTTTAATTTTATACAAGATTGAAAGCTGACTCCAAGTAGCGTTTTTTTGCCTTCAAGTTTGAAACCCATACACCCACGATTTTCTTTAAGGTATGGTTTTTGTTTTCCTTTGTGTTTAGTGTTTAAGTTGAGGAATGTTTTTTTCTTTTCCTGTCAAATATGAAACCCTAACTATTTTACTTTTATTCTTTTTTTAAATCAATTTTGACCCTGTTTTAATTTTATATTGGATTGAAAGCTGACTCCAAGTAGCATTTTCTGCCTTCAAGTTTGAAACCCATACACCCACGGTTTTCTTTGAGGTATGGTTTTTGCTTTCCTTTGTGTTTAGTAAAAAAAAAAAACAAAAAATAACATGTAGGGTTTGTGGTGATTGTTTCTTTTTAATAATTGTCTTTTCCTTCTTTGGATTGACTTGAATGGCATTCATCCTGCAATTGATTTAGCTACTGCAATTGATTTTTATTTATTTATTTATTCATATTTTATGTTCTTGGTGAAATAGCATAATTGACCTGAACAAGTTTTGGGTATTTTAATCTAGTTTCATTCTTATTTGCTTTTAGATTTACTTTTTTTTTTCTCTGTTAATTCGAATTGGGTATTGCTTTATTTATTTATTGGTAAGTTACGCACACACTATCATGTTCTCGAGTACGTAACCTGCTCTCCATCCCATTATTATGGTAGGAGGATATGCATTTTGTGTTAAGAGTTTAGTGGCAAGATGGTCTTTGAATTAAGTGTGTTGTGTGCGCTATAAAGTACGAAATTTGAGGGTTTTGTTCTTCATAGGTCTTACTTGAAATTTAGAATTCCTAATCAGATAATATTTTGCTTGGTCATACTTTGAAGATGAATAGAACCAAGAAATGTTCACACAAGTTGTCGTTGTTTAAACAACACAACATGTATTTCTACAATACTTTATTTTTTTGCATAAGTAAGATATTGTTTTTCCTTTTTGGTTTGTGTGATATATAAAACTGAATTTTTTGAAACTCCCACAATTTTCCACGTCAACAATACTTACATAAATAATAATAAATCTTTTTTTTCAACCAAATACAAATTACAAACCCAATTCTTATTAAAACCCAACTACAAGAGGAGTCTAAACACATAAATCAGCCGCAAACAAGAAACCCTACCCATACGCAGTTAATGTTTTCTTCCTACTCTCTCAACACTATATTTCAAATGCAAACTCAGCCCTAACAAAACCCTTGATCAAACTTAGTCTATTTCAAACTCACTCCCATCTCCTTCTTCTTCTTTAACTCTCTCATTCAATGCAGCTCCCTCCTTCTTTTCTCAGCCACAACTCCTCTGGCTGATGTCAATTTTGATTCATGGTTATTTTGTTCTTGAGTTTTTATCATCTGGGCATTGATTATTTTTTGGCCCCCTTTCTGGGCATTTGATTTTCATGACTGTTTTGAAGAATTTGGATCCTTTTCTGTTTCTGATGTTGGACGAATTTTCAGGTATGAAGAATTCCAATCTGATCTTTTTCAAGTTTCAATTTTATTTGATTGATATGGGTTAAAATTCATATTGAAATTGGTTTAAATGGAATAGAGTCTCAAAGTTATGTTTTAATTATATGTCTTCAATTAGGTTTTCTATCGATTTAGGGATTTTAAATTCTATAGGTTATGTAAGAAAATATTGTAAATATTGATGAGTTTCATAGTGGAGATAGTATCGATTTAATGGTTTTTTTTTCTTTCTATGTTTTTGAAAGGCCTAGGAGTCGGCCTGATGATTAATATATTTTGGCTGAAAAATTAATTCATATTGATGTAGATTGCGGTTTCAGAATTTTTCAGTGATTTGTATGGGCTGTGTATTGCAGATAGTTATGGGCTTTAATAATAATTTTAGGCACGGTTGATTTGATGCTATATAGTTATTGGGTTTCTTTTTAGAAAATCTTTAGATTTTTTGTTGATATTGTGATTGATTTTTATTCCCTTTCGGTTGATGTTGATTACTATCTTAATTTTTGATATTGCACAGAATCTGTAGGCTAAATGCTCCAGCTTTGATGGACCAATAGTGGTTTTGAAGGACTGCTAAGATGAACACACAATCAAAAGGGGACCAGGGTGGATCGGCCAAACACTCTCCGATGGCTAAGTTAGTGTCTTGCAAGAAAAGAGTTTCAACCTTTTTAGAAGTAAAATCTCAGATTGCACTTACTTTGATTTGATTCAGACCGGTCCTTATATAAAGAGCCATGGAGCGGTTATAATCTTAATAACTTCCCCAAGATTCGTGGAAATCAGTGAATCTGGACATAACTTCCTCAACGGTTATAAGAGTTACAACCGCTAGTGGAAGTTAAGTATTTATGAAGGATTTGTGGCGATAACTGTGGGTTGGGTAACTGCTACAAGGTTTCGTGGCTCGAATCCTCCATACACGAGTGAGTCTATTCTTGAGGATTTTCTCAAGTGTTGTATGGTTGTCCATGTGCTTTGCTCATGGACGACTCTTTTGTTCATAGATGGTGTTAGGTGATCATCCATGTGCTTTGCCCATGGACGACTCTTTTGCTCTCGGTTTATTCAAACATGTGGCTAACTGATGCTCATGGATGAATCGGAGATGGTAATTTTTGCTATCCCATTAGTTGCCCCCTTGTCCAGGGATCGTCCAAGGATAGATTTAATTTACACCTTTATGGTTTTGACCTAACTTTTTTTTTTTTTTGACCACGTGTCGTGACTTCGTTGGTTGACCCGTCACATCGATTGCATTTTTCAAAGGGACAGCCACGTGTCTTCTTCTGTGTAAGGTTGAATGTTATCAACCATCTTGTTGGTTTTATTCCGTGCCAATTTGCTTGTAATTTAGCATTTAGTAACCCTATATTTAGTTGAGATTCATGTAAGGGTAGTGTGTGAAGAGAGTGTGAAGAAATGCTCAACAATGTGCAAAGAAGCAGGGACTCGTGGCTAGGACTCGCGACCTGCAAGCCGCCAAACTGCAGCACACATGAGAAGCATGCGGAGAGGTGAAGGGTCATGCCAGCTGTCGCACTACAGGACAAAAGTCCCAGGCTGGCCAGGCCATTAGCTCGCGACTTGAACTCGCAACTTAGACCAGTCGCGAGGACAAGCAGCCAACTTGCCCTGTTTGGCAAAAATTGTCTCTTCGTATTCCAAACACACACCATTATATATAGACCCTTATACCCACGAAATGTAGAGAGCTTCTAGAGAGAATTTTGAGAGAAAACCCCTAGAGAAAAACAAGATTGCCTCATTCCCAATCTTTATCTAAGAGACTCTCCAAATTCCTCTACTCTCTTCCTCTCCATTGATACATCCTTGAGAGGTTATTGACCAAATCATTTTCTCATCACACCCACGTTTGTGAGAAGGTCTTTTGGTGCTAAGGGAGGCAGTTTGGAAGGGACCAATGGTTATTGGTTGATGCTATGAGTTATAGCGGAATCAGGTAAGCTAGAAAAGAAAAAGGTTTGGCGCAACCTTGTTGGAGCAGGAAGCTTGGAGGGCTTAGGTACCTGCGTAGATTAGGCTTGGAAGGTCTATTGCTGTTCATGTATCCCAACTACATTTTCTAGTGGATTATTGACTGCTTGGAGGGCGGCGGAGAGGTTTTACAACGAGGGCTTCGGTTTCCTCTTCGATAACACATTGCGTGTTGTCCTTGTGTTTGCATTTCTCTTCCTTTATCTTTGCCTTTTATTTTCTGTTGTGGATGTGATTATAATTGGCTTAGATTATTTATCAATTCCGTGTTTGGCTTATGTTCATGTTCTGTACATTAATTGTTTGATAATAAGCTTGAATTGATATTTTGTAATTTTGGGGTCTAAACGTTCAAGGGTATTTTACACACATATTGAACTTTCAATTGATATCAGAGCGGGTATATTTGCTGTGGTTTTAATACCTAAGTGTGATCCTTGACCCCTTGTTGAGATGGATAGGTCTCAATCTCTTAATGTACCACCATTTTTTTATGGTAATAATTATGCTTTTTGGAAAGTCCGAATAAGGGCGTTTTTGTGTTCTATTGATGATGCTGTGTGGGATGCAGTTGAAGTTGGTTGGACTAGACTGGAGGCTGCCAAATCCACTTGGGATAAGGCAGCTCTCGCGACAGCTAATGCTAATAGCAAAGTTTTGAATGCCATTTTTTGTGGTGTCTCTCCAGAAGAATTTCACAGGATTTCATATATCACCATTGCTAAGGAAGTATGGGAATTTCTAGAGACAACTTATGAAGGGACTAAGAAGGTGAAGGACACCAAACTCCAGATGTTGACCACTTGCTTTGAGGAGCTAAAGATGAGTAAGGATGAGTCCTTTGATTCTTTTTACAGTAAGCTAAACGAGGTGGTCGTCGGCAAATTTAATTTGGGGGAAAAGACGGAGGATTCTAAAGTTGTACGGAAGATCCTTCGATCACTGCCAGAAAGTTTTCGTGCCAAAGTAACAGCCATTGAAGAGAGCAAGGATCTTGACGACATCAAAGGTCAAGAGCTGGTTGATTCATTGCAGACATATGAATTGTTATTGCCCACACAGAAGAAGAGTAAATCTCTTGCTCTTAAAACAATTGATGAGAGAGTGGCATCTCATGACTCTCCAGAAAAGAAGATAAAGATGTGGCGTACCTTCTAAAGAGCTTCCAGAAATTCTTAAAACTCAAGAATGGTGGAAAATTTGGTGACAAAGGAAAATTTCAGAGTTCCGGGAAGGAGAGGAAAGAATTTCGAAGAAAAGATGGTAAAGATTCCTAGTCTACTCAAGGGATTACATGCTTCGAGTGTAATGGACATGGACACTTCAAAAAGGAATGTCCCAACTATTTGAAGTCAAAAGGAAAGGTTTACGCTACTACTTTAACTGACACTGATTCATTAGACTCGGACTCTGAAGATAGCTGTGATGAAGAAGGAAATTACTCCGCATTCATGACCATTGCACATGTGGAATCCTCAGATGATTTAGGTTCACTTGTGAAGGGGCTTGGTGAGCATTCTGATTTGGAGTCTATTGGGGTTGTTGAAGAATCGGAGGCTGAAGAGGATGAAGATACATCTGGTCTTCAAGAGAATTACGCCTTACTCCTTGAGAAATCGGGTGAGTATGCAAGGGTGGCAAAGGCGGCTGTGAAGAAAATGAAGAAAGCTGAGGAAGATTACAAAAGTCTTCTGGTACGATACAAGGAGGCAAAGTGTGAAATTGAAACACTAAATGGTGAGCTATCAGAAGCTTACACAAAAGTGAGATTTCTTGAGCAAGAGGTAGTGCAAGCTCATGCCAAGATAGAAAGGGTCTCCTCCAAGAAGCTGGAAGATATTATTTCATCTCAAAAACCTTCCTCAGACAAGTCCGGGTTGGGATACAGTAGTAGTTCCTCAGATAGATACAGCTGTGCTCCTGAAGTGGCGTCCGCCCTAGACGCCCCTAAATTGAAAACCCTTGTAGATAAATACCAGATCCCCATTGAGTTCAAACCTCGTCTACCAAATGAAGGAGAATGGTGTTGTTCTCCTTCTTCTGGTTTAGGAGTATATACATCTTACTTTTTAGCTGGCCTTAGGTTCCCTCTAAATTCTTTTTGTAGAGGTCTTCTCCATAGGTTGGGTATTGGACCTAACCAGCTCAACCCCAATAGATGGAGGACGATAGTTGCCATGCAAGTGCTATAGCGTGAGGCATTGGAAAGGGATTGTCCTATCACAGTGGACGAGTTCCTTTACTGTTATAAGCCCTCAAAGATAAAGAAGTCTGCTGGTTTTTACCAATTCTCGTCCAGAGGCTCCTACTATAGTTTAATAAAGGGTCGTAGCTCGTTTGACAGGCTCTGGAAAAAAGAATTTTTTATTATTTCCAAAAATTGGGCTGGGGACCCAGTTAATGTGGGTAGTGCCCCCTTCCCACCTTTTACCAGCCCTCTAGGTCGTCTTCGTCCTGAGGGTATGTCTCCTTCCATTTTATTTTATTTCTTTTTATATATTTTCTAACTTTTAGTCATCTAACCCCCCTTTCTTTTTATTGATGCAGCTGTTGTTCATCCACGCTTGGACAAATTTTACTTGGATCGAATTGACCAAGTGCGTGCCTTCCCTGGGAGACTACCCGTCGAAGTAAGTATCGTCCATTCTTCTCTCTCTTTTTTTTTTTTTTTTTAACTTGATTTTCCTCGTCTCAGGAATGACTACAATGAGGGAGAACAAAGAGAAAACCATAACCAGTGGGGACGAGGATGCCATTGAATCACCAGTCGTCTAGAAAACTTCCGTCCAAACAGGGAAGAGAGAGTCTAAGTCTATATCTAGTGCTGTGGATCTAGGCGACCTTCCAAGTCACCGAGGTCCTAAGAAGCAAAAACCTGACAATACTTCTCTTCCTAAGGTTCCCAAGTTTACACCCCTGACGGTAGATTTGGACGACCTTGCAGCCAATGTGGAGCCCGTCCAAACAATTCATCTTGTTCAAACTGATCCTACTCCCCTTCCAGCCAAGACTCCTTGCAAGCCTTATCTGTCAGAGTCATCTGATCGTCCTTCTAACCTGGTGTTGGATGAGAGCTATGCATGGAGGACGTTCAAAGGAATAACCATGATAATGAAGTCAATGAATTCTACAATATGTCAGTGAAGGAGTTTGAACGTTCTGGTATCCATGACCTCTTTAAGGTATGAGTTTCATTCGTCCTCGTGTGTTTTCAGTAAGTTTTTCAAAATAAAATGTCTAACTTTCCTTTGTCCACACATAGGCTATGTCAAAGTTTTATACAGCGACGTGCTAGGCCAAGGAACTTTTTGAGGAGGCCAAGACGGCTAAAGAGAAGGCTAAGGAGCTGAACAATGAAATTCTATTTAAAAAGGGGGAGGTGATTAGGTTAACTAATGATTTCAATCGTCTGCAAGGAAGTGAGACGAAGCTGAAGAACGAGGTGGAGGAACTCAAAGCAGATGCCGTCTAGAAAGATACTCGCATCGCTCATCTGGAGTTACAAGTCTCAGGGTTTGCCTCGTCCTTGGAGAAAGCACGTGAAGAAGCCATATTAGCCTTCAAGAAGTCTGACGAGTATAAGAATCGTCTAGATAGTCACTATGCTACTGGGTATGAGGACTTCCGTGCTAATGTGAAGGAAGCATTTCCTGACTTGAACTTTGATACATTTAAGATTCCCCTCGCTACAGAGAGTTCCTTACTTGCGATGAGTTCTGAGGACGTCAATGTGGTGGACGATGCTAATAATGAGGTGACCCAAGACGGTCCAAAGAATGACAATGCTCCCAGTGGTCTATCCAAGTGATTTTATATTCCCTTTAGAAAATTTATATTTTAATGTTGTTGGAGGTGCCCGGTGTTTTGGGCTTTATTTCTTTTAAAATTTATTCAAGTACAATTATCTCGTCCAAATTTATGGACGAGCTTTATATACAATCAGTTATATTATCTTTACACAACTTAAAAGGGTTTTTGGACGTTGGTCGTCTACCCTTCTTTGAATTCTTTGAATGAATGAATGAATGTTTTCAATTTTCTCACTTCATTATGTTTGAACATGTTTAAGAATTTTTGGACATACTTTTTTAATATCGTCCATGCCATTTCTATAACTGTGTGGTTTGTCCGATTAGGAAAACATTTTATCTCGTCTTCAGCATATGGACGAATTTCTTCTTACATTGCAAAACTAAAGTAAAATGAATCCTTCATGTTTGCCATTCATGTACAGTTCATCCACGAACAACGTCTTTTTGCCAGCTTTATCCGTTATTCAAATTTGGGACGATCGTTTACTTGTCCTTAACAAAATTGTTTCCAGCAAATGCTCGTCCATGTACTGGATTGTTTGGCTGGTCAGATTCGTCTATGGGCTTGTGTTTTTACACATTGTTTGTCCATAGTGTAGACAAGTATACCTTGGTTTTATCTCGTCTTAAGCTTAGACGGATATACCTTGGTTTATTTTTATCGCTTTATCCTCATTTTGAGGAAAGCTCATAGACGATACATCCTTGCGTCCAAGGATTTTATTCGTCTTTGGCTGTTTACCTTTTGTGGATTATTTTGAATGGAATTACAAAAATGAAGGATTCCCATATAACCATACATACACTTGGAAATGCACCATATACATATTTGGAAATCCACACTATGTCAACATTCGTCCACAGGCATGGCACATGCTTAAGAGCTAGTGCCTTTAGGAAATTAAAAATACTTATACAACACAAATTCGTCCATGAGTAATATAATACTTATACATCTAAAACACATAGTAATAGTAGTAAGCAAACATAAGAAAATAACACTAAGCAACAAATTACTTTAGACGTCCATGGCTTTCATCCTGTGGCAATATTCATCCATGGTCACCCTTTATTGATAGTACCTTCTTAGGTGTTCAACATTCCATGGGTGTTCCAACTTTCCTCCATCCAGGGCTTCCAAGTAGTAGGATTCTTGCTTTTTGCAGTTGATAACCTTGTAAGGCCCTTCCCAATTTGGTCCCAACTTCGCGTGGGCCGGGTTTTTGGTGGCTAAAGAAACCCTTTTTAGGACGAGATCCCCAATACTGAAATACCTAGGTTTGACCAAGGCATCATACTGCTTCGCCATAAGATTTTTGTACCTTGCTGTCCTTTGCTCCGCGTCCATCCTTACCTTATCTATAAGATCGAGGTTAAGACGAAGATGTTCCTTATTTTCTTTATCTTGATACTTTATCACTCTATGGCTGGCTGGCTATGTGCACTTCCGCAGGTATGACTGCTTCACTCCCATAAGTTAGTTTGAAAGGAGTTTCCCCTGTAGGGGTCCTTGCTATTGTTCTGTAGGCTCACAAAATACCTGGTAATTCATCTGGCTATACTCCCTTTGCCCCTTCAAGCTGAGTCTTGATGATTTTCAACAAGGATCGGTTTGTTACTTCCGCTTGTCCATTGGATTGTGTGTGGGAGGGTGATGAGTAATGGTTCTTAATTCCAAGTTGTTCATAAAATTCCCTGAAAGGTGTGTTGTCGAACTGTCGTCCATTGTTAGACACTAGAACCCTAGGTACTCCAAATCTGCATACAATGCTTTTCCAAATGAAGTTTTTGACATTTTGTTTTGTAATCTCCGCTAAGGGTTCAGCTTCTACCCAATTAGTGAAATAATCTATTCCTACTACTAAAAACTTCATCAGTCTAGTTCTAGTTGGGAAGGGGCCTAAAATATCCAAATCCTATTGTGCGAAAGGCCAAGGAGCCATCATTGGAGTAAGATACTTTGATGGCTATCTAGGAATATTACTGAAACATTGACATTGATCACATACCTTAACATATGCCTTAACATCAGCTTGGATGGTTGGCCAATAGTATCCTACACGGACGACCTTGTGGACGAGTGATCTGGCTCTTGAGTGGTTAATGCATGCTCCTTCATGAACTTCCCTCAACATGTAATTCGCCTCATTTGGAGCTAAATACCTTAGGTATGGCTGGGAAAAACCTCTTTTGTATAACACTTTGTCCATAAGGATGTACCTGGCTAATTTAACCCTGAGTTTTTTGGCTTTGTCCTTCCCCTATGGAAGCCTTCCGTCCTTCAGGTATGATAGTATCAGGGTCATCCAATTTTCATCACCTTCTATTTGTAACATTTCTAGGAGGTCTATGCTTGGCATGTATTGTATTTCATCAAAATCATCCCTTGCTTCGTTCGTGGAGGCTTCCTTTGCCAGAGTATCTACTTCTATGTTCTCTTCCCTTGGGATTTGAATGAAATCAGCTTCTTTGAATTTCTTTACAAGGCGTACCACCTTCTTTAAATATCTCTTCATTTTGTCTTCCTTGGCTTTACATGTCCCATTTACTTGGCTTGTGACCAACTGAGAGTCTCCTAAGACAAGTATTGAGTCTATTTCCACTGATCTAGCCAACTCCAACCTTTTAAGAAGGGCTTTATACTCCATTTCATTGTTAGTTGTTTGGTACTGTAAGCAAACTTTGTGCTTCGATTTATCTCCGTCTGGTGACTGCAAAACAACTCCTATGCCACCTGCATGCAGTGTAGACGATCCATCTACATGGACGACCCATTTTTTATTGTTTTCTCTCTCATCTAAGTCCTCATAACTTGGAGTGAACTCTGCAATGAAAGCTACCAAGGCTTGAGCCTTTATTGCATTTCTCGGTTGGTACTAGATGTCAAATTCACTAAGCTCAACTACCTATTGGATTAGTCGTCTTGTAGCTTCCAGTTTGTTCATTGCCTTCTTGAGTGGATGGTCTATCATGACATTGATGACATGAATTTGGAAGTAGTGTCTTAACTTCCTAAAAGCTATTATTAGTGCAAAAGCTAACTTCTCTATCAGTGGGTACCTTCCTTCTGCTCCTTTTAGTGCTCGGCTAGTGTAATACACAGGCTTTTGCACCTTCTTTTCTTCCCTGATCAATGTTGAACTCATGGCATGTGGGGACATTGCTAAGTACAGATATAGTTCTTCTCCTAGCACGGACAGACTTAACAATAAAGCCGTGGTAAGATAGTTCTTTAGATCTTGGAAGGCCTTTTGACACTCGTCCGTCCATTCGAATGCCTTCCTAAGAAATTTGAAGAAGGGTAAACACTTATCTGTGGCTTTTGAAATAAACCTGTTTAGGGGTGTAACTCGTCTAGTGAGGGATTGGACTTCCTTGATGTTCTTTAGTGGTTCCATGTTCAATATTGCTTGGATCTTGTCTGGATTTGCTTCAATTCCTCTCTGTGAAACCATGAATCCTAGAAACTTTCCTGATGATACTCCGAATGCACATTTACTTGGGTTCAATTTCATTTTATATCGCCTAAGCGTTTCAAATGTTTCCTAATTATCGTCCAAGTGGCTTCCCTCGTCTAAGCTCTTCACAAGCATGTAGTCAACATACACCTCCACATTCCATCCTATCTGTGGATGGAACATGTGATTCACCAACCTTTGATAAGTTGCCCCTGCATTCTTTAAACCGAAGGTCATCACCTTGTAACAAAACAAACCTTGACTAGTAATAAAGGAGGCCATTTCTTGGTCAGCCTCATCCATCTTTATCTGATTATATCCTGAAAAGGCGTCCATGAAGTTTAACAGTTGATGGCCAGCTGTAGAATCCATCAACTGATCAATGCGTGGCAAAGGATAACTATCCTTAGGGCAAGCTTTGTTGAAGTCAGTGAAGTCTATGCACATCCTCCACTTAACGTTTGCCTTCTTCACCATTACCATATTGGCTAACTAATCTAGGTAATAGACTTCATGGATAAACTGTGCTGTGGTCAGTTTCTGAACCTCTTCCTTGATAGCCTTATCTCATTCAAGAGCAAACACCCTCTTCTTCTGATGAACAGGCTTAGAAGGAGGGTACACATTCAATCGATGAGTAATTAGACTTGGATCGATACCTGGCATGTCGTCATGACTCCACACAAAAATATCGATACTCTTTCTCAGAAACTGGACGAGGTCTGGTTTCGCCTTCTCCTTCATACTTGTTCCAATTCTGGTGAACTTTTCAGGATCACTTTCTTGTAATAAGATGTCTTCCAACACTTCAGTAGGTTCCATGATAACTCTTCTCTCCTCTATACTCATTGACTGCACTTGCTCGTCCAAAGCCAACATGGCTAGGTAACATTCTCTGGCTACCAACTAATCTCCTTTAGCTTGTCATATCTCGTACTCCATATGAAATTTGACTGATAGATGGTAGGTAAAGGTTACTACCATTCAACTATTTAAGGTTGGCCTTCTAATGATGGCATTGTATGAGGATGAACAATCCACCACGAGGAAATTTACTTCTTTAGTTATCTGTTATGGGTATAATCCCACCACTACAGGCAATGTAATGGTGCCCACAGGATGCACTTTCATTCCTCCAAATCCTATCAGTGGTGAACATGCTGGACGAAGTTGATCTCGTCCAAGTCTCATCTGCTGGAAGGCAGGGTAATACAATATATCCGCTGAGCTTTCATTATCCATCAACACCCTTCTGGTTGTGTAATTTGCGATGAGTAAGGTAATGACAATTGCATTGTCATGTGGATGATGGATTCTCTCAGCTTCCTCGTCCATGAAAGAAATGGTTGGCTCATCTGTCTCTCTCGTCCTTGGGGATTGTTTAGAGAGTTGGATGTTTTGCACCACTTTGAGATACGTCTTCTTCGATTTGGAAGATTGTCTTGTAGAAGTCCCTCCTATGATAACCCTTATTTCTCCGAGTGGAGGTCGTGATGATTCTTCCATCTTCCCCTTCAACTTCTCATCTTTATGGTCCCTTCCAACGAAGTGCCTTAACTTTCCTTGTTTGATGAGATTCTCGATCTGCTGCTTCAAGTCATAACACTCGTTCGTGTCATGCCCATGATCTCTATGGAAGCGACAATATTTATTCTTATTGCGCTTGTTAGAATCTCCTTTCATCTTCTCTAGCCATTTCAAGGAAGGATCATCCTTGATTTGCATGAGAACCTGATCGAGTGGGGTATTTAAGGGTGTATAATTCTAATTCCTTGCTGAAGGGCCTACCTTCTTGTTATCTCGGTCCTTCTTATCTTTCGTTTGTCCCTTCTTTGGACGAGGCCCTTGTTCAGAGTGATGTATGGGGTTTGCTTCTATTCTCTCAGCTCTCTTCCTCTTCTTAGCTATGATTACGTCTTCTACATTCATAAAGTTTTGGGCTAATTAGACGAGTTCAGCCATGGACTAAGGCTCTTTCTCACAAAGCTTGTGAATGAACAAGTCTGAGTTAACTCCATTGTGGAAAACTGCCAATAATAGCTTGTCGTTCACCTCGTCTACTGTCAGGGCTTCCCTATTGAAGCGAATGATGAAGGACCGTAAACTTTCATTCTCTTTTTGTTCTATAGTTAACAGGCTGGACGAGGAGCGCTTGTGTCTTTGTCCTCCGATGAAGTTATTGACAAATAACTTACTCAACTCTTCAAAAGAACTGACTGTGCTTGGAGGTATCTTGCTGAACCATACTCGCGTTGGTCCTTTAAGGGTGTTAGGGAAGGCTCTGCACATAATCTCGTCTAGAACCCCTTGGAGGTGCATTGTAGTTTTGAAATTAGCAATATGATTGAAAGGATCACGCGTTCCATCATATGAATCCAAGGAAGGCATTTTGAACTTTGGGGGCAAAGGATGGCCATTGATGGAAGCTGTGAAAGGAGAATCTGTTCAATGAACCAAATCCTCTATGGGATTTTCCCTTCTCATATTTTCCTTTATCTCGTCCATAGCCTTCCTCATCTGATCCATCTCATTCTCCAAGTGTGGCACCCTTCTAGAAGTGGTGCCCCTTGATTGAGTTTCGGGCGTAGCATTTCCCTCTATCTTCTTGACTCTGGGCTTGTCCTTTAGCATAGCCTTCACGACGCTGTCTCTCTATCTCCTTAGTCAACTCTTGGTTCTGACGAGTTAACTCCGCCATTGTGGCTGCCATGGACTATATGTGTTGGATGGAAGGCGGCTGTGTGATAGGCGCTGATTGGCGATCTCGGTTGGGATTGCTAGAAGCATCCCTACTCTCTTGGTGGCCTGGGCTAGTGGCCTTTGATCTTGTCCAAACCATACAGCCTTTTGTCGGAAAAAGATAAACTGCAAAACTTGAAGTTTCTCCTTCCTATAGACGGCGCCAACTGATACTGCACAAAATCAGTAGGCTGAATGCTTCGACTTTGATGGACCAACAGTGGTTGTGAAGGACAGCTAAGATGAACACACTATCAAAAGCGAACTGGGGTGGATTGGCCAAACACCATCTGATGACTAAGTTAGTGTCTTGCAAGAAAAGAGTCTCAACTTTTTTAGAAGTAAAATCTTAGATTGCACTTACTTTGATTTGATTCAGACCGGTTCTTATATAGAGAGCCTTGGAGCGGTTATAATCTTAATAACTTTCCTAAGATTCGTGGAAATCAGTGAATCCGGACATAACTTCCTCAACGGTTATAAGAGTTACAACCGCTGGTGGAAGTTAAGTATTTATGAAGGATTTGTGGCAATAACTGTGGGTTGGGTAACCGCTACAAGGTTTTGTGGCTCAAATCCTCCATACACGAGTGAGTTTATTCTTGAGGATTTTCCCAAGTGTTGTATGGTCATCCATGTGCTTTGCTTATGGACGACTCTTTTGTACATTGATGGTGTTAGGTGATCATCCATATGCTTTGCCCATGGACGACTCTTTTACTCACAGTTTATTCAAACATGTGGCTAACTGATGCTCATGGAAGATTCCTATGGACGAACCGGAGATGGTAATTTTTGCTATCCCATCAATTTTAATGGTGAAGTCTTGAAACACACATATTTTTACTTAGTGAGGTGTTATACTTATAGCATATATTATTGATAAAGCACTGGAGCTTGCAGCACAATCTAGAGATAGTAATGGTCAATGGGTTAACACTGTGGGGTAATTGCCAATACTCCTTCTTGTATCTTTAAGGGAGCCTTTGAGTTAACTGCATTGAAACGATCTGATGTTGCTGTCATCGATAATGCAGATCTGGTGTGCAACATGAAAGCTCGAAAATATGTTGAAAACACAAAAGCTGTTTAGACCCCCAAATTAAAATTACGGCTCGATTAATTTTACACTATAAGTGCGGAATAATGTAAAAACAAGCGGATAAACAAATATGCTACTCTAATCCATACTCAAAGCAACATAGTAGTAAAATGGAATGTAAAAGAGTAGGGAAGAAAGATGCAAACACAAGATAACACGCCGATGTGTTATCGAAGAGGAAACCGAAGAACTCAGTAAAAAACCTCTCTGCTGCCCTCCAAGCGGAAATTGATCCACAAGACAATCAGTTGGGATACATGGGTTAGCAAGAGCCCCTTCAAGCATAATCTACCCGATGTACCTAAGCCCTCCAAGCTCCTACTCCAACAAGGCTTCTTTGAACTGTGACTTGTCTAGTTCTCCGAATCCTGCAACAAGCCCCATGTTGCATCTGCCATCCTTGGCTTCTTTTAATACTTTCCAGCAGCTCCAAAACACTTTCTACACTCTGAATAGGTATCAGTTATGTTTGGGTACAAATCTCCTCCCAAGGTATAACAATGGGAGAGGGATGGAGAAGAGGCTACAATAATTTCTCACTAAGGATGAGTAGCTCTCTCTTAAAAGATGGGTGTGTGTGTTGTAGAAAACCTATCTAGGGATTTTCTCTCTAAATGGCCTCCTTTACATTTGTGGGTAATTAGGGTATATATAGTATGGGTGAAGGGTAAGAAAGTCACACATTAAAATCCTCAAAGCAGAATGTTTCGTGACTACCTTGCGGGAAAGCCTTACCCACAAGACACTCACGAAAACGACAGCCTGGCATGTTTCTTTAGCTTCCAGTCATGTGCTCCTCACATGGCTCTTTCGTGGGTTAGCTTCCCGCGAGCTTCTCGTGAAATCCACTTATCTTCAATTAAGCTTGAGTATTCACCAACTTAATACTAAACCCAATACAATAAAATCCCACAAATTACAAGGAACAAAATTAAAGCAATTACAACACTTTTTGTCATGGAATAAAGCCAGCATAAAATATAGTTGTAAATCACAACTTTACAATCTCCCCCTTTGGCTATTCTGTGACAAAACACCCTATAATAGACTCTAGACTTAAACATGAGTTTAGGAACAATGGCAAAACCCACTCACACCTAAATCTAGAAGCTGTGATGAACTTGGAACAAGTATACCTGTAACTTGAAACACTTGCACAAAACACATTAGACCCTCAAGGTAAATCAAGTGATAAAAGGACAAGTATAATGTAACAAGTAAAATGCGATCAAGTAAACATGATATGAAACATGTGAATAACTTGATCATACACCAAAACAGTCATATGGAAATAACTACAATGATCACATAGCAAAGCAAATGACCATCCGAACATGCAACCAATAAAGCACAATAGCATAAGGATAAATGTATGTCCAACACATAAGCATGATGCAATGAGAGCAATAAAGCATATCAAGCACCATAAAGTAACGAGAAAACAAGCATAAAACAAAACAAGGTTTTCTCAATAAAATGTCTTCTCCCTCTTGGTATATGCATCTCCCCTATGGCTTTCTCCCCCTACGAATGTGCGCGAGGTAGAATTTCTCCCCTAAGAGTGTGCACATGAGTCATATAGAAATGACGATACACTCCCCCTTTTTGTCACGAATAGACAAATTAATCAAGAGGAATGAGGGAAAGAAAAGAAGATATGAACAAGGGTAAAAGATGATGCATGAGGGATGCAAGATGTATGAGAAAAAGAAGCTCAAACGCAAAATAAAATATCTTTAAAAAATGCTACAAAGCATAAAGAACATGACATGCTAAGGATGATGAAACATGATATAAACCTAGGCATGACAAAGACACAAGAACATGTTATATGTGCTAAAAGGTCTAAAAAGACTTAACTAGCATGAGTAAATGCAAAAACATATCAAGTGTTCAAGTGTGTGCAGCAAAGGTGCATCTAGTGTGCATCTAGTGTGAATATGAGATGCATGACCAATGTATGAATAAGCACTCACGGGGCAAGGAGTATAAAACACACAACCAATGATTAAAACATGATAAACATGAATAATTATGGTGATCTCTAAAGATTGGTACTCATCGGAGTCCAAAATAGCGAGAAAATGCCATTTGGGCATTTTATCAAACACTTAGAGTGCACACACTACACATGTATGATAAGCAATGCAAGAACATATGAAAATTTTGCCTAAATACATGTTATTTTTGCCATAAGGGGCCAATAACCAAAGCAAATCATCATTCAAATCATCATTTTAAACAAAACCCAATAAAAAAGATTGACAAAAAATAAGTTTTCCAACTCCTATTTGAGAAAATCCCAACTATGAACATAAAACCCCCAAAACATAATTTAAGGATCAAAATCAATGAAAAAGAGTTAAAGATTACCTTAGAGATGTTTATGGAATGTAAAACACTTGAAATTAGTTGGGTTTTGATGTTGAAGCATTAAAACAGGGGTTTGGGAGAAGATGGGAGAAGTTTAAAACAAAAGACCCACAAAATGCCCTTTAAAAAGCTAATCTGGGAATTTTCGCGGGAAGCTTACTCGCGAAGTTACTCGCAAAATTTTTCGTGGATAAGTCTTACTCGCGAGACAGTCGCGAAATAGTCGCGAAAGTCTCTGTCCAAAGCTAAAAAAACTTTAAAATTGGACCATTTAACTCCCAGTTGAGCCTATACATGAAATAGGTCACAAAAACACCCAGAAAACATGTTTTTCACACAAAAACACTATAAAAACTTTGAAAAACATGGGTGATACAAATCACTTCCAAAAGCAAACAAAAAGAACAAAAATATTTTTGGTTTGATCCACATATGGTTGAGCACACACACATCATATTGGAACATGTACAATCACACAAATGAAATATGCATTCATTGAACAATAGAATTGTGTGTTGTGTGTGTAGATCAAGTGTGGAATAGTCCTTAGACTAGAGTGAAGCTTCAATGATCAATTCAATCAAGTCATACACAACTGATACTAAGTTAAGTGGACTATCTCTATTATAGAAATGAACATATATGACCTCCCACAAGATGATTACAAAACTTAGAAGCTTTTCATTTGGCTTCTGCATAAATCATAACATTTGATCATTTTTGGATAATAAATCTCTTTTTGAGATCGGTGTTGATATTTTTGATATATCAACATTTAGAATTAACCTTTGGCTTTTTGAGCACCATACATTTCAAATTAAAATGACGATTTCCCTTTTTCCTAGTCAAATACTAGTATGTGGGATGGCTTTTGTAGCTCATTATCTCTTTTCATTTGGAGATTTACATTTGGTGAGCTCTTTTTGCAAAAACATAAAAATAATGTGGGAAGAGATATAGACACAAGTCTATGCAGGTATCAAGACTATTGACCAATCATTCATGACAAACTTGAAGATCTATTTACAACAATCACACATAATTTTCAAGATTTCTCCCACAGATATATATGTGCATACATAATAAGCTAAGCTCGTAAATGCACTATGCCATTAATACAAAGGTACTAGGCCAAACTCACATGAGAAATGTGCTCAAACATATATGATCAAACTTTTTAAATTTTCCACTTTTTATATGTTTTTGGATTTTTACACACACAAAAACTGGAGCATAAAAGTAAGATCAAATGCAAAAACAACAAAAACAATGCATATAAAGAGATGCATGATGCACAAATGCATGACAATGAAGCATCTAATGCGTGAAGGGTCCTACAAAGATCGAAAGAATTAGATCAAAGACCAAAAGAGCAAAAACTCAACCATAGGAACCCTTCCTCATCCAAACGGAATGATTGTTTGGAATGAGTGTCTCATGAGAAGTGAGATGAGGGTCGGAAGAATGAGAACCAGAGATGCACATAGACAAGGAGTTAAGAGCATTAAACATTTTCTTTAACAACATGCTATTTTCACTCAAATCCAGTTTACCCTTTTTAGCATAACTTCCAAGAAGCTCAAGTTTCTCTTTTTTTTTGATTCTTTTAAGAGCTTGAAACTTAGAGCAATGTGGTCTAAGATGACCAAAGGCACCACAATGGTGACAAACAATGTGTTTAGCCCCACTAGGCCTTTTGGGTAGGGATCTAGCAACATGGGTTGGTTCTCTCTTCAACTCATGAAATTGAGGTCTTATACGACCAATCACACCACAATGGTGGCAAGTAGGAACAAACTTAGATCCACTCAATTCCCTAGGATACGACCTAAACGAAGGCTTAGGCTTAAGAGCCTTTCTCCACTTTTTGGTTTCTTTTATGTGGAGGAATGTACACCGATTTGTCTTAGAGGTAGAACTCACAATAGGGACAAAATCAGGTACCACAAAATGATTGCAACATATATTATCTTCCTTTTTAGCAACAGGTTCAACAATCAAACACTTGGCATGCATCTTAAGAGATTCATTTTCACATTTAAGATCATCAACAAGTCTGTTAGACAAAACAAGTTTAGCATCCAAGTCCATTTCAAACATTCAAACTCTTTCAGCTTTTCAAGAGAAATTTTAGCAAGTTTTTAATATTTCTCAACCAATTTGTTGGATTCATTGAGCTTAGCAATTAAATCATCATTTTCACAAAATAACTTGCTCAAATCCTTATGAAACTTCTTAGCATTTTTCTTCAAGATTTTGATGTTAGGAATATCAACAACGCCCAAAGATTCATGTAACATAGCATCACAATTATGAGGATTATCACTCATAGATGCATTTTCACAAACACGTGGCATGTTACATTCATCATCAACCAAAACATGCATAGAGGCATACAAAGCAATATCCATGGCAAATAAACATAAGGGGTCAAGGATCACAATTAGGTAATAAAACCAATACAAGTGTACCCACTCTGATACTAATTGAAAGCTTAAAAATGTGTTGAAAACACAAGAGTTGTTTACACCCCCAAATTAAAGTTACGGCTCGATTGAATTTACACTAACTTAATACTAAGTGCAGAATAGTGTAAAAGCAAGTAGATAAACAAACATGCTACTCTAATCCATAATAAAAGCAACACAGCAGTAAAATGGAATGTAAAAGAGTAGGGAAGAAAGATGCAAACATAAGATAAGATACCGATGTGTTATCAAAGAGGAAATCGAAGAACTCGGCGAAAAACCTCTCCGCCACCCTCCAAGCGGAAATCGATATACTAGACAATCAGTTGGGATACATGGGTTATCAAGAGACCCTCCAAGCCTAATCTACGCAATGTACCTAAGCCCTCCAAGTTTCGACTCCAACAAGACTTCTCGGAACCGTGTCTTGTCTAGTTCTTCGGATCCTGCAACAAGCTCCATGTTGCATTTGCCATCCTTGGCTTCTTCCAATGCTTCACAGCAGCTCCAAAACACTCTCTACACTCTGAATAGGTGTGGATTGTGTTTGGGTACAAATCTCCTCTCAAGGTATGACAATGGGAGAGGGATGGAGAAGAGGCTATAATGATTTCTCACTAAAGATGAGTAGCTCTCTCTCAAAAGATTTGTATGTGTGTTGTAGAAAACCTATCTAGGGTTTTTCTCTCTAAATGGCCTCCTTTACATTTGTGGGTAATTAGGGTATATATAGTATGGGTGAAGGGTAAGAAAGTCACACATTAAAATTCTCAAAGCAGAATGTTTCGTGACTACCTCGCGGGAAAGCCTTACCCACAAAACACTCGCGAAAACGATAGCTTGGCACGTTTCTTTAGCTTCCAGTCATGTGCTTCTCACATGGCTCTTTCGCGGGTTAGCTTCTCGCGAAATCCATTGATCTTCAATTAAGCTTGAGTCTTCACCAACTTAATACTAAACCCAATATAATAAAATCCCACAAAATACAAGGAACAAAATTAAAGCAATTACAACACTTTTTGTCATGGAATAAAGCCAACATGAAACAGAGTTGTAAATCACAAGTTTACACAACATGACTGAGCTTCTTCAGTTTCCCCTTTTAAGTAATTTTGCTTCAATGGACATTGCTCATTTTGATCAGCATGTATTTAGCTACCTGAATTCTGTCAGATGCAAACTTACATTTAAAACATAATTGGTATGCTGTTGAAATAATTAAGGTTGAAGTTTAATCTTGGGTTTGAGACACACTCCTATCTATGTAGATAATCTTTGACTCTAATTTTTTTTCCCCTAATAATAAAGAAGCATTTTTGCAGTTTTGCATGTGTAAATTTTAGGTAATTTATGATGGATAAGATTTAAAATTGTAGCTGTCATTGATCTGAGCATTCATTTTATATGAGTAGGAGGTTTAAAATTTTATAACGTTTACCTTGGTCTTTTCATAATTTTGCTTGGAATCAAATAGTGGTATGCGGTTACTTTGAGAATAAATTACAATGGATAAGGATAAAGATTTAGATTAGTGTTTGTAGAATTATAATGGATAAGGATAAGGATTTAGATTAGTGTTTGTAGCTATTACTTCTGTTAAATATCACAATGAATTTTAGTTACATAAATGTATTGATTGACCTAAGAAAGCTTATTTTCATCCACGTTTTAGGAATCATCATTTTCGGATGGGTGGTAAAGGGAGGGAAGTGGATAGTGCATACAAATTGTAAGTATCCATTAATAGGAGAAAAAATATATTGATTCTTTTATTTCCTTCTGTAAAGTTATGATTTACAACTATGTTTTATATTGGCTTTATTCCATGAAAAAATGTATTGTAATTGCTTCAATTTTGTTCCTTGTATTTTGTGGGATTTTATTGTATTGAGTTTAGTATTAAGTTGGTGAAGACTCAAGATTAATTGAAGAATCAGTGCATTTCGCGACTACCTCGTGAGAAGTTCGCGAGAAGGGTTCTCGCAAAAAGAGCATGTGAGGAGCACATGACTGGAAGCTGAAGAGTCGTGCTAGGCTGTCGGTTTCGCGAGTGTCTCGAGGGTAAGGCCTTCCCACGAGATAGTCATGAAACATTCTGCCTGGAGGATTTTAATGTGTGACTTTCTTACCCTTCATCCATACTATATATACCCTCATTACCCACAAATGTATATGAGGCCAATTCAGAGAGAAAAACCTTAGATAGGTTTTCTACAACACACACACCCATCTTTTTGAGAGAGAGCTACTCATCCTTAGTAAGAAATCATTGTAGCCTCTTATCTATTCCTCTCTCATTGTCATACCTTGAGAGGAGATTTGTACCCAAACATAACCCACACCTATTTAGAGTGTAGAGAGTGTTTTGGAGCTTGGGAAGCTTTGGGGATTTGCCAAAAGAAGCAGGTGAGGCTTGGTGGATGCAATCGGGCATATTACGGGATCCGAAAAGCTAGACAAGACACGATTCCGAGAAGCCTTGTTGGAGTAGGAGCTTGGAGGGCTTAGGTACATCGGGTAGATTAGGCTTGGAGGGTCTCTTACTAACGCATGTATCCCAATTGATTGTCTAGTGGATCGATTACCGCTTGGAGGGCGGCGGAGAGGTTTTTTGCCGAGTTCTTCGGTTTCCTCTTCGATAACACATCGGCATGTTATCTTGTGTTTACATCTCTCTTCCCTTACTCTTGTGCTTTACTTTTATTGTTGGTTGTTCATGTTTATGCACTAGAGTAGTATCGGTTGTTTGCACTGCATTTACACTATTATACACTTAATATTAAGTAAGTGTAAAATCAATCGAGCTGTAACTTTTTATTGGGGATCTAAACAGCTCATGTGTTTTCAACACATTTTCGAGCTTTCACCTTCTAAATGAATTATTTTTTACTTTTGAATTCTCTTATTTTGAAGATAATATTTTAAAGTGGATAGTCGGAGTTGTACACTGAAGATTCCGTTATGTCATTATGTATAAAGACAAACCACACCATTGTTTATGTCAATTGTTAAGAAATAGCACAATATCTTTTAAAAGGGTCAACAAAGAATGCGATGATGCAACTCATGCCTTGGGTTAGTGAGAATATTATTACCTTAGGAATTTTTAGATATTGATGTGAAAGCCATCTTAGTAGTTGTGTCTCTATTTAATGATGATTTTATTTGCTTATCCCACTTTGAAGACCATTTTAAAAAAAAAAATTATTAGTTTATTACATACCATGTGTTGGTTTTAAAACTAACGCTTGACGGGTAGTTTTATGTTATTACTGTGTTACCTAAACTTTTGATGATGGATGTGTCTATTTCAACAAACAGTTTCTAATGGATAACAAAGTGTACTTGGATTACCAACCTATATACATCTCTTTATATTTTTGTGATTGGTGACATTAAGTAACAACCATATCTTAATATCAATTATATACCATTTTGTTCTTCCAAATCAAATTACTGATTTGAGTTGTCTTTCTTTGTAGTTGGATTGTCATCTTTTTTACCTCACTGAATGTTAGATGTTGCAGGTTCTTTCTATTGTCATTATCCAAGGAGAAACAATGTTTATTATCGTTCCAAATTATTGTCTACAATAGCTAGGACTTTTAGTGCATAGCATATGAAAAGAGTCTAAATTGAAGTGTTTCAATTATAGGAGAGAGCACCTCTTTTTGTATTCCAAGCTGTATTCAAATCAAATTCAATAAATTGATTGATATGCTTTTTTATTACTATTTTTTTCCTAATAAGTAAAAGAAAGAAGAAACATAATGGAAAACTTTCATTTGTTATATATTTTTGTTCTTTTACCATTTTTGCAATAGTTGATGTTGTTCAATTTTCCTTTTATCAAACGTGATTCCAGTTTTTGAGTAGGTTGAGTCATATTATGAGTAGAAAGCTAGTCTATTCATTTTAAAGTGAGTTTTTAAGCAAAGTAAATATATATTATTTTTCTCAAATAATTCTGTGCATTGCACGGGTTAGTGACTATGTACAATCAAAGCGGAAGAGACAAATAGTTGTTAACATCTACTTACACAATAGTCTTCCCGAGCATTACATGGGTTAGCGACTAGTTTATTATTATTATTAAAACTATGAATTATACTTGTTACTCTAGTTTGCTAATACGTATCTTTGATTTTTTTTAGGTCATAGAAACCTCCACTCATGAACCCTCTATCCAAACACCAGCTGCTACATAAGATGATGGTGCTATTCCCAACCAAGTTGAAGCTTCTGCTACTACCCTAGTTGAAGTAGCTACTGCTACTGAGTTGCCCACAGTTCCACCATGCCAAGTGAGTATGACAGTTCCTGTTAGTGGAACTTGTAGTGGTTGGAAAAAGTTAGTTGTTTGGTGCCATTTTGAAAAAATAAAGATAGGTGAGGGTGATACTAGTAAAACTAAGGCTATTTGTAATTATTGCCAAAAATTGTGTAATGCTGATAGTAAGAGTTGTGGTACTAGTAATTTGTTAGCTCATGTGCCAATATGTCCCAAGAACCCTAATAGAGAAGATCTAGTTAAAGGGCAGAAAACATTAGCTTTTGAACCCAAAAAGGATGGAGAAGATGGGTTCCACCTTGTGTTAGCAACCATTTCTATTGAGGCTTCTAGAAAGGCATTGGCCAAAATGATTATAATTGATGAGTTGCCTTTAGGTATGTCGAGGGGGATGGGTTTAAGAAATATGTAACTACCTTACAACCTAAGCTTCGATTAAAGGATATCCCATCTCGTAAAACTGTGGCTAGAGATGTGATTGGCATTTATAATAGTGAGAGAGAGAAGCTAAGGAAATCCTTGAAAGGATGTAGGGTGTGTCTCACTACGGACACATGGACTTCCATTCAAAATTTAAATTATATGTGTCTCACATGTCACTTTATCGATGATGCTTGGAAATTGCATAAGAGAATTTTAAATTTTTGTCAAGTTGAGGTCCACTAGGGGGAGACTATAGGTAGAAAGATTGAGATGTTTTTGCGTGAGTGGGGGATTGATGGGATATTCACTTTGATAGTGGATAATGCTAGCTCAAATTTAACAACAATTATATTTTTGCAAAGGGTGCCTAAAGATTGGAATGGGACAGTTTTAGGAAATGAGTTCATGCACTTGAGGTGTTGTGCCCATATCCTTAATCTCATTGTGGGGGAGGGTTTGAAAGAGATTGATGCACTGTTGCCAAGGTGTGTGAAGCTATGAGGTCTGTGAAGTCCTCACCCAATAAAAATCAAACTTTTAGGAGTTTTATGGAGAGGTTATGTATGGAGTCCAAGAGTCTTCTTAGTCTAGATGTGCCTACTAGGTGGAACTCGACCTATCCTATGTTAGAAATTGCTGAAAATTTTGAGAAAGTGTTCATTTGAATGGATTTTGAAGATGATGGTTATTCATTGTACTTTAGGACCAAGGAAGATAGTGGTGATTTGGGATCTCCTTGTATGAGTGATTTCCAAAATTGTAGGGCATTTGTGACTTTCTTAAGGCTTTTTTATAATGCAACAAAGAAATTCTCTAGTTCTTTATACGTTACCTCAAATGCCTTCTATGATGAGATCTTTGTTATTCAGGAGAGTATTTCTAATTTAGTTAAATCCCAGAACACTCTCTTGAAAAACATAGCCACAAACATGTAAACTAAATTTGAGAAGTATTGGGGAGAAGGGGAGAAAATTAATCCTCTTTTGTATGTGGCTGTGGCTCTTGATCCACGAAAAAAAATTGAGGTTTTTGAAGTTTTCTTTTTCTGAATTTATGGGAATGCAGTGGCAGAAGTGATGGTTAATAAGGTGAAAGATCTTTTGTATAAGTTGTATAATTTTAACTCTTCTATTCATTCACCAAATGTGCAAGAACAAAGAGGGAGTGAGAGGACAAAATTGGAAATTGATGCTAGTGATCCATATATGATGGTTCACTTGCGATATGAACGTTTCTTGCAATTTAAGCAATCTGTAGGTTGTAGTAATGAAGTGGAAAAGTATTTAATTGAAAACATTGATGGTAGAAAGGATGTGAATTTTGAGATATTGGAGTGGTGGAGGGACAATTGTAGTGGGTACCAAGTGTTGTCTAAAGTTGCTAAGGATGTGTTGGCTGTACCAGTTTTCACTGTTGCATCTGAGTCAGCATTTAGCACTGGAGGCCACATTGTTGATCCATTTCGAAGTTCACTATCTCCTCTCATAGTTCAAAATCTTGTATGTTCACAAAATTGGCTTCAAGCCACAGTTCCAATTTCTCATCGCTAGTCAATGGATGATGTAGAGGCATTGGAGGAGGAGTTACTTGACTTAGGTAATATGTTTAAATTTTGAAACTTATTGTCTATTAATTTATTGAATGTCTCATGTATTCAAGAAAAATTTAATCTATTGTGTTTATTCTATTCTTTTCTAGTTTTAAATCAATAACCAACAGCAAGTGCAACAGCAAATACCAGCTCAAGCAAGGGTTCCACTTTAGGCAAACGACCCTTAATTAGCATTGATGATTAATCACTGACTTGGTATGATTTTGGCTTTAGCCCCTTACTATTATAAACTTGGTTTCCTTACTAGTTGATCTTGTATTTGGTACTAATGTATTGTTTGTTGCATATTTTTTTGTCTATTGTAGAAGGATGGTCATTTATTTTGTTAAGAAGGTAACTTTTTGAGAATATTTTGGAAACTTTTTTGGATATATCACTTTTCTAACTTCTAACAATACTCAACTATCAATGCACATAGAAAAGAAATCTTAGTTCATAGGTTTTCTTTTCTATTAGTTATAGACTTATAAAGTATGGAGTAGTTATTCAATGCTTTGGGAAAGCTATTTTTTGGAAATACTTATGGTATTTGATTATTGTAACTAATTATATTGCTTGGAAAGTTGTATAACTAGCAAGCTTTTTGCCTTATGGTTTATTGCCCAAAAAACTTGCAGTAACTGCCTTCATGGTACTAAGTATATATATCCATTAATTGGAATATTGCGGTGTAGTATTATCTGTTGTGATTTATTTGTTGCTGGAAATATTATTTGTTGTGGTTGGCAGGTGTAATAATTGTTGAGCTACTAGCTTACTGCCTAGGTGCTTATTGTGTTGTTTAATAGATCAAATATGGTAAAATTAGGGTTTTTGTAGGTTGGGTTGTGCTATCTTTAGTCTTTTTTTATTGTGTTTATTTTTTGTGGTTAATGTGGGAAAGATTATGTTTTTGGATTGATATATACTGCTTAGGTGCTTCTATTGTTTCAAAGATCACAGGTGATCAAAAAAAAAAAAAAAAAAAAGGCTTTTTCGTGTGTTGTGTTGTGTTATTTTGTCCAGGTTTAAATTTGTGAAAATTTGTGAGGGACTGCAAGATTTTATATTGGGTTTGATATGTCCTAAAGGCCCAATAGGTCTAGTGTGGTTCATAATATAAGCTAAGGTTGAAGCCCTATTTTAAAATAAATTAAGTAAAAAGAAGCCCAATTTGAAATATATAGGAAATTGAAACAATATAAAATCAATAGGGTTTATTAAACTGCTAAATTGAGTAATTTGGGCTAAAAAGACCCAAAAAAAGGAAATTTCAATAATTTTAATTTTGTCAAAAATTTCGGCCCAATCTGAGGCCCAGACTCGACAAACTAACAACTCCAACCTGGCCAATCGATTACCTTAAATGTCAGATCCAACCCAAATATTTGGTTGAATACAAGTCTGAAATTCAGCAACCTGTTCCATCCAGGCCGAATTTGGTTTGGGCCCTAAATCGACCTGGCCCAACCCGTGGGCAGGCCTTGAAAGTTATATATGCAATAGTCATCTACTATTTTCGATATAAAAACTTTTACAAATACACAAAATAATAATGTTGACGTTTATTTATTACGTGACATGCATAAATTATGCTCATTGTAAAATCAATTTAAAGAAACGACGTAGTAATATTTGTAATATATTAAAGTTTAATATATTACAAATATTACTACGTCATTTTGCCATTTTGCCGACGGTTTTGGTGTGATTTTTACGATTTGTGCGGTTTAATGAACACCCCTATATTAAACATTTTCCTTTTCCAATATCTCGCTGGGGTGCGTCTGGGTTGCCTCATGCAACAGTCGATCTCTTGCGTTCCAAATAGCCCCTACTAATCACAAAGAAAGCCCTTCCTGTGAACAGTACGAAATCATCTCTTAGTAAATGTGTGATAAAACACCTTGTCAATATCTGTAATTGTAGATGCTAGTTGTGTCATGCTAGTCAAACTCAAATCAAATCAGCGTTGTAAGAACTTGGTAATTCAACACTAATCATCATTATTATTAGCAGGAACAAGCTAGTTTCTGTGGATTGGACTATAGGAGTGCGCAACAACTTGTGGACAGTGAAATGAGAGCGTTGCATTTAACACCGTAAAGAAGAATATTCCAAAGTATTCCTGTCTCTCTGTGGGCTACTTTAAAATGTACTGTATCCATGTTCATGTCTTACAAATTCCTCAAACCAACACTGCAAAATATAGCCTAGCCTAATAACCTCTATTTCCGCTTGTTCCAGGTGTTATGGGTAGCAAAAGTCGTCAGCTTCACATATTCTTCTTCCCTTTGATGGCCCATGGCCACCTGATACCAACGATGGACATGGCCAAGCTATTTACAGAGCGAGGTGTGAAGGCAACGATTGTCACTACTCCTCGCAACGTGCCTATATTATCCAAAACTCGCGGCACCTCCGTTGATATCCAAATCATCAAGTTCCCGGCTGTAGAGGCTGGCCTGCCTGAAGGATGTGAGAATGTTGACTCAGTGACTTCCGAAGATATGTCTGACAAATTTATCAAAGCCACTAAAATGCTCCAACAACCACTTGAGCAACTACTAGAAGAGTACCAACCTAGTTGCCTTGTTGCCGACATGTTCTTTCCATGGGCAACTGATGTTGCAGCTAATTTGGGTATTCCAAGGCTTGTTTTCTCGGTAACCAGTTTTTTTTCCCTGTCTTCACAACATAGTTTGCAACTATATGAACCCCACAAGAAAGTTTTCTCTGATTCTGAACCTTTTGTCATTCCTAGCTTTCCAGGAGAGATAAAGTTGACAAGGATGGAACTTCCTGATTTCTACCTGCAAGAAGTTGAAATAGACTTCTACAAGTTGTTGAAAGAAGCTATAGAGTCAGAGTTTACAAGCTATGGGGTGGTTGTTAACAGCTTCTATGAACTTGAGCCGGCTTATGCAGATCATTACAGGAAAGTTTTGGGAATAAAGGCATGGCATATAGGTCCAGTTTCACTATGCAACAAGGATGCTGAAGATAAAGCCCAAAGGGGAAAGGAAGCTTCCATTGATGAACATGAATGTTTAAAGTGGCTTAGCACAAAGAAACTCAATTCGGTCATTTATATTTGTTTGGGAAGTATGCCAAATTTTAGTGATTCTCAGCTTTTCGAACTTGCAATGGGTCTTGAGGCTTCAGAACAACAATTCATTTGGGTTGTGAGGAAAGGCAAAAATGAGAAAGAAGATGAAGATTGGCTACCTGAAGGATTTGAGAAAAGAATGGAAGGTAAAGGATTAATTATAAGAGGTTGGGCACCCCAAGTTTTGATTCTTGATCATCAAGCAGTTGGAGGATTTGTGACTCATTGTGGGTGGAACTCGACCTTGGAAGGAGTGGCTTCAGGGGTGCCTATGGTCACATGGCCTATGGCTTCTGAGCAGTTTTACAATGAGAAGTTGATAACTCAAGTACTGAAAATTGGAATTAGTGTTGGTGCTCAACAATGGACTAGAGTGGTAGATGGAATCAAGAGGGAAGCAATAGAGAAGGCAATGAGGAAAATTTTGGTGGGTGAAGAAGCGGCCAGAGCCAAGGCACTTGGAGAGATGGCAAGGAGGGCCGTTGAAGAAGGAGGATCATCATACTCTGATTTGAATGCTTTAATTGAAGAATTAAGGTTGTATTGCCTTTGATCTCTGGCGCTAAAAATTGCTTATATGACTCTTTAATAATTATATATATGAAAGGATTTATTATCCTTGCTGTTTAGTGTGTGATATTTTTACTCGCTTAGTTGTTTTTCAATAATTGTAGGACATTGTCCTAAGAATTTGTGATCGATAGTCCAATCAAAATTATAATTCTATAAGTTGTAGATAAGTGTTTAGTTGTCTACTATTTCTTAAATTTCAACTTTTATAGCATTTGCATGGGGATTAGGCAAAAGTTTAGCTAAACTTAACTTAAAAAGTTACTTTTCCCTTATTGCCTAATCCATTTCTTACTTGTGCAACCACAAGACTTTCTATTTGTTTTACTACTTTATTTAAATATTAAATAAAGAGCTACAGAGAGAAAGGGGTAATTTGAGAGAGAGAATGAGCTGTTGAAAAAAAGAGCAGTTTATTGAGCTACAATGTTATGTATTTTTTGGAAAGAATGATAATTAAGATGCATTATTTCTATTGGGTTACTATTTTTTTTTTTTTTTTGAGTTTGTTCAATATATTTTTGCTGGACCTGTCCAGCTGGCCAATGATAATACCACAAATTTTACAATATAAAACTTATAAATTGGTTTTTAACTAATCACAAGAAAGCAATTCAAATTTTAATGTATTAAGTTTTTAAAGTTCACTAATAACATTTATTATGATATTAGTATGTAAATACTTTGTAGTAAAATTCATGGTACCTTTACAATTTTTCTTTTACACTTCGTTTGTTTTGAAGTACAATATCTTATGTATGTAAAATATTTTCAGGTGTTTGGTATGACAAGTAATATCTTTTAAGAAAACCACCAAAACCAGTGGTTCAACCATTGGAGACGCCGGTGCCTAAGGTTTAGTGACTAGACTGCCAACACCAATGGTCAAAATAGTGTCTTCGGTTATTGGACCTTCGGTATCGGTCACTAGAACGGTGTCTGTTGACTGAATTACCGACACCGGTCTTTAGAATGATTGCTTAGACTACCGGGCCCACTAGAACATAGGGCAAGGGGAAGCTACCAAATAGGATGGGGGGAAGCCACTATTTGTTTTACCAAAATTTTGAAGGTAAAACATTTTATAGCTTTTCATAAAGCATTTTATAGTCAGAAATTTTAAAGACACGTGCCCTGTATGTGCAACCCAAAACAACAATTCAAAAAAAATGGAAAAGTTAGATTTCAATTGAATGATAGGTAAGCCATCCATCAGTCAAGATGGCCACTCGATGGCTGAGATTCGACACCCAATGGTCAACTCACCCTATTCATTCGTAACTTGACACCCAACGGCCACGTGACTACACACACGATCAACTTTGGCCATTGCATTTCAATGACAATCATCCAAATGCTTCTATCAAAGAAGAGAGATGAGATGAAGGGGGAGAGCTATAGAGAGAAAAGGTAATCTGAGAGAGAGAAAGAATGAGTTGTTGAAAAAAATAGTCTATTGAGCTACAATGTTATGTATTTTTAGGAAAGAATGATAATTAAAATGCATTATTTCTACTGGGTTACTAGTTTAATTGGAGTCTTCTTTTTTTTTCTTTTTTTTTCTTTTTCTTTTTCTTTTTTAGTTTGTTTGACATAATTTTTTTGGACCTATCCAAGTGTCCAACTCTAATATTACAAATTTTATGACATAAGACTTATAAACTGATGTTTAATTAATCATAAAAAAGTAATTTAAACATTAATGTATTGGTTGTTAAAGTTTACTAATCAGATTTATATTATGATATCAGTTTGTAAATATTTTATAGTAAAATTCAAAGAACCTTTACCATTTTCCTTTTAGTGAACGGTGACACAATAGTTTTTAAGGTTTATATAGTAAAATTTATAGTAAGTCTCACTCTTTTCCATTTATTAAACTAGGATACAAATTAGTGAGATGCTAGCTAGAATACTACAAATATTTCATGAGTCTCACAAATTGATATGATGTCAATCACACAAAGGTAATTTAAATATTTATTTATTAGTTGTTGAGGTAGCATTAATCTTATTCGTTACCATTTTATTTTCTTAAGTGTTAGGATATATGTGATTCACTTGTTAGGAAGATATGTCACTATTTTATATAATTGGCTAATCATTTGACAAAACGCACTTTACTTGTATTTGAGTAGATCTAAGATGTGTTTAATACTTCAAGAAACTTTGTTTCAAGATCAAGTGTTGAAGTTATGCAAGTCTGTCCAAGATTCAAGCTAAAAAGTGCCTGTCATTAAAGCTCGACAGCTAGCCATCTATCGAGCTTTAAGAGCTATTCCAGCCTCGTGGCTTGACAGCTAGATATCTGTCGAGGTTTATGAAAAACATAATTTTAGATCTGTTTTGACTCTAATTAGTGATTATGTATTTGTGCTCTCTTTTCTCACAACTCTAGGCACATAAAAAGATTATTTTGAGAGCCGTCAAAGAGGACACAAGTTGCACAAGTATTGAGCAAAGTTTATTCAAGCAAATTGTGACCGGAGACAGAGTTTTGCCCTAGTTCATCATTCTTGTGAAGAAGTTGCTGTGTTTGGCACCGTAGGGTTTTGTAACCAAGCATCTTCTTGATCTTCATCATGGACGAATTGAAGAACTTTGCAGCTAATAACCTTCTCTAGCTGGTGATTGAAGTCGCGCACTGGGATCCGCGCAATTGGTTAGTCACGTACTGGGAGCTGTGCATCAAAAGGAGAAATTGTCACTACAGAACAAGTCCAACTGGGTACTGGGGTAAGGGTTCAACTGTAGGTTGGTATAAGGTACTAGGATTCCTTTGCTTGTAACTGCTTGTTATGATAATAGTGAAATTTCGGGAGTGGTAACCTTAAAATCACTCAGTGGGGTTTTTGTTGTGTTGGTTTTCCTTATTTGTAAACAAATCACCATGTCAATTTATTTTCCGTTGCATACTTAGTTTAATTGGTAATTTGTTTGTACTACCACGCGTTTGCATGTTAATTTGATTAATTAATTAAACTTGGCTAATTAATCAATTAATTTATCACAAGGGGCCAATTCGTTTTTTGGCCTATCAAGTGGTATAAGAGCAGGCACACTCTGATTAGGGTTAATCTTTGTTGTGTTGATCCATTGACCCCTGTTTCTCATGGATAGAAGAAAGTCATTAATTATACCTCCTTTATTTGATGGCACTAACTATGCATACTGGAAAGTACACATAAAAGCTTTCTTGTAGTCCTTAGATGAGAAAGTATGGCAAGCTGTTGAGATTGGCTGGATCAAGCAGAAGGAAGCGCTAGCCGATTGGGATGATGCGAAGATCAAGGCGGCATACTTTAACAGCAGGGCATTGATGCTTTATTCAGTGCGGTCACTAATGAGGAGTTCAAGAAGATATCCTCTACTGAAATTACTAAGGAGGCATGGACCATTCTCCAGACAACCTATAAGGGAACTAAGGCTGTCAAAGATTCAAAACTTCAAAGGCTCACTACAAGCTTTAAATAAATCAAGATGGAGGAGGATGAGTCATTTAATGAGTTCTATGCCAAGCTCAAGGATATATTGAACTCAGCCTTCAATCTTGGGGAAACCATTCTTGAACCCAAGATTGTGAGGAAAGTGCTTAAATCTCTATCTGAGAGATTCCATGCAAAGATCACGGTGATCGAGGAATCAAAGGATATTGACAAGATTCCTTTGACAGAGTTGGTTGGTAATTTGCAAACCTACGAGCTAGGGTTAACAAGAATTGGTAAGTTGAGTAAGGGCAAGAGCATGTCATTGAAGGCCAAAAGCAGTGACACTGATGAAGATTCGAAGATGAAGTCCTATATCATTAGGCAATTCAAGAAGTTCATGAAGAATGCCAATGGGAAGGGCTTTGACAAGGACCGTAGGCAATCCAGTAAAGGGAAGAAAAATGCTAGGGATGGCGGTCAATACACTGTTCTCGCAGGACCTAAGTGCTTTGGGTGTCAAGACTTCGGTCACATGAAACAGGAGTGTTCTACATATCTCAAGAGCATTGGGAAGAGCAAGGCACTTGCTGCTACCTTAAGCGACACCGAGCCTAAAAATGATTCTGACAATGAGGATGACGGAATCTTAAATGCCTTCACTATCACTATTAGTCCTACTAAGGGGATTGTTAAAGATGTGGATGAAGAAGAGGAATTGATGGAATCTAAGTTCGAGAAGATGGATGATCAAGATTATATCCATATAGCCTATGATAAATTGTACAAAGTGTTTGAGAAGCATGAGAAACTTTATAGGCTGGCCACTAAGAAGCTCAGTGATGTGGAACTTGATCGTGAAGAGCTTTCCACAAAGTTTGATGAAGCTAATTAGACTATTGGAGTACTGAGGTTTGAAAACAATTTCTTGGCTGAGAAAACCAAGAAGCTTGAAGCAGAATTGTTTCAAGTCAGAGCTCAATTGGAGGGGACTTCAAGTGCGAAGCTTGACGAAATGCTCAGCATTCAAAAATCTACTTCAGATTGAATAGGTTTAAGGTATGGTCTCTCTTCTTCTAATATTGCTTCTACTAGTACTACTGTTTTTGTACCTTCTAGTAATAATGTTGAAATTGAGAACAATGATGTTAAAACTGATTTAGCCAGTGAGAACATAGACAATGGTAAATCTATCTTAGGAGCACCCCCTAAGCAAGATAAGAAGAAAGCTAAAAACCCTAGGGCTAAGAATGCTAACTCTCAAAAGCTTAAACAAAAGAAGCAACATCTTTGTCATCATTGTGGAGTTGTCGGTCATACTCGACCAAATTACCATAAGTGGTTAGCCACTCAATAGAGCAACAGCATGATAGCATCTGGAAGCCAAAATCAGCTTCAATCCTCTCTTGCTCCTCTTGGAGATCTTCTCAAAGCTCTCATGTTCCTTTTGAACTTGAACGGTTTCAACTCCTCCTCTCACTGCCGGTTCGAGGGTTTAATCAAAGGAAAGGTTCTTCCAAGGCGTGGAAGAAAAAGGACTCCAAGTGATTCTATCACTTTCTTCTCTCTCTTTGTGTTTTTGTTTTTGCATAACTTGTGTGTTTTGCTTTTACCTTGAGTCAGTCTAGTTTTTATGCTTTCCTTTATTTAACATGTTTTTGTTTTTGTTTTTTTTTTTTTTTTTTTATATATAAAAATAAAAATAAAAAAATTGAAAAATCAGAAAAATACAAAAACAGTGTGTGTTTTGTGTATATTAGTACTTGTGTACCTTAGATGACCATTGAAACAAAGTTTTCTAAACTTTGTATCTTTGTATCTTTTGTACCTTGGATGGCCATTAAGTTATCTCTTGTACTTAACACTCGTATCACTCTTTTTGACGGGAATGACTAGAAAATCCTGAGAGAAAGGCATAAATAATCATCTCCCACTGTTGCCCGCCAATCATGAAATGACATCTGTATGCTTCGGCATAGCAAAAGTGCAATGTCAATGACATTTGTGTGCTTCGGCATAGCAAAATTGGAATGTCAAATGCTTAACATAATTGGGTATTTCTTTTCTATCTCTTATATGTCCATGCATGATTTTCTTAAAAAGAAAAATATGCAAAGAAAAATAAAAAGCAAAAAGATAAAAATTCTTTATATATGATTGCAAGCGTGTATTCTAGGAGATGTGGGAGTTATAGGATGTACCTCGAAGGTGATAGTCCCCATCAAACAATTATGATTGTGTGTAAGTTAAAGTGATTTTCTCATATCTCAAATTGTCATAACTAGTTAACAATTATGTAATCTTGCGATGTTTTTCACACACAACACACAATATTATTTGCTACTCTTGATACATGTGCAGGTATAATATGATTTGGTCATCATAAGATTTACATGTGTTAATGTATGCTCACTAAACTGTCTTGACTTATTTTTGAAATATAAAATTGGTTAGACTTGTTTAGTGTGTGTGTGTGTGTGTGCGTGTTTTTGGGATCTTTGTGCTTAAAATTGCTGTTGAGAGATGATTTCGAGAGCTTAAAATGTTGTTTGGATTCTTGGTTGAGTTGCATGCCTGATTGCATTTCATATCTGTGTTTTTCCCTTCTTGAAAAACTAGTTTTCAGCAATCTCGACACCTCCTCAACACTTGGTTTTCTGTCGAACTCTTAAGCTATTTCTTATCGCAATCTCGACACTTCCTCAACAGCTATGTGAATTGATCGAGAAAGCTTCTGTCCCCTCGATAGATTCTCGACAACTGGTAGATCGATCGAGCTTCTTGTTAGCTTTTTGTTGATTTGTCCCTCGACAAATCCTCAACAGCTGCATCTGTCGACGTCCTTTTTCTCGACAGATGTCTCGATACCTCTCGACACCTCTATCTGTTGAGATTTACTGACGTACTATAAATAGGTTTTGTGTGATCCGGACTTCATTTCTCTCAATCTCTCTCTCGATAGATTTGTCTCCTCACCTCCGAATTCACTCTCTCTCACTCCAAACCTCAATTACTTGGTAAGTTTCTTTTCTCTCCTTTACATGCATTTTATGTTTTGAAACCTAGGTTTTGGGGTTTTTGAAAAAAAAAATTGGGACTTTTCAAAATTGATGAATTATTGTTGCAATTTTGAGATGGGTTTTTGCTTAAATGAGTTTCAAATCTCATGCGTTGCATCACATTAGCATTTTAATAGTATTATCATGCATTTAGATGTGTGCAAATTGATTGTATGCAGGTAAGATTGGATTGGGCTGAGCCCATGATGTATTTTATATTGCATGTCACATGTTCATGCATTTTCCATGCATACGTACTCTCTTTTCAATATATTTTGATATATTTGAACTGCTTAGGACTTTTATGATTGTTTTTCTCTCTCCTTCTCTTTTCTGTTTACGTTAGTTGTGTCTATGGCACCTAAACGTAAGTCAGCTTCGTCTTGGAACCCTCTTCATTCTGGGGCATCGTCTTCATCTGATCCTACTTCTTCACATATTCGGTTTCGTGATGAGGATGCCTGAAAGGACTTCTCGGAGAACTTTTCTAGACGAGGCATTCATTCAGAATGTCAAGTCATTTTGGGGGACTTCGCTGACACTGACCTACCCAATGTCATTCACATTCGGGGTTGGGAGTCACTGTGTGACGTCTCGGTCACATGTCCATCCATGCTGATCCAGGAGTTTTACTCTAACATGCATGGACTTGATTCTTCAATACCTCTCTTTTATACTCGTGTTCGAGGTACACGCATTGCTATCACACTGCAGCTTGTTGTGGATGTGCTCCGTGTCCCGAGGGTAAAGCATCCTGACTACCCCGGTTGTGAGCGTCTGAAGACAGAGTCCAAAGACGAGATGATGTTTGCTTTCTGTGAGCGCCATTCTGTTTGGGGTGATTGTCAGTTTACACCATGTAAGCCCTTTGCTAAAGGTCCTAGATTCATGAACATGGTGATTACTTTTGTATTGAACCCACTTTTTTACTACAACTTCATCACAGAGTCTAGTGCTCGATTTTTGCTTTCTTTGTTAGAGCACCTCACTATAGATTTTCCTTCATATTTTATTCTTTCTATTATAGATGTGTTTAGGGATACGGCTACTCGTAATAAACTCATTTTCCCTTCGGCTATCACACGGATTTTATGCCATTTTTTTGTTCATTTTTCCTCTTCCGATCACTTCTCTGTCATGTGTGCCATAGACGCTGCTACCGTTAAACGTAGCGAGGCGCAGTTTTGGTCATGGCAGTTGGATTTAGTAGCTCCTCCCTCCCGTTCAGCTCCATCCACATCCGCTCCCTCTTCTTCTACGAGCGATGTGTCACTCGAAGACATCATGGCGCAGCTTCAGCGCATAGATGCTCGCCTTGATACACTCTCTATAGAGCTATATCAGGTGAACGTTCATGTCGACCGTATTGCACGGCGACAGGCGATCATGGGTGGCTTCGCTTCTGAGGCTTCTCCTCCACCTCCTCTAGTGGCTTCTGATTCTGAGGCTGAGGATGATGATGATGATGGTGATGACGATGATGCTTCTGATGATGATGATAGAGATGCTAGCTCTATCGATGAGATGTCTACTTGACACTCTTACCCTTTGTCACTAGTGACAAAAAAGGGGAGTAATTTTGGATATGAGAGTAGTCATTCTTAGGGGAGAGTTAGTATAGGACATTTTTGTTAGGGGAAGTGTTGATATCTTGAGGGATGTAGTGAGGATTACTTGTATCTTTTTCTTTTCTCTATTTTAGATACATTTATTCTTGTACATGGGTCTTGTGACCATTAGTGACATACATTGTACTTATCTTTTTTATATGTTGATGTATGTTTCTTTCACCTACCTTTACATGTGTTGTTTCTTTTCTCTCTTTATGCACATGTTTCTTATTACGTGTATGCAATCTATTATTTCTGTTTCACACTAAGATGCCTTGATGAGTTTTGTTTAAAGTATTTCAGAAATACAAGTTGTCCAAGTCTATTTGCCATAAACTCTCTTCTTGCAATGTTTTTCAAGAGTTTGTGTTAGGATAGATTTTATTATATTTAACAAGTGAATATGAGTTAAGTGATTTATGACTTCTCTCATATGTTCATTTGTTTGTTGTGGTTTTGTCACGGATTGCCAAAATGAGAGATTGTTAGGACATATGTGATTCACTTGTTAGGAACATATGTCACTATTTTATGTAATTGGCTAATTCTTTGACAAAACGTACTTTACTTGTATTTGGGTAGATCTAGGATGTGTTTAATACTTCAAGAAATTTTGTTTCAAGATCAAGTGTTGAAGCCATGCAAGTCTGTCCAAGATTCAAGCTGAAAAGTGTCTGTCATTAAAGCTTAACAGCTAGCCATCTATCGAGCTTTAAGAGCTCTTCCAGCCCTGAGGCTTGACAGCAGCTCGATAGCTAGGTATTTGTCGAGGTTTATAAAAAACAGAATTTCATATCTGTTTTGACTCTAATCCGTGATTATGTGTTTGGGCTTTCTTTTCTCACAACCCTAGACATATAAAATGATTATTTTAAGAGCTGTCAAAGAGGACTCAAGTTGCACAAGTGTTAAGCAAAGTTTGTTCAAGCAAATTGTGACCGGAGATAAAGCTTTTCCCTAGTTCATCATTCTTGTGAAGAAGTTGCTGTGTTTGTGCATCGTAAGGTTTTGTAACCAATTATGAATCTAATTGAAATTTCTCTCAACTACTTTAGCTTTAAATAAATAAATATATATTTATCATAAAGTGATAGTCATTACCATCACACATTTAATAAAAAGGAGTGATATTAGATATACTACAAATCTCACTACATAAACCTTATTAACTAATGTGTTACTTATCAATTTTAAATATTTAAAAAAAAAATCAAACCTTCATTTATTATGTTTTTTAAGTAGCACCAACCATATTTTTGCCACATTAGTTTATACACTATTGTAGAAAAATTTGTAATATCTTTAGCACTTTCCTAATAAGAATGGATAATTTGTAGGAGAATATTACAGAAACTTAATGATAGGCCAAAAAACGAATTGACTCCTTGATAGGCCAAAAAACGAATTGACTCCTTGTGATGAATTAATTGATTAATTAGCCAAGTTTAATTAATTAATCAAATTAACATGCAAACGCGTGGTAGCGCAAAAAAATCACCAATTAAACTAAGTATGCAGCAGAAAATAAATTGACATGATGATTTGTTTACGAATGGGGAAAACTAACACAAAATCAAAGGGTCAAAATTTTGTTTTTAATGAGTGCAATGGATCTGGGGTATCAAATCAAATGTTGTTTAAATATGCCAAGCCTATCCACCCAGGTCTCATATTTTAAAATGTCCTGGCAATCTATGTATTCTAGCAATTTCTTGATCAAGAAGACAACCTTTTCATTTTGAAATTCAAGAAATTGGGCAATCTCGGAATGATCTTCTGAATCCTTTAGCAATTGGCTAGCACTCATTAGCACTCTCTTTAGTTTTTCTTATTTTTTGTTTTTGTGGTTTGGAAGCAAGATTCTTTTCTTTCAAAGAGGAAAACAAATTAATTGCCCCAACGCACAAAGCTCTTTGTATTTCAAACATGCTATGATTTAAGATTTTTATTAGCTAGTAATATTGAAAAATACCTTACTTGAACTCGATTTTTTTGACCCGAAGCAAAAACGGGTTGACCTGTGACCCGACTCGTTTTTTTTTTTTGTGGGTTAACCCAACCCGACCAGTGACCCAAATCAAACCCGAACCTTTTTTAAAACATTTTTTTTTTTTGGTAAAAAAAAAATAAAATAAAGACAATATTGATTTAATAGTTTGTTGTGAGTTTTAAGGAAACAATAAAGACATTTACATAACTGCATGCAAATTAATTGAAAGATGAATGGTTGAGCATTTTGTAATGAGTAAAGATTTTTAGATATCAAATAGCAAAGTACATGCTAAGATAATCTGATTACAGTACAGTTAAAAACATAGATTTAAAATTGTAGACATATGTGAGAAACATTTACAAGTGTGAAATAGTGAAGCCAAAGTATCAAATTAACATAAATTATGAATGCTTAGACCCATTTTTTAACAATTTATGTCCAAAATAAACGGCTTTTCAAAATAAATCATGATATTTCTTAGAGTATGTGTTGCTTAACAATGATATGATATTCATAAAAGAGACTAGGTATAAATAAGTAAACAACCAAATTTTAATGTATATCTCAAATTGAAATAGAGTGCCAACTACAATTGACAATAGATTATAAAATTAATTTTCAAGATTGTAAATTTCTTATATGTTTTTATTCTTTGTCAAATGCATTATCCAATAAGTCATTTTTAATTTTATTTTATATTTTGGAATGTTGATATTGTATAAAAATAAAACTTATGTATTTGTTTTACTTATTTTTTTTGTTATTTTGTTTTAGATAGCAATGTTATGATTTGTATAATTTTAAAATTATTGAATAAGTATTAATAAGTGTAGTTCATTCTTGATATAAGTGATGAATTCAAAGTAAAGTATTTTACATTAAGTAATTTGTTGTATGACTTTCCAAATGGCAAATACATGTTGTTTTCTTTATTAAAAAAAAATTCGTGTGAAAAATACAGGTCAACCAGATCCGACTCGCAACCCGATTGACCCGGCCCAAACCTGATCCGACCTGCCCATTTTGCCATGTCTACTTGTGGTTACATATTATTACCAATGGCATAATAATTGAGGGGGGGAAAAATGATATTTGAAATCTAAATTTACTAGATATGTCAAGGACTGAAGGGCAAATCAGTTTCTCGTCAATCTTAAAAATAAATACTCCAGTCATTTACCCCAAAAAAAAAAAAAAAAAAAAAATTCACCCAACCACGTGCAACCATCAATCAAACCTACAAATCTAATACTCAAACTGCTATATGTGACCGAGCCACCAGTGAAGCCCAAACATGTATAACAAGTAACAACTCCATAACACTAAAAGAAAAACTTCAGTCCACAGCTTTACTAAAACATCTCACTCCTACCCGTCAATGCCTCCACCAATAAACCAAGTTGTCTGCTTCCTCATTATCCACTCTACATGACTTTGACTTGAAAGTGAGAAGATGAGGAAGGATGAGAAACAGGGAGAGAAGACAAAGGTTTGAAAAAAAAAAAAAAAAAAAAAGAAGAAGAAGAAGAGAGAAATAGAGAAAGAGAGAACGAATGAAGAAGAAGAAAAGAAAAACAAAGGTGAAATGGTGTTAGGAGATTTTTATTTTTTAGATCTTAGAAATTAAAAAACAAAAAAAACAAAAAACTTTTGTTTCTAAGAATGTTGTGGAGAGAGAGAGAGGGAGAGAGAGAGAGAACATTGATTCTCAAATCTATGTTTTATTTTTGGTGTGTTTTATTATGTTTCTTTAAGGGTAGACACACGCAAAAATGAGTCATGGCTATGTAAGAGCATTTACATTAGCGGTGCTAACCTGTCCTTTGCTTAAGGGCATACTTCAAAAATTATCCTCTATTTAAAATTAAAATTCAAGGTTTTAAATTTTTGATCAAATAGTATTTTAAAATATTAAGTATAAATTTTGCTTTTTTTTTTTTCTTTTTTCTATAGGTTATGGAGAGATTTTCCCTTGCAAGTGTTTTGGTGTTTGAGAAATTTTACATTTTTATTCCAAATTTATCAATTATTTTTTTTTACTAACCATGGTTAAAATTTTGTAAAGAGATTATTATAAAAACTTCAAGGAAAGGGAGTGTTAGCTTTTTCAAACTTCAAGGGAGGGGATTGTTTTTTCCCTTTATTTTATTTATTTATTTATTTATTTATTTTTAATCTCAAGAAAAAGTGAGGTGTTGAAATATATAAAATAACTTTTTGAGATATTAAAATCTAAATATTTTAGTACATTTGATCTGAATGCTCTAACAAAGTTAACATTAGTGAGCAAAGTGATATATTTTTCTAAATCACAAGTGTGCACCGTGCAGAATGCAACCATCAAAACCACAATTGTTGGTATTGTTTAATTAATATATTTTTACTGAGAAAAAAACATGTGCATGGGTACGATGACAATACACTAATTTATGGAAAATTAGGATAGGACATGGCGAGAATACATTAATTAATTATTACACATATTTTTATTTATGTGTTTAAATATTGTTAAGCATTTATTTTTCATATATTGTTAAATATATATCAATTTAAGAGTGATAATGGATAATAAAGTGACTTCATGGCCATTAAGTGATGTTTAAAATATAATTAATTAAAAAATTTAACCTGTCAAATACTAAAAAGACCATCGTTTATTAATAGTAGAATCTTATAATTTTTGACATATAAGGTGGTGGTAGATTAGTTCTAACACATTTTCACACATTTTAAACAACATTACATACATTTTCAAACACTTTCACCCACACGTATATCAAAAACACCCAAACAACATAACTCAAACTCCTCTCCCAAACACCCCCAAAAGTGTCTGAAGCGTATTCACATTTGATACGTGTCTAACATGGACACACAACCCATTCTGTAGTGTCTGAGCGTCAAAGCATTTTCTAAATCAAGGGTAGGACTTAAGGGATTTGCTAACAAGTGAGACAAAATATTGACGCTCATGTATAAGGGTTGGGACTCTACCTATACTTTTGTTGAAATTTAATAATGACGAGGTTGATGCTAATTAAATTGCTAATGCTCTCACTAGCTTTATGAAGTGATGCATCAACGATTATAGTAACGTAATTTAGATATTAATTTATTAATTATTGAAATAGCATAAAAGTTAAATCAATTTGTAAAACTTTTTTATAGTAACCTTATAATTTTCATACAAATTATCCCTCTCTTTTTGGTTGAGTATAAGAGGAAACTTTTTTGTTCAAAGACTTTTCAAAAAGTTACAGGAGCAACATGCATGTAGGCCACTAGTCATCACAAAATAAAAACTGCTGACATTGATTTCTAATAGCTATTGGACTAGGAGCTGTTAATTATCTTCTCCGTTCACTGATGAGCTGTTATATATATGCAGTAGTCGTCTATTATTTTTGGTATAAAAACTTTTACAAATACTATTCACAAAATAATAATTTTGACGCTTCTTTATTATGTGGCATGCATAAATTATGTTCATTGTAAAACCAATTTAAAGAAACAACGTAGTAATATTTGTAATATATTAAACATTTTCCTTTTCCAATATCTCGCTGGGGTGCTTCAGGGTTGCCTCATGCAATAGTCGATCTCTTGTGTTCCAAATAGCCCATACTAATCACAATTATGAAAGACCTCCCTGTGAACACAGCGAAATCATCACTTAGTAAATGTGCAATCAAGGCCGGCTCAACAATTTTTGGAGGCCAAAATTGGAAACTAACACTGTTTTCCAAACAATATAATTAGTAGATACTATTTTCAAATTATATTTTATACTAACATCTTGAGTCTTAAAGATTCGATTTTGAGCCTATAAACCGAGTCTCAAATACTCGATTTTCATGTTCTGATCAGATCTGAGCTGGCGCTTTTTCAAGTGACATCTACTTGAAAATCGAGTCTTAAAGACTCGATTTATATCTACAGTGACTTTCAAGTGTCTGAAGTCTTCAATTGCTCTGCCCAAGAAGGTTCAATTAATTATTTATATCTGTAAAATGTTTACAGTGATTTCCATGCATCTAGAGTCTTCAATTGCTCTGCCCAAGAAAGTTCAATTAATTATTTTACTATCCTATTTTCATCCTCTCTCATTTTCATTAAAATGATATTTCTCTTTCTTTCATCATATCTCTGTGACTCATCTTTCTTTTTCTTTTTTTGTTCAATGACTTCAATCTTCACCATTTCTATCTCCAATTTTTGTCACTCCGTCTTCTCCCTTTCTTCTCTTTTTTTTGTGGGGGGTGGGGGGGTGGGGGGTCGACTTCGTGGTTCATGGGTGGATCAGCTCATGGGTCTCGCAATGGGTTTTGGTGGGTTTTTAATTAGAGTTGCGGTGGTTTCCGGCGGGTGTTGATGTTTTCCGGCGGATGTGGTTGGGATTTCAGGCGATGATTGTGAGAGGATTACAGGTTTGAGATTTTGGTGTGTTGTTTTTGTTTTTGTTTTTCTTTTCCTGATTGTTGGTGGTGATGAGGTTGTGGGTTTGGGTTTGTGATTTGGTTGTGATTTATACATGGCTCGTTATTCTTATTGGTGAGCTCTCTCTCCTATCTGATCTGGGTCTCTAGATTCTTTCTCTTCAATCTAATATGGGTCTCCCCGGATTCTTTCTCTCTCTGATTTAATTTGGGTTTTCAAGTTCAGTTTTTAGTCAAAATAGAAAAACCTAGAAAAATTGTTCCATTGTTGAATAAATAGCGAATGTGTTTCATTGTGTTCGGGTTGTTGTGTTTCTACGATTTCTAAAAAAAAAAAAAAAATTGGGTATTTCTAGGAATGGCTTGTATATGACTTAGACTTAAAAAAATTTTGGCTTATAAATCGAGTCTTAGAGACTCGATTTCCAAGTGGACGCCACGTGGAAAATACACCAAATCAAACGTAATCAGAACACTGAAACCAAGTCTTTGAGACTTGGTTTATAGGCCCAAAATCAAGTCTTTAAGACTCGAGATGTTAGTAAAATATATACTTTTAAAACCGTGCCTACTAACTATATAGTTGGGAAAACAGGCTTAATTCCCAGTTTTTGCCACTTTTGGAGCCTTAACCGAAAATTTTAACTGTGGCCTTTTTATAGTTAAATATTAATCAAATAATATATATATATATATATACTGAATTTTTTATTTAAAATTTATTTTTCTTGCTTTTTGAGATGCAAAATTACTAATTAAGTTTTTTTATTTATAGATAAATAAAACACAATTTATAATTAAAAGATAATTTAACTAAAAATAAAATTTAAAGTATAGAACAATAAAATCTGGTTATTGCAATTTTTCTAAAGCCATGATCACTTTAAAGTCTAAATTTGCACAAATAAAAATTAATTTAATACATAGTTTAATAAATTAGTATCACTATAATACAAATGAGTTGATTTGATGCACATCAAATTATTAATTAATATAATAATTTATTATTATAGATAAAGTGTCAAATAAAAAAAGAAAAAAGAAAAAAAAAAGTGAGAAACCGTGTAAGTTATAACTGAACTGTAGGCTGTACTCCTATAAAAAAAAAAAAAAGGGTGAGAAATCGTCCAGCTTGTACTCCACTACTCCTATCATCCTAGCAAAAAACGTGTCCTATCAATTATCATAGCAGAAAATGGTCCAAAGAGGGAAGGGGTATATCCTGTACCCGGCATATATGCCGAGTACAAGAAATCCAAAATCCCAAAGAGGGGAAAAAAAGCTATCATAGCAAAAAATGTGTCCCATGATAGGACATATAATTTAAGTTAAACAAATAGAAGACTCTTTGAGTCTTCATTTTCGGAAAGACAACGAGAAAGAGGGGAAGAACTGAAAAAGAATACCTTTGGTGACTGGTACACTGGTACACTGGAATCAATGAAGAAAAATTTCAAGTTAGACTGACTGACTGAGGTTATGAAAAAAGATCGAGAATCAAGATGAAGAAAAGAAAGGTAAGACCATAAGAATATAAATGGAGAGGGACTGAGGCAAAGAGATAGAGAGATGAGAGTCTTTTCTTTTGTTTTTTAAATTTATAATCTCTATTTTAGCATATTTCAAGACAATTACTGATAGTCCCAAATATACCTTCGTCCACACGGATGAAGGAGGACGATCGAAAGTATCCCCAGGATTAACTCAGCCCTAGATAGACTACCTAACAAAGACGAGGCCATCACCACTCCATTAATGACGAAGCGTTACAGGACCACTAATGAATTCCCATACCGTTGAAGGTATATAATTCCACTTAATACTCTACAGGGACATTACAGATCCAGAAATGATATTGCCATTAAGAGGAACTAACGACTAGAAAGGAGAAGGAAACATTTATATATACCCATTGACAAGAACCAAGGGACAGGTACAAGAAAAACTCTAGTTCTCAGTAATTGATCTATTTTCTTCTCCATTCTAACTCTAATCATTCTGACTTTAGCATCGAAGATCTCGTGGCAGGCACCACACTAGTGTTCCATATTATTTTCAGGGTCAGATCGGCATAAGGACGACACCATTTGGACGAGTGATTTGACTGACGATCTCGAGCATCATCAGTTTGGCACCGTCTGTGGGGAGCCTTTTACTCTTCAGCACGTGATTTGAGAGTACTGTTCCATTCGACTCATAAGTCCAAATGGAATCCCATGTTGGCCAGGATCCTACTGCATTGGCCCTACAAATCCAATCACTCATAGCCACTATGGAGGAGCTTACCAAGTAGAACCAGGAGATGAGGCAGCAACTGCAACAAGAAGACAACCGCACAGAAGTCAATAGAGACGATGATGAAGATAGTAACAAAAGACAAACCAACACTCCAGAAGAGACGAACTCAGATCTCCTCAGGGAAATGCGAAAGGAGATGGACGAGCTTAGAAATGCCATCAAGGGAAAGACAGATCAGAGTTTGGACATAATAGTCAGGAAGACGGATTCACCTTTTACCTTAGCAATCCAGAAGTGCCCAGTACCTTCCAAGTTCCATCTACCCTAGCTCGAGCCCTTTGACGGACTAAAAGATCCGCTGGATCACCTGAATACATTCAAGACACCTCTAGGTCTTCAACAACCCCCTGACGAGATTCTGTGCCGCACTTTTACCACTACCCTCAGAGGGAAGCCAAGGAGTGGTTTAACAAATTGCCAGCGTCATCCATTGATAATTTCAAGCAGCTAAGCAATTCCTTTGTTCATCATTTTGTTGGGGGGCAACGACCAAAGAGGACTGCTGACCATTTGGTCACCATCAAACAAGGAGAGAAGGAAACACTGAGATCCTATGTAACATGCTTCACCTGAGGAATGCTGGAGGTAGACGAAACAGACTATAAGGTGCAGCTTACGACCTTTAAGGTGGGGTTAAAATCCAGAGACTTTGTGGTTTCCTTGGCAAAAAATCCCCCCAAGACGATGGCAGAGGCGCTTTTGAAAGCACAAAAGTACATGAACGTCGAAGACGCTTTAGCCGCAATAGATGAAGCAGAAAAGCCAAAGGACACGAAGAAGGAAAAGGAAGACGATAGAAGAGGACGAAAAAGAGACCAAGTGGACAGACAGAATGACGAAGGAAACAGACGAAAAAGTGACAAAAATCCTCGACCTATGAAGTTTACGCCTTTAGTGATGCCCGTTGACTAGATTTTGAAAGAAATTAAGGACGAACAATATCTCAAGTGGCCAAGGCCACTACATTCATCACCTAGTGTGCGCAACAAGAGTAAATACTACCGTTTTCATAAAGACCACGGGCATTACACAAAGGATTGCCGAGATTTGAAGGAACAAATAGAAGAACTTATACGGAAAGGGAAACTACAGAAGTATGTGAAAAGGGGAGATTCCAATAAGTATAGAGACGATAAGAAAGACCAACACGGAAGTTCCTAGAGAGACAATGACCACCTACCTCCTCATCCACAGAGCGCAATAGGAGAGATAAAAACCATCACAGGAGGACCAACCACAGGAGGGTCGTTCAGATCCCTCAAGAAGTCTCACCAAAGGCAAGTAAACAGTGTCCACGACCTACCTCCCCTGAAGCAAAGACGGACAAACCAAGATATGTACTTCTCAGAAGAGGATGCTAGGGGAATAAAGCAACCTCATGACGACCTACTAGTCATTATGGTCATGATCGAGGGATTTAATACAAGAAGGGTCCTAGTAGACAACGGGAGCTCAGCGGACATCATCTACCTTTTTGCCTTCCAGCAATTAAAGGTAGATCCGAAAAGGCTTCGTCCTTTTGAGTCCCCTCTCGCCAATTTTAGCGGAGACAAGGTGTACCCCCGTGGAATAGTAACATTGACAATGACAGTCGGCTTTTACCCACACCAAGTAACCAATAAACACAACTTTTTAGTAGTAGATTCACCCTCGTCCTACAATGTGATAATAGGGCGACCTACCCTCAATCGCTAGAAAGCTGCTACGTACTGCCTGAAGGTGAAGTTTCCAACAGAACAGGGGGTCGAAGAGATAAGAGGGGACCAAGTGTTGGCAAGAGAATGTTACCAGGAAATTCTAGCCTTGAAAGAGAACCACATGTGGATAATCGAAGATAAATCACCAGAGGTCGTCGAGAAGCTAGAAACGATAGAGCTGGTCGAAGGAGATCTAGCAAAGACGACACAAGTAGGGACAAACCTAAAGCCAAGGACGAAGGAAGAAATCATCAGCTTCCTGAAAGATAATCTTGACGTGTTCACATGGAGCCATGAGGATATGCTAGGTATCCTAGCAGATATTATCCAGCCTTGCCTAAACGTAGACCCTGAGAAGAAACCCGTTCAGCAAAAAAAGAGAGTTTTTGCCCCCGAACGGAACAAAGTAGTTATGGATGAGGTGGATAAGCTGATTGCAGCAAATTTTATTCAGGAATTCCACTACCCTGAGTGGTTGGCCAACATCATCATGGTAAAAAAGGCAAATAAGAAATGGAGAATGTGCGTTGACTTCACGGATCTAAACAATGCCTGCCCAAAAGATAGTTTTCCTCTACCTAGAATTGATCAGCTGGTCGACTCAACGGTTGGTCACAAGCTTCTTACCTTCATGGATGCATTCTTTGGATATAACTAGATACAAATGGCCGAAGAAGATCAGGAAAAGACAGCTTTCATCACCAGCCAAGGGCTTTACTGCTACAAGGTCATGCCTTTTGGTTTGAAGAGCGCAAAAGCCACATACCAAAGGCTGGTAAACCAGATGTTCAGCAAGCAGATTGGAAGGAATGTAGAGGTGTACGTCGACGATATGCTCGTCAAGAGCAAAGAAGAAGAAAACCACCTGGCTGACCTCAGGGAAACATTCAACATGCTTAGACAGTACAGTATGAAGTTAAACCTGTCCAAATGCGCCTTTGGAGTCTCCTCAAAAAAATTCCTCAGGTTCATGGTCTCGCAAAGAAGGATAGAAGCAAATCCTGAGAAAGTAAGAGCCATCCTTGAGATGTCTTCTCTAAAAACGGTAAAAGAGGTGCAATCCCTTACAGGAAGAGTAACAGCTCTCAATAGGTTCGTCTCCAAGGCTTCCTTTCTTCAAGACCCTGAAGCAAGCCTTTGTCTAGACAAAGGAATGCGAGACAGCGTTTCAAGAGTTAAAGCGCTACCTAAGCAACCCCCCCTCTTGAGCCCGTCCAAGGAGGGTGAAGATTTATTCCTCTACCTGGAAGTATCCGTCACTGCAGTCAGTGTGGCCTTGATCAGGGAAGAGGACAAAATACAACGTCCAATATACTACATTAGCCAGGCTTTCCAGGGAGCCGAGTCCCGATACCCGAAGATAAAAAAGATTGTATTCGCCCTAATAGTTGCCTCAAGAAAGCTTTGTCCATACTTCCAGGCCAACCCGATCATAGTGATGACAGACCAACCCATCAAAAAAGCAATGAATAAACCTGAGGCTACTGGACGAATGGTACAATAGGCCATTAAGCTCAGTCAATTCGATATAGAATACCGCCCCCGAACGGCCATAAAAGCACAGGCATTGGCAGACTTCATAGTGGAGTTCACTGTCCCTGAACATGAAGAAGACCAAAAAGAACTATGGACGATCCATACCGATGGTTTATCCACCCAGAGCAAGGGTGGGGCAGGGGTCGTTATCACCTCTCCTGAAGGAGACGTGTTGAAGTATGGAGTCCAGCTCAAATTCCCTGTAACAAACAACGAAGCGGAGTATGAAGCTATATTGACAGGGTTAAGAGTAGCCCGGATACTCAGAGCTCAAAACATTTCACTGAGGAGCGATTCACAGCTTTTCGTAGGGCAAGTTAGGGGAGATTTTGAAGCAAAGGAGACAAGAATGCAGAAATACCTTAAATTGACGAACAAATTGGTAAGCAATTTTGATCGTGCAGAGTTTGTTCAGATCCCACGAGGTCAGAACGCTGAAGCCGATGAAGTACCACGGAATGCATCCACGGATGACCCGTCCAAGGTAAATGGTTAGAAGCTTGAAGAACAAAACTTTTCCAGCATTAAGGAATTCCAGACATTCCCTATAAACACAAGCTCGGGGTGGACGAGTCCCATCCTATCTTACCTCAGGGATGGATGTCTACCACCAAACCTAGAGGAAGCCAAGAAGATATAGAAATGAGCTGCCCGATTTACGATCCTGAATGATGAGCTTTACAAAAGAGGCTTCTCTCAACCTTACTTGAAATGCATGGAAAAGGAGAAAGCCAAATATATTTTAGAAGAGGTGCACGGGGGAGTTTGCAGCGACCACATGGGAGCGAGATCCCTCGTCTAGAAGATCATAAGGACGGGTTATTTCTGGCCCACAATGCAACAAGACGCAGCAGATTTCATCAAAAGATGTGACCGCTACCAGAGGTATGGAAATGTCCAACGAGTACTCGGGGAAAAGATGACGACCATTTCCTCACCTTGGCTGTTCGCATAATGGGGGATCGACATCATGGGCTCCCTACCACAAGGGAAACGACAGATGAAATTTCAACTCGTCGCGATAGACTACTTCACAAAATGGGTCGAGGCAGAAGCACTAGCAACGATCATAGAAGCAAAGGTACAAAACTTTGTATGGAAAAATATTGTTTACAGGTTCGGGATACCAAGGATGATCATCTCAGACAATGGTCGTCAGTTCGACAGCCACAGATTCAGGTTATTTTGATCGAGTCTAGGCATCAAAAATAGATACTCGTCCCCAGGGCATCCTCAGGCCAACGGACAGACGAAAGTTACAAACCAGACTTTGCTCAAGATCATCAAGACCCGGTTAGTAGGGGCAAAAGGTGCATGGCCCGAGGAGTTACCAAGCGTCCTGTGGGCCTATAGAACTACAGCGCGAACACCAACAGGAGAAACACCTTTCAGTTTAACTTACGGAACGAAAGCAGTCATCCTGGTGGAAGTGGGACTCACTAGTCTCAGAACGGAATCCTTTGACGAACAGGGTAATGACGATCATCTAAAACTGAACTTGGATTGCTTGGACGAAGTCAGAGACCGAGCCTCCGAAAGAATGACCAAATACCAGCAGAAGATGGCACAATACTACAATCAGAGGGCAAAGTTGAGAAAGTTCAGCATTGGAGATCTCGTCCTTTGAAAAGTTACACCTATGACGAAGGACCTATTGGGATTAGTGCCCTAGAATCCTATTGTATGATGCTATGTATGATATTATGTATGACATTATGTATGACATGATGTACGACTTAATATTGTAATTAATAAAGTTGTTTTATTATTATTATCTAAAATAATGGTAACATGAATATTTGGACATTATCATATAGTCCATGAGATGCATAGTATATGATTTATGTGAAAAGTCACAAAAGATATAAATCACAAGTTCTTTGTAAACTCAGAATTTAGTTCGTAGTCGGTGATGAAATTAGGCGTTTCATCTGCGAAGACTATAACATGTCAACTAAGATGATTTGTCTTGATCATGGAAGTGGTAACTTCCAGTTGATATGTTGATATGTTTTAAGAGTTAAGACATATTGAACTGGACTGCTGTGAGATTTATTATTCTCCTAGTGACTGTCAATTGAATAATAAATCTCATGACTTATATTCACATGAACTCTTAATCCTGAAAAGATAATGGACTTGATCATGAAATGTAAGTTGCTTTGATATATCAGGAGTGAGATCTAAAGTTACGGTCAAAATCTCAGTATATTGGGTAGCCACATTTAGTGTTGATGGAACATATATTCTCAAGATGGAATTCATAGTCTCTTAACGGAGATATAAAATATTCTCTTGGGATAAGTTTAATGGGTTTGTTATTCAGAATGTTAGGCCTAACTACTTTAGTAAATAGTTACTAAAGTATATATTTATGAAATTGGATTTCATAAATATATGATGAATAATTTAAAGGATTAAACCGGATACTCAAGAATTAAGATGTAGTAATCTACAAAGTGGCAGTTTTCATTAATGACTTTGTATTACTATAAACATTTTATGAAGGGGTTGCATGTATAATAAAGTCTTGGGATATAATCTATTAATAAGGCTTAGAGTTCAATTATATTTATATAGTGGTATTAAATATAATTAATGGTAACTTTGGACTTGTCAAAAGTTGACAGAAAAGCCCAAGGCCCATTGGAGCTAGTGTCTTATTTGTTCCCTTTTGGTCCCACTCCAAGCCACATATTAAAGCCCAATTGGGAAGGCCCAAAAGGCTAGCCCAATTAGATAATCTGTTATTAAGAGAGTAACATACAGAATTTGAGACTACACATGAATTGGTATGTATGCAAAAAAAGGTCACTCTCTCTTTCTCTCTAGAACAAACTCATATAACAGATTGAGAGACCACACATCTTGGGCATTAGTGGAATTGGAGTGAAGATTGAAAGTCTTCTCAAGAACTTCTGAGTTTTGGTTTTGAATTTCACTGCTTCAAGGTACACTCTCTAGTTCCTAAATTCTGAAACTTACTTTACATGTTATCATTTGAGAATGAAGTAGATCTATTTAATTTTTTCCGCTGCGTATATGCATATTTCCATCAGGACCTGGCACAAGGCAAGCTCGGACCAACCTGGGAAGGACCTTACAAGGTAATACACTATTCATGCCAAGGAAGCTACCACCTGGAAGATCTGAGTGGAAACAAGCTGCCTCTTCCATGGAATGTCGAGCAGCTAAAGAGGTATTACGAGTAGGAACCATAATCCAATTGTATGCATGACTTTATATTTTATAATACATTCAAATGCATGCACGATAATACAAATTCAAATAAACATATCATTCAGCAGTCCATGTATTCTGGTTATCTCTCTATTTTTCCAAAAAAAATAATGAAGACAAGATTTCTTAAATGGATGTACGTCGTCCAAAAAAAATGACGATAAGATTCCTTGAATGGATGTACGTCGTCCAAAAAAAAAATGACGATAAGATTCCTTGAATGGATGTACATCGTCCAAAGAAACAAAAAATGACAATAAGATTCCTTGAATGAGTGTACCTTGTCCAAAGAAACAAAAAATGACGATAAGATTCCTAAATTGGATGTATGTCGTTCAAACAAAAGAAGACGATCGGGTTTATGGATTGAAGTATATCGTCCAAAATTACCTTAATTCTCTAAGTCCCAAGGTGGACGAGGAGAATACTCTAAAGAAAATTCTCTAAGTCCCAAGATGGACGAGGAGAATACTTTAAAGAAAATTCTCTAAGTCCAAGATGGACAAGGAAAGTACCCTAAAGAAAATTCTCTAAGTCCCAAGGTGGACAAGGAGAGTACTCTAAAGAAAATTCTCTAAGTCCCAAGATGGACAAGGAGAGTACTTTAATGGAAACTCACTAAGTCACAAGATGGACGAAGAAACTATGCAACAAGTTTCCTAAGTCTCTTTAGGGGCAAATTACAGCCAAACGTAAAAGTGCAAAGAAAAGCAAAACGCATATATATGAAGCCTCAAATTGTTCAAAAGCCTCCAAAATAAATATGGGCATACAAGTTTATGGAGTCCAAAAGCCCTAAAACAAGCAGGGCACTTAAAAAAAAAAAAAAAAGACTTCTTCTAAAGGCAACAGGATCAAGCTTGAGGAACATCACCGTCGTCCTTGTTGGTCCCTAGGACCCCATCAGTCGAGGCCGCAGTCTGAGCAGCTTGGGCCGCCTTATCTGCCTCAATTTCCTTATCTATAGCCTCGAAGTCCAATTCCTCCAAATCCGTCCCTGGACCATGCTTGATCAGATACCTCCTCAGCAATTCAAATCCTTTAAAATACCATTGAAACAAAATAGTATTATACTCCTTCATAGTTTGAATTGCGAGGACGGCCTTAGCAACAGTGGCTTTCATCCTCTGATCAGATGAAGCTAGAAGCTTATCCTTTTGCTGCACTAACAATCTTTCCGACTCTAGCTACTCAGTTAACTCCTTGATTTTCTCCTTCGATGTATTATTGACGTCCATAGCAGCAATCAAGTCCTTCCGCAGGCTTGAAGCCTCAGCCTCCAGCACCTCAACTTTCGAATTAGCCATGACGGCCTTCTCCTCGTTTGCCAAATATTGAGAAGTGATATGAATCGTCTCTCCTAAAACCTGACAACAAAAGGCTTCGTCACCCAAAAAAAAAAAAAAAAAAAACTTAAACTCCCCGAATCAGAAAAAGTAAAGAACGACCTAATAGATCACTGGCTACTCACGTCTTCTCTCTTCCCGATCAATCGTATTAAGGACGTAAAGCGAAGGTTCCGGCCCCAGACAATGATGGGCCAGCGTACGTGGGTCAACAAGTTCGTCAAAATCGTCGATTGTACTGACGTACTTGGCAGCCTCCAGAACTCGCTCCTTAAATTCGTCCTTAAGGTTAGGACGTTCTCTCACAGCAAGACAAAAATTACACAAAGTTGGAAGGACAATCAACAAAGACAAAACCATGAAAAGAAAAAACAAAAAAGATGAAAGCACCAAGACAAGGGGTCTCCCACCGGCGCAGCAACCTAGGGACGTCCACCCAAAAGTCATCGGACAGGGTCTCCCAACCATCGCCAGACACAAAAAAAATATCTAGATTTCCATTTTCGAAAGGACGAAGGAAGTTCGGCGACGAGACGAGACTTCCTATCCCAAGGTACAAGTTCGTAATACCCAAATTCCTTAGACTCTTTCAAACGATAAAGGTGAACAAACTCGTTGAGAGTGATCATGTCCCCATCCGCTATGGTCGTCCAAATTACCATACAGCTTATGACGATCCTCCAAGAATTTGGCATAAGTTGCCCCGGGGTGATGTTTAGGTGATTAAGGAGTTCCATAATAAATGGGTGGACGAGAAATCTAAGCCCGCACAAGAACGCGGCCTCATAAAAACAGACCTCGCCATGGGCAAAGGCACAAGCTTTCTCACCCTTCCTGGGAAGACGGGCTTTGGTCTCCTCAGGAAATTGGAATCTATCTCTAAACTTAGCAAAAAAATCGGCCTTTAAGGTACACTTTTCCTTGAAGGCATGAAAGGAACAGGGTACGACGGGAGGAGGAGGATTAGAAGACGAAGGCACGGAGATAGGGATGGAGTTGGCCATGTCTTCTCCGGCCCTATCCACGCCAGGAGACGAACCTTTCTCTGGATCACTCGATCTCACTTCAGAACCCATACTGACCCTCCTAAGAAAACCACGAACAGTTTTGAACCAAGATAAAGACCGGTGCAACGGTGGATATAAGTCACCCAGCGCTAGGTCAAGACCACTATCGCCCCCAACAAAATCCCTAATCTGTGGATATTGATTACTAGAGTAATGTGAAAGAACACCTAATGGGTCTCTAGAGGAATCTAATAGCCCACCTAGGTGAGCGAAAAGAAAGGCAATGGAAGGAGAAGCACGCCTAATTTCAGAATAATCCACCATTAAGGAAAAATACAAAAGGAAAGTAGGATTACAAATTATAGTGAGACCAAAAAAGAAAAAGAAAAAAAGCTTACCAAGAAACGAGGAAGAAAACTGGTAAGACAAGGAACAGAAACACCCAGCGAACAACTACGAGCTCAAAGAAGTCAAACGTAGAGAGAAATTGAAGAGTGGAGAGTCAGAAAAACCAAACACAGGAAAAAGGTAGGAAAAAAGGAGAAAAGAAAGGTGAAGGGTTAAAAAGGTTCTACCTTGAAAAATGCGGGAAAAACTAAAAAGGCCCTCTCCGAAAACGACTCCTTAACCAACCGAAAAAGGACACGTGGCCACGATGAGCGCCACACCACCATAGTGCAATAAATGCAGGGAACAAAACTCCAAGCGCTTCAACTGTTTTCAAAAAAAAAATCCTCATATTCCTAAGCCCGTCCAAAACATGGACAACCTTGGAATGGGGGGCCAGATGATAGTCCCAAATATACCTTCGTCCACACGGATGAAAGACGACGATCGAAAGTATCCTCGGGATTAACTCAGCCTGGAAAGACTACCTAACAAAGACGAGGCCATCACCACTCCATTAATAACGAAGCGTTACAAGACCACTAATGAATTTCCATACCATTGAAGGTATATAATTCCACTTAATACTCTACAGGGATGTTACAGATCCAGAAATGATATTGCCATTAAGAGGAATCAATGGCTAGAAAGGAGAAGGAAACATCTATGTATACCCATTCACAAGAACCAAGGGAAAGGTACAAGAAAAACTCTAGTTCTCAGTAATTGATATATTTTCTTCTCCATTCTTACTCTAATCATTCTGACTTTAGCATCGGAGATCCTGTGGCAGGCACCACACCAGTGTTCCATATTATTTTCAGGGTTAGGTCGGTATAAGGACGACACCATCTGGACGAGTGATTTGACTGACGATATTGAGCATCATCAATTACGTTGCATTATTGATGAATTTGTTTGGTATTAATTTTGATTTTAGAATATTTCATGAATAAGTTAATAAATTTGTCTCTTAAAATTTAATTTTATTAGCTGAAGTTTGATTATTTTTGTTTTTTTCCTTTTTAATCTTTTACATTTTAGAATAGAATGAGACATTTTTTATGTATTTTATTGACCAATAAAAATGCTTAAAATTTTATTTCATTAAAATATATAAATAAATATTATATATATATATATATATAATTTTTTTTACAATTAGACTTTCTTTTATTTGGGACCATAGGGATTGCATCGCCTATTAAGTCCGCCTATGCGTAATAAACACGCCTTGTCAATATCTGTAATTGTAGATGCTGGTTGTGTCATGCTAGTCAAACTCAAATCAAATCAGCGTTTTAAGAAGTTGGTAAGTGAAAACTGAAAAGTAATTATCATTATTATTAGCAGGAACAAACTAGTTTCTGTAAATTGGACTATAGGAGTGCGCAATAACTTGTGGACACTGAAATGAGACCGTTGCATTTAACACCGTAAAGAAGAATATTTCAAAGTATTCCTGTCTCCCTGTGTGCTACTATATAATGTACTGGTTTCTTAAAAAAAAAATATAATGTACTGTGTCTATATTCATGTCAAACAAATTTCTCATACACACCTTGTCAATATCTGTAATTGTAGATGCTGGTTGTGTCATGCTAGTCAAACTCAAATCAAATCAGCGTTGTAAGAACTTGGTAAGTGAAAAGCAATTATCATTATTATTGTTTTTTTGAAAGGAATTATCATTATTATTACCAGGAACAAACTAGTTTCTGTAAATTGGACTATAGGAGTGCGCAACAACTTAGGACATTGATTTCTAATGGCTATTGGACTAGAAGCTATTAATTATCTTCTCCGTTCACTAATGAGCTGTTATATATGCAGTAATCGTCTATCATTTTCGATATAAAAAATTTTACAAATACTATTCACAAAATAATAATTTTGACGCTTATTTATTATGTGACATGCATAAATTATGTTCATTGTAGAACCAATTTAAAGAAACAATTAAGGCTGTCCACGGGTCGGGCCAAGTCGATTTTGGACCCAACCTGGACCCGACCCGCCAGTGTTGGGTGGAAGGCGGAGGGACCCGAAACCGACCACCGGCATCCATCGATCGAGTCGGTTATGGGTTCGGTGATGCTCGGGTCGGTTTGGTCAGTGGAGAGAGTCGTCGAATACTGCAAATGTCGCTGGAATCTGCAGAAACTCACTCCATTTGCACCGAAAATCAACGAGATCACGAGAGCACCACTGGTTCTGGACGAAGAACTCGAGATCTCCACCCGATCTAGAAATCACGAGATCTACACCGGATCTGGGCAGAGAACTCAAGATCTCCACCGGATTTGGGCATAGAAAGGGAGATCTCCACTAAAACTGGGTTGATCTGAGAGAGAAAAGGAGGAAAATATCGCGAAATCTACCTATTCTTCGGTCGGGTCGGTTCCGGCAGGTTGAGAGAAGTGAAACCGAAACTCGAACCGACGAGAGTCGGGTTTTGTTGGACAAAACCATCACCGATCGCGATGGTGCTGGGGTCGATCGGCTTTCGGTTCGAGTGGCGGCAGGTCGAGCAGTTCTGGCGGGTCGAGTGGGTCCTAGACACCCCTAGAAACAACGTAGTAATATTTGTAATATATTAAACATTTTCCTTTTCCAATATCTCGCTGGGGTGCGTCTGGGTTGCCTCATGCAACAGTCGATGTCTTGCGTTCCAAATAGCCCATACTAATCACAATGAAAGACCTCCCTGTGAACACTGCAAAATCATCTCTTAGTAAATGTGTAATCAGGGCCGGCTCAGCAACTTTTGGAGGCCAAAATTGGAAACTAACATTGTTTTCCAAACAATATAATTAGTAGGTACTGTTTTCAAACTATATTTGATACTAACATCTTGAGTCTTAAAGACTCGATTTTGGGCCTATAAACTGAGTCTCAAAGACTCGATTTTCATGTTCTGATCAGATCTGAGCTTGTGTTTTTTCACATGGCATCCACCTAGAAATCGAGTCTTAGAGACTCGATTTATATCTACAATGATTTTCAAGTGTCTAGAGTCTTCAATTGCTCTGCCCAAGAATGTTCAATTAATTATTTATATCTGTAAAATGTTTGCAGTGATTTTCAAGCGTCTGGAGTCTTCAATTGCTCTGCCCAAGAAAGTTCAATTAATTATTTTCCTATCCTATTACCATCCTCTCTCCTTTTCATCAAAATAATATTTCTCTTTCTTTCTTTTTCTCTTTCTTTCATCATATCTCTGTCACTCATCTTTCTTTTTCTTTTTTTGTTCAGTGACTTCAATCTTCACCATTTCTATATCCCATTTTTGCCACACCGTCTTCTCCCTTTCTTCTCTCTTCCTTTTTTTGGGGGGGGGGGGGTCTCGACTTCGTGGTTCATGGGTGGATCAGCTTGTGGCTCTCGCAATGGGTTTTGGTGGATTTTTAAATGGAGTTATGGTGGTTTCTGGCGGATGTTGATGGTTTCCGGCAGATGTGGCTGGGTTTTCCAGCGGTGATTGTGATAGGATTACGGGTTTGTGATTTTGGTGGGTTGTTTTTCTTTTTCTGATTGTTGGTGGTGATGAGGTTATGGGTTTGGGTTTGTGATTTGGTTACGATTTATACATGGCTCGTTATTCTTATTGGTGAGCTCTCTCTCCTATCTGATCTGGGTCTCTAGATTCTTTCTCTTCAATCTAATTTGGGTCTCCTTGGATTCTTTCTCTCTCTGATCTGATTTGGATTTTCAAGTTCAGTTTTTAGTCAAAATAGAAAAACCCATAAAAATTGTTTCATTGTGCTGGGATTGTTGTGTTTCTGGGATTTCTTAAAAAATATTTTGGGTATTTCTGGGAATGGCTTGTACATGACTTAGACTTAAATTTTTTTTTGGCTTATAAATCGAGTCTTAGATACTCGATTTCCAGGTGGACGCCACGTGAAAAATACCAAATTAGACGTGTTCAGAATATTGAAACCAAGTCTTTGAGGCTTGGTTTATAGGCCCAAAATCGAGTCTTTAAGACTCGAGATGTTAGTAAAATATATACTTTTGAAACTGTGCTTACTAACTATATAGTTGGGAAAATGGGCTTAATTCCCAATTTTGGCCACTTTTGGAGCCTTAGGCGAAAATTTTAAGTGTGGCCTTTTTATAATTAAATATTAATCAAATAATATATATATACTGAATTTTTTTATTTAAAATTTATTTTTCTTGCTTTTTGAGATGCAAAATTACTAATTAAGTTTTTGTATTTATAGATAAATAGAACACAATTTATAATTAAAAATGATAATTTAACGAAAAATAAAATTTAAAGTATAGAATAATAAAATCTAGTTATTGCAATTTTTCTAAAGCCATGACCACTTTAAAGTCTAAATCTCCACAAATAAAAATTAATTTAATACATAATTTAATAAATTAGTATCACTATAATACAAATGAGTTGATTTAATACACATCAAATTATTAATTAATATAATAATTTATAATTATAGATAAAGTGTCAAATAAAAAAAGAAAAAAGAAAAAAAAAAGTGAGAAACCGTGTAAGTTATAACTGTGGGCTGTACTCCTATAAAAAAAAAGTGAGAAATCGTCCAACTTATACTCCACTACTCCTATCATCCTAGCAAAAAACGTGTCCTATCAATTATCATAGCAGAAAATGGTCCAAAGATGGGCAGAAAAGCTATCATAGCAAAAAACGTGTCCCATGATGGGACATATAATTTAAGTTAAATAAATAGAAAACTCTTTGAGTCTTCATTTTCGAAAAGACAACGAGAAAGAGCGGAAGAACTGAAAAAGAATAACTTTGCTGACTGGTAGATTGGTACGCTGGAATCAATGAAAAAAAAAATTCAAGTTAGACTGACTGACTGAGTTTATAAAAATAGATCAAGAATCAAGATGAAGATGAAGATGAAGATGAAGAAAAGAAAGTTAAGACTGTAAGAATATAAATGAAGAGGCACTGAGGCAAAGAGACAGAGAGATAAGAGGTTTTTCTTTTATTTTTTAAATTTATAATTTCTATTTTAGCATATTTCAAGACAATTATGTTGTATTATTAATGAATTTGTTTGGTATTAATTTTGATTTTAGAATATTTCATGAATGAGTTAGTAAATTTATCTTCTAAAATTTAATTTTATTAGCTGAAGTTTGACTATTTTTGTTTTTTTTCTTTTTAATCTTTTACATTTTAGGATACAAATGAGACATTTTTAATGTATTTTATTGACCAATCAAAATGCTTAAATTTTTTTTTCATTAAGATATATAAATAAATATATTATATATATAATGTTTTTTACGAGTACACTTTCTTTTATTTAGGGCCGTAGGTGATTGCATCACCTATTGGGCCAATCCTGTGCGTAATAAACACCCCTTGTCAATATCTGTAATGGTAGGTGCTGGTTGTGTCCTGCTAGTCAAACTCAAATCAGCGTTGTAAGAAGTTGGTAGGTGAAAAGTAAAATTATCATTATTATAAGCCGGAACAAACTAGTTTCTGTAAATTGGACTATGGGAGTGCGCAACAACTTGTGGGCACTGAAATGAGAGCGTTGCATTTAACACCGTAAAGAAGAATATTCCAAAATATTCCTGTCTCCCTGTGTGCTACTATATAATGTACTGGTTACTCAAAAAAAAATATAATGTACTGTGTCTATGTTCATGTCAAACAAATTTCTCATACCAACACTGCAAAATATAGCCTAGCCTAATAACCTCTCTATTTCCGCTTGTTCCAGGTGTTATGGGTAGCAAAAGTCGTCAGCTTCACATATTCTTCTTCCCTTTGATGGCCCATGGTCACCTGATGCCAATGATGGACACGGCCAAGCTATTTGCAGCGCGAGGTGTGAAGGCAACAATTGTCACTACTCCTCGCAACGTGCCATTATTCTCCAAAACGCGTGGCGCCAACATTGATATCCAAATCATCAAGTTCCCGGCTGTAGAGGCTGGCCTGCCTGAAGGATGTGAGAATATTGACTCAGTGACTTCCCTAGATATGTCTCACAAATTTATCAAAGCCACTAAAATGCTCCAACAACCACTCGAGCAACTTCTAGAAGAGTACCAACCTAGTTGCCTTGTTGCCGACATGTTCTTGCCGTGGGCAACTGATGTTGCAGCTAAATTTGGTATTCCTAGGCTTGTTTTCCAGGTGTTCAGTTTTTTTTCCCTATGTGCAACCCATAGTTTGACAGTATTTGAACCCCACAAGAAAGTTTTCTGTGACTCTGAACCTTTTGTCATTCCTAGTTTTCCAGGGGAGATAAAGTTGACAAGGATGCAACTTGCTGACTTCACTTTGCAAGAAGTTGAAACAGACTTTTCCAAGTTGTTTAAAGAAGCTATTGAATCAGAGTTGACAAGCTATGGGGTGGTTGTTAACAGCTTCTATGAGCTTGAACCGGCTTATGCAGATCATTACAGGAAAGTTTTGGGAAGAAAGGCGTGGCATATAGGTCCAGTTTCACTATGGAACAAGGATTCTGAAGATAAAGCCCAAAGGGGAAAGGAAGCTTCCATTGATGAACATGAATGTTTAGAATGGCTTTGTAAAAAGAAACCCAATTCGGTTATTTATATTTGTTTCGGGAGTATGCCAAACTTTAGTGATTCTCAGCTTTTTGAAATTGCAATGGGTCTTGAGGCTTCAGAGCAACAATTCATTTGGGTTGTGAGGAAAGGCAAAAATGAGAAAGAAGAGGAAGATTGGCTACCTAAAGGATTTGAGAAAAGAATGGAAGGTAAAGGATTAATTATAAGAGGTTGGGCACCCCAAGTTTTGATTCTTGATCATGAAGCAGTTGGAGGCTTTGTGACTCATTGTGGGTGGAACGCGACTTTAGAAGGAGTGGCTTCAGGGGTGCCCATGGTCACTTGGCCTATGGCTCATGAGCAGTTTTACAATGAGAAGTTGATAACTCAAGTACTGAAAATTGGAATTAGTGTTGGTGCTCAACGATGGACTTGGGTGGTAGATGGTATCAAGAGGGAAGCAATAGAGAAGGCAATGAGGCAAATTTTGGTGGGTGAAGAAGCGGCCAGAGCCAAGGCACTTGGAGAGATGGCAAGGAAGGCCGTTGAAGAAGGAGGATCATCATGCTCTGATTTGAATGCTTTAATTGAAGAATTAAGGTTGTATTGCCTTTGATCTCTGGCGCTAAAAATTGCTTATATGACTCTTTAATAATTATATATATAGAAGGATTTATTATCCTTGCTGTTTAGTGTGTGATATTTTTACTCGCTTAGTTGTTCTTCAATAATTGTAGGACATTGTCCTAAGAATTTGTGATCTATAGTCCAATCAAAATTGTAATTCTATAAGTTGTAGATAAGTGTATAGTTGTCTACTATTTCTTAAGTTTCAACTTTTATAGCATTTGCATGGGGATTAGGCAAAAGTTTAGCTAAACTTTACTTAAAAAGTTACTTTTCCCTTATTGCCTAATCCATTTCTTACTTGTGCAACCACAAGACTTTCTATTTGTTTTACTACTTTATTTAAATATTAAATAAAGAGCCACAGAGAGAAAGGGGTAATTTGAGAGAGAGAATGAGCTTTTGAAAAAAAGAGTAGTTTATTGAGCGACAAGGTTATGTATTTTTAGGAAAGAATGATAATTAAGATGCATTATTTCTATTGGGTTACTAGTTTAATTTGAGTCCTTTTTTTTTTGGGAGTTTGTTCAACATATTTTTGCTAGACCTGTTCAACTGTCCAATGATAATACCACAAATTTTACGACATAAAACTTATAATTTGGTGTTTAACTAATCACAAGAAAGCAATTCAAATTTTAATGTATTAGGTTTTTAAAGATCACTAATCACGTTTATTATGATATTAGTATGTAAATACTTTGTAGTAAAATTCATAGTACCTTTACCATTTTTCTTTTAAACTTTGTTTGTTTTGAAATACAATATTTTATGTATGTAAAACATTTTCAGGTGTTTGGTATGACAAGTAATATCTTTTAAGAAAACCACCAAAACCAGTGGTTCAACCATTGGAGACGTTGGTGCCTAAGGTTTGGTGACTGGACTGCCAACACTGATGGCCGGAATAGTGTCTTCGATTATTGGACCTTTGGTATCAGTCACTGGAACGGTGTCTGTTGATTGAATTGCCGACACCTGTCATTAGAATGATTTCTTAGACTACCGGGCCCACTAGCACATAGGGCGAGGAGAAGCCACCAGATAGGATGGGGGGAAGCCACTATTTGTTTTACCAAAATTTTAAATGTAAAACGTTTTACAGCTTTTCATAAAGAATTTTACAATTAACGAAAAATATTTTATAAGTTTGACTATATTTTACATGCAAACAAACACCTATCCGGTGGCAAGTAAAATCTTTAAGAAAACCACCAAAACTAGTGGCTCAGCCACTGGAGACACTGGTGCCTAAGGTTTGGTGATTAGATTGCCAATATCGATGGTCGGAATAGTGTCTCTAGTTATGGGACCTTCGATACCAGTCATTGAAACGGTGTATGTTGACTGAACTGCTGACACCGGTCATTAGAATGATTGCTTTGATTACCGGGCCTACTAGCAATAGTCACTAGAGCACATAAGGCGAGGAGAAGCCACAAGATAGGATGGGGAGAAGCCATTGTTTGTTTTACCAAAATTTTAAAGGTAAAATGTTTTATAACTTTTTATAAAGGATTTTACAACCAATAGAAAATATTTTATAAGTTTGACAATATTTTACATGCAAATAAACACATAAAAATGGAAAAACTACATGCAAATATATAAACTAATGTGTTACTAAAGATAATAAATGAGTGAGATTTGTAGTATCTCTAGTATCACTCTTTTTATTAAATGTGTGATGATAATGACGGTCAATTTTTGATGCTGTAGATGATGGTTGTGATGTGCTGGCTAAACTCAAATAAAATCAAAGTAATAAGAACTTTGTAATGAAACAAATAACCATGCTTAAATTAGACAGTATTTGGGTAAAATTGTATCATATATTATTATCCAGTGAGAAAATTTAAATATTGTGACAATATCTTATCATAACTTAGTTGTTTATTGTTGGAAGATAATGACATTCATTATTATTCTTAATAGTGCTTGTTAGTGAGTAGATACTGCCTTTAGAAAATAGGTTCTAAGAAATTGTCATAGTAAATAGATATTCAAATAGCTATTTTAAATTTATGTACATAACTTCATAACTTTTCAAAAAAAAAAAAATTCTATCTTAATTTTCTCGAGGCAGCACTTGCCCTGTATGTGCAACCCAAAATAGCTATTCAAAAAAATGGAAAAGTTAGATTTCATTTGAATGATAGATAAGCCATCCATTAGTGAAGACGGCCACTCGATGGCCAAGATTTGACACCCAATGGTCAACTCACCCTATTCGTGCCTAACTTGACACCCAACGGCCACGTGACTACACCCACAATCAACTTTGGCCATTGCATTTCAATGACAACTGATGATGCTTGGATCATCAGTTAAAGTAATTGTCCAGAGTGAAGTCGTCCACAGCCAACCTGGTTCTGAGAAAATAAATGGTGAAAGGGAGAAGTGTTGGTCACCGGTATGGTGCCTGCCACAAAACCTCCGATGCTAAAGTTAGAATGACTAGAATGAGAGGAGAAGTATTAGAATATCAAAGTGTATGAACTAGAGTTTCTGTTGTCTACCTTTTGCGGTGCGAGGTATCTGTATATATATACTTGCCTCTTTTTCCTAGCCGTTGGGGAGTGCCGTTAATGGAGGCTTGAATGGGCTATTTGTAACGCTTCCCTGAGATGTTAATGAGAGGGTCGTCGGTGCTCTAACGGTAAAGAGATTTATTGCGACCCTGTAACATATGCCAGTCATGCATGAACTGGCAGACCCTCTCTTCGTCTAGTGTGTTCAAATGGTGATGGAGTGGAATATTTTCTTCATTTGTTAGTCCTTTGTATGGACGAGGAGGTTGCCTGAGGGGATTATGGTCATCCATCAGCTGCCCCCCATTTCTGTGGTCGTTCAATTTGGGGACAGCCATGGAATGTGGTAAGTTCTCTTCTCTCCCTCTCGCCTTTTTTTTTTTTTTTTTTTTTTTTTTTTTTCGGTTATGGTGCTATGGGTTCCCCTCTCTGCAATTATTACCTTGTGGCAATGTGGCATGTGTCATGGCCACGTGTCACCTCAAGATTGGTTGGGGGTCCTTGGTTTCGGCGAAACTTTTCGGTTTCCCACGTTTTTTGAGGCGCTTCCTTTTTAAACCTCTGGTGTTCTCTCTCTATGCTTATTTTTGCAAAATTCTAGTCATCTTGTGTTTCTATGCTCTGAGTTTTCAGCTTCCTTTGGATTTCACCGCTGCGATTTCTATGCTCATCTTCTCTCCCTTTCAGTTTCGCTTCCTTTTTCAGGTTCCCCCCTTCACTTTTCTTGCTTTCTTTTTCCCTTTTTAACTTCCCTATACTGCGCTTCGTTCCCTTTTTGAAATCTTGCTTTTTCTGTTTCTTTTTGATGGATTATTTTGGTATTAGGTGTACTTCTCCCTCCGTTACCTTCTTTTTTGCTCGCTTAGGGGCGTTTATAGGTTGTTCTAGTGGCCTTTACTTGCTGATTAGGGATTTCACCCTAGGTGATAGTGGTATGAGTCTATTGTTGGGTGAGTTATACCCATTGTTGTGTGAGTCCCTAAGTTGGTTTGAGTTAGTGCGAGGGGTGCTAAGGAAGGAAAGAATGAGTTCTGAGGGTAGATTCGGTGACTTAGGGGCTATCCTGTCATCCAGTGCTGGTATGGGTGAGGTTGAGATGGATACAGCTATCTCCAGGCCATCGTCTTCCCATCCATCTGTCCCGGCCTCTCCCCAGCCTTTCCATGCCCTCCAGGAAGAGTGTTCTCTGAACGAGGATGCCTTCTTTAGATATAGGGATAGATTCCAGTTTCCCGAGGAGACCAGGGTTCGTCTCCATAAGAAAGGTGAGAAATCTTGTGCTTTTCCCCACGGGGAGGTTTGCTTCTATGAGGCTGCCTTCCTATATGGCCTTAGGTTCCCCGTCCATCCATTCATAATGGAGCTCCTTCACCATCTAAACATAGCCCTAGGATAACTTATGCCAAATTCTTGGGGGATCGTCATAAGTTGTATGGTGATCTGGACGATCATAGCTGACGGTGATATGATCACATTGAACGGGCTCGTCCACTATTACCGTCTAAAAAAGCCCAAGGAGTTTGGTTATTATGAGCTCGTGCCTTGGGATAAAAGGTCTTGGCTCATGGCCGATCTGCCTTCGTCCTTCTGTTATTGGAAGTCGAGGTACTTCTTCGTGTCATGTGACGGTTGGGAGACCCTCTCTGACAACTTCTAGGGGGATGTCCCTAGGCTATTGCATCGGTGGGAGACCCCTGTACTTGGTGTGTTTGCTTTGCATTTTTCTTTTTTATCTTTTTCGTTCGTCTTTTTGCTCAGACCGTCCCTCCTGACCTTTTTTTTTTTTTTTTTTTTTTTTTTTTTGTATTTTTACAGTCAAGGATCATCCAGAGTTGGAGAGCAGGTTTATGGAGCTTGTTCGTGCAACCATTGAGTACGCAAGAACTATTGACGATTTTCACAATTTGGTGGATCCTAGGACTTTAGCCCATCATTGCTTGGGGCTAGAACCTTCCCATTACGTTCTTCGTGCTATCAGCCGTGAAGAAAAAAGTAAGTTCGTTAGGACGAAAGTTAATTGTCCATCTTTCCCTTTCTTTTTTCATTCTTCTTTTCTCCACCTAACTCCACTTTTCTTCTTTGCAAAAATGACAACCAAGTTTGATCAAGAGTTTTATGCTCGGATTAAGGTAAAGAAAAATGAACCCCTTTCTAGCATCGGCCAGCGCAAGTTGAGGCTGACTGATAGAGAGAAAGAGAATGAGAAATAGTAAGAGACCACAGAAAAGGGCTTGTCCACCCCAGCTTTGGAAGAGGGTCGGGTAGCTTCCTCGGCCCTATCTGTTGAGGAGATTAGTCCTCGTCACAAGAAGTGCAAGACGAGTGAGAAGGGCAAGGGAAAAATAGGTGTCAGGGTTTGGGCTAACCCTGAGACAGCCCTGGCTCCGGCGAACGAGATTGTTACTCCAGATGAACTAAAGGAGATCTCTGGCATTCCCTGTCACGAGATGGTGAACCGCCATGTTCACAAACTCGTCCAGGTAACTTTTCTTCGTCTTCTCTCTTCCTTTGTTCTTTTTACTAAGAATATCAATTGCTAATGTTGCGTCCTCGAATGCCAAGTGTTGGGGGAGGCAATGCATATTACTTCCCAATACTTAGCGAGTGAGGAGAAGGCCGTCATGGCCACTTCAAAAGTAGAGGCATTGGAAGCTGAGGCCTCTGGTTTAAGGAAAGACTTAATCGTGGTGATGGAAAAAAATAACTCGTCCAAGGAAAAAATAAAGGCTTTAACTGAAGAACTAGATGCCGAAAAGCAGTTGGTGAAGCAGAAAGACGAGCTCTTGGCGGTGGATGAAGAACGTCGTGGCCAAGGCCGTCTATGCTTTTCAGACAATCGAGGAATACAATGTCATATTGTTTGACCGGTACTTTAAGGGGTTCGAGCTGCTTAGGAGATATCTGGTGAAGCATGGTCCAGGAGTGGACTTGGAGGAACTAGATTTTGAAGTTGTAGATAAGGAGATCGAAGCGGATGAAGCTGCCCAGGTACCCCAAACTGCTGTTGTTGTTGGTGATAACCCCCAAGACCCTTAGAAAGACGTTGGTGATGCTCCTGCATCATAGTTTCACTGTTCCTTTTTTTTTTTTTTTTTTTAAAATGCCTCGCTTGTTTTGGGCCTTTTGCACAAACAATCTTTTTGTGACTTGCACTTTTTTGGGGCTTTTGAACAATTTATGATTTCTTATGTATATATATGCTTATTTACCTGGTGTTCATATTCGCTTATGAGTGCCTTTCTTTCTTGCTTTTCGTTGTCTATTGTGAACTTAGAGAAATGCTTGTGAGAAGAAGTTATTCGTCCACTAACCTTGCTAGGTCAGTTTAATCTCTTTGTCGTCCATTGGGAACTTGGAGAAACATTTATGACAAGTGGTTGTCCGTCCACTAACCTTGTTGGGGTAGTGTAACCTTTTTGTCGTCCATTAGGGACTTGTAGAAATCTGCGCTTAATTACAGATTTTTGTTGTTTTCTAGGTACACAATCTTTGCCTGTCCTGGGGGTTTCCTGGCATAAATTTTAGATTAGGAGACTTAAAATGTGTTCCTTTTCATTTGGGACGATTCATATCCCTTTGGGGATTTTCATTGCTTTCCAATGACGATGTAAATCCATTCACTGGATCTTATCGTCTTTAGTTTGGAGGATGTACATCCATTTAAGGAATCTTATCGTCTTTTGTTTCGTCAAAACGACTTACACCCTTATGAGGGTTCTTATAACTTTAACTTCGTTGGAGTTTTTTTTTTTTTTTTTTTGACGGTTTTAGTTTGAAAGTGGACAAGATAATCAGAATACATCAATTATTGAATGATACGTTTATTCGTTTTGCATAACAGAAAAGGAAAAGTTTAAGGCATTGCTGACTGCTTACAATTGGGCTGTAATTCCTATTTGTAATACTTCCATGGGCGAGGTAGCTTGTTTTTGTCTTGATCCTCTAGGTGGTAGCTTCCTCGGTGAGAATAGTGGACAACCTTGTAGGGTACTTCCCAAGTTGGTCCTAATTTGCCTTATGCTGGGTCCTTTGTTGCGGGTGTCACTTTTCGAAGGATGAGGTCTCTAATATTGAATCTTTTGAGCTTTACCCTCTGGTTGTAGTACTCGGTCATCTTCTGTTGGTACTTGGTCATTCTTTGGGATGCTTGGTCTCTGACTTCGTCCAGGCAATCTAGGTTCAGCTTCAGTTGATCGTCGTTGCTTTGTTTGTCAAAGAATTCCCTCCTAAGGCTGGTGATTCCCTCTTCGACTGGGATGACTGCTTCTGTGCTATAAGTTAGGTTGAAGGGTGTCTCTCCTGTTGGGGTTCGTGCTATAGTCCTATAAGCCCATAGAACGCATGGTAACTCCTCGGGCCATGCTCTATTTGCCCCCACTAACCGGGTCTTGATGATCTTTAGCAAGGTTCGGTTTGTTACTTTCATCTATCCATTGGATTGAGGATGTCCTAAGGATGAGTAGTTGTTTTTTATACCTATGCTCGAGCAAAATGACCTGAATCCATGACTGTCGAATTGGCGGCCATTATCTGAGATGATCGTCCTTGGGATCCCAAACCTACATACAATATTTTTCCACACAAAATTTTGTACCTTTGCTTTGGTGATTGTTGCCAATCTTTTGCTTTCACCCATTTCGTGAAGTAGTCTATCATGACGAGTAAAAATCTCACTTGCCTCTTTCCCTGTGGTAAGAGACCCATAATGTCGATCCTCCATTATGCGAATGGCTAAGGTGAGGAAATGGTTGTCATTTTCTCCCCTGTGACTTGTTAGACATTTCCATACCTTTGGCAATTATCATATCTCTTGACGAAAATTTCTGTGTCTTGTTGCATTGAGGGCCAAAAATAGCCTGCCTTTATGATTTTTCTGATGAGGGATTTTGCCCCCATGTGATCACCACAAACTCCCCTGTGCACCTCTTCCAGAACATATTTGGTTTCTTCCTCTTTAACACACCTCAAGTAAGGCTGGGATAAGCCTCTTTTGTAAAGCTCGTCATTCAGCACTGTGAACCGGGCAGCTCATTTCTGGATCTTCTTGGCTTCCTTAGGATCGGGTGGTAATCGTCCATCATTTAGGTAGGATAGAATGGGGCTCGTCCACTCGGTGCGGGCATGCACAGAGAATGTTTGAAATTCTTCAATGCTGGGAGAGTTTTGTTCTTCCAGTCTCCAATCGGCCACTTTTGCCTGATCATCTACTGATGCACTCCAGGCCACTTCGTCAGTTTCAGCATTTTGATCCCGTGGGATTTGAACAAACTCTATACGATCAAAATTGCTCACCAACTAGTTCTTCAATTCGAGGTACTTCTGCATTCTTGTCTCCTTTGCTTCAAAGTCTCCCTTGACCTGCCTTATGACGAGTTACGAATTGCTTCTTAGCAAAATGTTTTTGGCTCCAAGTGCCTGATCTATTCTTAGCCCTGTTAATATAGCCTTGTATTCTGCTTCGTTATTAGTTACGGGGAATTTGAGTTGGACTCCGTACTTCAAAACATCCTCTTTAGGGGAGGTGATGACGACACTTGCTCCACCTCTTTTTTGATTGGATGATCCTTCTGTGTGGATTGTCCAAAGTTCCTCTTGGTTGCCTTCATGTTCTGGGGCGATGAATTCCGCTATGAAGTTTGCTAGTGACTGGGCTTTTATGGCCGTCCAGGGGCGATATTGTACATCAAACTGACTGAGCTCGATGGCTAATTGTATCATTCGTCCAGCAGCCTCAGTTTTATTCATTGCTTTTTTGATGGGCTGGTCTGTTATTACTATGATTGGGTTAGCTTGAAAGTATGGACGGAGTTTTCTTGAGGCCACTATCAGGGCGAAGGTAATCTTCTCTATCTGTGGGTATCATGCTTCAGCTCCTTGAAAGGCCTGGCTGATGTAATACACCGGAAGTTGTATCCTGTTCTCTTCCCTGATTAGGGCTGCGCTGACTACAGTTGTGGATACCACCAAGTAGAGGAACAAGTCTTCTCCTCCCTTGGACGGACTCAGGAGTGGGCGGTTGCTTAAGTAGCGCTTAACTCCTGGAATGGTGTTTCACATTCTTCCGTCCATACAAAAGCTCGTTTAGGGTCATGAAGAAGGGAAGGCATTTATCTGTTGCTCTTGAGATGAACCTATTAAGGACTGCAACTCTTCTTGTGAGAGATTGCACTTCTTTGACTGTCTTTGAGGAGAACATGCGAGGATAGCCCTTACTTTTTCAGGATTGCCTTCTATTCCCCTTTATGATACCATGAAACCGAGGAATTTCCCGGAGGAGACACCAAAGACACATTTGGACAGGTTCAACTTCATGCTGTATTGCCTAAGTGTGTTGAACGTCTCCTTAAGGCTGTCCAAGTGGTCCTCTTCTTCTTTGCTCTTGACGAGCATATCGTCAACGTACATTTCCATGTTCCTCCCAATCTGTTTGTTGAACGTCTGGTTTACCAATCTCTGGTACGTGGCCCCGGCATTCTTCAAACCAAAGGGCATGACCCTATAGCAGTAGAGCCCCTGGCTGGTGATGAAGGCCATCTTTTCCTGATCCTCATTTGCCATTTGTATTTGGTTGTACACAGAGAAGGCGTCCATAAAGGTAAGCAGCTTGTGTCCGACTATTGAGTTTACCAACTGGTCGATTCTGGGTAAAAGGAAGCTGTCCTTCGGGCAAGTGTAATTTAGATCCGTGAAGTCAACACACATTCTCCACTTCCCGTTTGCCTTTTTGACCATGACGACGTTAACCAACCACTCAAGATAGTAGATTTCCCTGATGAAATTAGCAGCAAGCAACTTGTTCACTTCGTCCATGACTGCTTTATTTCGTTCCAGAGCAAAAAATTTTCTTCTTTATTGGACAGGCTTTCTCTCGGGGTCCACATTTAGGTGGTGTTGAATGATGTTTGTTGGTATACCTGGCATATCTTCGTGGCTCCATGCAAATACATCTAGGTTATCCTTCAGGGAGTTGACAATCCTTTTCTTCATTTGGAAGCTTAAGCTAGTCCCTACTTGGGTTGTCTTTGTAGGATCTCCTTCGACCAATTCTATCGTCTCTAATTTCTCAGCAATTTCTAGCGTCTTTTCTTCAATCACCCACGTATGGTTTTCTTTTGAGGCCAGGACTGCCTGATAACACTCCCTTGCCAGCACCTGGTCTCCCCTTACTTCTCCAACTCCTTGCTCCGTTAGAAACTTCACCTTCAAGCAATACGTGGAAGTGGCGACTTTCCAACAATTGAGGGTAGGCCTTCCTATAATCACATTGTAGGACGAAGGTGAGTCTACTACCAAAAAGTTATGTTTGTTGGTTACTTGGAGGGGGTACGAGCTAGCCGTGGCCATCAATGTTACTATTCCCTAGGGTTACACCTTGTCTCCACTGAAACTGACGAAGGGGGATTCAAATGGACGAAGTCTCTTCAGGTCTACTTTTAACTGCTGGAAGGCAGAAAGGTAAATAATGTCTACTGAGCTCCCATTGTCTACCAGAACCCTTTTGGTGTTGAATCCTTCAATCATGAGCATGATGACTAGCGGGTTGTCATGAGGCTGTTTCACCCCTCAGGCATCTTCTTCTGAGAAACACATATCTTGGTCTGTCCTTCTTTGCTTTAGGGGAGGCAGGCTATGAAAACTGTTCACTTGCCTTTGGTGTGACTTCTTGAGAGATTTGAATGACCCTCTTGTGGATGGTCTTCCTGTGATGGTTTTATTTCCCCTATGGCACTTTGTGGACGAGGAGGTATGTGGTCCTCGTTCCTCTAAAAGCCTTCATGTTGATCCTTATTACCATCCTTAGACCTGCTAGAATCCCCTTTCTTCACGTATTTCTTCAATTTTCTTTTCCGTATAAGCTCTTCTATCTGCTTCTTCAGGTCTTGGAAGTCCTCTGTGTAATGCCTGTGATCTTTGTGAAACCAACAGTATTTCCTCTTATCGCACACAATGGGTGACAAGTGCAATGGTCTAGGCCATTTGAGATAGTGTTCATCCTTGATTTGTGCCAAAATCTGGTCGATAGGCATCACCAAAGGTGTGAAATTCATTGGACGTGGGTTCTTGTCATCTCTTCGTCTACCTCCTTTGACATTTTGACGGTCTGCTCAGTCCCTTTTCTGTCCTCTTTGGTCGTCTTCTTTTTCTTTCTTCTTCTCCTTGGGTTTCTTTACCCCTTCTATGGCTGCTAGGGCATCCTCAACATTTATGTACTTCTACGCCTTCAAGAGCATTTCTGCCATCAACTTGGGAGGATTCTTTGCCAAAGAGACCACGAATTCCTTGGACTTCATCTCGACCTTGAAGGCTGTTAATTGTACTTCATCATTTGCTTCGTCTACGTCCAAAGTTCTGCGAGTGAAATGTGTTACATAAGATCTCAAGGTTTCCTTCTCTCCTTGCTTGATGGTGAGCAAATGGTCATTTGACCTTTTTGGACGCTGCCCGCCAACCAAGTGACGAAGGAAGGAACTGCTTAGCTGCTCGAAGTTGTCAATAGACGATGTGGATAATTTGGTGAACCATTCCTTGGCTGCCCCTTTGAGGGTAATGGGGAATGAGCGGCATAATATCTCGTTAGGGGGCTGTTAGAGACCCAGAGTCATCTTGAAAGTGTTAAGGTGATCCAGTGGATCCTTCAATCCGTCAAATGGCTCGAGCTGGGGTAGATGAAATTTTGAGGGTACTGGGCATTCTTGGACCACTAAAGTGAAGGGTGAGTTTGTCTACTTGACCATTCTATCCAGACTTTGGTCTGCTTTCCCTTTGATAGCGTTTCTCAGCTCGTCCATCTCCTTTCTCATTTCTCTGAGAAGGTCTGAGTTTGCCCCTTCTAGAGTGCTGGGTCGTCTCCTATAGCTGTCTCCATCATCCTCTCGGTTGTTCTCCAAGCAGTTATCTTTTTGTTGTAATCGCTGTGTCATTTCTTGGTTTTGCCTAGTAAGCCCTTCCACAGTAGCCGCGAGCGACTGAATTTGTAGAGTCAATGCAACGGGATCTTGATTGATGTTGGACTCCATCTGGACTTGCAAATTGAGTGAAACAGTGCTTTCGAACTAGGTGCAAAAGAGTCGTCCCCACAGACGGTGCCAAACTGATGATGCTCAGATCGTCAATTAAAGTGATCGTCTAGAGTGAAGTTGACCACAGCCAAACTGATCCAGAGAAAATGGATGGTGAAAGGGAGAAGTGTTGGTCACCGGTGTGGTGCCTGCCACAAAGCATCCGATGCTAAAATTAGAATGGCTAGAATGAGAAGAGAAGTACTAGGATATCAAAGTGTATGAACTAGAGTTTCTATTGTTCACCTTTTACGGTGTGAGGTATCTGTATATATATACTTGCCTCTTTTTCCTAGCCATTGGGGAGTGCCGTTAATGGAGGCTTGAATGGGCTATTTGTAACGCTTCCCCGAGATGTTAATGAGAGGGTCCTCGGTGCTCCGACGATAAAGAGATTTATTGCGACCCTGTAACGTATGCCAGTCATTCATGAACTGGCAGGCCCTCTCTTCGTCTAGTGTGTTCAAATGGTGACGGAGTGGAATATTTTCTTCGTCTGTTAGTCCCTTGTCTGGACGAGGAGGTTGCCTGAGGGGATTATGGTTGTCCATCAACAATCATCCTAATGCTTCTATCAAAGAAGAGAGATGAGATGAAGGGGGAGAGCTACAGAGAGAAAGGGTAATCTAAGAGAGAGAAAGAATGAGTTGTTGAAAAAAAATAGTCTATTGAATGTTATGTATTTTTAGGAAAGAATGATAATTAAAATGCATTATTTCTACTGGGTTACTAGTTTAATTGGAGTCTTCTTTTTTCTTTTTTTGAGTTTGTTTGACATAATTTTGTTGGACCTATCCAAGTGTCCAATGCTAATATTACAAATTTTATGATATAAGACTTATAAACTGATGTTTAATTAATCATAAAAAAGTAATTTAAACATTAATGTATTGGTTGTTAAAGTTTACTAATCAAATTTATATTATGATATCAATTTGTAAATATTTTGTAGTAAAATTCGAAGAACCTTTACCATTTTCCTTTTAGTGAACGGTGACACGATAGTTTTTTAAGGTTTATGTAGTAAAATTTATAGTAAGTCTCACTCTTTTCCATTTATTAAACTAGGATACAAATTAGTGAGATGCTAGCTAGAATAATACAAATATTTCAAGAGTCTCACAAATTGATATGTCGTCAATCACACAAAGGTAGTTTTAATATTTATTTATTAGTTGTTGAGGTAGCATTAATCTTATTCGTTACTGTTTTATTTTCTTAAGTTTTTGTAATATTCTTTACAAATTATCCCTTCTTATTAGGAAAGTGCTAAAGATATTACAAATTTTTCTACAATAGTGTATAAACTAATGTGGCAAAAATATGGTTGGTGCTGCTTAAAAAACATAATAAATGAAGGTTTGATTTTTTTTTTTTTAAATATTTATAATTGATAAGTAACACATTAGTTAATAAGGTTTATATAGTGAGATTTGTAGTATATCTAATATCACTCCTTTTATTAAATGTGTGATGGTAATGACTATCACTTTATGATATATATATATATATTTATTTATTTATTTACTTAAAGCTAAAGTAGTTGAGAGAAAATTTAATTAGATTTACAATTGGATTTTCAATTTTGTGCCACATGCCCCATCTAAGCTTTTATATTTTTGTGTCAAATGAGTTATTGTGCAATTTAATTTCTTAATTTTGATGGAGTGTTTATCACACAATGGGAAAATCAAAGGGTCAAAATTTTGTTTTTAATGAATGCAATGGATCTGGGGTATCAAATCAAATGTTGTTTAAATATGATATGCCAAGCCTATCCACCCGAGTCTCATATTTTAAAATGTCCTAGCAATCTATGTATTCTAGCAGTTTCATGATCAAGAAGACAGCCTTTTCATTTTGAAATTCAAGAAACGAGAGCTATAGCAGCATTTTTTTTAGCCGTGTTTACAAAAAACGCGGCTATAGCTGATCTATAGCTGCGTTTTTAAAATGCGGTTATAGCTGATCTATAGCTGCGTTTTTAAAAAATGCGACTATAGGTCCGGTCGAATAAATTTTTTTTAGGGTGAGCTATAACTGCGTTTTTTAAAAACGCAACTACATGTAACACCCAAAAAAAAAAAAAAACCCTTTCCCACCTACATCACCATTGTCTATGTCTGGATTTGGATTTGAGTTTTGATTTTGAATTTTTTGGATATATGCTTGAATTTGTGCTATTATGTTGTTGATATTATGCTTATGTTTAAATGGGTTGGTGTTCTTTTGTGTTTCTGAGCTTGTACTTTTGTGTTCCTTGAATGGATTTAGTGTTAGATTTGGGTTGGTTTTGTTGAATGAGAGGAGATTCACGGGTTTGTGTTCTTATATTTTGGAGCACGTTGTGTTTGTATTGTCAGTATGTTATGTTTGATTTTGAATTTTCTGGGTGTGTTTGTATTGTGAGTATGTTGAGTTTGATTTTGAATTTTCTGGGTTTATGTTTGATTTTGAATTTTCTGGGTGTGTTTGTATTGTGAGTATGTTGTGTTTGATTTTGAATTTTCTGGATTTGAATTTGATTTTAAATTTTTTTGGTTTGTGTTTAATTTTGAATTTTTTGGGGAAAAAAAAACAAAACCCAGAAATTTTTTTTTTAAAAACATATAGTCGCGTTTTTCAAAAATGCAGCTATAGGTCCGCAACCTATAACCACGGTTATAAACGCAACTCAAAGCAGGTCTGTAGCCGCGGCTATAGACTTGCAAGGGGCTATTGCTGCGTAGTATAGGCTGGGTTTGTAAATGCGGCTATAGAAAACGCGGCTATTGACACGAATAAATTAGTGTTTCAAACGTGTCAATTGCGGGTCAAGCGGGTTAACTTGCTTGAGACATGTTTCTTATTGTGTCACTTTCAAATTGACCTGATTATGCACCAGACCTACTAAAATCCAACATTAACCCATAAAAACATGTGTCATGTTTGCAAGTAGTATCAAACATTGACACCTCTGCATGAAACCCAATAACCCAATGGGGTTGTTGTATTACTTGAATGGAATAATTCTTAGGGAAATGTCTATTTTACACTAAAACGGTTGTGTGCAACAAACCAACAACCAATGTATACTAGTATTTGCCCTATTTCTTTCGGATTGGCAATGCATCATCTTGTACGAATTGTGTTAATAACAACTGGTAGTGAATCAACATCACATGGACCTATTAAGAAGGTAGTTTTACCCAATTTTTTTTCAAATTTAAGAATGGTCATTTGTTTCAATTACAAAGATCTTATTGCACTGATTTGATTTGAGTTAGCTAGCCCAACACAACCATCATCTAAAACTAGGTTATAACCCATACTTACGTACAAAAACTTTTAACATTAATGATGATAAAACGATTATTTTGACTTTTGCGTGGAATATTATAAATGGGTCATTTGGTACTAAAATTAAAATAAAAGCCAGTTGACATAAAATTGGATTACAATTAAAAGCTAATATGGATTATATTTAGATTTTGGTTCAATTTCAACTTTAAAATATGAATTTTATTTAAAACTCAAAAGTAGGTCTATAAAATACGGATTCTATTTAGAATTTTGGAGGACCATTGTTAAATCATCTAATTTGCAGTACAATAGTTTCTACATAAAGTGAAGACGTCATCTTGTAGTTGTGGTTACGTATTATTACCAATGGCATAATAATTGAAGGTAAAAAAATGATATTTGAAATCTAAATTTCCTAGAAATGTCAAGGATTGAAGGGCAAACCAGTTATTTACTCCAGTTATTTATCCAAAAAAAAAAAATCACCCAACCACTGGCAACGACCAATCAAACCTACAAATCTAATACTCAAACTGCTGTGACCCAGCCACCAATGAAGCCCAAACACGTAGAACAAGTAACAACTCCATAACACTAAAAGAAACACCTCAGTCCACAGCTTTACTAAAACATCTCACTCCCACCCCTCAATGCCTCCACCAATAAACCAAGTTGTCTGCTTCCTCATTATCCACTCTACATGACTTTTGACTTGAAAGTAAGAAGATGAGGAAGGATGAGAAACAGGGAGAGAAGACAAAAGGTTGGGAAAAAAAAAAAAGAGAAGAGAAATAGAGAAAGAGGGAACGAATGAAGAAGAAGAAAAGAAAAAGAAAGGTGAAATGGTGTTAGGAGATTTTTATTTTTCAGATCTTAGAAATTAAAAAACCAAAAAAAAAAAAAAAAACTTTTGTTTCTAAGAATGTCGTGGAGAGAAAGAGAGAGAGAATATTGATTCTCAAATCTATGTTTAATTTTTGGTGTGTTTTATTATATTTCTTTAAGGGTAGACGCATGCAAAAATGGGTTATGGCTGTGTAAGAGCTTTCATATTAGCAGTACTAACCTACCTTTTGCTAAAGGGCATACTTCAAAAATTATCCTCTATTTAAAAATTAAAATTCAAGGTTTTAAATTTTTGATCAAATAGTATTTTAAAATATTAAGTATAAATTTTGCTTTTTTTTTTTTTTTTTTTCTTTTTTCAATAGGTTATGGAGAGATTTTCCGTTGCAAGTGTTTTAGTGTCTGAGGCATTTTACATTTTTATTCCAAATTTATCAATTATTTTTTTTACTAACCACGGTTAAAATTTTGTAAAGAGATTCTTATAAAAATTTCATTGGAATGGAGTGTTAGCTTTTTCAAACTTCAAGGGAGGGGATTTTTTTTTCCTTTATGTTTTTTTTTTTTTTTCAAAAAAAAAAAAAAGTGAGGTGTTAAAATATATAAAATAACTTTTTGAGATGCTAAAAGCTAAATTTTTTAGCACATTTGATCTGAATGCTCTAACAAAGTTAACATTAGTGGGCAAAGTGATATATTTTTCTAAATCACAAGTGTGCACCATGCAGAATGCAACCATCAAAACCACAAATGGGTATTGTTTAATTAATATATTTTTACTAAGAAGCAAACATGAGCATGGGTATGACGACAATACACTAATTTATGGAAAATTAGGATAGGGCACGGCGAGAATACATTAATTAATTATTAAACATATTTTTATTTATGTGTTTAAATATTGTTAAGCATTTTTTTTCTCATATATTGTTTGTTTGTTTGTTTGTTTGTTTTTTTTTTTTTTTTTTTTACAAGATAGAAATTCTACTTTAACCTAATCTAAGTGTATATGTGAGTGAAACTCTCTCATGGGGACTTGAACCCCAGCCCTTGCCCCTCACATCTCATAAATACTAATACTTGTGGAGTGACCATCACACCAAGGGTGTGCGGTGGCATATATTGTTAAACATATATCAATTTAAGAGTGATAATTGACAATAAAATATCTTCATGGCTATTAAGTGATGTTTAAAATATAATTAATTAAAAAATCTAACCCATCAAATACTAAAAAGACCATAGTTTAATTTAATAAAACGTAATCTTAAAATTTTTGACATATAAAAGTGTCTGAATCAAGTGTAGGACTTAAGGGATTTGCTAACAAGTGAGACAATATTGACGCTGATGTATAAGGGTTGGGACTCTAGCTATACTTTTGTTGAAATTTAATAATTATGAGGTTGATGCTAAATTGCTAATGCTCTCACTAGCTTTATGAAGTGTTGCATCAACGATTATAGTAAGGTAATTTAGATATTAATTTATTAATTATTGAAATAGCATAAAAGTTAAATCAATTACCTTATCATTTTCATACAAATTATCCCTCTCTTTTTGGTTGAGTATAAGAGCAACTGTATTAGTCGGTGTAAAATTCTTCAAGAAAAAACATACGTTTTATATTTTACACACCTAGTTTTACAAAACACCCACATCAGTTTATCTATTCTATCATCTATTTTATTTAAATAATAATATTTCTTTAATTTTTATTATATCAAACAAACCACTAACCCACATGGCCCCACCCACCTTTTTCTTTCTTTGTTGTGAGAAGAAGACAGATGAGAGAGTAACCTGACGGGGAGAGAGAAAAAAAGAATAAAAAAATCATTTGCACATGAACAGTAACCGTGCATATATGCACAGTTATTGTTCATTTGCAAAGCAGTTTTGTATATTTGCACATTTTTACAAGTACTAATGTGAGTATTTTTTGGGTTAAATTGTACAAAATTGAGCACTTTTTGTAGTTTGCAAATTTTTACAACCACTGATGTGGTTGCTCTAAGAGGAAAGTTTTTCAAAAAGTTACAAGAGCAACATGCATGTAGGCCACTGGTCATCACAAAATTAAAGCTGTTGACATTGATTTCTAATTGCTAATGGACTAGGAGCTGTTAATTATCTTCTCCATTCACTAATGAGACTTTCCTCTGGTAGCTCACCTGTTGAAAGGGTTGTCAAGTGACCCGAATCAACTGACCCGCCTGCTTGAACCTGCCCGAATCGAAGGTCCATGGGCTGCTTCAAATTCAGTTTGCGATCGATCACGGGTTGGCAAGTGAAATAACCAAAAAATTCGGTTCAGATTCGGATTTAAAAATATTTTACCTGAACAACCCGAATTATTTATACAAAAAAATATATGATTTGACATGCCAGCAAGAGCAACCCAGCCGTGCCAGCCTGAGACTCAAAGACCAAAGTTAACTTTTTCTCACACAAATTCCCAATATGCATATCAACCATTTAACTCAAATTAAAATTTAAAATCAAGGGTGTTGATGAGAGTAGAAGCTGAGCACTCAGTGATGATATGACTGATTTCAGAGGCATAATAACCCATTTCTAAATCAACGGATATAATCCAAAATCAAAACCTAATCTAACGGTGAGAATTAAATATCAAAGATCTTATATCTCTCACTATCTCTAACGAGTCTCTTCAGCTTTCACTTCAGACTCTCAGTCTTAGAGTTCAGATGGTCATGGCTTCCCTTTCATGCTTCCTTCCCTTTTCACTCTTCCTCACCTCTTCATTTCTTTAGTCTCAGTTCTCTACTTGGCTCTCTCAAACTCTCACAGTCTCACTTCTCTATTTGGTATTTTGGTTTGCTCTTCAACACTCTCTAAACCGTTTCTCCAAATCCAAACCCTAGCTGCCTCCAATGCTATAGCCCACTCCCCTCTCCGCCTCCAATTCCTAGCCATCACCGCCGCTGTCCACTCCTCTCTCTATAGCTACTGTCGGTGTTTAGTCCTCACCCTACTCCTGTGTACTCTTCACTGAGTCAATTCTTACTCCAAACGCTTAGGTAATTGCTCTCTATTTCTCATCTTTCTTTTTTGTTAGTCTCGTTGGTTTCATTTGTTATGGAAATCAAATGTTAAAATCAAATAAACCCAAAGATTTTTAATAAGAAACCCTAACTAAAAAAAACCTAGAAACCCTAAATATTTTACTTTTGTTCTTTGTTCTTTTTTTTTAATCAATTTTGATCCTGTTTTAATTTTGAATAGGATTGAAAGCTGACTCCAAGAAGTGTTTTCTGCCTTCAAGTTTGAAACCCATACTCCCACGGTTTTCTTTAAGGTATGGTTTTTGCTTTCCTTTGTGTTTAGTAAAAAAAAAAAATGTAGTGATTGTGGTGACTGTTTCTTTTTACTAATTGTCTTTTCCATCTTTGGATTGACTTGAATGGCGTTCATCCTACAATTGATTTAGCTACTGCAATTGATTTTTATTTATTTATTCATATTTTATGTTCTTGGTGAAATGGCATAATTGACCTGAACAAGTTTTGGGTATTTTAATCTAGTTTCATTCTTATTTGATTTTGGATTTACTTTTTTTTTTTCTTTGTTAATTCGAATTGGGTATTGCCTTATTTATTTATTGGTAAGTTACGCACACAATGTCATGTTCTCGAGTCCGTAACCTGCTCTCCATCCCATTATTATGGTAGGAGGATGTGCATTTTGTGTTAAGAGTTTAGTGGCAAGATGTTCTTTGAATTAAGTGTGTTGTGTGCGCTATAAAGTATGAAATTTGAGCAATTTTTGCACCATGAGTTTACTAGGTATGCATGTGCATTGTTTTTTAATTATATAGAATTTCTTATTTTCAAGCACATATTCTAAGAATGATTTTGCTCTCTTAAAATGATTCGGACATAACCCACTGTATTTTTGTCTTAGAACAGTGAGTCATTGATTACTATCATTAGGAGATAAGTCATTAATGCGAGAATTAGAGATTGAACACCATTTTCTTATGCAATCATTGTATTAATTATGCAGATGATATCATTGCAAATGCACTACGGTAGAGACTTATTTCTTGTAAGTTACCACTTATCCTATTCGTTATTCTATTATTCTATAGAAAAGCATTGCTCCTCTAACTTTTTCATACTTTCTTAATTTTGCAAAGCTTGCTACCTGATGGTTTTGTATTTTGTTAGATTAATTCCACAAAAAATTAGTTTGGTAAGTTAATAAAATTCTATAAGAATTATATCTAAACTAGTTTAGGACGCATCTTTACCTATAGTTGGTGCCTAGATTGCCTCTTGTTGTTGATAGGCAAATTTTTACTAATTAAAAGAATGAGGTTCATTTGGTGCCACTATCAACTTTAAAACATGACAAAAACTTAGGGCAATGTGGTCCAACCTAACTCAATTGGCATCTCCTCCCTTTATACGTTCTAGGTAGAGGGTGAGGTGGGTTCAAGATTCATCGGGTGTGTGTGCAACTTGCCAATAAAAAAAAAAAAAAAAACATATTTGAATAAGTGTTTCTATCTACAAGATTAAAAAAAAAAAAAAAAATACACATCAACATCAAAGGGGTTCGAGGGATAACCCTGTGGTTCCATCCTTTTTTGTGGTGCTTAGGCACTATGGTTTGAGGGATAACCCTTGGAGTGTGTTTATGTTGCTTGCCCCTCAAACTAGAGTAACCTTGTTTGTAATTGTATGAGATTGCTTCAAAGAAGGTTTCTATTAGAATTTGATTATGTAATATTGCTGTAGCTAAAATGAGGTCTGATGGTTTGTGGTGATACAATGATGGTGTTCATGATTAAGATTGCTTAGTGATTGTGTTTCAGTATGTTTGAAGTTACCATCTCCTAGTTAAGATTTTGGGTTTGAGTTGGTTTCCAGGTTTCTATTGCATGAACTATTTCTGTAACATAGTTCTTAATTAATTACGGAAAATAAAAATACTTAGACAAAATAAAATAGGTTGGAATTATGTGGATGAAGAAAATTGGAGTTAAGGACTTAGGAGGGATAAGAAGGGTTTTGTGCTTCATTGGTCTTAGTTGAAATTTAGAATTCGTAATAAGATAATATTTTGCTTGGTTGTACTTTGAAGATGAATAGAACCAAGAAATTAATGTTCACACAAGTTGTCGTTGTTTAAACAACACACCATGTATTTCTACAATACTTTATTTTTTGCATAAGTAGGATACTGTTTTATCTTTTTGGTTTGTGTGATATATAAAACCGAAGTTTTTGAAACTCTCACAATTTTCCATGTCAGCAATATATAAATAATAATAAATCTTTTTTTTTCCCCACCAAATACAAATTACAAACCCGATTCTTATTAAAACCCAACTACAAGAGGAGCCTAAACGCAGAAATCAGCCGCAAACAAAAAACCCTACCCATACGCAGTTAATTTTTTCTTCCTACTCTCTCAACACTATCTTTCAAATGCAAACTCAGCCCTAACAAAACCCTCGATCAAACTCTATCTATTTCAAACTCACTCCCATCTCCTTCTTCTTCTTTAACTCTCTCATTCAATGCAGCTCCCTCCTTCTTTTCTTAGCCACAACTCCTCTGGCTGATGTCAATTTTGATTCATGGTTATTTTGTTCTTGAGTTTTTATCATCTAGGCATTGATTATTTTTTGGCCCCATTTTCGGGCATTTGATTTTCAGGATTGACTTGAAGAATTTGGATCCTTTTCCGTTTTTGATGTTGGACGAATTTTCAGGTATGAAGAATTCCAATTTGATCTTTTTCAAGTTTCAATTTTATTTGATTGATATGGGTTAAAATTCATATTGAAATTGGTTTAACTGGAACAGAGTCTCAAAGTTATGTTTTAATTATATGTCTTCAATTAGGTTTTCTATCGATTTAGGGATTTCAAATTCTATAGGTTTTGTAAGAAAATATTGTAAATATCGATGGGTTTCATAGTGGAGATAGTATCGATTTAATGGTTTTTTTTTTTTTTTCCTGTGTTTTTGAAAGGCCTAGGAGTCGGCCTGATGATTAATATATTTTGGCTGAAAAATTAATTCATATTGATGTAGATTGTGGTTTAAGAATTTTTCAGTGATATGTATGGGCTGTGTGTTGCAGATAGTTATGGGGTTTAATAATAATTTTAGGCACGGTTGATTTGATGCAATATAGTTATTGGGTTTTGTTTTAGAAAATCTTTAGATTTTTTGTTGTTATTGTGATTGATTTTTTTTCCCTTTCGGTTGATGTTGATTACTATCTTGATTTTAATGATGAAGTCTTGAAACACAGATATTTTTACTCAGTAAGGTGTTATACTGATAGCATATATTATTGATAAAGCACTGAAGCTTGCAGCATGATCTAGAGATAGTAATGGTCAATGGGTTAACGCTGTGGGGTAATTGCCAGTACTCTCTCTTGTATCTTTAAGGGAGCCTTTAAGTTAACTGCACCGAAACAATCTGATGTTGCTGTCATCGATAATGCAGATCTGGTATGCAAAATGACTGACCTTTTTCAGTTTCCCTTTTTAAGTAATTTTGCTTCAATGGACATTGCTCATTTTGATCAGCATGTATTTAGCTACTTGAATTCTGTCAGATGCAAACTTACATTTAAAACATAATTGGTATGCTGTTGAAATAATTAAGGTTGAAGTTTAATCTTGGGTTTGAGACACACTCCTATCTATGTAGATAATCTTTGACTCTAATTTTTTTCCCCTGTAATAATAAAGAAGCATTTTTGCAGTTTTGCATGTGTAAATTTTAGGTTATTTATGATGGATAAGATTTAAAATTGTAGCTGTCATTGATCTGAGCATTCATTTTAAAATTTTAGAACTTTTACCTTGGTCTTTTCATAATTTTGCTTGGAATCAAATAGTGGTATGGGGTTACTTTGAGAATAAATTACAATGGATAAGGATAAAGATTTAGATTAGTGTTTGTAGAATTATAATGGATAAGGATAATGATTTATATTAGCGTTTGTAGCTACTACTTCTGTTAAATATCACAATGAATTGTAGTTACATAAATGTATTGATTGACCTAAGAAAGCTTATTTTCATCCACGTTTCAGGAATCATCATTTTCGGATGGGTGGTAAAGGGAGGGAAGTGGATAGTGCATACAAATTGCAAGTATCCATTAATAGGAGAAAAAATATATTGATTCTTTTATTTCCTTCTAAATGAATTATTTTTTCTTTTGAATTCTCTTATTTTGAAGATAATATTTTAAAGTGGAGAGTAGGAGTTGTACACTGAAGATTCTGTTCTGCCATTATGTATAAAGACAAACCACACCATTGTTTATGACAACTGTTAAGAGAAATAGCACAATATCTTTTAAAAGGGTCAACAAAGAATGCAATGATGCAACTCATGCCTCGGGTTAGTGAGAATATTATTTCCTTAGGAATTTTTAGATATTGATGTGAAAGCCATCTTAGTAGTTGTGTCTCTATTTAATGATGATTTTATTTGCTTATCACACTTTGAAGACCATTTTTTAAAAAAAATTATTAGTTTATTACATACCATGTGTTGGTTTTAAAACTAACGCTCGATGGGTAGTTTTATGTTATTATTGTGTTACCTAAACTTTTGATGATGGATGTGCCTATTTCAACAAACAGTTTCTAATGGATAACAAAGTGTACTTGGATTAGCAACCTATTCCAAGCTGTATTCAAATCAAATTCAATAAATTGATTGATATGCTTTTTTATTACTATTTTTTTCCTAATAAGTAAAAGAAAGAAGAAACATAATGGAAAACTTTCATTTGTTATATATTTTTTTTCTTTTACCATTTTTGCAATAGTTGATATTGTTCAATTTTCCTTTAATCAAACGTGATTCTAGTTTTTGAGTATGTTGAGTCATATTATGAGTAGAAAGCCAGCCTATTCATTTTAAAGTGAGTTTTTAAGAAAAGTAAATATATATTATTTTTCTTAAATTATTCCGTGCATTGCACGGGTTAGTGACTATGTACAGTCAAAGTGGAAGAGACAAATAGTTGTTAACATCTACTTACACAATAGTCTTCCCGTGCATTACATGGGTTAGCGACTAGTTTACTATTATTATTATTAAAACTATGAATTATACTTGTTACTCTAGTTTGCTAATACGTATGTTTAATTTTTTTTAGGTAATAGAAACCTCCACTAATGAACCCTCTGTCCAAACACCAGCTGCTACATAAGATGATGGTGCTATTCCCACCCAAGTTGAAGCTTCTGCTGCTACCCAAGTTGAAGTAGCTGCTGTTGCTGAGTTGCCCCCAGTTCCACCACAGCAAGTGAGTATGACAGTTCCTGTTAGTGGAACTTGTAGTGGTAGGAAAAGTTAGTTGTTTGGGGCCATTTTGAAAAAATAAAGGTAGGTGAGGATGATACTAGTAAAACTAAGGCTATTTGTAATTATTGCCAAAAATCGTATAATGCTGATAGTAAGAGTTGTGGTACTAGTAATTTGTTAACTCATGTGCCAATATGTCCCAAGAATCCTAATAGAGAAGATTTAGTTAAAGGGCATAAAAAATTAGCTTTTGAACCCAAAAAGGATGGAGAAGATGGGTTCCACCTTGTGTCAACAACCTTTTCTGTTAAGGCTTCTAGAAAGGCATTGGCCGAAATGATTATAATTGATGAGTTGCCTTTTAGTTATGTTGAGGGGTATGGGTTTAAGAAATATGTAACTACCTTACAACCTAAGCTTCGATTAAAGGATATCCCATCTCGTCAAACTGTGGCTAGAGATGTGATTGGCATTTATAATAGTGAGAGAGAGAAGCTAAGGAATTCCTTGAAAGGCTGTAGGGTGTCTCACTATGGACACATGGACTTCTATTCAAAATTTAAATTATATGTGTCTCACATGTCACTTTATTGATGATGCTTGGAAATTGCATAAGAGAATTTTAAATTTTTGTCAAGTTGAGGACCACAAGGGGGAGACTAGGTAGAAAGATTGAGATGTCTTTGCATGAGTGGGGGATTGATGGGATATTCACTTTGACAATATATAATGCTAGCTCAAATTTAACAACAATTAAATTTTTGCAAAGGGTGACTAAAGATTGGAATGGGACAGTTTTAGGAAATGAGTTCATGCACTTGTTGTGCCCATATCCTTAATCTCATTGTGGGGGAGGGTTTGAAAGAGATTGATGCATCTGTTGCCAAGGTGCGTGAAGCTGTGATGTCTGTGAAGGCCTCACCCAATAGAAATCAAACTTTTAGGAGTTTTATGGAGAGGTTAGGTATGGAGTCCAAGAGTCTTCTTAGTCTAGATGTACCTACTAGGTGGAACTCGACCTCTTCTATGTTAGAAACTGCTAAAATTTTTGAGAAAGTGTTCATTTGAATGGATTTTGAAGATGATGGTTATTCGTCATACTTAAGGACCAAGGAAGATAGTTGTAGTTTGGGATCTCCTTGTATGAGTGATTTCCAAAATTGTAGGGCATTTGTGACTTTCTTAAGGCTTTTTTATAATGCAACGAAGAAATTCTCCGGTTCTTTGTACGTTACTTCAAATGCCTTCTATGATGAGATCTTTGTTATTCAGGAGAGTATTTCTAATTTAGTTAAATCCTAGAACACTCTCTTGAAAAACACAGCCACAAACATGCAAACTAAATTTGAGAAGTATTGGGGGGAAGGGGAGAAAATTAATCCTCTTTTGTATGTGGCTGTGGTTCTTGATCCACAAAACAAAAAAAAAAAGTGAGGTTTTTGAAGTTTTCTTTTTCTGAATTTATGGGAATGCAGTGGCAGAAGTGATGGTTGATAAGGTGAAAGATCTTTTGTATAAGTTGTATAATTTTTACTCTTCTATTCATTCACCAAATGTGCAAGAACAAAGTGGGAGTGAGAGGACAAAATTGGAAAGTGATGCTAGTGATCCATATGTGATGGTTCACTTGCGATGTGAATGTTTCTTGCAATTTGAGCAATCTGTAGGTTGTAGTAATGAGGTGGAAAAGTATTTGACTGAAAACTGTGATGGTAGAAAGGATGTGAATATTGAGATATTGGAGTGGTGGAGGGACAATTGTAGTAGGTACCAAGTGTTGTCTAAAATTGCTAAGGATGTGTTGGCTATATCAGTTTCCACTGTTGCATCTGAGTCAGCATTTAGCACTGGAGGCCACATTGTTGATCCATTTCGAAGTTCACTATCTTCTCTCATAGTTTAATACCTTGTATGTTCACAAAATTGGCTTCAAGCCACAGCTCCAATTTCTCATCGCCAGTCAAGGGATAATGTAGAGGCAATGGAGGAGGAGTTACTAGACTTAGGTCATATGTTTAAATTCTGAAACTTATTATCTATTAATTTTATTGAATGTCTCATGTATTCAAGCAAAATTTAATCTATTGTGTTTATTTTCTATTCTTTTCTAATTTTAAATCAACAACCAACAGCAAGTGTAACAACAAATACCAGCTCAAGCAAGGGTTCCACTTTAGGCAAACGACCCTTAATTAGCATTGATGATTAATCACTGACTTGGTATGATTTTGCCTTTAGCCCCTTACTATTATAAACTTGGTTTCCTTACTAGTTGGTCTTGTATTTGGTACTAATTTACTGTTTGTTGCCTTTTTTTTTTTTGTCTATTGTAGGAGGATGGTCATTTATTTTGTAAAGAAGGCAGCTTTTTGAGAATATTTTGGAAGCTTTTTTTGGATATATCACTTTTTTAACTTCTAACAATGCTCAACTATCAATGCATATAGAAAAGAAATCTTAGTTCATAGGTTTTCTTTTCTATTAGTTATAGACTTATAAAGTATTGAGTAGTTATTCAATGCTTTGGGAAAGCTATTTTTGGGAAGTACTTGTGGTATTTGATTATTGTAACTAATTATATTGCTTGGAACTTTGTATAACTAGCAAGCTTTTTGCCTTATGGTTTACTGCCGATAAAACTTGCAGTAACTGCCTTTATGGTACTAAGTATATATATCCATTAATTGGAATATTGCAGTATAGTATTATCTGTTGTGATTTATTTGTTGCTGCAAATATTATTTGTTGTGGTTGGCAGGTGTAATAATTGTTGAGCTACTAGCTTACTGCCCAGGTGCTTATTGTGTTGTTTAATAGATCACATATGGTAAAATTAGGGTTTTTGTAGGTTGGGTTGTGCTATTTTTAGTCTATTTTTTAGTGTTTATTTTTTGTGGTTAATGTGGGAAAGATTATGTATTGGATTGATATGTACTGCTTAGGTGCTTCTATTGTTTCAGAGATCATAGGTGGGGAAAAAAAAAAAGGGCTTTTTGGTGTGTTGTGTTCTGTTATTTTGTCCAGGTTTAAATTTGTGAAAGTTTGTGAGGGACTGCAAGATTTTATATTAGGTTTGATATGTCCTAAAGGCCCAACGGGTCTAGTGTAGTTCATAATATAAGCTTAACTTGAAGCCCTATTTTAAAATAAATTAAGTAAAAAGAAGCCCAATTTGAAATATATAGGTAATTCAAACAATCTAAAATCAATGGGGTTTATTAAACTGTCAAACTGAGTAATTTGGGCTAAAAAGACCCAAAAAAAGGAAATTCCGATAATTTTAATTATGTCAAAAATTTTGGCCCAATTTGAGGCCCAGACCCGACAAACCGACAACTCCGACTTGGTCAACCGATTACTTGAAACGTCGGATCCAACCCAAATATTCGGTTGAATACGGGTCCGAAATTCAGCAACCTGATCCATCCAGGCCGAATTCGGTTTGGGCCCTAAACCAACCTGGCCTGACCCGTAGGCAGGCCTTGAAAGTTATATATGCAATAGTCGTCTATTATTTTCGATATAAAAACTTTTACAAATACTAATCAGAAAATAATAATTTTGACGTTTATTTATTATGTGACATGCATAAATTATGCCCATTGTAAAATCAATTTAAAGAAACAACGTAGTAATATTTGTAATATATTAAACATTTTCCTTTTCCAATATCTCGCTGGGGTGCGTCTGGGTTGCCTCATGCAACAGTCGATCTCTTGCGTTCCAATTTCCAAATAGCCCATACTAATCACAAAGAGAGCCCTCGCTGTGAACACTGCGAAATCATCTCTTGGTAAATGTGTGATAAAACACCTTATCAATATCTGTAATTGTAGATGCTGGTTGTGTCATGCAAGTCAAACTCAAATCAAATCAGCATTGTAAGAACTTGGTAATTCAACACTAATTATCATTATCATTAGCAGGAACAAGCTAGTTTCTGTGGATTGGACTATAGAAGTGCGCAACAACTTGTGGACACTGTAATGAGAGCGTTGCATTTAACACCGTAAAGAAGAATATTCCAAAGTATTCCTGTCTCCCTGTGGGCTAATGTACTGTGTCTATGTTCATGTCTAACAAATTTCTCATACCAACACTGCAAAATATAGCCTAGCCTAATAACCTCTCTATTTCCGCTTGTTCCAGGTGTTATGGGTAGCAAAAGTCGTCAGCTTCACATATTCTTCTTCCCTTTGATGGCCCATGGTCACCTGATACCTATGATGGACACGGCCAAGCTATTTGCAGCGCGAGGTGTAAAGGCAACGATTGTCACTACTCCTCGCAACGTGCCTATATTCTCCAAAACTCGCTGCACCAACGTTGATATCCAAATCATCAAGTTCCCGGCTGTTGAGGCTGGCCTGCCTGAAGGATGTGAGAATATTGACTCAGTGACTTCCGAAGATATGTCTGACAAATTTATCAAAGCCACTAAAATGCTCCAACAACCACTTGAGCAACTACTAGAAGAGTACCAACCTAGTTGCCTTGTTGCCGACATGTTCTTTCCATGGGCAACTGATGTTGCAGCTAATTTTGGTATTCCTAGGCTTGTTTTCTCGGTAACCAGTTTTTTTTCCCTGTCTTCACAACATAGTTTGCAACTATATGAACCCCACAAGAAAGTTCTCTCTGATTCTGAACCTTTTGTCATTCCTAGCTTTCCAGGAGAGATACAGTTGACAAGGATGGAACTTCCTGATTTCTATCTGCAAGAAGTTGAAACAGACTTTTACAAGTTGTTGAAAGAAGCTATGGAGTCAGAGTTTACAAGCTATGGGGTGGTTGTTAACAGCTTCTATGAGCTTGAGCCGGCTTATGCAGATCATTACAGGAAAGTTTTGGGAATAAAGGCATGGCATATAGGTCCAGTTTCACTATGCAACAAGGATGCTGAAGATAAAGCCCAAAGGGGAAAGGAAGCTTCCATTGATGAACATGAATGTTTAAAGTGGCTTAGTACAAAGAAACTCAATTCGGTTATTTATATTTGTTTGGGGAGTAACCCAAATTTTAGTGATTCTCAGCTTTTCGAACTTGCAATGGGTCTTGAGGCTTCAGAACAACAATTCATTTGGGTTGTGAGGAAAGGCAAAAATGAGAAAGAAGAGGAAGATTGGCTACCTAAAGGATTTGAGAAAAGAATGGAAGGTAAAGGATTAATTATAAGAGGTTGGGCACCCCAAGTTTTGATTCTTGATCATCAAGCAGTTGGAGGATTTGTGACTCATTGTGGGTGGAACTCGACCTTGGAAGGAGTGGCTTCGGGGGTGCCTATGGTCACATGGCCTATGGCTTCTGAGCAGTTTTACAATGAGAAGTTGATAACTCAAGTACTGAAAATTGGAATTAGTGTTGGTGCTCAACAATGGACTAGAGTGGTAGATGGTATCAAGAGGGAAGCGATAGAGAAGGCAATGAGGCAAATTTTGGTGGGTGAAGAAGCGGCCAGAGCCAAGGCACTTGGAGAGATGGCAAGGAGGGCCGCTGAAGAAGGAGGATCATCATGCTCTGATTTGAATGCTTTAATTGAAGAATTAAGGTTGCATTGCCCTTGATCTCTGGCTCTAAAAATTGCCATTATGGCTCTTTAATCAATATATATTTATATATATATATATAAAAGGATTTATTATCCTTGTTGTTTATTGTGTGTGTGTTATTTTTAATCGCTTAGCTGTTCTTCAATAATTGTAGGACATGGTCCTAGATATTTGGGATCGATAGTCCAATCAAAATTCATAAGACTATAATAAGTTGGAGATAAGCGTCTAGTTGTCTGCTAGTTCTTTAAGTTTCAACTTTTATAGCATTTTGCATGGGATTAGGCCAGATTTTTAGCTAAATTTAACCTAAAAGGTCACTCTTTCCTTTTTTTTGCCTGGTCCATTTCTTTCTTTTACAAGCAATGGACTTTCTATGCTTTTTTTACTACTTTATATAACATTATTTATCCACTCCATGTTATTAAAAAAAATCGAAAATTTTGGATTTCATTTGCAACATCTACCATGTTGGGTATGCTTTTAAAATTTGAAAGGAAACTAATTTTATTAAATTGTGGGTGCCACCTGAATTGCTATTGACCAAAATTGGTAGATGTCGTTGGAGAGAATTAAATTCACCAACCCCACCATCAGCTTTACCCCATAACCCACGGCCTTGTCTCTTTATTTTACAAACAAAATCAGCTCCTCCAAAATATCTGTACTTTCCATTCTCACTCTCACCTATCTCGCATTAACAAATTCAAATCTCTAGCAAATATTCCTATAATACTAGCAGATGTTGAAGGAAATCAAAGGAATAATTATGGAGTGCTTATATCACGGTAGATTCTCAAATTTGTGTTGGGTTTTGTCAACTCTTTTGCTCAAAGTATTCCTTTGGCTCTTCTATATAACCAAAAAGACCATTCCTCTTCCAAACTATGTGTGAAGCAGAGAAAAAAAAATTGAGTTCATCTAATATACTTGTAAGGGCGGCGTTTTGTGTCCTGAGCCTAAAAGGTAGAAGGCTTCAGGCCCAAAGAGCCTAACATAATGAATTTGTAGAGGATGAGCTTAAAAACTAGGCTTTAATGAATCAAACAACACATGCAGGGAATTAAAGATAATAGGAAAGCAAAAAGAGACAAGCCCTCTACTAAGAAATTATTTCTCGGCAAGGTCCGAGGAAAGTGGCTTTTGAATATAATTCTTTTAGACTTGGATACAATTCCAACTCTTGTTACTACAGTGTTTTTTCTACGGGTTTTTCAATTCCTTCTCTCTGGAGGGTCTCTTGCATTATATAGCTCAATTTAGATGATCTTGACCCTTCATTTGTTGATTGTCCAGACCACTACTTGAGTGTCTATCCCATCAAACACCTTCCCAAACCCCTTGTGGTTGTGGTAGCACTGTTCAGGAGTCTTCTCCACATAAATGCAACCAGGAGGTTTTGTGGGATGCATTAAATGTGGTGGCAACCACTATCTCTTCAGTCATGTCAGTGTTAATCCCCTTCCCCGAAACTCTTTCTCTATAGTATGACCTCCTTTGGTAACTCATCACTGACATGGCCTTACTGTTTGAGGGTGTGGCCTCCTTAGCACGATAATGGCCCCCTCAGCCACGGGTATGACACGTGGCGCAATTACCTTTTTTTTTTTTTTTTTTTTTTTTAATTCTTGTACCCCACAATACTATTTCCTCTATCTTTCTTCAATCTTTATATTGGGCATCCAATGACAAGTTCGAAGTTCTGTCTGTGAGTGCACATTAACAAAACTGCCGTTGTATCCTAGAGAGTAACCGCCTGCGCCATTTGCACCGACGGAGTCATTCTAGTGGGGATGAAATTGCTTCTTTAGAATAGCGGATTAAGTTCCGTACCTCGGCTCAAATCGATAAGTTTATATCTCTCTACACTCTCATCTTATATCTCTAATCTACTTGTATTTGTTAATTAATTTGGGCAATTTTCAAACCTTATTTCCAACAAACCATTCAATTGCCAAGATTTTACATATCTTTCCTAAAACTCACAAAAAATCTGCCATAATTCCCTTTGGTCAAGTCCCACCCCTCAATGCCTCCACCAGTAAACTAAGTTGTCATCTTCCTCATAATCCGCATGGCTTAGACTTGAAAGTGGGAAAATGAGGAAGGAAAAGAAATAGGGAGAGAAGACAAAGGTGGAAAAAATGAGAGAAATAATAAAAGGGAAAGAATGGAAAAGAAGGAAAAAAAAAAGGAAAAAAAAAAAAAAAAAAAAAGGTAAAATGGTGTTAGGAGATTTTCATTTTTCAGATCTTAGATATTAATTTTTTTTTTTTTTTTTAAACTTATGTTTCCTAGATTGTCAACCCCGAGGGGGGGGGGGGGGGGGAGGAGAGAGAGAGGTGGAGCTAGAAATTTATATTTGGGGGGGCTATATATAAATTTTGTGTGTGTATTTGTATGAAATTTAAAATAGTAATGTACAATATTTCGTAGCTCAATATGTGCTATAAACAAAAGTGTATTTAATTAAAATTAAAAGGAAAATAAAAAAGAAAGCAATGAAAAGTAAAGTAAAAAGAATCAAAACAAAGCAAATGCAAAGGATCTGGGAAAGAGTTAAAAACAAGGGATCAGTCGGTCAGCTAGGAGAGAAATCATTAAGTCCATCAAGAGGATTGCTAATGTGGTCTTTGCTAACCTCCCAACCAATAAAATGCAGTTATTTATGCAAATGTGACATCATTTGGTAATTTTTATTTTTTATTCTTTGTGTTAATTAGGAAGTTCATACATAAATTTGCATAGATGACATCATCTTATTGGTCAAGGAGGACCATATCAGCAGTCTTCCTAGTGTAAATAATAATTTCTCCAACTAGGGGCATAGAGCATTGCATAGTCAGGGGATGAGGGGCCCGTAGCACGGAAGTTTCAATATTTCACTCTTTCTTGTCTAGTTTAGTCACATAGTACAGAACTTTTACTTTTAAACAAACTAAAGTAGCAGTGGGAGGGAGGAAAAAAACAAAAAGAAGAAGAAGGCAAACGCCAAGTCGCCAACAGAGACAGAGAGAGTGAGAGAGAGAGTCATATGTGTAAGGCAAAATGTTTCTGCAACTGTGTGGGGGACTTGGTGATGCAGCAAATCAACAAAGTTTTTTACTTTTCAATTTTTCTACTGATGTGTACAAGTAAGCCCTAGATGTGTTGAGATGAAAATTAGAATTTTTTTCTCTTTTATTTGTTGAGGTAATTGTTAAAATACCTATGTATTCATTTTAAAGATGCTGAATATTTAATGTAGGGTCTGGGTTTTTGGTTGCCCAAGCCCAAGGGACACGGGTCAAAAGCCCAACGAACCCCGCAATGAATTTATAGAGTGGGATCGAAGGTCTAGGCGCCGGCCGGCGTTCACGAGGCGTGAACTCCGGTCTCTTTTATTCAATGAAAGACTTAGAGCAATTTACAACTGGGGTTGCTCCTCGGCCCACGGCCGAGAAGGCTCTTCTTCCCCTTTATTTTTAGACTTTTCCTTCTCCGGCCCCCTCTCTGAGGGATTCCTTTACATTATATACCCTTTACCCAACCAATCCTAGCCCTACACTTGTTGAACGATCTGAACGTTGCTCAGGTGCTTGTCCCATCAGCCGCCTTCTCAGTCCCTTTTGGGAGTCACGGCAGTCAAGGCGATGCTGGTGCGGGGTCCTTTCCTCATTAATGCGACCAGGACAGGAGTCAGGTACATTTAATGCCGAGATGACCGATGATGAGGTCATCCTCGAACGTAGGTGCCTCCTCGGCTCGGGTCTTTGGCCCAGGAATGAAATGGGCTGGGCCGTGGGATTATTTGGCCCCACAATAGCCCCTCAAAATTTTGCTGTCCGCATCCTCGGGCGGAGAGGAGGATTTTGGTGTCCTCGGGCCTGCCACACGACCCATTGAGTTTGGTCCTCCGTGGGTACTAGAGTCTTTTCGCCTGCCCCAGAAGCGTTACTGACGCCTCGAAGGGTGCGACGTGCCCCTCATTAAATCCAGACGGCTCCGTGCTCCCCACGTTCAACGGGAGGATGATAATCCAACGGTGGGGATTCGCCTAGCAGTTAGGGGTGGGAAAACCCGCACAGCTCCTTGATTTGGGGGTATAAATACCCGTTTGAAAAGCCGGTTTCTCTGTTCACTTGCACTCAAGAGTCTACATCTCCAGCATAAAAAGTCTGTCCGAGGAGCTTCTACACATTTCTGTAAGTCACTATCTCTCTTGGAACTTTCTCTTTCTCCACTTCTTCCTTTTCTTTCGTTTGCTCTCTCTTAGCCTGCTTAGGCATCAGTTGTGATGGGTATATTTAAGAAATATGTTTTCACTGAGGAGGCGATGGAGAAATTCATCGCCGATTACAAGATACCGGCCAACGTGGGCTTGAGGTATTGCGCGGAGTGCGAGTGGCGCTTTCGGAGACAGGAGGGTGAGGTGGTGGTTCCCATCGCTGCCTTCGTTGAAGGTGGCATGAGGATACCCATGGGTCCGGTGATGAGGGACTATCTGATGCACTTCCGGATAGCCCCTACCCAGTGTGCCATCAATGTCTTTAGGATTCTGGGCTGCGTGGATGCCCTAAATGAGAAGATGGGCCTGAGGTTGACCCATCATGACGTCAACTGGTGTTATAACCTCCAGTGCCTGAGGGGCGAGACTTACTATCTGAAGACCAGGGATGATAGAGTCCGGCTCATTTAGTGTCTCCCTGAGTCCAGCAAGGGGTTGAACAAGGACTTCCTCATCGTGTCTGGAGAGTGGCATGATGGCCTTCACTGCCCGACGACGAAGGGGACCCCAGGTGGGCAGTGGGAAAATGGGGAGAGGGTCCTGGGACCTCGACTAGTTCCATTCTTTATCTCGTCCATTTATTTTTGCACCGTCTGGTTTCTGATATGAATGTGTTTCCTCTTGCAGATCCGCACGCCTTTACGCGCCATTTCAGCCTAATCAATCGGGAAGACCTGCAAAAGGCGCTGAGGGCAGAGGTTTTCGTGAACGAGGCCGACAATCAGGTTAGGGCCGCCCACGAGATCTTGAAATACGACCCGGCTCACAAGTCATTTGCGGCGCCGAAGTACGTGATCAAAGCAAAGGATCCTCGGCTTCGAAAAATAACAGTGACCGAGGACGGGTTTCGGTTCCCCGAGGTGCCCTCCACATCTGAAGGCGTAATACTTGCGGGCCCCTCCTCCTCCCTTAGACTCTTGGAGCCCGCTGAAGTAGGCCTAGAGAGGGAAGTGGAAGTTGCTGATTCTGGCTCCGCTGAGGACGCATTTGACGTGTTTGAACAAGCTCGCCAGTCCGAAGACCCTCCAGGAGACTTGGGTGGCCCTCGTCTGGCTGAAGCAGACTTCTCAGTGTCCAAGTCCTCTTCCCGGCACGAAATGGGTTACAAGAAGAGGCCCCAACCTAGCCTGTCGGATCTGATTGAAGGCCAGCCGGGGAAATCAAAGTCAGAGCTTCCTCCTCCTCCGCCCAAGACGAGTTTGCCTCCCAGGCGCGAGCCCTCCGATCCCAAACAGAAGAGGGATAAGGGCAAAAGGCCAGTTGAGGAGAGGTCCGTGTCCCCGCGGGTGGAGGGTGATAATCAGCGGTCATCCAAACAGCTGAAGATAGGCTCCCAAGGCCGGGACAAGCAGGTTGAGGGCCAGCCCCAGCCTCAGGCCTGGCTTCCAGCCCCAATGCTCCGTGGGGGGCCGCTGAGGGAAGACTCCTCCCTCAGGGATTTCAATGAGGGCGAGGGCACGTACGTGGCCGACGCGGTGGAAAGGTGCCTGCTACTCCCAGCTGACATGGCGGAGCTGGCGACTATGAGGAGCAGGGAGGTCTTCCTCTGCCTCAAGCGGTACTTGGGAATGGTAAGTCTCTCGTCATTTATGACTTATTCGAGTTTGTAGCTTCTCTTCCGCTTTTTTCTGGGCTCAGCTAATGGCGTATTTGTTTTGTCTGCAGGCCGTTCAGGCCACTTTTAGATTAGAGGACGTGGCCCGTGACCAGGGGAAGGCCATGGACGTGAAGCGTGAGAAACGCTTGGAGGCCACTCAGGTCCTTAAACACTCTGAGGCTGATCTTGCCAAGGCTCGGGAGGAGCTGAGTGCGATGACTAGTGCTCGGGATACTGCCCTGTCCGGCCTCGTGGGCTTCCAGAAGCAGGCCGAGGATTACTCAAAGCGTCTGGCTGAGGCGGAGAAGCAACTGAAGACTGCAAAGGAGCTGCTTGCTGATCTGCCGAAGAAGGTGGCTGCCGCTGAGTCGGACAAGAGGGCAGCCGAGTGAGCGAGGGACGAGGCTGTGAGGGCCAAGTTTGAGGCTGACCAGGGCAGGGAGGAAGCCCTGGCCACTAAGCAGGAAGCTGAGGAGGAGGCTTATGCTGCGGGGATGGCAAAGACCGGGGCAGCCTTTAAGGCTCAAGTCCCTGGGTTGTGCAGGCGGTACTCTGCTGAGGTTTGGAGGGAGGCTCTCAAACAGGCTGGGGTCGAGGCCTCATCCGATTTGTGGAAAGAGGAGAATGTGTACTACCCTCCTGCCAACCGCGAGGCAACTCCAAGTGGCGCTGAGGCCGAGGAGGCTGCGAAGGAAATCGGCGCTGTTACGGGTGAGGACACATCAGTTGCTGAGCCCGTGGGTGAGCTCGTCCAAGGAAGTGACCTTCCCAAGGGGGCAGAATCGGGTGAGGGCCTCGTTGAGGAGGCGTCCCAGGAGGTTATGAAGTCTACCTCTGAAGCTGAAGTTCCTGCTGCTGAGGAGGCAGCCATTCCTGCCACGCCTTCGCAGGTTGTCCCGCCTGGCCAAAGCTCAGAAGGCCTCGAAACTGCTATAGTCCAGCCCCCAGCTAAGGGAGGAGAATAAGTGAGCAGGGCAGGCCCTTCGGTCTTTTGCATTTTCTTCTTTTTTCTTTTTGTTTTGTGACTGTAATGTAATTCGTATCGTGTAATTCTTTTTTGGACTTAATGAAATATGAGTTTTGTTTCTTTTCCTGTTTGTTGTGGTTGTCTGCTTACTTGTTCGCTATCTGTTTTTTCTTTACTTGTATGGTTCAAACTTCAATCGCATCTCGGCCAATCGCGGCATCAATCGTTATAGTGAGGGCATGTACGCTTGGGTGGACCCACCGCTCTCTAAGGGCCAGGTAGGAAATTCTTTGGGTAGTCATTTAGGATCCCCTAGAGGTAGTTGGCCTCCTCGCAGGCTTGAGCCTGAGGACCATACAATGCCTTTGGTTCTGTCTAACACTTAGAATCCCCTGAAGGAGTTAGTTTCCCCATGGGTCTGAGTCCTAGGATCATGCAGCGCTTTTGGTTCTGTCTAACACCTGGAATCCTCTGAAGGAGTAAGTTTCCCCATAGGCCTGAGTCCTGGGACCATGCAGTGCCTTGGTTCTGTCTAACTCTTAGGATCATCTGAGGTGGTTAGTTTCCCCGTGAACTTGAGTCTGAGGACCATGCAGAGCCTTGGTTCTGTCTAACACTTAGGGTCATCTGAAGTAGTTAGTTTCCCCATAGGCCTGAGTCCGAGGACCATGCAGAGCCTTGGTTCTGTCTAATGCCTGGGCGTCTGGAGCGGTTAGTTTCCCCAGAGGCCTGAGTCCGAGGACCATGCAGAGCCTTGGTTCTGTCTAACGCTTGGGCGTCTGGAGCGGTTAGTTTCCCCATAGGCCTGAGTCCGAGGACCATGCAGTGCCTTGGTTCTGTCTAACGCTTGGGCGTCCGGAGCGGTTAGTTTCCCCATAGGCTTGAGTCCGAGGACCATGCAGTGCCTTGGTTCTGCCTAACGCTTGGGCGTCTGGAGCGGTTAGTTTCCCCATAGGCCTGAGTCCGAGGACCATGCAGTGCCTTGGTTCTGTCTAACGCTTGGGCGTCTGGAGCGGTTAGTTTCCCCATAGGCCTGAGTCCGAGGACCATGCAGTGCCCTGGTTCTGTCTAACGCTTGGGCGTCTGGAGCGGTTAGTTTCCCCATAGGCCTGAGTCCGAGGACAATGCAGTGCCTTGGTTCTGTCTAACGCTTGGCCGTCTGGAGCGGTTAGTTTCCCCATAGGCCTGAGTCCGAGGACCATGCAGTACCTTGGTTCTGTCTAACGCTTGGGCGTTTGGAGCGGTTAGTTTCCCCAAAGGCCTGAGTCCGAGGACCATGCAGTGCCTTGGTTCTGTCTAACGCTTGGGCGTCTGGAGCGGTTAGTTTCCCCAAAGGCTTGAGTCCGAGGACCATGCACTGCCTTGGTTCTGTCTAACGCTTGGCCGTTTGGAGCGGTTAGTTTCCCCATAGGCCTCAGTCCGAGGACCATGCAGTGCCTTGGTTCTGTCTAACGCTTGGGCATCTGGAGCGGTTAGTTTCTCCGAGGACCATGCAGTGCCTTGGTTCTGTCTAACGCTTGGCCGTCTGGAGCGATTAGTTTCCCCACAGGCCTCAGTCCGAGGACCATACAGTGCCTTGGTTCTGTCTAACGCTTGGGCGTCTGGAGCGGTTAGTTTCCCCATAGGCCTCAGTCCGAGGACCATGCAGTGCCTTGGTTCTGTCTAATGCTTGGGCGTCTGGAACGGTTAGTTTCCCCATAGGCCTGAGTCCGAGGACCATGTAGTGCCTTGGTTCTGTCTAACGCTTGGGCGTCTGGAGCGGTTAGTTTCCCCATAGGCCTGAGTCCGAGGACCATGCAGAGCCTTGGTTCTGTCTAACGCTTAGGCGTCTGGAGTGGTTAGTTTCCCCATAGGCCTGAGTCCGAGGACCATGCAGTGCCTTGGTTCTGTCTAACGCTTGGGCGTCTGGAACGGTTAGTTTCCCCATAGGCCTGAGTTCAAAGACCATGCAGTGCCTTGGTTCTGTCTAACGCTTGGGCGTCTGGAGCGGTTAGTTTCCCCATAGGCCTGAGTCCGAGGACCATGCAGTGCCTTGGTTCTGTCTAACGCTTTGCCTTCTGGAGCGGTTAGTTACCCCATAGGCCTGAGTCCGATGACCATGCAGTGCCTTGGTTCTGTCTAACACTTAGGGTCATCTGAAGTAGTTAGTTTCCCTATAGGCCTTAGTCCGAGGACCATGCAGAGCCTTGGTTCTGTCTAACGCTTGGGCGTCTGGAGAGGTTAGTTTCCCCATAGGCCTGAGTCCGAGGACCATGCAGTGCCTTGGTTTTGTCTAACGCTTGGGTGTCTGGAGCGGTTAGTTTCCCGATAGGCCTGAGTCCGAGGACCATGCAGTGCCTTGGTTCTGTCTAACGCTTGGGCGTCTGGAGCGGTTAGTTTCCCCAAAGGCTTGAGTCCGAGGACCATGCACTGCCTTGGTTCTGTCTAACGCTTGGCCGTCTGGAGCGATTAGTTTCCCCATAGGCCTAAGTCCGAGGACCATGCAGTGCCTTGGTTCTGTCTAACGCTTGGGCGTCTGGAGCGGTTAGTTTCTCCGAGGACCATGCAGTGCCTTGGTTCTGTCTAACGCTTGGTCGTCTGGAGCGGTTAGTTTCCCCACAGGCCTGAGTCCGAGGACCATGCAGTGCCTTGGTTCTGTCTAACGCTTGGCCGTCTGGAGCGGTTAGTTTCCCCATAGGCCTCAGTCCGAGGACCATGCAGTGCCTTGGTTCTGTCTAATGCTTGGGCTTCTGGAACGGTTAGTTTCCCCGTAGGCCTGAGTCCGAGGACCATGCAGTGCCTTGGTTCTGTCTAACGCTTGGGCGTCTGGAGCGGTTAGTTTCCCCATAGGCCTGAGTCCGAGGACCATGCAGAGCCTTGGTTCTGTCTAACGCTTAGGCGTCTGGAGTGGTTAGTTTCCCCATAGGCCTGAGTCCGAGGACCATGCAGTGCCTTGGTTCTGTCTAACGCTTGGGCGTCTGGAACGGTTAGTTTCCCCATAGGCTTGAGTTCAAGGACCATGCAGTGCCTTGGTTCTGTCTAACACTTGGGCGTCTGGAGCGGTTAGTTTCCCCATAGGCCTGAGTCCGAGGACCATGCAGTGCCTTGGTTCTGTCTAACGCTTTGCCTTCTTGAGCGGTTAGTTACCCCATAGGCCTGAGTCCGAGGACCATGCAGTGCCTTGGTTCTGTCTAACACTTAGGGTCATCTGAAGTAGTTAGTTTCCCTATAGGCCTTAGTCCGAGGACCATGCAGAGCCTTGGTTCTGTCTAACGCTTGGGCGTCTGGAGATGTTTGTTTCCCCATAGGCCTGAGTCCGAGGACCGTGCAGTGCCTTGGTTTTGTCTAACGCTTGGGTGTCTGGAGCGGTTAGTTTCCCTATAGGCCTGAGTCCGAGGACCATGCAATGCCTTGGTTCTGTCTAACGCTTTGCCTTCTGGAGCGGTTAGTTTCCCCATAGGCCTGATTCCGAGGACCATGCAGTGCCTTGGTTCTGTCTAACGCTTAGGGTCATCTGAAGTAGTTAGTTTCCCCATAGGCCTGAGTCCGAGGACCATGCAGAGTCTTGGTTCTGTCTAACGCTTGGGCGTCTGGAGCGGTTAGTTTCCCCATAGGCCTGAGTCCGAGGACCATGCAGTGCCTTGGTTCTGTCTAACGCTTGGGCGTCTGGAGCGGTTAGTTTCCCCATAGGCCTGAGTCCGAGGACCATGCAGTGCCTTGGTTCTGTCTAACGCTTAGCCGACTGGAGCGGTTAGTTTCCCCATAGGCCTGAGTCCGAGGACCATGCAGTGCCTTGGTTCTGTTTAATGCTTGGGCGTCTGGAGCGGTTAGTTTCCCCGTAGGCCTGAGTCCGAGGACCATGTAGTGCCTTGGTTCTCTCTAACGCTTTGCCTTCTGGAGCGGTTAGTTTCCCCATAGGCCTGAGTCCGAAGACCATGCAGTGCCTTGGTTCTGTCCAACGCTTGGGCGTCTGGAGCGGTTAGTTTCCCCATAGGCCTGAGTCCGAGGACCATGCAGTGCCTTGGTTCTGTCTAACGCTTGGGCTTCTGGAGCGGTTAGTTTCCCCATAGGCCTGATTCCGAGGACCATGCAGTGCCTTGGTTCTGTCTAACGCTTAGGGTCATCTGAAGTAGTTAGTTTCCCCATAGGCCTGAGTCCGAGGACCATGCAGAGTCTTGGTTCTGTCTAACGCTTGGGCGTCTGGAGCGGTTAGTTTCCCCATAGGCCTGAGTCCGAGGACCATGCAGTGCCTTGGTTCTGTCTAACGCTTTGCCTTCTTGAGCGGTTAGTTACCCCATAGGCCTGAGTCCGAGGACCATGCAGTGCCTTGGTTCTGTCTAACACTTAGGGTCATCTGAAGTAGTTAGTTTCCCTATAGGCCTTAGTCCGAGGACCATGCAGAGCCTTGGTTCTGTCTAACGCTTGGGCGTCTGGAGATGTTTGTTTCCCCATAGGCCTGAGTCCGAGGACCGTGCAGTGCCTTGGTTTTGTCTAACGCTTGGGTGTCTGGAGCGGTTAGTTTCCCTATAGGCCTGAGTCCGAGGACCATGCAGTGCCTTGGTTCTGTCTAACGCTTTGCCTTCTGGAGCGGTTAGTTTCCCCATAGGCCTGATTCCGAGGACCATGCAGTGCCTTGGTTCTGTCTAACGCTTAGGGTCATCTGAAGTAGTTAGTTTCCCCATAGGCCTGAGTCCGAGGACCATGCAGAGTCTTGGTTCTGTCTAACGCTTGGGCGTCTGGAGCGGTTAGTTTCCCCATAGGCCTGAGTCCGAGGACCATGCAGTGCCTTGGTTCTGTCTAACGCTTGGGCGTCTGGAGCGGTTAGTTTCCCCATAGGCCTGAGTCCGAGGACCATGCAGTGCCTTGGTTCTGTCTAACGCTTAGCCGACTGGAGCGGTTAGTTTCCCCATAGGCCTGAGTCCGAGGACCATGCAGTGCCTTGGTTCTGTTTAATGCTTGGGCGTCTGGAGCGGTTAGTTTCCCCGTAGGCCTGAGTCCGAGGACCATGTAGTGCCTTGGTTCTGTCTAACGCTTTGCCTTCTGGAGCGGTTAGTTTCCCCATAGGCCTGAGTCCGAAGACCATGCAGTGCCTTGGTTCTGTCCAACGCTTGGGCGTCTGGAGCGGTTAGTTTCCCCATAGGCCTGAGTCCGAGGACCATGCAGTGCCTTGGTTCTGTCTAACGCTTGGGCTTCTGGAGCGGTTAGTTTCCCCATAGGCCTGAGTCTGAGGACCATGCAGTGCCTTGGTTCTGTCTAACGCTTTGCCTTCTGGAGCGGTTAGTTTCCCCATTGGCCTGAGTCCGAGGACCATGCAGTGCCTTGGTTCTGTCTAACGCTTGGGCGTCTGGAGCGGTTAGTTTCCCCATAGGCCTGAGTCCGAGGACCATGCAGTGCCTTGGTTCTGTCTAATGCTTGGCCGTCTGGAGCGGTTAGTTTCCCCATAGGCTTGAGTCCGAGGACCATGCAGTGCCTTGGTTCTGTCTAACGCTTTCGTTTCTCCGTAAGTAGGGGTTTGTTCTCAGATTGCTTTATTGGGGCCGATTCCTCCTTCGAACGGCTCGTGATCTTACACGTGGCATTGATCTCGCCTCCAGCTCGAGCCCTCATCTTTTTCATTTGCGAAGCGTCTCTTGGCCGTTCGTATTCCGCGCCTGACGCTCCGGTGCGCGAGACGCGCCTTCATTAATGGCCTCGTGAATCCGCAGATCCAACGGTCTGCGGCTCCCTTGGAATCTGGCCGCTTCATTACTATCCAACGCTTCGGTAACTATCTTTTCGAAATCTGCGTGAATTAATTCCCACCAACCTTCATCCTCTATATAAGGCCTCCTGGGGGGATGGTTTATCCACATTCCATGAACTTCTCAACCCAACCAGAAAGAAGATACCCCTTCAACTCCTCATGCCCATTTAACTACCCCGCCGGAATTGTGAACGGAGTTAGGCGATATGGGGCGGCTTTGGACGGGTGTGAGAACATCCGTGCCAAGAGCCGTTGTGGCCGTAGCCCCCACTGGGCTTCCGGTGCGGCAGAGTCTAGGCTTAACCCCGATGGCGCCATGCACGGTGGCCCAGAGGGATGTCGTTGAAGTACCTAACGTCCCTCCTCAGAGCGCACCCCCGACGGAGGAGACGTGCGAACTCACATTATGGGCGGTGCCCGAGTGTTGCCGTCACCGACGGCCAACGCTCGCGTGGGCTGGAGAGAATCAAGGGAACATCATGGGGGAGGGCCTCCCGAAGCCCCTGCATCTGCTCCTCACTTTGTTCAAGCCCCCGGCCCCCTTCCGCCCCCTTATTGTCAAGTTCTCCCATTCTCTTGATGCCAATAAGCGTACGGATTGACACTTCCCTCTAACTAGTTTTAGGACGGGTCCGCCTGGGCCTCTGATTGTAGGACTAGCTGGTAGGAATAGTTGTAAAACAAGCCTGCCTGAGCCTCTGATTGTAATCTGTAACCTTTTTTCTTTATATGAAATAATATTCAAGCTTCTTTTCTTTTGTTGAATCTTCTATCTTTGAGCTTTTATCTTTCTGCGATGTTTGTTTGATAGTTCTTCTCTTTTTTTTTTTGCATCACCACCAATCTTCCATAGCATGATCGTTTAGAACAGTCGCCTGTTGCACCAGCGGCGCACTAATCCTTCCCACAGACGGCGCCAATTGTAGGGTCTAGGTTTTTAGTTGCCCAAGCCCAAGGGACACGGGTCAAAAGCCCAACGAACCCCGCAATGAATTTATAGAGAGTGGGATCGAAGGTCTAGGCGCCGGCCGGCGTTCACGAGGCGTGAACTCCGGTCTCTTTTATTCAATGAAAGACTTAGAGCAATTTACAACTGGGGTTGCTCCTCGGCCCACGGCCGAGAAGGCTCTTCTTCCCCTTTATTCTTAGACTTTTCCTTCTCCGGCCCCCTCTCTGAGGGATTCCTTTACATTATATACCCTTTACCCAACCAATCCTAGCCCTACACTTGTTGAACGATCTGAACGTTGCTCAGGTGCTTGTCCCATCAGCCGCCTTCTCAGTCCCTTTTGGGAGTCACGGCAGTCAAGGCGATGCTGGTGCGGGGTCCTTTCCTCATTAATGCGACCAGGACAGGAGTCAGGTACATTTAATGCCGAGATGACCGATGATGAGGTCATCCTCGGACGTAGGTGCCTCCTCGGCTCGGGTCTTTGGCCCAGGAATGAAATGGGCTGGGCCGTGGGATTATTTGACCCCACATTTAACTATTGTAATTTTTTGACATATGTATTTATGGATTGTATTTTATTTAAATGAAAATTATGTTTATTTTTAGATTTTCTTAAATATATATATATATATATATATATATATATGTATGTATGTATATTATCAGGTATGGAGGGCCAAAATGATAAGGTTATTTAAAAAAATTTCAAAATTTTTAGGATATTTCCAAAAAAAAAAAAAATTAATATTTTTCAAAAATTTTGGGGGGGCCTCGGTTATCAAGTGGCTCCACTGCTGGAGAGAGAGAGATTGATTCTCAAATCTATATTCTACTTTTGGGGTGTTTTATTGTGTTTTTGAAAGGTAGATGCAAAGATGGTTATGGTTGTGTAACAAAGTTAACATCAGTATGGGTACAACATGGCGATATGACAATTTTTGAAAAATTCAGATACAACACGTGCGCAACGGGATATGTATATTAATTAATTATAATAAAAAAAATTGTATGTATATGTTTTGTATATTGTTAAGCATTTACTTTTCATATATTGTTAATATGATATCAATTTAAGAACGATAATAGATAATAAAGCGAGTCCATGACTATTAAGTAATGTTTAGAATTTAATTATTTTTAAAAAGTCTAACCCTTCAAATATGACATGACCATCGTTTATTAATAACCAAATCTTATAATTTTTTATATTAAAAAATATTAAACAAAAAATTAAGTTAAGTTAAAAGTTAGTAAAATAATTCTTGAAAAAATTAATATTTTTTGGCCGGACATGTTTGGAACACGCATGTAGATTTGTCTGAGGCATGGTCTTGTCTAATACGTATCCGGGAGTCAAAGAATTTTCTAAATCAAGTGTAGAACTTAATGTGGATTCCAGTTAACTTAACAGGTAAAGTCTCTGATGGTTGTATAAGAGATCTGGGGTTCAATTCCCGCCTACACCAAAAACTGATTGGTGTCTTGATCTGATAATAAAGAGCTATCATCAGGAGCGGACGCTATAGGTTAAAACTTTCTCTCAAAAAAAAAAAAAGTGCGGGACTTAATGGACTTCCTAATAAGTGAGACAAAATATTGAGGCCGATGCACCGGAGTTGGGACTTTAGTTATATTTTTGTTGAAATGATGAGGTTGATGCTATGAAGTGATGTATCATCGATTATAGTAAGGTAATTTAGATATTTATTTATTAATTATTGAAGTAGCATAAATCACTGTCATTATTAAATCGGCTTGTAAAATTTTTATAGTAACCTTATCATTTTTATACAAATTATCCCTCTCTTTTTTCAGTATATTAATCACAAGTGTCTGGAATTTTCGATCTTAGCTGCCCCAACTGCTCACGCTCCATTAGTTTGGGTCCCCCCTCCGCGTAATTGGGTAAAGGTAAATGTCGATGCTGCTCTTTCAGATCATAGGGTGGCTCTAGCAGCTATTGCTCGAAATCACAAAGGTGAAGTGATTAAGGTGTGGGCCAAGCTGCAAAACCCCTACTGCCCTTTCCAAGTTGATGCAGTAACAATCTCATGGGTTGTCCAGCTTGCTAAAACTAAGGTTTGGAGTCATATCATGGTTGAGGTATATTACTCTAAAACTTGCTTTGATCACTTATTAGCTGACGCAGTTTTTACTGACGTAATGTCAGAGTCAAGAATTTATTTTTGAGAGATTATATATAATTTTTTTTTCTTATGTATAAAATTTAAAATAGTAATATACAAAAAATTTAATAATCAATATGCAAATTAAGTAAATGTCTATATAATAGTATTAAATATAATAAACAACTACTAAATATAAGTTAATATAATAGTATATTTTAATCAAGTACATTTATAATGTACTACGGTAGATAATATACTGATTATTAAAATAACAAATAATATATTATAAAAAGAAACCAAAAGAAAACAAAAGAAAAGTAAAATAAACTACTTGGAAAATAGTGTGAATTGGGAAAGTGGTCAGCCCGTCAGGGGCACAGTGCTGCACAGGGATGAGGAGTTTCAAGGCTCAAGCTTATCTTACTTTTCGTGTCTAGTCTAGTCATAGAAGCTTTATTAGATTTTACTTTTTACATGGCAAATCACAAAACTGCAGCAACTTAAGGAAGGAACTATAGCAGCCCAAAGGAAAGAATTGGAAAAGGAAGAAGAAGAAGAAGAAGGCGGCAAATGGAGGGAGAAAGAGAGAGAGAGAGAGATTGACACCTGTGGTGGCTTGGTGCGGCGAATCAACATTCAACAAAGCCTCTAAACTTTCAATGCTACTGCTGTTGTACAAGTAAGCATAAATGTGCTGTTATGAAAATTGAAATTTTTTTTCTCTTATTTGTTGAGGTAATTGTTAAAATACCCATATGTTCAATTTAAAGATAATAAATGTTAAATTATTGTAATTGTTTGACATATATATTTATCACTAATTGGATTGTATTTTATTTAAATGAAGGTTATATTTATTTTTAGACTTTCTTAAATATATATATATATATATATATATATTATCATGTATGGGAGCCAAAGTGATAAGGTTGTTTAAAAATTTTCAAATTAGTTAGGATAAATCTATATATATATATATTTCCTTAATTTTTTCAAAAATATTAGGGGGCCAATTCCCCCTCGACCCCCAAGTGGCTCTGCCATTGTCCAGGTTGATGGGTCCATTTCCACAGTGTTAGATAACACTATGTTTAGCTAAAGACATTTATAGTTACTCCTTTTGCTTTTTAGGGTAAGAGAGTTTGCAATGTTGCCGTTCACACCTCTGCTAAATTAGCTTTTAATTCTAATGCATCCTTTTGTTTTAACAATGGCAATTTGTTGCCAGTGTGTCGAGAGGATTGCCCTTTTGTAAGTTCTCGAGTTTATGATGATGTGAAAGTTAGAAGAAAGCACACTCAATACTCTTTTTGATGGTACAAAAACTATACTATTAGTTTCTAGCAGTAAACCTCAAATCTATGAGGAGTTCTTTAAATCCATAATGTGATAAACTGGAATCCACCAGAAAAAAGTTTGAGAAGAACTCTGCAATTTCATTGATAATAATTTCTATAAAAAAAACGTTTATAAACTTAGAGACCTATTTAAGAGCTTCATAAAACTTGACAGACATGAAAATATATTCTAAAATAATTTCTAATTAATACCTGACCATAACAAAAACCAAATTTGACCTAAAAAACATTAAAAGAACTTAAAAATAAGGAAATAAATAACCTAAACCTAAAATAATGAAAATTACATTAAAAAAAAAATACCAAAATTAAATAATTATAAAAAGTAAATTGTAGATTTTGTCCTACATTAATTTAATACATATTGTAGTTTATATATATATATATATATATATATAATAAAAAAGTATTAGGGGGAATTTTTTTATTCAAAGATTTTCAAAAAGTTATATAGGTACAAGCAACACCCCAATTGCCTCTCATTAGTAGTTAAAGCAATTGGGATGTAATGTTAAAAATACTATAAATTTTATTGCATAACTTTTACGGATGCTAATCACAAAATAATAATTTTGACATTTATTTACTATGTTATTGACATGCATCAATTTTCCTTTTCCATAATCTCCTTGGGGTGCACCTGGGTTGCCTCATGTAACAGTCTTGGGCCGTTTGGTACATGTGTTTAAACATATGTTTTCAATTTTTAAACAAAATTATACGCATTTCTACATATTTTTTAACCCACACATATTTCTAAAAAATATAAATAACGTTACTAGAACAACATTACCAAACGACCATTGCATTCCAAAATAGCCCATATAGTTTCAGTAAAAAATAAAAAATAGCCCGTACAGTGACAACCCAAGCCTCAGTCTTCGAAAACACTACCAGGATATTAAAGAAAACTCTCCTTTTGAACACTGTGAACCTTGTCAATTTTTATTTTTTTATTTTTGAGAAAGAGAGGCAGTAAGAACATGGTAATTGAAAACTAATGAATATATGTGTTTATTTGACATCAGCTTATAAGCTCAACTTTTTAACTTTTACCTTTTACTAGTGAAAGTCTTGTGCATTGCACGGCTTCAATCATGAATTATATTATAATAATAATAATAATAATTACAACTAAATGAGTTATTATTACATAATTTTAGAACTCGTTTCTAACTAAATAAGTTATTATTATCATATAAAATTATTAAAATGCATAATTTTGTATATTTTCCCTTACATATAATATCTCGAATTAAAATGATCAATAAAAACTTTTCTAATATATATATATATATATATATATATATTATGATTCCTTATTATTAATGAAGATGATAATTTGACCTTAAGCAGTTAAATATTTTCTAATACCTACATAAATAAAGTTATCCTAAAATAATTAATTTCAAACTTAAGATTAAAAAATCAATTGTATTTATACACCTAAAAGAAATTTCATTTTTAAGTCTTATTTTGATATTTAAATCATTTGTTTTAGTATTGATTTTATTCAAATGGTTAACACCCTTAATTTTACAACTTGAGTAATGCCTCTAATTTTATTGTGTTGTAGCCTTTAAGAACACATATATTGATATTATGCACATGAAAAACAATCCAAATTTTAGAACTTTAAAAAAATGAAAGAGAAGTTAAGTAAAGATAGACTTACATAGGAAATTGGACTAATGAATCTAATTTATCCAAATATTATATATTATCTAAAAGGATATAGGAAGAATTCTAAATTGAATTTAGTTAGATCGACTTTTGAAGAAATATGGGTGGAATTCCGCATATTAAGAAATTAATACAAAGCATAAAAAGAATTTTGAAATACAAAAATAGATAAACATTGATAAAGTCTTAATAATCAATAGGTAAAAGTAACTTGGAATCGAATTGCACTACAGCACATGAAAGACATATTTTGAACCGAATTTTTCGTAATGATAGTCAATTGAAAAAAATCAAAATACTTGCAAACTTCTTTTTTTGAGAGAGTTTTAACCTATAACGTTTACTCTTGATGATAGCTCACTTATTATCAAACCAAGACACCAATCAGTTTTTGGTGTAGGCGGGGATTAAATCACAGATCTCTTATTCAATCATAAGAGATTTTACTAGTTGGGCTAATTGGAACTTATAAACTAGATATATAGAATAAACAAAACCTAAAACATACAAAATAGTTCAAAATTTGAGAATTTAAAAATAAAACTTACCTAAGAGAAACCAAGAACTTAAATGGTTGTCCCTTGTTTTGCTTCTTTATAGTGGACTTCTTTTGACATAATATCCATACATAAAAATTTAGAAACAAATAAGAATAAGTAAGATGCATTTATTTAATCAAAATTATCATATACAAATACATATGCATACGTAAGTTGCAACTTGAAAAAAATAAAAAACAAAAAACAAAAACGTGGTAGTCAAGAAGGATTAGTTTTATGGAAAGATCATTGGTGAATATATATAGGTTTTGAAAATTTGATAATATATTTTTAGTTGGAGTAGAATTTAAAATTTTGGAACTTAGATAATAAAGTTTTAGCTAAATTAAATTATTTAATTAAATTTCATCCCTTGATTCAAGGAATATATCCTAACAATTAATAAAATAATTTTTTAAATAATTAAAAAAAAATGCAACTTGAGGGGAAAAAAGGTGTGGGGTGTTGTGTGGGATTTCAGATTTCATTTTAGAGTTTTTATTTTTTTATTTTTTATTATTTTACATTTTTTTTCTAAGGAAGGAAGTTAAAAGAAAATTATAATAGACTTTTAGTTTGAATAGAATTTAAATTTGTTAAAATTTAAATGATAAATTTTTATGTAAATTAAACTATTGTTAATTTTATCCCTTAATTTGAGGAAATATCCTAACAATTAATAAAAAACTAATTTAATAATTAATGAGGGTAGTTGTTTATAAAGAAAAGAAATTGTTCTAGAGAAAGAAAGAGAGTCATATAAATGTATCAACTCCTATGAATCTATACAACATGTATATCCTCCCAATACAAATACACATGCATAAGTTGCAACTAGGAAAAAAAACAATAAATAATTAATAAACAAAAACGTGGGGTGCAAGATAGATTCTAAGGAAAGACCATTGGTTAATATATATAAGTTTTGAAATTTTAATAATAGATTTTTAGTTGGAGTAGGAATTAAAATTTTGAACTTAGATGCATGTTGCATGTTTTGTTAAAATACTTATTGTTACTTTATTTAAAGAAATCTCTATAAATTGAAACTTAAATGCATGTTGAATGTTTTGTTAAAACATTTATTATTATTTTATCTAAAATGCATGTTGCATGTTTTGTTAAAACATTTATTGTTACTTTATCTAAAGAAATTGATAAGAATAAATAAGTTGTTGTCTCAATTAATTGAAACTTGATAAGAACAAATAAGTTGTTGTCTCTATCAATTGAAACTTATATGCATGCTGCATGTTTTGTTAGGACACTATTGTTATTTTATCTAAAGAAATTAATAAGAATAAATAAGTTGTTATCTCTATTCAAAAAATTGTTGTGGGGTCAAAGAATTTGGCAAACACGGCCCACTTTATATTAAGCCCAAGGCCCACACCCAGGAGGAAGAAATGTCCGAGAACAAAAGAAGCAATTCTGAGGTGCCCTAGAACATCGCCGAGGACAATCCTGTCCTCGGCCAACCAAGATCACAAAGGGGAAGAGCGGAGTGCCATCAAAAGCAGCCTCCCAAAACATCCCAAGGAAAAGGACAGGTACAATGGATCAGCCATGGGAGCACGGTGGAGGAGCAATTCAAGGAGAAACTGTCACCTCTACATTAAATGCCCACAATTAACGTCCTGGCCGCATTAATGAGGAAATGACCTCTGAACAGTACTGCCTTGGTTGCTGCAACTCACAGGAGGTTTGGTAAGGTGGCTGATGGGACAGACACTCAAGTATAGGCTTGGATGATCAACAAGTGGAAGACAAAGATCGTTTAAAGATGACTATATAATAGGAGAAACCCACTAAAAAGGAAAAGGGGAACAATCTCAAGAACTCTTGTAACCATTCTCATTCAATATTTACTAGAACAAAACTCTTCGGATTGTGCCGATGACAAACTTTCTTAGATAAACTCAGTTCATCTCTGTTTGATTGTCACGAATGCCATATTAACTGTTGTCCATGCACTAAAGCCTAGTTCTTTGGCCCGCTCTCTACAAATTCATTGTATTGGGTTAGTTGGGTCTGAGTTCACTCATCCAGTAATAGAAGTGCCTAAACCCAGTTCCTACAATTGGCGCTGTCTGTGAGGAGAACTTGTGTATTAGTGAGTGCAACGCTTAATCATGGTAGGATCAAGCCCCCATCAGTAAGAGTCCTTGAAGAGGGTCATTTTGGCGGCATAGAACACATGGTCATTTTCTTGGTTGTTTCTACATAGTCAACTTATTTAAAGTTAGCGGCCGAGTGCTACCGTCAGTTTTGTTAAAGTCAGGGTGACAATTTTTCGTTACCGTCAACAACACTAATTCCAAGTCCCATTGGAGGGAAAAACAACAACACACCCACTCATGAAATAATTATTGTAGAGAAAGGAAAGATTCAGAAAGTAAAAAGTGCAGTCCTTTTTATTAAATAAAGGAAAAGTACATCATATACAAAGCGGTTTAGGCAGGCCTGTTTTAAAGCTAACTATAAAAAGAGAAAGCCCATGAGAATGGTAGATTCACAATCTTGTTCTAGCAGCAATCGAGCCAGTATGGGCGGTACCGACAATGAGAAAGAAGAAGAGGCGGAAACACTTGGTGGACCCTTTCTCTCCTAACTGCAAAATGTTCTGCTATCAAGGCTGAGAAACAGGAAACCCGTCTATCCTTGTCCTTGTTGATTTGCTTGACCAACCTATGTCGCTAGGTGAGACCCAAACTTTGTCGCACCAAAAGTCTGATGCAATCTACACCTGCTTTGGTTCTTGGCTGAAGGAGGGTGTTCCTTCTTGCTCGGTTGAAAGGTCGTAACATCTTTGACCTCTGCTTCATTTGCCTCAACTGCGTCATCCTGGATTTGTAAATGAGGAAGAACGATTCCCCTAGGGTGCCTTATATAAAAGGTGAAATCTAGTGGAAATTAATTCGCACGAAATTCAAAGAAAGAGTTAGAAGCGAAATAAATCCAGCCCAATTTCCAAAGAAATTATCAGCCGTTGGATTTGTGTCACTTCGTAAAGATATTAATGAGGGTGCGCCTCTCGCACTGAAACGTCAGGGACGCAACTTGAATAATTAAAAGACGCCTCGCAATCAGAAGTGGTGAAAAATAGGCGCGATGGGGCTACTATCACATGTAGGGGTGAAAGGCCAGGGAGCCCATGTCTATGCCTATGTTGGGCCAAGGGCCCAATCCGAGGAAGAACCCCTCCTCGGCAAGGCAAGGTCGAGGACAAGGGGAATGGTCTGCCATTAAGAGCGACACCCCAATGATGAAAGCGATGCTAACTATAAGCACAGATCGAGAGCTCCTTGAGGCGAGACCTTATCTCACGAAGAAAAGCACTATCGGAGACGTAAACGTAAAAGCACATACCCTAGGGGCTTGGGAAACGATGCCATGAGCAGGGCACTAGATCAACAGGGGAGACACTTTTTGCCATAACTTATGGGGCCGAAGCTGTTACCACTCTAGACGCAAACTCCCTAAAGTTAAGGACGAGTTCCTTCACTCCAAGCATTAATGATGAAGTACTAGACAGAACCAATGTCTTGCATGGTCCTCAGACTCAAATCTATGGGAAAACTAGTAACTTCAAGAAAGATCTAAATACTAGACAGAACCAAGGTCTTGCATGGTCCTCGGACTCAAACCTATGGGGAAACTAGTGACTTCAAGAAAGATCTAAGTATTTGACAGAACCAAGATCTCGCATGGTCCTCGGACTCAAACCTATGGGGAAACTAGTGACTTCAAGAAAAATCTAAGTGTTAGACAGAACCAAGGTCTTGCATGGTCCTCAGACTCAAACCTGTGGGGAAACTAATTACTTTCAACAAAGCGAAGCATGAGCATTCACCTAAGTTACAAGCGCAACCAAAGGGGAGTCTGGTGCCTCGGATCACTTGCCCCATCCTACTTCGATAAATATGTAAAGAAAAATAAGCCCATGAGCATCACTTAAAGCATTTCAAGGTACACATAAAGTATTTCACTTATAACATCACTCAAAGCATCACTTATCTTTCCTTTGCATTCAGTGCTGAAATGCTCTCTTAGGTTCGGCAAGTTTATGGAATGTGTATGTTTGTATAAGGTATGCGTTGTAAACCAGAATTCTTTTGTGATTCGTCTAAGAGGAAACAAGTTGCATTGCTGAGACTGTTCAGTTTTCAGTTAAAATCGGAAGCAAAATTTACATTATGGGTTCAATGTTTTCAATTATCCAAGTATTACTGGCACACTGCTAAGATCAACCGAGTATTGAGCAAAGCGTTAAAACATGATAAATAAAGGGCAACATCATTTGAAGAAACAAACACAGACGCTTAGATCCATTGCAAAAAATAGTTTCATTACAATATCACAAAAACAAAAAATAAAATAAAATAAAAAGAAAAGAAGACTACAACGGCACAAGTCGACAAAACAAGATAGCCCCTCAAAATGGCCTATTTCTTCAACTTGATAGACAGCTTATCCTTGGAGGTCTGCCGAGAAGTTGTGTCTGATGCTTTGGGATCCTGGCCCAGAGGGGCAACTTCGGAGAGCTCTTTCTCGGCAAGAGGAGCCTGAGAGTTAGCAGGGGTGGCTTGGGAGTCAGTAGGAGGCTTCATCACATCCTGGGGCACTTCTTGATTACTAGTTTTTTCTTTCTCTAGTACCTCTTGATGCTTAGTCTCCTTGGCAGGCTTATCAGTTGAAATTGGATCCTTGGCAGCACTGGCCTGGCCTCTGTCTGTCGCTTTAGAGGCGGTGTCAGCTTCAGAATTGGCGGAGGCAGCCTCACGAATGGCGAGGGAGTAATACACTCTCTCGACCCTCTTAAGCTCGGATGAAGCCTCAATCCCAGCTTGGTTAAAGGCTTCATTCTAAGTCTGGGAACAGTAGAGCCTGCATACCCCAGGCACTTGAGACTTGAGAAGGACTTGGGTCTCAGCCACTCCCAAGTCATAAGCCGCCTCCTCGGCTTTCTCCTTAGAGGCCTCAACCTCTATCCTAGCGAATTCAGCCTCCTCTTTAGCCCTCAAGGCCTCGTCCCTGGCCCACTCGGCGACATTTTTGGCCCCCTCTGCTTTAGGTCAGTAATCTGCTTTTTGGCAATCTGCAGCTGACCCTTAGCTTCCAACAGGCGCCCTGTCTGGTCCTCGGCCTGTTTTTGAGCCCCAGCTAGGCTAGATACCGAGCTATCTCTAGCCCTCGTCATCTCCTTCAGTTTCTCATTTGCCTTCTTGAGATCAGCCTAGGAGTTCTTAAGGGTTTGCGAGGCATCCAGGCGTTTGTTGCACGCCTAATCCAGGGCCCTGCTCTGGTTATTGGCTTCCTCCTCCAACCTTTAGGTGGCCTGGATAGCCTACCCATTGAAACAAATATACTATAAGTCAGAGATCAAGGAGCAGAAATTGGCAGAGGCACAAGTGTCAGAGGTCTTACCATACCCAGGCATCTCTTGAGACTAAGGACAACCTCCTGCCCCTTCAAGTCCCCCAACTCAGCCATATCGGCAGGGAGTAGCAGGGACCTCTCCAGGGCATCGGCCACATAAGTGCCTTCACCCCCTCGGAAGTCCTTGAGGGAGGCGTTATCCATCAAGGGCTCCCCATGGAGCATAGGGGCAGGCAGCTAGGCATGGGGCTCGGACTAAAGGGCGACCTCCTTTTCCTGGTCCTAGTGCCCAATTCTCAACTGCTTGGAAGGTCATCGGGCTTCATCTTCCTCCTGGGAGGAGCAAGATCTCCCCTCGTCCATTGGCTCTTTGCCTTTTGAGGGCCTCTTTCTCTTTGGATAGGCAGACTCGAGCCGAGGAGTCAGGGTCGGTTGAGTAGAGGATGACCTAGTCTGTACAGGCAGAGGCTTGGGTGGAAGAGGAGAAAGCTTGGATTGTTGCTTCCCCAACGCGTCCTTCCCCAGTTGGCCCTTAATCAGGTCGAACAGGCTGGTTTGGGGTTTCCTCTTGAAACCTATCTCGGCCTGAGAAGAAATCCCTTTTGATAAGATATCCGCTTTGGTCAAGTTGGGGTCGCCTAAGTCACCAGAAAGGTCCTCGGGCGGATTAACTTGGTCGAAAGCGCCAAATTCGTCCTTGGACGGACCCAAATCAGCAGCTTCTTCTTCTCTCTCTGCACTTTTTTCCTCGTCCTCTATAACCTGATGGGATGAAGAAGGGCCTGACAAAGGAACACCCTCTGGGATAGGAGATCCTTCAGGAAGCAGGAACCTATGTTCTGCTACAGTGATCTTGTGATGCCGAGGATCTTTGGCTTTGACCACGTACTTCGGAGCCGAGAACGATTTCTGAATTGGGTCGTATCCAAGGATCTTGTGAGTAGCCCTAACTCGGTTGTTAGCCTCGTTCACGAAGACATCCGCCCTGAGGATGGTCTCCAAATCCTCCCGGTTGACCAAGTGGAAGTGTCTTTCAAAGGCGTGCAGATCTGCAAAAAAGAAGGCACATTCGTATTAGTAACCAAGCACTGCAAACTTTGACATCACAAAAGATCAACCTTATCCTATCCTGAATGCCCCACCTGGTACCCCCGTTCTCTGTTGGACAGTGAAGGCTGTCGTGCCACTTCCAAACGATAAGAAAGTCCTTGTTTAACCCCTTGCTGGACTTAGGGAAGCACTAAATAAGCCGGACCTTATCATCCCCCGTCTCCATATAATAGGATTTACCCTTTAGGTGTTGGAGGTTGTAGCACCAGTTTACATCGTGGTGGGTTAGCCTCAATCCCATTTTCTTATTTAGAGCGTCCATACAACCCAGAATCCTAAACACGTTAGTGGCGCACTGGGTAGGGGCTAATCGGAAGTGCCTAAGGTAGCCCCTTATCACCGGCCTTATAGGGATTCTTACACCGCCTTCAAGGAAGGCGATTATGGGAATCACTACTTCACCCTCCTTCCTCCTGATATGCCACTCCCCTTCTTCACAGTACCTCAAACCTACGTTACTAGGTATCCTATAATCGGCAATGAATTTCTCCATTGCCTCTTTAGACTCAACCAACCTCTTAAACCTACCTATCCCTAGGAGCGGCTAAAAGACTTAGGGAAAAGCGAAAGAAAGAGAGAAATTGCGAGTTAGAAGAAGAAGAAAACTTACGGAAATGAGGAAAAGCTCCTCGGACAGGCTTTTTATGCTGAAAAGAGACGTAAGTTTGGTTGGAGACTTGACCAAATTCAGGGTATGTGCGCAAGAACTCTTGAATGCAAAAGTAAAGAGGCAAATCGGTTCAAATGGTTATTTATATCCCCAATTAAAATGGACCGTGTGGGTTTCCCGCCCATAAAGGTGAAAAAATCCCCACCGTTAGATTACCATCACATCGTTGAACGTGGGAAGCATGGAGCCACCGGAATTTAATGAGGGCGCGCTCCATATACCGAAGTGTCAGGAAATCGCCTTGGACAGGTAAAGAGACTCTGGCACTGGCAGAGGACAAGACTTGACAAGCCATGACAAAGGCCTGAGGACATCAAAATCTTCCTCCTCGTCCAAGGAGCCGGACAGCAGGATTTTGAGGGGTTATTGTGGGGTCAAAGAATTTGGCAAACACGGCCCACTTTATATTAAGCTCAAGGCCTACGTCGAAGAGGAAGAAATGTCCGAGAACGAAAGAAGCAATTCCGAGGTGCCCTAGAACATCGTCGAGGACAATCCTGTTCTCGGCCAACCAAGATCATAGAGGGGAAGAGCGGCGTGCCATCAAAAGCAGCTTCCCAGAACATCCCAAGGAAAAAGGACAGGTACAATGGATCAGCCATGGGAGCACGGTGGAGGAGCAATTCAAGGAGAATCTATCACCTCCACATTAAATGCCCACAACTAACATCCTGACCGTATTAATGAGGAAATGACCTCTGAACAGTGATGTCTTGGTTGCTGCAACTCACAGGAGGTTTGGTAAGGTAGTTGATGGGACAGACACTTAAGTATAGGCTTGGATGATCAACATGTGGAAGACAAAGATCGTTTAAAGAGTACTATATAATAGGAGAAACCCACCAAAAAGGAAAAAGGGAACAATCTCAAGAACTCCTGTAACCATTCTCATTCAATATTTACTAGAACAAAACTCCTCGGATTATGCCGAGGACAAACTTTCGTAGATAAACTCAGTTCATCTCTGTTTGATTGTCACAAACGCCATATTAACTGTTGTCCATGCACTAAAACCTAGTTCTTTGGCCCGCTCTCTACAAATTCATTGTATTGGGCTAGTTGGGTCTGAATCCACTCATCCAGTAATAGAAGTGCCCAAATCCAGTCTCTACAATTGTTTTTATCCAAAATATTGTTGTAATTTGGTGAAATCATTTGGCGCAACCATGACTTCTAAGCACAACTTTTATTATACAGTATATGATGTATAACTACTTTTTAAATACTCACTCTTTCCCTCATTTTCTTACTTTTTCAAAAAGTTTCAAGACACAAGTATACTTTAGCACACTTTTTGTAAAAAAATTTCAACAAAAAACTTGATTAGTTATTCCCAAATTGACACTTAAACGTAACAGTAGGTATTTGGGTAAAACTAATTGATCCATGTGCATCATGTGATGTTGATTGACTATCATTATTAGAAGGAATAAAAAAGTTTATGTGGATATAAAATTATATATAGGATATGTAATATTACGAGTACAAATCATTTTTATTATTTTTTGTATTCCACTGTATTTCACTAATTACAATTTATCATTTGTCATTTATTACCACCTAAAGAAGAATATTATTCAAAAGTATCTTTCTCAAGTCCATGCGCATGGGCTACAATAAACAAGGTTCATTCTACCAAATTTCTCATTCCAAATCTGAAAAATATAGCCTAACCTAGTAACCTCTCTAGTTTCGCTTGTTCCGGGTGCTATGGGTAGCAAAAGTCTTCAGCTTCACATATTCTTCTTCCCTTTCATGGGCCATGGCCACCTGATACCAATTATAGACATGGCCAAGCTATTAGAGGCTCGAGGTGTTAAGGCAACGATTGTCAATACTCCTCGCAACGTGCCATTATTCTCCAAAACTCATGGCATCAACATTGATATCCAAATCATCAAGTTCCCGACTATCGAGGCTGGCCTGCCTGAAGGATGTGAGAATATTGATTTAGTGACTTCCCTAGAAATGGCTCACAAATTTATCAAAGCCACTAAGATGCTCCAACAACTACTAGAGCAACTACTACAAGAGTAGCAACCTAGTTGCCTTGTTGCTGACATGTTCTTTCCATGGGCAACTGATGTTGCAGTTAAATTTGGTATTCCTAGGCTTGTTTTCGAGGAGACCAGTTTAATCTCTATGGCTGCAGCCCATGCTACATGAACCTCACAAGAAAGTTTCATATGATTTTGAAACTTTTGTCATTCCTAATTTTCCAGGGAAGATAAAGTTGACAAGGAAGCAATTGCCAGACACCATTCAGCTAGAAGTTGAAACGGACTTTATCAAGTTGTTGAAAGAAGCTATGGAATTAGAGCTGACAAGCTATGGGGTGGTTTTAACAACTTCTATGTGCTTGAGCCGGCTTATGCAGATCATTTTAGGAAAGTCATGGGAAGAAAGGCATGGCATATAGGTCCGGTTTCACTATGCAACAAGGATGCTGAAGATAAAGCCCAAAGGGGACAGGAAGCTTCCATAGATGAAAATGAAGGTTTAAAGTGGCTTAGTACAAAGAAACCCAATTCAGTTATTTATATTTGTTTTGGGAGTAGGCCAGACTTTACTGATTCCCAGCTTTTTGAAATTGCAAGGGTCTTGAGGTTTCGAAACAACAATTCATTTGAATTGTGAGAAAAGGCGAAAATGAGAAAAGAGGAGGAAGATGGGCTACCTGAAGGATTTGAGAAAAGAATAGAAGGTAAAGGACTAATTATAAGAGGTTGGGCACCCCAAGTTTTGAATCATGATCATGAAGCAGTTGGAGGATTTGTGACTTATTGTGGGTGGAATTCGACCTTGGAAGGAGTGAGTGCAGGGGTGCCCATGGTATGGGTGCTGAGCAATTTTGTAATGAGAAGTTAGTAACTCGGGTACTGAAAATTGGGATTAGTGTTGGTGCTATGTAATGGACTAGAGTGATAAATGGTATCAAGAGGGTTGCAATAGGGAAGGCAATGAGACAAATTTTGGTGGGTGAAGAAGCAACCAAAGCCAAGGCACTTGGGGAGATGGCAAGGACGACCGTTGAAGGAGTCTCATCCTACTCTGATTTGAATGCTTTAATTGAAGAATTAAGGTTGCTTTGCCCTTGATCTGTGGTAATAAAAATTGCTAATATGGCTCTTTTAATTACCATATATATATATATATCAAAAAGGATTTATTATCCTTGTTGTTCAGGGCGTGTTATTTTTATTTACTTAGTTGTTTTTTAATAATTGTAGGACATGGTCCTAAGAATTTGGGATTGATAGTCCAATCCAAATTTATATATGTTGTAAAATAACGGAAGCTCAAATTACCAAGATTGATTGTGAAAATATTTTAGGTTTGAGAAAGATCTCAAAACTAATCAATAGGAACGAAGAAAATTAATCCAAAAGAAAATAGATACAAAACACCAAGATTTACATAGTTCAACAATAGTCTACATCCATGGGTGACGATGAACGAATTTCACTATATCAAATTTGGGATAATATAAATTGGTGTAGAGGCACTCTCACAAACCCAAATTCCAAATACATCCAAATAGCTCTCTCTCACAAATACAAAACAAAGAACCAAAGTTTCACAAATACCAAATACGAATTGCACACAAACCAAAGAGAGAATCACAAATCAAATCCAAAAGTTGTAACACACCAAGAAAGAGCAAATCTTCAAACTGAAGAACCGAAACCAAGCAATAACAAACATCTCTCACTATTCCAAATTGTAACCCACAAATATCAAAGAACCAAACCAAGAGAGAGCCTCTTTTTCTCACACCCTCTCATCTCTTTGTCTCTAATTTTTCGTAGTAGCATTATGTTTATATAGGAGACTTGAGTTGGCTAGTATATCCAAAACCAAGAAGAACTAGATTTGTTTTTCACACACAAAAGGAAAATCACTCCTATTCCAAAAAGAATTCCAAATCAAGTAGTAGACAAGACTTCTAATGCAGCTTGATAAATTCAAACAACTGTAACCCAAAAGGAATAAAATTCCATCATTATCCAAATCCAACAAGGAGTTGAACTCCTAATTCAAGCCATATTCTACAAATCTCCACCTTGGCTTGAATTCCATCAAGCCTCACAAACGAAATTTGCAGACCACCAAATATAAATCCTTAACAAGTCTCCACCTTGACAAGATATCTCCTAAATCACAAATGCAAAGCACTCAATAAATTAGAGTTTTCAACAAACAAAGTGCAAATTATCCAAAATTACTTCCAAATACGCCAATGGACGCCAAATGCACCCAAAGATGGTGCCAAATCCAAATAAGAGTCCAAATCAAAGTGCATATCACCACAAACAAAACTTCTTTATCACCACCACCAAAGCCCCTACAACCTAATTCAAATTGCAAATACCATAAAAGTCCAAGCAACGCTTGAACTTGTGCAAAGGTCACCATGTCACCACCAAAATTAACATTCTTGGCCAAACACAAACAAATAGTGCCACAAGCTTGTCTATTAATCTTTTCCCAATCCTTTTCTGACATCCCTTTAGGTTTGTCTTCCAAAGTAATATCCAACTCTTGTTGAACCAAGACATCCATAACTTGACATTGCCACATGCCAAAGCTATTCGTTCCATCAAATTTCTCTACTTCAAATTTAGCATTAGAAACCATCACTTTAACCGCCAAGGTTTTTTAGAAGACTCTACCAAAACTTTCCAAAAGGAATCTGCCGAAGATTTTGTAGATGAATCACCTGACATCTTTCCCCTAAAAATCAGATTCACAAACCAATCACCAAAATCTCCAAAAAGAACAAATCCAAACGCCTAGGTAGCAAATCTTAGCTCTGATACCAGTTTGTTGTAAAATAGCGGAAGCTCAAATTACCAAGATTGATTGTGAAAATATTTTAGACTTGAGAAAGATCTCAAAACTAATCAATAGGAACGAAGAAAATTAATCCAAAAGAAAATAGACACAAAACACCAAGATTTACATGGTTCGGCAATAGCCTACATCCACGGGTGATGACAAACTAATTTCACTATATCAAATTTGGGATAATACAAATTGGTGTAGAGGCACTCTCACAAACCTAAATCTCAAATACACCCAAATAGCTCTCTCTCACAAATACAAAATAAAGAACCAAAGATTCACAAATACCAAATACAAATTGCACACAAACCAAAGAGAGAACCATAAATCAAATCCAAAAGTTGTAACACACCAAGAAAGAGCAAATCATCAAACTACAGAACCGAAACCAAGCAACAACAAACCTCTCTCACTATTCCAAATTGCAACCCACAAATATTAAAGAACCAAACCAAGGGAGAGCATCTTTTTCTCCCACCCTCTCATCTCTTTCTCTCTAATTTTTCGTTGCAGAATTATGTTTATATAGGAGACTTGAGTTGGCTAGTATATCCAAAACCAAGAAAAACTAGATTTCTTTTCCACACACAAAACGAGAATCACTCCTATTCCAAAAAAAATTCCAAATCAAGTAGTAGACAAAACTTTTAATAGAGCTTGACAACTTCAAATAACATTAACCCAAAAGGAATAAAATTCCATCATTATCCAAATCCAACAAGGAGTTGAACTCCTAATTCAAGCCATATTCTACAATATATAATACTAAAAGTGGAAGATAAGTGTCTAGTTGTCTACTATTTCTTAAGTTTCAATAATTTAACTTTAAAAGTCTTTTTTTTTTTTTTTTTTTTTTTTTTTTTTCATTTATTATGTTTCTACTATTTCTTACTTTTACAAGAAGTCTACTTTTTGTTATTAAATATTATTTATTTACACTATTTTTTTAATTTAAAAAAATGAAAAGAAAAGTTAGGATTTCATTTATTGGATCGAATGCTCCCATGATTAAAGATTAGGCCCTGTTTGGATTTTTTTTTTTTTAATCACTTATCACTCCTCACTCAATTTTCGTCACTCGTCACTTATCACTCATCACTCCTCACTCACCACTTAAAATACCCCAATTTTCTATACCCACCAATTTGGCACACGTTTTCAATTTCTCATCACTCAATTTTTTCTACTTTTTGTGGGGCTCATACCTGAGCAACATGTCAGGCATTCCTGTTGGCCTACCCGCCTCACACCATTTCATCACACCATTTCCTCCCAAAACTAGAGACTTCAACCCAGGCATTCCTTCCCCCCCCCCCCCCCCCCCCCTCAACCCCCAATACCCATAACAACCACTTCGGTTCTGAGCCACAAAATTCATTAGCATCCTTGAAGCACCCAGAAAATTCACAAACCCACAACAACCAATTCGTTGATTTTTTTTTTTATGGGTCTGAGATGAGAAAGGTGAAGAGAAAAAAAAAAAAAAAAAAAAAAAAAAAAAAAAAAAAACCCAAACTCACCGAACCTAGTGAAAGAAGAAGAAAAAAAAGAAAAAGAAAGAAAGAACTGCAATGAAGAATTCATGGGTTGTATGATGAAGAACACAAAAAAAAAAAAAAAAAAAAAAAAAAAAAAAAAAAAAAAAAACCAAACTAATCTAATCCAGTGAAAGAAGAAGAAGAAAAAAAAAAAAGAGAAGAAGAAAGAAAGAACAGTGTAGGACCAGAGAAAGAAGAGAGAAAAAAATGTAAATGTTTGTGGAGAAGAAAGCAGTTGAAGAGGCATCAAAAGCAGCGCTCACGTGTGTTGCACTGATAGTGGGTCCATACATGTGGGTGTAATTACAAAAATGCCATTGAAAATTGAGTTTTGGAAACTGAAAACACCTAAAATGTGTTTTTAGTTTCCATAATTCATAACTCAAAAATCAGAGAATTGAGTGATGGAAACAAAAACTGGAAACAGAGTTATGAAAATCCAAACGGACTTCTCAGCTATAGGTCTCACCATTTTTGAGTTATGAGTTATGGAAATAAAAAATCCAAACAGTCCCTTAGCCATCCATAAGCCAAGATCGACACCCACATTCAACTCTTCACACAATGGCTACTCAGTTGCAACCATGATCAATTTTGGCTACCGCGCTTCAACGTCAACCACCCCAAATGCTTCTATCAAAGAAGATACATGAGATAAAGGGGGAGAGCTAATGAGAGTGATAGTCTAAGAGAGAGAATGATTTGTTTAAAAAAAAAAAAAAAAAAGGACATTTTTTGCTCGAGCTGTCCAAATGTCCAATTGGCCTTCATAATCTCATTTGATTGATAGATCTGAACGTAAAGAGTTAATAATAACTGTCTGGGACAGCATTAACAAGAAGCGCCCGTGGCCTAATGGATAAGGCATCTGACTTCTAATCAGGCGATTGTGGGTTCGAGTCCCACCGGGCGTGTCCTCTGTTATTCAGTTAATATCTCTTTTTAACTGTCCCACTCCCACTCCAAACTGCAGTAACAACTCGTTGACTCCCCCACTCCACCTACCTACCTACCCACTATATATGTAAACCCCATTTCGTCCGTTTATTCAATCAATCACCCTCACCAGATCATAGAAACCCAAACAGAAAATAAAAAAAGTGCACCGCCACTCTCTCTCTCGCTCTGTATTTTATTTTATTTTTTCAATTTCTGTTCATACAAATCAATCAGACTCAAATCGCACCCGAGCAGCGCACACCATTTGTCTTCTCTCTCTGTCTCTCATTCATTCTTCCTACAACAACAATAACAACAACTTCGCTTACTTTGTGTTGTGTTTGGTGCCCAATCAAATGCCTATGGCTTCCTCTCCTTCTCTTTCAGTTTCGGCTCCTCTCTCTCTCCCTCTCCCACGCGCTCTTCAACGCCCCTTCGTTTTCTCTCCCTCTCGGACCATTCCCAACCCGACCCGACCCGCCTCATTCCCTCTCCATTCCCGCACCTTCCCTAGGGTTCCATCTCCATCTCCTCATCTGCCTCTCAAGCTTCTCTGCTCGCGCGAATCCAAAGGTACTCTCTCTCTGATTCAACCATTTTTGTTGCCTTTGATTTATGATTATGCATGTGATATTAGTTACTACTCTCTGTTTGGTTTCCGAGAAAACAAAAAAAGTAAGAGAAACTTGTAGATCATATTGCATTTCTCTGCTGGTACGAAACCTTTGATTAAAAAAAGTCATAGTTGTTATCCTTTCTTTCTTTTCATCTTTCTTGCTGTATAATCGTGTGTCATGATCATTGGTAACTGAATCGAAATCGTAAAGTTGTAGAACTGTGCGCTGAAGATTGAAATTAAAATTTAGCAAGAAATTAGGCCAATGAGCTCGGAGTTCTTTCTCTAGTAGGAGCAGATTGGAGGATTAGTAGTTTAGGGTTCAAGATCCGCCTTGTGCATGTGTTTCTTGCCAATAAGAAAGAAAATCGAAACGAATAGATCAAGATTTAACTGCCTTGAATCGAAAGAGTTGCGAATTGATATTTGGAAGGTGCTTTTTTATACTTTTTTTTTTCCTTCTCAAAATATATTCACCTTGCCCTTGGATTTCATTTCAAAAAAAGTTCATTCCGTCCATTTCATGCTTCGGATTTTATTTTCTGCATCTAACAATGTATAGATTGACACATCAATGACGTGACCAACTGTACGCTTTTTGATTAGGGAAATCTAATCTGGATCGTGAAATGGATCAAATGGACAGGATTTGAAACGGAGAGGATCATTTTCCTTGGATTTGATTGTTTTGTAATGAATAAATGAAGTAATGTGAATCTATATGTGGCGAATTGATGATAAAATTCACAAAATGCTTTTCTTGAAGTCACACAAGTAGGGCTTAAAACGACATGTTGCCAAACTTTTAATTAGAACTATGAACATAAAAGATTAAAAGGACCAATCAGGGAACAGCCTAGTAATTGGAAGCTTAAGACGAGCTGTAGACCCAAGACATTTTGGGTTTGATCCCCACTAAGAGTTGGGGCATGTATCCGTGGTTTACTTCCCAAGGGATGGGTCCAAAGGGCCCTGCCTTGGTGAGGTTCCACATCATAAAATAAATAAATAAATAAAAGGTTTAAAGGGAATAATTGATTCGATTTTATAGGAAATTTTTGCAAATATAACAGTTTGTGAAAATATGATTTTTAAACTGTATATTGTGTCCTATTTGTTGGCCCAGTTGTTTGCGGATGGTGGATTCAATCTCAGGGGAAACAAAGCGATATAATTTTTGCTTGTGATACAGCAAAGGTATATATGGCGAGGTGATCAAGTAATGCAAGTAATGGTTTATTAAATCAGGATGCCTTTATTGGAGATCTCTTAGATACAGAAATAGGAAGACCGCTGTCGGTTTACATTTTGGATTTCATCAGTCATTGGATATTTGGATGTTAGGTTTTCAATTTAAACTTCATTTTCATGTAACACTTTTAGTTATCTTTTGGAACTCCATATGACACTATCCTAAGAACTTAAAAAAGCAATGGATTATTACATGCTAGATTTTCAAATCTACAATTTATAAGGTGGAATGATGTTGCATGTATTAGCTAATTCATGTTTGATCTGGTTTCCTTTTTCATTTTCAAGAAAATAGTTCAGTTAGTCAATTGTATTGGATTGATGTGGATCTTTCTCTCTCTCTCTCTCATTTATATTTATTTATAAAGATGAACAATTTTTGTTTTTGGCTTTGTCCCTGTTTTCTCATATCTGTCTCCATTAGAAATATAGTAATAATTCTTGTTGAATTCTTTCTTCCAGACAAGATATTGGTGAGAATTTTCCTTGGGGTCTTCGATCCATAAAATTATTGCTCCCTATTGTGGATGTACTTCCTTCATATGTTAATTTTTTTAGTCGATTGATTGTTTTAATTTTTAATCATAACTCTGGTGTTTCTCTTGTATATTTCCCGTGTATTAGGGTTGTGCCCCTTTCTGCGTTTTCAATGAATCAATTACTCATAAAAAAAATGTTAATTAGTATCTCTCTTGAAATGGATTTCCCATTTTTCTTATTTCTATTTCCTATAGATTTCCTCACTTTATTCTTCTGTCATTTGTTAAACGCTGGTATATTTTATCTGTTTGAATTCTGAATTTGGATTCCTTGGGTGAGATCTGAATGCATTTGGGAGAACAAAGGAAGAATAGCAACCTTTTTGGTAACTGAAGAACAGCAACCAAGGGTGATGGGATCATTGATTTTTTCTGCATCTTATATAATTCCTCAACAAATGTGTTAGATTAGATCATGATTTTCCAAAAAAATTTCCACTCACATAAGGTATGACATTTTTGAGAGTGAGAAATATATCTCTCTGCCTGCAATATAGAATGTGTACTCAAGGCAATGATACATGCTGCCTTGACACATCTATGGTTTGGTATACTGCTTCTATTACTTAGAATAGCTTTATTTCTGAAATGTAAGTGAGACTAATGAGACACAAAGATTAAAACATTGGATGTCCCTCCTGACAATATTATGTTAATATGTGCAGCTCCGGTTACAAAAGAATCGTGGGAGAAGTCGATTCTGAAGAGTGAAATCCCTGTCCTTGTTGAATTTTATGCGAGTTGGTGTGGCCCTTGCAGGATGGTCCACAGGGTGATTGATGAGATTTCAGCAGAGTATTCTGGGAGACTTAAATGCTTTGTGCTCAACACTGATAATGACTCAGAGATCGCTGAGGACTACGAAATTAAGGCTGTACCTGTGGTTTTACTGTTTAAGGATGGGAAGAAACGTGACTCTGTGGTAGGTACCATGCCAAAGGAGTTCTATGTGGCTGCCATTGAGAGGGTACTGAAATCTTAATCGTAGTTCAGTGCAGGACTAGAAGGCTAGAAGCTTTAAGCCTCAAATCAATTTTCCGTAAGTACCATAATATTTGAATATCTCGAATCTTTCAATGGGTGTCACTACCTTGGCTGTATATATGTTAGATGTTTGCTTACCGGATATATGTTAGATGTTAGGTGCTGGACTGTTGGAATATGTCATCACTACGGTGGTGATGTTCTTCTCCCTTCTCAGCTTTTCATATTTTTTAGTTGAAGAACTGGCTTGAGCTTTTGAAACTACATTTTTTAGATACAGGTCGTTTCTTCCTTTCAGTTTTGTAAATCTGAACGGCATTAAGTTCCTATGCACAAGTTCTGATTGGAACTTTTCAAAGGTTGAAAGTGATCATATTTGGCAATTGTTTTCCTACTCTCCTAAGTGGATCTGGAATTTAAACCTTCTTGATTGGCTTGCAGAAAGTAATTTGATTTCCTATGGAATATCATTCTTTTGAAGTCACTTGATACTCTAGTGTTATTAGGTTTTACAGTTTTACTTGTTAGTCTCAATCTAAGAAGTAATTATTCAGAGCTTGTCAAGTTTATGATCTAATCTGTCTTGCTTTAACAACCATGTGAAAACTTATGAGGCATCCACTTCCTTCTCCCATGAGACCTCTGGCATCCGTGAAGAAATGTTAATATTATATAAGCATTAACATTAAAGGAAGATGACATCAAATCATGCTCCTCTTATTAGCTGGTTCACTATACGGGTAGTATTTTTTCTTCCCAATAAAAGAAAAAGGAAAATATAAGATTAACTTATAATAGACGTGATTTTGGTTTCTAACGATCTCAAGAGAAAACTGACCACTTAGTTTATAACTTTTTACCATTGAAAAAAGCACATTGCAATTCATGATATTGGAAGTTTGGAACCATGCGATAATCCAAATAATATCTCAAAAATTAGTTTTTTAATTATGTTGTAGAGCTCAATTAGTAAGACATGATAAGTTAAAAGTATCAGGATTCAGGACACAAAATCTCGTCCCAATCTATTCCATATATTTCAGAAATGCCCTTAATTTTTATTTATTTATTTATTTATTGTGATAATTACAGAATATTCAATAAATCCGCCGTGTAACTTTATTTTCTGGATTTGCGGGTCTTGAATTTTGCCCTCTATTTGAGGGTTTTCAGATTTATTAAATAGTTTGCTCAAGTGAAAGACAATTCACTCGAGCAAAATGCAATTCATTCGATCGAGATCGTGGGCAGATTAAGTGCAGGCTTCCGAATTCTGCACCCAAAAAAAAAAAAAAAAAAAAAAAAAAAAAAAAAAAATGAAGTCCCTAAGTGATGGCTAATGGTTCTTAACGGCTAGTGACTATTTTAACAAGCGATTTGAAGATTGTGTCTTGTTAATAGTGGCTTTTCAATTATGTCCTTTTATTGATGTCTTGTTAATATATTTTACTGCAACTTTCATAATACACACTATAAAGAAAATTCATAGAATTTTTCAGAATTGTTGTCTAGAAAATTCATGCTTATTTCTGTGAGCGTTGTTGCAAGTGCTATGGGCAAGGGTAATCAAATAGTTCATGGTTCATGGCCCGGCCCAATAAACTTCTGGCCCATCGGGCTAATAAGCAATCCAACTCAATACTGTTGAGGCCCATAAATAGCTTACTAGCCTAATGGGGCAAGCCATGGGTTGGTTTTTCTACCCATTGGTGCTTGCTTGCCTAATCTATTGCTCAACCAAATAGTCGTATGCCTTCCTTTTTCTTTTTTTTCTTTTTTTATTTGAAGTATCCTAAAATCTATAAGTACCAATAGTATTTCTCTCACATAAAATCTCTCAAATTCAAACTCAATTCTCAACCTCTCTATAGTCTAGACTATTGTCATATCTCACTATTTTTTTTTTCTCTCTTTTAGTTATATACTTATAGTCTTATGTGAGAGACTACACACCCATGAATTCTTGTTGAGCCAAACCTATATGAATGGGTGAAGTCACACTAGTGCCCTTAAAATGACAATTTAATTGATTATATATCTCCCCATAGATTGAGAGATTTACAATGAAGTTGCCCCTTATTTTATTAACTAGGAAAATAAGAAAACTATAGTTTAAATAAACAATTTATTGAGTCAAGCATATATTAATTTTAGCAACACTACTATTTCAACTAGGTTGCAAAATTCATATAAATTTTTCATCATCAAATCATTTCTTTTCTATTTATTTTGATATGGAAACTTTTCATCACCTTTATACATTACATGTTTATTTTTGTCAATCATGTATCTTTACATTTCAACCCAACTTCGGATGATATAAGTAGAATCCATCCTCTTGTGCCGTCCAAATGAAATTGTGCTCATTACACTCTTGTTTAAGATATGTTGAAAACACATCAAAACTAGTATTGAAGTTATCGTACAAAAAATAACAAGAGAAAGGAATCAAATATATTCAATGGAGGCGAAAAGTAAATTCCCACTCTTCTTTGGGTAGAAGAGTTCTAAGACCTAAATCATCATTTCTAGATTTACAATGGTAGGTAAGGGATTTGTAATTGAGGTTGTTGATGATTCGTACATGGTGTTTTTTAAATGAGTCTGGTATCAACAATAAAGATCTACTTAGTTCAAAAGCTAAAAGAAGGACAAGGACAAAACAATAAAACTAGAATGCTATCCTTTATTTCATTTTATGATGATTAGAAAATATTTTTGTTACATTTGAAATGCATTTCTCACTTACTTAGAGGTTGCTCAATTGTACGTATACAATTGCATATTCATATTCTACGTGATTACTATATGTATTAAATTCACCTTAATTCTACATTAGGAAAGTTGCACTAGCCTCCCCGAGATTTACTAAAACCATACTAAACACTCCCTTGTTTCGAATATACTTAAGAGAAATGCTATGTCTACAACATTTCTACAACATTTTTACAACAAATCCTAAGTGGCAGGTTGTTACTGGTTATTATTGTTGGGGCAAAAAAGTAATCTTAGTGTTAGTTTCAAATTTGAACTAATAACAACTAAACACCTGTGATTTGTTGTAAAATTGTTGTAAAATTGTTGTAGACATAGCATCTCTCTATACTTAAACCTCTATAGATTTTCAAAATAAACTACACTCACCTCTCTATTGCTTGAGAACATTATATTTACTAACCAAAAAAAAAAAAAGTTAAAATTTTGCATATTTCCTCTTTTGCCCTTCCTTTTTAAATGAAAATCTCTCTCTCTCTCTCTCACCCCTTAAATTCATGGAAAAGGGAAAAGACAAATTTCTTTTAATCTAAATTCATTAACAACGAAAGATATGAAAAGGCCAAGAACTAAAGGTTTGTTTGGTAGGAAATTTCAAGTATTTTTGTTCAATATTATGTGAAAACTGTGGTTTAAAAAGTGTTGTAAACACATGTGTTTAAAGTATTCATAATGCAAAAAATGTGTTTGGTATTATGTTTCAAATAACATATTTTACAATGTGAGAAAACATAATTATGTGTTTGGTATACATATGTGTTTTTTTTTATAAAAGTTGACAAGTATAGTAAAAGTATTATTATTTTATTTGAAGAGAGAGGAAGTTCCCTCATTTGGTCTAATTAGGTGAGACCTACCATTTTTAACATACTTACAAAAGTGCCTCCGAGTAATATTATTTGAAAACTAAAAACTAGTAGGAGGAGTTCTCTAAATTTAGTGTTCAAACATCCTAAAATGAGAAATGTAACTCAAACACTCCTATCATAAATCCCCTACCAAACATGTTTTTTTTTTTTTTTTTTGCCCACAATATTTTTGGGCTCACAATTTTCAGTGTTTAAATATTAAAAATTGCTTTTCATAATTTTCAGTGTTTAAACATTAAAAACTGTTTTTTGAACTACCTTACCAAACTGGCCTTAAACGTTGCAAGATTCAAAATAGGTCATGATTTTTTGGAAATTCTAAGGAAGAATGTTTGATGTTATTTTTGGCAATGGCTTTGGTGCCCGACAAATAGCAAGATAAAATCACTCCCAGCCCCCACCACCAATTGCCACATGCTTAGTGATCCACTAACACTCTAAGCAAAGTTTATCCTTTCACTTTTAAGTCCTTTTAATTTAAAGGTCAACAATAAGCTCCAAAATGGTGGGATAGTCCTCCCCTATGTATTGATAATTTGCAATGATTAAAGGATACAATTCAAGCAATTTCCTCTGCCCTTCATTAGTTTTTGCAAACATACAGTTAGAAAGAACGCTGTTGCAACTCGTTGAATTATGTGAACACTTCTCGTTCTTTTATTTGTAGCTCAAATTTATTAAGCGGGAAAAAATAGTACTCCACCATAAGTTTTTTACGATTTTCCTAATGTAATTTCTTGATGGGAAATATTATATTCCTTGAATCTTGCAATATTGATTTTTTGAACTTTTCTTAGTTTAGGTTGTTATAAAATTTCGAGTAAAATAATTCCTCTTTTTTCTTTTTAACCCATTAGTTATAGATTTTAAAATAAGAATTTCATTTGAAAAAGAGGAAATATAAAATGTGGGGACTGGGTTTTTGGCTGGCCAGGCCCAATGGACACGGGTCAAAAGCCCAACGAACCCCGCAATGAATTTATAGAGAGTGGGTCGAAGGTCTAGGCGCCGGCCGGCGCTCTGTCGGCGTGAACTCCGGTCTCTTTTACTTAAGTAAATGGACCTAACACGGTTTACAATGGGGATGGGCTCCTCGGCCATGGGCCGAGGAGGCTCTTGCCCTCTCTTCTTTCTTCTCCTTTCTTTCTTCTCTTTCTTTTTTGTGTGTGTCCCTTTTTTCCGTGTCCCCCACGCAGGAGGGATTCCCTTACATTATATACCCCTTGCCCAATCAATTCTAGCCCTACACTTGTTGAGTGATCATGACCTTTGCTCAGGTGCTTGTCCCATCAGCCGACTTCCCAGTCTCTTTGGGAGTTGCGGCGATCGAGGCAACGCTGGCGCAGGGTCTTTTCCTCATTAACGCGGTCAGGGCGATTGTCAGGCATATTTAATGTGGAGGTGACCGCTCGTTGCGAGCTTGTTCTTCAAACTCTCGGACGTCCGATGATGAGGTCATCCTCGGACTTAGATGTCTCCTCGGCTTGGGCCTTCGGCCCAGAAATGGAGTGGGCTGGGCCGTGGAATTATTTGGCCCCACAATAGCCCCTCAAAATTTTGCTGTCCGCGTCCTCGGGCGGAGAGGAGGATTTTGATGTCCTCGGGCATGCGTCATGTACCGTTTGAGTTTGGCCTTCTGGGAGTACTGGAGTCTTTTCGCCTGCTTCAGAAGCGTTACTGATGCCTTGAAGGGCGTGACGTGTCCTTCATTAAATCCAGACGGCTTTGTGCTCCCCACGTGCAATGGGAGGATGTTAATCCAACGGTGGGGATTCGCCTAACGGTTGGGAGTGGGAAAACCCGCTCTGTTCCTTAATTTTAGGGTATAAATACCCATTTGAAAGCCCGGTTCCTCTGCTTCTTTGCACTCAAGAGTCTACATCTCCAGCATAAAAGGCCTGTCCGAGGAGCTTCTATATCTTTCTGTAAGTCACTCTATCTCCCTTTGAACTTTCTCCTTTTCCATCTTTGCCTCTTTTTCGTTTTCTCCCTCTTAGCTCGTTTAGGCTTCATTTGGGATGGGTATTTTTAAGAAGTATGTCTTCACTGAGGAGGCGATGGAGAAATTCATCGCCGACTACAAGATACCGGCCAATGTGGGCTTGAGGTATTGTGCGGATGGTGAGTGGCGCTTTCGGAGGCAGGAGGGTGAGGTGGTGATTCCCATTGTTGCCTTCGTTGAAGGTGGCATGAGGATACCCATGGGTCCGGTGATGAGGGACTATCTGATGCACTTCCGGCTAGCCCCCACTCAGTGTGCCATCAACGTCTTTAGGGTTCTGGGCTGTGTGGATGCCCTAAATGAAAAGATGGGCCTGAGATTGACCCACCATGACGTCAACTGGTGCTATAATCTCCAGTGCCTGAAGGGCGAAACTTACTATCTGAAGACCAGGGATGACAGAGTCCGGCTCATTCAGTGTCTCCCTGAGTCCAGCAAGGGGTTGAACAAAGACTTCCTCATCCTGTCTGGAGAGTGGCATGATGGCCTTCACTGCCCGACAACGGAGGGAACCCCAGGTGGGCAGTGGGAAAATAGAGAGGGAGAGTTTTAGGACCCTGATCAGTTCCCTCCTTTCTCTCGTCACTTTCTCTCGCACTGTTTGGTTTCTAATGTAGATGTGTTTCTTCTTGCAGATCCGCACGCCTTCACGCGCCACTTCAGCCTAATAAACCGGGAAGACTTGCAAAAGGTGCTGAGGGCAGAGGTGTTTGTGAACGACGACGATAATCAGGTTAGGGCCGCTCACGAAATTTTGAAATACGACCCGGCTCACAAGTCATTTGCGGCGCCGAAGCACGTGATCAGAGCAAAGGATCCTCGGCTTCGGAAGATAACTGTGATCGAGGACGGGTTTCGGTTCCCTGAGGTGCCCTCCACATCAGAAGGCGCAATACCTGCAGGTCCCTCCTCCTCCCTTAGAATCTCGGAACCCGCCGAAGTAGGCCCTGAGAGGGAAGTGGAGGTTGCTGATTTTGGCCCTGCCGAGGACGAATTTGACGTGTTTGATCAGGCTCACCAGTCCGAGGACCCTCCAGGAGATCTGGGCGACCCTCGTCTGACCGAAGCGGATTTCTCAGCGTCCAAGTCCTCTTCTCGGCAGAAAATGGGCTACAAGAAGAAGCCGCAAGTTAGCTTGGCGGAACTGATCGAAGGCCAGCCGGGGAAATCTAAGTCGGAGCTCCCTCCTCCTCCTCCGAGAACTCGTTCTGCCCAGGGCAAGTCGGCTTCTACCCAATCAGGGCTTCCTCCCTCTCTGCCCAAGGCGAGTCTGCCTCCCAGACGTGAGCCCTCTGATCCCAAACAGAAGAAGGATAAGGGCAAAAGACCAGCTGAGGAGAGGCCCGAGTCCCCACGGGAGGAGGGTGATGATCGGCGGCCGTCCAAACAGCTGAAAATAGGCTCCCGAGGCCAGGACAAACAGGTCGAAGACCTGCCCGAGCCTCAGGCCTGGCTTCCTACCCCCATGCTCCGCGGGGCGCCGCTGAGGGAAGACTCCTCCCTCAGAGATTTCAACGAGGGCGAGGGCACATACGTGGCCGACGCGGTGGAAAGGTGCCTGTTACTCCCAGCCGACATGGCAGAGCTGGCAACTATGAGGAGCAGGGAGGTCTTCCTCTGCCTCAAGCGGTACTTGGGGATGGTAAGCCCCTCAATACTTGTAACTTTCCCTAGTTGTAGCTCTTCCTTTCCGCTTCTTGATCTCAGCTGATGGCGTATTTGTTTTGTTGAACAGGCTGTTCAGGCTACTTATAGGTTGGAGGACGTGGCCCACGACCAGGGGAAAGCCATGGGGGTGGAGCGCGAGAAACACCTGGAGGCCATCCAGGTTCTTAAGCGCTCTGAGGCTGATCTATCCAAGGCCCGAGAGGAGCTGAGTGCAATGACCAGTGCCCGGGACGCTGCCCTGTCCGGTCTCTCTGGTTTTCAGAAGCAGGCCGAGGATTACTCGAAGCGCCTGGCTGAGGCGGAGGAGTAGCTGAAGGCTGCAAAAGGGTTGCTTGCAGATTTGCCCAGGAAGGTGGCTGCCGCCGAGTCAGACAAGAAGGCAGCCGAGTGGGTGAGGGACGAGGCCGTGAGGGCCAAGTTTGAGGCTGTCCAGGGCAGGGAGGAAGCCCTGGCCACTGTGAAGGAAGCCGAGGAGGAGGCTTACGCCGCGGGAATGGAAGAGACAGCGGCAACCTTTAGGTCTGAAGTCCCCGGGTTGTGCAAGCGCTATTCTGCCGAGGTTTGGAGGGAGGCTCTCAGGCAGGCTGGGGTCGAGGCCTCATCCGATTTGTGGAAGGAGGAGAATGTGTACTATCCTCCTGCCATCCGCGAGGCTGCTCCAAGTGGCTCTAAGGCCGAGGAGGCTGCGGAGGAAACCGTCACTGCTACGGGTGAGGATACGTCAGCTGCTGAGCCCGCTCAAGGAAGTGACCCTTCCAAGGTGGCAGAATCGGGTGAGGGCCCCGTTGGGGAGGCGCCCCAGGAGGCTGTGAAGTCTAGCGTTGGAGCTGGGGCTCCAGCCGCTGAGGAGGCAGCTATTCCTGCTTCGCCTTCGCAGGCCGTCCCCTCTGGCCAAAGCTCAGAAAGCCTTGATGCTGCTATGGTCCAGCCCCCGGTTGAGGGAGGAGTATAAATGAGTGAGGCAGGCCCTCCGACCCTGTTGTCCTCCTGGTCCTTTGTACTTTTTTTTTTTTTTTTTTTTTTTTTTTTAGCTTTGTGACTGTAATGTGGTTCTCACCATGTAACATTTGTGAACTTAATGGAATGCGAGTTTTATTCCTTTTCCTGTTTGTTGTGGTTGTTTGCTTATTCGCACGTTATTCGTTCTTTCTTCGCTTGTGTAATTTTATCTTTGATTGCACCTCGGCCAGTCGCGGCACCAGTTGTTGCTGCGAGGGCATGTATGCTCGAGTGGGCCCATCTTTGCCTAAGGGCCGGGTAGAAAATTCTTTAGGTTGACACTTAGGTTCCCCTTGATGTGGTTGACTTCCCCATAAGCTTGAGTCCGAGGACCATACAGCGTTTTGGGTTCCGTCTAACACTTGGAATCCTCTGAAGTAGTTAGTTTCCCCATAGGTCTGAGTCTTGGGATCATGCAGCGCTTTTGGTTCTGTCCAACACCTGGAATCCTCTGAAGGAGTTAGTTTCCCCATAGGCCTGAGTCTTGGGACCATGCAGTGCCTTGGTTCTGTCTAACTCTTAGGATCATCTAAGGTGGTTGGTTTCCCCGTGAGCCTAAGTCCGAGGACCGTGCAGAGCCTTGGTTCTACCTAACACTTAGGTTCATCCGAAGTATTTAGCTTCCCCGTAAGCCTGAGTCCGAGGATCATGCGGTGCCTTGGTTCATTTGCTAAGTGGTTAGCTCCCCGTAGGCTTGAATCCTGGTTAGCTCCCCGTAGGCTTGAGTCCTGGTTAGCTCCCCGTAGGCTTGAGTCCGAGGACCATGCAAGACCTAGGTACAGTTGCTAAGTGGTTAGCTCCCCGTAGGCTTGAGTCCGAGGACCATGCAAGACCTAGGTACAGTTGCTAAGTGGTTAGCTCCCCGTAGGCTTGAGTCCGAGGACCATGCAAGACCTAGGTACAGTTGCTAAGTGGTTAGCTCCCCGTAGGCTTGAGTCCGAGGACCATGCGGTGCCTTGGTTCTGTCTAACGCTTGGCATCTGGAAATAGGGGTTCGTCCTCGGTTTGCTTTACTGGGGATGATTCCTCCTTCGGAAGGCTCATGATCTTGCACGTGGCATTGATCTCATCTCCATCTCGAGCCCTCATCTCTGTCATTTGCGAAGCGTCCTTTGGCCATTCGTATTCCGCGCCTGACGCTTCGGTGCGCGAGACGCGCCTTCATTAATGGCCTCGTGAATTGATGGCTTCATTATTATCCAACGCTTCGGTAACCCACTTTTTGAGCTCTGCGTGAATTAATTCTCACCAACCCTACTCCTCTATATAAGGCCTTCTGGGGGGGATGGTTTCCTCATACTCCATGAGCTTCCCAACACAAACAGAAAGAACACACCCTTCTAGCTCCTCAATCCCCTTTAATAACCCCGCCGGAATTGTGACCGGAGTTAGTTGGTATGAGGCGGCTTTGGGCGGGTGTGAGGACATCCGTGCCAAGAGCCGTGGTGGCCGTAGCCCCCACTGGGCTTCCGGTGCGGCAGAGTCTAGGCGTAACCCCGATGGCGCCATGCACGCTGGCCCGGAGGGATGTCGTTGAAGTACCTAACATTTCTCCTCCGAGCGCACCCCCGACGGAGGAGACATGCGAACTCACATCATGGGCAATGCCTGAGTGTTGCCGTCACCGACGGCCAACGCTCGTGGGGGTTGGAGAGAATCAAGGGAACATCATGGGGAGGGCATCCCGGAGCCCCTGTATCTGCTCCTCGCTTTGTTCAAGCTCCGCCGCTCCGAGAAAGGAGTCGTTGGGGGCCTTGGAACGAGCTAGCCCCAGCCCCCTTCAGCCCGCTTATTGTCAAGTTCTCCCATTCTCTTGATGCCAATAAGAGCACGGGTTGACACTTCCCTCTAGCTAGTTTTAGGACGGGTCCACCTGGGCCTCTGATTGTAGGACTAGCTGGTAGGAATAGTTGTAAAACATGCCTGCCTGAGCCTCTAATTGTAATCTGTAATCTTTTTTTCTTGAAATAATATAAAGTCTCTCTCTTTTTTTTTGTTGAATTTTCTGTCTTGAGCTTTTATCTTTCTGCAACGCTCTTCTTTCTTTTATAGTTCTTTTTTCTTTTTGCATCACCGCCGATCTTCCATGGAATGGTGGTTTAGAACAGTCGCCTGTTGTGCCAACCGGTGCACTAATCCTTCCCACAGACGGCGCCAATTGTGGGGACTGGGTTTTTGGCTGCCCAGGCCCAATGGGCACGGGTCAAAAGCCCAACGAACCCCGCAATGAATTTATAGAGAGTGGGTCGAAGGTCTAGGCGCCGGCCGGCGCTCTGGCGGCGTGAACTCCGGTCTCTTTTACTTAAGTAAATGGACCTAACACGGTTTACAATGGGGATGGGCTCCTCGGCCATGGGCCGAGGAGGCTCTTGCCCTCTCTTCTTTCTTCTCCTTTCTTTCTTCTCTTTCTTTTTTGTGTGTGTCCCTTTTTTCCGTGTCCCCCACGCAGGAGGGATTCCCTTACATTATATACCCCTTGCCCAATCAATCCTAGCCCTACACTTGTTGAGTGATCATGACCTTTGCTCAGGTGCTTGTCCCATCAGCCGACTTCCCAGTCTCTTTGGGAGTTGCGGCGATCGAGGCAACGCTGGCGCAGGGTCTTTTCCTCATTAACGCGGTCAGGGCGATTGTCAGGCATATTTAATGTGGAGGTGACCGCTCGTTGCGAGCTTATTCTTCAAACTCTCGGACGTCCGATGATGAGGTCATCCTCGGACTTAGATGTCTCCTCGGCTTGGGCTTTCGGCCCAGAAATGGAGTGGGCTGGGCCGTGGAATTATTTGGCCCCACATAAAATTTTTATAAATTATTTTTAAAATTCATTTAATGGATTTAACAGTTTTTTTTTTTGAAAATAGGATTTAACAGTGTTAAGTTGGAAGAGAGATGATTGTAGTTTATTTTGCAAAACTAAAGAGGTTTTTGTATAATTAAAAATACGGGGGTAGTCAATATAATTTCAACAAATCTTTGGAAAGGGAAGTGCAATTTTTTCACTTTTCATTTTTGGCACTTGTCAACTTAAGTCGTAATAAATGTGGTTTATTAAATATCCAGCATTAAATATACCTGATTATTAAATGTTTTGACTTATTAAATGTATTTGAAAATAAATTTGTCTAAATCTAGATATTAAAAGGGTCACTGTTTCTAGCTAGTTTGGTTATTGATTGTTTGTCAATAAATATGTTTGCTTAATAAATGATGCAATGACTATTTTATGTTTAAGGGCTGGTGTTTAAGTCTTTAGGAATGAGATTTTATTTTGTATAAAAAAAGAGAGGTGTTACGTTAATAACATTTTTACAACAAATCATAGGTGGTTAGTTGTTATTGGTTCAAATTTGAACTTAACACTAAAATTACTTTTTTGCCCCAACAATAACAACCAGTAACAACCTACCATTTAGGATTTGTTGTAAAAATGTTGTAGACATATCATTTCTCATAAAAAAAAAAAAGATTTATGAAGATGATTGGATGTTAATTCAAGATAAATTTAGAGATTCTAAAGCTAGAATTTTCTAGGCTTGTAAGATGGAAGACTACCGTGATTGATAAAAATAAAAAATAAAAAATCACCTCGTAGCTCTTACCCAAAATCTCTCTCTCATAGTAAAATGTTAAATGTACTTTGTAATTGAGGATCCCTCCTCCATTTATAGAGGGGAAAATCTTTGGCAGATGAGTTAGAGTGAATTACTGAATTCTCAATGCTAAAATTATTTGGCATTTTTATTTGAAAATGATTGGATTAAGTAACATCTAAGCAAAATCAAGAACAAGACTTAATTTTGAAACATAGCGCTTAAGCGTCATTTGATTTTTTTTTTTTCACTACCAATCGGCACTTGATGGACTAGCTAAAGTGTCAATTAGCATTTTGACTAAGACACTCACGTTTATTGAGTTTGATTTACTTAGTTTTCTGAATAACAAAAGAAATAAATACGACTTTGGACCTATTTGTATCCTATTTCAAGTAAGATAATGCCAAGATATACTTATTAAATTTAAATGTTTACTAATTTTCTTAAATTAAATGATAATCAACTATTTATTTAAAATTGACACAACTATCCATGGGAATTATCTAGTACATGCATCGGCACTCTTATTTAAGCTTTGCTTTAATGAAATTATCTTGCATAATTAAATTCAAATTAATACTTGCAAGAACCAAAGCCTAATCATTGGAATGCATATCAACCGTTAAAATCATAATTTGGTTGGCTTAATCTGCATATGAGATGGTTTTTTTTTTTTTTAATTGTTAGAAGTTCTACATTTTTTTTTTCTATCAAGCTTTTGAAAATCCAATGATCAAAATTGTGATTTTTCCTTTAATGATAGATTAACAGTTTTGCTTGTGGTGAGATTAAACGGAGGTTACAAAACATAGTTTTAGATAGGCTAGCATGCATAAGATTAATTCAAATTTAATTTAATTTTTTGAGAATGAATTCCAATTAAATTTTAATTAGTCATAATATGATTAATTAAAATATAACTAGAGAATAATTCCTATTAGTCCAAATGATAAATAATCATTAGCATGTTGATTCTAAAATAAGTTTTATTATTTTATGTTGTTTCCTCTTTCCTAGTTTAATTAGGATCTTATTTTAAGTTAATTAAAAAAAAGGATCTTAGTTTATGTTCTTTTATTTTTCCTAGTTGAACCATGATTTTTTATATTAAGATTTTAAGTTTTAATGGGTACGTTGCAATACCATTTTTATATAAGCTCATTTCTAACATTACTTTTATTATATATAATCACTACATACCATCAACCTATTGGTTATATAATAATAATAATAAGGGTAAATTACAAAGTTGGTCTTTATCCTTCACACCATATTTCAATTTTGTCCATAACCTTTTAATTGTGTTAGTTTGATTCCTAACCTTTTGGTATTGTATTAAAATGGACATGTAACGGTCAAATTAAAATATTATTTTTTATGCTACATGACTTTCACATAAGCTGCCATGTCGCATTAATTATAAATATCAACATTTTCTAATTCATTCTAACTCTCTCTCTCCATGACCGAAACTCTTCAAGCTCCTTCAATTAGGCAATCAATTGAATATAAATTGGAGTAAAACACAAGTTTTTTGTAACTTTTAAGAAGAAAATAAGCCGAGGAAACAAATGCAAACACATCCCAAAATCGAATATGAGATCAATACTGTAAAATCAAAGAAATATATCACACCTGTTGCATCATCAAAGGGTATCGATAGCATTGCTTTTAACACATTGTGTTGTGGATCATTGCGTGCGTTTCAGTTTTCTTTTGGCAAAGGAATATCTTTGATGAGTTTTTTGTGTTCAGTCATGGTGTTAATCAAGGAAAGCCTAAGCCAGACTGAGACTTGCGGTGTTTGATCTCTTGGATTTCTATGAAGTATGAACACAGAGGCCATTGAGGATAGTTTTTTTTTTAAATTTCTTTTTAATGTTGACGTGGCAATACACATGGCCATTCATGTGAACGAAAATAATATTTTATTTTGAAAATTAGCTATATCAGCATTTTTCATTCATTACTTAACGATATGGATCATTTTAACATAATATTAAAAAGTTAGAGATCAAATTGACACAATTGAAAGGTTATGAATTAAATTGAGATATGACTTAAAAGATAGAGACCAATTTTATAATATACCCTAATAATAATAACAATAATAATAGACCCATAAAGCACAAAACGTATCATCAACAATAAGATTTGCTGAAGTATATCCCTGACCCTATATCAACCCTTGATTATTCTTACTTTTGCTGAATGTGACTTAGATGAAGGTTGAATTTCCACAACATGAATTTTGAAGGAAAAAAGGTCCATAGATCTCATCTTATGAAATGATTTTTTAATAAAAAAGAAAAACAGTATCACGCTAATATTGATGTCAACAACACTACCATTTGAACTAGGTTGCAAAATCCATATAAATCTTCCATCAAATCATAACTTTTTATTTATTTAGATTTGCAAACTTTTCGTCAAATTCATAATTATTGTTACCAATCATGCACCTTTATATTCTGAGCCAACTTTGGACAATATAAGAAGAATCCATCCTCTTGCACTGTCCAATAGTAATTGTTCCCACCACACACCTTTGCAAGATATGCTGAATACACATCAAAAGCAGCATAGAAGTTGTCGTACCAAAAATAGCAGTAGAAAAGTGTTGAAGCTATCCAATGGAGGCGAAAAGAGAATTCCCACGCTCCTTTGGGCTGAAGAATTCTAATGCCTAAATCATCATCTCCAGATTTACAATGGTAGTTAAGGAGTTTGTTGTTGAGGTTGTTGATGATTCGTACATGGTGTTTAGCAAAATTGTTTGATGTCAACGTCGAAGAACTACTTAGGTCAAAGGCTATGAGAAGGACAAGCACAAAACAATAAAATTGGGATACCATCATTTGTTTCATTTTTTTGGTGCTTAGAGAAGATATTTGTTTACTCCTGAAATGTATTGCCCTTTCACTTTTATAGCTAGAGGTTGCCCAATTGCAGGTATAATGGTATACAAAGCTTGTTCAAATTCTATGTGACTGTTACATGTATTAAATGCACCTTAATTTTACATTAGGAAAATTGCATTAACCTCTGCCAAGCTTTGCTTAATTATACTAAATACTCCATTGTTTTGAATTGTACACAAACCTCCATAGATTTTCAAAATGACCTACACCCAACTCCCTGTTGTTTAAGAACATTAAATTTACTAATGAAAAATGAAAAATTAATTTAAATTTTGTACATTTTCATTCTCACCCTTCCTTTTCAAATGGAATTTTTTTATATAAAAAAAAATTCTTAAAATCATCCAAAAGAAAAAAAGAGAGATTTCTTTTAATCCAAATTTAATAATAATAAATAAATAAATCGAAAAAGTTCAAGAAATCAACGTTGCGAGATTCAAAATAGGCCATCAAAGAATTTAAGATTTCTCAAGAATTATAGGGAGGAATGTTGATATTTTTTTGTCACTGGCTTTGGTGCCAAACAAATAGCAAGATAAATCCCCTCCCCCCAATAGCCTCATGCATGCTTAGTGATCCACTAGCACTTTAAGCAATGTTTTTCAACTTCTTTATTTTCATTTTTACCTTCTTTTCATCTAAAGGTTAACAATAAGTTCCAAAATGGTTGGATATATAGTCCCCCCCTATGTATTGATGAAGGATAATTGGCAATGATAAAAGGATACAATTCAAGAAATTTCTACCAAAATAGTGGAAATACCCTTCGGCCTCTGCCATTCATTAGTTTTTGAAAACATACAATTATTGAAAAAAAAAAAAAAACGATTGCAATTCAATGAACTATGTGAATGCTTCTTGCAATTTTATGCGTAACTCCTGATCTAGCTCAAATTTGCTAAGCAAGGAAAATAGTGCTCCACCGTAAGGTTTTTGATGATTTTTTTAAAGAATGTTATTTCTTGATGGGAAATCTTATATTTCTTTAATGGGATAAATTGAAACTCGAAATGTTGATTTCTTGACCTTTTCTTGTTATGGTTATAGATTTAAATATTTCCCTATTTGCTTTTTAGCCCATTAGTAATAGATAATAAAATGGGAATTCCATTTGAAAAGAAGGATTAAAGCAAAAATATACAAATTTTATAATCATTTTTAAAGTTCCTTTAGTGGATTTATCGATTTTTAAGTCATAAGAAAGGTAAGGACAAAGTTTAATTACAAAATTGGTTGTAGTCTTAGGTTACACAACCTTACTCAATATCTTTTTATTGGAAGTGAATTTTGACAAATCTACCATTGAATCCATCGTCTTCTTATATTCTTCATGCTTGCAAAATTTCTAGAAAATTAAAGATTAATAGCTATGTCATCAATAAATTGTTTAAATTGAAAGTTTTTGTAATTTAAAATTATGCGCAAAATATAAGCTTATAAATCATATAGTAAATAATATTCAATTGACACAAAATTTGATATGTGTATTAAGAGCGTAACAAACATGCAATTTAACAGTTAAAATTTTAAAATATGTAGTAATATTTATTTTATTGAGTAAGGTTGTAGCATTAGGTTACAAATAATTTTGTAGTTAAACTTTGTCCAAAAGATAATTGTTATTTAAAAAAACAAATGATATTTTGTTAACAGAGAAACACAAGGAGTTTAATGTAATTTCAATAGTCAGGGAAGGTAAATGCAATTTTTCTACTTTTCATTTTTGGCACTCATTAACCTAAGTCGGATGGTTCGTTAAATATTCAACATTAAATATACTTGATTATTAAATATCTTGACTCATTAAATGTATCAGAAAAATAAATTTGTCTAAATCTAGATTTTAAATTTGGGTCATGTTAAGGGGTTCCCTTAGAGCAATTGTTAATAAATCATTTTATGAGAAGTATAAAAAGCTGATAGAAAAATTAATTACTTTATCATTTTCCCATAAAATGTTTCTAAAAATAATTCCTAAACTAATGCCTTTAGGGCACTTGTTAACATTTCCCTTTAATTTTCTTACAATAAATCAATCAAAAAAAATGTATTGCAATAAATATGCTTGTTTAATATTTGCACAAATTAATTTGTCTTACATTAATAAATATGCATAATTAATGCTCCAACATTAAATTTACTTGTGTATAAAATATCTTGATGGTAATTAATTTATCATAATTAAGTAATATCTTCCACTAAAGCATGCTTGTTTTAAAAAGGAAAATGCTAAAGTTACAAACTATTATCTCCATCCCAGTTTGTTTGTCCTCTATTCCATTTTGGAATGTCCAAAAATATTGCCTTGTTTCTAAAAATAAAAATGACTAGTTTACTAATGCTCCTATTATACCACTACTTTATTTTCAAAACTATTTCAAAAGAAAACTAGCTAATATTTAAAAAAATCAATTTAATTGGAGCACCTTTTTAGTTGCCTCATTAAGAATAACTATTTTTAAAAAAGTTGATAAATTTATTTTAAGGTAGTTTTGTAAACTTATACATTTTTAGAAGGCAAACAAAACAATAAATGATATTTCCTTAAAAAGTTTAACTTTTCAAATAGGACAAACAAATTGGGATGGAAGGAGTATTTCATAAACTTTTTACAAAATGATGATGATGTGAGTGGTTGTTGGTAAGTGAAAAGGTGATATTAGTGGTAGGCTTAGATAAGAACTAGTTAGAATTTGTCACATTAATAGTTTGTAAAAATATTGTAAAATAATTTGTGATTGTAGCATTACCTTTCAAAAAAGGAGTTACAATAACAATTTTTTCTTACATTAATAAATATGTATAGTTAATGTGTAACATTAAGTATACTTGCTTTTTAAATGGCTTAGCACTCATTAAATATACTTGATAATAAACTACTTTTGTTGACCAAAAAAAAAAAGATAATAAACTACTTTCAGTTTAATTATTAAATGTCTGTCAATAAATATGTTTGCTTAATAAATGATATGACTATTTTATGTTTAAGATTTATGGAGGCCGTTGGGAGTTAATTCAAGATAAATTTAGGGATTCGAAGACACTTTCTCCAAATCTATCTCTTGGACTCAAATGTTGAATGTGCTTTGAAATTGAGGATACCTCCTCAATTTATAAAGGTGAAAATCCTCGGTAGATAAGTTGGAGTGATTATATACTCCTCAATGCTAAAATTATTTGGCATTTATCTATGAAAATGATTGGATCAAGTTGCATCTCAACTAAATCAAGAAAATAAAGAATTAATTTCAAAACAGAGTACTTATGTGTTATTTGATGTTTTTTGAGTGCCAATTGACACTTGATGCACTTTAAAAATATAGACTTAATTTCAAAACAGAGTACCTAAGTGTCATTTGATGTTTTTTGAGTTCCTATTGGCACTTGATGCACTTTAAAAATCTAATCGGCATTTTACTATAAGAGACTCAAGTTTATTCGGTTTGAGTCCAACTTGATTTTCTGATCAATCTAAGAGATAAATACGACTTTGGACCTATTTTATCATTTTTCAAGTATTATAACGCCAAGAGATATTTATTAATTTTAAATGTTTATTAATTTAAAAGATAATAAACTATTTATTTAAAATTAAGACAACTATCCAAGGGAATTATCTAGTGCATGCATCCACTTTTTTTTTAGCTGAAATGATAGTAGATTTTATTAATTAAGAAATATAAAATACAATGGGGAAGAGAAAGAGGGACAGGGACATATGACCCCCTTTTTTTTTTTCTCTTTTGCAATACTAGCATATGTTAGAGTAGCACGATTACACCATAAAACAAAAAAGAAAACAAAGAAAAAATTCAAAAACCAAACTACTGTAAGAAAAACGAATCTTCTCTTGGATGCCCAGGAAACCTGAAAAAACTACCAAATGCCATCTTCCTGATATACATCGACATCAAAATGAAGAGTTTTTTTTTTTTTTTTTTTCATCTTAGGATTGTGTTCATACCCGGCATGGCTGCCCTGCAACTTCCATCGATCCCATAGTTGGCACAACACCTTGCTCATTCTCCACAATTCTATGTTTCTTTTTTCTCATAACACTCGTAGCCTCCTTAATCAAATTTTCTGCTTGCTTCCTTTTATTCCCAAGTTCCACATCAACAATTGATCCATTAATAAGAATCTGAGATCTTGTGGTAAGCCTTTTCCAATTCCTCATTGTTTTCGGGCTTCCAATTGTAGACTCCTCCATGGACTCAACTTTTTTTGGGATATACAAAGATTGACTCACACCTTTATCTTGATTATCACTTCTTTTGGGCCGGCCCTTACCAGTATTCTTGTTTCCTTGCACGTTACCACAACCAACCTTAAAACCTATCTCTAATCCCTCAAAACCCGGTGGAGATATTTGCTCACCTTGTTTCCCCATTAAGTCACGATTGAGGATGATAGTATCCTTATCCATGACTACCACCTCAATCAAATTAGAGGAAATCACGCTATCAGTGGGAGTCACTTTTGAATTTGAAAAATCTGAATCAATTTGATGGTGCCACTGTGGTTCATTCCCTCGATTCTCGGCCTCCACATTTATGGGTTTTGATGGTTCAATAACTGGTCCCACCATGATTGTAGAGTCAGGCAGTAACGCACTTGGAGAGGATATTATTGAATCTTTATGAAATAAGTTCTGTTGCGCAATTGTCGGGCTTTCCGTTCCAATTTCCTGAAACTTCACCATTTCCTTATCTGTATTCATGCTCCGTTTAGGCCTAGCTGTCATCGGCGCAATATCAGTTTGGACGTTCGGCTCTCCTTGTCGATGTGGGCTTTGCTGGTCAGTTCTTGAAGTCTCTGCTCTGCCCCGAAATCTTGCTTTCATCCATTCCCCGAATGGCCTGTCTTCGGTATCATGTGTACTCACTTTTTGACATTCCTTTAATTCATGCCCAATTTTTCCACAAGTGAAACACCACCCTACCAAACACTTGTAATGAAACGCAACTCGGACTTCATCTCCCTCCGGGCTAACGACTGGGTCCCCCCTCCGTAGAGGTTTGTCCAACGGAATCTCAACGCGGACCCTGAGAAAGCGAGCCTGGTCTGATTTGGAGGCCTTACAGTCCACGTCGATTGATTTAATGACAATATATATATATATATATATATATATTTATTTTTTAATACTTACAATAAACAATCTTAATAAATTAATCATAATCACATGTGATAAACCCTAATCATGGACTACATATAATCCGTAAAAATCATAATTCAGCTTGATCTTGCAATTTGTGGTTCAATTTATGCATATAAGATTTTTTTTTTGGTTAGGACTTGTAAGTTTTATTTTTCAATTAAGCTTTTTTAAAATATAATAATCAAAATTTTCCTTTCATCATAGAATGATGGTTTCCCTGGTGGTTAGATTAAACGAAGGTTGGAAAACATGATATCTACTGATAGGCATGCATGTATAAGATTAATTCCATTGTAATTTTGATTGATCCAAAAATGATTAATTAAAATATAATTGAAGATAGTTCCTATTGGTCCAAATGATAAATAATCATAGGCATGTTGATGCGAATTGGTTGATTTAGCAGATTTATTTATTATTTTTTAATGTTGTTTCCTCTTTCCTAGTTTAAATGGGATCTTATTTTATGTTCTTTTATTTTTGCTTGTTAAATTAGGATTTTATTTCCCTTTTCTAGTTGAGTTAGGATTCTTTTCCTAATTGAATTAGGATCATGTGTTGTTTATCTTTTATTAGCTAAGTTGTTTTCCTTTCTCTAGTAGAAGTAAGTAGAAGTAAGATTTGGACAAAATTGCTAAATGCCCTGTTTGGGCAAACTAAGCAGCATTTTGCCCTATTTTTGAAACTAATTAGGGAAATGCCCATCTTTTGAAACTCGATTTTCTCAAAATCGAGTTATAAAAAAAAAATAAAAAATTTGGAGCCCTATAGCGGCGTTTTTAAGGACCTATAGTGACATTTTTAGGACCTATAGTGACGTTTTGTAACTCGACCTTCATTTAATCGAGTTATAGGCAATTTTTTTGTTTTTGTTTGCCTAAAACTCGATTTCATATAGGTCGAGTTACAAAACGCCACTATAGGTCCTAAAAATGTCACTATAGGCTCCTTAAAAACGCCGCTATAGGGTCTAACTCTATTTTTAGAAAATCGATTTTCAAAAGAGAGGCATTTCCCTAATTAGTTTAAAAAAAGGGCAAAACGCTGCTTAGTTTTTTCCCAAACAGGGCATTTAACAATTTTGTCCAGTAAGACTTTGTTGTTTCTAATCACTTCCCATAAACAGAGATTTAACAGTTTAAAAATCATTACATTACATTTTTATTGCTTTATTTATTTTCTTTGTTTTCACCTCCATAAAGAGCACCCCGCCATTTTCAAGAAACTGTAATCCATTATCAAGAATAGCATGATGGTCCATTGATGGAATTAGATTTTTTAAGTGCAATCCATCTCATGTATAACAATTTTTTTTTTTTTTTAAGAGAGACTTCATTAGTTAATCTAACTAGAAATCACAGTATAACAAGTTAACAACGCATGCTTAATAAAGAGGTTGTGGACTTGATTTGATTACGTACAACCCCTACATCTCACATATTCGTGAAAAAGCAAAATTCTCACTTCAATATTTAACAGAGAAGTTGTTGATTTTATATTGGTTCCACCGCCATTCCCAAATGCTTGGTGGTCTTGGCCCCTGGCTGAAGAAAGTTTTGGCCGCATTTGATGTTGATAGCTTTTTCAATTTTTTATTGAACAAAGTTTCTCTACAAATTTTTTTTTTTGAAGAAAAACCCTTCAAACTTTCCTTGTATCTTTTTATTGGATATGATTTTGACAAATTTACTTTCAAATTGCATTTCTTATTATTATATTCTCTTTGCTTGCAAAATTTTAAGAAAATCAAAAATCAATAACTATGTTATTAATCAAATATTTAAATTTCAAATTTTTGTAGTCTTAATTAAATTATGCATAAAAAATACGTTTATTAATTGAATAGTAATTAATATCCGATTTGAACGAAATTTGACGTGCATGTTAAGAACATAAAGAACATGCAATCCAATTATTCGATTTTCAAAGTATATAATCATGCTAATTTAATAGTCGAAGTTTGAAAAAAAAATTTCAAACTAGTTTGGAAATAAACTTTGTCATTTTCCATTTTTCATATATATATATATATATATATATATGTATTATTTTAGAAGGTATTTCCCAAATGAGTATGCTGTTTTATTTTTTCAATTTATTATACCATTTTTCTCTGGCACAACACACCACACAACACTACACTCCACACTCCTCTAAATGACTTGTTTTGAATGAAGGGGAGGAATGGGGAGTAGAGGGGAGTTGGCCAGAAATTGGTCTAATTTAATCTCTCTCTCAAATTTAAAAAAAAAAAAAAAAAATTAAGGAGATATAATTGTGTGTAAGATATTTCCTAAAATAAATCTTAAATTTAATTCTAATATTATAACTCACAACCAAACTTATATATAGGTTTATTTATTCTATTACTTTTTATTTCTAGGTATTAAAGATTACCATTCTTGTTATAATTCTCATTTAGTGTACTAGACGTGCCCTTAATCCTTTAGGGCATTCACTTCAGTCCGTGTAAAATGTTTCGTCTATTTTACAATACGAACATACTTTTTCTATTTTATATAACCATTTTTCCAAAATACCCACAGTAGAGTTGGCAAAAAATTAGGTTAATTTCTGGCCAACTCTACTCTACTCCCCTCCCCCTCCCTCCCCCTTAATTCAAACGGTCCTAAAGGAATGGGTGATTTGTGGGTGCAATGTGAATGCAATAATTGAAAATAAAATACAAAGAACAAGAAGACCAAAAGGCAACAAGCAAAATACCAAAACATGTGATTCACAAAGAAAATAAAAGGTTAAAGAGGAAAGGGTCATGGTGATCGTCCATTACTTCCTTTCTTAGCAGCAACCGATGGTGATTAGTTGACTTGTCTCTCAGTTGTCCACATAGCTTTGTGTGTTCAACTAATGTTCTGAATATCGTTTCAAATCCATTACAGTTTGTCCATTAGGATATAATATTTAATTATCAGTCTATTTTGGCGTATTGTTTCGAGATTTCTTCATTACTCACTTACTCTTTCAGACTTTCAATCTTCTTCCTTATAACAACCGCGAGTCTCAGTGCTCTCTTGTTCTCTTGTTCTCATCATCATCATCTTCTTCTTTTTTTTCACCTCCTCTATGCCAGAGTGAGACGTAGATCAAAGAATGAGAAGTGTTGTTTGTGAGTTGTGACTCAGCAAAATAGGACACGTTTAGGTTTAGGAAGGCCAAAATTCATACTAGGCAAAAGATGAATTTTGGCTGAAATCGACCAGAACTGCCAAAACAGGTCAAAATTTGGGCAAAATTTAATCTGAGGTGTAACATAGGGTATTACTATTCCGGTTTGCATATCGGTAAGAGAAATTCCAACCGTTCCAATCGGAATGGAACAATTTTCATCATTTTGTTTAACCAAATAGAAAGTATAATATTTTAGCAAGGATCAAGATAGGGTATTAGCAACTTCAAAGAGTTAAGATGGGATGGGTAGTGAGATTGATAGTTAGGACTAGGGACAAAATTGCTTTTTGCCCCTTTCAAAAAAAAAAAATCCAGCATTTTTCCATCTTTCTCAAATTAATTAGGGAAATGCCCCTCTTTTGAAAATCGAGTTTCTGAAAATCGATTTAGGCCCTATAGCGGCGTTTTTAAGGACCCTATAGTGACGTTTTAAGGACCTATAGTGACGTTTTGGAACTCGATTTTCATAAATTTGAGTTATAGGTAAAAAAAAGAAAAAAAATTGCATGTAACTAGACTTTATGAAAATCGAGTTACAAAACGTCACTATAGGTCCTTAAAACGTCACTATAGGGTCCTTAAAAACGCCGCTATAGGGCCTAAATCGATTTTCAGAAACTCGATTTTCAAAAGAGGGGCATTTCCCTAATTAGTTTGAGAAAGAGGGCAAAATGCTGGATTTTTTTTTGAAAGGGGCAAAAAGAAATTTTCTCCTTAGGACTAGTGAGTTAAAGACTAGTTTTCTCAAAAGTCTTTACCACTATGCACACTTGGTGCGATTGTCACTCCACAAGTATAAGTGCATGTGAGGTGTGGGTGGCAAAAGCTAGGGTTTAAATCTCAAAAGGAAGTTTTACACACATATACACTTAGATTAAGTTAGAGTAGAATTCTATCTATCTAAAAAAAATCATTGCTTATTACTTTGGTACTAGGCCAATGGTAAATTTGTATAAGTTTTGGCAGGGGGGTTTCTAGATCCTTTGAAATGGAGGTGAAGGGTATTAGTTATAGGTGTAAGAACAAAATCTCAAAGTGTAATGGAGGTGAAGGGTATTATTTATAGGTGTAAGCACAAAATCTCAAATTTGGAAATGAAACAATTGAAAATGTTTAAAAAGTGTAATTTTTTATTGATGAATTTGTAGTACAATTCTCTATATTTGGATTCTAATACAATAGAATGATCCTTTGATTTGATCTCCTTAGAAAAGTCTTCAATTGAAGTATTGTGTTGATGTGGTCTTGACTCAAACACAAGATATCCTCCACTTGCAGTAGACTAAAAGATCTTTGGAATGAAATTGCGATGATCTTTGGCTATGCTTGTTAGAGATTTCTTGTTCTTTGCATTCTTTGAATTATTCGTGTGTTCTTGATCTTAATTAGAGGATTTGTGGTGGAAGTTCTTTGAGGCTTTAGAGCTTGAATCCGATGAAGTTTCAATGGATCAAAGTCTTTGAAGTTTCTGGAAGCTTTGAAGCTTGATTCTAGTAGAACTTTAAGACTAGGAAGAATGATTTAGATAAATGTTCTTCGTCTTCGAAGATTTTTAGTGAAAGTTCGTTGGGACCTTGGAGACTTGGATCCATAGAGTTTCACTAATTTGTAGTATCTTGGTGTTTATGGAGGCTTTTGAGCCTAATTCCAATGAACTTTGAGATCTAGAAAGATGACTTGAATGATTTTGCTTCGAAATGTTCTTAAGATTCAAACACTGAAGTTCTTGATGTTCTTCGAGGCTTTGGAACTTGATTTCGGCAGAGCTTCAAGACTTTTGAATGTCTCTGAATCCCCTCCATAAGATTGAGAAGGGTCTCTATTTATAAAGGATTTGAAGACATGTGATTGGCTCTCATTAGTGACACGTGTAATGATCTGAATGGATGGACTTTATGTCTTGTTCTCCAAGGGACATGTGACATTATTTGATTAGCCAAAGTGTTTTAATTTAAAATAACACATGGCAAATTTTAATTAGAGTTCTTATGTCATTTAATTTAACACGTGTTGATATGTGATTGGCTCTTAAGTATTCTTTGTAATTTTTTTTATTTAGAAACACTTGGAATATTTACATTGGTCTCTAAATAATGTCAGTGGGACCCACTAAATAGTATGTGGCATCTTGTAATTGGTTGCAAAATTTCTATTTCTACAATAGGCTTAAGAGCACTAGCATTGGGGGGTGTAAAAATCCCCCAGTTGCTATTTTAGCAACCAACAAACCAAATATTAGCCACATGAGAAGGGGGGGGGGGGGGGGAGGGGGGGAATCTATATTTTTTATACTAACTGTAGCTTAGGATATAAAAAAAGATATTGTTTTATTAAAAATATCTCATCTTTCTCTCTCTTCAATCACGCTACACCTCTTCTTCTCTCCTCTCAGTTCTCATCTTCATTTCTCTCTCCATACTCTCTCTGTCTTGGTCTCTCTCTCTCTCTCTCTCTCTCTCTCTCTCTCTCTCTATCTTCGATTCTCTCTCTTTTTCTCTTCTCTCTTTCTCTCACTCCGATTTTTCGCTCTCCTTCTTTTCTCTCTTCGCCTCTTCTTTCTTTCACTCTCCGATTTGGTGGTTTTAGATTTTATGGGATTTTGTGGTTTTTGAGTTAATGGGTTTTGGTGGTTTTTTTATTGAGTTTATGGGTTTTAGTGGTTGGCATGGTGGATTAGTGGCTAGGGCTTGGGGTTCTCTCAGCTGGAATCGATTTGGGTTTCTCTTGGTTTGGATAAGGTTGGAATAGGTGGCTAGAGGTGGGAAAATGCTAGAATTGGTGGTCGTGGTGGTGTGGAGGTTGTTGGTTATGGGTTGTGGGTTTTGGTGGGTCATGCAATGGTGGGTTTTGGTCCATGTGTGGTGTGGTGGATTGTGTCGATGCTATATTTCGTTCAACCTCAATTCGTGCGTCAAAACAAAGACCAAAAAAATAAAAAAAGATTGAAAAAGGTGAAAAATCATGAATTTCAAAGCCAGAAAGGGTAAAAATAAATACAACATTTTTGAATGGTGAATCAAAAAGTCACAATGATGGAAAAATCAATTTTACAGCAATTAAGACCAAAACCCTACCTGGGTATGGTAAAAAAGTTGACTTTTTTATCCGACCATTGGATCGTGTTGATTTTGGACCGTCTCATAGGGCATATTTTTCCCTTTGAAATGATAGTTTATGGGCCAAAATCGGGGTTAAAACGGATGATATATCATTAAAATACCAAAAACCCTAATAAAAATCTTCACTTTTTTTAACAGGAAAAACTAGTAGTTTTTTACCTAACTTTGCACAATAAACTTTACCGATTGGGTGAGAACTGGAACAAGTAGGCTGGACCATCTTGAATAAAAAGATCTTAGCTAATTTTCATCAAAAGGGCTCAACAATATTTACTTTGAATTAGAAGATATGAATTTTTCAAAAAAAAAGGCACAAAATTTTTTAGTAACGTGTCACATTCCTTCCGAGTGCAATATCTCGACGACCGTATCTCCAAATCAAAGGCCAATATCATTGGAAACTGCACATCCAGAGCTTTCCATGCATATGAAATTCAAGGAAAATGGAGCTCGGAAAGGCCTCCAAACAGCAGCACAAAGATTAGGCCAGAAATTAGAAAAAGACAAAAAAATGGCTGATGAGGCGACAAAAGTGGGAGGCTAGCATTAGTGTATCAGTATACACTAGTGCTAGCCTCCCATTTTCCTCATCCCCCTATAAAAACTCCCCATTTTAAAGAAAAATCATGGAGAAAAATAGGAAGAAATAGGTAGAGAAAATAGTGAAATAGTGAGAAAAAAGTGAGGAAAAAAAATAGTAAAAAAATTCTAGCAAAACAACTTTTTGGAAATTCAAAAAAAAAAAAAAGGTTTCTCTCTCCTCTCTCTCTAAGAAACCCACACAAAAAAGCTTCATCCATTTTTGTTATAATTTTTGTGGGTAAGGCTATAGGAATGGGTTAGTTTCCTAATAACTACACCTATCCCACCCTTTTTATTATATTGTAATCATCTTTCTCCATACATATAAAATCTTTCTTTTATCTTACTTGTTGTTCATATTTGCTTTATTTTTCTATGCTCTTGTATATATTGTGTATATATCTATCTCTTTACTTCCATGTTCATATTATTGTTGTTGGTTCATATTATTGTGCTTGTTTTCCCTAGATGGGTATTGGACCATCACCTAAGATTTGTATGGGAAGTACCCTTAGGGGGAGGAAATCCCATCCCACCTAGGCATCTAGGGATTTTACTATGATTGTTCTTTAATTTATGTCATCTCATTTGCTTTCAACCAATCCCCGTTCCCTTTTATTTTATGTCATCTCATTTAATTTCTTGCACATCCCCTCTCCCCCTTTATTTTATTGCACGTGCACACACACACACACATGTATGTATGTATACTATATCTAGACACCCAAAAAAAAAAAAAAAAAAAAGATTTCTACCATCTCTCTTAAACCTCCATTAAGGCACAATATGGGTATGTCTCATAAGAATAGTGGTGACTTAGAAATCTCATTTCTTTATGATGAAGAATCCATAAGACTTGAAAGAGATTAAAATTTATTTAAGAGAGAAAAAAATTTTTTTTTTAATCAATCTTTACAATATTTCAGCACTTTATATTCTCATCATTTAATTTTTAGCACTTTATATTCTTGTCATTTAATTTTCTGCATTTTACTTTTATGTCATTTAAATTTCTACACCTTAATTTCCTTGCAACTTATTTTCTGCACTTTTTATTGTTGTTCCTTTACAAATCTCATTATTAAAGTTGCCATAAGATAAATATGCTTGGGTAAACATTTCCCCTACACACTATTCTAAGAAAATGCTTTTCTTCAAAAATCTTTTTACACCTCTTTCTTTAAAAATGAACTCTTTTTCAACCCAAAAAAAAAAAAAAAAAAAAAAAAAGAAAAAAAGAAAAAAGAAAAGAAAAGAAAAGAAAAAGAGTCTTTTTAAAATGTTTTTCCTTTGTTCTTCTTAAAATTTTTCAAAACAAAAACCTTATATCTATAACCTCCACTTGCCCATCAAAGTTGGAGTTACTTAGGAAACTTACTTCTTCATTAACCAATGTTTTAAGGACATGTAACTTCTTATTAAATCATAACATATATGAAGTTATCAAATGGATACGTTATCAAATGGGACAATTTATTCTTACATTCTCCCACTTGGCCCATATGATAACTTATGTCAAGGCTTAATAAGATTAACTATTAGGTGCACAATGGTACATATCCTCTTACTTTAAATTGGTCATCATGATACTATAATTAAACAACCCACTAATGCGAGTCATGGCAGTTCCATATCAATTATACGACATAGTTCCTTCCATGTACTACAACACTAGCAACTTACTTAATATAGCCTATCAATGAGAAGTGACTTAAAAGTCCAACAATAATGTCTCTTTTGTTAGAAACTATTCTTGTTATTATTCATTCATAATCATATATGTACGTACATAAAATAAAACAGGAATAATCAGAAACGCATTTAATGAGATCTCCAAGTGTCAAGAGCATAAAGTAACTTTCAAATAACAACCATCATGCTCTACGTTCAAAACCCATTCGATCAACATATTTCTTAAATGTTTTAGGACGTAACCCCTTTGTTAATGGATCTGCAATTATAAGTTGTGTGCTTAAGTGTTCTATTGACCCTCGTTGTTTTTGAACTTCCTCCTTAACAATAAGGTATTTCAATTCCATGTGTTTTGCACCATTAGAATACATATTGTTTTTAGAGAAAAACACAGCTGCAGAATTATCACAATAAATTCTCAGTGGCTTGAAAATAGAGTTAACAATTCCAAGTCTTGAGATAAAATTCCGCAACCACAATCCATGAACTATGGCCTCAAAGCATTCCACAAATTCAGCTTCCATAGTGGATGTAGCAATGATAGTTTTCTGTGAACTTTTCCGTGATATTGCTCCTCCACCTAACATGAACATATAACCAAAGTGGACTTTCTACCATCAACACATCTAGCAAAATCTGAATTTGAGTAACGAATGACCTCAAGATTATTAGATCTCTTAAATGTTAGCATGGAATCCTTTGTGCCTTGCAAGTATCTCATCACTTTCTTTGTAGCTTTCCAATGATTCAATCCTAGATTGTTTTGGTATCTTCCTAGAATACCAACTACAAAGCTGATGTCGGGCCTTGTGCATGTTTGGGCATACATTAAACTTCCTACTACAGAAGCATAAGGAATTCCTTCCATTTGTTTCCGTTACCTTTGGGTGTCCATTCTAATCTCAACCATGAATATCCATCAACTATCCTATTCCAATTTATAAATCACTTGAAAGTGGTGCACCTTTGGGCTAACCTAATATTCTTGTGATTAAAAAATTGTGATTTGTAAAGTCACTAATTTTTAACACTAGGGAATATGTGTTAAATTTCAATTATTTTAACTTGTTATCTATGCGTCTTTCCGATTGGGCCACTTTGATGACTACCAAAATGTATCAAAATACAGACTCTAAATCAAAATTAATGACCTTGCATAAACATTAAATTAATGGAATACATTACCGTAATTCAGATATAAAAGTTTGTGCCATACATGTTTACATTGAAACAAATAAGTCCCTTATTTCATAAAAGACATCAATAAAATACTTGATAGAACAATAAGTTATAGTCTTGATAATATTAGTAGTTTATTGCAACATTAAATAAACTAAATTCAGCAATTCAACATTCATTGCATTTAAAAGAGTTAACATAAGGCGGAAAAAGTAATAAAGAACAATAACTGACAATCTCAAAATATAAAAGAGTTTATACCATAACTATTCATGAATGTCAGATGATATTTTATTCTCAATTTAAGATTTGAGTTTTTAACATTAAACATTAAAGTTGTTAATCTTTAAATAAACAATTAAATAGACTAGAACCAAATATCGTAGAAATTTGTAATGCCCCAAAGTTATTAACTAATGGAAAAACAAATTTCATATTATCCAAACTTAAACCACAATCATATAGAAGACGTTAATTGCTTTCACAAATCCAAAATCACAATCATGATAATGGAAACTATAATTATTTATAAATCTTTTAATGGAAAAACATGATAATTCTAAAACACAAGCTCTAATACCACATGTAAATGATTTTCTTTATGTTGTTAGATTATAAACAACCATAATATAAATTCTAGGATCTTGAATTGTCACGATTTCACAACTATACAAATTAATTATAAAACTTACCTTGATCCATTGCTGAAATTTTCTTAAGATCAAGTCTTAGAAAAAAATGTTTACAAAATAAAAAATTTGTTTAAAAAAAAAAAGGGGAAACCTGAAACTAAAAAAATAAATATAAATGTTTTCAAAGTTTTTTTTTTTTTTTTTTTTTTTAAAGAACATGTTTTCAAAAATAAAATGTTTTCAAAAGTGTTTTTCTATGTACAAAACGTTCTCAAAAAAATGTTTTCTTCAAAAAGATACATGCCTTTCCCATAACTTTTTTTTTTTTTTTTTTAAATCTCTTCTAAAAAAAATGTGCTTTTCTAAAATAATAAATGTTAACATTGTAACTTTTTTATTTTCTAACATTTTCTTAGAATAGTAGTAGTTTGAGTATTTGTTTTCAAGGTTCATTCTCTTGATTCTTTGAACACCCTATAAGCTTACATTGTCCCTAACATTTCTTGGCACTAATGAGTTTTTTTTTTTTTTTTTGCATGATTAAAATGAGAAAATGGTGAATGACAACAAGGTGCTACTTTTCCAACCCTCTTTTTTTATGTTTGTTTTTGTATAGCATTTAGTACACATATGCTAGCTATATAATAAATAAATACTCACATGCTATTGTAAAGTATACTCACATGCTATGTACATACCTCACATGTCTTGATTGTATATATTTTGTTGGAGTTAATATTTACATGCTAGCCATATGTAAATATTTACTCATATGTGTGTGTGTGTGTGTATTGTTTGAAAAAACATTTAAAAAAAAAATCAAAATGCCAAGTATTCTATTTCTTCATAAAAATTTGATGTTTGGAAAGATGAGGTACAATCTTCAGATAGGCGTTGTGGGGTGCTTAACACCTTCCCCACATGTAACCAAACTTCCGAGTCTAAGATTTTTGGTTCAAAAACTTTTGGTTTGCCTTAATTAATGAACCTTTAAAATTCGATTTAGTTAATTAGGTAACTTAAAATAAATTACACATCTAGGTGACCAATCACACCCAATACAAAACCAATTATTGGTGGCGACTCTTAAAATCAAATAAGAAAATGGGACTCACACAAACACACACACCCCATGCTAGATACACAATTCACAGGAGTCACGTCGCCAAGGACCCAATGTGCGACAAAACCCAAAAAATGGGTGTCCACAGATTATGGTGGTGAGATGGTTTGATGTTGTGGAGAGTTGCAGCGGTGGTATCATAGTGGGTTGTTGTTCTATTTTTTTTTTTTTTTTTGGTTTAAATCTGATTTATGGTATGCGTATTATCATATGATGATGGTGGTTGTAATTGTTTTTGAGGTTGTGGTGGTGATTGATTTATGGTGGGGGTGGTGGCAACAACTGCTGGTATTGGTATTATGTGGTGAGATGGTTGATATATGGGTATTATATGGAGGTGGCTAGTTTTGATCGTGGGATTGTGGTGGTTAGTTATATTTGTGGTAGGGGTGTGGTGGTTGGTTATATTTGTGGTTGTGGGTGAAAAGAAAAAGAGATTGGGAGGAAAGAGAGAAACACTACAAAAAAGGGGGCTATTGCGACAGGCCAAAACCGCCGCAAAAGGGCAAAAAATTGCCGCTAAAGGCCCATTTGGCCTATTGTGCCGGTTCCACCCACTTGCTATGCACTGTCGCAATAGTTCAATTGCAGCGGTAACAAAAAATGCTGCTATAAACTTGCCTTTTAGTGGCTTTTGAGGTTTATTGCGGCGGGCAGAAAACCGCCGCCATATGCTGTCAGAATTCGTGTTTATCAACTTTTACCGACGGGTTATGCCTGCCGCTATTGTGGCAACCTGTAGCAGCGGTCATTAAGCGCCGCTATAAGGAACGAAATAAAACGAGCTCATTGAACTTTTAGCGGAGGGTAGAAACGCCGCTATGTGTATAAACATTTTAGCGGTAGGGGAAAATGCCGCTATAGGGAATCATTTAAATCATAATATATGCGCCTTTAGCGGCGCTTTTGACCGCCACTATAGAGTCCCCCCCCCCCAAAAAAAACCTATATTAAAACCACTTTTTTTTTTTTTTTACAAACCTGTTACAAAGAACCTGTAACTAATTAACACAATACCACAAATGTAACTAATTAACAACACCACAAATGTCTCCAAACTAGCATAATATTAACATCAAAATATATTATCAAATACATAACAAAAGAAAAGATGTGGTCCTTTCTACACAGCATTATATTAACTACGTACATTGTTTATAACTATTTTCATAAAATTAACAAAAGAAAGATGTCCTTTGTACACATAAAATTCTTTCAAAGTGTTTCAAAATAACTTTTCAACATTTGTAAAAAATTTGTTTGTTCAAATGTGGTGCTTTGTACACTAAATGTCCTCAACATAAAATTTATAAACTGGCTGGTTGATGGGATGCAGCTAAAGATTTTTGGAGAGCTAGGGATTGTAGGATCGGAGAAACGTCCTACATACCAAAAAAAAAAAGGCAATAATTAGGACACAACGATATCAAATATTGGAATCCAAAATTTGCTCAATGCATGAGCATTACAAGGGAAATTTGGAGTTTCAAAGGTTGCAACTACAATATGGAAATCACAATACAACTATCAAACACCTTAAAGTATAAACTCAATTTCTACAATGCACCAATCACAACGTGCCATATTTTAGACTGCATCCCAAGCCAGCCTTGTAAGTTGTTAGCTCATGATAAAGGAAACTGTAAAAATTGAAAAGAAAATTTCATATTTCACACTGCAACTTAATCCAGCCTTGTAAACAATTTCCTTTTTCTTTTTTACATATAGCCTTGTAAACAAATCCATGTAAAGGTATCAAACTTACAAGTCCCGTGTATAACTTTGAGTGCCTATTATTCTTTACAGTATTGGGTAAACTTATCTAGCTCTTTGGGTAAACTTCCAGTCAAATAATTTTGATGCCATGCAAGCAATTCTAGGCCACTGATATTCCCAATTTCGGGAGGAATCTCACCAGATAAACGGTTTTGCCAAAGGATCAAACTAGTAAGATTCTTAAGTTTTTGGAGCTCCCTAGGAAGAGAACCTTCTAGCCTATTTTGTGCTAGTCCTAATACCTATAAGCTCACACACTCACTAATTTCAGATGGTATTCGACCCGAGAAAAGGTTTCGACCTGCTCTGATAATCTTAACCTGTTTCAACTTACTAATTGAAACAGGAATTAAGCCAGTGAGATTATTACTTTAAATGACAAGCTCCTCAAGAGAAGTTAAGTTTCCAATCTCTTCAGACACTTCACCATATATGTAATTCTCACACAAGTAAAGCTTTCTAAGTGCAATCATTTTGCTAATTGGGGTCGGAAATTCCCCGTGAAACCTATTGGTGCAAAGATCTAGAATCTCTAGATTATGATAGATAGCAAGATCTTTAGGAATGGGACCGGAAATTGAATTTTTGGAGACATTCAACTCAGTTAAATGAGTAAGATTACAAATGCTTGGAGCTAAAGTACCAGACAGGTCAAAGCCAATGAGATTGTCAGAAGTTACCTTAAAATCAATACAACCTATGCCAACCCATGTATAACTTTGAGTCACAATATCACAAGGAAAAACTTACAAACTTAAATCTTCACAAAGCCCTATGAATTACAAGAGAATCTTTCAAGAAACTAGAATGATCTCTCAAAATATCTCTCTATGTAAAATTAGTTCTTTGGATATGCACAATGTCTTTTTCTCAAAAAAGCCCCCTAGGCATGTATGTATGAATGTATGTGAAGTTAACCATTAGAAACCCCAAAATCAAAATCATTAATGCCAACCTAACTGCATTGTGAAGTTATTTGTTGCACTTGTTGAAGCATGCAAGCCATTCTTTGCTCCATCTCTTCAAATTGGCTAAGTCTTTCCTTCATTTCATCAAAAGTAGACAATTTCTCCTGCATCTCAGCCAAGGAAGCCTTCAATTGTGCAACTTCATCGTCCCTTAATTGACTTGATCGTATTTGAAGGTCCGTGATAGCACTCTTGCTACTTCGGCCACTTGGGCTTGGACCAAATCCTACCCCATGAATACGGCCTTTGTACTCCTTACCCTTCACTTTGGCAAACACATCATCCGGTGCCCATGCAATACTACCACTTATGTCGTCTGATTGCAGTTGATTCGAAGGTTCAGCCAACAACTCCTTCATTTTATCCTGATATTTGGGTTTGAACAAAACAAAATAATTAGAAATTAGCAACATCATTTGATTGAAGACAACACAAATTATATTGAGAAGCATACACAATGTAATAGATCTCAGATAAGCTTTAGACAGACAAACAAATTAAGATTTGCTACATTACCCCAATTGCTACCAATTAAGATTTGCTACATTGCCCTTCAATCTTGATATAGCTTCAAAACATAACAGAACACATCTCAAATACAACTGATCAAAATCACCCCAACTGTAAAAATCAGTGTATCATCCCATATATCCAAAAATTGATGGCGGAGATCAATGCCAAAGAGATGACAGTATTATTTTGTAGTCTCAAAATATATATGTTATTCCAATGCAATGTGGCAATTCATATTATGCTCCAAATCATGGAGCGGAATAATGAGTATATATCCACTACAAAGCAGCAATGGCAATGCAAAATTTTCTTATAACTTTTAATAGATCTTTTAATTCACAGTACATTTCCATACATCATTTAGAGAACTAACATAACATGATAACTACTAATCTTCAAGATCTATTAAAGCCAGGTTTGATAAATAATTGGGAATGTTTTATTCAATTATGTTCAAACCCTATGAATCATCTCTTCACATTTTTCAAGAGAATCAGATTATATATATATATATATATATACACACACACACATATATATAAGTCAAGAGAATCTCATTATTAGGCTAATAAAAACTAAAAAGATGTATCTAGAATGTTTTCCCATTTGATTCAATTATGTCACTCAAGATGGATTGCTCTATAATTTTTAGGTCCTAGAGAAGAACAAAAAATTCATTTCTTATCTTTCTCATAGTTCCAACACCATCTTCCTTATATATCTAGTAAGTCTTTCTTGTAACTATTCTTTTCTGTCAAGCTCCAATTCTCTTCCCCTTTTTCTTCACCTCTGAATCTAACCTACATTAATAACCCATCAAATGGAGACCAGTACCCAAAACTAGTACAGCAAAACCTATGTAAATCAACTTTTGCATTTTCTTTATACAAAAAAGGCACAGACACATGCACCAAAAAAATTCCATCACTTAAGCTGCCAACCACCAAAAAATTCCCAGTTAGATTTTTTCACATGCACCTACAATTGTAAAAGTTGCATATCAAATAGAGGAACTTTTCCATACAAAGGAACAAGATTTGCAAGGGATTACTCACCATTTTTTCTTTCACTACTTCATTAACTGCAGATCCATCTTTATGAGTATGCAGTATTGAATATAATATTGCACACTTTACAGGATGTCCATCCGCTTTTGCCTGCAATGTGAACAACATATTTATGTAGTGATTCATATTGGTTCCACATAAACTTAATATAAGTGAAATCATTTAAAAATTAGTCATAATACTTATTACCTTCTTTGCAGCGTGCACGGCAAAGCTACATGAACCACCAGTATGTAAGTCATCCTGTTTAGAATGACGGTCCCTATTCTTCTCTGACTTTATCTACAAAATTATGGAGTCAGAGAATACCATCAGAATAGCAATTTTTCACAGTTGAATGACATGAAAATTTCCCTAAAATCTTAAAATTTTATTCAAATTCAACAGCCAAGGACACTAAATGATAATGTCAAAATGACCCCAAAAAAAATGGTGATAATGTTTTAACTAGGACTAATTTTGTTATATGAATATTTGTTATTCCTAAAACTACAATGCATCTTAGATATTTTTAATAACAAGGTTCAGCAACTACTTTTAAAATAAAATTGTTGTGATTTTATGGCAATATTCAATGAAAAAAGTTCAAAACTATTAATCATAGTAAAATATTAGACAGGCTTACAATGTAAATAATTTGAACAAAAACAAATAAAAAGCAAATTGAAAGGGGTTCAAATATCCCCATTCCATTTTTTTCCCATGTCTCTATATATATGTCCCCGCTAGTTACATGACTATCTAGCAATGGTTTACAGTAGTTCCAAATACTTAGATGCATTTAGTCTTTCCATGGATTGGTTTCAACAAGTAAGACCATTAGCCAGGTAGGGGAAGAACTAAAACAAAAGTTTGAAACTATATCTCTAAAGCCTATCAACCTAAAATGAAACTACATAAATATTAATAGCCTAGCCAAGTAATACTGGTTCAAATTTTACATATCACTGCACCTTACACATGAAGTATTATCATATACTACTAAGAGAGAACCCACAAAACTAAATCAAAGAGACTACATAGATATCTTTCAAGACCAAAAAAATACATATCACTGCATCCTCAGTATACCAATGGTCAACAAGAATATCCCAATCTTCTGGTATGCATCCCTTGGGTCAGTTGCTCTTCACTTGTGGTTTGTTTCTTATATGCGGTATGTAATGAGACGTTTTCAGCCTACACTTGTGATCCCTCCAAGCCTTCCCAATTTTTTGTAAAGTAAATGTCTTCAACCCCGCATATGCAATAGGTTTAGTAGGGACGACGTATTTTCGCTACAATCAAATAGTTGAATTAGCAAATTACAATCAAATAGTTGAGTTAGAATTAGAATGGCAACAAGCATGCTAAAAATGCCATAATTACAAGTATTATAAGTTCCTAGTTTACCTCTACAAGACGCCAACACTCTTCTTTAATGTCACGCTCTGAATCCAACTATAAAGATAGGCACGTGACAACCGCCGCACGCTTATAAAGTAAGCACCCTACAAGTGAGCAAGGCCTTCTTAGTAACTAAAATTTATCCTAAAAAATTAAATTAAATAAATCCAAAATACCTCAACAATTTCTTTATAAATAGATCTCCAATAATTTAATAGGAACAAAATCCAAACCTCATGTACATAATGCCAATTGGCCAATAAATATAAAACTATTAGAAGATCATCCAATCCCAAAATCACTAAGCTTCTTTTCCTGCTCACAACACAACATTAAAACTCCCAAAATTTGCTATTCTTCACAATTTGAAATTGGAGGGGAAAAAGGGGTGAACTGACAACTCAATAAGTAACCAAAATTCTAATAAGTTCTATCTAGCAATAGATCTATAAAGGAAAAGATGTAATATGTATTTTCAAGGTTATAATATACTAGGTGTTTTCAAAATAACTGAAGCAGTTTCATAGTCTTAAAATAATAAGTTGCAAATAGATTGCATACTTTAATTTGACAAATATATCATAGATGGTTTAGAAAGTAGTCAGTTTTCTATATATCAAAGCTATAACTTACAATATGTTTCAAAAAGATATATAAGCAGTTTTAATGACCCAAAATAGTTCAAATACTTAAACATTTCCAAAATCACATATGCAGTTTTAAGGACTCAAAATAGTTCAAATATTCCAATGTAATTCATATTCTTAACAAATCTTATGACTATGGTCACGCTATATCCCCGTGACTGGGCATCAAAGTACCAATGAATAACCCCCATTGGCTAGGTATTAGAATACCAATGAATAACCCCCATTGGCTGGGTATCAGAATAAATTCATAGTCAGATTGTTCATAATCATATATATGGAATCATAGTTTCTAACAAAAATATATCTTGTTCAAATACGTATATATAATCATATATTCAATATTCAAATCTATTTGTGATATTTCTATAATTCTTTACTTTAAATCAATATAACTAAAGAAGCAATAAATAAAATAAATCTTATATTCAATGCTCATATATATTTGTGAAAATTCTTTATTCTTTACTTTGAGTCAGTATAACCAAAAACAATTAAATAAAATACATCATATATTCAGTAATCAGATATATTTGTGATAATTCTTTAGTTGAAATCAGTAATACAATAGAAATAAAATTGTAACAACTGTAAACAATTTTCAGTAGTTAAACTACGCAAAATAAAACCAATTAGGATGAGGTTACTTACCTCCAAAGGCATACCAAAAGGAACTTCTCCCTAATACTTCTTCTAAAATCCTTAGATATCACCTAAAATAATTTTGCAGGTACCAATTACTCAATAATCAAATAATTTAAGAATGACTTATAACTATATCTTGCCAGAAGAGAAACTACTAGAATATCCAACAACTGTCCACTGTTATCTCACACCAAAATTCTACATATTTATAATATATATTTCATTTGCTTCCTACTGCTAATAGTTCCCAAGGAATAAAGCCTATATAATAGGCTATACACATAGCCATATATGGTCAAAAGTCAATATGTAAAGGACACCACCTAGATCTATCTTCTATACGTGTGCTCTCTCTTTTTCTTTTTCTTTTTTTAATTTATTTGTCAGAGACTTCAAGTCCACACCATGAATTTTCCTATTCACCAAATCCACAATTCGGTACAACTTCTTAAGGTAGAAATTCGTGCAGAACTGGACTCACCATGCCACACCTTGTGCAACTTCCATCTACACTTACACGCATGACACAACAGTGGGCATAGGAAAAATCACTATACTGAGGCAGAAAAATCTGCAGGTACAATGTCTAATTTACCAAAAAAATAAATCTAAACTTCTATATGTTCGCATCATTATAACTCTTGCTTATTTAAATAGTTTCACTGGCCAAAATATTCACTTAAAAAATACTCTAATTTCAAATAAAACTTAGATTTGACAAGAAAAAGGTTCTTAGACTCTTACCTCAATTGTGTAGTTAAACCTTCTCTACTTGAGTATTTTGAATAGTCTCCTCTCTCAAAACATCTGCCACTATATGCTGACTTAAATTAGACTATATATAGCTAGGGTTTCAACCTTATTTTCTAAAAAAACCCCATAGAAATATTAATTATAAAATTGACCCCATAAACAAATTTGCTTAAATAACCTTCCTTTTAAATCCTTTTTTTTTTTTTTTTTTTTTTTTTTTTCGGGTATTACATTTAAGTTCTGCTGGCATGTCCCTCCAATCCAGATATTTTATTAGGCACATGTGGGGTTTCTGCACAATCATCCCCAAGAAACCAGTGAAAGTCCTCACCCCTTCATCAATTGATTGATGCATACTATTTAGCGACAACTCAATTACTTGGTCATCGGGAAGATCCCAAACCTCCAAGTACTTGTTTCGCCTGCGAGTTCTATGTACAGGTGGCTGCACATCTGAAATTTAAAGGAGACAATATCGTTAAAGTAAGTAAACCAAAAACACTTCCAACAAGAAAACCGAAATACATTCTTTCTTCTAGAAATCAAAACAAATCCTAAACACAATCTTAAGTTTTGTAAGGTTGAATTTAATCAACCATCTAATTGGCTTTATTCCGTGACCATTTTGCTTGTAATTTAGCACTTAGTAACCCTGTATTTAGGTGGAAAAATTGTAAGGGTAGTGTGTGAGAAGATGTGAAGAAAAGCTCAAGAGTGTGCAAGAAAAACAGAGTTTCGCGACTAGGTCTCGCGGGTGGATTGCGACTGGAAAGCCTCCAAACTTTGGCACGTGAGAGGCACACTAGGAAGCTGAAGGGTCGCGCCAGCTGTCATGCTACAGGATAAAAGTTCCAGGCTGTCCAGGCCGTTACGTCGCGACTGGAACTCGCGACTTGGACAAGCCGCGAGTTAACCCTGTTTGGAAAAAACTGACGTTTTGCATTCCCTTCTCACCCTACTATATATACACCCTTATACCCACTAAATTGAGAGAGCTTCCAGAGAGAATTTTGTGAGAGAAACCCTAGAGAAAAACAAGATTGCCTCATCCCCAATCTTTACCTTAGAGACTCTTCAAATTCCTCTACTCTCTTCCTCTCCATTGTCATACCCTTGAGAGGTCTTTTACCAAATCCTTATCTCACCACACCCACGTTTGTGAGAAGGTTTATTTGGTGCTTTGGGAAGTAGTTAGGAAGGGACCAATTCATATTGGTTGATGCTATGGGCTATAGCGGAATCCGGTAAGCTAGAGAAGAAAAAGGTTCGGCGCAACTTCGTTGGAGCAAGAAGCTTGGAGGGCTTAGGTACTTGGGTAGATTAGGCTTGGAGGGTCTTCTGCTGTTCATGTATCCCAACTACATTCTTTAGTGGATTATTTGACCGCTTGGAGGGCGGCGGAGAGGTTTTTCGCCGAGGACTTCGGTTTACTCTTCGATAACACATCGTGTGTTGTCCGTGTGTTTGCATCTTCCTTCCCTTTATCTTTGCCTTATATTTACTGCTGTGAATGTGTTTATATTTGGCTTAGATTTTTTATCAATTCTGTGTCTAGCTTATATTCATGTTCCGCACGTTAATCGTTTGATATTAAGCTTGAATTGGTAATTTTGTAATTTGGGGTCTAAACGTTCAAGGGTGTTTCATACCCATTTTGAACTTTCAATTGGTATCAGAGTGGGTACACTTGTTGTGGTTTTAATACCTGAGTGTGATCCTTGACCCTTTGTGTTTATTTGCCATGGATTGTGCTTTGTATGCATCTTTGTATGATTTGGTTGGTGTTGATTGTAACATGCCACGTGTTTGTGAAAATGCCTCTATGAGTGTGAATCCTCATGATTGTGATGCTATGTTACATGAATCTTTGGATGTTATTGATATTCCTAACATCAAACTCTTAAAGAAAAAGGCTAAGAAGTTTAATAAGGATTTGAACAAGTTATTTTGTGAAAATGATGATTTGATTGCTAAGCTCAATGAATCTAATAAATTGGTTGAAAAATATAAGAAACTTGCTGAAAATTCTGTTGAAAAGCTGAAAGAGTTTGAATGTTTGAATATGGACTTGGATGCTAAACTTGTTTTGGCTAACAAACTTGTTGATGAGCTAATATGTGAAAATGAATCTCTTAAGATGCATGCCAAGTGTTTGATTGCTGAACCTATTGTTAAAAGGGATGAAATTATTTGTTGCAATCATGTTGTGGTACCCAATTTTGTGCCTATTGTGTGTTCTACCCCAAAGGACAAATCGGTGTACATTCCTCCACATAAAAGAAATCAAAAGGTGGAGAGAAAGGTTGTTAAGTCAAAGCCTCCGTTTAGGTCTCAACCTAAGGTTTTGAAGGGATCTAAGTTTGTTCCAACTTGCCACCATTGCGGTGTGATCGGTCACATAAGACCTCAATGTTATAAGTTGAAGAGTGAACAAAACCTTGTTGCTAGATCCCTTTCCAAAAAGCCTAGTGGACCTAAACACATTGTGTGTCACCATTGTGGTGCTTTTGGTCATCTAAGACCACATTGCTCTAAGTTTCATGCTCTCAAAAGAAAAGAGAAACTTGAGCCTTTTGGAAGTTGTGCTAAAAAGAGTAAACCTGATTTGAGTGAAAATAGCATGTTGTTAAAGAAAGTGTTTAATGCTTTTAACTCCTTGACTATGTGCATCTCAGGTTCTCATTCTTCCAACCCTCGTCTCACTGCTTTTGAGACACTCATTCCAAACAATCATTCTGTTTGGATGAGGAAGGGTTCATATGGTTGAGCTTTTGCTCTTTTGGTCCTTGATCTAATTCTTTCGATCTTTGTAAGACCCTTCATGCATTAGATGCTTCATTGTCATGCATTTGTGCATCATGCATTTGTTTTTGCATTGATTTGTTTTGTTTTTGATCTTACTTTTATGTCTTTGTTTTGTGTGAGTAAAAATCCAAAACCACATAAAAAGTGAAAAATTCAAAAAGTTTGATCGTATATGTTTGAGCACATATCACATGTGAGTTTTGCCTTGTACCTTCGTACAAATGGCCTTATGCATTTACGAGCTTAGCTTGTTCTTTATGCACTTATATCTTTGTGGGAAAAATCTTGACATCTTTGTGTGATTGTTGTAAATCGATCTTCAAGCTTGTCATGAATGATTAGTCAATAGTCATATTGGTTTTGATACATGCATAGACTTGTGCCTATATATCTTCCCACTCTTTTATTTTTTTTAAGAGCTCAACAAATGTAAATCTCAAAATGAAAAGAGATAATGAGCTGCAAAAGCCATCGCATATACTAGTATTTGACTAGGAAAAAGGGAAAGCGACTTTTATGAAATTGTATGATGCTCAAAAAGCCAAAGGCTTGTTCATCAAATTGAAATATCGAAAATTTCAGGCATCGATCTCAAAATGAGATGTATTGATTTAAAATGATCAAATGTTATGATTTGTAAAGAAGCCAAATGAAAAGCTTCAAAGATATGTAATCATTTTCTTGTGGGAGGTCATATATGTTCATTTCTATAATTGAGATAGACCACTTGTCTTAGTACTAGTTGTGTATGACTTGATTGAATTGATCATTGAAGCTTCATTCTAGACTAAGGACTATTCCACACTTGATACACACACACAACACACATGCCTAATGTTCAATGAATGCATTATTCATTTGTTTAATTGTACTTGTTTAAATGTGATGTGTGTGTGCTCAACTATATATGGATCAATCCAAAAAGATTTTTGATCATTTTATATGTTTTTGGAAGTGTTTTTTATCACTCTTTGTGTTCATTTTTAGTGCATACATTGTTTTTCAGTGTTTAAACATGTTCTGGGTTGAAAATCAAGTGTCAGAATTTTTGGCCACTTGATTTGGCGACTTGCAACCAGCCAAATACTGTAGCAAGTTCACACAGAAGGTTTGGCGGCTTACTGGCGACTCACTGGCGACTTGCCCAGTCGCCAAATGCCCAGAATCAGTCTTTTTAAGAGCTTTTTCATGGGAAACTTGTTTTAAACCTCTCCCATCCTCTCTTAAACCCTTATTTCAATATTTTTACATCAAAACCCAACCAATTTGAATGGTTTTTCATTCCTTTAACATCTCTAAGGTAATTTTAAACTCTTTTCATTGATTTGAATTCTTGGATTATGTTTTGCTGAGTTTTGTGCTCTTGGTTTGGATTTTCATTATAAGGGTTGGGAAAACTTATTTTTTTCTCAAAATTTTTGTATGGGATTGGTTTCTTTTGTTGATTTGCTTTGGATGTTAGCCCCTTGTGGCAAAAAGAACATGTATTAAGGGTGTTTTTCATGATGTTCATGCATTGTTTCACTTTGTTCTTCATAGTGTGCATGCTAGGTGTTTGATAAAATGTCTCTTACGCATTTTCTCACTTGTTTGGACTCCAATGAGTATCAAACTTTGGGGTTTCTCATGTTTCCTCATTAGGAACATGTTTGGTTCATTGGTTGTGTATTTAACACACCTTGCCCCACTTATGTATTTTTCATGCATTGGTCATGCATTGCACTTGCCACCTCTTGCACACACCTTTGCTACCCTTGCCATGCATTGGTCTATACCTTGTTTCTTCATCCTAGCATGTTATGTTTACCTTATACTTTGTAGCATTTCGTTTCATCTTAGGTTTGAGCTTCATTTTCTCATGCATCATTGCACCCCTCATGCATCATTGTCATTGTTCATACCTTCATCTCTTGCCCTCTTTTCTCCTTGACCCCTTTGTCTATTCGTGTCAAAAAGGGGGAGAGTATACTCTAGAGTAGTATACCGGAAAGTTTTGTCATTTCTATATGACTCTTGTGCACATTCGTAGGGGGAGAGATATTCTATAGGGGAGATGCATGTACCAAGGGGGAGAAGACGTTGAGCTAATAAGAAAACTTTGTTTTGGTGTTTGGTGTATGATCAAGTTGCTCACATGTTTCACATCATGATTACTTGATCGCAATTTACTTGCTACACTATACTTGTCCGTTTACTACTTGCTTTACCTTGAGGGTCTAATGTGTTTTGTGCAAGTGTTTCAGGATACAGGTATATATGTTCCAAATTCATCACAGCTCCTATGATTCATGATAGGGGGAGTGATATGATAAGGGAAGTATTTTATGATTTTATATTTGTTTGTACCTAGTACCTTTGTAGGTTGTTAAGGTTTATGTTTTTTGTCTGTACCCATTGTTGCTTTTGTAAGCTTTGAGGGTTGTTTCTAACACTTATGCATGTTTGTAGGCTTTTATGGTTTGTGCCATGTATTTGCAAATCTTTGCTTATGCAGCCTTAATGCTTTGTGTTTTGGTACTTGTTAATGCCTTGCATTATCTTAAGTACAACACTCTTGTGCCCTTGTAGGATTGTTCCTAGATGCATATATGTTTGTATGCATTGGTTGAGTGTTGGACTTGCAAATGATTCTCTTCAATTGAGTTTATCAGTTTTGCATGTCCGGATGTTCATTTCCTGTGTGAATGAACATAGTAATCACTTTTGCTTAAGTGACTACTGTTGCTAATCTTGCCATGAATTATTGCTTTTGTGCTTATGTTCATTTTTGCTTGATCATGCTTACTTTGCTCCATATGCTTATTAAGTTTTCTGCATACAATGATATTGTTATGTTATTGTGTTTCAGGAGTTACTTATTCATATGTTCAAGAGCTTTACAGATTCTAGAGTTAGGTGTGAGTGAGTTTTCCAACTGTTCCCAACTCACGCATTAAGTCTAGAGTTTGTTTTAGGGTTTTGTCACGGAATAGCCAAAGGGGGAGATTGTAAGGTTGAATTTAATCAACCATCTAATTGGCTTTATTCCGTAACCATTTTGCTTGTAATTTAGCACTTAGTAACCCTGTATTTAGGTGGGAAAATTGTAAGGGTAGTGTGTGAGAAGATGTGAAGAAAAGCTCAAGAGTGTACAAGAAAAACAGAGTTTCGCGACTAGGTCTCGCGGGTGGATCGCGACTGGAAAGCCGCAAAACTCTGGCACGTGAGAGGCACACTGGGAAGCTGAAGGGTCGCGCCAGCTGTCACGCTACAGGACAAAAGTTCTAGGCTGTCCAGGCCGTTACGTCGCGACTTGGACAAGCCGCGAGGTCAAGCCGCGAGTTAACCCTGTTTGGCAAAAACTGACGTTTTACATTCCCTTCTCACCCTACTATATATACACCCTTACACCCACTAAATTGAGAGAGCTTCCAGAGAGAATTTTGTGAGAGAAACCCTAGAGAAAAACAAGATTGCCTCATCCCCAATCTTTACCTTAGAGACTCTTCAAATTCCTCTACTCTCTTCCTCTCCATTGTCATAACCTTGAGAGGTTTTTTACCAAATCCTTATCTCACCACACCCACGTCTATGAGAAGGTTTATTTGGTACTTTGGGAAGCAGTTAGGAAGGGACCAATTCATATTGGTTGATGCTATGGGCTATAGCGGAATTCGGTAAGCTAGAGAAGAAAAAGGTTCGGCGCAACCTCGTTGGAGCAAGAAGCTTGGAAGGCTTAGGTACTTGGGTAATTTAGGCTTGGAGGGTCTTCTGCTGTTCATGTATCCCAACTACATTCTTTAGTGGATTATTTGACCGCTTGGAGGGCGGCGGAGAGGTTTTTCGCCGAGGACTTCAGTTTCCTCTTCGATAACACATTGTGTGTTGTCCGTGTGTTTGCATCTTCCTTCCCTTTATCTTTGCCTTATATTTATTGCTGTAAATGTGTTTATATTTGGCTTAGATTTTTTATCAATTCTGTGTTTAGCTTATATTCATGTTCCGCACGTTAATCGTTTGATATTAAGCTTGAATTGGTAATTTTGTAATTTGGGGTCTAAACGTTCAAGGGTGTTTCATACCCATTTTGAACTTTCAAGTTTTATTTCTTTCTTTATTCATTTATTTATTTAGAGCAACGTGTAGCACATATACACCAATAGTTGCACCAGGCTCTATTAGTAATTTTTTGAAGTATATGGAAATCTAAAATTGCAGAAATGACTTTGAAACACAAGTAATACACCAAGTGCATTTATTGAAAAATGAAGTATATTAGAACATACTAGAGAGTCACTATCACCCTAAATTGGTCAAAAATGATATGGAAAAACTAAAAGCAAAGAATTATATTCACAAAATGGGTTGTTTAAGCATTTTACATATAAAAATTTAACCTTTTAATTGACAACATCAAGCACCTACCCCAATTTTACAATTTTAAGTAGCTTCCTAGATATAGCAGAGCTTTTAGAAGCAAAATACTTAAGCTATGGTGTCACAATTATATTAACTTTGTTTCAAGTTTTGAAACACCCCAAGGTGGTTCTGCTCTCATCATGTGTATACCCTTAACTGCAGCTTTGTCTCTTAAATAAAATCTCTTGTATATCTATCAAGATATTGAAATGAGTCCACAAATTAGGCCTAACAAAAACTAGCTATAGACAAATATCTATCAAGATATTTTTTACAGGTGAAATTGCTTGGAAATGATACAATGAGAATTTCACATACGATACAAATTGTAAACATACAAATACAAAGATAAACAATGAGAACCCAACAAAAATAAAAAACAAATTGTAAACAAATTGACCTTGCATAGAAGCTTCGTGCATTTCTTGGTTTGTTTCTTCATCCACATGTTCTGTAGAAGCTCCTTCCATGGTTATGCTCTTGGAATGCGTGCGCAAAGCTAATTTTTGCCTTGCCGTTTAAACTGTCAAAGTGTAAAATAAAAACAAGTATATAAGCACAACGACAAGTAAAAAACAAGTTGATATGAATGAAATATAATGCTGGACACATTACATAACATAACAAAAAAGAAACAAAAACAAAAACAAAAGCAGAAAAATGTAATATGAATGAACAATAACTATTATGCATGTAACTAATTATTATTAACAACAAAATTACTTGATTCCAAAATGAATTTCCTCCCTTTTCTAGTAAGCCATCGATGATAAATAGAGTATAAACCCTTAAATCACACAATCCAGCATATCAAACAGAAACATAATTGGATATTTGGGCTTCACTAGGGTGGCATTTACACAACTGTCTTATTCTCTTATTTCATTATTTTTTTTCCATCTTCTGGCAGAATCCATGAGATAATTTCAGACCAAAGGTACATTGTATCTAAATACCAATAACTAGCAAGAACTACATTCTAAAAACTTTCTATTTAATTTGTAAGCATATCAACCACACTAAATTAAAACATAGTTTAGCTTTAAAGAAACCCAGATACAATCTTGCATTTGGCAACCAAAAAAATAAAAAATAAAAAATAAAACACACAAACAAATAGCAACAAAACAGTTATTGCTAAACTCCAAACTCCCAAATCAGCCCAACCAAACCTTAATCCAATAACATTATCTTACATGCCTAAAACCCATCGTTAAAATTAATTAAAAAAAATACAATAAAGCTCGATCTGTGAAAATGAACCAAGAAGGAACTAACTTTTACAGAGCAATCTAGAACCTTAAAAACTCCAAAACTGAGACAGAGAAAAAAATCAACCCCACAAGATGAGAGTGTAGGAAAATTATCTTAAACAGTGCATGCATGCAAAGAAATTTAAACCGAGCCAATTTCCCTCTAATTTTCCTTTCCTTTCTACCATTTTCTCAGCAACCAAACACAAAACAAGACCCAAAAAAATATTTGAAAATTTTTTTTCATTAACAAACCAATGCAGAGATAAAAAAAAAAAAAAACAGAGAGAATGTTCAAGACAACTTATAGAGAGAGCGTTTGGTATTTTTGGAGTGAGATGAGGTGGCGCCGACGAGGTGGATTGGGATTTTGGGTATGCAAGGGAGAGTGAGAGAAAGAGAGAGGGAGCTAGAGTGAGATAAATAGGGTTTGGGTGGGATTTTGGGTCTGTAAGGGTGAGTAAGAGCTAGAAAGAGAGAGAGAGAGAGAGAGAGAGAGAGAGCTGGGATTTTGGGTCTCCAAAGTGAATTAGATAGAGATACAGTGAATGAGAGAGATACAGTGAATGAGAGATAGAGAGATCCATTGTTTTTGGAAAAAATGAAAAGCAAAAATGAAGAGGCGCTAAAATGAAAAGCCAAAAAAAAAAAAAAAAAAAAAAAAAAAAACAGAGGGAAGATTTGGGGAGGGGCGCGGATTTAGAAGGTCTATCACGACTGTCTAACCCGCTGCTATAACTAAGGTAAAACGCTGCAACAGGAGACCCTATTGCGGCTGTCATACAAAATGCCGCTAAATCTCGAATATTGTGGAATTTTTCTCAACCGCCACTATATCATCTGCACAAAATGATATATTTATTCGACAGATTTTCTAGAGCGCCGCTATATCTACGTTGTTGCCGCTAAAACATATATATGGCGGCAGTTTTATGTCCCACTATTGTAGAACACCGCAAAAGTCTATACTTACAGCGGCGGTACCAAAAAATGCCGTAATAGACCCTATATACATAGGCAGTCACAGAAAACTCTACAATAGGCGACATATAGCAGTGGTTTTTGTACCCGCCACAATAGTCCAGTTTTTTTGTAGTGAAAGAGAGAAGAGGAGTTTATATTATTTTATTAGGTTGTATGTAAAAATAAAAACTGGGATGTTGGGTGAGTTGTGAAATGGGTCGGTAGAATAAATAAAGTGGTGTTTGAAGATGTAAAATAAGTTTTTTTTTTTTTTTTTTTGAATCCCCGGATGCTAGTGTTCTAAGAAGGCTAATAGGATTTGGTGTTTGCTAACTATCGGGCTAGACTAGCTAACTTGATCAATCACCAAAATGGAAAATGAGGATTTTTAGGGTTATGCCTCTAAGTGGCACACTGTCGTATGCCAGTGAGTGGTGTGCAACTCTAAGGCACCTATTGTAAATGGCATTTGGAATTGTGCATGAATCTTTTAATTAACACTATTGGGGTTTAACACGTGATTTTGATTATTCTGGTAGAAATTAGGACTTACTTCATCATTGAGACTGAGAACCTCAGAAATAAGATGGATTGAAATAGGGTGTTTATCATGGTTTTAAAAATCAAACCATTGCAAAAACCGTTTTTGCCTGTAGTTCCCAATTTAACCCAGGTTTTGGTCAAGGTTTTCAGACTCGGACCGTTCATTGAACTATAAAAATGAGAGGTTCATGGTTTTTAAGGTCAAAGCAAGGTTGAACCGAGGTTGAACCGTGATTACGTTATAATTAATTTAATAATTATTTAAATATAAATAAATATATTAAATTAGTATAATAGAAAAATTAAATTAAATTACCCAATTAAATATAGAAATCTATCTTTCAAATGTATTTTTTCATATCATAATTTTCACAGGACAAATAAGAAATATCATATCCTAAGCACACATGGATATAATATTTATTTATTTATTTATTTGTTGATTAGTTAAACTCTTGATAGTAATATTGTAATAATATAGGAATTAGAAGGACACTTAGTAATTTTAAATTAAAATAATTATTTAATAATTATTATATACTTAATTGTATTCACTATTTTTTCTCTACTATTCAAACTTTTTTTTTTGAGTAAACAGTAATACTTATTAGAACACATACGAAAAATTTAACAAATAAATATTATAAGTACTTTTAATTAATATTAACAATTTTTTTTTATACCTAAAAAATCTAGTGTTACAAAATATTTCACAACTTTTTTGTCACAATTATGATGTAGCAAAGTTTGAATGGTCTTTTCTAAAAAAAAAAAAAAAAGTTGAATGGTCAAAACTCAACAACTCCGTTAGTATTGGCCATCTTGTGCACTGTGCAGTAATGTCCATAGTGTACCATACTTGCAACATATAAAAAAAAAAAAAAAAAAAAAAAAAAACCTGTTGTTTCTGTTCATTGTACCATTACTGGGAAAAATACCAAGAAGTGGCTAGTGCCACATCACGAGCTCAAACATCTAACGGCCGAAACATTTTTCCATCTTTAATTCAAAAATCAAAAGTTGTCTTCTTTCCCAATGCAAGTTATGTGAAGGGGCTTTGGAAACATAAAAAAGAATTCAAAACAAGCAAAAACAAAGAGAAGGGTGAGAAACTCAGAAACCACAGCAGTGGAGACGAAAAGAAGAAAGAGAAGAAGGAGAAAAAGAAGAAAGAAGAAGAAATAGAAGCAGAAGACGAAGATGAAGGCCGTGACTGGCGATCTGTGCTAGATTGCTAGCTTACTGCTTCAACTTCGCACAACCCCTACTTTGTCATCTTCTTCTTCTTAGTTTGTTTTTTTTCCCCTCACAAATCTTTTTGTTCCAGATCTGAAAAAAAGTCCAAAGTGCATGCCGGCCATAAAGCGGTTCTTGAGGTCAGATCGCAATTTGCACGGGTCCCTGCTTTATTCCCATAAAGCGGTTTTTGAAGCTAAAAGAACCTAAAAAATGAGTGGTTCGAGGTTTTCTCGGTCGGACCGTACAGTTTGGTTCGGGTTTCAAAACCTTGGTTTTAGCTGGTTTTCACCAGTTTTAAGGGTTTTTATCAGACCAAATTGGTGCTTTGTTCCCGGGTTGAACCAATCGGATCAGCCGATCCGATCTAGTTTTTAAAACCATGGTGTCTATAATTGTATAATGGAGATGATTTGCATGTATTTTTTTAGCAAACTTGTAACACCCCAGCCTTTACAAAATAAATAAACAAATAAAAGGGTTATTTTGGAAATTATTTAAGTGGGGGCATTTTTGTGATAAGACCCAAGCCTAGCCCTAGCCTTATATGTAACCCACATTGGCTTCCTCTATTTTTCTAAAGTGCCACCTCCCATCACCTTTCCCTCTTTCCTCTGGTGTTCCCGTTCCCCATGGCCGAAAATCCTCTCTCTCATCCTCATGTGAAGTTTATTCACTTTTTCCTTTTAAATTTCTATCTTGGCTGACTCCTGGAAGGTTCTTTTCCAATCAAAATCAACCATCAAGAGTTCTAGTGGCTATTTTGGCAGACCCATTTGAAAGATCATCCCTCTAAGTTTGGTTAATTCAATAGATGAGGTAAAAATCTAAGTTTTCTGTCATTTTCTTCTATGAAATCATTTGGTCTTTGTTAGTTTATGATGTTTTTGGTATATACTTAATGGGTTTGGTGAGTATTGGAAGTTTAGAGGGTTATGAGGATTTGGGCAGCAAGAGTTTTTATTAAATCCGAAAATTTCAAACTATTTGGGGGGTGTTTGCTTTGATGAGGTGTTTTGGTTGTCTATTTTACTAATGGGTATTTGAGGTTTGGTTTCCTAGAGCAGCTATATGGGTTTTGTTGTTGCATGAGTTGATTCCAAAGTGTTTCCTTTGTATTTGATTGGCTTTGACATATGTGAATGTGGGCATGTGCTTGTTGCACGTCAAGTGTTTGGTAAATTGCCTATATGAGTTAGAGGATCGAATTTCTTGACTCGTATTGTGATGACTATTATATGAAGTTATTGGTTGCATTCATAGTTGTTATCATGTACTAAAACATATAACTTTGAGGCTAATCAAGTTGGAAAGTTTTTGGCATAGTATTAAGATTATAGTAATTTTATTTTGGAAATGCAAATCTGTCCTTGACAGATTTGAGTCAGCTGCAATACATGATTTTTAATAAATTACAGAAAAATTGTTTTAGGTTGAATTGTTTATGGTACATACTACACATATAAGAGCTTATCCCTATTTAATTTCAAGTTAATAGGATAACTTTTCATGGACCAAAAAAGTTTTACAAAATGGCTGACCTGCTGTGTATTGAATCTGAAAGTGCGATGAAAATGCTGGGATTTTGTGGAATTTACTTCAAATCTTTATTGAATGGATTGGTTTGTAAATTCATGTGCTTTCTCCGACATGTGTTTTACTTAGTTAAGTCTAATAATGGTTTGGTTTAATCATTTAATGCTCTAAAGGGAAACTCATGAGATATGCTACCCCTATTATGAATTGATGTGTTTTATGTTATGTTTATATGTGCACATTGCATGCAGAGGAGAATTAAAATTCTTTGGTTTTGTGCTGTGACACTATGAGTTTGTATGTTTGTTTGGTTCCCGTTTGGGAATGGATACTTGTCTTAGGTTGGGCAAGCTAGGCTTTAGAGCATTTGATTTGTTTAAAGGGATCCTATTCAATTTTGGAGACAAATGTGATGATAGACTTTGCAGTAGGTCTTGTTATTAGTAGGCCTGTTCCTTATGTTTCTAGGTTTTGAGATTCTTGGTGATGGACCTAGTGACGGGATTGGTTGATTTCATTTATTTTTGAAACTAAGAGGTAAGTGGTGTTTACTAATTTTGGGGGTTTTCCAAAATAGTGTTGATTATTAAACTATTTTATATCGAAGAAATATGTAGATATTCTATATATAAATTGATATTTTATAAATGCTTGATGTGCCCATTGACTATTCGTTTTATGAAAAACTTGTGGGACAACCTAAATTTATTTAAACTTGTATGTGAGAATATATCCTTATATTTTTTAGAATTATGAATGGATTATTTTTGTGAGCATCTTGAATATGTTTTGAAAACCTATGGCAAGTCATGATTAAAAGCTCAATATTATATTTAGTCCTTAGCAAGGGACAATCATACTGCAGTTAGTCCTTAGCAAGGGACGGTCCCAGAAAAGGGGACAATGCACATTTGATAGCTCCTTAGCAAGGGAGTATACTATTGAGGATTCAAAAAGGAAGCTCCTTAGCAAGAGAGTGCATCTTTAGGTTCCAAATGAGCCATCCTTAAGAAAATGGATGAAAATGAGGTTCTAGTCCTAAAAGGGGACAGCACAACTCTGTCAACAAGGCGTAAACGTTGACCACGAGAAAAGCCTAGGAAATTTTTTATATGATGGTATTGATATATATATATATATATATATATATTATGATGACACCCCAATATTAGTGAATTCTACTTGTTGAGTTATCTCACCCCCCCTTCCCTTTTATTTCCCCTTACAAATACATTAGAGGGATTATTGGAGTAGAGATTCTTGGAAGACAACAATTATGAATTATTTTGTGGAACTGAGGATTTTATTATTATTATTTTTATGGCATTAAACATGGAAATGGAGAATTATTTTGAGGATGTTTTGTCTTTGGTGGATTAGAGTTCTTACATTGGTGATGAGATTTAAGGTTACTGGTTTCTTTTATTTAATATTTTTTAATGGATTATTTAGGTTGAATAGACTTTTATTATTTATGATTTTGGGGCCTTACAAAACTCCTTGGTTGGGGGTAAAAATCGTATTAAATAAAGTGATTCATCGAACCTCTACGCTTACTTTGTAACTTTGTTCTATTATTCTTCCATTGTTCCCTCTAATATAATTTCCCCATACAATGCAAGTTGAAAAAGTGTTTTGAACTTATAAGAAGAATATTGATATATAATATTGAAATTTTAGGATATAGTTTACAACTGAAATAGACTGCGGTGCTTAGTTCCTCCAAAAAAAGAAGTTGAGCTTAGAGCATTCACAACATGTTAGGGTTATTTTTTATGTAATTGGCTAATCTTTTGACAAAACACACTTTACTTATAATTGGGTAAATCTAAGTTGGGTTTAATATATCAAGGAGTATGTTGTTCAAACATATCAAGTGGTATTGTTAAAGACATGAAGATTGATCCAAGAAACAAGTGAAAAAAATTTGTCTCATTAAGTTTCGACAAATGCTAGTATCAAAGTTTAATGGAGAAGCTCGACACAAGCTCGATCAATCAAGATCTACAATTTCAGAATTTCCAGATCTGGAATTTGACCCATGATAGCTTTTTTTATTAAGGTTTATTTTCTCACAACTCTAATCATATATAAAGCTTATTTTAAAAGTCATTAAGTATGGAAACAAAGACCTAGAACTCATATACTCTGTGTGAAGCTACTGCATTTGTACGCCTTAGGGTCTTGTAACCAAGTGCTTCCTGATCTTCATTGTTTATGAAGTGAAGAACTTTGCAACCAACAATAATCATTCAAGTTGTTGGAGTTAGTCACGTATTGGGATCCACGCAAAGGAGTTAGTCACAGATTGGAGATTTGTGCAAAAAAAGAAAGAACGCTACTACAATATCAAGTTCAATTGGGTATTGAAGCGAAGGTTCAACTATAGGTTGGTATTTTAGGATAGGCTAGGGTTGTGGTACGATTCCTTATACTTGTAACCACTTGATTATTGATTAGTGGATTCTTGGGAGCGGTGACCTTAAATTCACCCGGTGGGGTTTTTGTCTTGAGAACGGTTTTCTCCATTTGTCAACAAATCACCATATCAATTTAATTTTTGTTGCATTTAGTTTATTTGGTGATTTGTTAGTGCCTCCACAATTTGCATGTAATTTGACCTTATTAATCAACTTGGGTAATTAAATTAATTAACTGAGGTCAATCTATCTTAACCAACACATTAGTCTCAACAAACTATCAAAAAAATTTAACATCCAATTTGAACTTGCTACAATCGATGAGACACTATTCTCGCTACTACTATTTTTTTTTCTTTTTTTTTTCTCTCCTCTCCCCTTGGCTATAAATGAACTAAGTCAATCATAAACAACTCGGGCTTGGCTCAATAAAAAGCTCATTCATGTTTGTTTGTTCATAAATAAGCCAAGCTTGAGCATTAGTTTTAGGCTTGTTTAATAAACAAGTTGAACCCAAGCAGAAAAGTTTGTTCATGAACAAGCTCGTGAGCTATTAGGTTTGATACAAAACAATTCAAGCATGGACTTATTTATAAGTTTATATGTGTTAGCTAAATATACTCATTACACATATCTCAAGAATGACATGGCCAACATGGGACCACTACCCATTACCTTAATTTTGTCCTTCCCTCTAAACTGACCAAGAACCACTTTAGATTATAGTTACATTTAAAAATAAATTTGTTAATTAAGTGGACCACATATGATATTTCACCATCAATCATCTAGAGTAAAATTACGAAACATGTTAGTATTTTCTCATTCATAATAGTTACAAACAAGTATTTTTCTAGTTCTTCACCATCTAACGTGAATGAAAAAATTGTATTTTGAATATTTGTTGAAGCTATAGACAAGGACTAATGAATAAATGAATTTAATTATGTAAAATTTTAATTTGAATAATGGCCAATCATAAGTAGGACTAGATGCATGATAAAATGAGTATACTATTATCTTTTTTTTCTTAATATTAGATATTTAAGCATTTGACAATGTAATTTTTTTAGATCTCAAGCTCAAAAGCTTGACCTAAGCTCGAGTTTGAGCTTGATATTAAGCTTGAGCTTGGCTTGACTAATTAATCAAGCCAAGCCAAGCCAAACTCAAGCTTTTTAGCTTTCTCACGTGCTGAAGCTCAAACACTATTTTTAGGCTTGTCACGAGCTTAAGCCAAGCTTGAGTTTTTTTACTTTTCTTGAGGAGCCAAACTCGAACATGCACTATTCAACAAAGCTTGGCTCGTTTATAGCCCTAAATTGCAAGGTCATTCTTGCTCTAGTGAGGCAATTGCAAAATGTGTTTTTCTATAGAAAATTACAGAAAAATGAGGGAAAAAGAACATTTTGAGTTCCTAGTGAATAGTTACAATTAGTTTACCATTTTAGGGGGTTTGTATCCCCAAAAGTAACCTTTCAAGTGTGCATTTTCAAAGGCAACTCTTCATTGATACAAATAGTCATCCACATTCAGTTATTTATAGATTTTGAAGGCTTATTAAACTTTTACAGATTTTGCAGGCCATTAGAGAGATATTCAAAGGATTTTTCAGTATTGCTACTTGTTGAATCAAGCTTTAATTGTATCTTGTACGCAATTTTCTTGGAATCTGTTAGCAAACTCATTCGAGTGGAGTCAAATATTATCCTAAGGAAAAAGATTGATTCAGGCCTCTAGGCCTACTTCGATAATTCATTTTTCCATTGATTTCTCCCGAAAATGCCCAACATCAAGTGTGCTTGGCTTAGCTAGGTTTATGAAATGAGAAATACTCAACCATTTTTTTTAAAAGTTTTTTAAGATTTTAAGTTTTAATTCGTACAATATCTATTTTACATAAGCTCAATACTAACGTTACTTTTTTTCCATATATAATAATCACTACATATCTTCTTAATCAAGGATGGACCCATGTGGGGGCCCAGGCCCCCCTGAGTCCAATTTTATATTTAATTTTGAGTTATTATATATTAATTTTTGTATTTGGGCACCTTCCAAATCTTAGGCCCTCATTTTTCTCAATAAGCCTAACTAGCTTTATCCAAATAGCAATTATCCAACCCAAAAACTTAACAAAAACAATAAAAATATTCACAATGGTGATTGTATTTTAGCAAAAAGAAGACTATTTTACAACCGAAGAGCCAAAAAAACATGTGTTATTGGAGAAGTTAAAGCTAAATTTTTTGCAACTACAGTAAACATGTATAAATACTAGTCAACTGTAGCAAGTTCTTAAAAATAAAATAAAATATTTTATTAAGATTATATCTCTTCCTTCAATTAAAAAACTCAAATTCTCTCACTTCTGTTATAATTTTAATGAGTTTTTTATATTATTTTAAATGAAGTGATAAAAAAAAAAAATTTGATATTGGGTATTGTAAAGTGAGATGGTAAAATAAATAAAATAACTTTTTGAGGTGCTAAAAGCTAAAATTTTTAGCACCGCCACTATGAATGCTCTAACTTCCAAAAAAAAAAAAAAAATCCTAGCCAGCCTAGTATTAAAAAAAACATTATTTTGTTTTTGTTTTTTTCTTTGTTGGTAAATGATTGCATCTTAATGTATTTAGAAACAACGATTTTGAGTATTTATAATTTTTTAATACTATATGGATGTCTATTTGGAGTTTTTTTTTTCCCTTTATATTCCGGCCCCCGCTAGCTTAAAATTCTGGGTCCGTCCCTGTTCTTAATATATATTATATTATAATAATAAGTGTGATAATAGATCAATAAAGCACAAAAATGTCCTATCAAATCCTTGTGGGTTGGAGGTGGAGGATTCTGGTCTTTTGTTTTGGCTTTGTCTCGAAGCATAGGAGGTATGGGAAGCATCGGGCTTGACTATTGATGTTAAACAATCTCATATCAGATCCTTCTTGGACCTGTTTTGGATTCTAAAAAATGTCAATCTTCTGGATGCAGAGAAGCTGGCTTTGTTTGCCACGCTTGCTTATGCCTTTGGACCTTTAGAAATCAAGCTAGAGTGGGAGGTGACCGTAAGTTAGCTTTGCAGATTTTTCAATGGCCTCAAACTTACCTTGAGGAGTTCTAGATAGCGAATTTTCTCCCACCCCAGTCACGGTCTTCTATTGAGCACTATTGGATTCCACCTAAACCTCCTTGGCATAAAGTTAATGTTGATGGCGCAGTCTTCTCTAATCTAAAAGTTGTTGGGTTTGGGTATTGTGGTCCAGGATCATAGGGGCAACGTAGCGGGCGCAATGAGCAAGTTTGTTAGGGCTTCATTGGGTCCACTAGAAACAGAGGCAAAGGCTATGGGGGAAGCAGTCCAGTTTGCCAAAGACACAGGTTTCCTTGAAGTTCTCTTTGAGAGTGATTCATAGATGATAATTCAATCCCTTAATGGTTTAATTGTTCCGCCTACCAGTATATCCAATATTATCTCCGATTCTCTCCAGCATCTCTAATCATTTTGAAAGGTACAGTTTTCTTATGTTCCAGGCGCTGGCCATAAGGTAGCTCATGGTCTAGAGCAGTATACTAGAAACATTTCTAATTTTGTCACTTGGATAGAGGAATCTCCATGTAATGAGCGTGTTTTAGCTTATGATGTATTGTTTTTACCCTCGTTTGAATGGAATTCTCCGTTTTCATCAAAAATAAATAAATAAATAAAGCACAAATTAAGAGTCCAGAAGGAGACAGTATGGGTGGCTTCCAAATATGAGAGAATGGAGAGTTTCTGTTTTAATTGTGCAATGATTGGGCATGAAGTAAAATACTGTGATAGACCAAAGAATACAAAAACGCAGGACTACCAGTATGGGGAGTGGTTGAAGGCTGACTATCGAAGACCAGAAGAATTCCATAGAAGTAGGCATCAAGGCCAAACATCGGCAGAACCAGAGGTCAGACCAAATACAGTTACTATAGTTACACCACAAATCGTGTCACTAATAGCAGAAATCTCAGGTAACTGTTTCGGAAACCCCAAAAATCAAGGTACAGCTATGGAAATATCTACGGTACATGCTGAAGATGAGGAAGTTAACAAGGTTAGCAGTTTTTTAAAATACAAGGATAGTGTTTCTCGGCCTAAAAGAACGGAAGCGCAAACTAAGGATAAAACCGAGAACTTATGGCCTGTTTAGATGTTTAAAAAAGGAGGGGGAGTAGAGTAGAGTGAGGGAGAGTAATTCAATTACCTTATTTGGAAGTTTTTTAAGGAAGGAGGGAGAGGGGTTTAAACTACCTCTAACCCCTCATTTTTAATTCCTCCAAATTGGAGAAATTTGGGCTGAGAGTAGAGTAGATAAATTATTGAAGTCTTTAAAGTTAGAACCTTCTAACTTCTATAGCCTGAACCTTTAATGGCTATGATTACAAACATTTACATGATCTAATATGTTGAAGGGTGGTGGACAGACTCTGGTGCCAATATGGATGTGTGCTATGATAAAAACTGGTTCAAAATATATACTAATTGTGGTGGGCCTTTTGTGATTTTGGGCTGGACTGCCTCTTGTTATACTGAGACCCAAGTGTTCTAGATAAGAGAGTTGAGACCGGTCCAATTGCGATTCACCTTGGTCCGGCCTGTGCACAAGCTATGCCCCATTTGCCGAAACTTTGGTCACATATCCATGGCAGGCGAAGTTGTTACAAGAGGGTTACAGCAGACGCGTACAATATGACAACAAAGGCAATATGCTTCCTGTTAAACAGAATAAATGAGGAATCCTTAAGCAAAGTAGGAAAGAACGGTATAAGAGACAGTTATAAGTTAGATTACAAAGGCGAGAAAGAAAATAATCTTGATAAACGGTGAAATCAAAGGGAAAATGTTAGTCTGCCATGTTCAATTGTGTTATAGGACTAAGGCCAAGGAGGGGATCACTCCCTTAACATGGATAATCTCGTCTACTGCAGAAATTATCCACTTTAAGGGAACAAGCCTGAATGGCTTATGCCCTAAATAAATCTGTTATCCTTAATAGAGGGTATGCTTTTAGAGGGAGAGAAGGGATTAGCCTATTGGTGCATGCCTGTCATTCTACCCTCTCTGTTTTTTCTTCTTGATTCTTTCTTTCTTCTCTGTTTTTGTTATTTTTGATTCTTTCTTCTTTTCTTTCTTTCTCAGTGCTTACCCATGTAGTGATGTTGTGATTCTCTCCTAGTGGTTACTATTACCGTCCCCCTACTACTGTGCACGACAAGGATCCTTTATATACTGCTTGCCGTGACTAGCTTTTACCATTTTAGCCTTTAACTACTTTTGTCTGGTCTGGGTGTCTTTGCTGACCACTGCTGGTTTGTCAGATGTCTAGCCACCACCACTTACTTGCGCTGGCTGCGCCACTCTCCATCACTAGACAAAGAAGATTATTTTGTTTGCTTGCTCAACATATTGTCGTCCCCCCACTACTATGCACGACAAGGATCCTTTATATACTGCTTGCCGTGACTAACTTTTACCATTTTAGTCTTTAACTACTTTTGTCTGGTCTGGGTGTCCTTGCTAACCACTGCTGGTTTGTCAGATGTACATCCACCACCACTTACTTGTGCTGGTTACACCACTCTCCATCACTAGACAAAGAAGATTATTTTGTTTGCTTGCTCACCATGACATTCTTATCCACCATAGCGTAGGTGTTCTTTCTCTATCTCTCATGGCATGCACCTAGTGGTTCCGACTCATCCTTGTTTCTTTTGTGTGGTAAGTCATCACAGGAGGACATTACCCCCGAAAGAATTTGAGTGGGAATCCCAGAATAGGCTTTCCCTTCTCCCCACCGCCAGACCATACCCCCTCTTACCTTTGACTTATGACCTACCACTCCTGTATTGGCTGGGTACAGGCTGGTGGTGACTGGGCCTTGCGCGTGCTTCAGTTCTGTGTACGTCCAAAGCTTGTTCGCTACTCATACATTTGCCGTGGTCTAGAGGCTCATTTATGCATTTTACCGCTCATCCTTGACCTCTTATGGCGTGGACTATTTTCTAATTTCTCATTCCTTATGATTTGCTTCTCTTAATGGTTGAGCCTTGTTTGATTATGGACTTTCTTTCTTCATCCTACTCTTTTGCTCCTTCCATAGTCTTGCTACCATTCCTGCCATGCTACTTGCTATTCCTACTGTGGTGTTATTTGACCCCAGCTCGCTGGGCCTCTTTTAGGCCTGCTGCGTATTCCTCTCTCAATTGGCTATAATGACCCAGTATGGTCATTGGATTTATACTCATGCTACTTTGAGCTCTCTTGACCCATTACATTGCTTATGGGCTTCTTTGTCCAATTTCTTACCTCTTTAGGCATCCTTGGCCCTTTTGCTTTTCTTGGGCATCCTTTGCCCATTTCTTAATTTTGCATTCCCATGGGCTTTTACTAACTTTTTTGGGCTTCCCCGGCCCAATTACCTTATCTTTCATCCTTGGGGCTCATGGGCTTTCTATCAACCCCTTACTTTCTTACTTCATTACTTCGGGCTTGCTGTGGCCCATTCTTACTTTTCTATATCACATAATGCTCATGAGTTTACTACTTCTCTATCTGGGCTCCTTTAGGCCCATTTGCTTTCCATAAGGCCCATTTATTTACTTAATGGGCCTATAATTCATTATTCATGTCATTCGGGTTTAATGGTTTTTCTATCAATTCACTAACTCTTCTCTGCCCATATTGTTGGGCTTCTTCCTACTATTGGGCTTCGAAAATGAGCATCAACACTCATTTTAAAGAAGAAAAAACAATAATGCTTGGTGACTCTAGTAAAACCAAGGTACTTTGGAGTGGGGAGTGGTGAGGTTGAGCTGAAATTTACCTCTAGACGTGTGCTCACTTTGAAAGATGTGCTATACAATTCGTCCATAAGGAAAAATCTAATGTCAAGCTATTTGCTAAATAAGGTAGGCTTCAAACAAACAATGAAATCTGATCAATATGTAATCTCTCAGACAAACTGCATGACCATCCCAACCAGTGTTCACTAACTGAGAACAATCACAATTGCCACATTAATCCACAGATCATAAGGTTGTTAATCATGCTCTGATCACATGGTTTTGATTCATCCACCAGACTTGGGATCCTGTCTCCTTAGTGATCAAGGACACAGAGGTACAACTTATAGAACAAAATTATTTGTGGGCAAAGGGTATGTTCAAACTTATGGAATGTTCAAACTAAATATTGAAAATAATATATCATCTGCTAGTTCTGTTTATATGCTATCTTCTGTAAATTTTTGGCATGCTTGCTTGTGTCATATAAACAGTAGACATGTGGGAATTATGAGTAACATAGGATTAATCCCAAAACTAACAAAAGATTTTGAAATATGTGAACATGTATTCAAGCTAAAATTACTAAACGGCCTTATAAAAATGTTGAAAGAAATACCGAATTGTTAGAACTAATTCACACAGATCTTTGTGATTTTGAAGGAAAATTAACTCATGGAGGAAACGAGTATTTCATCACTTTTATTGATGATTTCTCAAAATATGCATATGTTTATCTATTAAAAAAATAAAAGTGATGCTTTTGAGAAATTTAAAGAATTTCTTAGAGAAGTTGAGAACCAATTCGGTAGAAAAATAAAAAGATTTAGAAATGATAGAGGTTGGGAGTATAAATCTACTGAGTTCAACTCATTTGTTCAGTCTTTGAGAATTATCTTTGAAACTACTCCTCCATACTCACTTGCATCTAATGGGATGGCTGAAAGAAAAAAAATAAAACTTTGATTAATTTAACAAATTCCATGCTTATTAAGTCAGGTGCTCCACTAAAACTATGGGGGGAAGCAATTTTAACAGCCTGTCATGTTCTAAATAGAGTGCCATATAAAAAGACTAAACCCACACCTTTTGAGTTGTGGAAAGGGGGGTAAAAGCCAAATTTGAGATATTTTAAAGTTTGGGGTTGCTTAGCCTTTGTAAGGTTAACGGATCCCAAAATACCTAAATTGGTTGTTAAAGCTACCACCTGTGCTTTTCTTGGATATGCAATAAACAGTACAGTCTATAGATTTTTTAATGTTGAAAATAATGTGATTTTTGAATCAGGTGGTGCTATCTTTCATAAGGAAAATTTTCCTTTTAAATCTAAAAATAGTGGGGGCAAAGAAGTTAGAGAAAATGTGTTATCTTAGCCTAGTTCTTCTACTAGTAATTCACAAAATCAAGAAAATATTGATATTGAACTTAGAAGGCGTAAAAGAGCTAGAGTTGAAAAAGATTTTGGCCCTGACTATTATGTTTTTAATGTTGATGAAAATCCTCTTACTTTAAAAGAAGCTTTGTTATCACCTGATGGTGTATTTTGGAAAAAGGCAGTTAATGATGAAATGGAATCACTAATTTCTAATAAAAACATGGAAGTTAGTAGATTTACCACCTGGTTGTAAAAAAATAGGTTGTAAATGGGTCATTAGGAAAAAAACTTAAACCTGATGGCACAATAGACAAATTTAAAGCTAGACTTGTTGCAAAAGGATTTACGCAAAAAGCTAATGTTGATATTTTTGACACTTTTTCTCTCCTATTACTAGAATTATATCCATTAGATTACTAATTGTTGTTGCAACAATACATGATTTTAAAATTCATCAAATGGATGTAAAAACAGCTTTTTTGAATGGGGACCTAAATGAGGAAATTTATATGGGCCAACTTGAAGGCTTTGTAGAGCCTGGTCAAGAAAGTAAGGTGTGTAAACTAACTAAATCTTTATATGGCTTAAAGCAAACTCCTAAAAAGTGGCATAAAAAATTTGATTCTTACATGATTGAAAATGGCTATAAGTCAAAAGAATGCGACAAGTGCATTTATTATAAAACTTAGGAAAACTCACATGTCATTATTAGCTTCCATGTGGATGACTTACTAATATTTGGCTCTAATTTTCATGTTATGAATGAAAAAAAAAACGGAAAAAAAAAAAAAAAAAAACGCTTAGAAGCCATTTTGATATGAAAGATCTTGGTGAGGCTAATTTTATTTGGGCATGAAAATTACAAAAACATGTGATGAAATTTATCTTAAGCAGTCTCATTATATTGAGAAAATATAACTATTATGATTACAAACATATTGTTACTCCTTTTGATTCTAGTGTTCATTTGTTTCTTGTTAATGATGACAATGATGTTGTTAATCAAAAGGAATATGCTAGCATAATTAATAGTTTGCGATACGTGACTGATTTTACTAGACCTCACACTACCTATGATGCAGTAGGAGTACTTAGCAGGTTTACTAGCAAGCCTAGTAAAGATCATTGGCATGCCATTGAACGAGTTATGAAATATCTATCTGGTACCAAATTACATGTTTGTTTTATAAAAAATATCTTGCTTTACTTGAATATTTTAGTGATGCTGACTGGAACACCTTGTCAGGTGATTCTCTATCTATCATTGGTTACATTTTTACTTTGGGTGGGGTTGCAATATGTTGTAAATCTAAAGAAACAATCATTATTGCTAACTCTACTATGGAGGTTGAGCTTATAGCTTTAGCTTCAACAAGTGAGGAAGCAAATTGGTTGAGAGATTTGTTGCATGAAATTCCCTTTGGGAAAAACCAATACCACCTATTTTAATTCATTGTGATAGCACTGTTACAATTGGTAGAGTATGAAACCGTTCTTATAATGGAAAATCCAGACCCATAAGAAGAAAACACAATACTATGAGATCTTATTTGAGTAATGGCATCATTAATATAGAATATGTTAAATCTTGTGATAATCTTGCAAATCCATTAACTAAGGCCTTAACAAGAGAAAGGGTCTAGAATACATTGAGGGGGATGCGATTAAAGCCCATACAATCATGAGCCATGTATAAGAATACCCAACTCGGGGACCAGAGATCCTGGGAGCTGAGTTCAATGGGAAAAACGAATCATAGGGTGGTCATAGGAAAATTCTGATGGTGAACCAAAAATTGGACCATCTCCAGTTCGACCATAGTGTCGTCCAAGTCCAGAAAGGTTATCACAATATAAGAAGGTCATCCAACATAAGAAGGTCATCCGAGGATAAGAAGGTCGTCCATCATGGAAGCACTTGGACGACTTCTCAACACTTAGAAATTTTCAAAATGAATTTATGTTCAAAAGCTTATAATTTGGCCCACATTCTACTATTTTGAAGTATGAGCAAAATCCTTGTTTATCGCTATAACTTCCCACTAAGTTCCTAACTTCTAATGGTGGTTGTAGAAGATAAGACTGAACCTTCTAATTTCTGCCTTCCTAAGTACAAAAGAAGCCTCAACCCCAGCTTGGTTAAAAGCTTCATTCCATACTTGGAAGCAGTAAGTCCTACATACCCCCTAAACTTCAGCCTTAAGGGCTTCCTCGGTTTCAGCCACTCCAACGTCATACCTTTGCCGCTATGCCTCCTCCCTAGCTTTCTCTGCCTCCTCCCTGGCCTTCTCTACCTGATCCTTGGCCTTTTCGACCTCCTCCAATTTTTTCTTCAAGGCAATGGTCTACTCTTTGAAGGTGGTTAGCTGGTCCTCAGCATTGTGAAGAAGCACCCGTTGGCCCTCTGCTTGCCTTTCAACGCTATCCAGGGCAGCTGCAGCACTTTTTCTTTCCCTCTCCTCCTCAGTCAGCTTACTCTTCAAGTCTTGAATACTTTTTTCAGCCACATGGAAGGCATCCATGGCCACTATGTGTCTCCCCTCTTCTTCCTTCATCTTTCGATGGGAATAATTCACCATCTCCTCGACTCTAAATGTGGCTTGGATGGCCTGGAAGGGAAGAACAGTACAATTTAAAAAAAAAAAAAAAACACTTACCATGGCCAGGTCCCTCTTCAGGCTGAGGAAGACCTCATGCTGCCTCATTGATTTGAGGTCAGTCATATCCTTGAGTAGCAGCAAGGAGTGCTCCACAGCATCAGCAACATACCCAGCCGTGCCCTACTAGAAGTCTTGGATGGAGGCATCGCTGAGAAGAGGAGCTTCATCCAGCTCCATGCGTAAGGCCTAGGTTGGGGCTGCAGCTCGGTGGTCACCCCTCATCTCTCCCTCGTTGGCTGACCTCGTCTGCATCCCCCTAGGCTACTTGGCCCTCCTTTGAGGCTCAATTTCTTAGGAAGGGTGGGTTCTCCCAGTTTCTACCACTTCTTTGCCCTTTTCCTCTTGTGATTAGCTAGATCAGAAGGGGTTAGGTGGGTGAAATAGTAGGAAGCTTGGTCTAGGCTGCCTTCCCAGGCGCATGTCCCCAGGTTGAGATTCCAATAATTCTTGGAGGGTAGAACTTTGCTTGCGCTGTATTCCTATCTCGTATTATGTATTGGCAACTTCTTGGTAATGACTGGATTGGGCTGGGGAAGAAAAGCCAAGGTCACTAGGTGAAACTTCTGGGGACAAAGGTTGATTGAAGACGTCGAATTCATCTTTAGAGTCAGTCACCTCAACCACTTCTTTGTCTTCTTCCTCCTCCTTCTCCTTGGTGGCTGGTTGTGATGAGGTTGCCTCCTCGGCAGCATGTTGGAAGGGTAGTGCTACCCTTGGTATGCCCTCTAGGATAGGGGTGGTGGCTAAAGTGCCTTCTGGAATTTAGCTGATGATCAGAAAGCTTGGAGCAGCAACATTAATCTGGTGCAGCCGAGGATCCCTAGCTTTAATAACACACTTTGGCGCCTAGAAACTCTTGGAAATTGGGATGTAGTCCAAGATTAAGTAGGCTGCCCTTAGTTGGCCGTCTGTGTGGACAAACACTTCGGCCTTCAAGATTTTGTCCAAGCTTTTCTGGTTTACAAGGCTGAAGTTAGGAATGGTAGCGTTCTTATCTACAAAACCATAAAGGAAAAAAAAAACACATCATTAGTGAAAGATAACTCAAGTTGAAGGGATTTTCATGTGCAAACACAAACAAGAGAAAAAGAAAGGGGGGTAACTTTGAAATTTTAAACCTATACCTAAAACGCCACCTGGTTTCCCCTCTCTTGTCGGACAAGGAAGGCCATCGTGCCACTACCCTGATACAATCAAGAAGTCCTTCTTTAGGCTCTTGTTGGAATCGGGGAGGCATTGGATGAGCCTAACCTCGGGATACCTAAATTTTAGGTAATACCCCTACCCCGTTAAGTGATGGAGGTTGTAAATCCAATTGACATCGTGGTGTGTGAGGTTTAAGCCCATCCTCTCATTAAGGGCATCTACATAACCTAAGATTCTGAACATGTTAGGCGCACATTGGGTGGGAGCTAACCTATGGGCCCTAAGGTAGTCCCTAGTAACTATACCCATAGGGATTCTCATCCCTCATTCTATAAAGGAAATCATTAGGATCACCACTTCTCCCTTTTGCCTTTTCTCATGCCATTCCCCTTCCTTACAGTACCTAATGCCTACTCTTGGAAGGATCTTATATTGAGCCCAAAGTTCTCTAAACCCTCCTCAGAGTCCACCAAATGAGTGAATCTACCCATTCCTAAGAGAAGCTTGGAGGAACTAAGAAGATCGAGAGAAGTGAGAAGAGCCGAGGAGGAAAGGACACAAAGAAAAGAGCAGTATGTGAAAAAAAATTAAGTGAAAAGGTGTATGAAGAATTACAGAAAAAAGAAAAACTCTCCTCAGACAGGCTCTTGGTATTTGTAAGGCACGAGTGAGTTAGGTAAGGTTACAGGTTCAATGTATGATCGCTAAAGTGAAATGAATGCTAAAGTGAGGTGAGTGATTGATTTGAGTGGTATTTATATCAAAAAAGGAGTTACAGGCGGGAAAATTCCCGTTCGGTTCCCAGCAAAATCCTCAGCCATTGGATTCGCATCGAACCATAGAATGTGGGGGACAGAAAGCCGTAAAAATTTAATGAAGGCGCGTCTCGTATGTCGAAGCATCAGGAGCGTGCCTTAGCCAGTTAAAAAGGCACCTACAAAATCAGATGTGATGTGTAATAAGCACGGGGTAAGTATAGTCACATTGAAATCCTCCTTTCTTCCCGAGGAGCCAGAAAGAAGAATCTAAAGGGGCTATTGTAGGGGTATTGGGCCTAGGAGCTCATTCTCTATGTATATATTGGGCCTAGGGCCCAATTCGATAATGTGAAGTCATCCAAGGAGGAGTAAACATTATTAGGGGAGTTCGTCTTAGTAAATGAAGAAGTTAGTTTTGGTCATAAGGGCCCATGAGGGTGGTTCGAGGATGAATGCCTCCTCGGCTAACCAAAGCCGATGTCCGAAGGGGTGGTCTACCGTCCAGGGGAACGTTCCAGGAAATTCTATTGATATGGATAAGCATTACAGAAACATAGGACAGGGGGAGTCCTAAAATATCTAAGGAAAAAGCTGCTACCACCGCATTAAATGCTCTACAACTAACTTTCTAATTGCATTAATGTGGAGAAGACCCTTGAACAGTGCTGCATTGGCTGCCCCAACGCATAGAGGGCCTGAGAGGGTGTCCGATGGGACTAGCAATCAAGCAGTAGCCTGGATGATCAACAAGTGGGGGGCCAAGATCGTCTAAAGAGAACTATATAATGGAAGAGACCCTCCACGGTAAAAGGGATCGAGAAACTAAGAGAAAAACACTGTAGCCATCAATAACTGACTCTATAATCAAACTCAAAAGAAATATATAAGAACTGATCTCCTTGGACTGTGCCAAGGACTATTTTCTTTAGATTAAATCAGTTTATCTTCCTTTTCCTGTCACCTGAATCCATTATACTTGTTGTCCAACTCGTTAAGGCCCAGTTTTCCAACCCACTCTCTACAAATTCATTGTATTGGGCTTTTTGGGCCTAAGGTCATTCATCACTTGGGCTAGGGACCCAAAGCACCCCCTTACAAATATGTTAAAAGTTTTTTATATTTCCCCTTTTGCCCTTCATTTTCAAATGAAAACCTCTCTCTCTCTCTCTCATCTTAAAATCATGGAAAAAAGAAAAGATAAATTTCTTTTAATCCAAATTCAATAACTAAAAAAACATATGAGAAAGGCCAAGAAATCAATGTTGCAAGACTCAAAATAGGTCATCAGAGAAACATAAGATTTTTTAGAAATTATGGGGAAGACTCAAATTTCTTTTAAAATAATTTCTCTTTTACCTTTTAATCCATTAGTTATAGATTAGAAAATGAGAATTTCATTTGAAGAGTCGGATAAAACTGGAAATATAAATATTTTTATAAATTATTTTTAAAATTTATTTTGTGGATTTTTACAGTGTTAAGATACAGGTGACATGATTGAAGTTTATTTTGAAAAGCAAAGGAAGTCTTTGTATAATTATAAAAATGGGAGATGTCAATTTAATTTTAGTAAGTCTCAGGAAAGGTAACTACAATTTTATCACTTTTCATTTTTGGCAATTATTAACCTTAATCTTAATAAATACGGTTTATTAAATATCTTGCATTGAATGTACATGATTATTAAATTTCCCTACTCTCTTGATTATTAGATTTCTTGACTCATTAAATGTAACTTATAATAAATTTGTCAAAATTTAGATATTAAATTACTTGCTATAAATTAATAAAAAATAATTATTGCATTAAATATGCCGGAAAGTGGGTGGCTTGCGCAACTTTAAGGCACCTATTGCAAATGGCCTTTGGAACTGGGGCTGAATCTCTTAATCTGTACTGTTGGGATTTGATATATGATTTTGGTAATTTTGTTAGAAATTAGGATTTTCTTCATCAACGAGATTGAGAACCTCGGGAATAGGATGGATTAAAATAGGGTCTATATATAGTTGTACAATGGTTATGGAGTTGATCTGCATGTACTCCTTTAGCAAACTCACTCATCCTTTAGAAAACTCTTTGAGTGAGGGTAAATATCGTATTAAATAAAGTGAATCATCAAATCTTTGCGCTTACTATGTAACTTTGTTCTATTATTCTTCCATTGTTCCCTCTAATCTAATTTCCCAATACAAACCAAGTCGGAAGGGTTTTTTGAAGTTATAAGATTGATATTGATATAATATTAAAATTTTAGGATGTAGTTTATAACTAAAGTTGATTGCGGTGCTTAATGTGCATTATTCATATTTTTATTTTTAATAACCTTGACTTTGACTTATTATTATTATTTTTTTTTTAACAATACATGAATCTAAATATTCAAGAAAAAAAATGTAAATAATTTGATTGTGGACACAGTATGGCTATGAAATTAGTTGTGATCTAAGGCTACAACGGTTGGAAAAACTGGTTTTGCATCTAATATAAAACCTATGGCGGAAGCAACACAAGGATCTACTTCATTTATGAGAGATAACATATAACCTGAAATTCTAGAACAAAGAACAGAAAGCGTACCTTATGCAGTTGTACACACTCGATTTTGCACTCATAATTTAATCTTGGAAGACGACTAAAGTGACCATTCATATACCCAAAATTTAGAGTTGCATTACATGCATAAATTCATTCATTGCATATCATGAAAATAATCTTGAGATTCTAACAATCACGACGGTATGCCCGATTCCCAAATCAGATCGTCGGATTGAAAGATATCACATGATCAAGTTTTCACGGTCTGCATGCATTGTATGGGGTGAAACCGATCACGTGTGATTAATTGAAATGAATTTTGATTGATTAATGATTAAAATTAATTAAATAAATTTTTGTGATTGGTTAAGTATTTTTCTTAAAGTGAGATTTGTTGCATAGGATTAAAACAAATAAGCTGATAATATTTAAAGACTGTAGATACTTAAGCTTTTGGGATAATTATATTCAAAATAATTATTTTAAAAATCCTAATTATCACTTTTGAATGACGTTTATCATGAAAATAACTCTAAAATTCGTCCAAATACAGTTTTAGAGTTGGAAAACACTTCAAAAACGTGCGAATCAAGTAGCAAATTTTAGATTCACATTCCAAGGGACTTTTGGCATAATAGAACTCAAAATTCGGATTGGACTATTTCTGGACAAATTATAGAGAATAAAATTTTACTTCAGCCATCAAAATATCAGCTTAATCAGAATTTTGAGTAAAAAGATATGATCAAAATACTGAAGCTTGTTCTGATCTGAAAAATCAGCTTACTCTTATCCAAATCTCTCTTCTTTTTTTTTTTTTAGGATTTTCCCCATACGTTTTTTGCTTATTTTTTTCAGCATCTCAACCTCTATAAATAGTTGTAACAAATCAAAATTAAGGGCTCTTCTCTTCTAACTTTTCAATTCTCCTTACGTTAAAGACGTTCTGAAGGCTTTTGCTTTAAGAACTTCTTTTTTGTAAGTACAGTATTTTAGGCTTCAAAGAGGTGAACAAATTTCTTTGAATCCTAAAATATTCTTTCATTAGAAGAGCACGCTCATGCAAGAGGTATTCTGTTTTTCTTCTTTCATTAATTTTGGTTATTGTTTGATGCATGAATATGTTTAGCATATTTTTATTATGTTCTGTTCTTGATATGGTTACCATGCTTAAATATGTTGCTAGAATTTTCTTTAACATGCGCTTAGGTGATTGTTTATTGTAACTCTTTTTCTTAAGTTTCAAAATTTGGAATGGCTAATAAAGTTCTTTTATGAAAACTAAAAAATTGATCTGTATTTTCAAATTTGATTTTCTTTAAACACAAAAATTGATCTGTATTTTCAGATCTGATTTTCTCTAAACATAAAAATTGATCTGTACTTTTCAGATCTGATTTTTTTTTTTAACACAAAAACTGATCTGTATTTTTCAAATTTGATTTTTTTAACACAAAAACTTATCTGTATTTTAGATATGATTTTTTAACACAAAAACTGATCTGTATTTTTATTAAATACAGACTTGATTTTTTTTGGAAAAAGTTTTCTTTGTTACAAAATTGCAGAGTTTGAAATTTAAAAGAAGGAATTGAAAGGTAGGTTGAAGTCTTGTCTTTTTTTAATATATGATGCATGTATAATAAATTTATCTCATGGATAGTCTTTTTATTTTTTTTTTCTTTTACATAAAAAAAAAATAAAAAAGAAACAGATATGATTTTTCTTGATAAATTCACCTTTTTTTTAACTTTACACAAAACAAATCTGATACTTTTAATAAAAAAACTCATTATTACGTAAAAACATATATGATTTTTTTAATAAAGATCTCATTATTTCTTTTTAAAGTGGACATCATTCATAAGGCAAATTCATTTAAATTATTTTCTGTCATGTGTGTTCAACATATCATTCAACATCATGCAAAAAAGGACATATTGGTCATTAGAGTCTAGAAGATCAGACTCTATCTAGGCGGAATGGGTGCCTAACACCTTCCCATTCTGTAACGTAGCCCCCAAGTTTAGGTTTTTTGGATAGGCAAATTAGTGTTTTATCTTTTAATTTTGGTATATTGTAACTAAGACCAAAGCTTTGTATTCTCTTGCATAGATTGTAACTAGGACCCAAAGCCTTGTAAGGTTAATTTACTAAAGTTGTAATTTTCTTTATTCAATCAATGACAATGAAGTATTTTGATAATGTAATTTGTATTTATTTTTCTTATTTTTTTTGTATAAAAAATAAGTGACGACTTCACACCACTTACCCAAAAAGAGAGGTGCCCTTACAAGCACCTGCACCTCTTTTAGAGAGCACACTATTTTCTGGTCTCTCACAGTAGTGAAATTCAAAAAACAAGACTTGAGAATACCTTCAATCTTCATCCCGATTCCACATGATGCCCAAGATGAGTAGTCTCTCAATCAGTTCTTAAGTACGTTGATTTTCCAAAAGAAAAGTGTACTCAAAAGATACTACAGAGAAAAACTGTTTTCTCTTCCTTTACTCATACATACATTTTAATTGCCTTGACAGATACTTTATTTAATAACTCTTATTAAATAAATAAATTGGGTTAGCCTTCTAGGCTAGCCCAATTGGACTTTAGTATGTGGCTTGGGATGGGACCAAAGGGATAAATAAGGTTCTAGCTCCAATGGGCCTCAAACTTATTTGTCAACTTTTGACAAGCCCCAAGTTACCATTAATTATATAACAAGTACCACTATGAAAACATACTTGCACTCTAGGCCTTATTAATAAATTATATCTCAAGGCTCTAATACGATATCATTTTACCCTTTCATGAAATATGCATAGTGAACAAAGTCATAATAAACTGTCACATTTTAAATAACTATTTTATTTCTTGAGTCTCCGGTTTAATCTTTTAGTTATTCATATTTATGAAATCTAATTTCAATAAATATAAACTTTAGTAACTTTTTACTAAAATGGCCGGCCCCGAATAACCAGTTCCTATTAAACTTATCTTAATGGGATATTTCGTGTCTCTATAGAAAGAGATTATGGATTCCATCTTGAGAATATGTGTTCCCTCAACATTATGTATGGTTACCCAACATACTATGGTTTTGACCGTTAAATTAGATATCACTCCTGATATATCAAAGTAACCTACATTTCATAATCGGGTTCACTATCCTCTCGGGATTGAGAGTTCTATGAAATTAGAAGTCATGAGATTTATTATTCAGGTGACAGTTGTTAATTGAATAATTAATCTCACAGCGGTCCAGTTCAATATGTCTTACACACTTAAGACACATCAACACATCAACTAGAAGTCTCCACTTCTATGATCAAGACAAACTAGAAGTCTCAACTTCTATGATCAAGACAAATCATCTTAGTTGATGTGTTATAGTCCTCACAGATGAAACGCCCAATTTCATCACTGACTACGAACTACATTTTGAGTTTACAAGGAACTTGTAATTTATATCTTCTGTAACTAAATCACATAAATCACATACAATACATTTCAAGTGTTAGGACATATGTGAATCATGTTAAGAACATATGTCAATGTAGAATTGGCTAATCCTTTGACAAAATGCATTTTACTTATAATTGGGTAGATCTCGGATGTGTTTAATGTTTCAAGGAACAAGAGTTCAAGTCTAAGTGTTAAAGCCATGCAAGTCTGTCCAATAATCAAGTGAAGAAGTGCTGAATTTTAAAGCTCGACAGCTAGCTCGACAGATAGCATCTATTGAGGTTTAAAAGGCAGATTTTTTTTCGATGCTCAACAGCTGCTCAATAAATACCCTATCTATCGAGATTTAAGAAAATCAGATTTTCAGATCTGATTTCACTCCAATCCGTGTATACATGTTTAGGCTTTCTTTTCTCATAACCCTAAACATATATAAGGATTATTTTAAGGGCCGTCATAACTTATGCAAATGAGTGCAACTTGATGCAAAGGTTTTTCACAAGCATATTGTGATCGGAGACAATTTGCCCTAATTCATCTTTCTCTTCAAGAAGCTGTTGCGTTTGTACGCCGTAGGGTTTTGTAACCAATGAGCTTCGTGATCTTCATTGTGTTGATGAACTGAAGAACTTTGCAGCTAACATCCTTCTCAAGTTAGTGGTTAGTCACGTACTGGGAGCCATGCATTGAAAATGAGAGATTGTCACTACAAAACAAGTCTAATTGGGTATTAGGGTAAGGGTTCAACTGTAGGTTGGTATAAGGTACTGGGATTCATTTACTTGTAACTGCTTGTTGTGATAATAGTGGATTCTCAGGAGTGATGACCTTAAAATCACCCGGTGGGGTTTTTGCCTTGGAGGTTTTTCCCATTTGTAAACAAATCACCGTGTCAACTTTATTTTCCACTGCATATTAACTTAGTTTGTGATTTGTTTGTGCTACCACGCATATTGCATGTTAATTAACTTAATTAATCCACTTGGCTAACTAATTGGTTAATTTATCACAAGAGGTCAATACATTCTTGGCCTATCATCAAGGACTATAATAATGTCCAATTAGTTCATTTACAAATAGTCTCATATAATTAAACAATTTAATTATTTACAACATGCCAATAAATTAGATTTTAGGGCATAAACCCTAACAACAACCTTACCTAATATCTTTTTATTGGAGGTTTATTTTGACAAATCTACCATTAGATTACGTCTTCTTCTTATATCTTCCATATATATAAAATTTCTAGATCATTAAAGATCAATAGCTATGTCATCAATAAATTGTTTAGATTACAAGTTTTTGTAATTTAAAATTATGTATAAAATATAAGCTTATAAATCATATAGTAAATAATATTTGATTGACACAAAATTTAACATTTGTATTAAGACCATAAAGAACAGGCAATTTAACGGTTAGATTTTCAAAATATGTAGTAATTTTTATTTTATTAAGCTATAATCTTAAGCTACAACCAATTTTGTAGTTAAACATTGTCCTTTGATTATACATGTCAAGAAATCTAGATGTCTATATGTGTGTGTAAAAATTAGGTTATAATATGTGAGTGATCATACATTAGTTGTAAAAGTATGAAGAATGTTTAAAAAATTAAAAACTAAGTTTGTGGTTCTCTCAAGGCACTATGCAATCATAATGTTTAATTGGAAAACATAATTCCCAAAATGGAAAATTGAGAGTTTAAAATGGCACATTAAATGAGCCTACATGAGCGATACTTAAGTGAGTAGGGATGAGATATAAGAGTGTACATACAAATTTAAGTAAGGGCTCGCTTGATGGTCGTTCAAAGGCCGCTTGAGCAAGATAATAAAACCTAATTGCTCTAGTGAGGCAATTGCATGCAAAATGTGTTTTTCTATAGAACTTTGCAAAAAATTAGGGAAAATGAACATTTCGAGTTCCTAACGACTGCTAACAATTAGTTTACTATTTGAGGGGGTTTGTAACCCGAAAAGTAACCTTTCAAGTGTGCATTTTCAAAGGCAACACTTCATTGATACAAATAGTCATCTGTATTCAGTTATTAATAGATTTTGCATGCCATTAGAGAGAAATTCAAAGATTTTTCAATATTGCTACTTGGAGAATCAAGCTTAAGTTGTATCTTGTAGGAAATTTTCTTGAAATTTATTAGCAAACTCAACTGAGTGAGGCAAATATTGTCTTAAAGGAAAAAATTGATTCAAGCCTCTAGCCCTACTTCAATAACTCATTTTTCCATTGATTTTCCCCTAAAATCCCCACCATCAAGTGGGCTTGGCTCAGCTAGGTTTATGAAATGAGCAATACACAACCACTTTTTTTTTTTTTACAGTATTTCAAGATTTTAAGTATTAATTGGTAAAATACAGTTTTTATATAATCTCGATACTAATGTTACTTATATATATACATATATATAATCACTACATACCATTCTTAATAAGATTATATTATAATAAATTAATAAAAAGTGTGATAATAGACCAATAAAGCACAAAAATGAATCATCAACAATGAGCTAGCGCTAAATTATATTCTTGGACCTATATTAACCTTTGATTGTTCTTAGATTTTCTGAATGTGACTTAGATATCGGTTGAATTTTTACAAACATGAATTTTGAAAAAAAAAAATATATATATATATATATATATATATTCAATAGATCCCATCTAGGGCTATCCATGGGTTGGGCGGGTCGGGTTTGTGCTCAACCGGTCGCCGACCCGACCTGATCGGGTGGAGTCTGCCATCAACCCAGTGCCGATCGAGAAACTGATCGGATCAGGCGGTTCAAACATCCAGTTGGTTTCGGGCGTGTCGGTCAGAGTCAAGATTTGAGATTCCAGCGAGAAAAAGGTGAAAAGTTAGTGAGATTTCGCCAGATCTGGAAGCAATCTCACCTGATTCGATGAGATTTCACTAGATTTGGACGAAATATCACTAGATCTACTTGATAAGTCGCTGAAATATGAAAATTTGTTGCCAGAATCTAAAAATTTGAAGTCAAAATCTGGAAATTTGAGGTCGGAATTTGGAAAATCTTGCCGAATTCTGGAAAATCTCGCCAGAATCCAGGAAAAACTCACCAGAATTTAGAAATTTCCACCGGGATCTGGAAATTTTAGCTAGAAATTCTTAAACATCGGTCGGATCGGGTTTTTTGGGTTTTGGGGGAGAAAAACAGAGACCGACTTGCCGGAGTCGGTTTTTGGAACAAATAACCCGCCGCTGACCGGTGACTTGATTGGGTCGGCCGGTTTCGGATCAATCGCCGGTCGGGTCTCAGATGGGTCTGGACAGGCCTAATCCCATCTCATGTAAGGATTTTATTTAATAATAATAAAAAAAGGTTATGCAGATATTAATATTTGCGACACTACCATTTCAGCTAAGTTGCAAAATTCAGATATATATTTCCACATAACTTTTTTAGTTATTTTGATACTTAAACTTTTCATCTTCTTCATACATACTTAAATATCAGTCCAAACATGCATCTTAACATTCTGACCCAACTTTGGATGATATAAGTAGAATCCATCCTCTTGCACCGTCCAAAAAAACTTGCTCCCACCAACTTCCTGTTTAAGATATCTTGAATAAACATCAAAAGTAGAAGAGAAGTGCTCATACGAAAAATAGCAGTTGAAAAACGTTGGTTTAAACAAGTCGAGGCCAAAAGTGAATTCCCACTCTCCTTTGGGTTGAAGAGTTCTAAAGCCTAAATCATCATCTCTAGATTTACAATGGTAAGCAAAGGCTTTGTTTTTGAAGTTGTTGGTGATTCGTACATGGTGTTTTATTTCTGGTATAATTGATGAAGAACTACTTAGGGCAAAAGCATGGAGAAGGACAAGGACAAAACAATAAAACTGGAATACTATCATTTGTTTCATTTTTACTGTGATTAGAAAAGATATTTAGTAACATTTGAAATGCATTTCTCATCTAGTTTTATAGCAAGAGGTTGCTAAGTTGTACGTTTACAATGCATATTCTATGTGATTGCTATGTGTTAAATGCACCTTAATTCAACATTAGGAAAATTGCACAGACACCCCTGTGATTTGTTTACATTATATTGAACACTCCCTTGTTTCAAATTGTTCTTAAACCTTCATAAAAAAATACATTAAAAGTTTACTGACAAAAAAAAAATACATTAATTATTTTAAAAAATACATTAAGAGTTTTTTATATTTCCACTTTTGCCCTTCATTTTCAAGTGAAAATCTCTCTCTCTCTCTCTCTCTCTCTCTCTCTCTCTCTCTCATCTTTAAATCATGGAAAAAATAAAAGACAAATTTCTTTTAATCCAAATTCAATAACTAAGAAAAATATGAAAAAGGCCAAGAACCCAATGTTGCAAGACTCAAAATAGGTGATCAAAGAGACATAAGATTTCTTAGAAATTATAGGGAAGACTCAAATTTGTTTTAAAATAATTTTCCTTTTTCCTTTTAACCCATTAGTTACATATTAGAAAATGGGAATTTCATTTATAAGTGGGATAAAACTGGAAATATAAACATTTTATAAATTATTTTAAAATTCATTTCATGGATTTAACAGTGTTAAGACACAAGGGAGGTGATTGTTGTGTTTTTGAAAAACAAAGGAGGTCTTTGTATAATTAGAAATACAGGAGACATCAATGTAATTTTAATAAGTCTCAAGAAAGGTTACTAAAATTTTCTCACTTTTCATTTTTGGTAATCATTAACCTTAATCTTTACAGATAAGGTTTATTAAATATTCAACATTGAATGTATTTGATTATTAAATTTCTTAACTATCTAGATTATTAAATTTCTTGACTCATTAAATGTATCTTACAATAAATTTGTCAAAAACTAAATATTAAATTACTTGCAATAAATTAATCAAAAAAATTATTGCATTAAATCTGAATTCTTTAATATTTGCACTAAATTTATTTCTCTTACATTAATAAATACACATAATTAATTTTCTAGCATATACTATATATGCCTTAAAATTGTACTAACCCCCCGTGATTTATTTAAATTATATTGACCACTCCCTTGTTTAAAATTGTTCACAAACCTCCATAAATTTTCAAAATAAACTACACTCACCTCCATATTGCTTGGGAAAATTATATTTACTATAAAAAAAAAATTACGTTAAAAGTTTTTTATATTTCCACTTTTGCCTTTCATTTTCAAATGAAAATATCTCTCTCTCTCTTAAAAATCATGGAAAAAAGAAAAGAAATTTTCTTTTAAAATAAATTCAATAACTAAAAAAATATATGAAAAATGCCAAGAACTAAATGTTGCAAGACTCAAAATTGGTCATCAAAGAAACATAAGATTTCTCAAAAATTATAGGGAAGACTCAAATTTCTTTTAAAATAATTTCTCTTTTTCCTTTTAATCCATTAGTTATAGGCCAAAAAATGAGAATTTCATTTCAAGAGTGGGATAAAACTGGAAATAAAAACATTTTATAAATTATTTTTAAAATTCATTTCATGGATTTAATAGTGTTAAGTTACAGGAGAGGTGATTGTAGTTTATTTTTTAAAAAACAAAGGTGGTTTTGTTACGATTAGAAATACAGGAGACGTCAATGTTAATTTAGTAAGTCTCAAGAAACGTAACTGCAATTTTAAATCTTTTCATTTTTGGAAATCATTAACCTTAATCTTAATATATATGGTTTATTAAATATCCAGCATTGAATGTACTTGATTATTAAATTTCTTGACACTCTTGATTTATAAATTTCTTGACTCATTAAATGTATCTTACAATAAATTTGTCAAAATCTAGATATTAAATTCTTGCAATAAAGTAATCAAAAAAAAAATCATTGCATTAAATAAGATTTTTTTTAATATTGCACTAAATTTATTTCTCTTACATTAATAAACACATAATTAATTTTCTAGCACATAATATACATGCCTTAAAAATGCACTAAACCTCCCATGATTTATTGAAATTATATTGACCACTCACTTGTTTCAAATTGTTCACAAACCTCCATAAAATTTCAAAATAAACTACACTGACCACCATATTGCTTGGGAACATTATATCTACCAACAAAAAATAAAAAAAAAATACATTAAAAGTTTTTTATATTTCCACTTTTGCCCTTCATTTTCAAATGAAAATCTCTCTCTCTCTCTCTCTCAACATAAAATCATGGAAAAAAGAAAAAACAAATTTCTTACCATCCAAATTCAATAACTAAGAAAAATATGAAAAAGGCCAAGAACTCAATGTTGCAAGACTCAAAATAGGTCATCAAAGAAACACAAGATTTCTCAAAAATTATAAGGAAGACTCAAATTTCTTTTAAAATAATTTCTCTCTTTCCTCTTAACACATTAGTTATAGATTAGAAAATGGGAACTTCATTTGAAGAGATGGATAAAATTGGAAATATTAACTTTTTATAAATTATTTTTAAAATTCATTTCACGAATTTAATAGAGTTAAGTTAGAGGAGAGGTGATTGTAGTTTATTTTGAAAAACAAAGGAGGTCTTTGTATATTAAGAAATACGGGAGACATCAATGTAATTTTAATAAGTCTTAGGTAAGGTAACTGCAATTTTCTTACTTTTCATTTTTGGCAATCATTAACCTAATTCTTAACAAATATGGTTTTTAAAATATCCTACATTGAATGTACTTGATTATTAAAATTTTGACTCTCTTGATTATTAAATTTCTTAACTCATTAAATGTATCTTATAATAAAATTTTCAAAATCTAGATATTAAATTATTTGCAATAAATTAATCAATAAAAATTATTTCATTAAATATGATTTTTTTAAAATTTTTGCACAAAATTTTTTCTCTTACATTAATAAATACACATAATTAATTTTCTAGCATATAATATACATGCCTTAAAATTGCACTGAACCGTGTCCTTTTGAACTTATATTGACCACTCCCTTATTTCAAGTTGTTCACAAACCTCCATAAATTTTCAAAATAAACTGCACTCACCTCCATATTGCTTGGGAACATTATATTTACTTACAAAAAACGAAAAATACGCTAAAGTTTTTTACATATCCAGTTTTGCCCTTCAGTTTTGAATGAAAATCTCTCTCTCTCTCTCTCTCTCTCTCTCTCTCTCTCTCTGTGAAAATCATGGAAAAATAAAAGACAAATTTCTTTTAATCCAAATCGAAGAACTAAAAAAAATATGAAAATGGCCAAGAACTCAATGTTGCAAGAGTTAAAATAGGTCATCAAAGAAACATAAGAAATTTTAGAATTTATAGTGAAGACTTAAATTTCTTTTAAAATAATTTCTCTTTTTCCTTTTAATCTATTAGTTATAGATTAGAAAATGGGAATTTCATTTGAAGAGTGGAATAAAATTGGAAATATAAATATTTTATAAATTATTTTTAAAATTTATTTCATGGATTTAACGGTGTTAAGTTACAAGAAAGGTGATTGTAGTTTATTTTGAAAAACAAAAGAGGTCTTTATATAATTAGAAATATGGTAGACGTTAACAGAATGTTAATAAGCCTCAAGAAAAGTAACTGCAATTTTTTCACTTTTAATTTTTGGCAATCATTAACCTTAATCTTAATAAATGCAGTTTATTAAATATCCAGCATTAAATGTACTTGATTATTAAATTTTTGACTCTCTTGATTATTAAATTTCTTGACTCATTAATTGTATCTTATGATAAATTTGTCAAAATCAGTCCTGTGTGGCTGCGTTGTTGTGTTGTAAAACTCTGTTAATGTGTTTTTGTGTTTCTTTTCAATAAATTTCCTGTTTTATGCAAACAAAAACAAAAAAATGTCAAAATCTAGATATTTAATTACTAGCAATAAATTGATAAAAAAATTATTGCATTAAATATGCCGGAAAGGCCTTTGGAATTGGGTCTGAATCTTTTAATCTATACTGTTGGGATTTGACATATGATTTTGGTAATTTTGGTAGAAATTAGGAATTTCTTCATCATCGAGATTGAGAACCTCAAGTATAGGATGAATTGAAATAGGGTTTTTTTTTTGGATAAGTAAAATATTATTGAACAGGAAGCCCAAAAGTGGGCAAAGACAACATAGGGTGAACCTACCCATCAGAATCCTCACAAAGAACCCAAGAAGGGATGGATGAGATGGGTTGGGATCCCCAAGTTGAACAAAAGATGCCCAAAAAGCAATAGAATGGGTTAGGCCCCACTTGAGAAAAGGAGGGAAGGAGGAGCTGAATATCAAAGATGATTGCTTAGTGGTGAGCTATCAAAAACTAGTTTGTTGCGACTCCACCAAATTCAATCACATGTTATAGCAACCAAGAGAGTAAAGGTGTGGGCATCCTAGGAGTTTAGACCAAGATGTATGAATGGGTTAAAGATCAGTTGAATCTATTCAGGAGCTGATCTTGGAGGGATGTTGCTGATGTTGAGGGGGTGGGATAGGTGTCTCCATATGATGTTGGCAAAGGGGCATTCAAAAAATATGTGGACAATGGATTCTTGGGAACCATGGCAGTGAGGACATATTGAGTCCATATCATGGATTTTGCGGCAATGGAATTCTCTTGTGGGTAAGGAATCCCAGACAATTTTCCATAAAAAGAGCTTAAGCCTCTCATTAATCTTCAAAGCCCACAACTTGGACCAATCTTTTTTGGAAAGAGGACCAAATGGAGTGAATCTTGCTTCTTGGTCAGTTAAGTAAGCCGATTTAACTAAGAATTTACCGCTTGGATTCTTTGCCCAAATTGCAGTATCTTTAGTGGGGAAGGCAGAGAGATGGATTTGTTGGATGGAGGAGGCAGTTTGCTGGTCAAAAAGAGCATGGAGTAAGCCACGGTTCCATAGCCTTGTACTTGGGATGATAAGCTCGGCAACCAACTGGATGTCCGATGGGGTTGGAGGATGTGGGGAGATGAAACCTTGGAGAGAAGGTATCCATGGATCATTCCAAATGTTGACAAAATTCCCTAAGCTAATAAGGTGGCAGTGGCCCAATTTTAAGAGGGGGACAAACTTGATGATACCATGCCAAAAAGGGGACAAATTGGTTTTGGCTGAGGCATTTAACAAGCTACGACCTATTAAAGATTTAGACCAAAGAAGTTTGCCCAAGGTTTATCAGCATTTGAAGCAATTAACCAACCTAACTTGGAAACAAAAGCCTTGTTAAGATCATGGGCTCTTTTGAAACCGAGGCCACCAGAAGATTTAGGCTTACAAATGGAGTCCCAAGCTTTTGGATATAAGTGGCGGTTGGAATTAGAGAACCCCTAGAAGAAATCACGAAGCCTTGCATCAATTTGGATACAAGTGTTCTTAGGCAGTTGGAAAGAGGACATCCAATAGGTTGGAATGGATGTGAGGACTAATTTGATGAGGGTGACGCAGGCGGCCTGAGATAGAACTTTTGCCTTCCAACCAGTGATCCAACTATTAATTTTATCATTGATGGTGTTGAAAGGAGACTGGTTCCCACGCTTGATGTGGAGGGGCAAGCCAAGATACTTGGAATTTGGATCCAAGAGTTTAAGCCCTGTTTGATTGTAGATTTCAACTTTGGCTGGCTGTTGAATGTTGGTGCTAAAGGAGATGGCAGATTTGGCAGAATTGACTGAAAGACCTCACCATTCATTGAATTGGTTGAGACAGTCTTGGATAGCTTCAATATTTGATGGGAGAGCTCTAGAAAAAATAATCAAATCATCGGCAAACATAAGATGGGATATTGAGAGACAATTCCTTGCAACCTTAATGCCCTTGAGGAGCCCATCAGATTCTTTCTGCAAAATAAGCCTAGACAAAACATCAGTAGCCATAGTAAAAAGGAAGGGTGATAGTGAGTCACCTTGTTGAAGGCCGCAGTTGGAGTTAAAAAAACCAGCAAGTGATCCGTTGATGAGGATTGAGAAGGTTGGTATTGATATACATTGATTGATGAGGTGGATCCATTTGTCAGAAAACCCAAATGTTTGAAAATGGATAAAGAGGAAAGGCCACTCTACTTTGTTGAAAGCTTTCTCCATATCTAATTTAAGGGCAGCAAACCCCTCAGAGCTAGATTTTTTTTGGTGCATTATGTGGAAGATCTCATAGGCAATGATGGAGTTATCTTGTATGTTTCTACCAGGCACAAATGCAGCTTGCCAAGGAGATACAAGGTTAGGGAGAAGGGATTTGAGTCTGTTGGCAAGGATTTTGGAGATTGTCTTGTAGGATATGTTACATAGACTAATGGGGCAGAATTTCTTAACTGTGCATGGGTTTGGGGTTTTGGGGATAAGGGTAATGAAAGTGTGATTCATCTCCTTTAACATATGGCCATCAACAAAAAAAGCTTTAACATAGTCAATAACTTCCTTACCAATAGTGATCCAATAAGTTTTGTAAAAAATAGCGGACATGCCATTAGGGCTAGGGGCTTTGTAAGAGCCAAAACTGAAAACCATATCCTTAATCTCTTGATCAGAAGGGATACTTCACAAAGAATCATTTTCCACATCGGACACAAAAGGAGTGATGAGAGTTGAAAGGTCGATATGTGGGGAATGAGGGGTAAGTTGAGATGTGAAGAGGTTTTCATAGTAGGATAGGTGGAAGAACCTGGTACTGAGGTTTGAAGAGGTGAACCATTGATTTCTGGATTATTGATGCCAAAACAACTCTTCTTGAATCAGAAATTCATTTAACTCTGTTAAGAGCTGGTTCTCTGCAGTTGAATTAGAGGGAGATGGGGGCTCAGCTTGAATCTTGTTAATTTCCTCAAAAGGTGTTTTGATTCTTTGATCTTATTTGTGAGACAAAAAGCAGCAGAGCCATTAAAGGATTTGGACCAAGCTAACCTGATGACATCATGACTAGAAGGATCCCACGTCCATATGGATTCAAATCTGAATGGTTTTGGAGTGTTGCATGGTTCGTCCATGGAACAAAGTAGGATAGGGCCGTGGTCAAATGCAATGATAGTGTTGCGTGGATCTAGGCCTCCAAGAACAGAGTATAAGAAGGAAAGTAAAGAATGAAAGGGGGGGAGAGAGAGAGAGAGAGAGAGAGATATTCAATCTGAGATATTATTCAATGAATCAGTCTGTAACTACCCTTCTTCATCTTATACAACAAGTCCCTAACTAACTAACCAACTATAACCAACTGACATTAACTAACTAACTCCCACATGGCATCTTCTGATGAATAACCAAACCATTGAACCAAAACTTTTGTAATCTCTCTAGACCTCAGTGATCTAGTCCTGGTTTGCAACACCTTGATAGGTTCAACACACACCCAACCTTCAGCATCCACAGGAGGCAAAGTAGGAATAGGATTAACCTGCTGTCCAAGCTTCAATTTCAAACACAAAACATGAAAAACAGGATGGATTTTGGCTTCAGGATGTAAATCCAGCTTGTAAGAGACTGCCCCCACCTTCTGTAGCACCTGGAAAGGACCAAAGAACCTAAGTGACAACTTCCACTTACCCTTATTAGCCAAAGTTCTATGTCTATAGGGCTACAACCTCAAATAGACCCAATCACCAACCTCAAAGGATCTGTCATGTTTATGCTTATCAGCTTGGATCTTTATCTTCTTCTGGGCAACAACTAAATTGGCTCTAAGATTAACTAGGACAGCTTCCCTTTGACACAATAAAGCATCCAAAGCAGTCACCCTAGTAGTACCTAGCACATGGGATTGCAATGTAGGAGGTGGAAAACCATATAGTGCTTCAAAAGTGGTTAACTTCAAATTGGTATGAAAGTTGGAATTAAACCAAAATTCAACTAAAGGCAACCATTCAGCCCATCTATGTGGACTGTCACTAGTGCAGGCCCTTAGGTATTGTTTCAAGCTCCTATTCACAATTTTTGTTTAACCATCACTTTAAGGATGGTAAGCAATGGATATGGCCAAGTTAGTCCCTTGTAGCCTAAAGAGTTCAAACCAAAACAATGAAGTAAATGTGGCATCCCTGTCAATCATAATGGATGCTGGCATGCCATGCAATTTAAAGATATAGTGCATGTACAAGGAAGCTACCTTAGCTGCAGGATAAGGATGAGAGATAGGTACAAAATTGGAATATTTTGTCAACCTATCAACCACAACCAGTATTACCTTATACCCTTGGGACTTAAGTAAACCCTTAACAAAGTCCAAGTTGACATTTGTCCAAGGGGTGGTAGGATCTCTAAAGGTTGAAGCAAATCAGCTGGAGCAGAAGTCTCAGACTTGATCCTTTGGCACACATCACACTCCCTCACAAAAGCTTTTATATCTGCCTTCATCCCATTCTAGAAAAATTCCCTTTTAGCCTTTTAATAAGACTCAAGGAAACTTGAGTGACCAACCATAGGCTGCTGTGAACCAACTGCAATACTTGAGACTTTAAAACGCATTGGGGACCCAAGAAAAATCAACCCTTGTAGAAAACAAGGTTATTTTGCCAAGTGAATCCATTGGGAGCAATACCAGCTTGAATAGATTGAATGAGTTGCTGCATAAACTGATTATGAGAATAACTATCTCTAAGAATATGCAACCAGGTAAGATCAGGAACTAAAAGAAGCAACAAACAACTAGCTTTAGGAGACTTATCAAGCTGACAAGACTTAGGAATGTAGTTAGACCTCCTTGAAAGTGCATCTTCCACTTTGTTTTCAACCCCCTTTTTTGTATTCCACTATAAAGGCATACCCCAGCAACTTAGCCAACCGCTTTTGCTAAGCTGGTGTGGCAATCCTTTGGTCCAATAAAAACTTTAAACTTTGGTGGTCTGTCTTCACAATGAAGGGTCTTCCCAACAGGTAAGGCCTCCATTTCTTGACTGCAATGGCCAAGGCAAGCAGTTCAATCTCATAAGTAGACAAATGGAGATGTTTACCCTTCAAGGCCTGATTGTGATAAGCAATAGGCCTATGCTCTTGCATCAAAGTAGCCCCCAGCCCATAACCTGAAGCATCTGATGGAAATTTAGACCCCTTAAACAACTAGATTGCATAGCCTAGATTAATTAGCCAAGTTGTTACTTAGTCAAATTAAGCAATTCTAGGTTAAAACAATCCAAACAATCATATCAAGAATATAAAGCAGCGGAAAATAAATAACACAAGATATGATCACCCAGGAAACCACACGGTAAAAACCTGGGGAGGATTTGACCCACCGATCCTCAAGGCATAACATAATTCACTATGAAAGAATTGAAGTTCTTACAAAAGGACTACAAGCTCCCCACTCGACTTCCTAATGCTACCCACCAGTAGAACTTCCTGACACGACCACGCGCAGGCTCCGAATCCACGGACTACTTCTTTCTTGAATTCCTCAATCAGCTACAAGCTCCCCGCTTGCTTTTCTTTTAAGTTCCAATGGTTGCAACGGTAATGATCTTCAAGATGTTGAAATCATCTATACCTTGAAAACCCTAAGTTTTGTGTAAAGGAAAGCTCCTTAAAGATCTCACAAGAGATTCACACAAAACAGCAATGTATGAGCAACAAAGCAATATGGACAACCTTCAAAAACGTGGCTAGGGTTTAGTTTATATACCTAGGGTAAAAACATAAAACCCTAAACGTTTAATGAAGTAGGGCTAAGTTGGAAATTCTGCAGAAAAATCAACCTGTGCGATTTTCGATCGATCGAGCCAGGCCGAAAGTCCCAAGTACTTCTGCAGCCACTCGATTCCAACTTTACAATATTAAACCAACTTTGAGCAAGTCTAAATTAGACTAAATACAATGTTTTGATCATGGTTTGCCAACATTACAAATTAGAGTTCTAAATACATAAAATCCTAAGACCTTAGAACCTAACAAACTCCCCCTTTGGCAATCCGTGACAAAACCCTAAATAAAAGCTCAAAGTTTTACAAATAAAAAGCCCTTTACAAAGATAATGCTCATAAATTCAAATTCAGCCTAACTACTATCCATCAGTTGCAAGTGTAGACAGCAGCTTAGTTGAATCAACCTGTATAATCCTGAAATACTCAACAAACGCATAAACGCATGTGTGACAGTAAAGAGTAAAACAACAGGTATAACATTCTTGTAAGATTCACACAACACAAAATAAAAACATATATGAATGAACAACTCATAAATATAAGTCAATAAGCAGTGAATCACAAAGCAACAAGAATCAATAAAAATAACATGTATATCAATCAATGTTACTCCCCCTAACATGAATATCCCCAAAAATGATATACAAAGTGAAGCACCTAGATACAATCTAAAAACTCCACAAGCTCCTCTAAAACAAAAAAATCTCCCCCTAACTACAAAAACTCCACTACAAGTCAAAAACTCCACTCCCCCTTTTTGTGACGGAATGCCAAAGGACAATCACAAGTCGCCATTAAAAGGAGGTGGTGAGGGTGAATGAAGACGCGCAAAATCAGCTCGGAGAGCACGAATCTCGTCCAGCAAGTCCACCAAAATCTGACCATGAGCCGCCTGAACGGTCATGACAGTCTCCAAAGTACGACGAACATCGAAGTCGGCCGAAGGAGGTGGAGGAACATCAGCAGCAGCAGCATCATCACCAACTGGATCAGGAATATCCTCACCAGCAAGACCTGCAGAAGAAGAAGGAGGAGGTGCGCTACTAGAGGGCTCAGACCTAGGGTGTTTAGAACCAGCTCGAAGATGAGCGGCCCTCTGTCTAAGAAAAGACGCACCTATAGGAGCTATCACATGAACGGGCTCAGAGAAGGAAAGCCACTAAGATCAAAATAGAGCAGAATCCTATGAATGAAAATAGGATGTACAAGATCATGAGCAGTAGATGAACTCCTATAAACATCGTTCAAAGAACGAAGAAAAAGATGGGGAAAACTAATAGGAGCATCAGTAACCAGAGCGTACAAAAATACACACCTCTCAAGAGGAATAGTGTGAACATGGGAAATGGGCCAGATAGAATGACAAGCTATCCTAAAGAATAGATAGTGTAACCCGGAGAGCTCAGCAGAAGTGATCCGAGGATCAGAACCCCACTGGACAGTAGTACCAGTGATGTAAGACAAAACATCGCTAATCTCGGGAGACTCATCATATGGATAGACAAGATGCTGGACCAACGGTACCCCTAGAGCATCAGCCACTATCCGAGGAGTAATGGAGTACTCTACGCCTCGTATCCAACTCTTGACTAGAGTGTTGGAATCATAGATGCGGATAGAGATGTTCGAATAGAACTCTCTAATCAAGGCAGAAGGTGGAGGAGGATCAGAAACATCCACCAAGGGTAACCAGCCCCGACGCTCAAAATTTGCCCTAATGGCAGGATCGAGTTCATCTAACAATACAGAACGCTCAGCCCATATCTTTCTCCTAATGTTTAGCTTCTCAAAAATCTCTTGGTTTTTCTCACTCGAAAACTTCTCACTATCAAAGGATGGAGGGGGTGAAGGAGAAGGTGAGGGAACATTCCTATGGGCTCTAGTCTTCCTAGGCATAGTGCTAAGGAAAGGACAGAGACACAAAGTGAAAACCACAAAGAACAAGAGAAAACAAAACCAAGGGCAGACTACAAATTAGCACAATAAAGAATATAGAACAAAAATCTATATGATGCATGAACAATAAAATGTTGTGATGCATGATCTAATGCAGTAAATAATTAAGTTTAATTGAGAGTAATTTGACAAAATTGGCTTGAACAGGGAATTTCTATCAAAAATCCCAAAAATTGAAAACCACTTGTTGAAATTTTTAAATATAATGATGAATTGAGCATTACAAAACACATCACATAGATTATAATGCTTAATTACAACAACACAACAAGCCAATTTCATCAAATTCTACCCAATTTAACAAAAGCCCCAATTCGGATCAAGAACAAACCCTAGATATTTCAATTTTTCACCAAACTCAAAATTGATCAAATTAACATGTAAGAATCATGTTTAAGATGTGTCCCCACAAAAACCCAATGATCAATTGCATAAAATAAGGCTTGAATCAACAGAAAATCCCAAAAATGTAAAGTCCGAAAATCTCCCTAAAATGCAAGGATTTATGCATGAAATCATGAAAATAAAATCAAAAGGAAGGGCAAAAGAGACTTACCGGCTTGAGGAAAGAGATTCTTTGCAAAAACTTCGGAGGAAAACGACAAAAAATGCAACTATTGAGCTTGCCTCGTCGGAGAGAGAAAGAAAAAGTTTGAAAAAGATTTGAAAAGTGTTTGAAAAAGTCAGATCTGATCTTTTAAAAAAACTTTTCCACGATCTTCGATTGATCGAAAATTACATTCGATCGATCGAATGAACCAGTCATTTTGAAACAAATTAGAGCACTTTTTCGATTGATCGAAAATCACATTCGATCGATCGAAACAAACAGTCATTTTAAGACAAATGAGAGCACTTTTTCGATTGATCGAAAAACAGGCTGGATCGATCGAAATGGACAGAGGCTCACTGAATTTTTTAGAAAAAATCACAGTTTTGAAAAACACAAACCTAATTTTGAAAATAACTCCTCAAAGCATTAACTTGAAGAAACAAAATGCATGAGTATGAGATGGAATGCTCTTTCAAAAACCCAAAATTTTGAACCCAATTTTCTCAAAACAAATTTCAATCATTCTCTCATTGAATTTTCTCAAGCAACAAATATGTTGTGCATAAATCTCAAGATATTTTCAAACTTGGTTGGTCAGACCAAAAACACACACACTAGCATGTACAGTGTTTAACAAAGAGTAACTTGTGTAGTGTGTGATACTAGCAAAAACTTGAGATACATGTGAGGTGATATGTGAATAGCAATCAATCACAAAGTCTACAAAATTCATCACATAGAATTCAAAAGAGACTATCACCTAAAGAGTTACATCCTATAACTCCCACATCTCCTAGAACAAAAGCTTGCAATCATGTAAGTTTCTTGTATTTTGCTCCATTATTTAGGTGAAATTTGGCATCAAGCCTAATAGTACAGACCAGATTAGATTATGTGAAATGGCATCAAGCCTAATAGTACACACCAGTTTTAAGCATTAAGCATTTAAGCATTTAAAGAGGCTACACCTTATGTTCTTTTTGTGCATGTGCTACACTTTCTCGAGCACAAAATCTTATGATATGCACTAAGGTGTTCATGATTGGCTAGTGAACAGTGGTGAGATGGTTATTTATGCCTTTCTCAAAAGGATCAAGTCCGACAGTCAAATAACATGTGACTTCAAGATCAAGACAAAGTGATTAATAACCACACACATCTTTCCCACACAACATGCACTACAAAGTTTCAACTAGTCAAGTGCAATGAATAAGTTCATCAAAGTTAAACAAGGTACACAAGATATGATATGTGTAAAAAGATAGACCAACCTTGTTTTCAAAAACCAAGAATCATCATGTTAAACATAATTTTTGCTTCCTCCTTTTCCTTTTTTTTTTTTTTTTTTAATTATTAAAAGAGAAAACAAATAAATCCTAGAATGAAATGCATGAATGTAATGCAATGCAAGTCCTAGAACAAAAACACAAAAACCAAAGAACAATGGTCACAAAGGAAAAGAGCAATGAAGCACAAGGACCATGTCAGAAAGACTCAATTAGTTCGAGTCTTTTGCATCCAAAACTTTTTAGATGCACCACGAGCATTGGAGTTCTTATTCACATTCGAGTGATTCCCAACTCCAGGATTGGAATAAAGGTTTAACACCTTTACCAATTCACCAATTAATGCCATAGGATCTTGTGCTTGAGACACAGGCACTTTTGGTTTATTTGCTCTCTTATCAGCTTGAAGCTTGTAATAGTTAGGACGAATGTGTCCAGACTTACCACAATAATGACAAACCCAAGCAGGTTTACCATGTATCTTGTCCTTAGATTTGGTAGGCTCCTTAGGTTTAGATTCTCTTAAATCTAACCTAATCTTCTTAGGTGGTGAAACTTCTACAGGTTTAACTACCTCACTCACAGGTGGTTTGACAGTTTCACTCACAAACTCACTCACAGAGGGTTCTGAAGAAGAAGCAAGAACAAAATTTGTGGGATGAGGTGCAGAATCAAAGATGCTTTCAACATATCCTAACCCAGTTTTATCAGAAGGATACTTTTGAACATTCAGCATGTGATCAAGTTTAGAACTAGCAGATCTAGCAACAGATAAATCATGTTCCAAAGTTCTAACTTTATCAAGCAAAAGCATGTTCTCAGATTTAACATTGTTCAAAAGCTCATTAGCATCAAACAATTTAACAAGCAAATTTTTCTTTTCAAGCTCAAGAGAATCAATTTTCTTTAGGCCAAGTTCAACTTTCATAGCATCCTTTGCAGCAATTTTGCAAAGTTTGTTATAGGCCTCTTGAAGATCTGCATCTTCAGAGAGTTCCCCATCAGAAGGGTTCTCTTCAGCAGATATGCTTTCATTGACTATAGCAGTAGTCGTGAAAGCAATGAAGTTTCCATCCTCGTCACCACCAGACTCATCATCAGAAACCTCATTATCACTAAGGGTTACAGCCATAGTTTTACCCTTAGTCCTCAAGAATGTAGGACATTCAGATTTCACATGACCATACCCTTGATAGCCAAAACACTGAGGACCCAAAGAGTTATTAGAAGATTGACCAAAATTTTCTCTAGGTTTTTCAAAATTGTTAACCTTAGTGGGATCATTCTTCCTAAAATTTCTAGGTTCAGCAGTGTAAGTACCTTTTGCCTTTCTATTTGTATTCCTAAGAAAGTTCTTAAAGTTTTTGGCAAGATAGGCAATCTCTATAGCAGAGAGCTCATCATCAAATCCACCACCATCAACATCATCAACTGACTTAAGAGCCATTGATTTGGATTTGTTCACTTTAGGTAGGTCAGACTCATAGGATTGAAGAGATCCTACAAGCTCATCAACAGGGATGGAGTCCACATCCTTGCTTTCAGTGATGGCAGTCACTTTGGGTCTAAAGTCTTCAGTTAAAGATCTAAGAATCTTCCTAACAATTTTAGGTTGATCATAGATTTCACCCAAATTAAAAGCAGAATTGACAATATCATTTAATTTAGCATAGAATTCATCAAAAGATTCATCATCAGACATTCTAATGCTTTCAAATCTAGAGGTCAATTGTTGCAGTTTGTTTATCTTAACTGCCTTTGTGCCTTCATGCACAGTTTGGAGGATTTTCCAAGCAATATGAGCAACCTCAACATTAGAGATCCTCTTCAATTCCTCCATAGAAACAGTATTAAAGATGGCATTCATAGCTTTGCTATTGAAGCTTGCTGCTTCTTTTTCAGAAGTTTGCCACTCACTCACAGGAGTAGCGGGCTTCACCCATCCGTATTCAACGGAATTCCAAACCCTTTCATCAATGGATTTCAGGAATGCTTTCATCCTTACTTTCCAATAAGCATAGTTGTTCCCATCAAAGTGAGGAGGAACAAACAGAGAGTGTCCATGCGCCATGACAACAGGGGTCAAGGATCAGCTCAGAGATTAAAAATCTCAAACAAAAAGAGCTACCTGCTCTAATACCACTTGATGGAAATTTAGACCCCTTAAACAACCAGATTGCGTAGCCTAGATTAATTAACCAAGTTGTTACTTAGTCAAATTAAGCAATTCTAGGTTAAAACAATCCAAACAATCATATCAAGAATATAAAGTAGCGGAAAATAAATAACACAAGATATGATCACCCAGGAAACCACACGGTAAAAACCTGGGGAGGATTTGACCCACCGATCCTCAAGGCATAACAGAATTCACTATGAAAGAATTGAAGTTCTTACAAAAGGACTACAAGCTCCCCGCTCGACTTCCTAATGCTACCCACCAGTAGAACTTCCTGACACGACCACGCGCAGGCTCCGAATCCACGGACTACTTCTTTCTTGAATTCCTCAATCAGCTACAAGCTCCCCGCTTGCTTTTCTTTTAAGTTCCAATGGTTGCAACGGTAATGATCTTCAAGATGTTGAAATCATCTCTACCTTGAAAACCCTAAGTTTTGTATAAAGGAAAGCTCCTCAAAGATCTCACAAGAGATTCACACAAAACAACAATGTATGAGCAACAAAGCAATATGGACAACCTTCAAAAACGTGGCTAGGGTTTAGTTTATATACCTAGGGTAAAAACATAAAACCCTAAACGTTTAATGAAGTAGGGCTGAGTTGGAAATTCTGCAGAAAAATCAACCTGTGCGATTTTCGATCGATCGAGTCTATTCTTCGATCGATCGAGCCAGGCCGAAAGTCCCAAGTACTTCTGCAGCCACTCAATTCCAACTTTACAATATTAAACCAACTTTGAGCAAGTCTAAATAAGACTAAATACAATGTTTTGATCATGGTTTGCCAACATTACAAATTAGAGTTCTAAATACATAAAATCCTAAGACCTTAGAACCTAACAGCATCACACTCAATGATGAAAGGTTTTGAAAAATCTGAAGATACAAAACTGGAGGTTGAACTACAGCAGCCTTGAGCTCATTGAAGGAAAGAAGAGCTTTATCTGACCAATGGAAGCCATCTTTCTTGAGGAGGTCAGTCATGGGTTGGGCAATAACTCCATAACCTTGGATAAATTTCCTATAGTAACCTGTAATACCTAAAAACCCCTTCAAAGCCTTAGCATTTTGGGGAATTGGCCATTGCTGCATAGACAAGGTCTTCTTAGGATTAGCTTTCACCCCTTCCCTAGATATGATATGGCCCAAATACTCAACCTCAGCACACCCAAACTCACATTTAGATTGCTTAGCATACAATTGATGAGACTGCAAGACCACTAACACAATCTTCAAGTGAGACAACTGATCAGAAAAATTGGAACTAAAAACTAAAATATCATCAAAGAAGACCAACACAAATTTCCTCAAATAAGGTCTAAAAATAGCATTCATGAGAGCCTGAAATATTGAAGGAGCATTTGTTAACCTAAATGGCATCACAAGGAACTTATAGTGACCCTCATGAGTCCTAAAGGCTATTTTAGGGATATCCTCAAGTTTCATGTGGATTTGATGATACCTTGACCTCAAATCCAACTTAGAAAAAATGGTAGAACCTGCAAGTTCATGTAGCAACTCATCCACCACAGGAATTGGAAATCTATCCTTAATGGTGGTCTTGTTGAGTACTCTATAATCAATGCACATCCTCCAACAACCATCAGCCTTTCTAGCAAGTAAAACAAGTGAAGAAAAAGGACTTTGGCTAGGTTGAATTGAACCAAGTTCTTGTAATTCATTTACAATTTTCTCAATTTCAGACTTTTGGAAGTAGGGGTACTTGTAAGGTCTTTTACAGACTGGTGGTATGCCATCCTTGAGAACAATCTGATGCTCATGCTCATAGATTGGAGGTAAACCTTTAGGAACTTCAAACACCTTGGAAAATTAAGCCAACAAATCTGACAAGGCAGCAGGCATTAAAGGTTGAACATCAGAACCAAGACTGGTGATAGCTACAATATAGAGAACCAAACCTTTCTTTTCTCCATTGGAAAACAAATGGTTTGCCTCTGAAAAGGTTGAAGGAGACAGATGCAGACCTTGTAAGAACACTTCTTTACCCAAATAACAAAACCTCATGGTCAAAAGCTTGAAATCCCATACAATAGCACCCAATGTGCACAGCCACTAAGTACCAAGGACCACTGCACACCCCCTCCCCCCCCAAATGCAACACATTGAAATCTACTACAAATGTAAACCCTTGGATAATAACTATCACTCCATGGAAAACTCCTAAAGTCTTTATAATATTGCCATCAGCCACCTTAACTTCCAAAATTTGAGAAGTATCTAATGGTAAATTTAGAGTATGCAACTCAACAGCATCCAAGAAGTTGTGTGTGCTCCCAGAATCAATGAGAGACACTACCTCATGATTCTTGATCCTGCCTTTCACCCTAATGGTCTGAGCAGATGGATTACCCACCAAAGCATACAAAGTAATCTCAGCAAGTGAGCCCACATTGTCATCTAAATGCACATTCTCTTGAGGTCCCAACACCACCCCATCTTCCTCCAACTCTACTAATTGAGCACCAGAACAAGGCTCAACTTCCACATCCCAGCCCTTCAACAAAAACAACTTTGCCCCTTTACACTTATGTCCCAAATGCCATTTCTCATCACAATTATAGCACAAGTCTTGTTTTCTTCTCTCCTCCATTTGGGCATTAGTTAGCTTTTGCAATCGAAGCTTAACCTTAGAATCATTTCTATCCTCCAACCTAGGTACTTCCAAGATAGAAGGTTTACTCATATCTAATAAGGGTTTGAAAGACTTCCTATTACTTATTAAGAACTCTTCTTGAATCTTAGCTAACCCAAAGGCATCATTAAGGGACTTAGGAACTAGCATCCTTACTGGCAATCTAATCTCATCTTTAAGACCACTCAAAAAGCAACTTAGTTTGTGAGATTTAGACAACCCTTTGATTCTGTTAGAAAGGACTTCGAAATTACCTTTATAGGAAACCACAGTTTTAGTCTGCTTCAGTCTAGTGAGTGCTTCCATTGGATCATCATAGGCTGAGGTACCAAAACAAGTCTGTAAAGCTCTAAGGAAGACCTCCCAACTGGCAAAGCCCCCTACTTGTTTAGCATCTTGAAACCAAATCAGAGCTTCTCCATCAAGATGATAAGAAGCCATGATTACCTTCTAATGTTCAGGTATACTATGGTATGAAAAGAATTTATTGGTCTTATAAATCCAACAAGTTGGATCTTCACCATGGAACCGAGGGAATTCCAACTTCAAGTTCTTGATGGTACACATTGAAGAAGACACTAAATTGTTGACATTCCCAATTTAAAGAGCTCGTGACCCATTATTGGGAGAATTAAGACGCTTTCTTCATTTTCAGCTATTCTCTACATAAACAACTTGAGGGTTTGCAATTGCTTCTGAATTTCTTGTAAGGTCTGTTCATGGCAGTCAAGGATCCTAGACATTGTGGTGATTTTCTAAGTATTTTGGGAGTTAGATTGTGTTTCAGTCATGGTGGTGAATTAGAATCAAACTACTTTGATACCAATGTTAAGACTTAGGAAAGAGAATTGAAATGGTAGATCACTTCGAGGGGATCTAGGCCTCCAAGAACAGAGTATAAGAAGGAAAGTAAAGAATTAGAGAGAGAGAGAGAGAGAGAGAGAGAGAGAGATATTCAATCTGAGATATTATTCAATGTATCAATTTGTAACTACCCCTTTTCATCTTATACAACAAGTCCCTAACTAACTAACCAACTATAACCAACTGACATTAACTAAGTAACTACTCTCAAGAATACAATGCACACTCACACGCACTGCCTTACAGCGTTACACACTCACCTCATCACCAGTACACGCACCCTCTACATCAGTACAGGCATACCCTACACTGGCACACACACACATACTTGTATTCAATTACACTTACATAATAGAGATGCCTAACAGATAGGATCGTGGAGGAGGTTAGCTCGAGAGAACAAGATTCTCCACTTGTCATTAGCAATAGTGCGATCGAGGCGTTGCTTGATTGTACATGTAGTCCATTTGTTAGACTAGGTGTACTTATTTCCTTGGAAACCAAGATCAATGAGCCCATTGTTATTGATGAAAACATTGAAACCTCCATCAGAGGATGAAGCAAAAGGACAGCCACCAAGTTTCTCCTTTTGGGAAAGGATACAGTTGAAGTCACCTATACCAATCCACGCACCACCAAAAGAGTTTATGGAGTTTTCTAAGATTGCCAAAAGTTGGCTTTGAGGGAAGAATAGGGAAGACCGTAGACAAGAGAAAGCATCCAAGGAGAATTTGGGGGGGGGGGGGGGGTGGGGGTCAGAAAAGACAAGGACATTAATGAGATTACAATTGAGAGAAATTGGTTCAATAACCAATCCGTTTTTCCAGGCAAAACAGAGACCACAAGCCTTACGGATAGGATTTTGGAAGAGGGTGTTAACAAAGCCAAACTGGGATAGTAGAGAAGTGATTTTGTGCTTGGGGATTTTAGTTTCAGAGAGCAAGATGCAGTCAGGGTTGAGAGTGTGAAGAAGACCCTTGAAAGCTTTTCTAGTCGTCGGGCGAGCAAACCCATGACAATTCCATGCAAGGAGCTTTATGGTGAGGTTGGCGGTGTGCTTAGGCCTGCCTCCTTGACCAAAGGGGTAGTAGTCACTGGTAGAGAAACTTCATTGAGTTGTTGTAGGGATTTACTTCTTGGTTTTTTTTATGGAAATGATGGTCCTAGGCAGGGGCGTAGCCAGGAATTTTTACATGGGGGGGCCGATTCGAACCATGGGTTGAAATCGACGATGATGAGTATCATCATTGTATGGATAGTCTATATTTTTAGGTTAATATGGACCTTCTTTGAGATAAGCTCATCGGATTTCATCTTGTTTGTTGATAGGAAATTCACATATTTGTTTACGTGATCCTGGATCACGATCTATCTCTTCAGATTGAATTCTTGAACAATTGGAGGGGTCAGGGTGTTCATCAGAAACAAATGTTGATATTTCAATGTCTGATGAACACCCTGACCCCTCCAATTGTTCAAGAATTCAATCTGAAGAGATAGATCGTGATCCAGGATCACGTAAACAAATATGTGAATTTCCTATCAACAAACAAGATGAAATCCGATGAGCTTATCTCAAAGAAGGTCCATATTAACCTAAAAATATAGACTATCCATACAATGATGATACTCATCATCGTCGATTTCAACCCATGGTTCGAATCGGCCCCCCCATGTAAAAATTCCTGGCTACGCCCCTGCCAAGGGGGGGGTGAGAGTCACATGGTTTGAGGACAAGGAGGAAGCCTTCAATAAACCATGGTCCCATATTGAGGATGTCTATCCTCCTCTAAGTGAAATTTGAACAGGAAAAGGTTGCTTCCTAAGTCATTGATAGACACAGCTCTAGTAGATTTCCAAGCTTTAGAAAGAATTGCTCTAATTTTGTTTTTATTGACGACTTTGCTAGCAATAAGACGCCCAACCAACCCAAGTGAGGTGATTGGAGGTTTGGCTGCTTTTTGTTAAAATGACAAGGTCAGAGTGATTGGGATTCATGGTGGTAAGGTTAGATGGTGGGATGAATGTTTGGGGTGGGTAGGTGAAGAGAAGGGAAGAAAGGTCAATGATAGAAGGGATACGGCGGAGGTTGTGGAGATGGGTTTAGGTTTGAAGAGAGACCCACAGAACGTGGGAAGACCCTTAGACTAGCTATGGAGAAAACCACCACTGCAAAACAAAATGGAAAAAGAATCGTCAACTTTGATGGATTGAAATAGGGTATATAATGGATTTAATCTGCATGTAATCCTTTAGCAAACTCTTTGAGTGAGGGTAAATATCGTATTAAATAAGGTGAATCTTCAAATCTCTATGCTTTCTTTGTGACTTTGTTCTATTAGTCTTCCAGTATTCCTTCTAATCTAATTCCCAATACAATCCAAGTTGGAACGGTTTTTTGAAATTATAAAATGGAAATATATATATATATATATCATAAATAGATAAAGTTAAGAGAAAATCCAATTAAATTTTAATTGAATTCTCAATTTTGTACCATGTATCCTATTTAATTTTTAATTTTATGCAAAGTAAATTATTGAGTGTAAAAATGCAAGAGTCCAAATCCAATTAGATTCTAAATTGGATTTCAATTGGAGTATAATTTTTTGCCATGTATCTATCTAAGTTTTTAATTTTTGTGGCAAGTGAATTATTGAGTGCAAAAATCGAAGAGTTTAAAATCAATTAAATTTTAAATCGCACACACACACAGAGAAATATATATATATATATATATAGAGAGAGAGAGAGAGAGAGAGAGAGAAATTTTTACATATTTTAGAAATGTATGGTTTAAAAAAAAAACAAAAGTGTAAGCAAATACCACATTATAGACACTCGATTTTGCACTTATGATTTAATCAAGGAGAATGACTTGAACAACCATCCATGTACCCCAAAGATCATGATTGTATTACATGCATCAATTTATTCTTACATTACATACATCAATTTGTTCTGCATTACATGCATTAACTAATTCATTGCATATCATAAAAATGATCGTGAGATTCTAACAGTCACGATGGTATGTTCGGTTTCCAAATCAGACCATCGGATCAAAAGATATCGCATAATCAAGTTTGCACAGTTAGCATGCATTGTGTCTAGGTAAAGTCGACCACACATTATTAATTTAAAATAATTCTGATTGGTTAAACAATTAAAATTAATTAAATAATTTTGTGATTGGTTGATAATTAGTGTTTAAAATAGGATTGCATGCATAGGAATAAAATGGATGATTGGATAACAATAAAATTGTGGATAATCTAAACTTTATCAAGATTTATTTTAGGGTATTTATCTACAAGATAATTATTCCTAAAAAAGCCTAAATTATCCAGAAAAGAGATAAAAATCATAGACTAAGGATGAAAACACGTCTAGGTACAAGGACTGGATCAAAAAGTCCTAAAAGGGGAGTCCAAAATGCACCCAAACATAGAAGAACGTTCGGCATCCAAGGCACACCTTTTTCGACCTTTTCGCAAAAGGATGCGATCGGATTCGCATTTTAATCCTCCTTGCTTATTTTTTAGAGTTTTCCCACCTCTATAAATAGAGACTGGATCTCATAAATCAGGAGACTTTTTTTATGCTCTGAGAGGCATACGTTTTAGGCTCTCAAATTGCTCATATTTGCTGATCATCTCTTTGATATTTGCTACTAAAATTAGGGTTTTTAGGTTCCAAAAATAATTGAATAAATTTCTTTGAACCCTAAAACATCCTCTCAAGAACAAGAAGTGCTCCATGCAAGAGGTTGTTTTCAATCATCCTATTCTTTTTCTTTATGCTTCTTGTTTATGATGATGCATTCTTTTTGTTATCCATAACATGATTTGTTAATTATTGTTTGGTTTAAAACATGATCCTGATATATATATATATATATATATATATATATATATATAATTGGTGCAATCTCTGCCTTAATTTCAATAATCCGCATATAACCAATATTTTCTTTAAATAAAAAATAGATCTGCATCTTTCTTGGATGTAGATATGAATTTTTCTTTAAATAAAAACATATCTGCATCTTTCTTAAATGTAGATTTGAATTTTTCTTTTAAAAAAAATAGATATGCATCTTTCTTGGATGTGGATCTAAATTTTTCTTAAACAAAAATAGATCTGCATCTTTATTAGATGTAGATCTGAATTTTTAAGGAAGATGTAGTTCTCCAACCAAAAACTGATTTGTATCTTTCTTAGATACAAATTTGATTTTTTTAAACATATGCAGATTTTGAAACAAAGAAAAAGATTATGCATGATTATGTTTATGGTTGTTTGTTTTGTTTAATTCATGTAGCATAAATTTATGTTATGAGTGAAATTCTCTTCAAAAAAAATCTTTTCTATATTTTTTTGAACATATAAAAAAAAAGATCTGATTTTTCTGTTATTAAAAACCATTTTTTTTATTATCACAAAATGGATCTAATTTTTACAAAGTTACCATTTTTTTAGATTCTTAAAAACATATCTGATTTTTTTTACAAACCAAAATCAATTTCTTTTAATCACCAAAATAGATCTGAATTTTCTCTCCAAAAACCATTTTTTTTTACACATACAAAAACAAATCTGATTTGTTTATATAAGTCAAAATCAATTTTTTTTTAATCATTAAAATAGATTTGATTTTTTTTTTTTTTAAAAAAAACAAAGAAGGGGATTCATTCATAGATAAATTTGTGTGATTTAATTTTTGTTTTACATGCTCAACATATCATTCGTAGCATGCATGAAAGGGTACACAGGTCACAAGAGTCTAGGAGACTAGACTCTATCTAGGCGAAATGGGTGTCTAACACCTTACCATTTCGTAACCTAGCCTCCGAATTTAGGTCTTTAGATAAGTAGATCTAAGCTTTGTCTTTTCTTTTATTTTGGGTAGAATGTAACTAGGACAAGAAGTCATGTATTTTTGGTAGACTGTAACAAGGACCCAAAGCCACGTAATTTTCAAATTTTTATGTAATTTTTTTTTATTCAATCGATGAAAGGATGCTATTCAGTCATGTTGTATTTAGTTTTTTTTTTTTTTTTTTTTTGGTATAAAAAATAAGTGGCGGTTCCACACCACTTACCCAAAAATAGAGGTGCCCTAAAAAGCACTCCAAAAATCTCTCTTTTTTAAGAGGCTTAATTTTTCCAGTCTCTCACACATATATAATTTAAACCTCTTCTATAAAAAAATATATATATAATTTGAACCATATAATTGTGATTATTTTAATGGTATCTGTTCATATGTACAGGGCTATATACTAGTTGATATAATATTGAAATTTTAGGATATAGTTTATAACTAAAATTGATTGCAGTGCTTAATACGCATTATTCATATTTTTATTTTTAATAACCTTGATTTTGACTTACTGGGAATTTTGAGATTAAAGGATTTTATGATTGACTATGTATGATGCTTTGAGACTTTTTTTAAAATGTTTTTTTAACAAAACATGTAAGGTTGAATTTAATCAACCATTTTGTTGGCTTTATTTCGTGCCAAATTTTCTTGTATTTTAGCAATTAGTAACCCTATATTTAGGTGGGAATCATGTAAGGGTAGTGTGTGAAAGAGTGTGAAGAAATGCTCAAGACTGTGCAGTGAAGCAGAGACTTACGGCTGGATCTCGCGGCTTGCAAGTCGCCAAAGCTGGCACACGTATAAAGCATGCAGGGGAGCTAAAGAGTCACGCCAGCTGTTGCACTACAGGACAAAAGACCTAGGCTGGCCAGGCCGTTAGCTCGCGATTTGAACTCGCGACTCAGTCCAGTCACGAGGCCAAGTTGCCAGACCACCTTGTTTTAGAAAAACTGACTCTTCACATTCCTTTCTCATCCCAGTATAAATACCCCTTATACCCACGAAATGTAGAGAGCTTCCAGAGAGAATTTTGAGAGAGAAACTCTAGAGAAAAACAAGATTGATTCATCCATAATCTTTACATAAAGACTCTTCAAATTCCTCTACTCTCATCCTCTCCATTGTTACATCCTTGAGAGGTTCTTACCCAAATCCTTTTCTCACCATACCCACATCTGTGAGAAGGCTATTTGGTGCTTTGGGAAGCAGTTAGGAAGGGACCAATGGTTATTGGTTGATGCTATGGGCTATAGCGGAATCCGATAAGCTAAAGAAGACAAAGGTTCAGCGCAACCTCATTGGAGCAAGAAACTTGGAGGGCTTAGGTACACTGAGTAGATTAGGCTTGGAGGGTCTTCTGCTACTCATGTATCCCAATTTCATTCTTTAGTGGATTATTGACCGCTTGGAGGGCGGCAGAGAGGTTTTATGCCGAGGGCTTCGGTTTCCTCTTCAATAACACATCGTTGTGTTGTCCTTGTGTTTGCATCTCTCTTCCCTTAATCTTTTCCATTTAATTTCTGCTGTGGATGTGATTTTATTTGGTTTAGATTGTTTATCAATTTTGTTATAAGCTTATATTCATTTTCCGTACATACATTGTTTGATATTAAGCTTGAATTGGTAATTTGTAAATTGAGGGTCTAAACGTTCATAGTGCTTTATACACTAATTGAACATTCAATTGGTATCAGAGCTGGTGCACTCTTTGTGGTTTAAACACCTTAGTGCGATCCTTGACCCCGTATTGAGATGGACCGGTCTTAATCTTTAAATACACCACCATATTTTGATGGTAGCAACTATGCCTTCTGGAAAGTTAGGATGAGGGCATTTTTGTGTTCAATGGATGAAACCGTTTGGGATGCGGTGGATATTGGATGGACTTGGCCGAAGGCTGCCAAATCCAAATGGGATAAGGCAACCCTCGCAGCGTCTAATGCAAATAGCAAAGCACTTAACGCTATTTTTTGTGGTGTGTCTCCTGAAGAATTCCACAGGATATCCCACATTTCTATTGCCAAGAAGGCATGGCAGATATTGGAGGCCACGTATGAGGGAACAAAGAAAGTGAAGGATACCAAGCTGCAGATGCTGACCACTCGTTTCAAGGAGTTGAAAATGAGTGAGGACGAGTCTTTTGACTCTTTCTATAGCAAGCTGAATGAAGTAGTCATCGGTAAGTTCAACTTGGGGGAGAAAACGGAGGACTCTAAAGTTGTGAGGAAAATCCTTCGTTCATTGCCAGAGAGCTTCAGTACCAAGGTGACAGCAATTGAAGAGAGCAAGGACCTTGATGATATCAAAGTCCAAGAACTAATTGGCTCACTTCAGACCTATGAACTATCGTTGCCCACACAAAGGAAGAGCAAATCACTTGCTCTTAAGACCATTAATGAAAGAGTGGAAGTCCATGATTCATCGGATGAGGATGTTGTTGACAAAGATGTTGCATACCTTGTGAAAAATTTTCGGAAATTCTTGAAATTCAAGAACAATGGAAAATTTGGTGATAAAGGGAAATTCCAAAGTTCAGGAAGGGAGAAAAAGGAATTCAAAAAGAAAGATGGAAAGGAATCCCAATCTACACAAGGAATCACTTGTTTCGAGTGCAACGGGCATGGACACTTCAAGAAAGAATGTCCAAATTATTTGAAATCGAAGGGCAAGGCGTATGCCATAACTCTTAGTAACTCGATTTCATCCAATTCTGATTTTGAGGAAAGCTATGAAGGAGAAGGGAATTACTCCGCTTTTATGACCATTGCTCGTGTTGAGTCTTTGGAGGACTTGAATTTCTTATACAAGAGCTTGGGGAGCATAGTGATGAGGAATCAATGGGAATTGTAGAAGAATCGGATGGTGAAGAAGATGAGAGTACAGTGGGACTTCAAGAAAACTTCAATTCACTCCTTAAGAAATCAGGAGAATATGCACGTGTGGCCAAGGCAACTGTGAAAAAGATGAAGAAGGCAAAGAAGGACTATAGAAGTCTCCTGGTGCGACATAAGGAGGCAAAGTGTGAGATAAAGACGCTGAATGGAGAGCTGACTGAAGCCTATTCAAAGATAAAGTTTCTTGAGCTTGAGGTAGTTCAAGCAAATGCCAAGGTAGAGAAGGTCTCCACCAAGAAACTAGATGATGTCATTTCCTCTCAAAAGCAATTCTCAGATAAATCCGGGTTGGGATATATAGGAGAAAGTAGTTCAGTTGTCAAAATCACTAAAGAAGTGAAGTTTATGCAAACCAAAGAACCTGTAGTGGCTGCCTCTACACCTAAGATAGTCGGGGATGAAAAGAGGAAAAACATGGTTGACTAAAGGGTGTTGAACAAGCCCCATAATCAATCAGTGATCAAACCTGAAGCTAGAGAGAAATGTCTTCCAAGATCACAAAGAGGTCTGAGAACGAACCACTTTTGCCATCATTATGGACTTCAAGGACACACCAAACCAAACTGTCATAAGCTTAGAGCATTGAAGAATGCAACTGATCAAAGGTCAAGAGGACCAAGAAATGACAAGAGGACTTGGGCTGTTAAGTCATCAAGAGGTCGAAATGGTGATCTCGGTGTGATGGACATGATGAAGATGATCGGTGCATTCACCACCTGCTTGGAAAGCTTCAATAGAAGGTTTGAAAATCCTAACTCTCATACCCAATCCTATAGGGATATCACCCCAAACGCACGTGACGTGTGGGTAAAGAAGGGTACTCATGCATAAGCATTACGACATGTACATGCATTAATTCTTCCTATGCTTTGTGAATATGCTTGGTTGTGTGCTTTTTGCTTGTTTTTTTTGGAAATTGTTTGATTGTTTCCTTATTTCTTTTTAAATGTTTTTACATTTTTGTTTTTTTATCAATCTTTTCTTGCTTTTATGTCAAAAATCCAAAAACACATAAAAAGTAGAAAATCCAAAAAGTTTGATCGACTTTATTGAGTTTTGTCTTAAAACATGTTTTTCCCTGTACTTTTGTACTAATGGCTTTGTGCATCTACGAGCTTAGCATGTTCCCTATGCACTCATATCACTGTGGAAGAAATCTTGAATTCTATGTGACTGTTGTAAATAGATCTTCAACCTTGTCATGAATGATTAGTGAATGGTTTTGCTGATCTTGAGACATGCATAGACTTGTGTCTATATATCTTCCCACTATTTTATTTTATTGCTTTTACTTAAAGAGCTCACCAAATGTAAATCTCCAAATGAAAAGAGATATTGAGCTACAAAAGTTTGTTACACATACTAGTATTTGACTAGGAAAAAGGGAAAGTGACCAAAAAATAAAATGTATGATGCCCAAAAAGCCAAAGGCTGTCTCATCAAATTGAAATATCAAAAATTGCAGGCATCGATCTCACAATGAGATGTATTGATTCAAAAAGATCAAATGATATAATGGTCATGGAGCCAAATGAAAAACTTCAAAGAAATGTAATCAAGTTCATGTGGGAGGTCATATATGCATATTTCTATAATTGAGAAGGGTCACATCATCTAGTGCTAATTGTGTATGTCTTGGTTGAATTGATCATTAAAACTTCACATTAGACTAAGGACTATCTCATTTCTGATATCCACACACATCACACATGTCTATGTTCAATGAATGCCAAATTCATTTGTGCGATTGTACTTGATTAAATGTGTTTTCACATGCTCAATCTTTGTTGATCAAACACAAAAAGATTTTTGAGTCTTTTAGTTTGTTTTTAGAAAGTATTTTGTTTTTACAAAAATTATCAAAAGCTCAAAAACAGTGGTGTCCTGTTTTGGCGACTCAGTCGTGAGTTGGTCCAATCGTATGCCCCAGTCGCGAGTTGGTCCAGTCGCATGCCCCAGTCGCGAGTTGGTCCAGTCGCATGCCCTAGTTGCGAGCCCATACAGAGATTTTTCGAGGCTCACTGAAGGGTCTATGTCCTAGTCGTTTAAAATACTTAGATTATTTTTCAAAATTTGGGTTTTTATGATTCTCGCGGCTCACTATGGCGACTTGTTCATGGGTGAAAGGTTCAGTCGCGAGAGGTACACAGAGATTTTCGCGGCTTACCTCGCGACTTCCTCGCGGGTAGACCTTCCAATCATGAAAAACACTTAGAAAAATTTTTCAAATTTTTGTTTTAAGTGTTCTGGCGGCTAGTCTTGGCGACTTGCACGTGGCTTGACTCAGTCGCGAAAATCGCATGTTTTGCGTTTTAAGGTCAGTTTTTAAAAATTTTCAGTTTTCCTTTGAATTTTTGCAACTGTTCATTGTCTTCCCCATTTCAACTCTCTCTCAAACTCACCATGTCACTCTTAAAAACCTCCACCTTTGCATCATTTCAACCACCAATCTTCAAGAAAAAGGTATGGGTTTTCTCATTTTCTTTAAGTTCTTCATAATTATAACCTTGTTTTCTTGAATCTATGTGTTGTGGTTTTGATTTATGATATATGTGGTTTCGGACATAGGCTGGGTTTATGTTTGTGAGTTTAGGTTTGGTTAATCTTTTTTCTAGGATACTAAATATGATTGGTATCATGCTTTAGTTTCTCTGGTTAGAGTTTGTGCTCTGAGTTGTGTTTCTTGACTGTGTTGTTCTGCACATATCATGCTCATGGTATAGTGTCACAGTGACAATTATTTGTGACTGTGTAATGATCATTGATCACTTTCTTCTGAATTATAATTGTACACTCATCATTTTTTATCATTAGTTACATTCTCAAATTCACTATGCATCAGTGTTGCTAATGTTTTCTTGGTACTATCTTTGGTCATGTTATATGATTGAGTGATGTTTGTCTTTGAATACCAATGCTTATTCAATTTTTTTACTAACCTGAAGCTAATCAAGTTGATGTATGTGTCTTGGGTTTTTGCTCTTGGTTCTCTGCTGTGTGTCTTCTCTTTTGCAGATGTCACACCGTTAAAGACATTGTATTTGATGTTCCATCCCCTATTGCTAAATGAACTCATCGCTCGACTCAGTCATCTCAAGATCCAAACAATGAGAGATTCAGGACTCTTCTTGATTCACATACTTACTCAGAAATATTTATAGATGCTTCTACAATTGTGGAACGTGTAGTACGATTTGATTCCTTGGAAACAACATTTATCCCTGAGATTTTTGAATTAAGAGATTGGGCTGATTTGTTCGAGAATTTCGAAGACCCGGTTGATGAATTGGTTAAAGAATTCTACTCTAATGCCAGATACATCGGAGTAGAGTTGAATTGTTGGGTAAGAGGAATAGAATTCTCCATCAATCCAAACTACATTGCTAAGGTTCTCCGCATCACCAGACCAACAAATGTGGACCTCACTCCATATGATGACAAATTACTTCAGGTACAAGACATACTTTAAGTTCTTGGACCTGATCATGAAGTTAGAAGCAAGGGCTCCTCTATAGGCACTGGATAGTTTTTGCCTGAACTGACGACTCTAAAATTGATTATGTTCTCTAATCTCTACCCACTGTCTAACACTACTTTTATCAATCTTGGAAGAGCACAATTTCTTTGTGATCTCATTACCAGCATACCAATTGACATCTATGCCCACATCTTTCAAACCATTGGGAAAGCAGTAGCTCGATCAACAGCGTGAACATGTCTTCCTTTTTATAATCTCATCATGAAGATCTTGCTTCGTGAAGGTGTCTGTTCATCAACAGATGGAAAAATTATACCGCATTCTCGACCAATATCTATGATAACTCTTCAAGCAAGCAAGAGTCACTCCTCTAGAACACCTAAGAGTGAGCCATCCACACATGCAACTCTACCAGATCATGCTTCAGCCACACCTGTGCAAACAACTGGCACTTCTTCTGTACCTAGTTCTCAAGTTAACAGGCTAAGCACTTTGATTGAGAGTGTATCTCAGCGGATTTCCGGTTTAGAACGACTCCTCTACTCCACCAATAACCAAGTTCAAGTGTGACTCACAACCATTGAGACACAATTAGATTCTATTTAGCAAAAGCTAGAAGAAAGTCTTTAGCTATTCGTGACAAAAAGGGGAAGAAAGATAGCATACAGTAAAGGGGAGAGCAACACAGGAAGGAGAAGTGTGCATAATGAAAGAGGGAGTTGTCCTGTCTATAAACATTTGCTTATTTTCTTACATATATATATATATATATATATATATAAAATTTTGTGTGGATATGGTGTTTATACTTTTGTCAAAGCTATTGGTACTTGGTTTTATATAGAAGTTTTTTTTTTTTTTTTTTTTTTTTTTTTACTGTTTGTACATGTTGCTTTTGTAAGCTTTTAAGGCTTTTATACCCATGCTTTGTAGCTTAAGTACTTGCTGTTAAATGTCATGCATTTTCTTTAAGTACTTCACTCTTGTGCCCTTTGTTGGATTTTATATCCTTAATGCAATTTCCTAGTGTTGTTGCATTGGTTGAGTGTTGGACATGCAAATGATACTTTGCAATTGGGCTTATTAGCTTGCATGTCCGGATGTTCATTCCATGTGTGAATGAGCATTGTGATAACTTTTTATAGTGATTGTTTGGTTTTCGTCAAGCCTTGGTTTATTACTTATTTTCATTCTGCTTGCTTGCATTGTGCTTGCTCCATATGTATTACAAGTTTTCTGCATACAATGATCATATTGTGTTGTTGTGTTTCAGGAGATACTTGTTCTTATAGTTCAAGAGCTTCACAGATTCTAGAGTTAGGTGTGAGTGAGTTTTGATCAACTGTTCCCAACTCACGCGTTAAGTCTAGAGTTTGTTGTAGGGTTTTGTCACAGAATAGCCAAAGGGGGAGATTGTAAGGTTGAATTTAATCAACCATTTTGTTGGCTTTATTTTGTGCCAAATTTGCTTGTATTTTAGCAATTAGTAACCCTGTATTTATGTGAGAATCATGTAAGGGTAGTGTGTGAGAGAGTGTGAAGAAATGCTCAAGACTGTGCAGTGAAGCAGAGACTCACGGCTGGATCTCGCGGGTGGCTCATTGCTTGCAAGTCGCCAAAGCTGGCATACGTGTGAAGCATGCAGGGGAGCTGAAGAGTCATGCCAGCTGTTGCACTACAGGACAAAAGCCTCAGACTGTACAAGCCGTTAGCTCGCATCTTGAACTCGCAACTCAGTCCAGTCGCGAGGCCAAGTCACCAGACCACCCTATTTGGGAAAAACTGACTCTTCGCATTCCTTTCTCACCCCAATATAAATACCCCTTATACCCACGAAATGTAGAGAGCTTACAGAGAGAATTTTGAGAGAGAAACGCCAAAGAAAAACAAGATTGATTCATCCACAATCTTTACATAGAGACTCTTCAAATTCCTCTACTCTTATCATCTCCATTGTTACATCCTTGAGAGGTTCTTACCCAAATCCTTTTTTCACCATACCCACATCTATGAGAAGGCTATTTGGTGCTTTGGGAAGCAGTTAAGAAGGGACCAATGGTTATTGGTTGATGCTATGGGCTATAGCGGAATCCGGTAAGCTAAAAAAGGCAAAGGTTCGGCGCAACCTCATTGGAGCAAGAAGCTTGGAGGGCTTAGGTGCACTGGGTAGATTAGGCTTGGAGGTGATGGAAATAAAGAAAAATGCAGCGGAAAATAAGTTTTAAAACGGATCTACTTCATTTGATATTGATAACATGCACAAAGTAAATTTCAGAATTAGAGAACAAGAGAGTGTACCTTGAAGCGATGAATTTCAAAACTGAAGATTGAAGCACTTGGAACTACTTTTAATCTTCACTCCAATTCCACTAACGCCCAAGATGTGTGGTCTCTCAATTGGTAACAAAGGGATGACCAAAAAAGTGACTTACACTCTCATACACCACTTTTCAATGATGTTTTTCTCTCTCTTCTATTTCTGTACGTTTTTCCCTTTGTATCTAACCAATTATCTAATTGGGCTGGCCTTTTGGGCCTTTCCAATTAGGCTTAAGTGTGTGGCTTGGAGTGGGACCAAAAGGTACCAATAAGACACTAGCTCCAATGGGCCTTGGGCTTTTCTGTCAACTCTTGATAAGTCCAAAGTTACCATTAACTATATTTAATACCACTATAAAAATATAGTTGCACTCTAGGCCTTATCTATAAATTATATCCCAAGACTTTATTATACATGCAACCCCTTCATAAAACATTCGTAGTAATACAAAGTCATTAATGTAGACTGCCACTTTGTAAATTACTACATCTTAATCCTTGAGTACCCGGTTTAATCCTTTAATGTTATTCATTATATATTTATGAAATCCAATTCCATAAATATATACTTTAGTCTCACTAAAGTGGTTAGGCCTAACTCTCTGAATAACAAACCCATTAAACTTATCTCAAGGGAATATTTTATATCTCCGTTAAGAGACTATGAATTCCATCTTGAGAATACATGTTCCATCAACACTAAATGTGGCTGCCCAACATACTGAGGTTTTGACCATAACTATAGATCTCACTCCTGATATATCAAAGCAACCTACACCTCATGATTAGGTTCATTATTCTCTCAGGATTAAGAGTTCATGCTAATACAAGTCGTGAGATTTATTATTCATTTGACAGTCTTTAGGAGAATAATAAATCTCACAGCGGTCCAGTTCAATATGTCTTAACTCTTAAAACATATTAACACATCATCTAGAAGTCTCCACTTCCATGATCAAGACAAATTATCGTAGTTGATATGTTATAGTCTTCGCAGATGAAATGCCCAATTTCATCACCGACTACGAACTATAATTCTGAGTTTACAAAGAACTTGTGATTTATATCTTCTGTGACTCTTCACATAAATCACATACTATGCATCTCATGGACTATATGATAATGTCTGAATATTCATGTTACCATTATTTCAGATAATAATAAAACAAATTTATTAAACATAATATTAAGTCATACATAATGTCAAACACAATGTCACACTTAATATCATACATAGCATCTTACAATAGGATTTAAGGGCACCAATCCTAACAATCTCCCACTTGCCCTAAAGACTATTGTGCATTAATCTAACTCCCATTCTTTCCAAATGCGACTCGAAAGTCCTTTGAGGCAAGGCTTTAGTAAATGGATCTGCCAGATTGTTTGCACTTTCAATCTTTGCTACCACCACATCTCCACGAGCAACAATATCTCGAATGATATGGTACTTCCTCTCAATGTGCTTTCCTTTCTTGTGATTCCTTGGATCTTTAGATTGTGCAACTACTCCACTGTTATCACAAAACAATGTGATTGGAACTTGCTCCATTCTTATTACACCAAGGTCAGAAAGGAACTTCTTGAGCCATACAGCTTCCTTTGTTGCTTCACAAGCAGCAACATATTCTGCCTCCATGGTGGAGTCTGCAATACAAGATTGCTTAATACTCCGCCAACTAATGGCTCCACCTCCCAAGGTGAAAACACATCCTGAAGTGGATTTTCTGAAATCTAGATCCGATTGAAAATCTGAATCTGTATAGCCAATGGGAATCAAATCCTCACAATGGTAAACAAGCATATAATTTCTCGTTCTCCGTAGATACTTGAGAATATGCTTTACAGCTTGCCAATGTTTTGGTCCTGGATTTGATTGATATCGGCTGACCATGCCAACTGAATAGCAGATATCTGGTCTAGTACAAAGCATGGCATACATGAGACTTCCTACTGCAGAGGCATAAGGCACTTGTCTCATCATTTCTTCTTCCTCTTGAGTCTTAGGCCTTTGGTCATCAGACAGAGGAACTCCATGTCTGAAAGGAAGTAATCCTTTCTTGGAGTTTTGCATGCTAAACCGTTCTAGAACCTTATCTATATATCCAGCTTGTGATAAGCCTAACATCTTATTCTTGCGATCTCGCCAAAGCTTGATCCCAAGAATAAAGTTAGCCTCACCCAAGTCCTTCATATCAAATTGGCTTAATAACCAAACTTTTACCGATGACATTACCCCTACATCATTTCCAATGAGTAGAATATCATCAACATAAAGCACTAGGAACATTACTACTTTATCTTGATGTCTTTTGTACACACATGGTTCATCAAGATTTTGTTCAAAACCAAATGTCTTGATTGCTTGATCAAATCTGATGTTCCATGACCTAGATGCTTGCTTAAGTCCATAAATGGACCTTTGCAACTTGCATACCATATGCTCTTGGTTCTTTGCTATGAAACCTTCCGGTTGCATCATATAGATTTCCTCTTCAAGATTGCCATTAAGAAATGCAGTCTTGACATCCATTTGCCAAATCTCATAATCAAAATGAGCAGCAATGGATAAGAGAATTCTTATAGATTTAAGCATTGCTACTGGAGAAAAGGTTTCATCATAATCAATACCTTCTTTTTGTGTATACCCTTTCGCCACTAGCCTTGCTTTAAAGGTTTCAACCTTTCCATCTATCCCTCTCTTCCTCTTGTAAACCCATTTGCAACCAACAGGTTTAATGCCGTTAGGCGCCTTTACAAGATCCCAAACTTGATTGGAATACATGGAATCTAATTCAGATTTCATAGCTTGGACCCAATGATGTGCATCTATATCATTTATTGCTTCATCATATGTGTAGGGATCCGATTCAACCTCTTCTGAGATAGCTTCATAAGTTTCTCCCAACCCTATGAATCTTATAGGAGGCAGAACAATTCTCCCACTACGACGAGGCACCTGAGTACTAGACATGTCATGAGTAGAATCTTGTGGTGTATCTAATACAGCCACATCGTCCCTAGTTTCATCTATTGGTTGTTCATTTACAGGTTCATTTATTTCAGCCAACACAACTCTACTTCTAGGAGTATAATCATTCATATAGTCATTTTCCAAGAATTTGGCATTTGTGCTAACAAACACTTTATTATCTTTATGACTATAGAATAAACCTCCAACAGTTCCTTTTGGATACCCAACAAAGAAAACCACTTCTGTTTTAGACTATAACTTGTCAGACTTTCCTTTTAACACATGTGCAGGACAACCCCAAATATGGAGATGTCTCATACTAGGCTTACGCCCATTCCACAACTCCACAGGTGTTTTAGGAACAGACTTCGAAGGTACTAAATTCAGAAGATACATTGCTGTGTTTAAGGCATATCCCCAAAAAGAAATAGGTAGAGTTGAATAATTTATCATGGACCTAACCATATCTAAAAGAGTCCTATTCCTTCTTTCTGCTACACCATTTTGTTGTGGAGTTCCAGGTGCAGTCAATTGGGATACAATCCCATTCTTAGTTAAGCAATCCTTAAAATCCCTAAGAAGGTATTCGCCACCACGATCAGATCGAATGGCCTTTATGCGTTTATCTAATTGATTCTCAACTTCAGCCCTAAACTCTTTGAACTTTTCAAAGGTTTCAGACTTCCGTTTCATTAGGTACACATAACCATATCTTGAGTAATCATCAGTGAAAGTAATGAAATACTCATAGCCACCTCTTGCTTGGATTGACATAGGACCACAAACATCAGAATGCACTAGCTCTAGCAAATCTTGGGCTCTTCTACCTTTTGCATTAAAAGATCGTTTGGTCATTTTACCTTTCAAACAAGATTCACAAACTGGAAATTCATCAAAGTCCATGGGCTCTAAGAGTCCATCTTTGATCAGTCTTTGAATCCTATTTGAATTAATATGACCTAAACGCAAGTGCCAAAGATATGCATCACTAGTAGAAGGAAATTTTCTCTTTAATGATTTTACATGAGAGTCATTATCTAATTCAGAATTATATAATTCATGCTTATCAGGAGTTAAAATATAAAGACCATCCACAATATTGCCAGAACAGATAAACACTTTATCCTTCTTTATTACAACATTGTCTTTCAGGATAACACAATATCCATGTTTACCTAAGTAAGTAGCTGAAATTAAATTCCTACGAACATTAGGTATATACAAACAGTCTTCTAATATTAGAACTCTAGATTCAAAACATAAATTACAAACACCAACAGCTACAACTGGAATTTTGCTCCCATCAGCCAAAGTAAGAAACAACTCCCCTTCTTTAAGCTTTCTGGTCTCCTGGAACCCCTGCAAGGAATTGCAGATATGATTAGTACAACCTGAATCCACACACCAGGAATCCGTGGGATTCTGTACCAAACATATTTCAAGAAGGAATGTATTAATCATACCTTTGTTCTTGGCAGCCTTAAATATTGGACAATTTCTCTTCCAATGTCCTTTCTCACCACAATGGAAACACTTTCCTTTGATCTTCTTTCCTTTATCAGCAACCCCTAAGGCAATTTGTTTACCCTCTTGCTTGGTAAAGTCCTTCTTCTTCTTCTTCTTACCCTTGCCTTTCGACTTAGGTTGAGAAGTAGAGGCTTCACCAACATTGGCTTCAACATGGGAAGTACCAAGAATGCCTTCTGCCGCTACCAATTCATTCATTAATTCAGACAAGGTATAAATCTTTTTATTCATATTATAGTTAAGTTTGAATTCCTTGAATGATTCTGGTAGCGACTGGAGTATCATATCCACTTGGGATTCTCCATCTATATCGGCACCTAAAACTTCCAATGTATTCAGATTAAAGATCATTGTAAGACAATGCTCTCTCACTGAACTTCCTTCAGCCATTCTGGTATTATAAATTTGCCTCATGGTCTCTTGCCTTGCAGAACGGCCTTGCTCACCAAACATCTCCTTCAGACTTTGCATTATGTCTGAAGCTAGTTCTACATCCTGCATTTGATGCTGTAGAACATTTGAGATAGATGCTAGGATGTAGCACTTGGCCATCTCATTAGATTTCTGCCAACGATCATATCGTTGTTTTACCTCAGGAGGTGCATCTAATGAAGAAAAGCTAGGACATGGTTTAGTAAGAACATACTTATGCTCTTCAGCAGTAAGAACAATGTCCAAATTTCTTTTCCAGTCAACATAGTTGGATCCAGTCAGTTTGTTTTGATTAAGAATAGTTACAAGTGGGCTAAAAGATGCCATGATCAAATCTGAAAACAATAAACATGAATATAATAATTAAACTGACATTATCTATTTAGCATATGAACATATAGTATGGAACCTTAATAAAACCATAATATAATATATGCAACGACAACCCAATCCCATATTCAATATCCCTCAGCATAGAGTGAATATAAAATACTATGATTGATTGAGAACTATTCTCATCATTAGTGCTATCATGATAACTCTTATCAAACACTAATAATATGACGTTATACATTTGGCCTCTAAATTATTATAGTAAGAACTCAGCATAGAGGATACTATAATATTTAGTCTAGTGTATACCATTATCTAGAATCATGTGTAACCACATTTCATCCCCTTAACAGGCTTATTTTGTAGTACCATGATACAAAACACCCTCCGCATGGAATGCAAAGCTCAAGGCTAAGACAAGGTGTTTAATCAAACCACTATAACCAAGAAATTCAATCCTGTAGGACCATGAAATAAATACTCTCCGCATGGAATGCTAAGCTCAAGGCAAAGACAAAGTATTTATTCCATACTACTATGAACCGACAATGGAGGCCGTGAGACCCAACCCTTGTATCTCTCTCCCACTAGATGTTTTAAAGAAAAGGTTTTTAATTTTAAAACATGCATAATCTAATTACACATAGTCTTACTCTTTTTACATGTGAAAACACTTAGAAAAATTTCTGATTTTCTTTCTTTCGATCGATCGAAAGTGCCCCTCGATTGATCGAAAAAATTAAGAAATTCAAACTTGATCCTCTAACTCCTTCGATTGATACTCGATCGACTCTCGATCGATCGAAAAACAAATTCGATCGATCGACTAACAATCGAAAATCTATCGTTCTAAGAAGTCTGATCACTGTCTCATTCGATCAATCGAAAATAATTTTCGATCGATCGAAAATCGCGAAACTTGAATTTCTAGAAATTTTTCTAAGACAGTTTTCTTCGTTTTTCATGAACAAACATCTTTCAAACGAACATGACAGACAGAGTTTGATGTCAAAACTGAATTCTATTGATGCTATAGCCTTAAAACTCAATTTAACATACTTAAATTAAATTTAAACAACATCATAACATCAATTTCAGTTTTCATCAAATCATAGTTTCAACAACATGCAGAAAATTAAAACATAATCTTCTAACAATATGAAACTATCTTCTCCAATTCTAAAACTCACATAACATGTTAAACAATACGAAATTGAAGACCGCTCTGATACCATTTGATGGAAATAAAGAAAAATGCAGCGGAAAATAAGTTTTAAAACGGATCTACTTCATTCGATATTGATAACATGCACAAAGTAAATTTCAAAATTAGAGAACAAGAAAGTGTACCTTGAAGCGATGAATTTCAAAACTGAAGATTGAAGCACTTGGAACTACTTTTAATCTTCACTCCAATTCCACTAACGCCCAAGATGTGTGGTCTCTCGATTGGTAACAAAGGGATGACCAAAAAAATGACTTACACTCTCATACACCACTTTTCAATGATGTTTTTCTCTCTCTTCTATTTCTGTACGTTTTTCCCTTTGTATCTAACCAATTATCTAATTGGGCTGGCCTTTTGGGCCTTTCCAATTGGGCTTAAGTGTGTGGCTTGGAGTGGGACCAAAAGGGACCAATAAGACACTAGCTCCAATGGGCCTTGGGCTTTTCTGTCAACTCTTGACAAGTCCAAAGTTACCATTAACTATATTTAATACCACTATAAAAATATAGTTGCACTCTAGGCCTTATCTATAAATTATATCCCAAGACTTTATTATACATGCAACCCCTTCATAAAACATTCGTAGTAATACAAAGTCATTAATGTAGACTGCCACTTTGTAAATTACTACATCTTAATCCTTGAGTACCCGGTTTAATCCTTTAATGTTATTCATTATATATTTATGAAATCCAATTCCATAAATATATACTTTAGTCTCACTAAAGTGGTTAGGCCTAACTCTCTGAATAACAAACCCATTAAACTTATCTCAAGGGAATATTTTATATCTCCGTTAAGAGACTATGAATTCCATCTTGAGAATACATGTTCCATCAACACTAAATGTGGCTGCCCAACATACTGAGGTTTTGACCATAACTATAGATCTCACTCCTGATATATCAAAGCAACCTACACCTCATGATTAGGTTCATTATTCTCTCAGGATTAAGAGTTCATGCTAATACAAGTCGTGAGATTTATTATTCATTTGACAGTCTTTAGGAGAATAATAAATCTCACAGCGGTCCAGTTCAATATGTCTTAACTCTTAAAACATATTAACACATCATCTAGAAGTCTCCACTTCCATGATCAAGACAAATCATCGTAGTTGATATGTTATAGTCTTCGCAGATGAAATGCCCAATTTCATCACCGACTACGAACTATAATTCTGAGTTTACAAAGAACTTGTGATTTATATCTTCTGTGACTCTTCACATAAATCACATACTATGCATCTCATGGACTATATGATAATGTCTGAATATTCATGTTACCATTATTTCAGATAATAATAAAACAAATTTATTAAACATAATATTAAGTCATACATAATGTCAAACACAATGTCACACTTAATATCATACATAGCATCTTACAATAGGATTTAAGGGCACCAATCCTAACAGGAGGGTCTTCTGCTGTTCATGTATCCCAACTTCATTCTTTAGTGGATTATTGACCGCTTGGAGGGCGGCAGAGAGGTTTTACGTCAAGGGCTTCAATTTCCTCTTCGATAACACATCGTTGTGTTGTCCTTGTGTTTGCATCTCTCTTCACTTAATCTTTGCCATTTAATTTATGTTGTGGATGTGATTTTATTTGGTTTAGATTGTTTATCAATTCTAGTATAAGCTTATATTCATTTTCCATACATACATTGTTTGATATTAAGCTTGAATTGGTAATTTGTAAATTGGGAGTCTAAACATTCATAGTGTTTTATACAGTAATTGAACATTCAAAACATGAATCTAAATATTCAAGAAAAAAAAATGTAAATAGTTTGATTATACACGTCATGAAATCTAAACGTTTGTATGTGTGTGTAAAAATTAGGTTACAATATGTGAGTGATCATACTTTAGTTGTAAAAGTATGAAGAATGTTTAAAATATTAAAACTAAGTTTGTGGCTCACTTAAGGCACTATGCAGTCATAATGTTGATATTGTTGGAGAAATTATGATTAAAATGATATTTTGGTTATAATAAAAATAAAAATATAAACAAACAATGTCGGAATAAGGCACGGAAATCTCGCTCTCTTTAAGGAGATTCAAGTCCTCTGTGATTGGCAAAGCCTAAAAACCAATGTAGCAAAAATTCACTTTTGACTTGTCCCCTCCAAGATACAACAGCCCAACAGTTTGTTGTGTTACTCGAACCAACTCTGTATAAGTGGTTGAGCTCAAAACTGCACCAAAAGAAACACCTTTATTTAGCCTAAAATCTCTCAAGTATTTATGATTATTATTGAATTCACTCACTCTCACATAATACTCTTTACTTTAACTACTTTCCTTCCTTCTCTCTTGGTATGAAAATAGTCCGTAGCATAGCTATATATATAGTCTTCCAATTCTTCTCATAACCTACATGTTATTTATTAATTTAGATAACTCTTAATTTATTTAATTTAACTTACATACAAGTTAACTCTTTCTTTAACAAACTCTACTATAACTCATCTGTTTAATAATCTTCAATTAATTTAAGTTTTAACATAATTTAATTTAAATTGCACTAACATTCCCCCACTCATTTTAATATTAAATTAGGAAAATGAGAGATTGCTAGGCAAAGAGGGACTATTATGCATCATGAAGGTGTGCTCTACATTGAACCTTCACTTAGTGAAACAACAATTTCTACTCCAAAGTTAATAATGGTCTCCGACTTGAACTATGACTGCTTAGGGGAAATAAAATATTACTACTCACACATAACAATCCAGGTGTTGATATGAGCTTTACTAGCTAGCACATTATGGCCTTGTGCTGATCCCAGTTTTCATGAGCATCTTTGAGAATAAGCCCAATTCTCATAGAAAGTGGCCCCACTCTGATGCTCACATAGGTGAAATCTATCTAGGGTGCTCCTATAACTTTGACACCCCACTCATAAGAGCTATAAATTGTTCATTAAGAGTTTTAAAAAACTCAACCTCCTACACGTTATAGGATAAATGCATTTACACCATAGGGATGGCTTTTTTATTTTTTTCAAATAAAATTAAAATTAATAATGAATTTGATGATGCATAGAAAATTAGTAGGCTGAATGCTCTGGGCTTCAATGGGCTTGTGGTTGTTTGGAAAGCCTAAAAGAAAGAAACACAAGATCAAAGGTGACCAGGGTGAACCGGCCAAGAACCCTTTGATGCTTAAGTTTGTTTTCTCTCTAGAACTCAAGAATTCAAACTTTAGGAGGAGTGAAAACTTACCTTCATTTGATATGGATGAGTCCTTTTGTAGTGAGCTTTGGTGTGGTTACTTGTTTAGTAACTTCCTCAACGTGTATGAAAGTTAGAAGGTTTAGACTTAACTTCCACAACTGCTATAGAAGTTAGAAGGTTCAGTCTTATCTTCTACAACCACCATTAGAAGTTAGGAACTTAGTGGGAAGTTATAGCAATAAACAAGGATTTTGCTCATACTTCAAAATAGTAGAATGTGGGCCAAATTATAAGCTTTTGAACATAAATTCATTTTGAAAATTTCTAAGTGTTGAGAGGTCGTCCAAGTGCTTCCATGATGGACGACCTTCTTATCCTCGGATGACCTTCTTATGTTGGATGACCTTCTTATATTGTGATAACCTTTCTGGACTTGGACGACACCATGGTCGAACTGGAGATGGTCCAATTTTTGGTTCACCATCAGAATTTTCCTACGACCACCCTATGATTCGTTTTTCCCATTGAACTCAGCTCCCAGGATCTCTAGTCCCCGAGTTGGGTATTCTTATACATGGCTCATGATTGTATGGGCTTTAATCGCATCCCCCTCAATGTATTCTAGACCCTTTCTCTTGTTAAGGCCTTAGTTAATGGATTTGCAAGATTATCACAAGATTTAACATATTCTATATTAATGATGCCATTACTCAAATAAGATCTCACAGTACTGTGTTTTCTTCTTATGGGTCTAGATTTTCCATTGTAAAAACGGTTTCGTACTCTACCAATTGTAACAGTGCTATCACAATGAATTAAAATAGGTGGTATTGGTTTTTCCCAAAGGGAATTTTATGCAACAAATCTCTCAACCAATTTGCTTCCTCACTTGTTGAAGCTAAAGCTATAAGCTCAACCTCCATAGTAGAGTTAGCAATAATGTTTGTTTCTTTAGATTTACAACATATTGCAACCCCACCCAAAGTAAAAATGTAACCAATGATAGATAGAGAATCACCTGACAAGGTGTTCCAGTCAGCATCACTAAAATATTCAAGTAAAGCAAGATATTTTTTATAAAACAAACATGTGATTTGGTACCAGATAGATATTTCATAACTCGTTCAATGGCATGCCAATGATCTTTACTAGGCTTGCTAGTAAACCTTCTAAGTACTCCTACTGCATCATAGGTAGTGTGAGGTCTAGTAAAATCAGTCACATATCGCAAACTACTAATTATGCTAGCATATTCCTTTTGATTAACAACATCATTGTCATCATTAACAAGAAACAAATGAACACTAGAATCAAAAGGAGTAACAACATGTTTGTAATCATAATAGTTATATTTTCTCAATATAATGAGACTGCTTAAGATAAATTTCATCACATGTTTTTGTAATTTTCATGCCTAAATAAAATTAGCCTCACCAAGATCTTTCATATCAAAATGGCTTCTAAGCGGTTTTTTTTTTTTTTCCTTTTTTTTTTTTTTTTTTTCATTCATAACATGAAAATTAGAGCCAAATATTAGTAAGTCGTCCACATGGAAGCTAATAATGACATGTGAGTTTTCCTAAGTTTTATAATAAATGCACTTGTCGCATTCTTTTGACTTATAGCCATTTTCAATCATGTAAGAATCAAATTTTTTATGCCACTTTTTAGGAGCTTGCTTTAAGCCATATAAAGATTTAGTTAGTTTACACACCTTACTTTCTTGACCAGGCTCTACAAAGCCTTCAAGTTGGCCCATATAAATTTCCTCATCTAGTTCCCCATTCAAAAAAAGCTGTTTTTACATCCATTTGATGAATTTTAAAATCATGTATTGTTGCAACAACAATTAGTAATCTAATGGATATAATTCTAGTAACAGGAGAGAAAAAGTGTCAAAAAAATCAACATTAGCTTTTTGCTTAAATCCTTTTGCAACAAGTCTAGCTTTAAATTTGTCTATTGTGCCATCAGGTTTAAGTTTTTTTCCTAGTGACCCATTTACAACCTATTTTTTTACAACCAGGTGGTAAATCTACTAACTTCCATGTTTTTATTAGAAATTAGTGATTCCTTTTCATCATTAACTGCCTTTTTCCAAAATACACCATCAAGTGATAACAAAGCTTCTTTTAAAGTAAGAGGATTTTCATCAACATTAAAAACATAATAGTCAGGGCCAAAATCTTTTTCAACTCTAGCTCTTTTACGCCTTCTAAGTTCAATATCAATATTTTCTTGATTTTGTGAATTACTAGTAGAAGAACTAGGCTGAGATAACACATTTTCTCTAACTTCTTTGCCCCCACTATTTTTAGATTTAAAAGGAAAATTTTCCTTATGAAAGATAGCACCACCTGATTCAAAAATCACATTATTTTCAACATTCAAAAATCTATAGACTGTACTGTTTATTGCATATCCAAGAAAAGCACAGGTGGTAGCTTTAACAACCAATTTAGGTATTTTGGGATCCGTTAACCTTACAAAGGCTAAGCAACCCCAAACTTTAAAATATCTCAAATTTGGCTTATACCCCCCTTTCCACAACTCAAAAGGTGTGGGTTTAGTCTTTTTATATGGCACTCTATTTAGAACATGACAGGCTATTAAAATTGCTTCCCCCTATAGTTTTAGTGGAGCACCTGACTTAATAAGCATGGAATTTGTTAAATTAATCAAAGTTTTATTTTTTTTCTTTCAGCCATCCCATTAGATGCAAGTGAGTATGGAGGAGTAGTTTTAAAGATAATTCTCAAAGACTGAACAAATGAGTTGAACTCAGTAGATTTATACTCCCAACCTCTATCATTTCAAAATCTTTTTATTTTTCTACCGAATTGGTTCTCAACTTCTCTAAGAAATTCTTTAAATTTCTCAAAAGCATCACTTTTATTTTTTTAATAGATAAACATATGCATATTTTGAGAAATCATCAATAAAAGTGATGAAATACTCATTTCCTCCATGAGTTAATTTTCCTTCAAAATCACAAAGATCTGTGTGAATTAGTTCTAACAATTCGGCATTTCTTTCAACATTTTTATAAGGCCGTTTAGTAATTTTAGCTTGAATACATGTTCACATATTTCAAAATTTTTTGTTAGTTTTGGGATTAATCCTATGTTAGTCATAATTCCCACATATCTACTGTTTATATGACACAAGCAAGCATGCCAAAATTTTACAGAAGACGGCATATAAACAGAACTAGCAGGTGATATATTATTTTCAATATTTAGTTTGAACATTCCATCACAAGCATACCCTTTGCCCACAAATAATTTTGTTCTATAAGTTGTACCTTTGTGTCCTTGATCACTAAGGAGACAGGATCCCAAGTCTGGTGGATGAATCAAAACCATGTGATCAGAGCATGATTAACAACCTTATGATCTGTGGATTAATGTGGCAATTGTGATTGTTCTCAGTTAGTGAACACTGGTTGGGATGGTCATGCAATTTGTCTGAGAGATTACATATTAATCAGATTTCATTGTTTGTTTGAAGCCTGCCTTATTTAGCAAATAGCTTGACATTAGATTTTTCCTTATAGACGAATTGTATAGCACATCTTTCAAAGTGAGCACACATCTAGAGGTAAATTTCAGCTCAACCTCACCATTCCCCACTCCAAAGTACCTTGGTTTTACTAGAGTCACCAAGCATTATTGTTTTTTCTTCTTTAAAATGAGTGTTGATGCTCATTTTGGAAGCCCAATAGTAGGAAGAAGCCCAACAATATGGGCAGAGAAGAGTTAGTGAATTGATAGAAAAACCATTAAACCCGAATGGCATGAATAATGAATTATAGGCCCATTAAGTAAATAAATGGGCCTTGAGGAAAGTAAATGGGCCTAAAGGAGCCCAGATAGAGAAGTAGTAAACCCATGGGCATTATGTGATGTAGAAAATTAAGAATGGGCCACAGCAAGCCCGAAGTAATGAAGTAAGAAAGTAAGGGGTTGATGGAAAGCCCATGAGCCCCAAGGATGAAAGATAAGGTAATTGGGTCGGGGAAGCCCAAAAAAGTTAGTAAAAGCCCATGGGAATGCAAAATTAAGAAATGGGCAAAGGATGCCCAAGAAAAGCAAAAGGGCCAAGGATGCCTAAAGAGGTAAGAAATTGGACAAAGAAGCCCATAAGCAATGTAATGGGTCAAGAAAGCTCAAAGTAGCATGAGTATAAATCCAATGACCATACTGGGTCATTATAGCCAATTGAGAGAGGAATACGCAGCAGGCCTAAAAGAGGCCCAGCAAGCTGGGGTCAAATAACACCACAGTAGGAATAGCAAGTAGCATGGCAGGAATGGTAGCAAGACTATGGAAGGAGCAAAAGAGTAGGATGAAGAAAGAAAAGTCCATAATCAAACAAGGCCCAACCATTAAGAGAAGTAAATCATAAGGAATGAGAAATTAGAAAATAGTCCACGCCATAAGAGGTCAAGGATGAGCGGTAAAATGCATAAACGAGCCTCTAGACCACGGCAAACATATGAGTAGCGGACAAGCTTTGGACGTACACAGAACTGAAGCACGCGCAAGGCCTAGTCACCACTAGCCTGTACCCAGCCAATACAGGAGTGGTAGGTCATGAGTCAAAGGTAAGAGGGGGTATGGTCTGGCGGTGGGGAGAAGGGAAAGCCTATTCTGGGATTCCCACTCAAATTCTTTCGGGGGTAATGTCCTCCTGTGATGACTTACCACACAAAAGAAACAAGGATGAGTCGGAACCACTAGGTGCATGCCATGAGAGATAGAGAAAGAACACCTACGCTATGGTGGATAAGAATGCCATGGTGAGCAAGCAAACAAAATAATCTTCTTTGTCTAGTGATGGAGAGTGGCGCAGCCAGCAGAAGTAAGTGGCGGTGGCTGGACATCTGACAAACCAGCAGTGGTCAGCAAGGACACCCAGACCAGACAAAAGTAGTTAAAGACTAAAATGGTAAAAGCTAGTCACGGCAAACCAGCAGTGGTCAGCAAGGACACCCAGACCAGACAAAAGTAGTTAAAAGCTAAAATGGTAAAAGCTAGTCACAGCAAGCAGTATATAAAGGATCCTTGTCGTGCACAGTAGTAGGGGGACGGTAATAGTAACCACTAGGAGAGAATCACAACATCACTACATGGGTAAGCACTGAGAAAGAAAGAAAAGAAGAAAGAATCAAAAAAAAAAAAAAAAAAAAACAGAGAAGAAAGAAAGAATCAAGAAGAAAAAACAAAGAGGGTAGAATAACAGGCATGCACCAATAAGCTAATCCCTTCTCTCCCTCTAAAAGCATACCCTCTGTTAAGGATAACGGATTTATTTAGGGCATAAGCCATTCAGGCCCGTTCCCTTAAAGTGGATAATTTCTGCAGGAGACGAGATTATCCATGTTAAGGGAGTGATCCCCTCCTTGGCCTTAGTCCTATAACACAATTGAACATGGCAGACTAACCTTTTCCCTTTGATTTCACCGTTTATCAAGATTATTTTCTTTCTCGCCTTTGTAATCTAACTTATAACGTGTCTCTTATACTATTCTTTTTTCCTACTTTGCTTAAGGATTCCTCATTTATTCTGTTTAACAGGAAGCATATTGCCTTTATTATCATATTGTACGTGTCTGCTGTAACCCTCTTGTAACAACTTCGCCTGCCATGGATATGTGACCAAAGTTTCGACAAACGGGGCATAGCTTGTGCACAGGCCAGACCAAGGTGAATCACAATTGGACCGGTCTCAACTCTCTTATCCAGAACACTTGGGTCTCAGTATAACAAGAGGCAATCCAGCCCAAAATCACAAAAGGCCCACCACAATTAGTATATATTTTGAACCAGTTTTTATCATAGCACACATCCATATTGGCACCAGAGTCTGTCCACCACCCTTCAACATATTAGATCATGTAAATGTTTGTAATCATAGCCATTAAAGGCTCTTCAGTAACATTAGCTTGTGGGACAGACCCATGTTTTTTAAATTTGTAAAATTGAGCTATATGCCCACTTTTGCCATAGACAAAACATGCATTAACTTTTTGGTTATTTGAAAGGGGTCCTTGGTTCTTATTCATTTGACTTGGATTGCCCCTATTGTGAGGTCTACCATAGTTTTTTATATTTTTATTTCTTGGCCTCAATTGAATATTTTTAGGAAAATGATCTTTGGACTAGTTATTGCTTGTAGAAATTAAATTTACCTTGGTGGTAGAATGTCCATTACCTCTTGTGTTATAAGTGCATCTTGTCCTCTAGCTTCCTCCTTTACACGAATGCAAGTGATTAAGGATTCTAGGGACATTTCCTTTTGCTTGTGGCGCATTGATTTTGGAACTCTTTCCATAATGGTAGTAGCTTGTCAATGATATCAGCCACAATAAGGTTGTCCTCAATCTTTATGCCTTCGGATATAACTTCATCCACGATCATTTGAAAGTATTGAACTTGTTCCACAACAAATTTGTTATACATCATTTGATAGCAAAAGAAATGACTAGCTACATATTTCTTCGCACTAGCCTTTTCAGTGTCATATTTGCTTTGTAAAGCTTTCCAAATTTTCTTTGTAGAAGTGTGTGTAGTATTAAAATAATCATCAAAATAATATGCAAGACAATTTAAAAGATAATGATGACATTTATACTCATCTTATTCATACTTTTCTGTTTTTTCTTGATGGTCATAAAGTTCACCTTCGGTCATATCGCCAGTAGAGACCTTGTTTGGATTTTTCTTAGTAAGGACGTAGGCTACCTTAAGAAGGCTTAGATAGAAAAGGACCTTGGCATTCCATCTTTTGAAATGGGCTCCCTTAAAATGGAAGGGCTTTTTGAGATTTCTGACATTGTCATTTGGCTTCTCAGTTGTTGGCTCCATTATGACTCTCCTTAAAATTTTTGGAGAAATTACCAATAAAATGATATTTTGGTTACAATAAAAATAGAAATATAAACGAACAATGTCGGACTGAAGCACATAAATCTCGTTCTCTTTAAGGAGATTCAAGCCCTCTGTGGTTGGCAAAGCCTAGAAACCGTTGCAGCAGAAATTTGCTTTTGACTTATCCCCTCTAGGATACTATTCCAAGAGTTTGTTCTGTAGCTTGGACCAACTCTACATAAGTGGTTAAGTTCAAAGCTCCACCAAAAGAAACACCTTTCTTTGTCTTGAAATCTCTCAATTATTTAGGATTATTATTGAATTCACTCACTCTCACACAATACTCTTTGGTTTAACTATTTCTCTTCCTTCTCTCATGATATAAATAGTCTGTAGCATAACTATATGTATAGTCTTTCAATCCTTCTCATAACCTACATGTAATTTATTAGTTTAGATAACTCCTCTTAGTTAATTTAATTTAACTTACATACAAGTTTCTCAAAAAAAAAAAAAAAAACCTTACATACAACTCTTTCTTTAACAAATTCCACTATAAATCATCTCTTTAGTAAATTTAAGTTTTAACATAATTTAATTTAAAATGCACTAACATGTTGATTGAAAAACATAATTCCCAAAATGGAAAATTGAGGGTTTAAAATGGCACATTAAGTGAGCCTACATGAGCGAGATTTAAGTGAGTAGGGGTGACATATAAGAGTGTACATGCAAGCTTAAGTAAGGGCTCGCTTGGTGGTCACTCCAAGGCCACTTGAGCAAGATAATAAAACCCACTTGAGCAAGGTCATTATTGCTCTAGTGAGGCAATTGCAAAATGTGTTTTTCTATAAAACTTTGTAAAAAATGAGGGAAAATGAACATTTTGGGTTCTTAGCCCTCGTTTGGGAGGAGAGAATGTAATGGAATGTAAATGAATGAAAAGAATAATCTTAGAATATTCTTCCCTTCCTTTGTTTGGGAGTTTTAATGGAGAGAATGGAAAGTCCATTCTCTTGTTTGGAAATTTAAGTGGGCGAGAATAGAATGGGTAGAAGAGAACACTCATTCATTTCTATTCCCTAAAAATCTCAAATTTTCATTCCCCTCGAAATTGGGAGAAATGGGAAGGAATGGAATTAGAATTAATGAATTTTTTACTAAAACTCCCAAAAAACTCCCAAAATACCTCTATATATTCAACCTTTTAATTTAAAATAGGGGTCTAATAGTAATATTGTCATAAAATGATTCCATTACATTCCCTCTATGTTACTCCCAAACAAGATTACTTACATTCCATTCATTTTCATTCATTTCCTTTCCTTTATTTTAAAACATCCAATCAAGGTTACTTAATTTCATTCCTTTCCCTTGCTTAAGTACATTCAATTCCATTTTATTCCTCTCAATTCCCTTATGATCATTCCATTCCATTCCCTTATGAACTCCCAAATGAAGTTACCGTTTTAGGAGGCTTTATATCACCAAATTAAAAGTAACCTTTCGAGTGTGCATTTTTAAAGGCAACTCTTCATTGATACAAATAGTCATCCATCTTCAGTTATTTTAGATTTTGATGGCTTATTAAGCTTTTACGAATTTTGCATGCCATTAGAGAGAAATCCAAAGGATTTTTCAATATTTCTACTTGTATAATCAAGCTTTAGTTGTATCAGGTGTATTATTCACTGAGCTCGAGGGCAATACGCCTTCCCCATTGATCACCATGACTTGTCCTATTGCTTGGGTCTTGAAGGAAAATTTCTAAGAGATATTAACAAACTCAATTGAGTGGAGGCAAATATTGTCTTAAAGAAAGAGATTGATTCAAGCCCTCAAGGCCTACTTCAATAACTCATTTTTCTATTAATTTCCCCTTAAAATCCCCAACATCAAGTGGGCTTGGCTTAGCTAGGTTTATGAAATGAGTAATACACAACCTTTTTTTAACCTTTTTTTTTTTTTTTTTTTTAAGATTTTAAGTTTTAATTCTTGCAATACCATTTTTATATAAGCTCAATACTAGGACAAAATGGGCTTTTGCCCTTTTTGGGCAAATTAATTAGCTTTATACCCCCTTTCCCAAACTAAGTAGGGAAATTCCCCTCTTTTAAAACTCAATTTATGATAAATCGAGTTAGATCCTATAGTGGCATTTTAAGGATCCTATAATGACGTTTTTTAACTTGACCTCAATGAAATCGAGTAATAAGTTAAAAAAATTGCCTATAACTCGATTTCATTGAAGTCGAGTTAAAAAACATCACTATAGGTCTTAAAAACGTCACTATAGGCTCATTAAAATGCCATTATAGGGCTTCAGAATTTTTTTTTCCTAACTCGATTTATCATAAATCGAGTTTTAAAAGAAGGGCATTTCCCTACTTAGTTTGGGAAATGGGGTATAAAGCTAATTAATTTTCCCGAAAAGGGCAAAAGCCCATTTTGTCCCTCAATACTATTGTCACTTTTTTATATAATAATCACTACATACCTTCTTGATATCGATTATATTGTAATAATAAGTGATTATATTGTAATAATAAGTGTGATAATAGAATCATCAACAATGAGGAGCGCTAAAGTATATTCTTGGACCTATATTGACCTTTGATCGTTCTAAGATTTTCTTTGAATGTGAATTAGATGTCGCTTGAATTTTTACAAACATGAGTTTTGAAAAAAAAAAAAAAAAAAAAGATCCCATCTTATTTAAGGATTTTATTTAGTAATCTATATATATAATAATAGGTGAAGCAGAGAGAAACTCAAATTGCAATTCCAAATTAGAACTCTAATTTTGTGCCATGTGTCTACATCTATGTGGCGATTAGTTCATAATTATCCTTCCAAGATTTATGTGAGGATCACAACATAATTATCTTTTCAAGTGTTCAATTAAAATCTGAAATTAAAGTCCAATTTTGATCCATGTACCTAAATTTGTGTGAGAACCACACCATAAATATCATATTCAAATCACGTACAAAATTAATTGTCTTGGAAGAGCATAAATAACAGATTTGCTTGACAGATTTTGAAGTTTACACTTTAACATAACACTCACACACTCTTTCTCTAGGCTCTTCCCCTTCTGAACTGAATGTCTCTTCATATTTCTTATTCTTCATGCCTGTTTAGTTGCCTCTACTCCTAAAACATCAAAGAGCCCATTAGATGTTCGGAGGTCTATTCTTTCTCTCAACTGGAAGGGAAAAGGTTTTGAGTTTAGGTTCTACTAAAAAAGGCTCCATTCAGAGGAACATGATAGTCTGCAATTCTTGATTGGGGACTGGGAACAAGCAGTCCAATTATCATCGGAGAAGAATTACAAAATTCGTAAGGTGTGTGTTCCAGGTTTTTATTTTTCCTCCTTTAAAAAATTTAAGATATTCTTTCAATTTTGATTTGTGCCTGAGATTTTTTTTTTTGGGGTGATTTGAATGAGTTCTTGATGCCGATTTAATATGTTCTGTTTTAGTTTTCACCATTTCCTTGTCTATTTTAGTTTTTTTGTTAAACAACAATAAAAGTTTCCTTCAAATGACTACCATGTGTTTTATAAATTAAAAAAAAAAAATGATGACCATCTAATTTAGGTAGTAATCTGTTCCACAAAAGCAAAAACGCTTTGGCTGGCCATATTTATGTCAGGTTAGTCACCCTGTTTTCTTACCACATGATTGAAAGTATTGCTACACTTCTTACAACATTCAAACTAATAGTTTTGTTGGCAAGATTGAGTGAGATAGAGCACTAAATACTACAAGCAGACCCTAATTCAAAGTCCATCTATTTGCTTTTTCAAATAGGTTATTTACATGCATGTGTAGTGAACGTCATCAATTTCATTTCCATACTCTAATATCATAAATTGCATCAGTTGCAGAATACATCAAGAATAGACACATACAAATGTTGGTTTTTGTCGTACTCATGAGTCATCAATTTCCATCAATTTACTCCAGATGATCAGTTTTTGTAATTCATGGCTCACCTGCATACTATTTTGTAAATTGGTAGAGATGCTAGCAAAGTTGGAAAAGAGGAATGCTCAAAGGCAAGCAAATAAGTAAACTCCAGAACTTAAACTTCAGAAAATAGGTACAGTTTAGGGAGCGGATTAAAGTCTCTAGAATGCATTCTACCAGCAATACTTTAATTGACTAATGTAACGTGATTGTTTCGCTAGAATTTATTGGTCTTGGCCAATTTCAAAAACATAATCTTCTCAAAAAAAAAAAAAAAAAAAACTTGCATATAACGTAAGTACTTTACCCTTTATATTTATTTTTTTTATTAGTCCATCATGACTATTAGCATGTTTCAGATGTTTGTGTAATCCTTTGGGAGTGCATTTCTTGCTAAGATCTATAGGAGATTTTCTAGATAAATTACAAAAGAAATGTATTGCGAGATTGTGGTTGCTTTGACAATGCTATTTCCATGCAATTGATAGTAATTAAAAGAAATTGTAATTAAAAATAGATAATTGGGATTTGTGAGATTGATTGATAAATTTGAGATTTATTTTTATTTTTGTTTTTGTTAAAGTGAAATATATTTTTAATATTTTGTGCATGTACCTTTGCAACATGATTTTACTCTTATAACATGACTTTTGTTGGCTTCCATTTTGATTCAACTGTTAGAAAGGAAGTAAGGGATAAGGACTAACGGCTTAGGAGGCCAACTAGAGAATTGTCATACAGTTGTGCATGTACCTTAAAAATTATTTTCACTATTTAATGGTTCAGAAATCATGGAATTTAAGGAAATACTTCAAATTTGATATTGTGATTAATTTAAGCACAGCTTATAATTTTTATTTTCTAGGTTTGTAGGTGAAAAGACAAATCCTTTGGAGCAGTCCAAGTCTAAGAAGAAGGAGTAAAACGAGGTATATTTTTCGCTTTATTAAAATCTCTTGGAATTCGTATTTAAATGAGTGGATTGATCTTATATTTGGGTAGGTATCCCAATTTTGTGGGAAGAATTATTATTTTTTGTATCATTGCACTGTTATTTGGTGTTAAAGGTGAATTAGAGAGAAACTCAAATTGCAATTCCAAATTAGAACTCTAATTTTGTGCCATGTGTCTACATCGATGTGGCGATCAGTTCATAATTATCCTTCTAATTGTTCAATTAGAATCTGAAATTGAAGTTGAATTTTGCTCCATGTGGCTAAATGTATGTGGGCTCATTCTCATTAAAACCACTTCTATGTATCGGGTCAAGTGAGTTACTGTGCTAATTAAGTTTTTCCTTGATTTTGCAGTCAAACGTGAAAACCTAAGAGGCTATTTTTATACCCAATGAAATCATTGATTTCACAAGAGACAGGAGGAGGGAGAGAGTCGTAGAGATTTCTTTGGAAACTTTCATTTAATTCTTTTAATAATGATTGTTTCCTCCTTTAGTTCAGACCTACCAGGTCCAAGCACTGCAGCATTTGTGATCGCTGTGTTGCTCGCTTTGACCATCATTGTGGATGGATGGTAAAATATCAAACTATATTGTTTATTATTTTTTACTCTTCTGTAGTGAGATGGTTTGTTTTTTAATTGTTAAATATTACTTTCAATTTCTACTTAGCTCTTCATTGGTGCAGAATAATTGTACAGGGGAGAGAAACACTGGCTACTTTATGGCTTTTCTTTTGTGGTGAGTAATATCTAATTTGCAACAAAGTTTATACTTTATAGATATATACTATGGTAAATAGCCTTCTTTGGCTACATAAAATAGTTCATTATTTTAGTTAGTGCCTCCTTCTTAGAAGATGTTGATAATGAGGGGTAGCAAATCTATCCCTATAGCTAATGTTATGAGATGGGCCTTTGAACAAAGCTTTAATTTTCTTCTATTTGGAAATTTGACCATTTAATCCTCAAGTCCAAGATTGTGAGGTGATTAGGAAAAAGAAGACATACTTTCTATGCTATATAAAACTTTTGAACTTCATGGCACAGTAGTGGAGAAGTTCCAAACTATTTTCTTAACTTTCGTTCCAAGTTTTAAATAGCGTCAATCAGTGAGAAGTTTCCTTGATGTTTCTTCTATATTTTTGTATCAATTATTGTAACTTTATTTGAGATGTAAGGCAATATGTTATATCTGTTTTTTCTTCTCGGGTTTTTATTTTAAGATTTTTTTTCAGGTTCTATTTATTTTACATGCTTCTTTAACGATTTGCAGGCATTTCCTTCTCTGCATATATGGAGCAGTTACCATTGGGTTGATTCTTGCTGGACGATTAAAAGAATTAAGAGTTATATATATTCTAACTGGTAAAATTCTTATTTGCATTATATAATTTCAAGTTTATGGCTCAGTTTATCTGAGCCTAAATGTGACATCTTTTTCCCTGTTTATTTGTTGCAGTTTATTATGGTGTAAAAAATTCTTTTTTAAGTTTAGCTCCACATGTTGTACAGGTGAGTGCTTTATTTCCCTACTTTTCCTGTCATGATTTGATATCTCTAGATTCCTCCTCAGCTAAAGGTCCGCTATGAAGAAACTTAAAGGATGAATAATCTTTAACTGCTTTAAGGGTATATTTGAATTCTTCTCTAGCTAGCCACCTAGCACCTCTCCCCTTATAAGTTCTTAGTGGAAAGTGAGGTCATTGGTTCAAGACCCACTCGGTGCAATAAAAAAAAAAAAAAGTTTCAGTAAAGGTTTACTATTGTCATGCTGATGATTGATGATTAATGGCATTGAAAATTCTTTTCATAGTTTAGCTCCACATGTTGTATAGATGAGTAAGTTTTTTCTTGATTTTGCAGTCAAATGTGAAAACCAAAGAGGCTATTTTTATACCCAATGAAATCACTAATTTCACAAGAAACAGGGGGAGGGAGAGAGTCGTAAGGCACTGTGAAGGAGAGATTAAGGACCACCACCATGTTAGACCATCTCCCACCTTCAACCCAGCCTCTTGCCACCAATATATACTGCCTGAACCACTATTGATACAAGTATCTTTAAACAATAAAAATTGGTATCAAATATGATTTAGGTTTTGTTATTTTGGGTTGATTTTTATTATTTTAGGTATTTGGGTTATTGGTTTTGATTAAGCTTGAATGACGAAGAAATATTGGGCATGATCAAAGACGTTTGAAACCCATTTAGCTTAGGGTTGACAGCCATTGAAGGTATTGCCGAGAAACAAGGAATTTTCTTTGCTTAAACGTGGTTTGGTTGTCATCCTATATGTGATGTTCCTTTCTTCTTTTTCTTCTTATTTCAATTCATTCTCTGAATTTTATTTATTTATTTTTTATCATTTGTTTTTTAATTCCTTTTGATTTTGGTGTCTTTTTTTTTCTTCTTCAAATTTTCGTATCTACTGGTTTGGGTGTCAATGTTAACTTTCTAATTTAATGAATACTCCAAACTGGATTGAGTATTGAACGCCAACTATTTGATTTGTATTACCCTTTTCTTATTATAATTATGATTGTTGTTTGGAATGTAAAATTGTATTATTTTATTTTTCTACTTGTCTATAGGGGACAAGAATGAGGCACTCCATACATATAGCAAAACTCTTGCAAAGGTCTATTTCTACCCTCTTTTGTGAAACTTTATTTCTTCTGTCGTTGCACTGCCAGAGCCATTATTGGGTAGGCTCCTTTGACTCTCTGTTGATTCGATTTTAATATCATTTATCATCGATTTATTTCAAGTATAGATTCCCTATGAGATCTCGACTGCACTTTTTGTTAATGTTTCTTTATTTATTTCTGGGTTTGTAGGTGGAAAGGCCAAGCCTTTGAGGCAACCCAAAGTCCAAGAAGAATAGGTACGATTAGGTCTATTTTTCCCTTTATTGAAATCCTATGAATTTAGACTTAACTGAGCATTTTAAACATGAATAAACTCATGATTAATAATATATTCATTCCCGTGCGGTAGCTCGGGTTACATACAAGTAATAATAAAAAGTCAAGCGGATATTGATATTTATGACACTACCATTTCAGCTAGGTTGCAAAGTCCATATAAATTTTCCCTCATCAATTTATTTATTTATTTTGATATATAAAGTTTTCATCACCTTCATACATATTTAACAATTCCAATAATGCAACTTTAAATTCTGACCGAACTTTGGATGATATATGTAGAATCCATCCTCTTGTACAGTCCAAAAAAAATTGTTCCCACCACACTCTTATTTAAGAAATTTTGAAAAGACATCAAAAGTAGCAGTGAAGTGCTCATACGAAAAATAGCAGTTGAAAAATGTCGGATGTAACCAGTCGAGGCCAAAAGTGAATTCCCACTGTCCTTTGGGTTGAAGAGTTCTATTGCCTAAATCATCATCTCTAGATTTACAATGATAGTCAAATGATTTGTTATTGAGGTTGTTTGTGATTCGTACATGCATTTTTGGTATCAACGATAAAGAACTACTTAGGACAAAAGCAAAGAGAAGGACAATGACAAAACAATAAAACTGAAATACTATCATTTGCTTCATTTTTATGGTGATTAGAAAAGATATTTAGTTACACTTGAAATGCATTTCTTGCATACTTTTATAACTATCTTAGTTGTACGTATACAAAGCATGTTACCGTATTCATATTTTATGTGACTACTATATGTGTTAATTGCGCCTTAATTCTACGTTAGGAAAATTGCACTGACATCCCTAAGATTTATTGAAATTATACTAAGATTTATTGAAATTATACTGACCACCCCTTGTTTGAAATTGTACACAAAGCTCCATGGGTTTTCAAAATGAACTATACTCACTTCTCTATTGCTTGAGAACATTATATTTACTAAAAAAAAAACAAAAAAAAACCTTAAAATTTTTGTATATTTTCAATTTTGTCCTTCCTTTTTAAATGAAAATCTCTCTCTCTCTCTCACATGGAAAAGAGAAAAGACAAATTTCTTTTAATCCAAATTCAATGATCATTGTAAAGTTGTGATTTACAACTATGTTTTATGTTATCTTTATTCCATGACAAAAAGTGTTGTATTTGCTATAATTTTGTTCCTTGTATTTTGTGGGATGTTACTGTATTCAGTTTAGTATTAAGTTGGTGAAGATTCAAGCATAATTAAAGATCGGATTTCGCGAGAAGCTCACTATATATACCTTCATTACCCACAAATGTAAATGATGCCATTTAGAGAGAAAAACCCTAGATAAGTTTCCTACAACACACACACCCATCTTTTAGAGAGAGAGCTACATATCCTTAGTGAGAAATCATTCTAGTCTCTTCTCCTTCCCTCTCCCATTGTCATACCTTAAGAGGAGATTTATACCCAAAAACAACCCACATCTTTTCAGAGTATAGAAAGTATATTGGAGCTTGGGAAGTTTTGGAGATTTGCAAAAAGAAGCCGGTGAGGCTTGGTAGATGCAATCGGGCATATTGCAGAATCCGGAAAGCTAGACAAGACACGGTTTTGAGAAGCCTTGTTGGAGTAGGAGTTTAAAGGGCTTATGTACATTGGATAGATTAGGCTTGAAGGGTCTCTTACTAGGGATGTCAGTGTTCGACCCAACCTGCGAACATGACATAAACTCGACATGAATTTTTTCGAGTTAGGGTTGGGCCTTAATGGGTTTGGGTCATAAATGGGTCGACCCGAAAGTGACATGATAAGAAACGGGTCATAAACAGGTCAACCCGCGTAATCTGCAATAGACACGTTTGACTCGCCAATTTATTTGTGTCAACCCGAAATGACCCACTTAACACAACATGTTTAACTTGTATAACAAATAAATATTTATTTTATTTTAGATTTGTCAAATACCTTTTATATCCAACATATATTTTAAATTTAAAAAGAAAAGTGAGTAATTACAAAAATTTAGAGGGGATATAATTGGAAATTGAAACTTTACAGACCCTATAACTACTGATACTTTTTTTTTTGGCACAGAACTTACACAAATGAAATTGGATGAACTTGTGAAAGATGTCATGAATTTGGACATCAATAAAGAATCTATGGATAATAATCGTGGTCATAGTCAGGATTAGTCTACTGTTTGCTCAAATTCTTTCAATATTGATACTTAGCATTTGGCGAGTTCCAAGAATATTATATTTTTGTTGAACTATGTTTTTTTTTTTTTTCAGAGTAAAAAAAAATGGGGTCTTTATGGTCATATTACACCCACGGGTAGAGAGCCAGTGGCCTCAGTTGGGGTAGCCCGATCTCGGAGGCCCTTCTGTACCACTGTGCGGGAGTCACCTCACATTTGTGAGTACACCTCACCACTAAGTTTACCCACCAATGAAAACCTACGGGCAGCGGGACTCGAACCTAGGTGTGTTGCACGAAGCGTCCGAGCCTTACCCATTTGGGTTGAAGTGTATGCACTTCTGTTGGAGTGTAAAGAACTTATTTCTAGATGAATGTTATATTTTTGTTGAACTATATTATTTTGAATTTGGGTTGAAGATTTGAAGTATATGCACTGATTTTTGGGATGTAAAAAAAATTATTTCTAGATGGATGTTATATTTAATATTATGCAGGTTGAAATGGGTTGTGTTACATTTGTATCAACCCAACATGACTCGTTTATTAAACGTGTCAAATGGGTTGGGTCAGGTCAACTCGCCTTATTAACAGGTCGGGTTAGGGTTGAAGGATCATGACATGATTATTAAATGGGTCAGGTTAAAGTTGAGCCATTTAGTTGAATACTCTTACCTCGACACAACATGAAACCAACACGCTAACCCGAATTGACACCCCTATCTCTTGCTATTCGTGTATCCCAACTTATTGTCTAGTGGATCGATTTACCGCTTAAAGGGCGGCGGAGAGGTTTTTCGCCGAGTTTTTTGGTTTCCTCTTCGATAACACGTCTCAGTGTTATCTTGTGGTTGCATCTCTCTTTCTTTACTCTTGTGCTTTACTTTTATCGTTTGTTGTTCATGTTTATGCACTAGAGTAGTATCGGTTGATTGCGATTCATTTACTCTTGTTCCGCACTTAGCTAAGTTAGAGTAAAAGCAACCGAACCGTAATTTTAATTTGAGGGTCTAAACAGCTCTTATTTTTTAACATATAATCGAGCTTTCAAGGTCAATGTAATTTTAATAAGTCTCAGGAAAGGTAAGTGCAGTTTTCAAACTTTTCATTTTTGGCAATCATTAACCTAAGTCTTAATAAATATGGTTTATTAAATATCCAACAATGAATGTACTTGATTATTAAATTTCTTGACTCATTAAATGAATTTGATAATAAAATTTTCAAAATCTAGATATTAAATTTCTTGCAATAAATTAATTAAAAATATTTATTGCAGTAAATATGATTTTTTTTTTAATATTTGCACTAAATTTATTTCTCTTACATTTATAAATAAACATAATTAATTTTCTAGCATATAATATACTTGCCTTAAAATGTCTTGATACATGATAATTAATTTAAATTTAGTTTGGATAAAGTTTTGACGTAAACTTGGTTGTAACTAATAGCTACAATTCCGCTAAATATTTTTTTTTATTGGATGTGAATTTTGACAAATCCACTATTGGATTACATTTTCTTCTTATATTCTCCATGCTTACAAAAATTTCTAAAAAAATCAAAGATCAATAACTATGTCAGCAATCAAATGTTTAAATTTCAAGTTTTTGCAATCTAAAATTATACATAAAAAATAACTATTTGGATCAAATAGTAGATGATATCCAATTGGCACAAAATTTGGCATGCATATTAAAATCATAAAGACTATGTAATCTAAAGGTTAGATTTTAGAGTATGTAGTTATGTTAATTTTTTAATAGGAGTTATAACTGTTGTCTACAATCAAGTTTGTAGGCAAAATCATTCTCAAAAAAAAAAAAAAAAAAAAAAAAAAAAAAAAAAAAAACACAAATTGTAGCCAAAGTTTGTCCATTTAATTACTGTATTAAATTTCTTGTATTAAACTTAAAAATAATTTGCAATAATCAATTTTTCTTATATTAATAAATATATGTATTTAATGTATAGCAATAATTGCACTTGCTTGTTAAATGTCTTGGCACTGATTAAAAATACCTGACAATAAACTATTTCTAGTTTAGTTAATAAATTATGCGATGACTATTTTATGTTTAAGATTTATGGAAATGGTTGGATATTAATTCCAGATAACTTTAGAGATTATAAGGCTAAAAATTTCTTGGCTTTTAAGGGGGAAGAGTACAGCAACTGATAATAAATAAAATTAGAAATCACCTTATAGGTCTTACTCGAAATCTCTCTCTCATACTTAAATGTTGAATTTGCTTTGAAATTGAGGATCCCTCCTCCATTTGGAGTGAATTACTAACTCCTCAATGCTAAAATTGTTTGCTATTTTTATTTGAAAATGATTGGATTAAGTTACATCTCAACAAAATCATTTGATGGTTTTTAACCACCAATCAGTTTTTTTAATAATATAAGAAATAAATACGACTTTGGACCTATTTTTTTGGACCTAGTTATAGAGTTTGTATTTCTCATCAAAAAAAAAAAAAATTGTATTTTGTTTTGTATCTTTTAATTTAATTACAATTTTAATTCAATTAAAAAAAACATTTGATTACCAAAAATTAATTTTTGGTAATCAAATTTTTTTTTGTTGGTGTTTCGGCTATAGTGGCGTTTGTAGAACGCTACTACAGGGTTAGCAAAATGCCACTATTGTACCATCACTATAGGCCTATAGTGGCATTTTTTGTACCTATAGTGGCAAGATCGATACTGCCAACAGATATTTATTAAATTTAAATGTTTATTAATTTTCTTAAATTAAATAATCAAGTATTTATTTAAAATTAACATAACTTTCCAAGGGAATTATCTAGTACATGCATCCACACTCTTATTTAAGGTTTAATTGGATTAAAACCCAGGATATTTAGGAGTTTTAATTAATTCAAACTAATCATCCATCTTACAAGACTTATTGGAATTCAAAAATCATAATTATTTTATTTTATCCAACACTTTTAGTTGCATCCTTGTCCTAAAATTTAAACCAATAGGATTTTGACATGTAACTAATTTTAATTAATCCAATTAAGGTCTAATCAAAATTAATTGATCTTAATTACATGGTTTTAGCCCTAGATAACCAGAGTGTATATTAATCATTAGATCGTGGTATAGCTTGATTTTTTAATCGGATGGTCCAATCATTGCATCCAACATATTATTTTGATCGTTATGAACTTTAGGATATTTCAGGATTGATTTCGTGTTCAATAAATAATTGAAATGAAATTTACAATTTTCATGGTTTGAAATTAAGTATTTTCTCTTGAAAAATTAAATAACTTTTTTAGTCGTTTCTCTTTATGTTTTAATATTTCACATAACTTTCAAGTTTATATCTGATAAGTATTCCCTTTAAATATACTAAGTGATTTTTTTTTTTTTTTTTTTTTTGAGAAACCACTACGTGAACTAACTACATGCAATCATACCAGCATATTTAATTTTCATATAAAATATCAAATGTGCATCATTTGCTCAGAGATTGGGGTCAAGGACCAAGGTCAAAGAAGTTGGCTTTATAACCCCGCACAAATCCCAATAATAATAATAATAATAATAGACCCATAAGCACAAAAATCTATCAAAAAAACAATAAGGTGCGCTGAAGTGTTTCCTTGGATTTATATCAACCCTCGATTATTCTTAGTTTTGCTGAATGTAACGTGGATGTCAGTTGAATTTCAACAAACATGAATTTTATTTGAAGGAAAAAAAAAAAGGTCTATAGATCTTATCTTATGAAATTATTTTTTTATAATAAAAAAGAGGTCAAGTGGATATTGATGTCAACGACACCTACTATTTTAATTAAATTGAAAAATACATATAAATTTTCCATCAAATCATAACTTTTTATTTCTTTAGATTTGTAAACTTTTCATTACATTCATAATTATTGTTACAAATCATGCATCTTTAATTCTTTATATTTTGAGCCGACTTTGGAAAATATAAGAAGAATATAATTGATCCCACCACACACCTTTTCAAGATATGCTGAATACACATCAAAAACAGCATTGAAGTTCTTAAATCAAAAATAGCACAAGAAAAGTGTCAAAGCTATCCAGTGGAGGCGAAAAGAGAATTCCCACTCTTCTTTGGGTTCAAGAGTTCTAAGGCCTAAATCATCATCTCCAAATTTACAATGGTAGTTAAGGGGTTTATTGTTGAGGTTATGTTGATGATTCGTACGTGGTTTTTAGCAAATGTGTTCAGTGTCAATGTAGAAGAACTACTTAATAATTTTCCTCTAAACCGGTTTGGAGGTAACCTTTTTTTTTTCTTTTTCTTTTTCTTTTCTTATCCATATTAGGCCACTTTTGTTTCATTCATAAGAAATTTGAAAAAAAAATATTTCCTAATTGAATGCTAGTCAACTTAATAATATTTTCAAGTTGATCGTAAAATAGGAGCTGTTTTGGCATAAAATATTTTTAGGACTTAATTTTACGGTCCTAAAATTTTACGCCCGAATAGTCCTTTGCATTCTATCAACAAAACCCCCCATCCAATTACCCACGATCGAACCAGTCGAATACTGCAACCCATCCTTGGCCCGATGAGTTTATAGATCGAATAGTTAGTTTGACATAAAATTTGACATATGTATTAAGAACATAGGGAACATGTAAGTCAATAATGAGATATTCAAAATATTTGTCCAATGAAAGTTATTAGATTGTGCAATGTTACTTAATGGTAAACTAATAGATGTAACTTGATCTGCTTAAAAAATATATTATATGGAAAAAGTTTTCTTTCAAACTAGTTCGAAAGAAAATTTTCCAACTTATTACATGACGAGTCATAAAACTATCTGTGGCAACTGAACCCAATGGTATGGTGTACCTTAGGCAAAGGCCCCTAATTTACTTGTATTTTGGGCTGGGTTTATCCCACGATGGGAGGCCCATGAAATGGTGTAACAGGTTTTTGATGGAGCTAAAGAGAAGTTTGACTTCTTTCTCTTTTTATAGCTTTCATTTAGTGGCTTCACCATCATGAGGGATGACCTTCCCCAAGCAGGTGGGTCCCTTTCTGCTCTATATTCATAATCAGATGGGAACCATTGCATGTTCTTAAGATGACATCCTTGGAACTCACACTTGACGCCGAGATATGTTCGGCAGGTGGATCGCCTCAAGGCATTATCTTTTGTCCATGGCTATGCTCGATAGCATTCAGTAATGTTTGGTTTTAGGGTTATGCTCAATGTAGTGTCGATATGGGCTGGATCAGTTTTAGAGAGCAGGCCGTACGTCTTGGGCTAGGCTTTCATTCATGGTCCATACTCCATGTGTATTATTTAAACAAATTACATAGCTCATTTAATAAGTCATGTAATTTAAAGTACATGTGTGGATTGAATAAATTTTCCTCTAAATTGGTTTGGAGGTAACTTTCTCCATATTAGGCCACTTTTGTTTCATTCATAAAATATTTCCCTAATTGAATGTTAGTCAACTTAATCTTATGCCTTAATTTTACGTTCCTAAAATTTTACATCACAAGAGTCCTTGACATTCTAGCAACAAAACCCCCCACCCAATTGCCCACCATCGGACTAATCAAATATAGCAATCCACCCATGGCCCAATCAGACCAATGTGACCTACCTAACCACTACTATTGACCACCCAAACAACCACCCCCTAGATTTCATGCAACCCAAATAATCGCCTCCCTCACTAGTTACATTGTTGCCTCGTTTTCATTGCCCTTCCATATTGCCATCACTCACCTAGAGGCGTCATGTCTCAACTCTCTACCAATGTTGATCAGGTAAGATTCTCCCTCTAGCTCTCTTTCTCTCACTTATCTATCTCTTCTCCTCCCCTTGCTCTTGTTTTGCAACCCACTACAGTGCCTCTGTTTTGCAACCACCACCGCCCTCCCTAATCGAACTATGTTTTGTGACTACCCCCTACCTCATAAATTTGTTTTGCGTACCTTCGTCAAGCGCTCTCTTTCTCTCTCTTAACTTCTCTTTTTTTTTATTTTTTTTTATTAACATATCTTTTTTATTGGATTTTTTTTTTTTTAGAAAGTTTCAACCTATGACATCCACTTCTGATAATAGTTTTTTATCATTAGACCAAGACACCAACCGGTTTTTGGTGTAGACGAGAATTAAACCTCAGATCTCTTATTTAACTATTAAAGATTTTACCAATTGAACTAATTGAAACCCACTTTATTGGATTCTTTTAGGTGAGAATGTTTTTTTTTTTTTTTTTTTAAATGTATGGGAGCTAAGAACATGTGAAAAAACTATAGTAGAAATATGTTTTCTAAAACATTTTCAAAACTTGACAAAACACTTGAAATTTTTTTTATTCTCCCAAAAACTGTTTTCATCAAAAAAATATGTAGAGTCGAAAATTATTTTCATGTGAAACAATCAAACAACACGCCTTTATTTATATATATATATATATATATATATATATTTTTTTTTTTTAGTAGAAGCCTTTATTTATGTTGGTATGTTTCCTACTCTTTGCTCGTGGTCGGGTTGAGCAACGTATTTTTAATTTTAGTTTAACACGGAAAGTCGGTGTGGGCGTGTGAGTACTGTTGCCACGTTTATAATGTTTCATGGGCTCTAACTCTAAAGCCCATTATACGGAGAGCTCCACTACTGTTTAGTCCTAATCTAGTAAAATCGTTCAGTTCCTAAAATTCTAGTTTTGTCAGAGAAAAAAATCCCACATTCCTTAACCAAAACCAAAAGGTTCTCGTTCTTCCATTGTTTCTCAGCTATCTCTCGCACTATTTTATTTATTTTTGTTGTTTAGATCTCTCTTTTGATTATAGATCGCTTAAGCTTTTGATTGTTCTTCAGGATCTAAGTGCTTTTGTTTCTGAGGACTGTAAGGAAAGCTAGAGAGGAGCTCTGGGCTAATATGAGGTACCCTTTAATCTCTTTTTGATAGTATTAATTTCTCTTTTGAAGTTCTAATTCTAATCGAAATTGCTAAATTGGGAATTAAGTGATTTTCGATTCTAACCGAATAGACTTACAAGTCTCTCTAGTCTGATACTGCTATACTATTATATCAAAAGAAGTAAAACTGGAAGTTAGGTCATGCTTTGGAGTGGAAAAAAAGAGAAGGGTTTTTATTTTTATTTTTTGTATTCATGAATCATAAACCTATTAAATGGTATTGATAAAGAGAATTGCTAAGACCAACCCATTTCCTAGAAACCTCTTTGCAGAAATACCCTGCAGTTGTTTTTAATTTTTTTTTGGGTATTAGTCTAGTTAGCCCACCTGTGGCAGAATCATGTAGTTTCATTTTTTATGATAATTCGATAGTTGGGGAAGGGGGGATTTGAACTCTAGATGTATCCATTGGAAACATCAGGAGGTGCCAACCAGTTGAGCCACAAGCTCTTTGAAGCTTGTAGTGAGTTTCATGTTGTTTACCTTGGGAATCTGATTTATGCTTTTTCTGTGGACAAGTGCTGGGTTTAGGCCTCTTTCATTGTATAACATGCTACTTTTGGTGGGTAACCCAGCTTTGCATATAGAAAAACGTGCTCTAGCTACGTTGGCTATACTTGTCTTTCCTCGCCAATATATTCTCTAATAATGTGGGGATGCTTTTATTTGTAAAATCAATTTAATTCGTTTAATCAATGAAGTGGCTAAGCAATTATTATAATTAGACCCGTAATGCAAACAACAGGATATTAGAAACCTTCTAATTATGATTCAATTGTTGTTGACTCTAGTCTTAAGTGTTAAGCAAACTATGGGGTTCAGCCTAATCCTTTCTCTATTGATACCTTGTTGCCACCATATCGTTCATAAGTTATAACAACCAGTTTTGGTGAGTCTAGAATCAACACATCTTCCATAACTTCCAACTTCGTTAGGGTTTATGTTTAATTGGTATGTACACTTGGGGGTTTTTGAACAAACACTGTCATCGAATGATGGGAATGTTTGGAGCCTTAGGCGCCCCTATAAGAAGTTGACATGTGTCCCTGTCATGTGCATTTCACATGACAGGGACGCATACCATCTTCCTATTGAGGGTTGAAGCCTAGTGATCCAAACATGTTTGAAGCCAAACTTTGCCCCTATAAGAGACAAGGGAAAGCTGGTTCTAGTGCTCAAGCTTTAATTTGGGAAGTTTTAGATGATGGAGAGCTCTCTTGGGACCTTGCTTAGTCATTCTAAAGTTGAAACAAGTCTAATTTTATTACTTATTTGCTGCTGGATCAGTTTTAATTTAAGCTCTACCAGAATAAGGGCAATTTGGTAATATACAGAAATCTGGAATGGGCTGTCCTTGGCTGTACCAAAGGCCCATGAGTCTTATTTTATGTTTTGAGTCCTTTTCTTATTTGATTTAGAAGTTATTTAAGTCCTTTTTGTTTGTTATTTAATCCTAGTCATTCTAAGAACCCTTCTAGGAAAGGGTTTAGTAATAGCCTATATAAAGGCTTTATTGTATTCATAGTGACATTGATTCTAATAAAATTCAAGCAGTTTATTTTAAGCTTTGAGGGTGTGCTAGCCTTCTCCTACCTAAGTGTGATTGCTTGGGAGAGCCTAGGCATTTTCCTAGTGTTTTATTTATCTTGTTTTCAGTTCTATGCCCTGTTTCAGCCCCAACAGCCATCAAGATTCAATCTTTTCTAACCTAAAACCCTTAAATATCAATCCTTATTCAAGAACCCGTTAAGAACTCATAAAGAAATCCATTGTAGTTCTGAATTCTTAAAGATCCTACATCATCAAGGTACATAGGACTGGTGTGTCAATGCAGATTTGGGTTGAACATGTCAACTTTCTTTCTCTCTGTAGGATTTGTTTACTTTTAAAGGCTTGCAATTTCTGGCATCAGCTATTCAGCATGTTTATTCCAATTCAATCTTTTCTAACCTAAAACATCGGCTATTCAGCATCTTTATTCCAATTATCTGGTTGTTTTGCATGGAAATTTTGTAGTAAGGTTAGTAGATGATTTGTGGTGAAGAAACATAAATGTAATGATGAATAAATGTTCTCTTCTGTTCACATTGCCATAAAATTCTTATATTCGACATTCTGCTCTCAACACACAGAACTTTCTAAATTTGTAATGCAAATGCAAGGAATGTTCAAGATCTTGGTTCAGTGTGAGGCTGACGTTTTGCTGGCTACACCATTCTAGAGCTATAATGTATTATGATTTACATCATTTTAACCAAAGTGGATATCCCTGAGAAGTTAGCCTTTTTGGTAAAATTTCTCATGGGCATAGGTCACAAAGTTTTGCCTTCCTGAATATCATACCTTATTCTGTGATGTGCATATTGCAATGCAAACCATCATTGTCTTAGCTTTAACTAGTAATTATTTGAATGAGGCTTAAGCCTTTTGTTTCATATGAGAATTATGATTATTAGAGATGAATGGGGTTGGTTGTGATGTCTAATCTAGGCCTATCATAACATGCTTGATTTCTCAATCTTCTTCCATACAAATGGATATATTTTCCCCATACTGTGTAGTTGTTGAAGTCTGTTTGCCATCAGCTTTTTCATTTATTTTTTTTAGCTTATATACAACTTTTTAAGCCACAATTTTCCTAGGTACAACCATATTTTAACTAACATTCAGAAAAAATCAAGTAAGCTGGTACAAAGTGGTCTCTTGGTGTGCTTGATGAGGATCTAGGATTAAATGAACAAGAACATATAACCCTTCAGTTTTGGTTTTTTGCCAGATTTTGCCGATGTTAACATGTAGAATTCAGTTTAGACATTGCTGATTCAGTAGCAATGAAATTTAAGATCTTGGGGTGGCCAGCATCATTTTACCTTGACCTGCACTAGTGCTGCCTAGGACTGTTGTTTAATTACATTTTCTGATGTGCAGGAACCTTTGATTTTATTTTATAGGTCAATGATGGCTAATCCGAATGCATCAACATCAATAGTGTCTTCAGAATCCTCTGAACAAAAGGCCACACATATGGCAGATTCAAACATGAACATGCTTCCACCTTCTTTAAGCCATCAAAGTCGAAGTGCCTCAGATGGTCCTGTCGCTATCCTGTGGGACATTGAGAATTGCCCTGTTCCAAGTGATGTCCGCCCTGAAGATGTAGGTGGTAATATTAGAATGGCTTTGCGGGTTCACCCTGTAATTAAAGGAGCTGTTATGATGTTTTCTGCCTATGGAGATTTTAATGCCTTTCCCAGGAGACTTAGAGAGGGCTGTCAGAGAACTGGTGTCAAACTAATAGATGTTCCAAATGGGAGAAAGGATGCTGCTGACAAGGCTATCTTGGTTGACATGTTTCTCTTTGCCCTTGACAACCCTCCACCTTCTTCCATCATGTTAATCTCTGGTGATGTAGATTTCGCTCCTGCACTTCACATACTTGGCCAACGTGGATATACCGTGATCCTTGTTATCCCTTCTGGGGTTGGCGTTTCATCTGCCCTCTGTAATGCTGGTAAGTTTGTTTGGGACTGGCCTAGTGTGGCTCGTGGGGAAGGCTTTGTACCCCCAACAAAGTATTTAATGCCCCCTCGTGGAGCAGTAGCTGACATTGCTGGGTGTCTTATGGGATGCCAAATCAATGAGAACCCCGATGGCCAAAATGAAGAAGAAGCAATCGTATATAGGGGGTTCTCACAGAACTATTACAATTCAAGGGATCTATCAATAGTGTCACAATCTTTAACTGAATACAACAGTAATTCTTCAACGTTGCCATTTTATCCTACAACTTTGAGGTCACTGAGTCTTCCTTCTGGTTTGAATGAAGTTTCAGGAGGTGTTGTTTCTTCTGGTGATCAGATGGAATCTACTTTGTGGGTACAGCCTGGAGACCTAAATGGTCTGAAGGGCCAGTTGGTAAAAATGCTGGAACTTTCAGGGGGATGCCTGCCTCTGATCCGAGTTCCAGCCGAGTACCAGAAGTTTTTTGGGCGGCCTCTTTATGTAGCAGAGTATGGGGCATTCAAGCTTGTAAATCTTTTCAAGAAGATGAGTGACTCACTTTTTGTAGAGGGGAAAGGCCATAAGAAGTTTGTTTATCTACGAAATTGGAAGGCAGGCCCTAGTGCACCTCCTTTGATTTTGACTAGGAAGGATAAGAAAGGAAAAGGGACCCAGGAAGAGAGTATGGATATTGTCACAGGTGGTGGCTCTTCAGATGAGTTCTCAGATGAAGAAAGAGTGGTCATAGAAGAAAATGATGTGAGCAGGAGCCAAGGAAATACTAATCAGGGAACAGCAGCTCGTCAAGAAATTGATGATCATGGTCTTGAGCAGTTCAAGCATGAGTTGCAAGAGATTTTAGTCAGCTATTCTTGTCGGATTTTTCTAGGTTGCTTTGAGGCAATATATGAACAACGGTACAAGAAACCACTGGAATATCAGAGATTTGGTGTGGATCGGCTAGAGTATCTGCTCGAGAAATTGGGAGATGTGGTGGTTTTGCATGAAGAACCCATAACCAAGAGGAAGTTCTTGGCTGCAGTTGGTGGCTAACAAATAAGGCAGCTGAGATTGTTGTTACCATTTTATTTTCTTAATATATAGAGGGGAAGACTTTTGGTCTCTTTTGCTTTTGGTTGGTATCATTTTGGTCCCCCAGTATCAAAAGTTGTGATTTAGAACTTCAACTTTAAAATCGATTGAATGTTGCCCTTCTAATAAAATCTGTTAAAAGTGAGCAGTTAAATATCCCAAAACTACATGGATTTTGACCAGGAAATAAAAGAAAGCGATGTCATTTTGGGACAATTAACATCTCATCTATGGATCTTAACAGAAGGGTCATATTGACAACGGTTTTAAAGTTGAAGGTTTAAATTGTAACTCTTGATAGTTGAGAATAAAAAATGATTGCAACTAAAAAGTTAAGAGAGATCAAAAGGTATTTTAATCCAAAAAAGATAGAAAAAAAGAAAAAAAGAAAACGTAATTGTTGTTTACTCTTTCGCTTCCCCAAAACTTTCTCAGTAGATAATAGGAAAGTCAAACTTATCTCCTTTCAGTTCGTCCTGCATGGATTTGAAGTTTTTAGTATTGCAAATTTCCATGTAAGACTTGTGCACCATGACTGATCTGCCGTTAATGTAGATCTGTATGTAAATTGACCTGCACGTTGTTTTTGTACCTTATTGTTGTATTTCCAGTATAAATTTGATTTTCATTTCCAACGTTTGAGTGTCCTCAACTGAATACTAGAAGTTCAGACTGTTGTACCTATCTAAATTGCTTATCCTTCTGTTCAACCGCTTTTTCCTCCATCGCTGCTTTGTTCTCTTTGCTCAGAACTTAAAGAAACTTAATTGATTCCAGTATCCTGAAATTTTAGATAGCTATCATTATAATAGCAGGAAACATTCTGTATGCTGCCTTTTGAGATATTTATTCATAGTTGGCATGTTCTGTCCTGATAAACTCAACAATGTACTACTAGTGTGAATTCTTCATCCTTAGTTGCTGGGATTTGATTTCTCGCTTCTTTTACTAGTGCTTTAACTGTGTGAGATGTCAAGCAATTGGACAGTCTGTCTCTTTATGATCTTCCTACTGCCTGGATATGGTGACAAAGCTAGTAATTCTCAGGTCATTGCGATCATTTTACTGCATTTCACATATATTGAGTCATTGACGCTTCTTTGTTCCAAATCATTGGAAAAACTGTTTTCAAACATACCAGACATAACTAATCCCTCTATATGGAGTTATGTCATCGAGCTGTAAATTTTCTTCTAGTGTTATTGGTCTAATAAGCCGGATGTCAACTGGTTCAAACTCAATTCTGATGGCTCATCATTGGAAAACTTGAGACTGGCAGGAGAGGCTACTCGACTACTCGAGAACTTTAACAAATGTAATGAAACGCTAGTAAGGAGAGGGACTAATCCTCAAACAAGATTTTTGTTGTTTCTGAGAACCCCTTTTGATGTTTTGATAAACATGGGCATTTGTTAAGACAGACTCTACTCTTCTCTTAGTATTGTATTGTAACTGCTTCTCATCTCTTTAATAAAATTCCTTTTCTACCAAAAAGCAACTTCAAAAACTGTGGATAATAACCTCGAACTAGACAAAAAGATGAAGATATAAAATCAATAAATCATCATCTGACGGAAAAAGTGGTAATTGTAAAGTTCACTTTTTAAAAAAAATTTATTCTCCAAGTGAAATGATATAAGGTTATGCTAATGAGTATTTTAAGGGCATTAGTTAATTGACTATTTCAAAAAAAATTTAATATCACTTTTACTGAAAACATAAAAGGATGTCAATTTTTTTTTATCTTTTTTCATAAAAAATTTTAAAATTATTTTCTAAATTAATGCTTTTAGAGCATCGGTTAATAGTTATAAACTATAAGGTCAATTTTTTGTTTGGAGAAGATATAAGCTCAATTGAATATCTTGTTGATGTAACCCATTGCACTATCTTATATTAATTATTTAAATAAATACAATTTTAATAGTAAGGGGCTAAGGGCGAAAACACATGAACAAATAACATTATTATTATTTTTTTTTAATAATAGTACTACAATACAGCACTAGTAGTGTAGTACTAGTATTCTCAATTGGTCTTCCACATCTCAAGCAAAAAAAGTGGCCCTTGGCACCTCTCAAACGTCACTCAAAATAGGTAACCTCTTCACATCTCCTAAGGTCCCCATATGCATATTCCACCTTACCCTCTACAAAAATGGCAGCCATCGACTCTCAAACTATCATTACACACTTGCTTCAGTTTATAACCTCATCACAATCTTATTACTCTAAGTCCAAACCATCATGTCATCCCTCTCTGTGCGTTTTCTCTCACCTTCATTGCCTTCTTCAACCTCTGCATGGCCCAGCAGTACAAGGCTGGCAGCCACTCAGGCTGAAAGACCAGTGGAATTATCAAGGCTGGAGCCAAGAGTAGAAGAGAGAGAAGGGTACTGGGTGTTGAAGGAAAAGTTCAGGGAAGGCATAAATGTTCAGGAGAAAGTGAAGCTTCAGAAAGAGCCTATGAAGTTTTTCATGGAAGAGGGGCTACTACAAGAATTGGCGAACATTCCTCTGGAGGAGCTTGAGAAAGCTAAGGTTACTAAGGATGATATCGATGTCAGGCTCAAGTGGCTTGGTCTCTTCCACAAGAGGAAGTATCAGTGTAAGTCATACCAACAAAACATGTTTCTTTCTTATTTGCTTTGTTTGGCTTTTCCTGACTTTTTCCCCCAGTTATTATATTTGCTTTTGAACTGCTTTCTTCTTTCTGCAACTGGAACTGAAAAGTGAAAATTGATATTGATATTTTGACTTATTAAAAATAATACTGTGTGTGACTCAGATTAAGTTGATGATTGGCTACCCTTTTACTAATTTGTTTTGTTGCTGGATAAATTTTGGAGGGAAGAAATAAGATACATGATATAATGTATGCTAAATAATTGATGTTTGGTGGAAATCTTATTATAGAATAAGATAACAATTTTGAGGTTTCTCCCTTTTTTCTTGATGATCAGATGGTAGATTTATGATGAGACTAAAACTACCTAATGGCGTAACAACAAGTACACAAACTCGATACTTAGCAAGTGTGATTAGGAAATATGGGAAGGAAGGGTGTGCAGATGTGACAACCAGGCAAAATTGGCAAATTCGTGGAGTGGTACTACCCGATGTGCCAGAAATATTTAAAGGTCTTGCAGAAGTCGGCTTGACCAGCCTGCAGAGTGGAATGGATAATGTGAGAAATCCTGTTGGGAACCCCCTTGCTGGCATTGACCCACTTGAGATTGTTGATACACGGCCTTACACCGATTTGTTGTCACAATATATCACTGCCAATTCATGTGGTAATCTGGCCATCACTAACTTGTAAGTTTCTCTAGCCCCCTCAATTGCAGTAAAAATATTTCTTTTTTTGTTTGTTCTGATTCAGAGTTTACATACATGAATTTTCCTAATTTATGGTTGGTATTTGGAGCTTATCAGTGATCTAGAAATTGTGTATCAGGTATAACCCCAGTGTTTGGTCATGGCCCTATGTATGCATAGTAAGGAGATTGGAAATATTGGGATGGGAAAATTCTACTATGCAATGATTGATATGTGGTTTCTTTATTCTAATTATATTGGTTTTTTGAAATTTTTTTTTTCTTCTTTCTATTTTGCTAGGGAATTTCAAAACGTTTTGTAAAATTGGCACATGTTAGATGAATAAATAAGGACTAATTTGTTATTGTTCAAAAAAATTGAGTATGTGCATACTCTGTCTTTTATTCGAGAAATAGTGGCCTATGCTTGACACAAAATTTGATACTTAGGCTATTGAATAGAGGGTCTTATTAGGTCAAATAGGAGTTCATAAATGTTAGGAATAAGCATGAAAGCGATTTGTATCATTGTTTGTGACAAGTTCTTGTCAATTTCCGTCTGAACAGGCCCAGGAAGTGGAATGTGTGTGTAGTGGGTTCTCATGATCTCTTTGAGCATCCTCACATCAATGACCTTGCTTACATGCCAGCTATAAAGGATGGACGATTTGGTTTCAATTTGCTGGTGGGTGGCTTCTTTAGTCCCAAGAGATGTGCAGAGGCAGTCCCTCTTGATGCCTGGGTCTCAGCAGATGATGTGGTCCCAGTGTGCAAAGCCATACTAGAGGCCTATAGGGATCTTGGCACCAGAGGGAACAGACACAAAACAAGAATGATGTGGTTGATTGATGAACTTGTGAGTAATCATTTTCTTAATTATGATGTTTCTGAACCATTATGGTATATCCCTGATAATTATGGATTATATATTACCCGGTTTTTTGTGATTTTCAAAGATTCATTTACAAATTTCACAACATTCAGTAGAATTCCAAATTCCAACGAGTACCAGGATGAGAGAGTCAAATTTTTCTAGTATGCACTGTTTAATCAAATTTCTGATTTGATTATGACATTCACATGACTATTATATGCAATTTAACTAAATGCAGGGCATAGAAGGATTCAGGTCAGAGGTAGTGAAAAGAATGCCTCAACAAGAGCTGGAGACAGCTTCTCCTCAAGAACTAATTCAGCAGCAATGGGAAAGGAGAGATTATCTTGGTGTCCATCCACAGAAACAAGAAGGTTTTAGTTTTGTGGGTGTTCACATTCCTGTAGGTCGAGTCCAAGCAGATGACATGGATGAACTAGCTCGTTTAGCTGACACATATGGCTCGGGAGAACTCCGGCTCACTGTGGAGCAAAACATCATAATTCCCAATATTGAGAACTCAAAGCTTGAAGCCTTACTTAAAGAGCCTCTATTGAAAAACAGGTTTTTACCAGAACCCCCTCTTCTCATGAAAGGGTTGGTGGCTTGCACTGGCAACCAATTCTGTGGGCAAGGAATTATAGAGACAAAGGTCAGGGCCTTGAAGGTGACTGAGGAAGTTGAGAGGCAAGTGGCAATGACTCAACCTGTTCGGATGCACTGGACTGGTTGCCCAAACAGCTGTGGGCAGGTACAAGTGGCTGATATTGGTTTCATGGGGTGTATGGCAAGGGATGAGAATGGGAAGCCTTGTGAAGGTGTTGATGTTTTCTTGGGAGGCAGAATTGGGAGTGACTCACATTTGGGAGATGTTTACAAGAAGGGTGTTCCATGCAAGGACTTGGTCCCCTTAGTAGTGGACATTATGGTCAAACATTTTGGAGCTGTACCGAGGGAGAGGGAAGAGGGGGAGGATTGATTCAAATAGCCTAGTATCATTTCATTTTGTTCTTTTACCAATGTGCAAAGCATTTGACATGTTGGTCTCATATCATTGATAGTTTTGGTATGGTATGGGTTTCACTTGTGAATGGAAATAATTTCTAGGAGTTGGATAGTAACATGAAAGTAATGAAATAAAATAGAAAAAAAGGTTGATTCCTCTGGCGGCCACACCCAAACCCCTCCCCTCCCCCGAAAAAAAAAAGGCAAAGGGAAAAAGGAAAAAGGAAAAAGGAAAATTTTAATTACAATGCCTTAAATCAATGCAACACAACTAGTGTCAAATTTCTCAAGGAGAATAAAATTCAATTAAAAAAAAAATTAAAGGCAAAAGGAAAAAGGAAAAATTTAATTACAATGCCTTAAATCAATGCAACACAACTAGTATCAAATTTCTCAAGGAGAATAAAATTCAATTAAAAAAATTAAACAAAAAAAATTAAACAAAAGGAAAAAAGGAAAAATTTAATTACAATGCCGTTAATCAATGCAACAAAACTAGTGTCAAATTTCTCAAGGAGGATAAAATTCAATATAATTATGTAGTTGAATTTTAGTGGAGAACTAATGGGGAGAACTTTGGGCAAACTCCAATTTGACTTGACACCACATTAGCGCAAAACTTAGCTTACGAGTTTGGATCCAAATATATTATATTAACCACTCCCTCTTAACATTATTATTTAATGAATGACTTCATTCACAGGTGTACACCCAAGAAGAACTTAGGGTATAACACCAAAAAGTTGTACCTAAATTTCTCATTCTTTAAAAAACTAGTCTAGATTGAACCAAGTCCTCAAGAGAATCTAAAACTTTTTTGTAACTTGATATGATATCTATATTTATATCGATGTAAAATCGGAAAAGAAGAAAAGAAGAATGGAGAAGCTCTAGAAGAATAAGTACTAGCAACTGGCATTACCACTGGTGCTACAGCTAGTGCACACCATGGTGTGAGCCAGCTGCCCCTCATTTTCCCCTATAAATCAATGAAGTTAATACCGTACCGTACCGGCCGCTACGGCCGGTATTTCTCATTCCGGTGGATAAAACGGTACCAAAACACCCTTAAATTGTACCGCTCAAAATACCGGTCTATACCGGACTATGCCGGACGTACTGGAGAATACCGGCCATTTCGGACGGAAAGTAAAAACCGGCCGGTACAAAAAGCTTCTTAAAAAAAACACAAAACACAAAACAAAACAAAACATAAAAGTACCAAATGGCTCATGTCGGCTTCAAGCCCAGCACCACTTTGTTGGTCGTTGTCAACATTTAGCTGATTATCCCTTCCTCTTCCTCCTTCAGTTTCGTTCCTTTCACTTCCCTTCTTTATTTTTATTTTTTTCACTTCTTCTTATCTGTTTTTTAGACTAACAGCTGCATCCCCTTGGTCCTTGTGTTTTGTGTGGTTCTTGTAGTCTTATTTTGTGTGTACTGACACCACACGTGTAGACTTTGAAATTTGAAACAAGTTTGAAATTTCAATTACATCATTTATTTCAAATTTTCAACAATTGTCTTTTTTTTTTCTTTTTTTTTTGCTGAATATTCAACTATTGCCAGTTGCCACTCACTAGTTTTATATTTTTAATAATTAATAGGCAGTTACGTGAGCTAGAGATAAACAATAAATGAAATATTATATGTTTATAAACATGGTTCTAGAAATTTTGTGTGTGTGTGTATATATATATATATATATAATAGATATAAAATAGCGGTAAACCCGAAACGGTACACCGGTATTGACTGGTATTTGAAATATTTCGTACTGCTAACCAAACTGATACAGCCTCCAGTACGGTATTGACTCCCTTGCTATAAATACCTCCCCCCCCCCCCTCCTCTAGGAAATTCATGCACAATTCCCAAAAATTCTTCTCCTTCTTCTCCTTCTTCTTCTTCTTCTTCTCTCTCTCTCTCTCTCTCTCTCTCTCTCTCTCTCTCTCTCTCTCTCTCTCTCTCTCTCTGGAATTTCTTTAGATGTAGTTTTTTTCTCTCGTTTTCTATAGAAAACCCCATCTCAAACAAAAACTTCAGCCATTTTACACCATTTTTACACCTCCAGCCCTTAATAGTAGCTGAAAAGTTTACTCGCTAAAGGTCGGTTTCGGAATAGCTTATTTAGCTGAAATCGAAAACTTTTTACTGAAAGTGTAGAAAATAAGGGTAAAGGCTAGCTGAATAGTACAATGAGACCTATGAATAGTACCAAAAAGTGTAATGAGACTCATGAATAGTACCAAAAAAGGCTAAAAACTTAAATAAGCTAAAACTTGTAGCTCATTCCAAACGGGCTTAAGCTTGAGTTTTTTGGCGAGCCTAGAATGCCAAAGTTGTCAGGTGATCGGGTTTAATTCTTGGGCTTCAGGTCGATGTTAGCTTAGTTGTATTCTGAGCAGGTACAATTCGTAATCATACCTTAGAAGTTGATGTGTGGACCAAAATTTGTGAAAAACCTACTAAAACGATAAATTGAATACTTATCTATTAGAGGAAGCAAATTGACAATTCCTGAGACCTAAACCACTACCTTTTACTTATCACCCAAAAAAAAAAAAAAAGGACCTAAACCTCTACCTCTTGCACATTGTCTTCGATCAAAGACAATTCTTGTTGTACATGAGCCTCTAGATTAGCATAGTATGCATAATCTTCATTTGGGGCTTCCAATTGTGGTGGTACTGATACATCAGTAGCCATCTACTTTCAGAAAGCTATGCCATTAAAGTTTGAAAGTCATCTTGACCAACATATTTGTGAATGATTGGTTAGTTCCTTTCCTCAGCCCCCAGCGCCTTCCTAGTTCCTCCACCCACACTACTGCATTTGTGTTGCTGAAATCTATCAAATGCTCTTGATGCTTTGGAGAGGTGTGGTTCAAGACGTGTATGATTACACTTGTGCTAGAGCCACTATTCATGCTTGGAGACTCGGATTTTGATCTATTCGAATATGGCTTTCTTCACTAAATCGTGAAGTAGTTCTGCGTCAAGTCTTTATGGAACAATACAGTGAAAAGCACAGACATCAACTGTTTTCCACTAAATGGAAATTCAAGTTCACAATGAACAAGTTGTTATATAAAATAACAACATAGTAGGAGCTCATTTGAGCTAGGGGATATAATACGTGGCTTCAGTGGAGTCACATTGCATTCGAGTGAAGTGAAGAGTGGCTTGCTTCTTGCAAGTGACCAATGCAATTTCGAAGCATGTAATATTATTTAATATTTTAACGATCAGTCATAAAATTGTACAAATGGTGAGCATCATAGTATGGAGATAGACGATAGGTACCAGTACTGTTCGTTTTTAGACCACTTACAACACAACCAGATTAACCTAGTTAATTAGTCAAGTGATTACTTAATCCAGATTAAACAAATCTAGGTTAACACAATCATATAATCATATTAATGTAAAATGCGGAATATAAAGAACACAAAAATATGATCACCCAGGAAAACCAAATCAGTAAAAAATCTAGGGAGGATTTAACCTAGCTATCATCAAGGTAAAACTGAATCCACTATGAAAGAATTGAAGTTTTACAATAGTGACTTAGACCACTAACATCCTATTGCTACCTCATGTAGAAAACCTACTGACACAACCACCTGCAAGCTTCGAGACCACGGACTCATTCTTTCTTGGATTCTCTAGCAAGTACAAGCACTCCTGCTTGTGTATCTTTAAGCTCTTTAGTGCAGCAACTGAATGATCATCAAGCTCTCAATGAAATCTCCTTCTTGATAATCCTAAGTATGTGTGAAGGCAGCCACCTCTCAGAATTCACAAGAGATTCACACGCACAGCAAATAGAGCAACCTCTAAAACATGGCTAGGGTTTCCCTTTTATACCTAGGGCAAAACATAAAACCCTACACATCATATGGGCTTAGGGCTGAGTTGGAAATTCTGCAGAAAAAACATTTTGCCCGACTTTCGATCGATCGAGTATAATTCTCAATCGATCGAGCTAGTCAGAATTGCACAATCAATTCTGCAGTTAACTCGATTCTAACTTAACATAAAAGACATACTTTGAGCAAGTCTAAAACAAGACTAACAACCTGTTTTGATCATAGTTTGCCAACAATACAAATTAGAGTTCTAATACATTAGTTCCTAAGTACTTAGAACCTAACAAACTCCCCTTTTGGCAATCCGTGACAAAACAGAAACACAATGCTCAAAGTTACAAGTAAAAGCCCTTTACAAAAAATAATGTCCATTACAAAATAATCCAACCTAACTACTATCCATCAGTTGCAAGTGTAGACAGCAGTACGACTGAATTAACCTGTATATTTCCTGAAATACTCAACAAACGCATAAACACATGTATGGAAAATACAAGTAAAACAAAAATAAATCCTTGACTTCACAAAACACAAAACAAAGACATATATCATGAATAACACATAAATATAAATCAATAAGTAGTGAAATAAAAAACATATATAACAATGTATCTCCCCTTAACATGAACAACCCAAAAACAATACATCAAGAGCCAAAAAGAATACATACATAGTGAAGCACCTAGATACAATCTAAACTCCACAAGCTCCAAACAACAAAAATCTTCCCCTAACTACAAAAAATCTCTACATGTGTCCAAATCTACTCCAAATGTACTCCCCCTTTTTTGTGATGGAATGCTAAAGGGCAATCAAAATCTATCATCAAAAGGAGGTGGTGAAGGCGAACGTCGAAGATGCGCCAAATCTGTTCGCAGAGCACGGAGCTCATCAAGCATGTCCATCAAAATTTGACCCTGAGCCGCCTGAACGCTCAAGACAGTCTCCAAAGTAGGATGAATGTCAAAGTCATCCGGAGTAGATGGTGGAGGAATAGCAGCAGCACTAGCAGCACCAATAGGATCAGCAGACGCCTCGCCAGAAGTAGTACCTGTAGAAGAAGGAGGGGGTGTGGTACTAGAGGCCTTAACACGAGGACGTTTAAAGCTTTCTCTCATATGAGCAGCCCTCTGCCTAAGAAAGGAGGCACCTATAGGAGCAACTATGTGTACGGGCTCAAAAGCGGGGAAGTCATCTAAACCTAAAAACAACAAAATCCTATGAATGAAAATAGGATGAAAAAAAGCATGAGCGGTAGAAGAACTCCTACAAACTTTGTTCAAAGAACGAAGAAACAAATGAGGGAAACTAATAGAAGCATCCGTAACAAGAGCGTACAAAAATGCACATCGCTCCAAAAGAATGGTGTGTAGATGAGAGATAGGCCACAAAGAATGACATGCTATCCTAAAGAAAAGATAGTGCACCTCGGTGAGCTTAGCAATGGTGATCCGAGGATCAAAACCCCACTGGATAGAAGACCTAGTGATGTAAGACATGATGTCGTCCAAGGGAGGGGACTCATCATAGGGATAGACAGGGTGCTGGACCAACGGTATCCTAAGAGCATCAGCTATGACTCTAGAAGTAATGGTGAACTTTACACCTCGTATCCAACTCTTTACTAAAGTGTTGGAATCATAGATGTGGATAGAGAGGTTCGAGTAGAACTCTCTAATTAGGGTAGCTGGTGGTGGAGGACCAATATCCAATAATGGTAGCCGGCCCTTACGCTCAAAATTAGCCCTAATGGCTGGATTAAGCTCATCTAACAACACTTTCCGCTCAGCCCAAATCTTTCTCTTAAGGTTTAAAGTCTCATAAAGCTCTTGGTTTTTCTCACTCAGAAACAAATCGCTCAAAGGGGAAGGAGCAGAAGAAGAGGAGGATGTCTTATGGGCTGTAGTCTTCCTAGGCATGGTGCTAGGGTAAGGACAAGACACAAGGACAAAACCAAAAAGAACAAAAAGAAAAACCAAGGGCAGACTGCAAGTTAGCAAAAAAAAAATATATATATATATATATATATATATATATATATATATATATATATAGAAATAGCAATATATATGATGCATGTTCTAATGCAGTGATAACAAATTCAATTTAAGTTTAAAATCACAAAATTGGCTTGAGCATAGAGTTTATAACAAAAACCCCAAAATTTTGAAAAACCACTTGTTCAATTTGTACTAAATTGACCAATTGATCATCACACAAGATAGAAAATAGTTTATTATGATCAAATTTATCAATCCAACAAGCTAATTTCATCAATTAAACTCAATTTGAACAAAATCCCCAATTCGGGTATATTCAAGCCCTAGAATTTCCAATTTCTCACAATACATCAAATTGATAAAATTAAACACCATAGATCATGTTTATAACATCCCTCAACAAAAACCCATTGATCAATTTCAAGAAAACAAGCTTGAATCATCAAAACCCCCAAAATTCTTATGTTCGAAATTTCCCAAATAATCCATGATTTTATGCATGAAAAATGAAAATAAATGCAAAAGGAAAGGTAAAAAGGTCTTACCAGCCTTGGGAGAGAAAAACCTTGCAAAAAGAATGGAGGAAAACAACAAAAATTTGGATTGAAGCCTTGACTGAGTCGTATGGAGAGAGAGTGTTTGAAAACTTTTTGAAAAGTAAGTTGAACACGTGAAAATCAACTTTTTAAAAAATTCTCTATATGATTTTCGATTGATCGAAATTTAGGTTCGATTGATCCGTTATCAATCGAGCATCGATTGAAACAGACAAAGGCTGACCAAAAATTTAATCGCAATTTCGATTGATCGAAGAACAGATTCGATCGATCGAAATTCTGGAAAAAAACAAATTTTTGAAAAACAAAGTAATTTTGTGCAGAAACTCCTCAAAGCATTGAATTTTCAAAATAAAATGCATGAGTATGAGATGAAATGTCTTTCAAAAACACAAGTTTTGAACACAATTTTCCCAAAATTAAGATTTTCAAACCATTATCTTAAAATCTCAAGCATCAAATATGTTTTGCATAAAACTCAAGGAATTTTCAAACTTGGTTGGTCAAACCAAAGACACACACAATAACATGTACAAAGTTTAGCAAAGAGTAACTTGTGTAGTGTGTGCAACTAACAAAAGTTTGAGATACATGTGAGGTGATATGTGAATAGAAATCAAACACAAAGTTTACAAAATTCATCATATAGAATTTGAAAGAGACTATCACCTGAAGAGTTACATCATATAACTCCCACATCTCCTAGATCATAAGCTTGCAATCATGTAAGTTTCTTGATTTGCCTCATATTGTACACACAAATTATAATTGATCGGAAACTTATTAAAATAGCCGGGATAATGTACACACCAATTTTAGTTGTTTGATTTAACTTTAAGTCCAATAATGTACACACCAATTTTAAGCATTTAAACCGAGGCTACACCTTATGTTGTTTTTGTATATGTGTTACACTTTATTGGGCATAAAATCTTACGATATGCACTAAGGTGTTCATGATTGGCTAGTAAACAGTAGTGAGATGGTTATTTATGTATTTTTCAAAAAGTTCAAGTCCGATAGTAAAAAACATGTGACTTCAAGATCAAGACAAAGTGATCAAAAACCATAAACATCTTTTCCACACAACATGCACTACAAAGTTTCAACTAGTAAAATGCAATAAATAAGCTCATCCAAGCTAAATAAGGTACAATACATGTTATGTGAAAATAAATTGACCAATCTTGTTTTCAAAACCAAGAAAATAAATACAAAACACAATTTGCTTCCCTTTATCCCCTTTTTTTTTTTTTTTTATTAAGAAGAAACAAAAAACAGTCCTAGAATGAAATGCATGAATATTATGCAATGCAAGTCCTAGAAACAAAAAGAAAACAAAAACCAAAAAACAATGGTCACAAAGAGTAGAGCAATGAAGCACAAATACCATGTCAGAAAGACTCAATTAGATCAAGCCTTTTGCATCCAAAACTTTTTAGATGCACCTCGAGCATTGGAGTTCTTATTCATATTAGTGTGATTTCCAACTCCAGGATTGGAATAAAGGTTGAGAGCATTTACCAATTCACCAATAAATACTATAGGATCTTGTGCTTGAGGCACAGACACTTTTGGCTTATTTGCTCGCTTAGCAGCTTGCAACTTGAAACAGTTTGGACGAATGTGCTCAGACTTTCCACAAAAATGACAAACCCAAACAGGCTTACCATGCACCTTGTCCTTAGAAGGGGTAAACTCCTTAGGTTTAGACTCTTTTAGATCAACCCTAATCTTCCTAGAAGGTGTGACCTCTATAGGTTTAACAGTCTCACTCACAACCTCACTCACAGAGTGTTCAGAGAAAGAAGAAGGAACAAAGTTTATGGAATGGGGTGCAGACACAGAAATGCTTTCTACATAACCTAAGCCAGTTTTGTCAGAGAGAAACTTTTGAACACTTAGCATGTGATCAAGTTTGGAGCTTGCAAATTTAATAAATTGTTCCCTAGCAACAGATAGTTCAAGTTCCAAATTCTTAACTTTATCAAGTAAAAGCATATTTTCAGTTTTCACATTGTTCAAAAGTTCATTAGCATCAAACAGTTTCACAAGCAAATTGTTCTTATCAAGCTCAAGAGATGCAATTTTCTTCAAGCCAATGTCAACATTCATAGCATCCTTTGCAACAACTTTGCAAAGTTTATTATAAACTTCTTGAAGATCTGCATCCTCGAAGAGTTCCCCATCAGAAGGATTCTCTTCAACAGACATGCTTTCATTGACTACAGCAGTAGTAGTGAAAGCAATAAAGTTTACATCCTCGTCAGAACCAGACTCATCATCGAAAACTTCATTATCATTAAGGGTTATAGCCATAGCCTTACCCTTAGACCTCAAGTATGTAGGACATTCAGATTTCATGTGATCATACCCTTGACATCCAAAACATTGAGGACCCATAGAATTATTAGAAGATTGACCAACTTTTTCTCTAGGTTTTTCAATGTTGTTAACCTTAGTGGGATTATTCTTCCTAAAATTTCTAGGTTCAGCAGTGTTCTTACCTCTTTCCCTTCTGTTGTTGTTTCTAAGGAAATTCCTAAAGTTCTTGGCAAGGTAAGCAATCTCTGTAGCAGAGAGCTCATCATCAAATCCACCAATATCAACATTATCAACTGACTTAAGAGCCATTGATTTGGATTTATTAGTTTTGGGTAGGTCCAACTCATAGGACTGAAGAGATCCTACAAGTTCATCAACAGGGATGGAGTCCATATCCTTGCTCTCAGTGATGGCAGTCACTTTGGATCTAAAATCTTCAGTTAAAGATTTAAGAATCTTCCTAACAATTTTAAGTTGATCATAGATTTCACCCAAGTTGTATGCAAAATTAACAATGTCATTAAGTTTAGCATAAAATTCATCAAAGGATTCATCATCAGACATCCTAATGCTTTCAAATCTAGAAGTTAATTGCTGCAACTTATTAATTTTAACTGCCTTACTACCTTCATGCACAGTCTAGAGGATATTCCAAGTAGTGTGAGTAACCTCAACATTTGAGATTCTCTTAAATTCCTCCATAGAAACAGCATTAAAAATAGCATTCATAACTTTGCTATTGAAAGTGGCTACTTCTTTCTAAGAAGTTTGCCACTCACTCACAGGAGTAGTGGGCTTATCCCATCCGTACTCAATGGAGTTCCAGAATCTCTCATTAATAGATTTCAGGAATGCTTTCATCCTTACTTTCCAATACGCATAATTATTCCCATCAAAGTGAGGTGGAATAACAAGAGAGTGTCTGTGTTCCATGACAGCAGGAGTCAAGGATCAGCTCAAAGATCAAAAGATCTACAACAAGAGAGCTACCGATACCACTTGTTCGTTTTTAGACCCCTTACAACACAACTAGATTAACCTAGTTAATTAGCCAAATGATTACTTAGTCCAGATTAAACAAATCTAAGTTAACACAATCATATAATCATATCAATGTAAAGTGCGAAATATAAAGAACACAAAGATATGATCACCCAAGAAAACCAAACCGGTAAAAAACCTGAGGATGATTTAACCTAGCTATTCTCAAGGTAAAATTGAATCCACTATGAAAGAATCGTAGTTTTACAATAGCGACTTAGACCACTAACATCGTATTGCTACCTTATGTTAAAAAACTTATTGACACAACCACATGCAAGCTCCGAGACCACAAACTCCTTCTTTCTTGGATTCTCCAGCATGTACAAGCACTCCCGCTTGTGTATCTTTAAGCTCTTTAGTGCAGTAACTAAATGATCATCAAGCTCTCAATGAATTCTCCTTCTTGATAATCCTAAGCATGTGTGAAGGCAACCACCTCTCAGATCTCACAAGAGATTCATACACACAGCAAATAGAGCAACCTCTAAAACGTGGCTAGGGTTTCCCTTTTATACCTAGGACAAAACACAAAACCCTACACGTCATATGGGCTTAGGGCTAAGTTGGAAATTCTGCAGAAAAAACATTCTACCCGACTTTTAATCGATTGAGCCAGTCAGAATTGCACACTCAATTCTGCAGTTAACTTGATTCCAACTTTACATAAAAGACATACTTTGAGCAAGTCTAAAACAAGACTAACAACCTGTTTTGATCATGGTTTGCCAACAATACAAATTAAAGTTCTAATACATTAGTTCCTAAGTATTTAGAACCTAACAGGTACTTAATAAAAATAAAAAGAAAAGGTAAACGACAAAAGGGATTAATCTTCTATTTTTAATTGGACATGGAAAAGAGCTTACATGTGTTGCTTAAGAGCTTGTTTCCTAGAGCTTAGGATGATGCCTCCTGGCTAGCTGGCAAGGGTTCCCTCAACCTGTAGATTCTCATGTTCCCGTGCGCTTCTTATATGACACTTCAATTTCAAGTACTTGCTTCCAAATTCTACACTGCTATTCCCTAAATTCCATATACTCTTCTTGCTTTCCATTCTAGGAACACTTACACCCTTTGTAGTAATGGAAGTTACAGAAGAACTTTGCAGCTTCACCATTGAGTACTTAGTCCTTTCCAAATGGGGTGTGGCATTGATGCCATGCCATTTGAAGTTTGTCTACATTCGTTCTTTGAAGCCAACTGCAATTGACCACAAAAGTGGTAAGAATTTATTAATCACTTATCACTAGGTAGTAGGTATCCGTTACCTTGTTAATTTATTTTTGGTTGGAGATAGGGTAAACATAAGGACTTCTTGAAAGAGATAAAAAAAATCAAGGGGGCTCAATGCTTTTAGCCCACAGGGCATTAAGGATTATTATTATTATTATGTAGCTGATTTTTTTCACCAGAGAAGTTCTGGGTCTTTAACTTCTTGGGACTCATGTTATATGTGGATAATTATGGAGGATGTTTGCTTGTTATTATCTACTACAAATATGAAACTACGTTTTGCTATAATTATTTGCTTCCATATTGGTGGGCTCCTTTTTCATTTCCTTTATAGATGTAACGAGGTCAAAACTTATTTCTTTGTTCAATAAATGAAAAATTGAAGACGATTAGTTGCTATAAATAAAGTTCCAAGTTAGAGTAATTGCTGGAAAAGTCTAAATAAATGAAATTTGTTGGTAAAATATTTTGCATGTTTTGAAGCAGCCCTCCCACCCCCACATACAGATCCCCTGCACCCCTCTTCTCTCTTGCACGCACAGACCCCCTTCCCCTCCCTTCTCTTCTCTCTACCGTAGTCCTCTAGAGTTTAGACTTCGACTAACGATCAACTGTAAGGTGGCAGGCGTCAATGTCTCCGACCTTGATGTTGTGGTGGTAAGGGCGGCAAAAATTGACAACCACTAGATTGGATTGACGAAAATTGTGGTGGTAAGGGCAGTACAAATAGGATCTAGTTTTGCAGTTTGGAGGGTGCATTTGGCATTTGACTATAAGCTAGTTTTTTGCTTATTTTATGTATTGTTTGTGAAAACCATACTACTTTTTGTCTCATCTTTATTTTTAAATCATTTAACTTTCTAATTTTTGAAAATAAGCTAATTTTTAGCTTTTTGTCTCACATTATACAAATAAGGGCAAAACTTAGGTATAAAACGTTCGTTAGGTTCTCCTTTTAAAATTTTGTCATTTGTCTATTTTAATAGTGCAATAAACAGTGTTAATAAAACTCCATCTCTTTATTATTATTTTTTTTCTTTTTCCTCTCCAGGTTTGTTAGAAAAGCAGATCTGCAAATTTCTTCTTCTTCAGTTCAGATCTTTCCAACTTCTGCCTATCTCAGGCTTAGTAAAAACTATAACTTAGGTTTTCTTTTTTAATAAGTTTATTCTCCTACACTTATTCTTCTTCAAAATCCTCTCCTATCTTTATGGTGTAACTAGGGCTGTCCACTGGAAACCACCACCCGACCCACCCATAAAACTCGTCATTTCTCGGTCGAGTGGCAATTCCACATTTCCAAAACCCGATCCAAACCAACCCAACTACCACCCCCTTTGCCTCCGTCTAGATCTGCGTTTGTCACGCTCATATCTATCTTTGTCATGCCCGATCTCCCTCCTCACCATGCTCGATCTCCCTTGCCATGCCCTGATCTGTCTTAGCCATGCCCCGATCTGTCTTCTTCGTCTATAGCTCAGCCCAGATTTACCATCTCTAATCGCATCTCCGCCAAGATCTGTTGCCTGCAATTTCGACTGAAACTCGATCCGCCTCACCCAAAAACCGATTCAATCCGATCCGATCCGATCTCCTCTTCTGTCGTTGATGGGTGAGATTTTCTGCCACCCGATTCCATCGGGTCGGTTCCGGGTTGGGCACAAACTTGACCTAGACCAACCCTTGGACAGCCCTAGGTGTAACCAAGAACACACACTTTCTCTGTCTAATTTTTTATTTATTATTTTTTGTGTACTTTTGATGTATGTGTTGTTGCTGGGTAAGGACAAAATTATTTTATTTAAAATTTTTTAAAGGGCTGGGTAGTTTGTTTTGGGTAAAATTGGTTGATTGAGCTTAATTATTTTTAGGTTTACTATTGGTGATTTTTGTTGTTGGGATAATTTTTTTGGGCTTGTATATTTTGTTGTAGATTTTAGACCTATAAGTTTTTCTATGGCCTTAAAAAGGAGGAAAATGCTAGAGTTACAAATTTTTTTTTTTTTTTACAAATTGCTGATTTAGTGAGTGGTTATAGGTAGTTAATAAAGTTATGTAAGTAGTGAGCCTAGATGCGAAACAATAAGAATTTACTACCTCAGCAATTTGCAAAAATGTTGTAGGAAAGTTTGTGACTATAGCATTACTCTTAAAAGAATCAATGACATTGTTATGGGAGCAAAGTGTAATTTTATATAACAAAATTGCTAAAATTAGAACCTATGTAAATACTTTTTTTTTTTTTTTAATTAAGGGGTACCATTGTCCCCCAATGTCCAAGTCTACCCCCGTCCATGCCCCCCCCCCCCACCCCGGTGAACATTCGTGTATGCATTGGTGATTTTGAGGGCACATTTGGCTCCTTAGATCTCTGCCTTTTGGTTTACCATTAAAGGTGAGAAAGCTCTCAACCTTTTTTGATATCTCTCAATTTCCTACGTAATCTCCTGAATTCGCAATTTTTTTATCTGTAAATCAAACTCTAGTTTGAAAATTCTATTTGGTTTCCAAGAAAAAACTGTACTTGGTTCGCGAGAGAATGTAGGAAAAAGAAAAAAAAATGCTAGCTTTCTTCTTTTGAGTAATTTTTTGAATTCACAATTTCTGTTTGATTTTCTTGTGTCTCGAGCTTTGATTTACTTGCAAATCAATATCTGGTTCGAAGCCTTGAACTGAAGCAATTTGGTTTTCTTCTAAATCTTAAGTCGATTAGTCTTTGCTAGGAAAAAATAAAGAAAAGAAAACAGGAAGAGACATCATTATTTCTCTTGTTTGCTAAGCTATTAAAATAGACAGATAACAGAAATTCAAGATGGAAACCTAAAGAATAGTATCTTAAATACCATATTCTTGAAGAACACTTTGTATTAAGCCCCATTATCTCAGAAAAATTTATCATGCATTAAGTACATGTAATTTCACCTCCTATTATCTCTTCCATACATGCGTATGTATGCAGTTGTTTGTCTTAAAATAATAATAATAATAAACTGTCAGACTTTAGCTGAAGTGTGAAACAATGACTTTATGTAACGTGAGAATGTACTTTTACTCTTTTTTTTTTTTAGTACAACTTTTGTATTAAGCCCCATTAAAAAATTCTAAACTACGTACAAAAACTTGGTATTTGAACAATTTATTGATGATATAGCTATTGATATTTAATTTTCTAGAAATTTTGCAAACATGAAGAATATAAGAAGAAGATGTAATCCAATGGTGGATTTGTCAAAATTTACCTTCAATAAAAAGATATTTGTAGCTAAACTTTGTCCTCCTTTTTTTTATACAAGATAAAAATTCTACTCTAGAATAATCTAAGTGTATATGTGTGTGAAGCTTCCTCTTGGAGACTTGAACCCTGGCCCTTGATATGCATGTTAAGAACATAAGGAATATGAAATTTATGTTAAGAACATAAGGAACATGAAATTTAATAGTTAGATTTTCAAAATTCACAACTAAAAAAGAAATATATAAGAAGTTTGAAAAAATTTCTCTTTAAACTAGTTTAGAGATAAACTTGTTAGTATGTATTTGTTTTTAAAAAATAAAAATAAAATAATAAAACAAAAGCAAAAACTGTCGTACTTTAGTTAAAGTGTGAAAGAACGGCTTCATGCCTTTGTGTAAAACCCGAACGACTTCATGCCTTTGTGTAAAACCGGAACGTTCGTTTAACTTTCTTTTTTCTTCGAGTACAACCTTTGGTTCCTTTTACTGGAGTTGGTATATGATGTTTCCTCAACATGCATCCTCCCCCTCACATGGGGTGGATCCCACATGTGGTATATGGTATTTCCATAACATGCATCCTCCCCCTCACATGGGGGTGAACCCCACATGTGAAGGGGAGGATGCATGTTATAAAAACACCCATGTATTTTCTATTTTTGAGGGCGCACCCATTTGATGCATCAAAAACAACTTCTACCATAAAGCGATAGAGTAAATTCGACCTTTTTTGCGAATAAAAGTATATTCTACCTGTCAATAAAAAAAAAAAGGTGTTTTCTACCTAATGCTATTCCTCATTCACATCTTGGCTTAACAGACTTACAAAGTCCTATATCTATAAAAGCCGTTCAATTGCAACTCTTCTCGTATCATAGAGTTTACAACAAACAAAAAAAAAGAAAGAAAAGTTAGAAATCAATGGTGGGCACTACCTATTTGTACAAGTTCATTTCCACGCGGCTGTTTTTCTCTCTCTCATTACTTCTTTTACTCGCTGAATCTTTGTCTTCTATGCAGCCAAACTGCCATGCAGAGGAGAGGTTAGCCTTGTTGCAATTCAAAGATAGCTTTATGATAAACAAGTCTGCTTCCATAAATCCTTCCATAAATCCTTATCCTAAGGTTTCATCCTGGACTCTAAATGATTGCTGCTCATGGGACGGGGTTGAGTGCGACGAGCACACAGGTCATGTGATTGGCCTTGATCTCAGCAGAAGCTGTCTCTATGGTTCTTTTGACTCCAACAGCAGCCTTTTCCGCCTTCTTCAACTTCAAAAGCTTAACTTAGCTTATAATCATTTCAATTACTCTCAAATCCCATTTCGAGTTGGCCATATTTCGAGGTTGGCATATCTCGATCTCTCCCATTCTGTGTTCTCTGGACGAGTACCACAAAGCTTGGCAAATTTATCTTTCTTGACGGATCTCCGTCTAGATAACTGTGCATTGCATGGAGAATTCCCAACCACAATATTTTACCTACCAAACCTACAACATCTTAGCATAGGAGACAATCAAGACATTACTGGTCATTTGCCCGAACTTCACTCAAGTAGTTCCCTCGAGTATTTTAGTCTTCGACAAACAAGTTTCTCTGATGAACTACCGGCTTCAATTGGAAACTTTAATTCTTTATCTTTCTTAGATCTTGGTAATTGCAATTTCTCAGGATCTATCCCGCCTTCAATCAGTAACCTCATCCAACTCAATTTCCTAGACCTCCCAGATAACACTTTTACAGGTCACATCCCGTCCTTGTCGAACCTGACCCAACTAACTTATTTGGGCCTTTCAAACAATCACTTGGAAGGTTCAATTCCGAGCTCATTCTCTGAACTCAAGAATGCTGAGTTTCTTGATTTTTCAGAAAATGGCTTGAGTGGGATGGTGGAGCTAGACGTGTTTCTTAAGCTCAAAAATTTAAGTGTACTTATGCTGTCATCTAACAATTTGTACGTACTTACCAAAACCAGTTCAAATGACACGCTTCCACAGTTTCACACTCTAGCATTGGGCTCTTGCAGCTTAAGCAAGTTCCCAGTTTTTTTGAAAAACCAAAGCAAATTGGTTTGGCTGGATCTAAGAGGCAACAATTTTCAAGGCTTAATACCCAAATGGATGTATAATGTTAGTGTAGAAGCTCTTCGGGCTCTGTTTCTTGATGGAAACTTTCTGACAGGCTTTGAGCAAACACCAGCCGTTCTCCCATGGCGTATTGTAGAACTTTTAACGCTTGGCGATAACATGCTTCAAGGAGCGCTCCCAATTCCAGCACCATCTACCAAGCGTTATGACATTGAGCATAATTCATTGAAGGGAGAAATTTCACCATTGATTTGCAATGCGAGTTCACTCGAAGAACTACTTTTGTTTGATAACAATTCGAGTGGCACGCTTCCTCATTGTTTAGGAAACTTCAGTAGTTCTTTGTCTGTGTTCGATCTGGGTGGGAACAACTTCCACGGCCCCATCCCAAAAACTTGGGCAAAGGGAAGTAGCTTAAGGATGATTGACTTGAGTCAGAACCAGTTACAGGGTTAGCTGCCAAAATCACTAGCTAATTGTACCACGCTAGAGTATCTTCATGTCGGCACCAATCAGATCAATGATACCTTTCCGTTTTGGTTGGGATCTCTTCCCCAGCTGAAGCTTCTTGTTTTGCGTTCTAATGGGTTCTATGGTGTAACAAGGAATCCTGAAACCAATCATGCATTCCCCATGTTACGTATCATTGACATCTCTCACAACGATTTCTCAGGAAATTTGCCTTCGGGGTACTTTCAACATTGGATTGCCATGAAAACAGTTGAGAGTAAAGCACAGTTGACATACATGCAAGCAAGTTTCAGCGGAGAAGGGTGGGATTCACAATTCAGTTACTCAGTTTCAATAACAAACAGAGGTAAAGAGCTAAACTATTACACGATCCAAGATACCTTATCAGCCGTAGATCTCTCAAGCAATCGATTTGAAGGGAAAATCCCAGAAGACATTGGAAATCTAAAAGCTCTTCATTTGCTCAATCTTTCAAACAATGATCTTAGTGGTCAAATCCCACCGTCCTTGGGAAGCATGACAGAGCTAGAATCTTTGAACCTCTCTACAAACAAGTTGTCTGGGGAGATACCACCAAAGCTAACGGAGCTTAATTTCCTTGCATTCATTAATGTTTCCCACAATTCCCTTGTGGGGCCCATACCACCTGGAAAACAATTTGACACATTTCAGAATGGTTCATACGAGGGTAATTCAAGATTATACGGAAACCCATTGTCGAATAAATGTGAAAATGTCAACTCTTCCCCGCATCCACCTTCAACCTTCAAGGAGAATCAACGCGCAAATTCTGCATTTGAATTTGATTGGAAAGTTGTTGCGATGGGATATGCATGCGGACTGGTGGTAGGGGTTTTTATTGGACAAATTGTGGGTGTGCACACACGTCTTTTCTTCTTTTGATGATCTTTTTTACTGGTTGGCTTTCATTAGTACCAAAATTATAGAAATATGTATAAAGCACAATAATGACTATTATACATGTATAGAATTGGACTATGTCCCAACTCTACCACATTCTAAGTCTTCAAATGACAAAAAAAAGTCTATTGATCATGCTTACTTCAATTTCACTACCTTTTTTTAATAAGAAACTAGTGAATTTATTTCATTTCATGCTTGAAAAAAACTAGATTGCATCCGAAGATATTTCAGATTCTATAACGGATGGGGACCCCTCAATCCATGTAACAAAGTCATCAATAACCTATGCATTTTTTGCAAGGCTGTGTTCTACCTTGTTTCCCCCTCTTAGCATGTTCCTTCTATTCGCGAATTGGCAGAAGTATTGTATCCAACTTTAACGCCATCTCCCCTACTTTTCCCCACTTATTTTGACTACTATGATTCATAACCTCAAAAGCAATACAAACATTATCTGTGATAAGTCTGTATGACATGAAAGCACACTGATTCTAAATAATGAGGTTTGACAATAAAATCATGAGTCTAATAGCCAAGATCTTTGAAGCTATTCTCAAGATGGCATTGCACAAGCATATAGGATGGTACTCAGTAATCCTTCTAGGGCTTTTGACTTTAATTAGGGATAAGTATTATATGGGTTTCATTAAATTTTGGTGGAATGACACCCAAATTTTAAAAATCTAAAACACATTTTGTAACACAATCCCCCACATTTTGTAACAATACTTTTGAAAGAATATCCAAATATCTTTTTCATAGAATAAGCCATGTGCAAAACCTTTTCTACTTTTAATTTCTAAAAAAAATCTAACAATTTATAGTTTGATGATCACTAAATGAATGTTAAAAGAATTAAGCCAATCAATTGTTACAAATATATCTTCCAATATATATATATATATATATATATATATGAAACTAGAAGAGTCACCAATGAAGCTAGTGGTTGGATTGAAGGAGATATGATTTGTGCAATTTGAAATTTTCTTGAGTTTTTCCCTCATACCCAATCAATTCGTCTGACTAAAAATATTGGGTAGTGTTTTATTTGAAGTTTGGTGAGGAGAATGAAAATTTTAGGTGAGTTTCTTGGTGATGAAACATTTGGCCATGTAGTTTGGTGTTGCATACCATGGCCAAATGGGGGAAGCACGCAAAATTGGGCCAATTATGATTAGTTATGACCAAAATCATTACAAAAAACAGATCTATAGTTGCATTTTTAAAACGCAGTAGTAGCTCCTAAAAATGCGGATATAGGTCAATTTGACCTATACCCGCATTTTCTATAGCCATGTTTTATAATGTCGCCTATACACCGTGGCAATAGACCCGATTGGTCTATACCAGCATTTTTAAAAGCGTTGGTATAGGTTTTTAACTTATAGTGACGTTTTTAAAATGTGGCTATAGGGGTTGAAAATTTGAATTTTTTTCCCCTATTTGGTAAAGTAATTACAATTTTTCTTCAGGTGATATTAATTGGAATTATGGGTGATGAGATTTGGAGGTTTTGGTTAGGGGTGTGCGCGGTTCGGTTTAATCAGTTTTTTTCTAAATTTGCTACCGAACCGATAGGGATCGGTTTTGTAATAATTAAAACCAATGCATACCAATTAGGGTCGGTTTTTCGACCTATAGCGGTGCGATTTTTTGCGGTCGGTTTAGTCGGTTTGGTCGGTTTGAAATATTAAAAAAAAAAAAACAGTTTTTTTTAATAATAAAAAATTGGGCTTTCAAGCCCAATATCAATATATCAACCTGATCAAAATTTCAAGTAAATACAAACTGCTTTTTTATTTATTTATCAAGCCATCAAAAATCTAGTCACATATAAAACAGAAGCAAAAGAAAAGTCAAATTAAAAAAAAAAAAAAAAGTAAAAATGCCAAATAATATTTTTCTACATCCAGCCAACACACAAAAGCATATTCCAACTCATACTTATACTATAATTACTCATTACTCAATCAAACACTAACAATATACATTACTCAATCTCAATATATATCAACTCAATAGAGAGGCAAAACCTAAACAACTAAAATCAGAATGTGCAAATAAAATTAATATCGACTTCCATGTAAAAATAAATAAATAAATAATTTTTTTGACCAAAGAAAAGCTTTACAATTAACATATATTATAACAAATAAACAAAAGCCAATGCCTAATAGGTAGTATGGTAGTACCGCAGTAGTTCCACTAAGTAGCTCAAAATCCCCAAGTCAAAAAATATAAAAATAAAAATACAAAAATACTGAAAAAAAAAAAATTGAAAATACTAAGCAATATTTTGAATCATTAGTGATTATAGCTCAAAATCTTTCTCAGTGAATGATTGAAGAGTGATAGCTCTCTCAATCTCCCTTAAAATCAAATTGCTGGAAAAAAAGAAAAAGAAAAAGAAGATGTCAGTACTCGTGGACTTATAGAGAGAGAGAAGAAACGGATTAATTGTTTGTGACTATGAAACTCACTGATGGTGTTGCGGCGGACTGGCAGGGGTTGAGCACTGAGAAGCAGCTTCAGTGTTGCAGCAATAGAGAGGCGAGAGAGAAAGAGAGAGTTAAAGGATTCTGAGACAAAAATAATGAATTTATACTAGGGGCAGAATCTAAAAACCTAGAATACACGCACCGTTTTGCTTTTGTATTTTTTTTTTTTTTTTAATAACACCCCCCATACGACAACGTTTTATTAAAAAAAAAAAAATCAGAACCTGTACCAGTTACCAAACTTAGGGAGAGAACGAAGAACTTTTTTTGACTAAAAGGGTAGAGGGAGAACAAAGAACTGAAGAACGTATAGCTTAGCTGCCCTTAATCGGTTCGGTTCGACATATATCGGTTTCAGATTTCCAGCTCCGACGACTGCACCGCACCGGCATCGGAACTCCCTTCTCCCTCCGATCGCCGGCATCGGCTTCGTCGGTCGGTTGCAGTGGCGGTGTGGGACGATCGGTGCCGGTCGGTTGGATCGGTGCCGGTGACTTTCTGCACACCCCTAGTTTTGGTGGTGTTGGAAAGTGAATGGCGATGTTTTGAGGACTTGGTGCTCAGCTATGGTGTTTGGACACTATAATCTATAGCCGAATGTGGAAGGGGAGGGCTGTATTTCTAGGATTGTTATGAATAAATTGTGAGGACTTTGAGTGGGCATAGGCTATTTGAAGGTTGTCCAGTGAGCCTGGATTAGGTTATGGAGTCAAGTTGCTTAAGTCTTGATTTAAATTTCCTTATATTGGGAAAATTTGAGAATGAAGTGTGAAACAATGGTTAGTGGTGGGTTTGGAGAGTCTTTTAGCTTAATATTGTGTAAATTGGAGTTTATTTGTGATATAGGTACTGTTCAAAGTTATTTAGAAAAATGTGGGGAGATGCGAATTTTAGCAATGGTATTGCCGAAATTATGAGAAAAAGTAAGAGAGAGGAGAGAAAAACTATGTGACGGAAGGGAGAGAGAGAGAGAGAGAGAGAGAAGTGATTTCAGCAATGGTATTGGCGAAATATCTGCCCAATTCTTTGCTGCCCATGCTAACTTGACATAACCAACTAACCTAATCGAAACAAGGAGAGAAAAAAAAAATTTGAATTGCGGCAATGGCATTGCCGAGAGAGAGAGAGAGAGAATGGATTGGGGTGTGCCAAAATTGGAGAAGGGAAAATTTTGTATTGTTTATAATGACATTGCCACAATTCAATTTTTTTTCTCTCTCCTCCTATTTCCACAATTCAATTTTCTTTCCCTCTCCATCATATTTTCACACAAGGAATAAAAATCTATGTAACTTTCCTCTTTAATATTTTCTTCATATACCTATATTGTTGGGTGATATGTATTTCTACTATATCTTTATGTTGGATGTGAATTTTGAGTTTTTTACAAATCAATTATTATATTGTATTTTCTTATTATATCATATATGCTGCCGACGTATTGTATTTTCAACAATTAATTTTTAAAATGCATAATCATGTTAAATATTTTTAATATTATTTGTAGGCAAACGTTCTCAATCTCAAAATTCCAACTAGGGGGGCACCACCAAACATTATCGTTTGACTTTTATCCTGACATTCTTTCAGCCTAACGATAGTTTGTTTTATTGTGGCTTGTAAATCAGGTCGAGCAGACACAATGTGAGAAACGTGAGTTTGAAAAAACTAAAAAAGTATCGTGAGATTTCAGAAGTCTTGAGCACGAGACGTTTGTCAATTAGTTGAAAGAAAAGAAAAATAAGAGGATAAGTCCGTTTGGTGGGGCAGTCAGTGTTTCTCTTTTGGTTTAAAGAAATTGACGTATAGCTAGCCGTGACCGGGGTGCGTCTGATGAAACTGATAGGAAGAAAAAGTTGAATTTCTAAATCATTGCTGACCTCCTTTTAGCATATGGCATAGATGTTTATGAGTAATGCTAGGATTATAATCCAAAAATCAATCTCAGAATTTTTTTTTTTTTTTTTAATTTATGAAATATATGAAAGCGGTAGTGATTATGGACCATTAATCGTGATAGATTGATCCAACTTGATGATATGATTTCAGTAAAAAAAAAAAAAATTTCTTTTGATGATTGATAGAATCTTTTACTCCCAACCATCGATAAGCTACGTATCTTTTGCTCCCAACCATCAATTAAGTATTGCATTTCATGCAATAACCTAATTATTGTACAGGATCTTGATCTGTAGGCAGAGGTTCCAAGGGTGCAAAATATAGACATAGAGTAAATGTACTCACCAACCGCGAGATAAATTGCGGTATATATCCCCACTATTTTCCCAGAAGAGTATCTAAGATTAATGTCTTGGTACGTATTAGCTTCATAAAGACGCAGGGACGTTTTAAAGGCAGAAGTGAAAACAAAAAATTTCTAGCACCACAACCAATTTTACATAAATTGTGACATCTAATCACAATTTACCACATAAAATAATTACAAAAATATTTGTGGAATTAATTATGATCCTTTTTTTTTTTTTTCTTTTTTCTTTTTTTTTTTTGAGAAAGAATTGATTATGATCCTAGAATAACAAATAAAGAGAAAAACTCTTTAAAAACAGTCTTGTGTTCACACTTCACATCTAAGACCGACCATAAAGTAGACCTCGACTTAATACCCAAAAATAAAAATAAATGGTAAATTACAGTAAATTCACCTGTAATTTGGCCCATTTTTACCTTGTTCACCCGTTGTTCAAAACTTAATATTTTACCCACCTAAGATTACTTTCGTTAAGGTTCCGTAACCTATCTCTATTAAAAACATGGGTAGATAGTGAACCCAAGCCAAGTTCCTTAAGTAATGCACTAAAGCAGTAATCAATTTTAAAGAATAATTCACTCAATTGCGTAAAAAGGTTAATTGCATGAGGGAATCTATACCCACACCCCAAATTATTAAAATTTGTCATCATCACTCCAATCCTAACAAAGATTACAAAATGCACTTAAATTGACAATTCAAACTAATGGACACACGCACGTCATACTTTATTCGCTATAATTATTAACATCTACAAGTAATTCGTGTTAATACCTAACAACCTCCTCTTGTGCAAGGTTGTTAAACTCGGACCGGACTGTACGGTCTGACTGGAAAACCCTTGAACCATTCACCATCACAGTTCGTTTAAGGGGAAGAACCGTTCCATGCGAAAAAAGCATGGATCCGTCCGAACCGCGGTCCGATCGTCCGGTTCTGTGAACCATGACCGGTTCACATAGTTCAAACGGTTGGCTTGTTTCAAGCCTTAAAACAGCGTCGTTTCTCTTTTTTCTTTTTTTCTTTTTTTCTTTTTTTCCCCCCTATACGGCGTCATTTGGAGCATAACCCTGAAAACAAAAATCACTCTCAATCACTCTGAAACCCTCGCCTCACTCTCTCGTCTCTGCCTCACTCTCTCAATCACTCTCTTGTCTCTTCGCCGTCGCAACTCAGCCCAGATCTCTTCCTCACTCTCTCAATCACTCTCTCGTCTCTGCCTCTCTCCCTCGCCGCCGTCACAGCTCAGCCCAGATCTCTTCCTCACTCTCTCAATCACTCTCTCGTCTCTGCCTCTCTCCCTCGTCGCCGTCACAACTCAGCCCAGATTGCAGCTTAGCCCAAATCTCTTCCTCACTCTCTCGTCTCTGCCTCTCTCCCTCGTCGCCGTCGCAGCTCACTCTCTGCCTCATCGCCGTCGCCGTCGTTTGGTACTTTATTACCTCTAATATGCTTTTTCTTTGTTAATATTTGCAAGTTGATTGTGGATGATGATATAGATCTGAAGTGGTGGTGTGTATATTGATTTGTGTCAATTGAAAATGATTCAAAGTTGGATATTATTAGTGTTTTATGAGCAAATAAATCTGGAGTGTTGGATATTAAAGTTCTTATAAGTATATTTTACAATTTTTGTTTGCAAGCACAAATGTGTTTAAATTTGTGCTTCAATCTATAACCTGTGAATCTTGTGAATCTTGTGATGGGTCTGTTGTAAAAAATTGGTGAATTTCACTATTTTAGAAATTGGTAAAAAGTTGTGAAATCTGCTTTTGGATTAACAAACACTGTTAATGCATAGTGTTTGTACAGGTTATGTTTGGATTAACAATGTTTTATGCACACAGTTTATGTTAATCCAAACACAAACATAGTTTATGCACAGTTTATGTTTGAATTAACATTGTTTTATGCACACAGTTTATGCACAGAGTGTGTAGTTATGAGAAACAATGTATAGTTTATGCACAGTGTGTAACAATGTGTAGTTGTGTACTATATTTTTGTAAGTTCTATGTATTTTTTAGAAATAAGCTTCTCTAAATGAATTAGACTACTTTAGTTAATTTTTCTATTTTTTTTATTAATTTAATGTTTTTATATATATTTAAAATAATTATTAAATTAATTATGAAGTCATCACGGTTCGACCCCGGTTTGACCTTAAAACCCTTGAACCTCTCCCTTTTACGGTTCAATGAATGGTCCGGGTCTGAAAACCTTGCTCTTATGTTTGTAACACCTCTTACGTACCATGGTTAGGGTTATCTTTGCCCTTTTTTTTTTTGGGTTTTAACCTCAATCTTATGTGTTAAACCTTTCTTAGGAGTTGGCCTAATGATTTCCAAGGCTTTATGAAATTTATGAGGTCCTTGAGCCAACATCTTAATTAAGCCACCCTCAAGAGATTCCTCTCTACAAAAATATGTTCTCAACATCTTGAACAAGCATAGTATGAAAACCAATAGCACCACTATTTTCTCAGAAGAGTATCTATGATTAATGTCTTGGTATGTACCAGCTTCATAAAGATGCTGGACTTTTTAAAGGCAAAAGTCACTCCCCAAATGATTTAAACTTATAATCATCACTCCAATCTTATCAAAGATGATAAATTGCACCTAAATTGACTATTCAGACAAATGGTCACATGGATTCTTAGAAAAAAAAAACTAATGGTCACATGCACGTCATACTATTTTACTACAAGTAACTCAGTTAATGCCTTAGATCATTCATAGCAAAGTTGCTAAAAAAAATATAGTTTTTAGCAACTCAACTATTTTATCTATTTTAACACCTCACTTTATATTACACCCAACACCAAACATTTTATTTTAACATTCAACACATTAAAATAATATAAACAACACAGTAAAATAATATATCCAACACAATAAATAATAATCATAATCATCAATACATTAAAATACTATTTTTTTAACACCACATATTAAATTTTTTTTTTTTTTTAAAGTTTTAAGCTACAGTGAGCTGCTACAGATATAGAACAGATATAGCAGCTATATCTGTAGCTTATACTCAAATTATTTTGAGTTTCCCTTATTTGCTGCAGAGCACTTTTTGAGGGTATTGTTTGATAAATTGACTTTTTAGTCAATTTAGCAACCTCATTGCAAATGCTCAAAACCTGCTTCAGGGTTTGTGAAACCACCAAGTACCATGGTTGAGGTTTTTTCCCTTCTTTTTTTCCAAGTTTTAACTTTAATATTATGAGTTTTAAACCTTTCCAAGGGATTGCCTTAATAGTTCTTAAAACCTCATGAGATCTATAAAGTCCTCAAGTCAACATCTTGAAGTGACCCCCAAAAAATTTATCTCTACAAAAATATGTTCTAAGAATTTTAATCTATATTAATCTAAAAGCTGAAGCGTAGCATTTAATGTTACTACGCTCACGTTGAACCACATCAGTAGCCATGTCATTACCACCAATTTTCCTGAATTTTTCCTACAATTTTAAAATACTTTTCCTAAATTTTAAAATACTAATAAAAAGAAAATAATTCCTAACCCTATCTCCACTATAAAGCCCAATCTTTATTGCTTTAATTCCACCATAAAGCCCAAACCCAACCCTAAGCCTGTGTTTCACGGCCTTTCTGTCTCCCAACCTTTTGGTTTACTATGTTTCACAGTTTAAGAAAACAACCCTTCAGCGCTCCAATATTTGAACGACAACACTTCAGCTTGCTAATGCCAGCCTCTCTCCCTTCCAAAGACGGTTTCAAATCTTCATATTTTGGCTTTCTAACGGCAACCTCTCTCTCTTCCCTCATTTGTCTCTTCCTCTCCTCACAGTATATTAAGACTAACAGAAGCTAGATGATTCAATTCAGGTATCTCTAAATCCCAGTTTCTCTTGAGCTCTATTCTTCTGTCTACTCCGCATAATAATTTAATGTAAGGATGAGATTAATTGTATTGTTTCTTTTGATTGATGTTTTTTTTTTAATCCTTTTTCAATTTTGTTAATACCTCTTTCATGCTGTGGTTTGTGGTGTGGGGGATTGTTATGTTGATTTTTCTTTCTACTTTATTTTTTTTAGGATGTTGAGAATTTTTTTTTGCTAGGTTTTTTAATTGGAGCTCTACCTCTTTTGTGTTGTGGGTCATATATGGGTCTGTTCGTTTTAAGTATTTGGGTTGGGTCTTAGTGATGACTCTGATTTCTTCGTGTAGTGAATCCATTAATTCAATCCATATTTTCGTATAATGAGAGAGGCTGAACAGTTTATGTAGAGTATCCTTGACATTGGAAAAGAAGTATTCTGGTTGGGTTGATTTTGAACTTATGGTCTTACAAAAATGGCATTAAATATGATTAGTTTTGGGTATTCTTGTCAGATTGATTTTAAATCTTTGATTTTTGTTTCTAGGTTAGATTTTGTTTTGATAACTATATTTGGTTAGAATCTGCTTTCTTTAGGATATTTGTGTCACATTTGGTTTGCTTTTGTTTAGAGTATTTGGGTTAATTGGTTTTGGGTATTTGTCAATGAGGTTTTTAAAATAGAGAAAAAGAAACACAATCATGCCTTTCTTTTCCTTTTTCTCTTAAGTTTGGAAGACTGGATTTTTTTTTTGCATAGTGATGGTTACCAATTCCTATAGATGACCATAAGTCCATAAGGCCCATTAAATATCCTCTAGGTTTGAGTTTAATGGCAAAGTGCATTATGTCCATGAAAATAATAGTGATTTTAATGATTCAATGTGAGTGTATTTGTGTGTGTGTGTATATATTATCCTCATTGTGTTTGTTTAATCCATATAATCATTGTTAAAATTAGAGATATGCTGATGTTTTGATCCTACCAACTTTGAGATGTACATATATACTCTTGATTGACGTTCTGATCTGTAGGTGATATTTCTGCCATAATTGTTAAAATTATGCTGTAAACTCTGTCGATTAAAAATTTTTGCTTGAGCATACTCTTAACAGTTTTGACTTCCAAAGAATGGACAAGTGCTACCTGCCGATTATAAATTTGAAGATATTGTTTAATGATGAAATGATATAACCATTTATAAATTACATATGTCAGAGTGTAAAGATTAAAAAGGTGCAGTGATATCTAGGCTTCCAAAATTTGCTTAAAATTTTGCAGGTCAAAGATTCTGTTATAAAGAAAACAAACTTTTTCCTATCCTAGCTACCTTGACTAAGTTCAGCAAGAAGTATCATATTATTTTTTTTCTTCGTCTTGGATTTGTTCAAGGAGAACGAATACTTTCTGGCCATTTTGGATGTAGAGTGTTTATTTTTCAATATGAAATTTTACTAAATTACATCCCCACAGTATGAAAGAATATAGAACCCAGACAAGTTTCTCAAAATTTGAACCCTAAGTGAAGAACAGCCCATTCAAGCCTTCAAGATGAAAAAATGGGGAAATTTTATACAAAAAATAAATCCAAATGCTTTAGAACCACATGATCAATTGTAAATAGCAAAAACAGAGGGAGATAAAATAAAAAATAAAAAATAAAAAACCGAGGTTGGGCTGTATCCAATCTTCTAGCACTGGTACACTCTTGCTCCATCCATATCCCTTCCAAAGTGAACAGTAACAAATTCTAACTTTGATTGCAGAATGACATAAGATTTATTATTAAGCAAGACTTGTGAATAAATTTTTGGTCATAAGATTTATTGACGAGCTGAAGCTGGCATTAAGTTAAAACCCTTCAAAACCTAGAAAATAATGTAACAAATAAACCAAATATTTTAAACTCTATTGATGAACAGACTGAGAAACAAAAATGTAAAGGTTTTTTTTTTTTTTTTTTCCCTGTATGTTGCTACAACTTTGTTTTCTCTTCCCAAGAATGATACGAGTAAACCATTATGCATATGACATATATAGGTAGAATTACTATAATATGAAAAAAAAAATTGGCAGTTCGGTCCACATATATGAGCAACTTTCTGTTTATTTGAGAGACCAAGTTTATTATCTTTTTGTTAGGAGTAATTCAATCAAGCTTTTTCCCACATCTATGATATGGGATAAGATAGTGTCTATATTGTAGAAATCTTTTTTCTTTTCTTTTTTTTAAAAAAATAGACAATCCTTAAAGTATTTGTTACTTTTTATATATTACACCTCATTACATATTAGTCAAAAACGGCGAGCGGATCTACTTATCCCTCTTTGGGGTTTTGATCATGGAGGCTTCGGTGCTTGGTGGGCAACACGGATCAGAGAAAACAATAGGCACGGCTTCTCCCCCTTGTGTGTGTTGTGAAACTCAGATAGGTGGTAGTGGCTGTGGTTTTCTTCCTCGCCATTCACCACCACCAGCCACCATCAAGGTAGTCTCCTTGATCTCTCCCTCTATCTCTTCTTTTCTTGGGCTCACCCACTCGGTGCCTCTTTCTTAGATCCGTGATGGTGTGAGGGGTTTGGGTTGTTTAATGGTTCAAAATATGTTTGAGTTATGGTTGAAATTTGATTGTAGGGTTTGGTGGTGATGGATCTGGTAGTGGTGGTGCTAGAGGTCATTCGGGTTTGGTGCTGGTGGATATGGGTTAGTGTGGCAGATTATGGTGGTGGTCATTGGGTTTGATGGTTTAGGTTTTGATTTTTGTGGAAGAACACAACACCATTTTTTATTTAATTTATAATTGATTTTTGGTGGAAGAATGTATACAAATTTTGGAATAGAAATTCTGAGTATTGTTCTTGTTATCTGGGTTTATGTTCTTGTGTTCTTATGATTTGAGTTCATGTTCTTATGTTCTTGTGATTTGTGTTCATGGTCGTGTTTATTTTTATTCAAATCTGAATTGATGTATTTTTATGTTTTTTAATTTTGTTAAAATTGATATTTAAAAAAAAAAAATTAGATGCTGACATGGATGCTGACGTCGTATTTTTTATTATTATTTTTTGGCTGCGTCGGGATTTAATATGCCACCTTGCACTCCATTTGCCACCTCAGATTTTTCTATTACTAGGTTGACGGCATGGACTAAAATAAAAACGATTTTTTGAAATTAAGGACTGATCTAGGAGCAAAATCAATTTAGGGACCAAATCGAGAATCAGCCCAAAATGTAGGGACCAAAAGTGCATTTTCGCCTACATATTATTTATATATTCCCACGCATCGCGTGGGTCTACGGCTAGTTTAAATTCTAATAGTTAATTCCATGGAATTCCTTCCTATAGTTGCGTATGGGATGGGGGGATTGCACAATATCGTTGATATCCAAATAAAAACACAATCGCTCTCATAAAATGTGAACACCACAAGTAAAGGCTTAGCCAAGCATAATGATTTTCAATTGGAGATTAATAGTAGCAATAATTGCAACATGCACCCGGTATGTGCAAAATCTCTCTCATAACATGCGGATCTCACATATTTGTAAGGTCCTTATATATATTGTGAGAGATGGATGCACAAGATCCATTCTACTTTAGTACCTAATATTTGTTTGTGGGGAAGGGAGGAAAAAAAAGAGAACAATTAAAGTAAATTAGTATGATACTTATTTTCAAGTTAGTTTTTCTTCTCAACACTTTTAATTTAAGATAAAGCGCCTAATAAATAAATAAAAGGAAAAAAATAGATGGTTAAGACGGTGTTAAATGGGAGATTAAACAATTACCAATATTTGCTAGAATCATATGTCTTAGCGAGCAAGTGTTCAATCTGTTCAAAGTTCAAATCAACATTGACCCACGAATGCTTCTCCATCTTTCTTAAATCTTCCAATTCAGTTGCTACTTCCTTCATAGTAGGCCTATCCTCCCCTCTCAATCTCTAGCAATTCTTTGCAAGATTTGCCACTTCCTTCAATTGTTCCGTATAGCCTTCATTTGCTATATGTTTCCTAAGAAATTTAAACAATCTATTCTCTTTCCAAGAAATGAGAAAATACGTTACTAAACTTCTCTCCGCCTCCAGCTTATCAAATGAAAGTTCCTGTCTCCATGTAAATAACTCCACAAGAACCACTCCAAAATTATAAACATCACTTTTCTCAGTCAATTTTCTTGTGTGCAAGTATTCAAGGTCTAAGTATCTAATAGTTCCTTGCACCATTGTCACTACTTTTGCTTGGTCTAGTGGAACCAATCTCAAAACTCCAAAATCTGATACTTTTTCTATGTAATCTAGCAATATGTTTAAATACTTCACATCTCCACGAATTATAGGTGTAGAAGCTGTAGAGTGCAAATATGATTGAACTTCTACTATTTCTGTAGCTATCCTAAGACAAATTTCCCATGATATAGTGGATGCCTTGCTTTCGCTATGTATCTACTTAAAGAGGGTACCATTAGGTATGGTATCATAAACTAGTAAAGGAATTGATGTCTCCAAACAATAACCCAATAGTTCAACGAAAAGTACAACTAGCTCATTGATAAACTGCTCAATCTGGCTTTGATCTACTATTTTGGATTTCTTGATGACGAAAATCCAATTATTTAGTAAAGATATTTTATAAACAATACTGAACCCTCCACGACCATTTATTTTTAGAGTTTTATCATAATTATTGATACCTTTCAAGCTTTTTCTGTGGTGAAGATTTTGGTGTTTTCAATCGATTTTTATTTTTTTTAAGATTTATTGTAAAATTGAAATTATAATTTTGCTTAGAGAATTTTTCTAAAAAGTTTGATCAAATTTCTTTGCTTGACTATCAACTCTCAACTATCAAGTACAACCGAAAGCAACAGACTAGCATTACTATTAAGCCTATGCCAACACCTACACTTCTAAGGATTTGAGAGGTGGAGGTTCTAGGTTCGAATCCCACAATAGAAATCCCCTGGGAAATAACTTCATGCTCTAGGCTCATGTTTACTAGCGTCCTCGATAGGGTTGAGTGCACAGTTATGGCTCATCCGGATCCTTTGTTCTCGCAAGCCGGGCCCAACAAGTAGGGTGACACTATGGCCACCACGCCCAAGTGGAAGATGCCAACTCAGGTCCCCCCCCCCCCCCCCACCCCCGCTCTTACCCCTTTTTCTTTCATAAAAAAATAAAAATAAAAATATTAATAATTGAATATTTGACTTCATACTATTCTAAGAGCAAATAGGTGGACTCAGAACTCTATCCCACATGGATAATCAAGTTGAAGGATTACATATCTCTCAAAAAAAAAAAAAATTTTTGAAGGATTACATTAAAGGGTTTATTTATTTATTTTATAAATACATTTCATATAATACCCTCATAGAAACAAACAAGTTTTAAAATTGTTATCACTTTATGTAGGGAAGTGGCACATAAAACCTAAGTAAGCACTGGGCCTTAGACTAGAACAGGTCTAGAACATATCGTTTCGAAATATGGGGCCCCACTACAGAGGCACATACCTCAGAGCATTGATCAAAGGTAAAACAAGAAGTCATCAGAAACACCCTCAAGATCCCAAACCTTAGAATCCGACCTAACAGGACTCATCACCCTTGGTCCGAGTATGAGTAAACCACTAGAGTTGCTTGAGATGAAGGCCTATTGATTACACTGCCCATGCCAATCCGTGTTTCAAGCTACCAAAGGCATCCTGCTGAGGTATGCGCTAAATATCCAATGATGTCCTCCGGATCTTCCTAATGAATCCATATCAACCCACTTGACACCATTGCATTTAATGTAACAGATAACTTTTCAGAATAAAACAAAACGCCCCAAAAGTCTTTGTTCATCATAACCTCAAGAAAAGAAGAATCTGATGGGACAGAAGGTTGCCCAACTATACCAGGACAGCACCTACTATGGCACATGCTGGAGAAGAAAATAAAGAGAACTAAGCAAAGCATAAGGATAGAGAAGAAGAAAGAGGAAGAGTATAAAAGGAAAGAAGACAAATAAATGAAGACAATTTTTGAACAATTGAACAAAGAGATAGAACTGAAAAAAGAGAGGAGCGAAATATATAGTACTGAGGAAATGTAACAGTTAATATTATATGAATAATATACTCGACACAATTTTATAAAGCAGAGAGTTATCTAGTTCTTATTCAAATTTTCCATTGTAGATTGTATTAAGCCCATAATATAAATTAATTGTGATCATAAGTAAGTATTGAAGCCCGTACTAATTTCTTGCTTCCACACTCTACCTTTTACTTATCACAAAAAAACAAAAAAAAAAAAACAAAAAACAAAAACAAAAAAACCAAAAAACCAAAAAAAAAAAAAAAAAAAAAAAAAAAAAAACACCTAAACCTCTACCTCGGGCACAATTTCTTCGATCAAAGACAATTCTTGTTGCACGTGAGCCCCTAGATTGGCATGGTATGCATAATCTTCATTTGGGGCTTCCAGTTGTGGTGGTACTAGTACATCTGTAGGCATCTACTTTCAGAAAGCTATGCCATTAAAGTTTGACAGTCATCTTGACCAACATATTTGTGAATGATTGGTTAGTTCCTTTCCTCAGCCCCCAGCGCCTTCCTAGTTCCTCCACCCACACTTCTGCATTTGTGTTGCTGAAATCTATCAAATGCTCTTGTAAAGAGCCACTATTCATGCTTGGAGACTCATGGATTTTGATCTAATTTGAATACGGCTTTCTTCACTGAATCGTGAAGTAGTTCTGCGTCAAGTCTTTATGGAACAATACAGTGAAAATATTCCCCCTCTTCCTTGCCAAAAGGACAGACATGAACTCCTTTCCACTAAATGGAAATTCAAGTACACAATGAACAAGTTGTTACATATAAAATAAAAATATAGTAGGACAAATTTTATATTCTAATCGAAGGAACTCATTTGAGCTAGGGGATATATTCTATAGCTTCAGTGGAGTCACATTGCATTCGAGTGAAGTGAAGAGTGGCATGCTTCTAGCAAGTGACCAATGCACTTTTGAAGCATGTAATATTACTTAAAATTATGAAGATCAGTCATTAAATTGTACAGATGATGAGCATCATAGTATGGAGATGGATGATGGGTATCAGTACTTTTACTTAATAAAAAAGAAAAGAAAAGTTGAAAGACAAAAAGGATTAATCTTTTATTTTAAATTGGACATGCAAAAGAACTTCTATGTGTTTCTTAAGAGCTTGTTTCCTAGAGCTCAGATGATGCCTCCTGGTGTGAGTGAGTTTTACAACTGTTCCCAACTCACGCGTTAAGTCTAGAGTTTGTTTTAGGGTTTTGTCACGGAATAGCCAAAGGAGGAGATTGTAAGGTTGAAATTTATCAACCATCTTGTTGGCTATTCCGTGTCAATTTGCTTGTAATTTAGCACTTAGTAACCCTGTATTTAGGTGGGATTCATGTAAGGGTAGTGTGTGAAAAGAGTATGAAGAAAAGCTCAAGTTTGTGCAAAGAAGCAGAGTTTCGCGGTTAGGACTCGCGGCTGACTCGCGACTAGCAAGCCGCCAACTGCAGGCACGTGAGAAGCACACAGGGGAGCTGAAGGGTCGCGCCAGCTGTCGCACTACAGGACAAAAGTCCCAGGCTGGCCAGGCCGTTATCTCGCGACTTGAACTCGTGATTTGGACAAGCCGCGAGGCCAAGCCGCCAACCAGCCCTGTTTGGCAAAAAACTGTCTCTTCGTATTCCAAACACACACCACTATATATAGACCCTTATACCCACTAAATTGAGAGAGCTTCTAGAGAGAATTTTGTGAGAGAAACCCTAGAGCAAAACAAGATTGTCTCATCCCCAATCTTCATCTAAGAGACTACAAATTCCTCTACTCTCTTCCTCTCCATTGTTACATCCTTGAGAGGTCATTGACCAAATCTTTTTCTCACCACACCCACGTCTATGAGAAGGTTTATTTGGTGCTAAGGGAAGCAGTTTAGAAGGAACCAATATCCATTGGTTGATGCTATGGTCTAGTAGAGAAATCCGATAAGTTAGAAAAGAAAAAGGTTCGGCGCAACCTCGTTGGAGCAAGAAGCTTGGAGGGCTTAGGTACCTGGGTAGATTAGGCTTGGAGGGTCTATTGCTGTTCATGTATCCCAACTACAATTTCTAGTAGATTATTGACTGCTTGGAGGGTGGCGGAGAGGTTTTACGCCGAGGGCTTCGGTTTCCTCTTTGATAACACATCGCGTGTTGTCCTTGTGTTTGCATCTCTCTTCCTTTATGTTTGCCATTTATTTTCTGTTGTGGATGTGTTTATATTTAGCTTAGATTGTTTATCAATTCTGTTATAAACTTGTTATCATTTTCCGCACATACATTGTTTGATATAAAGCTTGAATTGGTAATTTTGTAATTGGGGGTCTTAACGTTCAAGGGTGTTTTAGACACATATTGAACTTTCAATTGGTATCAGAGCGGGTGCACTCTTTGTGGTTTGATTACCTAAGTGCGATCCTAGACCCCTTGGCTATGGATGCAGCTGTAAAAAGGGTCATGCTGAATTGTGGTTTAGGTGTTTGTGATAATGACTCTATGAGTATGTTTGAAGGGTATTCTAAAAATGAACTCTTAGAGTTAATTAAATCCAGGAAACATGCTAGGATGTTCGTTCACATGCTGAAATAGTTTGAAAATAAGAACCACATTCTACACAATAGTCTATGTGAGTCTAACTCTTTGATTGAGAAATACAAAAGAAGAAATAGAACATTGTGTGAAAAGGTTGATAATCTGAAAAAGAAAATTCAATCTGGGAAAAGCATGGAAAATAAAGATGAATTTTTGTTTGATGGTCAAGAATGCTTGTCTCATGCTTGTATGTTTGTGCACACCTCATTGAAGGTATTTAACTCGTGCTTATGGTACCTTGACAGTGGATGTTCTCGTCATATGACAGGAGATAAATCACTATTTAAGACTCTTAAAGAGAAAGCATGTGATTATGTGACTTTTGGTGATGGGAGTCATGCTCAAGTTCTCGGCAAAGGGACGGTTGAAATACCAGGATTACCTCTACTGAAAGAAGTGCTATACATCAAAGGATTGAAGGCAAATCTCTTAAGTATCACTCAAATATGTGATGAAGACTTTCTTGTCCAATTCTCAAAGAAGGGGTGCATAATCATTGATGAAAAAGGGATTCAAGTCTTGAAGGGAAATAGGACTACTGATAATTGCTATGGAGTAGTTCCTACGGCACCTATTTCGTGTAGAAGTGCTCATGTTGATATGCTGAAACTTTGGCATCACAGGTTTGGACACGCAAACTTCAAACAAGTATGTAAAGTCTCTAAACTTGAGGCAGTTGAGGGACTTCCAAAGTTTGGAAAGGTGGAGAAAACTATATGTGGAACATGCCAAATGGGAAAACAAACAAAGGCAAACCATCACAAGGTGAATGTGATTGCTACCTCACGGTGTTTGGAGTTTCTTCACGTTGATCTAATGGGGCCTACAAGAACTGAAAGCCTAGGAGGAAAGAGATACATTATGGTGGTAGTTGATGATTTCTTAAGGTACTCTTGGCTGGAATTCCTTAGAGAGAAGTCGGAAGCATGTGATAAAATGCAAAGATTATGCAAGAGACTGCAGAATGAAAAAGGAGTTCCCATAGTCAAAATCAGAAGTGATCATAGGAAGGAATTCGAGAATGCTAAATTTGAAGCGTTTTGTGAAGAGCATGGTATCAAGAAGGAATTTTCAGCTCCAAAGACTCCACAACAAAATGGGGTGGTTGAAAGAAAGAACCGAGTGATCCAAGAGATGGCAAGAGTCATGCTACTCAACAAAAACATACCTTAAAGGTTCTGGGCTGAAGCTGTGAACACATCTTGTCACATTTGTAATAGAATCTATTTCCAAGCAGGGACAAAGAAGACGTCATATGAAATATGGAGAGAAAAGAAACCCAAGGTGAAGTATTTCAAAGTATTTGGGAGCACATGTTACATTCTCAATGACTGGAAAAATTCGGAAAAATTTGATGCTAAGAGTGATGAAGGAATATTCCTAGGTTACTCCACAAATAGTCGAGCTTATAGAGTGTACGACAAGCGTACTAAGACGGTGATGGAGTCAATCAATGTGGTCATAGACGACACCATATCAGAAAAGAAAATTGAGGATGATGGAAAGGGGCTCAAACTCAAGGAGAATGAGGATGATGATGATATGTCTCTAAGTGATGATGCTGAGAAAGAAACACCCGGAAAGGAGTCCACACCTCCTATATCAAGAAGAGAGACTAGATCAACACAAGAAGTCTCAAGTCCACTCACTCCTCCAGAAGTTCAAACCCCAATTTCTCGTGATGAGGAACTCTCAACTTCCAAGAAACCTTCATCAAGAGTGATTCTCAATCACCCATCAAGTAATATTATTGGGGATGTGAACGAGGGACTTCGTTTGAGAAAAGGGCCAAAGTATACTACTAACCATGTAACATACAACTGCTATCTTGCTCAATTTGAACCTAAAAAGATAGAAGAAGCACTGAAAGATGAGAATTGGGTAGAGTCTATACACCAGGAGCTACACCAATTTGTTAGAAATGATGTGTGGGAATTGGTTCCAAGGCCTGAAGATACACATGTGATCAACACCAAGTGGATTTTCAAGAACAAAACAGATGAAGATGGTGAAGTTATCCGAAATAAGTCTAGATTGGTGGCTCAAGGGTATACTCAGGTGGAAGGCATAGATTTTGATGAATCGTTTGCTCCGGTAGTAAGACTAGAGTCCATTCAAATTCTCTTATCCATAGCATGCATCATGGATTTCAAGTTGTACCAAATGGATGTGAAGAGTGTCTTCTTAAACGACTTTCTAAATGAAGAAGTCTTTGTTGAACAACCAAAGGGGTTTGAAGATCCTCACTTTCCGGGTCATGTACTAAGATTGAAGAAAGCTTTGTATGAGTTGAAGCAGGCACCAAAAGCATGGTATGATCATCTCACTACTTACCTATTGGATTGTGGGTTCAAAAGAGGTCAAGCAGATCGAACATTGTTTGTTAAAAGAGATGAGAAATCCCACCTTGTTGCTCAAGTGTACGTGGATGGTATTGTATTTGGATCCACAATTGATCAACCAGCTCACCAGTTCTCGGAAGAAATGAAAAGGGAATTTGAAATGAACATGGTGGGAGAGTTGAACTACTTCCTAGGGCTTCAAGTGAAACAACGGAGAGATAGAATATTTATTTCTCAAGAGAAGTATGCCAAAAATCTTGTCAAAAGATTTGCTCCGGACTCTAAGAAACATACTTCTACTCCCATGAATTCCTCGACAAAGTTAAGTATAGATGCAGCCGGTGCTGACGTTGATCCAACCCTTTATCGAAGTATGATTGGCAGTCTTCTCTATCTCACAGCAAGTAGGCCAGATATTGCATTCAGTGTCAGAGTATGTGCACGGTTTCAAGCTGCTCCTAAAGAATCCCACTTAACAGCAGATAAGCGAATCATTCGCTATGTAAATGGCACATCTGACTATGGGATTTGGTATACAAAAGATTCGACTGAGTGTTTGGCGGGATATTCAGATGCTGACTGGGCAGGGTGCATTAATGATAGGAAAAGTACTTCTGGTGGGTGCTTCTATCTTGGAAATAACTCGGTTTCATGGATGAACAAAAAGCAAAATTTAGTATCCCTGTCAACGACTGAAGCTGAATACATTGCAGCAGGAAGTTGTTGTGCACAATTGTTATGGATGAGAAAGCTATTGCATGACTATGGAATTTCTCAAGACACTATGTGTGTGTTCTGTGATAACACTAGTGCCATAAACTTGTCAAAGAATCCAATTCAGCACTCCAAATCAAAGCATATCGAGATCCGCTATCACTTCATTCGGGACTTGGTAGAAGACAAGATAGTATGTCTAGAATTCATCAATACTGACAATGAAAAGGCAGACATATTCACCAAACCTCTTGATGGCCCGAGGTTTGAATCCTTGCGTAAGACAATTGGTGTCGGTATCATTCCTTAAACTCAATCTTCCATGATATCTTATTGTGTTCTTGGTTGCTTTGTGTGTCTTATGTTTGTCTTTATTATTATTTTTTTTTTGGTGGATATTTTTTATCAAAATTTTTTTTCTTCCTTTGTGTCAAAAATCCAAAAACACACAAAAAGTAGAAAATCCTAAAAAGTTTGATCGGCTTTGTTAAGTCTTGTCTCAAAGGAAGTTTTGCCTTGTACATTTGTACTAATGGCTTTGTGCATTTAACGAGCTTAGCTTGTCTCTTATGCACTCATATCATTGTGGAAGAAATTCTGAAATCTATGTGACTGTTATAAATAGATCTTCAACCTTGTCATGAATGATTAGTGAATGGTTTTGTTGATCTTGAGACATGCATAGACTTTTGCCTATATATCTTCTCACTTTTATTTTACTGCTTTACTCAAAGAGCCCACCAAATTGTAAATCTCCAAATGAAAAGAGATATTGAGCTGCAAAAGTCTGTCGCACATACTAGTATTTGACTAGGAAAAAGGGAAAGCGACCAAAATAAAATGCATGATGCCCAAAAAGCCAAAAGCTGACTCATCAAATTGAAATATTAAAAATTTCAGGCATCAATCTCACAATGAGATTTGTTTAAGTGGAGCAAAATGAAAAGCTTCAATGATATGTTGAAAATGGAGCAAAATGAAAAGCTTCAATGAATTGTACCCAAGTTTGTGTGGGAGGTCATATATGCATACTTCTATAATTGAGATAGGTCACATTATCTAGTGCTAGTTGTGTATGCCTTGATTGAATTGATCATTGAAGCTTCACATTAGACTAAGGACTATCTCATTTTTGATATCCACACATAACACACAAGTTTATGTTCAAGAAATGCCATACTCATTTGTGTGATTGTACTTGTTTAAATGTGTTTTCACAAGCTCAATCTTTGTTGATAAAACACAAAAAGATTTTTGAGTGTTTTAGTTTGTTTTTGGAAAATGTTTTTTTTTTTTTGTTTTTACAAAAATGTCAAAAATTTCAAAAACAGTGTTGTCCTGTTTTGGCGACTCAGTTGCGGGTAGGTCCAGTCGCATGCTCCAGTCACGAAGCTCACTCCGAGATTTTCGCGGGTCACTGGCGAGTCAAGGTCTCAGTCGCGAAAAATACTTAGAAAATTTTTCAAAATTTGAGTCTTTATGATTTTCGCGGCTCAGTGTGGCGACTTGTTTAAGGGTGGAAGGTCCAGTCGCGAGGGACACTCAGAGATTTTCGCAGCTCTTCTCGCAACTATCTCGCGGGTAGACCTTCCAGTCGCAAAAAACACTTAGAAGATTTTTTGAAAATCTTGGTTTTATAGTGTTTCGCGGCTTAACCTGGCGACTGACTGGCGACTTACTCCAATCGCGAAAAACGCGTGTTTTGCATTTCAAGGTCAGTTTTAAAACTTTTTAGTTTTCCCTTTTACTTTTGTGACTGTTCATTGTCTTCCCCATTTTACTCTCACAAACACTCCAAGTATTTCTTTGAAAATCCTCCATTTCTGCATCATCTCTTCTCAAATCTTCAACAAAAAGGTATGGGTTTTCTTTCTTTCACTTCATACTTACTGATTTGGGCATTTTTTTTTCTGATTTGTGAAGGTGTTATTGTGGGTTGTGATTTATCCTGTTCGAACATGGGTTTTTGATTTTCGAGTTGTATTGTATGTTTGTGATGGTCTATACACTGATCTTCTCTATCTTATTTACCTATTGTGGTTTTGGTTGTATACACACAGTCATTGTCATGATTTGAATCTAAATCTCAAGTGTTTAGGGTTTTCTTCATTATCCATGGTGTGAAACTGACACATTGCCAATAATGTTTGGTGTCTTGTTTGGTGTCTCTTGTGTGTGTTAAATCATGTTGCAATGTCAAAATGTCTCCATTCAAGAGATCAGCTGTGAAAGGAGGTAGCAGCAAAGGGAAGGAACTTGTCATTGAAATTGATGATTTCTCTCCTAGACCAAAACGGGCTCGTTCCCCATCTGGTGTATTCGATCCCAACAAGTTCCAATCGTATGCTACTTTTCAGACTCATGAAAATTATTTCAAAAAGGCTACACCACTGATTGAAAGAGTCTTTGACCAACATTCTCTCTTTAACACCGACATCCCTCAATGGTTTTCCCACAAGGATTGGAATTATCTTCTCTCCGACCTTGATGATGCCTATGAAAATCTAGTAAACAAATTTTATGCCAATGCAATCGTTGAAGGAGACGAACTTAAGTGCTGGGTTAAAGGAAAAAGTTTCTCGGTCTCTCCCACATACCTAGCAGAGATTCTGCACATCAACCAGCCAATACTTGGGGTCTCACCAGTTTATGATGATCTACATCCAGATGAGGAATTACTTAGAGCAGCTCTTGGAGAAGATCTGGAATTTTCCTCAAATGGGAACTCAGTCAGTGTTTCATCTCTTCCTCCAAAATTGAGGGTGCTTACGATCGTCATGTTTCACAACCTGTATCCCTTATCCAGCACAGGGTATATGAACCTTGAGCGTGCACTATTCCTTCATGATCTGATTTCTGATGTAGAGATTGACATTTGTGCTCATATCTTTCATATCCTTCGCAAAATTGTTCTACAAACAGAATCAAGGATATGCATTCCTTTTTGCTGTCTCATTTCAAGGATTCTGAAGCTTAAAGGGCTTCATCCTTCTAAGAATGAATTTCCCTGCACAAAACCATGTCCAATCAACATGCGCACATTCAATGCTAGCATTGGTCATAGCAAGAAGGGAATCAAAACAGAAGCTTCTGCATCCCACAGTGGTTCGCGCTCCAGTTCATTCCCTGCCGACGAGAAGCTAGACTCTATTGTAGCATCTATTCATGAACTGAGTTCAAAGATGTCAGGACTTACTTCCATCTTGCACCATCTCAACATTCGGTGGGATACGAAGTTCACTTCTATTCAAGCTCAATTGGATCAAATTCAAAGAAAGCTAGAAGATGATGAAGACTAGCTATTCCATGACAAAAAGGGGGAGATGTTGTTGCTGTTGGCAGGGGGAGCTCAACGAAAAGGGGAGATTTCAGCTAACAAGCTTTTGTTTATTACTTTTGTCTATCTTTAGCTTTTATCATATTTCAGTATCCATTTTATATTATTCAGCATATGTACTGTTATGCTTTTGGTTTGTACCTGGTACCTTTGTAGGTTGTTAAGGTTTATGTTTATCTTTATACCCATATTGCTTTTGTAAACTTTTAGGGTTTGTTTTTATGCACCTTGTAGGCTTTGTGGTTTGTACCATGCTTTATGCAACCTTTGTACTCTGTTAAATTAGTACTTCTAATTAAATGTTATGCATTTCCTTCTAAGTATTGTCACTCTTGTGCCCTTGTAAGATTTTTCCTAGATGCACATTCTTCATGTACTGTGCATTGGTTGGGTGTTGGTCATTCAAGTGATTTGCCTTGTGTTTGTCATCTTGAATGTCCGTATGTTCATTCCAAGTGTGAATAAGCATTGTGATCACTTGGTTAGAGTGATTACTTGTTTTGGTCTTGCCATGGTTTATTGCTTTATGCCATTGTGCTTGATCGCATTGTGCTTACTCCATATGCATTACAAGTTTTCTGCATACAATGAACTTATTGTGTTGTTGTGTTTCAGGAGTACTTGTTCTTATGGTTCAAAAGCTTCACAGATTCTAGAGTTAGATGTGAGTGAGTTTTCCAACTGTTCCCAACTCAAGCGTTAAGTCTAGAGTTTGTTTTAGGGTTTTGTCACGGAATAGCCAAAGAGGAAGATTGTAAGGTTGAAATTTATCAACCATCTTGTTGGCTTTATTCCGTGCCAATTTGCTTATAATTTAGCACTTAGTAACCCTGTATTTAGGTGGGATTCATATAAGGGTAGTGTGTGAAGAAAGTATGAAGAAAAGCTCAAGTTTGCGCAAAGAAGCAGAGTTTCGCAGCTAGGACTCGCGACTGGCAAGCCACCAACTGCAGGCACGTGAGAAGCACACAGGGGAGCTGAAGGGTCGCGCCAGCTGTCGCATTACAGGATAAAAGTCCTAGGTTGGCCAGGTCGTTATCTCGCGACTTAAACTCGCGACTTGGACAAGCTGCGAGGCCAAGCCCCCAACCAGCCCTGTTTGGCAAAAAACTGTCTCTTCGTATTCCAAATACACACCACTATATATAGACCCTTATACCCACTAAATTGAGAGAGCTTCCAGAAAGAATTTTGTGAGAGAAACCCTAGAGCAAAACAAGATTGCCTCATCCCCAATCTTCATCTAAAAGACTCTACAAATTCCTCTACTCTCTTTCTCTCCATTGTTACATCCTTGAGAGATCATTGACCAAATCCTTTTCTCACCACACCCACATCTGTGAAAAGGTTCATTTGGTGCTAAAGGAAGCAGTTTGGAAGGAACCAATATCCATTGGTTGATGCTATGGTCTAGTAGCGGAATCCGATAAGTTAGAAAAGAAAAAGATTCGGCGCAACCTCGTTGGAGCAAGAAGCTTGGAGGGCTTAGGTACTTGGGTAGATTAGGCTTGGAGGGTCTATTGCTGTTCATGTATCCCAACTACATTTTCTAATAGATTATTGACCGCTTGGAGGGCGGCGGAGAGGTTTTACGCCGAGGGCTTCGGTTTCCTTTTCGATAACAAATCGCGTATTGTCCTTTTTTTTGCATCGCTCTTCCTTTATCTTTGCCATTTATTTTTTGTTGTGGATGTGTTTATATTTGGCTTAGATTGTTTATCAATTCTGTTATAAGCTTGTTATCATTTTCTGCACATACATTGTTTGATATAAAGCTTGAATTGGTAATTTTGTAATTGGGGGTCTTAACGTTAAAGGGTGTTTTAGACACATATTGAACTTTCAACGTGGAAATAAATAATTATTTTGTATTGTAATATAATGTATAATTTTTTCTCTAAAATTTTTTAAAGATAATTTGTTCCCTCTAAAAATTAAAAAATTTCTATTTAGTCCACTTGATCAATTTCAATCCCCCTTCAATCCATTTTAGACTAATTATGCCTTAAATTGATTCTTTTTGTAGGTTATCTTTTCAATTTTAACTCAAAAAATCATTTTTTTTCTCTTAATTTTTGGGTTGAAAAGTATGAAATTTTATTATATTTGGACTAAAATCTTTGGTTTTGAGTTAAAAAAAATACAAAGAAAATACTAAAAATAGACATTAGTTTTTAGAAATATGAGCCCTAAAAATGCAATAAAAATGATAAATATTCAAAAGTCTTATTCAGTCCACATTGGTTCTATTCGGTCCATTATGTCCTCTTCAGCCTGATTAGGTCCGATTTGGTCTATTTAGTCCTATTTAGTCCATTCTATTCTGTCCACTAAAGTTCTATTCGGTCCAATTCAGTCTTATTCAATCCACTTCAGTCTAATTTGGTCCATTCAGTCTACATTGGATTTATTCGGTCCTATTTAGTTTATTCTGTCCACTTTGGTCCTATTCGGTCCATTCTATCCACTTTGATCTTATTCGGTCCATTATGTCTACTTTGTTTCTATTTTATCCTATTTCGTCCACATTGGTCCTATTCAATCCATTTTGTCTACTTTGATCCACTTCAGTCCTATTTGAGTCATTCGGTCCACTTTCATCCTGTTCGGTCAATTTTGTCCACTTTGGTTTCTATTTTGTCCATTCTTTCCACTTCAGTCCTATTCAGTCCACATTGGTTTTATTCGGTCCGATTTGGTCCCACACAGTCCATTTTGTCCACTACGGTCCTATTTAGTCTATTCATTTTTATTCGGTCCTATTCTGTCCTCTTTGTTCCATTTGGTCCAATTCGGTTCATTCAAATCACTTCGGTTCATTTTGGTCCACTTCAATCTATTTTTGTGCACTTACATAATGAGAAACAACATGTTTGGGTTGAAAACACCTAATCTAAATCCAAATCACCTAATCTAAATCCAAATTTATTCAAAAATATATATAAATCTCAAACTCGTAATATCTAAAATCTTAAGTATAGCATTTACTGTTGCTATACTTTTGTTGAGCCACATTAATATAGCATTTTAGTCCACTTTGGTACTACTAAATTTAAGTGAAAGTCTTTCTAAACATAAAGGTTATGAATATACAAATGTAATCTTGAGGGCAATTATTGATTTGTTTTAGCGTCGTTACTTTTAAATGAATTGTATGAGGTTGATTATACATTCAATCAAAATAAATAAACATATACATATATGTATGTATGTATAATTTTTATTTAAATAAATTATTCATTATCTTAAAAGAGACTATCATGATAATCAAAACTCATATCAAACTTATACTGAATATGTATAATTTATTCTCTAAATTTTATTTTAGAGAAAGAGATAGAGACCACTTGTTATTGGGAACTAAAAAATACAACACCAAAACGCATGAACCCAAAATAGTGTTTTAAAAATCACAATGATTCATTAATATAAAGTAAAGTTGCAAGAAAGAATAAAAAATCAAGAGAAATAAAATAACCACTTTACAAGAAAGAGTGTGAGAGAGAATAAAAATAAATTTATAGAAAATAATATAAGAAAAAAAAGTAAAAATAAAAAATATAGTAATAAACACCAAATTATCCAAGTCATGTTATGTTATGTAATAAAATAAAGAGAATAAAAAAGATAACAACTTAAAAACACAAAAATTAATCACATCAACCCAAAGTAGAGTACCAAAAAAAATTCATTAATGTAAAGTATAGTTTCAAGAAAAATATTTTTAAAAAATCCACCCAAAAAAAAAAAAAAGGTTTGAGAGGGAGAAAGAGAAAGAAATAACATTTTTTGTGTGAAAAAAGCTATGAATAGAATGGAAAAAAGAATTGTAAATTTATAGTAAGAGGAGGAGAATAAGAAAAACAAAAAATAAAGGAAGATAAAGGGATAGAGGAAAAGTGATATTAAGGTTAATAGTAGTGCGAAGATGAAAAGGTAAAAAATAAGGAAAAAATTAGAGAAAGTATAACAATAAGTTGGGAAAGAAGGAAATTAATAAAAAGAAAAGAATTAAAAATAAGAAAGAATATTAAAAATGAGTGGATAATGTGGCCGTTGATGTGGTTCAACAAGATCGTAGCAACAATACACTTCAGCTTTTATATATATATATATATATATATATATATATATATATATAGAATATAGATTATTGGCTTTCACATTGGTGGGCTCCTTTTTCATTTCCTTTATAGATATAACTCGAGGTTAAAACCATGGTTTTGAAACCCGGACTGGACCGTATGGTCCGACCGGGTTAACCAAAAACCGTTCATCAACACGGTTCTTTAAACTCCAAGAACCGACATATGTGAGAAAGTCAATGAACCGTTCCAAACGCGATTGAACCTTCCGGGTTTGAAAACCGTAAACGGTTTTCACAAGTCAGACCGTTAGAGGTTTTTCTTGGATACTTACAAGTAGGGGTGTAATCGGTTCGGTTTCGGTCGGTTTTCTACGTGTTGGCCAACTGAAATCGAAATTTTCAGTTTGTGAACTTCTCCACCAAAACCGACCAAAGTAATTGGAAATCAATCGGTTTCGATTGGATTTCGGTTTCAGTCAGTTTCAGTGGGTTTTTTTGGTTTCCTTATCACATCTATTTTCTAAGAAAGCAAATAAAGAAAAAAAAATAAAGAAATAGATCCAGAGAAAAGAAACAAAGAACAAAATAGAAATATAAACCCAGCAAACTAAATCCAATCAAAAATAAGGTTTCCTTATCACATCTATTTTCTAAGAAAGTAAACAAAGAAAAAAAATAAAGAAATTGATCCAGAGAAAACAAACAAAGAACAAACTAACAAACTAGAAATATAAACCCAGCAAACTAAATCCAAGCAAAAAGAGGGTTATAACATCTATTTTCTAAGAAAGCAAACAAAGAAAATAAGAAGAAGAGATTGATCCAGAGAAAACAAACAAAGAACAAACTAGAAATACAAACCCACCAAACTAAATCCAAGCAAAAAGACTGGTAGAACTTTTTTTGATCTCCAATGGCTTCTTATCTAAAAGACGTAGATGGTAGCTAAAGAAATAGGTGAGGGATGAGTGAAGAGGGAGAGAGGGGATGGGGCGGCTGAGAAGAGAAGATGAGAGATAGAAAATGAAAAGGATTAGGGGAAATGGGAAATAGGGAGGGGCGGCTGAATGAGAAACATGTAGGGTTTTATATTGTGTTTTAAATAGAATCAAAACGACATAGTTTTGATAATAGTAACTTAAAAAATGAAAAGGAAAAAAAAAAAAAACTGTTGTGGAGGTTAGAACCTTGGATGGGACCCTGAAAAACTACATGGCACGCATGTTAACCACTAAGGTAACTTAGGTTTCTAAACATATTTTACCTATATTAATATATATCGGTCGGTTTCAATTTGGTTCGGTGTACATTTCACTAAAATCGAAACCGAACTGATCTATTTTGGTTTTTTTTAAATTCAAACCGAAATCGAACCGAACCGAAAAAAAACTGAAAAATTAAAGTCGTTTCGGTTGGTTGGTTTTTTGCACACCCCTACTTACAGGTTTACAGCCATTGTTGAAGGCTAAAGCTTCAACCACATGAGATGTTATCAAATGAGATTACACCCCATCTTTCTGTTCTTATTCTTTGTCTCGCTTGCTCTCTTTCTCTTTCTGCACTTTTCATTTTTGCCGATGTTGTTTCTACATTTTGGGCCTCTAATCTCTGAAGTATTCAGTCTTCTTCTTCGCTACTTCTGAAGTCTTCATCTTTGTTGCTGCGTGCTTTAGTGTCAACCACTTATATTTTTGCTTTAGTGTCAACCACTAACATATAATGCTTGCTTGCTGTCAAGCACTTCCTTCTTGGGTTTTGTTCTTTATTTAACTTTAACAATTTTTAAATGCATGGACATCTTCAGATCTAGCTTTTGATTTGTTTTTTTTTTTTTTAATTCATAATAAATGGTGAACAGTAACTATTCAAATGGGCTTGGGAAAAAAAATGATCGGCAGTCCAATGGGCTTGGCCGTGAGCAAATAAACTAATTTGTCTCTTAACTTTTTTATTGGATTTCATAAAATAAAATTTATTGGGTACTAAAGTGTGCTTTGTCATGACTTAAAAATAATTTAGAAACTCAATAGCTATTTATGTTTTTTTAGAATTTAATAATTCTTATTTGTTTTATGAAAGTTATTTTATAAAAAATACTATTTTTATATTTGTTTTGGATTATTTTAGTTAAATTTTCAATTTGGGAGTGTATAAGAAGCCCTGGCACCAACTACAACTAGATATGTGCAGCAGTGTAGTTATGAATGCTTGACCTGAAAAATATGTAATGCTTTCTCTTTTGTTGCTTTAGCACTAACCAAATATTTGTGGTGATCTTTCTGTATCTTTTTTCTGTGTTTATGTGCCCTCAGATCATGGTTGTGTTTGTGGTAAGAATTATTTAATCGATCTTTTTTATCTGACAGCATAATTCCATAAGAATATAGTCATATACTTGTCATTGCTTTAACAGAATAAACTCAAATCTCTTATTAAAATATGGTTTTTTTTCTTATTATTTATATGAATCAGTTGATTTTTTCTTATTAAAATAAGGTTGATATATTGACCCTTTTTTTTTTTTTTTTAATAGGAGGTTGATATATTAACTAATCTGATCACTACTTGTTTGATAAAATGGAATTATGAACAATTCAAAATTTGAGATTATACTAGGTATGACTTGATTGAATATGATAGAATCAGTTATCAACTAATCAACTTACTAATTCTCAAAAAAAAAAAAAACTTATCAACTTACTAGAATATGATAGAATTAGTTATCAACTTACCAAAACATAATATGTCCTGTAAATTTAACTGATTCTATCCTCGCTTATTTAAGAAAAAGATTTAGTATTTCTTGAATATAAAAGTAAATATGATGAGATGCCATTAAAAATCAATTATCAATTTATCATTCTTTATTTGGTGGTATGAGATTTTTTTTTGTTTTGTTTTGTTTTTTTTTTTTTTGAGGAAACAGTAATACCTATTAGAATACACAGACACGAAAGTAGTATACAGAGTTTTTTAAACAAACTTATAATATATTACATAACCAAAGTACCACTACAAAATGGCCTAACATTTGTAGTAGTAGCCTGGAGTTATAAGGACTGAAATTCTAACACACATAACCAATGTACGATAAACATCCTTTTTTTTTTTTTTAAAGAAACAGTAATACTTATTAGAACACACAAACACGAAAGTAGTATATAGAGTTTTTTAAACAATCTTATAATATATTACATAACCAAAGTACCATTACAAAAGGGCATAATATTTGTAGTAGTAGCCTAGGGTTATAAGGACTGGTGGTATGAGATTTAAATGAAACAGTGCATATATTTCTATACTACTATTTAAGGGGCTTCCCTTATTTGGGATCCTCATTTTTTTTTTTTCAAAAATGCTCATACATCCTTATGTTTATGTAGAGACAAAACTAAAAAAATAGGATTACTCTCCTGTTGATTTTCAAATTATTTTATCTACTTATAAATTAGATTCTCAAAATAAAAATTATATATAAAAAATAAAGATAGATTTTTTTTTCCAATAAAATAGGACCAATAAGCCCAACATTTTCATTAAACCAAAAAAAAAAGATTCATTGCTCGCGCGAAGCACGTGTGATGAGACTAGTACCTTATTAAATCCTCACTATAAAATGTATCCTCTCAATTTTCAAAAACAAAGGGAGAGGATCTAATCTTTGCGTTTTGATTTAAGGACACGTATTTTTGAAACCAAGATTTACATTAGGCTAAATGCTATCTTAAACGTATAAAAAAACAATTATTAGAAACGAATGTCATACAGCAATTCGTATTATATCTCAAATGCAGTCCTAAACTTGCTAATTAGGAAGCCCATAAACCCAAGGTAACAAAAATAAATGCAGTACCTGTTGAAAATCTATTTGGGCTTTTAAGCTAACGAAGTTTTCCTCAAACGTCTATGGTTTGGGCTAGCCTTGCAACCAAGATTGGAAGGTTTACCATCATGAATGCATTTTATTTTAGCACCCAAAACAAAGGCATTTCAGAGCCAGAGAAGCAACCCAGTTTCATTTTAAGGACATGGTGAGGCACTTTTGACGTTAAATTTGTAACATTTTGTGACAGTATTCATAAAAAGGATTGCATGAAACCAACTTTATTATTAGGAATTTTATTTTTAGCCTTTTATTTTCCTAATACAATCTAGTGGATGGGCTGGTTTGGAGTTTTAACTAACCACACTCAAGGATTTCAGTTAACCCGATAGATAAAATCTCTTGTCGTTGAAGAAGAAATTTGAGATTTAAACTCTGCCTACATGAACAATTATCATCAACTTTTAGAATAATGTTTGAGAATTGAGATCCCTTTTTATTTATCTTTTTTTTTTTTTTTTTTTGGGTAAAAAACGAACAAAAAGGTCGGGGCTCTTATCAATTGGGACAGGTAGCTAATTTGCCCCCCAACAATGCGACACAAATGAGTAATAACACTGTTTATCCATATTTCAAAAACTTGATAGAGTAGTTTAAATGAAGAGTACAAATAATTGATGCAGAATAATGAAGACGGACATGCATCTGACCGGAAAAAATCAACCATTTCCTGGGACTTAATAAACATTTTGTACGATGCAATATTGAACCCCTGGCCCCTGCCAATCAAAACCACATACAATAGCTAAAGTTAGTTTACAGTAACTTTCTATGTTGATAATTATGGAGAGCAGCCTATTCAAAATTGATAGCATTAAAACCCAAGACTTTTTGCCCCAAAATTAGTCTACCTAGGTCCTAGATTGTGACAATTTCAGACAGCCATTGCAATCATGAAGTAGTATTAGTATTGCTAAATCTCATTAGCTTTGAATATATCGCAGAAAATTGATATCCTAGGTGTCCTTTACCTAATTTTTCTCGAGATATTTCACAGCAAAATGATATTTCTAATTCAAGTGTCAATCTTCTTTTCTTTTCTTATCTTTTTAATTTTAATTAAAAAAAAAAAAATCGGAGAGATCATTTAATCTTAAGTAGCTTCGGTAATGCGCACCTTGATTAAGAATACTTTGATAATACAATAAAAAAAGTGATGATGATTGTTGGGACAAATTTAGACCTTGATGTTGATTTTATAGTGGATTTAATAAACTTTAAGAAATAATCAATTATGTAATTCAGATTATTACAGGTTATATTCCACAGAATAAATAAGTGATCAAATATAGTAAACCAAAGTGCATATTGATATAATGATGAAGTGGAAAACTCAAGGACAATAATTGAAGAGAAAAAAAACTCCATGGAGACTTCTATTTTGCTGCCCATATTCATAATTGCTACCTGTCCAATCTACCCACATGGCCACTTGCACCTCCCACTTCTTGGAAACTTCTATTTTGATTTCCTTCACATAAATTTCCTGCTCGTGACTTCAAGAACTCTTGAAGATTTGATGTACTCAGTATTGATTCTTCTTTATTTGGTAACAACACCATATTGATTCTTCTCTATTTATCTCTACAACCTTATTGAAGTCGTGTTTAATGTGCTTTTATATAAGCCCTCTAATTAGGGTTACAAAAACCTACTTTTATAGCCGACTTAATGTAAAACATGTAAGATAAAATATAAAAAATAATAATAATCTGAAATTCTCAATCAACCAAGAATGTGTGGAGGATATGTTGAGAAAGGCTTGATTGATTGAGGATGTGTCAAGCAGGTGTCAAGAATTTAGAATCTGTTATTTCCTCAAGTTGATCTTTGGTCTTCGTCTTGCACTTGAAATACAACACTTTATGAGGATAAATTGATAATATTAATAAACGTTCTTACAAAAATTATGTACTTTAAAACGTAAATATAATTTTTTATATAATAATAATAATTATTTTTATTATTATTATTTTTATTTTTATTTTTATTGTGGGAGGGACAAATCTTTCCCCAATTAGATATTTTCTACTTTGGGAATGGACCAAGGGTCGATGCCACCCTCACAGATTTGTTCAATCTCACATTGGAGAGAAACGCCTCCCACCCATGCCTTATAAGCATTGAGCCTAAGGAAGAAAATACAATCATGCGCCTTTTTGTGGAGGAACAAACCTCTCCCTTAGAAAGTATAGTCCGCTTTGAGTGAAAACCCTCACGGATGGAATTACTCAATGTGGTATCGACCCTGCGCCCATTTCCAAAGCGGACAATACCTAATTGGGGAAAGATTGGTCCCTCCCACAATTATTATTATAATTGGGATTTGTGGGGTATAAAGTCAACTTCTTTGACCTTGACCCCAAGCTCTGAGCAAATGATGCACATTTGATGTTTTATATGAAAATTAAATATGCTGGTATGATTGCATGTAGTTAGTTCACGTAGTATATTTAAAGGCAATACATATCAGATATAAACTTGAAAGTTATGTGAAATATTAAAACATCAAGAGAAATGACTAAAAAAGTTATTTAATATTTCAAGGGAAAATACTTAATTTCAAACTATATATGAAAAATGTAAATTTCATTTCAATCATCTAACGAACATAAAATCAATCCTGAAATATATATATTATGGGAATCTTGAAATATCTTAGAGTTCAAAACGATCAAAATAATATGTTGGATGCAACGATTGGACCATCCAATTAAAAAATCAAGCTATATCACGATTTAATGATAATATACACTCTCGTTATCTAAGACTAAAACCATGTGATTAAGATCAATTAATTTTGATTAGACCTTAATTGGATTAATTAAAATTAGTAATATGTCAAAATCCAATTGGTTTAAATTTTAGGACAAGGATGCAACTAAAAGTGTTGGATAAATCGTACAAGATAATTATGAATTTTGAATTCCAATAAGTCTTGTAAGATGGATGATTAGTTTGAATTTAAAACTCTTAAATATCCTGGGTATCCAATCATTGAAAGATTTCAAAGTGGCTAAAACTTGTAATTATCCTCAAAATAATTAAAAAATCCGGTGAAAAACACTCAAAACTTTGAAATTTGAGGCAAGTAGTCAAAAGTCAAAATTCCATTCAACACCATGTCACAGAGAATTAAGTATCGATCGACACTTTTGCACCAAACAATAAGTACCGAATCTACCGATTGACAATTTATCCTCATATTTTCAAATTAACGTCATTTTTCAATTTAAATTTCAAATTAAACATACTAGAGGATGAGAGATAAATTCCAGCTTTTCAACCCATACTCTTCTATAGATATAGAAATCTATCACCAAAAAAAAGGGGGATTCAAAAAAATTTCTAATTTTTGGAGAATTCGGCACTTTCATAAAAAAACTCTCCAAAAATTTCGAGAGAGTTTCTTGAGAGAGACATTAGTAGATTGCTTCAATGTAACATTGCTCTCTTCAATTAGGCTTATCTAAACACTCTTAGAATCCTTAAACACCATTCTTACAATAATTCTTCAAACAATACAATGTCCTATGCAACACAACTCCCTCAAATATTCAAGTGGAAGATCCATGGATTTATTCAAGGAGATTAGTGCAGTGAAGTGATCCATAATCTTGAAGGAAATCCATTGTTAAACAGCTTGAAAGATTCGTGCATGCAAAAATATTTCTAGACTCAATTTAAGTTTTCATAAAATCAATTGTTTAAAATCTAGATTTTTGATGATTTGGGTCGATTAATATGTTCGTGCATATAGGATTAGATTTTAAATTTCATAAAATTCACATGATGAACATATATATATATATATATACACACACACATACACATATATAATTTCTAGTAATGCTTAGCGTGACAACATGATTGGATTAGTGCACAACATGATATGACCATTAATTTCATGAAGATTGATATTCGGGTTGGATGGAATAAGTGTCTAACACTTTTCCATTTCGTAATCTAGCCTCTGAATTAGATTTTAGGTTCATAAATTATTCCTTATCGGTGCAATTTTGTTTTTTCTTAGATTGTAACTAAGAACCAAAGCAATGTAACTTTTTTTACTTTTTCTTAGATTGTAGCCAAATATTAATGTATAGTAATTTTATTTTTCTTAGATTGTAATGAGGAATCAAAACTGTAAGGACCGAATTTGAGTCCCTAGCCCAAAGAATGGATAAACTTAGGCCCAAAAAGCACAATACAATGAATTTGTAGAGAGTAGGTTGGAAAACTAAACTTTAATGAGTTAGACAACAAATGAAGTGGATTCAAATGATAAGAAAATGAAGATACACTGGTTTATTCTAAAGAAAATTGTCCTCAGCACAATCCGAAGAGATCAGTTCTTATATATTTCTCTCAAATTTGATTACAAATTCAGTTCTTAATTGCTACAGTGTTTTCTTTTTAATTTATCAATCTCCTTTTCTCGGGGTATCTCTTCCATTTTATACTATCTTCCCCTTCCGTCTCCACCTTCCACGTGCAGATCGGATTGTTGGTGTTGATTCTTGTCTCATCAGCACCTTCCTGAAGTCTTTGGGTAGTAGCTGTAAGGCTGAAAGTTACTATTCAGGTATCACTTTCTCATTAATGCGGCTAGAGAGTTAGCTGCAGAGTATTTAATGTGGTGATAGCAGCTTTCCCTTTAGATATTTCATAGCCTCCCTATATCCTGTTCCTTCTTGATACTTATCCTCATCAGTGGAATTGTCTGGAACGTTACTCTTGATGTCAAACTGTGCCTTCCGACCTCAGCTTTGCTTAGCCAAGGAGGCATTCCTCCTCAGATCACTTCCCTAGAACATAACGCCTAAATCCCTTCCTTTATTTATTAGTGCCTACCTCTATCACACATTTATCCATCCTCGAACTTATGAGTTGTTCTTAGATTGGGCCCCGGCCCAATACATTCTACTAGGCCTAACATCCCTACAAAAATGTTATACTTTTCTCTTTTAGATTGTATATAAGTCCAAAGACATATAATTTTCCCTTTTTAACAATGTAGTTTTCAAACTTATTAAATAAAAAAGTATTTCATGAATTTTTTTCCTTTTATATAAAACTAGTATATAACCCATGCAAACGCATGGATATATTTAAAATTAAACACAATATTTATCATGAAAATATAAATAATTAGTCAAATTATTAAAATAAAAAAAAAATAGCATGTAACACATGCATACCTATAGATACATTTAAAATTAAATACAATTTTTATCATAAAAATATAAATAATTAGTCAAATTATTTTTTTTAAGTAAATGTAATTAGTCACATATTAAAATTTTTGCCTAAATTTAATACTATTTATGATCATTTGTTTCTAATTTTTAATAAGATAGAACGTGTGGTGATCTTTGTTGTATGGTGATTTTTATTGAGTACATGTGATTTTTTTTTTTTTTTAATTTTATAGTTCATTAATATTAGATTCTTAGTATTTTGTACTCATTAACTCACTTGGCACAAAGATTAAAAAACTTAGGCACAAACTTAAATAGATAATTATGGTGTGGTCTCCACATAAATTAAGACACATGACGCAAAATTAGATTTTAATTTCAAATTATTATTGAACTTTCTCTAAGTTTTACCTATTAATATATATTGTTAGGTTCTAAAGACTTAGGATTTCATGTATTTAGAACTTTAATTTGTATTGTCGGCAAACTATAATCAAAACAAGTTGTTTAGTCTTGTTTAGACGTACTCAAAATTGTGTTGTTCATGTAAAGTTGGAATCGAGCTAATGCAGAATTTAATGTGCATCTCAGCCTGGCTCGATTGATTGAAACTTAGGCTCGATCAATCGAATTTCGTACAGATGCATTTTTCTGCAGTTTTTCCAACTCAGCCCTAACTCCTAAAACGTTTAGGGTTTTATGTTTTTGCCCTAGGTATATAAGGTAAACCCTAGTCACGTTTTAGTTATTGCTCATATTGCTGTTTATGTAAATCTCTTGTGAGATCTATGAGGAGCTTTCTTTCACACAAACTTAGGATTATCAAGAGGAGATTTCTTCAACATCTTGATGATCATTCAGTTGCTGGCATAAGAGTTTAAAGATGCACAAGCAGATGTGCTTATACTTGCTAGAGAATCCAAGAAAGAAGTAGTTCGTGGTCTTGGAGCTTGCACGTGGTCGTGTCAGTAAGTTCTACTGGTGGGTAACAATAAGAAGTCAAGCGTGAGGGTTTGTAAGTCTTATTGTATGAACTTCGATTCTTTCAAGATAGTGGATTCAAGTTTATCTTGAGGATAGCTAGGTTAAATCCTCTTCAGATTTTTACCGATGTGGTTTCCTAGGTCATCATATCTTTGTGTTATTTATATTTCCACTGTTATATTCTTGATATGATTATTTGATTGTGATAACCTAGATTTGCATAATTTGACTAAGTTAATCACTTGGCTAATTAACTAGGTTAATCTAGTTGTGTTAAGGGTTCTAAAAACCGTTCATATACTAGTATGTAATCCGTGCTTACGCAGGAAAATGATGAATTGTTGTAGTGCTATTTATGTTAGCTTGAATTATAAAACATATAGGATATTAGTTTGATCAGAACATTTGGAGGTGATTAAATAGTTTTTTCTTGCAATTTTCATGATATTGGTTACGTAAAATTTCTCACTACACGGCTATTATTTATATAATTTTGAAAATCACCATTAGATACTTCATATACAATATCAATTCACAATCATTGTCCATGAAATTCTACTAGATACAACACACACACACACACACACACACACACAAAAAGGAATAAATTAGCCTAATAGTATCTCCTTAATTGAATAGGGATAGGTGCATGAGATCGTTTAGCTCAATTATAATTTGTTACGTTCAAGATCCTAACATACAAAATATCTGAATAGAAACATCATAAAAAAATATGCCCATTAGTTAAGAGAAAAAATAACAGCAAAAATCTAAACAATTTAATTTACATGGAAAGCTAACAAAAGCAAAATTCAATTTTGAATCTAATTAAATTTTCTCTAAGCATTGGTTATATATTGGTTATAAATATATATATATATATATATATATATATATATTATTATTAGGTTTTTATGGTTTATTTATATTAAACTCTTCATTTTCTACATTGAATTAACTCATTTGGCACAAAAATTAAAAAACTTACATTAGATGAGATATGTGGCGCAAAATTAAACTCTAATTGAATTCCAATTTTTACACTAAACTAACTAACTTGGCACAAAATTTTAAAAACTTAGATTAGAAGGGACACGTGGCGCAAAATTAGACTCTAATTGAATTCCAATTTGAAATCTAATTGGATTTTCTCTTAGTTTTACCTCTTAATATATATATATACACACACACACACACACTTAAAGATATATATAAAGATGAATAGTATAATTCCTATATATGTAATTTAAATACTATTGATAGTCATTCTTATATTTTGTTTACTCTTTAAAAAGTCTTGTAAGAATTTTATATTTTGTTAACTCTTTAAAAAGTCCTGTAAGAATATTATAAGATATAAAATGTAAACTATCCATGTTTATTTGTTACTTCTTAATTTTTGTTATTGTAAAGAAATTTTTTCTTTTACAATTTATTTATTCTAGACTCTTTGGTTTTTTGTACTTAATAACTCACTTTGATAAATATTTATAATGTGGTCCCACATTTGATTCTAAAATTAGGAAATAAAACTCTCTCTAAAAATAAATAATTTAGGACACATGGCGCAAAATTGTACTCTAATTTGAAATTCTTTTCTTTTCTTTTCTTTTTTAGAAAAAGATAGTTCCTGCTTATTATTCATGAAAGTAAAGATCAAACAAAACAAAAGATAAAACATCCGGAGGAATAGACTCCATCTAGACAACTAGAGGAAACGAATGTCTAGCCCTATGGGTGCATGTGCAACTGCATTACCTTGCCGAACAACATGAGAAAGAATTACTCTGAAAAGAGTTTACAAAAGATAAGATATCTCTGATTAGGTGACCACCTTGAGATTTTTCCCATCCACAAACTCTGAGAGACCTGGTCACTGACTCGGAGACACCTTCAAATACAACGTTGGTGAAGCCCAATTCAAGAGAGAAACGTGTAGCTCGCTTGGCAGCAAGCAACTCCAAAGCTTCCACCGAGATAGGCTTCTATATCTTCTCCGAAAGAGCAGCCATAACTTCACCCTTGGAGTTTTGGATAACCACTCCAATGCCTGCCTTATCAGACTCCTCAAACATCGCGCCGTCGAAGTTAACCTTCATCTCTAAGCTTTACCTCTATATATATATATATATATATATAAAGAGAAGATAATATTGTAAAACTCTCATATAGGGAATAACACGTTTCTTTTCCTTTTATATAAAATAAGTGGAGATAACATTGTAAAACTCTCGTACAGTAATCACTATATACTCCTCAAGGCCTAAACCAAGAAATGGTTTTCCTTATAATCTTTTTTTTGCTGAGTGGTTTTTCTTTTAATCAAATCTTTATATGTTTGAATCCCACGTACGTATACTAAAACAATTAGCATATTGCCATGATTATAAAGTAAATTTTATATAGGGACGAACCTAGGATTTTAAGTTAGGGGGGGCAGGAGTAAAAAAAAACTCTAAATAAGCATTCATATAGTATTAACAAATTATAAATACACAAAATCATTGTTTTTTAATATATTAAAATGCAATCATCTATCAACAAAGACAAAATAATAATAATAATAATAATGTTTTTTTTAATACTAGGTTAGCTAGGATTTTTATTTATTTTTTAAGTAAGAGCATTCACAATAATTGTGCTAAAAAATTTAATTTTTAGCACCTCAAAAAGCCACTTTATTTATTTTTACTACCTGACTTTACAATACACCCAACATCAAATGTTTTATTTATTTTACCACTTTATTTAAATAATATAAACAACTCATTCAAATAATAAGAATGAGAGAGAATTTGAGTTTTTTAATTGAAGGAAGAGAGATAATCTTAATATAATATTGTATTTTATTTTTAACAACTTGCTATAGTAAACTAATATTTATACCAGTTTATTATAGTTACAAAAAATTTAGCTTTAGTTTCTCCAATAACACATGGTTTTTTGGTTCTTTGGTGGTAAAATAGTTTTTTTTTTTTTTTTTTTTTGCCTAAATACAATCACCATTGTAAATGTTTTTATTATTTTTGTTAATTTTTTGAGTTGAATAATTGCTAGTTGTGCTAGGCTGGCTAGACTAATTGGAGAGGAGGGAGCCCAAGGCTTTCGAAGATGGGGCAACTACGAATGAAAAATATCATAAGTAAAAAATGAAAATAAAATAAATAAATAAATAAAAAGGGGCCAGTGGGCCGGTACCCCTTGGTCCCCCACCTGGGTCAGTCCCTAATTTTATAGGTATCTTTCTTCTAAAAATGAACAACATAATCTTATGGTTTCTTTTAAATAATAATAAAAAATTTGTGCGCCCATCATTCATGGTATTAGTGATGGCGGGACAACAACATAGCTAGTTGTGGTCTAAAAAATTAGGATATAAAGGAAATTTTAAAAAGACTAATACCACCAACTATTTCACAATTTTTTTGTCATAATTTTGATGTGGCAAAGTGTGGATGATAGTAAAAAAAAATAATGAGTTTATATATAACAGTAAAAATGATAGACAATTACTTATCGTCTACCATGTCAAAATTATGACAAAATTTATAAAATAGTTTGCGATCCGAAAACCATCACTAAGCAAAAATTATTAAAAAGAGGGAACCTGCTTGGACAAAATGTGACTTGAGTTGATCACCATTCACCGCCAAGTCCCAAAATGGGAACAAAGTGGAAACCAAAATCTCATTCACATCGCAGCAAATCATGCGTGTGCAGGGCGGGGACCCATTACGGGTAAGTGTACACTGTGTGGCATGCTTGCCAAGATCTAAGAGAAAATCTGGTTGATCTTGTCTGACTACACGTCCCAAACCTTTATCCGATAAAAAGGTTTGAACTTTTGAAAATCCTCCATAATATAATGACAGGTTCTCTCCTCGACAAGCGTTTTTATGTTATTTGGAGGTCCCCTTATTTCTAAGTGGAATAATATTATTGTTCCAAGATTTCATCATTCACTTTCAATCTACATTGGGTTTGAAAGCATAATAATTGCGCTTCGGGAAAGATGGAGATAACAGTCATAAACGTCTCTGCTATGTATAAATACCAAAACGTAACAATTGAGTAACAAAACTCTCTACTTTCAGTATATATTAAGTTTTACTACTGCACATCTTTGGTGCGATGGTCACTCCACGAGTATAAATGCTTGTGGGGTGTGGGGGGTAAGGGCCGAGGTTCAAATCTCCAGGAGGGAGTTTCACACACATATACACTTAGATTAGGCTAGAGTATAATTCTATCTTGTATCCCAAAAAAAAATATATATATATATATATATATTAAGTTTTATAATATTGTAGAATGGTAAATTTGAGAGTCATGTATGTGAGATTCATACCTACAAAATTGAAGATGTGTTTGTTCGATTACAATAATATATTCATATCACTTTTTGTTTAGACATTGATTCTTACACATTGCTTATTATATATCGTTCATACATAAAACTCTGAATATAACATGACATTATAGACGTTATATATATGAAATGTATAACACTAAGTGTGGGAGAACAATTACCGTTCTGTTTTTATTTTGATTTTAGTGTTAAGATTGTTTCTATCTATTTACCTCTATATTATGGAAAGTTACGAGTGGAACGAAGAGGATTGAGTGCATGGAATGCTACATTCACGTGAATGGCACGTGGGTTAGCTAGCTAGATATAACAAAATATTGCTCGCAGGCTTTTCACATACACTCCTTGTATCATATTCATATCAAAATCGTAGGGGTAGATGGGTGGATTAGGCCATAGGTTTTTAGGAATTAGGATAGATCTCCATATATATATCCGCCGTATGTTCCAAGAATGGAATCACTACCGAGAAGACTCAAAGGGGTTGAGGTCTGCTTTTTTATGCAGCACTTGTTTGGCTAATTTTAGGTGGATATGGCATCATTCTCTGGTATCAGGAAATGGAAGCATTACAGTGTTTTCTGTTTGCTTCCAAGGATAAAATTTTAGAAGATCATCTTGTGGATTTTGATTCCCTTCTTTTCTTTTCAGCCTTTCTCAGTGAAACCCTGACACACACACCCCAAGTGTTTTGGCCTCATTGGAACATACAATAGCTTGGTCCATTATATGTTGACTTTCAGTCAAATAAGTGACAAAATACAATGCACACAAGCTTGATTCCCTTGTGGTGGATAATTTAGGCCTTTGCAATTAATCTTTATGGTCCCCTTGAGATTCTTCTTGATTAGAGTGTTGGTTATGAAAAAAGTTGTGTTTGTGGTATAGTTGGATTGAAATTGGTTTTACTACTAATTATACTATCCATAATGAGTTAGTTCTAATTATTTGTACGAACCTGTGTGCAAGTCAAAATAGTACAATATGAGTGCCTTAATGCATTGAAACTGTGGATTTTTTACATTCATTTTATCCAAAAGTTAGTTGCAAACCTGCATGACCAATGGAAAAATTAGCAGATTTGTCTTTTTGTTAAGTGAAAAATAAAATAGTAGATGAAACTTATAAGTGTTAATCTTAAACTTTTTTTAAAATGATGTGATTATTTTATAATAAAATATAGTTGATACAATATATTATATTTTAAAGCTATTTATATTTGTTATTTGAAAGTGTTTTAAATTTTATATGTTTTTTTTCAAGAAAAACTAATGCATTTTACCTTCAATTATTATATAAGACGAGATGTGTGTGTGTGCGCGTGTGTATACGTATATTAAATAATGTAATGTGTTGCTAGCATTTGTTTATAGTGCCCTTTACAAACGGTTTAGTCCTCTATAAGTTTTAAATGGCTTAAAAATGAAGCAAATATAAATAAATTAATCACTTATATTAGGGAAAAAAATACAATACTTTAATAACATAATAATTTTTAATTTTATCAAGAACCTACTCAACAGAAGTATAGTAACAAAAAAATTATATTTCAGTTTTTAGATATTAACATAGATTAATTTGGGAGTTCGCATTAAGTTAATGCATTAGATTATCACAATTCAAACAAGTTGTTACGATAAAGACAAAATGAGAGAGAGAGAGAGAGATGAACACTATAGAATCTCTGTATTTAGTATAGTTTTCTCTACACAACTATTCAAAAATGTCCATATAGATAGAGTTCATAGTTGATCTAGGAGGATCCTAGATCGGACTAAAATTAAGGACAATTAATGTATATGTCCTTGATCTTAGTTTCGATCAGGGATCTCAACCATGTATTAAATATCATGAATATGGTACATGCGCTGTACTAACACTTCTTTTTGTTTGGGGGGGTGGGGTGGTGTGTGGTAAGTGATATACTAACGCAAATTAACACTTGGCTAACATGTCTCCAATATGTCAAACAATGATCTCATGGGTCTCAATCTAGGGGGCTGCAAATTTTGTAGTTTATGGGATAAGAACTCTTGCTTTTAAAAGGCCCTTACCGTCGAACAATTTCCACTCGTTCTGTTTTAAGGTGATGGACTCTTTGTTTATGTCTTTTTGCTAGGGGGGGGTGATGGACATACAGGCTTTGTAATGTGGACAAATGTGGGGGGGGGGGGGGTCTTTTTGGGGGGTGGGGTGAGGGGGGTGTGCGTGTAAGTGATATACTAACACAAATTAACACTTGGCAAAAATGTCTCTAATATGTCAAACAATGAATCTAGGGGGCTGCAAATTTTGTAGTTTAGGGGATAAGAACTCTTGCTTTTAAAAAGGCCCTTACCGTCCAACAATTTCCACTCGTACTGTTTTTAAGGGGATGGACTCTTTGTTTATGTCTTTTTGCTAGCGGGGTGATGGACATACACGCTGTGTAATGTGGACAAATTGAATTGTGCTCTTTTAGAAAACGATCCCTAAGAAAACAATAGGAAGGAAGAGTCCAATGACTTTTAAATGGATAAGACGTGAGAGGAAGGAATATTGAACATTGTTTCCAGAATGCTGAATAATTACTCTGAATTGATTTGGGTTTTTGTTTTGTGATAAGTAAAATATTCTTTGAGCTCTCCTAGCCATGTAAATGTAACCAAAGAGATAGGCTCTACAATGATAATCAGTCACTTTTCATAGGACCAGAAATGACACAAATTGTTTGCAAGGTTTTCTCTTCTTGGAAAACAGAAGAGCCGTGCTAGACCCACATTACTTTGAAGTTTGGTTAACCTTATATTGATATATGCTTTTTGTCATTTGCTACATGCAGTTTCTGCTGACCTCTACAATGGCATGTCTACTTTACATTTGAAAGACCTATCAGTTCGCTTTTATATCAAAGCTGTAGTTGGAACAGATTATTTTTTATGCATGTGTAGAATTGCATATTTTGCTTTTGGATAAGCATATATAGGGTCATATATATAGTGAAGGAAAAGATTACAAAGAGCTCCCTTACTCTAAGCAATTTAGCACTTCTTAAATCCGCTAGCTTATGTTGCACATTATAAAACATGGTGGCTAAATCTGTCAGCATCGAACTTAAAACTTTCCTTCATGCGTTTGCTTGGATATTGATGCTTTTTGGGCTGATATTTGCAGTAAGATTTTCTTAGAATTCTCTACTAACGCAATGTTGCTTGCATTAACTTATGTGTCCTAACTCCTAACATCAAAATTTTGAAGAGAGAGCTTGTGTCAATTATTGAAAGAGTGATGTTAGATACTACTATAAATTTTAGTGTATCTGTTAATGTCAACTTTTAAATGCAAAATAATAATAATTAAGAAGTCTGTTCACCATGTTATTAATGTGGTATCAATTATATTAATTGTCATATCAATTTGTATTACTTGACGCCAAGAGTTTGCCTTGTTACTTTTGATGACTTTGTCATACCCTCGAAAAGCTTTGGATTTATTGTTGTACCGTGAATTGCGTCAGTCTACCTCAAAATCAATTTGTAATGAGGAAGACACACCCAAGATTTTTATCATTTGACATCACGCCCCACACCCCGCAAACCTATTTTTATGGCATTCAACATCGCACCCCAACAGCCTATTTTTAGAGCAGTCATAGGGAGCAAATGGTGGTCCCCCAACACTTACGAAGTACTCTGATCATAAAATTGTTCGCACTAAACTTAATGGAGAGTGATGTAGGCACAGGCTGGGCTTATGCATCTAGCAAAATTGTGTTGGGAGTAAATAGTGAAGTGTTAGGTCATAGTCATATAAGGAAAGGTGACGCCGAGGCCATGCCTAAGGAATAATATATGTTGAATTCTAAAGGTGACGCCGAGGCCATGCCTGCCTAAGGAATAATATATGTTGAATTCTAAAGGAGAGGCCAGGAGGGATGGTGCAGTGCCGTACTGAATTGGCCTTTCTCGTAGCAATCTCTTTAAGATCTAATGAAGATTCATAGTTACCTATTTGGATGCTTGCCTATAGAGGGGCTATAAATCCAGATTTAGCTCAACTTAAGCAAAGCCATCATTGCTAGCACCAAGCCACCAATAATCAGGGAAAAAGAGAGTAGTATTTTGGATGAGTATCATTGACTCATTTTGATTCCAAAGTATCTTACAGTAGGAGTAGGACCCTTGATCGAGATAATAGATTTTGGGGTTATATCCTCCTCAATTTTCTTATCACTGTATAATTGGATTATGTATGGTTCTTAATTTGAAACAATATATTTTGTCACCCAGTTTACTCTAAGAGTATAGCCATCAAAAGAAACATTTTACTATAACAACGAGAACAACAGCAACAAAATTAGTCCTAAATTTTTCTAGTCAGCTAACAATCGGGATCCTCAATAGACTAGTCAAAATTGGAGGTATGTAAAATTGTATTTTCTGTCATTATCCATATTCTTTTTAATTACTTTTTAATTGACATATCCTAACTTATACTAATGATATTTTCATTTTTCTTCCATCTTTTTTTTTTTTTTTAATTCCCTCAACTTAAATTAACTTACTTTTTCTTACCAATGGATTAATTGTTCTCTAAATATGACCAAACATCTCAAGTAACTCTCCTTCGTCTTTTTATCAATAGGGGCCACCCATATTTTTAACCGAATTTTCTAGTTTCAAATCATATCTTTTAGTGTATTTTTACTAATCCATCTTAACATCTTCATTTCAGTTATACTCATTTTATAGATGTGTTGCTTCTTAGGTATCGTTTGGCTGGCACGTTTTTTGAATCACGTTTACGTTTGCATTTTTCTTTTTTCTTTTTTTTCTTTTTTTTTTTTTTTTTTTTTACTTTTCAGCTTTCCCAGCCACTTTTTACTGTAGCAGTACTGTAGTGGCTACTGTTCAATGAACAGTAGCAGCCATTGTTGACTTTTCAGCACAAATTTCACTGTTTATGGACCCACAAATTTCACTTTTCAGCAACTTTTTAATTAAAAATGGGTCACATGGTACTATTTACACATTTAAAAATTATTTGCTACAGTGTTTTTCAGTTTTCAGTTTTCAATTTTCAGTTTTCAGCTGTATCCAAACGGACCCTAATAGCACAAACATCCAGTACCCTAGAGTATAACTGGTTTTATATCAGCCTTATTAAATTTTCTCTCTGACTTAATAGTTATTATTTGATTACATAATACTTGTAATGCATTTCTATAATTCATTCGCAATGCTTTTATCATTCGATTTGAATATTTTGCATTCTCTTCATCTTAATGAATTATTAAGTCAAGATATCATAAAATTTCATTTGTTGATATCTTTTTTACCATCAAACCTCACAATCCCTTCCTCAAAAGAAATATTTGAGAATAAAAAATTAGGTTAAAAAAGGAGAACGTTAAGTACTCAATTTGCTTTTAGAAAAGCTGAATAATTTGGAATAAAATGGATGGTTGATCCGTTTTTAGAGTTGCTTAAAGAATTTGAGAGAGAGAGAGAGTCTTGGGATAAAATAAGTCAAGATGCAATATTTAAGCTGCAAATTCATGTTATAAGAATGAGGATATAAAATTTTATAAGGGTAATCAACACTCAACAGATCTAAGGTAAAGATAAAAGCTAATTTTGGTTTATTTCCCCAATAAATAATTTAAACCTTCAGTTAATTGTCTTATAATCAAAGTTAACCGTAAGAGTGATATCGATCAATTCATAAGAATTTTAGCTTGAGGACCCAACAATGGAGTTAGGATTTTCCCTCAATTGAGTGCAAATTCTATTTCAAAACCAAAAATTTTCAACTATGTTTTTCTCCCTCCCAGTCGAAACCAACATAATATGTCATTCCATTCGATAGATTGATACACTTATGACTTCCCGATCTCATGTTCAACCTAAACTCAAATTCCAGTCTTTTTTTACCATTTTGATAGATTATATCTTCATTTTTCATATTTACTAATTTCTATTTCTATCTCATACTCTATTATATTCTTTTCCATTCTCTCTCTAATGGAAAATGTGTTTTTCTCATAAAAATATTGTTAGGACATATGTGTTTCACATACTAAGAACATATGTCTTACTTATTTATGTAAATTGGCTAATCCTTTGACAAAACGCACTCTACTTGTAATTGGGTAGATCTAGGTGTTTTTAATACTTTAAGAAACAATGTTTCAAGGTCAAGTATTGAAGTCATCAAGTCTGTCCAAGAGAACACAAGTTGAAGTGCAGAATTTTTAAATCTCGACACCTCTCGATAGCTACCTCGACACCTGCTATCTGTCGAGAATTAAAAAGTCAGAATTCCAAATCTGATTTTCTTGGGATCCGTGAATATGTTTTTGGGACTTCTTTTCTTCTAACCCTAAACATATAAAAGGATTATTTTAAGAGCCGTTTTGGGTGACACAAGTTGTATTATCATTGAGCAATCTCTGTTTATGCAAATTGTGCTCAACAGACGAAGTTCTTGACCTAGTTCATCTTCCATCAAGAAATTGCTGTGTCTTTGCACCATAGGGTTTTGTAACCAAGCATCTTCCTGCTATTCATCACGTGGATGAACTGAAGAACTTTGCAGCCAACCTTTCTTCTTCAAGTTGGTGTTTCTGAAGTCGCGTACTGGGATCCGCGCATTGGTTAGTCACGTACTTGGGAGCCGTGCATCAAAGGTGGAAATTGTCACTACAGATCAAGTCCAATTGGGTATTGGGGTAAGGGTTCAACTGTAGGTTGGTAAGGTATTTGGGATTCCTTTCTTGTAACCGCTTGATTTGATAATAGTGGAGTTTCGGGAGTGGTGACCTGAAAATCACCCGGTGGGGTTTTTGCCGTTAGGGTTTTCCCCATTCGTAAACAAATCACCGTGTTATTTATTTTCCGCTGCATATTTAGTATTTGGTGATTTGTTTGTGCTTCCACAAAATTGCATGCTTAATTGGTTAATTAATAACTTGGCTAATTAATTAATTAATTAGGGTTTATCACAAGGGGTCATTCAGATTGTGACCTATCAAATATTAATTAATTGGAAATAAATTTCAAAGAAAAACTCAATTATTCAAGTATGATACTATCTTGTACATCATACTTCAAATTTAGTGTCACTATATTTTATGCAATGAAAAATTTAAAAATATTATATTTTTTTAATTGATATATTATGACTAACAAAATTATATATAATGTAGAGTTAGATATATTTATTTTTTGTTATGTTCTATATTACAAATAGCAGTAAGCTCATAATGATATGCCATAGTAGACAAGTATAATTTAATACTCCATACAAAAAATTATTGACAAAATAATAGATCAATGAAATAAAATTATTGACAACTTTCTTCAAAACAGCTACAAAACAGAACTTACTCTATGCTTCCTGTACCTATATTATAAAAGTTTATTGGAACACCGTGAACATGATTATTTAAGCTTATCCATCTTCTTCTATCATAACTTGGCTGAAAACGTTTTCAAAAAGTGGCACTTATAACGTAAAAGTAGAATTTGCTAAAACAAATGATTAATTTGCTAGCAAAAGATCAAGCAGGCCAGCCAACCCTGATTAATAATGCTACTAGGAGAGAACAAAGTACAAACCCAAGGCATTAAAATGTACATATTGGTGCTGAATATATATAAAACAAACTCCAAGACAATTGTAGCTTATGATCATTACGATAATCATTTATATTTAGTACACAAAAATTCAACGACGACTGCGAATTCTAGCTGATAGAGCACACATGTGACAGGCCATTAATAAAGGCATGTAGACAAGGCATAGTTATCATAATATGTGACAAGTGCCCCAACCCGACAAATAATGATAAAAGTTATATAGACAGATTGTACTATAGGATAAATAATTTGAAATAATTCACTGCCATGGCTGCATAATTGGTCATTTTAAAAGGAAAGAATGCCTTGAATGACTCTAACAAGTGAGTAAAGAAGATGAATGGTTTATGCTTATCTTAACTAATTGAGAATCCTTCCATTCAAGAAAAACAATGTATAGCACTATAAAAGCACATGTAGAAAGAAAAGGATAGGTGAAAGAGATAACTTCATAGGTCTTGATTAACATTTGCTTCTAAGCATTTTGAAGTTTTTCATTTTTGTCATGTGCTTTATGACTCGATTCCTTATGAGGACAAACTTGCCACGTTTCAACAGGGCTTTTGGCCATATCCCAATTGTTAAGATTTTTATCATATTGAACTTTTGGCACAACCCTTAATTTTTTTTATTGCACTAAAGAAAATTATACAATATTTTCGATCATAATAATGATGTACTCCCGTATTTCACATGAATATTGGTCCGACCATCAATTTAATTAGTGAACTTTACTATTATGTGAGAGGAGGGTGTATGTCATAATTGTACTACCAAAATACTGTATAATTACTTTGGTATAAGGTGGCCTTAACTCCTAAGCTCAAATCTTATATTCATTTTATTTCATATTTAAAAAGTTAAAATTTTCTATTAATTAAATCTTATTTATTAAGGAGAATTTTTGATAAATAATAATTTTAATAACTATTATTCTAACACTAACTAATTCTAACTAATTAATTTAGATAACATGTTGTTGGTAACTTAGTCAATGATTGCACTAGTTAGCTTAAAGATGAAACTATTGAACATTGGATCAATGACTGATTTAGTGAGTTAGTTATTGTGTAATAGAACATGAATAAAGGTTGAACGTGCAGAACACAACATTTTACGTGAAAAAGGTCATTGAGATAGCAGAAGTGAATAACCATGATTGGGGTAGAGAAATCCCTACTGCCAAATACTAATATTGAATTCTCCTACACAAATATCTCAATCTTTCTTAGCGACAAGTTGCCTTCCTATTTCCTTCTTCGGCCCTAATAATGAAAGTCATCATTTTTCCTTTTATAACCCGGGAAGGTGCTGGACCTTGTTACAGGTGTTGAATGCTTATTGCTTATAACTACATTACAAAACCAAGTACAATATTTCTTGGACTTTAGAGCATTTTGGATCACCTCGTGTCGGACTATTTTAGTCTATTTTAGCATAAGTGACTTATTTTTCTATTTTATATACTCACATCTTAAAACACTTTATATCAGATTATTTATTCTACACTACATTTCATTAATTAAAATTTTAAATTGTCTTGATTTTGTTTTTATTAGTTTCTCTTTCTTCACACACAACAACCATTATCCACCATCTTCTTTCATTCTCAAGATACCTATAAAAAAAAAAATACAAAATATGCAAAATGATAATGCTTGTGTGAATTTACACGGTAACTGTAGAAATAATGTATTAATGTATTTTTACACGGTTTTGCATGATATGATGTGGATAAATTTTGTATTTACTTGGCTAAAAGAGGCCAAAATAGGCATTTGCCCATTTCTCACAAACTTTCCAACGAAATACTTCTCTTTCTCAAACTAATTAGGAAAATGCTCCTGTTTTGAAACTCGATTTTCTAAAAATCGAGTTTCAATTTAAAACTCGATATTTGGACGAGTTATTGCAAACTGAAAATTTTAAATTAAAAAAAAATTCTGAAACTCAAGTTCATGAAACTCGAGTTCCTTGAAAAAATTCAAGTGGAACTCGAGTTCCATGAACTCGAGTACTTTGCATGGAACTCAAGTTCATGGACTTGAGTTCCAGAAAAAAAAAAAAAAAAAAAAAAAAAAAAAAAAAAAATCTAATTCCACATTCGCTATAACTCGATTTTCCAAAAATCGAGTTTTACATTTGAAACTCGATTTACATTTGAAACTTGATTTTCTAAAAATCGAGTTTCAAAACAGGTGCATTTTCCTAAATAGTTTCAGACATTGGGTATTTTACTAAAAAGTTTGCGAGAAATGGGTAAAAGCCCATTTTGGCCGCTAAAACATGATACTTTTTCTATTATACAGGTATTGACGCTTGAATGTTCAAAATGTATGTAAAACACCCTTGAATGTTTAGACCCTAAATTACAAAATATTAATTCAAGTTTATTATCAAACAATTAATGTGCGGAACATGAACATAAGCCAAACACAGAATTAATAAATAATCTAAGCCAATTATAATCACATCCACAACAGAAAATAAATGGCAAAGATAAACGAAGAGAGATGCAAACACAAGGACAACACACGATGTGTTATCGAAGAGGAAACTGAAGCCCTCGGCGTAAAACCTCTCTGCCGCCCTCCAAGCGGTCAATAATCCACTAGAAAATGTAATTGGGATACATGAACAGCAATAGACCCTCCAAACCTAATCTACCCAGATACCTAAGCCCTCCAAGATTCTTGCTCCAACGAGGTTGCGCCGAACTTTTTTCTTTTCTAGCTTACTGGATTCCGCTATAACCCATAGCATCAACCAATAACTATTGGTCCTTTCCAAACTGCTTCCCTTAGCACCAAAATGCCTTCTCACAGACGTGGGTGTGATGAGAAAAGGATTTGGTCAATAACCTCTCAAGGATGTATCAATGGAGAGGAAGAGAGTAGAGGAATTTGAAGAGTCTCTTAGTGAAGATTGGGGATGAGGCAATCTTGTTTTTCTCTAGGGTTTCTCTCACAAAATTCTCTCTGGAAGCTCTCTACATTTCGTGGGTATAAGGGTCTATATATAGTGGTGTGTGTTTGGAATACGAAGAGTCAGTTTTTCCCAAACATGGCTAATTGGCGGCTTGGCCTTATGACTGGTCTAAGTTGCGAGTTCAAGTCGCGAGATAATGGTCTGGCCAGCCTGGAACTTTTGTCCTGTAGTGCGACAGCTGGCGTGACCCTTCACCTCCCCGCATGCTTCTCACGTGTGCAGCAGTTGGCGGCTTGCAAGTCGCGAGTTAGCCGCGAGTCCCTGCTTCTTTGCACATTATTGAGCAATTCTTCACACTCTCTTCACACACTACCCTTACATGAATTCCACCTAAATACAGGGTTACTAAGTGCTAAATTACAAGCAAATTGACAAGGAATACAGCCAACAAGATGGTTAATAAAATTCAACCTTACAAACTCATGGTTCGGCAATAGTTTTTAATATGTATTTAGGTGGCAATGGTACAAAAACATTTTCTCTTGTATGTATTGGTAGTTCTCTTCCTTGCATATTACGACTTGCTCTGTTGGAATGTCCTTTGGTCTTGCCTTCAGCCTTGCCTGGTTATTGATAGTCTTGTCTTTGAGTTTCTTGGATATTCACTGGAAACACAGGCTTTGGTTGAATGTTAGTACTTAGTAATCCATGTGGATGGCTGGGATGAATCTAGGATTTTCTTGAGGGTTTGTGACCGTACACCCTTAGAGCACTCACATTTCTGTTTGTATGATAAAAAAAAATGTATCACATTTCAAACGAAGTCCAAAATTCATTTACATCAAGTCATACAAAGTTGTGTAAAAATAAATTACTGCTTTACTTATAACCCTGTAAATTTATGCTAATATTATTCATTTTGAATTTAGTTTTTTATTCTTTATTTACCTATTCTGGGGATGATTTAAGAGAGTGAATAGTGATTGTTGTGTGAAGAAAGAAAAAAAATTAAGAAAATTTGATTAATAAAATGTAGTGTAAAACAATAAAATAGATCATTAATCTAATCAATGTGAGGTATTTTGATGTAAGTTATTTTGAAAAATAAATATGTAAAATAGAAAAAGTAAATTTTTATACTAAAATGAACAGAAATTTTTGCATGCTATTATATGAGAACTTCATGCTTTTTTTTTTTTGTACAAATTTATGAAAACCAATTACTAAACCGTTTTCTTAAATGCGTGACCAATTATACTTTTCACAACCGAATAATTGAGCGAATATATACTATACTATAAGCACATAAAGCGAGCTATTATCACTATATTTCCTAGGACAACATATCACCAACAGTTTTTTTTGACACTTAATTTACACCTTGAGTGTTGAGATCTTTGGTAGACTTGCATAATGCTAAGTACGTGTGAAGTTGGGTTTAGTTTACAAGTTGAAAATATTATCCTTCTCAAGTCGACCAAATTCAACTGATTGGGTTTTGGGTGAGAGTCCAATCCAAGCCAAACAGTTTGGCTATGTATTTTTTAGGAATTTGAAATCATCTATAACAATTAGATTGCACGTTGAACTTGAGCAGATCCATGATAAATGTTTAAGCTTAAGTATAGGTTGTACCACTACTCGATTAACTATCATATTTATAGCATCAGACGAATTGATTAAAATTCGTACACTTGAAGAAAAATTGTTGCCAATATCGGTAAAATGGAAATAAAATAAATAATAAAAATTATGTAAAATGATTAAATAATTTAAAATAGATGATGAAAATATTTTAAATTTATTGAAATTTTAAGTAATAGATCGAGTTCATATATGCAATATATATGCTAAACTTAATTGTTAGAAGTTTGAAATATAGTTTTATCTATAACATATTATGTTAAATTATCGATTGTCACAAAAGTGTAAACTATTGGAATATAATAAATTTAATTATTTAACCACATACTTTTAAGTTCTAACACTTTCCCTCGCTTGTGAGCTCAAATTTCAAACTCAGAACCTCCTGTTCTGATACCATGTTAATTGATCTATTCTTTCGAAAACTTAAGTTATTAGAAAATGTCTAAATGGTAAATTTAATTATTTAATCACATAGTTCTAACATATTATCTTAATAAGAAAATATTTCTTTGTTACTTTGCAGGAATTAAACTCATTGCATAGATCCCTAGCTCCCTCCCCCTCATAGTTTCATTAAGCTAAACACAAATGGTCGCGATACGTGTATTTCTTGATGAATGGGGCAATTGGATTGTGAATTTTACTCTCAAATGTCGAAGTTACTACCAGTTTAGTCGCGGAACTTGGGGCTATTCGATTTGGTCTACAACTCATGCCAAGACTTGGGATGTCGGCTCGCTTCGATTAATCACACCTATCGAACAATCTGGCAAATATATATGAAAATTATCAATGTACCTAGATGTTAGGTGAATGTTGTGTTTGTATGGTCTTATATTACGTGATCGTTGTTCTATGTGTGTTATGTCTGTATTACTAAAACTACTGTACCTCTATTAGTTTTATAACTTTAGGTATGCTCCCTTTATATGAAAAACAAAAACATTAAAACAAAGAATTGCGTAGGGCGACAAATTTAAGCTGCTTCCTAATTTGACTCAACAGTAACACCCGTACTTTTGAAAACAACATTCCGCGGAACATTTGAAGACAACATATTTATGACATTTAGGTTCCATTTAGCAATTTTCAGTTTGTGAATGAAATGAATTGTGTATTCTTTATCCAGATTTGGATACTAAAGAAACGTCTGCTTATAATCAGTGCTATAAATTGTTGCAAAAGAATGAAAATGCAAAAAATAGTTGTCACCACGATAGAATTGTTTTAGATGCTAATTAATATGCTAATCCAAACTACTAAAAAGTTTTATGCACTACACAAACTTCAATTATAAGGCATAAAAGCCACTAAAATCTTTTGTTTTCAATGTTATACATAGGAATAGAATGCCGTTTCAAAGTTTAGAAACTAGCCGAAAGCATTCTTTTTTCCACTCTAGGCTACCCTTTATTTCTACCCGCCGAAATCTTCTACAAAATTTTATAATTAGTGGTAGTTACATTCTTCCAAGTTCCTAATAAAGTGATAATTCAGTGAGTTATGATGCAAATAATTATAGGAACACACCAAAAAGCACGTCTAATTTCACAACTTGTTAACTTATGTAAGGATGAGTAGTGAACATTTTTTGTCCACTATTAATTATATAGACCAACCAATCACAATGTGAACAAGTCTAGAAACATATCAAATCTCAAGCTCAATTTGACAACTTGTTGAACTTGTCATATTGTAAATGATCGACATTTTATGCCTACTACTAAGTACTAACATGTCGTAGCCAGTTACTTTTCGTCAACTACCTACAATTACAAAATTCAGTAATAGAAGAATGTTTGTGTCCGGGGTATCGTTGTTGTGTCCCCGTAGGCTTGGACCACGAGGTTAGGACACGTGTCATGGACAAACTAGGCCCAACGTCAACCGGTACTGCTCGACGTCGGATTCCATGAGAGTGAAGACAAGTTGGTCACGTGGGTCTCGCAGTCGTGAAGTTTTCTTAAGTCTGAAAAAGTCCGTGTCCGATAAGGATAGGAACAATACGTACGTATTACATAGTGCATGGCCATAAGATCTTGGGAGGTCGGAAAAATATGGCTCCAACGAGTGAGCTGCAATGCACCGCCGTATCATTTGGGTCCCACTCTGTACCTCATGAAAGTGAGCATTTTTTTTAGATTTGCCCAATCACACAAACTTGAAAGTTGAAACTACCCCCATGGATTTTTCTTCTTCTTTTACGTTTTAACTTTTAATAAGTACTTCTTAACTTCTTATTATAAAATAATAATAATAATAAACTTCTTGGGTGCTCGGGTTATTTTGTCTTGTTACTATCAGGGAAGTTTTTTTTTAATATAAACTACTATCAGGGAAGTTCTTCACTAACTATTGTTCCCTTATTAAATAGTAAAATTTTCCTGGTTTATGAAGAAACATGACAAGGAACACAACGAGAAGTTTAAAGTTTAAACCTCATTTGAGTAATTTTAGAGGATGAGATTATGAGATTATGTTCAATGAGGATGAGATTCCTGACGGTGAACCATATATTGATTTGAGTTGTGTGTCTTTGTTTGTTAAAAATAAAAATAAAAAGAAGTTACGTCATTTTGGGATGAGCTAGCATTTAACGAACAACTCATTATGGAAGAGAGCAAATCCAACTACTATCTAATGTTGGGGGAGTGGATCAAAATCTTGAACTTGAGTGGGCAAAATCAAAATTAACTCAACTTTAAGGGTGTAGTGTGCTATTTAGTCTATTTAAAATTAGAAAGAACACTTATGATGGGGACAAATGGTGTTAATCTAGGAAAATTCAAAGAAGTTAAAGGTAAGTATAAAGACAACATCTACAATAAAGACAAGTGGCGATGTTAGAATCAAATTCAAAGTAGTTGTAAGAAGAGGAATACCTAAAATAATATTAGCACAAAGGCATTTTAAATAAGGAGATAACAAAAATTATGATTTTTTTTTTTTATATGATTGAATGACGGAGAAAATTAAATTTGGTGGGCCTTTTTTTTTTTTTTTTTTTTTTTTGAGAAAGAAATTTGGCGGGCCTTGATTAATCTTTCAAGTATCCTTAATTTGACCTAAAAGTTTTAGCACCAAGAATTTGTTGTTGTCATTCTTGTTGTTATATACTTATATTATACATTATGGAATATAAACTTAGCCATCGAATACCACATTAGATCATATCTATTTTTAGGACTACATTAGATTTTTAGTCCCTAAAATTTAGAATAAATTTGATTTTGACTCCTTAATTTAAAAAGTTTGATCTTGTGGTCCCTCAAACTTTTAAAAGATAACAATTGAACCTCTCCGTTCAAATTCCATCTATGCTAATATAAAAGGTTAATGTGGCTTTTTTTTATTTGAATTGACATTTATATATGATTTGGCACTATTTTTCCCCCTTCTCTACTCTTTAATTCTTTCTCTCCTTCTTTTGGCTGGCTTGAGTCGCTTGACAGGCTTTTGATTTGGCTCATCCTTTTCTCTTCGGCATTGCCATGATTTGGTGCTCATAATGGTGGCGCGTGCAATGGTGACTAACAATGGAGGCACGATGCTTAGTCAACGATGTGGGGTTTTTAGTCGTAAGAGATGGTGGTGGATGGGCAATTTGACGCCACTTACAGCTTTGATTATGTGGGTCAATGAATTTTTGGGCTAGTGTCATGTACAATAAATAGTGCCACATTAGCAATGTATATATATATAGGCCAAAATTGCTAAATGTCCTTTTTGAGTTAACTAAGTAGCATTTTGTCATATTTTTCAAACTAATTAGGAAAATGCCCCTCTTTTGAAAATCGATTTTCTCAAAATCGAGTTAGGCTCTATAGCGGCGTTTTTAAGGAACCTATAGTAACGTTTTTAGGACTTATAGTGACGTTTTGTAACTCGATTTCATATGTAAAAAAAATTAAAAAAAATTGCCTATAACTCGATTTAATGAAAGTCGAGTTACAAAACATCACTATAGGTCCTAAAAACGTCACTATAGGCTCCTTAAAAACGCCGCTATAGAGCCTAACTCAATTTTGAGAAAATCGATTTTCAAAAAAGGGGTATTTTCCTAATTATTTTGAAAAATATGGCAAAACGCTGCTTAGTTTGCCCAAAAAGGGCATTTAGCAATTTTGTTTTATATATATATATATATATATATTAGGACAAAATTGCTTTTTGCCCCTTTCTGAAAAAAAATCCAGCATTTTTTCCTCTTTTTCAAACTAATTAGGGAAATGCCCCTCTTTTGAAAATCGAGTTTCTGAAAATCGATTTAGGCCCTATAGCGGCGTTTTTAAGGACCCTATAGTGACGTTTTAAGGACCTATAGTGATGTTTTGTAACTCGATTTTCATAAAGTCGAGTTATAGGTAAAAAAAAGAAAAAAAATTGCATATAACTCGACTTTATGAAAATCGAGTTACAAAACGTCACTATATGTTCTTAAAACGTCACTATAAGGTCCTTAAAAACGCCGCTATAGAGCCTAAATCGATTTTCAGAAACTCGATTTTCAAAAGAGATGCATTTTCCTAATTAGTTTGAGAAAGAGGGTAAAATGCTGGATCTTTTTTCAGAAAGGGATAAAAAGCAATTTTCTCCATATATATTAATTTAATAGTTAGGAGAGGGTTGTTTGAATTATAAATATTTTTACTAAAAATACTAGAATATGTCAGCTGAGTTACAAAACTTTTGGCACATTAACAATCTATATAAGACATACATCATTAGTCATTTCAAAAACTATAGAAAGAAGTTGAATGGAATGATTTAAGTGTTAATTACAAAGATTTGAAGGATAAAAATCAAAATATTTAGATTCGAAGGAACAAATTTAGCCGACATAGGACCACCATGTCTTTGCTCGTTAACCAAGATAAGAAATTGGCCAGTGAGGCAGTGACCATCAACATTTGATTGTTTTTGTAAGGGGAGTTTGTTGAAATCAAGGATTATGGCGTTAACTTTTTTCTAGCAAATCAAAATTTAAACACGATTTCAAGGCTTGCCTTGATTGGCAAAATTGTTCAATTCTTCTTTCTCTCATGTGAATGTTATGGATAGCATGACCCATAGTTTGTTGTATACCACCGTTGCTTAAGAAAATTATTGTTGAAAAAATCACAATCCAAATTAGGTGGACTTGATTTTTGTTTTTTGTTTTTTGCCAATATTACTTTCATGTTTAGCTCAACAACCCTAAAATTCTACGCGGAAAGATCCAGCTTGGAATTCTATAAAGTACTTACTCATTGGAATTCTATAAAGTACTTACTCATATATAAATGATAAATAAGGACAAATTTATAGTTGTTAAATTTATATTATGTTCGAGTAACAGGTGCCTTTAGGACATCTGGTAATAGACTATTTTGGAAATGTTTTAATACTATTTTCATGAAAAATATAAAAATGTGTCAAAAAAGTCAATTTCTTTTTTATTTTCACATAAAAAAATTTTAAAAATATTTTCTAAATTAGTGTTCTTAGAGCATCTATTAACTTTTCAAATTTATAATTAATGTTAATTATTTTCAGTTTTTCCTTCCCTCTCTCCCATTTCCATTTTCCTAGGTATATTCCAAATGCACCTAAAATTTCCTGCATCACATGATTGTTGAAAAACTAAATAAGGTGTGCTACTAGCACACAACTCTGTGAATATGATGGATAGGACACAAAGTAGGCACCATTCCAGCATGTGTAAGTACTAAGGAGGATATTGAATATCTACCTCTGTTGTTTTGGTCCTATCTTGCTGATAATGACAGATGGAACCTTCAAGTATAAAGATTTTTCACTTTTTTAAAACCATTGTAGCCAGTTAGAACACCTAGCTTAATTCTCAAGCATGTGTAACATCCCTTTTGGCTCTTACATAGTTACTGAGATATATTAATAGCATGCTCAAGAGGTTAGCACAAAAGGGGGAAAATTGAAGGTTTTACAAACTAAAAATTATTTGTTAAAATTGAAGCAAGGAAATTGCAAGTAGAGAATATGAATGCCTTATTTGGGCGAAAGAAATTGAAACCATGCTAACAAATATTCGAGATCCACGTGAAATTGTCATGCCGAAATATTTGATAATTGCATTACCTTTGATTTGATTTATGATTTCCAAATTGTCTTTCATTCTTACGAAAGATTAAGATAGAAAATTTCAATTAAAAATGATGTAAGGGATACTATAAACTTTATTAGATAAACCTTACAAATTAATGTGTTGCCAAACAGGAAATTACTAATTAAGACATTTTTATAATATGTCGTTGAAATAGCACCAATCAAACTCATTATGTTATTTTGTAAGACTTTGATAGTAAAATTTGTAGTGGCATCAACATTTTCTTTCTATCAATTCATATAAAGAAAATTGTAAAACTACCACATTTTTATCATAGAAGTCTTAGGCATGGCAAAGGATGTGATTAATGTCACATCAATAATATAATAATAAATTTAAAAAAATTATTATTCTTTTGTTGTATATTTAAAAATTGACATATCATTTTTAAGACTTTATAGTAAAATTTATAATATTTATAGCATCTCATATTCACATTATTCATTTTATTCATTTTATTTCGTTTTATAAGTCATGTTTTGACCGTTATGACTTATGAATCAGCTAAGCAAAAAATGACAATCTTTCATAAACATTGAATCATCAAATCAATTTTTCAAGCTAATTATTAGCTGATACACTTTCTCTTAATTCTATGAGAACCATCAATACATCACTAAATTCTAAATTGCAAGGCAGTAAAATGAAATATCTACATCACATATATACAAAATACCACAAAATATTTATATGTTCTCATTGCTCATCGAATTTGATAATGTTAAATAATTGCAGTAATTTGAATTTGAGAATCATAAAATAAGTAGATGACCTAAGATTTCATAGGTGAATGAAGTATGTTGTATGGTATCTCATAGAGCTGCTCCATGAGAGCCTCCTCTCATAGCACATGGAACCCACAAACATGTGAGTCTCAAGTAATGCGAAAGAGTGGCTTCATAAGGCCCTGATATAAGATAATTTTCACCAAAGATGGACGGTCCAAATTCTTTCCTCTATTCTCTATGTTCACACTACGTTTGGATACAGCTGAAAACTGAAAATTGAAAAATACTGTAGCAAAATAATTTTTAAATGTGTGAATAGTACTGTGGGACCCATTTTTAATGAAAAAGTTATTGAAAGTAAAATTTATGGGTCCGTAAACAGTGCACATCGTACACTGTTCACAAACAAGTCAAACATTTCGGCTCAAAAAAAAAAAAAAACAGCTGAAACGCAAAACGTACACAAACAAGTCAAATATTTCGGCTCAAAAAAAAATAAAAAAAACAGCTGAAACGCAAAACGTACATTTGGGAAGCGCGTTCGCACACTATATTTTTCTTTTTAGAGACCCTACAAGTTTGTGTTAGAGAAAATATACACATTTACGACAGTAAATTCTGATGTGTAAAAAAGAATTTCAAGTTGTAAAAAATGTGTGGTTTGTTTTAGCCAAAATAGTTTATTTTAACATCTCGTATCACTCTTTCTATTTTACTTTCTTATCTAAAATGGGTGGCGTGCCATAAAGTTGATAACCCAAACAATCGCACTCACATGCACATCTAATATCTAATGCTGATTTAAGGTATAACCCATCATAAAACTTGGCGTAACTTCCAGTAAAATCTGATTTTACTACTTCCACATTTCCCTCCCACTCTATAAAAGCTCTAACGCGCCCCATTCCCTCTCATTGATTTCATTCCAGCTAGTAATACTCTCTCAAAACTCTTTCATTCAAAAGGCTATACTACTGCAAGACCAAGCCAGAAATTTAAACACCAACACCCCCCCCCCCCCCCCCCCAAAACACACACACAAGTGCTACATTTGTATGGAGACTATTTCTATTGTAATATACATATGTATCTTTCTCTCTACTCTGTTCTCTTATCCTCTCATAAAGAAACAAAAAAAGAAGCATGAACGACTAGTTAAGCTACCTCCAGGCTCAATGGGGTGGCCTTTAATAGGAGAAACCCTCCAACTCTACTCTCAAGACCCTAAAGTCTTCTTTACTGCTAAGCAGAAAAGGTCCTTAAAAGTCACTAAAATCTTATACATATTCTTCAGTTCCCTTGCATGGACTTAATTCAACCTAATGTTGCTCTTCCTCTTTTTGGTTGTTGTTTAGATATGGAGAAATATTCAAGAGCCACATACTTGGCTGCCCTTGTGTGATGCTGGCTAGTCCTGAGGCTGCTCGGTTTGTGTTAGTGTCTCATGCTCATTTGTTCAGGCCTACGTACCCCAAAAGCAAAGAGAAAATGATTGGCCCTTCAGCACTCTTTTTTCACCAAGGAAGCTATCACAGTCACCTTAGGAAGCTAGTTCAAAGTTCATTATCCCCCGAGACAATCCGGAAACTGGCTCCTGATATCGAAGCCATAGCCATTTCTGCTTTGGATTCATGGGCAAGTGGACAAGTCGTTAATTCCTTTCATGAGATGAAAAAGGTTCGCGTAGTGATCATGTTGATTAGACTGCTTTTAAAATTTTTAAGACATGTTTCAAATGTGAACCTTAAGATGTTTTATTTTGGCTTATCTGCAATTGTGCATGTATATATATAATTTTAATCAGCTTGAAGTATTGATTGTTTTTATTGTCTTAATCCTAAACTTTTTATTGGGTGGGATTTCTATAGTATCTTGCTTTTACTGATGAGTTCCTCATAATTTCCTTATCAATGGGTCCTCCACTTCTTTTTGGATCATGTTTTTCTAATATTATATGGATCTTCTTGATCTTCCACAGTTCTCTTTTGATGTGGGCATTCTTTCCATCTTTGGTCGTTTGGATGACATATATAGAGAAAAGCTGAAGGAGAACTATTGCATAGTGGATAAGGGATATAATTCTTTTCCAACAAACATTCCGGGTACTCCATATGCCAAAGCACTCGAGGTAAGCAACATTCTAAACTTATTTATTCCTAATAGTCTTATAGAGGTTTCTTAATCTAACTCTTTTTGCCCCTACTGCTTATTTACTTTATGTATTCAAGGCAAGGAAAAGGCTTAGTGAGATTGTGAGTGAGATAATTTGCGAAAGGGAAGAGAAGAAATTACTGGACAAGGATCTCTTGGGTTATTTGAAGAACTTCAAAGATGAAAGGGGCCAAGTTTTAACTAAGGATCAAATTGCTGATAACATTATTGGAGTACTATTTGCAGCTCAGGACACAACAGCTAGTCTCCTAACATGGATTCTCAAATACCTTCATGATGACCGGAAACTTCTTGAAGCTGTAAAGGTATGAATTCCATAAAAAATTCTTCACACCAATTGCAAATCTTAACATCTTAAAATTAGAAAAGACAAGAAAGTATTTTATGTGCCCACTTGACAAAACGGACCTCTCACAAACCACCTATAGGACCTACATACTAATGAGAGGCCCATCACCCACACTATGAGGGGGCCTATTATGATATAATTTTTGGGAAAGGACAGTAACTTAAAATAATTTGTAACTGCAGGCAGAGCAAAAGGCAATATATGAAGCGAATGATGGAGGGAAGAGGCCCTTGACATGGTCTCAGACCAGGAATATGCCACTTACATATAGGGTATATGTTGCTTTCACTTCTACATATAGCCTCTTAGAAAACAATTTTAAGAGAAAATGACTTATGTGAGCAACTGGGTATGGTTGAACTTTCAGGTTATACTAGAGTGCTTCAGGATGGCAAGCATCATATCGTTCACCTTTAGGGAAGCAGTGGTTGATGTAGAGTACAAAGGTTAGAATTCAAACTAGTAAAATTTAATTTCTATCTTTAATTAGAGTCAATTTTCAAGGCTTTCTTTCTTACAGGCTTACTTCAATATTTCCTTGTACAGGATATCTCATACCAAAGGGTTGGAAGGTGATGCCATTGTTCAGGAACATTCATCACAATCCAGAATTTTTCCCAGATCCTCAAAATTTCGATCCATCTAGATTTAAGGTAGGTAGTGTAGCAAAGAAGGGACTCAGTATTAGTCAAATACAGTATTTTTTTTTTATGATTTTAGTTTCTAACTGTATCTGTTTTTGGATGGATGCAGGTTGCCCAAAAACCCAATACTTTCATGCCATTTGGCAACGGAGAGCACTCTTGTCCCGGCAATGAGCTTGCCAAGCTAGAGACACTCATTCTGATCCACCATTTACTCACCAAGTTCAAGTATGATATGCAAAAGATGATTAAATTTTAACACAAGATAATTCATAATCAAACACTCCTACATTTGTAGCATGAAATTTTTACTCAAATACGTACTCTACAAACTACATACACAGGTAAAAAAATATAGTACATGTGTATGTATTTGAAGTAAATGAAGTAGCAGTATATACTTGAGTCTAGAGTGGTGCATGTTTTTTGAGTGCCAAATCATTTGAAAGCACTCTTTTGTTGGTTTTTGATTGAATTTTTGTTTGCAGGTGGGAAGTGGTAGGATCTCAAAATGGGATTCAGTATGGCCCATTCCCAGTTCCTCAGCATGGACTCCCAGCCAAATTTTGGAAAGAATCCAAACATGATGTGTGATAAACGTGTTGCCTTCTCTAGCTTCCATTTTTCACCGTCCTAATCCAACCCAAACCTCCTGTTTTTTAATGGGGTTTCTTTCTTATATGTAATCCATATGAGATATCTTATCCCTTTTATTTATTGTAGTACATCTGATAATTGGTAACTTGATATTTGACTATATATGTAATAAAATAGAGAAATTGAATGGGGAGCTTACTCCCCAGTGATTTATGTTCTCTAATGTTTCTTTATTATTCGTAATTTTTGAACATGTTCAACTCAAGATTTGGCATTGTTAAATACAGAATATTTCAAAAAAAGAAATTACAGACTAATGTGACAATTAGTATAATTAATGTTACATAATTTGTTAGGGTGATTTAATGTGAAAAAATCTTTATGTTAGACTCACAGATGTGGTCACGAAAAACCCACGTGTTATCAATTTGATTGGCTGACTAAAAACAGAGTTGCCCTGGGCTGGAGGGCACTCAAACTCACAAGGGCACAAAACTTGTTAATGTTGGCTGAGTGAGGGACCCTCTGGGGTGTGGGTTTTTGAAGTCACTGAGTTTTTGGCGGTGGCAGCTAACTTGTTGTGAGGCTAGCTTGACATAAAGGCCATGTGTGAGTAATAAATAATAACTAACCCGAGTACACTAACTCAACTCTTTTGTCTGGATGATTCCAACCAATATGCTCAAAGTGTTTGAATCCCTCTGGGAAACCAAAAAAGGAAATAGAAAAATCGAATCCAGAAATATGGAAATTTGCTGGCATTAATGAAGAGCAAAAATTTGCAAAAGAGTGAAAAAATTAGTTGGATTCAACAAGATTCTGTGAAACTTATTATGAAACAATAAAGAAATAAAGAAAGCATATAAATAAGTATTAAAAATTTCTGGTTTCATAATATGTGGCTTGAAAATGCTAGATATACAAAGTTTTCTTGTGATCATTTAAAAATCTGGGTTCAAATCTCTTTAAGAGCTTCTACATTGTCTTCAGCATTTTCTCTTACTCTGTTTACTATTAAGTTGTGTAATCAAACCAAGTTAAGCTATGTCAAAAACTGCTCAAGCTAGGCTTGATAAACTTGAATAAATAACTAGTCTTGAACTTAAATAGAAATTTAAGTAGTTAGGTCAAAATTGAATAAATGTTAGTTTTGTGATGGCTTTTGATTATTATGATAATCTACTTGAGAGAAGGAGGGATTTGAAATACACTAAAATAATAAATTAGAAGTCTAGAAAGTTCAATTGTACAACATATACATATATATATATATAGCCCGCTATAACATAAGTTGGAAGAATATATAACTCATTTAAAAAAGAACAAATTAACTAAACAATGCAAATAAAGAGTATTTGAGATAAAAAGAGTAAATAGAAATATACTTTTGTAAAGATTGAGAGATAGAGAAATAACTAAAGTTATTGGTTATATGAAATCTGGAAAGAAAGCAATAAATAAATAAAAAGGGGCAACAACTTAAGAGAAAAATGTTAGGTGTCAAAAACTCAAAATATCTTTTTGGCTAAGCGAGTATACTACTTCTAAGATGATTAATCCTAATATATCTTCAGCAAATTTCAAAGAATAAATAATATATTATATCATATTGTACAATAATTACCTACGCATCCACAACTGGTTACTTCTAAAAATTGGATCAGCACATAAGAAGAGAATCAATTGATAGTAGTTTCAGACAAAACATAGGCAATCCACTATTCCCTCGTAAGCAAATAAGTCAATCTTGAGGTATCAGACCAACTTCCTATACCCATTCCCATTTGTTCAAATATAATATGGAATCATCTGGAAAATATTTACAGCAATAGTCAAGGTTGGTATTTCTCGTAGGTTCCACATGAATGGAGAAAACAATATATAATTATATATGAATAAAACTAAAAGATTAGGAACTAAAACTAACACACATAGTTTTGAAAAGTGACTATTTTCAATATCTTCAAGCACATAGATATATACAGATAAAGTGGAAAATTGCATGAGACTGTTATATATAGGGAAATAATAATCAAATTAACAGAAAAATGCATAAGAAGACTACAATATCAATTGTGCCCTTGTGGCACAAGGTACTAAGCAATTAAGAGACACTCTGTTTTGGAAAAATCAAAGGGGAATTGACACCAGATAGTATTACATAGCAATGAAAAATAAGTAAAAACTGAATACATTCATGAGAAGCTAACAGTAGCACCCATCAGGGAAAATGAATGCACCAATAAATAACTGATTTGATTGCAATACAAAAGTGCCAAAAGGACAATCATTAAAGGCCAGGCAGGTCGAAAAGGACTTGATGATCAGGAATGGTTGTAAGAGATACAGTAGCACATATAGGAATAGCAAAAACGAATTCAAGCATCCAATATCAGAAATTGAAATTCAAAATTCATTGTCACTATGATACATATTTGGCATCATCTCAATATTATTAGAAAATACAAATCACAAATAGCACCACCACTGTACATTCACATGGCACGATGAACATCATGGCTATAAGTCTATGATATCATCACTCAACTCCCACCCTTATATGTGGATATGGTTTCTTCTGGGTTGATCCTAATTAACCCCACCATTATGATCAGAAACCACCCTAAAACATCACCATCTTCATCCAAGGAAAAGAAAAAGGAAAAATAGAAGTTACCAGTATAACTTTCACTTGGAGCAATATCTATAAACTGGTATAAACTTTTGCGCTTGCAGTTTAATAGAAATCATTGATGTGTATTGAATTCTATGGCATGATGTCTTAATTAGTCCTGATACAGAATAATCGAGAATAAGAGTAATAAATGATAGTGATGTTAAAAGATAACCACTGAATGATGCTGACAATATGACTAACTCCCCTGCCAATCACATACCTACAGAGCAGCCACACATTACATATCTTGCTATCCCATTTTTAGGGATTAACTGAAAATTTCAAGCTCAAAACAACTTACACATTTTATGTCATTATCATGTATTAAAAGGAAATATCATCTTTCTAAAAATGTGGTATGACCATATAGATTTTTATAGACAAATAAAACAATATATCATGACACAGGCTTGTCATTGATCTATAACAAATCACTGCATCCCTGTTTATCATGATGTTATGTCCATTCTAAACTCATCTCAGACATCACCTCGAAAAGGGGTTTGCATTTTCAGAAAGACAAACCATAATCGATATTTCACCTCAATAATTATATGTGATCTCAAAGCTTCGAGAACCAAAACACAATTTAGAAAAAAATTTGAGTAACAAATGTTTCCATCTATAGAACAATGCTTGTCATTGGTCTCTAACTTTATCACCACACCCATGATCCTCATGAGATCATGTCCTTTCCATACCACAGTCAGATATTATCTTCTAGACAACATGCTCTTCATACAGCTTTAGGATGAGTTTTTTATTAGTCTCTGAAACGTTCTTGTCTTAATATTGCAAAACTGTGTGTCATTATATCCATGCAGAGAACATCATCAAGCTTAAGTTGTAGGGTAAGTTGTAGGGTCAGACTATGACAGACGTGTATAGAATATATGGTTCATATACATGTATTGAAATATTTGGTTCATGTAAAAGATGTATCCAATATCTGGTCATATAAAAGATGACAGACACGATAGCAGACTTCTTCGTAAAGACCAAAAGTAAATTCTTTATCATAATGACAAGTTCAAAATTTTTACATTGAAAATGAAATCATGAAGTCAATGCCTGGAGTTGGGACCAAGGATACATGTTATTACTGTAAAGCATGTTCAGAATGATGCTTTTACAGAAATAGAGGTTCATTTCAGGGTGACCACTTCCCTATGCTTCCAATAAAATCATGCCAGTCTTTACCTAAAAGTGACAGAAGGCTTCCCTACACTAATTCAAATTCATCAAAGGCCCCAGGGTGTGGGGTAGGGCTGGTTTAATTTTAAACTTCTCAACTCCAAGACCATCTAGCCCTCTCTGTCATCCACCATTATCACGAAAGCAGCCCCAGTGCAATGTTCCAGATGATGTGCTTGACATTGTGACCAGGTGCAACATTTCTGAAATAGAGGTTGTTTTTTCATTTTTTTAAATTTATCTTTCTAGCATGTAATTATGTAACTGCAATTAAGCAGTAATGGTGTTCTTTCATAAGGTGTGTGTACATGCACGCAAATAATTTCTCATCAGACAGTATCTGAACCACAATTAGTACAAATGACTATAGTTTCTGTTGTGGACAGCATTTATATAATGGGAATGCAAATATACCCTAAGTAATCTACTCAGGGATAAGATATTTATTCTCAAATTCATGTAAGCACAGTTTTCCTCCAATGAAGTGACAAGAGTTTAAGTGAGAATTGTAGCTCTTGTGGGATAAATGAACTGTATCACCCTAATCAAAGACTTTGACCTAGTTGTGAAACAGCCAACAAAGTTTTTGAACTGCAATATTTCAATGGTGATTTGAAATTCCTTACCAATGTTTGTTTTCATTACCATCGCCTGCAGTTGCAGCCACAATCGCTGTCATGACTGCAATAATGAGCATACTCATTGTTAGTGAAGATAATCATCTATTTAGAACACATTTGGGATGATAAGACATGGAGAACAAGCCTCCAACAAAGAAGGAAAAAAAAATGGAGGGACACGGAAAACAAGCTCGTATACTTGTGCATGTGCTGAAAGAGGAGAATCCACACAAGAAATGGAAGTGAAAATACTGAAACAAGTAGCTCTCAATGGTGGAGTAAGGTTTTTCCTTAAAAAGGAATGGTCACTTTATTCTTTGTTACAAATAGAAAGTTTTGAACCCAGAGCATCAATTAATTAAAAATACTCAAGCAAAATTATACAATGCAAAAAATCCACCAACCGTACACAAATAAACATCCAAATTTCAATAACTCAAATTTTGATTCATTGCTAAAAGATTCATAATAATACAAGAACTTTCAAAGGCGTAATACTACCAAAATATCGTAATACACATGAACAGTCTATATCATACAGTCCATTTTTCTAAGGTTTCCCCAGTAAAAACCAAGAAGAAGAAAATTTGTTCAACCAAAAAAAATTAATACATCCAACCTCCGTCCCACCACCCCCCCCCCCCCCCTCTCTCTCCTCTGATAACAGACAGAATTGGCAGGGCAGCTCACAGTCTCAGTTATTTCCAGCTCAGCTAAAACAGATTAACATCAGTTGGGTTTTGTTGCAAATCAGTTGCCAAAGAGTTAAAGTTGTTATAGTTAGTTATTGAGTTAGTTCAACTATTAAGTCAGAGAGATTTTAGCAATGTGTACATTAACCCCTCAACTGAGAAGCAAGTAGAAAGGTTTTCACTCTCAACTTGATTTTTCACTCTCAGAGAATGCCTCATCAACAACTGCTAACACTTGCTCTAATGCATCAACGTCTCTCTCACAACAAGCACCACTTCTCCTACTATATGTCATATTTAATGTCAGCTAAGCTTTATAACACGAATTACATTCTCTGGAGGCATCAAATTACTACAATTTTATGAGCGTATTCCTTACTTGGTTATGTTGATGGATCACTCCACTGTCCAAATTAGTTAAGCAAAGATTGCAGAGGGCACAAAACAAGTGAAAAAGGTCATTTTTATAGTCAATGGATAGCTTGAGGTCAGGAATTACTAGAGAGAAGATTTACTTCAATATCAAGAACTAACATCTTGTTTAGCAAAAAGAACTAACATCTTGAAACTTAAAATTGATTTTCACACTATAAGGAAGAATAATGATTAAATTGCCTCATATCTCAAATGCATCAAAAAGGCAGGAGACAAGCTTGCAACTGTGTCAATTCAAATCGATGATGAGGAACAATTACATATAGTGCTAGAAGGTCTGCCAAAGGAACTATTATTACTATTGTTAAGCTCCCACTTCGAGAAAGCGGTCATAGATTGTGTTGGCAGTTTATTGTTCTTGATTGGTGTTACATGTGTTAGAGGTGTGGGCAATCGGTGGATCATCTTCTTCTTCATTGCCCTATAGTTTTTGAGATGTGGTCCTTGGGTTGTATTTGTTTGGACTTCAATGGGTTATGCCTCTTAAGGTAATTGAGTTGTTTGAGTCTTGGCAAGGTAAATTCAGGCGACATCTCAATATATATTTTTCGAGACTTGTGCCGCATTGTTTGATGTGGTGTATTTGAAGCGAAAGGAATGCTAGATGCTTTGAGGGATGTAAACGGTCATTGCTAGAGATTAAGTCCTTTTTCTTACATACTCTCCTTGATTGGAGTATAGCTTTTTCGCATTTTTCTTGTTTTTCCCTTCCTTTTTTGCTTAATCATTGTAATTTTGGTTCTTGATTTTTGCCCCCACAGTACATCCCCAATGTACTCAAGTTGGCTTTTTTTTTTTTTTTAATAAAATTTTTCATTATCTATCCAAAAAAAAAAAAAAAGGAATGGAGAGTTTGATGTCCATTCATTCTATGATGCCCTAAGGAGCTCCTATGCCAGACCCTTCCCGTGGAAGAGTATTTGGTGTGTGAAGGCCCCATGGGCCACAGTAGGTCTCTTTCTCTGTATGGAACTTCGGCATGGGGGATGATTCTCACGTGTGATAACCTCATAAAACAAGGTTACACGCTAGTTGGGTGGTGTTGTATGTGTCACCGGGGCAAAGAGATAGTGGATCATCTTTTGTTACATTGTACTACTGCATCGATTTGTGAAGCTTTGCCCTTAGATCTTTTCGGATTCAACATGTTCTACAGGAAATGGTTATTAATCTATTGTTTGAATGGAAAAATTGGTTTAGCAAGCACTCATTGCATATCTGGAATCTAGTTTTGTTATGCTTGATGTGGACAATCTTGAAAGAACGAAACTGTCATACATTTGGGGCTGCAGAAAGTACAGGGAATCAATTTTTAGCTATGTTTACTAGTTCTTCATTTGATTAGTCTCATGTTTGGGGCCTTACTACTAGTAACTCCGTTCCGGAATTTATAGAGTCGGTGTCTTTCTGTACATAAATTTGTTTTTCTGTAATTCTTCAGACTTATTTATGTCTTTTGTACTTGAAATTGTCCTTTGCAATAAAAATTATACCTGCCTATAAAAAAAAAAAGTTTGTGAAGGGAAATACTTGCCTTTTTGCTCAGCCATGAGAATCATAAACGAGACCATAACACTAAAAGATCTACACATTTTGCTGCTTTCAGAAGAGCAATCAATCAAGAACATCAAAGATTATAGCAAAAGATCAACATATAATGGCTATGAATGTCATATGACCATATCTAGAAACAAAGGCACACAAAGCTCCTTTACTCTTAAGCATTCAAGATCCAATTATAACAGGGGATGTGGAAGAAACAACAGCAACACAGTCAACCAATTTTATTAAGGAGACAATTTCACTCTTGATCAACAGAGGCCAATATGCCAGATCTATGGTGAGGCAAGGCATGTAACATTGGATTGCTACCATTGTATGGACTATTCCAACCAAGGAAAGCAGCCACAAGGAAAGTTAGCTGCTATAGCACACTGGACACAACCTGCATAACAGAGAGCTACCCAAATTTCTGATACTAGTGCCACAGATCACCTGACATCAGACCTTGCAAACCTTTCTTTTCCAAAATATTTTAGAGGCGTTGAAAAGGTATCAGTAAGTAATGGATAAGATTAACCAATAACCCATGTAGGTAATGCCCAAATTAAGACACACTAACATTGTTTCAAGCTGATAAACATATTGAGAGTCCCAAAGAATACTTCCAAAATAACTGTCAGTGCATCATTTGTGTAAAGATAATAATTTCTCTTGTTATACCGGTGGTAATAAGCTTTTGATTCAAGACCTACCTACAGGGAAACTTCTCTACAAAGGCAAAAGTGAAAATGGTCTTTATCCAATTCACACTGCTCTCTGTAGTTTAGTTTCCACTTATAAATCCCCAATGTCTGCTTCAGTTAAGACTAAAGTTTCACACCCTTATTCATCAAAAAGAAGAAAAGTTCCGCACTCTGTGACATGTTCAAGCAGGACATCCACATGATGATGTTCGAAATCAAATTTTCTCAACACCTTTGGTTATCTACCACACAAAAAATGTCTCTCTTTGTAGACACTGTATTCATGGCAAAATGACACAATTTCCTTTTGATAAATCTAGCTTTAAATCTACTTTTCCCATACAACTTATCCACACTGATGTTTGGGGTCAAGCTCACATCAATAAACGGATATAGATACTATGTTTTGTTTGTGAATGATTACACTCGATTTTCTTGGTTACTTTTTCTCAAACACAAGTATGCAGTATGTCGACCTTTATAAATATTTTTATTTATCAAAAAACACAATGGAAAACCAGTTATCAACCAAAATTCAATACCTCATAGCAGATTGGGGAGGAGAATATACCAATAATGAGTTCCAAAACTTTGTTCCTCTAATGGAATCATACATCAACTGTATACCCTCACACAACCCAGCAGAGCAGGTTTGCTAAGAGAAAAGATAGGCACAAAGTCAAGACTGCACTTACACTCATCCCAAAAGCTTCTATCCCATCGTGTTACCAGTCTTATGTCTTTTGTCATCTGTCTTTCTCATTAAGAAATTGCCCACATGAACTTTGAACCATTTTTCTCCAGGGGAAAATTTATTCCATACTAAACCAAATGACTTCTCCCATAAGACTCTTGCCTACGCAACTTATCCATAACTTCAACCTTACAACAAATATAAACTTCAGCCTCACACAACATATTATGTCTTTCTTGGCTATGCACCTCACTCAAAGGGTTACATGTCTTAATCCTTCTGTCAACTGTGTCTATATTTCAAGACATGTTATCATTGATGAGTCACTTACTCTTTTCCTTTTGCTCAAAAATCCCTCTCTCCTTCTCCGCAAACAACTTCCTGGCCTCCTGGCATTTCCAACCAGTTATCCACATTATTTCTCCATCCCTGCACTTTACCCTCACTTCTTGATCCAGCTCCTACCACTGCTACCTCTGCAAATCAATTTGCAGCTCAGTGTGCACCTGGTCTTTTTTTTTTTCTGCCTCTAATTTCCAGTTTAAATTAACCTGTTTCCACCTTCGACTCTTTCTCACAGGCCTTATCATCCCAGCCACCTGCCTCAGTTCTCCCTGATATATCAAATTCAAGCAATTCTCATCCAATGCAAACACGGTCAAAATCAGGGATTTCCAAATGCAAACTTTGCTACAAGACTGTCTGTATTAATTAACTCACTACAGAACCCCCTACCTTTGCAATGGTGTCAAAGATTCCTCAATGAAAACAGGCAATGAAAAATGAGTTCAATGCTCTTTAATGACAGCAAACTTAGACTCTGGTCCTTGGACCTACTAATAAAAAAAATGTTGGATCCCAGGTTTACAAACTCAGATGTAATCCTGATGGAAGAATAGCTTGTTACAAGGCCAAGTTGGTGGCTAAAAGTTTTCATTAATAATAGGGACTTGATTCTGAAGAGATTTTCCGTCCCATAGTAGAACTTGCCATGGTTCAACTCATACTCTCCCTTGCAGTCCAGTTTATGTGGTCTTCTTGCCAATTAGATGTCAGCAATGTCTTCTTACATGGCATTCTGAAAGAAGAGGTATATATGGCACAACCTCCTGGCTTTCTTGATGCTACAGACCCAAATCATGTTTGTCAATTGCACAAGTCTATCTATGGTCTTAAACAGGCTCCCAAACTTGGTTTGAATGCTTTACCTCCCATCTTTTACAATTGGGCAATCATGCCTCTAGTGTAATTCCTTCTCTCTTCATTTATCATCATCACCCTTCCGTTGCCTTACTCCTCCTTTATGTTGATGATATTATTCTTACAAGAAATAGTTCTTCTTTCCTTCACAATTTTATTCATAATTTGAGGTCTGTCTTTGAGCTTAAAGACCTTAGTCCTCTTCACTATTTCCTTGGTCTTCAAATCCAATACACTGCCTTCAGGTTGTTCGTTCATTAGACCAAATATGACACTGACCTTCTTTGACATTACATGTTTGACTCTAAACCTTGTAAAGCCCCTTGCATTATCTGATCCTACCCTATATATTCTCCCATTGGTGCTCTGCAAATATCTAACATTCACCCAAGCTGAAATTACCTTAGTGGTCAACCAAGTCTACTAAATGTATGCTTTGATACATGAGAGGTTCTCTTCGCTTTGGTTTGATGTTCACTCTTAGTCCACTTCATCTTTCTGCTTTCACTAATGCAGATTGGGCTGGTGATCCCAATGATTACATTCTACCTAGGGTTTCATTGTATTTTTGGGCTCCAACCTCATTTCTTGTTCCTCAATGAAAAAGGTTATATTCACCCTGCTCATTAACTGAGGCTGAATATTGATCTTTGGCCTCCTCTGTAGCTGAACTATGCTCATGCTTCTTAAGGATATGGGTGTCTTTCTCCCTCATGTGTCATGCATCTAGTGTGACAATGTTACAGCACTTGCTTTAGCTTCTAATCCCGTCTTTCATGCTAAACAAAGCACATAGAAGTTGATTTCCATTTTGTTCAAGAGAGAGTTTGTGAAGACCTAAAAGTGAAATTTGTCTCTAGTTTCATACCAACTTGCTGATAATCGTATTATAGGCCTCTCTACTTCTCAATTTCTCCATCTCCATGCCAAACTTCAAGCCCATTAGTTTGAGGGGGGATGATAGCAGACATAATTGGCAGGCTAGCTCACCGCATCAGTTATTTCCAACTCGCCACGGTATTCCAGCTCAGCTCAAACAGATTAGCATCCATTTTGGTTCACTCTCATTTCTTTTCTTTCTTTCCCTGTCATGAGGTTCGCTCTCTGCAGAACCAGCAGCACTTCAAACTCTTACATTTTCATAGATGCATAATTGTTTTCAAGCTTTTCTTTCAACCCCCACTCTCAATTAGAGAGAGGTAAAGAAAGAACCCTACAAGACACCGTATACATTCCTGGGAAGCTTGAGAGAATTGTATTGACTGAGTACCATACATTCGCAACACACCAAATTCTAGGAACCATGAATTATGACTGGACCGCCTCATTATCTTGGACGGTTGGAAAATTGATCCTCTGTAAAAGTAGTAGATTTCTTTGTACCTTATCACAAACAAGAATAACTGAAAAGGCCCTTATTTTATTGAAAATTTTGCTCTATATGCTACACAAACTATCGCCTCTATAAGAGTTACCAAAAACTACAATTTAATTTGATGTAATTCGCTACTTTCTACCCAAAAAAAAAAAAGTGTAAGCGCCCAGTCAAAGATGAGAAAAAGGCATCTATCACTGCTCAAGTTTTGACAATCAATCAACAGTTTGGCACACATCTTTTTTGGCTTGGGTTTGCAGAACATACCTAACTTACGAGTTCTATTTGCTCCTTGCCTCTTAACCAAGAAGCATAGCAGCAGCATTCTCAACAAGATGGTTTCCTACACTTCTTTAGCAAACAAAAGCTCAACATGGCAAGTCATTGTACAAAATGTGGATAAAACCAAAAATCTTCCCAATTCTACCATCTTCTAGACATCCAGTTCAAGAAAATGAAGCAAACCAAGTAACACACAAAAAAATACTCCCGTTTTTGCAAGATTTGAGAGAGGTGATTGGTAGACAGTCTTACTCACAATTTTTTTGAAATTCTTAAGACTAATTCCTAAACACGAATTACGACACATCACTTAATTAAAGAAACTATTCATACCAATTGGACGCCTAAAATTGATATGTATTATATAACCTCTCTTTTTTTCCCTTTATAAACATAGAATTTTATTTTATATAACTACAACTACAATTCCCTTATTTTCAAAAATTAAAAAAAAAAAAAAAATTACTACGTTCTTTATACTCAATTTTGTTCATTCTATTAACTAATGATTTTCAAACACACGAGCATTCTTGCCCAACGTACTAGAAGATTCACAATCTTTATGATAAATTGGCTAAACTGCACGAACTGTAATCACGATCAAGAAAATTGTGGTCCATTGTAACAGTTCAAAAATTCTTATTGAATTCCAGAAATTCAAACCAATATTAGTGAATAGAGAAAGCACGTTTAGCCACTTACAGTTTTGGAGCTTTAATTATTTGCTGACCATCGGAACCGTATACGCCAAGCTTTGCGCGCACACAGATTCCTCACTGCCTCAACGGCATCGTCAACGCACTGTTTGACCCCGTTTTTTTTCAAATATATCCCGACGTCTACGGTACGTCGTTTACGAACAAATAAACAAAAATTGCCCTAAACAACTGGAAGCATATGTTTTATTTAAAATAATAATAATAATAAAGAGACTTTGACTTTTAGTTGTTATCATAATTTTATTATTAAATTTCATATTTAACCAAAAAATTAAAAGAGGTAAAAAAAATTATATAATACTCAACTTATGAGGAATACTATGTCCATAATATTTTCACAATAAATCTTATTTTTAGGTGATAAATTATTACTAATAAATAAATAAAAATGTAATGTTAATGGTGAGTCGAGATTAAAACTAGTAACAACTTGTTATCGAAGATTTGTTGTGAACATATTGTAGATGTAGCATCACTCTAAACTTATCTTCTTTATTCTTTTTTTTACAAACACTCTAAACTTATCTATGTATTGCACGGGTTCACAACTAGTTACTTGTTATCTATTGACTTATGGCAAATATCGATGAAAGAAAAAGTTTGGCCATTTTACTTTGACTTATTATATGGTAATTAAAAAGATTATCTATGTGAAGTTTTAGTCACAATAATTTTTTTTTTTTTTAAGTCATGTGACTTATTTAAATAATACATATTAATAGTCTTATAATGTGTCATGTAAACAATTGGAAAAAATAGTTTTAAACAAGTTTGGAGCTAAACTTTGTCCATTGATAAAAGGGAGAATGTGAGACTTCGATTTTTGTTATCCTTGAGATATGTACACAAATTACTGAAACATGTTCAAATTTGTAGTAATATGTTGCTAGTATAACATACAGTCGGGTAATTATAATAGAAATTAAATTCTATAAGAATGTGATATAAAGTCCAAGTTTTACACCCTTTAATCCAAATCTATCATATCATCATGTCACATACTAAAAAATAAGGCACAACTACACCCAATCAATTCTAATACTCATTTGAAAATTCAACCGGCCAACTGAGAAATTATTGAGATGTTATTAGGCATAGTACAATATATTGAATTTTAAGTAAAAAACGGATCTCACAATTTCTTATTGAATGGTGTAAAACATGAATTTCACATTCCCATTTTTACCAAATTCAAACTCATTATAAAATACCATAAATACTTACTCCTTTCAAGTCATATAATAATAGGTTTTACTAATTAAATTCATTATAGAAACCATTATTCATGTGAAAAAGAGTACACATTTATATTACTTCCGAAATATTCTATAATTTTCCCATGACTGTTTCCGGTTGAAAGTAATTGATGAATTCTATTCCCTCCTCAAGATCTCTGGAGAATCAGGTTATAATTCTCCTATACTATACTGGTTTCCTCTAGATCTAACAAGGTTTTCTTATTGTTTTCATGCAGTAGCATTTCTAACAATTTCCCTTCGTCACTTATTTCCATTTTTTTATCAGTATTTCCACATTTTTGCTTTTACCACGACAGCTTCTTAAAAAGAAATCCTCAACGAAACTGATTTTTTATTTATTTTTTATTATCAAAATGTCATAGCCTCACAGGCTCATAGCTTTGCAAGAGCCTCCATTCTTTTTTCTTTTTCTTTTTTTCTGAATAAAAAAAAGGATCTTTAGTGTGTAGAGTCATCAACCCCAGGCCACGTGACGACAATGAGTAATATTATATATACCACACGAGCCTTGTTAGGACAATCACTCAAACCGCTTCTCTTTTAGTATTGATACAAAGACTCCTACTGTCAAGTCACACCCATATGGTAGAGCCTCCATTCCTTAATGAGATAAGATTCATTGATTCAAGATTGCTTTTTAGGCTCACATACGTAAGACTTGAGATTTTTAAATACCAAGCGTCCAAATCAGTAGTATGGCAAGATACGAAATTGGCCAGATTGAATGACGTAACTCATATATGTAACCTAGTCTCTATTGAGATTTGAGACTCACTCAGGGACCACCACAAAACAATATCTCATTTGTTTTTTTACAATAGTTTCCATCTAATTCTCTCTCTCATATATCAACCAAACCAGGAAAATCATTTTATACTCACTGTTTGTTTAGTTGAAAATCTCGTGTCAAAGATAGTTTTTTCATATTTTTTGGTATTTAGTAATATCCAAAAAAATAAAAGAGTTAAAGAAAATTATTTTTAGTCAACATAAAAACTTTGGCTTATTTTTAGAGATTGTTTTTCACTAATTTTGTTTGAAAAACAACTATATCTCACAGTAAGCTAAATAAGAAAATTAGGAGATTATTTTTCAACACATTTAAAGTTACTATCAAACATAAGAAAATAAGATAGTTTTATAGGAAAAAAAATTTAGAAAATGACTCATTTTCTAAAAATCATCATCATTGAAATAAACAAAGCGACCATCAAAGTTTTTCCTTTTTTCCTCTCTCAACTTATCCAAACAAATGTCCGAGCAAGGATAATAAATGAAGATTTAGAAATAAGTATAGGACGCCAATTCTAAAAACTGGAGAAATATATTTTGATGTAGTAACATATTATGAGTCCATTTGGTTAGGCATTTTGGGAGTTTAAATGAGTGTTTTTAAAATATACATGTCATAGCTTTTTTACAAATGCTCATTTTAAACTCAAAACACAGTTTTCCAATAGCTTATACAAATACACCTTATAAGAAAAATGGTATGGCTTTTACGCCCAAAAATCCATTCTTTTCCATTTTGGACCTATTGAGCTTATCCATACTAATTAAGGTGCTAAGCTCATGTTGGACCAAGAGTGAAATTCAATTCAAGCCTCGGACATATCAATATCCATATCTATATTATATATATATATATATATATGTAACATTATAAAAGTTGATTTTGTTGTTAATTTCCTTTCAATGTCCTAATATATTGTCATGTAAAATTTTGAAAATCCGTACTTTTCGCATCATTAATTTGAGTATTTCCAATGATTCTACGACACAACCTTGGAATGTTATGGCAAATATGAGGAGCATGAGCTTATGAAAACTTGTATAGATAATATGATACATGGCCTATCGTACACATTTGAAGAATCTCAATATATAACACATTTTCAAAAGGCAATTCAATGAAACCACTAGCTGTTGAGAAATCCATCTATAATAATAAGAGAACACCACAACCCCTTACTGTCTCCAACAGTGATCCAACAAGGACTGGAAAGCAAAAAAGAGCCAATGACATAGAGATGGAGCTAGAAAAATATCCCATGTTTCATGCACCGCTAAAGAAATAAAATGCAATCAGTGACAAGTGAGTAGATGACAGCATTCTTGAGCTAGCCCAAGCCAAACAAAAAAAGAAGACAAGTGGAACCCTCAAAACTCTCCCTTTCACCAATATGTGGATCATGCTAAAAAGATTGTCGCGTGCCCTCCAAAGGATTTTTCATAGAAGAATATAATTAAAGATGGGATCCTCGATCGAACGCAAGGTTAGCATAGGAGGTCTAAACGTTCACGATTTCAGTTAAAAACAAGTGAGTGTGAATACGGTGTGTATTAGGAGAAATTATACAGTCTTCATGGTAGACCACGTCATTTGTCCACCATTTTAGTAAAACACTCTCACCTATATAAAATTGTTGAGTCAATATTCAATTTTTATTTAAAACTCCACAATTTTAAACAAGTGAGAGTTTTTTACTAGAATGGTAGACCACATTACTTATCCACCATGAGGACCTTATAATTTCTCGTGTGGTAGACTGTTAGTGTGTATAATAAGCATTGCTTATTAACAAAATCAGAGTGTCCTACCGATGAAGCAAATGCCAGCCTTGCCTTTTTGGACACTACCAATGCTGTCACATTCATTAATTAACAAGGTTGTATTAAGTACTACACACAAATCATCATATACAGGCCCATTTTATCCAGCAGCTATGTTGAATGGCATTCATATCCGAAAAGCGCAAGTTGACTGATGCATGATTATAATGTATAACAGGGATGGTGATGAAATGGTACGAGAGAGTGACATTACACAATGCCAACCAAGCCTAAGGGTAGAATTTACATGTCATATGATTATTATAGCTAACTCCATATTTGTCAAGTTTGTTATAGTAATTGAAAATTGGAGAGAAAATTAGTTAGTGGCACATGCACGTGTTAGATTTTAATTACGCAAAAAGATTACTACTTTCATTTTTTTTCGAGAGAGATTCCAAAGAAAGAGAATGAATTCACACCTCAATCTAGACTCAAATATAAAATTCTTAAATTCTATTAACAAGCTATCTCTTTACAATGCATGCAGAGAAAAGCAGGAACCTATTGATTAAATTTTGCATTTCACCTAGAACTTGTTCATAAACCAATTTGATAACAATTGGTCATAGATGGTAGAAATATATAAAAAGCTTCATATATAATGCGAAAGTGATTGCGAAAAATCAAAGCTTGCTATCTAAGTGAAACACAAAGTTTTATCAATAGTTTCACATTTTTCTATGCTTCACTAATGCCTAGTGCCCATAATAATAATAAAATTAATAAATAAATAAGAAGGAGATGGACATGAGTTTCAAATTGAAACAATTTAATAAGTTTTGGACAATAATTGACAATATTAAAATCCCATGACCTAATATGAAGCATCAAACATGGTCTAAATCATTGGCCTTTTTATTTGATTTCTCATGTACCTTACTAGGCCTTAATTTATGACTTTCTGAGTCTAATAATTATCCTTTTGATAGTGATATATTTTAGGGTAAAATATCATTTCCATCCTTAAACTATCACAAAAGTTCGTTTTTCGTCCCTAAACTTTCAAAAGTTCTATTTTAGTCCCTAAACTATCACAAAAGTTCGTTTTTCATCCCTAAACTTTAAAAAGTTCTATTTTCGTCCCTAAACTTTTCCAAACATATTGATTTTCGTCCCTCCGTCTGACGGAGTGCTGACGTGGCTTGACAGAGTGCTAATGTGGGAGGGACGAAAATCAATACATTTGGAAAAGTTTAGGGACAAAAATAGAACTTTTGAAAGTTTAGGGACGAAAAACGAACTTTTGTGATAATTTAGGGACGAAAATGATATTTCACCCTATATTTTATGTGTTTAATATGTGTGATATCTCATTCTCAAAAATAATTTAATAGACCTTAAGAGTAATGCTTTCCCTTTTACATGAATGGTAAATCTTATCAAGAATTTAATTAATGAAACCTTCTATCATGTGAGAGAATGGGGTATTAAAATTTGCGAACTCTCCCTCGTAGGAGTCTCTCTCTCTCTCCTCTAGTAAGAGATTTTTCTCCTCTCCTTTCTGGTAGTCTCTTTCTCCCCCTAGTGGGGCTTCTCACACTCTTAGATACATACTCTCTTTCACAATGGAACAAGAGGTAGTTAACAGTCTTCAAAAGCTCTATCTCACCAAGGAAGAAGAAGCAGAAATATCAATCACAGCTCATAGCAGAACAGACCTTTTGGAGGAATGCTCTTTAAGCCTGTTTGGAAGGCTACTTTCGGACAGACAACAGAACCAAAGAGCTCTAAAAAGCACGTTACGAGTAGCATGGAAGATGGGTTCAAAGCTATGAATAATTGAAGTAGAAAATAACACTTTGCAATTCAAGTTCAGCTCTCGCTATCAGATGGAATGGGTTGAAAACAGTGGGCCTTGGAATTTTGAAAACAATCTGCTACTTTTATGCAGATGGAAAAAAGGTCTCACATCAGAAAACATTGTCTTCACTCACTCTCCGTTTTGGGTGCAACTATGGGGCTTACCATTTGAGTTCATGTCTGAGGAGTTCATGTCTGAGGGGGTAGGCCATGATATTGGGAATAGCATGGGACGCTTTATTGAGATTGACAAGCAAGCTAGTCAATCCAAGCAAGCAAAATTCATGCACATAAGAGTTGATCTTCCCATTAATATGCCATTACGCAAAGGAGGAAATGTAGTGGGCACGGACGATGACAAGTACTGGGTTCGTTACAAATATGAAAGGCTGCCAACGTTTTGTTTTCTTTGTGGCAATGTGGGTCATGATGATAAACATTGTCATGCTTGCTCAGATAGACAGAACGCAACACCCCAATATGGTGACTGGTTAAGGGCGTTTAGAACGTCTAAAGGTGGAAGTGGCAGACCGAGACGCTTCTCTAATGGCGGCCACAGTGCTGGTAGCGATAACCAAAGTGGTGGAAAAGATCAAATGTTTGAGAATGCACTCCAGCCTTCTCCGGCAGCTCAGGGTGGAGAATGCTCAAACAATGGCTGTGTTCAAAATTCAAAAAATGCACAAGATTCAATCAAAACTGATCAGATGAGGGGATGTGATGTTAAGGGCACTTCAGCATGTCAAGCAGCAGAAAGTAGGGTGGGATTAGACAATTTGGATGCCGGTTCACAGGTTGTGAGGCAGGTAAGGGCCCCACATGATGGAGAGTCTATGCCAATCCCTATGGAAACATCCAATACCGGGGTGTTAGTTAGTGATACAGTTTCAAATGTGGGCCAAAATGCACAGGAATTAAAAGACCCATCCGAAGTTACAAGCCCACGGTTTTGGTCCAAGCGCATGAAATAAGTGGAGAACAAGCTGATCAGGGAGTTACGAAGGCCTAAGCTGGAAGGGGCCGAATAAAGAAACTTGCTAGGGGAGCAAGGACTAGCCCAAGGTAAGGTCTCTGAATCCCAAAGCTCAATTCTAGGCTTGAAAAGGCTTAGCTCTCAAATTTTCTTAGATGGTGAGGAGAAAGTCTTTAGAAGACAGAACTGTGGTGGTCTTGTTAAAAGTCCCAGTAATGATGATATATCGGCGATAACTGCTATGCAGCGCCGCCAGGAGCCATGAATTCGTTAGGATGGAACTGCCTGGGGCTTGGGACCCCCCGGTCAGTTCGAGCGTTGCACGATTTTGTGCAACAATGGGCTCCCAAAATAGTTTTCCTATCGAAAACTAAGTTAAAATCGAAGCGTATGGAAAGAATTCGAAATCGAATTGGTTTTGCAAATGGGCTTTTTTTTTCAAGTTGTGGTCGTAGTGGAGGTCTGGCACTCCTTTGGACGAGGGAGACTAACCTGGAAATTAAAAGCTTTAGTAATCATCACATTGATGCAGTAGTCACAGAGGCAAACTCAGATTTTAAATGGAGAATTATAGGGTTCTATGCCCATCCTGAGGCTCATTTGAGATAGTTCTCATAGGATTTACTTACTTATTTAAAAAATCAGTACAAGCTTCCTTGGATTTGTTTTGGAGACTTCATTGAGATTTTATCTATGGAAGAGAAATCGGGTGGGCTGTTGCATTCCCAAGGGTAGATGGAAAAGTTTAGAAATGTGGTTAATCACTATGGCTTTAAGGACCTAGGCTATGTGGGCCTGACTTTACCTGGTGTAATATGCAGGAAAGAGCCGGTAGGATGTATCTCAGACTTGATAGAGTATTTGCTACTAGTGATTGGGTGGATAAATTTGGTGTGGTCAAAGTCTACCATTTAGTTGATTCTACCTCGGACCATTACGCTCTGTACTTATCTGATCCTAAGGCTCCCAAGCTACCACGTGCTCGTCGGTTCCATTTTGAGTCTATGTGGACAAAGAAAGAGGAATATAAGGAAATTATTGAAGCAGCTTGGTGCTCAGGTAGTGTTTTGAGTTCGCCTAGCGAGATTGCGTCTGCTCTTTCTGCTTGTGCAACTAACCTTAAGGCTTGGAGTTCTGCTACATTTGGGCAAATTCCAAAGGCAATTCAGGAAAAAAGAAAGAAGTTTAGTTCCTTAATTCAGCTTGATAATGGTGGGTCTTTGGGTGAGGAGATAAACCGAGTACGGAAGGAAATTAATGATCTCCTTGATAGTGAGGAGATTTATTGGGGTCAACGTTCAAAAGCCCACTGGCTCAGAGAGGGTGACAAGAATACTAAATTTTTTCATGCAAGGGCCTCTGAAAGACAGAAGCAGAATACAATCTTGGGAATCTGGGACAAACATGGTAACTGGTGTAGGAATCAGGACAGTATTGCCAGAGCTACCATTTCCTATTTTGAGGAATTATATACCACCTCCCACCCAAGTCAGTCAGAGTGTAATTGCTCCCATCCCAACCTTGGTTACTCCCGAAATGAACTCAGAGCTTTCTAGAGCCTTTACCAGGGAAGAAGTAGTCTCGGCCCTCAAGTAGCTGCATCCATCGAAATCGCCCGGCCCTGATGGTATGTCTGCCCTTTTTTTCCAAAAATATTGGAATATTGTAGGCACTAATGTTTCTAATATGGTCCTAAATGTTCTTAACTCTGGCATGTCTTTATCTGATATCAATAAAACCAATAATGATCTTGTGCCAAAAACCAATAATCCCCAAAGAATGACTGAATTCAGACCAATTAGTCTATGCAATGTGGTTTATAAGCTTGTTTCTAAAACTCTAGCTAATCGCCTCAAAGCTATTCTTCCCTATATTATTTTAGAAAATCAAAGTGCATTCACAGCTGACAGGCTTATTACAGATAATGTCTTGGTGGCTTATGAAATTATGCACTACCTGAAGCACAAGAAATGTGGGCAAGATAGCTTCATGGCTGCAAAGCTAGACATGAGTAAAGCTTTTGACAGAGTAGAATGGAGCTTTATTGAAAAAGTTATGAGGAAGATGGGCTTTAATGAGAATTGGATCAATCTAGTGATGAATTGCATATCCTCGGTGTCTTAATCTGTCATTATTAATGGCACAACGTATGGGAGCATTATGCCAACTAGGGGGCTACGACAAGGCAACCCACTGTCCTCGTATTTATTCCTTCTGTGTGCAGAAGGTTTCTCGGCCCTTATTCATGATGTGGCTAGGAACAATCAGCTGAATGGCATCTCCATTTGTAGGGGGACTCCAAGAATCACTCACCTTTTCTTCGCTGATGACAGCCTCCTTTTTTGTAGGGCCAATGGTTCTGAGTGTAGTAAGCTAAAAGAAATTCTTAGTATGTATGAGTTAGCTTCGGGGCAAAAGATCAACACAGACAAATCTTCTATCTTTTTCAGCTCAAATACTTCCCAGGAGCTTAAAGATGAGATTATAAACATCCTTGGGTCAATGCAAGACTCAAATCATGAAAAGGACCTTGGCCTCCCCTCAATCATTGGTAGATCTAAGAATCTTGTCTTTACGGAGATTAAAGAGAAGGTAAGCAAGAAGCTAGCAGGCTGGAAGGGTAATTTGCTCTCTATGGATTGGAAAGAAGTTCTTATTAAAGCAGTGGCCCAAGTCATTCCCACTTACACAATGAGTTGCTTCCAACTCCCAAAAACTCTATGTGAAGATCTTGAAAAATTGATGAGGAGCTTTTAGTGGGGGCAAAAACACCAAGAGACCAAAATGGCCTGGGTTGGTTGGAAAACTATGTGCATGCCTAAGTCGCAAGGGGGAATGGGTTTTAGAAATTTGTAGGCTTTCAATCTTGCCTTGCTTGCAAAACAAGCTTAGAGAATCCTCACAAACCCAAGTTCCTTGGCAGCCCGTATTCTTAAGGCGAAATATTTTCCCTTTTGTGATTTTCTCCATGCAAGTCTAGGCAGCAGCCCATCTTACACCTAGAGGACTATCTTTAATAGCCTAGAGGTTTTGCGCAGTGGTACAAGATGGAGAGTTGGAAATGGACGTCTAATCCACATTTGGGATGACAAATGGCTCCCAAGCCCCTCGACCTACAAAGTCATCTCTCCTCTTCGCCCTTTTGAGGACTACCCCATGGTCTCATCTCTTATTGATCCAATGACTAGATGGTGGAAGTTTGAGACTGTCTGTGCCCTCTTCCTCCCTTTTGAGGCTGATTTCATTTTAAAAATCCCCCTAAGTTACAATCTTCCTAATGACAAGCTCATTCGGATAGGGAATAAGAGAGGTGAGTTCACAGTTAAAAGTGCTTATTTTGTCGCAAGCAAACTCCTTGACTCAAGGGATGAAGGGGAATGTTCCTCTGGTGATTCAAATGCTAGGATTTGGAGGAAAATCTGGTCTCTAAAGCTTCCGGAAAAAATCAAGATTTTCTCTTGGCGTGCTTGTGTAAATGGCCTTCCCGTACTCACTAAAATGGCTGCTAAAGGTATTCAAACTTGTTGTGTTTGTCCAATCTGTGATGAGGCGCCTGAAAGCCTTCTTCGTGCGTTAATCTCTTGTGATTTTGCTCTTTCGGTGTGGTCCCTTTGGAATGACTGCCACATTGATTTGCTGCTAAAAGCAACAGATTTCAATGATTTAGTGCTCCATCTTTGCTCTTCTCTGTCTGCTTTATGCCTGGAATTTTTCTTTGCAATTGCTTAGTCAATTTGGTGCAATAGGAACAAGCTCATCCACAATGAGAACAGTATGCTGTCTTTGCAAGTTTTGGAGATAGCTAAGAGCTTGGTTGAGGATTTCAGGGAGGCATCCTCATGGGACTTTCCCTCTCCTCTGTCCCCACAATGTGGCTGGGTTGCTCCCCCGCCGGGCTATTTCAAGGTAAATGTGGATGGTGCCTCTTCCCTTGATGGCAGTGGTGTCTCCGATGTAGGAGTTGTCATTCGAGACGAGTTGGGTGTGATTGTTACTGCTTTTTGTAAGGCTCTGCCCATGCACTACCCAGTGGAGTGGTCAAAATTTTTGGCTTTGGAGCACGGTGTTCTCTTAGCTCAGGTTTTGAACCTTTCGAAGGTGATCTTCGAATCTGATGCCTCTTCGGTCATTGCAACAGTTTCTCAAGTCAGCAATGGTGGCATAATGGGACATCTTGTGCAAAGCATTCAATCTGTGGCGTCTGTTTTCGTTTGTTGTAAGTTCTGTCACGTGAAAAGGGAATATAACAGGGCTGCTCATGAGCTAGCCCAATTTGCTAAGTGTAGTCAAGCTTCCAATCTCTGGAAGGGTGTTATCCCGCCCTGTTTAGTTCACTTATGTCAATCTGGCCCAAGTTGTTTATGTTAGCTTTTGGCCTCTGTTGTACTCTTTTTCTTGTGTTAATGAAATACAAGTTTCTCTTCAAAAAAAGTGAGAGAATGGGGTATTATTCTCATAAACAATTACTCATATCTTAATGTGAGCACAAAACTAAGTAAAACCTATATATTATGAAAGAGATTTTATGTATGTTCCGAATGTAAGAGATACCTTCTAAAATTATAATCCTTATCCAATAAGACATTAAACTAAGTGACCCCAGTCAACTGTGTGATTAATAATTAATTATTATTTGTAACGGTTGCATGCAACATCATTCTCACGTGAGGTAGACCTCACAAAGCATAAAAAAAATGTTGCATGCAAGCTGGACCTCACACTTATGGAAAAAAAATTGCATACAACTGATACACATAGGATCGAGATTGTGACTAGTAGACTGGACACGTTAGAATACAGAACGAACGCATCTCCTTATCTTAACGTGTCTAGTGCTCTTATACATGATGCCACACTAAACCCACATTTCATGACTAATCCTCACTAAAGCACTGAACTCATCACAGTGGTGTGACACCACATTCTACTAAATTCATACTACAAATTACACGTAATTTTTAACACGAATTCAATACACTGGAATATTAGGCGAAAGCTTTACCCACTTGACCAAAAAAAGAAAAAAAAAAAAAAAAGAGTACACATTACGCAGAGCTATTATTGTCCGCTAACTAATTGATCAGAACATATATAATAAATAAAGCAAGATCTCATCCTCGACCTCCCTAATTTCCGTTGCCACCCTCTCTCTCTCTCTCTAACTGAGCGAGCAAAAAAAAATCTTCATAATCTTTCTCTGTGAAAAATTAGGGCCAAGCTTTAGATCTCGGAGAATATAGAAATGGCGGTCAATCGCATCCGATTCTTGCATTGCGGTCGCTGATTTTCGGTTGCCGGAATCGGAGTTGGCAGCGATTGATTTCGCCGGTTGATGCTTCTCTGTGACATTCTTGTTCGGACTCTCACATGGACTCGATCTGGAGCAATGGCGTCGAGCCTGTTTCTTCTTTCCTCGTCGCTATCTACTTTGCTATCGGCTTCCTCGCCGCCAGGTTCTTCCTCGACAAATTCATCTTCCGCGTAAGCTTCTTGCTCTATGTTTCGGCTCTACAGCAAAGCATTCTTCGTAGCTTTTCGTTTTACTTTGCAATTTTTCGAATTCTTGATTCTTGTTTGTTATGGTTTATTTTTAGAAATGAGTTTGTTTGCTGAGAAAATTGTGGAGGAAAAGTAGCATTTGGACTTTATTTGTAGTGTGATTGTTTTGTACATTTCTTTTTAGGTTTACAACTATTTTAGATGTATGATATTTAATATTTGAATTGTTTCTTGGATTCAATCAGCAAAGAATGAGAGCATTTAGTTGCTAAATCTTATTTGAATGCATGATTATAAGCATGTAAGTCCTGCTCAAGGATTTTCAGTATTTGTGAATAGAGAATATTGTAAGGAATAAGGAATAGAGGGAAAAAGAATCTAATGCTCCGTTTGTTTCAATGTAAAACCTTGTGTTCCGTGTTTTTCTTTGGTCAATAGACAAAGTATTGCTTATTTTTAGAGATTGTTTTCCACTAATTTTTTTTTGGAAAACAACTCTATCTCACAGTAAGCTAAATAAGGGAAATTAGGAGTTTTTTTCAACTCAATTAAGGTTGCCACCAAACATAGGAAAATGAAATAGTTTTATAGAAAATACTTTTTGAAAAATGACTCATTTTTCAGAAAACATTATCTCTGAAACTAACAGAGCGTAAATTATAACTGAAAATAGTTGAAGTGAGAGGCATTGATGATAGGGTGGTATTTTGTATATTTATTCTAATGATGAAAATACCGTGTTGTCAGTTACATCTTAATTTTCTCTATTATCATCGATTAGGATTGAGCTTGACACGGCCTTTGTCATTCGATTAGGAGACAAGTTTGCACTTAGGAGTTCCAATCATTGCTTAATTTTGTTTATGTTTCATTATATTTGTAGGTTCGAATTCTGTGGTGAATGGTTTATTTAGCTTGATTGATGATGTGCTGGACAAGAGTCTCGCTGTGGAAGGTTTTTTTTCCCTGAACAACTGAGGGGGAAGGGGATTCAGCCATTGGGCTACAATGCTCTTGGCCTAACTGTGGAAATTTTAGCTGCCATTCATTTAAAGGAATGGCTCTTTACTTTAGTCATTAGGCAGGCCAGCTCTTATGCTAGGCCACTTAGGAAATTTAATAGGCCCTATGATTTTGGTTCTATACTTAGAGGTCAGGCCTTGGTGCCACCCAAAGCAACAAGTCGTGGGCTTAGAACTGGAAATCAACCTACTAAAAGTGGGAGTTTTGTGCATTGGTATGACCTTTTTAGTGCATTTTTATACTTATTACAACCTAAATGGGTTCTAGTTAGCTCAACTAATAAAGTCTATTGTTGTCGAATAAGACTTGGGTTTGAATCATGAGCGATCATCATGGACTGGATATCATAGTTTTCAAATCATACCGTGTATATATTTATATATAACCCTAAAGTAAAGTAGATCTCATATTTAGCTAAAAATGAAGAAATCAATATACCTTTTTTTTGCTCTCAGTCTCTATCATTTTAAAGAAGACTATATATATCATTTACCAATAAAAATGTCTTTCCATCTTTTTCTATTTTGTAAAAAAGTATAATTTGTAGTAAAATACGTATTATTCATAGAAAGAAGCAATTTGATAATAATGTTGATTATGAGACAACACAATCTGCAAAAAAATATTTTAAATTTTATTTTTTTCTTATATATAATAGATTAAGCTATTTCTTCATTTCAGAGCAGAACCAGTAGGTTTCAAATATATGATTAATTTCAAGATTTTTTTCATTGATAACTCAATAGTTAAGGAAGGGGGATTTAAACCCTAGATGTTATTATTGGAAATACTAGGAAGTGCCAACTAGTTGAGCTATAAGGCTCTTGGCGTTTAATTTCAAGAAATTTAAATCATTAAACGATGATAGTTTATAAAAATATTGCCTGTCTCAAATGTTTTCTCAAACTTGATATTTGTTTTCATATTTATGGTGTAGATTTATTTTTAGAACAGTAGAACTATTAGTTTAAAAAGTGGTTATATAAATAGAACTAAATACTCTAATTGATGTATTGAATTATGTAAAATGACTAGATTCTTTTCTAAATGCATGTATTGCTATAAAAAAATCTACAGATGTATGTTATATAGTTACTTTTGCAAAAAGAAAGTTTTTATATTTAAAATGATGAAATCTACAGATGTATGTTATGATTTTTTTTTTTTAACCTATCAAAAAAAAAAAATCATAGTATTTTATAGAATTTTCTTATACATAACTGTAATACCTATAGGCAAAATGAAGTGTATGCTTATATGGTTCAATCAAAATATATCCAAAAGACAAAGACCAAAAAGCACAAGAATGGTAAATTAATCTTGTTTATGTCTTTAATATGTCAAATAAAAAATTGTTTGTGTAGGAAGAATGTTATATATATAATAAATCAATGGTCCATACCATTTCCTTCAAGATCCAGTGGTTAATATTAACAATATATTTTCTAGAAAAAAAAAAAAAAAAAAAAAAAAAAACCTCTCCTAGGCATGCTTTCTGCTTCTTCAAAAAAGTACCAAAAATAATATCTTCATCAAATGAGTTTTGCTTCGGCCAAGCAAAATGCTTAGACTTGGGGGTTTCGAGTTTTGAGCTTTAAGTGCGCTTAGGTATACTTTTAACATTGCTGTTTTTTTTTTTTTTTGATAACTACATTGCTGTTGTTGATTAAACTGGGAGGTATTGAAGACTTGAAATTGTTATTTCAGCTAATCAAGAAAGGAAAAAAGAAAAAGAATTTTCTCTGCTATTTGTTTGCTTCATTCGCATATGAATGATTGTCAAAGAAATAGAACAATAGTAAATAAATAGAATGAAAGGAGCGTAGTAACTTGCGGAGAGAATGGTCTACTGTGCTCAATTTAAAGAATGGAAAACCGACATGCAAAAAAAAAGAAAAAAGAATTGACTATGATTGAAGTACAAAAGGAATGCAATGTCAATAAAAAATGGATACTTGGGATTGAGCGAGCATGTCAAGAAGGAAATATTGCCTGGCTATGGAAGGAAATATTATCACATTAACTAAAGGAGAAATTTTGTTGCTATGGCAATTATACACATCAAAGAAAGAGTTGACTTTCCTTCCCCATGAAATTTGGGGGTTATATGCGCTGTAATTATAGAGTAGTAGAGCTACCAGGATTACATGCTCCCTTTATTGGCAAAATTTTTGCATTATGATGTAATTCAGTGCTTCAGTTGTTGCATTGGAAATCTTCTGAGAGTTCAGCTTGCAACATGAGTGTTCTGTTGCTGAAATTTTCCATTATATGCCCTGTAATGTATTATTTGAACGTTTCAAGTTCTTTTATGTTCGAATACCTTGCCAAGTCACCTTCTGTAAAGTGTTAATATGTGTTCTCAAATCGATGTGTTTTTGAATTTTCACAAAATACAAACCACATACTTTCTCTCTCTGGCTGTTTTCCCATGTTTTCCACATATACCATGTTAAAAGATATCTTTGTTCATGTGCATGCATGTATCTGTTGATGTGATACAAATTATTTTGTGTCATGTTTCTTCATTTCACTTTTCTTAAATGGCAGTGACGAATTTCATCAAAACTTTCCTTTTTATCTTTCTGATAAAACAATAGCTCTGCTGTCAACAATTTGGGGTGCATTTGGATTAAAACACAGTATTCATTTAAGCTTTCCACTCTTGTGAGAAATGATGTTCCTCAATGAAGCTCATGCTCATAGTAAACTTCTGTGCTTATTACTATACCTAAAAGCAAAACTCATGCTGAGATAGTTAATGGTTATTGGAAATATCTGATGCTCTTTCTAAGTATCAATCTTGCATGCTTTGTTGTTACAAGAAAAAGAAAATGAATAGGACAAGACATTTTAAACACTATGTTTCATTAATATTATTTGAATAATTCTTTATATATTTTCTTCCAGAAATTGTCCATCTGGTTGTTGAGATATAATGGAGCTGTTCCACTAAAGATTGATGATGCAACACGGTCAAAGATTGTAAAATGCTCAGAGTCAATGTGGAAGCTAGCATACTATGCTACTGTTGAAGCATGTGTTCTCAAAATAACACACAGCGAACCATGGTTCAGGGATACTAAAGAATACTTTAGAGGCTGGCCAAATCAAGAGTTGCCGTGAGTAATTCACATGCTTGGCTTCATTTTCTTACTAGGTTTCTTGTAAGTTTCTTCATAATTTGTTTAAATGTGTAAAATGAAAGAAAAACATTGGCTACTAGCATGCTGGTATATACCCTTATCTCCAAAACTATACTATGGCATTGCACAAGAGGCTTCTCTTTCGCCTTTTATTGTATAATCACAAGAAAATAGAGCCAAGCAGGTCCTCCAGAGAGACTTAAATAATTAAAAAAACCTAAATTTTCTTGCTACTTTTTTAGAATGGCTAGAGGCATATATGTCATAGCATTGAATGGATGATGACCAAGCTGTGGATATGATATAAGAAACCACTTTTTTTTCTGTCTTTTTGCTCTGAAATATTTTTCTATGGTACCATACACACACTGGACAAGATGGAAGATTTTTCCATTCTTTTCTTGCAGAGCAGAATGTCTAATCTCTTTTGATAGGGTGAAATATAAAGGAGGATTGGCAATAATAGCCTTGTTAGCTTGTTATTAAAGAGCCCCCTCAAAACCCCCCATCCCCCGCGCGTTTTTTCCTTTTTTTTTTTAATGTGCAAATGAGTTTGCTCCCTCCCTCCCTCTTATTTTTTATTTTTTGGGCATGGCCATCTACTTATCAATTACTGCATGGTTTTTGTTAGCTTTCGTTTCTCTTCTGAATGCATATGATTGGTAATGATATTGCTCTCTTTAGACAGCATGCCAGTTTTACTTTTTGACGTCTTTCTCTCTCTCTTTTCTTTTTCTTTTTTTTTTTGTGGTGTGGGGGGGGGGGGCGGCGCTGGGAGGTAGGGGATTTGGGTTGGCTCTGGTTATTTGGTTGGTTTGCAATGGATATGGGCTTTCAACAACTTGAATATTTAATTTTTTCTTTTTTCTTTTTTTCTCTAGGATAGGATAGTTCTAACTTATTTGAGTTATACCATCAAAATGAATTGGTATAAATTGTCTAAAATGATCATTTTATTTATCATTTCAGGCTTCCCCTAAAGCTTTACTATATGTGCCAATGTGGATTCTACACCTACAGCATTGCTGCGCTCCTTACATGGGAGACTCGAAGGAAGGATTTCTCTGTGATGATGTCCCATCATGTAATTACTGTTGCCCTGATTGGGTACTCATATATTACAAGGTATTATTTCTTTTTTGTCTCTAAGTACAATCATTCAGCAAGTCACCTTAAATAGTTTTTTTGTGTTTTTTTTTAAGTAATACTTTTTTTTTTGAAATGAGGAAAGCTGATGTACACAGGATGAATACTCGTGTGTGGATCTCTTGTAGTGTTCTGCCCCTTTGTTGGCATAGAGCTGTCTTGACTTCTAGTAATTTTTCTGTGGCACAAGTCTAGCCAGCTGTGCCTGTAAATGTGTTCTGGATTATTTTTCTTACACATTTAGTTTTTAATTATTTCATGACAAATTACTTCTCAAAAGGTTCAAAGGAGGAAAGCCCTTAAGAATTGATATTTTAAACAATTAAGTTTTGGTTCATTTTGAGATGGGAGTTTAATTATAATTTTTTTTATATAAAAAAAATTAGAGTTTAATATGAAACCACTCAAACATTAGGAGAATTATGTAATTTACCAAAGTTTTTTAATAAAGTGTAACCACTTCGTGCTAGAAGAGTGTAGCCACTTGGGGTAGAGAGAAGTGAAGACAATCACTTGGCGTAACCATAGATTCTAGGACCCAATTTTTTTTTAAAGTATATGATATGATTGCTTGAATTAAGTAATGATAGCAATGGCATACAATTATTGAGATGTTTTAAAGTCAGAGGTTTTTTGCGGATCAGCTTTATTGTTCTCAACACCAAACATATAAATAATATTTGTAGTTTGCTTATATTAGTTAACCTTTAAATTTCTTCATTCGTCAATTGTGGACATTTGGCAAGTAAAAATGAAGAGAACTCCGACCGTTTAGCAATCAAAAACATTTTCCTGCCCATTACGAAGATAAAACTAAAAATTGGCTGCCATGATTAGATATATGATCTTGATAAGAGTTGCAGCCTTCTGATTTAACTTGGATACATTTTCATAACTGGTGTGGGGATTTATTTTGTCAGTTTTGACCGCTTATTCACTTGGAAAAAGTAGCGCCCTCAGGGAAGAGAAAGACCTGAATCTATTACTATATTCATATATGATCTTGATAAGAGTTGCAGCCTTCTGATTTAACTTGGATACATTTTCATAACTGGTGTGGGGATTTATTTTGTCAGTTTTGACCGCTTATTCACTTGGAAAAAGTAGCGCCCTCAGGGAAGAGAAAGACCTGAATCTATTACTATATTCCTGACCTTAGCAAGTCAAGAGGCAGTCCTACTAGAGGTCAGATTGAAGACTTCGTTCAGTTAGCTACTTACCTCAGGTTTATCTATCGATTAGTTAGGGTCTTATCAAATTCTGTGCGTGGCATGGGTTTACTGCTAGTCTCCCAAGAAACTTAACACCAATGTACAAGCTTCAAGCACATTATCCTATCACTTCTAGCATGCTCATGTTTACACGGAGAGAGTGCATTTCAATTTCTACTTTCAAACCCTCAAAAAACTTCAGCTTGTAGCCCATGTGATGTTGAAATATTAGTTTTTTTGAAAATTTTCAGCTAATCAATTGTACCTGTAATAATTAATTTTTATATTAAAAAAATCAAATATTTAAATTTAGTGTTTTAAAATGGTTTCAAATAATGTAATGTAAGTGAAATGATGCCATTTTGATTATTTTATGGAAAAAAAAAATCCTTTTTAATATTGCAACATGTGGCAAGTAAAATGACTTTCTTTTCATAATCTCATAAAAAAACTTTAATTTTGCCATATTTGGCAGGCAGAACCTTAAGGCCATGGTTAGATTCACTAACACTCTTGCTGAGGCAGTTAGCCCATCATTTTTCATTGCAATTGTCTGTCATTCTGTTCTCTATTGTGACAGACCAGCCAAGTATGCCGATTCTTACGTATCTGTTTATCCATGTTCTTGAAATTTCATCATTTATTACAGTTTTTGTTGTGACGTTGTTAGTTAGTTTTTGTTTGCTGTTTTAGGCAATATAGCAGCTTGGCAGTGCTATGCATTATAAAGAACATTCATACTTACCTTCTTAAAATTTCTGGGATATATTGATTGTTATCTAGAACTGTTCGTGGTAATATTTATATTTACTATTTGTTTACTGTTTCTTCTTGGCACCATATTCACTGCTAATCTTATGTTAATACAATACAATATCACATTAAGGAATTTATCACAAAAAAAAAAATCACATTAAGGAAGGCAATCTTGTGCCTGAGCTAAACTAAAACCATATGTTATTTAGGATTCTCCAGTTGGATCTTTTAAGTGCATAGGTCTACCCTAACAAACTGTAGTTTAAGAGAACTCTTAAAAAGCAAGTATCTCAGCCCTAGTGAGTTATGTACCACTTTTTGCTTTGTTGGTTTTTGTGCAAGAGTTTCTAGTAAGCAATGTTTAGTAAAGTTAATGTAGAAATATCCAGCAAGAGAACAGGTACTAATTTTCCATTTATAGGTTTTTCCGGATTGGCTCAATCATCCTTGCCCTGCATGATGCAAGTGATGTATTCATGGAAGCTGCTAAAGTTTTTAAATATTCTGAGAAGGAGCTTGGAGCAAGTGTGTGCTTTGGATTCTTTGCCATTTCTTGGCTCATTCTGCGGCTAATATTCTTTCCTTTTTGGGTTATAAATGCAACAAGGTTTGCCCTCATGGTAAATGATTTTATTTTACCACATTTGGCTTTGATACTCATTTGACTTATCTGTTCTTACTATTGCCATTTCCCAGCTATGATCTCATTAAGTTCTTGAATCTATCAAAGGCCTATCATACGTTGCTGTACTATGCTTTCAATACAATGTTGCTGATGCTACTTGTGTTTCACATATACTGGTGGGTACTTATATGTGCAATGGTCTGGAGACAGTTGAAAAATAGAGGAAAAGTGGGAGAAGATATAAGATCTGGTAAGCTTTTCACTGCTTTCATATTATCATTCAAAAAATTGGTCCGTTACATCTGGAACCTAATATAAATCTGTGTGTGTGTGATCTGAAATGGATGGATTTGTATATATGTAGAACCCATAAAAAATGAAGCTTCCTTTCTACTAGTCTTATTTGTTACATCGAGGAGACTCATTGCATAATGTTCTCATGTTTGTACAACAATATCAATTTGACATATTAAAATGAATTGGAATGGGAGCAATGGCTTGCCTGCATCCTGCAAAGCAGCTTTCTTTACCATTCTCGTTACCTTTAGGTGGTGATATACTGATATCTCTTCCATTTACGCATTACAAATATATACACCAACCATGTTGAGTTCTAAAATATGTGGAAAAGCATATGCAGTTTAGGGAAGAGCAACATTATATCCATTTTGTATTATTTTCTTTTGTAGTCTAAAGTAGCTGTTTTATTTTTTTTAATTTAGAGCTGAAGATTTATTATATTTATTTAATACAGATTCAGAGGATGATGAATAGTTGGAAGATTTTGTACAAGTCATACGTTCTCACTGATGATTTAGCCCCCTGGGAATTACTTTTGACAAGTTTGTAGGCTTCACTCTGATCTCAGTTGTTTGCCATCTATTGTACCAAAATTGGAGGGGGTTGGGAACTTTTCGATTTCTAAATTTTTCCTCTTATTCTTGGGGTAGAGATAAGGAGGTGGAAGACCATTAATCTCCTTTTTGATATCTTTTTGGTGTATAAATGATAGGTGATTCCTGTATAATTGTTTCTCTGGATAATATTTTGTTTGGATTAGCCCTAAAACAGATAAATGAAGAAGTTGAGAAAGAAAAAGAAAAAAGACTTTCATTTTCCTAGTCTTTGGTCTTGCCATCCTTCCTATATTTTATATGAGCATTTAACTGATACAAGAATATCCAGGCTTGGATTATGTACTACGAACTATGATAATTCTACTAACGTTTTGAATGTGGCCTGACTCCCTCATTCCCATGTGAACAGCAAATTAAAATTACGCTTCTGACTGTCAATACGCCTTTCTATTTTGTTGGTTCAACCGGATTTTTACTATATGCAAGCTGATCACTAATCTGACTGTTGAACTATTATCAGTAATATGGATTTGTTTTTTTATTATATGCAACCTGATCCTGCTGTGAAGAACTAGCATGATCATGATGGGTAGTTTCCCCCGAAAGACTTCATATTGGGTGGACCGCACAACTGCCAATGATCTTTGTTGTCCATAAGGAAAAAAGATAAATGATTTTGCTGCTGCTGCAGTGCCAACTACAGCCCAGTCGATTGTGGCATTGTTGATTCAAACTATCCACCCTTCGATTTCCTGGAAGGGATCTATTCGGAGTAATTTGCCTGCATAAACTGGCAGTGCTGGAAGGTAAGCAAGGACCAAAGCTACCTCTGGCGTTTGCTAAATAAGGAGACTTACACAGTATGCTGAGGTAACTACGGCCCTAAGGTTTTTTTTTTTTTTTGGTCTGTCTGGTCGATGTGAGATAGCAAATTAACGGAATTTTGGGCCTATCAACCCGATTATATATATATTGAAAGTAAAGTAAGCAAAGTAGAACCAGCCAAGTAGGCGGTATTGCAAATATAATCAAAATAATTTATAACAATAGTAAGGCAGTAGAACCAGCCAAGCAGTATATATATCAAAGCAGAAATTCTAAGATGGCGGTAGCAACAAGTAGTATATTAAACTGAAAGCTGAAAGTACTTGTTATTGAAAGTAGAATAAAACACTTACAGCAAATAATAGTAGTTACAAGATCTCAACATATTAACAGATACAATGCTTGAACTAGTCCTAGTTACAAGGATTGTAGGGAAATAGTGGTAGTAGGGAACTCTCTCACTCAAAGGAAGGCTTCTAAAAGAAAGAAGGTTTTTCCAGAAGAGAATTCTGTCTTAAACTTAAGAGACAACCCCCCTTAAATAGGCAAAAATTCGGAGTGAACAGTGTCATAAACAGTAATCTGTGAACAGTATTTTTTCACTTTTTGACTCAAAAATCTGCAGCAAATTCTTGTCATTTTCTTCAATCTAAAGTGCCAAGTCTTTGCCAAAAGAGAGCTTGAGAAGACTAAAAGTCTGAGAGTAAACTTCTTTTTCTTTTTTCCAAGAACATCATTATGAGCCTAAAGAATCTCTATATTCCAAAGGACTTGTCAGAAAAGTATGGGACTTCACAGTAGAGCATGGGTAATCATCGTAACATTTTTTGCCATTGTGCAAGCTAGACAAATAGAAGAATCATATATATATATATATATAAAGAGTCAAATCTATTACTCACAGCAATACAAAAAATGGAGGATTGTGCATTGTGAAGAGCCGCTCAAAAATACTCACAAAAGGGAAGACATCAATTAAAAATAATCCTTTCCCTATTTTCATCTCAATTCAATAAGAAAAAATGAGGAGATGATGAAGGAGAAATAAGTATCTTGTGTACTAGCTACATGCAATATTTCCCATATGGATTGGTGCAACTGCAAGTAAACTGAATCCGTTTGAAGTGTTTTGTTCAATACCTTGATTCCCCAATCATGGCTATGGCACTTCTCTCCTCTCCAACTCGAGATTCAACAAAGATCTGTACATCTCCACTAGATCCTATGGAATCCTGAGATTACCATCACCTCACCTCACATGCTTGTCAACCTAAATGCCACCTAGATTGCCAGCATCAATGAGACAACCCTTGAGGACGACTGGGCCAACCATCAATTTACCCTTATCGAATTGATCAACAACCAGCAGGTTCACAATCAGCAACGGTTGGAATTCCTTCAAAAATGATTTGATCGAGTTGGTTGGTAGCTTGCTGTTAAACCCAAGTTCACAATCAACTCACGACCACATCCTTATTCCACAATACTCCATATCTAGTATGTGCTAATTCTTAAATCGAAAAATTTTGCGAGTCAGTGTCAGCCTCCCTAACACTAAACAAAGAGCGTGTCCCACAATTTCTACTTCATTACTTAAGACTTCTATAAAGCCCACAGTTCACAAAACTTTACCCTCTCTCTCTCTCTATTAACCACTTTCCAAAGATATTATATATAAAGTTGGATCTAAAAACGATGATGGCGCTAAATGAAAATTGCCAATGTTCGAAGAGTTCTCTTCTAAACACCCATACTAACCCCAAAAAAAAAAATGATTTGTTCTTCACACGTCAGTACATGTCAATCTTGAGTTTTTTTCCTTTTTTAATAGTAATGGGAAGTCAACTAATAAATAACAAACTTCAAGTTACAAAAATTTTGCAAAAGTTTCAATTGTTTTAAAATAATGTGAAATGTCAAACCATAACAACTTTTTTTTTTTTTTGAAAGGGAAATGATATGGAATTAAAACCAAGAAAACGAGACATACAGAGGTTCCTACATAAGCAGGCCAAAAACAGCAAATTACATCATATTAGATTGCAGAAAAGAAGATACAATGGGAGGCGTAACTCCTTTCCAGAGGTGATGGTTTTCAGATCTTCGAGCATATTGAGCAAGCTCGTGGGCCACTGAGTTGAAGTTTCTGTTTAAATGCTTGAAGAGGCAAGTCTCAAATGAATCACTCGCCTGAAGGATTCCTTGGATGAGATGCCCAAAGCTGTTCCACATGGCCCTATCATTGATTGCTTGTATGGCATTTAGAGAGTCTGATTCAATAATGACCCGAGACAGCTGAAGCTCCTGAGCTAAAAGAACACCATGCTCCAGAGCAATGACCTCCATTAGCTCAGCAGGAAAGCAAGCTTGAAGAGGTTTACATAGAGCAGCCACGACATGACCTTTACAATCTCTAATGACAACTCCAACACTTGAGAAACTGTCAAGCTCTGATGATGCCCCCATCAACATTTATTTTATGGATTCATGGGGGAGGAGGAACCCAACTGGATGGGGAGGTTCTAATTTGGCTAAGGTCCCAAGTGACAGAGCTAACAAAGTCATCAACAACATTTTTAGCCAATTGCCACACCTGAAGAGGAGGAAGACCACAATCCTTATGCACAATCTTGTATCTATTGGACCATATGGCCCAAGCAATGGCAAAGAAAAGCTCCAAGTCTTGAAGTGTTGCATGAGAAAGAATAAAGATTGCAGAATCTAGGAAGGACTTTTTGATGCCATGAGTGCGTAGTGGGTTTTCTGGCCAAAGACACCAAACTGAGGATGAAAAGACATAGTTGAGAAGGGCATGGTCTAAGCTTTCAGCTTCACTACCACAAACATGGCAGTCCTTATTTTGAGATATCCCTTTGCAGTTTATGGTTTCCATTGTAGGGAGACCATTGACACATGCTCTCCAAGCAAAAAATTTGATTTTTGCTGGGAGATTAAGGTGCCATAGCTTTCTCCAAACCTCCAAACCGGTTTGCAAGGGTCTCCATTTGAGCATTCTTCTTTCTCATTTGTCTCCAGCAGATTAAAGGCTATATGGTAAGCACTTTTGACTATGAAGTCTCCGCGGCTATTCCCTATCCAGATTATTGTCTTTTGGAAGGTTGTGACTTAAAGGTATCGTCAGGATTGCATCAACTTCAAAGGGAAGGAAAGTTGCTCTTATCATGTGTACTCTCCCCCATTTTGTCATTGGGTCGATAAGAGAAGAGACCATTGGGAATTGGGATTTAGCATTTGGGGGTGAGATGACCTTGTAGGTCGATAGGGTTGGCAGCCATTTGTCATCCCAGATATAGATTAATTTCCCATTGCCCACTCTCTACCAAGTTCCCTTTCTTATTACATCAAGGCTGCTGTGGATGCTTTCCAAGAGTATGATGGGGAATTACCCAGTTTAGCATTCAGAATATCCCTAGTAGGGAAGTATCTAGATTTGAGAACCCTTGCCACTAGAGAGTTTGGGTTTTGGAGGATTCGCCATAATTGCTTTGCGAGCATTGCTTTGTTGAAAGCTTGCAAATTTCTGAAACCCATGCCTCCACAAGCTTTTTGCTTACACTTTGTTTTCCAGCTAAGCCAACACATTTTAGATTCTTGCTGCCTTTGGCTCCACCAGAAGTTCCTCATCATGCTTTCTATTTCATCACATAAGCTTTGGGGAAGAAGGAAGCAACCCATAGCGTATGCAGGAATTGCTTATGCCACCGCTTTTATGAGGATTTCTTTCCCTCCCATAGAGAGAAGTTTGCCCTTCTAGCCAACTAGCTTCTCCCCAATCCTCTTTTTTAGGATAGAAAACACTTGCTTCTTCGATCTTTCAATGAAGGATGGAAGGCCCAGGTATCTTGTGTGTCTAGTATCTTGCATAGGGCCTAGGATAGCAAAGATCTTATCCTTGGCTTCTTGTGCAGTATTGGGACTGAAGAAAACTGAGGACTTGTCAGTTTTAATTTTCTGGCCCGAGGCTTCCTCATATTTTTGAAGGATATGCTTTAGCTCTCGGCTTTCCCCTGCATTAGCTTCGCAGAAAAGAATGCTGTCATCCGCAAAGAGAAGGTGGGTGACTCTTGGGCAGCCTCTACAAATAGAAATGCCTATCAAAAATTGGTTTCGGACTGCCTCATGGATGAGTGCAGAAAGCCCCTCAATGCAAATGAGAAAGAGAGTCGAGGAGAGGGGGTCCCCTTGCCTAAGCCCTCGTGTAGGCATGATGTTCCCACAAGCAGCCCCATTTATAATAACTGAAAATGAGATCAAAGTAATGCACCTCATTACAAGATTTACCCACTTTGAGCTGAACCCCAGTTTCTCCATGACCCCCTGTATAAAGCACCACTCGACTCTGTCAAACACCTTACTCATATCGAGTTTGGCAACCATATAGTCATCCTTCCCTGCATTTTTGTGATTCAGAAAATGCATTAACTCAAAAGCCACAAGTACATTGTCAGTGATTAGTCTGTCAGGAGTGAAAGCAATTTGGTTCTCTGAGATGATGTGAGGGAGAAAAGCCTTAAATCTATTGGCAATAGTTTTAGATATGAGTTTATATACTACATTACACAGGCTTATAGGTCGAAAATCAATCATCTTTTTGGGGTTATTTACTTTGGGGATAAGGGTAATGTCGGTTTTATTAAGGCTTGTCATAGACATATTACTATTAAAAACATTTAAAACCATATTAGTAATGCTACATCCCATAATACTCCAATATTTTTGGTAAAAAATAGAGGACATACGATTACAACTTGGTCAATAGGATTGGATAATCCTAATCTCACTGAAGGAAGCCCGAAGACTTATAATTAGGTAATAAAGGAAAAACTGATAACAAGACAATCTCGTTGAAAAAAAAAAGTTCAATAAAAATAATAAAATAAAAAAGATATTTTAGGTCTGTCAGACAACCGCATGACCATCCCAACCAGTGTTCACTGACTGAGAACGATCATCTACCGCCGCATTAATCCACAGATCATAAGGACGGTCTGATCACACGGTATTGGTTCATCCACCAGACTTGGAATCCTAGTCTCCTTAGTGATCAAGGACACAGAGGCAGAAACCATGAAATTGTTTCCAAGTTGTTCTTGATGTTCCCCAATCACCGTGGGAAGAGAGAGTTCTAAAATGTTAGGCAATTTGCAATTTTGAGGATTCCACTCACAAAGGCCATCACATGTTGGACGTTTTTAGCCAATCATATAGGTCAATGCAGTACAAGTCAAGATCCAAATGATTAACTTAGCTTAGCTTTATTGCCTTCTAGTTCCTTTAAAGAGTCATTAAACTCAAAAAAACAAGCAAATTTGACTAGCAACAGGGAAGATGGGAAACAAAATTTCTCTCTACCATCTCTTGCTCTTTATTGCTCTCATTCCAAACTTCACAGCTTCTCAAATTCTATTTCAGGTATGCACGAAACACTATAATTGAATTATGTATAATTGACCCTCTTCTTCTTCTTCTTCTTCTTTTGTTGCTAATCAGCTATACTAATCAGAATTATATGAATTTGTTGGGCTTTTGGTGGACAGGGGTTCAACTGGGAGTCATGGAAGAAGGAAGGAGGATGGTACAACTTCCTAAGAAACTCAGTTCCTGAACTGGCTACTTCTGGGATTACTCATGTTTGGCTCCCTCAACCTGCTCACTCTCTTTCTGACGGTATACCTTTACCAAAAATCATTATATATAAAAAGTTTATAATCTCCACCAAATTTTATTGGTTTTTTTTCCTTTTCATGATAAATTTATTTGAACTTGGTGTTTCAAACTTTCAACTTGTTTATGGTGTCCCTTCATTCTAGCTGATGAGCTAAAATGCCTTGTGTTGGATATTTGAGTTCTTTTACCTGTCTTTTTGCAAGTAAATAGATTTAAAGCAAAATCATATCTATTGCAGTGTATCTATCAATCTATGTGATCAAATGATTATGGCCTCTAGGGGTGTCTCATTTGTAAGATTTGCAAACTAGAACATTTATGTTACAATTGTCCTCCAAAATGAAGGAAATTGGCTCTTAATGGAATTCTTCTGAGGCTCATTCATCTCATACTATGTAAGGACTTCAATCAAATAGCTAGAGGCTGAGCTACCTAGTGTCCAGTGGGGGCAATTGCAACCACTGTAATTTGAAGAAGGAAAAATTAAATTGTGTTGGATTAAAATTGTAGAATTTTTTTGATATTATTTGGAATTGCACCGATTAAGATAAGAATAAGTGGGGTCAATGTAAAATTTAAAGACATTTCACCATAAGAAGAAAAGAATATATGGATCCCCACACCCCCCCCCCCCCCCCCCGGCACCCCTTTTTTCCCTTTTCCCCTTTTAGAATCTGAAATATTGGTTAATTAGTTTTAAAGATTAAGGTTATATTTAGAAGACACTGAAGTTAAATGGAGAACTAAAACATTATCACTTTTATTGAAATAGAAAAAGTTGCTGAATTTTTAAAAACTTGTTTCATTAATTCAAATTTATCTTCAAACCGGTTCAGAGGAAAATTGTTCCAACCCACTACGTGGTCACATATACTTCTAGGAAACATGCTTGCCAAGTTGCTCAAAGGTTCTATTGAGCTTCTCCCAGCTACTTATGTTTTTTAATTTAGAATTCAGTACTAAACTTGTTTGAAATTTTGAACTGGAAGGTGATCAATAGTTTAGAAAACAGGTTTTGAGAATGAAAACTGAAAACAAATTTTTTTGTGGGTTTGAAAACAGAAAACAGTTTTTGGCGACCAAACAGGCTCTCATAGTCTTTACTCTTTAGAAGTAACAAATATAGCAAATAGAGCATATGGAAACTTTGCTAAAATTGTTTCCTTGCTTTGTCTCTAGTCTAGGCCCTCAAGGGTACTTGCCTGGAAGGCTCTATGATCTCAATGCATCAAAATATGGAAACCAAGATGAACTGAAGAGACTGACAAAAGCCTTCCATGACAAGGGGATCCATTGCATAGCGGACATAGTCATAAACCACAGATGTGCAGAGAAGAAAGATAGTAGAGGAATTTGGTCTGTTTTTGAAGGAGGGACTCCAGATGATCGCCTTGACTGGGGTCCATCTTTCATTTGCAGTGATGATACTCGTTATTGTGATGGCAATGGAAATCCTGACACTGGTGGTGGTTTTGATGGTGCTCCAGATATTGACCACACAAACCTACGGGTCCAAAGAGAGCTATCAGATTGGATGAACTGGCTAAAGACTGAAATCGGGTTTGATGGGTGGAGATTTGATTTTGCCAGAGGATATTCCCCAGCTTTTACTAAAAAGTATATGGCAAATACTAAGCCAAATTTTGCAGTAGGTGAAATATGGAACACTCTTGCTTATGGAAGTGATGGAAAACCAGTGCACAACCAGGATGGTCATCGACGCGAGATTGTGAGATGGATACAAGCTGCTGGAGGATGTGTTACAGCTTTTGATTTTACAACTAAAGGGATACTTCAAACTGCAATTCAAGGAGAGCTGTGGCGGTTGAAAGACTCCAGTGGAGGTCCTCCAGGTGTGATTGGCTTGAAGCCAGGAAATGCTGTAACGTTCATAGATAATCATGATACAGGTTCCACACAGAACCTTTGGCCATTCCCATCAGATAAAGTCATGCAGGGATATGTCTACATTCTTACTCATCCAGGAATTCCATCAATTGTAAGTTATTTTTTGCTCGTTTACTTTTTCTCTCACCAGATGTTTTGTTTTTTCATGTTATTTTCATATGGTGTTCCTAGATGAACAAAAAGTAGATCCAGGAAATTGTCTGGAATCCAAAAAATAGCCTTTAGTGCAGAAATCTGTAAGTAAATTGATAACAATCTGTTCAAGTTTCCAAAATTTGACTAACACATCACTTGAAAAAGCATACTGTATTTACTTATTTTCTGAAAGTTGGTAAATGTACACTTGTATCTTTTAAAAAAAAGAAGGGGGGGGGGGGGGGTGGTGGAGATGATTAAGGCTTTAAAAAGCTATATATAAGCAAATAAAGGCTCAATGTCAGTTGGACTGATTGTGTGAAATTCATTTGAATATGCAGCTGTTATATTGACATACACTAACATGCTGTGTTAATCTATTCAAGGATGCAAATGAAAAAAATTATCAGTTGTAGCATAGGATCTTGTTACGTAGCTGCACATTGTTTTGGCAACTATTTCTGCAAACAAAAGATAATTGCAAAAACTGTTCTTTTACTACTAAAAAGGTTCTGATGGACTTTGGAGCATGCAAATTGTTATTAGCAGATACAATTTCTATTGATGTCTAATTATTGACATCAAGACAATTTAATCCAAATTGACAAGTTATTCTTTAATGGTATTGATACTAATGATTATTGACAAAAAAATGTTCTTCATTGTTTCTTTGAATTAATGTGAATATTTTATTTCGTGACAGTTTTATGATCACTTCTTTGACTGGGGCCTCAAAGAGGGGATCTCTATACTCATTGCAATTCGATCCAGAAATGGGATCAAGCCCACAAGTTCCGTGCGAATTCTAGCCTCTGATGCAGATCTCTATGTGGCTGCTATAGACGAGAAGATCATTGCTAAGATTGGTCCAAGATATGAGGTTGGGAACCTGGTCCCTCCAACCTTCCAACTTGCTACTTCCGGAAATGACTATGCTGTGTGGGAGAAAAAAACTAAGGGGAATGATGATAATTAATAAAAATGAGAAGGAATGACCAAAGGTCATTATGATAAATTAGCCTTTGCTTTGGAACCTTTGAAATTTAATATGCTATGTTATTATTGATGAAAGTTAAGCATAGAGAGAACTCATGTTCATGCTATCCAGTTTGCTTCTAAAGTGTAAGGCTTGCGTAGGCCAGTTACGGACTCAAGGACATTGCCTCAGACCCCACTTGAAAGTTTCTAAGATTCAATTTGATCCGTATACCACCCACTGGATATGTTCCTTAAAAAATCTCTGTTATAATGTTTTTTCTGTAAATTAGAATTGAGTCCTGGAAACCAAGGTTGTAACAACAATGAAGTATATGATAAAATTGAGAAAATTAAGGTTTGATATGCCTTGCCCATTTTTTTACTGACAGACTTTCATATAGGTAACCTCTAAAAGGAAATCTAGCTTCAATAGCCCAACCAGACGTGACATTGTTCAAGAATAAAATGGTTCAGGGTTAAGATTTTCTTTCCTGAATCCAATAATGTTCAAAGTTTTTAAAGGTTGAGGGCTCATTTGGTAATGTTGTTTTAGTAACGTTGTTTTATTTTTTGGAAATACGTGTGGATAAAAAAGTATATGAAAATACGTATCATGTTGTTTAAACAATGGACATTATTGTTCTAGTTACACTACCAAACAACCCTTGAGTCTTTCTAGAAACACCTGTTTTTGTTTCCAGTTTTAATTTCGTTGGCAGCTCATGAATCACGAAGCTGCTCTGCATGGACTTTGATCATCTTTCTATTACTGTATTACATCACTGTATTCGTACCAAAAAAGTACTTCTTTTACAAGCTCATTTTTTAGAGGTCAGTTTACTACAAAAGGTGTCAATCCGATTCTGGAATCATTTATTTTACAGCTAGAAACTAAAATTATTCTCTACTCTCCTGGTAATGGCATCAGAGATTATTGTCCGTTAGGATCCAGTAAAACTCACAAAAGGGACACATGGTTAATTTGAATCACTAATTAAAGTTTTGGTTCTTGGAAAAATATTCTTTGTGACAAGTAACAGCATCAGCGTATCACAATCAGAAACTAAGTTTCTATGAAAACTTGGATGACACAAAGACAAAGGTCACTTGCGGCTAAGATGTCGGAGAATCCATGTACAAACTACAAATTATGTCCCGCACTTGCTTGCTTTGTATGGAATTACCAGTGGCCACCAAGCAAAGTGGACAGTGACTGATCAACTAGGCCACCATTATATACTTCATGTGAAGTGGAATTCTGAACCCGACCCAACCTGGAAGCATCATATATATATATTATTAACTCATATAATGTATGAGAAGGTTTAATACATAAGATAATTTTATCCTTTTTATTTTTATTTTTTTGTCTAAATATGAAATTTGATAATTACTATTTTTTTTGTAAAATTGATAATTACAATTACTAATAGACATTTATTATAATTAACTTTGTAAATAAAACTGTATATTCATATGATTGTATATCTTTCCATTTCATGATTAAGATATCATTTTGATAAATATAAAAATGCTTATTATTATTTCACGTCATATAGTAAAATATTATTATTCTGAATAAAAATGATAATTGATCTTAAGTAACATACTATCATGTATATTTATGGATTTGTTTTTTGTAATTCGATAATTGAGAGTGAGGTGATTTGAATCTTAAATGTAACTATTGAAAACATCAAGAAATGTCAACTAGTTAAACTACAAGGCTCTTAATTCTTAACATAGATAAAAACTAAATCTTTAACATGCAACGATATCTATTAATTTCACAGGTAAGAATAATGTATAGTTTCTTAGATAGGTTTCTAATGATGCAGAAAATTGTCAGTTGGACTCCTCGTCAATATAGATGGATGACGTCAAGTCAGTAGCTGTGAAATCCTGCAAAAAGGATAAATATACTTTGAGTACACTGGTGTGGTGCATGCCAAAGAGCCTTCGACAAGCTAGTCAATAAGATCAGAGCTCAATTGATCATAGAAATTGCTATTTGGCTAAAGAGTTGTTATGCATATCTTGCGTACCTTTGCTACGATTCCTTGTGTCTTTTTATAGGTCTTTGCCCCTTAGGATGGGAGTAAACACCTCTCTTTATGATTATGGATCCGTTGGTATTGAATGCTAGGGCATTATAGAATTCAATGATTTTTTGTCGATTGGTCCGTCCGTTATGCTTTTGCTTGTCTGTAATGTGAACCGTTACCCGTGTCATTTATGGAGAGCTCTTTTACTGTTGGCTATCCTCATCCATATGATAGACGGGGCAGGTCTATCTCTTCTTTTGTTGTCTTATGGACGAATCTGATTTTTCTCTTCTTTAGTTTCCCATTTAAATTTAAACACAAGTACATAAACTTAATTGTTCTTGAAAATATAACACTATTTATGCTATATATTTTTTAATTTAATTGGAGAACTTAATGTATTATACCTAAATTTAATCCTAATTTTACAAGCAAGCGGAGTTTTTTTTTTTTTTTTTTTAGTTTAAAAAAAAATTGAAACAAATCTCTCTTCCCTTCAAATGCAAGACTATAAATGCAAGATAGATTTGGGCCAAGTCCATCCGGCCCAACCCATTCAAAACTACCGTCCATTACTGAGCTGGCAATTGACCTTTTCACGCTCTTGAAATTTCAACTCACACGGTGTTTTTTGCTTCTGAGAACAACCCTCTCAAAGTCTTTATATGTTCACACTGCTGTTTAAAAGAATTTTGTTTGGTATGTTAAAACACAAAAGAATTGGTCAACTCATAATGCTTTCGCTTTGTCTTTGTGTGCTTCGCTGGCTGACTCTGGAGTCCGATGTACGGCGTAGTGTAGTTTACTCAACTTCAGCTAAGCTAATACGAATGCAACACCAACACTGCACACAACGTGTATAATATGATCCTATTGCAGCTTTGTTTATTTGTTTCTATAATGATTTTTTTATTATACTTTATTGTTTCTGGAATTGTCCAAATTGATTCCAAAAAAGAATTCAAAGATTCTATTATATTAATTTCCCATCATGATGTACTAGAATATAGGATATAACATATTACATTAACAATCTTGACATTCATTTTTATTTGTTATGTTTTATTCTATACTAGAACATAATTCTCTAAATCAAGTACCTTCTGGTTTCTTTCTCAAAAAAAAAGTACCTTGTGGTTTAGTGGCACTATTCAGCCTTTCCATGAAGAAGATACAACTTCAAATTTTCTTTCTCCAATTATTATTATTGTGTATCAAATAAATATGAATTTTATCATATTTAGATATGTTAAAAATTTTAGTACTACAGTAAAACGAAAGTGTAATTTTTCAGCACTTGTTCCTTATATATCACTATATTGTCATATAAGCTTCTTTTTTTCTTTTTCTTTTTCTTTTTCTTTTTTTTTTTTTTTTTTTTTTTTTTTTTTTGGTGTATGTTTGATAGAGGTCATATAAGCTTTAAACTCACCTTTTCATGTGAGCATTTTAATTTTCTAAGCTATAAATGTTACTAAAAATATATTAAAATTTATATATATCATGAATTCTATTGGACCAAAGCAAGCTAACATTGAAAAAATTGATTAAATATGTTTGTTACTTTTTAAATAATTTCTAATTAAATTAAGTTCAGTTATATTATATTATATATATACATACATACATACATACACACACACACACACACATATATATATATCATCTAATTTAGCTTTTTATTTATTAGTCATAGAATTGACTCCTCTTCAACTAAATAATAATAAGAATGTAAGACTTAGTTACAGATCCTTCAGTATTGCAACTTAGGGCTTAATTGTTATTGATAGAGTTAATATTTTTTATGTTGTACTGTTCAATGTAGCCTATGTTTAAATTCAATTGAAAACCAGAATGTACAATAGTTAAGGGATAATATCAAGCACCCATATTCAAACACTTTCACCCCTAACTAGGGCTGTAAATGAATCAAGCTTTATGAACAACTCGAGTTCAGCTTGGGAAAAATCATGCTTATATGTGTTTGTTTAGAAAACAAGTTATAAGTTTAGACTCAATTATTAAACGAGCAAAGTTCAAACATAATAATATGTTTGTGAACAAGCTTGTAAGCATGAAGGCTTGATTTATCTATATATAATATTATATTTGAATATGTATATTTGTCAGAAAAATATAATTATATATACTTAAAATTGAATTATATGATTTTGTCAATAGGTTCATGTGATCTTAAATTATTATTTGCAACTTATTGATGATATAAGTAGTTTATTTGTAGTAAAAATTCATAGAACTATAAAGAAATAAAATATTTTAGTCATAGTTTCACAATATATAGGAAAACGATAAACTAATCAAGTAGCTCGTGAATATTCCCAAGCTAGCTCAACAAGAAAATAAGTCAAGCTTAAATAGAAAATCCGGTCTGGTGATGAGCTTAAACTCGGCTCGTGTTCGAAAAAAAAATTAAATGAATAAGTTTGAACTTTTAATAATTGGCTCGGCTCAGCTCAGCTTATTTACAACCCTATCCCTAACTTCCTTCCTACCAATAAATTGTTTTAGAAATTGATTGTCTCCTTCAACCTAGCTTAACAAATGATATAGTTGTTTTACTCAAATTTTTCTTTATCAGTTTATATACCTAGGGATTGAGGCCATTTTTTTTTTTTTAAAACCATCAACAACTTAATGAAAAGAATTTGCACTGTCAATTAAACTATTGTAAAAATTATTTTATTTATAACATTACTCATTTACACTTCTACATATTTTTACAAATTATGTTATAATAATTTGTAGTGGGGCGTTTGTTTACTTTAAAAAGATAAACTAATTAAAAAATGAAAAAAAAAAACAAAAACAAAAACAAAACAAAAGATAAAGTGATACACGACAATATTATGTTATTGTTATTTAAAGGAATGATTAATGTGATAATTTTCTTCAAACATCAAGGAGTGAGAGTGTTAGTTCCCTTAATTTTGGAGTGGAATTTCACTCCTCCAAAACTTCAAGGGAGGTTTTTCGTAATTTACTCTAAATTCAAGCATATGGCTACATTGAATATGAATGTTTTTGAAGAGATAGTACTATTTTTAGTTCATAAAGCTCCTTAAAAAGTAATATTTTCATAACAATTTTATAACAAAGTCTAACTGACAAGTTGTTAATAGTTGGTCAAAAAAATGGTATTAGTTGTGGATTTATTTTCTTATTTACTCTTTTAAGGGTCTGTTTGGAAATAACTTATTTATTTGAAATTGAAATTTTTTTTATGAAAGTAATATAGAAAAAGCTAAAAGCTAGCTGAATAGTAAAATGAAACATATGAATAATACCAAAAATTGTAATGTGATTCATAAATAGTAACAAAAATAAGCTAAGAACTCTAATAAGCTTCAAATTTCATTACTTCATAAACACACTCTAAGTAATTTTCTTAATCAATGAACAAATATATCCTTTAATTAACACTAAAAGTCAGGAAAAAAAACATCACATGTATATATTAAAATTATATTTTATCGTGTAAAAAATAATTTTTTATTTAAATTTTCCTTTATTTTGTTATTTATGTTAATTAAAATCTTTCAAAATAATTATACTCCAATAAAAAGTGTAGGAGATTTTGTCTCCATTTTATTACATAATAGTATAAAGACAAGAGAGTTATGGAAACAGCATAGCCGTTAAAGCTGCGATGTACTTTCTGTCTTGTAGCCTCAAGTCTGTAAGAAGCTGCTGCCTTTTTGCGAAGAGGAAGGAAACTTCCACAAAGTCCAGAGACTGACGAAGTCCCAAGTCCCAACTCTCAAATCTCATCAAAAGCCAAAAACCCAATATCTACAAGTCCGCGTGTACCCCACAAATACACATCCCCAAATTATATAACCGCCATGTCAACCACAATACTACTCTTTTAATTCTTACGTCACCCTTTTTGTCTATATTCATGTAACGTGGTCAATTTAAAAAAAAAAAAAAAAAAAAAAAGCTGCAATATATGCCATCTACTTTAAATGATAGTTATTTATCTTCAGATCAAAATACTAATTAATTTTTTATATTAGCAGGAATTGAACTCCAAATCTCTTATTCAACTATCAAACTTTTTACAAGTTACCGGTTAAGCTAACTTATTTGTACATAACGGTCCCACCACAGAAAATGTACCAAAAAATAATAATACTACATTCACAATCTATTTTATAATATTTTTTCAAACCATTAATGTTACTTTAGTATTTTTCAAATAATTATTAATAAATAAAAATGTGATTTTAGTGGTGAGCAGGGACAAAGCTACATGCATGAGTAAGGGCCATCCCCCCCCCCCCCACCATTTTAAAAATATTTTAATATTATATATAAATATTTAACGTTTTAATTATGTGCCTACAAAAATAAGACTTGGCCCCTCCAAATATTTGAGCTATTCCAATGATTCTCTTAAAAAAATTGTCCAATTAGTCTAGTGTTATAAAGAATGTGTTTTTTTTTGTCTCACGTTCATTTTTTATTGTAAAATGTGTTCTCATATCTGTTAAAATTTTGAATCATTCATATCTTTAAATACTTCATTAGTTCAATTGAAAAAAATTTACTCACTTTGGTTGATAATTTGGTAACTTATATTAAAAATAAAAATTGTAAGGATTCACTATGGAGAATACTAAGATATATGTGTGTATAGATATTTGTTTTTATAGATGTTTATGGAAGTTCGTATAAGATAATAAATTAGTATCATAAGTTGGCCCCCTCAAATAAAAATTACTGGTTACACCCCTAGTGGTGAGCCTAAATTAAAACTATTAAAAATTTATCACATCAATAATTTATAAAAATATTATAAAATAATCAGTAATATTCCTATTATAAAAATAATAATAATAAAAAAATAATAAAAAGTTTAATGGAATCCTGACAGTGGTGGTGGTGCTCCAGATATTGACCACACAAACCTACGGGTCCAAAGAGAGCTATTAGATTGGATGAACTGGCTAAAGACTGAAATCGGGTTTAATACTAAGTAGTATATGGCTAATGCTAAGCCAAATTTTGCAGTAGGTGAAATATGGAACACTCTTGCTTATGGAAGTGATGGAAAACCAGTGTCCAACCAGGATGGTCATCTTGTGAAATGAATACAAGCTGCTGGAGGATGTGTTACAGCTTTTGATTTTACAACTAAAGGGATACTTCAAACTGCAATTCCAGGAATGATTGGCTTGAGGCTAGGAAATGCTGTAACGTTCATAGATAATCATGATACAGGTTTCACACAGAACCTTTGGCCATTCCCACCAGATAAAGTCATCCAGGGATCCCATCAATTGTAAATTCTTTTTTACTCTTTTTACTTTTTCTCTCACCAGATGTTTTGTTTTTTTCATGTTATTTTCATATGGTGCTCCTAGATGAACAAAAAGTAGATCCAGGAAATTGTCTGGAATTCAAAAAATAGCCTTTAGTGCAGAAATCTGTCTGTACTTAATTGATAACAATCTCTTCAAGTTTCCAAAATTTGACTAAAACATCACTTGAAAAAGCATACTGTATTTACTTATTTGCTGAAATTCAGTTGAGTATTCAGTTGTTATATTGACATACACTAAACTCCTATGTATTAATCCATTCAAGGATGCAAATGAAAAAAATTATCAGTTGTCGTATAGGATCTTTTTACATAGCTGCACATTGTTTTGAAAACTATTTCTGCAAACAAAAGATATTTGCAAAAACTGCTCTTTACTACTAAAAAAGGTTCTGATGGATTTTGGAGCACGCTAAATTGCTAATTACTATTAGCAGAACAAATTTCCATTGATGCCTAATTATTGACATCAAGATAATTTAATCCAAATTGACAAGTCTTTAATGCTATTGATTCTACTGATTATTAACAAATAAATGTTCTTCTCTCTTTGTTTGAATTAATGTGATCTTGTATTTCATGACAATTTTATCATCACTTCTTTGACTGGGGTCTCAAAGAGGAGAACTCTATACTCATTGCAATTCGACCTAGAAATGGGATCAAGCCCACAGGTCTTGTGCAAATTCTAGCCTCTGATGCAGATCTCTATGTTGAGTTACACGTGTGAGTGAAATCCCACTTTGAATAAAGATGAGAAGAATAAGTAGTTAATATAACATAATTGAGCACATACCCATTGAGTTTAGGCTTTTTGGGTTAAAGTGTGTCTCTATATGTTATATCAATTATTCAACTACCCAATGTGTTTATCTCTCCAACAAGTGGTATCAGAGTTAAAGTTAAAGTCGAAGCGAAGGCCGGAGAAGAAGACAAGGCTTCAGGAATTGAGAAGTTTGATAGAATAGACTTCGAGTATTGAAGGATGTAGATTGAAGATTATCTCAATGGGAAGAAATTGCATCCCCCTCTTTTGAGGAAGAAACCTGAAACTATGAAGGATGAGTTCAATACGATCACAAATCAATTATCCTCAGTGGAAATTGAATTTGATGATGAGGTTCGAGCAATTGTGCATTGATTCTTTTAGCTTCTTTACTAAATAGTTGGAAAGCCATGATAATGGCAGTGAGTAATTTTGCAAAGAAAAACAAACTCAAATATGATGATATTCAAGATTTGATTTTAAGTGAAGAGATTCGCAGGAGAGATGCGAATATAGATAATGCACAAGATCAAGCTTTTGTCACGGAGAACAAGAGCAGAGGTAGAAGCAGAGGTGGAAGTAAAGGACCTAATGATCGAAAATTCAATGGTAGGTCACAATCAAGAAATAGATCTCAGTTTAAGGAAACTAGACAATGCTTCTATTGTGAAAAAAAATGGTCACATAAGAAGAGATTGTTGCCATTGGAATAAAGAACAAACTGAAGGCAAAGATTTTTTTAAAAAAAATGATAGTAAGAAAAATACTACAGCTATTGTGAAAAGCAAAAGTGTAAGCATGTTGCTAATAATGATGTTGAGTAGGCTGTTGATTCAATAGCCTCTCACCATGTTATCCCTAAGAAAGGGTTGTTTACCATGTACAAAGTAGGAGATTTTGATAAAGTGAAGATGGGTAATTCCAGTTACTCAAAAATTGTGGAAATTGATGATATGTGCATTGAAAGCAATGTTGGTAGCACTATGATGTTGAAGGATGTGCGACATGTTCCAAATTTAAGGATGAATGTGTTTTCTATATTGGCTATGGATCGAGCAAGTTATTGTAACTACCTTGGTAATGGAAGATGGAAACTTACTAAGGGTTCATTGGTTGTTACAAGAGGATATGCATGCTGCGGTATGTACAAGACTTATGTGAAGACCTGTAAGAAGAAATTCAATGAGATTAAGATTTTGAGAAGACTCCACAGATGAGAGTTTGGATTAATGGTGTTGATACCAAAAGGGTGAAATTCTCATTGCCTAATAGTGCTGCAGAAGAGGAAGTGGTAGGTGATGAAAAATATGATGATGTTTAGGCTACATAGGACGATGATGAAATGAAAGACCTTGGAGGTCTTAAGCAGGGGGAGTGATATCTTCCACTAGAAACTGATGAACCTCACGAGAAAAGGAGTACTGGAGAACATCGAATTGTTAGCTTCAAGCATAATTGGGCTTTTGATGAGGGGGAGCCAAAGGATTGGATTAAGGAAATCCAAGATGAGATTAATTCTTTGAGAATGAAAAGTATTGACATTGATGAGGTGTTCTCAATGCTGGTGAAGATAATGAAGAAGGTCAAGCTTGGAGTTGGCTTGACCAACATGAATTCTAACTAAAGAGTTGGAATTGAAGATCTCTTTCCTTGATGGGCTGGAGGGGGAGATTTTCGGGAGGTGCATGGCACCTAATAGAAGTCTAGCCCATGTAGGATTTATGCCCAAGATAATGAGCTTGCCATGCAAGCATTGATGGAATTCTATTTCAATTAGAAATAGGTGAACGTGGTTGACAAGTCCTAGAATCCTACTCCAAATGTAAGTAGGAGTTGTGTTTTATAATTAATACTCATTAGAATCCTAACTCAAATCATGTTAGAAATTCATATTATGCTAGGAAAAGAAGTCTAAGGCGACTGAAGCCTTTTTTGTGTATAAAAAGCATGTGGGTGTGCCACATATTGAAGAGAAAGAAAAGAAAGAGGAAGCCGCAAAAAGAGAAAAGAGAGAGCAGCCAAGAGGGAGACACTTAGAAAAAAAGGACAGCCAAGAGAGAGTTGTGCGTGGAGAAGAAAATAAAAAGGAGAGTGCAAAGTGTTGTTGCCTTTGAGAGAGATAATTTGTGTGTGTGAAAGTAAAGAAAAACAAGAGAGATTTTTCTTTAACTGTGAGACATACACGAGAATTATTGTAATTGATTTGATAACAGTAAAATTAATCGGAGTTTGTCCCATGATTTTCCCTTCAAGGAGAAAGAGTTTTCCACATATATATTTGTGTTCTTTTGTGTAATTGTTATTTTGAATTGCTAATATTTGTGGTAATATTATTTGAGACCCAACAAGTGGTATTAGAGCCAATAGTGGTGTGGGGCAAAGTTGGCAAGGTTATCGAGGTTCCTTTAGCAATTGGAGCGAGAATGGGGTGTGTGTACTTGAAACCTTTTCGCAAATGGAGCAGGGTGGGTCCCTTTCGATGTTGGAGCAGGGATGGTATATTGCACCAAGCAAGCTCATAAAACTCACACAAACGATCTTGAAAAAGGCCCAACAAATGAGTATTATTGCTAGTGGTGCTAAACAACAATGAGGTGCAAGGTTCCCATGGAGGATAAAAGACGTGCGAGGTTGACACATGGAGGCCCATGGATGATGCACTAGTGAAGGGAATGGCCCATTAGGCAAGGGAAGTTTGTAGGACTTTTTCATGGCCCACGAAGAAGTCTTGAAGCCTACAGAGAGGAAGAGATTCACACTTAAGGGGGAGATTGTTGGGTTACACATGTGAGTGAAGTCCTACATTGAATAAAAATGAGAAGAATGAGTAGTTAACATAACATAATTAAGCACGTACTCATTGGCATTTTGAGTTAAAGTATCTCTATATGTTATATTAATTATTCAAGGAAACTCCCTTCCAAGGTATTTATCTCCCCAACACTCTATGTAGCTACTATAGATGAGAAGATCATCACCAAGATTGGTCCAAGATATGAGGTTGGGAACCTCCCTCCAACCTTTTAACTTGCTACTTCCGGAAATGACTATGCTGTTTGGCAGAAAAAAGCTTAGGAGAATAATGATCATTAATAAAAATGAAAAGGAATGACCAAAGGTCATTATGATGAATTATCCTTTGCTTTGTTTAATTCAATTTGGAACCTTTGTAATTATATATGCTATGTTATTACTGATGAAAGTTAAGCATAGAGAGAACTTTCATCCTATCCAGTTTGCTTCTAAAGTATAAAGTTTGCGTAGGCCGGTTAGGGACTCGAGGACATCGGCTCAGACCCCACTTGAAAGTTTCTAAGATTCAATTTGATCCATATACCACACACTGGATATGTTTCTTATAAAATCTTTGTGATAAAGATTTTTCTATAAATTAGAATTGGGTCCTGCAAACCATGGTTGTAACAACAATGAAGTATATGATAAATTTGAGAAAATTAAGGTTTGATATGCCATGCCCATTTTGTTACTGACAGGGTAACCTCTATACAAGGAAATCTAGCTTCAGTAGCCCAACCAGATGTCACATTGCTCAAGTTATAAAACTATCTTTAACCATGAAATGGCTTACGGTTAAGATTTTATTTCTTAAATCCAATCATGTACAAAGTTTTTAAAAGTCGAGGCACCGTTTGGTAATTGTGTTTAAACAACGAAACACATATTTCTACACACTTTTTCACTCACACGTATTTTCACAAAATTTAAAATATTGTTACTGAAAACCTCTTACCAAACTTTAAACACGTATTTCTTTGGCAGCTCATGAATCATGATACTGCTCTGCATGGACTTTGATCATCTTTCTAGTTTCTACTACATCATTGTATTCGTACAAAAAATACTTCTTTTACGAGAAGGTATATGATGTACTTGGAATATATGCTGGGTATATAATATAATATATGCCGGGTACACAATATAATTTTCGTTCTTTTACAAGCTTTACAGCCCGTTTGGTCATGCAGCTGAAAACATGTTTTTAGTGTTTAAAACATATAACTGATGTGTCCAAAATCAGAGAAATACATTTGGTGGCCCATCTCAGCTGAGATGAAGTTTGGAAAATGTTGTTCAAAAATATGGGCTTTTCAAAACATACTCCGGGCTGTTTTAAAACAATAAAACAATATGTTCAGTGGCACTTTAGTAATAAAATTGAAAACTAGTATGGCCCACCTGATCAGCCTTTTATCAATGGCTGTCTCCTCTCTTCCTCTCATCTCTCTTCACGCCGAACCAAGCAGCTGGTACCAAAGAACTTTTGCTCAGCTTTTTTTATAAAATTAAACACACATATCAAACACATTTTTATGTTTTTTAAACACTAAAATATATTGTTTAAACTATAATACCAAACACATTTTTTTGTTTTATAAACACTAAAAACACGTTTTTCAACAATACTTTTTAAACAATAATTTTTACATCTTTTTAAACAACAATTTTTAAACTCTATGATTAAACGGACCCTTAATGTTTTAGAGGTCATTTTAATACAAAAGGTGTCAGTCCGATTCTGGAATCATTATTTAATTTACAGCTAGAAACTAAAATTATTCTCTACTCTGGCAATGCAATTAATTTTGAATCACTAATTCAAGTGTAGGTTTTTGAAAAAAAAGTTCTTTCTTGTGACTAGCATCATCAGCGTCCGTATCACAGTCAGAAACGAAGTTTCTGTGGAAAACGTGTATGACACAAAGACAATGGTCACTTGCGGCTTAGATGTCGGAGAATCTATGTACAAACTCTGTTCCGCACTTGCTTGCTTTTGTATGGAATTACCAGTGACCACCAATGGCAAAGTGGACAGCGACTGATCAACTAGGCCACCATTATATATTTCCTGTGAAGTGGAATTCTGAACCCAACCCAACCTGGCAGCATTTTATATATATATATATATATATTTTGTTACCGCTAAGTAAAATCACATCCAGGTAAGCCTTGTAAAACATATTGTCGCCGTGTCTGCCAATCCCTGAACTTCTTGAAGCACCAGTTGAGGGGCAACTTGGACATGAATATGTTTAATCTTCCTTTTTAATGTCACAATATCATCCATGATGGGGACGTTCTCCAAGCTAGTCAAGCGATGTGTCTGAATTAGCTTCACCCCTTGATTATATATATAAAAAAAATTAAAAAAAATTAAAAAAAAAACAAAACAAAACAAAAACAAAAGGCAGCATTATATATAAATATATATATATATATATAATAAAATAAAGTAATGTGTAATTTATAAGAAAGTTTAGTGTTTAACATAAGCATTTTACTAACGGTCCTCTAAGTTCACAAAATAGTAAAGCATTTTATAAAAAAAAAATTATGAAAAAATTATTAATTTTTTTTACCGTATTTTCAATTTTTCATAAAATGTTTCCAAAATATGTCATAAGAGCATACATTAACCGAACCTTTAACATAAAATTATTTTTACCCTTTTAATTTTTATTTTTCTGCTTAAATATAAAATTAGGGTCCTCTTCATTTTATTTTGAAATGGACAAAAATCATTCCACGATTAAGATATCATTTTGATAAATATAAAAATGTTTATTATTTCATGTTATATATTAAAATATTATTATACTTAATAAAAATAATAATTGATTTTAAGATTTATATATTTGTTTTTGATAATTCGATTGATAGTTGGAAGTAGGGTGATTTGAACTCTAGATGTCTCTATTAGAAATATCAAAAAATGTCAACTAGTTGAATTACAAGGCTTTTAGAATAGATAAAAGTTAAATCTTTAACATACAATAATTTCTATTAATTTCATGAGTAAAACTTGGGTATAATTTCTTAGATAGTTTCCTATTTAAATTTAAACACATAAGTACATAAACTTAACTACTCTTTCTTTTTTTAGATGAACATCTTAACTGTTCTTGAATCTTAAAAAAAAAACACTATTTTAATATTTATGCTATATTGATCAATGCAATCATGTTTTTGAATTTAATTGAAGAACTTAGTGTATTATACTTAAATTTAAGAAAAATGTTACATTCACAACATTTTCACAACAAATTTTAGGTGGCAAATTATTACTTATTTTACTTTCTTGCTCACCCAATAACAAACTGTAACAACATGCTACTTAAAATTTATTGTGAAAGTGTTATGAAAATATTGTTTACTAGCATTTCTCTCAATTTAATCCTAAATTTACAAGCAAGCAAAGAAGTTCTTTACTGAGTTGGGCCATGGGTCAGGCGGACCTGAGTCCATCCGGCCCAACCCATTCAAAGCTACCGTCCATTTTACTGACCTTTCACCCTTTGGAAATGTCAACTCTCTCGGTGTATTTTTTTTCTTTCTAGATCAACTCTCTGAGTCTTCGCACCGCTTTCTATAAATTACATTATTTTTGTTTCGTATGTTAATTCTAATACATTGGTCAACTCTTATATTCTCTTAATGCTTTGTCTTTGTGTGCTTTGCTGGCTGACTCTTCGAGTCCGATGTATGGTGTAGTGTAGTTTACACAACTACAGCTAATTAATTACTACGAATGCGAAACTGCACACAACGTGTATAATATGATCGTATTGCAGCTTTGTTTATTTTTTTTATATTGATTTTTTTATTATATTTTATTGTTTCTGGAATTGTCCAAATTGATTCCAAAAAAGAATTCAAAGATTTTATTATATTAATTTCCCATCATTGTTTCCAAAATCACATAAGTGTATAATAATTCATTTATCAAAACTAAGTGTATAATAATTCCATGGTTTTATTGGAGTCGTATATTATGTGTGAATACGAAGATTGTTTATTAGTGACAAATCTAGTAAAGTGCAAAATGAATACACTATATTTATTAAAAGGTTTTGGTTTATCCAGAGTATTGGAAGCAATAGGACGTCTTGCCTTTTTTATTATCAATTTAACATTTAATATGTTAAGTTTCTGACAAATTAAATCATTTGGCAATACTCTTTTATTAAAATTTAATCGATTCAATCACATGAATCATGAATTCATGACGTATACTTACATTTTTTTTATATTTAAAAAAAAAAAACCCCCCACTTTTGTTTTAGAAGGAAAAAAAAAAAAAAAAAAAAACCCCACATGATGTACTTGAATAGAGAATATATGACGTTAACAATCTTTACAACCATTTTATTTGTTATGTTATATTCTATACTAGAATATAATTATCTAAACCAAGTATTTTGTGGTTGGTTTAGTCAGGGACAGAGTAAAACAAAAAACAAAAAAAAACAAAAACAAAAAACTCTAAATAGACATTTATAGTATTAACAAACTTTCAACCAAGATCAACACAAAAATTTATTATTTTTAAATATATTAAGATGCATTTATCTACCAACAAAGGTAAAAGACACAAAATGCCATTGATTTTTTATTTTGTTAAATTTTTTTTTTTTTAATAAAATTTGTTATGTTTTGGGCCGAGGATTTACATAAGAAAGATACAAATTCAAATTTTCTTTCTCCACTTACTATTATTATTATGTGTACCTATCAAATAGATATAAATTTTACAATATATATATAATCAGTACTATAGTAAAACAAAAATTAATTTTTCAGCACTTCCTCGTATATCAGTATATTGTCATATAAGCTTTTAACTCACCTTTTCATGTCAGCATTATAATTTTCTAAGCTATAAATGCTAAAATGTTACTAGAAACAAATTTAAAAATATATATATATATATCATCTAATTTTTTATAGTAAAATAATTATAAGTATATATCATCTAATTTAGCTTTTTATTAATTTATTAGCCATAGATTTGCCTCCTCTTCAACAAATAATAATAAGGTAAAATTTAGTTACAATTTTTTATATTGTATTGATCAACGTAACCTATGCTTAAATTTAATTGAAGAACTTAACCTGCAACAATTAAGGGATAATATCAAGTGCCCATATTCAGACACTTCCACCCCTAACTTCTTTCCTACCAGCACATTGTTTTTGAAATTGATAGTCTCCTTTAACGGTAAGGGCGTCAATTCCGGTTAGCGTGTTGGATTCGTATCGTGTCGAGGTAGGGGTATTTGACTAAATGACTCAATCCGAACCCAACCCATTTAATAATTGTGTCATGATCCTTCAACCCTAACCCGACCTATTGGCAGGTGGACCTAACCCAACCCACTTGACACGTTTAATAAACGGGTCATGTTGAGTTGACACGAATGTAACAAAACTCATTTCAACTTGCATAATATTAAATATAACATTCATATAGAAATAAATTTTGTTTACATCCCAAAAGTAGCACATACACTTCAAGTTTTCAACCCACATTCAAAATAATATAGTTCAACAAAAATATAATATTGATCTAGAAATAAGTTCTTTATACTCTAAAAGAAATGCATACACTTCAACTCAAATCAAGTAGCATCATAAAAAACAGCCAAGAATTTGTCAATCTTTTCTACCTTACTCCAATCATCAACAATAAGACAATTCTTATTTCTTATAATTAGAGTAGGTCAATTGTAAGTGACAAAAAGCACACCGGTAGTAAAGAGCATTCTCAATCATAAGAAAGGTAGAACTCCACCTAATGGGAATATCTTGTCTTAAGCGTCTCTTACCATCCAAAGGCATTAGATTCACCGACTTTAAAAACTTTTGCTTCCTCACTTGTAGAGTGAGTGGTACGGCTGGAAAAAAAAAAAAAAAAGATATTTATAAGAAGGGTTAGAGATTTAGGGTTTGTAAAGTTTCAATTTTCAATTATATCCCTTGTAAGTTTTTTTAATTACTCACATTTCTTTTTAAATTTAAAATATAGGTTGGATATAAAGGTATTTGACAAATTTAAAATAAAATGAATATTTATTTTTTATACGAGTTAAACGGATTGTGTTAAATGAGTCATTTTTAATTGACACAAATAAATTGTCGTGTCAAACGTGTTTATTGCGGGTTACGCAGGTTAACCCACTTATGACACGTTTCTTATCGTGTCGCTTTCGAGTTGACCCGTTTAACAAGGACGGACCAAGGATTTCAAGCTGTGGGGGGGGGGGGGGGGGCGCCAGGGTTAAGTGAATTTTTTTTTTTCAAATACGCATTCATATAGTATTAAAAAACTATCAACCAAGACAAATACACAAAAATCATTGTCAACTACCAACAAAAACAAAAAACACGAAATACTATTACTTCTTAATACAATCACCTATGAAAAGGGAACTCGGCGCTCTTTTAAATATTCAAAATCATCTATGATTGAATCCAAACTAAATGTCAAAGTTATAGTATTTTTCACTTCTTTTCAATTTTTAAATTTATCTAAGTTAGCATTATGAGTTAACAATAGGTGCAAGTGAATCACTGTTATTTTCTTAAATTTATGTGACAATTTACTATATTATATGATTTGTTTTTTTCTTTTATCTTTGGTCTTTGTATCTCTGCTTTTATTTATCTCTTTGTCTTTGTCTTTGTCTTTGTCCTGTCTCCTTATTCTGACCCTCACCCAGTCCCACTACCAACACTATGAATTTATTATGCACTACTAGCAAAAAAAATTTCTAACGTTACCATTTTTTTTCTATCACTTCACTTGTCTTTATTATTGCCCAACTACCAGTGAACAAACAATCAAATATATTCTCTCTATCTCTCTTATCTATATAATATAAGAGAAAGAGTCACAACACACAGTTTGACAGAGGGTCACAAAGCCAAAAAGCCAAAAAAAAAAATAACACCACAGGCACAGATTCATTTCACAATCACCAACATCAGTTCATCACTATTAGTAAAAACGCAAATACCACAAGTCCACAAGCACAGATTGTTAGATTCTGAGATCCACAAAGAATAAAAAATTTTATTAGGTTTTAAATGATAGATTAAATACTTGTGAACTGTGAAGACTGGAGCAACGAAACTGAGCTGGACATATCGAGCAATCGGCGGGAAGATGAGTCTCGCGTCGGTGTGGCAGCGTTGGTGAGTGGCCGTTTGGGTCTACAATAAGCGACAGCTGACAGGGACTGGGACGGATTTGCGAGATAGGTCTTGCGTGATGGCAGCGTGGGCAACGAGATGGGTCTCTCTCACATGGTGGCAGCGCCACAGCGTGGGCAGCAGCAAGATGGGTCTTTCTTGCCTCTCACTCTCTCAGTTTCTCTCTGTATTACTCTTTACTCTCTAAGTCTGTCTCGCCTCTCACTCTTTGTCTTGCCTCTGGCTTTCTCTTCTTCTTTTTCAATTCGTTTTTCCGTTTGTTTTGGACTACTGGGTTAGTGGGTTTGCTCTTTTTTTTCTTTTTCTTTTTCTTTTTACATTTACATGGGCTAGCTGGCTCAGTGGGATGGTTTAGGATTTTTGGATGGGGGGCCTGGGCTAAAAAGAAAGGGGGGGGGGGGGGGCCAATCTTCTTGGTTTTTTTTTTTGGAAAATTTACTTACTATTTTTTTTTTTTTGGCCCGGGGGGCCAGGACCCCTTAGGCCCCCACCTAGGTCCATCCTTGCCCGTTTATGACTCAAACCCGCTAGGGCCAAACCTTAACCCGTAAAAACCCGTGTTGGTTTCGTGTCGTGTTCGTGGGTTGGGTCGGGTTCTTTCTTTATATACCTAGGGATTGAAGGCAGTTTAATTTTTTTTTTTTTTTTAAATCATCAACAACTTGACAAAAATAATTTGTACCATCAATTAAACTGTTGTATTTATTGTATCTATAACCATGTTTTAAAAATCGAAACGGTTAAAGAATCTAAAGAGTGACGGGTCTCAAATTTTACTGGCTCTTGATTGGTTTTTATTGGACCAATTTAGGATCTAGTTCCCCATTGAATAGGTTGAACTGTCCAATTTGGTCTAGTTTTAATAACAGTATCTATAACATTAATTTACACTTCTACATATTTTTACAAATTCAATTATATTGGTCATTTGTAGTGGAGCATTTGTTTATTTTAAAAAGATAAACTTATCAAAAATATGAAGGAAAAAAAGAAAGATAAAGGACAAGTGCAACATCCAAATATTTTTACAATATTTTCACAATAAATTCTAAATGGTAAGTTGTTATTAGTTCTAATTTGTATCCACTACTTAAATTATTTTTTTGCCCACCGTAATAGCTGGTAATAACCTACCACTTAAGATTTGTTTGAAAATATTATAGACCTACCATTTCTCATAAACAAAGTGATACACGAGAATATATTGTAATTGTTAATTAACGGAATGATTAATGTTAATGATAGATAAAAAAAAGGGTGTTAATTGTGAATTTATTTTCTTATTTTACTCTTTTAACTTATTTTGTTAATTGATGGATACATGTCATGATGAATCTTTTAATTGTCACTGGGCCTGAAAAAAAAATCACATTTATATATTTAAATTAAATTTTATTACGCAACAAATACTCCAGTAATTTTTTATCTAAAATTTCCTTTATTTTATTATTTATGTTATTTTATTCCCTGTATACATCGCATGATTATACTCCACTAGGAGTTTTTCTGTTCTTGTCTCCATTTGACTGCTATTTAAGACTAAAGACAGAGAATGATAGAAAACAGTATTTGCCGTCAAAAGCTTTTATGTACTTTTGCATCCCAATATTGTCGTTACTATTTCCGTCGCGTAGTCTCAAGTCTGTAAGAAGCTGCTGCCTTTTGCGAAGAGGAAGGAAACTTCCAGAGTCCACAGTGAAGTCCTAACTCTCCAATCTCATTGAAAGCCAATAAACGCAGTTTCAAAAAGTCCGCGTGTACCCCACAAAAATACACACCCTTCCAGTTATAGAACCGCCATGTCAACACCAATGCTGCTCACTATCTTACGTCACCCTTTTTTGTCTATATTATCGCAACATCACTGCTCTGCATTTATGGGTCCCACAACAGAAAATGTACAAAAAAAGAAAAATGAAAAATTCAATGTTTAAATTTAAACCATCCCAATTTCGAAGGGACCACCCTCAAACTGATCCAAAGGCCAATCCGGATCCCACTCATCAATTTTCCACGTGACACCCTCAAACCCCTTCAAACCCGTGTGTGATCTGTGTGCCTGCTGGGCTTGCCACGTCAACTCACCAACATATATATACCCCCCCTCACTCTTTCTTTCACTCACCCAACACCAAAATTCAATTTGTCCAACAAGAAGTAGAAGAAGCTCGCTGCTAACTGAAACATGTACAACCCTTTCAAGAGAACAAAGTTCACTCAAACTCCCATAACTCAACACTCTTTCACGCCGCCACCTATGCCTCCGCATCAACAGCACCGTCTTTCGACCGAGGATGAACTCTCCGTCATGGTCGCCGCCCTCACCAACGTCGTCTCCGGCTCTTCCTCCTCCGCCACCGCCACCGTCACCGCCAATCAACAATTCTACGGCTACCCATGGCAGCCTTCGCCGCCACCCACATTCGACGGAGCTGCCGCGGCCAGCGCTTCTTCCACAACAAGCACCGGTACTGACTGTACGGACACGTTTTTGCCTCCATCGTCTGAATTGGACACCTGCCACGTGTGCAACATCAACGGCTGTCTTGGCTGCAATTTTTTCCCGCCAACACCGACCCAACAAAATACTACTACCGATCATCATCGTCAGCATCAGCAAGAAAAGAAAATTGTAGTATCGTCTGGGTCTGCGTCTGGGTCTTCGAAGAAACAAACACAGCAAAAGCAACAAAGGGTGAAGAAGAACTACAGGGGAGTGAGACAAAGGCCATGGGGCAAATGGGCCGCTGAGATCCGAGACCCGAGAAAAGCGACCCGAGTCTGGCTCGGCACATTCACTACTGCAGAGGAAGCAGCCCGAGCCTACGACAGGGCCGCCATCGAGTTTCGCGGACCACGAGCCAAACTCAATTTCCCCTTCTCCGATTACACTGCAGCAAATTCATCAAATTCCTCCGATTTCATGACAACTGCTGAGAATTCTGCCGAAATTGAAGTCACAAATTTAGTTGGGAATGGCAATCAGGACAATAATTTCGTCGATGAGCAATGGGATGAATGGATGATGACGCTCATGAATGGTGGTGATTCGTCAGATTCAGCTGGTAATACTAGCAACGCTCTTAGTTATTAAGTCTATAGTAAGTCTAATAGCCAAGTGTACAAGTTGTGTGAGCTTTCTTTTTTTTTTTTTTCTCTTCTTTTTTAAAATTTTACAATTCGTCTAATTTTGGCCAAACAACAATTATGTTACATTATGTGTCTTTTTTTTGGGAATATTATCTCCAAAAAAAGAAAAAAAGTTTGTGTTAAATATAGTATAGTTTCTTAAAATTTGTTTTGTTGTTCTTCTTCCGGTAGTATGAAATCAAAAAACTATGTTCGACGTTGTTCAAAACAAAGAAGATTATATGTTTGACGTAAAGGAACCTAGGAAGAAGGGGAGGGGCGAGTAAGAATAAGAGTGAGATGGGACCCACACGGCCACAGTGTAACGTATTACAACTACCAAAAGAACACTCTTTTAGTAAACGAAACGATATCTATTATCCAATGATGTATCACTCTCTCTCTCTCTCTCTCAAGTCTCACCTGATGAAAAAGAAACACTAGCGCTTCTGGAATAATCTGGGTGGGGACAAAAAGGGTAGGACCGTGTGTTGGCCATCTGAGTGTCCCACGTCACGTTTACCAAATATATTTTGGGTCTTTGCCTTGCCTAATTATTAGACATGTCTAATCCAACATGTGTGTTTTTCTTTACTAACACGTTTAGCATCTGCCTTATAAATATCACGTGCGGATTTGGGAGAAAAAAATAATAGAAAAAAATGGTCACAACTTAAGTCACTTTGACAACGGGTTTTTTTTTTGGTTGAAAAATTATAGCAAAAATTTCTTTTTTGGGGAAACTGCAAATTTATAGCAAGTTAGAAACAAGGAAGTTAATCTCATACTAGGGGTGTCAATGTTCGACCCAACCCGCAAACACAACACGAACCCGACACGGGTTTTTTCGGGTTAGGGTTGGACCTTAATGGGTTTGGGTCATAAACGGGTCGACCCGAAAGTGACACGATAAGAAACAGGTCATAAACAGGTCAACCCGCATAACCCGCAATAGACACGTTTGACACGCCAATTTATTTGTGTCAATCTGAAATGACCCACTTAATACAACCAGTTAACTCATATAACAAATAAATATTTATTTTATTTTAGATTTGTCAAATACCTTTTATATCCAACATATATTTTAAATTTAAAAAGAAAAGTGAGTAATTACAAAAATTTACAAGGGATATAATTGGAAATTGAAACTTTATAGACCTTAGAACTACTAATACTTTTTTTTTTCTTTTTTTTTTGTGGCATAGAACTTAAACAAATGAAACTGGATGAGCTTGTGGAAGATGTTATGAAGTTGGACATCAACAAAGAATCTATGGACGATAATCATGGTCAGAGTCAGGATTAGTCTACTGTTTGCTTAAATTCTTTTAACATTGATACTTAGCATTTAGCGAGTTCTAAGAATATTATATTTTTGTTGAACTATGTTATTTTATTTTGTGAAACTTTGTTATTTTGAATTTGGGTTGAAGTGTATGCACTTCTTTTGGAGTGTAAAGAGCCTATTTCTAGATGAATGTTATATTTTTGTTGAATTATATTATTTTGAATGTGGGTTGAAGACATGAAGTGTATGTATTGCTTTTTGGGATGTAAAAATAATTATTTCTAGATAGATGTTATATTTAATATTATGCAGGTTGAAATGGGTTGTGTTACATTCGTGTCAACCTAACACGACTCATTTATTAAGCGTGTCAAATGGGTTGGGTCAGGTCAACCCGCTTTATTAACAGGTTGGGTTAGGGTTGAAGGATTATGACACGATTATTAAATGGGTCGGGTTAGGGTTGAGCCATTTAGTCGAATACCCCTACCTCGACACGACACGAACCCGACACGCTAACCCGAATTGACACCCCTATCTCATACCGTACCGGCCGGTACGGCGGGTATATACCGTACCGGTCAGTAAATCGATACAAATACCTCCCTTGTTTCGTACCCGAAAAAATATCGGCCGTACTGGCCGCGTACTGGCCATACCGGCGAAATCCGGCTGTTTCAACCGGTAAATGGATATCGGACCGAAACACAAAATGCCTACTTTTTTTTTCTTTGGTAATTTTGACAGTTTTTTAAGGGTAGGATGGTGCAAATCTGAGTAAGTTAAGAAAACCCAGCAGAAAGAAAGAGAAAAATGAAAGAAAAATGAACAATAGCTTTGCAAAATGAAGTTAGAATCACCTCTTCTTCAAGACTTCGACTTCATTATTCTTCTCATTTTTCTTTTACCATCTTCTTCTTTAAGGACTCAACAATGGCCGATTGCTTCTTCTGTTTTGTAACTTCCGTTCTCTACACTTCCTCTTCCCTAGACTTCTCTTTTGCATTTTCAATATAAATGCTAAGTAAACTTTTTTTTTTTTGAGAAAAAATGCTAAGTAAACTTGGTCAAAAGAGTACACTAGCTTTTGATTTTCTCAAAGCATCAGATGATATTTTGAATTGGTATCACTACTCTTTTGACACGTGGGACTAGCATTTATTGAGTTTGGTGGGTGTTGGATTATCTAATGGTTTTCACTTTTATGTTTACGTTGATAACTCCATCATAAAATATAAAAAGTTGTAAAGGTTGAGTTATTAGAAATATAATTTTGTATAATGTATAAAATAATAAAAGATAGCGGTAAACCCGAAACGGTACACCGGTATTGACCGGTATCCGAAATATATCGTACCGCTGACCAAACCGGTACAGCCTCTGGTACGATATTGACTCCCTTGGTTAGAAACACACATTCTTACCCACACTTTACTATAGTTATTTAAGTAACAAATTGTAATTAATTGTTAGTTATGTAGGACAGTTATAACAATACTTGTGTGAAAGTGTATTGTACTAGCTTTTTAGATATATTTTTTAATTTTTCATAATTTTTTTTAAAATTAATGATGAATGAATACGTTAAGGAATAAAGCATACATTAATCAAACCAATTATTATTATATGTTTAAACATAAGGAAACTTGAAAGTGAGAGAATTACCCAATTGAGCATGTTTTATTGCTTTTTAGAATAAATACAATGAAACTGAATTATTTATAATTCTTTATAATAAACTTATCAATTTAATATTATAAAGTAGATTGAAATTGTGACAACTTGACAACATTTTTTTAATGTGTTGAATAATTGTAGGGTCACAAATTTTTTATACATATTTTGCTATAATTATCTTATATAATAAACTGTAATAGATTGTTTGGTACTTTCACATGGATTTATTTATTTTTTCATTATTAAAAGTCAAGTCATATAAGATAGTTGTGACAGTGTGTGGGAAAGTGTGTAATAATAATACTATAATTATTCTTTTGTGTTTGGAATTTTTTGATAGAAGGAAAACTTGAAAACAAGAGAGATTACCCAATTGAGCATGTTTTATTTTATTTTATTTTATTTTATTTTAGATAGGATGTTTTATTGCTTTTTAGGATAAATACAGTGACACAGAATTATCTATAATAAACTTATATCAATTTAATATTATAAAGTAGATTGTAAAGACCGATAAAAAAAAAATGAAAAGGATTGTAAAAGACGAGTGCATTGCTCATATTTGAATATTAATGGGGTCAAATAATATAAAAGATGGCGATGGGAGAGTTGCCTAGTTGGAAATTTGGAAGTTGGAAAAGAATAGGATTATATCTTTACTTTTTGATTTAAACACACGAAAGCTACTTTACTCATTTTGTTACTCGTCATGTGACCGCGTAAGAACGGTCTCTATAGACTATAGCTGGATGGTTAGGCTTAGAACGGTCTCTATAGACTATAGCTGGATGGTTAGACTTAGAACGGTCTCGTTACATTTTATTATTTTAATAATATGACTTTGCTAACACATGCTTAACCTGTTAATAGTACAACTTTAATTTAGAGTTTACACTCCTTTCTGATCCAGGAATTGGCGGCGTGTTATTTTATCACGTTGATGTCATGTCAATCTTCTTCAAGGTGCAAAAATTTTCATCAATAATGGATAATTTAGTTTATCTTAATCAAAACTTTTGTAATTATTTTTTAAAAATAATTCTAAAGAAGGGAATTTAAATCATAAGTCTCATTTTTATTTATTTATCATGATTCTCTTTAAAAAAAAAAAACTATTTGACAAACTTTTATAAGCTAATTAGAAGTAATAAACGCTCTGTTTGTTTCAACATTATTGTTTTCTGGAAAATTGTTCATTTTTTGAAAAGTAATTTCTAGAAAACTATCTCATTTTCTGGTATTTGATAACGACATTGAAAATGAGCTTGAGATTATTTTATGGTGTTTGATATGCAATTTTTTTTATTTATATTTCTTGTATAATTTAAAATATGTACACACATATATATAAATTGACAGGGGAATGCGTCTTCAATAAGTACAAATAACAATAACTTTTGATTGTCTACTATTTTTACTAGTACACTAATTGTTTACTATGGTCAACTACAAGTTTTCAATATTACTCTAAATTATGTATTTATGTAATGTATCTGTATAATATATCAACATTGCATAATGTATCTGCCAACAAATGCAATTCCCCCGAACAATTATCATTTACTACATAACAATATTATTAATTTACCGTAAATATTGTCCTATGTAAAAGCAATTTAGAGCCATAGAGGCACTATATTTAAAATTCTCGTCTTTTGCTTCATTCATTCATTTTTTGCACTTTTATGTGCAAAAAAGAAGAAACTTCTGCCTGGAATCCATCAAACCGAAAATTTCTTAGAGAAAAAATAAAATCAAGCTTGAAATTCAAAGCAAAGAATAAAAATTTTGGTAGAGAGGAATGAAACAATAACTGCTACAAATGTGTTATCCTTTGCAAGTCAGAGCTATTGACCTATCAGTAAGGGAAGAAAAATATAATCAGAGAATTGTATTATAGAGGAGAAGAGAAAAATAGAGAAAAGAGAGACGAGTGACAGACAGAGAGAGAAAAAGATCTATGGGAAGAGGGGAGACCAGAGTTAGTGACAATGAGGGTGTGAGGCCAAAGAAGAGAAAAAGAAGAGAGAAAAAGTGAGAGAGCTTACTATGAGAGAGAGAGAAGCCGCCAAAAAAGCAAGGTTGTCAAAATCGAGATCCTATGTAAAATCGTTAAAGGTAGGTAGGATCGTAGATTGTAGGATCAGATCGTGAATCGTAAGATCCTACATATTTTTAGATTTAAAGTAAAAAACACATTGATAATGACTTTGTATGTTGAATAATCATGTAAATTATAAATTTATTTATAAAAAAACTAAGATTTGCATCATATAATATAATTTGCATGTCATACATCGCTAAGTTTATACTAACGAAACAAATATATTTAAGTTTTGATCCAATGTATCTAAAAAGTTCAATAAATTTTTAATTAGCAACCAAACACCAAACTATTTATCAAAACATATGGAAAATATTTTCCAAGTTCTAAGTTCCAAGTTTGAAATCCAAAATAAGTTAGCAAATGGAAACTAGCTAACTACAATATGAAATCCAAAAGCAAGATGAATATTAAAGTGAAGTGGACATTTAATTATTCACATTCTAAGGTTCTTATAACTACCATCTTAAATTCCCAATCATCATCAATGTAGACATTATATATTTGTATACTAGATCTACAAAAGATATCAAGATACAATTTTAGACTCAACTATTTAAGTTATAACACTCAGCAACAACTAAAGAGCATGCTCAAAAAAATCAATCAATCAATATACAAATACAAACATAACTAATAAAATTATATATATATATATATATATATAAATATTTTAGTAATATTAGAACACAAATGAGTATATTGATAAAAAAAAATTTAACAACATTATAGTTTTAAAAGTAGCAAAGCCAACATCATATTCTTCATTTAGAAGCATTCCTTCATTTTGATTACAAGTGAACTATAAACTAGAAAACATTTGCATAGGTTAACATAACTTTATAAAAATAAAATAAAAATTCATACCATCACAACATGAAAAAACCCTTAAAGCTTCATCAAAACGAAAAACTTATCCCAAAACACAAAAAAAAAAAAAAAAAAAAAAAAAAAACCATAAATTTATGTTTTTGGTAGGATTCCATACGATCCTACGATCCTACATGATCCTACCATTTTTATGATCCTAGTGTGATCCTAAACGTTTTGGGAAGGTGGGATCGTAAAATCGTGCAATCCTACGATTCAGATTGCAATTTTGACAACCATGCAAAAAAGTAGGTTTTCCACGACTACAGATTAATATAATATTTATAGGAAATGCAATACATGAGAGAGAGATTGTTTTCCAACATTTTTTTTAGAAAACAGCCTACAGAAAATAAGCTTTATTTTTATTAATGTTTTCCGTTGACTAAAGATAGTTTTCCGTTGACCAATTTTTTTTTTTTGGTGCTACCAAACTCTGGAAAATGTGAAAAACTATCTTTACACAATGTTTTCCAACGAAACAAACATAGCGAAATTGTAAGAATTATTAAAACTATAGAGATGTTGGAATCATATAGGAGGAATTTTTTTTTTCCTAAAATAATATTATTTGCAATAAGTTTATTTTTTTTGGTTGAAATTATTATTTTAAAATTATTACCCGTTATATTATTACGAAAATGTGAAATATTGCCATGTTTAGTTCATATATTTGTACAAGGCATTATGAAAAAGTAATTACAAATAATTTCTCGGATTTATATTATTTAAGTGCAAAACATATGCACGGTAATATTTGTGCTTGTGGCTTAGTAGAGGAAGTGCTTAGATTTCTATTTCTGAGGACAAAATTATTTTATGAGACAGTCTCATGAAACTTCTTTTAAAATATGTGAGTCTTACATGTTGTGAGAAGGTGGTCTCATAAAATAATTTATGCTTTGAAATTGTTAGAATCTCATCTAATTTGCCTACATATTTTTGTAAATTTATATTATTACTCTTACCTAAAATTAATGATGTTGCTTTAGAAAACTACATTCCACCCTAATTTAATTTCATTTTTTCTTAGGTTTTATTTAGCTTAATTGATCAAAAATTTTATTGTAAAATAAGAAATATAGGTTCAAATACCATACTGCCTACACTAAAAAGAAATCAAATCTAATTATTGTTTTGAATTTAAATTTGATAATAAAAAAATAATTATCATGAAACAAATGCTATAAAAATAAATCCAATCAACTTTATAAAAAAATAAAATAAAATAAAAATATATATTTTCCTCACCAACCCTCAAAAAGTTATCATTCTTCAGCATATATTCTTCCTACAGTACATGGTGGAATGAAGGCTTCTAGTTCCCTACCTACCTCACAGGTCCTCCTATTCTATTTTCTTTAGCCGCCGGTCCGACTGCCTTCATTCAATCTGTCACCTCGGCCTCTGGGGTCTAGAGTCCGGTCAGCCCCTTCCTTTACAAAAAGTGAGTCCCCGAAGGCTTCTAGTTCCCTACCTACCTCACAGGTCCTCCTATTCTATTTTCTTTAGCCGCCGGCCCGACTGCCTTCATTCAATCTGTCACCTCGGCCTCTGGGGTCTAGAGTCCGGTCAGCCCCTTCCTTTAGAGCACCCACAGTAGATGTGGGATATGTGCCAAATGCTAAATATTTGGCACATATCCCACACCAAACCCAAATTGAGCCCCTTAGCAGATGTGGGAAATCTTATATCTTTTGCAATATTGAACAGTACCGTGGCAAATTTGCCACGGTACGGAATGGTGTGGTAAAATTTTTTTTTCTTTTTTTATTCCTCTCTCTCATCTCTCTGTGGCTGTTGGTGAGTTGGTGTGTTGGTGTGTTGTAATAAATATTATTTTAATGTGTAGTAAATATTATTTTAATGTATAGAATTGAATTATAAAACATCTGATAAATAGGATGTTGTAAAATGATGTGGTAAAATAATAAAGTAGGCCTTTAGTGTGGTAAAATGGCATAATTTTTAGAACATCTGCTACGGATGCTCTTACAAAAAGTGAGTCCCTTTATTATTTCTTGTAATATTTTGGATTTTAATAAATTTAAAGTTTCTCCCAAGAATAGACTACAGACTATAGTTACTTCACGAATAAAAATTTCCTCACTATACCACTTTTTATGTTTAAAAATGAAAAAAAAAATTAAATTAAATACTTGAAAAGTTATGAATTATGATTAATGGAACATTAAAAAAAAATGATACAAAAGATATGTAGTATGCGTTTGGATTGAGGCTGGTGGTTGTGCATTTGCGTTTTCCTCTTCTTCTTTTTTTTTTCTTTTTTTTTTTTAATTGAGATGCGCTCAATCATGTGAAATGTTGTCTGTTAGTGGATCTCATGCACTATTTACGAGACCCACAAATATTTTTTTTAATAAAACTTTTATTAAAAATAAGTCTCACGGCACTATTCACATATTTAAAAATTATTTTGTTATAGTATTTTTAATTTTCAACAAAATAACCGGTATTCAAACGAATCCGTATTCATAGTTTGCTCTAATCTTTGCTTACTGCAACGCGGGGTTGCATTTCTTTCACTAATCCTTAGATTTTTTTTTTTTTTTTTGGGAAATTAGGATGCAATTTCAGTTATATAACTGTAAGAAGAACCGAGTGGGGGAAAGGAGACAAGGACTGGAATTATCTTTATTTCTCAATTAAAGAGTAGCGTACATTCATACTGCATGCTTTTTCAATGCACTGTGCAGTCTATGTTCGCTTTCTTTTGCACAGCTTTTTAATTCACCAGACGCGCTCTCGAAAACCCTACAAAAACCTTTTCAAAGCGAAGTCTCCTGTTTTAACTGACATGACCAAAAAGAAAAGAAAAAAGACAAAGACAAAAAAATTTGGATAAGGATCCGCTAAATAGTTGGGCCCCTCACATTTTTAGATTAGCCCAAATATCCCAAAAACAACTAATCAGCTAACTATTTTTCTTGGGCCCCCTTTACAATCCAAACACAACACAACAAAAACTCCTCAAACCACCAATATCATAACCAAGAAAATTCCTTTAAAGGGGTTACAGACTTGCAGCATTTACAGCCACTGCCCAACATTTTATGGGGTAGCTATTATTGAGAAAGACAAATTGAAGAACTATCTTACCGTATGTAACCAGTTCGTTTGAACTTTGGGGGTCAAACTGTCAATAGGCTCCATGGGGGTCAAACTGTCAATAGACTCCATGCTAATTAATTTTTAAGTAAATTGTAAATTACACCTCTAAAATTTGAGAGTGTTTGAATTTTACACCCTGAAATTTCAGAATTTGAATTTGAGTTTGGTTTACTTTCAGTACTTTTTTTAACTAGAATTTCCTTTTATTTTAATGAGAAATTGTCATATCACCCATTAACAAAATAAAATGTGGAGATTAAAATCTACTACTACTTGTCATTGTATATTTAAAACAGCAGGAGATGTCCAATTAAAAAAGTACTGGAGGTAAGCCAAAATCTTTTGAATTTTACCTCCTGAAGTTTTGGGTATTTGGATTTTTTACTCTGACGTTTTAGAATTTGGATTTTACCCCCTAAAGTTTGGAAGTGTTTGGATTTTACACCAAAAATTTTGAAATTTTAGGCTGTAAAATCCAAACACTTCCAAACTTTAGGAAAAAAAATCCAAATACCCCTAAAATTTAGGAGGTAAAATCCAAATTCTTAAGCGTCAGAATGTAAAATCCAAACACTCCAAACTTCAAGAAGCAAAATCCAAATTCTAAAATTTCATAGTGTAAAATTCAAATATTCCCAAACTTTAAGGGTGTAATTTACAATTTATCCTTAATTTTTTTAGTAATGTGACGTGCACAACATTTTTATAGAAAATTATAGGTGACAAATTGTTATCGGTGAATGACAAGTTACTAACTAGGATTTGTTTTGAAATTGTTGTGAAAAATTAAAATGTTGTGAATGTAGAATTATTCTAATATTTTAGTTTGTAAATAAATAATGCACATATGATTAAACAATTTATATGCCTTTTTAAATTGATTTATAAATTTATGGAAAAGTCAATTACAATATTTAACTTTTTTTCAAAAGATAAAATACAATTTATTTTAGTAGTCAATATTGATGATGTAGCATTGTCAGCTCTTAATATTAATATCCTAATTTTTGAAAATCCTCAAACAAAGTTTTGAAAAACTTTGTTAGTGTGATCCAAGTTGCATCCAAAAGTATGGTATTATTTGTTGGTCAATGTGATAAAATCAACATATTATTTCTAATTACCCAAAATCTGGAGATCCAAAGCCCCCTTTTTTTTTCTCTCTTCTTCTTCTTCTCTACTTAAATATTTATGTAATAAAGTGTAATTTTTTGTCTACCATGATTTTTTTTTTAATAAACCATGTCACTTGAAACTTTTTTGGTTTATGCTCCCCACCCCCCCCCCCCCCCACGCGGCAGGCAGTCTGAATTCTTAAGGCTTATTTAGATCTAATAACGTAAAATAATTCATGGGTTCCACTTAGCTCACTAGTAAAATCTTTTATCGTCAAATAAGAGATGATTTGATGATAAAAAACAATCATGATAGAGCAAACTTTACTAATTGACATTTTATATTACACATACAAATAAAAAAACACAAAATAATTCAAATACTCATTTATATAATAAAAATAGTAAATTTAACAATTTTCAAACATGGGTAAAAATGTAAAATATAGTTAATACTCTCTGAAGTTTGGGCTAATGCCAATTAGGTTCAAGACTTTTTATAATTAATCAACTTGGTCTTTAAATCCAACTTGGACCATAAACCGTTACTCATTTTTCTCACAGTAATTATGGACCAAATTTGTAAATTTTAAAAAGTTTTGGCCTTGAGTTTACTGTATTTTACCCTTCTAAACAATTTTTTCACAACCTGACTCAGCCCAAATATTTAAAAATGGAAAATATTAAACATCTGATAAGTTGTGATCGATGAAATGTAAAATTAAAAAAAATATATATATATATGGTACAAAAGATTTGTATTCATAGTTCACTCCCAGCTTTTGCAATTTGCTTGCCGCAACACGGGGTTGCGTTAATTTCTTTCACTAATCCTTAGTTATTTTTGTTTGGAATTTAAGATGCAATTTCAATTATATAAACTGCAAGAAGAACCCAGAGGGGGAAAGGAGATATATAACTGTTATTCAATCTAGAATTATCTTTATTTCTCAATTAAAGAGTGGCATGCATGCTTTTTAAATACACAGTGCTCACTTTCTTTTGCACAGCTTTTTGAATTCGAGTGAGTCCAGGTTTTAACACATGAAATTCATGTTTTGCGCTTGTTTGCTCTTTCTTTCTTCTCATAATAGTTAGCTCAATTTAGTATTTACTTCTCTTATTTCCTTTTCTTCTTTCTCAGATTAGTTAGCTCGAGTTCTCTTCTTAATTGCTTTCACAGACACACACACACACTTCATTTCATAAATCTACATTTGCACACTCATAGAGTCGATCACCCCGTCGAACCAACTGGCCAGAGCTTTAGTTACTATCAAAGCCTTTGTCCAGAAGTCACACCCACTTTCAGTAGACATAGTTATAAAATTTTAATTCTTTATTGCCCATTTTCATTGTATGATAAAGTTATATTAAAATTTTGTATTATAAATAAAAATGCTGACAAAATTACTTGCCAGCTTGAAATGTAATTATCAAATATAAATATTTTTACTTCTGAAAATACAACTAACATTGAGTAGATTGAGATTCAATTCATATTAATTATTTACTTATTTTCTTGCATTTATGTTTTATCTTTAAAACTTTATACGTATAATTTTATTTATATTTGTGAATCTAATGAGGTTGATAACGTGATATGGTTTGTATCTAGTTTTTGTTTTTATGTTTTTTTTATGGTGATGATAAAATTAGTAAATAACTTTGGTTACTTAAGTATTTATGCATTATTTAATTTTAATTTAAAGATTTTATGTATTATTTAACATATATTTTTTATTGTCTTTGTTTATTTGTAACGAAAAAAAGATGATATAATTAAGTTTTATATATATATGTGTGTGTATATATATATATATATCCCAAGTTGACTCAATCATTAAAAGATTAGGTTAGGGCCTTCGGTTTAACAACTTGTTCAAGACAACGCGTCTTTGACTCGAAACTTGATTGACTCAAACCCTAACATGTCTTAGGTCAAGTCAACAAGTTTGGTAATAGTTGACACATAACAAATTTCAAAGCATATGGAGTGATATTGGGGATTCAAATTTTAACATATAAATGTGTTGCCAATAAATTTGATGATAAAAAACAATTATAATAAATGAAACTCATGGGTTGACATTTTATAGTATGCATAAAAAAAATAAAAAAAAAGGAGAAAATTCTAGAACTACAAACCATTTTACAATATTTCTTACAAAATAGTAAAAATTGACCACATCAACAGTTTATAAAAATGTTGTAAAATAGTTTGTACCTATAGGCTGTAGCATTACTCTAAAAAAAATGAATTGCTATGCCCATAACATTTTCACAAAAAACTTAAGTAACATGTTGTTACTAGTCGGTAAAAAAATAATTTTAACAGTAAATTTAAATTAAAATCAATAACAATTTACCACATAAAAAAAAAAAAAAAAAAACACAATAATTTAAGTACTCATTTATATCATGAGATCACTGTAGTAAATTTTCCAAACATTTTTTCAACGGCAGGTTTTCAAATGTGGCGTGGTACAAGTATGAGTATCACAGGGGCTTTGCTTCTTTCAGAATGACCATCTCTACCAATCGCATGGTCGAGTTCCCAAAATCCCTCTCTCCCAAGCGAGTTCTCAAGCTCCTCAAACTCGAGAAAACCGCTCACTCCGCACTCGCCCTCTTCGACTCAGCCACTCGCCACCCGGGTTATACTCACTCGGCCCCCGTCTTCCACCACATCCTTCGTCGGCTCGTGGACCGTAGCCTCGTCTCTCAGGTGGGTCGGGTCGTCGAGCTGATCCGAACCCAGAAATGCCAGTGCTCCGAGGATGTCGCATTGACTGTGATCAAGGCCTACGCGAAGAACTCCATGCCCGATCAAGCTCTCGATGTGTTTCAACGAATGGGCGAGATTTTTGGTTGTACACCTGAGATAAGGTCGTACAACTCGTTGCTCAATGCTTTCATTGAATCCAACCAGTGGGACAGAGCTGAGTCGTTCTTGAAGTACTTTGAGAAGGTGGGTATGTCTCCGAATTTGCAAACTTATAATATCTTGATTAAGATTTCGTGTAAGAAGAGGCAGTTTGAGAAGGCCAAAGGGTTGTTGGATTGGATGTGCGAAAAGGGTTTTGAGCCTGATGTGTTTAGCTACGGTACTTTGTTGAATGGGCTTGCGAAAGGTGGCAGTTTGTGTAGTGCGTTGGAAGTGTTTGATGAAATGCCTGTGAGAGGGGTGGAACCTGATGTAATGTGTTATAACATTTTGATTGATGGGTTTTTCAAGAGAGGTGATTTCGTTAAGGCTATGGAGATTTGGGAGAGGTTATTGAGGGCCTCCTCAGTGTATCCTGATGTTGTTACTTACAATGTTATGATCAATGGATTGTGTAAATGTGGGAAGTTTGATGAGAGTTTAGAGATATGGAATAGGATGAAGAGAAATGAGCGGCGATGGGATTTGTTTACTTGTAGTACTTTGATTCATGGCTTGTGTGAGGCTGGTAATGTTGATGCAGCTGAGAGAGTTTATAATGAGATGATTGAGAGTGGGATGTCTCCGGATGTAGTTACGTATAATGCAATGCTTAATGGATTTTGTCGAACTGGGAAGGTTAAGGAGGGATTTGAGCTGTGGGAGATGATGGGGAAGGGTGGTTGTCGTAATGTTGTCAGTTACAACATATTTATTAAGGGGTTGTTTGATAATGGGAAGGTTGATGAAGCAATGTCTATTTGGGAACTCTTAATGGAGAAGAGTATTGGTGCCGATTCCACCACTTATGGTGTGTTAATTCATGGGTTGTGTAAGAATGGATACCTGAATAAGGCTTTATCAAATCTGAAAGAGGCAGAAAATAGCGGAGCTCGTCTTGATATTTTTGCATATTCCTCAATGATTAATGGGTTATGCAAAGATGGGAGATTAGATGAAGCGGCCAAAGTAGTGGATCGGATGGTTAAGCATGGCTGTAACTTGAATCCTCATGTTTGCAATGCATTGCTTAACGGGTTTATCAGAGCTTCCAAACTTGAGAATGCAATTCAGTTTTTTGGGGAAATGGGCACCAGGGGTTGCTCTCCAACAGTTGTTTCCTATAATATTCTTATAAATGGTTTATGCAAATCCGAAAGGTTTAGTGAGGCATATTCTTTTGTGAGAGAAATGTTAGAAAAGGGGTGGAAGCCAGACATGATCACGTATAGCTTGTTGATGGATGGGCTTTTTCAAGGCAAGAAGACTGACATGGCCCTCAACTTGTGGCGACACTTTCTGGACAAAGGTTTTAAGCCTGATGTAACTATGCACAACATTATAATTCATGGGCTTTGCTCTGTTGGCAAGGTAGAAGATGCTTTGCAGCTCTATTCAGAGATGAAGCAGTGGAACTGTTTTCCAAATCTTGTAACCCACAATACCCTCATGGAGGGGCTCTACAAAGCCCAGGACTGTGAAAAGGCATCAGAGATCTGGGCTCGCATCTTAGAAGATGGGTTACAGCCAGATATTATCTCTTATAATATTACTCTTAAGGGGCTTTGCTCTTGTAGTAGGATATCAGATGCTGTTGGGTACTTGAAACATGCTTTGGATCATGGAATTCTTCCGACTGCCATAACATGGGACATTCTTGTAAGAGCGGTGATTAATAATGGGGCTTCAACTGTGAACTCTTTGGGTTTACAATTGTAAGCATGTTTTAGCTCTTACCAGCACATTCACATGCTACTTCTGGAGTACATCTGCATGACAAGAAAAGCTAATTGATGATCATAATATTTTTTTTCGTCTTCTGCCTGGAATCTATGTTTCAACCTCACATTGTGTCAACAAAAGTTACTGCAACCAGTCTTCAAGCTGGTCGTTACAGATGCTGATATCTCTACTGATAATCCTGGGTTCAAGTGCTGGTGTCTGGCATCCATTCTAAAGAACTACAGATACACACATTGAGAGATTGTGGAGTTCTCTGGAGTAATGGATTATACACAGAATGAGTGAGTTTTCTTGAATGTTGCCTGCTTAATTTTTACTAGAGATGTTATATTCTTAACTTCTCATTGGAAGTTTTTTGCAAGTTGGATTTAATATCTTCACATACACTGAACAGGACTCTATTTCACCAAGTTGCTAGTGGTGAGCTCTTCAAAACCTAGTTCACAAAGTTGGCTCACCAGTTTCCAGTTGCTATTGCCTATCGGTTTAATTTTGGGTCAATATAGATCTTGTTATGGGTAAGTACTAAAACCATGGTTATTAACTGAAACAACTTGAAAGCAACCAATGAGCCTTGGCTCAATGGCACTTCCTCTCACAAATATGGGTGAATGGTGAGGTTATGAGTTCAGAACTCACTGAGTGCGTATGTGACTTGCCAAACTTGAAAACTTGTTTAGAATCTAGATTAAAGAGGTAGATGTAGTACTAGCTATAGGCTAGGGCTAGTCATTGACTCTTAAAAATCAACTAAGAAATTAAGTTTACCACCTGATGTGTTGGTCATCAATGCTTAAAAGTCAACGAAGGTATACCTACCTTATTCTTTTGAATTAAGAGTGTTTCTTATCTGAACTGAATGCTTATTTTTGTTGTGATTTTGTAGGCTATTTCAGTGCCCAAAAAATCCTGCCTACATTAGATGAGAAATTGCATACTATATATTGGACCTTGAATATACGTAGCCAAAAGCTTAAAGCTTTTGCTTGCTGGTTTGTTCGTCTGTACTCACAGAAAATCTACCATATTTTTTTTATATGTCTTATCAAGAAGTGTCAAGAAAAGAGAAAATTTAAAAACAGGTATGGTCATATAGAAGGATGCGAAACCTTTAGATATTCTTTGTATTTGTTCATAATGCATCTGACATGGTAACTCAGTTACGCAGATTTTGGTGATTATAGTGATATCACCAAAATCAGATGTTGATGATGCCAAAGCGAAGTAGCATGATATATCAGGCTCAAGTTGTAAGTTTATGCTTGGGTTTATTGAATCATGCCATATTCAGTTAATACCATTATGGCTAACAATTTTATTCCTAACTTATTAGAACGTAGCCAAAAATATCCAGTTCTTTTCTTCCCTAGTTTCTCCCCTCCCCCACACCCCCCCCCCCCCCCCTTTTTTTTTTCCCCCCTCCCCATTCTTTGTTTTTGTAATTCTGTTTCTTATGACATCCCCTGCTCACAGATGAATTGCGAAAGCCAAGCCACTTAAATTGCTCCAAGAGCTGCAACCTTTTACCAATCAGATGAAGAAGACGGGAAAGAAGTAGTAATGCCAATGGTTGTTTGGCCTATTTTTTGCTGAATGATTATAAGGCCAATTAATGCAAGGTAAATGTTCCTCATTATTCATCCATCATTCTCTTTAGTAAGCTCTTTTATCTTCTCTGTTTCCTCCTTGGCTTTCGCTTTTTCTGCCAGGTATCCTCAGCCTCAGGTTCTTGAAGAAAAGCCCTTCGTTCTGGTCTTTCTTGATCTGACCTTCGAACGCTGCTAATATGTTTTAGAAAATTTTGTTTGATTTTAAAGCTTTCTGTATCCAAATTAGTTTAGTTGGAGTTTTCTGTAAGAGTAGGTCAGAAAGAGACAAATAAAATAATGTAGAGAACATGTCTCTTGGTAATTAAATTAGAGCAAAAGCTTCTTTTTACATGTTGGCCAGATGCAAATTTCCATGCAGTATTCTTTGAAAGTGAGTAAATTCTCCACTACATCAATTTTCTACCATTCCAACCCTACTTCGCCACTTGCTATTGAAACAAGCAATTTCAGATGTTGTATTGCTTACTAGTTTGCAGGTGCTTCCTCACATTGAAAAGTAATTTTCAAATGTTGGATTGCTTACTAGTTTGCCGGGCTTTTTGTAATTTTATTTTATCACAAATTAGTGGGGGAGGAAGGTTTTGAACCCAGGGGGAAAAGTCCTTTTCATTTAGAATCTTGTCCATTTTATCTATTTCATGGTCTAGATTAGATTTTAGAAATTTAAATGTATACGGTCTGCTATGTCATTTAAAATTTTAAATAATGTGACAGTCTAAAAGTAGCTAGATCCAGGAAATAAAATCTAAATCATGAAATGAAAAAAATAGACAGTTTTTGAAATGAAGAGGATCTTGATCCGGGGGATGGGTAGTGCCAATTGAGCTACCAAGCTCTTGGCCATATGTTATTTCGATTTTTATATTCTTAAACGTTGTATTATAGGTTCCAAGTATATAGCCATTACTTAAATTGGTTTAGAGCTTAAGCAAACAACAATCAACCTTGATATTGCATCCATTAATCATCATGAGATTGTTTGAGTTTGACTAACATGCGAAGGAAGATCACAAGTTGAATAGAATTGGATAGAAGACTTTAACGAGTTGCTAGTAGCTCAAAATTGCATTCTTTTTCTTCGGTATAGAGGAAAAAGTCAAACCTTGCAATAGTGTATTGGAGATTTCGAATGTGCGGAAGAAGGCAACGTACAAATTTGTAATTTGGGAAACAAAATCTAAATTATGAAATGAAAGAAATAGACAGATCTTGAAATGAAGAGGATCTTGTTCTGGGGGATGGGTAGTGCTAATTTTAAGTTAAAAAGCCCTTGGCCTTATGTTATTTCAATTGATCAATTGTTGAATTCTTAAAGTTGTATCATAGGTTCAAATACTTATAAAATTTTAAAAAATAATAATAAAAATAAAAATGTTGTATAATAGGTTCAATTATAAAGCTATTTACTTAAGTTGGTTTAGAGTTTAAGCAAACAACAATCAATCTTGAAATTGCATATGTTAATAACCATGTGGAGACTATTTGAGTTTCAACATGCGAAGGAAGATCACAAGTTGGAAAGAATTGGATAGAAGGCTTTAAGTTCAGTTGCTAGTAGCTCAAATTGCATTATTTTTTTTAGTATAAAGGAAAAGTCAAACCCTGCAGTAGTGTGCGGGAGATTTCGAATTTGAATGTGCAAAAGAGGGCAACATACTAATTTGTGATCTAACACTTCAAATTTATCAACTTACTATTTTTGATCTAAGGTTTTAAACTTACCTCCTGAGTTGAGTTGGATACGTATCTGTAGCTCACGGTGATTTGCTTTGATATTTGCCAAGTATTTCTCCTACAAAATCTCATTTTGAGTACCATAAGCAAGCCGCGAATTTGGGTTCATTTCCTACCTACGACTCAATGCTTGCAACTACGCCGCGAATCTGGGTTCATTCCTACCCACAACTCAATGCTCACAACGTCAAATCTCTTACTGTTGAGATCACACAAAAGTTTTAACAGGTATAAATGTAAATCACACCAATCTTCTCACAAGTAAAATGTGAATCACACCATTTACAATAACTAGGGTTTCTATCAGTCAAGAAACACTACTAGAATTTATAACAGAGTGAAAAGAATTCATGTAAGTACAAGCAGTAGCCAAGAACAACTACAAGAGAGCTAAAAAAAAAACCAAATCTATATGCAGAAGAAAGCAACCTTGGACGCACACAACTTGGAAAATAACTCAATTATGTAAATAAAGATAATTTATCAATGTTGTCGCTTGCCGGAGAGGCTGATAGAGCTAACTTTCATAGGGGTAGCAACCACCAGTGGAGCTTCTGGGGAGTCACTAACGGCAAACTTGTCATGCATGAACCGACTCTCAACAATAGACTCATCCTTCAACAGAATCTTGTAACAATAACAGCTTTTAAGGCCTTGCTGATTCCTGTAGCATGCATGAGCACTGTTTTTCACCTGCTGGAAGTCCCATATCACACTGAACTTTCCCACTGTTGCGACCAAGTGACGCTCCTGTTTACCATTTTCCGTGACCTGAAAGCAAATATCATACGTGAAACAAACACAAGTTAAAGAAATTTAAGATGATAAGATCACAAAATATAAGAGACCAAAAATTAAAATTAAAAAATTAAAAAAATAACACGTATCATAAGCTAAAAAAATAACCATAATATGCGGTAACAAAACTATCCAATTCAGCCGGAGATAAGTAGTTAACAGGCACCAAATAGATACACCAAACCACCAGACCATCTAACTTTGAGGACCCAAATGCAACCAGATCTAAGACACTAAACTAAAAGTAAAATCTTACATGCACACAACAAAAAGAAACGTTATACAAATTTTAATTGAAGTCCTTTTGTTTTACATTGGATTTCCAAACAGCTAACTCTGTTTTCTATCAGATATTTCACAGTTTTAGAAAAAGAGATCATCACAATTATTCACTATGAGTCCAACGAAAATCAGCCCCAAATACACAACTAGACATCATTTTAATGCCAAATAGCTCCAATAAGTAAGCCTAAACCAAAAAGCTCTTTCTTCTTCTCTTTTTTTTCCCCCTCTAATAACATAATTTTTTTTGTTTTCTTTTCTATTTCCACAAGGTACATGTTCTTTTTGCAGAATCTGATCAACTAAACAAATGTAGAGATTAAGTAACAACCATACCTTAAGCACAAACCTCAGAAAGCTATTAAATATGAACACACTCACTAGTGTGTGAAAGTTCCAGGAAAATACAAAATTGCACTCTCCAGTAGCTTGTCCAAAAATATTTAATTAACAATGCAAGCTTTCCATTTGAAATTTCAAGCACTTAGTGACTTACATAATAAGTAGCTATTTTTCTAAGCAACTAGTTCCTCTGTATGTCAAGTTAATATTCACCAGAACTGCTTGCAAGCAATCTGGTAAAAGACCATTTATTTGTTATATGTCAAAGAGGGTGATGCAATCAACCCTTGTGAACAGATCCCTTTTTTGGTAAGTCTCTGATGCAGTCTGCTTGTGCAACTAGGAGGTCCAATAAGACCCTCACTTGAGCTGACATTCTGCTTTTGCAGCCCCTTTTTGGCCTATGTGAAGCCAATAAGGGCCAGTGGGGATTGCCCAAGGCCTGCACACCCTTTTTAAATTTTGAGTTCTCCTCCAAGATAAAAGAAAAAATTGGAGATTTAAAAACGTAATCAAAGAGGTACATTCTTTGTGTTTCTCCAGGTTTTCAACATGACATAACAATAATTTCTAAGCAGTGAAAATTACAACTATCCTCACTAAAAGATGCTGAAATACACATGATCTTTATTAAAATAGCTTTTCAATAAAGCTTGACAATAGAGATGACTCCTCAATGGCAAAAATATTCAATGAATGCAATACGGCGTGAGAAGAGGGTAGAAACGTAGTGATTAGGAGTTTTTATTTTTAAATGGTGTTGGAAAACCACTAAAATTTCACACATTTATTACATTGAAACGAACACACCAAGACATTAATTTGAAGAAACCAGGATTGCTTTAAAGCAGAATGTCAACATAGGCACCACTTACAGGATTTACACACACAATGCACAGCTATTTAAAAGGGCTAAATTATCCATAGTTCCATTAGTCATCGCAGAAAATATTTCTTGACAAAGAACAAAAGATAATTTGTAGATATCCAACTGTTACACTGATGCATCTATTGGACCTCATGCAGGCAACATCCGACCCAAATCTCAAAAAAAACCTTACATAAATAATATCTTCCTCTGGCAAATGAATCAAATTTGTTTTGGAACATTTACACACTATAGTGTTTTCACAAAACACAATTCTCATGTTACTAATTAAAGGTCACTATATTTTGAAAATGACTGTAATATGAATGGAAACAGATGCAATACAGAAAAGATGTTGGCTATAACTATAAGAGAGATGAATACACTGCATACAAAAGGTAGTATATTAAATATGAAACTGAGTAATAAAAAGAGACATCACCATTGCAAGAATCTCAATGGTGACCATTATATGAGTTGCAAATATAATCTAACCAAGAAAGCTGAATCAACCAAATTTGCCAATTGTAATAAAATAACCATATAAGGAGATAACAAACTAGCATTGCCAACAAATACAACAGTTAAGTAGTTGCTATATATTAAAGAGATTAAGTATGCATACCCATGAGAAATGGCCGCCGTGGAATTTATTATTACTCCCAGCCAAATGTGAATCCAGAGGGGTCAACTTCAACAACCTTGGAGCAGGAATCTTGTTCCCCATTCTGCCACTAAATCCAGTCTTTGTCTTTCCATCTTTGTCAGTAAATAGAGTGCAAATAAGGACCAAATACGTGTCAGTCGTGCCCAAAATCCACTTCCCATCAAATGTAACATCGACATGAGTAATTGGTGAACCAAGCCCTGGAAAAGCAGTCTTGGCCTGCCTCATTGATGTCTTCGAATACAACCTTATCTTCCCATCAAGAGACCCAACAACAATCGACCCGTCCCCAGTTGTAGCAAAGCACTGAAAATTCGTCCCTTTCGAGAACTGATGCCCCTGTGCCCAATTCAACACTGGCGAATTCGCCATTGCAATGTTCTGAACTATTCCACTCCGATCACGCATATCCCATTGACACAACCTATTATCATCTAACCCCAAAAACGTCGACTCTGACGGGTCCAATTGCGAACCTTTAGTATCATTCGTGATATCCCGCATTGTAATATCAGTCCCATCCTTCTCAAACTTCCATTCCGTGACAATCTTCCCCGTCTCGATATCGAGCTGTTGAAGCCCAGAGGCATGAGGCTTCCCTTCCTTAAATGGACTCATTAGCATCATATTCGTCTCGGCTCTCATCAACAACGCCTTTTTCGGAGTCATTTGGGCCAAACTCGAACTTTTCCTCGAACTCGAGCCATCAAATTTCACAGAAACACCTTTTCCATGAATTCCATGATTGAGATTCCTATAAACCTGAACACCAGTATCGTTCACCAAGAAGCTATTATCCAAGGCACCCAATGTCAAGCTCTGTACACCGCCATTGGCAGCCTCTTCGAACTCTTCCAACAAGTCCTGACTCGCCCGGACCGGCGGCTCGGGACTCTTCAACCCATCGTCTTCAGCGTCCTCCCACATCGAATCGTCGGCCGCCTCGGGCTTCACCCAACCAATAAACTCTTTCCCATAAACCTTAAGCTTGTTCTCCTCCGTAGCTTCGAGTCCGTACACGTTCTCAAATATACAGTTCTGAAACTCAGTGACGAAATTCCGATACGCTTCGTCGGTCGGGAACTTCAAAGCCCAAACGCCACTGGACACGAAATCCACGCGCCGCTGATCGCCGAACATCTTCAATTGCATCTCCGACGAAACCCTAGCTCGCACCTTAGCCCCAACTCTCAGTATCCACCACGACTGTCCTCCACCGTCCGATTCATCGTCATCGTCATCACCGTCGCCGTCGATTTTCGAGGTTTTCACAAAGGAATAAGACGAGTGCTTATCGGAGACGATCCACTTCGCCTTAGGAGTGTTGCCGCCGATGTGGAGGTAGAGCTTGACGGAATTCGCGGAATTAGGGTTTTGCGAAGAGGAAGAAGAAGAAGAAGCGTATTTGAGTTTGAGAGCTTTGAGTTTAGCGTCGAGTTCGTCTAGGGATTTGGGATCGGATTTGGCTTTGGATTGGGGCTTTTGTTGGTGTGAGCCTTGAGCGTCGTCGTATTGATCGTCATCTTCTTCCTCTTCTTCTTCTTCTTCTTCTTCATTGTCGGTGTATTGGTCTGAGTCGGCGTCGGAGATATCGAGGCCTTCGCGGCTCTGAGAGGTACCCATTGTTGTTGAATTTGGATTGGGAAGTGGAAAATAAGTGAGAGAGGGTGAGAATTGAAAAGAAATGTTAGAGATTGTTTGAAAGGCTTTTGGGATCTGCGATTGCGAATAAAGTTTGTTAATCTGTTTGGATTTTGGAGATTTTATAGGTGATTATAAATATTTCTCACCGGCTATCACCGTTTTCGTTTTTGGCATAGCTTATAGCCTCATAGGTGTCCCCGGTAGGGGGTGTCAAATGGAAGGGTTTAGCGTGTTTGGAGTAGACATAATTGGGTTGGGTATATAAAATTTCTTCACCTATTAAAATTTATTTAACTAATTGCTTCTAAACTCAAACTCAACCCAACCCAATTTTAATATGTAAACCCTAACCCACCCAATTACGTAATTATTAAAATTATCGAAATACCCCTAAAGTGAAAATAATCAAAACTCTTAAATCTTCAAAAATAACCAAAATATTTTAATTTACATTTTTCAAATGACACATCTACATTTTAATTTTTTTTTAAAGTCACGTCAGAAAATTAAAATTAAAATTTTGAATTTATATATTTTTTTAAATTTAATTAAATTAATTTTTTAAATCTTAAAATCAGATATATGTATATGAGAGAGAGAGAGAGAGAATCTGAGATGCGGCCAACGGTGATTAGGTGGTTCGGCTGGGTTTTGTTGAATTTTCCTCTACTTCACCATCAATGACAGTTCGTCGAGAGTTTCAAGGTTCAGATATCACAGCAGAGCCGTGAGTGGTTGCTGGAAAGGTTTTTACGAAAATTCTTAGTTCTTTCTCTCCACAAAATTTGTTTGTTTCTACAAAAAATAATTCCATAGAAAGTCTTTGATTTTCCAAGAATGTTTCGCTTTTGAATAAAGCGCGTCACTTTTATCTCTGTTTGTATTTTTCCGGTGTTTAGATATGAGAGAAACGATTTTTCGTGAAGCCATGGGTCTCAATTCTATGTACGTCATCAGTTATAATTTTTTTTTTCCGATTTTTCTTTGTGGTAAAGATGTGTTTGGTTTCCCAAAAAACTGTTTGGGAAAAGAAAAGTTTTGCTTTTGAATATGAAAATGAAAACCGAAACATTGAAATTTCTAAGGACTGGGTTTTTTTTTTTTTTAATTTTTTTATGAGAAGGGTTATGTTGAATTTGGGTATATTGTGTTTGGGTTCAATGGAGTTCAATGAGTTTTTAGTTAAAACCCAATAATTACTTAGTTTAATTGGGTTTAGTGTCTATTTAACCTAACTAATAATTAAGTGAGTTTGAGTTTAATTAAAGTGAATAAATTTGAGTCAACAAATGAATTTATGCTTTGCCACCCCGCGGGAGAAGTGACCGTTTCCTTGCCGCGTATATGAGGGGGATGTAATGCCCCCACATCCAAATACCAAAGTACTTTTAAGGGGAAAAAAAAAAAGTTTAATACAGTACTATAAACAAAAAAAACTATGTTAATCATTTCCTTCAGTCTTAAGTAAACACGACGTCGAATCAACGCTAACCGGTAATGGGTTATAGCCGGTGGCAAATTAACCAATTAACCTCTTTTAAGTAGTGCATCAAATCTAGGATCATCTTCTCCAAAGAAAACATATATATATATATATATATATATATATGTTATTTCTCTTCATCTTCTAGCTCTTTTTTTTTTTTTTTTTTCCCACTGTTCTGGAGTGAGTGTCTAAATGGGGGGTTCTTTACCTTGTGCTTCTTGCAAGTTATTGAGACGCCGGTGTGCAAAGGATTGCATCCTCGCTCCTTACTTCCCTTCTGATGACCTTCACAAGTTTGCCATTGTTCATAAGGTTTTTGGTGCTAGCAATGTCAGCAAAATGTTGCAGGTTTCTCTTTCTCTCTATTTGCTAATGTTCATATTTCATTTTTAATCTTGTTCTTTACCTTCCTTTTTATCTTAGAATTAGTACCTTGTTTTGCCCCCCCCCCCCCCCCCCCCCCAAAAAAAAAACAAAAAACAAAAGAGAAGTGCTTAGGTTTTTTTTTTTTCCTTGTAAAATTTCACAGGAGCTTCCTGTTCATCAGAGGGCTGATGCTGTGAGTAGTTTAGTTTATGAAGCAAATGCAAGAGTTCGAGACCCAGTTTACGGATGTGTTGGGGCTATATCTTTCCTACAGAATCAAGTATCACAATTGGAAATGCAACTTGCAGTGGCTCAAGCAGAGATACTCTGCATCCAGATGCAGCAAGAGCCAAACTTACCAACCCATCAGATAGACCAAGTCGACAAGTCATTTCTTCTATCCACTAATAACAATTTTGGAGAAGAAGAAGGGGTAGCTCTTGAGGGGGAGCAAGCCAAAAACTTCTTTTAAGCATTTTGGTTCGTGTTATCTATGGTTTTTGGGTGTTATGTTTTGGATAATTTTTATTATGGGTTTACTAAGTACTATATTAAATACCTTGGTTAAATACTTGGTTTAAACTCATGGATATGGTTTTAATACTTTGGTTAATGCTTTTGAGGCATTTTGGTTTATATGTTTAAGTTTATATTCAGTATGTTTCAATTTGTACCCGCGCTTTGTAGCCTAGGACTTGTTGTTAAATGTTATGTATTTTCTATAAGTACATCACTCGTATGCCCTTGTTGGATTTTATATCCTTGATGCAATTACTTTGAATTTTTGTATTAGTTGAGTGTTGGACATGCAAATGATACTTTGCATTGAGCTTATTAGTTTGCATGTTCGGATGTTTATTTCTTGTGTGAATGAGCATTGTGGCAAGGAAACGGTTACTTCTCCGTATCAATTTTGTGTGCAGTGCACGCCTGCTGCTCCATTTCTTTTCTTCCATAAACCACAAGGGCCAGAGCTGAGCTGAAGCTTCCCAAGGCCCACAAATCATATTAGACATAAAAAAAAAAAATTAAGCTCATATAAAATGCCACAATTTGTGTTATAACTATCCACATTGCAGATTGTAAGTGGTAAAGAAAAAATAATGAGTTTATATAAGAGTGACAGACAACCAGTCACAATTTAACACGTAAGATAGTTGTGACAAAAGTTATAGTATTTTATGTGATACTAGAACTACTAATTAGACATTACTTTTAATTTGAAAAAAAGTTAATGAATATCATAAAGACATTGATTTATGAAATATTTTTAGATTCTTTTTATGAAAAAAGAAAAAAAGAAACTGATTTTTCTTTTTTGTAGCTTTTTATATTTTTTATGAAAGTAATATCAAAACTTTCTTAAACATAAAATAGTTCATTATCAAATACTCTGAGTATCCATGAACCTGACTCATTTATTTTTCAAAGAATAACTTAATTTGAGGATTGAGATTCATATCATCACAAATAGCCCTTTTGTGTTAGCTCAAATTAGCTTTGGCCAATGGAGAAGTGTGTTATATGCAGTTGGCTGATGATGTGGTTTTGCATTAAACAAGGATTAACACATTACAATAACTTTGTGGGCTATTGATGGGCACCTTTGTCCTTAAATCCATGGGCGCCAATTGAATTGCAGGACTATAGCAAGTCCAAAGTCCAAACAACCATCAGAAATTAACGATAAATTTTCTCTGATTTCATATAGCACATCAGTGATTTATAGAATTACATTGACCCTCCGCTTTGCTAATCAAATCCCACATGTTACTGCAGATATCAGGTCTAATTGGACTACAGATGGCTATTAATTACCAAGCCACCTAGCTCAGTTTGCTTGAGGTAGTTTAAAAAAGAGGAACTAAAATTTTAGTAGATTATAACTCTTCTCACAAGGCGTCACGAGCAGCAATCCGGCATACAATAGCATCTGCAAGTGAGGATATCCCTAGTTCCGGGCCAGTAATCTTATATTGCTGAAAAATGAGAAGTCATTGCTCATTAGTCAATGGAAGCAGCACAAGGAAAAGGAAAGAAAACTGGTAAAGATGTAAGCAAAATCATTGCAAAACCTTTTGTATCTGGGCCTGGTTTGCTCTGCCCTTTAACTCCTCCAAGTCGATCTCTTTTCCATGGATAAGTTTCTCAACAGCTTTCACCTGGCAGAATACTAAAATTTACTTATTCCAGAATGGGCAATTACTTTTTACTCAATACCAAATATGACCTGCTACTTCACTCATAAATAGTGATCTCACCTCATCACTTGTAGCATTGAAACGAGCAGCAAGGATGTAAGTCGTGCTTTCAGAGATGCCACACCTTTTTAAAGATTCTGTTATCTATTCAAAATAGAAGCCTAGAAGTTATCCATCTGACATAACAGAAAAATATGCAAATGAGCCACCATAGTTAACTAGCAAAAAACGATTACATGCTTAGATCCTGAGTAATTGAAAACAAGCTCCGAATGAAGAGTGCGTGTTGTCAATGACTCCCGTGACTTAGACACAAGTGTCTTATGCGCAGCTGCTAGAACAGGGAAAACATCTGGAATCTGTTCATAATTTATTTAGGTGAAATTAGAGAAATCAAACCAAGTGTAGCTTAGAAAAGATAGAGAAATGAAATTGAATGGAAAAACAAGAAATAGGATATAGTATGTATATAAAAAATAATAATCGTACAAGTGATGCATTGAGAAATGCAACTTCTGGTTCCAGTGTTCCAGCTTGCATAGAATCAAGGAGCTCCCTGCATAATAAATAGTTCATAAGGTGCATTTCACTTTTTTACTTAAATAAGCACTCTATATCGTATGGCCAGATACTCTTAAAAAAAAAAAAGAGCTGTTAAATTTACATGAACAGAGAAGGATCTGAGTTGCCAGTGAGATTTTTGACACTGTTCTCATTTAGTATTACTTTTTGATAGGTAACTAAAAAACTTTATTGAAGATTTAGTATCACTTAAAAAGAGTACAACTTAAAAGGTCTGTTCACTTAAAAATGATGCAGAAAGTGTAACCATTTTGGCTAAGTTCACATAACAGTCAAAACAGGATTCTCCTTCCATTTGATTTTGCCAAATGCTACTTTCTCAATCAGAAGTTCTGACTTCTGAGCCCAAGATCCCAAGATCTAAGAGAAAGAGACTGCTTCCACTTTCATCTCCGTCTAATCTAATGGGCAAAAGACATGAACTTGTGTGCCCCCATCCATCTAATTTCTCACAGCCTAGTTCATATCTCCAAAAAAGACCAGCAACACTACACAAGAGATTACAGGATTTTACTTTAAACTTGATTCTTAACAAGGAAAAATCTCAAAAAAGACCCTTACTTCTCCCAAAAACTGCAGTTCTCCCTAGATCACGTATAAATTATAGTATTGTCTCTATACACAATAACAACCTCCACCACTATTTGACTCTAAATAATGCAACCCAACATTGCTTCACTTCATCCCAGAGCACAATGACCACCACCAATCCATTAAGAGCCCCATTTAGGCCTGCAACTTTGCTGATAACACAGAAAAGTTGGCACCTGGCTTTGCGTTATTAAGAAAATTGTGTTTTTGAAACAGTGGATAGATTGGCATCTGGCTTTGCATTTTTTAAACAGTGCAAAAAAGTATCTTTTCAAATTTCAGGTCATGGGGTGCTTTTTTCAACAACTCTTGTTTTTAAAGCAAAACTGTGGCAATTTCACATGAACGAACACTCCAGGAAAAAAAAACAACAACAAAGTCTCCAAGTAATTTGGGTGGAAATAAACTTAATATTGGTATTAACATCAAAATTTAGAAGTACCAACTTTTTAAGAATAGGCTCTAGTTCTTCAGAAGCTAAGGTGGAAAGTGTGTTGAAGAATCATGAATGGCATTGGAGACCAGTAAGATCAGAAGATATGGTCCAAAAGAAAGCTAAGCCCGGTGTAATTAAAAGAGAAGGATGGAGCCATTTGGTTAGCATCCATTCTGGGGTATATACTTGTGCAGCCACTTGGGATGAAATCAGGATGAAGGATGAGGGTCATACCGTGGTGGAAGTTAATTTGGTTTTCAGATGCAATTCCTAAACATAGTTTCATTGGCTGGCTTGCTGTCAACGAGAATGAGACGAGTGCAGTGGGGATTAACAAGAGATAGTGCCTGCATTTTTTGTCGGAGATACATCAAGAGCAAGCATGGGCCATATATTCTTTGAATGCTCTTTTACAAGAAGAAATTAGAAAACTGTAATGAGGCTATGCTTAGTGAATTCTATCCCTACCTTTTGCAAACCTCAAGGGCAGAAGTTTTAGAGCTGCATTATGCATAGTATGGGCTACTGTATACAATGTATGGATTCAAAGAAATAACAGAATTCATGGTGGCAATGTCAAAACAAATGAGCAAATCCTCAACAAAGACACAAGCAAAGATGTTAAACGAAGAATGGCAACCAGAAGCAAAATGAATGGATCCTTAATAAAGTACTTTGGGTAAATTGGGGCATTGGGAGAACATACTACAACTCTATGAGAGCTAACAATTGATGGCTCCAGTATGTGTCCCAAGATTTATCATTTAACAACTATACAGATTACATGGACCCACCACTTTTTGTTGACCATTAACAGTCACACAAGTCAACAAGTCATGAAATTAGGTGTGTCTGTACTATTGTTATTGCTTTGTCAGTTGTGTTTGTAAGTGGTTCTACTCTTTGTTTTCAATGAAATTCAGTTGATTTATCAAAAAAAGTTAATCACTCTATATTCTACAAGTGTCTAAACATGAATTTGCACTCTGTATTAGTTTTACCTTTTCAAAGTAAAAAAAAAAAAAAAAATTCTGAAAAAAGAAAAACCAGCCATATATAACTGGTATAAAACTGAAATTTGCTTCAAAAGTTTGAACATTTAAGTATCCCATAATCCATTTTTTTTCCCAAGAAACAAACGGAAAATTAAGGAAAGAGAAAGAGGCGTACTTGGAGTTGGTGACGTCGATGAAGAGCGCGAGAGAGACTGTGTCTCCATTGATTTCGAACGCCTTCATCGCTGGTTTGGTTCTTTGTTTTCTGATTCGAACTTCAATTTCAGCTAGGGTTTTAGTTTACGCTCCATTCCAAAAATTTTCAAACCGCACCGTTTCGAAGAAACGGGAAAATAGAAAAATAAAAAAACGCGCCAGATAGGGGTCGAACCTATGACCTTCCGCTTAGGAAACGGACGCTCTATCCACTGAGCTACAGGCGCTTTGTTGATAGTATTAACCCATTGAATATTTATATACTAGTCTTATCACACATGCTCCACACATCCAATAGGCTCTTTTTATATTTTGAGTTTAATGTAATTTTTCAATTTGAATTTATCTATTATTAATGAAATTACACGGGAATGAATTTTTAATAAACTAAAACTTATGATTTGAAATGTAATAAACTACTGGTTTAGCGTTTGCTACTTTTTAAGAAAAAAGTGTATCAAATGTGCATGAGATATATTTAAATAGAGAGTGTGCTAATTTTTAGGAAAAAAGTTTTTCTAGTAGTTTTTTTATTTATTTTGAATTTTGTTGAATTACAATTTTAACCCCATTTTATTTTTATTTTTTTAAGAATAAGGATTATATAATTAGATTAGAGGTATTTTTGACATTTTTTGAAGTCATAACTAACTTTCTAAATCATCTTAATATATAGAGATAGAGATAAAACAATGATGCGGTTGAACTGGTCAAGCATATTCATAGATTCTGTAAAACCCATTTTGTCTATCTTCAAGCATAGCCCTCGACGTGTCAAACCCGTTGAATTCTAAACCTAACAATGCCCAACATTCCCTTCTCATTCTCTGTTTGTTTTGAGAGAAAAAACCAACAAAACTTCCCCAATTTGCATCCTTTCTGGGTGCCATAACCCCATCGATATGTGCCTCTCCATCTTCCTTCTTTGGCTTGTCAGCATCCATTTATCTCTATGTGCAAACTCTATTTCAATTCCTGACGTTCGAGGTATGTATATCACATTTAACCACAACCATAACATATATAAACATGCACAACATTTTTTTTCCTTTTTGTTAATCCAAAACAATTTCATTGATTTACATTATACAAGTATATTATGTTCATTCATTTGATGTTATTAAAAATGTATAACACAATTTTCATGAGAGAGAGAGAGAGAAGACTTTCTATATGATCAGCCAAATAATTATATTTTTTTGGGGTCGACTATGGATACTCAATAGACTAATTAAGGTTGGGAATGGGAAAAATTGATACATTCTAGTATCCTTTCAATGTATATATGTATTTTTTTTTCATGCATGCTACAACGTCATTCGTTATGAAAATTCAATATGACACATGTATATTTTTCTCATTGTTTTTCTTGTTATAGGTTTTCTTCTAAATTGTGGTGCAGACCCATCTAACGAAGTAATCACAAATGGTGTCAAATACATCTCGGATGTGGGGTTCACGTCATCTGGGAATAGAACACACCTCAAAGCCTCAAACTTGTTGCCTATACTAACCACATTGCGGTATTTTCCCGATCCGACTGCACGAAAATATTGCTACGAGATACCTGTGATCAAAGGAGGGAAGTACCTACTGAGAACAACGTATTATTATGGACGTTTCGATGGAGGGAAGGAGCCGCCTGTATTCGACCAAATTGTAGATGGGACTAAATGGAGCATTGTGAATACTACAGAGGACCATGCCAATGGACTTAGTTCGTTTTATGAGCTTGTGGTGGTTGCCATGGGAAAGATGCTAAGTGTGTGCTTGGCTAGGAATGAGAAGACTGTTTCGAGTCCATTTATCTCAGCTCTTGAGTTGGAGTTCTTAAAGGATTCCTTATATAACACCACAGATTTTGGCAAGTATGTGCTTAGTACAGTTGCGAGGAGTAGCTTTGGAAGTGAGGAGGAAATGATTGGGTACGTAGTAACTAGGGAAATTAGTTTGTTGACTGTTTTCTTTATGTATATGTTCTATCAGTTTTAACTTGTTGCACAAACCAAAATCCTAGCTAAGTGATTTATTTAATGAAATGGAACGCATAAAGAATTAACATTAATCTTGAAAAGTATCCAATATGGCTTTTATCAATCTAAGGTTTGAAATTAGATTTTAAATGTATCTCTCTATATAGTAAATGAATTAAACCCAAATCATCCATGCCATGTATCCATTGGAAAATGTTAGAGTTACTATAGTTTTATAACTAAAAAAAACTTTTAAAATGACGTGACTATTAATGTGATTAGTGTCACGTTAATAACATAATAAATAATTTTAAGTTGTTTTTTTGTTGTGTTTAAAAGTTGACACATCAATTATGAAACTTATGTAGTAGTTGTAACATCACTATGTATCAATTAGTTTTATGACATGTCTTATAATTCTGGGATTTTACAAAGATATTGTTGTTGAATGATCTTGTTAATTCATTGTATGAAAATCAAGAAAATATCAATGGTTTAAACTTGATTGATTTCAAAATATCTTGGCCATGAAACATACATATTATTTGTTAGATTTATTTGAATAGTTGTATATTTTCATCTTCAAAAACAGTAGAAGAAAAAACCCTGTAAAAGTAAGTGAGCTTGTTAAGAATGATGGACTATGTAATGGACATTATTAACTATTTATAATTAAAATTATGTCAAAAACAACTAAATGTAATAGTAGTAGTCTTTGATTCAGAATTGTTTCTTTGGTTTCCATATGCAATATTTTTTGTTTAGCAATCGAACAAATGTAAAATGAAGAAAACAGAACGTGGAATAGAAGTTTAAGAGAATTCTGATGGTGAATATCTAAACATATGAACCTAGTTATCCAGATGACCAATTCAACCGTTTATGGCAACCATTCCTGGACAAGAACCCTGTTGTCACAAGCCACTCAAATGTAACTTCTTCAGATTTTTGGAACCTCCCACCAGCACAGGCATTCAGCACAGCAATCTCCACAGGCGAAGTAAAGAAACTCCAAATCATGTGGCCACCTGTGGCGCTTCCTAATACCAGCTACTATATCTCACTCTATTTCCAAGACAATCGGACCCCCAGTCCATATAGCTGGAGAGTTTTTGATATTTCTCTGAATGGCAGGAAATTCTTCACTAATCTTAATGCCACAACCAATGGTGTGACTGTTTACTCGACACAATGGCCTCTATTTGGGCAAACTGAGATTGTCTTGACTCCTGCAGATGGGATGCCTGTTGGCCCTTTGATCAATGCTGGTGAGGTCTTTCAAATCATGCCTCTTGGTGGAAGGACACTCGCAAGAGATGGTAGCCCCTTAAGCCAATCTCATTTCCACTTAAATAAAGCCAAGATACAATTTTTCACAACTGCTAACATAACAAGTTGTGATTGGAACATCTCTTTACATGGATTCACAATCTACACCACTTTTATTAGCAATAATCACATCATGCCACTTCAATAGTTGTGAAAAATTGTCCTTAGACTTATTGCTTCTACTTTATACCTGCAATATATGCTTTTTGGAATCGTTTATGTTGTCTTACTTAACCATTTATTTGTTTTGGTATTTAGTGGTGGCAATGGAAAAGTTAGCTAGAAGCTTTAATGATCCACCTTCAGATTGGAGCGGTGATCCTTGCTTGCCTAAAGAGAATTCATGGACGGGAGTTACATGTTCTATTTCGGGGAAATTTGCTCGTGTTATCGCTGTGTAAGTTTACCTAAAATTGTTACATGAACCAATTTTTATTAATACAGAGATTTCTATGAAACATAATAAAATCACAAGATAAGGTATGCTAGTGGCAGAATTTGGATTCATTGAACTCCTTTTACTAGCCAATCTAAGAAGTACAAAGTGTATTACAGTTTCAAATATCTTTGGGGGGGTTAACTACATGCATTGAAGCTCTATTGCTGTTCAAATAGATTTTATATTTTAATTGTGAATAGGAGGACCTATCCTTAATCAAATTAAGTAGTTAGCCATATTCAAGTGTGCTATAGGTAAGATTTTGTTGTGAATTAAGACTAACTTTGATTTTTGTTCGACATGCTTCTTATATGAAGGAATTTAACTAATGTTGGTCTGTCTGGATCACTGTCTTCAAGCATTGACAAGTTAACTGCACTCACCCATCTGTAAGCAATCTAGTCATGTTAATTATGCTACTTGACTACCCCACTAGCTCAATACCACTGCATCTTGATGATATTGGGGAGTGATTTGTTTGCAGTTGGCTTGGAGGAAACAATCTCTCAGGCAAAATCCCAAAAATGAGCTCACTGAAGGCATTACAAACTCTGTATGCTAACAAATGTTTTACGTTTCATTCTTTATTTCCTATAATTTCTCTGCTTCCTTAGATTCATTATTCGTATGCAACATCCTGATCAATTTGTTTTTCTTTTTTCTACTTCTTTTTTTATTTATTTATTTATAAATTAACAACAAAATTTCATTCTTATTATTCTAATGAAGGAATTTGGAGAATAACAAGTTTGAAGGAGAGATTCCTCAGTCATTAGGATTACTTCCAAAACTACATGAGTTGTAAGTATCGCTATTCAAAAAACCTACCAAATATTATAATCTTTTTGTTTGTTTGTTTTGTAATATTTTTTTTAGCAGAGATAACAAGTTTGATGAAATGCTTTGTTAATAGATACCTTCAAAATAACAATCTTGATACAAGAATTCCCACCACACTACAAAATAGAAAAGACATGGACATTCTGTAAGCACAATACATCCTCTTTTTCCTTTTAGTTTGCTTTAATACAAATACATCACATTTGCATTTCTATAATCTGCATTGGTAAATGTTTTTAGTTTGACTTTTCTGCTAATATACTTAAATTTGACCAAGTCTTGCAACTAAAGGCAAGTTGATAATTCTGCTTTTGTTTCAGGGTGTCTTCTTGATATGATTCAAAGAATTTAACATGATCATAATGAAGGATAGATGAGAGAGGAAAAACATATTCTCTGCACTAGTTTGGGATGAAATTGAGAAGTTTTACGCCTTGGATGAAACTATACAAGTTGTGACATTGTAAATGATTGCCTTGGAGGAAGGGAGAGAGAGATTAATTAACCTTGATTTTAGTTCTGCATATTTGTGTCTCTCTTCTCAATTTTTTACTATTTGTCAACAAACCAAATATACAACTTTGGTATGAGTAACCAAATATATACAACTAACATGTTATATTACATACTTGAAATAACTTTAATCTCTAATGAATGAGTTATTAAAGAAAGCGAGAAACAAATTTTTATGAAAAAAATAACTAGTTTTTTTTATATGTTTTTATATTTCCAAAAAAGTGGTATCAAAATATTCATAAAATAGTATATAAACAAATGTAGTGGTGGCTCCAAGAATTTTTTTAAGGTGGTCATTAAAAAATTTTAATCAAAATAAAATTTGAATATATTAACATCACAAAATAAAAATATATGCAAATACATAAAGTTTTAAAATTTCATTTCACAAGTTTTTATATTTTGAAATCATTGTGTGATATGATAGTTTCACTATTATTGTTATCTGCAACATCTTTTTTAATGTACACAACTAAACAATTATTAAGCTATTGATTTCCCATTCAATTATCAACATATTGCCTAAATAAGTAATAATATAAACAAAAGGCGGAAATACTATTTTCGTCCCTACATTTTCACCCAATTCTCACTTAAGTCCCTATCTTTTTTTTTTCACCGCTTTTAGTCCCTATTCTAGAAAACGCATCTCGTTTTAGTCCTTTCCGTTAGTGCCCTAACGGCTCCATCCTACGTGGCAGACGAAACTATTAAAATAATAATAAAAAATTTTATTTTGACATTAAAAAATGCCATGTTAGCATTTAAATTAAAAAAATTAATTTATTAATTTTAACTAAATAAAAAAAAATTACAAACAGAATTAAAAAGTAAAAATTATATGAATTCAGATCTAAATATGTCTTAAATAAGAACAACAAGAACACAAACTCAAATCTAAGAACACAGACCCAAAAATTAAAATTTTCAAAAGTATAAAATTAACCCAAAAATACAACACAACCCATCCAAACAAAAAAATCTCAAACTCAAAAAAACCCATCAACCAACACGTTTGAATCAAGCCACGAACCCAGGGACAATCACAGTGACCAAACCCACCACGAACCCAGGGACAATCACAGTGACCAAGCCACGAACCCAGGGACAATCACAGTGACAAATGAAGAACCAAACCACAAAGCAGCCACAAACCAAACCTAGATTGGAACCACCAACCAACCACCGCCACCCTGACCCAAATTGGAACCACAACCCAACAAAAATTAACCCATGAAACCCATGAAACCCACGAAAGAGGGAGAGAAAGAGAACTCACCGTCGTCGACGATGACAGTCGGATCTTCTCCTCCGGTGATCAGCGATCCAACCACTAAGACGATGACACGTGCGCTCTCCGAAACTGACCTCTGCGAGCTCTCGATTCCAAAGAAGAAACCGTTTTCAAGAACTCTGAGCGGAATCTCGGTGGAGGAGGCGATAAAGACGGTGGGGTCTGGTAGTAAAACGGCGTCTTTATTGGGGGAGAGGTGCGAGGTTGAGACGAAGAGTGGCAGTGGGATACTGAGCTTGTTGGTGGCGGGTGGGTTCGGGTTTGGCAGCGGTAGAGGTGGACGATCGGACGGTGATGAAGATGGGAGCTTCGATTTCTGGGATTTTTTTTTTTTTTTTTTGAGAAAAGATTTATGGGATTCGAATCATGAATGAGGGTACTGTTTTTATGAGTTTGAGATTTTTTTGTTTGGATTTGTTGTGTTGTATTTTTGGATTGATTTGGTATTTGGGGCTTTAGGATTTGATGATTTTGTTGGGTTTGAGGAAATGGTGATTTTAAAATTTTTAATTTTTAATTTTTGAATTTTAATTTATGTGTTTGTGTTCTTAGATCTGGGTATGTGTTTTTGTTGTTCTTATTTAAGACATATTTAGATCTAAATTCATGTAATTTTTGCTTTTTAATTCTGTTTTTAATTTTTTTTATTTAGTTAAAATTAATAAATTAATATTTTTTAATTTAAATACTGACGTGGCATTTTTTAATGCCAAAATAAATTTTTTTATTATTATTTTAATAGTTCCGCCTGCCACGTAGGATGGAGCCGTTAGGGCACTGACGGAAAGGACTAAAACGAGATGCGTTTTCTAGAATAGGGACTAAAAGCGGTGGAAAAAAAAAAAGATAGGGACCAAAGTGAGAATCGGGTGAAAATGTAGGGACTAAAATAGTATTTCCGCCTAAACAAAATGCATTATCTTTTTTTAAAAATGTATCACATAAATCCAATAAATTTGGTTAAAGACTAAAGCAAGCACTAACAGACTAGCTATTCGAAAATTGTGCATTTTTTAATGTAAAAAAATAGCAATTTTAATATATGCCATTTGAAAATGTTTGACTTGGGTTTTTAGGCTAATTTGTTTGTTTGGGCAATTTTTGAGAAGGGCTACATCCATAGTATTTTTGTAACACTTTCACAACAAAGCCTAGGCAGTAAGTTTTTATTGGTTCTAATTTAAACTTATCATTGGAATTAATTTTCTGTTTAACAATAACAACCTTTTACTTAGGATTTTTTACAAAAATGTTGCAAAAATATTGTGAACATAATATTTCTCGCAATTTTTTAGTTTAACATTCAACGGACCAAAATTTTGGAGAGGTTGGATTTTATTTTTAATGGACTCAATTGTTATTAAGGGTATTCAAGTTTTTTTTAGGATGGTCAGGTTTTATTTTTTTTCTAGGATGGGCAAAAGACACATATTAATTTAAAAATCAAAGAATTTTAAGGTATATTAAAAAAAAAAAAAAAAAAAGGTCAACGTGGTCATGTGACCACCCTGATAGCGCCACCCTTGAATAAATGCCCTAAAGACACTTGTTGACCGGACCCTTAAAGGAATGGTGCATATATAACTTATTTTTTGATGGGTTTTGTTAATGACTGGTTGATTGCCTTAAAAATAATGGTAAGATGTGTTTAAAGTTTTGTTAAATAATATTTTTATACATTTTTTTAAGTCAAATTGTGTACAAATATCCAAAGAAGTACACACAACATGAACAAATTTGTGTGTGTAAGCCAATAAATTATTAACAAGTATATTATTAAATATTTGTATTGATGTGTATATACCATGTTGTATATGCTAGAGTCGATACGGAAAAGCAAGCATAGAATAAAAACACAAGAACACGAGGGTTATGTGGTTTAGCCTTGTTGGCCTATGTTCACAAATGAGACCTTTAAGGGTTACATTTTTATTTTATATATATATATATATATATATATTTTAAAGATAATATAGACAGAAGACATAGGGGATAGGGAATGAGGGAGTGGGAAGACAAGATTTACAATACTAACACTTACAAAAGGGCCTACATTTTTATTTTGTAAGAGTGTAGTACAAGTCTGTGTTATAATGAACCATAATATGAGCATATATAGTAGACTAAACCATAAACTTTTAGTACAAGTAGGAGACTTTCTTATACACAAAGTAAATAGGCTTAGGGCTATTACAATGGACTAATATATCTAATATATTTTTAACAGATATTTTCTTATTTGAAAAATGTATATTACAACTCATTATTGAACATTTATTAATGCTTAACTTATGTCCTTAGGACTCATTAATAGAATTAAATTAATTCTAAACTATTGTGTAGCACATTTTTCTATGCATGATGTGTATGATCATCATCACAATTCGAAAGTTGAAACCCAAAACAAAAGGCCTAAGTGTAGTTTTTTAGTTTGTTTCGAGTTGAATTTCTATATGTTATACCTAACCCAATTTGCTATGCCTTATATGGCAATGTTGTGCATTTCTAAACACATTCAATAAACTTTCCAAGTTTGTATGTACTAAACCACTAACATTTTCACAACGCTTTCATAAAAAATAATAAGTGGTAAATTGTTATTGATTATAATTTGAACTTATCACTGAAGTTACTTTTTAGCCTATTAGTAACAACTATCAATAACAACCAGCTACTTAGAATTTGTTGTGAAAATGTTGTGGACATAGTAATTTTCTTACTAAAAATGTGAGTGCTAAAATGGACCAGGTTCAATTTAGTCCATTAACTATTAACTATATCAATTTAGTTCCTAAACTTTCAAGATTAAATGAATTTCGTAATTGGATCTCATTTTTCATTTAAACAAAATTAGGGTATGTTTGGTAACTATTTTTTCTCCTTATTTTCTGTTTTCAAAAACAATTTTCTATTTTTGAAACTAAAAAACTTGTTTGACAACCCAAAATAGACAAAAGACAAAAACCGTTTTCAAAACTCAATTTGTGAAGGAAATTGAAAACATGTAAAATATTGTTTTCAGTTTCTAATTTTCAGTAGTCAATGAAAAACGCATTTAATTTAATGAATTTGTCTCATTTAATGAGTTAATATTGAGTACAAATTAATAACATATTTTAGTATTTTTTATTTTATTTTTAATAATTTCAACTAACCAAACATGTTTTTGATTTCAAAAATATAAGAAAATTGTTTTTTTCTTTATATTTCCAAAAACAAGTTTTTGAAAATAGAAAACAAAAACCGTTACCAAACATAACCTTAACTTCTTTTATTAAGAAAAGTGTAAAAAAAAAAAAATTATAATTGAAGGGCTAAACTAATAATTCAACCAAGTTTAGGTTATATTAAAAAAAATCCCATCAAAGTTGGAGGTTGGAATAGTTGAATCATATTATTATGTATGGAATTTAGGCAGGTAAAACGACAAAGATTTCATTGTCGTTTGCATAGTTGCACTTCTCTTCAGTTGTACGTGACTACGTGGACCTTGTCTTGAACTTAAATCCCCCAATCTTCGCTCTCAGAACCCAAACCCAAACAAACCTCCACTTCACAAAGTTCACAGAACCAGTTCTTCCTTTCCCCCAAGAAAAAAAAAACTGAAAAAACTAACCAAACAACATCCAACTGTCACCGCGTTTTTTCCACCACCAAAAACGGTAGCGTTTCGAATGTTCGTCACAAACCCTAGCTCCCTCTTCTTCTCAGCTAAGCTCTCCGCCCTCCGCTGCCGAGCCTCCGCCGCTGACATAAATCCGACGGACCCCACATTCCCTCGCAAATGGTTCCAATTCCCCTCCATCTCCGCCTCCTCCGCCGATATCTCCATCGGAATCGGAATCGGAATCGACTCCGACTCCGCCGCTAACGACGGCTCGGCTCGGCGCGCCGGCAAAAATGGCGGCAAAGTGAATGCGAAAGAGAAGAAATGGTCGCGTGACAGAGAGAGCTACTTGACTGACGATAGCGACGCTCTTCCACTGCCAATGACTTATCCTGATTCTTCTCCGGTCCCACCCGAAGTTGTCGATCAACGGCTCCGATGCAATCCTGTAGTTGAGGTTTTTATTTCCTACTTACTCTTGTTTGTTTCAAGGGAAAATCTTATGCGAAGAATTTTCCTTGGTAGCGTCACAATAAAAAAAAAAAAAAGGTTAAAATTTGTTATAAAACGATTCTTATCTTATGCAAAGCTAAATAAGGAAAGTCAAGGTATAGCTTTCTAACATATTTTAAGGTTGCTACTGAACATAGGAAAATGATATAGTTTTCTGGAAAATGTTTTTTGGAATATAATTAATTTGTTAGAAAATGGAAAATGTCGAAACAAACACAACATAAAAAGTCATATTTACTACCTTTTTGGCTGAGTGGAGGAAAATGAACATTCTCGAATTTCATTGGTTTAAAAAGTGAATGAGAGATATTCTTGGTTAATAGGATGTTGTTTAATCAACCAACTCATATAGTAGTCTCAGTAGGGGTTCGTGTAACCGAACCCCAATTGATGAGCTGAGATATTTGAAACCCTGCACGTCTCTATTGGATTGGAAACATCAGGAGACGTTAGTTGAGCTACAAGGCTCTTGCCCTCGTCCTTTTTGTTTTTCTGTTTAAAGTTACATTTCCAAAGTTGATTTCTGGCTTATTCAGCATGTATACAACTTTTTAAAGCTTTACATTTTCAATAAGTCCATGAAGGCAACGTTTTTTCTTGACAGTTGACATACTTGTTGGGATTGGTGCATTGACCCATGCGAAACTGATGATACTCTAATCACAATAAATCGTATTAGTAGTTGTGAAAAATGTTGTGTCCCTAGTATTGCTTTTACTTTTTTCTAGGTACGCCCAATTTCAATTTTAAGCCCATTAAGGATCCATAACCAAACACATTGGTGTGGGACTAAGACTTTTTTTTTTTTTTGGGTAAGTTATACACGCGTTGAGTGTATTAGGGAAGTTTGATTTTAGCTAGAGCTCATTGAAATATTAGGGAAGTCCCAAAGAAGCTTCTTTTTAAAAAGAAAAAAAGAAAAGAAAAAAAATTAGGTGTCTAGATTGAACGGAGACCTCTGTAGTTCCCCTCAGGCACACACACCCCAAAAATAAAAAATAAAAAATAGAAAAAGAAAATCATTGGATTTTGATTCATTTTTGGATTTGTAGGACTGTAAGGAAGTCGTGTACGAATGGACTGGAAAGTGTCGAAGTTGCCAAGGATCGGGACTTGTCAGCTATTATAATAAAAGAGGAAAAGAGACTATCTGCAAATGCATACCTTGTCAGGGAATAGGTATTCTTCTTCTTTACTAGCACTGCAAAAAGAGTAATTTTTTAGTGTTTATATAATATGTTGATATTTCTTTAGCTCAAGTTGTTATATTTGAATAAATAGGCTTGAATAGTGGGGTATTTTTTCTGGAGTGAAGTACATGTTTATATTCTCACCCACTTAGTACTTTTAGTTGTAGTTGAGACCCTATTATGATATATTTTCTAGAAACAGATTACATACCAACTAGGAGAGACTTACAGGATTCGTGAAAGTAGAGATTTACAGGATTCGTGAAACTGAACTAAAAACATCCCCATGAAAAAAAATGTGCATGGAGCTTGAGAATTATTATTTTTGATAAGGCATGGAGCTTGAGAATTATTGCTTTAAGATGGGGATGGTTTGTATATGGTTATTCATAAATACAAGCATTATACCAGTTTGAAGCAGGCACCAAGAAACACAAATGCGTAGATTATGAAAGTGCTCATATGACGTATAATGTTAATCTTGGTTTTAAAAGATCACACGTGTCATAATATTTCTACTGGTTCTCAAGTACCCATTTCTCTGCATCAATTTCTTGATGTATTAAAATTTTACCTGTATGAGAAGTTTCGTAGTAATTTCCTCGGGGAGGTGGACCTTGACAGCCTAACTCAACTTGCTTGCCAACAGAATAACCTATGGATAAAAGCTTAAGCATTTCCACCACCAACTTTGGAATATTCCTTATGGTAGATAATATTGTTGTGCTTTTCTAGATTCTAAATCAGCTAAGTCGGCCACAACTTTCTTTTCCATGTAACTATCTGGAAATATTTAGATGGTACTTTTTGCCCATTCAACTTTGCTAGATTCTTTTAAGTGTACCATTCCTTATTCCTTCTTCTTTTCGGGTTTCTCATACAATGTAAAATAGGTATAGTAAGGCCACTAAATTCTTCACCAGTAGGCATTCACTCAACTTTCATGTTCCAGTCATTGGGATTTGATACTAGCAGCACAACAGCATGTTCTTGATATCTAAACATTGATCACATGTAAAAGGAAAGAGTAAAGTAGAAAAAAATGAAACAATTAACCGCAAACTGCTGTGTGGTACAGTAGGATGATTGTAGCTTGAAACATTTGATCATGCAATCAAGTAATGATAGTAAATTGTTCACTGAAGTATTTTTTATGATAATCATTTCAGTTATAAGTGCAACAATGTTCCAAACATGTAAAATCATATCTTACTTAGTAGGAGAATTTCAAGATTTTATGTTTTGCCTTAGGTCTGCAAGCTGTCGTAATTTACAAAATGACATTTGCAGATTATTCGTAAATAATTATTGCTAGTTTAAGTGATAGCTTACCAGTTGTTGAGCAATGGCGCATCCTACAAGAATATAATTTATAATAATCCAAGTTTTATGCATCTTGAAACAGCTCAATTAATGAAAACGCATAACATAGAAAAATTAAACTTCCAAGCAATAATTTATGGAAGTGAGTAGAGTTCCTTCAAAGTGACTTTGATATGGACTTGCTTCTAATGCCAACCGTGCTGGATATATTGATTTGAAACTGAGTTGTTTGGTTTCTCCTTTTTCTGGTTGATATGTACTGATGATTTCATTATTTACTTGGACTTTTGCATTGAGATGAAGCATAAGTGACTTGTAGTGTAGAGTGGTATGAATATGACACCTGCCTATGCATCATATGAACTCTGTGACATTGGACAAATTGGGGAATTTGTCTACATGTGCTTGTCGTGGGTTAAAGTTCAGGAGGATTTATACTTATAAAAAATAAAAAAATAAAAAATTTAGGAGGATTTATAGACTTAGGGTTTAGAGTTGAAGAAGAAAAGGTTAAGGCTCCAAGTTGGCTATGGTTCAATGAGTTTTTTTTAAAATATTATTATTTATTTATGGTTATTTGGTAGAGAAAGTATGTGGGGCTTTTTGGTTTTTGATAGGTAAGAGGAAGGTCTTTATTGGGGGTTGTAAGGAAGAAGGAAAAAAGAGAAATATATGGTGTTCAAGGGCTATATAAATAGTACCCATGAACAATAGTATGAGAAAGAGAAGAAGAAAATAGAGAAGAGAAAGGGAGAAAAGAACAATAAGGCTAATGTGCCTCAATACAAAAAACACTCAATATTTTTTTGGTCTACTCTATCTATTTCAAAGTACAACATTGAGCATAAATTTATATAAAGATTCCTTCTTGTACACTAGTAGTATTAGAACTCCTAGTTTGACCAATATACTAAAAGCTTACTAAGTTAATTACTAGTAAAATATTAACATGGACTCAACAAAGAGAAAATCTAAGATATTTTAGGATCTCCTAAAAAGTTCTAGACTCAATTAAACTACCAAAATATCTATAATTTGCTAGGATTGCTAAAACTATAGTTTTTCCCCCAAAACAAAATCGATCATAACTTGTTAAATAAAAACCTAAATTAAAAGTTGTTTTAACTAGAAGACGCATATAACTAGATCTTTAAACCACACTACTTTTACTTTAATTGACTTCACACGTGGGTCCCATTAAATTAATCTTGAATAGACAAATTTTTCGAAGTAGTAACACATTTATCTTCCCTGGCTGCATCACTCTGGTTTTGATAAGCCACCCATTGTTGGACAGCTAAAGTTTAACATTTCAAGAAAGACTAACTACCAAAAGTTTATGGGAGACATGTACCATGATACCAAAGATATATAGAACAATTTAATTTATTACTTAATTAAATGTAGCATTCATTGTTGTGTCGAGGAATGTAAGGGGCATAATTTCCAAGAACCTTGTAGCTCAGTGGCACTGTCTAGTCTCTTTTACAAAGAGAACCAAGGTCCAAATCCCACCTCCCCCACTTGATGTAACAATTGAATTACTCAAAAAAAATTGTAAGGGGACATAGATGACTCATGCATTTCTGTGAAGCTTTTGAATCACCCAAGTCCATACTTGTTTGGAAATAGTTTTGTTTGAAGGGTTAGGCTAGTCCCTGGTCTCTAGGGCATGAAGGTTGTTTTTTTAAAACATTGTGGTCAATGAGTTCTATAGTTGGAGTGCTGTTTAAGTTTCAGACTGTCTATTGATAGGATGGATACAAAAAACACATGGTTTTGAAGAAATAAAATTTTCACTTGGTTTAATGGAATTTTATGAAGATGCATTGAAGCCTGAAATCAGGGATTTCTACAATGAAAATTTTGGTTTTCAATATGTGGCTCTCATAGGGTTGAGATCCTTGAGGGTCTGTGCTTTCATCATGAATTGTTTGTGATTATTGGTCACAACATATCAGATGGATATTGAAGGGTTAGGCTAGTCTGCTAATTTGATCTCTAGTCTCTAAGGTATAATGGGTGTGGTTTCAACAGTGTGGTCAATGAGTTTTATGGTCAGAGGGCTGTTAAGTTTCAGTCATGATTTATTATGGGATGAATTTATGAAGATGCGTTGAAATCTGAAACCAGGATCTCTACATTGGAATTTTTGAATTTTCCTTATGTGGCTCTTAGTAGAATTGAGGCCCTGCTTTTATCATGAATTGTTTATTGAAGTAGGTCAGTCAACACATCAGATGAATGTGGAAGCTCCAAGTAACACATTATACAAGTTCCTTTTTCTTCAGAATTAAATCAAGTAATGTGCATGATGCATCATCCTATTATCTTTTTACATAGCCGATGAATTCTAGGTATTAGAAGTATATGATTAAATGATTAAATTTACTCTATCCTAATAGCTTACGCTGTTGGGATAATCGGTAATTTAACATGGTATCAGAGCAGAAGATCTTGATAGCTGAAGGGGGAGTGTTAGAAATATGTGATTAAATGATTAAATTTACCATATTTTAATAGCTTAAGCTGTTGGAACAATACAATGGTCTTCTCACTCTTTGTTGAGTTTTCCTTAGCTTGCCAATTTAATTTCTTGTAAGTGGAAAGCTAAGACCAAGAAAACAGTCTGTCAACAACTTCTGCATTCTTTCTTTGATATATTTGAAGGGAGGGAAATATAAAGATATTTGATTGCGTAGAAGTTCTGTTCAAGTTGAGGATATTTTCTTTTTTTTAATTTTATTATTATTTAAATCTAGGAATCTTTATTCTTCTTAGAGGGGTTAAAGAATTTCATGATCTATAGACTTTCTAGATTCCTTAGGTCATGGATGTTGCTTTCTGTGTATACCTTCCGTGTCCACTTGCTTTTCCTTATCAAATATGTAGCTTTAGTTTTCAAATTATTATTATTATTATTTAGAAATTTTGTTGTGAATTCCACCTAGTAAATTGCTATATGTTTCCTACATGGATTTGTATGTGTGGAGTGTTAAATTCTCTTGAATTGTGGATGTTTGATTAGAATAGTTAGTGGTTCTGGAGTTCACACACAAACATTTGTGATTGCAGGATATGTGCAGAAGATAACAGCTCGCACGGACATTGAAGTAATGGAGGATTTGGATAATGGAAAACCACCATGACTGAATCAATATATAGTTTTTATTTTTTATTTATTTTTTTCCATCTCGAGAATAATACTTTACCATTGTTTTGATGAGTTGTACTTTCTCCCTCAAACTTTCTTCATAGTTTTCATGTAATAACCTTTTAGGTTCACCCCTTGAAAGATAAAAGCTAAATGCTATTACACACTATTTTACACATTTATACACGCACAAAATCCACTGAAATTGTGACTTGAAGTTATGATTTTCAAGTACTCATAAAGATAAATGCCTTGAACAATGGACTAAGCAAAATTGGATCAGAACCCAAAGGATCGGATAACAGTGGGTGTGGGTGGAGGAATTTCTAACTCATGGAAAATTTTGGGGGGTGGGGGATCACCTTGAAAAACGGTTGGTACATATTTGACCCGCTAATCCGACAGATTAAAACACCATTTTACGGTAAGCCTAGCAAAAATCAATCAGCAAAAGCTCCTTTTTTTTGTTGTTGTAATCATAAGTTGATAAAATTAAATTATTAAGGACAAAACTTAGGTACATCACATTACATTTTTTTTGAATAAATTTAAACATATGACTACATTGAATTTAAATGTTCTAAAAAAAAGTAATAGAGCACCAGCAAGCTGGCAAACTGATACATTATAAGGTCTAAAAGTAATAACCCGATTCAATTCCAAGTAATTTCGACACAAACTCGATCATAATCCAATCCCAATTGAGTTAAACCTGAATCCAACTTAACCCAAGTAATTATTTGGTCTACTTAAATCCCAATCGAGTTAAACCTTAATCAACTTCATTCAAATAATTACGGGTCATGCTAACAAGTACTCTTAGAGCATTCATTAATAATTTATTTTAAGAAAGTTTTCATATCACTTTGATGAGAAATGAAAAAAGCTGTTAAAATATTAATTACTTTTTTTTTCATTTCTCATAAAAATTATCTTTAAATGAATTATTAACGAGTGCCCAGCACTCATTAACATTTTCCAATAATTATTCATTCGGTCTACTCAAAAAAGAAGAGATCACAGGACAAGCCAAAAAGAGAATTACAACTTTTGCAAAGAAATACTTTATTTTTTTGGCACTATTGCTTTTCCACAAGCCTCATCTGTTCATCGTACTTATCACTACAGAATATATTGCTACGTGTTCTACCTTTAGATTGAAAAGAAAACAAACAAGGTGCCTTACTTCAAATTGCTACTTTATCCTGCTACCAATGGGAAAAGAATAATCGATCTTTTCAATTATCCCAAACTGGCTTACTCTGCATATAAATAGGAAGACATTTTGCCGTAACACATTGAAGGCTGTTAGAACTTAGAAGTTCAAATCTAACATAAATTTTAGTATCTCCCCCACTCATCAACTGGGAAACAACATCACACAAACGTCAAAGATGAGCTTCCTAGAATTCCAATATAACCTCTCCAAAAGAAAGTTCTTGCGAAAGCCATCCCATTTGTTCTCCTTTCGGGACAGGCAAAGCTCAGGCTTAAAACTTGCTTTCGAGCCGAATTTAGATGAGATGAAGCAAGTGTTTGATAAGTTTGATTCCAACAGAGATGGGAAGATTTCTCAGCAAGAGTACAAGGCCATGTTGAGAGCTATTGGAAAAGACCACATGATTGGAGATGTGCCAAATATCTTCAAAGTGGTTGATTTGGATGGTGATGGTTTTATTAATTTCAAAGAGTTCATTGATGTCCAAAAGAAAGGTGGTGGGGTTAGAACTTTGGACATACAGGGTGCATTTCGAACGTTTGATTTGAATGGTGATGGGAAAATAAGCCCAGATGAAGTTTTGGCCATGTTAAGGAAGCTTGGGGAGAGATGCACCATAGAGGACTGCAAGAGAATGGTGAGAGCAGTGGACACTGATGGAGATGGTATGGTTAACATGGATGAATTCATGGCTATGATGACTCAGAACATGCAGCATGGTTAGCGGGGTCTAGCTGTGTGAGTAGGAGGGGCTTCTTTTGGTTAGATTGGCTAGATTCCATTGTAAAAGATTTGCCCAAAAAAATCAATGTGAAAGTATTTTACTAATGTAGTTTTTATTTTAATTTATTTAATTTCCCTCCAGTGAAATATATGAAACAAATCAGAAATATAATGTTGTTAATTTAGTCACAAAAAGAAAGATACACAAACCATAAAAAGAACACTTAATTGTCTTAATTGTCTTTTTAGTGCGGAAGAAAAGATAAAAATGACAATGCAGAGAAGATAAAGATAACTAAAAAGTAGTTAACTGATCAACTCTAATAAAGTAACTTAATTTTTTTTATAATATAACTTTAATAAAGTTTCTATTTTTGTTACTAGTTAGCACTTTACTTTTTGCAAATGAGTCCAATTATATTTGGAGGTTATTTGTGGCTAAAGTAGAATCTTGTTATTAATGTAGTCACAAAAATTAAGATACATAGGCCATAAGAACACTTATGTGTTTGTTTGGAGGTGAAACAGGGTGGATGAAAAACTTTGGAAAGAAAATGGGAAGGAAATTTTTTTTGGAATGTTTTTGGTTGGGTGAGAGGGAAGAAAAATAAATGGTGGAGCCTAAGTGTTTTCTCTCTAGGCCCACAAAAATGTTTTCTTTCTAAAATGGAGAGAAAACTAAGTGGAGATGTATTTTTTCTTGATTGACAAAAATGCCCATGCCCATGTGCACATGCACATGGGCTTTGTTCAGTTGCCTATTTTTCTATTCTTTTTTTTTTTTTTTTTGGGGTAGTAACGTTCCCTTTTTTTTTCTTCTTTTGATTTTCTAGGGCCTGGGCGTGATAGTTGTTTTTATTTTATTTTAAACTAGACGTGATTTTTTTAATAATAAATTTGGGTTGCTTTAAAAAAAAATTTATTTGTCACTTTTTTGTTTTAATTGAGTATCATTCTTTAATAAGGGTATATGAGTATATTTGTTCAAACTCATTTTTTCCATCTCTCCACTTTTCCACTCCCAACCAAACAAAAATGATAGAAATTAAAATATTTTCTATCTTCCCACTTTTCTATCCTCCCACCATTTTCTATCCTCTCACTTTTCCACCCCTCTAACCAAACGGTTACTTTATATCAGATAGTTGTGTTTTTACTATGAAGAGAGGAAAAATGTGACAGTAATTATTAACTGGCCAACTTTAATAAAGTAACTTAACTTTACTAAGTAACTTTAATAAAATGCTAATTGTGATGATAGAATTGTATGGTCTTCTTCCTCCTCAAGCTCTTTCGAGCCTAGGAAGAAGTAGAAGATGAGAAAAAATATGGTGTGAATTGTGAAGGGAAAAAAAAAAAAGAAAAAAAAAGAGAAAAGAATAAAGAGTGGTCCAACTTTGAGCGTGACAAGTTTGTAGGTTGGTCCCACATATCATGTATTATTACCAAAATGTCATTTAACTCATAATTCAAAATTTGAAAAATATCAAAAAGTTGTTCTCAATTCTCATAACTCATTTTCAATATTTTAAGTTGTGAGTGATAAAAATTGAGTGAAAAGAATTAAACAAAAAAATACTTGCACTAGTGTGTGACCCACATCTTTTGAGAATTGGGTAATGAAAATTGAGTTTGGAGTGGTTGTGCAAGTTTCCAATGAAGGGAGGCAACGTAGGCCCAGTATTATAATATGGCTTAGGCACTTCTTCAACCTAGGCACTTCATCTTTAATCACTTCATCCTTAGTCACTTCATGTGGGCCAGAAGGTTCTCAGACGCTTGAGCCCAGGGGTTTTCTCCTAGGCTGAGATCTGTAGTATTCGTGTTTCCTTTCTCTTTGAGAAAGAAGTGTTTATCTCCCTATAGTGGCACTGTCACTAGTAGGGCTTGGGTTTTATTCTTCGTGGGGTTAGGGAAACAGTTTAGTATAGGGATGGAAGAGATAACATGTAAATGCGATAATATGTCCTTGTCGGCTAGGGAAGGAAAGTCTGTTATTCTGTCCAAGAAACGTCAAGAGACGAAGTTCGTTCTAGCAGCCAAGTTCTTCACTAGACGAGCACTGAACTTGGAAGCGGTGGCTCGCACCTTCAGGCCACTATGGAGAACTAAGGAAAGTTTTCATATCTCTAACGCAGGAAATAGTATTTTGCTCTTCGACTTTGAGGTGGAAGTCGATGCTGATAAGGTATTACTCGGTGAACCTTGGTCTTACGATAGGCATTTGGTAAGTGTCCAGCGCTTTGATGGCAGTAAGGCTCTAAAAGATATTGACTTTAAGTTTTGTTCTTTTTGGATTCAAATACATGACATCCCATATAAGTATATGACAGAGGAGACTGCAAAGGAAATCGGTGATACTATTGGGACTGTTCTAGAGCAAGGTGATGGTTCGGAATGGAAGGGAGGGATGTTTTTACGTGTTAGGGTGAGAGTTGACATTACCCATCCCCTATGCCGTGGAAGGAGAGTGACCTTTGAGGAAGGTTTAGAGCGATGGGTGTCCTTCCAATACGAAAGACTCCCCAACTTATGCTTCTGGTGCGGCATGTTCTCGCACGACGATAAAGAGTGCGAAATTTGGATAAAGAGCAAAGGAGCACTCACAGCTGAACACCAACAGTTCGGTCACTGGATTAGAGCTAACTCGTTTGGCTCTAATAGGAGTCGGAGTATTGAAGTTAAGGGCTTTGAACCAAGACAGCCAAGATCACGGGGTCTACCAGAGCAGAGAGAGGAAGGAGTTTTTGAACAAGGGGTTCAATCCAGTGAGGGTGTTTGTTCCGGTGGGGGTGAAGAAATTCAGACGGCGGCAGTGAAGGCGAAAGATATAAACCAATACGTCTCGGTTTCAAACAAGGGAACCGGGTTCCGAGGGCTAGCAGAGGCAAACAACATACAGGCAGATTTCGAGGCGAAAATTGCGGAGATTGACAAGGAAATATCACCAAATCAGCCCCTGTCAAATCCTGGAGATTTAGCTAATGAGCAACAGACAAAGGGCAACTTTTTGGGTGGGGATGAACGGGGAGATCCAACGGATATTATGGAGGGCTTATTGAGTTTACAAAGTGCTCAGATCCCCCAAAGCATGGACTGTCAAAGCAGGGAGGTAGGGGTGTTGGGAAGTACAACTGGTCAGCTCGCAACAGACGGACAAAAAAAGTGCGCGAAAGTGGAAAATAACGAGACCATAAAAGTTTCAGGGGAGTTTGGAAAAATAGAAATTGGGCCCAGCCCACAAAGTGAAGTGAAAAAAGGCCAGTGGACTAGAGTTATTAATAGGCCCAACTCGGCTTTAAGAGATGAAGTTATGCATGGGGCTGGAGGCATAAAACGTAAAGCTAAGGAAATAGAAGGCAGAGAGGAGTCTAATACAGAGATGGAGAAAAAACGGAAAACAGAGGAGGAAACAAAAAAACTAAGTGTGTTGTTGGCTGCACATTTGAGATCGGCGGAGGTTGCGGAGCAACCCCGCCGGGGGCTATGAGTATTCTTATTTGGAACTGTCGGGGGCTTGGGAACCGGCAGACAGTTCAAGAGCTCGGTGATTTGGTTCGGGCACAAGATCCTACAGTGATGTTTTTAGCCGAAACATGGCTGGATGATACTAGGCTAGTTGGTTTACGTGATTCGTTCCGTTTTGGTCATCATCATGGGGTTTCTAGATTAACACGTGGTGGTGGCTTGGTATTGTTTTGGAAGAAAGATTTTGATTTGCAGGTTATGTCTTCTTCTCATAACCATATTGATGTGCTGATAAATAGAGGGAAGGAGAATGTTTGGCGCTTTACAGGTTTTTATGGAGCGCCAGAAACTCAGCTTCGGTGGGAATCATGGGACTTGTTACGTGAGCTAAATAATCGCTTCTCGGTTCCGTGGCTGTGCGGAGGTGATTTCAACGAACTTTTGAAGTCGCATGAAAAGTTGGGAGGCCGGTTACGTCCGTATGGTCAGATGCAGAAATTCCGAGAAGTCTTAGATGAGTGTGGTTTGTTCGATCTCGGTTTTGTGGGGAGTAAGTTCACTTGGTTCAAAACATACCCGGATGGTGGAGTGGTTTGGGAAAGGCTGGATAGAGCAGTAAGTTCAGCAACGTGGTTTGATTTATTTCCTGCAACTAAGGTAACAACTCTGGTATGTGTTTCTTCGGATCATAGCCCGCTTATGGTTTTACCCAAGGGGATCATTTCGAAGCCCCAACGCCCCTGGCGTTTTGAACAAATGTGGCTTGAAAAGCAAGGGTGCCATGACACAGTCAAAAGTGCTTGGGAAACTATTTCTTCGGATCAGCCCATGCCTAGAGTTATTCAGAATGTTGATAATTGTAAAGCCCAGTTGCAAGTCTGGAGTAAGAATGATTTTTGTAATGTAGTTAACACATTGACGGAGAAAAAGAAGACTTTGAAAAAAGCGCAAGAGGCAGCAGTGAAAGGGGGAAGTGTAGAGTTTTTTCTCCAGTTAAAAGGTGAGGTGGCCGAGCTCCTCAGACTGGAGGAGAAAATGTGGCATCAGCGAAGCCATGTGCACTGGATGGTTTCAGGGGACAAAAATACCAGTTATTTTCACAATCGGGCTTCACAGCGATTCCGGCGAAACAGCATTTTAGAACTTAAAGATCCACAAGGCAGACTGTACTCGGGTAATGAGGAGGTTTCGGGAATGATAGTTGAGTATTATAACCAATTGTTTACTACCTCTAATCCACATGATATTGAGGAAGTAGTTCAATTTACAAAACGGGTGGTGACTGAAGACATGAATCGCTGCTTGATCAGAAATTTCTCAAAGGAGGAAGTGGAGATAGCTTTAAAGCAAATGGCCCCGTTAAAAGCACCAGGTCCTGATGGTATGCCACCGATCTTTTTCCAACATTATTGGGAGAGCATAGGAGATGATGTTGTTAAAGCGGTGGTGTCTTGCCTAAATTCAAATTCAATAGCGACAGGTTTGAACCACACTTTTATTACTCTTATTCCTAAAGTGAAGAGCCCTGAATTTGTAACGGAATTTCGCCCCATTTCCCTTTGTAATATATTATATAAACTTGTATCAAAAGTGTTGGCAAACAGGTTGAAGAAAGTTTTACCCCACATTATCTCTGAATCCCAGAGTGCCTTTCAATCGGATAAAGCTATTTCCGATAACATCTTGGTGGCCTTTGAGACTTTACACCACATGAAGAGGAGAAGAAGTGGGAAATTGGGACATATGGCTCTAAAATTGGATATGAGCAAAGCGTATGATCGCCTGGAATGGGTATTCCTTCAAAGGATCATGGAGAATATGGGTTTTCACTCAACTTGGATTGGTTGGATTTTGGAGTGCTTAAAAACTGTGACTTATTCGATTTTAGTCAATGGGGAACCAAAAGGAAATATTTCTCCCACTCGAGGTATTCGCCAAGGTGATCCTCTTTCCCCTTATCTTTTTCTATTATGCTCGGAAGGCCTAAATGGGTTAATAGAAAATGCGGTGGATAGGAAACATATAGAGGGGGTATCTCTTTGTAGAAATGGCCCAAAGATCTCTCACCTCTTTTTTGCAGACGACAGCTTGTTGTTTTGTCGAGCTAGGGTGGGGGACGTGGAAAAAATTCAGGAGATTTTGGGAAAATATGAACGGGCTTCGGGACAGAAAATTAATTCCGACAAGACCACCCTATTTTTTAGTAACAATGCCTCATATGACACAAAGGAAGAAATTAAAAATCTACTTGGGGTGCCAGAAATCAAGGAGTATGAAAGGTATTTGGGTTTGCCGGCGGTGGTGGGAAGGAAAAAAAAGGCGAGCTTGAACTACATTAAAGATAGAGTGTGGGGTAAGCTTCAAGGATGGAAGGAAAAAATTATGTCGCAAGCGGGCAAAGAAGTTCTTTTGAAGATGGTGGTCCAAGCCATTCCTACGTTTGCCATGAGTTGTTTTCGTTTGCCTATTGGTCTTTGTCAAGATATTGAGATGCTCATTCGAAAATTTTGGTGGGGACAAAGGGGTGACCGGAGGAAAATTCATTGGGCAAAATGGGAGGTTTTATGCCAACCTAAGAGTGAGGGGGGTCTCGGCTTTAAAGATCTTTGCAAATTTAATAAAGCCATGTTGGCTAAACAGGTGTGGAGGTTGATACATGATAAGGAGTCTCTATTTTTTAGAGTTTTCAAGGCAAAGTATTTTCCAAACAAGTCGATCTTTGAAGCTAAAACTTCTTCCGGCTCCTTTGCTTGGAAGAGTATTTTATGGGCTAGAGATTTAATTGAAAAAGGAGCCTTTTGGAGAATTGGTGGTGGTAAATCTGTCCGGATCTATAAAGATGCATGGCTACCAAGTCCTGATGGCAAAATTAGCTCCCCGGTCTTGCACCTAACTCCGGAGTCAACTGTGGACTCCTTGATTGATCCAGCAACGGGTTGGTGGAACGTTAATCTCATTGACTGGTGTTTTCATCCTCCTGATGCAAAACTTATTAAGTCTCTGCCTCTGAGTTCCATCCCACAACCCGACACTCTGGTTTGGAGTTTTGAAAAATCGGGCAGCTATTCGGTTAAGTCTGGATACAAATTGCTTTGTGAGCTCCATAATCTTGATATTAACCGCCCACAAGTCTCGGAATCTCAGAAGGGATTTTGGAAAAGCATATGGAAGTTGAAGGTTCCGGGCAAGATTAAACAATTTCTTTGGAGGGCTTGCACAAACTCGCTGCCCACTAAAGATAACTTGCTGAAGCGAAAAATTCTTCACGAATCGGTGTGTCCTCGATGTTCTGGAGAAACGGAGTCGGTTGTCCATGCTTTGTGGAGTTGTGCCTGCGTTAAAGTTGTCTGGGATATGGATTTTGACTGGGTAGATAGGAGCTCCACGGCTACGGATTCTTTCTCGGCGGTTTTTCAAAATGTCCGAGCCAGACCTGCTTCAGTACCGTTATTTGCAGCAACGGCTTGGTCAATCTGGTATCAGAGAAACAAAACTCGCCTCCAAGATAATCCTCTGCCCCTCTGCAATGTAGCTGGTTTTGCAAGAAATTACCTTAGCGAATTCAGGGGAATGGATAGGCCCTGTGTCCACAGAAAAGGGGCTGGTCCTCGCAGGTGGATTCCTCCGGCATCAGATATAGTGAAGATTAACTATGATGGTGCTATATTTGGTGAGTCAGATAAGGCGGGAATTGGAGTTGTAATTCGAAACGGAGTGGGTCTGGTGAGGGCTGCCCTATCAGAGCAGATTGCAAAGCCTCCAACAGTAGAATTACTTGAGCTTCTCGCGGCAAGGCGTGCTGTTCTGTTTGCTGCAGAATTGGGACATATTCAGTGTGTTTGTGAGGGCGACTCCGAATCAGTTGTCAATGCCTTAAAGAGACCCGGTATGGAAAATTCTCGAGGGGGGCATCTCATCAAGGATACTTTGTCTCATTTAAACTCTTTTCAGAGTATTTCTTTCGCTCATGTACATCGGCAAGGTAATGCTGTAGCGCATGCTTTAGCCCAACGAGCGAGATCGTCTCTTTTTTCTCAGGTCTGGTTGGAGTGTGTTCCAACTGACATTATGTCTTTTGTTGTGGATGATTGTCCCATTTCTTGATTTCTAATATAAGTAGTCATTTCTCAAAAAAAAAAAAAACTTCATGTGGGCCAGTATTATCATGTGGTTGCTGTTGATAAGTTAGTAGTAGTCCATGTTACGCACTCTCTTAAGCACTCTCTTCCTTTAAAAAAATTTCATTTTCCTACCAATCCTTAAACCGAAAATCTAAACTGTCAAGGTTAGTCAATGCAATCAAACCCGGTTTTCACTCGAAAACTCTTTCAGCAATTGTAAGAAGCACATTCTTTGACATGAATTGTAGAACAGAGGATGAAGCAACTGCAGTACTGCAAAAAACTCTGGGCATTCAAGACATATTTCAAAAAAAAAAAAAAAAAACAACTTGAAGCCAATTGAAAGTCGTTTCTTATAATCTGGAATTTCTTTGGCTATGACCATGGCCACCATCCTACATACATGGTGTAAGTCAGTTTCTAACCCTGACTGATTGTAGTGGTTTTACCAGGCTTACCACAGGGAAAAGGAAAACTAACACTATAGTTTTTATGAATTCGAATCCCATGTAGCAAATTCCCTGCAAATTTTTTTTTTCCGTATGCATTCTGCATAATACCTTACCAATATCAAGAAAAATTCTTCCTCCTTCATCACTGAAATGTAAGATAGCTTGATTGTCTGGATCAACTTCCCACATGTTTGGGAGTCTATTCAAAAATTTTTCAAAACTCTGCAAAATAAAATTTGATATTACCAACAACATTTAAAAATTGCTAACTTTAAAATAAAAACATCAAACAAAAAACTTATGTTCACATTGTTAGTTGGCTTTGGTATATCTTTTCTTATGACTGGCGGTTCCACATTGAATTTAAATGCATAAAGAGAATTAAGTTTTGGAAAGCGTGAAATATTGGCAAATTGCTTTACAATTCTACCGTCAACGAAAATACAACACCGCTGAAATTTAAAAATTATTAAATATATTTTTATTTATATAATAATAGTAAAAAAATGTTTATTTATATAAAAAAGCATATGTTACTTTTATATTAATAAGCATGTTTTTAATAAATATATGCTTATTAATATAATGGTAAACATATGTTTATTAATATGAAAAAATTATTAAATATATTTTTATTTAAGCACGTGTTGCTTTTATTAATAAATTATTAAATATATTTTCTATATATTGCTAAGCATATTTTTTCATATAATGATAAACATATACCAATTTAAGAGTAACGAGAGAGTCAAAGAGAGTTTGAGATGAGTTTAGGAGTTTTTTTAAAAAAAAAACTAGGATGTCAAAACAGTGTGTTTTGAATTTTTTTTTTTTTTTACTTTTTTACTTTTTTTTTTTAACACTTACTTTGGCCTGTACGCATGTCCAGCTGCATCCTTGGCCGTGCGTATCGAATGCGGGTGCGCTAACCCAATCAACGATTCAACACACATACTTTCCAGACTATGAGACTTAAGGGGAAAATTAAGTTTAGTAATCTTTGTGGAAATTTAGCAAGGGTAATATTACAATTTTGTTATAACATCAGTAAAAAGAACAATGAATAAAAATTACAATAGTTGTGTAAGAACTTGCACCCAACAAAAACTTACCGGTGGTGGTGGTTCCACATTGAATTGAGTTACATACCTACAATCAACACAAATACAACACCACTGAAATTAATAAATAAATAAATAAATAAATAAAATTATTAGACATGCTTAAATAAAAACTAGGAAGCACAGGTGCGGCGCGGCGACTTGGCAATTTTTGAAAAAGTAAGGTGTAGGTGCGGCAGGATATGTTTATTAATAAATTATTAAATATATTTTTATTTATATTTTCTATATATTGCTAAGCATATTTTTTCATATAATTTGACAAATATATAATAACTGTGGGGTCCGTTTTCGTAGCCCAAGCCTACTAAGTATGGAAAAGGAGCCCAACAAACCCAAACCAATAAATTTGTAGAGCGTGGGTGAAAGAACTGGGCCGGATATGAATTAAACAAGAGTTGGTGGTAGTATGGGCAAATAATCTGACATGCAATCACGTAAAAACCATGAAGGACTAAAGGTCCGAAGATGAATTTTATTGAATGTTCTTAGGTTACAGATTTCAGAGCTACAGTAAAGTGATTTTCTATTCTTCTTCCTTTTTTTTCTCAACCCCCTTCTATCATGGGCTCTCCTTCTTTATATAGCTTCTTTCCTAATCATCCTAACCCTCCACTTGTCCTCCATCTGCTAACATACTTGAGTGTAGGTCACATCAAACATCTTCTCTAGCTTTTGGGGAGTGGCGGTAGGTGAAGTTGCACTGTTCAGGGGTCCTTTCCACATAAATGCGGCCAGAGAAGTTGCTGCAGGGCATTAAATGCGGTGGTGACAGCTTTTCTTTGAGATATTTCCCCATCCTTATCATCTCCAGGAATGCCTAGAGTTTATCTTTGTTACCAAGATTGCCAGGAAGGGCACTAGAGCTTTCTGTGCGTGTATTTAATCAGAACTATTCGTATCCGAGGAGTAAAACCTCTTCGGACAATGGGTGACCTCTTCGGATTATACTTTTCAGCCATCTCTGGATCCGTTGTCCTCAGGGGAACACTATCCCAGCCCATTATTACTCTTCGGACGTAGGATGACCTAAAGAACAGGGCCCCAGGCCCAATTGGTAGATCTGGGCTTTTGTCCCCCACAATAGCCCCTCAAAATCTCAATTTTTCCCTCGCATCCGAAGAGAAAAAGTGTGATTTTGACTTGCCACGGAGAAAAAAGCTTGAGAATAGCCACGTGTTTGAACTGGCACGTGTGTAGGCATAGTTATAGGCGCTCCATCATTGCCGCTATGGTTTCCATATTCCCGAGGCGTTGCATTAATTGCACCAAGTGGCGCTTTGTCTTTGGTATCCAACGGTGGATGATTGATCTGACAGACGTGATTTTTCCCCAGGGTTTGGGCGAAATAAATTCCGCCCCTTCACATGACCCCGTATAAATCCTCAGAGGAAGTCATTTCTTCCTCACTTTGCAAGTTTTCAGACACTCTATCAAGAACAAGCACGCGACTCCGTTCGAATCTCTCAGTTGCCGATTCTAGTCTTCTTAGGGTCTTCACGAATCTTCCTACGAGACTGCAAATCTTTCTCCGACCTTGTTCTCGTAAGTCGTCGTCCATCAAATCCTTCAGTTTTCTCTTCGGCCAGTTATTTTCGTTTAAGTGACATGGGGAAACTCCAATATTTGATAGATAGTCCTGAGCAAATTGAGGCGTTTAGGGCTGCATATCGCATACCCCCAAATGTGGGTGTGAGGTATTGCCCCCCAGAGAAAATACTAACGGACCGGAAGACGGGCGAAGTGGTTATCCCCCTCATCGCCTTCCTAGAAGGGGGGATGACCAGCCCTATGGGTCCCATCACCACTAATTACCTTAGGAACCATAGGATTAGCCTAGATCAGTGCGCGCCTAACATGTTTAGGATCCTAGGGGAGGTTGAGGATCTGAACCGCCATTTAAACTTGGGCCTCACCTGGCTTGATGTGGTGCACATGTATGAGTGCCACAGCCAATAAGGGGCGGGATACTATCTGAAATCCCGGTCTGACGAGGTTAGGCTGATCTCCTGCCTCCCCAAATCCAACAAAGGGATGAAAGACGATTACGTGATCGTCTCAGGCGCATGGCATGACGGTCCCCACTGTCCGACCAAGCCAGGAGAGCCAGGTGGGACATGCTAGATTTAGGTCCACTAGCAGTAGGCTTAGGATTCCCGCCCTTTTAACAGTTTTTAATTCTGTGTTATCGTCTATAAGTTTCTAATGGAATTTTTGCTGTGATTTTTGACAGATAGGAACCGCGTTTCTCCTCGGCTTAGCCTTACCAATACTGCCGCCCTCAACTACTTGTTAAGATCAGAGATTTTTGTGAGCGAGGACGGGCAGCTGCGGTCGGCTCCTCTCATCCTCGGGTACACGACAAAGAAGAAGGACTGTCAACCAATTGGCAACGCTATAACGCAGGGGGATTATCGTCTCCACCGAATAGACGTTGCTCGGAATGGGTTTTTGGCACCGCACGATCTTCCACCAGTGCCCCATCCTAACCCAGCGGGTGTGCCACTACTCGCCCAGCCAATTGCCCAAGTCCCCCTTGATCAGGAAGCTGCGGGTGAAAGGGTTGGCTCCTCGACCTCCTCACTAGAAGAACAAATAGACAAATTTCAGTTTAAAGGAAAAGGTTCAGGCAGAGTACAAGTTATTCCATCCTCGGACTCCGAAGAGGAGTTTAATAGGCATTCCAGTGCCCATCCACCTCTTCTGGTGACTGCTATTCTTAAAGTCTCTTCGCAAGAGGAAGACATGGCAGACTTAAGGGCATTAATGAAGAACAGGGGGAAGAAGCCCGAGCCGAAGGGTGCTAGGACTTCTCAACCGGTGGCGAACCTGCCTCCGCCACCACCTCAGGTCCCTGACCCCGGCCTAAGGCCCATATTGGACCTGAGAAAGAAGAGGCCCCTCGAAACCGAGGAGAGGGAGGTGGTGGTGGTGCCACCTAAGACAAACAAGCAGCAAAAGGTGGTGAGAGACCACCGGAGTAGAAGGGGCTCGTCCGTGGAGAGCCGGGAAGAGAATGTAGTGGCTGAGGTTCGCCGAGCAGGGCCCCGTACATGGTGTCCGAGGTTGGAGCTGGAGGGCGCTCCAATCCCTTGGGACACCTCTCTCCGAAATTATGACGGGGGGAGGGCAGGCTTTGTTGCTGAGGCCCTTGAGCAGCCGCTCTTCCTCCCCCACGATATGGAGTCCTACCGGCGCTTCAACCAGCAGGAACTCTTCCTATCCCTCAAGAGGGATATAGCCATGGTAAGTGGGCTTAATCCGCTAGGTTAAATCACTGAGCCTTTTTAACATGCACATATATTTATTATTTCATTATTTTTTTTATGTCTTACACTCAAGAGTTTCCCTCGTGTAGGCCACCCAGCAGATCTACGTGGCCGAGGAGTGGAATAAGAAGACCCACCTCGAAGCCCAAGCAGAGGCCCAAACTCGGTTCGAGGTTGAAAAGTCCCTGGGCGGTCTGAAGGAAGAATATGCTTATTTATCCGAGCAATTCAAGGACATGACCAACCAGCGGAACAGCCTCGACGCTGGCCTCAAGAATGCTGAAAAGCAGGCCGAGGAGCAGCGCAAACTGCTACACATGACCGAGATCAACTTGGCCACTGAGAAAGAGCTGGTGAAAGGGCTCAGAGAGGAGCTTAAGAAGGCCAGGGAAGCTGCGCTACTGGCTGAAAAGAACGCACAATTAGCCAAGGAAGCAGTGGAGGCCGAGAGGAAGGCAGCTTACACGCTGGGGGTGGAGGAGACCCAAATCAGCCTCACTGAGCAGTTCGCCGCGGTTGGCCGAGACTACTGCGACATCACATGGGTGAAGGCTTTAGATGCTACTGGAGTTCCTGCGGACTCTCCGTTGAGGTTGCCTGGGAGTACGTACTATGATCTGGAGATCCGTGTACTCTCAGAAGCTGAGGAGCATCCTCCAACCAACCAGGTCCCCCCTGCCCCAGTGGAAGCAAGCAAGAAGTCTACGGGTGAGAAAGAAAAAGATGGAGAACCAGTCCCAGACCTTGCTACTGCCCCATCAGGCCAAGTAACTGAGCCCTCCGCTGCTCGAACGTAGATTTGACGTTGTGGCCAGTTTTACTTAGTACTTGTAAACAATTTTAGTTTAGTAGTATGTTTTGTTACCTGTTTGTTTGTTTTTCGTTTTTGTTGTTGTTTTTATTTTTATTTTTTATAAGAGCTTGTAAACCTTTTTATTTAAATTAATGAAATTCTGTCTTTTGCTTTCAACACGCTTGTTCTTTAAATTGTAAATCTCTCTATTGCAGTAAACAACTTGAATCATATGTTAACAGTAGTAAAGGCAAACTCAAACATGCTGTTAGGGCAATAAGGCCAATAATTTAGATCAATGCCGAAGAGAGTAGGTTACTCAACAGTTGAAAACGAAGGGAGATGAATGATGAACACTTCAGAGACTTTCGTGTGAGCGTACAGAGCAGGGTTTTAGCTGAGAAGTTTAGTTATAACTTAAACACATTCAAGGATTTCGAGCACGATAAACTCAAACTCTGGGAAGAACTATGTAAAGATGCTATTATGATTGAACAATCCAATCCGATGACTACCGTTAATGTCCAATGTATGTTTAAATATTGAGGGACCTTGGAACGAGTGTTAATTAACCCCAATCATCTGGTCCAAGGACTACAGGCGTGATTGGGTTTAAGTTTACACACTTAAAGAACAGTAACGGAGTGTTAACTAACCCAAATCATCTGGTCCGAGGACTACAGGCATGATAGGATTTAAGTTTAAACACTTAAAGAACAGTAACAGAGTGTTAACTAACCCAAATCATCTGATCCGAGGACTACAGACATGATAGGATTTAAGTTTAAACACTTAAAGAACAGTAACGGAGTGTTAACTAACCCAAATCATCTGGTCCGAGGACTACAGGCATGATAGGATTTAAGTTTAAACACTAAAAGAACAGTAACGGAGTGTTAACTAACCCAAATCATCTGGTCCGAGGACTACAGGCATGATAGGATTTAAGTTTAAACACTTAAAGAACAGTAACAGAGTGTTAACTAACCCAAATCATCTGGTCCGAGGACTACAGGCATGATAGGATTTAAGTTTAAACACTTAAAGAAACAGTAGGATATACAGAACCAGCATGTTAATTGAAGGAAACGATCGTCTAATAATAGTACCTTTTGAGGTTATTTACATTCCAAGGACGTAGTATTACATGACCATCCAGGTCTTCTAGGAAGTACGCCCCAATGCCAGCTCCTGAAGTGATACGATATGGCCCTTCCCAGTTGGGTCCTAGCTTTCCCCAAGCTGGGTTCTTCGCTGTACCGACAACTTTCCTGAGTACCAGATCACTAGGTTCTAGTGGCCTTAACTTTACGTTAGCGTCGTAACCCTGTCTGAGCTTTTGCTGGTAATGTGCTAGTCGAACCATCACATTTTCCCTCCTTTCATCAATCAGATCTAGATCCCTCTCTAGCTGCTCGTTATTGCTAGTCGGACTGAAGGAACTGGTCGTCAAGGTTGGGAATCCAGTTTCCAAAGGTATGACAGCTTCAGCTCTATAGGTCATTGAGAAGGGGGTCTCTCCAGTAGGCCTGCGAGGCGTGGTTCTGTAAGCCCAAAGCACATGTGGTAGTTCTTCTACCCATTTGCCCTTCGCGTCATCTAACCTCTTCTTCAAGCCATTCACTATGACCTTGTTGACTGCTTCTGCTTGCCCATTACCCTGGGGGTAGGTAGGCGTGGAGTATCTATTTATGATCCCTAGCTCGCTACAATAACTTCTGAATGCTTTGCTATCAAACTGCAAGCCATTGTCCGAGATGAGGGTATGAGGAACTCCAAACCGAGTGACAATGTTCTTCCACACAAACTTTTGAACGTCAACGTCTCTAATATTAGCTAACGGCTCTGCTTTGACCCACTTGGTGAAATAATCTGTACCGACCAGAAGGTACTTCTTGTTCCCTGCAGTTTTAGGAAATGGTCCCACGATGTCTAAGCCCCATTGGGCGAAAGGCCATGGGCTAGATAACGGGTTGAGAGTTCCCCCAGGTTGGTGAATGTTTGGGGCGAAGCGTTGACATTGATCACACTTTCTAACATACTCCTGGCCTTCTTTCTGCATGTTCGGCCACCAATAACCTTGAGTGATAGCCCGATGAGCCAAAGACCTTCCACCCGTATGGCTTCCACATATTCCTTCATGTAATTCTTTTAGCAGTAACTTGGCCGATTTAGGATACATGCATAGTAAATATGGTCCCGAGTAGGAGCGTTTATACAGTCTCTGGTCTTCGGATAGCCAGAACCTGGTCGCCTTCCTTCGAATTTTATTTGTTTCTTCTCTTTCTTCAGGCAAGATGTCTTCTTTCAAGAATTTAACTATAGGGTCTATCCAGCAGGGTCCCGTCCTAATTTGATGAACCTGAATTACATCCTTTTTTGTCACTGTAGGTCCATGCAAGTCGTCAACGAGAATAACTCTGGGCAAGCTTTGCGCCGAGGAGGTGGCAAGTGTGGCCAAAGAGTCGGCATGTGCGTTACCACTTCTGGGGATGTGCAGCAAACTAAAAGAGTCAAACTCCGATTGCAGACATTTAACTTGACTCAGGTACCTCTGCATTCTTTCGTCTTTCGCCTCAAACTCCCCTTGTACTTGACCCACGACTAACATTGAGTCCAAGAACAGTTCCACAAACCTTCCTCCCATTTTTCGGACCATGGCCATTCCTATCAGTAGGGCTTCGTACTCCCGTACTCCGCCTCATTGTTCATTGCCGAGAAGTCCAACCTTAAAGACTTTTCGATGATTATTCTCTCAGGGGATATCAATACTAGCCCCACTCCAGAACCTTTTTGATTAGCAGCACCGTTTACATACACTTCCCAATGAGGGGGGTCTTGCTGAGAAATCATGCCAACTGATTTTTCATCCATGTCCGACATGGGCATTACTTCTTCTAGTTGAGGTTCCGTGAACTCAGCCACTAAATCCGCAAGGACCTGGCCCTTTACCGATGTGCGGGGCATATATTTGATATCGAAAGCCCCTAAGATCGTACCCCACTTGGCAATCCGCCCAGTGTAATCGGCACTTCGGAGTATGGCCCTGAGTGGGAGTTGAGTGAGGACAATGACAGTGTGAGCCTGGAAGTAATGTGGCGGCTTCCGCGTGCCGAGTACCACTGCTAGGATTGCCTTTTCCAGAGGCAAGTAACGGACCTCGGCCTCATGCAGTGACTTGCTTACGTAATAAACTGGTCTTTGCACGCCGTAGTCTGATCGTATCAACACCAAGCTCACCGCACAGGGAGCTACGACGATGTATGCGAACAATACCTCGTCTGGCTCAGGTCTGGACATGATTGGTGGCCGGGCCAAATAATCTTTGAGCTGCTGGAAGGCCAAAGCACACTCTTCAGTCCATTTGAATCCCGGTCAGTTTGAGATGAATCGATTCAGGGCACTAGTCAACCCGGTCAGTTTCTGAACCTCTTTGGGATTCCGAGTAGCTCGTAAATCGTTAATGGCCTTTATCTGGTCGGGGTTAACCTCAATTCCTCTGTGAGTCACCATGTATCCCAAGAACTTGCCGGACCCCACCCCGAATGAACATTTGGATGCATTCAGGCGCAGCTTGTACTTCCTTAGTACTTCAAAGGTACTTTCCAGGTCCTTCACATGCTCAGCAACAACCTTGCTCTTTACTACCATGTCATCTATATAGACCTCGATATTTTTACCCAGCTGTGACTCAAACATCCTTGTCATCATTCTCTGATAGGTGGACCCCGCGTTCTTCAAGTCAAATGGCATCACCTTATAGTGGTAGTTACCGATAGGGGTGATGAAGGCAGTTTTCTCCTGATCCTCCAGGGCTAGTGGTATCTGGTGGTAACCTTGGAAGGCGTCCAGGAAGCTCATCCGAGGATGGCCGACGGTGGCATCCACCAGTTGGTCTATTTTTGGCATAGGGAATGGATCTTTGGGGTAAGCCTTATTCAAGTCAGTAAAGTCCACGCATACTCGCCACTTCCCACTCTTCTTTTTTACCACCACGGTATTTGCCAGCCACTCAGGATAGAAAACTTCCTTTATAGCTCCGGCTTGTTTGAGCTTCGCTACTTCTTCTTTTACTGCATCAGCATGCTCCTTGGATGGGCGCCGAGGAGGCTGTTTCTTGGGGGTAACCAGCGGGTTTACCTTTAGGTGGTGACATATGAACTCTGGGTCCACCCCTAGGGCTTCGTAAGCGCTCCATGCAAATACGTCAAGATTCCTCTTGAGGAATTCTATTAACTATTCCCTCTCTTGAAGAGGTAGCTGTGATCCGACCTGGAAGAACTTATCAAGATCATCTCCAATAACCACTTTCGTTAGATCCTCACATCGAGTGCCTTCATCTGGATCCTCAACGGGCAATTCTCGAGACTTTAATTGCTATAAACCCCCTTCGGCTCTAGATGAAGACTCGGCTTCGGGCTCGTGCTGGATAGCGGCCACTAGGCACTGTCGGGCCGCGGATTGATCTCCTCGGATCTCACAAACTTGTCCTTCAGACGGGTATTTGACCTTCTGATGCAAAGTAGAGGAAACAGCCTCTAGTGCGTGAAGCCAAGGTCTAGCCATAATTGCCGTATAAGGCGAATACACATCCACAACAATAAAATCCACCTCTACCACTTCGGCCCCGGTCTGGACAGGTAGGCGTATCTGGCCTTTTGGGGTGACTGCCCTCCCTTCAAAACTGACGAGGGGGGAGTTGTATGGTATGAGGTCCTGGGGTTTCAGGCCTAGCCCTTTATAGAGATCAGGGTACATTATCTCCACAGCGCTTCCCTGGTCCACCATCACCCTCTTCACATCGTACCCTCCGATTTTGAGGGTGACGACTAACGCATCATCATGGGGTTGGATGGTGCCGGTCATGTCTTCGTCCGAGAACCCTATGACAAGCGGAGCACCCAACTTAGCTCTCTTCGGAACTCTGCCTACGTCCCCTGCTGGCGGTCGGCCTACCGACATAACTTTCAATGGCCAAGACCCTGTTCTCCCCGGCGCGGCGAAGACGACGTTAATAGTTCCTAGCGGCGGCTTTGAAGGGTCACCTCTTTATGGCCCTGAGCCCATCTGCCCTCCTCGGTCGCTAGAGGGGTGCAAGAGGTGTCTTAGTTTACCATCACGAACCAGTTGGTCCAAGTGATCCCATAGGCTCCTACAATCCTCCGTGGTATGCCCATGGTCTTGATGGTACTGGCAGTAGAGATTATGATTACGTCTCTCAGGATTTCCTACCATCTTATTCGGCCACCTGAAAAACGGCTCGTTCTTAATCTTCTCCAAAACTTGGGGCACTGGCTCTTTAAACACAGTGTTGACTATTTGAGGATTGGTCGACCCTGATTGTCCAACGAAATCTCTACGCGGTTTACTGCTGTTGTAGCGATCCGACCGGAAATCCCTCCTCTCTTGGGGGATGGCTTTATCTTTTCCCTTCCCTTGTTGCTGATCCTCTTCAACTCTCTTGTACTTTTCTATACGGTCCATAAGTTGGCGCATATTAGTGACTGGTTTGCCAGATAAGGAGGTCCTTAAACCGTGGTCAGTAGGGAGGCCAAGCTTGAATGTGCTGAGGGCCATTGCATCAGAGTTGCCCTCCATATCATTAAACATCTCTCAGTATCTGTCCGAGTACGCTTTCAGAGTCTTGCCCTCGTGCATGCTTAGGGACAATAGTGAAGACAGGGGCCTGGCTACTCTTCGGCAGGTGACAAATCGTGAACCAAATGCCTGAGTGAGCTCTTTGAAGGAATTAATAGTGTTTGCCTTCAGGCCATCAAACCACCTCATTGCCACTGGTCCCAGACTGGAAGGGAAAACCTTACACATCAGAGCTTCATCTCTGGAGTAGATAGCCATTCTTTGGTTAAAATGACTCACGTGCTCCACGGGGTCCGTTTTACCATTGTAGATGATAAACGTTGGCTGATTAAAATGCCGAGGGAGTCTTGCCTCCTCAATTCTGCGAGTAAAAGGTAACCGAGAGATCTGATTCAAGGCCTCGTTCATAGCATCATTCCCTACGCCTACGCGTGATGGGCTTCTAGATCGCTTTTTGCAATGAGGCTCCTCTTCGTAGGAAAAGGATTCACTGACTGGCATCCGAGATTTCTGCTGATAAGTGACGTCCTGCTCGTCGTCCGAGTCATCATCAGAATATGAGGAAATCCGTTTCCTCTTTGCATGGCACAGCTCCCTCTTCAGTTTCTCAACTTCTAGTTGCAAACCCCGATTCTCCTCTGCATGGAACACGTGACTTCCGCCATGTGACTGGCTTTGGCCAGTATGCACGGTGTGCACACTACCCTCACGATCCTGCCTCCTTTCCAAGTTAAGAAAAGGGTCTGCATGCTGGGATGCCCTAGATTCTGCTTGTTGTTGACTTCGTTCCGCCATCACCAACGGTTGTTTTCACTCCTGCACACGCTCTTCCCACAGACGACGCCAATTGTGGGGTCTGTTTTCGTAGCCCAAGCCCACTAAGTGTGGAAAAGGAGCCCAACGAACCCAAACCAATAAATTTGTAGAGCATGGGTGAAAGAACTGGGCCAGATATGAATTAAACAAGAGTTGGTGGTAGTATGGGCAAATAATCTGACATGCAATCACGTAAAAACCATGAAGGACTAAAGGTCTGAAGATGAATTTTATTGAATGTTCTTAGGTTACAGATTTCAGAGCTACAATAAAGTGATTTTCTATTCTTCTTCCTTTTTTTTCTCGACCCCCTTCTATCATGGGCTCTCCTTCTTTATATAGCCTCTTTCCTAATCATCCTAACCCTCCACTTGTCATCCATCTGCTAACATACTTGAGTGTAGGTCACATCAAACATCTTTTCTAGCTTCTGGGGAGTGGCGGTAGGTGAAGTTGCACTGTTCAGGGGTCCTTTCCACATAAATGTGGCCAGAGAAGTTGCTGCAGGGCATTAAATGCGGTGGTGGCAGCTTTTCCTTGAGATATTTCCCCATCCTTATCATCTTCAGGAATGCCCAGAGTTTATCTTTGTCACCAAGATTGCCAGGAAGGGCACTAGGGCTTTTTGTGCGTGTATTTAATCATATCTATTCGTATCTGAGGAGTAAAACCTCTTCGGACAATGGGTGACCTCTTCGGATTATACTTTTCAGCCATCTCTGGGTCCGTTGTCCTCAGGGGAACTCTGTCCTAGCCCATTATTACTCTTCGGACGTAGGATGACCTAAAGAACAGGGCCCCAGGCCCAATTGGTAGATCTGGGCTTTTGTCCCCCACAATAACTAAATAAGAAATCAACTCAAGTCTCAACATTACAACTTATATAAAAAACTAAAAAATAGGATAATAGAAATAGATTGAGGGACAGATATAGAATGAGCTAAAGAGATCAAAAAGCATGTGAGAAAGAGATGAAATTTTTGTAAATAAGGGAGTTTTCTAATATTAATAATAATACTAATAAATTTGTTAATGTAATTATGGTTCAAAAGAAACTTTTTTTTAGGCAATGGTCTTTTTGTAAATAAGGAAATGTGTAATGGCGTTTATAAATCATACACCTTCCTAGAAGTTTCCTTTTTCCAATTCACCCCCACCCCCACTTGACTCTCTCTTTTATGTATCCACTCTATATATTTTAATAAATGTTTTTCTTAATTGTTGTGCTCTCCTCTCACAATTCCTTCTCTCTCTTCTTCTTCTTCGTATTATTCTTAGTTCTTTCACTTCTTTGTATTTTCTCTCTAACAGAGTCACAATACTTCCTTCTATAAAACTCTTTTCTCTTCTTATTCAATTTTTTTTTTCTTTTCTCCAGCATAAATTCCATCACTTCTTTTCTCTTCTCTTCTTGTATTGGCCCATTTCAAACTGAATCGAAAAACGGAAAAAAAAAAAAAATTGTCACGAACGTGTGTGCAGTCGCGTCCACGGCTGCACGACGCGTCTGTGTGTATTGGACTTGGGTGCGCCAACCCACAGAATTACTACAGTTTGGTAAGTGTGGAATGGTGGCGATTTGTGTTACATTCCTACAGTCAACACAAATACAACACCACTGAAATTAAAAAAAAAAATGAAATTATTAAAAGTAACACATGTTGAAATAATAAAAATTAAATACCCTTCTATGATTGCTTTAGCCAAATTGATAGATTCCATAGAATTTCTACAGTTTGGTAAGTGAGGAATGGTGGCAAATTGTGTTACATACCTATAGTCAACACAAATACAACACCACTAAACTAAAAAAAAAAAATGAAATTATTAGAAGTAACTCATGTTGAAATAATAAAATTAAATACCCCTCTCTAATTGCTCTAGCCAAATTGATGGATTCCACACAATTTCTACGGTTTGGTAAGTGTGGAATGGTGGTGAATTGCATATTTGCATTACATACCTATGGTCAACACAAATACAACACCACTGAAATTAAAAAAAAAAAAAGAAATTATTAGAAATAACACATGTTGAAATAATAAAAATTAAGTACCCCTCTCTGATTGCTCTAGCCAAATTGATGGATTCCATAGAATTTCTACGGTTTGGTAAGTGTGGAGTGGTGGTGAATTGCATTACATACTCCAGTCAACACAAATATAACACCACTGAAATTAAGAAGAAGAAGAAGAAGAAATTATTAGAAGTAACACATATTGAAATAATAAAGAATGTTACTAAGAAGAAACTAAGCCACCTTTACCTCTTGGGGCACGATTGGCACTGTTTGCTATCTTGCACTCGAGCTTTCTCTAGCCGCCTCGCGAGCTTGCTCCATCGCTAGACATCATAGTCCCTTCGTGGGTCCTCTTGTCTCCTTAGTGAGACCTTCAGCTACCCAGGTTGTGGGCTTTTCTCGCCTAGTTTGTGGGCTTCCCTGTATGGGTTTCCCTTGCCCAACTAGTGGGTTTTGCATCATTGAAAGGGGTCGTCGCCTCAAAATCCCAAGGCGTTGATCAACTTCATTGTAGTTCTGAAGGCTTGTCAGCAACTGTGTGAGTTCTTAGCTTCATGGACCAACCCATATCTTGGAGTGAAGGGGCTGATTGTTCTTAGCAATGAAAGACAGTGGTTGGGTCTTTGCAAAGCATAGAGCTTCCATATTATCTCAACAACACTTTATCTTGGTTACAAGTAAATTTGTCTTTTAAAAGGTCACAGATTTAGGAGTTTTGTGTTGGATTATTGAATATATGAAGTAAGGTGATTAAGGTAGCTGAACTATGAGTATATTAAGCCTTAATTGCCGTGGACTTGGGGACAAAAGTGCTATTGGAGAGCTTTCTAAGCTCATTTAAGTTCAACGTCCCCGAATTGTATTTCTGATGGAGACTAAACTTAAAAAGAAAGGTATAGAAGAAGTGAGAGATGAATTAAAAATAGATAATGTAGTGTGTGTAGATAGAACTGGAATGGGTGGAGGTTTGGCTCTGTTATGGGATTCAGAATGGGATGTGAATTGAAAACCTTGTCAAAAAGCCATATAGATGTTATTGTGACAGAGAAGGATGGGGTTTCATGGAGATTGACAGGTATCTATGGGCACCCTGAAAATTTGAAGCGTATTGAAGCATGGAATTTGATGCGCCTACTTCATCAGCAAGTCACATTGCCATGGATATGCATAGGAGACTTCAATTAGATACTTTTAGTGAATGAAAAACAAGGAGGGGAACCAAGAAGTGAGTGGCAAATGGTGAATTTTTGAGAAGTGCTAGACGATTGCAGATTAAGGGACATGGGCTTTAATGGTTCTCGCTTCACATGGTGCAATCGGAGAGATGAACAGGATCGAGTATATGTTAGACTCAACCATGGGGTAGCTAACCAAGAATGGTATGATCTTTTTTCCTCACTTTGAAGTTCATCATTTAAGCTTTGCAAATTCCGATCACATGGCTATTGGGGTGCGATTAAGAAGGCAATCGCAATTTCAAATTGGGATGTATAAAAAAAAAATTTGTTTTGAGGAAGCATGGGTGAAAGATGAAGGCTGCTAGTACACAATTGCAAATGCTTGGTCTGTTTCCTTCAATGGAAGTCTTATGTTCCATGTGCGTAACAAAATAAAAGAATGTAGGAAGTAGTTGTTAGCTTGGAGTAAAAATTCATTGTGTTCCTTAAGCAAAAAGATTAAGGAAAAGCGAAATAGGCTACAAGTGCTACAGCTGAACAACAGGGATTCATCGTGGGCGGAATGTGAAGCTCTTAGGCATGAAATTAATATTATAATTGAGAAAGAAGAAATTTATTGGAAACAAAGATCCTGTATCAGCTGGTTGCGTGAAGGTGATCGTAATAAAAACAAACTTCATGTGAAGGCATTTGCAAGGAGGAAAAAAAACTTAATTGTCTCGCTAAAGGAGATGGATGGTACGGTGATAGAGCAACAAAGCGATATAGAAAGGGTGATAATTCAACATTTCTCAACTCTCTTCAAATCTTTAAATCCGAATGCCATTGAAAAAGTGGTAGCCCATATTCCTAGAGTAGTTATGGAGGAGATGAATGATTGGCTTATGAGAGATTTTCATCCAGAAGAGGTTCGATTTGCCTTATTTCAGATGCATCCTTCAAAAGCTCCAGGCCTTGATGGTATGACTGCTTTCTTTTTTAAAAAGTTTTGGCATATAGTGGGTGCTGATGTAACTAATGTTGTGCTATCATATCTAAATTCTAGAGTTATACTTCGAAATATAAATAATACCCACATAGCACTAATACTCAAAACCAAAAACCCTGAATTAATCACACAATATCGCCCCATTAGTCTATGTAATGTGCTATACAAAATCATATCTAAAATGATAGTCAATCGGCTGAAGCTCATCCTCCCAAATTTAATTTCTGATACTCAGAGCACTTTTGTCCTAGGAAGGTTAATTACAGACAACATTTTAGTTGCATATGAAACTTTGCATAGCATGAAAAAGAAAAGGTGGGGCAAGATAGGTCAGGTAGCTATTAAATTGGATATGAGCAAAGCTTATGACCGGGTTGAATGGGGTTATTTACAAAGTGTGATGGAGAAAATGGGGTTTCAAGCAAAATTGGTGCAATTGATAATGGCATGCATAACAACTGCTCATTTTTCTATTTTAGTTAATGACAATCCTACAGGTTATATCTTGCCTTTTAGAGGATTGAGACAAGGTGACCCTCTGTCACCTTATCTCTTTCTATTTTGTGTTGAGGGGCTCACCGCTCTGCTCAGAAAGGTAGAAACAGATAGAATTATAAGAGAAGTGGCAGCTAGCAGAGGTTGTCCTTGTATTTCTCAACTCCTATTTGCTGATGACATCTTATTATTTTGTCCTGCCTCAGTAAAGGAGTGCCAACAGGTCAATTCCTTGCTTAATCTATATGAGGCTGCTTCAGGACAAAAGATTAGTATTGATAAAACTTCTCTTTTCTTTAGTAGCAACACTGGATTAGAGACTCAAGAATAAATTAAACAGCATTGGGTGCAGAGACAGTCCCAGAATATAATAAGTATTTAGGGATGCCTAGTATAGTGAGGCATAACAAAAAAGCAACTTTTGCTCCAATCATTGAAATAGTCTAGAGTATACTAAAGGGATGGAAGGAAAATACGATGTCTTAAGCTGGAAGAGAAATTTTGATTAAAGCCATGGCACAAGCTATCCCCACATATGCCATGGGATGCTTTTTGCTACCGAAAGGCTTGCTTAAAGATCTTGAAGGGATGATGAGCATATTTTGGTGGGTCAAAAGATACAAGAAAGGAAAGTACACTGGTTGAGTTGGTCTAAATTTGTATGCCCAAGTTGATGGGAGGAATAGGGTTTCAGGATCTTCATTCTGTCAACCTAGCCATGTTAGCTAAACAAGGATGTAGGCTTATGAAAAATACACACTCCTTTTTCTATCGAGTCTACAAATCAAAGTACTTTCCTAATACATCTTTCTTAGATGCCCTATCACCAAATTCAAGGAGTTTTGCATGGAAAAGTATAGTGGCAGCTAGATCTGTCTTGGACAATGGATTGAGATTGTGGGTAGGAACCGGAAATAAAATTCAAATTTGGCAAGACCGATGGCTTTCAACCCCACCATCATTCAAGGTGGTAACCCCATGCTTGTCAATGTCAACAATGGCCACAATGGATAACCTCATTGATCCAACTACAAGATCATGGCGAGTATCCATGATTGATCATGTATTCCTCCCACATGAAGCTGAGGTTATTAAATCCATCACATTAAGCAATAGAGCGGCGCAAGACACCCAAATTTGGGCATACACAAACACGAGTGAATATTCGGTAAAAAGTGCATATAAGATGATCCAAACTCAACATCTAAGATCTTCCCATGGCCAATCATCCAATCACTCACAGAGCAATAAAATTTGGAAAGCGATTTGGGTAGTCAAGGTATGTAACAAAATCAAAACTTTCATTTGGAGAGCTTGTAGAGATATACTGCCTACTAAAGCTAATCTAACTAGAAGAAAAATTTTGTTTGATGCTGGATGTGATTGTTGTGAGGATGGGGTGGAGTCAATAGACCATGTCCTACTAAGCTGTACATATTCCGACAAGGTTTAGAAGTCCACATTCTTGAGGGAGATCATGACTCATTGCACAAATCTCTCATTTGTGGATGTGGCTGATCAAATAATGCAAAGAAAAAATGACCCAGAGATTGCAATATTTTTCACAACTAGCTGGATGACTTGGAATAAGCGGAATGAGGCTCGTTTCGGTACTCCACGTCCTGATCCCCCTTTTCTAGCCATGTATATATGCTTTAGAATATTTGAAAGCTAATTATGGAGTTTTGTCTTAAGTAATAGTAAGATAGTCTTGTTTTTTTTTTCTTTGGCATTGCTTGATGTAACTTTACTTATAGTTGCTATTTTTGTAAGGTGAAGAGAAAGCTATGTAGCTAGCTCAGGTTTAGCGTGGTTGTTTTGTGTTGCTGCCTTGCTTTTGTATAAACTTATTCTTTCTTTGAATAAAATACTGTTATTTACTCTAAAAAAAAGAAGAAGAAATAATAAAAATTAAATACCCCTTTCTAATTGTTCTATCCAAATCAATGGATTCCACAGAAATTTTATGGTTTGGTAAGTGTGGAATGGTGGCGAATTGTGGTACATACCTATAGTCAACACAAATACAACACCACTGAAATTTAATAAAAAAGAAATTATCAGAAGTAACACATGTTGAAATAATAAAAATGAAATACCCCTCTCTGATTGCTTTAGCCAAATTGATGGATTCCACAAAATTTCTACCATTTGGAAAATGTGGAATGGTGGCAAATTGCGTTACATACCTACAATCAACACAAATACAACACCATCGAATTTTAAAAAAAAATGAAATTATCAGAAGTAACACATGTTGAAATAATAAAAATTGAATACCCTTCTCTTATTGCTCTAGCCAAATTGATGGATTCCACAGAATTTCTACAGTTTGGTAAGTGTGGAATTGTGGCGAATTGCATTACATACCTACAATCAACACAAATACAACAACACTGAAATTAAAAAAAATAAAAAATAAATTATCAAAAGTAACACTTAAATAAAAATATAAATACCCCTCTTTGATTCCTTTAGCCAAATTTGCCACTTTCCTCATGTCTTTGATTGCTTTAGCCAAATTTGTCAGTTTCATCATGGCTGAAGACTGCTTGCAACTGTGAAAACAAGGAAAAAAAAATTAATACTTGATGATGCCGAAAAATCAACAGTGAGCCACATGGTCTTTGTACACTCAAAATAACACCTGCACAACAAAAAGAGAAGACCTAACAGAGAGCACAGGTGTGGTGTCGGCCAAATACCCTCCAAAGGTAAAGTTAGAACTTTTCTTACAACTTTAGAGTGCTAGAATTGGGGTGAATTATGTGTACCTTGGTTTGTGAGGGTATTGGGGCTTTTATAGTAGTAGAGGGTTGACATCTCTTCCCTGGATTAAAAGTCTTTTCCTTATAGGAATCCTTATAAGCGTATATTGCGGAATCCTTTCCTTGTAGGAGACTAACACTAAGCGTGAGGTACAAGACATTTCCTTATATACTCATACGTGGTAATCAAGTCAGGATTATGTCAGACTCGTCGGCTTTAGTGGTGTCAGCTTTCCATCCTCCCTTTATTGACCTCGTCAGCTTAAAGCTGTAGACTTCCTACTGCCTTGTTGATGGACATAAGCAAAGTCGACGGGTTGGTTTGGAACATCATTCTATGCCTTCCCTTTGGTGAGCATATATTTACAATTTTATCCTTATCAATACTAATGATATGAATTCGTTATTTTTATACTTTTTTCTCACTCTCTTCCCCTCTCCTCATCGATGTCTCTCCTAAACCAGGCCTAACCCCTGCATCAACTGAGAGAGAGAGAGAGAGAGAGAGAGAGAGAGAGAGAGAGAGAGAGAGAGAGAGAGAGAGAGAGAGAGAAGTGAGAGGGAAGAGATAAATAGATGGAAGAAATAGAAGGAAGATAAATGAGAGAGAATGAGTCAGATATGATTTAACAGAGATAAGCAAGTTTCCTTGCTACAATAGGATAAATACATACAAGTTTAGTGTAGCAGATGCTATTGTGGTTCACATGCAGTAAAAGTTGAGGGATGCGACGGTATGGTTCACGGCGGCAGAAGTTAAGGGATGCGATGGTGTGGTTACACTATAGCAGCATAAGGCCGAACTTTGTTGATAGAGGTCGAAATGTGTGGAGCCTTAGGTCAACAAAAGATTTGATGGGTATTAGTGTACATTGCTTTTCTTTGTATATTGCTTTACTTTTCCTTTTTCCTGTAGCTCTTCAGAGTAAAGTACCACTACAAGGGAAAAGTCGTTGTAATAACAACTAATGTCGTTGTAATAAGATGTTATTACAATGACAAAAAAGTCGATGTAAGCTGTTGTAATAAAGACCGAGGCAATAGGTTTATGCAACACTAGATTTTTGTTGCAATAAATTCCACATATTGCAATGATTTACTTCGACAATCTCGTTGCAATAGGTTGATATTTTTATTTATAAAAATAATAATTTTTTTTTTAAAATAAATCATTTTCTTACAATAATAATTTTTCCATTAACCTGTTTTGTAATTCAAAAACTATATCTAGGAAATACACTAACAAATCAAAGATACACATAAAAGATGTTTCAATACATATGTCAAAAAACACAAATATATACACAACTTGTTGAGCTTACATTCAAACACATAGTTTCGAAAAGTATGCAAAAATCAATGAAAGAAAATCTTCTTCCCTAAAGTGTTATCCAAGCATGCTTCACGACCATTTCATTGACTTACCACCTATTTTGGAAAAAAGAATAAAAAAATAAGTATAAAGTTGAAAAACACCATATATATATACAACACTATGTACAAACAAAGAAAAATCAAATTAAAATTTAAAGAAAACCAAAGGATTACTTGAAAGTTAGAGAGAAAATCCTTAAACTAAGAAAGAGTCTCAAAGGAGACTATTAATTAAGAGAGACTGAAATTTGAGATAGAAAATATATAGTCAGTAGATATGAGAGAGATGGAAATTTGAAAGATAAATTTTATAGTTAGTGGATAAATTTGAATTTTGAGATAGGCTTAAGAGAAAGAGGGAAAGTGAGATGAGAAAAAAAAAAGGAAAAGAGAGAGAGAGAGAGAGAGAGAGAGAGAGAGAGAGAGGAGAACAAATAGGAGATAAATGTGGGTGAGAGAAAGAGGGAAACTAAGATGAAAAAAAAGTAGGAGAGAGAGAGAGAGAGAGAGAGAGAGAGAGAGAGAATTTGAGATTTAAAAAAAGAAGAAGAAGATAAAGGTGGGTGAGAGAAAGGGGGAAACTCAGATGAAAAAAAAATAGAGATAGGCGTGAGAAATTTGAGATGAGAAAAAATAGATATGAGAGAGAGAGATGAAAATTTGAAAGATAAATTTTATAGTTAGTGGATAATTTTGAATTTTGAGATAGGCTTAAGAGAAAGAGCGAAAGTGAGATGAGAAAAAAAAAAGGAAAAAAGAGAGAGAGAGTCGTGGAGAGAGAGAGAGAGAGAGAGAGAAGAAAAAATAGGGAGATATATGTGGGTGAGAGAAAGAGGGAAACTAAGGCTGCGTTTGGTAACATGTAAAATATTTTTCAAGTGTAAAATATTTTCAGGTGAAAATATTTTTGGGAAAGGAAAATATTTTCAAGTGTGTGGCTGCATTATGAAAATTGTTTTAGAAAATGTTTTCAGGTGTTTGGTTGCATTCTAAAAATGCTTTTTTCTACTAGTTTCTTACATTTTCTCAGCCATTTTCTTAGCTACCAAACAAATTTTATAATAGAAAATTTCAATATAAGCTTAAAAGAAACAAAAATCAAAACAAAACTGTGGGGACTGGGTTTTTGGCTGCCCAAGCCCAATGGACCCGGGTCAAAAGCCCAACGAACCCCGCAATGAATTTATAGAGAGTGGGTTGAAGGTCTAGGCACCTGCCGGCGCTCGAACGGCGTGGACTCCGGCCTCTTTTATTTAAAGAACAAAGGATTTAGAGCAAATTACATCTGGGATGGGCTCCTCGGCCCATGGCCGAGGAGGCTCTTACCCCTTTTCTCTCTCTTTCCTTCTCTCTTCTCCTCTTTTTTATTGCTTCTCCCCTCTTTTTCTGAAGAGTCCTCCCCCTCTCTCTTTTAAGGAGGATTCCTTTACATTATATATCCCCCCTACAATTGATCCTAGCCCTACATTTGTTGAGCGATTAGCCCCTTTGCTTAGGTGCTTGTCCCATCAGCCGCCTTCCCAGTCTCTTTGGGAGTCACGGCCTCCAAGGTGATACTGGTGGAGGTCCTTTCCTTATTAAGGCGGCCAGGATGATTGTCAGGTGTATTTAATGCTGAGGTGACCGTTTGGTTCGAGCCTATCCTTCAAACCCTTGGACGTCCGATGATGAGGTCGTCCCCGGACTTGGATCATCCCCTTGGCTCGGGCCTTCGGCCCAGGAACGCAGTGGGCTGGGCCACAGGATTATTTGGCCCCACAAAAACCATTCGTTAAACTCAAACAATTTGGCCAAACTAAGAGAGGGAGGAAGAGAGAGTGATCAAAAATTGAGGGAAAGGGATAGGTAGATGGAGAAAGAGAGAGATCGGTCATGGGTGGGTCATAGGCAACGATCTCGGCAGCGCGATCTCGGCAGTGCTGTGGTGCGATCTCGATGGCGTGATCTCGGGTGAGGTTGAGTGAAAGAAGAGAAGAAAAGGGAGAAAACCCACCGGTGTGGAGGGGAAAACGGCAGCGCTGCTCATCGGAGTATGGGTGGACCTCAGATCAGCGTCGGCGTGTGGGGTGGAGCTCTGCCTCCCTCTCATTGGTGCGTGGGGTGGAGTTGAAGAGCTTGGCAAGTTGGACCGTGTGGAGTGAAGAATTTCGGAAATGCTTTGAAAGTAAAATAACTCCTGCAATTGTTTTAAGGGCTTGAGGGCTTTATTTTACGGTCAACGCAAATGTTTTTTGTTTGACCAAATTTTTCATGTGCAACCAAACACATGGGAGGGTGTAAAATATTTTCCCAAATTCACTTTCAGCCGAAACAAATGCAGCCTAAGATGAAAAAAAAAGGTAGGAGAGAGAGAGAGAGAGAGAGAGAGAGAGAATTTGAGATTAAAAAAAAAAAGAAGATAGAGTTGGGTGAGAGAAAGGCGGAAACTAAGATGAAAAAAAAAAAATAGAGATAGGCGTGAAAAATTTGAGATGAGAAAAAATAGGGAGATAGATGTGGGCGAGAGAAAGAGGAAAACTGAGATGAGAAAAAAAAAAGGGAGACATGCGTTGGTGAGAGAGAAAACTTGAGATTAGAAAAAAAAAGGTGGGGGGGGGGGGGGTGGGGGCAGGCATGTGTGAGAGAGAGGAAATTAGTGAAAAAAATAGCGTCAATTTCCCAAATTTTTCCGCTACTCAATTATTCACATCTATTACATCAACAAAATTTGATGTGAAATAAATATTTAACCTATTACAACAATATAGTTCGATGTGAAATAAAAAATTACAGATTACAACAACATATCTCAATGTAAAATAAGGGTTACCTATTACGGCAACACATTTCAATGTAACATAATAATTATTGCTACAATCTCATATTGATGTAATAAATTTAAGTTACCATTACAACAAAAAACAACCTAGAGATGCAATAGTATATATATATTACCTCTATTATTATTATTTTTTGTTGCAATAATATTTTTTTTATTATGTGTTTTTTCTTGTAATGTACACTGCAACTGGAGCATGCCAGCTAAAAACTCAAAAAGTTAGACAAAAGATTTTTTTTCTTTTTTTTGGTATACAAAGTTAGACAAAAGATTCAAAATCCCAGAACATGTTACATGGTTTTAAAAACCAGACCAATCAAAGAACCGGAAAAGAGTGTGGTTTCCAGTTTTATGGTCCGATTGTGGTCGGACCAATGGTCGAACCGGTGATATCATTAATATTTAATTAATCATTTTTAGATTATTATAATAAATACTTAATAAGGTTAAAACTAATTGTGTTTAGTTAAAAAAATATAAATAATTTTATGTAATTTTTCACATATTATTAAGAAAATTAAAAAATAACAAATTGTAACTAAATATTAACATTATAAAGTACTTATTCCTTAAAAAAAAAAAAAAAAAAAAAACAAACAAACAAACCTTTTGTTTCTATATATAAAAAAAAAAAGAGTGAATAAATGGATTTAATAAATCTTTCCCAAAAATTAATAGGATTTATGGTTTTTCCTTTAAAAAGATGAATGTGCCAAATTCAAAAAAAGCATAAAGAAAAGAGGCAATGTGTAATTGTAAAAGGCAGTCAGTTATCCAACAATTAAAACCTAGCTCACCCTACTTTATTACAACACAAATACACAAATATACTCCATGGAATCTACCCTGATATGCACTCTCAAAAAAAAGTCTTAATGTAATTTATTAAATGCTCTATCATCAATCCTTGATTCTCTCTCATATTAATGAGTAGAATTTTGGAATTTGGATATTTATCTAATGATAACTCTAGCCATGTCTCTTCCTTTACTGGAAAGTGGATTAGGAAGCTTGATACTTTGCCTAAACTCTAAGCCTCCATTTGGAAATGTTTCATGCACAGCATTCCTTAAGGACATCCTTGAAGAGAGAGGTTTTATGGGGGAAGTTCAATGCAATGATAGTCGAGAATCAATTCTTCATGTACTAAGAGATTGTCCCTATGCCAAATGCTTTTAGAATAAAACCCAAGCTTGTTTGTTCATGCATGATTTTTACAGCCTAGATCTTTGTTTGTGGAAGAAAAAGAATTTGGGCACTATTCCCTACCATAATTCTTTGATTCCTTGGAATATTTATTTTTCTTTTGCCATTTGGAACCTTTGGCAGGATAGAAATAATTGCCGGTGAATATTTGTTTTGTGATTCTCAGTCTGTAATGATCAAAGAGAATGCAGCGGGTTAATGCTAGGTAGAATAAACTTGAGATTGTCTAGTTTAAACTTAACACAGATGGCTCATCTTTGGGCAATCCGGAGATGACTAATGGAGGGGGCCTTATCCGTGTCCATAGTGGTCTTTGGATTAAAGCATTTACCCAAAACATTGGAGTGACCACCAATGTTGATGCAGAGCTTTGGGTTACAAGGGATGGGTTGACATCATGTATAAATCTGTATCTCTTGGAAGTTGAAATAGATATTGATGCCAAAGTAGTGCTTGGCTAGGTTTCTGAAGCCTACAATAGTAATTTACATCATGCTTTTCTTATAATGGATTGCAAGATTTTGCTGTTTTTGATAGTCCGCTGTGGACCTTTGTATGCTTCTTTTCTATGAGAATTTGGGTTTGTATTATGAGAAACTTTATTTTCAAACTTCTGCTTAGTTAATGAATGCCGAGGTTTACCACCCCCCCAAAAAAAAAAACCTTTAATAAAATGAATTTTATTTTTGTTGAGTTGACATTTTGCTTTTATACAAATAGGTCCAATATATTTTACAGATAGGTCCAATTATATTGGGGATACTTGAACCTAATAAGTATCTTGTATATCGTTTATGTAAAATCAATGTCTTACACCATATGAGGTCTATGGTTATGTGATCTTCACTAGCTACTATACATAAGATACCTGCAAATGATGTATACCCACTCTGCAGCCCCTATCATCCTGCTTTCTCCCATGTTGATCAATGTGACTTCTTTTACTCAACGGTCAGCATGTGTACAACTGAGCCTTGCTATATAAATAAAGTGATCACATGCATGTGATCAGTTTTCGTCCATCACGGTTGACGCAAGTGCAATGGAATGATCAATTTCATCATTTCTCAAATTTCATGAGTCAATAACATCAAATTGATAGTACAAGGAATCTGTTTAAAATAAACCCAAACCACAAGGGTCTATGCATTTCTACATTTTTCCTTGTTCAAATTAAAAAAATGCGCAACTCTAGAAAAATGGACCCAAACAAAATTAAGACAAGAAAATAAAAATAGTGTAGGCAATATGGAGATTGTAGGGAAAAAAGGCTGTTAGTTTCATATTGAAATTGAAGAAAAAAGTTCAGATATTAAACAAAGATGCCCAAACAAATATCGTTGTTCTAAATAGCCTCAGAAAAAGAAAATTCTATAAGAAAACTGTCAATCCAAAATTTATAATACCAGTACACTGAAGAAAAGGCACAAGTCTAACCTTCTATTTAGAGTTACTACTTGACTAGTTTGAGCTCAAAAACTAGTTCCATTTCATGTGAAGATTCATGAGAAAAAGAAACTGAAATTCATCTCCCTCACAACTTGCACAAGTAGCCAAACAGAATAACTGGTGATGTGGTTTTACAATGGTGATTGCCACATTGAGTTCAAAAACTACTTCAGTTTCACGTGAAAAGAATTAAGGTTGAAAGTAAAAACAAAATTGAAAAAAAAATACTAAATGGACTCCACTAGGGATGCTTTGAATTTAACAGTGCTAGATTGAGAAGATCTCTTTAAAATCTACTTCATTTAACAGGTCTGAAGAGGGGGTTACAACATATTAATTAACTCAAATGGAGACGATCCCTGTAAAGACTCTACATGAAAGCACCACTTATAGCTGAACCTAGTTGCACGAGCTACTAAACATGAATAAAATACTTCTACACTAGTTTCCTATAGTTTCCTACAACATACCACATAAGATAAACTAGTTTGAGTTTCCTTTCCTCAACTAGATTTGGGGACATTAACTTCTTGACCAGACCACTTGCATTAAGCACTGATTCATGGTTTCTATTTCTCTAGTTGTAGCTTGACCAAACAGCATTCATATGATACTAATAAAGACTGCCTTATTCCATTCTCAAAATTGGAACAACCTTAGACTCTAAATGATAGATGCATTCATGTCTTGCGACATTAAAGATCACCATAACATATAACTCTTGGATCCTTGGATCATATCATTCGTTATATCGACATTGCATATAAAGAGATCTCTTACAACATTTTTAACAAGCTTTTTTTGCCTAGATCCAAAGATGGGAAGCAGAAAATGTGATAGATTTTGAGTCAACCAACCACAATTATTTCCCGATTACAAGTGTTAAAACAATAGCCACCGTATGATAACCCAAAGCAGAACTAACCAACGCTAAATTATAACTATTATCCTGTACATAGGACAAAAAAATAATTCTGCAATTGAAAGAGGATGTGCTATGCAGGTGAAAAATGAATGCCAAGCAAATAATAAAAAGGTGAGTTGAAGTATAGAAAAAGAAAAGACAAACAAAAGAAGAGGATGAAAGGGAACAAGAGAGAGAGAGAGAGAGAAGTTCAATTTGATTTACTGAGAATGAGTTACACAAGTTGAGCAGTATGTGCACCGCTATTTCTACAGGTACTGAACTAAATAAGACCAATATGGAACAAAGTTTCTCTCCAAACTAGTTTGGAAAGAAACTCTTCAAACTTCTCATATATTTCTTGTTTGGGTTTGAATTTTTAAAATCTAACCGTTGAATTTTATGTTCCTTATGTTTTTAACATGCATATCAAATTTCGTTCAAATCGGATATTATTTACTATTTGATCAATTAACTTATTTTTTATATACAACTTTAGATTACAAAAACTTGAAATTATAACATTTATTTGATGACATAACAATTGATCTTTGATTTTCTTGAAATTTTGTAAACATTAAGAATGTAATAAGAACATGCAATCTAACGATTAGATTTTCAAAATTCACACTCAATATAAATATATATGATGAGTTTGTAGGGGTTCTCTCCAAACTAGTTTGGAGAGAAACTTTGTTCTATAGGAAAGAACATTAGTCTAACTGATTACACAACTGTAGGAACCCATCACACAGCAACTGACTGAACTAATCCTAACTGCAATACAAGAAGTTTCAATTTAACACAAGTAGCAAATTGGGCCATAACAGATTTTATTAAGCCAACAGTTATACTAGCTAGTCAATCTGTTAGTAACCAATTTGTTACGAAAATTAACTAATTGCTAAACAATCCGTAACTAACTAATAGATATTCTCTAACAGCAATCATGTCTACAGATTTATTTTGCATGTTTGAAGATAAATTCATGTAACAGAGAATTTTAAACACTAAAGGGACTCGCACTAATGGGCTTAAACAAATTCCGACTTCATTTACAATTTAGGATTCTACAGTTCTGGATTCAGAAACATATTAAGATGCCTACCTAACCAACACATTATTTGCCTCAATTTTGTCCAAAACAACATGCCATGAACATTTTGTACCTCAAGGACTGAGTCTCTTATATGCCTACCCAACTACAACCTACACGTTAAAAAGAAATGCCATCTCTGCAAAAAAATATTAATATTATTATATTCCAGACGGTTCTTGTTAATGGCTTTGAAGTCATGTTAAACATAAAAACAGATATTTTACTAGTATGGAGCATAGAAAGAAACTGAGGAGGGAGGGGGTTGGGATGGTGAGCCAATGGTCACTGCACATATCTTAACAAATATTTGATTGAATGTCAAAGCAAGCAAACAATATATTATATGGCAATGGATGGTTCAAGTCCTGAGAGGATATATAAGGGGAAAGAAGCTTTACAGGGGAGAGGTGGTTTTTTCGGAGAGAAAATAGAGTGAGAAATAGAAAAGTGAACAGTGTATTGTTTGATAAAACTAGAGTAAGATATATACAAGAACTTTTCCTTGGAAATGACCGAGGAACACTTTTTTTTTCAGCAATTGCTTGATTCATTCTTCCTTATCTGTGAACCACTTCATCAACCCTAAGCTTAGGTAGCAACTCTATTGTAATTGCCTTCCCACCTCTACATGAAAACAATTCTATTGTCTGGGCTTGGGTTGAAGTGCAAGGCACTACTATTCTTAGTGGGTTCGGGTTTCTAAATCCAGCTCTTACAATATTATTATGATTAAAACATTATCAAATGTTTCGGAGTAAGTGAGTTTTATTATATGTTACTAACTTTTTTTTTATTATATATTTTATCATTTAATTTTGGTTAAAATGCGATTTCACTTTATGTAATTTAGCCAAACAATTTAAGGTGATTCTTTTACTATTTATTTAGGGCTTTTGTTAACAACTGTCCTTGTGCTTCTAATAAGGAGGAATTTATTGGATGCCACTGCATTGAAAAACAATAAGAACAAATAAATAAATATTTCTTTAATTGTCTTATGTGTGACTGCATCTAAAAAGTTAATCAATTACAATAAAAAACTCAACCTTAACCACTGCATTCAAGCAGACACTCGTTAACTAGATCCTTTATATAGTATGTAATTTTAATGATACTATTTTTTTTTATATCACTTTTAATAAGCATGTGCATCATGTGAGCATACTACATAAAAAGTAGATCCAAATTCTTCAAGCACAAGAAGCATCATTTTTCTTTTCTTTTCTTCCCTCTCTCCCCCCAGTCAAGCAATTAAGGACCTTAGTTAGCGATCACAAAGCATTTAAACGACTATTTGGTGAGGATTGAACTGTGCAAGGCTTTGGGAGGAATGTCAAGTAAGTGACTGGTCATTTTTTTTTCTTGCTAGGCATTGCCACCGAAATGAGCTATTGGAGACACTACCATGAGGCCTGCTTTAATTTACTTGCAAAATTCATAGTGTGCTGGCAGCCTGGCACCATTGCATTGAGGGTACAAACTTCAGAGTTCAGACACAAGCCACACCTCAATTGTTTTAACTTGTATCGTCTAATTTATTGAAAAAAGACTTCCTCTATAACATACATGACAGGTATACTTCGAGTGAAGTTGAAAAAAACACTTATGAATTCTATGAGCACACCATAAAGAAAAATTAATTGATTACACTTGCTACATTTGTGTTACAAATTCCATTTTTTCTTTTCCTTTCAGACGAGAATAACAAAAGCAAACACTGCACACAACATATAGCATATATGTACTACTAAAAAGAAGTTGCATAAGCAAAGAAGCGAGTAGCAGGAATCAGCAGCAGGGGCCTTAGCCTTTCCTTTCACCTTCTCATGCCTGGTGCCACTATTGGAGCTACTGTTATTCCACGCCGTTGTCTATCCAAGTTGGCTTCCCAGCCTTCATCAAGAACCAGCCACATGAAATCAAATAAAATCCCAGCTAAATAAATTAAGAAGTGGATTAAATTTAAGAAAGTAGCAAGTCAAATCAAGAAATCATAAAATTAACAAGTATCAATGAGTTCCTATTATCTTTACCAATCACAATCTTTTGAATAGAGTTTTATATTTGAAAATGGTATTTGTTTTGGTCTGCATCATCAATTATGACTTATGGTTGGCTAGGGGTATCGTGATCTCAGAAATCATGCTTGTAATTGACCAAGTCATTGTATTATTATGCAGAAATTGGATTTTTTTTTTCATGGTGAGAACCAAGTTGTCATAAACAAATACACAGTTGTGGATGTTACATGTTTCATTAGTGGGGTATGATTTGTCCTTAACTGAAGATACCATTTACGAGGCTAAAATATAATATGCACCCAACTAATCCGTTGGCTGGAGGACTACTAGCTCATTTAATTGTCAGATTATTAAGGTACCAGTTGATGGTTTAAAGACTTATAATTTTGAAGAACATTGACTGGGACAAAGCATGTGGTATCATAATAGTGCATAGTGTACCATGCTAATCAAGTTCATTACACACTACTGCAATAACAATATAACTATGTTTGGATGCAATTTCTTCATGCCTTTGCTACTTTAATGTCAATATTAAAACAGAACTAAGGCAAATGATTTTTAAGAGGCCAAACTGCAGCAAATATAGGCATAACCACTAGACAAAAAGTACTATCTTCAAAGTGAAACCACTGGTTTTCCTTCACCAATTCCAAATAACTTGGAAATCAGAGTATAGTTTACTACAGATATCATGAGATTTTAATTTGAAGTGAGGTTTTAAGTTGCTTAACATTAAGAAGAAAGAGCAAGAGTATTCATAGAGATTTAAAAAACAATGGTATATGGATTTGATAATTAAGAAGCGATTACCTATCCCCATATCAAACCCACGACTCTTGAGCTCTCTGTATTCTTGACACAGAGCACAAGTAGCACAGAAGAAGTGCACTAAGCAGTCTACACAAGGTGCCTCTTCCAGGTCATATTGCGCCCTCAATTTTGAACGATAAGAGCACGAGTACAAGCATGCAAAACCAGTAAGACCCAGAAGCCCATAGAGTATGCCACTTTCAGCACAATCTAAAAACACCAGCAAGCAATATAACAAATATAAGTAACCTAAAACCATCATTCCATATTCATGAAATTGACAATCAGCAAGTTGTTATTCCTAGGCTTACTTGAAGAACCTCTGGAAACTATCTCAGCAATCTGTCCAAATGTGACACAAGAGCAGAAGCAAGTAATAAAACCTTAAAACATAAAATTGAAAGCAGTTGATTAAAAAAAAAAAAACATGGGTTGATGCTTATGCCTAGAAATTAGTGATGAAGCTAGATGAGTTTTCGGGTCTTTACAATTTTCAGGATTATCACAACAATAGCAAAGACCAGTAGACCACTTCCCTGCAACAACACGAGCACTCATGATGGGGGATACATATGGAGGAGCATACGGTCGTCTGGGACTTGTATTTGGAATTCCTGAAGCCAGGACAGGACCTGGACCTTGTTCACTGGCATATGTCTCATAATCATGTACTGCAGGATACATTTTCTGAGTAACTGAACAAAGGTAGTTGTGGCAACTAAGCTTAGCCTAGTGCATCTGTCATGAATAATAAGGTTTGGGGCCTAATATATATTGGCAGAATTGTCATTCAATTAGTGGAAATACCAAATATGAAAATAAAAATGCACAAATTTGACCAAGTGAAAAAAAAAAAAAAAAAAAAAATCCTTAAATAGTAGTCATCTATATCTATCTAGCATCTGTGGAGTTACTCTCCAGTTTTGAAATACCAAATATAAAAATAAAAATGCAGCATTCCTTCTCCCTGTAAATTCTAAGAAGTTGCACAAAGTCGCATTTCCACTTCCTTATTATTAAATATTAAGAGATGATTCATGTAGGATTTTGTATTAAATGCAAGTTCCTTGGGCATTCCTGATGCAGATAACAATGACAAGAAGACCAACTTCAATATTTAGCATTGACTTGTGACTTGGTTATTTAATATTTCAACTTTAGTCTATTTTTAAACATGGTAAAATAAATCGTTAGGTTGCATGATGCGGTATAGAAAATAAACATTATTTCATCCACAGTCAGTAATACTGGTTTTAGCTGACATGATAGCTGATAAACATATGGCATTAAGTAAAAATATATTAAGGGTGTGTTTAGATACCATTTATTTTGCTGAAAACTGAAAACTTATTGTTGAAAATAATAAAATAATAATTTTTGGGTTATTGTTCACTCTCCCGACACTGTTCATTTGTTTTAATTCACTACTTATGTCTCATGAACAGTGCAAAAGGTACTGATTAAAAAAAAAAAGGCAAAACATAGAAACGCGAATGACAAAACGTGATCCAAATGGGTACTTAGTTTTTACACACAAGGAATTTATTTGTTCATTTAACTGCTACAGTTTCCCTTTAAATCACTGGATACTGCAATGGTAGGAATTCTCATACCAAATACACTGCACTTTGTCAATAATAATTGAATAAAATACCAGCTATCTCAAAAGTTTAAACTATTAAAAAAATGCGAATTTGATCACTAAAGTAATATTTTAAGGCTCTCCCCCATGTGTTGGCTCAGAGAACTCATAATATCTTTCTTTAACTTTTACTTCTTGAACTTTTTTTTTTGATGGGCTAACTTGAGTTGGGCTAAGCCAGATGGTCCTGCAGCCAGCGCAATATTGCTTACTGTTTCAACTTTCAAGGCATTTGCAGCTCCACTGCATCATTAACAAAATTTAGCAGGTTGGGATGCTGACAAAAACAGTATTTTTTAATTATTTATATAGTTTAAGACAAAGATTAAGGTACAAGAGAGGCTGATATATAATAGTGTCACTCATTTTTATGTTTTTATTTTATTTTTTAGCTTGATACTAACATGTGGAGAGCTGGTGAGTCCACTGTACTTTTCTTATTGTTTCAAGGTAGATGAAGCTTCCAGCTCCCTACAACCATTGAGCAAAACTTAACAGGTTGGAATTTTGATATCGTCGTCTTTGTTTATTTATGGGGTCAAGACCAAAGGTCAAGAAAGGCTGATATGGTGAAATTTTTTTTTTTTTTTTATTATTCTTGAGTTGCTTAATACTTACAAGTAGAGAGCTGGTAAGTTAGTCTAATTATTAGTGAGCTAATCATTATCAAAAGTTCAACTTGTATATGATTATCATAATCTTACTATACGTAAGGAGCTGACCCATGCAGTTGCTTGTTAGCTTCATGAAACTTATATGTCAGTACTCAGTAGTCAATGGTGATAGTAGTTATTTTGTGGAGTCAAATTTGGTGAAATTCCTTTTATAACTTGGATAAGCAGTCCAATTTTATCCAATTGAGGTAAATTGACCAAAACAGAATGAGTGCATGTCCATTTTGATTACTGACTTGACTTGAATGGAAATCATGGTCAATCTTAATGGGATTAGCAAAATTTGAGCATAAAACTATTTTGAGTATTGAAAACTCAAACTACAAGTCCATTATAATTTATAATGCAATCAGTGGTAGTAAAATTAGTTACCGGCAAAACATTATCCTTTTGTTTTTGGACTCAAAAGTTGATGAATTCAAACACAAATCAAACTATTTGTGTTTTACAAAGGGATTAGCCCAAAAGTAAAAAATTAAAAAACTCAGTTTTACAAACGGGCCCACCAAAAAAAGTTGATGAATTCAAACACAAATAAAACTAAGTTTTACAAAGGGATTAGCCCACCAAAAACAAAGCTCAGTTTTACAAAAGGGCTCACCAAAGAAAAAAAAAACCCTAAGTTGGGCCCAGCCAAAGAAAAAAAAGACTAAGTTTTACAAAAGGGCCCACCAAAAAAAAGGAAAAAAGAAAAAGGAAACGACTCCGCTGGGGATCGAACCCAGAATCTCTGGTTCCGTAGACCAGCGCCTTATCCATTGGGCCACGGAGTCATATTGTTGAGAGTGGGATTTGAACCCACGCCCTTTCGGACCAGAACCTTAATCTGGCGCCTTAGACCAACTCGGCCATCTCAACTTTTGCTTCTACAACTCTCCAAAATTTTATTTATTCTTTATCGTCAAACGTCAAAGTCACACAACCTCAATTCCTCGCCAACTCGTGCACATTTTACCGCCAAATTCGATTTAAATTTTCAAATCTCTCTCTCTCTCTCTCTGTGAAAACTCTCAGAGAAACGAGGAGAGGATTTGATTTTCCATGGAAAACGAAGACGAAGTCGAATCCCTCTCAGTTTCTGATTCCAGCGATTCCAGCGAGGAATACACCGCAGACCTTGAAGAAGAAGAAGAAGAAGAAGTCGATTTAAACGCTAACAACGAAGACGAAGACGAAAACGAACCATGTGTGAGCCGTTCTGTACCGTCCGATCAAGATCGGAAATCGAAGAACGTCGATGCTCTCTTGAGGTCCGTACAATCTGATTTCGTTAATCAAAAGCATTTCAGCTCCAAGATTCAATTAATTCGTCTATAAACTTTGTGCCTCTTCCATTTGAACCTAGGGTTTTTCAATTCATATAGCCATTACAATTTTAGCATTTCAATTTACAGATTTGGATTTTGCATAACACGAAATTCCAATTTACAGATTTGGATTTTTGGAATGTATGAATAGTTGGGCTAAGCTATATGCTGGTGTTACTGTCTCTAGGGTTTAGTTTGCTGCAATAAATTTGGGCATTTAGTTAATTTATTATCACAAATTCACAATATACGTTTAATTTTTGTGTATTGAAGCTTTTTGATTATCATTTAGATTCTAGGGTTTGTAGGTCTAGTGGTGGATGTTGATGAATAATTTATAATTGTATTTATCGAATTCGAAGAAAAAGTGTTGAAGTAAAATTTGACATAAAGTTACAATTGTATCACAGAGGTGACCTAGTGGTGAAAAGACAGCCGCTGCTTCCACGAGTCCTTTCAGTGACAGGAGCAGCAGCAGTTTGTCGAAAACCCTTTAAGCCGCCATGTTCTAATGGCTATGATGATCAAAATACACTTGCTCGTCGTCTCTGGGCCCGCAAAAGATTTGTGCCGTGGGGCTCTTCAAGGCCAGCATTGGTTGCAATTACCAATAGAGTGAATGTAACAAGTACTGCTGAGAAGGATGTGGTCGAGGAGACTGTGACTCTGCCACCTGGGATTGAGCCTTTGGTGTTGTGGCAACCTGAAGAATCCGAGAATGGGGCTGCTAATTTGGTGCCAATAGTAGTTGACCCTTTGCTTGTTCGTTTCCTTCGGCCCCATCAAAGGTATTGCTCATGATATTAAAATCGAAAATTTTATGTATGCTGTGTTAGGGGTTTTATATGGAGAGCCCTTTTCCTCCGGGCTACATATTTGAAAATCTATATGTATATATTTTTGTAACTGACGATGTTCAGCATGTATTATGATTGTAACCTTTTATCTATTGCAATTTGAATGTTAAAGTGCCCAAATTTTCAGTAATTTGGATTAGTTTTCAATTGGTTGTGTTTCTTGTATTGATGAGATAGAGTTCTTTTACTCCTATGCAGAGAAGGGGTTCAGTTTATGTTTGAATGTGTGTCGGGGCTATGTAGTGCAGCAAATATATTTGGATGCATTCTGGCCGATGATATGGGGTAAATATCTCTCTGTCTGATTGCTTTTTATCTATTTACTCAGCCTGTTTTCCTTTCATTTTATCATCATTTTTCTTTCTCTAATCTTCAGAAGGTTATAATTGATCTTTGCAGTTTGGGAAAGACGTTGCAGTCAATCACCTTACTGTATACTCTTCTTCGTCAAGGATTTGATGGGAAGCCAATGGTTAAAAAGGCCATCATTGTCACTCCTACCAGTCTTGTAAGCAATTGGGAGGCCGAAATTAATAAGTGGGTTGGAGAAAGAGTTCAGCTTATTGCTCTCTGTGAAAGCACCAGAGATGATGTTATCTCTGGAATTGACAGGTTTATAAGTCCACACAGCTCCATACAGGTAAATTTGTGTAACTACTCTTGAATTGTTTAAAAGATGCACTTATTTGACAATAACTTCCACAGGTGCTGATTGTTTCATACGAGACATTCCGGATGCATTCTTCAAAATTTAACCATAGTGAATCCTGTGACCTTCTCATATGTGATGAGGCTCACAGGCTGAAAAATGATCAGACATTAACAAATCGGGTATATGTTGTGAATTTATATGTTTCCTTGTATTGTTTTTTTTCCTCTACGTGCCAATTTTTTTAAAATTATCAATAAAAATTTCTTTGTAACAGGCATTGGCTACTCTCTCGTGCAACCGCCGTATATTGTTGTCTGGAACACCAATGCAGGTAAGAGGCACTTTTTTGTAACTTATTATGAGCTATACTCAATTCTGTATCGTAATTGTTTCCCAATACATATTCCTGCAGAATGACCTGGAAGAGTTCTTTGCAATGGTTAACTTTACGAATCCTGGAATACTGGGTGATGTTACATATTTTCGCCGGTATTATGAGGTGATTGATTACTTTACTCTTATATATTATTTATAACTGTTGAGGATGAAATCACATTGTTGAATTGAGTGCAATGGTTAACTTTACGAATCCTGGAATACTGGGTGATGTTGCATATTTTCCCCGGTACTATGAGGTGATTGATTACTTTACTCTTATATATTATTTATAACTGTTGAGGATGAAATCACATTGTTGAATTGAGTAATTGGTTTTTCAACTTGGTGAGGTTTTTTTTATTATTATTTTTTATTATCCTCCTTTTTATTGGGGTATGGGGATTGGGGAAGCCTGAGTGATTGCTAAAACTATATGTACTTGAAACTGGTCTTGCTCCTGGCTAACAACTTGGCAGCTAACAATGGTGCTTACTCTTCAAATGCTAAACCTTTTCAGTGCATGCTCATTCTGTTTTAAAACTGTGACACATGTATCACTAATCCTGGAATACTGGGTGATGTTGCATATTTTTACCATTACTATGAGGTGATCAATTTCTTTACTTTCGTATATTAATTAAGCTGTTGAGGATGGAATTACATTGTTGAATCGAGTTGTCAGTTTTTTAACTTGATTAGGTTGTTTTTTATTTGTTTCTCTCCATTATTATCCTCCTTTTTATTGGGGAACATGTTCACCTCGGGATGGGCTCAATCAAAAGATCTATGAAATGGCATCTATATGGGGATTGGGGATGTCTAAGTGGTTGCTAAAACTATCTGTTCTTGAACTTGGTATTGCTCATTGCCATTATGAAGCTAAGAACAAGACAACTTGGCAGTTAACTTTGATGCTTACTCTTCACGTGCTAATGCTGTACTCTCAAGTGTTATCATTCTCTCTCTCTTATGTTTACAGTGCATGTTCATTCTGTTTTAAAACTGTGACACATGTATCATGAAGGCACCTATTATTTGTGGAAGAGAACCTACTGCCACTGAAGAAGAGAAGAAGCTGGGTGCTGAGCGCTCTGCAGAACTAAGTGCAAAAGTTAATCAGGTAATCTGTTCTATTTGACATTTAAATTATAGAAGTAAGCTTTATCACTTAACATGGGTGAGAGTTGTATCAGCATCTTTCATCACTACTCTTGTCATCGAAGATGAAGTTTGTGCTTGATACTAAAAGCATATAATTCTATGGAACTGGTGGATAGCTAATAAAGGTATTCAATCAAGATACATTTGTTGTGTTATTTTCTTAACTAAATAACCACTATTTCTTTGCAGTTTATATTGCGAAGGACTAATGCACTGTTATCAAATCACTTGCCACCAAAGGTAAGGCACTTGCTTCATCTTTATGCCGAATTTCTCTTATTCTTTTTCCCCCTGTTTTTGGTAGTCGCTTTTATTTTCTTGAAGATGACATGATTTTGCTTAATAAAAATTTATCTGTTTATTTGATTGTGTAATATACAAGCTTTCAATCATAAACTGGAACTTTCTAGTTGTTATCAAGGGCATTTTCTGCCATGAATCTTGATATTTTGTTATGAAGAATTTAATTTTATTGTTATTCTGGGTTTTTTTTTAGTATATGAGTGGAGTGAGGGGAACTAGAGTTCACTTCAAGAAGAGTAGCAGGCAGCTGCTTGTAGTTTTCTCTCTTTTTTCCTTTATTCGAGATTTTATTGGTGTTCAGTGTACCTGATGAGTACATAATAAAAAAAAAAAATGCTTTGCATTCCAAGATTTCACCTCCAAAAATAAATTTTGAAATAGTAGTCTCTCCATCCAGAGTTGTGGGATTTCAACAGGGGTTTCCTAACCTCTTACAATATTCAATATGAAGCTTGTAGATGTGATAATGCCTAGATTGTTTTGTCCTAGAAGTCAACAACCAGGCCTTAATCCCAAAATTTTGGCATTGGCTACTTTATTAGTCATTCTTTCGGTGTAGCAGGCCGCTAGTACGGAACACCTCAACGTGTATTTGTAGTGGATCCATTCATAATAGAGGGACTAAATTTTACATTGGCCGTCGACCTTCCGCATCCCTCCTTTTTCCGGGCTTGGGACTTATTGTAAGCAAAATATATGATACTAAGCACAAATACAAATGGAGTTACTCAAATAGTCCCTTGGGCTGAAGAACTATCGTTTTCTTCAGCTGATTTAATGGGCATGTAAAGTAATATCCAATCTGATCAGCTTATTGATCTGCCTATTGAATGCTTTAAATCATAAAAGATGTCTTTTATGACTATAGGGCAGTCATTTTTTGTTCATATTGTAGGACATTCTTCTAGATCTGAGATCAACTTATCAAGAGCATCGTTGGACGAGTCCAGCTAAACACAATGTGCATGAAATTGTCTTTCTTTTTGGTTGTTTGTCTTAGTCTAATTGAATTTTTTGTTCACTGAGCGGCATCATCAATGCATTCACTAACAGATAAGTTCCGGTTTAGTTTGGTAAATATAGAACTACTTTTTATTCTTCACTAGAATGGTAAACTATGAAGCATATTCATAGAATCAAGTCTGATTTAAACACATAATACTCTATTGTAATGGGAACTGTCCTTGAATGTGAACCCTGTAGCATGAATCTTCAAGTTGGTATACTAGACTTACATTCAATGGAAATGAAATCCTTGTGAATAGCACACTAGAGCATATTGATTATACAGTTTGGCATGGTAGATTAATTAATTCACAGTTTGGGGCTAGAAATTGTTAACCAAAAATTGTTATATGTTTATTCATACATTGTGTTTCATAGTGACTGCAAAGTTTGGTTAATGTTGATGTTTTTGAGTTTAACCCTGTGTTTGGACAAAGGGCAATTGGAGGAGAAAAGAGGAGAGGAGAGGAGAGGGGGAGGGTAGCTGGAGTTCCGAACATACCCTAAGTGGATTATATTCTTGTATGTCTAGAAGTTAGTTTGGCCTCTATGATAAAATTTTTATTTGTTTACTTATGTCCCTTTGTGTGTACAGCCCAGAACTTCATACTCCAATAGTTCAATTATAAGAAACTTTATGGATAAATGCTTTAGTTGTACCTTACCTAGCATAATCAGTCAAAATGATTTTCTGAGACAATATATGAAAATTTTCTTGATCATTTTAAAGGTTTGTTAGAGTAACCTTTTCTACATAATTACCCTCTTTGTCCTTTTCTGTAACAATCTAAACATTGTGGTATTTAAAATCTGTGGCTTCTGATTCTTCCGATTTGCAGATAGTTGAAGTTGTTTGTTGCAAGTTAACTCCTCTCCAATCAGACCTATACAACCATTTTATACATTCCAAAAATGTAGGTTCTCACTCTTCTTCAGCTACTGTGCATCTAAGTAATTAGTGGTTAATAACAGGATTTTGTGTCTGACATGGTTGTTATTCCATTGCTCCTAAACACAGGTTAAACGGGCAATTACTGAAGAGATGAAGCAGTCAAAGTCAAAGATTTTGGCTTATATAACAGCTCTTAAGAAGTTGTGCAATCATCCAAAGGTATGAGCTATCTGGGATCTGGGGTAAATAATAATTTGGCTGAGATGATTGCATTTGCTAATAATATATTCTTTATGTTTTCTGGAAATTTTAAATTATATCGACAAACAGACCTTTTCATTTTGGAATACAAGAGGCAAATCCACGTCTTAAGAAGGTTAAAATTAGGTTTGACATCTTAGGTCATAGGCTTTTGGTAAATAGACATTATCTAGTTTTGTTACCTTTTTCGTTCTTTCATAGTTTATGTTTGTTTTAAGTATCAGTACCAATTTCATTCTCATGGAAGACGTGCTATCTTGTAGCTGATTTATGACACCATAAAAAGTGGAAGTCCAGGAACTTCAGGTTTTGAGGATTGTATTCACCTTTTCCCACCAGAGATGTTCTCCGGAAGGTAAGCATTCTTGTTTATTTTTACATTTTATACTTTGTTCTCAACAGTTAGTCTTAGTTTCTTATCAAAAAAAGTTAATAGTCTCATAGTTTTCTTGTTCGTTATTTTGTTAGATCTGGATCATGGACTGGTGGTGAAGGGGCTTGGGTTGAGCTGTCTGGGAAAATGCATGTCTTAGCCCGGCTACTGGGTCATCTACGTCAGAGGACTGATGATCGTATTGTCCTTGTGTCAAACTATACTCAGGTAAGAAGACACTTAGCTAATTGAAGTACTTAGGAAAATGAAATAAGAATCACCTTTTTATATTTACTATTGCCTTTTTTTCTTTTGGTAATGGGGTAAAGTTCTTGATGTCAATCTATGCTATTCCATCAGGAAGCATGTCATATTTTGTCAATATTGGAACTGATGAGGCTATAAATATTGTTGTCATAACCTTATGGAGGAAGCTGAACTGATCAGTGTTGTTAAGCATACTTAAAGCTCAAAGCCCCAAGGTCTTAGCACTTCACTTGGCCAAGGCGAAGCTAATTTAACGAAGCATGCCTTCGGCACTTTTTTTTTTTTACTAAAAATATTTAAATCATTAAAATTACCAACTTGATCTTGACGAAAATGACATGGAGCATTGATTTAATGTACAAAAAATATTATTAAGGTGTTGTATTACACAAGCAATTTTTTTATTTACATGTAAAAGGATACAAACAAGGTTAATTTACTATTCATGTGTGTTTTGGTCTTTGCCTTTTACATATATGTTGAACCGTTTACATCATTTGACCATATCTATCAAAGCTATGTATTTTTATAAAATACAAGTGAATCATATAAAATGTTATGTTTAAACTTTCTATGACTAGATTATTATCATAATGTCCATTAATAACTGTTTTTTAATTTTACTATATAAAATTCTAAGATTGAAATTACTTAAGTAAAATTTGAACTTACAAACTTTATACAATTGTACTTACCTAATAGGTACAATATATAACTATTTTGTTTTTTTTTCTTATATGTTATGAATATTCCTAATAGAGGTTTATATATATTATATTTGAAAAATGCACTTGTGCTTTGTGTTTTGTGACTAGGCTCCAAGAGGCCTATGTGCTTGATTACCAACACTGGAATGGATAAGATATAATCATATTGCAGTTAGTGCATTGCCTTGTAGAATAGCCTACTCACTAATATATGACTTCTATTTCTGGATTATCTTGTGGAGATTTCCTTTTCCTGAACTAAAATAAACATAGAAGGAGAATAGGTTTTATTTACACTTCTGTTTATTCAGCTTTTCAGCTTGTTAAATTCAAAGATTCTCCATAATGAACTAGAGACTAAATTGTTGCTATTGATGACAATGTTTGATTGAATTCTGTTCTATATTCATTCAAGATGTCATTTTCATTGTCTTCATGCTTTTTTTTTTTTTTTTTTTATTGTACTTCTCTCAAGGTTTACAGAATTAGGATTTAGGATTTCTCTTTTGCTCCTGTGAACTCACTGCTGCTTTGAAATTTGGGTATCGTTTGGTTTTGTTTGATAATATTGACTGTGTTAATGATAAAATATTGATACCTGACCAATTTTAAGTTGTTACAAACAAACATTTCTGTGCCTGTGGACAGTCCACCTACTGCTATGTTGTACAAAAATGAGCCTATTGTGTAGATGTCAGTGTTAGTGAAACTTTAACAGTTTCAGATATCTGATAGTGAATGTCATATCTGATAGTGAAAACAATTTTAGAAATTGTTTTGCTTAAGTCTCTGATGTTTTTAGTTTTCTTGTCATCGTATATAAAATCACCATACTTGGTAAATTTATTTATCTGTTTAACGTAATGGTTTTCAAAGTTTCCGTCAATTCAGAATCTCTTTTGCTCCTCTCTTCACATATTATTGCTTCAATGAGTCAGAAACTTTGAGTCAGCTGACTCAGCTCTTCATTTCAGTGAAAATCCTGCCATAGTATTAGTTGTTCTGTGTTAGACTTGTACCTGCAAGAATTTTCAATTTGTCAAACTTTCCTATGGCCAATTAAAACAAATGTTTCTGTTCTTTATACAGCCTAATCACTCATTCAGTAGTGACCAATTCTTTATTTCTTACAACAACTTTTCCCATAGGATTCAATTTTTTTCCCCTAAATTATTGTAACTGTGATGTATCAGACACTGGACCTTTTTGCTCAGTTGTGTCGTGAAAGAAGATACCCATATTTGAGGCTGGATGGAACAACATCAATTAGTAAAAGACAGAAGTTAGTGAATCAATTTAATGATCAATCAAAGGTATACTGTTATTCATTTAGGTTTTTTTTTCCCTCTGTTCTTTTCTCTATTTTTGTTGAGCTCTATTTGGCTCATCTTTGGATAGAAAAGTTATAACTTAACATCTTGCAGGATGAATTTGTGTTCCTCTTGAGCAGCAAGGCTGGTGGTTGTGGCCTCAATTTGATTGGTGGAAATCGACTAGTCTTGTTTGATCCTGACTGGAATCCGGCAAATGATAAACAGGTAATTGCTTGGGTTAAACTCTAGATAAACAACTGGGAAGTGAGTTATAAAATATTTATAATTTTCTCATATGACATAATATTGTTACTGTCTGCATTGTGTCCTACATTAATAGGCTGCTGCAAGAGTCTGGAGGGATGGACAAAAGAAGAGAGTATACATCTACAGATTTTTGAGTACAGGATCAATTGAAGAAAAGGTTTGAATTGGAAGAAAATGAATAATAATTAAGACAACCACTTTTTTTTTTCTCTTTCTACATTTGTATAATAATTTGGAGTAATTTGTGTTCATATTTATTTATATTAATTACTAATTTTCTGTAGGTGTTCCAGCGTCAGATGTCAAAAGAAGGGCTTCAAAAAGTTATCCAGCAAGAGCAAACAGATACAACGCAGGTTTGAATTCTTTTTTATGCTGCTTCATTTTCTCTTTAATGGAATGATATGTGAAACTATCTTAATTTCAGGTGAACTTTCTTTCAACAGAAGATCTACGTGATCTTTTCACATTTCATGAGAATGTGAGGTAATGCATCTTTTGAAAATTTTGACTTAATAAATATTGATAAATGCATCACTGTGAGAATGTTGCAATGTGGCTTGAATTGTGCCATGCGAGATTTGTCCCCTCGTATGTTGGTTAGCCTTCGCTGACTTTGGTTTTGGCTTGGTTTTGTGATTCCTCTCCTCCCTATGTACAACAGAACTGACAAGTACTGCTTAGTCCTACTTGGTTAAGGATTTTTAGTCACTTTACCTCTAAGTTGACTTGAGAGAAATTATCTAAATATGCAGGTAGCTCTTTGTAAAACTCTTAAACCAATATTTTTATTTGTGAGAGAGATCTCTTTGGGTTTTGGATTTTGTGAGAGTTTTGTACCACCATTATAATTTCTTTATTTTGTCAGTGTGACTTTATCCTTTAGGCTGCCTGTGGATGTAAGCCTAAGGCTAGTAGAAACACATAATTCTTATGTTTCCGGGGTGATTGTAATTAACTACACTAATAACAGTGAATGAATTTGCTGAAGGGACATGCTGTAAAGTTCAATTAGCTGTAATACATAGTTTTTGTGTAGTAAAACCAATGAGGCAGATTCTTTTTATTCTTGTGATGGTTTTGTGCACTATACATGGCCTGATGCCATAGTTTCTCTTTTGTCAGCTAGAGTTGTTACTCTTTTGTAGGTTTCAAAAAAAGTGTCAATTTAGATAGATCTATCTTCTGGTCTCCTTCTCTTTCTCTCCATTAAACGTAATACTAATTATAACTGCTGGTCCTACCAACAATTGGTCATCCTCTCACTAACTGTGACACACTGATACTGTTGAAATAGTTAAGATGATATCTAATGACACCTTCTCCAAATTTATTCCATTTCAGTTTTATTTTTGCTTTTCAAATCCTCTTACTATTCCCTTGAATAGTTGGTTGAAATGCTTCTTAGCTGCAAAAGTTCATATTCATGCTTGGATAATAATTTTGAAACTTACTCTATCTTCTAGTATAAATATCTGTATTTTATGTATGTAGGTCTGAAATTCATGAAAAGATGAACTGCATCCGTTGCCAAAATTACAATGAAAAGACTGAGAGCGTAGAAGAGGGAGATGAAAATGAATCAGCAAATGTAAATTGTCAATCTGATCCAGAAACCTCAGATATAGGTGGATTTGCAAAAATTGCTGGATGCTTGCATAAGTTAAAGAGCTCGGAGAAACAGGTTGGGCACATTCATTTTGTAGATATCACTGCTTCTAATTTTATTTTAGGTGGCTGATTTGATTCTTATTTTTGAGATGATGCTTTCAGGTAGGGACTCCTCTAGAAGAAGATTTAGGTAGTTGGGGGCATCATTTCTTCTCAACATCAGTACCCGATCCTATATTGCAAGCTTCAGCTGTTGATGAGGTGTGTCATTGACAATAATATATTTGGTTTAATTGCTTTCTTCAAAGTATACGCGCACACGCACACACATGCACGCACGCACGCTTAAAGAAAAAATGAGAGCCCATCACCTTTGGATTGGTCACAAATGTTTGCCATGCTTGAAAAATTTCTAGATACTTTCATACTGAAATATGCCAGTTTTTCTGAATCAGAAAATATAGATCAGCTGTACTATCCTTAGTGAAACATCTTCTGCATAGCATTCACAATCACAACCTTTTACATGCTTTTTGTAATCAGTTACCTTTTTTCCACCAAGATGGTTTACTCCCAACATGTTTGCTTAAGAAATTTGTGATAGTAGCATATATCACAGCATGAGTCATCTATGCATTTTGTTGGTAAAGCAACCTAGCTTTGGCACTAATTTCAATTACTCGTATTAAAGAGAGTTTACACTTTACAGTATTTTTTATATTTTTTTTCCCATTTTCCTTATTTGTATCAAGTATTCCATAAATGCTTCTGTATATAATGCATGGCATAATTTGGCCGACTACTTAATGCATTAGAAATTGGTTTTGCTTCCCTTGTTAGTGATTAATAGTATTACAGTGTCACGTACATTCAACAACTATATTTCTGTAGTCTTTTTTCCTCCAGTGGAAAGTAGATATGCATAGGACTCACATGTTTTTGTTCCAGGTGACATTTGTTTTTACAAACCAAGTGGATGGGAAACTTGTACCTATTGAGTCAAATGTAAACCCAACGATGCAGGGAACAGAAGAAAATGAGAATGGTTTCAAATCAAAGCCAAACCCGAACAAAAAATCCATGTTATTTTCTCAACATCAAAAACCTCCGCAATCTGTTTTGTGCAATGGAGATTCTATCAGGAGCACATTATGTACATTTTCCAAGCCTTTACCACGGGCAACTATGAAATCAGTGACTACTACTTCTAAAGATTCAGCAAATGTAGAATTGAGGACTAATCTCTCTCTTGGAAATCAATTACCCCAAAAAAGATTAACTCCAGATACTGTAGTACATGATGATGATTTTGAGTGAGATTGGTTCTGCTCATACCATAACTGGCACTATAAACAACCAGCAAGTAAGCAAAGCAGCTATTTTTGAAGTCTGCTTGTCTATAGTATTTGTAAAGTGCATGACTCCACAATACTGAAACATCTCTATAATCAGTTAATCACCTGAGTCAATAAAACTAATGTTTCAGATTTAAGATTGCAACTTTCTAATAGGTTGCTGAAGCCATCACAGCATAGAGGCATCTATAATAGTGGCACGAATAACCGCACTTTCAAAGATGTAGAGCTTTCAGCCATTGAGTCAATGAAATTACTATTGAGAGCGTTGTTTGAGTGGTCTTGTACTTACAGAAATAGCAATGAGCATTGGTTGTAATTGTTTATTAGATTTCACAGGCTCTTTTTCCTTTAGGACCTAAGTTTTCTTTGTTGTAATTCTTCTATATATATATGACTGACTGATTTGTTGAGAATCCATAGCCAATCTTAAAATTTTGGAACTTAGTCTTGGTTGTTCTAATTCTTTTAGAAAAGCTTGGCTATACATCTTGGGTACTTAGGTAATTATTTTCTCGATAAATTAGTTATTATTATTATTATCATTTAATATAGATATGATACTCACATAAATATATATATATATATATAATTTCGATTAATGGTATATGTTATATAATTATTGATTTTTTACAACCAAGTTCATTTTTATGTAGGTGGAATTTGATTTTAGATCCCTAATCAACCGATAAGAGATTTTAATTGGAACTTACAATAAATTTATAACTTTTAAAATAAAAAAGAGTGGTTGGAAGTTTTCTATTGAGCAAAGAGTTAATTGATATGTTTGATCTGTTTGTTTTTTGTGAAAACTATATATGAAATTATGAATATAGTTTTGAGTTTTCTTGTATTTGGTAATATCATAATATAAAATATATATATATATATATATATATATATATATATAATTAAATAAAAAAGGTTAAAGGAAAATTATCTCTTTACTTCTCTTATTTAGTCTCCTATGAAATAAAGTTATTTTCTACTAAAATTTTCTAGAAAGGAAGGGATCGGTGATTTGGATGTGGGAGAGTCTTTATGCTTGCCAGTTGCCATGATTATATATATATATATATATTGACGAATGAGTATTAGCGATAGTGAGGGAGTAGAAGCAAGGCAAATTGGTAGGTGAAATCTGCAGAGAACACGGGTACGTGCGTGAGAGATCAATAAAGATTTTCTGAACGTGAACTCATGAGGGATTCGACTGGTAGTGTTGAACTTTCACAAATATATCTAATATCTATACGTATTGTTGTTTACCATAGTGAAATCAAAAAAAGAAGCTAGCTTTCTATTTTGGGAAAGATTTGCTGGATTTTGCATGGGATTAGGCAGCTTCCTGGAAGGTGCATGGTTTACAAATGCCATACATTACTTACGTGCTTACTTAAATAGATACCAAAGAAAGGTTCTTTATATAGTTAGAGTATTCTCATTGGCAATTGCAAATGAAAAATGTAGGGAAAAAGTACGATCAAAACACAAAAAGGTGTTGGCAACCAGACTTATAAAATGCCAGAATGGTAAATTTTTTTGCAATTGTGCTACAGTGTCATCCTAAATGTAGGATGACACTGTAGCACAATTGTAAAAATTATAATATATTTTAATTGATAAAGGGGAAGAGAGATGGGGGAGAAGAGAGAGGAAGAGTTGTATTGAAATATATTATATTATTTTAATGGGTAATATATATTATTTTAATGAGTAGAATAGGAAAATAAAAATTGAGATGTTTGGTGTGTTATAAAATAGTATGGTATAATTGATAAAATAGATTTTTGATATGGTAAAACAGAATAGAATACAATTTTTCATTGCGAATGCTCTATATACTTTCTTATTTATTTGTGTTAACCATAGTACGTATTATTGTATTAATACAATTTTTAGTACGTACTTTCTCTTGTTTGAAGGTACGTACTAAAGAATGTAAAGATGATTTTGGAATAGATAATATGTTCTTGGGTGCTAGGGCAGAGATTAGAGTGATTTTAATTTCTTTTGTTCTCTTATGGTTTTCCTATACTTCATCATATTTTCTAGTTACATAGGTGGGATTCGATCCTGGGTCCTAATAATAAGATATTTTAATTGGAACCTATAAAGCAAACCAATTGGTACACAATTGCCAAGCTAGAATCCAACCACTTGAATGAAAAAAGGACTCACATTAAGGACTCTGACAAGCACAAAAGTTAGATCCACTAAATAGTCAAGTATGTGTGGGCTTCTCCTAATTTGGTCTTGTGTAGATTGCCTTATATCAAGGGATGGGCCTTTTTCACAAATGTACTTTAACCATACTTGACTGCTCTAATTGAAGAACTATGTTTGGGGTCTCGATTGGCAAAGTGGCCCTAAACTTGGCATAACGCCTGATAGCTTGACGATGATTATAGTTTTGGGCCTTATCTATTGGTTTAGGCCAGCAGGTTTAGGCTTACTTGGATTGAACCCCCTTTGCTAACTCTTGGGTTTGCCCATCTTGGGCTTGTGTGATTCCCCCTCTAGATTCACAATAAATAATCTACCTTCATGTAACTTTCACTTTATTAAGATGATATGGTGTGTGTTAAAACAAAAATAAGGTCACTAATTAGATAATCAGAATCACAACTACAACTCTTTAGTAATCCCTTAGTAACGTAAGTAAAATATCATATCTATATTTTTCTTTTCTTTTCTTTTCTTTTTTAAAAGTTGGGCCTTGGTGTTTTTGTGGTCTATTAACTCTCTGTAAAATAAGTGGATACCATCTCTTTTATGATGTGGAAGTTTCTTTGCATCTTATCATTTTGGTGAACTTTGTCCACCATGAGAAATGGGCCACTTTTTTGAAAAAATAAAAAGACAAAGTTGACAGATAGCGATAAAATGCGCGTCCATATTTGTAAACCGTCCAAGTTAATGATGAGTAAAAGTATGGACAAGCGTAAGCGCATTAATTCCAAACAGCATTTAATGACTAAATGATGAATGAACGCGGAGCCGTTATCACTGTCCAATTATGTGCATTTAATGGCTGTTAAAGATGTTAAAGAGTTGGCATTAAGTGGTCATTATGGAGCCATAAATCCTCCAACTCAGGTACAACATAAGAATAGGCCAACAGATTGGATATTTACTCACACAAAGGCTATATAAAGCCAGGAGAGACAAGTAAGTGATTCATATTGAACACACACACAAATTGCTCTACAGATTACTTATTTCTAAAGATTTTAAGCTAATTTAAGTATCAGAGGGTCCTTAGCAGGCCCCAAACTGGTGTCATTATCTACTTAGTGCTTTCTCTTACACAGGAACATACTAACGAGGAACATACTAACGAGACGAAATCGCATTTTATTAGTTTGGCACCGTCTGTGGGAATCAACAAGCTATATCAATCAATAAGCCGTTAGATTCTCTGCGAAGTTCCTTAGAACCAATGGACTCAACCATAACTGCACCGTCGAATTCAGTGGTGATGGCTCAACAAATTCATGCACTAACAACTAATGTTCAAGAATTGATGAAATAAAATGAAGACTTGAAGCGAAAAGAGAGTCCAGAGGGCACAAGTATGTCATAGTCACAGTGTAATTGCAATGACAATGATGACGAAGCCCATAGTCCAGGAAATAGCAGAAGAGAAACTTCTGAGCACACCACACAGTCGACTCATGGCAACGATCAGATGATGAAAAACATGAGGAAGGAGTTAGACAAAGTCAAGAATGCCATGAAGGGAAAGACAGCAATAAATCTTGATGGCATGATCAAGAGGACAGATTCACCTTTTCCTACCGGAGTTTTGGAGTGCCCTTTGCCTCCCAAATTTCGTCTACCATAGCTGGAGGTTTACAATGGCACTAAGGATCCCCTAGATCACATAGGGGCATTCAAAACAATATTAAACCTCCAGTAGACCATAGACGAGGTAATTTACAGATCATTCCTAGGAACCCTTAGAGGAACAGCAAAGGTGTGGTTTAGCAAGTTGCCCGTGGCATCTATCGCAAATTTTGAGCAGGTGAATGACTCTTTTGTTCGTCATTTTATTGGGGGCCAACGCCATAAGAGGCCCACCTCCTACCTGCTAACTATGAAGTAACAAGAAGGGGAAACCTTAAGAGAGTACGTAAAACGCTTCAACAAAACAGTGTTAGAAATTGACGAAGCCAACAATTATGTGATAATGATGACCTTCCAAGCAGGGTTGAACAATCCTGACCTTTTCTTCTTTCTAGGGAAGACTCTATTGACCTTGATGACAGGTCTGTTGTTCAAAATACAGAAGTATATGAATGAAGAAGATGCACTAACTGCAAAGGGATTGATGGGCAAATGGAAGAAAGAAGAGAATGCTGAGTTGCAGGGCAAGAAGAGGGATCGCAAAGACAATCTCTCAGATACCAAGACCAGCAAAAGTAGTCCAGAAGCACCATCAAAGAAAAAGCTAAATTTCACTCCTTTACTAATGTCTGTGGACAAAATCCTCATGTATATAAAGGACGACCTTGCTCTAAAATGGCCTAAACCGTTGAGTTCATTCTCAAAACAGAGAGATTCAAAGAAGCACTATTGCTTTCACAAGGATCATGGTCATTACACTGATGAATGTTGGAATTTGAAAGAACAGATTGAGGAGTTAATCCAAAGAGGAAAACTCCAAAAATTTGTCAAGAAGGACTACCAAACCTGCCATCGAACGGAAGAGAAGCCTACTGTTGAAGGTCATTTTTTGTGAAACCCGAATAGCAACCCAACCCAGCGACGCAGGCAGCAAATAGAAGTGGCAAGTATAGAACAAAACCATTAATCCCAAGCGGCAGGAATAATGGATCACAGGCCCATAAAATAAATAAATGGGCATTAAGGAAGCAAATGGGCTCAAAAGAGCCCGGAAAGAGAGAAATAACAAGTAACAGACCCATGGGCAGTGTATGACGTGAAAAAGTAAGAATGGGTCGCGACAGGCCCGAAGTAATGCAAGCAAAGAGAGTAGGGGATTGTTGGCAGGCCCACAAACCCCAAGGATGAGTATGAAGTAATTAGGCCGGGGAAGCCTAATGAAGTTAGTAAAAGCCCATGGGAACACAAAGTTAGGAAAATGGCCGAGGAAGTCCAAGACAAGCAAATGGGCTGAGGAAGCCTAAGGAAAAGCAAGTGGGCCGAGGATGCCCAAGGAAAAACACAAGGGACGCAGGAGCCCATAAGTAAGAAAAACTCATGGCTATGATAAGCCATTGGGGAAAGAATAAGCAGCAGGCCTGGAAAGGCTCAGCAGGATCAAATCATTACAGCAGGAATGATTGAGTAGTATGGCAGGACATGATGGCAATCAAGAAATGGGCTAAAAGAAGTATAAAGCCCAGCCCTAAGGGAGACGGGGAATTATAAAACAGCCCACATAAAAGGACGATAAAGAGCGGCAGACTGTGTAAGCAAGCCTTCAAATCGCAGCAAACGCATGAGCAGCAGGCAGATTTTGGACATACATGGAAGGGAAGAATGCGCAAGGCCCAGGCACCACCAGTCTGTACCCAGCCAATATGGGACGTAGTGGGGTCATGGGTCAGAGGTAACGGGGTATGGTTTGGTGGTTGGGAAAGGGGAAAAGATCTATTTTGCGGCTCCTGCCCAAACTCTTTTGGGGGGTACGTCCTGTTGAGATGACAGATCACCCAAAAGAGGCAAGGTTGGGGGGGAACCGTCAGGTGCATGCCCTGAGGGATAGAAAGAGAGAGAGCATCCACGTCGTGGCAGGAAAGGATGCCACGACAGAGTACTAAATGAGACAGCCTTCCTTTGTCTGGAAGTGGAGAGTGGCGCAAGAAAACCAGTTGTAGTCGGCAAGTACACCCATTCCAAACAAAGGTGGTTAAGGGGTAAGATGGTAAAAATCTGGTCACGGCAGGCACTATAAAAAGACCCTTACCATGCCCAGAAGGAGGAGGGGAAAATCACCAAAAAACAGGGCAAAATCACAAAGAAAAGAAAGATAGTAAAAACGGAAAGGAAAGGAAAAATAGAAGAGAAAAAATAGAAAACAAAGAAAGTTAAGATGGTGGGCATGCACCAGTAGGTCGATTTCCCTCTCTCCCCCTTTAAATCCTGCTTTCTTCCAAAACATAAGAAGGATTCTTTTTGGGCATTAATCATTCAGGTCCGGTTCCCTCAAAGCCATTAATCTCCACGACAGGATCTTTTCCTGGGAGATTATTTGCATTGAGAGGAGGCGTTCTCCCCTTTTTGGTTTTTCTTCTGCGGACCAAACTTAAACTTGATTTTATGCTCATTCTTGATTAATTCATATTATCTTCCTTCTCCTTTACTTTCTTTGTAAAAGGCATTATTATGACTGTAATTATGTTTTATAAGTAGGGATTACTTGGTCATTTTCCATTAAATAGTTAGAGTGCTATGTTTTGTTGTTATTATTATATCTGCCTGCCATAACTTATTTGAAATAGCTTAGCCTTCCGTGACTCATCTGAAACAGCCCTATCTGTTGTAAGCACACTCCTGGCAGACGAGGCATAGTTTGTGCACAAACCGGTCCAAGTTGAGTTGCAGTTGGATCGACCTCAACTCCCTTACTCAGAAACATCCAAGCCTACCATACCGCATGAGGCAGCCCAGCCTAACGCAAAACATAAACAAAAAGGCCCCTACACCTACTAACGACCACAAAGAAGATGATCGGGAAAATCCTAAACAGGTTGTAGGAGAAATAAAGATGATCACTGGAGGACTGGATGCAGGAGGGTCATACAAGTCTTTGAGAAAGGCAATCCAAAGGCAAGTCAATAGTGTTCATATAAAGCACCCGATAGCTAAACATCAACTCACCCGAAATGACAACATTATTTTTTTCTGAACAATATGCAAGGGGAATCAGGTAGCCACATGACGACCCCCTTACTATCATGCTAACCATTGAAGGGTACAACACTCGGAGAGTTTTGGTAGATAATAGAAACTTGACGGATGTGACATACATGACGGCGTTCCAGCAGATGAAGTTGGATCCAAAATGCCTCAGACCTTTCGAGTCTCCCTTGGTTAGCTTCAGTGGGGATCGCGTATATCCAAAGGGCATCATTTCCCTATTGATTACAGTAGTGACTCACCCATCCCAGGTAACAAAGGAGGTAGACTTTCTAATTGTTGACTGTCCTTCATCTTATAATGTGATTCTAGGACGACCAACCCTTAATCGCCTCAAGGCTGCAACTTCTACATATTGCCTAAAGGTGAAATTTCCAACCCCCCAAGAGATTGGAGAAATCTGTGGAGACCAGCTTTTAGTCAGGGAATGTTACTAGGTGGTCTTGGCATCCAAGGAAAATCACACCTAGATGGTAGAGGAAGAGCCGCCCAAACCCATGGAAGAGGCGGAGAATATAGAGCTGGTGGAAGGAGACCCTTCCAAAATTACCAAGGTAGGGAAGGAGCTCAAATCGTCCTTAAAGGACAAACTGGTGAAGTTCATGGAAAAGAACCTAGATGTATTTGCATGGAGCCATGAAGATATGTCGGAGATTGACAGATATGTAATAGAGCATTGTCTTAATGTCGACCCAATGAAGAAGCTCGTCCAACAAAAGAGACGAGTATTTTCCCCAGAGTGAAACAAAGTAGTTATGGAAGAGGTAGAAAAGCTCTTGACTGTGGGATTTATTCGAGAGTTTTACTAGTCCAAATGGCTTGCCAATGTTGTCATGGTAAAAAAGTCCAACGGAAAGTAGAGAATGTGTGTGGATTTCACGACTTAAATAATGCATGCTCCAAAGACAGTTTTGCCCTTCCTAGGATTGACCAGCTCATTGATTCAACAGCTGGTCATGAACTGCTAACCTTCATAGATGTTTTTTCAAGTTATAACCAAATCTTCATGAAGGAGGAAGATTAGGAGAAAACTACATTCATGACTAGCCAGGACCTATATTGTTACAAAGTCATGCTGTTCGAACTGAAGAACGTAGGTGCCATGTACCAGAGACTTGTAAACCAAATGTTCAACAAGCAGATAAGTAGGAATATAGAGGTCTATGTGGACGACATGCTCGTAAAAAGTAAGGAAGCAAAAACCCGCCTTAAAGACCTCCAAGAGATGTTCGATACTTTGAAAAGGTATAGAATGAAGCTCAACCCTGCGAAGTGTGTTTTTGGAGTCTCGTTGGAAAAATTCCTCAGTTTCATGATATCTCAGCAAGGAATTAAGGCAAATCCAAAGAAGGTCAAAGCCATACTTGACATGACTTCTCCCAAGATAGTCAAGGAGGTGCAAAGGCTGACAGGACGAATCACAGCATTGACCAAGTTCTGTCACGTCCCAAACCCCACAGGGTCCAAAGCATGAGAAAGACATCACAAAAGTACCTGTAGATTTTTCATTTTTAACAATTCAAATTGTAGGAGATCTTTCTTTTCCTTTCTTTTCTATAGGATAAGAATATATAATCATACTAAAATCTCCACATTACAAGTTAGAGCACTATAACACATTTACGAACAATAACTAAAAATCATGTGCTTCCACATAATATGTGAATATATTACAAGACTCCAATTGGATTACACAAAGTCACAATCTTATCAAGAATAAGGACCTTAACATAGGGTCTAGGCCTACCGTGCCAAAGGCTAACAAACCTCAAGCGACCAACCTCCAATACAATTAATTAAGGTCTTGTTGCACATAGCAAGATCCAATCACCAACCATTTAAATCAAAAGTCTCCAAATTTAACATAGCACTCCAATCATGACCAATGATGTAAGCTCCATACCCAAGGTATAGTTAATAAATCTGAAAAACTATTAGAGTGTGGGATGAGCTAATGCACAGTAAGTAGCATAATTAATGGGGGTGGAGCAAATGCAAGTTTCATGATGATGGACAGTTTGCAAAGCATGTTTTAATTTGGGAAATTTCTAATTGAATACTGCAATGTCATTTCAATAATAGTATAACAAGAATGATTAAACAATGGAACATAAAGTTTCTCAAAGTGAATACCTTGAAACTATATACTATAATCTATGAGCACTAGCAATAAAATTCCAAAGCCATAAAATCTAACATACGGTAATTTATCACAATTATACCACACTACCACATAGACCGGTCAGGGGATCCACCCATTCACAACTAGCATGATATTATTCTCTCTGGTATGTAGTCTATTGGCCCTATGGATAGCAGGCTCACCCATACTTTCAAGGTTTTTCTCTCCCCCCATGGGTAGCAAGGAGAGCACATCAAATAGGACCTCTTTTGCATGTGGTCTTTTAGCCCCATGGGTAGCAGCCTCACCCATACACAATTAAGGAACATCTTCCCCCCATAGGCAACAGAGAAGAATGCGTCATCCAAAGTGAAATGGCACTGATCTGAATCTGATTCCGTTGTCACAAAGACTACGGAAACCAAATCGGGTAATCATCGGGAAATCACACATGGCATAAGGTTAAAACAACATAAAGCTCACAGGTATACATGTACTTTCAAATACATAGTTTATATCCAAGTAGTTTCAAAAAAACCTTAAATAATCTAACTTCTACAAAGTTTTTAAGGTTTTCAACTTCATCCTTGTCAAAAGATTTTCTATCAATTTTCCAAATAACAAGACAAGATAAGCATCTTTAAATTTTCTAATATACCATAAAATCCATAATTTCCTTATCAAAGATTAATTAAAAGATGCTCATTTTTCAATGTCAACAATTCATGCATTTCCCTAAATGCAATACTAGATATGATGCACTTTAATATATAATAATATATAATACGGTTACAACACAACAATTTTAAGAAAACATATATCCATATATAATTTTCCAAAATGTGTTTGACCCAAAAATGTTTCTGCAATATGGTTATTTTCTAAAAATCCCATTAAAAATCTACTTACCTTGCAACCCACAAAAAGCCTAGTTCTCCTAGCTCCAAAGGAGATTAACTAGAACCTAAAGAATATCAAGCAAATCTATCAAAATAAGCATAAAGCTTGAAATTGTATCTAGCTACAATTTATTCTCATAAATTATTCAAGGCATTATAGCTAACATCAAAACTTCAACACTTAATAAGTAGTTCCCACATGATTTACACCACATCAACAAGAGACCCATGATACCAAAAATCATAATATCCCCCAAGACAAGCAATTTGAGTCTTTAACTAGCTCCAAATAATTAATAAAAATTATATTCACCATTTATTTCACATCAAAAGCCAAAACCCCCCAAATCTTCACCACTTAGATAGTCACCGTTGTAAAAATCATAAACCCACTCATCAAATAAATCCACCAAGACAAAACCCATACATATTAATACGTGAATATTACTTCCAAAGCTCATAAATCACATGAATATCATTATCAAAGCTTAGACTAAAGAACCTCAAGTAAAAGCATATAAACCCACCAAAAAGATTAGAGATATTTACCTCAAATAAAGGGGAAGAAGATGCTTAGAGGTTCCTAAGGATTTTCCGATGACCTTGCCGGAAAAATGATAGTGTATATGGTGGTGTAGAGTGTACCGGTGGGAGAATGTGAGGGAGTGTTTGTGTGTTTGTGAGAAAAAGAAAGAAAACAAATGAGAGGAAAGGGATGGCCGGCCAAAGAGAGTAGAGATATTTGTGAGATGAGTGGTGGGGGTTAAATGGGGTAGATGGGCACGTGTGGTCCAAAAATATCTTACCATTACCTTTTTTTTTTTTCCTTCAAAAAGCTGGGACGTTATAGGTTCGTCCTCAAGGCCACTGATAAGTGCATCCCATTCTTTAAAACTCTTAAGCAAGCCTTCCCATGGACAGACGAGTGCAAAGCAGCCTTCCAGAACCTGAAAGAGAATCTAGCCAAACCCCCACTCTTAAGCCCGTCTGTAGAAGGAGAAGACTTGTTCTTATACCTGGCTGTATCACAAACAGTCGTCAGCTCAGCTTTGATTCGTGAAGAATCCAAGGTGCAACGACCTGTGTACTACACGAGTCAAGCCTTTCAAGGTGCTGAAGTGAAGTAACCACGGATAAAGAAGATAGCATTTTCATTAATTGTCGCTTCAAGAAAGCTTCGTCTATACTTCCAAGCTCACACCATTATGGTAATGACTGACCAGCCAATCTGGAAAGCCATGAGCAAACCAGATGCAGTAGGGTGCATGTTTTAGTGGGCTATTGAACTAAGCTAGTTTGATATTGAATATAGGCTAAGAACAATGATCAAAGCCCAGGCGTTAGCAGATTTTATCATTGAATTCACTCTTCTAGACCTAGATTTGGAAGCAGAGTACTGGACGATCTGTGCAGACGGCTCATTTGTTGCAGGACTCGGTGGTGTTGGTGTGATTGTGACCTCGCCTGAGAAAGACGTCCTTGAATATGGAGTTCAACTCCAATTTCTAGCAACGAACAATAAGACAAAGTATGAAGCGATCCTTACCAGCCTGAGGATTGTGAAAGCTCTAAGAATCAAAAATTTGAAGCTGAGGATCGATTCTAAGCTAATTGTTGGGCAAATAACCAACGATTATGAAGCGAAAGAAGAAAGAATGAAGAGATACCTGAAACTGACGAGTCAACTAATAGATGATTTTGATGACGTCAAGTTTGAACAAATCTCACCGAAGAACAACTTAGCTGCTAACGAGGTCGCTAAACTGTCATCAACTGAAGATGCCCCAGAGAAACCTGGGCTATACATGGAAATCCAGACAATCCCTAACATAAAGGGATTACAAGCCTTCTCAGTCTAGCCATCAACCCAATCCTTTCTTATATCAAAGATGGCCAGCTCCCATCAAACCTGTCCGAAGCAAAAAAGGTTAGGGTCTGAGCAACAAGATTCACTATCATGAACTGCGAACTCTACAAGAGGGGATTTTCATTGCCTTACCTAAAATGCCTGGATCCTGAAGAAGCAATGTATGACGCAGTTAAGCTCGTCAAAAAATGCGAGCTTAACAGATTGGAATAAAGGGGGCAGCTGACGGATAGTGATAAAATGCTGGTCCATATTTGCAAATTGTCCAAGTTAATGACGAGTAAAATTATGAATGAAAGTAAGTGCATTAATTCCAGACAGCATTTAATGACCAAATGATGAATGAACGCGGAGCCGTTACCGCCGCCCAATTATGTGCATTTATTGGCCGTTACAAATGTTAAAGAGCTATGATTAAGTGGTCATTATTGAGCCATAAATCCTCCAGCTCAAGTACAACGTAAGAACAGACCAACAGATTGGATATTTACTTACACAAAGGCTATAAAAAGCCAAGAGAGACAAGTAAAGATTCATATTGAACACACACACAAATTGCTCTACAAATTACTTATTTCTAAAGAGTTTAAGCTAATTTAAGTATCGAAGGGTCATTGGTAGGCCCCAAACTGATATCATTATCTACTTTGTGTTTTCTCTTACACAAGATGTTCAGGTCGTCCATTATACTGACAAGTGACGAGGAACATATTAACAAGGCGAAATCGTGTTTTATCAAAAGTTATGTGGTATCAGCTACTAAATTGGTAAAGCTTCATGTTACTTTAGTACAAGAGATTTGTCGATTATGGGTTAAAAAAAAAAAAACTATATTCAATTATGCAAGTCATAAACTCAATGAGACTCCAAATTAACAACAAAAAATTTCAAAAGAGTTATGGAAATATGGAGTCATTAATATAATTATATCATAGATTTTTTTTGTTCTTTCTAAAGCATGTTAACTTGTTAAGACTGAAGACCAAAGACATCATAGATTGTGGAGAGTCACTAGCTAGCATTATAACATGTTGGAAAACGACTACCGAGACAAATTTTTGGGCAACATTCGGAGCACCAAACTCAATAAGTTGAGGTCTTCTCCTGATCTGACATTGTAAAATGAGCCTAAAATTCTTGTTTATGGATGAAAGAGGCTCATAAATTAGAGTACTAAAGACAAGTTTTGCTAACAATTTGGGAGACCGAAAGGGGGACAGTGCCCTTGGACTAAGTTTTGTTCCAGTAACTCACTAGATTGGTACAATGTCTCTGGGTATCTTCTAAAATTCCCACAAAGTAGTCAAAATGGGAATCGGCCACTTGTCGAAAACCCATTTGACAAATCATGAGAAATTCCAACCTTCATGAGGATAAGCCATGTGATGGTCAATAGTCCAACATAAGATTCTTGATAATTCACATATAATAATAGTAAATCCAAAGCGGTAAGCTAGTGCTTTGCTTTGTTGAATGGACGAGATTTGAGAGGACTTGATTTATTGCCGCATAAATTAACAATCTAACTAGCTTGATTACACATGGGCCTTTGGTGGTCTCAACAGTTGTTAGTTTAGATAGGAACGAAAAACCCAAATTTAAAAAAAAAAAAAAAAAAAAAAAAAAAAAAAACAGACAAACAAACAAACAAACAAACAAACAAACAAACAAAAGGAACCACAAGCCTTAATACTGGGATGCCAAATATCTAATACAACAATGGCTTTTTGTAAGATAATTCATCTTTACAAAATTACAGTTATAAACAACAAAAAGAAATTTAAGGGAAAAATATCATTTAGAACAGTTGAGCCATGAGCCTAGGAAATAGTGAGGTATTTAGAAAAGCAAAAACCTTCTGTGCTTAGTTTGTTTGCCATTAATATGTCATTGAGAAGGTCATAATGCTCCCTGAGTCAAAGTAGTGCACAATTTCTTACAGTTACTTGGATTGCAAGAAATATAAACAGTATTTATTTCAGGATAACATGCTCAAATTGAGAGGAAACCCGGGAAGGCCTTCAATTGGCAAGAAATTCACTTCTTTCTGGTTCAAGTGATTCCTGGCTCATCCATCCAGTTGGCATGAACATGCAACCATTTTAATCAATGGTTAAAAAATTGTTATTGAATATAAAAGTGAAAAAAGGAACGTATTAGTCAAAATGTTCGGCTAAAACTGTCTTACTGGCTGATATAGTATGATCACTGTTAAATATAGATAGTGCATTCACCCACTGTCCCATAATTTTAAATTGCTTCCATAAGAAAAAAAGGCATTAACTGCATTATTAATCACAAAGTGACAAATCTAAGTAACATGAGATGTCTACTAAACACACACAAAAAACAAGCCGCATGCAATATAAATGCAGACATCTGCATGTGGATTCCAACACTGAGAGTAAAGGACTTTAGATAAAAGCTATAGAGACTGTTTGGTCTGAATGTCTATGCCATGCCTAAACATGTTCAACACTGAGAAGCAAGGTCTCTGCCCTCCCTCTGTGGACCCAAGAATCTCCTTCTCAAATGATTTTGCAGACATTCAACAACCTTCCAAGCATGATAACGTCTACAGAGAAGCTCCGGTTTCCTCAGACTTCGAATTCTCTGTCAAAAACTACACCATGGCACCTGCAGATGAGGTATTCTTTCAGGGAATGCTATTGCCAGTGAAGAATAGTTGCACCAATAACCAGCAGCGAAAGATGACTTTAAGAGATGAACTCTCTGTTGATGATGATTATGAGGATGTGTTTCCAAGGATATCAAAGAATGGAAGCCGTTGGAGAGAGCGGCTCGGCCTTAAAAAGGGTATCTCTGCATCTAAAAAATGTGACAAGAGTGGTGGTATGCTGGAAAGTGTAGTTGAAGAGAAGAGCAATATGTTTGTTCATGAGGACAGCTTTGTTAGCAAGAAAACCCAGGTAAGTTGAAAATCTTTTGTTTTGATATAGATACTTGAAGTTGAACTTGCAGATCTAGATTAATTGAGTTCACAGTTTGAACAATTAACTAAATAGTGTAAAATTGGTTCTTTGTTATAGGAACTATTTTTTGAGGCCTTGAAGGAGGGTTAAGCTGCAGTGCTAAACAGAATATGATGCAACCAATAACAAGGATTGAAGTAAAAAAAGGATGTACTAAAGAGATGGCGGTGGCAATTTTCAAGGGAAGGGGATTGATTGTCTTATAGTTATCTAATATTGTGAAGGTACTGTATGGATAGTGGGCTCTACTGTATGTTGAGGTTTGATTTGACTCTTTGGTTTTTCTAACTCTTGGTTTTTTTTCTTTCCCTTTTGACTCAAAATAACCCCCTCCTCCCATATTCCCATTGGAAAAAAGAAGGGTCGGCTGTTTTTGTTCTGTACAAAATGTTTGCAGCTGAACTCCCATGTATTGAGTTTTTTTCAGTCAATGTAATCATCAATTCATTTCTTGCCCATTTTTCGGTATAAATTTTGATATGTTCATATTTCAGTAGCAAATTTAGGAATTGAGACGTCCCCTCCCCAAACCTTTCTTCTTCAGTTAATTTTTTTGATAATTCAATAGTTGGGAGAGAATGGTCTCAAACCCACTATATCTCCGTTAAAAACACCAAGAAATGATAGTTGGGTTAATTAGAAGCCGATTATTTGTGGTTTGGGCACAGTTTAATTACCATGTGCTCTTTATATTACAAACAGAACTAAAGTTTTAATGGTTTGTGGAATTGTTGCTCTAGATCTACAGCTAATTGCTGATTATTGTTTCCCCCAAAGTGCGCTGTAAGCAAGATTCACCAAATTATACTTGATGTGGTCTTCTTTTGAATATGGTTATTTAAATTATCTAGATCTAATAACGAGAGAGAGAACCTCATAACCACGCAGTGGTGACAACGCAAATGATATATAAATGATAAGTTATGGGCTTATGGCATTTACCAAAAGACCGCTAACATTTCATTCCGCAATTTCCTTGACGTATCCTGATTCCCAATAATTTCAGATGGTCATTGGCAAACCATATATAAATTATAGGTTATAGCATTTCCAATACTGAATATTATAGCTATGCATGTTGTCCATAGCTAATTTATTAACAAACTGGAGAAAGAAACACAACCAACCGGAAACTGATTTGTATTATTGAGACCAAATCAGATGAAACTACTAATCTCTAAGAGACAACCAACCTTTTACACCAAAATGATAATAAAGTAATACACAATGCAAAAAATTCTTTAAACCCTATAACCATTTGAAGTCATGATCTGAGCGTGTAAATTTCGTAAACAGACAATGTGGCATTGCCTAGACCCTTGTGTTAGCAATGAGTACTTATCTACAAGGACCCCAACATAACCTCACACGCATCATTGAAATTAATAAAGCATCTTTGCAGTTTGCATCATTGAAACCAATATAGTATACCCTGCAAAGTAACTTAATGCCTTCTTGCAGAAACATCTAGGTAAAAACCAAGGGAAAAAAATGCTCAAGTTTGGGTATATTACTAAAAGAAAAGGGTAGTTGAGCATCACCATTTTCATTTTCTCAAAACAAACCAATAACAGTTCAGGTACCCAAGCAGGTGAGACCTACAAGTTGAAGTCCAAACCCACACGCCCCCTTTCAATTCACATTAAAGAAACTACACCACAGGTGAGTACTTGATTGATCCATTTGACAATCATAAATGCAATAATTTTAGAATGTATTCCACCAGCATGGAACACATCATTCCCCTTTTGGAGACAGTAACATTCAAAAATAGCAGGTTCATCAAATTCCTATAGAATAAAGAAAACCTTTAATTTACCAAGAAATGCTTCTTAAATAGATTCTTAAAAGAGAGAGGAGGGAGAGAATTGATTACTATTGCACTATCAATGATATTTCACAAGGTATTACATGACATGTAAATGATATCAAACACTCTGAATCACAAAACAAGGTCTGCTGAACTATGTACAAAAGAAGCCACTTTTGCCGTAATTGAGTCTATAAAAGAATCAATGTGTAACTGGCTATCCCTAGTGTCACTAAAATTACAAGGCTTTCAGTGTGGGTAAATACTTATAAGACCATAGCTTATTTACATATTATACAAAATTACCGTCTTGTCCTGTCGAGACGGGAAAGAATCTGTTTAGTAGTTTCATTAACTGTACACCTGCACCCAATAAAACCCAGCACAAGAGTTTTGAGAATCAGCCTGAGACTGCTGTTAAGCAAACAAACTGTACAATATTAGTGGTTAAGCAAAATGTTTCATTACTGTATAAAATGATTTGCTAATCTGTTGAGGACCCAAAAATATTTAACAAACAACAGTATTTCACAGGCTATATGATAATTTAGTAGTTCCTGTATGTGAAAATATATGAACAAAATAAAATTTTCAAAATGCCTCGAAAAACAATTTATACTTGAACTTAGTTAAATGAACTATTGAAATATTCTACAGATGTAAGCCATATTTGATAGACCTGAAAATAAAAAATTATTTCAGCCTATAATATAATACAGAATGATTTCTTCCAACCAAAAGCAGTAACAAGATTCTGAAGTTAAGAAAAATATGGGTTCACTTACATTAATGATGTAACACAAAAAGTATTTCAAATTCTTTAGGATTTTTTATACAATGATTTGAGATAAGGTATTGTAAGCAAAACATCATTTGTTTTATTTTATTTTTTATTTTTTGATAAGTAATAAACTTCATTGAAAATTGATATAAGGAAAAAAAATAAAACAAGGCACACAAGCAGCATGCCAAAAGGCAACAAAGAAAAGAAACTAATTAGGAATGAAGGTACAAAAGTCAAACATATTAGGAAGAGAAATGAAAGTAACAACACCCAAAGCATTTGACCATTCAAACAAAGTCTAAGAGAAGAAGTGCTTCAACTCATGAATCGACCTTTCATCCCCTTCAAAAGTAGGTGTATTCCTTTCCCTCCAAATGGCCCACATAAGAAAATGAGGGATCATGTCTTCTCTACTTAAGCCTCTTATTTAAAAAATAAAAAGCCTCTTATTTAATGTTGTGACACATGACAGAACCTCATGTCTTCTCTACTTAAGGTTTCCGTTTTCATTATATAATAATAAAAGCCCAAAACCAAATACTTTTTCTCTCATGTTCACAAAAGCTATAGATAAGAACATAATATTTTGTTAATTCTCTTTCTACTAAAGAGACCAGATTTCTAACCTTTTAAGTAATCCAATATAAAGAGCGCGTGAATTCTGAAAGAAGCCAATTCACATGATAGATGGGCACCTCCACAGCAACAAACAGGGTTTGTTAACAATCCCTTTTTACGGATGGGAAAGCAGTCCTTCATTAAATGACTCAAGATATACCCACTGCATATAATTTAAAGAAGAAATACAGTGGATCGTATAAGCAAGAGATATTTCCAGAAGTTAATATATGTTGTAATCCTGTAACTGATATTTTTAACTGTATTAATCACGTTCTTGTGACTGAGTGGGACCCAAATATTTCTCCATGGACTCTTTCTTACGCTCAGGATCCAGGCTGCAAGCATGAACGCCACAGTTAATGTTAGGTTCTAGAACTTTAAATGTTATTATACTGAAGCAATTATGCAATGTTGGAACAAATAAAATATCTTCAAAAGAATAACTAACCTATTCCTGAAGCCAAGAAGAGTATAATGTACAGCAGTTGCACAAGCAGAAGCAGGAGCTATAGCAGCGGCAGGAACTGCCCGAACAGCAGATGTCAATGCAGAGATAGCTCCAGCTCCACGCTGGTACTTTTTCAAGGGAGTGCCAACTAAGGCAGAAGCAGATTTTCCCAGGCCATCAGTAAGGCTCTCATAAGCCTGTCAAATTAAGAACATTAATACCTTCTCTGAAGAAAACACAGCACACATCTTTTTCCTAACAGATAAAAACACTTATTATCATCCATGAGTGAATTGATTTTGGCATCCAACATGCCAAAAAGTGCTTACCATAACTAAAAAAAAAAACACTCAGATAAGAAAGAAAGAATTTCTATTAAAAAGCATGAACCCCAAGCGTTAACTGAGGTCTACAGACACCTCCATCACTGTGACGCATCAAAGGCTTATTTTTGTGACAAGGGGAGAGTATTACATGAGCCTGAGCCCTGAAGTGCCTTGATACTATAGAGAAAACAGTAAGTCTCAAAATCAAGATACTTCTGAAGCTTGATCCATCACTTGCCCATCATAGAGAGGACAACCTATATATTCTACCTAGGATTAGTAAAATAATCAACATGAGGTGAATTGAAAACAGAAGACACAGCATATGGGGAAAAAAATACACACACAACACATGCAATACACAAGAAATAAGGTCGCATCTCAACTTCTCAGGCCCATATAACAAGCTTAATATTGAAATCCAAAACCTGACATTTTTCCAAAGAAGAATACACTGCAGAAACTGAAACTGTGATCAGAAAGAATACATGACTTCAAATACCCACCATAGTCAAATGGGCATATTCTACTCATGATCATGAGACCAAATTACTATCAGTTTACTTGGAGCTCACTGCTAAAGCAATTCCTTATAGAAGAAGGTAAGAATGTTTCAAGTTTTCTTTTTCTTTTTGTTCTTTATATTTAGTTCTTTTTGCTACGTGAGACTTGAACTTAATACCTACCACACCCCTTTAAAACTTGGGCAACCCCCAAAAAGAATAACTACTTTCCCAAAAATAATTAGAAGGATCCAGTAGAGCCACTTCAGAGTTTCTTCCCCCAAACAACCCCTCCACCTTTTTTCTTTTTTTAAAGAAAGAACAAGAACATTAGGAAGAAAAAGGGAAACTGTGTGTAATACAAATGTTTTATTTTATTTTATTAATAAGTTACAAATGCCCACAGTGGGTCTTGAACCCAAGACCTCGTCCCCCCCTAAAACTTATATGGGGGAGGAGGTGCCAGTTGAGCTAGAGCACATTGGCAATACAACAGACATTTTAAAGTGCCATATCTTTACCTCAAAACTCCAAAAGTCAAGCCTCATAAAAAGTTTGAATGCATTCAAGTCCCAGACCAAAGTTGACAGCAAATGTAACACCTCTAGACAGCTCTTGACAAAAGAAAAGACAGATCTTTGTATATAGTGCATTGACAAATAGGATCCCAGTATACACAGGAAATTTAATTGTGTCGCTTTCAATTGTGTTAACAAGATGTACAAAAATACATTGAAACAATATTAAGAACAAAAAAGCCCTATAATGCAAAAGATCTCACAAGTAGTTTGAAATGCTCTTAATCCTAATTTCAGCATCTAGAAGTCTCTTCCCAGAAGCTGACTACTCCTAATTAATACGGAAAAATACAGATGGATGATCAGGGTTTAAAAGGTAATTTTTTTGACATATGAGTTTCCGCATATTTTTAAGTTCATGCTTTTTTTATATAGGTATGTTTTAAGTGCATGCACACACACAGTTACTATAGTTTTAAGTGTAGAATCACACACAAGCCCATACTACAATTTAAGTATTGCAAGTTACCCAAGCACTGACATAACAATTGACACAGGAATTTTTACCCGTTGGAGTCCTTGCTGGGCATCTTTAGGCTGATTAGATCTTACATTTGTCTTCATTTTACTTTGTACAGCCCATGGTCCAGAAGGAGGAATGCTAGTAAGAATACATTCGGCTTGAAGCAAAATGTCATGAGCCCCAGCAGCCAAATGTACCCCAAGTCCAACAGCTTCAAGTGAAATGCTTCTAAGAAATGCAACTGTGCCTGGGGGAGTAGAAAAGACTTATGTCATTAACAGGAATTAATATTATTATTTTTTCATAATAATAATAATAATTTTTTTATGACCTCAAATATAAAAATACCAGCAATTAATGTGATTAAGGTGTAGTTGAGAGTTTGAATTGAGTTACACTTCAGTCATCATAATTCTTAGGGTGTACAAAATCATTAATCACACCACCACACAGATGGTTGACAGATTCAGCACAAAGATCTGATTGCAGTAATATGCACTATAAGTATAAGCAGAAGAGGGCCCCTCAAAAGGCAAATAATCTGTCATGATTCAGCTGAAACAGTGCACCAGATAGAGCTGAATGGCAGCAAAGAATTCTCATTTCTCATTGTTAAAAAAACCTTTGTTTAGGTATTAAAAAAAGTTTGGCCCAAATCGGTAGCACTTCAAATAACAGGTCTCTCCCATAAGGAAAAAAGGGGGAAAAGGCAAAGCATAGAAACATTGTAGTTAATCACAAAAACTAGAGCTTTGGCTTTCAAAATAATATTGTGCTGCACCAAAAAAAAATTATCATCAATTTAAGAAACATCTATTGTTATTTTTATTGCCAATGGTAAATAAGTCTCATATGCTTAAATTAATAAGTTGTCCTAGTTATGGAAGTCAAATCCCAACAACATCTACTTCCTACTTTTTATGAAACAAAATGCCCCAGGTGCATGGGCTTCAATGATGAGGAAACCCAGATTTACTGGTAGGGCAATAAATGAAATTTGTTCAGTTCATTTACCTCTTTGCATTCCCTTGAGTAGTCTCCGATCCTTCCTGTAGCTCTCAACTGGCAAAGAAACCAGCTTCGCAGCACCAGAACCAACAGCAACTACTGATCTGATAGTAGGAAGGCCTTGTAATATTTTATGAACCTGCATTTTAGATATAGATATTTACTGTCAAAGGACAAACAGAATCATTGCATTCTCAATAAGTACAATAAGTCCTACTAAAAACCTGGTTTTGTGAAATATCTTCCAACCACTCTCCTATAATAGTTTCAAAAACACCACCCCAGCCATAAATGCCAACGGAATGAACATGCTTGAGCTGTAGCTCAACCCCCTGCAATTTAGTGAAGTATCATTAGACATTTCATTCACTGGTCTCAACAAGAATCCCAAGCTTTAGTACCTCTCTCTCTTCTTACTTTTTTATATTATTTTGCTTAGGTAAATTTACTCACACCCAAGAGGACTAACCCCTGACCACAAGTTTTATAATTATTACAAAGACTGCAATTCTTACCTTCCAGGGAACCAGATTTACAAGCTCTACATACTTCCCCCCTCTTAGTGCTGCAAGATCAACACGGCGAGGACTGTAGTCAACCCGAACAAGAACAGGCCATATATCGAATTTCTGAAACAAATTCGATACAATCAGTGCTTAGATTCTGAGAATTATAGAAAACAACTCAACAAAGAACTGGAATATCAATTATCCAGCAAAATAACAAGTCCTAGTTTTATCCATATTCCAAAGTTGAGATGAATCATATATATTGAAAAGCAACATCATAAGAACAATATAGAGAGTGCAGAACCAAGCAAACACAAGCAATAGTATAGGGGCTTGCCATCTCTTCTGCTATAAATACATACTACATGACTAATTAAATTTTATTCTGCAGAGGTTTTGATACGATTTCTATTAAATTTATATAAACAGTCACAAAGATATCTTACACAAAGATTACGGACATAACTTGAGATCAACATAACCGAAGGTACACAGTCCAAAAAATCAAAAGGAACTATAAAATATCTAGCATGATACATTACTTATCAAAAAAAAAAAAATATATATATATATATATAGCATGATATAAAATCAGAACTACTCGCCTGAAAGAAAGGAAGCAATGCCTCATTTGCAACTGTATGTCCCTGGGACAATTTTGAACCATCTGCATTTTGATGACATTCAAGAGACTGGTCAACTGATGAGGTCTTTGCCCCAAAAAAGTCAATGAGAAAATCAAGTTGGGACTGGTGAAGATGCAATAGTATAGGAAGGAAAGCAATGCGTAACCTGAAAGGAAAATTTACAAGAACCAACAGTCAGACAAGCAATGCCATAACCACTTTTACCACATTAATACATTACTATCCTCTGCATTTACAATTTGAACGCTAGAGAGGGAAAAAAGGTCTATGCATGATTATTGATAAATCTTCAATAACACTGAGAACCTAACATGAGGTACAAAACAGTGTGATGCAAGACAGGAGACTCCAGGAGAGGGACTTTTTTGGGAAACAAAAGAAGAATAAAACACAGGATAGTCATGTTTAGATGGTTAACTCCCATTGCTTGATGCAGTGCATTTGGAGGGAAAAGAATAGCCGGATTTTTGAAGATGCCCAAAGTTCTATGCCTGATCTCAAGTTATTCTTTTTTATAACTTTATTGGATTGGTTGTCAGACATGAGGAACCTTTCTTTATTTCAATTGTTGATTTATTAGATTTATGTAACTATTGTAACTGATTGTTTAGCCCAGTACACTTCCTCTATACTTGGGTGACTCAATTTTTTTGATTTATATAATTTTATTACTTATCAAAAAAAGAAAAAAAAAAAAGAATAGAAAACAGGATAGGACCTAGGAATTGGCACCTATGGTTTACTTGAAATTAGCATCAAGCAATAAAAAGAAAAAAAATATACAGAACCTAGGCATCAGCACCCAGGCCTGCTTGGGATCAGCACCAAGCATGATAGGAACCCAAGAATCAACACTTGGGCTTGCTTGGAATCAGCATGAAACACTGGAAGAAAACTCCCAATCCAAATTTCATAAATCCATGATCAACTCCTTAGAAGAGTAAACTTTGGGTCCCTCAAAAACAAGTCACCAAATTACATCAAAGATGGAAACAAAAAAGACTCATAATTAGATTATGTCATATGCGAAAGTAAAGCTTAAATAACAATCAAATCTCTCTAATAGAATCAAATTAGTATCAATCAGCATCAACCATGATCGTCCAATGAAATCAATTAGCATTAATGAGTCTAATCTGGTGTCCGCATCCACAGAGTTAAAGAATATAGAGTAGGGGTTAGCAAGATAGAAAAATTCAAATAAAACAAACAACATACCGGTACTCCTCAAGAGGGACTAAAGGATTTGGTCTGACGGCTTCTAAGTCCAGTTTAAATGCTTTTGAAGAGGATTCCCTAGGATGATCTTTTGAATTATAATATCCTAGTACCTTCCAATTCAAAAAGAAATTTTCAGACCCTGTTCAGAAAAGATACAAAAGGTAAAGACAATAATGTAAAAGTACAATTATTTCAACATTACCAGTTTCCATGGTGCATTGCTACTCTTGTCATAGAGCTGGAAGTCTTGAACTGAAAGATAAAGCTTAGATACACATGTTCCACCAACTGGGAAAATGTCATATTGAAATTCCATCCCAGAAAATAGAAGTTCCAGATATACAGTTTTATCCCTTCCATGACAAGTACTAGAATGCTCTCCAACGTCTCTAGAATCATGCCAATCAGAGCCAGCATACATTCTCCATTTGACATCAACGTTCTTAAAGAGTACACGCCCTGCAACCTTTCCAACATCATCATGTGTTTTATTATTAAGAGAAAGAAGCTCGCCTTTCACAAATTGTTTCACGCCACTTTGCTCACTTGCTTCTGAAATGTGGTTTTCTACAATTCTTAAGTCCCCATACCATCCACTATTTCCTTTTCCAATATCTCCATTCCCAACATTTGTGGATTTGCACTTAGGTATCTCAGGCAAAGACTGTCTGCCTACAGATAATTCCGACAGGCGGTGCAACTCAGGTAAACAATTGCCTTCTCTAAACTCTGTAAAGTAACCTTCTTCTAAAATTGAGGTTTGATCACTTTCCAATTCTACTACAGGCATCAACCCATTGAAGGACAGATCATGAGATAAAATTTCAGGAGTTTCAACATGAAAGCTACATGCATCTTCAAGAACACTTTCATCAAGTGAAACATAAATATGTGATTCAGAAGGATCAAATTGGCAGGCATGATTGTCATCAATTGAAAATTCATCTTCACATATCTCATCCATCAAGCCAACCAACACAGGTTCACTCTTTGTATCTACACTTACAATATTCACTTGAGAAGTTGATGGTTCAGAATCACCACTGAAGACTCTAGATTCATCATTGAAATCATTCCTGTCTTGTGCCTTCTGAATGTCATTCCACCTAGCCTGCAAGTGCACAATTGATTCCTCCACATCAGGAGCAAATAGCTGCTGGAGTTGAGCAGACAAACGAATCAGAGCAGCAGTAGTGTCATGACAAGTTTCCAAGCAAATGTGAGATTTAGAGCATTCCACCTCCCAGAGGAGGCCACTCTTACAGTTAGTTCTCAAGATAACTTCAATGAGTGCCTCCCGAGCAACTTTAATATAACCAACCTTGTGAAGATGTTCAGCATTGTAAGTGCCACCAAGATTCTCGGGCTCTGACATTGTACGAAGAAGAAGCCCAAGATCTTGCACTCTAATTTTGGAGTCATTGTCAATTGAGTTCGCCACAGTTGAAGTTGATAGATTGAAGGAAGAAGCAGCTAACAGACAAGCGACATACTGCTCACCCATACATTCTTTTTCTTTGGCCCTTAAAGAACAGCACTTGGAATCAAGAACTTCACTCCCAGCCACCAAACGCTTTAAGTAGGGCTCATAACTCAATCCAATATCAACCAAGTTAAGAACAAAAGAAGATCCACATGATGCATTCAAATCCCCCTTCTGCATACTATTGTCACCTTCTTGTTCAGCTTCAGGAGAAGGTAAACTAAAAAAGGAGAATATTTTGTCCAACCAATCCAAGCGACCACCTGTTGCAACAAGTGTGCCACACCTGACAGTTATAGATGTAAATCCATGCAAACTCTCTGGCTCCCACAGGTACACAATATCAGAACCAGCCAGTCTAGATGATAATGCATTGGAACCTCCTCCATCACCACGTTTCATTGTAGAATTGCTACATGAGATTAAAAGAAACTCTTGACCTGGAACACCAGTGATGGAACCCCACAATTCACCTTCTCTATGGGCTAGCCAAAATAAATTGGCACCCCTAACACCTCCTATATTTGATACCGACAGCAATTCGAACTTCCGAATTTTCAATCTCAGACAATACCATGATCCAGGAAGTTCACTCTGCATTGGGCCTCCAATATTCTCCTTCACATCCAGGTTAATTAGAATTTCTACAGAATCACATTCCACAAGGAGTGAAGTTTGAGACACAGAAGGTCCTTCCCTAGACTTGGCAGCATCAGAAACATCAGAATCCACACATGACAATCCATTTATCATCTGATTCAACAAATTATGTAATCCATTGTACTGAGAACTGCCAAGAGTAATTGTAACAGGAGATAGACAAACATGCAGGAAGAATACAGAGCTCACAATCATCTCTTGTTGAATTCGAGAATTTAAATCTTCCAGATCTTTCACAGCAGATGCAGAAGCAAACTCATACGCGTTGCTATCCAAGGACACGTCACATGAGCCTAAAGTAGCTAAGAACTTTGCCCTCTTTGCTATCAAAGGACCAGTCACATGACCATCCTGCCAAAGCATACTGATAACAGAAAGACAACCAGTTTTGTTGGAAATAGACAGAATATTCTGAGCAGAAAATTTCTGATTCAGCATCTCACAGGAGTTATTTCTGATCACACTTTGACTTGCAGATAAGACCAAGTAAACGTAAAGATCACCCACATTCAAATGCAAAGAACTCGTGACCATTGAAGATTGTTTTTTCTGTAAAGTTGCATCTGAAGTTGGACTGCGGTCTTCAATTACTCCCTTGTTGGAAGCCAATGGTGATGAAAAATCCAGAACAATAAATTGATTGTAGGAAGAATAGTCTCTACTATCTTTGCCACTTTCAAAAGGGAAACAGAGGATTAACCTTGCATTGGGGATTAATATATTTCCACGCAATCTTTCTGTTGAAGACAAGGTTGTCAGGCGGGGAGTAGAACTTTTTACGTATCCATTAGATGATTTGTGCTTCTCAGTGATGACCTCAGACGGAGATTCATTCATTTTGGTGTTCATCTCAACATATTTTACCACTTCCACTGATAGATTTAGTAATGTATTTACCAAAGGGAAGTTCACCCAGAAAACAAAAGGTGATAATTCAAATGAAAACGATGCTGGACCTGAAAAACTGCCATCTGATGAAGCAGAACTCACAGAAAATTCGCAATGAGTGATGCCTGATGTTTTAAGCAATATAACTTTTACTAAACCATCCTTACTTCCAAAGGGAAAATCTGCAGAAACTAAATCATTTACTTCATCTGAATAAGGATCTTCACTAGACAAGGTAAACGGAGGAAGAGCACCTTGAACTTCAGCTTGCAGTTGATGAATCAGAAGACTTTGATTGTTTTTATCATCAGTACAACTATTCAACCCAAAGTTCAGGGCATCCTTTTCACTGCTGAAGTAATTAGCAACTGCTATAGACTTCACTATTCCTTCAAACATCATTTCTCGAGAACATACCTGTTGACCTTATCAAATGTTTCAAGTGAGTGTAGAGGCATATAATGCCAAACAACTAGTGTTGAGCACAAAGAAAACACAAATTGGACTTATAATTCTGCAAGCACATTTATTACCTTCAAAAGAAGAACAATGTCTCTGCATTCTGCAGCCAGGCAATGAACATTAACCAGATCATCCTCAGGATCACACAAATTCTTTTGGTCTTCATCATGGAAGGAAAGCATGACAGAAATTTCAGCAAAAGATGCTTTTACAGTTGTTTCAACATGCTGCTGTTCTGTAACAATCATTGAGAGTGGGAAAAAAAATCAAAGGTTTGTCTACAAACAATGTATAAAACGTCTAGTATAATCCCTGTATACTTTATGTTTTTTAATCCAGTATCAGAATATTTGAAGGAGACCATCAGTCCCAAAAGCTAAAATGATTAGGAAGTATGCCAACAATGCACATCAAGTGGTGCACACAAACACCCCTCCCCCCCCCCCCCCCCCCCCACACACCCCAAAAAAAAAAAAATTCACTTCTCATTTTCCAAAATTGCACTTGGGCCACAGAACAAAAATATAAACAAGATCAAACACCAAGCAATTTTCGTTCATGCCCAAACACCAAAGAAAATGTACAAGCAAAGTAAGATCCAATACTGTGGGCCAAAATGCAACCTCTGCACTAATATGACATCAAGTATTCTAGATATAACATAAGAACCAAATGAAAAATAGAAAATTATTGGTACACAATTTGATGCAGGGAGCCAAGATTTTATGTTTTAATTTGCAATTAATATTGTTTTTGAATTTGGTTATTAATGTTGAGGGTTTTATGGGATTCAAATTAGATGTTTTCCATATTGGTGTAATCCCCTAAACCTTATTTAACTAGTGCTCCTGTAATGGTGAAAGGGAGTTGAATTTGAATAAGAATAATATTATAATGAGTTGAGAAATGCCTCCTCCCTTGTTTTCTCTGTTTGGTGGTGATGCCTAGGGCTTGCAGGGAGGTTCTAGGTGGTAAAGCCTAGGGCTTGTTCTGTTGTTCCTCTTGTTACTCTTTTATTTCCTGTTTCTACTGTGTGCTGCATCACAATTGCATAAAGTTGAACTGATCCCACACAGTCCATCCAGTTATAAAATAGGGAGAAGAACAAATACCAGAGGGAATAAGCAAAGATCCAGAAGCAAGGCTCGATGCAGCGGTAATTGCACTGAAAACAGAACACGTCCAGTTCCACATCCCACTGCTTGCTAAAGCTGATTGGGAATTTCGCATTCCATCAATACATTCAAAAAACTGATCCACACTGCACACGCAACAGAATGACATGCTAGAGGCGTTAGCATTTTTTTTTTTTTTTGATAGATAACGAAAAATTTTATTAAGAAAAAACAGCCAACCCGAGTACATTGGAGATGTACTGTGGGGGCAAAAATCAAGAACCAAATTTACAATGATCAAGTAAAAGAGGAAGAGAAAAACAAGAAAAATGCGACAGGTCCACACTCCAAACAAGGAGAGTGTGTAAGAAAAAGGACTTAATCTCTAGCAAGGCTAGAGACATTAGCATTATTTGAAAAACTATGATGCCAGACTACCAATTAAGTTACGACCTAGGAAATATAGGCATGAAATAAATTCAAGAGTTTGTAACATTAAATCATCATCTACATGTGCCTAATACTTGGCAGTACTACAAAAGATAATGTGTGAAACACCATGAAATTCAATTTGAAAGAGAGAAAGCAATGTGAGTATAGAAAAGATTGACTCTCATTTGCAAACTTGTACTGCTTTTAAAAAGGAAAAATGCTACATGGTAAAGATATGGTTCCAATATTCCAAAGGGAGCTTTTAAGAAACAGGTGAGTTCAAAATACTAATTAAAAGGCATGATCCTGAATCTCTAATGTTTTGTGAGAGAGCATCGATACAGAACCGCAATGTCATTTGCAAGAACAAGAACAGTAATCAAAACTTAAAGTCCCCAGTGGGAGTGTAAACAGTAATTTCCTGCCACCACAGCTGTAATATAAACATTAATAGCACAAGCAGAAAACCAACCTTGCTCCAAAATCAACTTCTTCAATGCCATCTTTCTGATTTTGATTTGCAGACACCCAATCTGATATTAAATGTGCACCTGGTAGCATACCTTCAGTTACTGATTCTTCCAGGGTCAAAGAAGAGCCACCACAAATTTGTATCATCTTGTCAGTAACATTTTCTGTAGAAAGTGGTGTCGATGAAAGACAGTTGGATGCTGAATTAAAATTAATAGAATCCATTGACCTGTAATGCATATGACTACAATATTTGTCCAGATCCTTTACAGTTTCCCATGAAAGTAAGAGCCATTTTATTGTGCAGGGTTGAAGTCTCAATTCTACAGGATCAATAGAAACATCTGCATCGACTTTGCGAATGTCTAGGGACCCATTCTTCCAAGGTATATTTAATCTTAAATTTCCAGAAAATCCACCTCTTTTTCCTGTCACAACTGGAGTTGTAGTATTTGTGGGACAGTGTCCTGAAAAAAATTCACTAAAGCTTGCTTTATCGTCATTATCATCAATTTGAAGAAGCTCAACTACCACTTCTTGGAACTTTATGATGTTAGTCAGTTGACTTATTCCAAGAAAGCTCTCCACACTTGCACTACCATTTGAATTTGCATTTTCAGAAATACAGGTTTGACATTCTGTTTCAAGAATTCGAAGAACTAGGGTTGTGTGACTCCCAGTATTCTTTTCATCATTCTCCAAATACGGATCAAATGCAACAATTAATCGTTTTATCTTGACATGGAAACTTGAAAGCAACCATTTGACCATCTTTGCAATTGTCTTGACACCTTCATGAACATCCCCAGAAGTAGACTTTGCAGCATCATCCACCAAGTCATATTCATGTTTTCGTAAGTCATAACGGAGACCATGATTACCATCCTGAGATGAACTACAAGTTTCATCTTCGGCTGGTGAATCATTCTTCATACATGGAGCAAGCACAAGCTCAAGTTCATCTACCTCAACCACACAACCTTCACCCTTCCAAGGCATTTTAACTAGCAAAGAGCCAATGGACCCTTCTTTTATAATTACTGGTGTTGATGCACCAACCTGGAAAAAATGGCCACGAGAAAATTAAATAATGACAAGAAAACCATTTAAGATTCAAATTCAGAAAGCAAAAAAAAAAAAAAAAAAAAAGACCTTAGCAACCCTCTAGATCATAAATGATTAGAAAACTCAATTACTCCGGTTGCAGTTCTATGCATTAATCTTCCCTTTGTCAACAGAGACAACTCGGTCCTCCAATTCAGTAAGTAATTATCAAGTAGTAAATTACACATGCAGGTTCCATTTTAGCTAGAACTCATTCCCCGACTATTGGGAGTGTTATGTCAGATATATGTTTACAAACGTTCACAATATCGAAAGCAACCCCACCCTTCCAATTCACACCCCAAAATAATAAAAAACAGCATGCACACAATACTTGTTTATGCTAGGTAACCCGGTGTAGTGATTACAATGCTCATTTTCACATTGCCCAAGTTCCACTGTTCACAAAACCATTAAATAACAGAATACGTAAATTTTAAACAGCACGGGTGTTCAACAAAGCCGAACAAAAACTCCACATACCGTCAAAGGAAAAACAAACCTAAAACTCATGCAAATGTTACAAATTCTTTAAACCCCACAATCCTAAAAGCCCATAATAACCCATGAATTCAAAACTACCAAGCAAAATTATAGTCCTAACATTAAGCCCAAACTCGACGCGAACTAAGCTAAAACCTCCACTCAGCTAAGCCTAATGCAACTAATTAAGCTTACCAACACAATTCTCACTCTTTTCATTATCAAAAACAAAAATTGAAGTTTTATATTTCATTATCAAGCTAATTAGAATTGAAAATTCAAAACAGAGAATCGAAAGCGAACCTTCTCATTGAGATAATCGACATTAAGAGCGAGATCATTGAGCTGAATCGTTCCCTCAGTGAGCTGCACATCAAGCTGCTCGAGGTCGATATCCCCCAATATCAAATGCCCTAATTTCTTCTTCAACACGAACTTGCAGACCTTCTTCAAGGCCCAGCGCGAGAACACAGCCTCCGCCGACCTCCTAATATTCCACGGAAACATTTTTCCCTGTGAATTTGCCTCTCGTAGTTCACAAATTTTGGGGGTTTTGGCGCGGTCTGCGTGGAAATTAGGGTTTTGGGATTAGTGAATTGGGGTTTTCCTCCTTTCTTTTTGTTGATGCTCGCGTTGGAAGGGAAACCTCCATAAAAAGAGAGAGAGAGAGAGAGAGATTGTTTGGTTTGCGTAAAAAGATGAAATGGAAGGGAATTGAATTGAATTGAAATTGTTTTAAAAGTTTTTGGAGGAATTTGAGTTTTGATCCACTTGGGTTTCCGTGTCAAGTTTGTTCTCTCCTGGGAATTTTATTAATTTTACTTTTTATGAAAGGTAAGGAAAGAAAAATAAATTAGTATATTTTAGCATAACTTTTTTTTTTTTTTTAATTTGGGAAAAAGACAACAAGTTAGAATAACGTAACTTAATCCAAATCTATTAAATAATTTTAGATTGTGTTAATTTAAATTAATTAAAAAAATTCTTTTTTATTATAAAGTTGTCTTTAAAAAAAAACAAATTCCAATTGAATTATTAATTAAGTTTTGGTCTTCTTATCTTATCTTAAATATAGTATGATTTAAATTAATTAAAAAGTGTCCTTTAACAAAACAAACTCCGATTGAATTAACTCTCAAAAAAAAAAAAAAAAAAAAAACTCCGATTGAATTAAGTTTTGATCTTTTTATCCTATCTTATTATAAATTAATTAGAATCCATATTGATTTTGTCCAACTTCTGCATGTATTTTAGGAGTTAGTAGAGTTTTTTTATTTTTTTATTTTTAAGGAGGAGTTAGTAGAGATAGAGTATATACAAATATAACTATACAATTACTCATAGGTCACGATTGACCAATTGTTATATTTAAGTAACTACTTATCCATACGTGCAATACAAAATATTAATTTAAAAAGTATATAAAAATTAAAGTTTTATCTTAATAATTACTATTACTATCTTAAGAATTAATGAGTTATATGACAAAAGTGCCTTAATTTAGGTGTGTACAATGTACTACATATATATTGAGCCACTTGACCTAAATACTAACTGAATGTAATTTATAAGTTTTACTATGTTGAAATATAAAATTATGACATATAATTCAAAATAATTAAAAATTAGTTGAATTTTTTTATAAAAAAAATTACTTGAAACTTTGGATTGTAGAGTTTTAATTTTGGTCCAACCACAAATTTTATTAGGACAACTTTTATTTTTATGATGAAGCAAAGACTCTTAATAGAACAGTCATCCAAATAAGAGTTTTGGAAGACCTACATAAAAAGATCACTCAATCAAAGGGCATCGCTATGTTGTCGGTCTAAGCTTTTTTTGATACTTAAGTCGTATTTCACGATAATAGTAATAGAAATTTTCTAGGGTTTTTACCTTATACATTGGAGTGAGTGTGGTCCGATATTTGTTTATATAATCTTCATTTTTAACCGCTCCTCCGTTTATATCATTTATTTAATAGAGTCATAATGTGATTAATGTAGTAACATTGATAGAAGGTGATCATCTCGAGATTTGTGCTCATAATTAGAGATGATGGGTTGTTTGACTTTGAGCTAGAATCATGCACGTCGGTTTAGGAGTTCATGCCTTTCCATTTGGGGGTCTCATCCTTCAATTGTTGTCTACTCACGATTGATTCAAGCACAATTTTTTGGGCACAACTTTTATTTTATATACGATGATACGAAAATACTTTTAGTGAGCCATTCGTCCAAACAAGAGTTTTGAAAGACCTGTACAAAAAGATCACTCAAATATAAAAGGCATCAGTATGGTGCTGACTTAAACTTCTTTGATATTTGGCGAGTTTGTGGCAAAAGTTATATGTTTTTTTTTTTTTTTTTTTTGGTTTTTTGGTTCTACCAATAGCATTGTTCATGCATCTTCTTTCTTTCTTTAATACAAAGGAACATCCTTTGTGTGGTGAGACCATTTTCTAGGCATAGTGGACGAAGACTAGATGCTGACTGTAAAAAGCACTAAAGGGATCAACTGTGGCTATCGTTGAGCTTTGCCTTAAGCCTAAGGATGTCAAAATGAAGATCCTCTCGGACCCACATGACAAGGAATCAACAACTAGGCCAAGACCATGAGCAGACTGATAATGACTAAGAATAGAAATCGTAGCTGTAATGCAACTGATTGTCATTGTTGTCTTCTTTGGTTGAAGATTGAAAGTTGAAAGTTTGAAACTGCAAGTCGGAGAGGGAGAGAGAGAGAGAGAGAGAGAGAGAGGACATATAACACAATAGGAAGCGTTTGGTTCTCTGTAACTAGGAGTGTCAAATGAGTGGGTTTGGGGTAGGCATAATTGGGTTGGGTATATAAAACTCATTTCCCCATTAAAACCCATTTAACTAACTGCTTTTAATCCAAATCTAACCCAACCCAATTATTATGGGTAAACCCCAACCCACCCAATTACCCAATTATCAAAATTACCAAAATGCTCCTAAAGTATAAATGACCAAAGTACTCTAAAATCTTCAAAAATGACCAAAATACTCCAAAACCTAAAAATTACCAAAATACCCCCAAAACCCAAAAAATGACCCAAATACTTCCAAAACTTTAAAATTACCAAAATACCCTCCAAAACCCAAAAAAATGACCAAAATACCCCTAAAACCCAAAAATGACCAAAATACTCTCGAAACCAAAAAATGATCAAAATACTTTCGAAACATAAAAAATGACCAAAATACTCCTGAAACCCAAAAAATGACCAAAATACCCCTAAAACCTAAAAATTACCAAAATAATCTCGAAACCTACAAAATGACCAAAATACCTCTGGAACCCAAAAAATGACCAAAATACCCCTTAAACCTAAAAATTACCAAAATACAACAGAAACATAAAAAATGATCAAAATACCCCTAAAACCTAAAAATGACCAAAATAATCTCGAAACCTACAAAATGACCAAAATACCCTTGGAATCCAAAAAATGACCAAAATACCCCCGAAACATAAAAAATGACCAAAATACCCCCGAAACCTAAAAATGACCAAAATACCCCCTAAACCCAAAAAATGTCCAAAATACCTCCAAAACCTAAAAAATTACTAAAATACCTCTGAAACCTAAAAAAAGGCCAAAATAACCTCGAAGCCTAAAAATGGACCAAAATAACCCTGAAAACTAAAAATGACCAAAATACTTCCGAAACCTAAAAAATGGCCAAAATAACCACGAAGTCTAAAAATTGACCAAAATAACCTAGAAACCTAAAAATGACCAAAATAGCCCCTAAACCTAAAAATGACCAAAATACCCCCTAAACCTAAAAAATGATCGATATACCTTCGAAACCTAAAAATTAACTGAAATACCCCCTTAAACCTAGAAAATGACCAAAATACCCCTGAAACCTAAATACGACCAAAATAACCCCTAAACCTTAAAATGACCAAAATATCCTCGAAACCTAAAAAATGACCAAAATTTTCCGAAACCTATAAAATGAAAAAAAAATCCCCTTAAACCTGTAAGTCGATAAAAATACACCCTAAACCTAAAAAATTACCAAAATCCCCCGTAAAACTAAAAAATGACCAAAATACTCCCTAAACATAAAAATGACCAAAATACCCATAAACCTAAAAAATGACTAAGATACCCAAACCCCTATTTTGGTAATTTTAGAGGCTTTGAGTGTATCTTTTTCATCTTATAGGATTAGTTGTATGTTGGTCATTTTAGATATTTTGAGGGGTATTTTGGTCGTTTTATTGGTTTAGAGGTATTTTGGTCGTTTTAAAACGTTTCAGGTATTTTTGGTAATTTTAGAGGTTTCACGTTGTTTGTGGCCATTTTAGCGGTTTTGGGTTTATTTGGGTCATTTCAAAGGTTTAGGGGTATTTTCGTCACTTTAGAGGTTTGAGGGTATTTTGGTCACTTTTTAGGTTTAAGGGGTATTTTGGTCACTTTTTAGGTTTAGGGGTATTTTGGTCATTTTATAGTTTTAAGGGGGTATTTTGGTCATTTTTAGGTTTCGGGGTTATTTTTGTCAATTTTTAGACTTCGGGGTTATTTTGGTCATTTTTAGGTTCTAGGGTTATTTTGGTCATTTTTAAGTTTCTAGGTTATTTTGATCAATTTTTAGGCTTCGCGGTTATTTTGGCCATTTTTTAGGTTTCGAGGGTATTTTACTCATTTTTAAGGTTTCGAGGGTATTTTGGTCATTTTTTAGGTTTCGGAGGTATTTTGGTCATTTTTTGGATTTCAGGAGTATTTTGGTCATTTTAGGTTTTGGGGGTATTTTGGTCATTTTTTGGGTTTTAGGGGTATTTTGGTCATTTTTTGGGTTTCAGGGGTATTTTGGGCATTTTTAGGTTTTGGAGGTATTTTGGTCATTTTTTTGAGTTTTAGGGATATTTGGTCATTTGGTTTTGAGTGTATTTTGGTCATTTTTTGGGTTTTAGGGGTATTTTGGTCATTTTTAGGTTTCAGGGGTATTTTAGTCATTTTTTGGGTTTTGGGGGTATTTTGGTCATTTTTTAGGTTTCGAGGGTATTTTGGTCATTTTTTGGGTTTCGGGAGTATTTTGGTCATTTTTTAGGTTTTGGGAGGTATTTTAGTCATTTTTTGGGTTTTTGGAGTATTTTGGTCATTTTTTAGGTTGAGGGGGTATTTTGGTAATTTTAGTAGTTTTTGGGTTGGGTAATTAGGTACCCAATTAAAACCCAATAAACATTAGTGTTAATTGGGTTTAATTGGGTTAATACCCATTTAACCCAACTAATAATTGGGTGGGTTTGGGTCTATTTTAAGTGGGTGGGTTTGGGTGAGCAAATGGGTTTGAGTTGATTTTGCCACCCCTATCTGTAACGTACCTTAATGTGATGCATGTTACGATAATATGACATTAAGGTTTTTTTGTTTTATTTTATTTTTTTCTAACATTACCGTAAATCTAAAATTACAAAATATATCACATCACCTTAAGGTTCATTTGGTTGAGATGATGAAAAAGTGAGAGGATAGAAAATGAGGTAGATAGAAAAGTAAAATGATAGAAAAAAATTTTATTTTATCTCATTTATGTTTGGTTGGGAGGGTGAAAAAGTGGAAGAATTAAAAACATTTTTGTTTGGTTAAGAGAAAAAGTGAGAGGATAGAAAATGTAATATATACAAATTAACTCATATGCCCTTATTAAAAAAATTATCTAGTTAAAAAAACAATAAAATTAAAATTAAAAAAATAAAAATAAAAACTCAACCAACCTAAAAAAACCAATCATGCCCAGTTAAAACAAAAAAGCAAAACAACCACACCAAAAAAAATATTCATGCCCAATTAGGAAAAAAAAAAAGAAATTAGAAACAAAGTTGCTTGTGCACACAAGGGGCTTGAATGGGCATTTTTGTCAAAAAAGTTTTGCACAATTTTCTTTCCCATTTTCTCCCCAATTTGGGGAGATTGTGTTTTGGTGGGCCAAGAGAGAAAACTTCACATTCTCAAAAAAAAAAAAAAAAAAAAAAAAGAGAAAACTTATGGCCCACCAAAATTCCCTCCCCCTTTCAACCAAACACCATTTCCAACAATTTTCTCTCTTTTTTTTTTTCTCTCTCTCTTTTTCTTTTCATCCTCCCCATTTTACCTCCAACCAAACATGCCCTTAAGCTCATTACATCCCTTTTTCTTTTCTTTTTTGCTAAACAATTTCGTCATATTCCTAAACAATGTAAAGTTGTATTATTGTATTGAGATTACAATAATGTAAGATTATAATAATATAATATTATGATGTAATGAAACATCACGGCGAACTAAATACCCCATAAATGTAAAGTGGTTAAGCCATTACACATGACGTAACTCCACAAAAATTACATATTTTATAAAGGGTAAATTTCTCTTAGATCAAATGATTAGAAAACAATATGATTAGAAAACATTACTATTTATGTCATTAATTAACATTATTAATGATTTGTGTCAACTAACCTAATTAATTCATACTTATATTATTATTTTATTTCTCTCTCTCCCTCTTATTTTTTACTGGCTCTTAAAAAATAAAAAATAAAAAATAAATTTTTTTTTAAAAGACTAGGGAGATTGCAGTGGATTTATAATATATTTACTTATTCTTTCCATCAAAAGGGAAGTGGGATTGTGAGATTGTCTCCCTCTTTTTTATGGAAAATTCTTAAGTACTCCCAAAATAGGAAGAAATTGTGCTACATTCTACATCTTCTCACATTTATGCATGAATTTTATTGAGTAAACCCAACAATAAGTGCTCGTTTGGCTGGCAAGTTTCTGAATCACGTTTGACGTCTGCGTTTTTTCAGCCTTTTTTTTTTTTTTTTTTTTTTCACTCGTTTCCAGCTAAATTTTACTATAGCAGCACTGTAGCGGCTACTGTTCAATGAACTGTAGCCGCAATAGTTGACTTTTCAGCACAAATTTTACTGTTCATGGACCCACAAATTTCACTTTTCAGCAATTTTTTCATTAAAAATGGGTCCCACGGTACTATTTATACATTTAAAAATTATTTGCTACAGTGTTTTTCAGTTTTCAATTTTTAGCTGTATCCAAACGGACCCTAAATGTAAGAGGATGAAATACTATTTTCCATAATAAGAGAGTATTTAAGAATTACTCATTCTTTATTCTTTCTGTATGGAAGCCGCATTATCTTGTTCTTTTTTAATTACATTGTTCTTTTTTTAATCATTGGTCTGATTGGAACAATTTCCTCTCCAGGCCCTCTCTGTCCTTCATGTATATCTGGCTTCTCATATGGTTTAGTGCAACAAATTACGGAGTATTCTTTCCAATAGCATTGCAATGCCTAAAAATAACATCTGTACGTCGTTGAAAACAATGTACTTCAAGTCCCTGCTTTGGTTTTAACTTCCACAGTCTCATAAGTCAAACAATAATTGCCTTTTGAAATTGTCCTTTTCCATTTATTTTTTTTAATACACTTTGTCTTGAAGATTCACAATTTTTGGAATCCATACCCATACATATCTTCAAATATGTATGGGTATGGAGTAATAAACCCTAAGTTCATAATAAAAATTAAATGTAGGCCATCAGTCAATTCAGTTTCAAAATTGTACCCTAAGATTTAAAAAAAAAAAATTTAAGATGCAACTGTTTTTTTAATGAAAAACTTGTAATTTTATTAAGAATAATTTTATTAAGAAGAAGATAAATTCAATACATCATGAATAACTTTTGGTTGTTAAAGGAAAATGAATCACTTACACAATATTAGCAAAGGGTTGCATGCATGCATTTTTTATGTCTCTGCTTCATAAATCTTTTTTTTTTTTAGGGTAAACTAGGTGAATTTATAGTAACATATGTTTCGAGAAAAATGATCATTACTAAAAAAAATATGAATAAATCATATAGCAATTAGTATTTATATGGATATTCTATTCTCTCCTTAAGCTGATTAATGGGTAAATTTCATCAAGCCTTGTGGAAAAATGTTTGATGATCGACACATGTCATTATAATGTGTATATACTGTATAAATATAATGAGGTCTATGTAACTTCTTTTTTTACTGATTGTTTAAGAACATATTGGTTGAATCAATAGTATACATTTAAATCTTAAATTGATCTTAAAAAAATATTTAAATTCTAATTTTTTTTTTTAAAGTTTAAATCTAAGGCAATATTGGTTGAATTAATAATGAACATTTAAAAACCCTTTTTTTAATTATATTTATTATTGACATGTGTCAAGTGTATTGACATGTACAAATAATTGTTTGACATGGAGTTTTTTATTATTATTATAGAGTTTCAATCTATAGCGTTTGTTTCTAAAGATTGTGCTCTTTAACATCAGACCAAAACACCAATTGATTTTTTGTGTAGGCGGGAATTGAATCATAAATCTCTTATTTAACAATCAGATATTTTATTAGTTGAGAACATGCAGCGTTGTTTGTCCATGTAATATCAACAAAATATAGGAAGTTGTCATTGTAGTATGTTTTGAGAGATAAATACATGTCATCATAACATGCGGCGGGTTCACTTTACTCATGTAAATTTTGTCAATGTTATACTACTCAATAACTTTTAATTGAATTAATATTTTGAAAATCTAATTGTTGGACTATACGTTCTCCTTGTTTTTAACATGCATGTCTAATTTTGATTTAATCGATATCATTTACTCTTCAATTATAAAACTCATCTTTTGTGTAATTTTTTATGAAAAAAAGAAGCATGAATTAATTGTATCAATGAGATGGTTTTTAATCTTTGATAACTTGATATTTTGCAAGCATGGATAGAATGAGGAGATAATGTAATTCAACAAAAGTTTTGTAAAAAAAAAAAAAAATCACATTCAATATAAAGTTATTGAGTGGTGTGTTTCAATTTTTTCTTTTTTTTTTGAGACCGAAGATAGAATATATATTATTGCTTGAAAAGAGTGTTACATGAAGAGTAAAATGAAAAGTAGGACCTGACCGAGTTTACATGAAGAGTGTTACACATAAAAATTACACCTGACCGAGTTTACAATGAAAAAACTATAGACGTTGGACCTCCTTTAAGGGGTTGTCTATGTAGCTGTGAGGCTCTGAAACTCTCTGTCAACATGTTGGTAGCTCCCTCAACGATGCCTTCAGGTTGTAGCTGACCTTTTTCGAAATAAAACTTATTTCATGCTCCCCATATCGCCCACACCACCACAGCCCATCTTTCTAGTTCATGCTTGTTCAACCTGTCTGCCATACTCCGAAACAAGCTGAAGAAATCAGACACAACAGTTGGGCTTTTTTGAGTCCTCTATCCTCCTACCTGCCCTTGACCAGACATCTCTTGCAAAGGGGCATTCCCATGATACATGGCATGTAGTCTCGGGTTGTTGGAGGCATATTTCACACCTTGGGTCAATTTTCACCTTTCGTCGCTGCAGATTATCCCTTGTGGGCAGTATGTTTGAACAAGCCCTCCACATTAGAGTTCGTACTTTTGGATGAACGTTTAATTTTCATATCTTCTTCCACAAACTCCCATCTCTTTGGGCCTATGAGTGCTCTGCTGGAGATTTGTTTAGGAGCCCAAGTGCTACCCCATAGGCTGACTTAACAGTAAACTTCTGAGAGGCATTTCCCTTCCATATCAGTTCATCCTTGGAGGTCAAATTGTCCAATGGTACAGCCAAGATTTCTTGCTGGGTTGATGGAGCAAACAGTGTCTGTAATTTCCCACAATCCCATCGTCTTGTATCTTCATCGATAAGGTCCTTCACATATAGAGGAGATGGTGGAGGGCTTATGAAAACAGGTGCATGGGGTAGCCATTTGTGAGAAGCCACCTCAATTTGCCTCCCATCACCGACACGCCATTTCGTTCCCTCCACTAGGATTTCTCTAGCCATGAGTAGACTTCGCCACACATATGAGGGATTACTTCCAATATCAGCTTCTAGGAAAGAACAATTGGGGAAGTATCTTGCTTTGTAGACTTTGAAAAAGAGCGATTGAGTGTGGTGTACCAATCTCCACGCTTGTTTAGCTAGCATGGCTAAATTGAGCGCATGGAAGTCACGAAAACCCATCCCTCCTTTGGTTTTTGGACTACATAGTTTCTTCCAATTAATCCAATGGATTTTTTTCTCATCTTTTGTTTGCCCCCACCAATATTTTGCTAGAGAGGCATTGATGTCATTGCACAAAGAATTAGGAATCTTAAAAATGCCCATTGTGTAGGTAGGGATTGCTTGTGCCATTGTTTTTATCAATATTCCCCTTCCTACTTTAGAGATAAACTTCTCATTCCATCCCATGACACACTTTGTAATTTTTTCTTTTAACTCCTTAAAAGAATTCACCTTGGACTTGCTAGTCACCATGGGTAATCCAAGATATTTTTCACAATCAGTCATGACTTGAGCCCTTAGCATGCCTTGAATAGTATCCCCCACCTCTGCCCTTGTATTTTTGCTGAAAAACAAAGTTGTTTTGCTCCGGTTTATGGATTGGCCGGATGCTTCCTCATATTGCCCCAAAATGGTTTGTAACTGTTGGCATTCCTCTACTGTTGCTTGGCAGAATAGTAGGCTATCATCTGCAAATAGTAAGTGAGAAATCTGATCTCCATTTCTGCAAGATAGTATACCATGTAGCTGTCTTCTCTCCTCTGCCCTTCTTAGCATGGCTGACAACCCTTCAGCACACATGAGAAATAAATAAGGTGACAAAGGATCACCTTGTTTAATTTTGCTAGATGGTTTGATGTGCCCTTTTGGTTCCCCATTGATGAAAATAGAGTAGGAGGCTGTTGTGACTGTTTCCATAGCCAAGTGTACCCATCTCTCATCCAACCCCATTTTTACCATGATTCTTTCAAGGAAGCACCACTCCACCCTGTCATAGGCCTTGCTGATGTCCAGTTTTACTACCATTTTTCCTCTTCTTCCCCTTCTTCTATTACGCATCTTGTGCAATACTTCAAAGGCTACAGTAGTATTATCTGTAATCAATCTATCTGGCACAAAAGCACTCTGAGCATCAGATATAACATTGGGCAATATAACCTTTAACTGGTTAGCCAGGACTTTGGAATAAATACGGGATATTACATTACCCAAACTAATTGGGCGAAATTCTGATAGGTACTTTGGGTCATTTTTCTTAGGGATCAATACAATATGGGTATGGTTCATTTTATGTAAAAAGTGGCCTGAATTCAAAACTGATAATACAGCTTCTATGACATCCCTACCCACAATATGCTAGTATTTTTGAAAGAAAAAAGGGGACATACCATCCGACCCTGGAGACTTTGATGGGTGCATTTGAAAGAGGGCTCTCTTGACCTCACCAGCAGTGTACGGTCGTAGAAGTATACTGTTCATGTCATCTGTCACTCGCCTATCAACTGAATCAAGGACATCTTCCGTGATTGTATGATCGGGGTGTGCCGTAGTGAATAGATTGTTGAAGTAGTTTTCTGCCACATTTGCAATCTCATTATCATTGGTACACCAATTATCTTCACTATTAAAGACCCCACTGATCTGATTTCTTCGTCTCCTTTGGCTTGCTCTCTGGTGGAAGAACTTTGTATTCTTGTCTCCCGCTTGTAGCCATATTGCCCTTGACCGTTGTCTCCATGCTAATTCCTCACGATACAACAACCTGTTTATTTCACCATTTACCATATTAATGCTCTCCATCTTATCACCCCTATTTTTTTTTTGTCAATTCCTCTAATTCCTTTTGTTTCACCTCCAGCTTTGCCTTAGTGTCTCCAAATGTAGATCAGGACCATCCAACCAAAGCCATACGACATTGTTTAATTTTTTCAAACAACTTGAACATTGGACTCCCCCTAGGATCCCCCTGATTCCAAACTTTTTGGATGACTTGTTCACAATCCGGGTGTGAGGCCCATTTTTCCTCAAATCGGTATGGGATTTTTTTCCTGCGGACATAGGTGTTTGTGGTGTGAGTGGTGAGCATAATTGGGATATTATTTGAATATGAGGCTTATAGGTGGGTTACTCGACTATGGGGAAAAAGCTCTCTCCATTCCAAAGTGGCACATGCTCGGTCTAATCTTTGTTGAACAAAGTCTCCATAGTGTCGTCCATTATTCCACGTGTACTTGTTCCTCGCATACCTAAGATCAGTCAGGCTACAATGAAGGAGGGCACTTCGAAAAGCCTCCATTTGAGTAGCTGATTTTGGGAGTCAGCCTTGCTTCTCCTCCAATGATAAGATCTCATTAAAATCCCCAATACATAACCACGACATCGTGTATCAGGAATGGAGATGCCTAAGTAGACTCCAAGTTTCATGGCGAAGGCTTGCATCTAGTTTGCCATAAAAACCTGTGATTCTCCATGCTGGACCCGTGTTGCTGTATATGATTACATCAATGTGATTCAGGGTGCATGTTTGAATGTGTAGGTCTACTTCCTCCTTCCAAATCATTGCCAATCTGCCTCTTCTTCCCACACTAGGTACTACAAACACCCCTTGGTAAGGTAGGTCATCTATTATTTGCTTCATCTCTGTCACTGATCGTTTCGTCTCCATAAGAAACAAAACCTTGGGCGCTTGAACTCTCATGATGTGAGTGAGGGCTTTAACTGCACAGAGGTTCCCAAGCCCCCGACAGTTCTAACTGATAATTTTCATTGTGATTGGTGGGGCTGATCCGCAGCTACCACCGTTGTCTTAGAAGAGGTTGTATTTCCGACTAAAGAGGAAAAATTATGCATGACGGAGATATCTGGACGGAGGTTGCACGGATAGATGTGGCATGTATGGACCGAACGGCCACATGGCATCCAGCCTATTATTATGTGGTCTCCAAGGAAACTTAAATGGAAAATACTTGCGACACACGATTAGCCCTGGTTTATAGAGTCCCAACATGAATAGAATTCTAGAATATACACGCATTAATGAGTATCTTCCCCATAAGGAAAAGACTTGTTCCACAAGCAAAGGAGTCTGGCCCTACGCGACTATAAAAACCTAAAGACCCTCAAGAAAAATGTATGCACAATTTCTATAAAGCTCATACTCTCTAGCATTGTTGGAGCCCTCTTCTGACTTAACCTTTGGAGGGTATTCGGCCGGTACCACACCGGTACTCTCTGCAAGGTCTTCTTCTTTTTCTATGTTGGGCAGGTCTAGTATCGAGTGTGTTGGAGCCATGCGGCTCACTGGTGATTTTTTCGGCATTATCAGTTGGCGCCATCTGTGGGAAATACGAGTAATCAGTCATTGTTTTATCCCTGAGACAAAAGGTCGTACGGTCCAAACTTGATCGATGGCATCAGCTAACCAAGAAACTGAAAATCCTTCCACTGTTGTAGAATGGCAACTGCAGACGCTCTCGGCTACGATCGAGCGACTTACTCAACAAAATAAAGCTCTTGTGCTACAAAACCAAGCGTTGGAAGTGCAAATTAAGCAACTGCAAGAACATCAAGTCTTATCGCATGATCAACGTAAAAGTGGTCATAATCACTATCCACCCCTTTGAAATATTACAGAAGGGAACAGCAAATAGAAGAGAAGACTGACGACTACAATACTGTAGGGCGCCGAACGATTGGCCAAAGAGAAGGCAAGAGGCCTAGACACTCTAACAGCCGACCCGTTCGCTCCACCCACTAAACGCTTCTATCAACCATATACTTACACTTATCTAAGACGACCCAATGTTGGAGTGGCCGAGGAGGATGAATGGGGATCCAAGCAAGCGATCAAAGCACAAAATATTGACATTACCACCATGACCATGGACATGACACGAAGGAATGTTATGATTTGAAACAACAAATAGAGATACTTATAGGTGAAGGGAAGTCATAGCAAACTGGAGCAACCCAGCAAGACGGAAGACCAATTCTCCACGAAAAAGCTGCCTTTTGGATGACAATCACCCCACAAGAGAGACTTGATGGGCAGAAGCTACCTCACCCTTAGAATATCGAATGCCTGAAGAATATTTTCTCTACTTGCGATTAAAAAAAAAAAAAAGCGAACAACCAATACTGCCTACCCTTTTACAATATCTCTAAGGTAGTATCGATCATCCAAGTCGCCAAGGTGACGAACAATCTGAGATGATCAACTCAAGCAGCGAAGACAAACATGGAAAGGGGGGCAATAGACGAGGAATATTTGTACAACGCATCGGCTCAAAACATCACCTCTCAAGGTGGGTGGACGATCACTATACCAAATTACCTATGGGTAGACGCATGGCTAAAGTCGCCTACGGGTGGACGGCCACTACACTAAGTTACCTACGGGTAGATGCATGGCCAAAGTCGCCTACGGGTGGACAGCCACTACACTAAGTTCCGCCACACTAAGTTACCTACGGGTAGACACATGACCAAAGTCGCCTACGGGTAGACGGTCACTATACTAAGTTACCTACGGGTAGACGCGTAGTCAAAGTCGCCTACAGATGGACAGTCACTACACTAAGTCACCTACAGGTAGACGCATGACTAAAGTCGACTATGGGTGGACAGTTGCCGCGCTTAGTCACCTTAACAAGACCACGACCCCAAGTGAACGACCAACAAGGTGACGAAGTAACACTTAGTCACCTTAACAAATCCACGACCCAAGGTGGACATCCAACAAGGTGACAAGGTAACACTTAGTCACCTCAATAAGTCCACGACCCCAAGTGGATGACCAACAAGGTGACAAGATAACACTTAGTCACCTCAATAAGTCCACGACCCCAAGCGGACGACTAACAAGGTGACGAGGTAACACTTAGTCGCCTCAACAAGTCCACGACCTAAGTTGGACGACCAACAAGGTGACGAGGTAACACTTAGTCACCTCAACAAATCCGTGACCAAAAAATGACAACCCAAAAAGTACACCCAAAAAAAAAAAAAAGTACGGATGCATGTCCATAAAAAAAAAAAATGGACGGACAAAAAAAAAAATGATGAACACTCAAAGGTGGACGGACAAAGAGGATGTTATCCTCTTCAAAAAAAAAAAAAAGGTGGATGGACCAAAAAAAAAAAAAAGAAGAGAGAGAGGACGGATGCTTGTCCATGAACAAAAGTGGACAGCCACCCAAAAAAAAGAAGACAGTTGCATGTCCATGAACAAAGGTGGACGGACACACACACACACACACACACAAAAATAAATAAATTGATGACGAAGTAACACTTAGTCACGTCGGCAAGTCCATGACCCAAAGTAGACGGACAAAATACCTTAAGAATGAGACGCTAATAGAGGACTACAACGCGCCCCGAAGGTTGAAAGTTCGGGCATCATGCATCCCGGGGGCAATGTATCAATGGCCTACCGTGCAAAAGGACACCCAACCCTACGTATAAGCATACGACAAATGCCAACGCTTCAGCAAGACCTCAGGGCTAAACACTACAAAAGGAAGCCGACGGACACCTACTCCTCATCCCAATGGGATGGATCGACAAACAAGGATACAGACAATCAAGGATGCCAACGGCACCTGATTTTCATTCAAAATTTAAGTCCTTCTACCGACAGGTGGAAGGACGAACCAAGTCACTCACGGGTGCCTTGGTCGAAATTTAAAGTCCTACTACCTACAGGTGGAAGGACTAACCAAGCCACCAACAAGTGCCTTGGTACAAAATTTAAGTCCTTCTACCTACGGGTGGAAGGAAGAACTAAGTCACTCACGAGTGTCTTGGTCAAAATTTAAGTCCTTCTACTGACAGGTGGATGGACGAACCAAGTCACTCATGGGTGCTTTGGTCGAAATTTAAAGTCCTACTACCTACGGGTGGAAGGACTAACCAAGCCACCAACAAATGCATTGGTACAAAATTTAAGTCCTTCTACTGACAAGTGAAAGGACGAACCAAGTCACTTACAGGTGCCTTGGTCGAAATTTAAAGTCCTACTACATACGGGTGGAAGGACGAACCAAGCCACCAAAGAGTGCCTTGGTAAAAAATAAAAGTCCTAGTACCTATGGGTGGAAGGACTAACCAAGCCACCAACAAATGCCTTGGTACAAAATTTAAATCCTTTTACCTACGGGTGGAAGGAAGAACCAAGTCACTCACGAGTGTCTTGGTCGAAATTTAAGCCCTTCCACCTACGGGAGGAAGGACGAACCAAGTCACTCACGGGTGCCTTGGTCAAAATTTAAAATCCTACTACCTGCAGGTGGAAGGACTAACCAAGCCACCAACAAGTACCTTGGTACAAAATTTAAGTCCTTCTACCGACAGGTGGAAGGACGAACCAAGTCACTCACTGGTGCCTTAGTCAAAATTTAAAGTCCTACTACCTTCGGGTGGAAGGACTAACCAAGTCACTCACAAGTGCCTTGGTAAAAAATTTAAATCTTACTAGTTACGGGTGGAAGGACGAACTAAGCCACCAATGAGTGCCTTGGTAAAAAATTAAAGTCCTACTACTTACGGGTGGAAGGACTAACTAAGCCACCAACAAGTGCCTTGGTACAAAATTTAAGTCCTTCTACCTACAGATGGAAGGAAGAACCAAGTCACTCACGAGTGTTTTGGTCGAAATTTAAGTCCTTCCACCTACGGGTGGAAGGACGAACCAAGTCACTCATGGGTGCCTTGGTCGAAATTTAAAGTACTGCTACCTACAGGTGGAAGGACTAACCAAGCCACCAACAAGTGCCTTGGTACAAAATTTAAGTCCTTCTACCTATGAGTGGAAGGACGAACTAAGTCACTCACGAGTGCCTTGGTCGAAATTTAAAGTCCTACTACCTACGGGTGGAAGGACTAACCAAGCCACCAACAAGTGCCTTGGTACAAAATTTAAGTCATTCTACCTATGAGTGGAAGGAAGAACCAAGTCACTCACGAGTGTCTTGGTCGAAATTTAAGTCCTTCTACCGACAGGTGGAAGGACGAACCAAGTCACTCATGGGCGCCTTGGTCGAAATTTAAAGTCCTACTACCTATGGGTGGAAGGACTAACCAAGTCACTCACAAGTGCCTTGGTACGAAATTCAAGTCCTCCTACCTACAGGTGGAAGGACGAACCAAGCCACCAACGAGTGCCTTGGTTAAAAATTTAAGTCCTACTACCTACGGGTGGAAGGACGAACTAAGTCACTCACAAGTGCCTTGGTACAAAATTTAAGTATTCTTACCTACGGGTGGAAGGAAGAACCAATCCACCAACGAGTCCCTTGGTAAAAAATTTAAGTCCTACTACCTACGAGTGGAAGGACGAACCAAGTCACTCACAAGTATCTTGGTCGAAATTTAAGTCCTTCTACCTACGGGTGGAAGGACGAACCAAGTCAGTCACAAGTATCTTGGTCGAAATTTAAGTCCTACTTACGGGTAGAAGGACGAACCAAGTCACTCGCGGGTGCTTTGGTGGAAATTTAAAGTCCTACTACCTACGGGTGGAAGGATTAACCAAGCCACCAACAAGACGAACCAAGTCACTCACGGGTGCCTTAGTCAAAATTTAAGTCCTACCACCTGCGAGTGGAATGATGAACCAAGCCACTAGCAAGTGCCTTAGTACAAAATTTAAGTCCTTCTACCTACGGGTGGAAGGATGAACCAAGTCACTCACGAGTGTCTTGGTCGAAATTTAAGTCCTACTACCTACGGATGGAAGGACGAACCAAGCCACTAGCACGTGCCTTGGTACAAAATTTAAGTCCTTCTACCTACGGGTGGAAGGACGAACCAAGTCACTCACGAGTGTCTTGGTCGAAATTTAAAGTTCTACTACCTACGAGTGGAAGGACTAACCAAGTCACCCACTAGTGCCTTGGTGAAAATTTTAAGTCCTACTACCTACGGGTGGAAGGACGAACCAACTCGCCCACGAGTGCCTTAATGAAAATTTGAAGTCTTCCTACCTACGGGAGGACAAACAAACCATGTCACCTAAAAGTGCCTTAGTCAAAATTTAAGTCCCCTACACCATAAATAATTTCAGGCCAGCTTGTCAAAGACTGACAAGTCTCTCTGGATCCAAATCGAACCATTACCCCACAGGTCCTTCGACTCCGAGATCACGGACCTATAGGGTGAAGGGGGCAACTGAAGAGGAAAAATTATGCATGATGGAGATATTTGGACGGAGGTTGCACGGACAGACGTGGCATGTATGGACAGAACGACCATGTGGCATCCAGCCTATTATTATGTGGTCTCCAAGGAAACTTAAATGGAAAATACTTGCGATACACGATTAGCCCTGGTTTATAGAGTCCCAACATGAGTAGAATTCTAGAATATACACGCATTAATGAGTATCTTCCCCATAAGGAAAAGACGTGTTCCGTAAGCAAAAGAGTCTGGCCCTACGCGACTATAAAAAGCTAAAGACCCTCAAGAAAAAGGTACGTACAATTTCTATAAAGCTCATATTCTCTAGCATTGTTGGAGCCCTCTTTTGACTTAACTTTTAGAGGGTCTTTGGCCGGTACCACACCGGTACTCTCTGCAAGGTCTTCTTCTTTTTCTGTATTGGGCAGGTCTAGTATCAAGTGTGTTGGAGCCATGCGGCTCACTGGTGATTTTTTTGGCTTCATCACCGACCAACCTCTGAAGCCGTTTCTTCTCTCCCATCTCCTTCAATTCTGGTTCCTCAAATGTCTGAACATTGTGAACATGTTTCTTGCTCCCAAGTTTTCTTTCACTCCGTAAGTTAGGATGCATGTTTGCGGCTAACTGTCTTGCAATTTTTTTCCACGTTCCACACTTATTTCTGTCACGTGCCACCACCTCTGCCCTAGTCTCCTCACGTGCATTTACACTTGCCATGCACGTTGTGATCTTGTTTGCCAACTGGTCTGATACCTGATCATTAACGTACTTAATTGGTACGCTAATCAACTCCTGCCCGTTAAATTTGGACTCGTTATTCTGCCCCTCTTTATGCATATTAGTTTCCAAATCAATACCATTAATTTCAGGTCCGTTTGTCGCCTAATGATTATGCGTATCAATTATCGTATCAGCATATATGTCCATAGCGTGCACGTCAGTTTCTGGTGCAGTTTCCGTTTCAGCAGTAATACCCACATCGGTTTCGTAATTGCCTCGCTAGACATGCGCATTAATTACTAGAGACGTTGGAGCTGGATTCTCGGGTTGTGACGGCGGAGACCTGGCTCGTGGTTCGCTTCCTGCTGCACTATCATGCTGTGCATGGCCTTGAGTTTTCTTTGCCGACGTATCGGCTTGCCGCCGGTGACCAGCCTTTAACCACATCCCGTATGGGAGTTCTCCATCCTCACCTTGTATCGGGTGAGAGCAGTCCCTCACTTCGTGGCCTAACATGCCACAATTAAAGCACAAACACACAAGCCTCTCATATTTGAAGGCAACTAACACCTCGTCCCCTTCCGGACTGACTATGGGAGCCCCTCTGCGGAGAGGTTTGTTCAACGGGATTTCAATGCGAATCCGCAAGAATCGTGCTTGGTCAGATGCTATTGCCTTACTATCCACTTCCACCACACGGCCAAGTCCCTTTCCGATATCCATGCCAGCTTCTTCGTTTATAAGATCAAATAGTAATCCCCAGACTCACCCAGATAGGAATGACTGGGAAGGAAACTGATCTTGCCGTCATGCCTTTTTCCCATTTGCGGAGTACTAGTAGTTGGTCGTCAAAACTCCAAGGACCATTATCCATCACCCACCTTAACTGGCTTTCCAAAGCAAATTTACATTGAAATAGACCTTCGCCAACATCGATAATTTTCAAATCGTTCCCCATCTTCCAGACTGCTCTCAGCAAATTCTTCGCAGCTCTAAGATTAATTGGTCTAGTTGTGAGAAACTTCCCAATGATGCTGTTTGAGTACTCTTCCAAAGTTCTAGCTCGTTGGGTTGGTCGGACTTAAATTGCTTCCCCTTCTTCGGAAGTGAGTTTGATTCTCTCAATGCGTTCTATAAAGTCAGCATCCATTTGGAGATCAAGGGGGATTACTCACTGTAATAGCAAAACAAATTTGTAGGACTACCACCACTCGTTATGCTTCCAAAGTAATGGGTGTAAGAAGAAACAAAACGATGGGAAAGAAGGCTCACCCAAAGTGAGAGAGAGAGCTCCTATCTAGAGGAGAAGGAAAAAGATACCATCAAAGATTGTTTCAATTTTTTCATCATAAAATTTTCAAGGCTCTCACCACATGATTTTTAGTAACTAAATTACATGACCTTTTGTTAATCATAAAATGGTCAAATTAATTGTAACAATTTTAAAATTGTATTGTAAACATTTATGCACAAAAAACTCTAAAGTTCAACTTAATTAAAAACAATATCAGATTCTAGAGTACATTACATAACTATTTCGTTATTTTTTTTGTTTTCTCATACACTACTTTTTAAGAAGAATAAAATTTCTTACGTAAAAATTCTTAGTTCAATATTGTGATGCTTCTTATCACATTTAAAGGTTGATAAGAATTTTGTTTCTCAAAAAAAAAAAAAATGATAAGAATTTTATTAATATTAATTTTATTTTCAAAATTCAATTTTTTTTCAACTCTCATTTTTCTTTTATAATTTCTGATTTTAATTAAGTTTGATATAAAAGAGATAATCAATTTATTATATTATAAAAGAAACATATCAATAAAAAATGTAGGAAGAAAATATAAAATGAAAAATTCAAATTTAATCACCTTTTGACTTTGCCTTGCTTTAAAATTAGCTATTATTCATTATTTTTTTTATTTTTTTTGAGGAGGAACATCCAAAATTTATTAAAATACGCCTCTTGAATCGGCTTGTACAACTGTATGAAGGTGTGGTGGAACATCCTCCATCCACACTTGAAAATCTGGTATGCCAATGGCATATCTAGCCAGACCATGAGCTAAAGAATTACCTTCTCTAAATGTATGAGAATAAAGCAATTTAACAAATTGTGAGGATAAACTTTTCACCTCAGCTATGAATAAACCAAATGGAGCTAAAGAAGCAGAGTCAACTGTTTGAGCCTTGAAAACTTCCAGTGAGTCTCCTTCTAAAATAGCTTTCTGAACTCCAATGTCTGCTGCCAAAGAGAGAGCTGTAACAACTGCCATCGCTTCAACCTCTTTACTGCTATAGGCCTAGTGCAACAGTTTCGAGCATGAAGCTATCACCTCTCCATCTTCATCTCTGACCACCACTCCTATACCTGATTTGTTTTCTCTTGGGAAGATCGCGTCGTCGTAATTTATTTTCAAGAATTCATTCTTCAGAGGCTTCCATTTGCACCTGACCTGTCGAGGTTCTTGTTGTACCTGGGAAGCATGAGGAACTTGCCTTCCTTGAAAATCCAGAAGCCACGTCCTAGCAATTTGAGCGACTTGGTGAAGACTGTTAGCTGGCATATTGAGCCTAACTCGGTTTCGTTGGTTCCAGATCGACCAAACCGTTACAGCAAATAATTCAACATCCTTCTCATGCACTATCAACCACGACAAGAGTTCTTTGAAGTCCAGGAAGTGCATTGAACTTCTAAAACTCCACAGCTCCGGATTGGCCCACATCAAATCCAGTTCAGGACACAGCCACAAAGCATGTAGAGAATTTTCTGGTGAGTTACGACATCTTTCACACACTAGGTCGTCAATAATTGTGCAACGGACTAAAGCTTGCTTGGTTGGCAGTGCTTCACGACAGGCCCGCCACAGCATGGTCTTTACCTTTGTTGGTATTCGCAATGACCAAATGCTCTTCCAAACGTGCTTGTCCCTACTCTGTTGAACCTGTGCAACTTCACCCAAAGCTGCTACCTCTTCCTTTAGAAACCTATAGCCAGTTTTACAACTATAGACATCGTTACTTGAATGGGGCCAAAACAAAGTATCCTCAGTTGAAGCTCGGCCTAAAGGAATTTTTTTAATTATCTCAGCATCCTCCAGTGTGAATAAACCATCAACCAACTCCATTATTAACTATCTGTTCTGAGGGTCAATTAGAGTATCTACCGTTGAATCCTCAAAATCTTGAATTGGACCTTCCGGTAAATAAGGTGGATGCTTCCTTAGCAGCCAATGGTGTTGCCAAATCTTGATTTTCTGCCCATTGCCAACCCTCCACCTAGCTCCTCGCATTATGACTTCCCTGCCATGAAGGATACTCCTTCAAGCATAAGAACCCATCCTTGAATCTTTGGCCTCCATTATAGTAGTATTTGGGAAAATCTGGCTTTGAACACTTTGTAGAAAAGAGAATCGGTATTATGCAATAAACGCCATGCTTGCTTTGCAAGAAGAAAATCATTGTACAAAGCAAGCTCTCGAAAACCTATTCCACCTACAGTTTTTGATTTTGTCATTTCCTCCCATTTGACCCAACGAATCCTCCTTCGATCTCCTCTTTGACCCCACCAAAATTTTTTGATTAGGCCCTCGATCTCATTACATAAACCAATGGGAATTTTGAAGCACCCCATTGTGTAAGTTGGTATAGCTTGGAGCACCGACGCAATCAACACTTCTCTACCCCCTTGAGAAAGTAACTTCCCTTCCCACCCTTGGAGTTTCTGCCACATCTTCTCTTTAATGTAATTGAAACTAGCCTTCTTCCCTTTTCCCACAAAAGATGGAAGGCCCAAGTACCTTTCATAATGCATTATTTCTGGCACACCCCAAGCCTCCTTGATTTCCCTTTTCACTTCGACATTTGTTGCTTTACTGAAAAAGATTGCAGTTTTACTCTTGTTCACTTTTTGGCCTAAGGCTTCCTCATATTTACTCAGCATTTCCAAAACCAATCCACACTCCTCCATGGTTGCCCTGCAAAAAAGGAAACCATCATCTGCAAAAAGCAAATGTGTTAGTTTTGGACCTTTCCTACATAGAGAGAAACCATGGATATTGCCACTCCTCTCAGCCTACTTTATCAACCCATTTAACCCCTCAGTACACAATAGGAATAGGAAAGGAGATAGGGGGTCTCCTTGTCGTATTCCTCTTGTGGGGTGGATCATACCACACAGTTCACCATTCACCAAGACTGAGTAAGTTACTGATTTCACACACACCATCATAAGGCTTATCCATCTCTCATTAAAACCCATCTTCCTCATTATTTCTTCAAGAAAACCCCAATCAACTCGATCGTAGGCTTTGCTCATATCTAATTTGATAGCCATATACCCATGTGTACCAGTATTATATCTTTGAAGGCAGTGTAAGGTCTCAAAAGCCACATGAATATTATCAGAAATTAATCTATCTTTAGTAAAAGCAGATTGGTGTTCTGTAATGATGGAAGGAAGTAGCTTTTTCAACCGGTTGGCTAAAACTTTGGAAAAAATTTTATACAACACATTACAAAGGCTTATAGGGCAAAATTGATGTGCATGCTCGAGAGAAGTGACCTTTGGACTAAGAGTTATAAAGGTATGATTTAAGGGTGGAGGTAGGGTACCTGAATTCAACCACATCAGAATGGAAGAAATGACATCATGATTTACAGTGCCCCAAAAATGCTGGTAAAAGAGGGGAGGCATTCCATCAGGTCCAGGTGCTTTGAGTGTTGCCATTTGATGCAAAGCCTTGGTCACCTCACTTTCTTCAAACTTGCAACACAATGCCTCATTCATCTTATCTGTAATCAGTGTTGGCACACATTCCAGTACACTTGGAGTAACAATTTGATCCGAAGAAGCAAAGAGAGACTTATAATACTCAACTAGAACTGCACTTACCTCCTCCTGTTGGACTCTCCACACCCCATCTTCATCTTTAATACCCTCAATCAAATTTTTTCGATGCCTCTTTGTCGCACAGCTGTGAAAGTATTTTGTGTTTCTATCTCCCTCCCCGACCTAAAGCAATCTTGACCATTGTTGCCACATGGTGGCTTCTCTATCGAGCATCACCTCAATTTCAGCCTTCAATTGCCTCACTTGAACATTATTACCACTAAGTAAGGCCTCCCTTTCTGCCTTAGTAAGAATTTTTTTTAATTTCTCCAACTCCATTCAAACATTTCCAAAAACATTCCTATTCCACCAGCTCAAATCCCTACCACACTTCTCCACTTTATTCAAAACATCTCTCTCAGACTCAGTCCCACCAGTGCTAAACCAAGCGGCTTGGACAACTTCTTCTCAACTAGGATTAGAAAGCCACATTTCTTCGAATTGAAAAGGTTTATTCATCTTAGGAGGATCCAAACCTAAAAACACAACAAATATGGGCTGATGATCCGAAGAATCACAATGCAAGTGATGGACCCTTGATCCCGGAAACTTTAGAAACCAATTGTTTGTGGCCAAACCTCTATCCAATCTTTCCCAAATAGAGCTACCATCTTCATAATGCCTAGCCCAAGTAAACTTTGGACCCACAAAACCCAAATCCATAAAGTCGCACTCATCCAACACATCTCTAAAAAGCTGCATTTGATTATGAGACCTTAATACACCCCCCACCTTTTCATCTTGTCTAACAATTTCATTAAAATCGCCCAAACACAACCATGGACAAACAGGGTGGGAATTAAGATACCTGAGTTTATTCCATGCATCAATCCTTCTAGCTGTCTCTGGCTCGCCATAGAAACCCGTTAGTCGCCACTCACTTTCTTCTCCTTTATCAATAAAAGCATCAATATAGTTCTTGCATGACCCTACCACCGTCAGTTTCATCGAAGATTTCCAATAAAGAACCAACCCACCACTTCTGCCCACTCTCGGAACCACCCATCTATGATCAAACCCTAAACTACCTTGCACAAATTCTAGCCTTGCTTCATCTGTCAGTGTCTCGGCTAAAAACACTACAGAGGGATCTTTTGCCTGTACTATCTCCCCGATCTCTCTCACTGTACACAGGTTCCCAAGCCCGTGACAGTTCCATGCTAAGCAACTCATTGCTTCTGGCGGGGCTGATGATCAGCCTCCACCAATAAAATAGATACTCTTTCCTCATCCTGAGAAGCCTGAAAACGTTTTGGTGGCAACTCGGAATGATCCTCTGAAACCCTTCTCTCCCTTTTTTTCCCTGTGCTACATTCACCACTTGCAGCAATATTATCATTCGGTGACCTGATTCTACGTGTCCAGGTTGGTAGAATACGCCTCTGTCCATCTTGCTTCGAAACCCTAATTGGTGCGTGAGATGCATGTGATTCATTGATCTGCTTTGGGCCCGGTTCACTTGAAGTCTCACGTGCCAAATTATTTGATGTAACCGACCCTTCACACCTGTCCAACTCGACTTCATTAGGCACCGCTGCATCCATATTTTGACTCTTAAAAGCCTCCTTTAACATGGCACTAATGGTATTGATTGGTGACGTGATTTTAGGATCCACGACAATATTGGAAGTTAAGCCAATATGTGCGTTACACATTAATAGCTGATCATCACTCAGCTTGAAACGGTTCTCACCATTTGGCTTCTGCACCGGCACAGTATAGTTGTCGGAGGGATGAGATTGGGCTATATGCTCTTCTGCCTGAGGTTAGGACTCCGAACTTGCATCGGTGTTAACCTTCTTCCTCGTGGTGTAGAAACTAGGGACATTGATGATATTCTTTCTCGACACACTGAATGGAGCAGCTCTTAGATAAGATCCAAACTCCCTCTGCTCAGTTTGCAAAGTTCCCTCACTCTCAATCCAAAGATCACAGTCCTTATCGTTGTGTGTAAGACGACCACACCAGTAGCATATGTTAGGCAATCTTTCATATTTGAAAGAAACCCACACCTGATTATCCTTGTTCAGAGAGACGAGACGACCTCTACACAAAGGAAGAGTTAAGTCTATGGAAACTTGGATACGCAGAAAACTACCACCATCAAAAACTCTAGGGTCCGAAGGTCTAATCACCTCCCCCACAGTACTACAGATTTTTTCTGCTGCTTCAATAGTCATATATTTCATTGGGACTCCATGGATCTGCACCCAAAAAACAGTCCTATCAAACTTGATTTCTTGTAGAGGTCCATCATTCTCATAGCGGTGCATCACCAAATGTTTGTCAAAACTCCAAGGTTCGCTACTCATGATTCTGTCCACATCCTCCTTCTTCTCAAAGGAAAAAAAGAATCTTATGATCTCCAATGACCTTAATCTTAAAACCATTTCGAGCTCTCCATAATGGCGTAAATGTTTTAGCTATGATGTCAACCTTAATAGCCCTTTTGGTGAGAAACTTTGCTGCTATAGAGAAGTTTCTTTCGCTTTCATCAGTAGTGAGACAACATCCTGGCCCTTCTCTATCAGATAGAGTAAGCTTCCTCCAGGACTGTGCAAGGTCATCCATCATTGCTTTCTGTTTCTCCAAAACCCTTGAACAAAAACCCTACTAGCTGAGGAATACACTTGTTATTCCAATGAGACTTACAACACCTTCAAACGAAGGGACAACCAATTCTACAGTGCAAGAGGAGTTAGAGCCTGAGCACTAGCTTTCTAGCAGCAGATAAACTTTTTTTTACTTTTGAATTTTCTATTACTTAGAATTAAAATATGACATTGGTACGACTTAAGAGTAATAAAATAATGAACAAAATTACAATTTAAATCATAAATTTTAGAAGTGTAACAAATTAGAGTCACAAAAAGACATGGACCCACTAAAAAACAAAAATAGGACATTAAATATAATAGGAAGAATTGAGTCTTCAGAAGATGAAGATTCAGAAGATAATCAGTTAACAGACTCTTCAGATATAGATAATTTAGAATCACAATTTACAGATAAATTACAGATTAATAAATTAACTTTATCATCTTCATCACAAGATCGTAAAAAATGAAGAATTGAGGAACCATATCCTAAAAGTAATTGGTATCCTAAACCTACTCCTCCTGATTTGCAGTTTGAAGAAAGACATACTTTTGTTAATTCATCTTATTCACCAGATTTAATTTATGAATTGAATATTGATGGAATGTCAAAATATGAAATAATAAATCTTTTACATGAAATGACTTTGCTCACTAATGTTTATAAGAATAATGGAAAACAAGACCACCAGATAGTACATCTAATTGTCACTGGTTTCACTGGCCAATTGAAAGGTTGGTGGGATCACTATTTAAATAATGATGACAGAAATGAAATATTAATAGCTGTTAAAAGAGAAACAGATGGAAGTGTGATCATGACAGACAGATAGCCTTCACAAGATGCAGTTAATACTTTAATTTTTACCATAACTAAACATTTTGTTGGAGATCCCAATCAATATAAAGAAAGAACTTCAGATGTTTTAATTAATTTAGATGGTATAAAGATGTTTTTATTTCAAAAGTTTTAAGTAGAAATGATTGTCAACAATCCTACTAGAAATAAAAATTTATTGCTGGTTTACCTTACTTCTTTGCTTAAAAAGTTAGACTTGATCTAGCCAATAATGATGATGATGGAACTATAGACTATCCTAAATTAACATATGGTGACATAATATGTTCAATCAATAAGACAGGTTTATGGTTATGTAATGATTTAAGATTGAAAAATTAGATAGAGAAAAAAAAAAAAGATATGCTAAAAAGGAACTAGGAACATTTTGTGAGCATCATGGATTTGAACCATTGATTGTTCCCTCTAGGAAAAGAACAAAAGAAAAGAAAAATGCGGATACATACAAGAATAATGGCAGAAGATATCATAAAGGTAGGACTAAAGAAAAGAAAGAAGAGTCCAAAAGAAAGAAACGTGATAGATATAAAGAAAGGTACATTATTTGTTTCAAATGTGGGAAAAATGGACACACTAGTAGATACTGTAACTTTCAAAGAAAGATAAATAAACTTGACATATCAGGAAAGTTAAAAGATAAATTAATGAGTATATTAGAACAGATAGATAGTGATGAAACAGATAATGAAATTCGCTAGATAAATAATTATGATACCACCTCATCTTCGACAGGTATTTCTTCAAATAATGGAAAAGTTAAATTATGCAATTGCAATAATCCTGATAATTGTTATTGTAGAAGAAAACTAAAAATAAATGTTTTAACAAAACAAGAAGATATAATAATGGATTTGATAGATAGACTTCCGGATTTACAATCCAAAAAAGATTATTTATCTAAATTAAAAGAATCTTTAACTCAAACTGGCAGACTCGAAATAGATTTGAAAGATTATAAGTCAACTTATAATTTTGTAGAAATTATTGATAGATTTAAACCCAGTAAACTTGTAACAATAACAGATTTACAAATAGATGTCAATAATCTAAGAAAAGAATTAAAATTAGAAAATTTCATTTTAAAGGACATGATTGATCGGATAGTTGCTCAAGTAATTAGTGTGAAGGATAGAATTAGATATGGTAATGAATCCTTGACAGACTCCTCCTTCCTGACATAAATAATTATACGAATAAAAGTTTTCATAAAGATGAATATAAAGACGAATTTTTAAATATAATTGACAGAATGGTATTCCAAAAATGGTATACTAAAATAACTTTGGTTGTTCATAAAGAATTCTCGTTAACAGTTGTTGCACTTGTTGATTCTAGTGCTGATATGAATTGCATTCAAGAAGGATTAATACCTTCCAAATATTATGAATCAACAACAGACACATTAACCCAGGCCAATGATGATAGACTTAAAATAAGTAATAAATTAACTAAGGCATATATACATAACAATGGGATCAATTTCAGAACACCTTTCTTTTTAACAGACAAGTTGTCCCCCAAATTTATTCTAGGGAATCCTTTTTTGGCTTTACTTTATCTTTTTTCCACAACAGATAATGGAATATGTACTAATATTTTGGAAACAGAAGTAAGTTCATCCAACCCCTAATCCCTAAAGATATACATTTGCTGAAAGAAATTTCCATATTTAAAGACATGGGTACTAATGAGCTAATAACAGAAAATGATGAGATTACTACAAATCCAAAGATAAATGATACTACTCTACCCAGTAGCAGCAGCACTTAAGTATTATTTTCAAAAAAGAATTATCTATTTCCAAAAAAGTTTATTTAAAGTTCGTTTTCAGAAAGAGTTTTCGCAATATATGTCCTTCCTAATCTTATATCCCTCTCAGACAGTCCCTTTGATTAAACCCCCTTTGTAGCATTTGAAACTATGCCACCTAAATTTGTTTGACAGATGCATGAAGGCCTTCAAATAAGGCGTACTTGCACTATTTGTTAATTTTAAAAGTAACGATCAATTGCTTGGCAAGCAAGATAGCCATTCTAAGGCTAATAACAGACCATATTTGGCCAAAACAGAAACCCTCAAATGAAGATTTCAAATAGAGCATGAAGGCGTCTCAATCGAGACAATATCCCTTCAAGTAGTGATTTTCAGAATGTCCAGAAAATTCAGACAGATTACTATTCACATTCAAACAGAATACTATTCATTAACATGACATATCACTATTCACCAGCATGTGTAAATAGCTTCCAGAAACCCTATGGAGTCTCCATGAGCAACAAGATAACTCTAATTTGTTAGATAACTATGCGGATATAGATTGATAGACAGATAAATATAACAAATCACTATTCATTAGCATGTGTGAATAGCTTCCAGACAAATCCAAGATGGTCCAGACAGATACAGACAGATGAGTCACTACTATTCACTAGCATGGTCCAGACAGATACAGACAAGATGAGTTACTACAAAGTATCCTGACAGATTTCGATTTTCAGAATATATGGTTCTTACTGATAGTCTAACTTAAGTTAACTTTACCCACTCAGGTTAATTTACTATGGTTCACTACATCTATAAAAGCGACGAACTACGCAGACAAAAGACAAGCTTCTAAGATTCCAAAGCTTCTCAGATTCCAAGTTTTTAAGTTCCAACTTTTAGAAAGACTTTGTAATAGCCTTCCTTCTCCTTTAGAAAGACTTTTGTACTCTATTGCCCTCTTGTAATCTTGTAACCCTTCTCTTCATACAATTTTACTTTGTAATCTTGTAACTCTTTAGAGTGTGTTTTTAGATATATATCAGTATAATTATTCTGCTAAATTATACTAGATATATATTAGTATAATTATTCTACTGAATTATACTATCTAGGTTCTTATTGTCATCACTTAGACTAGGTCTTTTAATAGAAGTAGCCAGCATTTGATCTCCACTACTTTGATTCAATATAACTGATTCAAAGTTTGGATAAGTTTGGTACACCTTTTCATGATTTTTTGTCTTTGTCCATGACAATGTTTTTTCTATCACACTTATCTTTTTGTTGTGATAGTCCAAAAAGTCAAAGAAACTAAAGTGTGTCTGTAAATCTGTCACCATTTCATAATATTTAGTTCTTAAATTATTCATTTCTTGTTCACTATATTCTTCAAAAAACTGGTTTTTCTTGTCAGTGTTTTCAGGTTTTAGGTAATCATGTTTTAATAACTCTTTATCTAAAATAAATTCCTTAGATAAAACATTAATTTGTCTATCATGATCTATAAATCCTAATATATCCGTGTGGGTAGGAGAATCAGGTTGAGGTTGGGGCTGGTAAAGGGGTTGGTGAACATTAGGGGTAGGTTGTGTGGTGTCTACTGGATAATAAGTTGTGTCTATCTGGACAGGGGCTTTCCTAGTGTTTATAGGGGGAAGGTGTATTACTGGAGGAAGATTCTGAGGAGGTAGAGGTCTAGAGTCAGAGAAAGATGTCCTGGCGGAGAAGGAGGTTCTAGGAGTAAACATCATAGGGGTTTTTCTGCCTGAAGAACTACTGGGTCTGATAAGGCTGTCAGTTTGTATGTCATTATTATTGAAGGCATAATAACTGTACTGTCTTTTTGTTGTGCTATGAAGTCTGGTTCAGTGTTTTCTATCTTTGGTGTGGGGGTAATGGCCTATAATTTCCATTGTTCAGGAAGGTTTATGTCTTTCCATTGTATCTTTTGGGGTACATGAAGTCTACTATTTGGGGTTGAGGCTTGGAGAAGGAGAGTATGTCCTTTAGGGGATGGTTCAACCATGGATTGAGGATCAAGAGTGGTTTTCATAAGTTTATAATAAATCCTATAAATAATAGCTAAAGGTTCTGAGCATTCTTTCATATAGTAACCGTCTATTTTTACATTCAAAGTTAAAGCATCCATAATATTTCTGTCAGATAAACTTAAAGCAAAATTAGGATAACGATTAAAATATACTGGTCCATTATGCAAACTTGTTTCCATCATTCCTAAAAGTGAGTCATTAAATCTTAAATGTCTGTCATCTCTTAAACAAAGTAAAACACTTGTATTTAAAGCTTCTCTTGTTAATGGTTTTACAGCTACCTGAACCAAACCAATATGTAAAAAGGCATATTTTTCTCTATGTCGGTTGATAGATTCCATAGAAAATAACTGAATTGTTTCATATTCATTGAATAAATTGTAAATTCTTTCAATAGTTTTTATAGTGTAGTCTATCAGAAAAGATAATTTAGAGAATGAAGTCTGTCGATAGATTTTATCAGTTCTTTTTGTCGGTATATTCCATTTATTACATTCTAACAAATTCTTGTCTATATCTTTCATGCTATAATCCTCAGAATTAACTATTCTATCATTTTCCATGCTCAAATTAGTGTGCGCCTGACCTAAGTGTGACCTAGCAACAGATAATGAGCGATTAAACATATGCATTTTAATTCTAAGCAATTAATAATTACTGGCAGAACTATTACTAACCACAGGTATCTTTGTTATTGGGACTACCTCCTCGGGAAACTCCATTGCAGGACCACCCAAACACACGCCTGTCCATCGGCTAACAAAAAACGGGCTGACCAACGCGAAACTATGGTTTGCCAACGAGTCTTGAGGCTGACCATCGCTAATAAAGAGCAAGTAGTGGCTATGCAACAATAAAAGTTCCTAGTAACTTCTTAATTGCAAAGAAATAAAACTCATACATAGGGCTGTCCACGGGTCGGGCCGGGTCAGTTTTGGCCCCAACCTGGACCCGACCCGTCGGTGTTAGATGGAAGGGCAGAGGAACCCGAAACCGACCACCGAAAAAATCGGTCGGTTCGGTTTCGGGTGATGCTTAGCGTCAGTTGGGCCGGTTGGTTGCCAGAAATAAAAAAAAAAATGGCATCAAAATCTGAAAAAAAAAAAAAAAAAATGCCGGAATCTGGGATTTTCGCCGAAAACTAGAAAATCTTGCCAGAAACTGGAAAAAGTTTGCCTAAAACTGGAAAAATTTAGCCGAAAACTAGATTTTTTTATGAAATCTGCATTTTTTTGGCTAGAAATTGCTGGAATTTGGCCGAATCTGGCTAAATCCCACTAGATCTAGCCGGATCTGGTCGAGATCTTGCTAGATCTAGTCGAGATCTCGCCGGATCTAGCTTGTTTTTGCAAGATTTGGCTGGATTTTTTTGTAGCTCCGGTCGGGTTCGGGTTGCTCGGGTTTTGGAGATGCAAACCCGCCACTCCACTCACCGGTATCGGTTTTCAAGAATGGAAACTCGCCGCCGACCGACTGGACCTTCAGTTCGGGCCGAAATCGGGTCGACGTTGGGCGGTTTGGCCGGGTTGTCAGTTGCCGGTCGGGTCTGGACAGCCCTACTCATACATCTACCATCCATGGCTCTGATACCAATGACTACCCAGGAGAGAGCACAACAGTAATATGGAAGCTTAAACAATGATAAAATAGATGACAAAGAAGAAAATAGCAAAATAGATATATTCAAAATAAGTTAAAACGGAGTATGGAATATGAAAACAAAAACCTATAAAATCTTACTTGAAATAAAACTTCTGTCTTTGATGAAACAAATTCTGACTTTGACAGTGATATGGATAATTATAATGATAACTATAATAATAGCACAAATAATTAGAGTACATTAATAGGAGATAAAATCAATAGACAGACTGATAGACACAATAATAGTTTCTTAGATATAATTAATAAAAAATTGGAATCTTTAGAAGCTTCTGAAAGATCAACCACGGTAGAAAGAAAAAATGATAGAGATAATAGAATAGACAGTTTTTGGGACCTCTATGAAAAAATTAAAGCTTTAAATTCAGAACAAGAAAGAAACTTTGAACCCCATCAAAGATCATCTTTACTGACAGATAATTGGCATGATAGAAAAAATAGTAGCTTAGTAAGCACTGACAAACTCATAAATATTACATGTGGAAAAGATGACTTGAAGAAAGAAGGCTTAAAAACAATTCTGATAGAAAAGAAAGACTATAGTTACATAAGAAGTTCTAATAGTCACGTAGTAAGAAGTTCTATAGAAAGCCAAGAAAATAATAATAGGAAAGATGACATAATAGAAACAATACAAAAGAAGAAGCTTGGTGGAGACAAAGAAAAAGGAATAATACGGAGAGGTATAGTAAAAGAGATGTTAGAAAGAATAGAAAGACAACAAGGCAATAGTACTCTAACCAATTCAAAAGATGGAACTCTATCTAAAGAGTTATATATAGAAAGAGACAAATAGAATAATGACCTAAACTTAGTCAACAAAGAAAGAAGTATGGAAAGACATAATAGTAAGGAAACTAGGACATTACAACCCATACGTAGGAATATGGAAGAAAATGACAAGCTAGACTTATTTGATAAAGAGATAGAAAAAGATAGTGTAGTAAAAGTAAAAATAGTCAACAAAGAAAGAAAAGATAGCTCCAAAAAGAATAATAGTTTTAAAGAAAAAATTGATGAAAGACTAAAATCAATTGAAAGAACTATGATATATACTCAAAATGATAGTTTAGCAGAATTAGCTAAAAAGATAGAAATTTTAAATTCACCTTTAGACACAGACAGAAAAAGAGAGATAACAGTTTTAAATAATACTGAGTCATCAGATAATGAGAAAATTGACAAACATATTAAAAATATGAATTGTCATAAATGTAAAAAATATGGACATACTAAAAAATAATGTGACAGACATAATAAAATTGTTAAACAAATCAGTAAATTAGAATTTGAGAAAGACATAATAAATGAATTGATGGAAATATTTAATGTAAAGCAAAAAGAGATAGATCAAGTAATGAAAAAAGAAGAATTAAAATTAAAATAAACCAACCCACTTAAAGTCAGTAAAAGGAAAAGGAAACAAAAAGACATAATAATGAAACTGATAGAAAATCTACCAAATCACCATAAAGACAAAAAAGAATATTTATTAAATTTGAAAGATTCTATAGACATACCTATGGTTTGTATTAGGTGTAGGAAATATGGACACCATGTTACGGATTGTAGAAAATGAGAAAAAGACAAGAAAGAAAAGATAAAAATGAAACAAGATGGTGTAGAGATAAAACCAGTAACTCTACAAGACTTAATGACAGAAGCAAAAATAATAAAGCAAGAAATTAAAGAAGACATTTCGACAGACATAGATGAACAAAATATTGCAGAAAAAATAAATTTAAAAGTATCTTCTAATCCTATGACAGACTCCCCTGATCATCCTATAGATAAAGAAGTTACAGATATTAATAAAATGGATAGCAATAGACAGAATTTCTTGAATTTAATTGACAGAGTAATTTTTTAAAAATGGCATACAGAAATTACTTTAGTAATTAATATAGAGTTTTCTTTGACAGAAATTGCTTTAATAGACTCAGGTGCTGACATGAATTGTATACAAGAAGGATTAATATCTTTAAAGTATTATGAAAAATCATTTGAAAGATTGACTCAGGCTAATGGTGAAAATCTCATAATTAATTACAAAATACCAAATGTTCATATATGTAATGATGGAGTATGCTTTGAAACTGTTTTTGTTTTAATTAAAGACCTTTCTTCAAAAATTATTTTAGGGAATCCCATGGCCTTACTTTATCCCTTCTTAACAATAGTTGAAGAAATTAAAACTAATGTGTTAGAAAAAGACATACTTTTTAAATTCATTTTACCACCTATCTCGAAAGAAATCTATTCACTAGATAATATTTCCATAATAAAAGAAATTGATAAAGAAAGAATTTATAGGAAAAACAGGCATTTATTATCCTTAAAGTCAGAAATAATATATGAAAGAATTGCTGATCAATTGACAGATCCCATATTAAATCACAAAATAGAAATATTTAGACAACAGATTGAGACAGAACTTTGTTCTAATCTTCTTACTGCTTTTTGGCATAGGTGCCGACATATAGTACAATTACCTTATGAAAAAGACTTTAATGAAAGACAGATACCTTCTAAGGCTAGACCAATACAAATGAATAATGAATTATTAGGACACTGTAAAAAAGAAATTGAAGATCTTTTAAATAAGCGTTTAATCAGAAAAAGCAAGTCTCCTTGGAGCTATGCTACTTTTTATGTTAACAAACAGGAAGAATTGGAACAAGGAGTTCCAAGATTAGTTATAAATTATAAACCTTTAAATAAAACATTACAATGGATAAGATATCCTATTCCCAATAAGAAAGATTTACTTGACAGACTTCATGAAGTAACCATATTTTCTAAATTTGATATGAAAAGTGGATTTTGGCAGATCCAGATAGATGAGAAAGACAGATATAAAACTGCTTTTACACAGTTCCTTTTGGTCATTATGAATGGAATGTTATGCCTTTTGGATTAAAAAATGCACCTAGTGAATTTCAAAACATAATGAATGATATATTTACACCTTTTATAGAATTTTCAATTGTCTATATAGATGATGTCTTAATATTTTCCAAATCAATTGATGACCATTGGAAACATTTAGATATATTTGTTAATGTAATTAAACATAATGGATTAGTTGTATCAGCCACTAAAATAAATTTGTTTAAAGATAAAATCATTTTTAGGACATAATATATATAAGGGAACCTTAAGTCCTATTGACAGAGCCATTCAATTTGTAGACAAATTTCCAGATGAAATAAAAGATAAAAACCAGTTGCAAAGATTTCTTAGCAACCTAAATTATGTTTCAGACTATTTTCAAGGATTAAGAAAAATATTTAGACCCTTATATAAAAGGTTAGAAAAGAATCCTCCTGCATGGACAGACAAACATACTATGATAGTTCGATAGATTAAAAAATATGTTAAACAATTCCCTTGTATTGTTATTCCTTCACCCCATGCTTTCAAGATTGTTGAGACAGATGCTTCTGATATAGGCTATGGTGGAATCTTAAAATAGGTAGCAAAAGATGATGCTAAAGAACAAATTGTTAGATTCCATTCTGGCTCTTGGATAGCTACCCAGTAGAATTACAGCATTATTAAAAAAGAAATTTTATCTATTATATTATGTGTTTCAAAATTCCAAAATGATCTTTTTAATCAGAGTTGATTGTAAAAGTGCTAAAGAAGTTTTACAGAAAGATGTTTAAAATCTTGTTTCCAAACAGAGTTTTGCTAAATGGCAGGCTATTTTAAGTGTTTTTTTTTTTTTGATATTGAATATATTAAAGGAGAAACTAATTCAATTCCTGATTTCCTAACCCGTGAATTTCTACAGGGGAGATGAGCTCCACTTCAAAAAAGAACCAATCCCCAAAACCGAGAACCAGACAGTCTTATGCGACTCCACCTATCCCTCCTCCCCCTAGCAGATTTCTCCCTTGTCCCTCTTTCAACTCACCTGCCCATTGCCTTGCAGTCCGAACCCCTTCCAACCACTCTCCCCAAGCTCCACTCCAACAACTAAACAGTCATATGCCTTGCCCCCAACTCCTCCTCCAACTCCTCCCTTAAAAACACCATTTAACATAGTTGCATCTTCTTTTCCCCCTTTAACCTCTCCGTCTCCCTCTAACCAATCAAAAGACAGACCCTCTACCTCTCAAACCCAAGCCCAAGCCCCAAAAGAAGATCACAATGTCGAAGTCTTGAAAGATTCCTAGAATTTTATTTTATGGATTGAAAGAGAATACCAGCACATAACAGATCCCCTCTCACTAGTCAGTCAGCTCTTACCCCTAGGAGGGAACACCATAAAACAGAAACATTAAAGACCTAAACATTTTATGAGTTTATTTTAGTTGACACAGACTCAGTCTTGGTTAAACATATGCCTTGCTCCCAAGACCCAAACAGAGTTGGTTACTCTAAAGTAGTCATAAAACAGATTCTCACTCCCTCCTAGTGGAGGGCATAGCCCTGGATCACTAGGAACTTTTCCCAAACCTTTGAGCCTCAGTTTTATAATTATTATTACCATATGGAAGCGTGGGACAGATTCCTTTTATTCCAAAACAATATTTACAGACATACTTGGTTTTTCCGATTTGATATGTATAGAAAGAAAGACATGATGATACCAAGATGGTTCATTGACTGGTGGAATTCTTATGGTTCTGAAGCTATGATTCTCCCTCCTAATCTTCTTAAAGCCTATGAACTTTTCAAGAAAGAACCAAACATACTGCATCTTAAAGGTTTTCCACATCTTTTGCAGTTCTTTTACAGGTTTCCAGATCTCCCATGGATCATCAGATGGGAATACAAGATAGAAAAGCATCCCTACTATCCTTTTCCCATGCTCACTAGAAAGTTTAAATTAAAATGGTGGAATAAGTTTAATTTTGATCATATTTGCCAAGAATTACAGAAAAAGACCTCTTCCTCCCAGACAGAAAATTCTAATTTCCTTCTAGAAAAGAGTCAAGTCCAGTGCCAGCTTGCCTCAGTCTCAGACAGAAGATAGCTTAAAAAGCAACTGCTTGAAGCTGCATCACATATATCAGATGATGAAGATGACACAGTAATGGAATCCTCCTCTCTAAACTACAAGACTCACCCAGAAGCCTTCCAAGATTCTTAAGATCCTTATTATATATGACAAAAAAGACAAAATGACAAAATGACAGACCCTTTAATGGTAGATCACAAGCACGCAAGACAGAAAGATCTAGAAAGATATTTTGACAGAATATTATGTGCACTTCGAAACAAATCCAAGACAATTCAGAAAAATAAAGACAGATGAGTCATTATTGTTCACTTACATAACACTACTGTTCACTTGCATGCGACAGAAAGTATCCTGACAGATTCCAATTTTCAGAATATATGGTTCCTACCGACAGTTTAACTTGAGTTAAATTTACCTACTCAGGTTACTTTACAATGGTTTACTACATCTATAAAAGAGACAGATTCCAAAGACAGAAGACAAGCTTCTCAGATTCCAAGTTTTTCATATTCTAAGTTTTAGAGAAGCCTTTGTAATAGCCTTTCCTCTCCCTCTCCCTTTTTGTAATCTCGTAACCTTTCTCCTTAGACAGTTTTATTTTGTAATCTTGTAACTCTTCAGACAGTGTTTTATTTTCAAGCTTGTATCAAAGTAGTAGTTTGTTTTCAAGTTTATCAAAGACAGAAGTTTTATTTCAAGTAAGATTTTATAAGTTTCTGTTTTCATATTCCATACTCCGTTTTAACTTATTTTGAATATATCTATTTTGCTATTTTCTTTTTTATCATTTATTTTATCATTGTTTATGCTTCCGTATTACTGTTGTGCTCTCTCCTGGGTAGTCATTGTTGGTATCAGAGCACAGCAGTTACAAATTCTTAGTAGTATTTAATTTATGAGTAATACTACATGCTACAGTTACAAATTATTTTACAACATTTTTACCGGTTCTTATATATGCATACCATTAATATCACTTTTTCACTTACTAATAACCACTCACCACATAAGCTGTTTGTAAAAAAATTTGTAAAATAGCATTTTTCTTAATTTATTATATAATGAGTTTGAGGAAAATAATTCTTAATCAATTTAGAGTTAAAGCCTTTTTCTTTTAATGCAAAACCCAATGCTAAAATTTCTGGGGGGAAAAAACCCAAAGGGAGAAATAGTAGGAACAACCAAAGAGGATATAGTGTAAGAGCACTCATTGGTGCTTGTATAATAAAATAAAATAAAAACCACATTTTAGCCAACCAAACGCAAAATTCACCCACATTAGGCCATGCAAATTTGTGTATAAATATATGGTCATACTACGGTATATTTCCTATGGCACTACTTATTATGCATTTCTTTTTTCTTTTTTCTTTATGTATTCCAAGGGAGTCCAAATTTTCAGTCTCATTTTTTTTACTCCACTTTATACTCCACTAATAAATACATGTAACATGTCCACATATTTAATTAAATATGACTTTTCTTATTTCTATTACCTAAAATAAAATAACAGTACATCTCCCCACCACCACAACCTTCAACCTTCACCGACCAGTGGCGGTTCCAGGAATTTTTCTCAGGGTATTCCTTAAGAAGTATAAATTATACAATCTAATAGAAAGAGAAATTCATATATTGACAACAACAACAATAAAAAAAACACGCAAATACATAAAGTTTACAATTGCTTTTTACGAGTTTTCATATTTTGAAATCGTTACATGATAGTCTCATTATTAATATTACATAGCTACATCTCTTTCAATGTACACAACCAAGCAATCATTCATCCACTAAATGTAGAACAAATTAAGGAGCAAAATTTAATTTTATTGGATTAAAAAAAACTAAAGGTGTTCCCAATTTTTTTTTTGAGGGTTGACAAATAAATTTTTTTAAATTATTATATATATATAAAAAAAAATTCAAGTCAGTGTGGTCTTAGGACCACCTTCGCCTTAAGGTGGCTCCGCCCTTGTCACCAGCATCGGTTTTCGATTCCATCAACCTCTGTGGTCATGGCCAACCATCGTCTCCAATCATGGCAAAACTGCCTATTTAATTAAATCAAACTAATCCCAATCATCACTCTCAAACTCACCAACCACCATAGCCAAAACTCATGTTTCATACCCAAGCTAAAATCATCACCATAGCTAAAACCCATGTTTCAAATCTACTCCTTATTTTTATTTCTCTTCCTAGCCACTAGGGCATGTTTGTTTTATCATCTCAAACTCACATTTTTACATTTTAAACAATATTACACACATTTCCACACACTTTTTCTTCCACACACTTTTTCACCCATATGTATTTCAAAAAATTACAAATAATATTACTCAAACTACTCTACCAAATACTCCCTAAATTACTTTTATGTTTTTGCTCTTTCATTTTATTTTTATTTTCATTTTCGTTCTCTTTTGTTTCCTAATTTTTATACTGTGACCAAACGTATTTTGTGTTAATTCTCTTTAAATTGTTTTGTTGTCTTTGATTGATTCAATGATTTAGTTTCTCTTTGGAGTTTGGCTATTAGGATTTGATGATATTGGCTTGGGTTTGAAACGTTGGTTTCATCTATAGTGGTTACTGGGTTTGAAAAGAACAGTAGGGATTGGGTTGGATTTAATTAAATAGGTGGTTTGGCCGTTACCGGTGATGTTGATGGCATTGGAGGCCGGTGGTAGGAGGACGGTGCCGACAAAGGTTGAAGGTGGGTTGTGGTAGCTGGTGGGAGGTGTTGGGTTCTTTTATTTTAGGTAATTGAAATAAGAAATGTTAGATTTAATTAAATAGGTGGATATACGATAGGTATTTATTGGTGGAGTAAAGAGTGAAGTAGAAAAAATAAGACAATTTAAAAAATGAGTCTAAATCTTCTGTCCTACTTTTCCTGCCCCACTTTATACTTCACGAATAAAAACATGCCACATGTTTGGACTTTTAAAGAATGAGATAGAAAAATCTGGACTCTTAAAAAAGGGAGTAAATGATAATTGTTGTATGTTAAGAAAGGTAAACAATTAAAAAAGGGTAAATTACAACTTACCCGTCTCTGGTTTGATCGAAATTTAAGTTGCCTACTTGTAATTTAAAATTTGACACTTTACCCACCTGAGATTTGATCAAAATTTAAGTTATTTACTTGTGGTTTGAAATCCTATGATACAAATGTTTTGCTAGATTTTTTTTTTAATCTTATTTGATCTTGTATTTTTATGTTTTTTGTGTTTTTGGAGGAGAGAAATATAAAAGTTAAGAAAAATTACATATGTAGCCATGTTTTTGACTGAAATGGGTTATGACATTCTAACTGAGCTAAACTCAGGTGTGTAAAGTGTCAAATTTCAAATTATGGGTAAATTACAATTTTTTCACCTGTGGTTTGACCAAAATTTAAGTTGCTTACCTGTGATTTGAAACTTGACACTTTACCCACTTGAGGTTTGATTGAAATTTAGGTTACCTACTTGTGATTTGAAATCCCATGATTGCAAGTGTTTTGCTGGATTCTTTTTTATCTTATTTGATTTTGTATTTTTATGTTTTTTTAAATGTTTTTTTTTTGTGTTTTTTGAGGAGAGAGACATAAAAGTGGAGTAAAATTACATATTTAGTTATATTTTTAACAAAGTTGGGTTAGAAAACTCTAATTAAGCTAACCTTAGATGGGTAAACTGTCAAATTTCAAACTACAGGTGAGTAACTTAAATTTCTGTCAAACCACATGTGGGTAAATTGTAATTTACCATTTTCAAACTAATGGTAGACAACTTAAATTTCAGTCAAATCACGTGTGGGTAAGTTGTAATTTGCCCATTAAAAAAATTAGTATTTTAATAAAACATAGTGCAAAATAATAGTAGATAAAATACAATTAATAGATTCTTATATGCTACAATGGCAATACAAATGCTGTAACGATTAATGAACAAGGCTGCTGCATATTTAGAAAAAAGAAAAAAAGAAAAAAAGAACAAGGCTGGAAGAGTCTACTCTTCCAGCTCTGCAGGTTAACCAACCCAGCACGACAACATTTGGAAAAGGATTTGGAGACTCCCTGTTCCAAACAAAGTCCGGAACTTTTTATGGTGTGCATGCCATGACGTGATACCGGTCAAATGAAATTTATGGAAGAGGAAAATTCTCACGGAAGATGTCTGCAAGCACTGCCTTTCAGCCCCTGAGACAATCTGCCATGCTTTATGGGAGTGTTTGAAGATCTCTGAAGCGTGGGAAGCTATTCTGGATTGTAAGTTTTGGCAAATGTGCAACTTTTCATCTCTCAGGGACCTGATCGACTTTGGCTATTCGGAGGGTAAAAATATGGAGCTAATGGCCATGGTGATGTGGACAATTTGGTACCAAAGGAATCAGATCAGAGCGATGTAGAAGGACTTCCCTGCCTCTCAGGTGGTCCCTCAAGCTACGCAAGCTCTATATGATTCAATATTTCACTCCCATCTCAGCAAGACGTTACTGGACAGTCATGGGTTTGGTCTCAATGGTCTCCCCCTCCTACGGACTGCTTTAAAATCAACTTCGATGGGGCCACGTTTCCTGAACTGGGCAAGGCAAGGCTAGGCGTTGTGATCCAAAATTGGCAAGGTAGTGTTGTGGCTTCACTCTCGGAACAAGCTCCACTTCCTTTCTCACTAGACATTGTCGAAGCTATGGCTGCTGCTAGGGCGATTTCTTTTGCCCAGGAGCTTGGTATCAGACCTTTCGTCCTTGAAGGAGATTCGGAAGTTGTGATCAACATCCTCAATTCTGCCGAAGACTCATTTTCTCCATTTGGTCACATAATTTCTTTGGCTAAATCCACCTTAGATACTGATAAGGCAAAATATGCCACGAGGCGTCCCATGATTAACTCGTCGGCTCGGAGCTTATAAACTCCTGCTGAAGGGCATGAAGAAGGCTGACGACCCTTCATGGCTGAAGGGCACGAAGAAGGCTGACGGGCCCAAGACTAACGGTTCTATCAAAACCATGGTTTGGCCATCACGCATAAACTATAAAAAGATGACTTGTATTCCACGATCAATATTAGAGTCCTATAAGGAAAGGATTCCACAATCTACGCTCATAAGGATTCCTATAAGGAAAAGACTTCTACTCCAAGGTAGAAGGGTCAACTCGGTACTGCTATAAAAGCCCCAATATCTTCATAAATCGAGGTACGCATAATTCACCCCTCTCTAGCACTCTAGAGTTGAAAAGAAGTTCTAACTTGACCTTCGGAGGGTATTTGGCCGGCACTATACCGGTGCTCTCTGTTAGGTCTTCTCTTTTGTTGTTGTGCAGGTGTCGTTTCGAGCGTACAAGCATTGTGCAACTCACTGGTGATATTTTCGGCATCATCAGTTGGCGCCGTCTGTGGGAAACTTCGTAATTAAGCCATACTATCATTTCCCGGACTAAAGGGTTGCATGGTACTCACTCGCTCGATGGCAACTACTAACGACGTTCAAGGAAAGGAACCACCCGCGACTGCCCTCGAGAGACAAGTTCGGACCCTCGGTGCTGCCGTGGAGTGTCTCACCAAACAAAACCACGACTTGGAAGAACAGCTGCGCCAGAAGAACGCAGCACTGAATGATCAACAAGAAGATCAGGAAGGGACAAGCGCTTCAAAGAAAAATCAGGAGAAACCTGAAGGCAGCCACACCCCAAGCAAACCGGAGAGGCAGAACTTGAGCATGCCATCCCTCACGGATGTGACTCCACCACATATTATCGCAGAGAAGCAGGCAATGAGGGAACAGATGGAGGTTATGATGAACGCGCTCAAGGGGCGAGTTTCCAGTGATCTTGACGATTTAGTCAACCGCACCGACTCGCCCTTCACTGTGGCCGTGAACTCCTTCCCCCTACCCCACAAATTTTGCATGCCGCATATAGACAGCTATGACGGAGTGAAGGATCCTTTGGACCATCTAGAAACTTTCAAGACCCTAATGCATCTTCAGGGGGTAGCAGATGAGATCATGTGCAGTGCCTTCCCTACAACACTCAAAGGCCCCGCAAGGGTATGGTTCAGCCGACTGGCGCCCAACTCCATCAGCACCTTTAAGGAACTAAGCGCTCAGTTCACCACACACTTCATTGGGGGTCACAGGTATAAGAATTCCACGGCATGCTTGATGAGTATCAAGCAACGAGAGGACGAGATGCTGAGATCCTACGTAACGTGCTTCAATAAGGAAGCGCTATCGATTGACGAAGCCGACGACAAAATACTTGTAGCAGCCTTCACCAATGGGTTGCGAAAGAGTAAGTTTTTGTTCTCCCTATACAAAAACGACCCGAAGACCATGTCAGAAGTACTCTACAGGGCCACTAAATATATGAATGCTGAGGATGCGCTACAGGCCCGAGAAGAGAAGCCGAGAAAAAGGGAGAGGCAGGAAGATGCACGACAAGATCAAGGGTGGAAGAGGCCGAGAACAGGAGATCGAAGGGACAAGAGGCGTTCTAAACCTCTGGGAGGAAGGTTCACAAGCTTCACCCCGCTAACCACCCCGATAGATCAAGTCCTAATGCAAATTAAGGACGAAGGGGCTCTGACCTTCCCTGGAAAGCTGAAGGGAGATCCTAGCAGGCGTTCTAGAGACAAATACTGCCACTTCCACCGAGATCACGGCCATGACATAGCCGATTGTTACGACTTGAAGCAGCAGATTGAGGCCCTCATAAGACAAGGGAAATTGCAAAAGTTTGTAAGCAAGGAAAGAACGGATCCACCACCTCAAGAACAGCCCCCCCGACGGGATAATGACCGCCTTAGACCTCCCATTGGCAACATAAGGATGATTGTAGGAGGGACAGTTACCGAGTCATCCAAAAAGGCTCGGAAGACGTACCTCAGGATGGTCCAGAGCATCCAGTTGACGGGCTCAGTACCAAAAGTAGCACGAAGAGAAAGCCCTGTCATTGGGTTCTTCGAAGAAGATGCGTGACGTCTTCACCATCCGCACGACGATGTGCTTGTTATTAGCCTACAAGTAGGGGACTACAACTTACACCGGGTGTTGATCGACAATGGGAGCTTGGCGGACATCCTATACTACCCGGCATTCCAGTAGATGGGAATTAGCAGAGAACGATTGATTCCGACGAATGCCCCACTCGTCAATTTTGGAGGAACGAGGGTGTTTCCCTTGGGCGCAGTCACATTGTCTGTGACGGTAGGCAATTATCCTCAGCAGATCACAAAGGACGTAACGTTCCTCGTGGTCGACTGTTCATCCACCTACAATGCTATCTTAGGGCGACCCACCCTCAATTCATGGAAGGCGGCGACCTCGACTTATCATTTAATGATCAAATTCCCTACCGAATACGGGGTAGGGGAACTATGCAGGAATCAGGTAGCCGCACGCGAATGCTACGTGGCTATGATGGAAACGGACGATCACCTCCAAGCCATAAGCATAGAAGAACATCGAAGTACGACGGAGCCCGTCGAGAAGCTTGAAGAAATATCCCTTGACGATTCCAGACCAGACCAAACAACAAAGATTGGGACCCTAGCAAGTCCCATGGTCCGACAAACACTTACAGCCTTCCTCAGAGAAAATCGGGACGTATTTGCCTGGAGTCACGAGGACATGCCAGGAATAGACCCTTCAGTCATGGTGCATAAGCTGAATGTATTACCTTCCTTTCCACCCGTCCGGCAAAAGAAGTGGGTGTTTGCCCCCAAACGAGATCGAGCCATAGCTGAAGAAGTCCGCAAACTACAGGAGGCAAACTTTATTAGAGAAGTTTACTACCCCGACTGGCTAGCCAACGTAGTAATGGTCAAGAAAGCCAGCGGGAAGTGGAGGATGTATGTAGACTTCATCGATCTAAACAAAGTGTGCCCTAAAGACAGCTATCCCCTCCCGAGGGTCGACACTCTAGTAGACTTAACAGCTCAACACCAGCTATTAAGTTTTATGGACGCTTTCTTTGGTTACAACCAAATCAAGATGCACGAAGCCGATCAAGAGAAAACTTCATTCGTGACCAGCCAAGGCCTCTTCTGTTACAAGGTAATGCCGTTTGGTCTAAAAAATGCGGGCGCAACATACCAGAGGCTTATGAATAAAATGTTCGCACCACAGATCGGGAGAAATGTCCAAGTCTACGTAGATGATATGCTGGTGAAAAGCCGAAGGGAGGAAGATCACTTGGAAGACCTCAGGGAAACATTCGACACTCTTCACTCTTACAACATGAAGCTGAATCCAGGAAAGTGCGCCTTCGGGGTGACGGCAGGAAAATTCCTAGGATTCATGGTTTCCCAAAGGGGCATCGAAGCCAATCCGGACAAGATCCGAGCTATAATAGAGATGGCACCACCAAAAAATGTGAAGGAAGTACAAAGCCTTAATGGCAAGATAGCAGCACTAAATAGGTTCGTCTCAAGGGCAACGGACAAATGCTTACCTTTCTTTCGCACACTGAAGAGATCTTTCGAGTGGACTGCCGAGTGCCAACAAGCATTCGAGGAATTGAAAACTTATCTCTCTTCCCCCCCGTTGCTGAGTCCCTCACAATCGGGTGAAGAACTTTTTCTCTATCTTGCCGTCTCCCTAGCCGCCGTCAGCGCCGCCTTGATCAGAGAAGAAGAGAGAATGTAGAAACCTGTGTACTACACCAGTCGGGCGCTACACGGAGCCGAAGAAAGATATCCACCCATGGAAAAACTCACATTTGCGCTGGTTACAGCAGCACGCAAACTAAAGCCATACTTTCAAGCCCACACGATGATCGTCCTAACTGACAAGCCCTTGCGACGGGCAATGAGCAACCCTGAAGCTGCTGGGCGATTGGCACTATGGGCTATAGAATTAAGCGAGTTTGACATCCAGTACTACCCACAAACTGCTATTAAAGGACAGGTTGTTGCAGATTTCATAGCTGAGTTTACAAATGGCGAGGACAGGAGGGCAGAAGAATCTCCCTAATGGAGCATATATGTAAACGGGTCCTCCAACAGGCAAGCTGGGGGAGCTGGTGTCGTACTACACTTACTCGAAGGAGACATGGTCGAATGTATGATCCACCTTGAGTTCCCTACCACTAACAACGAGGCGGAGTACGAAGCTCTGATAGCAGGGCTTGACCTCGCCAAAGCTGCAGGAGCCGAAAGAGTGATCATTCACTGCGACTCTCAAGTCGTGGTCAACCAGATAAATGGGGATTATGAATGCAAAGGCGAAAGGATGAAAAAATATCTAGACCAAGCGAGGTGGAGGGTCAACGAGCTGAAGGCCGAAATTACACAGATCCCCCGAGGAGAAAACGAGTAAGCTGATCGCCTAGCTAAAGCCGCTTCAGCCGAACATATGGCCACCCTTGGTAACGCACTCTCTTTCGTTCAGCTCTCTCCACTTATAAATTCTGTCGATGTATAGGAGCTTGGTTCCGAAAGCAATTGGACTACGCCATTAGTTTCCTACTTGAAGAATGGCGTATTACTAGACGGAAAGGAAGCTGCAAGAAAACTGAAGGTCCAAGCAGCGAGGTTCATCCTGATAAGAGACGTCTTGTACAAAAGAGGCTTCTCCCGCCCTTGCCTAAGATGCTTAGGCCCTGAAGAAGCCGACTACGTCATAAGAGAGATGCACGAGGGAATCTGTGAAAACCACTCAGGGTCGAGGTCATTAGTACACAAGCTAGTACGAACGGGGTACTTTTGGCCAACCATGCAGAAGGATGCCGAGGCCTATGTAAAGAAATGCGACAAGTGCCAAAGGTTCAGCAATGTCGTCAGACAACCACCTGAAGAACTTACCCCGATGACGGCGCCATGGCCGTTCGCTCAATGGGGACTGGACATCATGGGACCGTTTCCTACGGTAATACGACAACTGAAGTTTCTAGTAGTAGGCATCGACTACTTTACGAAGTGGGTAGAAGCTAAAGCCTTGGCCACCATTACGAAGAAGAACGTACGCAGTTTCGTTTGGCGATGTATCATATGCAAGTTTGGCATCCCTAGAGTCTTAGTCTCGGACAACAGGAAACAATTTGACAACGATTCCTTCCGGGACTTCTGTTTACAATTAGGGATACGGAACCACTGCTCCTCCCCTGCCCACCCTCAAGCCAACGAACAGGTCGAAGTCACAAACCGATCCTTGCTGAAGATTATCAAGACTCGGCTCGAAGGGGCAAAGGGTATATGGGCTGAAGAGTTGCCGAGCATACTTTGGGCCTACAGGACTACGGCAAGGACACCAACAGGGGAGACACCATTCCGACTAACATACGAAAACGAGGCAGTCATCCCAACCGAAGTCGGCTTCACAAGCTACAGGGTGCACAACCATGACGAAAGGAAAAATGACGAAGCCATACATCTGCAGCTCGATCTGGTGGACGAAATCAGGACAGCGGCAGAGCGAAGGCTCGCACGGTACCAGGACTGAATGGCCAAACACTACAACTCCCGGGTCAGGCATAGAGACTTCCAGGTTGGAGACCTCGTTCTAAGAAAAGTCATGGGCGCAGCAAGAGACCCAACCCAAGGAAAACTCGGCCCGAATTGGGAAGGACCTTACCAAGTCCTGGCGTGGCAGAGGAAGGGCACCTACCATCTGGAGACACTGGACGGACAGAAGCTACCGCATCCTTGGAATGCTGAACACTTGCGAAAGTACTACCAGTAAAAGCGATGACGTAAAGAACAACACCCCTCTTTTTTATTCTTAGTTCACTCAGATTTACTGCTTACTTTAAGTATTCGCTACAATAAGCCTAGCGGGCATATTTTTTACTTTGGTTTTGCTACAATAAGCCCAAAAGGGCAAGTTTTTGTTTTCGAACTACTTTTCATATAGATGCATGGCAATAAGAGGAATTTATTCAGAACTACTGAAGTTTCTACTTACAAATTTAAATTTACAAAAGACCAACGAAATGGCCAAGTCCACAAGTTGGACAAAGCAATAAAGCTGACGGTCTAATAAAAGACCGACGAAATGGCCAAGTCCACAAGTTGGACAAAGCAATAAAGCTGATGGTCTAATAAAAGACCGACGAAATGGCCAAGTCCACAAGTTGGACAAAGCAATAAAGCTGACGGTCTAATGAAAGACCGATAAAATGGCAAAGTCCACAAGTTGGACAAAGCAATAAAGCTGACGGTCTAATAAAAGACTGACGAATCGGCCAAAGTCCACAAAATGGACGGACCTATAGAGTTAACGGCCTAACAAAAGGCCAACGAATTGGCCAAGTCCATAATAAACTCAGCTATTAAGCTGACGGTCTAAATAAAAGATTGACAAATTGGCCAAAGTTCACAAAGTGGACGAATCTATAAGGCTGACGGTCTAATAAAAGGCCAACGAATTGGCCAAGTCCGCAAGATGGACGGAGCTATTAAATAGACGGTCTAATAAAAAAGTGGTTAAAGTCAATAAGTATAGACAAAAGCTACGAAGCTGACGGTCTCACATGAGTGACCTCGTCTCAAAAGGTATTCAAAACCTGGTAGCCGACCTTGTCCCAGGATAATAGGATTTTACTAAAACTCCTACAAGCAACAAATTACAAGCCCACGAAAAGGGCAAGCCTATTTGACCCATAAAACAGACGGAGTCAATAAAGTGACGGCCTCGCCAAAATGATCGTCTACCCGTCAAAAAGGATCAAATACTGACGACCTCAGCCTACTAAGAAAATAAATTCAGCTTAACAAACATAAAAATGATGTGCACAGACAAAAGTAATGGCACATAAATAATCGAAGGCGACGGCATTTCAAATAAGTCAAAACCCAAAAGGGCACTTGAGTAGTTGCTTAAAAAGTTACAAATGAAGGCCTAAGGGGCACTTAATAAAACTGTTTGCAAAATAAAAATAAAAAAGAGACGCCAGTTACAAGGGGGCGTCATTCAACTTTTTTTTAGCAGGGGTATCTTCCTCGTCAAGCAGCTCCATAGAAGGGTTGGGGGTAGTTGTTAGAGGGTTCGCAGCTGGTTGGGCCAGGACGATGCCACTATCTTCAGCCAGAGGAGCGTCTGCAAAATTGTCACCTTCAATGTAGACGGCGTCATTAGCAGGCGTCATTGGCGAAGCATCATCCAACGTGATCCCAGATAGATCCAAGTCTGGGAAAGTTGACGCGACTTGCTTAAGGCAGTCATCAAATCCAGCACCGTAATATCCCCCGCAGGAATCGATGAAGGAATCTGACGCCTTAAACTTTTGGACCGCGTTAGCCCCAGCCGTTTCCACCTGGTCACGTAGAGCCGTCAGTTCTTGTTCCAATTTCTCCTTCTGACTGTTCACCTCTTCCAGCTTCTCCCTTACTTCTTTCAGCTTAACGTTAAGAACACGCACTGCTTCCTTATACTGAGCTTGCTGATCTCGCATGTTAGCATTATGTTTGCTAACGTGAGTGATGACCCCCTCCTTGGCCACACACCGGTCCTAGAGCGCTTATACACGTATCAGAGCCTGAGAAGGGCACAACCGTCAGTTTAAAAAGAAAAACAAACAAAGGAAAAATAAGAGAAGTGAGGTAAGGAAGACGACTTACCCGTGTGAGGTCAAATAAGGCCGACGCCCCCAAATCCTCCGTCCTCAGCAGGGCACAAGGATCAATGTCTGTCGGCTTTATGAACGATTCTATCTCCTCGACGGCATAATCCTTGTGTGTCAGAAGGCAACGAGGTCCCTTAAGGACGAGACCAGAAGAAGCCATCACCCCCTTCCCAGCCCCATGGGCTGACTTGGGAGGTGACTTCTCTGGGGCCTCGTCCCCAGGGGTGACGGCCACCTTCTTGGGTGGACGGACGTCCTTCTCGTCAATTTTCCTCTTAGAGAAACCCTTCGTGACGGCCTTGGGAGCTGACGAAGACACCAACTCCCCCTTAGCCCTCTTCTCTTCCTTCTAACGAGCAGCTGCAGCTCTTATATGTTGCCTTGCTGCCTCCATTTCTGCAAAAAATGAGACACATTAGAAAAACTAACGGTGACAACTGAAAGTAACTGGACAACAGAAATAGCTACTTACGACGGTGGGAAATTTCTTCTAACTTAAGAGCTTCTGGCGACAGTTCCGGACCCCTACAATATGCGAAAAGAGCATTAAGAGTGATTAGGTGACGGCACTTTCGCTCTTCTAGAGGAATCTCGAGAACCCGACGGATGAAGTCTCTTTGCTCGTCAGTAATAAGAGGACGAACAAAGGCTGAAAAGAAAAATAAAGCTGACGATGTTAAGATAAATAAATAGTGTATGCAAAGATAAAGTGAAAACCGACGGGGCTAAAAGTTGTAACCTGAGTCCTTGACGAAGGCCCAGGTGTTATCAAAATAGCCATGAGGGATTGTTTCCCATTCCTCCTGACGGCACACCCAGTCCGTCCCCTTAACAAAAAAAAACCTACTTTTCCAAACTCTATTGGAGTCTGGCATCTCAGACACTAACTTCAACTCCTTCTCCCTGACGGCGAAATGGTACATCCCCTTAGAAGAAGAGAGGTGCTGGGGTCTATAGCAATAAAAGAATTCGTCTAGGGTTAGTTGACGGTGTCCTCCGCTTAGACGGCCCCATAGGATCTCAGCACTTATAAAGATTCTCCACGAATTTGGGGCAATCTAGCTAATAGACAAACCCAGAAAGTCAGCCAGCTGACGATGTAAGGCCGTCAGGGGTAGCCTAAGCCCCGCGGCAAACATGGCGTCATACATCCCAACGTCTGCGGTTCTCCCCGTGTAGCACTTTTCATTCTCCCTAGGGAGACGGATTGGGATATGGTCTAGGATTTGTTAACGGATGCGTAACTCCTTAAAAACCTTTTTACTCATTGACGGTAAAAATTTGTTAACGGCCCATTCCTCGGGAAGGATGAAGGGACGGTTGCTTCCAGGACTTCCTGAAGTTCCCTCACAGGACTCCTCGTCACCTTCATCCTCGTCACTACTGCTCTCATCCTCCTCCTCAACATTACTTTCCCCCCTTTCTACTCCTTCCTGACCTTCATTACCATGACTCCCTACCTCCTCAATGGGAGATTGGCCAGACGACTCTCTCTCTGACGACTGGGAAGAGCCCCTGGACTCATCCCCTGAACCAAATACTTCATCGTAGCCCGTTCCGTCGCAGACCGATGACTGATCACTCGACGCGTCACTTGACATCTGACTACCTACAAGTGACGGATTGGTTCTAAGCACCTAGAATGATGGCCTCACTATAAAAAATTAATTAAAATAGAACATGCAAAGAAAGAAAGAAAAAAAAAAAGACTTACAAGTTTTTTGAAATGAGTGACGGCTTTTCTAGAAGCGACAAAAGCAGCTCAAGTGTTGTTGAGAGGTTGACGGAATAGAGGTTAACAGAATAGAGGTTGACGGAATAGAGGTGACGGATCTTCTCTCCAGGAATCCTTAAAAATATAAAGGCAAAAATGGAAAGGAGGTGGGTTATATATAAGGAAGAAAAGGCGCGGAAGACGAAGCGACGCCCTCGTCCAGATGCGGAGCCAACCAGGGTACGCCACGTGTCTAAGCATTTAATGGTTGGCAGCTCGAGGAGTCGCCTAGTAATTGTTTTCTCTCTCCTGACCCAGATGGAAATTAAGAAACAACGCAACTCCATAACCCGTCAGTTTATACTGACGGAGAAATGGAGTAGGGGCCAACTGATAAGGCAAAATATGCCACGAGGCGTCCCATGATTAACTTGTCGGCTCGGAGCTTATAAACTCCTGCTGAAGGGCATGAAGAAGGCTGACGACCCTTCATGGCTGAAGGGCATGAAGAAGGCTGACAACCCTTCATGGCTGAAGGGCACGAAGAAGGCTGACGGGCCCAAGACTGACGGTTCTATCAAAACCATGGTTTAGCCATCACGCATAAACTATAAAAAGATGACTTGTATTCCACGATCAATATTAGAGTCCTATAAGGAAAGGATTCCGCAATCTACGCTTATAAGGATTTCTATAAGGAAAAGACTTCTACTCCAAGGTAGAAGGGTCAACTCGGTACTGCTTTAAAAGCCCCAATACCTTTATAAATCGACGTACGCATAATTCACCCCTCTCTAGCACTCTAGAGTTGAAAAGAAGTTCTAACTTGACCTTCGGAGGGTATTTGGCCGGCACCACACCGGTGCTCTCTGTTAGGTCTTCTCTTTTTTTGTTATGCAGGTGTCGTTTCGAGCGTACAAGCATTGTGCAACTCACTGGTGATATTTTCAGCATCATCAGATACCAATGTTTGTATTTCCTTTTCTCATGTTTTTAGGATTGGTAACAAGGTTACTCATAACTTAGCTAGACATACTAGACATGTTACAGGTTTATCGGTGTGGTTGGAGGATACTCCCCACCTTTATTCTGTACTTTTCGCCAATTTTGGCTAATAATATTAGTAGTCTTCCTTCTAAAAAAAAAAAGAGACCAATAACAAAGAGAAGCCATTTCTTAATCTTATCTGTCATCTTCGTTTCTTTTTTTGGTAAACTGGGAATATCATTCAACTAAAAACAACCAGAAACATCAGAAAGAGGGCAGAGCCTCATCTGAGACAGCCTATACAAGTTAGAAAGAAAAACATTCAAAATACAAGGGAGAGGGAATTGAGGTACTTAAAATCAGGGACTTGGGAGCAACCTAATTTAGCTAGAGCATCGGCACATCAGTTGGCTTCATGATAGTAGTGGGACACTTTGACTTGAGGAAATTGGGAGATGAGAAGCCTGCAATCAGCCACAATAGAAGCATTATTAGTATTCAAGATTTTGGCATTACACATTAAATCAGCAACTACTTTTGCACCCAAATCAATTTCAAGAGCACTAATTTGCATATTCAAGCACATGTTGAGACCATCCCTAAGAGCCCACAGCTCCGCAACAAAGCTAGTGGCTATCCCAAAATTCCTAGCAGAATTTTGGATAATTTGGACAGACTCAATAGGAACTTTCTATGGGGCTCTAGTGAACCGAAAAGAAGAATGCATTGGGTAGGATGTAAAAAAATTACCCAACCTTTGGATAAGGGTGGCCTTGGCCTCCAAACTACCAAAGGAAGAAATTTGGCCTATCTTTCAAAGCTGAATTGGAGGTTCCACTTAGAAAAAGACTTGCTTTGGGCCCAAGTTTTAAGGAGAAAATACATGACCCAAAGAAGAATGTCCTCTAGTAATGAAAACTCTCTCCCTAGGTCTTGAACTTGGAATGCAATAAAAAAAGGAATGGATGTTTTCAAGAGGGGAACGAGATGGAGTCTTGGCCAAGATAGCAACTTGAGGTTTTGGTATGACTCTTGGACTTTGAATGGCCCTCTCAGGTCTATTATTCACGACTCTCTTACTAGGAAAGAGGAAGAGATCACAGTTAAAGATCTTGCTTCACTTGATGGCTGGGATTGGGGAAAGCTTTCTGTGATTCTTCCTCCAAAAATTTGCCTAGAAATTCAGGCAATGCCTCGTTCACATTTTGCTAATAAGGAAGACAGAATCGGAGACCCAGAATGCGAACGGGGCATCGCTTGAATTTCTAGGCAAATTTTTGGAGGAAGAATCACAAAAAGCTTTCCCCAAGTTCGAGAGCTAGGGAGAGAGTTTTCATTACTAGAAGACATTCTTCTTTGGGTCATGTATGTTCTCCTTAAAACTTGGGCCCAAAGCAAGTCTTTTTCTGCGTGGAACCTTCAATTCAACTTTGAAAGATAGGCCAAATTTCTTCCTTTGGCAGTTTGGAGGCCAAGGCCACCCTTATCCAAAGGTTGGGTAATTTTTTCCCATCCTACCCAATGCATTCTTCTTTTCAGTTTACTAGAGCCCCATAGAAAGTTCCTGTTGAGTCTGTCCAAATTATCCAAAATTCTGGGATAGCCATTAACTTTATTATGGAGTTGTGGGCTCTTAGGGATGGTCTCAACATATGCCTAAATATGCAAATTAGTACTCTTGAAATTGATTTGGATGCAAAAGTAGTTGCTGATATGACGTGTAATGCCGAAATCTTGAATACCGATACCGTTTCTATAACTGAAACTTTTATATAACCCTCCTTAAAAAAAAAAAAAAAAAACTTTTATATGACGACAAAACCCTCACAATCGTTTAAAAAAAGAAAAAAAAAATCTCAGATAAGTACAAAAAACAAACTACGTACTGCTATAACTACAGCAAATTGCATCACAGTCAAAACCCACACGGTCTCTTCTAAAAAAAAAAATAGTCTCTGCTAATCTCATTCCCACACGTTCTCTTCTAAAAAAAAAAAAAAAATAGTCTCTCATTCCCACACGTTCTCTTCTAAAAAAAAAAATAGTCTCTGCTAATCTCATCTCTGCCTCTCTGTTTCTCTCTCTCTCTCTCTATTGCTCTGCTATTGCTACCATTACCAACCACATCAACAAAAAATGGAGCTCAAACCTGGTCTTTCAGCTCTCGTTACCGGTGGAGCCTCTGGAATTGGTAAAATAATAACCATAACTTTCCTTTCTACTACTATCTGCGAAAATTTTGAATTCTGATTAATTTAGCCTAATTGACCTCTCAAATCATCCACATACAATAGCAATGGAAACTGCATTTTTTTTTTTAATATTTATTCTACAGCGGAGAGTTGTGTTTGGCAGTGCAGAATCGGCTTTGATTGTGTTACAGATATCTCTAACAGATTGGAAATTGATTTCTCGTTTTTATTTATTTTGCCCGACTCCTATACTGTTGGTTGATGTAGCAACCGAGATGTGATCAAATTATTAAAAAAAAAAAAAAAAAAAAAACTTACGCCTTGTAAATGCTATTTCAGTGTGTACGAAATTTTGTTTATGCAAACTGATCAGTGATCACTGCAATTGGGTTCATAAATTCAAAATGATTGGTATCTGGCTTTTTATAGTCTGTGAAAACTAATACATAAATTGAACAATTTGCGGGACATCCAAAGAAGCACGGACACTTCATTTGGGGTGTCTTACCGGTGTTGTATCTCATGTGCCATGTTATAATTTTTCAAAAATTGATCGTGTTGTACCCGTACCTGTGTCTGTGCTTCTTAGTGGCGATGATTGTTATATGATGTGGTCATTTGGTGGTGGTTGATATGTAGGTAAAGCGCTTAGCCTGGCTCTTGCAAAGAAGGGAATATTTGTGACAGTTGTTGATTTCTCAGAAGAAAATGGAAGGCAAGTAGCATCCCTTGCTGAAAAGGAGAGTGCCAAGTTCCACTCCAACTTAGAATTTCCATCTGCTATCTTTGTAAAATGCGATGTGAGCAACATGAGTAAGTGAAAAATATTTGTTTCTGCTATATGGTCTCATTTTTTCAGAGCTTCCGTTTACACAAACACGCACCCGCATGCTAGAAATTGGTGTTTGGTTCATGCTTAGCACTATCAACTAGATATTCACTCAAAATGAAAGTATAAACTGTTTGGTTTTTGGAGTATTTGTTTCCAAAAGTATTGCATATTGTATTGCTGTTGGTTTGCTTATCTTCGTTGCATCTTCATTAAACAAAGCACAAGTTTAGCATATGTTGTTATGTACTCGAAGTAATGACACAAAAACATCCATTGAGAGACTAATGTATGTCACAGAATTTTGTGAGAAAGCTTTCAAGAAAAGATAGAAAAATACTTGTTCATGTGGCACGTTTTTGTCTGCATAAATTGGCAAGGCATCTGTGCACACGTACACACCCACAAAATTTGATTTAATATTTCTTTTAGTTTTTCTCACTTTTTGAATCTTTGAATTATAAAGACAAGTAATTTCTTTGACAGGCACATTTATATAATGTGTTTGTTTACAGATAATAAATTTAATCTTTATGGTATGAACAGGAGAAACAGCTGCTGCTTTTGAGAAGCACTTAGCGACTTATGGAGGATTGGACATCTGTATTAACTGTGCTGGAATTAGCAATCCTATTCCATTTTACCAGGATAAAACTGATGGCACTCGTTCATGGAGACACACTGTTAATGTGAACCTGATTGCAGTTATTGATTGCACTCACCGTGCGGTATGCTTAGTATTTTGACTTGGTTGTCCCTTATAGTTGCCTAATTTAGTGTTTTTCTGCATGCTGCGAGAAGCAGTTTGGTTGACAATGTTGAGGACATCTTAGAACCTTCAGATGCAGAGTTGTAGAATTATATTCCTAGAACCTTCAGATGCAGAATTATAGTTGCCTGAAATGTTTTAATAGTTTTTATTGCGTTCTTTACTTTACAAAACGTGTTACCATTATTTCCAGTTTTCCACCAGTAAAGCTTCTTTCTACCAGCCCATCAAAGGGTCATTTAGCAATATTCTGGGGAGAGTAGCTGCCTAGAAATGAGATATGATAACAGGGCTTTTTAAAATTTATATTCAAGAAAAGAAAAAATTGAAAATGGGGGGCATTGATGTTTATCCTTTGATTTATTCATTGATCACAATGCAGTAATTGGTAAACAACAATAATCACTTAAAATTCTTAATCAGATTAAGGCCATGGAATCTGCACAAAAGCCTGGTGTAATTATAAATATGGGATCTGCTTCTGGTCTTTATCCAATGTACGCTGACCCTATCTACTCTGGTTCAAAAGGTTTGTTCTATTTGTTACTTATTTGGGAAATATATACATTTGATTATGTATCAAAGTAAACACATAAAGAATCCTAAAATGTGTTTTAATATCTAATTAGTGCCTCTTTAACATATTATTAATAATTGCTTACTTTTTTGTAGGTGGTGTTGTTTTGTTTACTAGATCACTTGTACCCTACAAGCGTAAAGGGATTCGTGTCAATGTGCTTTGCCCTGAGGTAAGATTCTGGATGTTCTTGGAGCAGGCAATGCCTTTGAGCTACAAGGCTCTCGGCATATTTGAACTGTAATTGAATAGGCATGTGATATGCAAGTGCTGAAAATTATCTTATTTTTTCCCTTTGGGGGTGACTAATGTTCATTTTTGTGACGTCAATTTATATGTTCAATCATATTTCTCATGGTGAAGTTCTTCTACCAATCATAGTTTCCTTCTGAATTTTATATCATGATGCAAATACAATCAGATGTGCAAATTTCGAACTTCATTTGGTATAATTGTAAATAAATTGCCTTGCAGTTTGTGCTTGACTTGTCCAACTGAAAGCTTTCACTCATATGTTCTGCATAAAGAGTGCCTTTAGAAAATTTGTGAGCAAATTTAGATGAACCTAACATTGAACCAACTATGCCATGCTTCTCTTTGGATCAGTGGCTACTTAACTATTTACAGATAGCTGAATACAGATTTATTGATCAACTCTTGTCAAAATGGGCAAATATCAGAATTGGCTGGCTGAATAAGCATCTTAAGGAATTGCTAATGACCTTTTTCCTGTTTTCATTTAAAAAAAAAAAAATTTATGGGAGGATAAGTACAGCAATTGTGCTTTGTTCTGACTGTGAATTGATAATCAACAGGAGTTCTCTGTTAAGGTTTTTATAGCATATCATATTGAATGACCCGTGAATTTGAATGCAGTTTGTTCAAACTGAGATGGGCTTAAAAATTGATTCTAAATTTGTTGGCAAGATGGGGGGCTTTCTTCCGATGGAAATGGTGGTGAAAGGTATGGGCTATGTCCTTTTCTTTCAATGAAATTTGATTGGAAGTGGCCATGTGTCATTTCAAGTTTCAATAATGCTGTATTAGATGCTTAGTAACTTTCTCAAGTCCATTGCATGTTTCCTTTTATTATAAGAAAGATGCAAGGTAATATTTCTGGTACACATTGGTAATGTTTATAGTGTTTTGTTCGTAATGCACTGAATATCTCTGTTATCTTAGCTCAGCTCTTTTTAGTGGTTTGGCCCTATAGAGAAGTTAAGGTGGGGCTTGGGACAGGGATGGATATAGGATTTTTTTTCTTTTGCTGATAATGAGAAAAATATCTTGCCTTTTTTTGCTTTGAAAGTCAGTTTTATGTAGAGTGTCAACCGTATGTAGTAAAAAGGTGCAAACTGAAAACCCTTGAGAAAGGCTATTGGCTATGCATTTCCACATTCTTCTAGTATCTTGTATATATATGTGTGCTAGTTTTCTAGACAGGTACTTCAGGCATATTATTATGAAACCATGTGTTTCTTCGGCTTAATTACAACCCTGTAGAAGAAACATTTGATGCAATTTATGATATCAGTGATTGTTTTACTTTTCAAATCAATTAATGATATTCCAAGATATTATGCCTTTTAGGTACTTTTGAGCTTATCACTGATGAAAGTAGAGCTGGTTCGTGCCTGTGGATTACCAATCGCAGAGGCATGGAATATTGGCCCAGTCCTCTTGAAGAAGCAAAGTACTTGCTGCATTCTTCAAAATCTAAGAAAAGTTTTCCGCTCAAAGTTGCATCAAATTTCCAACTTCCTCATAGTTTTGAGAAAATGTTAGTAACTATGTCAAACTTATATCTTTTTTTATCTGTAAAAGAAACTAGGTACAGTTTGTGGCTAGCCCCATTTTTATGTTATGTGGTTTCTTTATGTGAATCTATGAAGCTTCAGCTAGAAAATGTACAAGAAATGTTCCTTTTTTTTTTTTTTTTTTTCCCAACTCTAAATAATAGTTTACATTTCCTTTTTGGCTATCTCTAAATAAGTTCTTTGACCAAAAAGGTTAGAATTTTTACTTTTTTATTTTTTATTTTTTTTTTATTGGTAAGTTACACTGACACTATATGGATATTGAACTTGTGACGTTGCCCTCCACCTTTCTCTGACAAGGGGACGATGTGCCATTTAAGCTAGAGCTTATTGGCCGAATTTATTACTAAAGATATTATTGTTTTTTCACATTTCAATTTAAATGTAAAGGGTAGTATTGGAAAGTTATATACTAAGGTATGTGAACTCTTTTTATACTTGTCTTTAAAACTTGTGCATATTCAAGTGGGGCTATTATTTAGAGATAGAGAGAGTGATATATAAGAGTTGTCCATACTAATGTTTAATTGGAAAGTTATCTACTAAGGTATGGGAAATCTTTTTATACTTGTCCTTAAAACTTGTGCATTTTCAAGGGGGGCTTATTATTTATAGACAGAGGGAGTAATATATAAGAGTTGTCCATACTAATATAATTAATTAGATTTTATTCCAACTTGATTATTTTTGTTGATGCGATTTATATATGAAGCTTCTCCCTTAAGCATGTGGCCATCCTAACCTTCTATTTAGGAAACTTCTGTGTACCATAGTCCTCTTATGCTTACAGTCAAAGCTCGTCAGAGGCATTGGGGTGCATTTTGAACTGCTCAGTTTATGCCAATGATAGCCAGCTTAGTTCATGAAATTTAGTCCTTCAATTTAGAGATTCTTCAAAATGATCCTTTCTTAATTCATTTGTGCAGACCTTACCCTAATTTCAGTAGTGAACTATATGTAAAAGGGAAAAAAAAGTTGAGTGGGAAAAGGAGAGCTGATTGGGTGGGTATTAGAAATCATTTTTTTAAAATGGGTAATTACACGCGCACCTAGTGGCTCTTGGCACGATCTCACCCTCCCTCCTTGTTTTTTAAAAGGAGAGGAGGTACCATTTGAGCTAAATCTCATGGGTAAGTGGGATATTAGAGACCATATAAGATGAACTTTAGCAAATTTGAATGGAGAAGTTTGTAAATAGTAGTAGCTAATTAGCTATGGGAGCTTAAAGAATTAGTGGCTCTTATGACATAAAAGCAATCTATTTTAGTGCATTCACAGCGAGGCACTTGGTGTTTGTGTGAACTTGTAAAACTCTCTATGAGGTGGGATTTTGGTTGTTTAAATGTGATTAATTTAATTTCTTTACTAATGCTTCATTTTACTACCACTTCATATCTTCCTTTTATATATATATATTGGCTTTTACGAATAAATGAAACATAGAAGCAATCAGCATTTATACCTTTAAATCAACTTGCTTATTGGTTAATTAGTCATGAATATCTTGAAAGGCAATTGTTTACATATATTTTTTTAATCCAAATTAATTTTTTTTACATATATTTCCTTTTATTATATAATACAGTGGTTTGCTCATTACCTTTTGAAAGTTACTTACTATTGTTTTTGTTTCTTGCTCTTCAGAGTTGTTCACACCTTAAGTCACAATTTTCGTAATGCCACCAGCATTGTGAGCACACCATTAAGATTGCCCATCAAACCACATCATGTTCTTGTGAAAATCATTTATGCTGGTGTAAATGCTAGTGATGTAAGTTTTTTTACTCCCATTGAAAGGATTATTCTGAGTTTGAAATTTTAGTTTTTTGGGACAAAATTGTTTTGTTTGTTTGTTTGTTTTTTTTTTTTTTTTGGCATCTCTCTCTCTCTCTCTCTCTCTCAGCATATGTCTAAACTTCATCATGCAATCAGTAAGAATAAAACTGAATTTGGTGGCTGTAGTGGTTCAACTGGATGAATAGCCACTTTTTCAGTAGCCCTGTTGATATTTGCCGTGTATATATAAGTGGAAAACACGGCCAAATATTGTGCCTTGTCCTGGTGACAGATATGATTTTTTATTTTTATAAGTTTGGCTACAGATATGATTGCCCATAATTTAGTAATTCAGCAAGCTTAGACATGATTAATAAATTGTACTTAGTGAGCAAAGGCTTCTATTTTATTGTTTTTTGATATGACACTTTGCCTACATATAACATAATTCATATTTTTTATTTTATTTTATTTTAATAATACTACATAATTCATATTCTTACTTTTGTCTCTGTCGTTAGTTTCCATTAACGATAGAGTCATTAAGCTCTATCATTAGTCACTGATATATTAAAACAAGTATAAAGCTTTATAAAATAAGTTTCCAGTTGTAGTGTAACATATCTTAGTAGTTCATAAGAAAACGGTTTGACCGATTACAGCAACTAAGACATCCTGGTACCTGAGATTCTGAGCAGCTTGTTTTAGGGACCCCTTTATATTTTTCTCATTGGATTTTGGCCATGTCCCAGCTCTCTTCTCAGTGCTTTATGATGCAATTCAGAATATAAATTTGAGAAAATAGAGTTTAAGAAGGGAATCAGAGAGCTATCAAATTAGCAAGAACATCTTAACTCAATCCCTAAATGGAAGGGAGATGAAAAGCCACAAATGTTGGTGGCTGAAAGTTCAATCAATTCCATCAAAAAAGCTGTTGTTACATCTTCAAAAAAATCTTTATTTTTTTATTTATTTTTATAAGTAATAAAGATTTATTGATATAAAAAAAAGACACCCAAATACACAGAGAGTATATAGGAGAGTACAGATCAAATTCAAAAACTACCTAAATCAAGTAAATCAAAAATTGAAGAAAAGGATTGGTTTCTCCACACTGACAACCAGTCCAATAAGGTTCTAAAAAAGAATAACTTGAGATCAAGTAGAGAACTCTTTTTTTTTTTGAAAGATAATTACAATATGCTGTTAATCCCGTAGCTCGAACCCTTTCCCCCCTAAACCCCTAAGCACTTTGTACATGGAGAGATGTCAATTCAGCTACAAGGCCTTTGGCTGAGATTAGGTAGAGAACTCTCACTATCTTCAACGCACCTACTATTTCTTTCCCTCCAAATACACCACATCAGACAATGTGGAACAACAATTCATATATGTCCATTACGATGGCGACCAACCTTTAGAAAACTCTTGAATAAGGCAATAAGTTGCTTCTGTATCTAAGATGCAATCCCAATCACTTGGACGTCATTCACATGCCATAAAAATTAAAAGACTTAACATAACAAAATACTTGAGTTCAGGACACAACAACAACTAAAATCAACCAAGATTGATTGCATAATCAAACTTAAATAACAATAGGTTGCTTCTGTGTCTAATAAGATGTGATCACAACCACTAGGATGTCATTCACATGCCATAAAAATTAAAAGACTTAGCACAAGAAAATACTTAAGTTCAAGACACAAAACAGCAACTAAAATCAACCAAGATTGATCAGATAATCAAATTTATGGATGTCTACACTTCCTTTTAGTGTTCCTCTTTGGATGATTAAGTGTGTAAAAAGTACTATTCCATATACTTTGCATCATTTTAGCATGGTTGTTAAGGATTGACAGGCCTCCATATCTGCACCATGTCAAAGTTTGAAGAATTAATTGGTCCATTGCCCAATCTTGGTAGGTAAGTTAAAGCATTGGTCAGTCTTCTCTGTATTGAGGATACAGAGAAGAGATTCTGCTGGATGTGGAGAATTAAATGGGATCGGGGTGGGGGAAAATCTAGGAAATAGATGTCTCATGAAGTCAGGCCTTTTTAAAAAAATATATTTGTTGCCAAGTATTTGGATGTCAAGATCTTTTGCTGCCATTTTGTACAATAACTTCTACTCCTAATATAACTCCCTCTCATTCTCATGTGCACACACTGATGAGGATTATTGACAGGTAAATTTCAGCTCAGGACGTTATTTCAGTGGCTCAGATAAAGACCAAAGCTCCAATCTTCCCTTTGATGCTGGCTTTGAGGTTACGGAAAAATGATGCTATTTCTTGATATTCCAATATTCTGTGGTTCAAACAAGTATGGCTACCTATGGTGGTTAGTTGATCTTCATTTCACTTTAATGTTGCAGGCTGTGGGAATAATTGCTGCAGTTGGAGACAATGTGACTGACTTGAAAATTGGCACTCCTGCTGCAGTCATGACTTTTGGAAGTTATGCTGAATTCATAATTGTACATGATCTTGAAAGACATAGTTTTTTATGTGTAGAAAATTTTTATGTTATATTTGTGTTAGTTATTTGAGGGGTTTCACATCATAGGTTCCTTCAAAACACGTACTCCCAGTGGCGAGACCAGATCCAGAAGTTGTTGCCATGCTTACTTCAGGATTAACAGCATCAATTGCTCTAGAAAAGGTTACTCTTCATAAACACACTTGAAATATTGTTTTCGTTTTAGGTGGACCCTTTGTCATCACATTTGCTATCTCAATTCACTATAAGTATTTAGTGTTTATTCACTAGATTCTTTGTTTTGTATCCTTCAATGTTTTCTGTTATAATTTCTTAAGACCTTTTATTCAGAGACCACATTTGCCTCTTCTGACAATATTGTTCCCATGTGGAGCTTTCAGGCTGGACAAATGGAATCTAGAAAAGTTGTTCTTGTGACGGCTGCTGCCGGAGGGACAGGTCAATTCGCAGTCCAGGTTTACTTTTGACTATGGAGATACTTTTCTATGACATGACTTTGCTGTTTCTATGAATGTGCTTGTCCACATTCAACAGAAGCAGACAGTGACTTTGTATACTCCATCTTGGTTTTGGGAGACACCTATTGAAATCTGTTTTTAATCATGTTATTATATAGATAGTACCACAATTTTTATTTCAGAAGAAATGAATACAACAGAGAGCATTAATCTCATCACTAACATTTTTCTTTCTATTGTTACTTGTTCTGTTTTAGTCATTTTTTTCCCATTGATTAAAATTATCTTTCTTATATCAAAAGGCAATATGAAATTCTATATCTGCAGCTTGCAAAATTAGCTGGAAATAGAGTGGTTGCAACTTGTGGAGGTGAGGAAAAGGCCATGCTATTGAAAAATTTGGGAGTTGATCGGGTGATAGACTATAGAGCTGAGGACATTAAAACTGTATGTCTCTTTTTTCCTCATTTTTCTTTTCCTTTTTTTTTTTTTTGGGTACTTGGTGGGTTTGGAAGCTGAAAGTGAATTTTGACTTAATTTTATGTGAGGCAGCAAGTTAACTAAATCAGCCGATTGGTTTGACTACATCAACTTCTAGTTTTATTTGACGATTTTCAGTTTTCATGGGCTTATAGAATAAACATGTGAAACTAAGCCATTCACATATGCATGTGCACAATTTTTAGCCATTAAGATAAATCACAAATTCAAAAGGCAAAACAGGCACTAGTGAACAGTTCTTTTGACAAAGCTTAGCTACTTTAGCAACTTGGCTGGTTATTTGAGATTCCCAATTATTCCATTCCCTGATGTTAGCAATTTATTGCAGTCAAATTGGATCATTTTCTTCTTGATACCCTTTACTTCTATATTTATGAGTTTTTATAATTCATTAAACTAATGCATGCAATCTGCTATATGGTTGTTCCTCTGTGGTGAACTAATCTGTATGAGATTTACAAAATCATGTAAACTCAAGTAAAATTGATTTTGGATCTGTTTGTACATTCCCAATTTTTCAGTGTAGCTTCCGAATGAAATTTATGTCATTCTTGAAATTATTTATAGAAAGCGGCATGAATTTGCACGAGCCAATCACATGTCTCCCTGTTTCTGTTCATTTAGTCTTATTTAGAATTCAGTGTTTTGTAATGCACTTGGTCATCACTTGGATATGCTATATGCTTTGAATCTGATTCATCCCAATGAACATGTCATTTTTTCTACTTTTTGTCACGATTTCCCAGGTCTTGAAGAATGAATTTCCCAAAGGTCTTGACATCATCTATGAGTCTGTGGGTGGTGACATGTTCAACCTGTGCTTGAATGCTTTGGCAGTCTATGGTCGTCTTATTGTAATTGGAATGATATCTCAGGTTCCCCTTTTTTTTTCTTTTTTCTTCTTTTTTTTTTAAGTTAGCTTCTCAGGCAACTGATGTTTCAATGCATTTCTTTGTGTGCCTTAAACTCTAAAATTTTGCAATCAACAGTGTGATTTGAGAATATTTTGCAATATCTGCCCACGACCCAAATCAGTGGGGCACATTGCAAAAGTTCTCAAAGTTTAGGGTCCACATACCTTTGTAGTTTAGAGAGCACATTACAAACACTCTCATAGTTTAGGGTGGATAGTTACCCACTAAACTGTTAATTTTGACACTAATGTGGACGTTAGGGTAGACATTGCAAATTAACTTTGAAGATTATTATTTTATGCATTTAATATGAAATCTTCATATCTAACGTTGGCATCATTTAAGGTAGAGTTTCAATTATGATCCAGTCAGCTGACAACTGTACCAATACAATAAAATATAATTAACTAATAAGACCTAAGATAAAATCAAATTGACTATTAAAATTAGAATAGATTTCCAAAATTAATATTAAAATAAATTTTCTTTTACACTCCCGCGAAAATTTTCCTTGTTAGAATACTTACTGATTTTAACTTTTAAACTTCCTCACTAATAATATGGTTTGAGTTTAAAATTATATTGGCAGCTCATATCCTGTATGCCTTTGCTTGATCTCTAAGTTAGATTTAGCTCCAACAAGACAATTCTTCAAAAGTAATAAAATTTTTACCACTTTGCTTACAAACATGGTTAAAGATGTTGATAGTCATACTTGAATTATGTGTCCTATCAAATTAGTCATAGATCAGAATATTGAATAGTAAGCTTAGTTAAAATCTAAGCCACAATAGGTCAAAATATATGACATGGATTCCTGTCACTAATAGATATCAGTGCCTTCATATTTGTAATTGAATATGTTACAATGATTTAACTCTGATGCTCTTTTTCAAGTTTGATAAATTACCAATTGTTTCAAAAGTTTAAACTATTAGGAAATTGAGAATTTAAACATTTAACAATAATTCCATCACTCTCCCACTTTAACAAATCAGGTCCAACATGTGGAATTTTCAACCTTTTCAATGGGAGGGTATTATTGAAACAAGTTTTGAACTCACGACCACTTGCTCTGATACCATGATAAATTACCAATTATCCCAGAAATTTGAACTGTTTAGTAAATGATGAATTTAATCATTTTATCATAATACCTACATATTCAAAAAAATTTAACCATAATACCAACAAAGTTCTAAGCCCTGTGCCACAGATCTTATGGTTGACAGGTGACTTGGAAGAGTTCTTGTGCTCGAATGTATACTGACCTTGTAGATCCTAAAATCTACTTCCCATCAATTTGTTGAGTCAACAATAGAGCAAAATGTATGTGTACCACTATTTTTTGTTAGCCTTTTGTTTCTATGTTTGATGACTGTTCTTGCGCATGGCATCACTGGTTTCAATTTTTCTCCAATAAACTGATTCATTCTGGTCTCAGTATCAAGGGGAGCATGGATGGAAGCCATCAAATTATACTGGACTATGTGAGAAGATTTTGGCTAAAAGCCAAACTGTGGTATGTAGCTGCCAAAAGATCAAACTGCTGTTGTTATACATTGTGATTACTCAATTTTGTTAGTTTTGATTTCTTCCAGATGTTCTCTCATTTAACTTCTTACATTGGTAAGGTGCTAAACATATGATTTCTGGTCCAAGTTTCAAACCCTTGACCCCATCATAAAATCTTATGCAGACAATCACTCTCCAAGAAATAAGTGTTTTTCTTGGTCACCTCTAGAGAATATAACTTGCATTGTGCTCTTACTGGTGATGTTGTCACTAATTTTCTTTTAGGCATTGAAATCACTCTTTTTCTTTTCATAAATCTATATATATATATATATATATTTTTTTTTTTTTTTTTGAGTAAAACCAAAAATCTGACTTTTAGTTTATCACATTACTGGCTAGTAGTAACTTTGTGAATTGTTACGCTCTGAATTTTATGACTGTCAGCATTTTGAGATTCTAACACCACATGTCAGCCTTTGCCTTTTGAGCCTTGATGCAGAGACCTGACTGTTATGCACTTATGTTTGTGTGTCTCCCAGGAAAAAAAATTAATAAAAAGAGAAGAAATTTAAACTCATGCATTTTTTTTTCTTTTTTTTTTTTATAAAAATTTAGTCATTGAGCAAAGTGTACAAATCATTGAGCAAAGTGTACAAAAATAAGTCTGCGAAGTTTTCATATGATAATTGTTTAGACCAATTCTTTTGTGTTTCCTAAACATTAAAACAAGCGAGTTTCTTTTTCTGTGATTCTTAGCAACCAAAAGGAGATCTAAATAAAATATTTTGGGGTGACATGATAATGGACTTCTTTGCAATTTTGTTGTTTTAATGATACCAATATTTTCAGGCTGGTTTTTTCCTGGTACAATACAGTCACTTGTGGCAAGAACATCTGGACAGACTATTTAATCTTTTCTCTATGGGAAAGCTGAAGGTAATGCATATATCCTGGTATATGTTTGATACTTTTTTTTTTTGGGGGGGTGCAAGTGAGCATTTGTTTCTGTCTAGATGATTGTGACAAGGTGGATAAACAATGTGGAGTAGCATTATTGTTCCTTTTTCATGTCATTGTGTGTATGTGGAATCACTTTTATTGCATATTGTGCTGTGCAGAGACAAACAAGAAAATTAAAGCTAATGCCTATTATGGCATTTCATGAATTTCGTCATTATACATCATTAGCAGGACATGATTTACTACTGTTCTTCTTCTATTTATTCATCCCAACATTCAGACTAGGACATGTATCCCCCACTGCCCCTCAGCCCACCTCAACTCCCAGGCCTAGATTATCTTCAACATGTATAACTTATGGTCAATAATAGGAGTAATTTTCAGTGGGTTGGGGGAAGGGCCAACATTGGACCAGGCTGCTAATGTGTTAATACTTGTTGATTATAAAATTAAATATAGGGACAATCTATAATGGGGAGGGGCAACACCTCTAAAAGGTGATGGTGGCTTCATGATGTTCTATGAGATGTGTTTGATCTCTCTGACCATTTCAATCATTTAATTGTCTATTATACATGTGATAAGAGGAGAGAAATGAGTAGAATATTTCTATTCCTTGATAATCTAACTTAATTTTTTAGCTTTTTCATTTAGCTAAACCCCCAACACACCCCCCCCCCCCCCCCAAAAAAAAAAAAGAGAGAAGGAAATATTTAAAAAAAAAAAAAAAAAAAATCTCAGTTTATGTTTTTTTTTTCACATAATATTTATTCACAAGTTACTGTGATGGGTAAAAAATAAGGATCAATAATCCTATCAACTCACTGATAGACCATTTCATTGTTAGCTTTTCCTTCAAGGGAACTTCAATAGTTAAATGAACTTAGGTGATCAGATGTTCATGTTTCTTCTAATTCTTTTGTATTAGGTTGCTGTGGACCCAAAAAGATTTTTGGGCCTCCATGCTGTTGCAGATGCTGTTGAATATCTACATTCAGGCAAAAGTGTAGGCAAGGTATGCATTTCTGGGGGAAAAAAAGAGAGGCGTTTTTCTTCTTATTCTGTCTCAGAGTGGTTATAGTTGCAGAAAAAATTGCCCAAAAATGTTTATCTTAAAATAGGAAACTTTTACAGGTTGTTGTTTGCATTGATCCATCCTTCAGTCAACAAATGGCGAAATTGTGAGCGAGTGTTGTCAAAATATCTCAGATATAATTTTCATCAACTTTTGAACAATAAAATGTCAGTGTGAAAAAAGAAGATTGTGGGCTAGCAATATATACTGCTATTATCTGATGGAGCTAGTCTCAACAGTAATGATACTTAAGAAAGCACTGGTAATAACATATTGAGCTTGTTTCATATCATTTTGTCATTTATTGTGAGTTACTGTTGGACAAAAGCAAAATAGAATAGAAAATAATAGTACCACGAAAAGCTTTGGTGCAAGTTTTGGTCCATATAAGATCCAAATCCTTTCTGTTGTATATATACTTTCTAATAATGTTCACTACCCTTTCTATTTATCAAACAATGAATAAGATGTAACAGAAATTCGAGGCTCTTGATTATGTAAGGAATTCCAAGGTTATTTAAATTAGCCCAAGCTTTATATATTGATTATGAATGGAATTGTAAGGTCATCTAGAAGCATGTTAATGTCTATTTCTATTGTTGAATATAAAACAATTTCAAAATTCTTGATGATGGAGCTCATTTCTGTGCATTTTGGGTGATTAAGATGATGTCTCAACTTCCAAGACAATCTCCCAATTAAGTTGCTGTTTCAAGCACAAAAGATTTCAATTTCCAGGGGACAAAATTGTACGCTCTCCAATTTTGAGTATCTAATGCTCATCCATTTAGTTTCAGTGCAGCTAATTGAAACTGATGCGAAATGAATCTAATCATTGATACTAAGGAGAGCAAAGAATTTGTTACAAATTCATGAGTAGAACTCACTCTTGAAAACCGGCTTACAAGGGAAGGGTGCCCAAGAGCTTATAAACACATGGTTAAGCTTACACTTAACTAATGTGAAACACTAGAATTATAACAGAATTTAAGTACAAATGATCACTGCATAGTGCAAATAAGATTACAAAATAATAAAGGGAAGATGATATAGGAAGTTGAAACAATTGAAGGTTTGAAGCAGAGATTGTCTGACCTGAATAGAAACGCAAAACATTCAAAATGTATCGATAAAATATCATTTTTGTCAATAAAATTTAGCTTAAAATTTGGAAGTTACAACCCCAAAAATTTAAAAGGTGTCAATTTCATCTTTCTATTATCTAAAGAGAATTTCATGTGAAGATGATATTAACATGGGAAGTGAAATTGATACATTATTAATTTTTGAAGTATTTAATTTTGGGATGCAAAAATCGAACTTAGTCAAAATCCTATAGTTGAAAAACATACTTTAAAGAGAGAAAAAAATGTGGCCTTTTGTGGAATCATAAAGTCGACGAGTATTAGTCAAAACTTCTATATTTCAATTGGCATTTTTAGGTATTTCTAACAGAGAAATTGAGAGTTCAAATCCTCCACCATTATTGTATCTAATATCCATCTAATTATCAAAAAAATAAAAAAGAGAATGTTTTTTAATCAAAAAATCTTATTACACACTTGTTATGGCACTTTATACACACTTCTTTTTGAAATCGTGTTTTAACCGTGTATTACTATCATTAATCTTTTCCAATTATGGTAGAAAACATGTGTTTTGTGTCAAAACTGCAAAGGTAAAGTTGTGTCAAAACAACCTCCAAAATATCCCCATTGTTATGCGTCAGGCAAAACAGGTTGAAGAACGATGTCTCGCTTCCAAGCTTACTCCGTAAGGTTGATTGGATTTTATCTCGTTTCTCTAAGAAATAATTATTTATATCTAAACATGTCATCGAGAGCCCCTATAGCTCAGTGGTAGAGCGTCAGTCTTGTAAACTGAAGGTCTGTAGTTCGATCCTGCATGGGGGCATTCTTTTTTCTCTTACATTTCCTTTTTATCTTCAAGATCAACAACTTATGCGTCCATTATTTAGCAGCATTTTGTTTAAATCTATTTCTAAAAACAATGTAATAAGCTAGCTCAAGTTTTGCTACTTATGCTAAAGAGTTAGAGGAACCGTTAGTTAGTTTGAGGATTATCTGATTCTTTCTAAATTCAAATGCTAAGAAAATAGCAAGCATTAGATTTATTTATTTATTTTTGAGAATGAAGCAAGCATTAGATATAAAGTGTGTACCTAAATGAGAACTCTAAAAAGAGTACACAGAAAGACCAATGAGATTGCAAGTACTAAGCCGAAGAAAAAAGTGAACCCTCAATCATCAAACTAGCCATTTGTTGCCAAAGATTGAAACATGCAATTGAATATTTGGCAGAGACCAATGAGATTGCAAGTATCCAATGATCTTATTCCACACCACACCCCCCCCCCCCCCCCCCAAAAAAAAAAAAAAAAAAAAAATCCAGTTATCTCTTACTGGAAAAAAGAGCAAACAGAAACCTGCACAGTTTGCTTTCTACTGAAGGAAAAAAAAAAAAAGCATGTGGTAGAAAGAAGAGCTACATAACCTAGCAAATAAATATAAATTAAAGCTTAATTACAATATGAGCTTTTTAATTACAAAAATTAAACAAATTTCATTGCAAAATCAGATAAAATAGTCTTTCCACAAGTATCGGACAAACATAAATTGAGATCCAAACAAGCAATTATTTTTGGGTAAACTACATATTTGGTCCTTATCCTTTACATCATATTTCAATTTGGTCATTAACCTTTTAATTGTGTCAATTTGGTCCCTAACCTTTCAATGTCGTGCCAATGTAGTCTCTATCGTTATATCCTAGATGAAAATTAATGACATAACAAACCATCAAAATAAAATTTTAGTATATTGTCACATCAACAAAAGCTAATTTTTTATTTTGGCCATTAGAAACATCATCAATTTTCATCCAAAAAATAATAGAAGGGCCTAATTTAACACGGTACTAAAAGGTTAGCGACCAAATTGACACAGTTGATAGGTTAATGACCAAATTGAAATATAGTGTATAAGATAGGGATCAAACACGTAATTTACCCTTTATTTTTTAAGAGAATAAATCCATTAACATTATAAGACATAATATTACAGTCACTGCTATTATATTAAAATACATTCCATTGATAAATCTGGCTAATTAAAAGAGCTGAAAAAGCATTCCTAAATCCCAAGTATACTAAATAAAAATGTTAAGAAAAATTTAACCTAGACAAAAACCTCAAGAATGATGAACCAAAATTGGTACATTGCAGAGGAAACACAAAATTCCAATTCTGTACCACAGCTTTCTTGAAGCAAAACAAGGAGGAAACTCCAGTAAGGCATCAAGTATCAAAGACTACGCTTTCTGCCTGGCAAAAACAGATATATATGGAAAGTGAAAACTGTGAACCATGTGAAATAAGTAGTTTGGTGAAATATTACTTTTATCAGTTGCCATATATATTTTAAACAAGGGGACTTGAAAAGGTTTCAGAGTGGAAAACAATTACTTGCTCTGGTTCTTTTGGCAATCCTGTCTAACTGTGAGGCATCTGAATCCTTGTCCTTGTCTTCATTGTCCAACTTTGAGGCGTCTGAATCCTTGTCCGAATCCTTGTCCTTGTCTTTGTTGTCCAACTTTGAGGCATCTGAATCCTTGTCCTTGTCTTCATCGTACGGTAATTCAGATGCCCTAATGATGTACACCTAGGAAGGACAATTAAGGTAATTACTACTAAAAAAAGAGAGCACATTTATGTTTGAAATTCAATTTATACAAATGAGGTTTCATATGCGTATAGGGAAAAGAAAAAAAAATTAGTTCATTAAATTGTTAAATCATATCGAGCTCTAGAACAAGATATTCTCCATTTAGTGAAGACAAATCAACATTATATTCACAGAATGGATTGAAACCTTCTACATATAAATATTCAATTAAGCAATATATCTAGTTTTGTGTATAGAAAAATGCATGAGGCAAAAAATTCACATCAATATTGTGGAACATATACCCCACACCTACAACATTATCAGTTGATGTGTCCTAGGGGCGAAGCCAAGGGGGGGGGGCGAGAGGGGGCAACTGCCCCCTTGACTCCACCAGAAATTTCACATGAATACTAACATTAAGCAAATTTCCTTGACATATAAAACAAAACACTCCACAATCCACACTAGGAACAATGATAGAAAAAACAAAACACTCCAAACTTGGGAACAGTGAAACCTAGCATCAAAAAGAAGGAAGAAAAAGTTACGATGTAGTCTTTACACTCCAAAGTCTTTTACACTCACAAACTCATTACACTTTTTCTAGATAATCACTAAACTTTCTTAGTAATCTTCAATTACAAGGCTTAAATTATTTGAATGAACTAATTTAGACGTTTAAAATTTATGAATTTAGATTACTATCTTACATTAATTTTTATTAACAATAAATTGATTATTTTTGTTCATTGATGATATGAAATTAAGAAATGATTAATTTCATTGTTATTTATTTTGATTAACAATTATTTGTTTTTTTTAATATTGATTAATATTTTTAAAGGTAATTTCATCTTACAATCTTGCCCCCCCGGACTGAAATCCTGGCCACAATGTGTCCTATTTGAAATTATCACTCTACATTCTGCAAGAAGGCTAAAACTCAAAGGAAGAAAATATGGATATTACAGTTTAGCATCCAGAAAATTACAAATGACAAGGAATTTTGAAACATGCAAAAAATTGAAGCCTGAAGGCCCTGAACAAAATTGTAGTAGCCCCAATTGCGCATATTGAACAAGGAATTTTTCAGGGTTATATACTAGCTGTTTTGTTATTATTCAACATTATTACATCATGCATACCCCAACAGGTAGCAAAGTTGGTTGGGATTGCATCTCATGAAGTTGAGGTCATTGATTCGAAATTTCCCATGCAATCTCCCCTTAGGGCCATTCAATCCTAAACAATGCATGCAATTCAAGGAAACTCAGAAAAGTTTTGTTCCGAATGAGATTAAGCAAATAAAGTTAGTGCTGCCTTTTGAAATGCCTATTCTTCTACTCATAAACACATCTGTTATTGTAGAGGTATTTTAAGTGACCATTTTGCAGTAGAATATTTAAGTTATAAAAAGGAATGATCTAGTACAGATTTTACAGAAATTTGTCAATATCAGAAACCTATCCACAATTGTCAAATAAATTTGTCAACAATCAACATCAGAATTGTACTGCAATTTTCAACATTGGCATATAGCACAATTTTCTATGCAACATTAATGCATCTTTTCTGCATGTGTAATTGCTTTAAAGCTCTAAAAGGTACCAATAAGGCATCAATCTGAGTCCACCTGCTCACCTTAAAAGTAGTAGGGTTAATTAACTGGAACACTAATGCATCCCCATCAACTAGTTCATGATCAATAGCAAACCCTCTCCAACCACCGCTAAGACCATTTTTTTCAGCAAGGTATTTTGTTGGGAACTCATCTTCATCCTCATCTACCAAAGTTATCATCTCATCCTCGTTGGGAAGGTGTTCCTTGCAAAAGTAGACTGGCAGACCCTATTGATAGGTTGTAGCAGAAATTATGACAGAAAGTAAGAAATTACATCCACTCGTATCAGCTATATGAAAAAAAAAATACCAATAATTAATGTTATTATTCATTCTTCGAAAAGAACAACAAATCATGCCCAATTATTTAAAATGAAAATCAATGTAATGTCTGAAATACAGTCAATTTTATATATAGGGGCAAATCTGTGATTTCTGCAATTAAAGATATTTTAGTAATTTAGTTCTAGTCTTCTAGAATATTCTAGGAGATCCAAAATATCTTAGGTTTTATTTTCTTTAGGTCTAAGTTAGCGTACAAGTGGGAATCCTAATACTAGAGTACAAGAAAAATTCTTTATATAAATTGTGTTCAATGTAAGGGAGATGGAAAATAGACCAGTAAAACTGAGTGTTTTGAGCATAAATTCTTCCCCATTTTCTCTTATTTCTTTCTTCAATTTTTTTTTTCCAAGTTATCATTCATGGGTACTATTCATATAGCCTTGAAGAGTTGAACACCCTAGATTTCTCTCTTATTATTCTTCTTTACACCGAAATTAAGCCCTTTCTTTTACCCTTCAAAACCCTAACATAGTTTCTTATACTAAATCGGCAACTCATCAAACCACCTTTAGTTCCTAACTCAATCTCTTAAACAATTCTAAACCTAGATTTATAAGTTCTCCGAACCCTAAGCCAAAAAATTGTGGAATTTGTCTTCATGTGGCTGTGATGGGTCAAAGTTTAGCAGAATTTGTAGAAATGGGATTTGGAGTTGGGGAATAAAGAGTTTTAGTGTTGTATTAGGAATTAAAGATGGTTGGATGAGTTATTTGATGGCTATTTAGTAAAGAAAGTATGTGGGGATTTTGGGTTTTGATGGGTAAAAGAAAGGGCTTGATTTAGGGTTGTAAAGAAGAAGAATAACAGCGAAATTTAGGATGTTCATGGGATGTATGAATCGTACTCATGAAGCATGACTTAAGTGAAAGAAAAGAAGAAGAAGAGAAGAAAGAAAGAGAGAAAAAGAGAAAGAAAAGAAACCACAAAAGCCAATGTGATTGCTCAAAACATTCATTAGTTTTATTAATACTCTCCATCTCCTTTGGACACATTGTGCACAATTTATATAGTAACTAGTAGTATTAGGACTCCTATACTGTGATCTCCTAGAAGATTCTAGAATTAACCAAATTACCAAAATACAATAAATTGATTAATTCAAAGGAATTACAAAAATTATAGATTTTCCCTCAAATATAAAATTTCCCATAACTAATCAAATAAAAAACTGTTTTAGGTTCCTTCTTAGACAATTAAAACCACATGACTTTTACTTCAATTTGACTTCATATTGAATAGGTGAATTCGCTAAATAAAAGCAAATCCATCTTCATGGCTGCATCAAATATATGACCAAGTTCCATCAATAAACTACATAGGAGTCCAAGAATTATAAGTGAGTAAATACCCAATACCTATATATTACTAAATAAACAGTCTTACTCAGAATATCACTTATTTTCAAGTACAAGTCATTGACATACCAGCCAAAATCCTCCGCTGACATGTGACTGGAGCATGGGCTTTAAAAATGTTGGGAAATCAGATCCCAAATCCGATTCAAGCTGTTCTGCTCTCTCAATGGCATCCTGCCTTGCACCATCTGAAGCATAAAATCGGTTCAACAAAGATCCCCGCCGATAGCTCCTACAAGTGAACCCCACAATAATCATACATAAGCAACCCACAAAATTCTGTCATTTATTGATTAGTAAAGTTTTTTAACAATGAATCACACATGTCAACCTTCTGAGACTCCCCAAGGGTTCAATCGGTACCTGCCACGAACCAAGAAGTTGGCATATCAATCCAAAATAGAGACAGAAAGCATTTCAACAACATAAAGGTATGTCTAACATCCATTACCACCCAAAACATTACCTCCACCAATTTAAAGAAAGAATAAAAATACTGAATTTCTAATGGAAATTAATCACTATAATGACTTTACATTGACTATACAATACAACAGCTTAGACTAAAAGAAAAAATACAGAGAAAGCAGAGAATAAGACAATACTAAATGCTAGATATAATGAAACTAAAACCTAATGGTTGCTTTATGTGGAGTTGATTATAATAAATAAACCACACATGAAAATTAATAGACAACATCAAACCATCTTGGGTAAATTGCATCCTTGGTTCCTTACATTTCAATTTTGGTCCCCTAAATTAATAAAGAAGCTTTAATTTGGTGTTTCAAAATTCAGAAAAGGAACAATTCCATCTCTCAATCTATTTTCCACCAATTTCTGGCTTTCAATTTTGGTCCCTTAGATATGGGTTACTCATACTCAGTATTCCATTAGCTTAAGTTAGGGGCTAAATTATAAAAATTTGAGGGACCAAAATCAAACCTTTTAAAAACAAGAGACCAAAAATTCAATTTACCCAGCTATCTTCTTTGTAATATTTACAATACTAAACTAGTAGATGCCCAAAAGAAATGCAAGTTGCAACTCAGGACTCGATAAAAAAAAATCCATAACATTTAATCTGAAATCAAAATAGTAACCAGTAAGCACCTTAAATCTACTCTAACAAAACGGTTATTATATTTACCAACTACTGATTAACTATATTCAGCCAACTGCCAACATTATTATCTTAAAAAAGAATAGATGGAAACTTTAGGTAAAAGCAAAGTGATGAGAGAACTGACTTCCTTGTAATTGGGAGGGGGCTTGTTGGCAGTTCGACTCGATCTTCGGACCGGGACAGAAGAGACATCAAGTGATACTCTTGGTCGCTTCACCTGCTTTGCCTGTCCGAACAGAAAGAAAAGTAAAAAACCAAAAATAGAGAGAGAGAAAGAGAGAGCAAAAGAGGAGTTATGAAGGATACCGGAGAGGACTTAGGAGTAGTGGTAGAGGCCTTGAGAGCGAGAGCTAGCTTGCCAATATTGAGCTCCTCCATTCTCTTCTTGTTCTCTTCCAGCCTCTGTTTCCGGCATTCCTCGTAGCTTCGCTTCGATTCCACCATTTTTGTTCTATCCAACCAAACCAAAAACGATTGTTTTTCTTTCAAAAGTATGAGAAGCTCAAAAGGTGGGAAGTGAAGTAGTGATACACATACACTGTACTAGAAGTAGCTGACCGTTGGACTTGGGGCCGCCCTTAAAAATAAAATAAAAAGCCTTTGTAATTAATTCCCACGGCTATGCTTGACATGACTACACGAGTGAGACTTGTGTTTTGAGCGCCAATTTGTGTAAGTTTTTGAAACTTTAAATTCAAAAATGTGACAACGTCACTCAGCACTCAACACTCGGAAGAAAAAAAAAAAAACAAATATCAGTGGATGTGGATTTGATTATTCTTGGAATTTTGGACATCGAGCCGAGCCGTTCCTGGGATTTGGTTACTTGCTTTTTACACTAGTGTAGTGACACTGAAGTGCTGCCATATCCGTGGCGGCATTGGTGTGCCCAAAAGTGTCTGGTCTCTTTTGGGATCATATATATTAACTTTCTCAATTAAATTCCGACCTATCAATTTTATAAAAAAATAATTTTTTTGGAAAAGATGTATGTGTTGTAGTCAATGTGATCATATATCAAAATTTAATTAAGGAATTTAGTGCCTATTGGGATGTACTTTTAAATCAGTTTATTACTTATTTTTTCTATTATTTGTCTACTTATTTCATTTAATTTTTATATTTTATTTACAACATTCTCAAGAAATATTTTTTGGTTTTTGGTAAATAAGGAATTTGACAGGCTAATACATACCCTTAAAAGGAAGGTATTGTACCTAATTTTTTTCCTTTTTCTTTTTTAGTTACACATTTGTTCTTAACTTTTGCTCAAAGTATAATTTTTTTTCTTTTTTAGGATGATTATTAACCTTTCAAATCTTTTGTTTTATTTTATTTTTTGGAATAAAGTTTCATTCTAACCCCTTAAACCCTTTAAAGGTAAGACTATAAATAAGTTGACCCGAACTGTGTAACAAAAGTTTAAGAATATTCATTCAATTCTATTTGGAACTCAAGTCGATGTCAAGTTTATCAACAAACTTGATTATATGTTGAAGTTTGGTTATTTGATTGTCAAACAAATTTGAGCCTGTTCAAATACACTTGATTATAACTTTGTGATGATTATTTTAAAAAATAAAATATCCTGCAATCCGAAACCCAAACCAACAACAAACTTGATTATTTAATTATCAAACAACTTTGAGCATGTTCAAAAGCACTTGATTATTATTTTTTTTTTCTTCTCATTTATAACAAACACTATAATTAATAAATAAAAAAATAGTTAAAATTATACTTTTGTAATGATAACCGGCTTATTCAATTATTGATCTATTTAAAATTGTGCCAAAAAGGTAAATTAGTGTAAGGAAAAAAAAAATAGTAAAATATAACGTGACTAGACACTAAAATATGCTGACGTGGAGCCCATCTACCAATTAAATAAAAATAGAAGTACTGCGCACGTGAGCAGCAGAAAAATGGGAAATTCACATTTATCTGAAATGAAATCAATCCCTAGCCAAGAGAGGGAAGAGGAGAAGATGCTTGCTTGGTTTCGGATGGCGGGTCGGGTACCGTCGTGGCTTGATTGGCGGATCCGGTGAGCATTTGGACCACTTGTTTGAATGAGGAAAGGTCAGCTTTGACGAAGGCAGTCGGGTACGGGTCGGCGGACTCGAATCTGATGACGGGTGGTTTTGAAGGAGGTTTGTTGCGCGAGAGATTTTTGGCGGTTCGGACTCGGGTCTTGCTGGCGATCCGACTCGATCTTCGGACCGGTAATGAAGTGATGTCTGGAGTTACTCTTGGCCGCTTCACCTGTCCGTACAAGAAACCAAAAAAATCCAAAAAGCAATCAATCTCAAAATTGGAAAAGCCGAAAAAAGAAAAACACAGAGAGAGAGAGAGAGAGTTGTGAAAGAGACCGGAGAGGATTTAGGAGTGGTGGAGGCTTTGAAAGCGAGAGCGAGTTTGCCTAAATTGAGCTCGTCCATTCTCTTCTTGTTCGCTTCTATTCTCTTTCTCCGGCATTCCTCGTAGCTTTGCTTCGATTCCACCATTTTTTTTCTTTTCTGAGTTCTATTCACTTTCCCTCTTTGACTTTTTGTTTTCCTATGCTGGAGTTGGACAACAAACAACAGGGAATAGAAAGACACACTAATCACAAGACTGGGCAGTGGGCAATAGTAGTCATACAATACTGTTTATTTCATTGTTTACTTCAACAAATCTTTTGATAATTAGATAGTTGTGGATTTAATCCTTGAACGTCTCCACGTTAAGAAATATTAGTTGAGCTTAATTATTAGTCTGGTAATTCAATCGACATTTTTAACTAACAAATAACCGTAGTTAAAGTTAATAATTTCACTTGTATGGTTATTACTGATTAGAATTATCACGTATAGTTGCAAAAAATACAATTAAAAAGAGGGGGGGGGGGGGGGGGGGGGGGGGCTAAATTAGTCATTTGGTCGTTCAATTGTGCAATAAAGTCTAATTTGGGCCCTTGATTGATTTGTGTCAATTCTGTCCATCAACTATCAAAATTAAAATCTTTTTTTTTTTTTTTTGGTTAAAACCATCAAAATTAAAATCAAATTTATTTCATCATGGAGTTCAAATCTACTTTTAGTTAAAGTTTTAATGGAATTATCTAGTTTGAAAGTAACTTTATTTTGAAAGTTAAGGGACAAATGTTACACAAAAAATAATTGGGAGACAAAATTGACATAATTAATAATTAAAGTAGGATATGTGATTGTTGGGGCAAGATGGGTGATGATATAAAGATAAGGATAAAAAAAAAAGGTTAGATAATTACCATTTTCCTTAGAATATAGAAGTCAATAGAAACAATGAGGGGTGGGAGAGTACATATATTCTCCCTGGTTTCACAAAATTCTCTTTAAAGCAAAGGAGATAACTTTTCCTGGCTTGGAAAAGAAGGAAAATTTATAAGGTATAATTTTAATTAATTCAGTTAATAAAAAAAAAAAAATCTTATAGAAAGTGGATGGATTGAGAAAATGAAGTAATAAAATAAACACAAGACATTCACTCTTATATAGTGTCATATTTACTAATTTAACTAATTACATTTTTATTTATTTAATACAAGCATGATAGTAATTTTATACAACCTGTATTGTTTATCTTCTCAAGTAAATAAAAAAGTTAAATTTATTTATAACAGTCCATTTTTTTTATAGAGATAAAAATATTTTCTTCCATTGATATCAACCAAAGGACTACCTAAACACCTATAACTCTAAGCACTCTTACTTTTAGGTCCCGAGGAAAATGACTAAAATGGCATATCAGCAGAAATTTTAGGTCATATTAATCTTTAAAATAATTTACTAATTTGAATAAACATGTGGGAGCTAGATTGTTTGGAAACTCTTAGAACCCCAGGGAATGAAGCCAAGACATGATTGTGTGCTTACGTGAGAGATTGCAATGGCTCATAAAACTCTCCAATAGTTACATCTTTATCATATGTAATCTAGAGGCTTACAAAAAGAGAGAACCAATACTTACATATTCTGGCCATTACTAGCAGTTGATGACTGCATCAGGAGCATCAGTGTCTACAATGATCACTGCTATAAACAGCCCAATTAACTTATAACTTACAAAATGAAAGTAGCTTAAAGTTACTGTGCTGATATGCAATGTTCCTTTGTGAATTGAAGTGCGTGGAATTTCACAAAAAAAGCTTTATACTTACAAAACATCTCTTCACCATGAAGCATTGAATATTCCTAGTCCTGGAACATACCTCTAGTTTACAAAAAAGTTGTGAATCAATGACAGAAAAGCTCCTCGTTACCAAGGGGCATTAGCCACTTCTTGGAACACAAGCTCAAGCTTGTCAGCAGCAACATCTAGATTCTCAATCTCAGCATCAAGGCTATTTATTTTCTCCTTTACTTCCAAAAGCTTTGCCTCCAAAGTTTGCACCTCCTCTTCTGCTTGAGCTCTTACAAGTGTAGCTTCTTTATACCTCTTTAATTTCAGTGAAATATTCAGAAGCTGCTCTAGCCGAGCACGCAGGAAGCCCACATTCATGCCTAACACCTCAAAGGCTTTCAATGTCTTGTCCCAAGTGGACAAACTTTCTTGTGAAGTGGAAATCTTGCAGGCTCTAATGGCATCAGCAACATTAATAGTCTCAGAAATCATTCCAGCTGCCAATTTACAGTTAAGACCCTCAAGTAGATGTTCATGAAGAAATGATTTCTGACTGCAACAGAGCTCAAAGTACTTGGTCAGAAGGAATTTGGGAAGCTCAGAGTTTATAACCAAACCGTTAACAAGAACGGCGAAATCTTCAATGCTTCTAACTTGTTTAAAATCAACCACGGAATCTGATAGCCTGATTCCATCCAAAATTTCTGAGCCAATATCACTGTCATCTTCTGAAAGATCCACTATAGGCCCAGGATCAGTAACACAGACCATAATACTATTCTTTTGAGTATTTTCTTGAGAAAGAGTCTTCAAAGCCTCATATACTGGCTCTTCACAAGTCTTAGTATCCTTATCTGCATGATTTACACAGTTGGAAATAAATGACAATATAATGGAGTAGCATGTTGCAGTTATTTAAAGGAGATCAAGGAAAACAAGAACAAAGATGTGAACTGCAAAGCAACTTACTGCACTTCATAAGTTCCATGCCAGCATCCAATTTTAAGAGGGCAAGAGCACCATCCACTTCATCCGAACCATTTGATCTGACAATGTATACCTAAATTTGGGCAGGAAAAATGATGCACAGCTATTATGCATTGACAAGTAATAGGCTAATAGCTCCAGGCAGCATGTAATAAATTATATCCTACAAATTGACATGCTAAATTCCCCAAACAAAAAAGCATATAGGAGTGGACGAGACCTTTATGGGTATTAATTTCTGTTAAGGGAAAATTCCAAAACAAGAGATTAAACCAACATTTTTGGTCCTCCTTTCAATATTTTTTCCTAGTCTCTGCAGAATTCACTTATAAAAAGCAGGTACTTCGATGCAAGGGCAACACCCAATAAGATAAACAATATTTACTCATTGAGTTGAATTGGTTTTTGACTTCCCCTCTATAGACTATTCTCCAATCAACAGATTCAACATCAATATCAGTTTTTTCTCAAAACCACATATATATATATATATATATGATCTTTAATCACACCAAATCACTGTACAGGCATAGCATTGAATACAAGCATTCTAATCAAGTACTCAAGGAACATTGGGTGGAAGGTAGTGTTGGTAAGTCAGTTTGTAAACCTCTTGTATTAAAATTGGTAATAACTTTAGCATTTGTAAGGTAATGTATAAGTTGTAACAAAAAGGTTCAAATGACTACCTTAAATTTGGAAGGCTTGACTAAATGGAAAACGACAATATCTCCCTCCATTAATTTGTGAGAAATGGAAAACCCTCTCCATCCAGCACTTAGCCCCACCTTTTCCGCAAGATATTTTGTTTCAAATGCTTCCCCACTTTCATCTTCCAGAACAATTGCTGTATCTTGCATAGGCAAATGTGCACGACAAAAGTGCTTTGGGAGACCCTGTCATTTAAAAACAATTGACACATACAATAAGTCTGTTGATTCCTACCCAATTCCACAGACAAAGTGAGGTTTACCAGCCAAAATCCACCAGTAACATTTGATGGGAGCATAGTCTTGACAAGGCTAGGGAACTCAGGTTCTAGATTTGCTTGAATCTCTTTTGCTTGTTCTAATACACAAGACTGAGCTTCAAATGTATCATATAAGCTGTCTACTGTTGCTCTCTTCAACCGCTTAGGACTGTACTTAAAAAAAAAGGAGGCAGCACTGTTAAAATGTCATGGAATCTCCAATATATCATAACAGATTAACCGGGAAATCAATCATACTTACCCTTGTAAATTCTTATTATTGACTGCCTGTTCAAGAATCCACAAAAAATTCCATTAGTTCAGTACTATAATACATTCAAAAGAATATTGAGATATTAGACAAACCAACAGAACGTAATTACTGTATAATACAAAGACAATAAACCGTAAACTAATTTGAGAAATGTAGTATAAGACTAGCCAATGTGGTACTTCAGTACATGTATCATGGCCAGCACAAGAAACTACAATATAGCCTGCATTTGGTTTAGCAACATTTTCAGAAATAAGGGGTACGTAAAGTAGGAGACTAGTGATTATGTAAACAACAAAACAGATAAATTTTCTTCTTCACTGGTACATTTTCCAGGACTCCCAAAGGAAGAGCAATGCTAGAGGTGCAGAATTTTTCACAACCTTTTTCACAACTTGTTAAGGTGATAAGTTGTGTAAGGTTGAATTTATTCAATCATGTGTTAGCTTTATTCCGTGCCAAATTTGTTTGTAATTTAACAATTAGATATCCTGTATTTAGGTGGAAATTATGTAAGGGTAGTGTATGAGAAAGTGAAGAAAACTCAAGAAGTGTGCAATTCAAGAGAGTCTCACGACTGGATCTCGCGATTGGCAAGTCACCAGAATGGCACATGTGTGAAGCATGCAGGGGAGCTGAAGGGTCACGACAACTGGAGCACTACAGGACAAAACTTTCGATTTGGCGAGGAAGTTAGCTTGTGACTCAAACTCGTGACTTGTTCCAGTCGCGAGATCAAGTCGCCAGATTGCCCTGTTTGTTGAAAAATGACTTTTCGCATTCCTCATACACCTTACTATAAATTACCTTATACCCACAAAATGTAAAGAGGTCCGGGAGAGAATTTTGAGAAAGAAACCCTAGAGAAAAACAAGATTAACTCATCCACAATCTTCATCTTTTGATTCTCCAAATTTCTCTACTCTCACCATTTCCATTGACACATTCTTGAGAGGTACATTTAGCCAAATCATTATCTCACCATACTCATATCAGTGAGGAGGTATTTTGGTACTTGGGAAGCAATTCAGAAAGAACCAATTCATTTTGGTTGATGCAATGGGCTATTGTGGGATCCAGTAAGCTAGAGAAGACAAGGTTCAGCGTAATCCTGTTGGAGCAAGAAGTTTGGATGGCTTAGGTGCACTGGATAGATTAAGCTTGGAAGGTTTTCTGCCATTCATGTATCCTAACTTTATTCTCTAGTGGATTATTGACCGCTTAGAGGGCAGCGAAAATGTTTTTCGCCAAGTACTTCAGTTTTTTCTTCGATAATACTTTACCGTGTTATCTCTGTGTTTGCATCCTTCTTCTCTTACTATTTACCACTTAATTACTGCTGTGTTTGTGATTAATTATGGTTTAGAGTGTTTTACCTATTTAGGTTTAGCTTATATTCATATTCCGCACATATATTGTTTGTTTATAAGCTTGTTGGTAATTTTAATTTCGAGGTCTAAACGTTTATTAGTGTTTTACACACTAATTGAACTATCAGGTTGTAACTAGAGCAACATCATTTTCTAATAAGCCCACCACTCACACAGATTTTATAATATACCAATCACAACAGACTCCGTCAATCATTGTGCCAGAAAGTTTGAAATTTCTGTATCATTAGATTTGTTGCACACGCAGTACAGAAAGTTTGTACTTTTTTTTTTTTTGGCACCAAAAAAAAAAAAAAAAACCGAACAAAAGTATAATGACTCTTTCTAAAACTGGTTATCACAAGAGTATAATGACTTCAAAAACTATTTTATGTTTTCAATAGACCAAAAAAGAATGAAAAACGTGTATCTCTTTCGTTTTCTAAAAGCTGTTTTAAAACCCAGTTCCAGTTTAGGCTTAAGAATCAGTCATTTCCCCAAATTTCAAATCTCTTACTGTGTTCATTTTTTAACAATTTCAAAAAAAGAAGATGAAAGTTTCAAACAGCATCAAACAGACTGGTACACAGAACAGACTTTTCAACACTAAACAAGATGAAAGTTTCACATTTACTTTTTGTTCAAAAAAAACAAAACAGAGGACAGTGATTCTCACTTGCTTATCAGCCATTTGGTTAAAGCCCGGAACTTTTTTCAGCAACAGCTTTCCCATGGTCTTTGCTGGCCGCCTTCGCTTCTGAGAGTTGAAAAGAAAAGCAAAAAATCACAGTCATGAACAAACAGTCAAACAAATGGCATAATCAGATAAAGAGAGAAAGTGGGTGAACCTTGGGAGAAGAAACAGTTGGGCATTGGCTCTGCTTTTGATCAGCTACAGCCATGGCTTTTGTTGAAGGTTGAGTTAAAACTCAGAGTTTCTTCTCTTGTGTCTGTTTGACTTCTTTGATTTTTTGTTTTTGTTTTGGGAATAAGCAACAGGGAAGCAACAGGGAAGCATTTGTTTTGGGGAATAAGCTCGTAGGTTCAAGTTCTAGAGGGAAAAACCAAGGACCGTTTGATTTAAAATTGTTAGCTAAATTAAAGGCTGAGTTTAAAAATTGCCTAGAAAAAATAGGTGGGTGGCTGAGTGGCTGAACCGGTTACGTTTGGTACTGAGCAGTGAAGTTTTTTTTTTTTTTTTTTTTTTTTTGGGGGGGGGAGTTTTAATTTATGAGATCTGCTCTTGATGATAGATTTTTATATTAGACCAAAACACCAATCGGTTATTGGTGTAGGCAGGAGATTGAATCTCAAATTTCTTATTCAATCGTTAAAGACTTTATTAGTTAAGCTAACTTGAACCTACGAGCAATGTGAGCCTTAAATTTTAGGATTGAGCTCCAGTGATCTTGCACGAGATGTAAAAGTTGCTAAGATTATAAAAATAAAATTAAAAATTAAAAAAACAAAATTAAAAAGGTTAAAAAATAATTGGATAAATTCTATTAACTTATCTTGAGTTTTTGGTTAATGTCAACCAGGTTCAAGACATTTTAAAATTGATTAATTTGGACGATATTCATTTTTCTCTTTCTCTTTTAAGGACCAAATTTATCAATTTTGAGATATTTTGGACATGTTTAGCGGTAACACAAATCTCAAGGTAAGATAATGAAATTTACCCAATCAAATTTTACATTTCACAAGGGTGGTAATAACATGGTAGATCCAAACCCAAATCTTAAGTAGTGGTGTCTGTTGGAAAAACTAGTTTTGCATCACATACAAAACAAGCCGCGGACGCAATATAAAGATCTACTTCATTCATATGAGATAACATACAATTTTGAATTCTAGAACAAAGGATAGAAAGCGTACCTTAATATAATTTAAAAAAAAAAAGTAAATAGTTTCTTGAGAAGACCTTCAATCTCCATCCCAATTCCCCATGTCGCCCAAGATGTGTGGTTTCTCAATTGGTTCTTACGTACATTGATTTTTGTTTTTGGAAAATGTATTTAAGAGATGTTTCAGATAAAACTGTCTCTTCTTTTAATCATATGTATGTTTTAACTACCTAAACAGTTACTTTATTTAGTAACTCTTATTAAATAAATAACTGATTATCTAATTGTGTTAGCCTTTTGGGCCAACCCAATTAGGCTTTAGTATGTGGCTTTGGGATATGATCAAATGGACAAATAAGGTTCTAACTCCAATGGGCTTTGAGCTTCCATCAACTTTTGATAAGCTCAAAGTTACCATTAATTATATAACAAGTATCACTATGGAAATATAATTGCATCCTAGGCCTTATTAATAAATTATATCACAAAACTCTATTATAGTGTGCGTTTGGGAAGTAACGAAAATTATAAATTATTTAATTATTCAGCTTATTTTTGCTACTATTCATGTGCCCCACTACACTTTTTGGTACTATTTATAGGCCCTACTATACTATTTCAACTAACTTTTACATTTATTTACAGTACTTTCAACAATAAGTTTTCAGTTTCAACAAAATAAATGGTATCCAAATAGACCGATAATATCATTTGATCCCTCCATAAAATATCCATAATAAATAAAGTTATAATAAACTATCACTTTGTAAACGACTATTTTATTTCTTGAGTCCCCTGTTTAATCTTTTAGTAATTCATATTTATGAAATCTAATTTCATTAAATATAAACTTGAGTAACTCTTTACTAAAGTGGCCGGCCTTGAATCACAAATTCCCATTAAATTTATCTCAAGGGGATATTTCGTGTTTCTATATATAAAAAAAAATTACGGATTCCATCTTAAGAATCTGTATTCCTTCAACACTACATGCGATTACCCAATATATTGAGGTTCTAACCGTTAAATTAGATCTCACTCTTGATATATCAAAGCAACTTATATTTTATGATCGAGTTCACAATCCTCTCCGGATTGAGAGTTTAGGAAAATAGAAGTAGTGGGATTTATTATTAAGGTGACAGTTATTAATTGAATAATTAATCTCATAGTGGTCCAGTTCAAGATGTCTTACACACTTAAGACACATCGACACATCAACACATCAACTAGAAATCTACACTTCCATGATCAAGACGAACCATCTTAGTTAACATGTTATAGTTTTCGCAAATAAAACGCTCAATTTTATCACCGACTACGAACTGCATTTTTTATTTTTCAAAGAACTTGCGATTTATATCTTTTGTAACTAAATCACATACAATGCATCTCAAGAACTATATAATAATGTCCAATTAGTTCATATACAAATAGTCTTATATAATTAAACAATTTAATGTATATATATATATATATATATAGATATTAATAGGTAAAGTTGACAAAAAAATCCAATTAGATTTCAAATTGGAATTTAATTAGAGTTTAATTTTACGCCACGTGCTCCATCTAATTTAAATTTTTGTGCCAAATGAGTTAATTTAGTATAAAAATTGAATTTCAATTTAATTTTGCCACACACATCCCATTTAATCTAAGTTTTTTTTTTTTAATTTTTGTACCAAATGAGTTATGTGGGGTCAGTTTTTGTAGCCCAAGCCCAAAAGTTTTGGGTTACGAGTCCAATGAACTCAAAACAATGAATTTGTAGAGAGTGGGTGAAAGAGCTGGGTCGGTTGTGAATTAAACAATAGTCAACTATGGTGTTAAGAGATGTATTAACGTAGAAACACACTTGAAAAACTCAACAAACAGATGTCCGAAAAGGTGTATTATTGAATGAAAGGTGATTACAATTTTTAGTGCTACAGTAAAGTTACTCTCTTTTGCTTCTTCCTTTTTTCTTTTTCGATCCCCCCTCCCCTCATTATCAGAGGCATCTTCTCTTTATATAGCACCCTCTCCCATCATCTTCATCGTCTACTTGTTCTTCATCTAAGCATCCACTTAAGTACATGTCCCATCAGGTATCTCTTTTAGCTCTCTGAAAATGGTGGTAGCTGAGATTATACTGTTCAGGGGTCTTCTCCACATTAATGCGGCCAGAAAAGCAGTTGCAGTGCATTTAATATGGTGGGTGCAGCTTGTCTTCTAGATACTTTTCTGTTCCTATCATCTCCATACGTGCCTGAAGCCTATACTTATCATCGAAATCATTAGAAAGATTACTTGAACCTCCCAAGTATCTGCTTGACCAAGGCTCTTTGTATCCGAGGAGAATGACCTCTTCGGACCACTGGCAACCTCTTCGGACTACACTCCTCATTCATTTCTAGGTATATCTCTTTCACATGGATTCCTTCTCAAACATTTTCTTCTCTTTGGACACACAGTAATCTTTAAATAGGGCCCTAGGCCTAATACATAAGGTTGGACTTTCACCCCCCACAATAGCCCCTCAAAATTTTAGTTTTTCCCTCGCATCCGAGGAGAAAAAATAGGATTTTGACTTGTCCTGAAATAAAAGCTTGAAAAGACACAATTATCTGAACTTACACATGAATGGGCATCAATGCAGGCGCTTCATCATTGCTGCTGTCGTTTCAGTATTCCCAAAGCGCTATTGATTACTCCAGGCGACGTTTTGTCTCTGGTATCGAACGGTAGACTATTGATCCAACGGACGTGATTCTTCCTCAGAATTTAGGCGGGATGACTCTTGCCCCTTCGCTTGTCCCCATATAAAGCCTCAGAATAGGTTATTTCTTCTTTACTTCGTAAATTCTCAGATTACCCAGCGAACTCAAACACTCGAATCCACCAAGGTCTCCCAATCATCAATCCTAGTTCTTCCTAGAGTCTGTAAGAATCTTTCTGCGAGTTCGAAGATCATTCTCCGATTTAGTTTGCATAAGTTTCAACATTTCTAAACCCTCCATCCTCTTCTCGGCCAGTATTCTCAGCCTTTAAACTCTTATCTGCCAGTTACTGCTCTGCGCCTATCTCTAGTTAACCAAAAATGGTAGATTTCAGTATCTTGTCGATAGTCCTGCCTTAATAGAGGAATTTAAGGAGACCTACGGCATACCCCAGGGGGTAAATTTGAGGTATTGTCCTCCAGAACGGATATTAACCGACCGAGGAGAGGGGGAAGTCATAATCCCCATGATAGCATTCATAGAAGGAGTGATGACTCTTCCTATAGATTTTATCACCAAAAACTATCTTCGCAACCATAGGCTTTCTCCTGAGCAGTGCGCACCCAATGTCTTTAGGATCCTAGGAGCAATTGACGCCCTGAACCTTCATCTAGGACTAGGACTTACCTGACTTGACGTGGTACATATGTACGAGTGCCATAGCCAGAAGGGAGCAGGATACTATCTTAAATCCCGGTCCGACGTCGTTAGGCTCTTCTCCTACCTTCCTAAGTCCAATAAAGGGATGAAAGACGACTATCTGATCGTCTCGGTGCGTGGCATGACGGTCTTCATTGCCCGACCCAACTAGGAGAGCCAGGTAGGACTTCCTAGACCTAGGTTCCCTAATAATAGATTTAGGATCTTCGTTTTTTAACAATCTGTTTTCTCTTTTTGTATTATTATTTTCAAGTTTCTGACCAAGTTTCTTTTTATTGTGGTGTTAACAGATAAAAATCACGTTTCTCCTCGGCTCAGCCTCACAAACGTTGCCGCACTTAATTACTTACTACGATTAGAAATTTTCGTGAGTGAAAACGGGCAACTCCGGTCGGTTCCTCTTATCCTTGGTTACACGACAAAACTGATCGATTTTCAGCCAGTCAGCAACACGATAACACAGGGAGATTATCGCCTTAACCGCAGAGACGTTGCTCGGAAAGGCTTTTTAGCACCGTACGATCTTGTACCCGTGCCACACCCAAATCCACAGGGTGTGCCATTGCTCCTCCAGCCAATTTAGCAGGTTCCTCTTGGACTAGTAACAGGAGGTGAAAGAGTTGCTTCTTTAACCTCTTCACTTGAGGAGCAAATAGACATGTTTAAATTCGAAGGAGATGTTTCAGGAGAGGTTCAAGTGATATCAGTCTTGGACACCGAGGAGGAAACTGACAGGCAATCTAGTGTCCACCCTCTTGTTCTGATAACTGCTCTTCCTGAAGATTTTTCGGAAGAAGAAGAAGACATGGCAAGCCTGAGGGACTTGATGAAGAATAGGGGTAAAAAAGCTGAGCCCAAGGGGACTGGTACGTCCCAACCAGCCGTGAGTCTTCCTCCACCACCTCCTCAAGTCCCTCTGGATCTCGGCGCCAAGCAGTTGCCAGATCGGAAGAAGAAGAGACCCCTTACTAACAATGAAGGGAGGGAGGTAGCGCCTCCAAAAGAGACCAAACAACAAAAGGTGGTTAAAGACCACCGGAACAAGAGGGCTTCGTCTACAGAGAGTCGAGATGAAGCCCTCATGGCTGATGTGCGCCGAGGACCCCGCATGATGTACGACAAAATTTACTATTTAATTATTGTAATTTATTATTTTTGGTATTTTTATGTAAAAAACGTTATTTTAGGTTTAGGTGATTTATTTCCTTGTTTTTAGGTGCATTTAATACTTTTTAGGTCAAATTTGATTCCTGATATGGTTAGGTATCAATTAGGAGTTATTTTAGAATATATTTTCTTGTCTGTCAAGTTTTATGGAGCCCTTAAATAGGCTCCTAAGTCTGTAAACGTTTTTAAGAGATAATTATTGAATAAAAATCAGAAAAGGTGAGGCTTTGCTCTTCTTTTGGTTTTTCAAGAACTGGGAACTTATCAGAGATTCTTTCTTGTGGCGTTCAAACTTTATACCTTTGGTTCGTGATTCAATTATAATCATTAGGTCAAGGTGTTATACTTATACTTTTGGTTCGCGTTTCGATTATAAACGTTGGGTCAAGGTTTTTATCAAAAATTTGAATTTTAGCTTTCTTGGGCAAGTATCCCAGTATTTTTTTTGGGTCTTAAAGCGTGTCGATTGAGGTTCGCATCATTTGGTATCAAAGCACAGGTTCTAAAATCAGTTTTCTATCCCTTTATCTTTTGTTTCCTGTTATTATCCTATCTTGTTCCTTTTGTGTTCTTTATTCCTCGTTCTTCTTTTGTGACGTGCACTAGGTTAAAATCATGCACCAAGCTCCCAAAAAAAAAAAAAAAAAAGTGAAGAAAAAGAAGGGATGGTAATTATTGAAAACATTATGGAAGATTCAATTGAGGTCAAATATAAGGATGAGTCCACAACTCACAATCTTCAAGTCTCAGTTGATTTGTTGAAGATGACTACACAATATGTTGATTTTCTTGGAGTAGAAAATTTTAATTTTATTATCAACCCTTTGTTGATTGATGTTGCAAATAAATTGAAAGTAGATGAGAAGAAATTTTACGCTACACTTTATGAAGGATTCAAGTTTCAGAACCGGATCAAGTTATTAAAGCATTCGAAGTATTTGTTTATTTGGAGCGGAAGATTTCAGATTTCAAAGATGAACTCGAGGACGAGTTTGATTCAAGTGGAGGGGTCTGATGTACGACAAAATTTACTATTTAATTATTGTAATTTATTATTTTTGGTATTTTTATGTAAAAACGTTATTTTAGGTTTAGGTGATTTATTTCCTTGTTTTTAGGTGCATTTAATGCTTTTTAGGTCAAATTTAATTCCTGATATGGTTAGGTATTAATTAAGAGTTATTTTAGAATATATTTTCTTGTTTGTCAAGTTTTATGGAGCCCTTAAATAGGCTCTAAGTCTGTAAACGTTTTTAAGAGATAATTATTGAATAAAAATCAGAAAATGTGAGGCTTTGCTGTTCTTTTGGTTCTTCAAGAACTGTGAACTTATCAGGGATTCTTCCTTATGGCGTTCAAACTTTATACCTTTGGTTCGTGATTCAATTATAATCATTGGGTCAAGGTGTTATACTTATACCTTTAGTTTGCGTTTCGATTATAAACGTTGGGTCAGGGTTTTTATCAAAAATCTGAATTTTAGCTTTCTTGGGCAAGTATTCCAATATTTTTGTTGGGTCTCAAAGCGTGTCGATTGAGGTTCGCATCACCGCACTTGGTCCCCAAGGTTGGAGTTGGATGGTGCTCCAATCCCTTGGGAGACCTCCCTCAGAAATTACAATGGGGGGAAGGCAGACCTCGTTGCTGAGTCCTTGGAGCAGCCACTTCTCCTTCCAAAGGACATGGAGTCTTATAGGCGCTTCAATCAATACGAGCTCTTCCTATCCCTTAAGAGGGATTTAGCCATGGTAACTGAACTGATCCGCTTAATTAAGGTGCTGATCTCTTTTACTTACCCCTTCTTTCTGCTCTATATTGAAGTTTTTTGTTATGCAGATTACTCAGCAAATTTACATGGCTGAGGAGTGGAACAAGAAGTCCTATATCGAAGCCCAAGCGGAGGCCCACTCTCGGTTTAAGGTAGAAAAAACGCTGGACGAATTGAAGGAGGATTATTCTCTGCTATCCGAGCAGTTAAAAGACATGACCAACTAGAGGAACAACCTTGATGCTGGCCTTAAAACTACTGAGAAGCAGGCCGAAGAGCAACGTAAACAACTGAACATGGCGGAGATTAACTTGGCAATAGAGAGAGAGTTGGTCAAAAATCTTCGTGCTGAGCTTCAAAAAGCCAAGGAAGCTGCTCAGTTGGCTGAGAAAAATGCCCAGTTGGCCAAGGAGGTAGTGGAGGCCGAAAGACATGCAGCATATACGCTTAGGGTAGAGGAGACCCAAGTTAACCTTACCTAGCAATTTGCCGCAGTCAGCCGAGAGAATTGCGATGTGACTTGGGGAAAGGCGCTGGATGCTGCTGGAGTCTCTGCGGATTCCAACTTGAGACTACCTGGGAGTATATACTACGACCCTGATATTCGAGAACTCCCAGGGTCTGATCCCCCTCCTCCCACACAACTCCCAGGGGCTTCGGGGGCAATCCTTGATTAGCCAAGTCTCTCCTACCAACTTTGAGGCCTCCAAGGAGTCTGGTTAGCCTGGTGATCAGAGCAAGCCAGCCGAGGATCCCAAGGATAAAGGCGAGGACTTGGGAAAAAAGAATACCCTTTTAGAGTCTAAGGACCAAGCCCCAAAAGCTGCTGCAGCTCAGTCCAGTCAGGCTGCTAACCCTTTGGTCCCTCAAATGAAGACTTAGACATTTAGGAGTTTTTATTTTGTACTTGTATTAGCTTTTCTTTTATGTAAAGGGTTGTAAACTATTTTCTTTTGATCAATGAAACAGTTTCCCTTTTATTTCTGGTGTTGTCGTTGCATATCTTATGACTTATTATTGTTGCAAATAACTGTACTTTGTAATTATGGTAATGTAGGTAAACATACTAACCACCATTTCATATCGATGATGTAAATAACCAAAATTGGTACTAAAAAAAACAGTTTGTATAAGAATTACTAATAAGCAATGAATGCAACGAGTGATATGGAAGTTTCACAGGTTTTTTCGGACATGCACAGGGCATGTTATTACTCCTTGGTTTTGAACAAAACATTACTAAGGAGACCTATCATAAGTTAGAGTTAATTTAAATACATTTGAGAATTTTTGGCATGACTCATTTCAAAGTTAAACTTCAATAATAATAACTGTATGGAGGTGTGGACTAACCCATATCATCTGGTCCTAGGACTTCAGACATGAATGGATTTAAGTATAGGCACTTATGAGAGCTGTGAGCGAGTGTTTACTAACCCAAATCATCTGGTCCGAGGACTACAGGCATGATTAGACTTAAATTCAAACACTTGTGAGATTTGTAACCAAGTGCTAACTAACCCAAATCATCTAGTCCGAGGACTACATACATGATTGGATTCAAGTTTAAACACTTAAGAGAACATTGAACGAGTGTTAACTAACCTAAATCATCTGGTCCGAGGACTACAGGCATGATTGGATTTAAGTTTAAACACTTAAGAGAGCATTGAACGAGTGTTAACTAACCCAAATTATCTGGTCCGAGGACTACAGGCATGATTGGATTCAAGTTTAAACACTTAAGAGAACATTGAACGAGTGTTAACTAACCTAAATCATCTGATCCGAGGATTACATGCATGATTGGATTTAAGTTTAAACACTTAAGAGAGCATTGAACGAGTGTTAATTAACCCAAATCATCTGGTCCGAGGACTACAGGCATGATTGGATTTAAGTTTAAACACTTATGAGATTTGTAACCGAGTGCTAGCTAACCCAAATCATCTGGTCCGAGGACTACAGGTATGATTGGATTTAAGTTTAAACACTTAAGAGAACATTGAACGAATGTTAACTAACCCAAATCATCTGGTCCGAGTACTACAGGCATGATTGGATTTAAGTTTAAACACTTAAGAGAACATTGAATGAGTGTTAACTAACCCAAATCATCTAATCCAAGGACTATAGGCATGATTGGATTTAAGTTTAAACACTTATGAGATTTGTAACCGAGTGCTAACTAACCCAAATCATCTGGTCCGAGGACTACAGGCATGATTGGATTTAAGTTTAAACACTTAAGAGAATATTGAACGAGTGTTAACTAATCCAAATTATCTGGTCCGAGGACTACAGGCATGATTGGATTTAAGTTTAAACACTTATGAGATTTGTAACCGAGTGCTAACTAACCCAAATTATCTAGTCCGAGGACTACAGGAATGATTGGATTTAAGTTTAAACACTTAAGAGAACATTGAACGAGTGTTAACTAACCCAAATCATCTGGTCCGAGAACTACAGGCATGATTGGATTTAAGTTTAAACACTTATGAGATTTGTAACCGAGTGCTAACTAACCCAAATCATCTGGTCCGAGGACTACAGACAATGTTGGATTTAAGTTTAAACACTTAAGAGAACATTGAACGAGTGTTAACTAACCCAAATCATCTGGTCCGAAGACTACAGACATGATTGGATTTAAGTTTAAACACTTAAGAGAGCCGCTCATACAAAGAATTGACATATTGATTGAAGAAAAAATATTCGATTAATAATAGTACCTTTTGAGGTTATTTACATTTCAAGGACGTGGTATTACCTGACTATCTAGGTCTTCTAAGAAATACGCCCCAATACTAGCCCCTGAAGTAATATAATATGGCCCTTTCCAATTGGGTCCTAATTTTCCCCAAGCTGGGTTCTTTGTAGTGCCGACAACTTTCTTCAGCACCAAATCCCCAGGTTTTAGAGGCTTTAGATTTACGTTGGCATCATAGTCCTGCCTGAGCTTTTGTTGGTAATGTGCCAGCCGAACTATTGCACTGTCCCTCCTCTCCTCAATCAGGTCTAAACTCTTTTCTAGCTACTTATTGTTGCCGATCGGACTAAACGAACTAGTTCTCAATGTTGGGAACCCAGTTTCCAAAGGTATGACAGCTTCAGCCCCATAGGTCATTGAGAAGGGGGTCTCTCTAGTAGATCTGCGAGGCGTAGTTCTGTAGGCCCAAAGTACATGTGGCAATTCTTCCACCCATTTGCCCTTCGCATCGTCTAGTCTCTTCTTAAAGCCATTTACTATGACCTTGTTGACAGCTTCTGCTTGCCCATTACCCTGGGGATAAGCAGGAGTGGAGTATCTGTTTATGATTCCTAGTTCGCTACAATAATTCCTAAATGCTTTGCTGTCGAACTGTAGGCCATTGTTCGAGATGAGAGTATGAGGAACTCCAAATCGAGTGACAATATTTTTCCATACAAACTTCTGCACATCTACGTCTCTGATGTTGGCCAGCGGTTCAGCTTCGACCCATTTGGTGAAATAGTCAGTGTCGACCAGAAGGTATTTCTTGTTTCCTGCAGCTTTAGGGAATGGTCCCACGATATCTAAGCCCCATTGGGCGAAAGGCCATGGGCTGGACAGTGTATTAAGAGTTCCCCTTGGTTGATGAATGTTCGGGGCAAATCACTAACATTGATCGCACTTTTTAACATACTCGTGGACTTCTTTTTGCATGTTCGGCTACTAATAACCTTGAGTGATGGTTCGGTAAGTCAAGGACTTACCTCCAGTGTGGCTCCCGCAGATTCCTTCATGTAATTCTTCTAGTAGTAACTCAGCCGCCTCAGGATGCATACACAATAAGTACGGTCCTGAATAAAAGCGTTTATATGGTTTTTGTTCCTGGGATAGCCAGAATCTGGTCGCCTTCCTCCGAATTTTGTCGGCTTCCCCCTCTCTTCAGGAAGAATATCCTCTTTCAAGAATTTAATCATAGGATCCATCCAGCTGAGTCTGGCCCTGATTTGATGAACTTGGACTACCTCTCTTCTTGCCTCTGTATGTTCATGTAGGTCCTTGACGAGGATAACTCTCGACAAATCTCGTGCTGAAGAGGTAGCGAGCGTGGCCAAAGAATCAGCATGTGCATTACCATTCCTGGGAATGTGCAGCAAATTGAAAGATTCGAACTCCGATTGCAGGCATTTAACTCAGCTCAAGTATCCCTGCATTCTTTCATTCTTCGCCTCAAACTCACCTTTTACTTGATCGACGACTAATCTCAAGTCCAAGAATACCTCCACTGACTTTCCTCCCATTCTTCGAACCATAGCCATTCCCATCAGTAGAGCTTCATATTTCGCCTCATTATTTGTTGCCGAGAAGTCCAACCTTAATGACTTTTCAATGGTGATTCTTTCAGGGGATATCAGCACTAGCCCCACTCTAGAACCTTTCTGGTTCGCTGCGCCATCCACATACACTTCCCAATGTAGGGGGTTTTGCTGAGAAATCATGCCAACTGATTTTTCATCCATGTTCGATGTTGGCGTTGCTTCTTCTAACTGGGGCTCCGTGAACTCGGCCACCAGATCCGCAAGGACCTGGCCTTTGACCGATGTGCGAGACATGTATTTGATATCAAAAGCCCCTAAGATCGTACCTCATTTAGCGATCCTTCCAGTGTAGTCGACACTTCGGAGTATAGCCTTGAGCGGGAGCTGAGTGAGAACAATGACTGTATGGGCTTGGAAATAATGAGGTAGCTTCCGTGTACCAAGCACCACTGCTAGGATAGCCTTCTCCAGTGGCAAATAACGGATCTCGGCTTCATGCAGCGACTTACTTACATAATAAACTGGTCTTTGCACACCACAATCTGCTCGTATTAACACCGAGCTCACCGCATAAGGAGCTACGCCAATGTAGGCAAACAATACTTCATCTGGCTCAGGACTGGACATGATTGGTGACCGAGCCAGATAGTCTTTAAGTTGCTAAAAGGCTACAGCAAATTCTTCGGTCCACTCAAATCCCTTCCATTTGTTAACCAACGAGAAGAAAAATCTACACCTATCTGCTAATCGGGAGATGAATCGGTTCAGGGTAGCAGTCATTCCAGTCAGCCTCCGAACTTCCTTGGGATTCCGAGGAGTTTGTAAATTGTTGATGGCCTTTATCTAGTCGGGGTTAACCTCAATTCCCCTGTGAGTCACCATGTACCCCAAAAACTTGCCTGACCTCACACCGAATGAGCACTTGGAAGCGTTTAGGTGCAGCTTGTACTTTCTTAGAACTTCAAAGGTACTTTCAAGGTCCTTCACATGTTCAGCAACAATCTTGCTTTTCACCACCATGTCATCTATGTAAATCTCAATATTTTTACCCAGTAGTGGCTCAAACATCCTCGTCATCATTCTTTGATAGGTAGATCCTGCGTTTTTCAAGCCAAATGGTATCACCTTATAGTGGTAGTTACCAATAGGGGTGACAAAAGCAATCTTCTCCTGATCATCCAGGGCTAGTGGTATCTGGTGGTAACCTTGGAAAGTATCCAGGAAGCTCATCCGAGGGTGGCCAACAGTGGCATTCACTAGCTGATCAATTTTTGGCATAGGGAATGGATCTTTAGGGCAAGCCTTATTTAAATCAGTGAAGTCTACGCATACTCGCCATTTCCTACTCTTTTTCTTCACCACCACAGTATTTGCTAGCCACTCAGGATAAAAAACTTCCTTAATAGCTCCAGCTTGTTTGAGTTTTGTTACTTCTTCTCTTACTGCATCAGCATGTTCTTTGGATGGGTGCCGAGGAGGCTGCTTCTTAGGGGTAATTAGTGGGTTGACCTTCAGATGGTGACATATGAACTCTGGATTTACCCCTGGGGCTTCGTAAGCATTTCAGGCGAATACGTCAAGGTTTCTCCTAAGGAATTCTACTAACTCCTCCTTCTCCTGTAGAGGTAGTTGAGATCCAACTTGAAAGAATTTTTCTAGATTGTCTCCAATGATAACTTTTGTCAAATCTTCGCACCTAACGCTCTCGTCTGGATCTTCGACGGGCAATACCCGAGACTTTAACTGCTATAAAATCCTTTCAGCCTTAGACGAGGACTCGGCTTCGAGCTCATATTGGATGGCAGCCACTAAACATTGTCTGGCTGCGGATTGATCTCCTCGGATCTCACAAACTTGTCCCTCAGATGGATACTTAACTTTTTGATGTAACGTAGAGGAAACAACCCCTAGTGTATGAAGCCAAGTTCTGGCTACAATTGCCGTATAGGGCGAATACACGTCTACAACTATGAAATCCATCTCTACCACCTCTGAGCCGGTCTGCACAGGTAATCGTATCTGGCCTTTCGGGATGACAACCCTTCCTTCAAAACTCACAAGGGGGGAATTGTATGGTGTTAAGTCTTGAGATTTTAAGCCTATCCCTTTGAAGAGATCAGGATACATTATTTCTATCGCGCTACCCTGGTCCACCATTACCTTCTTCACATCATACCCTCCAATTCTGAGGGTGATTACTAAAGCATCATCATGGAGTTGGATGGTCCCAATCTTATCGTCATCCGAGAACCCTATAACCAGTTGAGCACCCGGCTTAGTTTCTTCGGACATTGGCCGAAATCCCCTGCGAGTGACTGGACTATCGACATAACCTTCGATGGCCAGGATCCTGTTCTTCCCGGTGTGGCGAAGACAACGTTAATAGTTCCTAATGGAGGCTTTGAAGAGTCATCTCGTCGGAGCTCTGAGTTCATCTGATTTCCTCGGCCACTGGAGTGGTGCAAAAGGTGTCTCAGTTTACCCTCACGAACCAGTTGGTCCAAGTGATCCCACAGGCTCCTGCAATCCTTTGTGGTATGCCCATGGTCTTGATGGTACTGGCAATAGAGATTATTATTACGCCTTTCAAGGTTCCCCACCATCTTACTCGGCCACCTGAAGAATGGTTCATTCTTGATCTTTTCCAAAACTTGGTGTATTGGCTTTTTGAATACAGTGTTGACTGCTTGATGATTTGTTGATCCTGATTGCCCAGCGAAATCTCTCCGTGGTTTACTGTTATTGTAACGGTCAGACCTGAAATCCCTCATCTCCTGGGGGATAACCTTGTCTTTTCCCTTCCCTTGCTGCTGGTCTTCTTCGACTCTTTTATACTTTTCAATACGGTCCATGAGCTAACGCATGTTAGTAACTGGTTTACCAGATAAGGACGTCTTTAATCCATGGTCAGTAGGGAGGCCGAGCTTGAACGTGCTGAGGGCCATTCCATCAAAGTTGCCCTCCATATCATTAAACATCTCCCAGTACCTATCTGAATACGTCTTCAAGGTCTCGCCCTCCTGCATGCTCAATGATAGCAGTGAAGATAAGGGTCTGGCCACTCTTCGGCACGTGACAAAACGAGAACCAAATGCTTGAGTGAGCTCTTTGAAGGAATTGATGGAGTATGCTTTCAGGCTGTCAAACCACCTCATTGCAACTGGTCCAAGACTGGAGGGGAAAACCTTACACATCAAAGCTTCATCTCTGGAGTAGACAGCCATCCTTTGATTAAAGTGACTCACATGTTCCACAGGGTCCGTTTTACCATTATAGATGGTGAATGTCGGCTGGTTAAAACGTCGAGGAAGTCTCGCTTCTTCAATCCTGCGCGTAAAAGGTGACTTAGAGATCTGGTTCAAAGCCCTGCTCATAGCATCGTTCCCTACGCCTCCATATGATGGCCTTCTAGGTTGGCTCTTACGATGAGGCTCTTCTTCATAGGAAAAGGATTCACTGACTAGAGTTCGGGATCTCTGCTTGTAAGTAACGTTCTGTTCGTCATCGGAATCCTCGTCAAAATACGAAAAAATCTGTTTTCTCTTTGCATGGCGCAACTCCCTTTTTAGCTTTTCAACTTCTAGTTGCAAACTCTGGTTCTTCTCTGCATGGGACACGTGACTTCCACCATTCGATTGGCTTTGACCAATATGCGCAGTGTGCGCACTACCTTTACGATCTTGTCTCTTTTCCAAGTTAAGAAAATGGTCAACGTGTTGGGATGCCCTAGATTCTGCTTGTTGTTGACTTGGTTCAGCCATCATTAACTGTTGTTTTCACTCATGCTCAAGCTCTTCTCACAGAAGGCGCCAATTGTGGGGTCAGTTTTTGTAGCCCAAGCCTAAAAGGTTTGGGTTACGAGCTCAATGAACCAAAAACAATGAATTTTGTAGAGAGTGGGTGAAAGAGGTGGGCCAGTTGTGAATTAAACAATAGTCAACTATGGTGTTAAGAGATGTATTAACGTAGAAACACACTTGAAAAACTCAACAAACAGATGTCCGAAGAGGTGTATTATTGAATGAAAGGTGATTACAATTCTTAGTACTACAGTAAAGTTACTCTCTTTTGCTTCTTCATTTTTCTTTTTCGATCCCCCCTCCCCTCATTATCAGAGGCTTCTTCTCTTTATATAGCACCCTCTCCCATCATCTTCATCGTCCACTTGTTCTTCATCTAAGCGTCCACTTGAGTACATGTCCCATCAGGTATCTCCTTTAGCTCTCTGAGAGTGGTGGTAGCTGAGATTATACTATTCAGAGGTCTTCTCCACATTAATGCGGCCAGAAAAGCAGTTGCAGTGCATTTAATGTGGTGGGTGCAGCTTGTCTTCTAGATATTTTTCTGTTCCTATCATCTCCATACGTGCCTGAAGCCTATCCTTATCATCGAAATCATTAGAAAGATTACTTGAACCTCCCAGGTATCTGCTTAACCAAGGCTCTTTGTATCCGAGGAGAATGACCTCTTCGGACCACTGGCAACCTCTTCGGACTACACTACTCATTCATTTCCAAGTATATCTCTTCCACATAGATTCCTTCTCAAACATTTTCTTCTCTTCGGACACACAATAATCTTCAAATTGGGCCTAGCCCTAGACCCAATACATAAGGTTGGGCTTTCACCTCCCACAAGTTAATTTAGTGTAGAAAATGAGGAGTCCAATATAAATAAATCATAAAACATAAATTTTGAATGGTTTTATATTTTTGAGCCTTTTTTTTTTTTTTTTGTATAACTAAAAACAATTTAATTAAGTTTATAAGTCATTTATGTAATATACCATGACTATGTACGGTCCAATACTAACTAGGTAATATATATATATTTAAAAAAAAACTTTTTAAAACCAAATTTTAAAGAAAATTTAATTAGAATCAAAATTGGATTTTGCTTTTGTTAGCTTTCCATACAAATTAAATTGTTTAGATTTTTGTTATTATTTTTTCTCCGAATTAATGAGCTTTTTTTTTTATACTGTTTATATTCGAATATTTTGAATGCAAATATATTGAAATTAAAAAATTGTAATTGAGCTGAACGATCTCATGCACCATCCATTTAATTTAGGAGATACTAGTTGACCAATTTGTGATTTTATTTTGTGTTATATTTAATGGAATTTCACAAACAATAATTGTGAATTGATATTGTATATATAGTATCCAATAGTGATTTTCAAAATTATATACCTAATAACAATGTAATGAGAAAATTGGCGTAACCAATATTATGAAAATTATAAAGAAAAATTATTTTAGTACCTCCAAATGTCCTAGTCGAACTATGTCGTATATTTTTAATAACTCAAACTAATATCAATAACACTACTACAGTTTATCATTCTTGTGCGTAAGCATGGGTTACATACTAGTTATTTATAACATGCCAATAAATTAGATTTTAGGGCACAAATCCTAACAGTGGCTTCACCTAGAGAGAGCTACTTAGTAGAGTTTTAGTTTACAAAGATACACTTCTAGATTTCAAGACCCAAATTAATATTAAGAGAATCTTAGTAGTGGTGGCTTGAAGAATTGGCGAGACATTTGTTCATTTGGATATCTCATAATTTTTGGTAGTTTATTTGCTAAAAGTATAACATAAAAGATATAGTTTTTAGTAGTTTTTATGCTTAATGTGTGACAAAAGCTAAAATCTAAAGGTATGTTTGATAACTGTTTTTTCCCTTTATTTTCTGTTTTCAAAAATAATTTTTTATTTTTAAAACTAAAAAACTTGTTTGGCAACTCAAAATGAACAGAAAACAAAAATTGTTCTCAAGACTCAATTTGTGAAGAAAACTGAAAACATGCAAAATGTTATTTTTAGTTTCTAATTTTCAAAAGTTAAAGAAAACACACATTTGATTTAATGAAACTGTCTTATTTAATGAGTTAGCATCAGAATTAAAATCCTAATAACAACATATTTTAGTAATTATTTATTTATTTTTTTCTTCAAAAAACTATATATATATATATATATATATATTTTTTAATATTAACTAACCAAACATGTTTTTGATTTCAAAAATACAAGAAAATTGTTTTTTCTTTATATTCCCAAAAACAAGTTTTTAAAAATAGAAAACAAAAACTGTTACTAAACATAACCAAACATTTTTTTTAGTTTGTTTTATTTATTATTTTTCAAAATGATGTAACAAAAGACAAAAAGTTAAAAGCTAAAAGTGGCATCAAACAAAGTTATTTATTTTGTACCATACGTTACCGGATCAAAAGTTTTCATACTAGTTACCAAAACTGGTATGGTTAAGCGGTTAAGCCCCTTGAAATATTTCAGCTTAAATACCTATTTCAACATGTTTGGGAAATTCCTACGGAAAACACAATTTGGGCCAACACAACTTTGCTTTCCCTTGACTTTGTTATGTCAAATGGTAGGTGTGTGATCTATTCAATGCTTTTTCTCCCATCATGTGAATTTATTGAGATAATTTGTAACCACAACTTTTGTACAATAATTATTGCCACAACTTGACATAGTTCAGTTATTGACTGCAGTTATTTATTTTTTCTTTATTTTCTTCCCAAATTGGGGAGATAGAATTTTGGTTGGGTTGGGAAAAAATACCCGGGTTTTACCAATTTTCCATTCTCTCATTTTCTCTAACCAAATACTCATAAAATCAAAATTTTCTCTACCTTTCTCTCCTTCATTTCCTATTCTCACTGTTTTACCCCAACCAAACAAACTTTGAAGTCAACCACTTAAACAAAATTTGGTCCCAAAAGAATTGTGAAGTTGTTATGATACTTTGGTGTTTTCGTTCACTCTCCTCATATATATACATATATATATATTGATTATGAATGATCATAAGAGGAACTACACATGCCCACAGCCGTGCACAATGAAGTCTTTTTATCTCTGTCATATTGAAACCACAATGCTCCTTTTTGGGTGATCAATAATAAGAATCCAATCTTAATTTCAACCCACCCAAAGATGGCTATTTAGGTGGTTGGTTTTAAGTTTTAACAAAGAAAATTACGCTCCTTTGTATAAGAGAAATGAATTGAAAAAAGACAATAAAAGAAGATGACTACTAATACAAAGTAGATAACAAAGAAGATGAGGACTAATACATGAATAGATAAAAATTAATAATAGCTGTCAGCTTTGGTAATCTTTCATGGACACTGATATTCTTATGACTTCAGAGCAACATTTTAGAATCCTGATTCCTTGTGATTTTCAAGCCTTTATAGAAGAGTTTCAAAAAACATCAACAAGCTTTTTGCTTAAAAAGCTTTCTCAGATTAAACTATTATTTTTTATTTTTCAAATTCTGGGTTAAAATCTTCATTTTCTGGATCAAATATATTGAATTTTTTTATTTATTTATTAGGATGATATCCAATTCCTTTTTTGAGAATATTGGAATAAGAAATTTTTTTTTTTTTTTTTTAATTTCTAGCTTCACTGATTTTTCAGTCACTGATTGCTGACATGCAGCTATATCAAAACTCAAAAAGCTTAAGAAAATAACATGACAGTGTCAGTGATGCTACATACCAGTAGAGACATTAGAGATACTTCTCATTGCTTGGATTCGTTAATCTCTTCCTGTGACATAAGCTAACAAGTTCCACAAAAAAAAACCATATATACACACATAACTTCAAAAGCACCTTCTCACCATGGAGCATTAACTACTTCTTGAAACACAATCTCATGCCTCACCACATTCACCTTCAAAGCCTCAATCTCATCATCAAGTCTTTCTTTGGTTTTCTTTAATTTCGAGAGCTTCAATTTGTGAAAATCCATTTCTTTTTCTGCATAAGCTTGCTCTAGTCTAACTTTTGATTTCCTCTTCCTTGACTGCCGCTGCTTCCATAGCAATGCTCATCAGCCGAGCCACTCGAGCACATAAGAACTGAACATTCATGCCCAACAGCTCAAAGCCTTTCAAAGTATTATCCCAATCTTCAAAATCAGCTAGAGGGGTCAAAAGTTCACAAGCTCTAATGGCATCCACAATGTTGATAGTCTCAGAAATTATTTCAGCAGCCAACTTGCTATTAATATTTTTGCGCAGATTGTCATGCAGAAATGAATTCTGAGAACAGCAGAGATCATAATACTCAATCCTCTGGTAATCTGAGAACTGGGAGTCTATGGTTTCGCCATTCACAAGAATGGTGAAACTGCTGATGCTATTAACTTCTTTAAAATTAGCAGTTGACCCTGTAAGTCTTAGACCACACAGAACATCTGAGGCAAGATTTTTTCTGCCATTTTCATACTGATTTGCTGCATTCCCAAAACTAGTAGTAGTATCTAAATCCTTCAGGTAGTTTATTTGAATAGTCTCTCCAAAAATGTCTCGCATAACACGATCGAAATATGTAGTGTCTTTGTGAATTTTGATCTTCTTTTCTTCAATTGTTTTTTTGTTCCAAGTTCAACATCAAGGAGAAAAAGAGTATGCCATCAGTTAATTATGGGGGCAGTCACAAATTCAGGAGTAGAACATAGAAACAAAACACCATACCATAATCATTTCCTCTTGCACAAGCATCTAAATTTGGAGAGCCAAAAGGCCCATCTACTCCAGCTAAACCATTTAGTCTCACCATGTATACCTATGAGAGTGAGATGGAAGGCAACAATTAACCTATATCTTTTTATTTAAAGGAAAACAGATTAAGAGTTTGCAATAGAATTTTAGTAAATAGACCCAAAAAATAAAAGGCAAAATAATAGAAGGAATCCGTATCTCTAGTACAAATCCTAGGAGCCATTGACAAATTGCTTGAAATTTGGTGATCTAAAAGGGAATTAACTTGGGGGTAAAACTCACTACAGTCATGACCTATGCTGCTTTTTAGCTAAATTCCATCTTTTACACCTATGTTTTATTGAATTTGCAATTTATGGTCATTTTTCTTTTTGTTACAACTTTTGAAATAAAAGTCATAAACTTGTAATACAGTCCTATAAATTCTAGAACATTTCCTATAGTCTGTAGTATTAGTTTATGTAATTTTCTCAATTTTGCCTTTTTTAGTGATTTTCCAAATTTTTAGCCTAATTTCATACCTAACACAAATTAGGGTTTTCTAGCCACTTTAGGATTTCTTTAATATCTTCCTATAAGATAGTGATCGGCCTAATAGAAAGCAAGTTATTCAATAATACAATTTGAGAGAGAGAGAGAGAGATTCTCTCTTTTTTTTGGCGGATTCTAGAATAGTTCTCCTTGTGGATTCAAGGAACCTCTTAAGGATTTAGGGGTTTGTTCTTGAAATAGATGTGTACTTTTTCTTATGGCTATCCCGCTGTGTGAAAATGAAATGCTTCTTCCAGGATCTTCCTTTCCAAAATGTGGCAATAAAACAAGTTATAATCAAAACCAGTATAATATAGGAACAATGAACAATAAGTCATTTATATACATGGACAAAGATAAACATACACTCTACTTAAGAGACTCAAATAATTACCTTGAACTTGAAAGTCCCAACCAACTGGAAAACCAGAACATCATCTTGGCATAATTTGTGCACATTTGAAAACCTTCTCCATCCAGAACTCAACGCTGCATTTTCTGCAATATACTTTGTTTTGTACTCTTCCCTACTTTCATCTTCCAAAATAACTATTATATCATGCCTTGGCAAATGCATTTTGCAGAATTGTGCTGGAAGACGCTGCCATTAAATAAGTTAGCAGAAACAAATCTGTCTGGCACCCAGCTATTGTTACATTCTTGACCTTGGGATAGAGTTTTGAGCTTACCAGCCAATAGCCACCAGTAACATTTGACCTTACCAAAGTCTTGATAAAACTAGGAGATTCTGCTGGCAAACTAGCTTGAACCTCCATTGCTTGCTTCAAGGCAGAAGACTTGGCTTCCATGCGGTCGTATAAGACCTCAACCATGGCTCCATTTTCTTTAAAGCTTTAAGTAAATTACAAAGGCATCAATGCAAAAGGAGAATTTTGTTCTATTAGGCATTGACTTTAATGACCAAAAAAAAAAAAAAAAAAAAAAGAAGAAGAAGAAAGAAGAAAAACCAACCTCCGGGGCTTACATGGAACAACAGATAACACCTGCTCATAATTCACAAAATAAATATTTCCCATCAATATGTCAATTGATTATATGAAATATAGTTATTCATATAAACCAACCAAGGAACTGGAAAATTCAGATGTTGCAGTAGAGACATATATAAAAGAGATCTAATAAAAGACAATCTCTATGAAATGTCTACAAGATCAATTTCTATTCCAAAGGTTGTAAGGCTTATTGGCTCACACCATCAATTTTGGGGCTTTTGGTATGTTAGTTAGGTACATTATGGCAGGTTGTATACCATACTCAGTTTAAAAACTTAGGCACAACTTATGGGGGCGGGCTTTCAGTGGATAGACTCCATGTTGTTATAATGACCAAGTTTATGTCTTAATTATCTGAAAATCATAAGCAAAACGAAAACAGATCTAGACCATGAAAATTAACACACGTCCCTAAAACTTAATTAAGTGAAGTGACCAAATTTGAAAATAAACCCGAACAAAAATGTATACTAAACAAATATGAGACTCTCCAACACCCCTTCTTACTTCTATAGTTCTATGCCACAAATACACAAACAACACGAGCATGTAGAGCCAAAAAACAAACAAATTGGTCCCTAATATCATAATTAATTTCTCGCTTTTTAGGAAGTCTCACATTGTTCCTCTGGTGTGAGTTTATGCATAAGGTGAACATCTCTTACCTAGTCGTTCAAACAATTGAGAAGTCACAATCTGTCAAGAATTACAACCTAAGTGGGAATAATAACTCCAATTATCACGGTATACAAGGTTGGATTGCTGTTGCTGACTATGGTGTGGTCCTAAAGGAAAAATGACCAGAAAGCTATGGACTACACAGACATTGGTTGCCATCAATCAGAGTGAGTGCCTAATTATACTAGGCTTGATTTTTATAACATGCATCCTCCTGTCTCATGGTTCATACTTCATATTAGTCCCTTAAATTCTCATAAGCTTGCAATTTATTTTTTAAATAAATTAATTCTTAATCCCATAAAATTCCAAAGGCGTCTGAGGGACTGATGATAAAGAATAATCATCATACTCATAATGGCTTAAGCTCGGAATTTGACTATGTTAGAATATTCATATGCGAGTGTGGTTAGTTATGTATTGAAGTCAAACATGGGATGCTTTTTTTTTTTTATGGGATGCTAATAACAAGAGTGAAAGGTAAATATAACATAATTGGACTAAACTCATTGGTTTAAACTTTGATTAGTGTTTATTACGCACAAACCTTTTTATGCACATCCAAAAAAAGCAACTAAATTTTACACATTTGTACGCATATCCCAAAAAGCAACTGAAATTTGTTTTTTGGGGTGTATGTTTACCCTTAAAGCTTTGGGTCAACTGACAATAGATTAACCCCTCAATTTGGACCCAACATCGTTTGGACCGTTTTGTCAAGCCTAATAAAACAGAACAAACACTAAAAAATTTACTCAAAGATAAGTTCTCACTTGTTCAGTTCCACTTCCACCCTCAGAATCCAAACGCTTCTCATGGGTCAGGGACATCTTTGAGTCGGTGGGCCAGCTTTCTTTTGCTTAATCTGATGGGGTACATAAAGATGCAAATTGCAAAGTGATCAATATGCAGAACCAGACATGCAAATGCAAGGAAATGAGAGGTGGAGAGAGAAAGCTTTACGACGTAGAAAAATCATAGCAAAAGTCAAAAATAAAGAGAGAAAATATGTACAATCACTTGCTGTTGTTGTTCTGCTACTTTTCTCATCCATGTAAGGTTGGCTCTCTCCTCTGAACTTTACTTTTTGTTGTTATGGGTGTGAGATGCTCAAGGCCTCAGCATTGCTGACTTGCTGTTGCTCTGCTGTTTTTTCCACTTTATTGTTTGCCTGTTTGCTTGTTTGAGTTTATTTTGGTTTTCAAGGAGATATACTTTAAATAACATTGGACACATTTCTAAGCACTTTTTCACCCACATATATTTCAAAAAATAACAAAAATTTCATCTAAAATTATAAAAATCTCATCTCAAACTATTCTATCAAACACCCCCCATACTTTTTTTTTGGTAGTTGTTTAATTATACTTTTAAACCTTTTTTTTTTTTATAGAAATTTAACAAAAAAAAGTTTAATAGTACAGTTAAACTTTAATCTTCAATCTTAGCTTAGGTATTTAAAAAAAATTTCAATCTAGTCTTAAAAAAAAAAAATCCCAAATAGTCATAAGTACATGTGTCAAAAGTTAACTCTTGCTATAATTTTGAGTCGAGTTTAGGATCTTTTTGACACAAACTTATACATACAAAGGCTAAAATAATGGGTTTTAATTGGGTCAACTAGTATTTAGCAACAAAAAAAAAAGTTGGGTTAACTACGTAAAGTCTTGTCTTAGACTGATGATTTCTTTTTAAAGATATTTACAATATATTGCTAATTCTGCAATTAGAACCTTTTTTTCCTAAACTTCCAATTACTTTATGTATGGTGAGGTACTAATTCAGTTAGAAGGCAAAAGAGTAATAATTATAGAGTGAACATGATAAATTTAATTCTATCGTAAAGAAAAGTGATTAAAAATAAAATATTTCAAAGGACGGGTACTAATATTTATATTGAAACATGCGACAATGGTTGAGGATTAAATGTGTAATTAAATATTAGTTTATTGAGCTTTTAATATATATATATATATATATATATATATATATAAGGGGGGAAGTTACAGATAGAGGGGATGGGTTCTGGCCATCTGGGTGCGGAGATATAAAAGGTACAGGTTATAGTTGATGATACAAGTGTAAACTGAAATACAAACTGAAATTGCCACCTGATTACAAGATTCTGGGTTGTAATGAGAGGGAAGAGCTATGAAGTGTTTTGCTAGGCCAAAAGACTTCAGAAGAACCTAAAGGGGGGAATTTAGGACTTCTTTAGGACTTGCTTCAAACTGGAGAAGAGGCTGCCTTATATAGAGGAAGGGAGCATCGGATCCTGCTGAAGAATGCTGAAATTTCGGAGGGTAAAATGCTTTTACTCGGGTGAAAATCAAGTCAGCCGAAAGCAAATAGTGAAAGAGGATTCTTTGTCGGGTACTGTAGTGAACAGTAACCGGTCACTGTACATGAACAGTGATTTGTCCCCTTGCTTTTCTGATTCACTGTTCACCAAAAGTTTCTGGTACTGTGGGTGAATAGTGGATTGTCTGGAACTTTGCTGAGTGCGGGTACTGTTCAACCAAGTGTTCTGGACTGATGAATAGTAACCGAAATCTTCAAAGGACTAGGGCTTAGTCTTCATCCAAATTGTAACCATCATAGGGATCCTGTGAATCCTGGAATGGGTCAAATGGATATTTGTTGACTGATGCTGCTGAGGAGGCAGGAGAGACTCTGTCTTCTGACTCTAATTTTCGGACTGGAGGAGTAATTGCTGGGCAAGATCTTTGAGCACTTTGCTAGAAATTCCGGCGATCTGGACGGAATCTAGACTTGACTGTGATCTTGTGCTATGAGTAATTATTTTCTGAGCTGGAGGAGTGAAAGCCAATAACTGGAGAAGGATTTCTGGAACATTCTCTGGGCTTGCAATCCTTATTGCTGGATGGGAATTAATCTGTATCATAGTACTCCGAAGGAGGGCTATGATGATCATCATGCTCATGAAAAGTGGCGAACTTATCACAGACGCCACACCAATTTAGAGTTTCATATTCTGGTGCCTTGGTAATGAATCTGCTAGGATCACTATTGTGATTAATCCAGCGAAGGTTCATGGCAGCAGTGGAATAAGGCCTGGTAGTAAACACTGAAATTCTTCTTGTGCTTCCAACAAAATGATAATCTTTCCATAAATCTTGGACAATGGTGGGGGTCACATTACTGAAATAGTTCCTCCAACATTCGGCAAGGTTATGAGGTTCACTGTAGGAAAGATAAGAATTTCCTTCATACCAAGGTCCTTGGTGGGTGTAACCATTAATGAGTACCAAGTGTCTAGATGGGAGAACATTCATCCAGTTGCTACCATCCCATTGTGGGAGAGTGCTCCAGCATCTGATTGACACAAAGGGACTTCTAATTTTGGTGACAACTTGTTGTATGATTTGTGGAAACTGGCTGATCTGGCCATGGTGAGTTAGTTTGATTAATCTGATAAAACCATACTCAAACATTTGTGAAAGCCAGCTTGAATTTCTATCCACTTCATCATCATCGTATCCATCTTCATAGTTAACTATGAGACCAGGGAAATGGTGTATTCTTTCATAGACCCTCTGGCTGCTCCCAAAGTATTCTTCCCATGCAGCCTGTGTTAGAGCACGGTTAACAGAGACTTCTCGATCATCATCTGATTCCCCTATCATAGGGAAGCGGGTAGTGACCAACATTCTGAAATGTTCGCACCATTGGTCAAATGATTCGAACATAGCCTTGCAACCCAGAATATTATTTTGTATTTCTGGTGGCAAGTTGGCAATAGCACTTCTTAGGATAGTTTGAGCCTTAAGGCTAAACTTTGCATAATCAGTGCTCATAATAGTCGTTTTATCCATGGAATGGATATCCTCTTTGCCAAAGAGTTGACTAGTGATAGCATCATTCCTTGCCTCAAGGTTGACTAGGTATATTTCTAGGGCTTTGAGGGTTCTTTGGAAAAGGCCATTTTTGTTTAGGATCCATGCTGCTTGGAAGTTGTCAAGGATAAATTTGATGGCAAATGGTAAATCTGTGTATGCACCTTCCTTCCATTGAAATTCATCTGATGAAACTTCCTGTAAAATAACAGCCATATTACCACTGGAGTATGTCACCTCTGCCGGGACACAATCCTGAAGGGATGTTGATCCTCTTTGGTTTTCCTTAGAGGATGCACCTTCATGCATTACAAAAGACTGTCTTGCTGGGAGCCTTTTGTCTTGAGGATAGTCCGATGCCGGTACTTTCCCCTTGTTCCTCTTCTCTGCCGAAGAAGTCAACTTTCGCCACATTGTAGTGGGATAAGATTTTTGCTCTTTTTCCTGCCAAGGATGAATAACATAAATTTGGATGGTTTTGAAAATATCTCTTTTTGATGCATGATGTGTTATGGAGCATATATTCTTTTGTGATGCTATTTGGGATTGGAATAAGCCAACAGAATCATCTGGAATGGATGGAATAAAAGAATCAAGGTTCATGGCTTGATTGTGAATATTAGAATGAATAAGGTTGAGGGTCTAAGAAACAGCGACATCCTGGAGAGTTCTAATATCTCGAGGTTCGGGACTTCTAAGAAACTTAAAATTAACTGGTTGACCAAAAGGATGGGTAGTGATTCCTTCACTATCCGTGGTGAAAGGGTACAACAGACACATAAAGGGATTTCCTAATATCACTCTATCTGTCATGTTTTTTACAAGAACAAATGTGGTTTTGAAACATGTGTTGTCTTGGCACACATGGGCTTTGGGTATTTTGAATTCAATCTGCATTTTACCTCCACTTGTAGAAGTTAACCTTTCTCTGGTCTTTCTGAAGTACTTAGAGGGAATGATTCCTTCCTGAATGCAGTTAAGATCAGCGCCTGAATCCATTAAGCTATGACCTCAAATTCAAAATCTTTGCTTATGACAATCCTGACTTTGGAGTGCCATTTCTGGAAGTTAATCCTACTGATGGTTACTAAGAACTTGTCATTGGATGGGACAGGGTCTTGTTCTTGAACCATATATGTAGTTGGGTTAACTGTTTCTTCATTTTCATCATCAGAAGGGTTCTGAAATGAGGTTCCTTCCTCATTGCCTTGATGAGAAGTAGTTTCCAAATTTTTTAATCTTTGATCAAGAAAGTTGTGATCAACTCTAAGGATGGTTAGTTCTTGCTTAAGGGTTCTAACTTCAGACTTAGTTTCCTTGATTTCCTTTTGAAGGTCGTTGACAGTCACGTCCTTCTTGGACTTGGTAAATCTCTTGTAGATTTGTTCCAAATCAACTTTGGGTTCAAGAAGCTTAGGTTCGGGTTTACTGGTTTCCCTTACTAAGGTTCTCTTAAACTCTGTAAGCTTGTGGGCTTTGATGACTGGGTCTTCGATCTGTTCTATGAGATCTAAGAGGAGTTCTTCTTGCTTGGAAAGGACATTGAGGGATTTGTTCCTACAACAACTATCCATGCAAGGTATGGGTTCATCTGGGCCGCTAGAGGTGCTAGAAGAAACTCTAGAGGGTTTAGAGGATGACTGGTAGATCTAACAAATCTCACTACTAGGGGACTCACTTTCGGAGTGATTAAGTTCTAGGAGCTTAAAGATTTCTTCTTTACTGGCTTGGTCACTAACGAGGGTATTGATAAGGGTTTTGGCCTTAGCTTTACACTCTTTCCTGAAATGACCTTTCTTTCCACAGTTAAAGCATTTTCCTGATACTTTGGGTATGAATTTTCCTGTGGATTTGGATTTACCTTTCTTATAGAAATCATCTTTGCTGTACTTCTGTTTTCTATAATACTTGGCTTTGGTTTTCTTCCTATGAAAATGCTCAAAGGGTTCTTCGCCCCTGTATTTGGATTTTCTCTTAGGAAGGATGGAGAGTAAGCCGTACTGTGTACAGAAGTTTCCTACTTCGTACTTGGCTTTTCCTTTGTTGGCTTTGCTCTGGATTTTGAGATCTCTGCACATCTTCATTCCTTCACTTTGAATGGTGCTAGAGATGTCTCCATAGGTTAGGTTATCATAATCTATGACACCTAAGGGGTTACACAGGGTTTCTTTAACCTTTTCTCCAAAAAAGGTAGGTAAACCATTGATGAACTTCTCCTTCCAAAATGGAGAGTTGCAATCACTTTTATGCATGACTCTGGTAGTAAACACATCTTCGTACCGCCGAAAGTCACCAAGGGTTTTACATCTAAGGTTACTCAACTGATCGTAAATCCTAGATGTGATGTTGCTGGGTTTTCCTACGAAGTGTTTCATGATCGTATAAACCAATGTATTGACTCCGTCAGGTGTACCTTTTCCTAGGTTGGTGTCAAAGATGGGGAGTCCTTCCTCATCTTTTTGGACAACATGCTTGATGTCTTCCTTAGATTCTTCTATAAGGCAATTGTTCCACCATTGGAGGAGTTTACCTGTAAATCCTAAGGAAATAAGATCTATGACCTCAGTATGGGGATGTCCTTCACTGATGTAGTTATTGGCTACCATGGTCATATGCTGGAGTTTGTTTAGAATTTCCTGTTCAGACAAACCATCTATGTTCCATTCATAGAGTTTACCTGAAGAGACTGAGAATTGGTTGCTAACATTCCTTTCCTCAAACTGGAGGTCAAGAGGGGTAGGTCTGAGATACCAATTCCTGGTCAGGCTAGTAGGGGTTACCTTTGGATGGGTAAGCCTTTTTACTTCTAAGTTTCTAAACTGGTTTTCTAGATGTTCTATCTCCTTTTCATTGTCTGAGGAGGTTCTGCTAGAACTACTAGAAGCTGTGTGGACGTCTAGAACAACTAATCTGTTGGTTTCAAGACGGGGATCAACACTGGTTGAAGTGCTAACTGGTGGAGGGGTGACTGGTTCCTTCTTCACAAGTTCTTCAAGCTTTTGGTTGACTATTTCTAAGGCAGTTTGATCCTTAGTTCTAAGGCTGGGTTGCTTAGTTATGGGAAGCTTAACTAGAGGTTTGTCTAGTGCTTTGACAGGTTTGCTAGGGCTTCCTGGTTGGGGAACGACCTTGCTATCTATTCTATCTTCGATCCTATCAAGCTGTTTACCTATAACACCTAAACACTGGTTGGTGTAGTTGTTTTTCTCTATGACCTTCTTCACTACCGTTTCTTCTTAGGTGGTAGGTGTTTTGAAGGGAGAGGCAACTAGATCTGTTCCACGGTGTTTGAAGACTATGACTTCCTGAGGTGGATGGTGAGATCTAACAACTTCTGGGGGTTTGGGTTTGCCTCTAGCGTCCTTGCTAGGGGACTTTGTCCAATTGGCTTTAGTGAGAACATAAGACTTCTTGTGCCACTCAAAGTGATTCTCAAAATATTCAAAGAAAGGGACATTACTGGATATCTCTTTCATGAATGTTGTCCAATTTTTGAGAACTTCTTTCTTTTGTTCAAGGGTATGGTTGGCTCTATAGGCTTATCTTTTGAGTCTGTTTTCTTCTGACTCAAACTCTTTGCCTAAGGCATTCATATCAGGAGTAAATTCTTTCTTGATAACCATAAGTTGGTAATCTATTTCAGGTTCTGGCTGAAAAGGATCTTGGGGTTCCTGTTGGTATGGGTTTACCATATCACTACCAGATGGTGATGGGGGTTTCTGACTTTTCTTTTCTTCCTCATCAACAACTGAATCTTGCTTGGCTGTGTAGCAGGGTGTGCTAACCTGGGATCTGGTCCGGACACCTTGGAGCTCTAGATCTAAGTCTCTTCTAAACTTAGGGAAGGGTGCTAGAGGTCTAGATGTACTATACTGGGATGCAAGTCTATCTCTGATCAAAGGTTTAACTCCGACCTGGACTAAACCTATGTGGATGAAATTATGTTCTTCATTTAAATGTGTTAACAAGGCTGCTTCAGGTAACAAGTAGCACGTCTCGTACTCCTTGTTGATACTGTAGACTTGTTCTATGGTTTGGACATGGTAACTGGTTTTAAAGGCATTCTTAAGGGTCCAAGAAGATTTGTAAATCTTGTTTGTGGGAACTTTAGGGATGTTCCAATCTCCTAGTTTTAGATCTAGATCTGATAACTCATAACTCTCAGAATTGAGAATTCCATCTGACTGAGGAATCTCTGGGAGGGATGTACTGGATGACCTAATGCTGGTAGAGGAGTTACTTCTAAACAACTTTTTCATGACTCTGGATTGAAAGCCTAGTTGAAGAATTACAACCTAATTTTCTTTAACCTCAAAACTTCTGGATCTATCCTTAGATCTGAAATAGGGGTACAAAAAGACAATCGCCTAATCTCGTGCAACTCAATCTCCTACTGCCACAATCCTTACTCTGAGATAACTCCCTTTCGCTCACGCCCTACCGTCGGGACTTATTGTTTGATGCGGGACACACACTTAGCCTGGGATACACGGGACTTACTGGGTTGACAATGGCACAGATCACGGTCTTACGTGTCTCAACAATAACATCTGCAACAAACTGGACGGATAAAAACAGAAACAAGAAGAAGTAGAAAACTGGGAAACAATTGATCAACATTGACAAATAGTCACAGAATAACAAATAGGTAAGTAAAGAAGACTACCAATTATACCAGAAAACATCAGGGTACCAATAACAGCAAATCTGGAAGATGTAATAGATGTAGAATATAACAAATGGTAATGGGAGAGTTATCAAGAAATAAATGTAAAACAAAATAAAACTTTCAGGAGATAACATTCAAAATAATGATAATAATGCAGAAAATAATGGATAACTATGGTAGTAGAACCTGCCAACTTGATTAATTCAAAATAAACTGTAACTTACAACACTAAGATCGGCCAAACTTGGCTCTGATAAGCAAGTCATAGCAAAGGGGTCTAAAGGCTAAATCCACAAAACACGGTATACATGATAGATTGTCAGTGGTACGTGTATATTGGGACTGTAGGGTGACTTTTTGAACAAAAACAAAGCTTGGGTCCATTACCTTTAGCACATTATCTTTAGCGCATTGATGCAATGAATGTAGTTAAAAGTAGATATGGGGCATCATTAGAGCATCTGTATTCGAGATGCATAATTTTTGTCCATTTTGCAAGAAAAAATATAATTTTTTTATTTTACATATTTACTTTTACAAAACATTAACATTTATAAAGAGATTAATTTCTATAAGAATGATTTGTAAAATCCATGTTTAATGTTTTACAACATCTAATAAGTGATTGCCACGTTAACATTTTACTTAAAATTTAATATATCCTACCCACCTAATAGCATTTCAATAAATTCTCAATTTTGTTGGATTTATATATGGGTATTAGAATTGATTGAGTGTGATTGTGTTTATTCTTAAATATGTTATAAGATGATGTGCCATGTTAGGATTGGAGGGGTAAAACATGGATTTTACACCACGTCCTTATAAAATTTAATCTCCTTTTACAAAATACCCACATCAGTTTGTCTATTCTACACATTTATTCAATAAAATATTCATTATTGACTCAATACCTAGCCACCATCAACGATCAGAGTAGCGGCGATCATCAACCCAACCTCCATCATCAACCCATACAACCACCATCATCAAGCCAGCTTCCATCATCAACCTACCCATCAAAATCCCAAAACCACTAATCAAAATCATCAAAACCCACTAATCAAAATCATCAAACCCACTAATAAAAACCATCAAAATCCACTGACCAAAATCCCAAAACCATCAAACAAAGAAAAAAGATAGCAACGGCGATCAGTGAGGCAGCGGCGAGATCAACCCCTCTACTAGAAAACCCACTAATAAAACAATGAGAAACAATGAGAAACAACAAGAAACAAAGGAGATCGACGATCTGAGAGGTCTTTGTGGCGACCAGCGAGAGATCAGGCGCGGCAAGAGATCAGTGAAGGTTTAATGGTGATGATTTGCTAGTCTGATGATTTGATCAGGCGATCGGCGAGAAATCAGAGCGGTGGTGGCGAGAGATGATTTGATCAGGTGATGATTTGATTGGCGGCAGTGGTTTGATGATTTGATCAAATGAGAAAAAGGGAGAGTGAGGTGAGAGTGAGAGCAATCAAAGACAAGGAGAGAGAAAAATTATTAAAATATTAAATGCAAGTGTTACAGTAACTGTGCATATATGCATGATTATTGTAGCAATTGTACATTTATGCGTAATTTTACACCCACTGATATGGATGCTTTTACAATAGATTCAATGAGGGTGAGTGTGCTTTTAAAAAACAATTATTATACTTTTTGTGATTAAATTATTGTCACACGAGTAATGACTAATAAGTGCTCATTTGATGTACTTTTATTTATATGACTTGAACATAATTTGAGCAAAAGTTTAGTTATATATAGAATTTTAAAAAAAAATTATATATAAATTAAATAAGCTGAAAAAAAGCCATACTGAAGAGGCTCTAAAGAGACATTTGACAGTTTATTGTATCAATTAAAATAAAAACCATTGGGGGCAGGGTTATAAAATTCACTCAGCAAAAAAAAAAAAAAAAAAGGTGTTATGAAAATTGGTCCTCAATATTTTGGTCTAATGAGGTTGCCGATCGTTGGATGTGATGTTATAAATAACTATATTAATAATTAAATTATAGAAAAAAAATATATAGTAACCCATAATATTTATTAGAGAATAGAAAAAACTCTAAAGGTGCGTTTGGTTCGACGGAAAGTGATTTCCGAGCGTAAAATGATTTCAGGGGAAATTGTTTTCCCGTAAGAAAAATGTATTCTAGTTGTTTGGTTGCACCATGGAAAATAGGGCAAAAAATGAATTCCACTGTTTGGCTACCTTGGAATTCGTTTTACGAATAGTCAATTCCTGCATTTGGTTTGTTCAAACATTTTACGGAAAATATGAAAGGCACAAGGTGCCATATACATTGACCAAAACAGCCAAATCACATTGATATCAACCAACACAAAATTTATGCACATATATTTCTGTATAATTGTAACACCAACAAAAGTTAATTTTAGCACTCATTAAATAAATAATTTTATAAATAAATATATATATATATATATATATAGATCGGATCCGAGATAGTCTCCATAGCATTTGGGTTGTTTATGGATTTGAGAGTGGATTTTGGCTAGATGGGTTTGAGGGGATGTGGATCGGCTTTTGTAGAGGGTGGGTCGGAGGTGTGTGGATCGGAGGTGAGGTGAGGTGAGGTTGTCGGGTTAAAATGGAGGGTGGATCGGATTGAAATAAAGGGTGGATCGAATTGAAATGGAGGGTGGATTGGAGTGAAATAGGGGGTGGATCGAACTGATTTCCTAAGGTTGTCGAACATTTTTTGTTCAAATAGTGGAGGAAACTCATCGTGGGTGGTTCGATGGAGTGTGGGTCGGCGAAGTGTGGGTTGTCGGACTGGAGCTTAGTCACTGTTTGGCGTGTCTTGCTCTGTGGAGCTCGGTCACAACTGAGCTTGAAGAGTGTGAGGAGTGCGTATGAGAAGCTTAATAAAGAGTGTGTGAAGAGTGTAATTGATTTAAAGGTAAAATAAAACCTGAAATCATTTTACGGACAATGAGGGTTATTTTACGGTCAACGCGAAAATTGATTTCTGTTTGATTGAATTTTCTGTGTTTACCAAACACACAGAGGAGTGTAAAATGGTTTCCTGAAACCCTTTTCAGCCAAAACAAATGCACCCTAAATAGTTTTAAGTGAGTTTTCATACGTTATTACTTTTTAAATTTTTTTTTTTTATACAAGATATAAATTTTACTCTAGCATAATTTTAATGTATATGTGTATGAAACTTTATCCTAGAGATTTAAATCTCGGCCCTTGCCTCCACACCTTACAAGCACTTATACTTATGGAGTGATCATGACGCCAAGAGTGCGCAGTGATCATATATTATTACATTATAAAGGTAGAAAAAAATATAAAAAATTAAATTAACATTATAATAATCCTTTCTTGGTAATTTTTTTCTTTATAATTTTTATAACGTAATTGAGAATAAAAGGATTTGATTGAATATATAATTTCTTGTAAAGAATCTAAAATAAAAGAGTTTGAAATTAGACGTCAGTGACCTAAACTATTGCTTGAAAAGTAAAAAACCGGTTTTGACCCCCAACGACTTAAGTCTTAACTACAAAACTTTAATTCATTTAAGAGAAATGATATGTCTATAATATTTTTACAACAAATCCTAAGTGACAGCTTGTTACTGGTTATTATTGTTGGGGCAAAAAAGTAATCTTAATGTTAGTTTCAAATTTGAACTAATAACAACTAACCACCTGTGATTTGTTGTAAAAATGTTGTAGATGTAGCATCTCTCTTTATTTAAAGTTCTAAACTACTCCTCGAAAAGAAAAAACCGGTTAAGACTTAAGACCCCCCAACGACTTAACTACAAAACTTTAATTCATTAACTCAAATTCTTGCGTAAGGTAGTTAATTTGACAAAGTTCAATAACAAATAAAACACAAATAACCACAATCACACTAGAGATAAGAATTTGTGTACAAAGTGAAAACCATTTTAGAAAATACTACCATGGTAAAAATACTCCGAGGATGAAACCCCAAAAGGCAAATACACTATAAAAAATTGTTGCAATACAAACTAAAATCACATTACACACCATTCAAGTATATAAACATTATACTCAAGCTTCCCGCTTCGACTAGCAACTGCAGACTCCTGCCATGTGTCTAATTAAGTGAATGATTGTCACTTGTAGACTCTTGCCCAACTTCAGAAATATATATTATAAATAGTGGAAATCATTAATTAAAAAGAAGGTGACTATCTCTCTTTAAAGTTTAAACTAAATCTACATAAATTCTATTAGAGAAGTCACTCAAAGAACACCCACCAAACCCATGAAATTCTTTACCAAAAACACTCATTCTTCCATTCAAAACACCAGTCCTTCATTCCCACATTCATTCAAATTTTTTTCATATACTTGATTAATTCAGATACCAACTATCTCAGCATCTTTTGTCAACATTCAAGCACTTCAGTATATCTAACACCAACAACAACACAACTACTCCATGGAGGCCTTGGGGACAGTCTTTGGATCCAGTGATTAACAGAAGGTCTTGGCGACCATCGAGTGTTGGAAAAATAATAGTGAATAAACAAGTTTGATACAACAAACAATATCCCAAATAATTAGCAAGAATGTAAATAAGCAATAACAATATAAATTTAAATAAAATTAGGAACAATCTCACAGTGTTATAGAATCACGCAAAGAGCGTTGTCCTTAAAGGTTGATTCGTGCCACCCAAAGTAAAACTTGGTGCGATTGGTTCTCTTGGCCAAACAATCCCCCAGGATTAGACAATAGCGTTGACCTTTGTGATGTACGCACTTCCACTCACAAAAGGTTTAAGAACAACTCTCTATTGCCTTTCCTTAGAAAAATATTCTTGTAGAAAAATATGTGGGAGAGAAAAAATAGTAGACTTGTGTATATCTAAAAATATAGAGTAGTAAAAAGATCCCTTTAGAAAAATATGTTATGATGAGTATTATATAGGCTACTTATGAAGATAATAGTTTATAGTTATTGGTTACTAATAACCCTTAAAAGCCCAACGGCTATTTTTCTCATAATTGCCCAATGGCTATTTTTCTCATAATTGTCCAACGGTTATTTTACTCATAAATTTCCAACGACTAGAAAATAAATAAGAATAAAAGTGTTTGGAACACACACTCACACCAACATCGAGGAGTTCGTGAGCTTTATCTGATAAAACTATATTAGCAAAGGAGAATTTTCCACTCATACCTATAGAGGAGGGTGTGCATGCAGGCGATTCCTAAACTCGTATCTTTCTTATGTTTAGCATGGTCTTTCCTGATTTAAATTTATTGTGATTGGATTGAATTCTTTGAAAAAAAAGAAAGAAAAAAAAAGATGTATTTTATCTTTGATTTTAAGGATTTCATAGGTTACGGTTGGTGTTAGTCATAGATATTATGATAATTTTGTTTTGATTTTTTCAATATATTTAATTTGTTCCTTTTTCACATTCCATGCCATCATTAATTGTTGCCATACATTTTAATATGTTCATTGTAAGGACCAGATTTGAATCCCTAGCTCAACAGGTGGATGGACTTAGGCCCAAAACAATAAATTTGTAGATAATGGGTTAGAAAACTGGGTTTTAATGAATCAAACAAACACTAACGTAGATTTAGATGACAAGAAAATGTAAATAGACAGGTTTATGCTGAAGAAAATCGTCATCGGCAAAGTTCGAGGATATCTGTTCCTATATATTTCTTTCAGATTTGATTACAAAGTCAGTTCTTAATGCTACAATATTTTTCTAGTTTCTCGATCCCCTTCTCCCATTGCCCCTCTCTTCTTTTATACTCCCTCCTCCTTTCATCTTTTTCCTTCATGTATATGCCAAATGGCTGGTCTTGATACTTGTCCCATCAGCATCTCTCATAAATTTTCATGTAATAGCTGTAAGGTTGATAGCCACTGTTCAAGTATCATCTCCACATTAATGCGGCCAGAGAGTTAGCTGCAGTGCATTTAATGCGGTGGTAGCAGCTTTCTCCTCAGATATTTTAGGACTTCCCCCTGTCCCATGTCTCCACCATGCCTGTCCATACCGACAAAACTTCCTAGAATGTTCCCTTGAACAGTAGATCACTTCTCTTGACCCCGACCTTTATTAGCCGAGGAGGCATTCATCCTCGACCCACCCTCCTAGGCAATTATGACCAAGACTAATTTCTTAATTTACCAACGCAAACTCCCTTAACAATGTCTACTCCTCTTCGGACAACCTCTCAACCTCGGACTGTGCCTCAAGCCCAGTATCCATATAAATAACGAGCTCCTGGCCCACCACCCCTACGTTCATCATATAAAAACATAATAATGTGTATTATAGATCATTACAATTGGGAAATGTTAGATTAGATTAAATAGGATAGGATTTAATGTTTTTGTTACTATAAATTTTCGCTACAATTGATTGGAATTTTTCGTGATTTCACTCTCTTATATCCATAAATCCATGTATTTAGGATGGAGATGATACGCGTCTCATCAAAAATTTAAAAATGATCACCTGAAATGATGTCACCCATGTATCAGTAAAATTTTTATTAGAAGAAGAAAAATGCTACGTTCACAATGTTTTTACAACTTTTTCTACAAAAAAATCATAGGTAATATGTTGTTATTATTTTTAATTTGAATCTATCTCTTAAATTACTTTTTTATCTACCAATAAATACCCGTAACAACCTGTCACTTAAAATTTGTTGTGATTTCTCAAAAAAAAAAAAAAATTGTAAAAGTGTTATGAAAATATTGTGAACATAACATTTCTCTAAGAAAACGTAATGATAAAACTCAAGATAAAACCTGATTTTCTTTCTTGCATATAAATCACATGTTTTGTATATTAGGTTCATGCGTATTCTTTCTTCATATGAAACATGAGAAAATTCACTGAAAAAAAAAAAATAAAAGCTGCATCAAAAGATTCAAAATTCAAGCACGTGGATAAATGGATAATTTAACATTATTGTGTTATGAAAATATTGGAACATAACATTTCTCTAAGAAAACGTAACGATAAAACCTGATTTTCTTTCTTGCATATAAATCACATGCTTTGTATATTAGGTTCATGCATATTCTTTCTTCATATGAAACACGAGAAAATTCACTGAAAAAAAAAAAAGCTGCATCAAAAGATTCAAAATTCCAGCACGTGGATAAATGGATAATTTAACATTAAAGTCTTTCTTTTAGGAGCTACCCATGAAATGATCTCATGCATAAGGTAGAAATCTTATCTAGGATTTGTATTTCAATATTTTCACATTCTCATGCATTTTTAATATTGTTGTAAATATATAGTAATTAATTTTATGTTTTGATTTATATGTGTTTTTTTGAGGTTATATTTCTTTTGACCATCATGTTAATTTTAATTTTTGTGGTGAATGTGAACGCTATCAATATTCTTTCAATATCATTTATCATGTGATTATATATTGATTTTTTTTGATGAAATGTGATTATATATTGAATCATTGATTGTAGTATGGGAGAAATTATACAGTCTTCATGGTGGACAAATGATGTGGTCCACCATTCCAGTAAAAGACTCCCACATATTTAAAATTGCTGAGTCAGCATTTAATTTTTATTTAAAACTTCACAATTTTAAACAAATGGGAGTCTTTTTTTTGAAACAAGTGGGAGTCTTTTACTGAAATAGTGGACCACATCACTTATTCACCATGAATACCTTATAATTTTTGTAGTATGGATGGGAAGACTATTTATATTGGTATTTTTTTTTTTTTGGGAACATTTATATTTATATTGGTCATTTAATCTTAGAAGACTGGTTATTTGACCAAGCAAGGTAGGTGCCTCCACACCTTCCCAATCTAACCTCTGAACCTAGTCTAGGGGATACAGGTCTTATCTATAATACTTTTTTCATTTTTTGTAATATTTTGGTAGATTGTGACTAGGAAAATGAGTTTTGTAATTGCATTTTCGTTAATTTGTACTTAGGAATCAATATCGTGTAATATTTTTTGTTCAAACATTTTGCAACTTCATGTATTACTAAAGTTTGTTTTGAGTTTATCTTATTTTTTATTGTATAAATTAAATCAAGTGGCAACTCCATATGATTAGGTTATAGGGACATATCCATGGTTGAATCTCTACCTTGAAATTCGTTATTCGAAGTCCTGGTCTCCTAATGTTGCGATTCTCGCACACCCACATCAATTAAAAAGCCTTGCTTCTGATTCTATGACATTCATAGGTGGTTTTGTAAACTTTAGCCAAAATTTTTAAAATAAAATAAAATAAAACTTCTTTTTCTTATATATCTAATTAAAATATTCATCATGACTTTTGTTTATATATATATATATATATATATATATAAAATAGAGAGAGGAGAGAGAAATTTAGAATAAAATAGAGAATTAAAGTTTTACAAAAGGCTACCTTGCTTTCTAAAACTTGTTGAGCACTCTAGTATTTTGTAGAAATTTAAATAGCGTGGGGGCCAGATGTGAATTTTTTTTTGGTGATTCTTTACTACAGTATTCTTTAATTTGGCTAAAAAAAATGCTTCGAAGAGCCAAATGCTAATACTCTCTTTCTCTCTGGCTGAAATGCATTCAAAATTAGAAAATTTATACTTATATCATTTCAAATTGTAGCAAGTTCTCCTCCTGTGATTACAAGCACTTATTATGTACAATATTTCCAATGGCTATCACCCTGTTCATGGCGAAATTATATTTGCCTAATGGGTGTATGAAAGATGACTTGGGACCTTAACATCTACATATAAACGTTCAAAAAAATTGGTTGAAGTACTCTTGAAGCTTTTCACGTGATTGCAATCATGAACAGCTCATGAAAATCTGCTTTCTTCCCAACTGCCTGAGTTTTTCACACTAGACTTTTCCAAACGCATCCTGGCATTTGTATCATCCAATACCTTCCTGCTATTCTTTTCAATCGGAGATGGTTTCGAATGCTTTTCCGCAGCAGTTACTACTCACAAATTCAAGAGAAACAAGTGCAGATATTACAGAACATACTTTTGGGGCCATTCACAAACAATATATAGATTAAAGAACATGACTCTGCAGGATCATTCACAAACAATCAAGTAGCATTTAAACTTACCAAAATTTGATCCTCTTACGCGAGCTAATTTCATCAGCCCAACAGCCCCATCTACTTCAGTTAAACGAATTTCTCTAACTATGTACACCTATAGAAATAAGAGATGAGATGGCAAATAGAGGGAATTTATAGTTGAATCAAGTAGCAGCTTAACATAGCACTAATTATATTATTTAGACCAAACAATCCATTTGTGCACATGGGAAGATGTAACAAGAACAATGAAAGTAAAATTGCTCAAGAAAATGCCTCGATATATTATCAAAGAACTTTTTAGTCTTCATCATGATAAGCAACATAAAACTTCAACAAAATTAGCGCTTCGGTCAAATAATTCAATTTGAATTATAAATCTTCCCAACTATTTATAGTATTAGAAATCATTAGCTATGTAACTAACACTAACAGACTGGCATCTTTTTCCACTACAATAGGGTCTAACTTAAGCCCTAATCTGCCTTTTACTAGCTTCAAAAAATCTTTCTGCTGTACAATTTCAAAGGTTTTGGAAGTGTTGACTGCCTCTTACAAGTACTTTCAAGGAAAATCAAAACAGGAGGAGGAAATTCACAGTACCACAGTGAATTTAAAGAATGCACATAAGCATGACAAAGAAGTTTAAATGGTTACCTTCAACTTGAAAGGCAGGACCAACTGAAATACTAGAACATCTCTCTCACATAATCTATGCGCAATGGAAAAACTTCGCCAGCCACCACTCAGTCCCTTCCTAGCCTCTAGATAAATTACTTCAAATTCTTTCCCTCTTTCATCTACCAGTGTAATTATCGAATCATGGCACGGCATGTAATCTTTGCAAAAATCCCTTGGTAGACCCTACGATGCAATAAGTTAGCACATACATATTAGAATTGCACTCAAAATATTGTATAACATAAATCGAAGACATAGTTTGGGGTGTACCAGCCAAAATCCACGAGTAACATGTGAGGGAAGCATAAATTTAACAAAGCTAGGGGTGTCAGCTGCTAGATATGCTTGAACCTCTTCCGCTAGCTCCATGGCAGAGGACTTGACATCAGCACGTTTGTACAAATGATCAATGATAGCCTTCTTTGGTTTATTGCTACAAGTAAAACATGGATTTAGTATTTTTACAAGCGATTTAAGCTCTTTTATATTGAACCTAATTAAGTAAAAGTTAAAATATATTCTGACCTTATAGACGTCCTTGGCTTCTTGGATCCTACCTGCTTAATATCATTCCCAATTAGTTGATGATTCCAATCCATGAAAAGAAACTACCAAGTAATTTGCTTAACAGAATTTACAAATTAAACAGTGCAATTAAAATGACACAAGAATATCTACTCCAAAGTGTGTGTGTGTGCACACACGATTACATAATACAGCCCTTTGGGAAATCTGGAACCATCACAGCCAGATTCAATTAGGATTCCTTTGGACTAATACAGGTCATACTCAGTGCATAAAATTCCCACTTTTACAGGATCTGAAAGACGTGATTGGTAAAAAACTTGGTTATAAATCCAATTGTTGCAGGAGAAGGAGAGAGGATTTGTAAATTGACTTTCCTTATAAAAGAGACCCAACAATGTCACTGAGATACAAAACTCTTGACGACCACGTAAAGATACGAGGTTGAACCTAAAGTAAATGTGCCACCATGAGATTTATGGATTGAGGACACAAGTACATTTATAACTTTAGCAAAAGATAAGTAAACAAATGTGATAGTCATAAAGCAATTATTATCATATTCTTTGCAACCAAAGCAAGAAAACCTAACTAAGGTTTATTAAATTTTCTCTCCTTTGCTTTGTAGTATATGTATACTCAGGCCATTTCTGCTGTCCAAAACTTCTAATTCTTAGTCACTGATGGGTGTTTCTCCTAGTCACCATGACAATGAACAAACAGCTAATATGCATGATCAGATCACAAAAAAAGTAAAAGGGTAAAGAGGAAATGCAGAGGGAAAGAGAAAGAAACCATGGGCTTAGAAAACCAAGCAAAAGCCTGTTGGTCTTCCATATTAGCATAACCCTCTTCTAGTTTTTCATGTTTGTGTACAGATTCATCCAATTGCACGGCCTTCATAGCTGACACACACAGATCTCTCTCTCTCTCTCTCTCTCTGTGAAGATTCCCTCAGTGAATAGCAACCCAGTCTGAGTCTCTCTCAGTCTCTGACCTCTCTTTCACGGTATTGGAAGATAGGAAAAGAAAGTGTTATTTTGTGTCACAATACTATTTTGTGTCACAATGACTAGGCCATTACTTTTTATATAGGCATGCAGTTTTTTCTCTACCATTCACAGTCGAACACATTTTTCTCTTTATTTACTCGGTGGAGAAAAAAGAGGTTGAGTGTTGACCGTTTTGTTTAAAGTTTACTTGTTTTGGTATACGGTTGGTCCCATGGTCGTACTCACACCATTCCGTTTTGGGAAAGAGATAAGCCAATGCAATAGACTTCTTTAGTCTTAAACACATGTTAATAGTAACTTTTTTTTTTAGACTTTCGTCGTTCTTTCGTTTATTTTATTTTATTTTATTTTTTATTATTTATTTAACTTCACCTGAGATGAGATCAACCGGTGTGGTTAGTCGAAGGTACTTCAATTTGGTCAAGTTAGAGACAAAACATTGATGGAAAATTTTGACCAAGTGCATACGAAAATTTTCTTACCTCAATCCTATCAAAAAAAAAAAAAAAACAATTTTTTTTTTGCTTACCTCAATTGAAATCTGGTGTTGGTATAATTAAATAGGACTCGTCTAAAGGTTTAGTATGAGAATACGTTCTCCTTTTGTCTTTTTTTTTTTTTTAAAGAAAAATTCTAACGAATACCCTTAGGGCATTAATTAATAATTCATTGAAAAAAAAATTTTATAGGAAAAAAAAAAAAGCAATTAATATTTTAACAGTTTTTTTCATTTCCTATAAAGGTAGTGTCAAAACTTTTTAAAAATAAATTATTAACTAATGCTCCAAGGATATTCGTTAGCATGACCTTTTTTTTTATATAGGTTGCAAAGTAAAAGGCTTGTCAAATAATATTTAATGCGATTAAGTTAACATTTATAAGTGGTTCTAGTATCCCTACTATTTTTATCGCAATTTTAACGTGGCAGACTATGAGTGGTTATTTATCACTTTCACATGAACTTACAATTTTTTTTTCTTATCACTCAAAGTCGGTCATATTATAGTTGTGGTAAGGTTATGGTAAAAAAAGTAGGTGGTCCTAGAATTTTTCAACACTAAATGTTGAGATGAATGGGGATGTAATTATGAAGACTCTTGGCTTGCTTATTGCCCAACCTCATTAGCTGAAAGCAGTGACTTCAACTGACTGTGACTTCCCTAGTTATGGAGGGTATATCAGTCGGGTTGATATCTTTTGCCGAATAGGCGCAGTGTAGTTCGATTGAAGCAAATTTGAGATGCCGAACAGAGTGGGGGAAGCACTCAATCATCATCTCTAATATTGTGTTATAACAATTAACAAGGCACTTAAGTTGGGCTTTATGATTTGCTTATCCCTCCGTACCAGTGCGCCTCATTCCACTAAGCTCCACCCCATGTCCTCAAGGTAAATATTCTTAATTTTAATCACTTGAATTTGATTAATCAATTTGTAAAACCTTGCTGGATTGCCATGTGACTTTATCAAATATTGCCAATAAGCAAGAATTATAACAAAAAGTTTATGGAAGCTCTAAAAAATGTGAGGCAAAAAGCCATCCAAACACTCTGAGGAGAATAGAAGTGCTTCTATAATTTTACCAAAAAAACAAGTAAATAAATGCAATAGTCATAAAATAAAATACTATTAACGTATTGTTTGCAACCAAAGCAAGAAAACATAATTAAGATTTGTTAAAAAGTCACAATTATCCTACGTGACAGATTATGACTGGTTGCCTATCACTTTCATATAAATCCACTACTTTTGTTTTTACCATTCACAATTTATCACATGGACAATTATGGCAAAGTTGTGCTTTTTAAGGTGATCTTGTTCCTAAAAACAAAAGTGGTCCTAGAAATTTTGATTTAATTTCTCTAGTTTGCATAGTATTATACGTATAATTAGAAGGCCATTTCCACTATCCAAAATATCTAAGTCTTATTCATAGGTCTTTGTTTATGACAATGACAAACAACTAGTATGCAAGACCATACAAAGAGTAAAGAGGAAGGTAGAGATAAATAAAATGAATAATTTTAAGACCACACCCTTCACCAAAACTATTTCATACGGTAAATTGTGACTGAATACTTATTACTTTTACATAAACCCATTACTTTTTTTTTCACCTGTTCTCACAGCCAACGTATGTGTATGTGTGTGAATATGTGAAGTTGATTTCCTCAATGAATAGGACCCAAGTCTTCATCCAATTGCACTGTTCTCATAGCTGACATATGTGTATGTGTGTGAATGTGAAGTTGATTCTCTCAATGAATAGCACCCAAGTCTGTCTCCTAGTCTCTCTTTCGCGGTATTGGAAGAGAGGAAAAGAAGAGTTCTTTCTTATTTTCTATTTTTATTTTGAACGAAACGAATGAGAAAAAGAAAGTTGTGTCGACCATTTTGTTTAAACTTACTTGTTTTGGTATACACTGATCCCACTCTATGACTCAGACCATTCTGTTTCGGGAAAGAGATAAGCTCAATACAATCACTTTAGTCTTAGAAGGCTTCTAAAGTCTAATCAGGAATAAAGTAACAAGGGCTATCAAATCACAAACTATTTCACAAATTTAATACAGCAAACTATAAGTGATTGTCTATCATTTACACATAGATTTATAATTTTTTTTTCACCCATCACACTCCACCTGTGTACCACATCATAATTATGACAAAAAAATTGTATAATAATTTGTCATACTAGATTTTTTCAATTATGATAACTTTGATGATCATCCTTCTTGCTTCGATACATCTTTTTTTTTTTTTTTTTCCCAAAAGAAAATTATAGGATCTTTCCCTAAAATTTGTGCCGGATTCAATTTGGTAGGTGGATGAAAAATTAAAGTGGAAGCGAGGTCGAAGTTGCAGATGATGCCAGCTAGCCAGAGCTATTGTAGATGGAATTGACTTGCAGGAAAGCGAAACCTAATCAAAGCCAGAGATGACTTTCGAATTCATTTATATCCATATTGTCTATATAAATACAAAATATTAAATTAATTCACTCTATTTTGTATCAGGTGTTCCAAATTAGAGTTTGAATTCACTCTGTTGTGCCAAATACCCTTGTAATGTAAAGCTACTACTTCAAGTTCTTCAAGTCTATTTAAGACTTACTTGCAATCAATTTGATGCTACTTCGAGCTTATTTAAAGTTTAAACCTACTTCATTTGAAACAAATTAAAATTCTTTTACTAAAACTTATCATTAACTCAAGAATAACAAAAGTAGAAGCTCAATGAAGGATTAAGTTAAATTTGTGCCAACGGGTCACAAATTAGTTATAGATCTTGCTGCGGTTCAAGAGAGATGCCCGAAGAAGGGGTTTGTGGTTGGACAAACTCTATGCAAAATCATATCTTAAAGATGAGATTTCGCTTTCTTATGAAACTCATCTTGAGATTTCAACTATTCATAATTAGTGAAGATGATATTTTAAATGTACCTTCTAATTAAATCGCATGTTGAAGATGCGTGAGAAATGCTATCAAATGGGATTATAATTTTTAATACCTCTGATAGTGAGCCTCATATTCGAAGCCCAACTATAAAAATTTAACCCTGAGAGTGAGGAATTTACAATAGAGACACATGATTTATTTTGGACAAAAATGATCGGTAAAAACTTTAAGAAACTACATTGCCTTGAAATCATATCACATTGTTCCAACACATAAAATAAAGATTACGAAACCCCATTTACTATTTAAAAAAATAATAAAGTACATGATTTTGTTTCCAAGTTACATATTATAATGAATTAAAATTACATGGATAACTACTGATGTACATTCCTCCATTCAAATTCAAAGGCTAAGTACACAGTAGGACAGGAAATTAGTAGACACCCATCTTGCCCAGTCCAAAGCAAGGTTTTGAAACCCGGACCGTTCATTGAACCGTAAAAAAGAGAGGTTCAAGGTTTTTGAGGTCGAACCGAGGTTGAACCGGGGTCGAACCGTGATGACGTTATAATTAATTTAATAATTATTTAAAATATAAATAATTATATTAAATTAGTACAAATATTAAAAAAATTAACTAAAATAGTACAATTAAATATAGAAATCTATTATTCCTTCATAGAAACAAAGAGATCTATCTTTCAAATGTATTTTCTATATCATAACTTTAAGAAATATTAAATCCTAGTATTTTTTATGTTGATTAGTTAAATTTGTGATAATATCTAATAATATAATAATTAGAATAATATATATATATATATATATATATATATATATTTATATAAAATGGTATTTGTGTAATTGTGTTGCATGTCCGCAACGTGGCACTTATAAAATTACGAATGCATTAAATTTTTTTTTTAAGTGATGAACGGATGATATTTGTATTGCATTGCATGTCTACAATGTGGCCCACTAGGAATATAAGAATCAATTATTTTCTTTAAGATAAAAAGCAAAACATAAAAAGTTAAAAACTTCAACCACTAGCAAAGCAAAACGTGGCAACTCCAATAAATTCTCCCACCTACTATCCCACTTGACTATTTCTCTTTCTTTACTTTTGTAAGGGAGTCAGTCTCGTATCAAAAGTTGTACCGATTTAACTAGTAGAACGATATATTTCGGTATCGATTAATACCGAAGTACCGTTTCGGGTTTACCACTAATTTTATATAACCTTACGTAAATTGAAATTCATTTAAGTATATATATATATATATAGATAAATATATAAAAATATTTACATTTAAATTATTATTATTTTTTATATACATTGGTTGGTCAAAATCCATATCATTTGTAGGTTTATACTTATTCTTTTTACTCTTTTTTTATTTTTCAAGCAGATATGCTTGTACCTATCTAAAGTCTAACAAAAATGGCAGTAGAATTTATCTAATAAGAAAAAAGAAAAAAGAAGAAAAGAGTGGTTGTAAAAAATTTTAAATTACCGTTTGTACTTATCCAAAGCTTCATTTATTTGTTTACAGCTAGATGGCAGTAAAATATTTGAGTCTAACGTGTAGCAGTAGTGGTAGTGTGTTGTCATTCAAGGGCACACTTAACAAAATTGAAAGGAGCTTTTGGCTACGAAATCAAAATGTAAAATAAAGAGTAAAGACTAGAGAGAGCCAGAGACTAGAGAGAGCCAGAGGCAGAGAGCGTCTGGTCCAAGCTTTGAGTGGAGAAGAAGTCTTTGAGCGAAGAAGAAGAAGATGATGAAGAAAAAGAAGAGATCTGAGGTGATGGATTATCGGCGAAATGAAATTTATTATCAGATCTCCTTCCAATCTTTGTTCTTCTTCGTGTTCTCTCATTTCTTCTAGATCTGATCATGATTTCGTACTGGTGTATTGGCCAAAATTCACCGGAAAAGCTGAAAAAAAAGGAAACCGTTCGAACCTCAAAAACCGGTCACGGTTCTCAGAACCGTACGGTCCGACCACAGTTCGTACGGGTTTCTGCTTTTTTTACATAGAACGGTTCTTGAAGCTTAAAAAACCGCAAAACTAAGAGGTTCGCGGTTTTCCCGGTCGGACCGTACGGTCCGGTCCAGGTTTCAAAACCATGGTCCAAAGACCAATCTCCTATAAAAATGATGGACAATGGTGATTTATCCGTTTAACATTAAAAAAAAAAAAAAAAAAAACAAGAATTTGACTTGCTTCTAGTACTTTTTTAATTAGACATTTCTTATTATTTTAAATATACAATAGTAAGTGACAGTGAATTTTGTTGGGGATATTATATAAAGTAATAATAAAAGAATAGGATTAACACAAAAGACAAACAGAAAATAGATAACTTGGAGGCACAATACCGTTTTCCTTAGACAATATTTGCCCCCCACACTATTGTTGCTAAAGGGTTATTGCAAATTTGTCTCTAGGATATAAACAAGATGTTAGATTCTATAGATAGCAATTCTAGATAATAACCACGGGATTTCAAGTGAACATAAGTCTCTATTTATACCCATAGGGTTATATTTCATCAAAAGACATGTATGGAGAGTTAAAATGTTTCATGAAACCGTTCACAAGGCTTGAAACCTTTTCAACTTTTCTAAATAGTCACCAGAAAAAAAATCCTGATTTTGACTTTCGATCAGTTGAAAGTTCCTTTCAATCGATCGAGTACTACCTTCAATCGATTGAACAGGAATCGAACATCAATTGAGACATCCAGAGACTCCAGGATTATTTTCTTACTATTTTCGATCGATTGAGCCAAAGATTCGACCGATCGAAAATGTTGAATTTCGAATTTTTACTTAGAAAATTCCAGAACTTGAATTTTCACTTTATGAAACAATATTCTTTAAACTCAAACATCATTATTACAACCTATCCATGTATATACCTATATATAAAACAAATTTTAATCTCCACATTTTATTTAGTTAGTGGGTGACGTGGTGGTTTTTCAATAAAACAAAATGAAATTATAGTTAAAAAAGTACTGGAAATAAGGCACACCCAAAAAACAATGTATACGACAACATAGATCAAGGAAATTTCAAAATTGTATTATTTACTAACAAAATTAATCCAAAGCACTTAAAAACAGATGTAGAAAACCAGGGTCAAAATTTTGTGGTTGGACCTATATAAAATTCGTGAGCACATTGTGGATGGGTAGAAGATCATTCATTATAAGAGTCTAATTTCCTTAAAAGAAAATAATAATAAAAAAGTTGAAAGCCACCGGTGATGATAATGTATGTTAAATAATTATTGGAGAGATGGGTTCAAGTTACACCTGATGTAACTCTTTAGAGTTACACCTTTTTAAAACTATTGGATTTAAGTAGATCCAACGTTCAAAAAAGACCCTCATTAATGCTAATATTTTGATTAGGATCTCATTAATTATCCCTCATTTATTATATTTTATTCCTATTTTTAAACCCAAAAAAAAATATTACATCTGACTCTCTCTCTACGCTACCACAGCCACAAAAATCAAGAAGCTACCTGGTGGTTCTGCACGAGCTTTCCTAGTCCCAGAACCATCCTCGACAATGATCTTTCTCTCACATGTTTCTGTTGAAGGAATACGAAGAAAGCCTTGGCTTGTGGACGTGAAATTCCATGACAAGACGTTGTGGATTTGAGTCAAATTTCCTGTGGAAGCTGAAAATCCTATGAACATGTATTCATTGAGAAACGGTGAGAGATCAAGTTGCTCAGAGAAGATTGGACCATCGTAGGTGATCCAAGCTCGATGAATCGAACCATCGTTTAGGACAATACCAACATCAGACACATTGATTATCATCATAGATTGTATTACTATCCGTGAATGAGAAAAATACAAAGTTATGTTAAAAATACAAAGTTATGATAGACACATCTTCTGAAGGGACAAAAAATCTAACAGAAATTAGATTAGCACTAGTGGCATTAGATAAATTACAAGCTTGGTCAGTCATTAGATTAAAAACTGTTGAGGGAAGTACAGATCGTTGGTCTCACATTGTCTCTGTGAAGATTAAATTCTATATCAGATCAAAAAATTACAAGCTTGGTCAGTCATTAAACAACACTTAGCCATTTATATATTTTTAAGGAGACAAGATATATATTCACAATTGATAAGACTATAAGAGTATGACCGGCTTAAAAGAAGGGGGGGAAAAAAAGTAGTATGAACTCAACAAAAAAAAAAGGTATTGCAAATATATTTGTAAATTCATTGGCAATAAAAGGAATATATGTAAAAGGTTTTAAATAATAAATAAGGAGAGAGAAACAAAATTGCTATTAATTAAGTGAATGAGGTGTAAGTCAATTAGCATTTAATGTTATTTTTTTAACCATTAGATCAATTACAAATCTACGGTCTACAAATGGTGTAACTCTTATCAAGTTACACTAGGTGTAACTTGAACTTATCTCATTATTGGATAAATTTTTTTATTTTATGTAATGAAATTTCTATACCTGCTTCGATGATGATGATGTCGTCGTCATCGGTTTAGGGGTGTGGATCATGGCAAAGTCACATATAGGGTCTGTTTGGATACTGTTTATTACTGAAAACTGAAAACACTGTTGATGGAGATCAAGGCACTACTTCGAAGGATCTCGTTCAAGTACCAATTGGGCCGGTTGCAAGAGCACGAGCAAAGAAGTTCAAGGATGTACTCAACGGACTCATCCAAGAGTTATGGGCTCAAGAAAATTCGTGGAGGCCCATTGAGCATGATCCACGTGGGCAACAAAGAATTGTCACCTTGATTCAAGTTCTAGAAGGATCCGGTCAAGGCTAAGAATTGGCAAGGAATATTTTGGGAGGATCGGATTGCATGGCTATTCTAGGCGTCACTTTCTTTCCATTTATGTTGTCCTTTGTTTCCTTCTATATGACTCTAGGCGTCCAGCTCTTCTTTCCTATTTTAGCGTCTCTTTTTTGGCAAGTAGGGATTTATTTTAGCATTGATTAGGAGGATGGGCATCCAGCTTTTATTGCCTTATATATCTTGTGTGTTTTAAGAAGGTAAGGATTTCTTTCCTTACCTATTTTCGGCTTTAATAGGTTTTCTATGTTAGGGTTTTTTTCCTTGTAATGTTTAGCCCTTTAAATAGGTGCATAAGCAATGGAAAACGCAGACATTGATATTCATAAAACTTGTGAGGTTTATTCTCTTTGGTTCTTTGAAGAACTATTTGAACTTATCGGGATTTCCCGTGGTGTTCATCTCGACTTATCAAACGGAGTTTCCACCACCGTTTGTGGCGTCTTCCTTATACCGAGGTTCTTGTTTGTCATAAACAATGGGTCGAGGTCTTCCATTCGAATCTGTCCATAGAACGATCTTGGGTTCCATTTAGTTGTTGGGTCTTGTTATTCTCGACAGGGTTCACATCATTTGGTATCAGAGCACGGTTTCTAGTTCAGGTTTGCCTATCCTTTAACATCTTTCATTCCTTTGTTTCTTCTTTAGCCGTCCACATCATTTATCTCTTCTTAGCCGAATTTCCTTTACCCTATCTGTTCAATCTTTGTTTGTTCTTGTTGATGTCTAAACTATTGGTCTGGTCTCACATCTCTTAGTTATTTCGAAATTTTATTTCATTATTCTTAAAAGCTAGTTGCTGATCGTCAAAAAAAAAAAAAAAAAATCATTAATCTGTGCTTCCAAAATTCAAAACTGCCATATTCCTTCTAATTCTAATCTGAAAATTTCCATATTCCTTGTGTTCAAATCTGAAATTCCTTGATTAGTTCTTGGTAAATTGTTGTTGGAAATTTTTGAGTTGTTTGTTTAGTTTCAAAAGAATTGAAAGAGAATTATCGAGTGGAAAAAGGCAAGAGTGGTGAGAACATCAGAGGGTAAAAGCCATATTATTTTGAGTGAAACACAAGTGGAGAGTGATCCACATTCTTGAGTGTAAACACGTAAGGGAGTGATTCGTGAGGTCATTTTGTTTTTTTTTTTTTTTTTTTTGTTTCTAACCTTTGTTTTGCAGAAATCATGTCTCACGATAGTGGTAAAAGCATTGTCGAAGATGATACAAAATTGGTTGATCCGAAAGTGTTTATGGAGGCCATGATGAGTGAGATGAGGCGTGTGATGAAGATGGAGATGGAGCAGGTTCACGAACGGATAGATCAGATGGAGAATAGACGTGAGGAGCAACCACAAACAGATCGTAATTTGCGTAGAAGGGAAAGAGATCCACCGAGGGAAGAGTATGAAGAGCGTAATGGGTCTGGTTTTGATGAAGAAGAAGATCGAGATTCCATTGTTAACAATAGGAGGCCTGGAGGAAGATATAGAGAAGCTAGGAATCGCGAAGATAACAACTTGGGTGGTATTAAGATGAAGATTCGGTCCTTTCAAGGTAGATCTGATCCTGAGGCATATCTTGAGTGAGAGAAGAAGATGGAGTTCGTGTTTGATTGCCACAACTACTCCGAGACAAAGAAGGTAAAATTAGCCGTGATTGAATTTTTCGAATATGCTATTACTTGGTGGGATCAGCTTGTGATAAACAGGAGGCGGAATAGAGACCGCCCAATAGACACATGGGAGGAGATGAAAGTAGTGATGAGAAAGCGGTTCGTTCCAAGTTACTACTATCGAGAGTTGTACAAAAAGCTACAAGGTCTTAGACAAGGGAGTCGAAGCGTAGAGGATTACTACAAGGAGATGGAGATTGCTATGATCCGCGCTAATGTAGAGGAGGATCGGGAGGCTACAATGGCTAGATTTTTACTTGGCTTAAACCGGGAGATCCATGATAAGGTAGAGATGCAGAATTATGTGGAATTGGAAGATATGGTGCATATGGCTATCAAAGTGGAACAACAACTCAAGAGAGGGAGTGGGACACGTGCAGGCCATAACTTTAGTTCTACCTCTTGGAAATCGAGTCATGCCAATCCGCTGGACAAGTCACAAACGCCCAAACCCGAGCCCAAGTCCGCAACCACCAGCTACCTCTAGGAATCGTGATATTAAATGTTTTAGATGTCAAGGCAAGCGCCACATAGCAAGTCAATGTCCAAACAAGCAAGTCATGGTGTTGCAAGCCAATGGTGAAATTGTGATCGATGATGAAGATTCCAACACCGACAACATGCTGCCATTGGAGGATGTTTCCGAGGAGGAGTATTTAGCCCTTGACGCATTGACATTGGTGGCGAGGAGAGCATTGAGCTTGCAAGCAAAAGGAGTTGATGAAGTACAGCGGGAGAATATCTTTCACACTAGGTGCTACGTTAAAGACAAGGTATGTAGTGTGATTATTGATGGTGGTAGTTGTACTAATGTTGCAAGCACAATTATGGTAGAGAAATTGGGATTGCCCATGGTAAAGCACCCTAGACTGTACTAGTTGCAATGGCTAAATGATAGTGGTGAGATAAGGGTGAACAAGCAAGTGTTAGTTGCATTTCGAATCGGTAAATACGAAAATGAAGTGTTGTGTGATGTAGTACCGATGCAAGTGGGACACTTATTGCTAGGGCGTCCATGGCAGTTTGATAGGCAAGTGAAGCATGATGGCTTTACGAACAAGTACTCTTTTGTACTTAATCAACGATCAATCACTCTTGTACCATTGACACTGCAGCAAGTATACAAGGATCAAGTGAGATTACAAAAGGAGAGTGATCAAAAGAAAAAGAGTGAAAATTAGAGAGAGGCTGAGAAAAATGAGAGAGAAAAAGAAAATCAAAGTTCGGCCCTTGAGAGAAAATCAGAGAGAAAACAAAAGAATTTCTATGCAAAAGTGAGTGAGATCAAGCGAGCAATGTTTTCAAATCAGCCGATGATTGTACTTTTGTACAAAGAGGCACTTTTAAACACTAACGAACTTGACCTTGCTTTGCCTAGTTCTATTGTTTCTCTTTTGTAGGAGTACGAGGATGTCTTCCCCGCGGAAACACCACATGGGTTACCTCCAATCCGAGGGATTGAACATCAAATTGATTTTGTTCCCGGTGCAACCATTCCAAACCGACCAGCTTATAGGAGCAATCCCAAGGAGACAAGGGAGCTTCAATAGCAGGTAAGTGAATTGTTGGAGAAAGGGCACGTGAGGGAGAGCATGAGCCCATATGCAGTTTTGGTATTACTTGTACCTAAGAAGGATGGGACGTGGAGAATGTGCGTGGATTGCCGAGCCATCAACAACATAATGGTAAAGTATCGTCACCCTATCCCACGCTTAGATGATATGTTAGATGAGCTGTATGGTTCTTGCATATTTTCTAAGATTGACTTAAAAAGTGGTTATCATCAAATTAGGATAAAAGAAGGAGATGAATGAAAAACCGCCTTTAAAACAAAATATGGTTTGTATGAATGGTTAGTTATGCCTTTTGGTTTGACTAATGCTCCGAGCACCTTTATGAGACTTATGAACCATATTTTGCGTGCATTTATAGGCATATTTGTTGTTGTCTATTTTGATGATATACTCATTTATAGCAAAAACATAGACGATCATGTAATACATTTGAAATCCGTTTTAGATGTGCTAAGGAAAGAAAGGTTGTTTGCTAATTTAAAGAAGTGCACTTTTTACACCGATAAGCTTGTATTTTTGGGATTTGTTGTTAGTGCACAAGGTATACGGGTTGATGAAGAGAAGGTACGTGCAATCCAAGAATGGCCGAGCCCCACAAGTGTAGGTAATGTTCGTAGTTTTCATAGACTTGCTAGTTTCTACCGGCGGTTCGTGAAGGACTTCAGTAGCTTAGCCGCACCGTTTACCGAAGTGATCAAGAAGAACGTTGGATTTCGGTGGGGAGAAGAACAAGAGAAGGCATTTCAATTAATCAAAGAGAAGCTGACTAACGCACCTTTGTTGTCTTTACCTAATTTTTCTAAAACATTTGAAATTGAATGTGATGCTTCAAGTATTGGTATAGGCGCCGTTCTTATGCAAGAAGGACGACCAATTGCTTACTTCAGCGAGAAACTTAGCAGGGCAGCCTTAAACTACCCAACTTATGACAAGGAGTTGTATGCATTGGTTCGGGCTATAGAGATGTGGCAGCACTACCCATGGCCTAAGGAGTTTGTGATTCACACCGATCATGAGCCCTTAAAACACTTGAAGGGCCAACACAAGCTAAACAAAAGGTATGCGTGATGGGTGGAGTTCATAGAGACGTTTCCATACGTCATTCGGTACAAGCAAGGTAAGGAGAATGTAGTCGCCGATGCACTTTCTCGCAGGTATGCCTTACTCTCCACACTTGATGCAAAATTGCTTGGTTTTGAACACATTAAAGAATTATATGCTGAAGACCATGAATTTTGTGAGGAATATCGAGCTTGTGAGAAAATCGCCTCTGGTAAGTTCTTTAGGCTTGATGGATTCCTATTTTGAGAAAATAAGCTATGCGTGCCTAATTGTTCTATGAGGGAGTTATTAGTGTAGGAATCACATGGTGGGGGATTAATGGGACATTTTGGAGTTGCAAAGACTTTAGCTATTTTGCAGGAACACTTTTATTGGCCTCACATGAAACGAGATGTCGAACGGATTTGTGGTAGATGTGTCACATGTAAGCAAGCTAAATCCAAAGTGCAGCACATTTTATTCAATGTCACAAAACGGATGATGCTTCGCATGTTGCTGATTTGTTCTTTAGAGAGATTGTGAGATTACATGGCATGCCTAGGACAATTGTATCGGATAGAGATGCTAAGTTCTTGAGCTATTTTTGGAAGACTTTGTGGTGTAAGCTAGATACTAAGCTATTGTTTTCCACTACTTGTCATCCACAAACTGATGGTCAAACTAAAGTAGTAAATAGGACTTTGTCTACTCTATTGAGGGCAATCATTAGAAAGAACATCAAAACATGGGAAGAATGTTTACCACATGTTGAGTTTGCATATAATAGAGTTGTTCATTTTGCTACCAAATTTTCGCCATTTGAAATTGTGTATGGGTTTAATCCTTTAACTCCATTGGATTTATCTCCTTTACCTTTGACGGGGCACATTAATTTAGATGGCAAAAAGAAAGCTGATGTTGTGAAGCAGATTCATGAGAAAGCAAGACTCAACATTGAGCGTAGAACGGAACAATATGCCACACAAGCCAACAAGGGATGTCGCAAACTGGTTTTTGAACCCGAAGATTGGGTTTGGCTGCATATAAGAACAGAAAGATTCCCGGCGAAAAGACGTTCCAAATTGCTCCCAAGAGGAGATGGTCCTTTCCAAGTCCTCGAGCGTATCAATGACAACGCTTACAAGCTAGATTTACCTGGTGAGTACAATGTAAGTGCCGCTTTTAATGTTACTGATTTGAGTCCTTTTGATGTAGGTGATGGTTTGAGGGCAAATCCTTTTCAAGATGAGGGGAATGATGGAGATCAAGGCATCACTTAGAAGGATCTCGTTCAAGTACCAATTGGGCCGGTTGCAAGAGCACGAGCAAAGAAGTTCAAGGATGTACTCAACGGACTCATCCAAGAGTTATGGGCTCAAGCAAATTCGTGGAGGCCCATTGAGCATGATCCACGTGGGCAACAAAGAATTGTCACCTTGATTCAAGTTCTAGAAGGATCCGGTCAAGGCTAAGAATTGGCAAGGAATATTTTGGGAGGATCGGATTTCATGGCTATTCTAGGCGTCACTTTCTTTCCATTTATGTTGTCCTTTGTTTCCTTCTATATGACTCTAGGCATCCAGCTTTTCTTTTCTATTTTAGCGTCTCTTTTTTGGCAAGTAGGGATTTATTTTAGCATTGATTAGGAGGATGGGCATCCAGCCTTTATTGCCTTATATATCTTGTGTGTTTTAGGAAGGTAAGGATTTCTTTCCTTACCCATTTTCGGCTTTAATTAGGTTTTCTATGTTAGGGTTTTTTTCCTTGTAATGTTTAGCCCTTTAAATAGGTGCATAAGCAATGGAAAATGCAGACATTGATATTCATAAAACTTGTGAGGTTTATTCTCTTTGGTTCTTTGAAGAACTATTCAAACTTATTGGGATTTCCCGTGGCATTCATCTCGACTTATCAAACGGAGTTTCCACCACCGTTTGTGGCGTCTTCCTTATACCGAGGTTCTTGTTTGTCAGAAACAATGGGTCGAGGTCTTCCATTTGAATCTGTCCATAGAACGATCTTGGGTTCCCTTTAGTTGTTGGGTCTTGTTATTCTCGACGGGGTTCACATCAATTGTAGCAAAATAATTTTTAAATGTATAAATAGTGCCGTGGGACCTAGTTTTAAAGAAAATTTTGATAAAATCCGTACTTGCGGGTCTCGTGAAAGGTCCTGTGTGCACGAGACCCACACAAAAAAATGCAGACTCGCACGTTTGCTGTTTTTAGTGCAATCCAAACATATACATAGACAAGGGGGCACTTTTTGAAAATTATTTATTTACCCATATGTTCTAATTATATTTACAATTAGCTCCTACGAAAATGTCACTTGTTCTTTTAAATTTTTTTATATATTTATATTCTTGTTTGTATAATCATATTAATATGTTTAGATTTTTCTTATTATAAATTAATTTATAATCCTCCCAAAATATATTTCAAAAGATAGCAGATGTAGGTTATATTTCAAATGATAGTAAAGTGTTTTTTCTTTGGTAAAATGTAATAATATCTCTTCAAATATAATTCTTTTTTTTTTATGTCATTTAGTTTTTAATTGTTTTAATCATGTGCTTACAACTTATAATTGATTTAGTCACAATTTTGCTCCAATATATTGTTGGCAAATTGTTAAAAAAAATCAAATAATATTCCTGTTGCTTATAAATCGTGGTCATATGACATGTGATTTGAGAATATAAAATAGTCTTTTATAATTATAAAATTCAAAATAAAAACATAAAATATAAAAAGAAATTTTCAAATTATTCAACATATAAATTATAATAATACTTTAAGTTTCAAATTTTATCATATTTATTAAAAACAATCCTTGTAGTTTGTACTTTTTTGATATAGAATAATCATATATAATTTATATAAAATTATATTTCTATAAGATTTAGGGTAATCATGATTCCCAAAAGAAAATTTTCTGACTTCCTCATTTGGTGTGGATGGGTTGAGTTGAGTTGTTTTTAAGTTATATTCCACCAAAGAACATAGAGTTTATGTCTTATGAGTTATGATTTAAAAATAAAACTGGAGTAAACATGCTCAAAACAGTTTCATTAACCCTTTATTTGTCCTAATCAATTGAGGAACCCCATAAAAAAATTTTAATTAATTAACCGAGGAACCAACCAATAACAATGAAGGCTCATAAATGCACAAAAAATTGAACATGCCTAAATTGTACCTCAGTAAAGCCCTCACATAAAAGTGGCAGCCGAAAAAGAAGTCTTAATTTAGAACCACTTGTGCACACACCAATATAGCAAACTGCACGCTCAGCTACTCAGCCTCCAATAAACAAAGCCCAGAAAACCAGATACAAAAACAGAGAAATCTTCCATTTTGTTCTCTAGGATTGAGATGCTTGATACAGAGAGTTGAAAAAAAAAAAAAAACTTTCAATCTCAACTATTAATTTATTAAAAATAAGAAAGAGGTAAAAAAAAATAAAAAGGTGTAAGTTAAAAAATGAAAAGGGCAAAAATTTTCATAACTTTTTGTCACAACAATGACATGACCAAGTGTAATTGATGAAGAAAAAATAGTGAGTTCATGTGTATTTGATGACTAATCACTTATAATTTATCACATCAAAGTTGTGGCAAAAAAACTGTGAAATAATTCGTGGTCCTAGAATTACTTCCTAAGTATTACATTGTTCTCAATATGTTCTCTAATGGCCTGTTTGAAAGTTTAGAGAGGGAGGAGAGTAGAGGGGAGTAGAGGGGAGGAGAGTAATGGGGAGGAGAGTAGAGGGGAATGGTTCCCCTCCACCTTGTTTGGATGTTTTTAAAATTAGTAAGGGGGAAGGGAGTAATTAGTCCTTCCCCTTGTTTGGATGTTTTAAAAATTAGGATGGAGAGGAGAAAAAATGATTAAAATAGACAAATTTACCCATATTTGAAAATAGACTTGCAACATTGGTCTATGATTAATTTAGAAATGATAAATTAGGAAATTTACTTGGACAATAATTTATCTATTCTACTCTCCCTACAAATCTCTCCAATTTGGGGGAATTAAAAATGAGGGGTTAGAGGGAGTTGAAACCCCCCCCAAACCCCCCCAAACCCCTCCCCCTCCTTTCTTAAAAAATTCCAAATAAGGTAATTGGATTACTCTCCCTCCCTTTACTCTACTTCCCCTCCTTTTTTAAACATCCAAACAAGCCATAAGGGGGCAATAGGGTGGAGTAGCTTTCTAAGAAATTGTAGGATCCTCACGTTGGACTACGTAATTTGTCCACCATTCCACTAAAAGTCTCACACTTATTTAAAATTGTTGAGTCAATTTATGATAATTTTTTTTAAAATTTCCTTCTTAAATATATTGACTCAACAATTTTAAACAAGTAGAATTTTTTTAGTGAAATTATGGACAAGTAACATAGTCCATCTTAAGTACCATATAATTTCTCTAACTTTTGACAATCTTAGGGTTTGGCATAATTTTCAATGGATCAGGTGTAATACGTTGCAATTGTGTACCTAATTTCCCTCACTTTTTTTTTACAACTTTACTTTTTATATTATACAAGCTGCTATAATGGCTGAGATTTAAAGTTATTTTTTCTTGCAAATTTAAATCCTAGCCATTCACAACTATTGCATGGGTGCAATACCTACATGACTATATCAATCCGTTTTCAACCGCGCGCCTCAGGAAATAGCAAGGGCACCAAGGTCTTTTTGCGAATTAAAAAAAAAAAGGTTCGGGGTCAAAGACTGGTCAAAACTCAAAATATAATACTTTTTTTTTTATGAAACGGAAATATCATATAAGTAAGCCAAAATGGCTAAAATAGAGGCAGTAAGCCTACAAAAGTTCTCTCCAATAGTATCAGAGTACACAAAGTTAGAAACTACATCAAATGGGGATCAGTCCATAATAACAAAATTCTCTAGCATATTACAACCAAGCTTAGCCAGTGCGTCTGCCACTCTATTCACTTCACGGAACACGTGCTGCACCTTGCAATGTTGAAATCTGCCCATAAGGGATCTGCAATCAGCCAACAGAGGAGAGTAGAAAGCATTAGAGGTTTTTTCGGACTGAACTAACTCAACCACAACCTTAGCATCCAGTTCAATCTCCAACTTCTGCACCCCAATCTGATCTGCCAGCAACAACCCATCTCTTAGAGCCCAAAACTCAGCTAAAATAGTAGTAGTGTACCCGATAGACCTAGCAAAACCTTTCACCCACCTACCTTCACAATCTCTAATAATCCCACCTCCTCCTGCCATACCCGGATTACCAAGAGAGGCCCCATCCGTATTTAACTTATACCAACCTGAAGGAGGTTTTTTCCAGCTCACAGTACACACCACCTTGCTCCTTTGACTATTGAGTTTACCCACACAGTAATAAAATTCCAAAGCTTGATTCTTACTGGTTCTGTGTAAAGTAACATTCAAGGTATTATTATTGAACACCATTCCATTTCTTTGTTTCCATAAATTCCAAATGGCAAAGGTGAAAATATAGCTCCACGGCATCAAAGAGGAATGAGACACCTCTTTGCAAAACTTTTTTTTTTTGCCACATAGAGTTACAACTTCTTTTAAATATATTTTAGCCATACGTTGCATTAATTATACTCGTACCTTTTTTTTTTTTTTTTTTTTTTTTTTGGTGTTGTTAAGTTGTAGCCTTCTAGGATCTCAGTTTGCCATCAAACGTGTTGACATTGGAGATCTTTTCGAATAGGTTTAGCACTAAAGAGTAAAGAGTGTTCTATATATATATATATATATATATGAGGATGTCCTGTACAAATATTGCGAACAAAAAATTCCAATCAACTCCTTTTTTTCTCTTTAGAGCGTTGATGTCGATGATGATGGCCCAGCAGCAGAATTTTGATATAGGCGCCGAATCTTGCAGAGGATGGTGATATATTCAACGATCTTCCAGACTCTATTGTTCATCACATTCTTTCCTTTCTCCAATTAAAGGACCATTCACGACTCAGCTGCATGCGCATCACGAAGATGCAGAGAATTATGCATATCCACTCCATACGTGAGTTTGAGTAACATCAATCACACAGGAAAATCTCCCCGATCGATTTCGCTTCAATAACTTTGTGGATAGGTGCATGTCTCGCCACAGTTTGCATGGGGCGAAGATACACTACTTTGCCCTCCACTGGTCTTTCGGAGAAGTCCTTCAAGATGCCATGCGGTGAATTCAGGCATAAAAAAGATTGAACTTGAGAATGTGATTGATGTTACTCAAACTCATGAGTTATCTCTCCATCAAGAGCAACAACAGCATTCTCAAATTACCCACTTCATCATTGGCAGGTTGTGGTATCAATACTACGATCCAGATATTAATTTTAGATTCTGTTTGAATCGAAGACGACTATTTTGGAGAATGGCTTTCACAATCATTTGAATCTTACAAGAATAAGCGGAATAAAGAGTTTGAGTATCCACAACTCATCATCACTGGGTTGTGGAATTGGTGCTTCGCTCCATAAATTAGTTCTAGATTCTCTTCAAATGGAAGACGACTATATTGGAGAATGGATTTCATGTTTCAAGTCCCTTAAGCAATTGCTTCTTACAAGAATAAGTGGAATAAAGAGGATGAGTATCCATAACTCGTCTATATTGATGTGCTAGAAATTAATGATTGTGGATATTAGTATCTTTGCAGAGAAACTCCGACAACTTCATATACATTGGCGTCCTAATAACTCTTCTAGAGTTGGATCATTGAAAATCTGTACTCCTAATCTTGAACAGTTTTATTGGAGTGGACCTGTCGTGGATTACTATATGCATAGGGGATTTCAGGCACAACTTGAATCTCACAATGTTGGAAAATATGGTTAAATAAACAAGTTTTGATTCAACAATACAAACCCTAAAAAATTAGCAATGACAAAAATAAATAGATAGAGTTAGAAAGATCTCACAAACTATAGAATCACGCAAATGCGTCGTCTTTAAAGGTTGATTCGTGCCACCCGGAGTTGAATTCGGTGTGAATGACTCTCTTGGCCGAACAACCCCCCAAGATTTGAAGCTGAAACTGTGTAGCAAAATAGAGCAAAGACAGACGATATGCGGCTGGAGAAGAGGAAGAAAATATGATATATGAATAGTGTGAGTTGTAGGGTTTATAAGCTAATGAAGTGAGGGCTAAAGGGGTTGAACCAACGGACACTGTGCAAGTCAACGGGCAGCACATTAAATGCCCCAACAGGCTGCTTATTTAATGCCTAACGGGCAGAACAAAGATGGGCTGAAAGCGATAAGGAAAAGGAATAAGGCCCAAGAGAGACAAACTTAAGCTCAACCCAAGCTCATCTCCAACCCTTAGCCCATTGTCTTTCAAGCTATCACATAAGATGTGCAAAGTCTTATAAACTTAACACAATGTTTATTCCTAACCAATGTGGGACTCAAAGCAATGGTTAAGTGTTTGAAACACACCAACTCCAACACACAATTGCTCTAAGTTTATCTGATCAATTATACGAATCTTCTACCAAGCACAATTTGCATATATAAGATTCTTCTAAGCATGCAAAGGGCCAAAGTTCTAACACTACGGGATGAGTTTGTTGATGTAAATTATACCCCCCCTCCTTTTCTAAACCACATTCATTCTTTACTCAATGTTTCTTCGAGTATTAAGAAGTTGAAATTTTAAAAATTACTAGATATGTTATAGTGCAAACTTAGTACTTACACGGATTTCAATTCTAAGAATTGACACTAATGTGTTTAGAATTTGAATTTACATTATCTTTGAGAAAATATTTATATATATGAAAGTGAAAAGTAGATTGTTTAAAATAATCATATGAAAATTAAAGATATTTCAGTTATTCACTTTATAAGAGCATCCACGTTGGTGGAGCTATAATTTTAGCTATTTGGCACCACAAAATGTTACTTTATCTATTTTATCTTCTCACTTTATAAAACATCTAACATCAGTAGTTTTATTTTAGCTTTCAATATAATAAAATAATATAAACAATATAATAAAATAATATATCTACTACAATAAAGATAAAAAGAAAGAAAAGAAATCAGTAAAATACTTAAAGTAGTATGAATGCAAGAATAAAAAAGTGTTTTTTTTTTTACCTTTGAAATATAGTGCACAACCATCTTTGTTTGTGCACTGTAGTAAAGAAGCCAATAATTTTGGTTATAGCTCTACCAATGGAGCCTAACTTTTGCATTTGGTGGTACTAAAAATAGCAATATAACTTTTAAGCACCACCAATACTAATGCTCTAATAGTACATTTTTTATATAAGAAAGAAATTCTACTTTAGCTTAAGTGAATATGTAGTTTTGTGTCAATTAAAAAAAAATTTATTTTAGTTATTCACTTTATAATATTACTTTTCTTTTTTTTACAAGATAAAAATTCTACTATAGTCTAAGTGTATATGTATGTGAAGTCTCATCTTAAAGACTTGAATTCTAGCTCTTACCCTCCCACACCCCACAAACATATACAGTTATACTTATAGAGTGACCATCACGCATCCTTATAGCAATACTTTTATTCCTTCTAAGTATGTTATTAATTTTTTAGGAAGGAATGAGCAACCAATATGATTGGGGTTTTTGTGTGTGTGTGTGTGTGTGTGGAGAAGAAACCGATATGATTGGCTAGACCATGCATTTGGAATATATCTTGGTTTCAAGATTCAACCAAGACAACAGTCCAATGTCTATGCTTTTTGTGGAGCATTTGGCGGGTATCATGAGAATGTGTATCAAACCCTTGTCAATGTCTACAAGGTTTTGAACCATTTTTGGTTAATGACACCAAACTAAATGAAGAAATTATTTTGGCTGGTGGCATGATTTTTGTCCTTAAGGTTTAATTTAAATTTCAATGCTGTGAAGGGAAGGAAATTGTATTTCTAAATAGAATTAGGACCGTCATTGTTGAATTTTAAATTTGAATATTAAAAATCAGTTTGGAAAAGGCAAATAAAGGCTTTAATGAAGTGACTAAAGATGAGAATTTTCCATTGAAATTAAGCTTTTAAATTGAAATTTAAGTTGACATTTCTATTGGGAAAGTTTTTAATAAGTGATTGAATATTTTCTCAAATAATTTGGGTGATTAATGCCAAGATATTTCCTTTTAAGGTTTAGTTAAAATTTGAATTGGAAATAAAACATGGAAATCATAAAAGATGTTTGGGTCTTAAATGAGGAGATTAGGTTAGGTTTTAAATCGAAAAAGGAAATAAGAAGAAAATTTATAATAGGAATTGTTTTTTATTATTTATAATTGGAAACAAAAATATATAATATCAAGAGACGATTTTTTTTATTCGGATTTTGAGTGCACTATATTAGGAAATATAACATCAAACTTGCCAAAGGTGTTTTGAAAAAAAAAATATATATATGCTAAGATGGGTCAGGTTAAAACTTGAGTTTAGCCCAAAAACCGAGAGAGCAAGACCCGAACCCGAAAGTTCACCTGACCCACCAAAGCCCTTCGGTTCATGTCGGGTCGGGCGAGTTTTCGGGTTGGGCGGTTCCATGCTCAGCCTTACCTCTTCTAATCGGTTTAGGACTAAAAGATTGTTCTATATAAGGATGTACTGCACACATATAGCGAACAAAAAATTTCAATTAAATTTAGGTTAGCGATGAGGATGGCCCGACAGCAGAATTTTGCAGAAGATTTATTCAATAATCTTCCAGACTCCATTGTTCATCACATTCTTTTCTATCTCGGCTTAAAAGACCGTTCACGACTCAGCTGCGTATCACGAAGATACAGAGAATTATGTATATCCACTCCAGCTGTGATTTTGAATAACAACAATTTAACTCGTCGATTTCGATTCAATAACTTTGTGGACAGGCTCTTGTCTCGCCGCAATTGGCATGGGGTAAAGATACAAGATTTTACGCTCCAATGGGATTTCGGAGAATTCTTTGAAGAGGAGGCGTACAGGATCGACACGTGGTTGTACCATGTAGTGAATTTAGGGGTGAAAAGAAATCTATAGTAGTTCTCCGTATCGAGATCAAAGATGGCATTCTCAAATTACCCTCTACATCGTCAGCAGCTGGCTTTGGTATCAGTACCACGCTCCAGGCATTAGATTTAATGTCTGTTCGAATCGAAGATGACTACTGTTTTGGAGAATGGCTTTCACAATTCAAGTCCCTTAAGGTACTGATTCTTACGAGAGTAAGCGGCATAAAGAGTATGAGTATCCATAACTCGTCTATTGATGTGTTAAAAATTCAAGATTGTAATGACCTTGTGGATATTAGTATCTTTACAGAGACACTCCGACGACTTCATATACTTCGGTATCCTTATAATAACTCTTCTAGTTTTGGATCATTGAAAATCTCTGCTCCTAATCTTGAAAATTTTCGTTGGGTTGGACATGTCGTGGATTACCATTGCAGAGGGGATTTCTCGCACAAGTTGAATCTCACAATTGATCTCAGTTTATCTTATCAATTATACGGATCTTCAACCAAGTACTATTTGCATAAGATTCTTCATAGCATGCAAAGGGCCAAAGTTCTGACACTACGGGATGAGTTTGTTGAGGTAAATTATACTCCCCTCCTTTTCCAAACCACATTCATTCTTTCCTCAATGTTTCTTCGAGTGTTAAGAAGTTGAAATATTAAAAATGACTAGATGTGTTATGGTGCAAACTTAGGAACATTCTGGGCTTTTGCCCTTAAATTATTTAGCAATTTGCCCATATTTTGAAACTATATAGGGGTATGCCCCTGTTTCAATACTCGATTACCTTATAATCGAGTTTCAATGAAATACTCGATTCGTAGAAAATCGAGTTATGCCCGATCAAGCTTTAAAAAAAAAAAAAAACAAAATTTGCATGGAACTCGAGTTTAGGGAAATCGAGTTCCATGCAAAAAAAATTTTATAAGTGTGATCGCTCAATATTCAGGGAGACCTATAGTGGCGTTTTTTAACCATATAATGACGTTTTTAAGCCCTATAGCGGCATTTTTATGCAAAATTTTTTTTATAAGTTTGATTGCCCCATATATCAGGTTTAGGGAGACCTATAGTGGCGTTTTTAAGCCATACAGTGATGTTTTTAAGCACTATAGCAGCGTTTTTCTGCAAAAAAAATTTTATAAGTCTGATTGCCCTATATATCAGATTTAGGGAGCCCTCTAGTGGCGTTCTTGAGCCCTATAGTAACGTTTTTAAGCCCTATAGTAACGTTTTTAAGCCCTATAGCGGCGTTTTAAAACTCGATTTCTGTAAAATTGAGTTCCATGCATTTTTTTTTTTTTAAAGTTTGATCGGGCATACTCGATTTTCTACGAATCGAGTATTTCATTGAAACTTGATTTTTTGGTAATCAAGTATCGAAACAGGGGCATATCTCTATATATTTTTGAAATAGGGGCAAATTGCTAAATAAATAAAAAATTAAGGGCAAAAGCCCAGAATGTCCGCAAACTTAGTACTTAACATGGATTTCAATTCTAAGAATTGAAACTAATGTGTTTAGAATTTGAATTTACATTATCTTTGAGACAACATTTATATTAAAAGTGAAAAGTGAGATTGTTTAAAATAATCACATACATACTTATTTCATAGCTTATTAACTACTAATATTTTGGCCTCTGGTTTTTTGTAATGAAAAAATAATCTAGAAAATTGCTAAACTTTTTTTGGGGGGGGGGGGGGGGGGGTGGTGTAAATACACAGTTTCTATTTTAACTTAGCACTACATATTCTCTCTTTTAATGAGAATTGAATTTAAGCCTGATATTAATAATACTAAGAACGATAAGATATACAAAAATTAGTATTTACTCTCTAAGGGAAAAGAGTTAGGGTTCTCATATGAGAATTGGATGCTCGTTGAATGAACCACCAAACTTTTCACAAATTCCAAGAATTGACCAATCTCATTCTATATATTTGTCTAAAAAATATACTCAAAAGTTTATTTTTCTACAAAATTGACTTTGTTTCTCTTTGAGTATAAGGTGTTTTTCTTTTTCCTGAATATACCAGCTTGTTTTATTTGCTTTAGAGCAATATATTTTTGTGCATGTTAAGAAATGTCATTTAACGAATTTTTATTTGCTTCCGACATATTTATTTTTGAGTTAAGAATTGACTTATAATTTTGTAGGTTTTGTTTAAGTATGGTTGCTTGCCATATTTATTTGATCATTTAGAGCATTTGGCAGTAGTACGAATGTCTTCCTTTGAAGACAACATTCCAGCATTATCCTCATTTCTCAAAGAAACAATCAATCTGAAGAGACTTGTTATATTAAACGACGCAAAGGTAATTGAGAAAGTATTTTATACTTTCTCAAACTCTTTAATAAATTTCTGTCTTTTATAATTCAATCAATTTCATTTTTTTAAGGAAAATTCGATTAATAGATCTTGAATCACTACACACTCTTGGTGTAATGGTCACTTCACAAGTATAAAGGCTTGTGGGATGTGGGGGGTAAGGGTTGGAGTTAAAGTCTCTAGAAGGGAGCTTCACACACATATACATTTAGATTAGGCTAAGAACATCCGCAGCTAGGCTTCTAAATGCCATATCTAACCATAATTTAGCATGAAGGCATTAAAAGTGAGCTCCAGCCGGACTTGTAAAATTGTAAAAAAATTTACAATTGTGCTACAGTACCATCTTAAATGTAAGATGGTACTGTAGCTCAATTCTAAAAATAAATATTGTTTTTTATTCAGCACTCTCTCTCTTCACTCTCTCTCAGCACTCACTTTGGCTCTCTCTCCGTGACTCTGTACTCACTCCCTCTCTCGTTCAAGACTTGCCACCGGAGCTGCTTGGGCCGTTTTGCATGGAGTTCATCGTGGGGCATGTGGGTCGTGGCGAGTCGTGCGTGGAGATCGGTGTGGCGAGGTGGGTTTTGATTTTGGGTGGGTTCAGATGGGGTTTTGATCGGCAGAAGGAGATCGGGTAGGTTCCGATGGAGTTTTGATCGGCGTGGGTTCTGTGGAGATCGGAGTTTTGATCGGCGTATATGGAGATCGGGCTTTGATTGCGTGGGTTTCATTCCGATGGGGTTTTGATCGAGTGGGTTCCGACGTTCTGTGGGGATCAGGTTTTGATTAGCGTGGGCTCCGTTCTTATGGAGTTTTGATCGCGTGGGTTTTGTGGGGATCAAATTTTGATCGCAGGGGTGCCGAAATAATGGGTTTGTTGGTTTTCTGATTTAATGGGTTTGTTGGTTTATGATTTAATGGATTTTTCTGATGGGTGTGTGGCATGGTGGTGGTGATTGGTGGTTTGTTGGGGTTCAGCAGCAGTGGCAAGTCCGATCACTTTAAAGATCGACATGGATTGTTGATGGTGGGTTTTTCTTCAAATTTTTGTTTTGGGATTGTTATTGTGATTTGCTGGGGTGGCTGGTGGTTTAGCAATGATTTGGGTCCGTGTTGTGAGTGATTGTTGTTGGGCAGAGGATTGGGTAAGTGATTGTTGCTGGGTGGAAAAGGTGGTTGTGGTACTGATCTGGGTTTGTTCATGGTGAAGAGAGAAGAGAGAAGAGAGAGAGATTTTTTATATTATTTTATTTTGTAATTTATATTATTTTAATATGTAGAATGAAAAAATAAAATATGAGATGGAAGGTGTATTGCAAAATAGTATGGTATAATTAATAAAGTAGCTTTTTGAGATGGTAAAATAAGATGAGATAGCAAAACCGGTTGTGGATGCTCTAAAGTAGAATTTCTATCTTATATTAAAAAAAAAAAAAACATATCCTGAAGTTAGAGCTAAAACTAACCAGGTTCAAGACCTTTCAAAACTAACCAATTTGGTCACTAAAGCCAACTTAATCCCTAAGACAGTTAACAAAAAATGACTAATTGGCTTAGCTGTGTTTAGAGACTAAGTTGATTTTAGGAACCAAATTGATCAGTTTTAAAAAGACTTGGACTTACTTGGCATTAGTGCACCCTAAGGTTTGTGATAATTACAACTGGGTTCAAAACATTTTAAAACCCATCAACTTGGTCCTTGAAAGATAACTTTGTCCCTAATATACCAAACGCCGTTAGTGATTCTCTCTTCTCTCTCTTTTGTCTCTCTATCTTCACTCTCAGAAAACCTCCATGAATTCCCTTTACAGATAATCCTAAAATACCAGAAAAATCAACACAATAATCCATAATAAAAAAAGTACCCTGTCGATCGTGTAGATCGCGATTAGCCGCTCGTCGATCAAAGTCCGTTGAAGGCAAGATCCAGATTGAAGCACCACCACCACCGTGGGTTTTGATTTGAGAAAGAGGGACGAGATCTGTGACAGTGTTGATGGCGTAAGACTTGCGGTGGGAATCTGAGCTCTTTTGCTGTGGCTAAGGTTCGGTTAGAGAGTAAAAGAGAGTTCTGAGATAGAGAACTTAGAGAAGAGAGTTTTCTTTTTCTTTTTGAGAAACAGAGAAGAGAGTGAGAGTGGAGAGAAACAAGACAGAAAAGAGAGAGGGAGAGAGAGAAAGAAAGAAGAGAGCAGTAACGGGGTTTGGTCCGTTAGGGACAAAGTTGTCTTTTCAGGACCAAATTAGTGAGTTTTAAAATGTTTTGGACCTAGTTGGTATTATCATAAATCTCAAGGTAGGTTTGTGAAATTTACCCTAAAATTTATTTATTTATTTTTAATGATTCTAAAAAAAAAAAATCACTTTCTTTTTAATATTGTAGTTTAGTGATATTTCTATTGTTATTTATAAAGAGGTATAGCATTAATTTTTCTATTGTCGGATTTATAAGGATTAAAAAAATTTTCTTTGACCTGTTAAAATAAAATAATTACAAAACTAATTATGTTCTCTCTTTTTAAATTTTTTTTAAGCAGGTGGCAAACTCAATGCCTTCAGGGAAGCTCTCATTTAAATTAGAATATTGGGAATCTCAAAACCTCATGTTTACTAATCAACTGAAAATTGTAATTATGGAGCTTTCTAGGGGAAGTGATGTAGAACTAATGAAATATTTGCTCAAGAACACAAAAGAATTGGAAGAGGCGAGCATCATATCATCACCAGCAGTGCCAACAAATCTCATTATTGAGTTAAGAAAGTACAAGACACCTCGCACAAAATTGGTTCCCTATCACAAATCATCAAAAAATATCTCTCATTTATGCAAAGGAATTTTTTTACCTTTTGGATTGATATCTGTATGATATCTAAGAGGGTGGCCATGACCTAATGTTGATTTCCACCCACATCCTAGGATTGTTGGTATTGAATATTGCAGGCAGGGAAAAGTTTGTGAATTTTTTTCTTTCTCTCGTTAAGTATACTTCATGTTGTTGAGAGTGGGTTTTACATTTTGTTAAGGTCCAAAAAATCACAATGTTGTACCAAGGCCCAAAGAAAAAACACAAAGGATTGAAATCTGATAGGCCAAGAATGTATTGACCCCTTGTGATGAATTGATTGATTAATCAATCAAGTTTATTAATTAATCAAATTAACATGCAAACGCATGGTAGCACAAACAAATCAGCAAATAACTAAATGCATTAGAAATTAAATTTGACACGGGTGATTTGTTTTCGAATGGGGAAAACCACTGAGGCAAAACCCCACCGGGTGAATTTAAGATCACCACTCCCGAGAATCCACTATTATCACAACAAGCGATTACAAGTAAAGGAATTCCAGTACCTTATACCAACCCACAGTTGAACCTTTACCCCAATACCTAATTGGACTTATTCTGTAGTGACAATCTTTTCTTTCAATGCGCGACTCTTAGTACGTGACTAACCAGTTGCGCGGATCCCAATACGCGACTTCAATCACCAACTAGAGAAGGTTGTTGGCTGCAAAGTTTTTCAGTTTATCACACGATGAAGATCAAGAAGCTCCTTGGTTACAAAAGCCTACGGTGTACAAACACAGCAGCTTTTTCACAAGAAAGATGAACTAGGACAAATTTTGTCTCCGGTCACAATTTGCTTGAACAAAACTTTGCTCAACACTTGTGCAACTTGTGTCATCTTTGACGGCTCTTAAAATAATCATTTTCTATGTCTAGGGTTGTGAGAAAAGAAAGTCCAAACATATAATCATGGATTGGATGAAAAACAGATTAGAAATTCTGTGTTTCATAAACCTCGACAGATACCCTATCTGTCGAGCAGCTGTCGAGCCACGGGCTAGAACAGCTCTTCAAGACTCAATAAATGCTAGCTGTCGAGATTTAATGATCAGCACTTTTCACACTTGAATCTTGGACAGACTTGTATGGCTTTAAACCTTGAACTTGAAACAAGGTTTCTTGAAGCATCAAACACATCCTAAATCTACCTAAATACAAGTAAAGTGCGTTTTGTCAAAGGATTAGCCAATTACATAAAATAGTGACATATGTTCCTAACATGTGAAACACATATGTCCTAACAAGTTCATAAAGCATTTGGGCTCCCACTAAAGAAAAAAAGGAGAGGCCCAAACCAGTTAAGGGTCTATAAGGAGAGACCTAGGTCCATGGATGGGCAAGTTTCGCGCCCCATGAAATAAGGGAGAGAAAAAGCCCAACCCATCTATAAAAGGTCTGGAAAATAACTCGGGAGCCCGGGAAAATAACTGGGCCAGGATACTTGGGAATTCCCAGGAGTCTGGGATCCTCGGGACGTGTAGCAAGGCCAGGTTTGGATTAAGACAGTTCAGGGGGTGCTAAGAAACACAAGGAATGAGAACAGATGTGTCCCTATCAGCCACCCAATGATGCAAAAAAGAATCAGAAGGCTTGGGAACCAACAATTCATGAACAAGGGGCTGGTACCTCGGGGAACCTAAAAAGAAGAACTGTGAAGGAAAGTGGCTGGGAAACTTTCAACCTAGCAGGAAGGAATTAGCTCACTAGGGAAAAATGACAAAGGGAAAGGCAGCCAAAAACTGAGTCTGAAAAGGTGGGGTTTATAAGCCTTGAAAGAAGAAAGACCAAATGTCAACTCTTTAAGGACACGCTAGAACGGAAAGTCAGCAAGAGGCTTTTGGGGAAGAAACCCCAAAAGAAGAAAATAATGAGGAATGAGGAAGGGACCAGCCACCAATGTTGCTGGCACAACATTGATTCTGGTATCCAGGGGAGCAAATTGAGGGAATTAGTGGTACCCCGGGAACCCTAGGATGACACTATAAAAAGGGAAGCAACTAACAGTGAAAGGCATTTAGCAACGGTGAATTAGAGTAAAATCATTTAGAAAACTTTGTCAGAATTCAAAAAATGAGAGAAAAGAGAGGGAAATACCGCTCGGTATCCTCAAACAGCCACTAGAGAAAACACTCGGATTCAAAGGGATTCAAACTTTGCAAGTCTTAGAGGCCTGAAGAGTCATCTAAGTCTATGATTTTTGAACTTATTTAGGTCTTGTAACACATCCTAGTGAGCATAGTGTATTACATGATTAAGAAAGTAATGAAATATTTTACATTGTTTTAAGGATCCTTTAGCGCTTTATATTTGTGTCTTTCTTTACCATTTCATTCCTTTGCTATTTCTTGCTATTCAATGCATATATTTCTTGTTTGTTAGAATGTATGTGTTGTAGGATTCGTGCTCTGTGCACCATCTGGTTCGAAATCAACTCATTTAGCTGCGGTGAACCAAGCCCAATCCCTTAAAACAACAAGGGCCCAGGATCCTTGTTTCTACTTGGACTTGAGTACTGTCCAAAAAAAGGACCCACACACATTTTTTTTACCTTAGACATGAGTCTTAATGTTATTAGATGACATTTAGTTTAGGCTTTTTCTAAGAAGGAAGTTGGGCTTGACGCTCCGTGGAATGGACTCCAAGGTACATTTTGCCACTACCAATTTGTACGCAAATGTTGAGTCCAAAGTCCAAGGGAAGACGCTGCAAAATGGGCTTATTCTCCGTTTCTGCCGCAAAACTGACTTTTCTTAACTTTCTATTATGCAGTAAAGTTTTCTACACTTTTCTACAGCGTGAGTGACCTTTCTCCATCTCTATCACAAAAGGAACATTTTTTCAGCTTCTGCTGTGGAACTAACTTTCCTTAACGTTTTGCTATGCAGTAAAGTTTTCTGCACTTTTCTGCAACGTGAATGACTACTCTTCATTTTCTACTGCAGAAAATATTTCTCTACTTCCTACATATAAACAACTCTAAAACCCAAAGAAAATACCCATCAAGCAAACATTAGCTTATTCTCGAATATATACATACATATATTCGTATATGTATACTTATACGTATTCACATATACATATATAAAATATACTTTGCAAAATATGAGCTACAATGTGTGTGTGTATTTATACATTTATATACTTATGGCAGAATAATGATTAGTTCGTATTAAAAGAAAAACACGTAATAACAAAGAAATAGTGAAAGTTTCAGCAAAAAAGGTTAGCTAACATAACAGCTAATACAACAAATATGATAAAAAGGTGCAATAGCAGAATAACTAATACAACAAATAAAGATACCATGGCAGAACAACTGATACAGCAAAAAATGATAAAAAGTTGTTGCAGCAGAACATATTTTGTTAGGTTCTAAGAAATTAGGAACTAATGTATTAGAACTCCAATTTGTATTTTGTTGGCAAACCATGATCAAAACATAGAGTCTAAGTTTAGACTTGCTCAAAGTATGTTTATTTGTAAAATTGGAATCAAGTGATTGTAGAATTTATTGGACTAAATCTGCAAGGCTCGATCGATCGAAAATTAGACTCGATCAATCGAACCACGTGCAGATTTATTTTTCTGCAGAATTCCAGTTCAGCCCAAACTCTACTTAAATGTCTTGGGGTTCAAGTAAAACACTCCTATATAGAGGTGTTTGCCTTCACATATACTTAGAGTTTCCAAGATTCAAGATTATATCAAGAACTTGGTGATCATTCAGTTGCAGATTCAAGAACTTAAAGATACACAAGCGGGGGTGCTTGTACTTGATTGAAGAGTCCAAGAAAGAAGGAGTCCGTGGATTCGGAGTTTGCACGTGGTCGTGTCAATAAGTTCTACTGGTAGGTAGCATTAGGAAGTCGAGCGGGGAGCTTGTAAGTCCTTTTGTATGAACTTCGATTCTTTCGCATAGTGGATTCAGTTTACCTTGAGGATAGCTAGGTCAAATCCTCCCCAGGTTTTTACCGTGTGGTTTCCTGGGTCATCATATCATTGTGTTATTTATATTTTCGCTGCTTTATATCTTGATATGATTATATGTTTGTGATAACCTAGAATTGCATAATTTGACTAAGTTAATCACTTGGCTAATTAACTAGGTTAATCCAATTGTGTTTTAAGGGGTCTAAATTTCCAACAAGTGGTATCAGAGCAGGTAGCTCTTTTGTTGTAGATCTTTTGATCTAAGAACTGATCCTTGACCTCTATTGTCATGGATAATTTGAAGTGTCTTTCTGCTCATGTTTGTGATGTTTGTGGGGGCCTTTTCGTTGTGCGTTGGGCTGGGCTGCCTCCCGCGGTAGTAGGCCCGAGTATTCTGAGTAAGGGAGTTGAGACCGGTCCAACTGCAACTCAATTTGGTTCGGCTTATGCGCAAACATTGAGTCCAAGTTATCCTCTGTTTCTGCCGCAGAAGACTTTTCTCCAGTTTCTGCCGCAAGATTGACGTTTCTGCCGCAGAAGGAACTTTTCTCCGATTTCTGCCACAGGTTTGACTTTTCTGCTGTGCAGCAATACTTTCTGCTATGTAGTAAAGCTTCCTGCCGTGCTTTAAAGCTTCCTGCCATAAAACCTTGTGCAATAGAGCTGTCTGCTATACATTAAAGCTGTCTGCAGTGCTTTAAAGCCTTCTCCTGCTGTGCTTTAAAGCTTCCTGCCGTGTGAATGACTACTCATCATTTTTACTGCAGAAATATTTTTTCACTTCCTTGGCCTGGCTTGTGCGTAAGCCACACCACGTTTGCTAAAATCTGTTTATAAGCTCACAGCAGGTAGAGTCATTGTTAAGAGGTTATGGCAGGCAGACAATATATAGAAAACGTAAAGAAAATGCAGTCACTATTTCTGCCGCAATAAACAAGATAAATAACTTAAAATGCCTCGCTTTTAAAGAATAACACTTAAACAAAGGATTATAGCGGATTAGTAGAGTAAAAAGAATGAGTCTGCCACACCAAGTATCACCGCGGGACTCTAACCAGGGAAGGGAAAACTGCTCCCTCAACGCAAGTAACTTCAAAGGAGAAATTAATTGCTTTGAGAGATCAGCCTCAAATGGTATGTGCCCGAGTATAAGTCGTATTTCCCTCCAATGGAGGACAAGGCTATTGAGGGAGAGAGGGGGTTAACCCATTTGGGTGCATGCCTGCCATAAAATACTATGTTTTCTTTCTTTCTTTTGTTCTCTGTTTTTCTTATATTTTCTCTCTGTTTTCTCTCTTAGAATTCTTGCCTTTCTTTTCTTTTTTGCTTTCTTTCTTTCTTTTCTTTGTTTTCTCCTCTTTCGTTTTCTCTTTTTTCAATTCCCCCTCCTCTGTTTTTTCTTTCTATGTTTTCTCTTTGAATTCCTCTCCCCACTGTACACAGCTACGGGTCTCTTATATAGAGACTGCCGTGACCGATTTTACTGTTCTAGCCCTTTCATGGCCCTTGTCTGATATGGGAACCTTTTGCCGACCACTTACCGAGTCAATGGTTCTAACTACCACCATTGACCTGTGGCTTTCAGACAATGACGGTTCCTTTTCTACTCGTCTAGTGTGTACCCTCTACCTCTCGGTCTCTCATGGCATACACCCAGTGGTTCTTACCCAGCTTTGTCTCTTTTGGGTGGCATGTCATCCCAGCAGGACTGTGCCCACCAAAAGAGCCTGAGCTACGCATGCTTTACCTTCTTGATGTTTCATTCGTTTGCCGAGGTCTGAAAAAGGGCGTGCATATCCTGCCGTGCACTTTTTGGCTCTTTCTGGTGTGGGTTGCATCTCCAACGTTTATGACTTGTCCCTTTCTTTGGAAGGCTGGGCCTTGTTGGATCATTGGGCCTCCCTCTAGTTTGGGTGTTTGCTTCGTGGCTTGGCATCTCCTGCCATACCAGATTGTTATTCCTGCCGCTTATCTCAATCCTGCCGGGCTCTTTTGGGCCTGCCGTGTGTTTTTCTTCTCAGTTTTCACGCCTATCTTTTTTATACAAAAGGATTTGGGCCTTTGTGGGCCAAATGATGTTGAATGGATCAAAAGGGTCTTGGGCCCAATTTATCTTCATCTGCCGAAGCCATCCTGCCAGAGAATTGTATCCTACGGCAGATCTGCATTCTGCGGCAGACTTGTATTTTGCGGCAAATTTGCGCTTTGCAACTTACTGGGCTTTCTTCCTCATGGGCTTTTGGATATGGATTCACAAAATTGGGCATCAACAATGTTTTGAATAAAAAGGACACTATTGTTTCTGTTGATTTTTTTGATGCTTTTGAAACTCTTCGTAAGAAATTATCTAAATCTTTGAAAATTTCTAAGAAATTCAAGGAAGAGTTAAAATTGACTAATCTTGAAAAAAGAGGAATTGATTGTTAGATTAGATGAATCTAATAAAAAGAATGAATTTTTGAGAAATCAAATTTCCTCTCAAGATGAGAAGATGAAAAGCTTGGAACAAGAGTTAGTTGAATCTAAAACTAAAATTGAAAATTTGACTAGTACTAAGCCTGCTGTTGATAACAGAAGTGTTTCTGTTTCTCTTAAGTCTAAAACTGAGAAATTTTATATCCCTACTTTTAAGAGGAATAATAAAGAAAATGTTTATTTTGCTAGGTTAGATAAAGGTAAAAGTTCTGATGTAGACGCTGAAGTTTCTAAACCTAAGTCTAAACCTACTGTTAGAGAGCATAATAAATCTGTTTTTGTGCCTACCTATCACCTTTGTGGTGTTGTTGGTCATATTAGACCAAATTGTTCTTTGTTGAGGTAAAAACCAAAATCTGAGATTAGATTTGCTGTTAGGAATACTGATGTTCCTAAATTTGTTCCTGTTTGCCACTTTTGTGGTATCCGTGGTCACATTCGTCCTAATTATCATAAATTGAATTTTAAACATTATGTATGTCATTCTAGGATATGTGATGATATTTCTCCTGCCATAAGTCCATATAAATTGTTTCATATTCTTTTGAAAAATTTGAGCTTGTTGGCTTGTGAAAGGAATTTGCAGGATTTCAGTCTTTCTCAGAAGATTGGTGTGATCCCTCAAATACACTCTGTTTCTCATGGATTTTCACCTACAAAGCCGAAGAATCGTGCTATATGGGTGAGAAAAGATCCTTTAAGGTGAGTGTTGCTGACTTGTCCCTGATTTAATTCTTTCAATTAATTGTGGACATGTTTTGTTTTTGTTTTTGGTTGTTTTGTTTTTTAGTTTTTTTATTAAAAAAAATCCAAAAGCATTGAAAAATTTCAAAAATACAAAAATTTTTATTTTGTGTCTTGTTTTTTTTTTTTTTTTTTGAGGATTACATGAGTTATAATATCTCTCTCTTGATTTAGAACATACTTGACATTGTGGAGAAACTTGAATAGTATGTACTAAGCTATTTCTGATTTTGTGTGAGTATGTACTAATTTGTACATGTTCTCAAGGGTTAATTAAGAAATTGATATTTCTTGTTTGTGTACCCTCTATAGCTTAGTTTTGCACTATCATGCATTGCTTTTACATTGTTCATTTAGCATAATATGTGCTTTTTGTTTTTGGCCAAAAATTTTCTTTTAGAACCAAAAGGATTTTTGTGTTTTGTATTTCACATCTTGGATTTATAATCAAGGATTGGCCATATTATCTTTACATAACAAGTTTATGTACCTTGTTTAGCTTTGATGAGCTTATTTATTGCACTTTACTAGTTGAATCTTTGTAGTGCATGTTGTGTGGGAAAGATGTTTATGGTTGTTGATCACTTTGTCTTGATCTTGAAGTCACATGTCTTTGACTGTCGGACTTAAACCTTTTGAGAAAGGCATAAATAACCATCTCACCACTGTTCACTAGCCAATCATGAACACCTTAGTGCATATCATAAGATTTTGTACTCGAGAAAGTGTAGCACATGCACAAAAAGAACATAAGGTGTAGCCTTGGTTTAATTGCCAATTTACATAATTAAAACCGATGTGTACTATTAGGCTTGATGCCAATTCACATAACTAAAATCTGTGTGTACATTATGAGGCAAAAATTGAAGAAACTTACATGATTGCAAGCTTATGTTCTAGGAGATGTGAGAATTGTATGATGTAATTCTTTAGGTGATAGTCTCTTTTGAATTCTATGTGATGAATTTTGTAGACTTTGTGATTGATTGCTATTCACATATCACCTCACATGTATCTCAAGCTTTTGCTAGTTGCACACACTACACAAGTTACTCTTTGCTAAACTTGGTACATTATGTTGCGTGTGATTTTGTTGTGGCCATCCAAGATTAAAAGTTCCTTGATTTTAATGCAAAATGTGTATAATGTTTGCGCTTTGAGGACAAATTAATTGAAAATCTTGATTTTGGAAGATCTGGGTTAAATTCAAATGTTTTTGAAAAACTTTTCGTCTCATACTCATGCATTTTTTATAAAACAATGTGCTTTAAGGAGTTTCTGCATTAAAATGCTCTGTTTTTCAAAAATCTGATTTTTCCAGACTTTCAATCGATCGAACCTGTTTTTCGATCAATCGAAATTGCGATTAAAATTTTTGGTTTGAGTCTGCCTGACTCGATTGATGTTCGATCGATTCTCGATCGATCGAAACTGAAAAGTTTTCAGTTTCTATGTTTTTGACCAAAATGTTTTTTCCATGCATCAATTGTGTTTAGGATTCACATGCATTACATTGATTTTTTGTATCCATTTTGCAGTTTTGCAATCATATTTCTCATTGTTTTCACACATAATACGCATACACTTTGCTACATTGGGTAATCAACTTGATCAAAAAATTGATTGATTAATTTTTGAGCTATGTACTTTCTAGTATATGCCTTTTTTATGTGTGCACTGCAGAAAATATTTTTCTTAAGAGATATGATGGATAATCTATGTGCAAATATTGTCTCTACTCGTGCAACTGTTTATGGGTCACATAGTGTCATGTTTGCATTTTATTGAAAGAGAGAATATTTTTTTCATGTGTATCCTCACCTTAGTTTTTAACTTTGGTTTGTGTGTCTTCCCCCCCCCCCCCCCACCCCTCCTTTATTTTTCCCCTAAACTGTTTTTCCCAAAACTTGTTTTGTTTTTCCTATTTTTATAGAGGGGAAATTTTTTTTAACCTTTGTGGTTCTTAGGGGGAGTTGTTGCTGTTCATAGGGGGAGTTGTCTCTATTTTCTATAGAGTTGAAGTGGTTTGTGTCCCCTTGATTCTCTATTTTCTCTTATCCTTTATTGCGTATGGTGACTGTTTACTCTTTGTATGAGTTGTCTTTGTTAATACGTGACAAAAATGGGGAGAAATTATTGATTTATGGGAATCATATTTGTCTTGTTTAGGGGGAGTTGAAATTTTTTTTGAAAGGGGAGAATCAAAATAAAACTTTTTGTTGTATATAACTTAGGGGGAGAGTTAGTTTACTTATGTTTTTATTTGTTTCTTGTTTCACTTCTTATTGATTTATATTTATGAGTCCTTCATTGGTATATGTCTTTATTTTGTGTTATGTGAAATCAAGAATTTATTTTTGTTTACTTGTATTTTCCACACATGCGTTTATGCGTTTTGTTTAGTGTTTCAGGAAATATACAGGTTGATTCAATTGAGCTGCTGTCTACTCTTGCAACTGATAGATAGTAGTTAGGTTGGATTGTATTTGGGCTATTTGTAACTTTGAGCATTTCATGTTTGTGATGTGTTTTGTCACGGATTGCCAAAGGGAGAGATTGTTACGTTCTAAGAAATTAGGAACTGATGTATTAGAACTCCAATTTGTATTTTGTTGGCAAACCATGATCAAAACATAGAGTCTAGGTTTAGGCTTGCTCAAAGTATGTTTATTTGTAAAATTGGAATCGAGTGAGTGCAGAATTTATTGGACTAAATCTGCAAGGCTCGATCGATCGAAAATTAGACTCAATCGATCGAACCACGTGCAAATTTATTTTTCTGCAGAATTTCAGTTCAGCCCAAACTCTACTTAAATGTCTTGGGGTTCAAGTAAAACACTCCTATATATAAGGAAAACCCTAAAACGTTTTAAGTGATTTTTAGAGAGATTAGAGTGCCATTTTGTGCCTCTTTTTGTAGATCTAGGGTTTTGTACCCAAAGCTCTCTAAGGTTGCTCTTTATGCTGTATGTGTGAATCTCTTGTGAGATCTAGAGGTGTTTGCCTTCACATATACTTAGGGTTTCCAAGATTCAAGATTATGTCAAGAACTTGGTGATCATTCAGTTGCAGATTCAAGAACTTAAAGATACACAAGCGGGGGTGCTTGTACTTGATTGAAGAGTCCAAGAAAGAAGGAGTTCGTGGATTCGGAGCTTGCATGTGGTCGTGTCAGTAAGTTCTACTGGTAGGTAGCATTAGGAAGTCGAGCGGGGAGCTTGTAAGTCCTTTTGTATGAACTTCGATTCTTTCGCATAGTGGATTCAGTTTACCTTGAGGATAGCTAGGTCAAATTCTCCCCAGGTTTTTACCGTGTGGTTTCCTGGGTCATCATATCATTGTGTTATTTATATTTCCGCTGCTTTATATCCTGATATGATTGTATGTTTGTGATAACCTAGAATTGCATAATTTGACTAAGTTAATCACTTGGCTAATTAACTAGGTTAATCCAATTGTGTTTTAAGGGGTCTAAATTTCCAACATATGTAAATACTCGTGACAAAGATAAAATTTTGCATTTTCTCGTAAGAAGTAAACCAAAAAGGAACCCAAACCCCAACTTGAACAACCTTGTTATAGGCTTTGCTATTAAAGTTGGTGCATTTTAGGGAATGGGCCTAAATGACTACTTATTACTGCTTTTGGAATTCCAAAGAGTGGGTTTGCTAAAAATGGAAGGAAAAGATAGTTTATTGATGCATGCCCCTATTTTTGCCGTGTTTTCTCTCTTCTTTTTACCACTTTATTTCTTTTTCTTTTTTTTTCTTTCTCTTCATTCTTTTTACTCTTAATTTCTTATTGCTATCTTGCCGTGGGTTCTCCCTTCTTTTTACCACTTCTTTCCTTTTTTTTCTCGGTTACTCCTATCTCCGTTTTCACTACTTTCTTCCCTTGGGTTGGGTCCTCCCTCCCTTTTGGGTGCCTCCTGCCCTTTCTATAGTAAACTGATTTAATGGGATTTCTCCCTTTTACCCCTAAGGCTTCACCAACTATTTTTGGTTTGTTGTGGGCATTCCTTCAGGACTGCCCACCAACCCATTGGTTGCCCAGCCACTACCATTGCTCAATACACGTTTGCTACATCACTACTTGTTTCATGACAAAAATCCTCTTTGTTTGGTTTTGTCGTGAGTCTCTACCTCTCAGTTCCAAACGGATAAGAATTTGAGTTTTTCCTCAACTACCTCTATGGCATGCATCTGTAGACACCCCATTTTACAACTTGCATTTAACCAACCGGTAGATCTTTAGATTTGTGATACAAAACAAATCTTAATGCTCTAGCGATCATAATGGTATGTCATGGGTTTTGATCAGACCACATGATCAAAAGTTATCATACAAACAATTTTCAATGATCATGGCTCACCTACACGATGGGCCCGATCACGTCCTATTTTAAACACTTAATTTTGATTGGTTCTCACAAGAATTAATTTAAAATAAATTAAGTGTGATTTTTGATTGGATTTCATTTTATTTCATTATTTGTTGAGAAATAATAAAAAAATGTTTTCCTTTATGGCATCTTATCTGCTCTTTTGAAAAAATATATATTTGGAGATAGAAAAAGATATGATCGATGCAAAAATTCAAAAAAACAGAAAAAATGCTTAAAAAACGTCATTATCTTCAGCAGCAACTTGAATCGCATTTTTGGCCTGGAAAAAGTTGAAATTTGGTTTTCTTTATTTCTAGACAAGTTGTAGATAATTGAATTTCCTTTCAAAAAACACCAATCCTGAATCAATTAGAATTTTGAGCAGAAAGTTATGGCCAAAATACGAAACAGGTGCAGAAGATAACACAAATTCAGCATCATCTTTAATTTTCTTTCAAAATTCAAATGGGGATCAACACCAAATCCATTCCAGCTCATTTAAACAGGTTATCTCCTCCCTTAGCTTTAGAAAAAAGCTAATAACTTAGCTTTAAAGCTAAGCCATCCCTTTCCCTATAAATAGAGAAGACCTCTTCCATTTTCTAGACCCCAAATTCCCTCTAGAGAGCTAGTGAGAAAGCAGAAAAGAAAAGCTGTTGTGCAACCATTGTTCTTACTTTGGTTGTAATTTAGTACTTCCTTACTTTCTCCCTAGCCCTTTAAGTGATCACTTCCCCATTTTAATTTATGTTCTATGCTGGTAAGTAGTTAATTATGTTCTTAACTTTCTACACATGCTTGAATAAATGCTTAACAAGTCATTATTTGTTTCTTTCATGATATGCTTGGATGAACATGCCTATATGTTTCATTGATATTCCTTTTACATGCTTAGATGAACACTTCTAGGCTAAAGCACAATTTTCTCTTGAATGCTTAGATGAACACTTCTAGGCTAAAGCACAACTTTCCCTTGAATGCTTAGATGAACATGTCTAGGTAGTTGTTCTACTTTTTTTTTTTAAATGCTTGAACGAACATGTCTAAGTATTTTGATTTTCTCTAGATGAAAATGTCTAAGGGATTTTTCCTTTATTTTTTTTATAATTGCTTGGATGATCAAATATGCTTAAATGTTTTATTTTATTTCGTTCTCTCTACAATTATGTTGATGATAAATAACATGACAACTTTGTTTTTTCTTCACATGCTTAGATGAACATTTCTAGGCTAGGAATTCTTTGTTTACATTGATTTCTTGGATGATCATGCCATTACCTTCATGCTTTCTTTACATTAAAATTGTTATCTAACAAATTCTCTTTTTGTTTCTCTTTATGTCAAATTCCTCTAACACATATTTGTTTACAATTCTTGCAAGTTAACATGTTAATATGATATATTGTTTGTATTTGTTTGACATGACATGATATTGGCCACCTTAACCTAGGAGACTGGTTTTACCAGGCGAGATGGGTGCTTAATCCCTTCCCATCTCATAAATTAGCCTCCGAACCAAGATCAAGGGTTCTAGACTATGCTCTTGTACAATTTTACATTTTTTAGAATGTAACTAGGAAATAAAGCAATGTAATTTACTTTTCTTAGATTGTATCTAGGACATAAAAGCATTGTAAATTTTTGTCACAAAATTGATGTAAATTGTCATATACATTAATATAACATAAGTATTTTTTATATTGAAGGTTTTCTTATTTTCCATTTAAATTAAATAAGTAGTGACTCCATGTAAAACCCTCGATTTAGGGGGGAGTACATTTTACAGTGAATACAACATTTTGAGCATCACGATCCCACCCGTTCATGAGGGTTAGGCCCAGTTTGAGAAAAAATTGGCGGGTCGAGGTCGTGGTCACCCACAACATCAGGTGGTCCCAGCCATCTACTACCTCTTTTGGGTAAGATACCATCCCAGCAAAGTATATTCCAAAAAGAAATCACAGCTAGAAACCAAATATAGACCCTTTTTCCTCCCACCACCAAACCACACCCTTTGAATCCCTTGACCGTAGGCCCACCTCCCTTGTATTGGCTGGGTACAGGTTGGTGGTGCTCCAATCTTGTTTGTTTACCACTATCCTTTGTTTTTGTCTTCTTTTATTCCCATGCTGTTTTTGCCATTACAAATTGGTTTTGTTTCATTCTACTACATGTCCATTTTGCTCATGTTTATCCTCTGTGGAAATAGGTATAGGTTCTTGGCTTACCTTGTTTTCTTTTGTTTTTTTTTTTTATCCCCTGATTTTGCTTTTTTTCTCCTTCATGCATTTTCTACTGCTAACTTTATCTTATTTCTTCATGCATTTCCTGCTGTGTTTGTCATTCCCTTTGGTTTGGCTCTTCTTTCCTTCACGTAGTTGCTGACACTTTTTTACTGTTCCTTGTTTCTTTTCATCATGTTTCTTCATATTAGTTTTCACTCCTATCATTTTATATAAAAGGATTTAAGCCTTTTTGGGTCAAATAATATTTACTAGATCAAAAGGGGTCCAAATTTGCCTTGATTTGCCAAAGCCATTATGTTGAAGAACTATATGCTACAGCAGATCTATATTCTGCTGTACATCACTTTCCTTTATATTTCTTTCTTAACCCAAGCGTAAATCTAGGCTTTTATTTCTTCTCTATTTTATTTGGGCCTTTCTTGCTCTTCAGTCTTCTTGGCGGGCCTTTGAACCTTGCTTTTTATTGGGCTTTCTTCCTTCTGGGCTTTTAGGCCTTGCTTTTTGTTAGATGTTCCTCCTTATAGACTTTTGGGTATGGATTTGAAAAAACGAACATCAATGCAAGTTTCTTTTCAAATAATAATAAAAATTGATGAAGTGCAAATCGTCAGTATTCATGAGTGCGTCCAGATGGAGCTGTGTCCTTGTTTGTGTTCTACAAGGTAGGAAAATGGCTCCCTTAAAGTGGTCATCGGTGTGGTGCCTACCACAACGTCTCCGATGCCAAAGTCAGTACAAGGAAGCCTTTTGAAAATAATAGAATACCAAAATGACTATGAATGATTTTAGGTGTGTCTATGTACCTGGTATGTAGTTGATTGAGGCGTATATATACAGCTTTGAGGTTCCTAACCGTTGGGGGCTTTAATTATGGCTTTAGTGCCCCTTTTTATAACGCTTCAAGGCTTATGAATATGGGTTTTTATGAGGCTCTAACGGTCTGCCAACTGTTTAGTAACCGTCCTGGGCATTGAATATTCTTATTAATGGTCCCTCTGTTTTTGTCCGTGTCGCATCGAGGTGGACGAATATGTTTGATGATATCATCCAGGTAATTTGAGTTCGTCAGTCCCATCAGCCACCCCCGGGTTCTGTGGTCGTCGTGATGTGTTATGACGACCATCAAAAGATGAAAGGTTTTCTCTGATCGGACATGGCTCTTGGAATTTCGCTTCATATTTAATGCGTAGTGGCGGCGCTACATGTATCGTGGCCACGTGGCGTGTTTTGGCTAGTGGAGTTAATGCTCCAATTGTGTGACTCTTGGGGTTTCCTGTTGAATTTCAGTTTTTTTTGCCTTGGTTTTTAAACTTTTCTTATTTTCATTTTTCCCTTCACCTTTTCCAAACATCCAATCATTGCTCTGAGCTTCTTCCTCTTCGGTTTTCATCTGTGATTTTCTCCGAGCTGGTGAATTTAGTGGTCGAGTTCTTTGCATTTTCCTTTTTGAGGTATGCTTTTTTTTTTTCCTTTCTCTGCTTTCTTTTAGGGCATGGACATAGACTATGACAAATTTCTAATTTCTCTTTCTTTCTTTTTTCTGTGTTTTGGTTTTTGGGGTTTTTAGGATTCATCTTTTTCTCTCTGTTTTCTGGTTTTCCATGGTTAGTAGCTCTGAGGTTAGGATAGCTTGCCCCTCGATTTCTTTCCTTCTTGCACGTTTAGGGGGTTTTTTAGGTGTTTTCCCGTACCTTGAGAATTTTGTCTTTGAGGGTAGTAGTTTGAGTGTTGCATTGGCTGATTTGCTGCCTTTGCTTCATCAGTCAATTGGTGAGGGAGTAAGGGATAATGTTTGAGGTTAGATCTAGTGAACTCGAGACTAGGTTGTCCTCTAATGACAACCTAGTAGAGGCTAAGGGCGATACTACTGTTTCTGCTCCTCTGGAGGTTAGGGCTTTCCATGCCCTTGATGAGGTGTGTGGTTTAGACACCGACACACTTTCTAGGTTTAAGGATAGATTCAAGTTCCCAAATAGGGTTAGGGTTCGTCTACCCGGTAAGGAGGAGCGAGCCTGCCACTTCTTCCTTGGGGAGGTATGCTTCTACGAGGCTGCCTTCCTGTGTGAGCTTAAGTTCCCCGTCCATCCATTCATCATGGAGTTGTTAGGCCACTTTGGTATTGCTCCCGGGCAACTTATGCCAATTCGTGGAGGATAGTGATCAGTTGTATGGGGATATGGCTGGCTACTACGAACGGAGACATGATCAAAGTGGACGAGCTCGTCTACCTATACCGTTTAAAGGCGTTTATGGAGTACGGGTATTATGAGCTGGTGCCATGGGAGAGCAGGACTAGGATCGTCCGAGATCTGCCTTCATCCTTCAGATACTGGAAGTCTCGGTTTTTCTTTGTGTCCAAGGATGATTGGGAGACTCCTTCTGACGAAATTTGGGGTGATCTCCCAAGGCTGCTCCGTTAGTGGAGTACCCCGAACTTAGGTGCATCATTATTTCTCCTCGTCCCTTAATTTTCGTTGTGTTTATTTATCGTCACTAACTCTTTCGCCCATTGTCTCGTGCAGTTAAGAGACGGCCCAAACTTAAAAGCAGGTACAAGAGACGTGTTGAGAAGGCGATTGAGTACGCGAGGATGATCGAGGATTTTGACGACCTGGCAGACCCGCGGACTCTTGCTTTTTACTGCCTTGGTCCAGCACCGTCTGCCTTCGTCCTGCGCAATATTGCGATTGAGGAGAAAAAGAGTAAGTGTTAATCTCGTCAATGTTGACTTTCTTGCATATATACTTTTTCTCACAAGTGTTTTTTTTTTTTTTAGGAATGACGACAAAGTTTAATCAAAGTATGTACGCCCGAATGAGGGCCAAGAAGAACGAGCCCCTTTCCAATCTTGGGGCCAAAAATGTGAGGGTGATGGATAAGAGTGCCTCCGTCACTCCTGCTACACCGGTTACTCCTGGCATCGAGATGGCGAGGACGGCCTCCCCAACTACCTTGGTTGAAGAAATCCCTCCCCAACGGAACAGGTAGCGGACTGGTGATAAGGAGAAGGAGAAAGTTAACTCTCGTTCGTCCAATGTCTGAGGCGATGCTGGGCTCGCAATGGCTAGAGCGCAGGAGACTTTTACTGCTGAGGAGATGAAGGTATTCTCAAGTTCGTCTCCAAGTGAGCTTGTGGGTCATCATCTCCATAAGCTCGTCCAGGTAACGCACTTTTGCAAGTTCATCCCCTCTCCTTTTCCCCTTTTTTTTTTTTTCGTTGTTCTGAGATTTGATTCTTCTCTCTTAGGTGCTGGGGGAAAGCCTCCACCTTTCCTCAGAGTATCTTGCTCAGGAGGCCAAAGTCGAGTCTGCAGTTTCCCAGGTGGCGGCCTTGGAGGCGGAGAACTCGAAGTTGAAGAAAGATTTGATAATTGCCATGGGCAAAGCTAACCTCGCCAAGGAAAAGGCCAAGACCCTGAGTGACGACCTCAGAGCTGAACGGCAGTTGACTTTGGAAAAGGACGAGCAACTCCTAGCTGCCAAGGAGAAGAACAAAACCATAGCTGTTAAGGCCGTCGAGGGTTTCCAACAAACTGAAGAGTACAATACTATGCTCTTTAGCTGGTACTTTAAAGGGTTCGAGCTCTTGAGGCGATACTTCATCAAGCACCCTTCTGAAGTAGATCTGGAGAACCTGGACCTCGAGGAGGTAGACAAGGAGATGGCTGTTAACGAGGCCTCCCACTCCACAGCCCTTGATGGTGATGCCCCCGAGAGTGCTCTTCCTCCTCCAGCTGGTGATGACGCGATCGCAAACGCCTGAACCTGTTACTTTATTTCACTCCCTTTTTTTTTTTGTAAGTGCCCTGTGTGTTTTTGGGCCTTTTAAGTCTATTTGAGAACAATATTTTCATTCTAATTTGAAAACAATGCTTTTAACCCAGTGTTTATAGGTTTTTAGCTTTGATGTGAAAACAATGGTAACTACCCCATGTTTTTAGGCTTTTAATTATATTTGTAATTGCATACTTACTTGCCGATACTCCTGTCTCTGTGTGATCTTTGTTCGTTTAGTTTTTCTTCCAGCATCCTTACCTTGTGCTTAGCCAAATTACTTGCCTATACTCCTGTTCGTTTTGTCATTTCGTCAGTAACTTACATCCGTCTAAGCGGAATCTTGTTACTTGGCCATTTTTTCTTTTTATAACTTACACCCTCTTAAGGGATTTTGTCATTTTTTGGCTTCGTTAGTAACTTACATCTGTCTATGTGGAATCTTGTTACTTGGCCATTTTTTTCTTTTTATGACTTACTCCCTCTTAAGGGATTTTGTCATTCTTTTGCTTCATCAGTAATTTACATTTGTCTATGCAGAATCTTGTTACTTGGCTCCTTTTTTTTATTTTTTATTTATTTATGACTTACTCCTTCTTAAGGGATTTTGTCATTCTTTGGCTTGGTCAGTAACTTACATCCGTCTATGCAGAATCTTGTTACTTAGCCAATTTTTTTTTTTTTTTTTTTTTCTGATTTTTAAGTTGCTAGGTTCGTTTGCATTACAACATTGGCTGAATAGTTCTTTTATTGCTTTCAAGAATGAATACAACCATCTGTTACATCTATTGGTGGTACTTCTTCAGGTGCTCAATGTCCATGGTCGTGGGAGTCTCTGTCTGTCTAGGGTCTCCAGGTGGTAATTGCCTTGTCTGGAGTAATGGACGACCCAGTATGGTCCTTCCCAAGTTAGGCCGAGCTTCCCTTGTGTAGGATCTTTGGTCGCCGGGGTAACTCTGTGTAGGACGAGGTCCCCTATGTCAAGTCGTCTGAGCTTCACTCTCTTGTTGTAGTAATCGGCCATCTTCTGTTGATACTTCGTCATCTTGTTAGCTGTTCCATCTCTAATTTCGTCCAAGCAGTCTAGGTTGACTCTTAACTGATCGTCGTTGTTGTCCTCGTGGAACATTTCTCGTTTGATAATGTTCATTCCCACTTCAACTGGGATCACTGCCTCAGTGTTGTAAGTGAGTCTGAAGGGAGTTTCTCCTGTTGGGGTTCTTGTTGTAGTCCTGTAAGCCCACAAGACATTGGGCAATTCCTCAGGCCAGGCCCCCTTGGCATCGTCCAACTTGGCTTTGATGATCTTGAGTAGTGTCCGATTAGTCACCTCCGTCTGTCCGTTTGCTAGTGGATGTCCTAGGGATGAGAACTGGTTCTTCATCCCTAAACCTGAACAAAAATCTCTAAAGTTTTGACTATCGAACTATCGCCCATTATCTGATATGATCGTCCATGGAATCCCAAACCTGCAAACTATGTTCTTCCATATAAAGCTCTGAATTTTCGCTTCGGTGATGGTTGCTAATGCCTCTACTTCAACCCATTTCATGAAGTAATCAATAGTGACTAGTAAGAACTTTACCTGTCCTTTACCTTGGGGCAATGGGCCAACGATGTCGATTCCCCATTGTGCAAATGGCCGAGGGGAGGCTATCGTCGTCAGTCTCTCTACTGGAAGGCGTTGGACATTCCCGAACCTCTGGCACTTGTTGCATTTCTTGACGAGCTCCCTTGCATCAACCTGCATAGTAGGCCAGAAGTAACATGTTCTAATGACTTTACTTACCAAGGATCTGGGGCCTGCATGGTCTCCGCACACCCCTTAATAAATCTCTTCTAGAGTATACTTGGCTTCCTCCTCATCTATGCACTTCAAGTAGGGCATGGAAAAGCCTCTCTTATACAGGGTGTCATTTAGGATTGTGAATCTGGCCGCTCTCTTCCTGACCTTCCTGGCCTCCTCGGCATCTTATGGGAGATAGCTGTCTTGGAGGAATGATATGATCGGGGTCATCCAACTGCTTGTGCTATGGATTGTAAATGTAGAGATTTCTTTAATGCTAGGGCGTTTCTGGACTTCCATCTCTATGCCCATGCTCGTTGACCCTTTTTCTAATGACGCTAGCTTTGCAATTTCATCTGCTATCATGTTTTGGCTTCTGGGGATCTGCACGAACTCCACCCTATCCAGCACCTGTGTCAGGCACTTCATTAGCTTGAGGTATTTTTGCATTCTTTCCTCCTTTGCTTCATACTCTTCCTTTATTTACCCTATTACTAGCTTAGAGTTGCTCTGGAGGAGTAAGTTTTTAGCTCCCAGTGCTTTTCTAACCCTTAGCCTCGTCAATATTCCTTCGTACTCGACCTCATTATTAGTGGCCGGGAATTTTAGTCGGACTCCGTATTTGAGCGTTTCGCCATTTGAGGTGGTTATGACGACCCCTACTCTACACCTTTTTTAGGTAAACGAACCATCAGTCTGTACCGTCCATCGTTCTGTCTCATCGGTGAGGCTGTCCTCGTCTGGAGGAGTGAACTCGGGGATGAAGTCTGCCAGAGCTTGTGCCTTAATGGCTATCCTGGGGTGGTACTCGATGTCGAACTAGCTAAGCTCGATTGCCCATTAGACCATCCTCCCTGCTGCCTCGGGCTTATTCATGGACTTCTTGATGGGTTGGTCCGTCATTACCAGGATGGGGTTCACCTGAAAGTACAGTCGCAGCTTACGCGAAGCTACTTTTAATGCAAATGCAATCTTTTCAATCCTTGGGTACTTGGATTCTGCGCCTTGAAAAGCTTGGTTGATGTAGTAAACAGGGAGTTGTTTCTTGTCCTCTTCTCAAATCAAGGCTGCACTTATGGCTGTGGTTGATACTGCCAGATATAAATATAGGTCTTCTCCTTCTTTGGACGAACTTAGGAGGGGCGGATTGCTCAAGTAACGCTTGAGTTCTTGAAAAGCTTCCTCGCATTCGTCAGTCCAGGCAAAGGCTTACTTCAATGTCTTGAAGAAGAACAGGCATTTGTCTGTCGCTTTAGAGACAAACCTATTGAGTGCTGCTATCCTTCCTGTGAGCTTCTGGACTTCTTTAATAGTCTTTGGCGACATCATGTCGAGTATGGCTCGCACCTTCTCCAGGTTTGCTTCTATCCCCCTTTGGGACACCATGAATTCCAAGAACTTCCCCGAGGCTACTCCAAAGGCGCACTTACTGGGGTTTAACTTCATCTGGTACTGTCTGAGTGTGGCAAATGTTTCTTTGAGGTCGTCTAGATGAGCAAGCTCTTCTTTACTCTTGACGAGCATGTCATCTACATACACCTCCATATTTCTCCTGATCTGCTTGCTGAACATTTTATTCACTAACCTTTGGTAAGTTGCTCCTGCATTTTTCAGTCCGAAGGGCATTACCTTATAGCAATAAAGCCCTTGGCTCGTGATGAAAGCAGTTTTCTCCTGGTCTTCTTCAGCCATTTTTATTTGGTTGTATCCCGAGAAGGCATCCATGAACGTCAGTAGCTTTTGCCCTGCTGTGGAATCCATTAGCTGGTCTATCCTTGGCAGAGGGAAGCTATCTTTTAGGCAAGTTTTGTTCAGGTCCGTAAAGTCTACGCACATTCTTCATTTACCACTTGCTTTCTTCACTAGGACAACATTGGCGAGCCACTCTGGATAGTAAACTTCTCGAATAAAGCCTGCTGATAGCAACTTGTTAACCTCGTCTGTAATTGCTTGATTCCATTCTGGAGCGAAGACTCGTCGTCTTTGCTGGACGGGTTTCTTCTCGGGGTTCACATTTACCTTGTGTTCAATGACTCTTAGGGATATGCCCGACATGTCCTTGTGACTCCACGCGAAGACATCCAGGTTTTCTTTAAAGAACTGGACAAGTCTCGTCCTCATCTCGGGACTCAATGTCGTCCCTATCTTGGTCGTCTTGGCTTCTTCTCCTTCGACCAGCTCTACTGTCTCCAGGGATTCCACTTTATCTTCTTCCTTCTCCTCCATCATCCATGTATGGTTTTCTTTGGTAGCTAGCACGGCTTGGTAGCATTCCCTGGCTAGTACTTGATCTCCTTTTACCTCGCCCACATTGTTCTCTGTTGGAAACTTTACCTTTAAGCAGTAGGTAGATATGGCTGCTTTCCAACGATTGAGCATGGGTCTCCCGATGATCACATTGTATGATGAAGGACAGTTTACTACCAAGAAGTCCAGTTGACGAGTCAGCTGCCTCAGATGAGTCCCCATTGTAACCGTCAATGTCACTATGCCATTGGGATATACCCTGTCTCCATTAAGGCTGACGAATGGGGAGTCGAATGGTCGCAGCCTTCTTAGATCTAGCTTCAGCTGCTGAAAAACGGAGAGGTAGATAATGTCCACGGAGCTTCCATTGTCCACAAGGATTCTCCTGGTATTGAACCCTTCTATCGTGAGCAAGGGTCTTCATGAGGCTGCTTCACTCCTCTAGCATCCTCTTCCGAGAAAAACATATCACGGTCGATTGGTCTTTGCTTAAATGAGGGCATTCTGTGGATACTGTTCACCTGCCACTGGTATGCTTTCTTAAGGGATCTGAATGACCCACTTGTGGATAGGCCACCTATGATCGTCTTTATCTCTCCGATCACATTTGGCGGGCGCTGGGACGTGTGATCCTCATCCCTGGGAGAAGATTCGTGCTAGTTTTTTCTGTCGCCTCTGAACCTACTAGATTCTACCTTTTTCACATACTTCTGCAATTTCCATTTCTGTATAAGTTCCTCTATTTGCTCCTTTAGGTTCCTGTAATCCTCTGTGTAGTGGCCGTGATCCTTATGGAATCGGCAGCACTTGTTTTTGTCACGCACATTGGGAACGAATGTAATGGCCTCGGCCATTTGAGGTAATGCTCGTCCTTAATCTACGCTAAAATTTTGTCAACAAGCATAACTAAAGGAGTGAATTTTACCGTTCAAGGAGTTTTTTCGTCTTTCCTTTTGCTCCCGTCACTGGTCTGACGATCTGGGCGCTCCCTCTTTCGTCCTCTACGATCGTCCTCCTTCCTTCACTTATCTCTTGGCCTTTCCACATCCTTTATGGTAGCCAAAGCATCTTCAACGTTCATGTATTTCTGTGCCTTCAGGAGCATCTCTGCCATCGTTTTAGGTGGATTCTTCGCGAGTGAAACTACAAACTCTTTGGACTTCAATCCTGCTTTAAAGGTCGTTAACTGCACCTTGTCATCAGTTTCGTCCACCTCCAGAGTTTCCCATGTAAAGCGTTTTACATACGATCTAAGGGTTTCTTTCTCCCCTTGTTAATAGTGAGTAAGTGGTCTGTTGGCCTCTTCAGACGTTGTCCCTCGACGAAGTGGCACAGAAAGGTGTTGCTCAACTGCTTGAAGCTGTCAATGGATGATGTTAGTAACTTTGTGAACCACTCCCTTGCAGCTCCTTTAAGGGTGATGGGGAAGGAACGACACAGTATTTCGTCAGGAGGCTGTTGAAGGTCTAGTGTCGTCTTGAAAGTGTTGAGGTGGTCCTGAGGGTCTTTAAGCCATCAAACGGCTCAAGTTAAGGCAAGCGAAACTTCAACGGAACTAGGCATTCCAAGACTGCCATGGTCAAGGGCGAATCTGTTGCCCTGACCATTCTATCCAAGCTTTGGTTTGTTTTTTCCTTAATGGCGTTCCTTAGCTCGTCCATCTCCTTTCTTATCTCCCGGAGAAGATCCGAGTTTTGTTCATCTAGAGTAACTAGCTCCTCGACGGTCACTTCTTCTATGGCTATCTCCTTCGTCCTCTTGATTGGCCCTAGACCGGTTCTCCTCTTGTTGAAGTCGTAGCCTCATTTCCTGATTCTGTCTGGTGAGCTCTTCGATGATAGCTGCAAGAGCTTGGACTTGTAGAGCTAATGATGCAGAATCCTGGTTGGACTCCATCTGAATGTAGAAGTTAATTGGAAACTACGCTTTCAAACCAAAGTACGAAAATGTTGTTTCCCACAGACGGCACCAAACTGATGAAGTGCAAATCTTCAGTATTTGTAAGTGTGTCTAGATGGAGTTGTGTCCTTGTTTGTGTTCTGCAAGTGTAGGAAAATGGCTCCCTCAAAATGGTCACCAGTGTGGTGCCTACCACAACGTCTCCGATGCCAAAGTCAGTACAAGGAAGCCTTTTGAGAATAATAGAATATCAGAATGACTATGAATGATTTTAGGTGTCTATGTACCTGGTATGTAGCTGATTAAGGCGTATATATACGGCTTTGAGGTGCCTAGCCATTGGGGGCTTTAATTATGGCTTTAGTGCCCCTTTTTATAACGCTTCAAGGCTTATGAATATGGGTTTTTATGAAACTCCAACGGTCTGGCAACTGTTTAGTAACCGTCCCGGGCATTGAATATTCTTATTAATGGTCCCTCTGTCTTCGTTTGTGTTGCATCGAGGTGGACGAATATGTTTGATGATATCGTCCAGGTAAGTTAAGTTCGTCAGTCCCATCAAAAATCACTGACTCATTATACATTTTCTATTGAATATTTCATTTTTTTTTTAATGTAATAGCTAGCTTTTATTTGTTTGGATTTGACTGACGGCAAAGTATATATATATGAAGAAAATCTATAATAGGAATTGATTTTTATTTTATTTTATAATTGGAAATAAAAATATATAATTTCAAAAGGAGTAATTCTTAGGTACGGAGCACGGGGAATGGTGTTCACTTCTCTCACATTCACCACAAATGTGAGACGAGTGATGCGGGATGCGGAAACATCATAAAGCAGAACACGTCTGCTTCTAGAAAACAAGAAGCAAAGCTTGTTTGCTTCCAAAAATAACATCGAAATCTATGAGGGTTCCTTGAATTAATCCACAAGGAGAAAGGGTCTGGAATTTACCAAAAAATAAAAAGACAAAAGTCTGAATTTTTATTGATTGAATAATTGTTAAAAAAACGTTTACAAACTTAGGGGCCTATTTAAGGGCTTCGTAAGACTTAACAGACAAGAAAATATAATCTAAAATAACTCCTATTAATACCTAACCTTAATAAGAACCAAATTTAACCTAAAAAGCATTATTAAAAGCACATCTATGAAAAGAATTGAAATACTCTTAAGCCACATAAGAGATAAGAACATATTAATTATAGACTTTTTGTTTTATTTGGTTCAATTTTTTAAGACTTTTCTAATTAAAAAATAAATATTCTTTGTATCTTTTAGTTCAATGTTTCAAGACGTTTCATCCCTCACACATACATACAAAACTCTTTGCATTTTAATTCGGTATTTTCACCTTTTGCACTTTTACCTCTTTATATATACCTACCCATCACCCTTCATGTCATTCCATGTCAATTACACACTAAAAAAAAATGATGTCATTTACCTTCAATCTTTTGGCAACACCTACTTAGCTATAATCCTACCCTGTTTGAGTTTGCTACAATAAAGGAAGGAGGGCTTGCATTTTGTATTAAGTGACAACGACGATTACGATTTTGATGTCAAGTTCGGACGTTATGAATTTGTGGGTTTTGTAAATGATGTCATTAACTGTGGATGTTTGAGATGTGTATTTTGTTTTAGAATTAAGGAGAAAGAAAAAGACACCTTCTATATCAAATTTTATTCTATAATTTTTCTCCAAAGTTTTTTTTTTTCTCATTACTTCAATTGAATAATTATAATGGATATTTGTATACAATTTATAATTGTTACTTTTTATGATCAACTCATTACTAATAAAGTTTTATAATAATTATGCAATAATACATATACAACATTCTCTAAAACCATCTTACATAAAACATTACAATATTATCCATGCATTTCACAGGTAACTTACTAGTTACAATAATTAAATAGTAAAATGTGTCCTACGTAAAGGAGGGAACACTATTTCTCTATGTTTCAAGAGTATCTAAGAATTTTCTTTTCAGAAGACGATATTTTTTGGATTTAAGAACACTATTTTAGGGAATATAATGTCAAACCCGCCAAAGGTGTAAAAACTTAAAATAAAATTTAAAAAAATGCATGATTAGGTGGGTCGGGTTATACTCGAGACCAACCCGAAACTCGAAAATGCCTGAGAGCGAGACCTGAACCCAAACCGAACGTCCACCTGACTTATCCAAAGCCTTTCTGGTCGATCGAATTAGGCAGGTCTCTACTCACCCCTATGACCTGTTGCACAAGGATAGTTTTGTTCGAAAGGCTAGTCACTTTTGTATTTCCATTTTCTCTCCCTATTTCTCCTCAATTTGGGGAGATTGTATTCTAGTGGGCCCGAAGAGAAAACCCGTGTCAGCACCAATTTTTCCTTCTCTCTCTCTCTCTCTCTCAAATCGTCTCCCAAATCTCCCCAACAAAAGATAGTCTTTGGGTTCAGAATAGGGATAGTAATTTTCCCCCGCCCTGCTTGACCCATTCCTTCCCGCTTCGCCCCAGGTGGGTTTTACCCGTTCCTTCCTGCTTCGCCCCACGTGGGTTTTCCTCGCCCCACAAAGGTGATGGGGCGGGGATGGGGCGAGATTTTAGCCCCGCACCATGGGGCGGGGCGAGGATGGGTTTATACTTTTTAGACCAAACCTACCCCACCCCGTCCCGCATTGATAAGGGTTAAATTGTAAATTTTTCATACTTTAAAACCCTATTATTTAAACAAACATATCATCAGCTTATTTTATTTTACCCAACAAGGTTTTCTGCCTCTTTTTTTTTTTTTTTTCCTCTAGCAATGTTGAAAATAAGGTACCAATTTTAACTTTCTTTTTTTTTTTTTGCCTTTAGTATAAACAAATTTATATACTATTGAATCATTGATTTTGTATTATAAGATTTTTGTTTTTGTTGTGATATTGTGTTGTTAAACATTTTTATAATATTATTCAATTTTTGCTAAAAATTGTATGATTTGATGGGATAAATTTATTTGTAATTTTAAGTATATTTTTATTAACGAAACATGTTTTATTAAAAAAATTTTAATAGTTGTGGGCAAATTAACAAAAAGTAGAGTTTTAAGGGGTGGGGTGGTGCTTCACAGGGCCCCAAGGGGTGGGGGCGGGGATGGGGCAAGAAAATTTTTCACGTCGTGCGGAATGGAGCAAAGATAGGGTAAAACAAAACCATGCGGGGTGGAGGCAAAGACCCTATCCTTCGGACCCCCCCTGCCCCATTGCTATCCCTAGTTTGGAACAGTATTCAACAACTACAGGAAAAACAAAAATGGAAAGTGATAATACGCGTGAGCCGAAAGCTAGTTTTATTATTATCATTATTATTATTATTATTATTATTATTATTATTTTGGGTTCTCAGTTTGGCATTGTGTTATGCGTATTATACAAACTAATTCGTGTTGGCATCGGAGATCTTTCCGAATTTTAGGGCTAAAGAGTGTTCTATATAAGGATGTATAGTACACAACTTGTCAACTACACAAATATTGCGAAACAAAAAATTATCAATTAACTCCTTTTTTTTTCATAGCAATAATGTTGAACAAACTTCCAGACTCTATTGTTCATCACATTCTTTTCTTTCTCCACATAAAAGACTATTCACGACTCAGCTGCGTATCACGAAGATGCAGAGACTTATGCATATCCACTCCATATGTGGCTTTGAGCAACATGAATTACACTATAACTGAATTATCTCGCCGATTTCGCTTCAATAACTTTGTCGATAGGTTCATGTCTCGCCGCAATTGGCATGGCACTAAGTTACACACCTTTATTCTCAATTGGTGTTTCGAACTACCCCTTACAGACGAGGCATACAGAGTCGACACATGGTTGTCCCATGCAGTGAATTCAGGCGTACAAAGAATTCAACTTGAACTCTCTGGAACTGAACGCTTTCCCTTGCCACAATTTATTCTTAGTTGTAAATCCATGAGTTTTCTCTCGGTCAAGACCAACAACAGCATTCTCAAATTACCCTCTACATCATCAGCTGGCCGTGGCATCAATACTACTCTACAGATTTTAGTTTTAGATTATCTTCAAATCGAAGATGACTTTTTTGGAGAATGGCTTTCACAATTCAAGTCCCTCAAGAAATTGAATCTTACAAGAATAAGCAGAATAAAGAGAATATCATTAGTTGGTTGTGGTATTGATACTTCGCTCCAAACATTAGTTTTAGATTCTGTTCAAATTGAAGAAGAGGACTACTTTGGAGAATGGCTTTCACATTTCAAGTCCCTTAAGCTATTGAATCTTACAAGAATAAGAGGAATAAAAAGTATGAGTATCCACAACTCGTCTATTGATGTGTTAGCAATTAAAGATTGTGATGACCTTGTGGATATTAGTATCTTTGCAGAGAAACTCCGAAAACTTCATATACTTTGGCATCCTCATAATAAATCTTCTAGCGTTGGATCATTGAAAATCTTGGCTCCTATTCTTGAAGATTTTCGTTGGGGTGGACATGTCGTGGATTACTATCGCATAGAGGATTTCTCGAGCAAGTTGAATCTCATAGTTGCTCTCAGGTTATCTGATCAATTATACGAATCTTCAACCAAGTACTATTTGCATAAGATTCTTTGTAGCATGCAAAGGGCCAAATTCCTAACACTGCGGGATGAATTTGTTGAGGTAAATATATTATACTCCCTTCCTTTTCCAAATCACAGTCTTCTTTTCTCCTTTACCCTCCATCAATGTTAATTTCTTCGGGTATTAAGAAATTGAAATTTTAAAAATTACTAGATGTGTTATGGTGCAAACTTTTAGTACTTACAAGGATTTTAATGCTAAGAATTGACACTAATGTGTTTAGAATTTGAATTTACATATATGAAAGTGAAAAATAAAGTGAGATTGTTTAAAATAATCACATAAATATTTATTTCATAGTTTTTTTTTTAAAGTAAATAGTAATACTTATTAGAACACACACGAAAATGGTAATATTTATGTTTTAAACCGGATTTATAATACATTACATAATCAGAGTACAACTACAAAATGGCTTAACCTTTGTAGTTGTAGTCTGGGGTTATAAATAACAGACACTAAATACACACAACTAATATGAGATAAACATCCTTTTTTTTTAGTAAACACTTATATTTATTTGAATATACACGAAAATAGTAATATTAGTGTTTTAAACCGAGTTTATAATACATTACATAACCAAAGTACAACTACAAAAAAATCTAACCTTTGTAGTTATAGACTAGGGTTATAATATTTCATAGGTTAGTAACTTATATTTTGGCCTTTGGTTTTTTTCTAATGGAAAAATAACCTGGAACATTGCTAAACATTATATATTCTCTCTTTTAATGAGAATTGAGAATTGAATTTAAGCCTCATATTAATAATTCTAAGAGAGATAAGATATACAAAAATTAGTATTTACTCTCTAAGAGGTGAGAGTTAGGACTTAGGATTCTCATCAAACTTCATGAGAATTTGGATGCTCATCGAAATTATATAATTTTAAAAAGTTTCATTAAATGAACCATCAAACTTTTCACTAATTTCAAGGATTGACCAATACCATTCTATATTTTTGTCTTAAGAATATACTTAAAAGTTTAAATATTTATTTTTCCTCAAAATTAACTTTGTTTCTCCTTCAAACTATAACATGTTTATCTTTTTCCTGAATATAAGATGTTTTATTTGCTTTAGAGAAATTTATTTTTGTGCATGTTAAGAGAGAAGAGAGCATAAATAAAAATAAAAATAAAAAGATTTTAGTAGTAGCAAGAATAGTGTCTTGTTGGTTGTGGTAAGTTCAAATTGAATGTTGATTTTTTTTTTTTTTTTTTTTTTTTTTTTTTTTATAGATTGTTGAGACTGATGTGTGAGCCTTCTGCGAGTTTTTAGCTACATTATTAACCTCAGATTAATTTGTTGAAACTTAAATGTGAATGCTTTAAGATATGCCATTTAGTAAATTTTTATTTGCTTCGGACATATTTATTTTTTATTTAAGAATTGGCTTATAATTTTGCAGGTTTTGTTTAAGTATGGTTGCTTGCCATATTCATTTGATAATTTAGAGTATTTGACTATAGTACGAACGTCTTCCTTTGAAGACAAGATTCCAGCAGTATCCTCCCTTCTTAGAGAAACAATAAGTCTAAAGTGGCTTTTCTTATTAAACGACACGAAGGTAAGTGAGAATGTATTATGCTTTCTCAAACTATTTACTAATTCTCCGTCTTCACAATCTAAAAATAATAATAATAATTCTCCGTCTTTTAACTCAAATCAATTTCACTTTTTTTCATGATTCTCAAAAATAAATAATAATAATAATAAAAACATTCTTTTTAACATTGTAATTTTAGTGATATTTCTATTGTTATCAAGTCCGGTATAATGTTATAGACAAATGAGGCAGTCGCCTAAGACCTCCAAAATTTTAACCAATAAAGTAATTTTTTTTAATTGTAATAAAATTAATTAGGCCCAAATATTAACCAATAAATAAAATAATATTTTTTATCAAATGAAAAAAAAAAAAAAAAGTAAGAAATGCTACCTTCATAATATTTGTTACTTATAAAGGGGGGTGGCATTAATTTTTCTATGACCTGTCAAAATAAAATAATTACAATACTAATTTTGTTCCTTTTTTTGTTATTTTTAAAGCAGGTGCCTTCAAAGAAGCTCTCATTTAAATTGGAATATTGGGAATCTCAAAACCTCATGTTTATTAATCAACTGAAAGGTATAGTTATGGAGCTTTCCAATCGGGGGAGTGATGTAGAACTAATGAAATATTTACTCAAGAACACAAAAGAATTGGAAAGGGCGGCCATCATATATCCACAAACAGTGCCAACAAATCTCATTATTGAGTTAAGAAAGTACAAGACACCTCCCACAGAATTGGTTTGTTATCACAAATCATCAAAATTTGTACGTCAAATACGCAACAGATATTTTGACATTTAGGATTGTTGGTGATAGGTTCTATGAGATCAGTGGGCTGAAAAGTCTTCGAATGCTGCTGATCTTGAAGGCCAAGTCCTGAAAACACCAAATTCAATCAGAGAGAGAGACCGGTGGAGGCCGGTCTAGGGTCCTCCGATGGCAAAGTCAGTGATTTAGAGTAGGAAGAAGAAACTTCAAAGACTTCAACAATTTCTTATCTGGAATTCTCAAAGAGATAAAAAGTCCCATACCTCTGCGTAGAAGGGTCTTTATATAGTGCTGGGAATCGGTTATTTCTTTAATCGTCGCATAGCTTGGAGGATTCAGAGGGTAACTTCCATAACTGCCATAGGAGTCACCTCATCGGGATTTGTGTTGAGATCCAAACAGTATGACTCTTCAGCGTGATTTTTGGTTGGAAGTGTTGAACTTTGTTCGTCCTTCTTTAATGACGGACGAGGTTCATTGCTTCCTCGTCCTCCCTTGGACGAGTGAATGGCGGATGAGGTAGACTGTCAAGGACGAGTGTACCAACCACTCGTCCATCGCCTTGTACATGCTATGGACGGCACTATGGACGAGTAATTGGCTTGGTGTTTTTCTTGCACCATCAGTTGCCCCCTTGTCCATGTGTCGTCCAAGGGAAATACAGTAATTTTCTCCTCAGGATGGACGAGATTTCTTAGGAGTAAAGATGCCACGCGTCGGTATCTCATTGGCGACAAGTCTCGTCGATTCAGTTTTTCGAGGTAGGTGCCACGTGTCAGCCTCTGGTTGGTTCTGTCGGTTCAGATGCTGAAGTTTATTCCTTATAAATAGTGGAATACCTCCGTTACCCTCCCTCATTTTCGAAATTTCTTTCCTTGTCCCTCCTCGTCCTAGAACTTCGTCTAGAAGCTTCTCGCGTCCATAGCTGTCTTTCGTCCTAGATCCAGGTATTCTTCTTCCTTTCGTCCTTAGTTTTTCTATTAAGATGGCTGATGTTGTACTTTCCTCGTCTAGTGACAGTGTAGATAAGGCCATAGACGAGTATAATGACGAGACTAGCTACAGTTCTAGTAGTAGTGATAGTAGTGGGGGGAACACCACGGACGAGGAGTATATTTCTGGCGTCCCTGGGCTTCCTATAGAGGTTGTACAGGAGCAGCTTAGGAAGGCCTCAGGGTCTCAAGCTGGTACCTCGTCCACTGCCCCTCCTTCTGGTCCTTTGGACGAGGAGGAGGTGACTGTTTATAGTTGTGCCATAGATATCCCTTCTAGGACGGACGAGCAAAGACTTAAAAATCTTAGGGAGTGGTACCAAATTCCAGACGAGTTTAACCCTAGGTTGCCCGTCCGAGGAGAATGGTGTTGCAACCCTCACTTTGGGATAGGTGTCTATGAGGCTTACCTTTTAGGGGGTTTAAGGTTTCCTTTAAACGCCTTCACTAGAGAGTTGTTGATTAGGTTAGGTTTAGGAATATGTCAATTCAACCCAAATGCATGGAGATTAATCATCTCGATGCAAATTTTGTGGGGTGAAGTATTTGGAAGGGACCGTCCTCTCACTGTGGACGAGTTCCTCTATTGTTACAAGCCTTCAGAGATACACCAGTCCCCTGGCTTTCATCAATTCACAGCCAGGGGTAGAGATTGTAGATTAATCAAGTCCCTGGCCTCGTCTGACAGAAGATGGAAGACGGAATTCTTCTTCGTCTCCGGCTTCTGGGCTGGAAATCCTGTAGACGTTGGCCGGGACACGTTTGGTCGTTATACCGGGGACCTAGGAAACCTTCGTCCTGAGGGTAAGTTGCTCCCCTTTTTCTTTTGATTTCCCTTTCTTTTTCAGCCTTAATGATTAATTAACTAAAAATTTGTTAACTTGTCTTGCTTCAGCTGTTAAAGACCGTCCTTAAGCAAATTCCACCGTGACCGCGTCCACAGGGCTCGTCTACACGCGGATAGGGACTTCCATTCTTTGGTTTCGCTTAGACGACTTTCTAAGTGGAATTTGGGCCCCGACCCATCTGACGTAGCAATTGCACACGAAGTCACAGTAAGAAGAAGTAAGTCCTAAGTTTTAATCGTCCATGCACATCGTTTACTTTATTTCAATTTAAAGTATTCTTACATGGTTTTTTTTTTTTTTTTTTTTTTTTTTTAGGAATGGCAACAATGAAAGGGAACAAGGGGAAGGACGTGGCTGCTGAGGGGGATCGTCCTGAGCATGAAACTCAATCTCGTCCTGTGACTGGGGAGAAAAGGAAGGCGCTGTCAAAGGGCCTAGATTTGGGAAATCTCCCTAGTCGAAGAGGCAAAAAGTCCAAGTCCAGCTCGTCCCAGGTAGTTAAGCCTACCCTTCCCTCGTCCCAGCAGTCTGTGCCAGTGTTTGACGTGGACTCGTCTGTCCCAACTGAGAGCACTCCGTCCCAGTCCACTCCGTGTAAGTCTACTCCGTCCAAGACTGTATCAACCCCGTCTCAGCCTTCCAAAATGGTCCCTTCGAACATTATTGAAAACGAGGACCTGGCTTGGGAACGCTTCAAGAAGGTTATCACCGACGAGGATATAAACGTTTGCTATGATATGTCCCTTAAGGAATTTGAACACTCTGGTGTTCATGACCTTTTCAAGGTAATACCTATACCTCGTCTTGAGCAAATATTTCCATCTTCTTTCTTTGTATCTCTTTTTGATTTTTATTCGTGGCTGTGTTTTTCCTCTTTCTTTTTTTTTTGTAGGGCATGTCAAAGTTTATAGCAGCGTCAAGGCAGGCTACGGGGTTGGACAAGACGAGGATCCAGTTGGAGACGAAGAACCTAGAGTTGAAAGCTGAAGCGAAACAATGGGCCGAAGTGGCTGTCAAGACCACGGACGAGGTGAAGGAGTTGAAGGCTTTGGTTGAGGAGCTGAAGACCAGCGCTGCGGAGAAGGACGCTCGTCTTGAGGTCCTGAAGAAAAAGATTGATGAATATGGGACTCTTCTCTCCAAAGCAAAGGAAGATGCAGTGGTTGAGTTTAAAGCGTCTAAGCAATACACAGACGCTTTGGATACCAACTATGCAGCAGGGTTTGAAGACTTCAGGATGGATGCTGCCGAGAAGTTCCCTGATGTGGACTTCAGCTCCATCGTCCTCAACTTGAACCCTGCCACCACTAGCTCTCTCCTTGGTCTAGACTCTGAGGACGCCAACATAGAGGACGATGCCACGACCCAGCCTCAGGACGCTCCCAACGTTGCCCCTCCTACTTAAGAATTTTTTCTTCTTGTATTTTTGTTTGGTCTATTTTGAGACCTTTTTTATGTAAATTCAGTACATTTATTTCGTCCAAGGTTTTAGGACGAGGTTTCAAACATCATCAGTTTAATTAGCAAGGGTTTTTGGATGTAGGATATCCAACCTTGGCTTAATGAATGTCACTTTATTTTTGTACATGTATGGACGAGTTTTGTTTTATTTTTCTGTTGACTTCGTCCATATTCTTCATATATTTGTTTACCATTTCTATTGAAACTTGAGTGTAATTCGTTTGTGAAACGGTAACAATCATTATTACTCGTCCAAGGACCTGTTGAGAAATGGTTAAGTGTTTCTCGTCCATGGGCTTGATTTTTATGCTTATGCTGATGAAGTCAAGGCCTTATATTTTACTCGTCCATGGACTGGATTGTTTTAATAAAGGCCTTAACAAGATTGAAAAATATAGCTGTATTTTTCTTCGTCCATGGCTTAACATGCACTCGTCTATGCACCTTCTCGTCCATGGTACAATTAAGTATCATGTCTTACCATGCTCATCCTATGGACGAGAATGCCTTGGACTTTCACTACTTGCTCTTTATAAGCATTAGCCTTATCTCGTCCTTCAATTTGGACGACTATGGCTTCGCTTTCTAGGAAAGCTTGAGATGACATCTCCGCGTCCAGAGAATTTTCTCATCTTGAGCTTTTAAGCTCTTTTTTCCAGGAGTCAATATGAACAAAAATCGATGGAAAACATAAATTTACACAACATTATGTACATTCCACAAACATAGTTCATAACATAGATATTGTTCATAGACGAGGCATGCACCTTAGAGGCTAATGCCTTTATTAGAACAAATACAAACCAAACCATAATTTCGTCCATGTGTTTAACATAACAAAACCACACTGAAAACATATAAATAAACAAGTTTTTATGTCATCCCTGGCTCATCCAGAGTCATGCTCCTCTAAGTTGGCAATTTATTGATAGTATCTCCTCAAGTGCTCCACGTTCCAAGGATGCTCCAGCTTCCTTCCATCAAGGGCTTCCAAATAATAGGATCCCTGTCTTTTGAAGTTTATGACTCTGTAGGGGCCTTCCCAGTTAGGTCCCAACTTCCCATGAGCTGGGTTCTTTGTTGCTAAGGAAACCCGTTTCAGGACGAGGTCCCCTATGTTGAATCGCCTTGGCTTTACCATTGCGTCATATTGCCTGGCCATCAGGTTTTTATACCTCGCCATCCTTTGTTCAGCGTCCGTCCTCACCTCGTCTATTAAATCGAGGTTCACACGGAGTTGCTCCTCATTAGCTTCATCCTGATAGGTTGCGACCCTGTGACTGGCCATGTGCACTTCCGCAGGTATGACTGCTTCAGTTCCATAGGCTAGTTTAAAAGGAGTCTCCCCTGTGGGGGTTCTGGCTGTGGTCCTATACGCCCATAAAACACCTGGTAGCTCATCTGGCCATACTCCTTTCGCCCCCTCAAGCCGAGTCTTGATTATCTTTAACAAGGATCGGTTTGCAACTTCCGCCTGTCCGTTAGCTTGTGGGTGGGCTGGCGAGGAGTAATGATTTTGAATTCCAAAGTGTAGGCAAAAATCTTTGAACAATGCATTGTCAAATTGTCGTCCATTGTCAGATATTAGCACCCTGGGCACCCCAAACCTACACACAATGTTCTTCCATACGAAGTTTTTGACATTTTGTTGTGTGATGTTAGCCAAGGGTTCTGCTTCTACCCACTTGGTAAAATAGTCAATTCCAACAACGAGAAACTTCATTTGCCGTATACCCAGTGGAAAAGGACCCAGAATGTCAAGTCCCCACTGTGCAAAAGGCCAGGGTGCCGTCATTGGAGTCAAGTACTCTGAAGGCTGCCTGGGGATGTTGCTAAACCTTTGGCATTGGTCGCACACCTTGACGTAGGCCTTAGCGTCAGCTTGCATGCTTGGCCAATAATATCCTGCACGGACGATTTTATGGACAAGCGACCTTGCTCCTGAGTGATTGCCACACGCTCCCTCATGAATTTCCCTTATTATGTAGTTCGCTTCGTCCGGGGCCAAACACCTGAGATAAGGCTGGGAAAAGCCTCTTTTATAAAGAATCTCGTTCATAAGAACGTACCTGGCCGCTCTTACCCTTAGCTTTCTTGCTTCGTCCTTCTCCTCTGGGAGTCGTCCGTCCTTTAGGTACGACACAATTGGAGTCATCCAATTTGCTCTATTCTCCACCTGTTGTACTTCCGGGATGTCTATACTTGGCATATACTGAATTTCATCAAGTCCATCTACGGCTTCACTCGTCGAGGCTTCTTTTGCCAAGGCATCAGCTTCCATGTTCTCCTCCCGTGGGATTTGAACGAAATTAACTTCCTCAAACTTTTTTATAAGGTGCATCGCTCTGGCTAGATACTTTCTCATTCGCTCTTCCTTGGCTTCAAACATGCCACTCACTTGGCCTATGATTAACTGAGAATCTCCCAGGACGAGGAGCGACTTCGCTTCTACGGACTTGGCCAATTCCATGCCTTTGAGGAGAGCTTCATACTCAGCTTCATTATTAGTTGTTTGGTACTGCAGACGGACTCTGTGTTTTAGCTTATCCCCCTCTGGAGATTGTAAAACCACGCCTACTCCTCCTGTGTGCTGTGTGGACGAACCATCCACATAGACAACCCACTTAGTATTTCCCTTTTCGCCTCCTTCGTCACCGACTGAGGTAAATTCCGCGATGAAATCTGCTAGAGCTTGAGCTTTTATGGCGTGCCTAGGCTGATATTTTATATCAAATTCACTGAGCTCGACGGCCCATTGGATCAGACGTCCTGCAGCCTCCAATTTGTTCATTGCCTTCTTAAGTGGGTGGTCTGTCATGACATTGATGACATGAGCTTAAAAATAGTGCCTTAGTTTCCTGGAGGCTGTTATCAATGCAAAAGCTAATTTCTCCATTAGGGGATATCGTCCTTCCGCTCCCCTCAGTGCCTTGCTGGTATAATACACAGGTCTTTGTACCTTGTCTTCTTCCCTCACTAATGCTGAACTCACTGCGTGTGGAGTAACTGCCAAGTATAAATACAACTCTTCTCCTTGCACAGACGGGCTCAACAAAGGAGCCTTTACGAGATATGTTTTCAAATCTTCAAAAGCTCTCTGACATTCGTCGGTCCATTCAAATGCTTTTTTAAGAACCTTGAAAAATGGCAAGCATTTATCAGTCGCCTTAGAGACAAACCTGTTGAGGGCGGCGACTCGTCCGTTGAGGGACTGGACTTCCTTAACATTGCTTGGGGGCTTCATATTCAGAATTGCTTGAATTTTGTTTGGGTTTGCTTCGATTCCCCTGTGGGAGACCATAAATCCTAAGAATTTCCCCGATGCCACTCCAAAAGCACATTTGCTAGGGTTCAATTTCATGTGATACTGCCTCAGTGTGTCGAACGTTTCCCTCAAGTCGTCCAGGTGCCTATTCTCGTCCTGAGTTTTTACCAACATATCGTCTATATAGACTTCCATATTCCGCCCGATCTGTGGACGAAACATATGATTGACTAGCCGTTGGTACGTTGCACCAGCATTTTTCAAACCGAAAGGCATTACTTCATAACAAAATAATCCCTGACTGGTGACAAAGGAGGTCTTCTCTTGGTCCGCTTCATCCATCCTGATCTGATTATATCCAGAGAATGCATCCAGGAAAGTGAGCAACTTACGGCCCGCAGTAGAATCTACCAGCTGATCAATGCGTGGCAACGGATAACTATCCTTGGGACAAGCTTTGTTCAGGTCGGTGAAATCAACGCACATTCTCCACTTGCCGTTCGCCTTCTTGACCATGACCACGTTGGCCAACCATTCAGGATAGTATACCTCACGAATGAACTTCGCGGTAATCAGCTTCTGAACCTCCTCCTTAACAGCACTGTCTCTCTCTGGGGCAAATACCCTCTTCTTTTGTCGGACTGGTTTGGAGGAAGGGCATACACTCAGACGGTGGGTAATAACATTAGGATCTATACCCGGCATGTCTTCGTGACTCCATGCAAACACGTCTCTGTTTTTCTTTAGAAAGCAAATGAGATTTTTCTTGATCTTTGCTTCCAGATCTGCCCCAACCCTGGTACACCTCTCAGGGTTTTCATCGTCTAAAGGAATATCTTCCAACGCTTCAATGGGTTCTGCCGCAACTTTCTTTTCTTCGATATTCATTGTCTGAAATTGCTCGTCCGCAGCCAACATGGCTAGATAACATTCTCTTGCTGCTAGTTGGTCCCCCTGTACTTGGCCTACCCCATGTTCGGTCGGGAACTTGACTGACAGGTGGTAAGTAGATGTAACTGCCTTCCACCTATTTAAGGTTGGCCTCCCAATTATTGCATTATAAGAGGACGCACAATCAACTACGAGGAAGTTCACCTCCTTAGTAACTTGCTGCGGATATGCCCCCACTGTCACTGGTAGTGAAATATTACCCACAGGTTGCACCTTCATTCCACCGAAACCGACTAGGGGGGAGTTTACTGGCCGGAGCAAGTCTCGTCCTAACCTCATCTGCTGAAAAGCTGGATAGTACAAGATATCAGCAGAACTCCCATTGTCTATCAGCACCCTTCTAGTCTTGTAGTCCGCGATAAGGAGGGTGATGACAATAGCATCGTCATGAGGGTGATGGACTCTCCCCGCATCCTCGTCCGTGAAGGTAATCGCTTGTTCGTCCGTAGTCCCTGCATTCGATGATCGTCCAGAAAGCTGAACGCTCTGCACTGCTTTCAAGTATGCTTTTTTTGATTTAGACGACTGTCCGGCTGAACTTCCCCCCAGAATGATTCTTATTTCTCCGAGCGGTGGCCGTGACGATTCTTCTACCTTGGCTTTCAATTTCTCGTCCTTATGGTCTCGTCCAACGAAATTTCTCAGCTTCCCTTGCCTAATAAGATTCTCTATCTGCTGCTTCAAATCAAAGCACTCGTCCGTATCATGGCCATGGTCTCTATGGAAGCGACAATACTTATTCCTGTTGCGCTTGTTGGGATCTCCCTTCAGCTTCTCCGGCCACTTCAAGGAAGGCTCGTCCTTAATTTGCATAAGGACTTGCTCGAGCGGCACATTCAAAGGGGTGTATTGTTGATTCCGCGCTGAAGGACCTGCCTTCCTCTCTCGGTCTTTCCTATCTTCTGTTCGACCCTTCTTAGGACGAGGACCTTGTTCTGACTGACGCATTGGGTTGGCTTCTACTCGTTCAAGTCTTTTCCTCTTCTTGGCTATGATAGCGTCCTCCGCATTCATAAAGTTCTGGGCTGAATGGACTAATTCAGCCATGGTTTGGGGCGCCTGTTCGTATAACTTGTGGATAAACAAATCAGAGTGAACCCCATTATGGAATGCTGCGAGGAGGAGCTTATCATCCACCTCGTCCACTGCCAAGGCGTCCCTGTTGAACCGCGTGATGAATGACCGCAGACTTTCATTCTCTCCTTGCTCTATGGTCAGCAAGCTAGATGAAGAACGTTTGTGCCTCTGCCCTCCAATAAAATTGTTAACGAACAACTTGCTTAGCTCCTCGAAGGACGTCACCGAGTTGGGGGGTATTTTGCTGAACCATACCCGCGCGGGCCCTTTGAGGGTAGTGGGGAAGGCTCTACACATTATCTCATCAGGAACCCCCTGAAGGTGCATGGTAGTCTTGAAAGTGGCGATATGGTCAAAAGGGTCTCGCGTTCCATCATACGAATCCAAGGAAGGCATTTTGAATTTCGGAGGCAAGGGATGACCATTGATAGAGGCTGTGAAGGGTGAGTCAGTTCGGTGAACCAGGTCTTCTACAGGATTGGTTCTCCTCATGTTCTCCCTCATCTCGTCCATGACTTTCCTCATTTGATCCATCTCCTTTTCCAAATGTGGTACCCTTGTAGGAATGGTACCCCTAGATTGGCTATCCGGATCTGCACGTCTTCCATCCCCTTGACTTTGTCCAAGGTCTTCTCCATAGGCCTCATATTGTTGCCTTTTAAAGGTAATCTCTCTCCTCAATTCCTGGTTCTGGCGAGTCAGCTCTGCCATAGCGGTGGCCATTGCTTGGACGTGTTGGGTAGAAGGGGGTTGCATGGCTGGTGCAGATTGTTGAGGGCGATGAGGATTGTTGGAAGCGTCTCTACTCTCTTGAGGGCCCGGACTGGTAGCCCTTGATCTGGTCCGAACCATTCCAGCCCTTTGTCGGAGAAAGAAAACACGGAATTCAATAAATGGAGTCCAAACGTGAAATAATTCTTTCCCACAGACGGCGCCAACTGATAGGTTCTATGAGATCAGTGGGCTGAAAAGTCTTCGAATGCTGCTGATCTTGAAGGCCAAGTCCTGAAAACACCAAATTCAATCAGAGAGAGAGACCGGTGGAGGCCGGTCTAGGGTCCTCCGATGGCAAAGTCAGTGATTTAGAGTAGGAAGAAGAAACTTCAAAGACTTCAACAATTTCTTATCTGGAATTCTCAAAGAGATAAAAAGTCCCATACCTCTGCGTAGAAGGGTCTTTATATAGTGCTGGGAATCGGTTATTTCTTTAATCGTCGCATAGCTTGGAGGATTCAGAGGGTAACTTCCATAACTGCCATAGGAGTCACCTCATCGGGATTTGTGTTGAGATCCAAACAGTATGACTCTTCAGCGTGATTTTTGGTTGGAAGTGTTGAACTTTGTTCGTCCTTCTTTAATGACGGACGAGGTTCATTGCTTCCTCGTCCTCCCTTGGACGAGTGAATGGCGGATGAGGTAGACTGTCAAGGACGAGTGTACCAACCACTCGTCCATCGCCTTGTACATGCTATGGACGGCACTATGGACGAGTAATTGGCTTGGTGTTTTTCTTGCACCATCAGTTGGTATTGAATATTTCAGGCGGGGAAAATTTTGTGACTCTTTTTTCTTTTTCTCTCGTTGAGTGTACTTCATGTTTCTATTTAAAATATTTATAAAAAAAAAAAAAAAAAAACTGTGACTCATTATAAATTTTCTATTAAATATTTCATTTCTTTTTCTTTTTCTTTTTTTATGTAATAGCTAGCTTTTATTTGTTTGGATTTGACTGACGGCAAAGTAGATATCTAAGATCTTGAATTAAGATAAAATCATATTGCTCAATTTAATTTTTAAATCGACAAAAATTGGTTCATACATAATGATGCATTTGATAGGATTCTTCCAACACAAATAATACTTAAATTTAATATATAAACAATGAAAATAGAAGAGTATACACTCTTTTTATTAGCCTTCAAACTTATTTCAAACACCTTCTATACAGTAACTTAAGCCTTGAAACTTAGGTTTGGGGATGTAGACTCAAGTTCCTTTTTCTTATAATTTTTAATTTTTAGATTGTAATAAGGTCAAAAACCCTTATCTTTTTAAATTTCTTAAATTGTACTTAGAATCAAATCCTTGCATCATTTTCATTGAGACAAAATGGGCTTCTGCCCTTTTCGGGCAAATTATACAGGGAAATGCCCCCCTTCCCAAGCTAAATAGGGAAATGCCCATCTTTTAAAACTCGATTTTTGATAAATCGAGTTTTAAAAAAAAAAAAATTTGAAGCCCTATAGTGGCGTTTTAAGGAGCTTATAGTGACGTTTTAAGGATCTATAATGATGTTTTTTAACTCGACTTCAAAGAAATCGGTTTATAGGTAAAAAAAATGCCATTATAGGTCGATTTCATTGTCTATAACTCAATTTCAATGAAGTCGAGTTAAAAAACGTCACTATAGGCTCCTTAAAAAGGCCACTATAGGCTACTTAGAAACACCACTATAGGGCTTAATTCGATTTATCAAAAATCGAGTTTTAAAAGAGGGGCATTTCCCTATATAATTTGCCCGAAAAGGGCAGAAGCCCATTTTGTCCTTTTTATTGAGTTGATGTACTATTTTTAATTTAATAAAATTTTGCGATTTTTCTTAATTTTTATTTCTTAAAATAAATTAAATGACGACTCCATCACAAATCTCTTAATCTAGGAGGGACTATGACTCAGTATGTCCATACTCCATAGTTTAGCTACCATTATGAAACTTACTACCAAAACATGCTAAAAATCTCAGTGCCCTCGAATTGTGGTTCTAGTTTTGCCAACTCCCGTTAGGATGGACAAATGAATCCTTGTCGGACACCAATCTTGAAGCAGTGATTTTCGTTGTTCCCTTTTTGATCTTCGTACTACATTTGAGGTGATCCTCCTCCTTGAGTCGTTCATGGTTGCTCATGTTCAAAACAAGATGAGACAACTTTGAATATAAGCCCCCCAAGCTTTGATGCTGACGAGAAAGACAGAAAAACATTCCTGATAAAAATAAAAATAAAAATGACACTTTCCGCGTTGAAGATTTGTTGATATGAGCATATGGCAATAAAGGTTAATCGTGTTAAAAAAAATTTGAGATAGGGAAATTTAAATGACAGGAAAATGATTATTTAATCAATCACTATTGAGTATTGCTATTGGTAGTTCTCTGATAAGCGATTAGATTGGAAACTATGTTTACCCTTGGGTTCTTTTCATTAAAAATGGAAACTATTAGGAACTCTCGCTTCTCTATAGTAAGGAAAATCTGGATCTCTCTCTATAGTCTATACTACAGTAAGAAAATTTGGAAAGAGACTTCGATTCTTTTCATTTGATATGGAAACTAAGCTTGCCCTTAGGTTTTTGAATCATCCTGTGTTAGGAACTCCTGGTTCTCTATAGTAAGTAAAATCTGGATCATTATAGTAAGGAAAATTAGGTAAGAGGCTTTGAAGATGGCAAAATTGAAGGTAGATTTGAACCCTTGTTCCCTTACTAAATGAGAGTTGACTATACCACTACATAGCTCTTGAATTTCAAGATGCAATTCAATTGGTAGAAGAATTAGTCACTTATAAAAATTTAGCAGCAAGCTTGGACGCAGATGCAGTGGAGGCATCCATGATCCATGAATACAGTTTGAGTTTTCTCTGCGTGCTTAAACTTCAGGGACCAGTCTTGAGCCAACTTATCTACCGGAGGATTTTGTCATATCAAATTATGGAAGAACTGATTGTCATTGTCATTGGTATTGGTAAATATTAAAAACCAGTGACCAAGCATACCTTACATTCTGATTTATATCTAACTCTCTTAGTTAAAATTTTACAATAATTGAAAGGCACAAGCGTTTCACATTTCATCCATATTCATCAAATGCATATGAAATTCAAACATCCAATCTAAAGGAAACATAAAATAAAAAATACAAACTACTATTTAACTTTTCCTCTTATTTACGAGGTACAAATTCTTCAGCCTCATGCATAATCATTCAAAGCTTGTGCATCTATCACTGATGTCTGAGGACTCTGAACCACACCCACGGTCTAATATCAAAACGGTGATCTTTGTACAGATTACTGCTATACACAATTTTATACAACCAACTCCTTATTATATCAGCAACCACAGATTAATGATTTACTGTTCAGAAGCCTTACCTCTTGGTGACAGTACATCTCCCAGCATAAGCTGTTCACTCGTACATTATATGGAATATTGGATGGACAAATTATATCACGCATAAACCTCACTATATGATCTTATCCTCATTTATCTCTATGCTTATCATAGCTTATCGGATGGGCAGAGAGATCATAACAAACATTCACCTTCCTGTACATGTATGCTGTTATGCTTATTTAACTGTACATTTCATCAAAGGATTAATAATTAGCTTTAAGTCACAGTAACTAATTCAGTTGTTCCATAATATGTACAAAACTACCTCCACTGAAATTCCCAACGTCAATTCCTTAAGCATCTTGCACTAGTTTGATTTGCTTGTAATCTCTTAGAAGCTGCTGAACTATTGTGCAAACTTATAGGAGTTTCCCAAAAATTCTTAACCGCTATGAACGTTATAGTCTTGACCGACGATTGCATTTAATACCATTGAAAAGAGAATTTCTTCGAGCAGAAGCAAATGGCCGCCCATTTACAGTGCCTCCAAATTTAATATCCCAACCTTCCACATTCTTGGGAACACAAACATCAAAGAGGATTTGGCCAAGTACACTATGTGCATTAATGCTTGGGGGGTTAGGCAAATAAATTGCTCTCTCTTTTTGTTCATCTTGTAAAGAAGAATCTCTATCATTGTGATACTCTGCTGAACTTGGCAAGAAGAAGTGGTCACTTGGCCCTAGTGCTACTCTTCTTAGGCTCTGGTTTGAGTCAACTGCCACTTTCTGGAGGTCCCAGATTAACTCAGATATCTCATCATGCATACCTTCTGTGCCGGTTCTTTCTCCCAGTATTCGAATTCTTTGGGAAAAAACTGAAACTGCCTTGTCAAGCAAATTAGTCACAGCAGCCCTATATTGGATTGGATAATGCTTGTAATGGCCTGAAGTAATATAAGAATCACTTAGTTCAGTTCTAATGAGCCACAATGATTGGATAAAAATTTTATAAGAATGGAGAGATTGAAAAGAATGTGAATCATAGGAAAAGAGCATGGTGGATGAAGTGGAAAAATGTATTAGGAGCATTATGTGATCTTAGAAAACCTATTAAGTTAAAGAGAAGGTCTTATAAGATTGCCATACAACGCCCTCCTCTACCTCCCCCTTCCACTCACTTAGCCTACAACCCCTTTGTGTGTGATTATTTAGATACAGGGGCGTTCATTGAACCCAAGGAGACTCAGCCAATCGGATCTAATCAGTTTCGATGACAATGCATATGGTAATGGTCGTTAAAATCGGGATCCTATGCAGGATTGGTGAAATTTTTAGTGGATTTTATCAGGGATCATAAGATTTTACTTTCCATAAAGATATAAGTTCAAAATTCACCATTATTTATGATGTATGTTAAATCATTGTTGGAAAAAAAAATATAATATAGACATAATGAATTTAAGGGTGTGCTGGGGTCAGGTTTGGGGTACTTTTCAACCCAACCAGACATCCTAAGGTTGAGAAATTCCCAACCCATGATTCCATGACAGATCTGAAAACCACCCAACCTAACCCACAGGGGTTGGGTTGGGTCACAAGGTTGAAGCAATTTTGTCAAGCCTGTAAAAATAAATATCAATTCCTTTACTTCACCTTCATTTCCTCGACAAAAATCAGTTCAAAAATAAAATATGAACACTAAACAGGCACACACATCCCTAGCCATGCCATCGCTAAAATACACTATAAAAACTAGAAACAAATATAAAATTAAAATCAAACAAGCATACACTTCCATAACCATCAATAAAATCCAACATGAACATATTAACAATTAAACTAACACAACATAAACCTCCAAAAGGACCAAAACCCTGAAAAAACATCACTAACAAATACACCCAAATTTAGAGAAAAATCATTGATAAGAAAAACATTCAACCATAATATCCATTCATCAAAAATTTCATATTTGCGACCCCAATACCCTCACCCAAACCCTGAAAATTCACCAAAAACCCTCAATCAATGGCCAATCGACCCATCCATCCTCGCACACAAAAAGGTCAATCAACCCAAACAAACACAAGCTGAGACAAGACAAAGAAGCATTACTGTGATGTTAACAGAGGTCAAAAGACTGAAATTATTCAGAACAAACTTCTGGCAACTAAAATGAGTGAGGATTTCAAGCAGACAGAGAGAGAGAGAGAGAGATATGAGAAGTGGGATAGAGAGAAGAGAAGAGGTTGTAGGCTAAGTGAGTGGAAGGGGGAGGCAAAGGAGGGTGTCAGGGATGAGTGATGAGAATGAGAATGAAAAAGGAAATTAGAGTAGGCCCTTAGCAGATTAGGCAGGGTGTTTGTGTAGGAGAGAAAGAACTAATTAAAATATACATAAAAATACATTTTCTAGCTCGACTAGAGTTGAGTTACTTGAGTTTAAAAGTTTATCAATTTTTTACCTGACCCGACCCAACCCAACCCAACCCAAAGTTCAAAAGAAAAATAGAATAAAATAAAACCCAACCCACCAATTCACAAAAAGCAAGCCCAAGGGGTCTGGTCGAGTTCATTGCATTGCATTGGTGGGTTAAATGCACACCCTTACATAAATTACTGAAAGTCAATAACTTATTTATAAATCACCAAAACATGAGCAAAAGAACAATATTTCCAAACTTCCAAGTTCCAACACCACAATATTTCCATCTACACACTACAATGAATTGTTATTTTCATCCCTAAGTTTAATTTTTGTCAATTTAGTCCTTGAACTCTAACATTTCTATCAAATTGGTCATTTTCGTCCATTATCTTCTTGAAAATTGCCATTAAGTCCAGTAAAATGATGTTGCATCACATGTGAATATTATCAGTTTCATAAAAGAAAATGGATGGAAGGACCAACTTGATAGGATTTTTAAAGTTAGGGACTAAAATGTCAATGTCCATTCACCCAAACTTAAAAGGTGTAATTGGATTTTAGCCTAAAAATAATACAAGATAGCTTTTAGTTCAAAACTTCAGATTACAAAGTAAGCCCCATATATATATATATATATATATATCACTCATATTTAATGAATCAATACCAAACCTAGTCACACATAGAATGAGTGAGTAAGAGAGAGAGATACTTGTGTACTCTTAGTCTCCTATTTTTCAAGTTGTCATCCAAAGAAAGCACGAGCAAAGTATTGGAGAAAGAAAGCAGAGAGAGAGAGAGAGAGAGAGTTAAGAAACACAGAGAAGTATAATGAGATTACTAATTTAATCATTATTCAAAATGAACAATTGTGTTAAATGGAAAATGAAAATAGTATTTCTAGAATTCTTTTTTTATTTTTAAAATGGTTATTGAAAATATTCTTCTCTTTTGCTAAAATATATATATATATATATATATATATATTACTTGCTCAATTACCAGGTCTAACCATATTATTATTCTAACTATTTTTTTTTTTTTTGCCATCTAAAAAAGGGAAGAAAAAAAAAAGAAAAAAAAAAAGAAAAGAAAAGAAGAAGTCACAATTGTAGACAAACTAGTTTATGCACCAAGCCCAAGGTGTCCTTAACTCGAGTAAGAAAATCCCAGCCCACTAATAGAGTATCTAACAGCCAAACAGGAAAGCAATCAGCAGATTCAATTTCTTTTTGTGATTGCTTTCAAAAGCCTGTTCCGTTCTAAAGTTTTTTCTAAAAGTGAAACCACCAAGCTTCAAGTGGGGAGAAACCTCTTGTCAACGGCCAACCCTCCGGCAGGCACGTCATGATCAAGATTTAAGAGCGCCAACCTGCAGGAGGCCTTCAACACCACCATCTCTGTTAACCCCCCACATCATCTCTCTTTTGGGTTTGATTTTTTTTGGAAATTGTAAGTTTAGTATGTGAAAATGTTTTTGTTAGGCCTTTGAGAAGGAGGATGTTTATATTTTGGGCTAAAAAAAATGGGTATTGATTTGGGCTTGTGGTTCAATCACCCAAGATAGGCTGATCCCATGATCTGGCCTACGATTCTACTTCAATTCCACTATATAAATGATTCTATGGCAATCTAGATTGCAATTCTAACAACCTTGAATATGGTTTCCTTAGAACCAAAATATTTGCATGAGTTATGGAGGTAGCTTACTACTGTTAATATTCTAAAACTACAGCATGTTGAGGTAATAACAAACAAAGATCGGTTTTGAGACAAACCTATATGAGGGGAACCATTCAGTTTCACAAGCTTAACATCCCCCCCAAGATCCTGTAAGCGTTGAGCGAAATTGCAAATAATTTGGTACGGTGCAAGCTCATCCTTCTCTGAGCATATGATGAGAAAAGGTGCACCCAAGTTCTACAAAACAAGAGAAAGAAACATTAGACTAACCAAAGGAAATGAGGTAAAGACAATTTTAATGGCTGAAAGTCAAGATAATAACTTACAACGGAGGAGTACAAAGCCTGCCAATACTCAATACGTTGGGATTCAAACCTTGTAAGATATAGTGCATCCAGACCAGAAGCAATGCCTTTTGCCACCCAAGAAACAAGTTTCGATGATCCAGGCATTTTCAGGATGGAGGGGTGTAAAGCAAATTGTGCACCCAAATCACTTGTAAAATCTAGTGGACTAGAATCATATATGTGTCCGGAAACACAATTTCTGACCAACTGATAGCGGCCCTTCAACAACAGAAAGGGGAAAAAAATAAAAATAAAAAATAAAAAAGAAGAGAGAATTTAGTGAATGAAATAATAATAATCTAATTAAGTAAACATTGTCAACAAAAAATGCAACACATGGCCCTAAAATTTTAACCATTACAAAGAAAAAATTCATACCGCATACATCTGACCCTCACATGTTCCATTAATAACCTGCACAGTGAATGGTAAATCATTTTTGTTTGGCAGTAAAAGAAGAAATTCATTGATAAAAGAAACAGGGGGAGGGAACATTTGAAATAAAAGTAATAAACAAGTTAACATCATTGGAGATTCATATATATATATATATATATATATATAGCCAAAGCTGAGCAAAAAATCCAATTAGAATCCAAATTGGAGTTTAATTTTGTGCCATGTGTCCATCTAAACTTTTAATTTCTGTGTCAAGTGAGTTAATTTAATGCAAAATACGAGGAGTCCAATAAACCATAAGAAACTCAATCTTATATCTAAAATTAGTAGAAGAGAGAGTTTGAAAGATTATGCTATCCAATGCCATTTGTCTGTCTAAAATAATACTATGAACCGTCATTATTTATTAGTTAGAAACTTATATAAATGGTGAGTGAGTGTGTGTGTGTGTGTGTGTGTGTGTGTTTTAAATTGTACCTATGCACGGGGTTCTAAACTAGTATGATCTATAAGGAAAGCTTGGGTTACAGTTCTTTGCCCCCAAAATATAAAATTTGATGTCTATAATTTCACAAAGTTTACCTGAAAAAGCTTGTACATGCAAGCTTTAGGACCACCAGAAAAGGCTACAAACACTAATGGGCATGGCTTAATCCTTAGCTCCTGCACATCCAAAACCGAAAAAGCAATTTCGAATGCGCCCCAAATATAAGCAAAATTGAAAACTATTAAAATTTCCCAATTCCTCAATAAATTACAAAATGGATCAGATAGCTCAGCCACGTTTCATCGAAATTTGAAAGTGTGGCAAAATGTTTTAACTAAACTAACCTCAACAAGCTCATTGAGAACAACAAACGCTAATGACATAGCTCTCTCAGGATAGAATCTGCATATATAAATTAACCATTAACAAAAACAAGAACACATTCCTGATCAAAATCGCAGAGAATAGCTCGAATTGAAACTCATTGAAGCCATGAAAATGAAGGAACATACGCATTGAGAAAATCGGCATGGCAAACGAGGGAATTCCATCGGAGAGAGGCGTACAAATCGACGTAGGTCCTCAAATGGCGGTCCTGGATCGAAGCCCAAGCGAAGATCACAGCAATTCCTCTGGATTCAGATTTCTCCTTCCTTCCCCAATAGATCTCACCACCACCGACACCGCCACCACCACCGCCGCCGCCACCGCCACCGCTCCACATATTTTCAAGGATGGAGATTTATTGAAGAGGCTTGGTTCTGGTGGGGAATTTCAAAAAGTTAGGGAAATTAGGGTTTGGGAAATTGAGGGAGTTTGGTTGAATTGAATGGTTGGTGGTGTTGGTTTGAGCCACTCGTGTGGTGTGGCGAGGTGAGGTGAGAGAGTGTGAAAGATTTTGCTTTTGATAGTTAGGGTGGTGGTAGCTATAGATCGCTGTGTAGGAGGACCGTAAAAATGAGTTTTGGGGGTACCACGTCAGATTCTACGGACCTCGATCATCTTCGTATTGGGATAAGCTTTTTTTGTTTTGTTTTGTTTTTCTACCTGATGGGACAGGCTTTCATTTAAGTACATGCGGTAATCGATATGGAAGGTGCTAAAATCCCATCAAGACTTTGTCACACAAGTGGACGTGAGAATGGATGTGTCCTTCAGCATTACTTAGGCCAAATTAAGATCCGGTGCAATAGTTTTTGAATGGTTTAGATCAAAAGGTTGGTTTTTATATATATATATATATATATATATATATATCAACCATTGGATCAAAAAAAGTTATTAAAAAAAAAAGTTTGAAAGTTTGAAAATGTTGAAATTTTGTATGGGGATTGCACGGTAAGGATATTACACCAGATCTCAATTTGTGGGAAATCACATCTTACAAAGTCGGATTGTCATTTTTTGCAGCCTTCCTATTAGTGCAAAAAATATATATATATATAGTAATTTTGAGAACTTAATCTTACTTCAATTTCTTACTTCAATTTTTTTTTAAAAAAAATTTAATGAAGGTTCATATTAAAGAGTAATAAATATTCAATTAATGGAAGAGTCATTATCAAGGACTCTCTCATCAACAGCTCACAATAATTGTCTCAAGTCAGATGTTACTGAATTAAATGTGATTTCAAAAGAGGTGGTGGAGGCTAGGGTTTCCGCGCACAACAATCACCTGCGTGTCCTTCCTAAGTGGACTCATCTAGTCAAACCTGTCATCAAAGAACCCATCCAAAATCCAAGCACCACTCAATGCTATGGGAAGAGAAGTCTAGAGTAGGTTGAATTCATTTTAGATTTACTTGGAAAACGTCTACAAGTTTTGAAGATTGGAAATGGTACACCTTTGGGTTTGGTGGAGGCTGAGGTTCAACCCTGCAAATCATAATGAATTGCCTAGTTTGGAACTGTCGTGGGCTTGAGAACCTACGTACAGAGAAGGAGTTTGTAGAAATTATACGAGCAAAAGATTCCTCTGTCATGTTTATAGCCGAAACATAAGCAGATGAAGCAAGGTTTAATTGAGTACAACAAGAAATAGAATTTGAAAATAAATGGGTGGTGACAAGCAATAGTAGGGGAAGCGGTTTGGTTCTTTTTTGGAAATCATCAATCAACCTTATAGTGGAGGGTTCATCAAAGTATTTCATTGATTCCTACATTGATAAAAACATTGAGAATGCTTGGCATTTTACAGGGTTTTATGGTGAACTAGATAGAGCAAAATGATGGGAAGCTTGGAATGATCTCTGCGGTCTCATCCATCCTCCAAATATTCCCTGGGTTTGTGCAGGGGATTTTAACGAGATTACAAAACAAAGCGAAAAGATGGGTGGAGCTCTCTGAAATCATATTCAGATGTAGTAATACAGGGAAGTAATAGATGAGTGTGGATTCATGGATCTGGGTTTCATAGGTCCTCGCTTCACATAGGCTAGGCACTTTCAGGACGGAAGGTCAATTTTGGAGAGATTGGACAGAGGCTTGACAACAAATTCCATTTTCCCGAAATTCCCTAGTACCCGTGTTCATCACCTAAGGTGTTTTTCATCGGATCACTCTTCTCTTCTAATTAACCTTTCGGGTTTGGATCCTTTATCAGGAAAAAAAAAGGTTTCGATTCGAGGAGATGTGGTTATCCGATGACCGATGTGGCGAGATGGTGGAAGCATCTTGGAGATTTGGTGGAGATGGAAATTCGAATGGAACTTTAGGCACATTAGTGCTTTAAAAAGTTGAAAAATGTGGGAAAGATTTAGAATGGTGGAACCGAAATTGCTTTGGGAATGTAAGAAGAGAATTGGAAAAGAAGAAATTACTCCTTACCCAAGCCAAGTTTCATGCACAAAAGAGTGGGTGTTCATAAAGTTAGAGAATTAAAAGTAGAAATCGGTATCCTTGTGGAGAGGGAGGCATGAATGTGGAGTCAAAGGTCACAAGTACTATGGGCTAGCAAAGGTGATAGCAACACCAAATTCTTTCACAGTTAAGCCAACAAAAGATTCAGGAAAAACACAATTCGGGGAATTAGAGATGAGACAAACTAGTGGCGTGAGGATCCAAATGAAATTGCATCTGTTTTGAATAACTTCTACCAAGACCTGTTTTCAACATCAAATTCGAACCATGCAGCAGAGGTCCTATCCCATGTTTTGCCATGCATCACTAATGAAATGAATGATTTAACCGCTGATTTTCATGAATGGGAAGTGGCTGTAGCACTCAAGGACATGGCCCCTCTTAAAGCACCTGGACCAGATGGTATGCCATCGCTGTTCTACCAGCACTTTTGGAATGTTGTTGATAATGATGTTACACAGGATCTCCTTTTGTGGTTGAATACAGGTATTCTCCCTGAACCTGTTATCCATACCTTCCTTACTCTTATTCCTAAAAAATCAAACCTTGAACATGTCCGTGAATTTTGGTCAATAAGCTTATGTAATGTTTTGCATAAAATATTTTCTAAAGTAATTACAAATAAGTTGAAAAAAGTGCTACCAAATATTATCTCTGAACACCAATCAGCTTTTGTTAAGGATCATTTGATTTCAAATAATTTTTTGGTTGCTTTTGAAACTTTGCATTGTATGAAGAATCATAAATCAGGGAAGACAGGTTACATGGCTCTCAAAATGGACATGAGCAAGGCATATGACAGGGTGAAGTGGTCATTTTTGGAAGTTTTGATGCGAAAAATGGGGTTCACTGATAGGTGGATCGACCTCATCATGAGGTGTGTTACAACAGTCACCTACTCAATAATTTTGAATGAAGAACCAAAGGGACTAATTCATCCCAGCAGAGGCATCAGACAAGGAGATCCCTTATCCCCATTCCTTTTCCTTTTATGCATAGAAGGCCTACATGGGCTGATCAAGAGTGTTGCTAGGAAGGGGAAAATAAGGGGGTTCTCTTTGTGCAGAAGAGGACCAAAACTACCCTATTTATTTTTTGCAGATTGTTAGGACATATGTGTTTTCACTTGTTAAGAACATATGTCACTTATTTATGTAAATTGGCTAATCCTTTGACAAAATGCATTCTACTTGTAATTGGTTAGTTCTAGGTGTTTTTTTAAAATGTGTGGGAAGGGTGAGATCCGAGTGCAAAATAGAGCTCCGTGGGCCTAGCCTAAGGAGGTGGAAGGACCCATTCCCTTATTAGTTCTTACCTAACACGTAGATGAGAGCCTAAGAATAGAGGCCGACTGCTCAAGGAGTCCAAAGAGTGAGCGTTCCGCGGGAGGCATTGAGCAGGCCACTTAGACCAGAAGACAAAATACCGAGAAAGGTAGTAGAGACGTGTAAGCAAAGAAGAAGGGAAATATCCAGGTAAAGTACCCATTACCTCCGCATTCAATGCATTGCACCAACTCAACTGGTCGTATTAATGACAGAATGACTCCTAAACAGTACCGTCACAACTTGCAACACATTCTACCACCTCTAGCGAAACCCTGATAGGACAAGCATCCAAAAGAATATCAGTGACTGTACAAGTGGAGGGTTATGATGCAATTTAGATAGCTATATAAAGAAAGGGAACACCTCCAGATTAGGGGGACGGAAAAAACTTGAAAGAGAAACATACTATGTGCAACATTACCTTGTAACCGAGATTTGAACATTATATGAACTAGCGCTCCTCAGACTAACCCGAGGAAGAGTTAATATCAAAATCTACTTCTCCCTTATGATTTATTTGATATTTTTCCATTAACTTAAAAGCTAAACCATATAGGCATACTAAGCTTGACCTCGGAAATCCATTCTTTACAAATTAATTGTATTGGGCTATCATATATTAACTCTCCATCTAACATGAGTTAAAACTGATTCTCGCCCGCATACAAAATGTATTATTAGTAATGCATTTGTTTTTAAGAACGTATTTATTTTGGTTGTGTTTATTTTTCTTGATATCTATGCAAATTTAACTTTATTTTCTAATTAAATATTAAATATACCTTTAACATATACTCTTAAGACAATATTAACAATCAAATTTTTCTTAATGATAGAAAAAAATACAAAAAGAAAACCTTGCTTCCTTTAAATATATTCTTTCATTGGTATATGAGACTATAATTAAAGGTGTGTTTTATATAGTTTATAGGCTACGCTTACTCTTTTTTTTTTTAATTTATTTTAAGTACAAACTTTTAAATTAAATCTTTTCTTAGGCTGTGTTTGTTTCGTGTAAAACATTCTCCGGAAAATACATATTTTTCGGAAATGCTATTTTTCGGAAAAGGAAAATATTTTTAAGTGTTTGGTTGAATTATGAAAATTGTTGTGGAAAATATTTTCATGTGTTTGGATGTATTCTAAAATGCTATTTTCTGGAAAATTTTTCACAAATTCCGGCAACAATTCAACAACAACAAAAAATTTCCGGCAGCAAAGAACAACACAACAACAACAACAACAATAATCAGTTCATCCAAAAAAAAAACAACAACAACAATCAAATTAAAAAAAAAAAAAAACGGAGAGATCGAGGAAGAGAGAGTGTGGAGGCGACGGGGCACCGTCGGCGACGAGGTCGAGGTTCGTGGGTTGGTCTGGGTCGCTGGAGCGGATCGGAGCTTGGAGCGGAGGTCTGGACCAGAACGGAGGCTTAGAGGTTCGAGCTTGGAGCTTGGAGCTTGGAGCGGATCGGAGCTCGGAGCGGACGTTTGGACCGGATCGGAGACTTGCTGCTGAACTTGGAGCTTAGAGCTTGGAGCGGATCGGAGCTTGGAGCGGAGGTCTGGACCGGATCGGACGTCTGAACTTGCTGCTAAGCTTGGAGCTTGGAGCTTGGAGCTTTGGTCTGGACCGGATCGGAGTACTGCTGTGTGAGAGAGAGCTTGGAGAGTTGAGAGAGTTTTTTTTCCGAAAATTGGTTTAACGTAAAATGGAAGGTGAAATGCATTTCCACCGGATGAGGGCTTATTTTTGGTCAAAGGGTAAATTGATTTCCGCTGACCCAATTTTCCTAGGCAGCCAAACACATCAATTTTACGGAAATTGATTTCCGGAAGTAGTTTGAAGTTGAAACAAACACAGCCTTAAATACAAGTTCATTTTTATTTAATTTATTTTTTTAAGTAAAATAAATTGAGTTTGGGGGTGCCACATCATGGTGGTGGTTCGCTGTGTGGGATCGCAAAATGAGTCTGGGGTGCCACGTTAGATCCAACATACCTCGCACATGTTCGTATGGGGATAAGCTATTCTTTGTTTTTCTACTAGGTGTCATTACACACACACACACACACACAAAGGACTTGAGATTATTTAGCTCCATTTATATATATATATATATATATATATAAACATGCGGGCTAATATTAAAGAATAATAAATATTTTTTGTAAAAATGCATTTATCAATAATTCATTTGTTTGTAAGTACTATTTTTTTTTTATAATATTGTTTGTAAGTACTTATTTATTGTAGATTTTTTTTTTTTTTTGGAATTATGTGCAATTGAACTTTACTTTTTTTAAGTTATATAAAAGTATCATTTAATAAAATATTAGATGTACCTATGGTTTTAAAAATCGGAACGGTCAAAGAACCGAAAAATTGATAAATTCTTAATTCATACCCGTTTAATCGCTAGTTTTTTTTTTTTTTTTTTTTTTTTTACCTAACTAAATTAGGGTCCGGTTCTCATTTGAACCAACAAATTTGATCTAGTTTTTAAAACTATGGATATATCTTAACATATACTCTTAACAAATTACTACTAACAATAATATTTTTATCAAAGATAGACTAATTACAAATAGTAAAAGAAGCTTCTCATAGATAAATCTTTCATAGGTATATCATATATGCGACAATAATCAAAGGTATATTTAATGGCTTATTTAGTTTTTAAGTTATAATTCTTTTTTGTGGATTTATTTTAAAGTTATATTAAGTACAATCTGTCTGAACAAGCAAGCAGCAGAGTACTTGGAGGAGTATCGTCATTCACAGTCTCATTTGACAGCAGAAACGGTGTTGCAGTCCAGGAGGGATGTCTGGAAGCCTCCTCCACAATCGGTCTACAAGCTGAATTTTGATGCTGCATTGTTCACGGGTTTGGACAAGTCTGGATTTGGGGCAGTGATTAGGAATGATAAAGGGGAGGTAATGGCAGCCATGTCTGCCAAGGGTCCAGCAGTGCAATGCAGTGAGGAAGCAGAGATGCTTGCGTGCCGAAAAGCAATTGAATTTGCGATGGATGCTGGGTTTTCAGAGCTTGTAATTGAAAGGGATAACACTAATGTCATGCATGCTATTTCCTCTTTGAAGGTTGAGCAGTCATTGATGGGGAATTTGGTGGGTGATATTCAACAATTGATTTGTAGTCTGCACTGGGTGAACATTGGCAGCACGAGAAGAGGAGGCAATAAGGTCGCTCATGTGCTTGCACAACATGCTAGAACTATTTCAGATGATATGTATTGGATGAAAGATTTACCTCCATTAGCTATGGAAGTCTTGTATCAGAATGCTATTATTTTTTGAATGAAATGAATGGTCTGTTTTCAAAACCAAAAAAAAAAAGTAAAATCTTTTTTAAAGTACAGTTAGCATTTTTTTCTTTTTTAACATACTTGTTAAGTAAAATAAATTAATAAAATAATTCATCTCAAGGCGAGTTTGTACTCCTTAAAATAACAAGGTTATTTTAAGGTTTGTTGGGTTTTTTTTTTGTAGGGTGGGGAAACACTTCAGTGTTCTTTTTGTAGTATCTTTTTCTCAGTTCTTTTCGAATCATCTAGAGGATTTGACCTCTAATTAAACGACAAAGAATTCCAGTTTGAGGGAACAAGGCACAGGTTCGGGGGGGAGAGAGGTCTTCACGAACAGAGTGCATGGTCCAACGCCGGTGGGGAAGAAGCAAGCGGACAATCAAGGCCGCATTAATCACGGAAAAAATCACGGAAGGAAAGAAGTTACTGACTTGGTAACGCATGCTTCAGTAATGGTAGAATCAGTTAATTCTGAGGGGTCTTGCCTGCTACACCCAATCTCGAAACCTAAGGAAACCCTAAACCATCAACCACATGCCTCATTTAACTGGCCAAATATTGGTGCAACGCTTGATGACATTTATGAGGAGGCGCTAATAGACTCCACCAGACTTTACTACCCAGCCAAACCGTAACATCCTATCATCCTTAAACACAATTTACAACCCTAGTAATGTACCTCAGCCACATAATAACCTACCTAATAACCCTCCAACAACTGGCATACCATCCCCACGTGACAAACATGTGGCATGTAAGTCAGAAAAAATCCCAGCACAGCCGCAATGGACTAAGATTGTTCGATGGGCTTCAGTGCAATCCGTTACCCAAGGCTGTGACCTTCAGAAATATGGAAGTTGTATGGGAAGATGAGTCATCATGGGCTTGTCAAGGAACCACTGCATTCATGGACTTCAAAGAGTTGCTGTCGTGGATGATTAGAACGCAACAGAATACAAAGTTGTTCTCGGTCACGGTTTGAACAATATGGACACATCGGAATCGAGTCAGAACTAACCAACCTTGTTGCAGTCCAAATCAGCTCGCAAACATGGCCAAAGAACTCCTAATGGAATTCCAGGCAGTGCAGCAACCTTCCCAACCACAGTCCACACCGATCCGAGTTCGTTGGAGAGCTCCTATCTTGGACATGGTAAAGGTCAATTTTGATGGTGCACTATTCAGTAGGGAGCAAAAATCAGGGATTGGAGTTGTTATACGCGATGCACAGGGAGTTGTCTTGGCCTTTCTATCCAGGATCCTAAGCTGTGTACACTCTCCATTTGAAGTTGAGGGTATAGCTATAGCTTCGGCCTTGCAGCTAGCTTCAGACCTAGGGTTTCAAGATGTCATTTTGGAGGGGGATTGTGAAGTCCTCATGCATGCCCTCAAAAATGACAGCTCCTTCTTGTCAACAGATGGTATAATACTTGATGTAGTGAGGTCAAAGGCTAGATGTTTTAGTAAATTACACTACTCTCATGTTAAGAGAGAGGGTAATATAGTTGCTCATGTTTTAGCTCGTTTTGCTTTAAATGTTTCAGTTTATAGTGTGTGGATGGAGGATGTTCCACCACAGTTTCATTCTTTTGTTTTAGTAGACTCTAATGGTATTCATTGAATAAAAGGCACTATGTTGATTCTCAAAAAAAAAATAAAAAAATAACAAAACAAAGAGCTAAAAGAGAAAGGAAAAAAATAATAATAAGATTAAAAATTGTAAATCAAGCTAAGGACGAACTCGCATGGATGCAATGTCAAAAGGAATTAAGAAAAGAAGAGTATTTAATGTGTCAATGGATCCAACACCCCAGTATTTAAGAGTATATCTCAAACATGTACTTGGTGTATAGACTTACAGCGTATTAAAAGGTAAAACAAATTGTAAGCACAATTATTGTGTATATAAACATTAAGATGTGCAAGTTGAGTTATTAACCTCTTTATTATTAATTTATCATTTTCCTCCCTTTTAACAAAGGGCTAAAAGAGAAAGGAAAAAAATTAAAAAATTAAAAATTGTAAATCAAGCTAAGGACGAACTCGCATGGATGCAATGTCAGAAGGAATTAAGAAAAGAAGAGTATTTAATGTGTCAATGGATCCAACACCCCAGGGTTCTACTTAAAAATCAACTAGGTGTTTCATAGAATTTTGCTCCAGGAGAGTGACGAATACGGACAAAACCATAGTGATGTAATTGAGGTTTGAGGATAGTGATGAAGATTTATACCAAGGAAGAGATTAATAGGTCTAGAAAATTTCCTGAATCACCCAACAATATAGGATTTAGTGTCCATTTGAAAACAACTTAATTATGTTTTTTTTGAAAATTTTTTGTTTAATGTATATTAAAATATACTTATACTTTAAAAAAGTGATAAAAAAAATTAAGAGAAAATGAGATTTTAAAAAACTATACATAAAGTGATGGGACTGACGAAATCAAGTATAGACAAGGCCAATTGTACAGACGAGAATAACATTCAAGACGAATATCCGCTCCACTGACGATCATAAACACCTCATTCAATGCCACCAGTAAACACTCCAGATGGTTACAAAGCCAACTGTACAGACCGTTGGGGTAAATTAAAGCAGCATTATGAGGCCAAAAAACGTTACCCAGGAGGGCATTGAAGCCACCATAACTGCTCCAACGGCTAGAGGCTGCAGCAACATATATATATAGCCCCCACATTGCCAAAGAGCAGGTACATTCACACATGCACACTGAGAGATTATTTTTTGCTCCATTATCTTTACATTGCTCATTCTCAAATAGCAATTGATACTGACTTTGGCATCGGAGGCACTGTGGCAGGCACCACACCAGTGACCATCCTCGAGAACACATTCTTGCAGGCCGGAGTCCATTTCTGTTTGCATACTCTGACTAACGAGTTTACGCTTCATCAGTTTGGCGCCATCTGTGGGGACGAAATTTTCGTTCTCAATCTCGAAAAAATAGTTTCCAATCAGTAATCACTATCAGACGGAGTCCAATCAAGATTCCACATCCTTGGCTCAGCAGGTTCAGGCTCTCGTGGCCACTGTAGAAGAACTGACGAAGCAAAATCAGGAAATGAAGTTACTACTTCAGCATGAAGAGAATCGATCTAACGGGAACCGAGACGACGAGGGAGATAGCCACAGAAGAAGTGGCCATCAAAGGCCCGCCACTCCAACCAAGCGCAACTCAAATCTTCTCCAAGAGATGAGGAGGGAGATGGACGAGCTCAGGACCGCCATCAAGGAGAAAACAGAGCGAAGTGTAGACCGACTGGTTAGGGCAACGGATTCGCCATTCACTCCAGCAGTCCTTGAATGTCCAGTACCGTCAAAGTTTCGATTGCCCCAGCTTGAACCATTCGATGGGCTAAAGGACCCTCAGGATCATCTTAACACCTTCAAGACGACCCTAGGACTCCAGCAGCCCCCAAACGAGATACTGTGTCGTTCCTTCCCAACTACCCTCAAAGGAGCTGCAAGGGAATGGTTCACAAAGTTGCCAACGTCGTCCATTGATAACTTCGAGCAGTTGAGCAACTCCTTCCTGCGTCATTTCATTGGAGGACAATGTCCAAAGAGGACCGCGGACCACTTACTTACCATCAGGTAAGGAGAAAATGAAACCCTAAGGTCATATGTGAAACGCTTTACTCGCGAGACACTGGAGGTAGACGAAGCGGACGATAAAGTTCAACTGACAACCTTCAAGGCAGGGTTGAGGTCCAGAGAGCTCGTTTCGTCACTTGCAAAGAATCCTCCAAAAACAATGGCCGAGATGCTCCTTAAAGCACAGAAGTACATGAACGCTGAAAACGCGCTAGCAGTCATCAGGGATGCAGGAAGACCAGGGGATAAAGAAAGGAAAGAGGACGATCGTAGGGGGCAAAAGCGAGAACGCTCAAATCGTCGGACCAATGACGGGATCAGGAGGAAGGACGATAAGGGACCGACAGCGGTAAAATTTACTCCTCTTGTTATGCCAGTTGATAAAATTTTAACGCAGATTAAGGACGAGCACTACCTGAAATGGCCGCGACCATTGCACTCATCTCCTAACGTCCGTGATAAGAATAAATATTGTCGATTCCACAAGGACCACGACCATTATACCGAAGATTGTCGGGACCTCAAAGAGCAGATAGAGGAGCTGATAAAGAAGGGGAAGTTACAGAAGTTTGTAAAGAAATAGGAGTTTAGTAGGTTCCGCGATGGAAACAAGGGCCAGCACGAGTCCTCATCCGGGGGCAGTGACCGTCAGTTCTAGCCTCCCCAAAATGTGATAGGAGAAATACAGACGATCGCAGGAGGACCCATCGCAAGAGGGTCGTTCAAGTCCCTTAAGAAAGCATATCAACGACAGGTGAACAGTGTTTACATGACACCCCCGTTGAAGTACAGGCGAACTGATCAGGACGTGATTTTCAACGAAGGAGATGCTAGGGGAGTGAAGCAGCCTCACAGTGACCCCTTGGTCATAGCACTTACCATAGAAGGATTTAACACAAAAAGGATCCTCGTGGATAATGGTAGCTCCGCTGATATCATCTACTTCCCCGCGTTCCAACAGTTGAAATTAGATCCAAAAAGACTACGTCCATTTGATTCTCCCCTCGTCAGCTTCAATGGTGACAGGGTATACCCCAAGGGCATAGTGACACTGATGGTGACAGTAGGAACCTACCCGAAACAGTTGACGAGTCATTTGGACTTCTTGGTGGTAGATTACCCCTCATCCTACAATGTAATCATTGGAAGACCTGCACTCAACAAGTGGAAATCATCCACGTCAACCTACTGCCTGAAGGTAAAATTCCCAACGGAGAATGGGGTTGGCGAAGTCAAAGGAGATCAAGTTTTGGCTCGGGAGTGCTACCAAGCCGTCGTGGCTGCAAAGGAGAACCATACATGGACGATCGAAGAAAAAGAGAAAGAAAGGGTGGAGGCCCTGGAGACAGTAAAGTTAACTGACGAAGAATCCAACAAGACAACCAGGATAGGGACGACTTTAAGTCCAGAAATGAGGACGAAGCTGGTCCAATTTCTTAAAGAAAACCTGGATGTCTTTGCCTGGAGCCACGAAGACATGCCAGGCATATCTCCAGAAGTCATTCAGCACGGGCTGAATGTGGACCCAGAAAAGAAGCCTGTCAAGCAGAGACGAAGAGTCTTCGCACCCGAAAGAGACCAAGCGATTACTGACAAAGTTAACAAGCTCTTGACTGCAGGCTTCATCCGCAAAGTATATTATCCAGACTGGCTCGTAAATGTCGTCCTGGTAAAGAAAGCAAATGGGAAATGGAGAATGTGCGTAGACTTCACAGATCTGAACAAGGCATGTCCAAAGGATAGCATCCCTCTGCCAAGAATAGACCAGCTGGTAGACTCCACAGCTGGACATAAGCTGCTGACGTTCATAGATGCCTTCTCCGGTTACAACCAGATAAAAATGGCTGACGAGGATCAGGAGAAAACAGCCTTCATCACCAGTCAAGGGCTCTATTGTTATAAGGTAATGCCCTTTGGATTGAAGAACGCAGGTGCCACTTATCAAAGATTGGTGAACAAAATGTTTAGCAAGCAGATAGGCAGGAATATGGAGGTGTACGTAGATGATATGCTCGTCAAGAGTAAAGAGGAACTTACTCATCTGGACGACCTCAGAGAGACATTTGCTACCCTCAAGCAATACCATATGAAGCTGAATCCAAGTAAGTGTGTCTTTGGTGTAGCCTCAGGGAAATTCCTGGGATTCATGGTGTCCCAAAAGGGAATAGAGGCAAATCCAGAAAAGGTACAAGCCATAATCAACATGACATCGCCCAAGACTGTCAAGGAGGTCCAAAAGCTCACGGGGCGGGTTGCGGCCCTAAATAGGTTTGTCTCTAGAGCGATGGACAAATGCCTACCCTTCTTCAAGACTTTGAAACTGGCTTTCGCGTGGACCGACGAATGTGAGGCAGCTTTCCAGGAACTCAAACGCTACCTAAGTAACCCACCCCTTCTGAGCCCGTCGAAAAAGGGTGAGAATTTGTATTTGTACTTAGCTGTGTCAGCTACAGTCGTCAGTGCAGCCCTGATCAGGGAAGAAGATAGGAAACAGCTTCCAGTTTATTATGTCAGCCAAGCCTTCCAAGGAGCTGAGTCCAAATACCCAAAAATTGAAAAAATCACGTTCGCATTGATCGTAGCTTCACGCAAACTTAGACAGTATTTTCAAGCCAATCCAATCTTGGTGATGACGGACCAACCCATCAAGAAGTCCATGAGCAAACTGGAGGCAGCAGGTTGAATGGTCCAATGGGCAATCGAACTCAGCCAATTTGATGTTGAATATCATCCCAGGACAGCCATTAAAGCACAGGCTTTGGCAGACTTCATTGCAGAATTTACCCCCCCAACGAAGACGACCTCACTAGCAAGGTCAGGCCATGGACAGTACAAACCGACAGTTCGTCAGCCCAAAAAAGGGGAGGAGTAGGGGTCGTCATAGTCACCCCCGAAGGAGAAATACTAAAGTATGGAGTCCAGCTAAAATTTCCTGCCACCAATAATGAGGTCGAGTACGAAGGGATCCTGATAGGTTTGAGGCTCGGAAAAAAGCTTGGAGCCAAGAACCTATTGGTCCAAAACGATTCGAAGCTAGTAATTAGGCAAATCAAGGGGGAATATGAAGCAAAGGAAAAAAGAATGCAGAAATACCTCAGGCTGACGAAACATTTGACTCAGGAGTTTGAGGAAGTGGAGTTTGTACAAATCCCCAGGAGTCAAAATGTGGCAGCCGACGAAGTCTCAAAGATAGCCTCGTCAGAAAAAGGAGAATCTTGCACAGACATGATGATGGAAGTCCAGAAGAACCCCAGCATTGAAGAAATCCCGACCTTCACGATCCAAAGCACAAAGAGCTAGATGACGCCCATCCTGTCTTTCCTCCAAGACGGACAGCTCCCTCAGGACGCAAACGAGGGCAGGAAGATCAAAAAGAGGGCAGCCAGGTTTGCAGTCCTCAATGGCACCCTATACAAGAGAGGCTTCTCCATGCCTTACTTGAAGTGTATTGACGAAGAAGAAGCAAAGTACATCCTGGAGGAGATCCATGAAGGAGTTTGTGGGGATCATGCTGGTCCCAGATCCTTAGTGAGCAAGATCGTCCGAACAGGTTATTTATGGCCAACTATGCAGAAGGACACGACAGAGTTCGTCAAGAAATGTGACAAATGTCAGAGGTTCGGGAGTGTTCAACGGCTTCCAGCGGAGAAACTGACGACGATTGCGTCCCCGTGGCCTTTTGCACAATGGGGGATCGATATCGTCGGCCCGCTACCATAGGGCAAAGGTCAGGTAAAATTTTTACTAGTTGCTATTGATTACTTTACAAAATGGGTTGAGGCAGAGGCACTGGCAACCATCACCGAAGCAAGAATCTAGAGCTTCATATGGAAGAATATAATTTGCAGGTTCGGGATCCCACGGACGATCATATCAGACAATGGACGACAGTTCAACTGCCAAGGCTTCAAGGATTTCTGCTCAGGGCTAGGCATCAAGAATCAATTCCCATCCCCAGGACATCCACAGGCGAATGGACAGACGGAAGTGACAAATCGGACATTACTCAAGATCATCAAGACGAAGCTGGACGATGCAAAAGGGACCTGGCCAGAAGAACTGCCCAACGTCTTGTGGGCCTACAAAACTACATCGAGAACCCCAACAGGAGAAACTCCCTTCAGACTTACCTTGGGTACTGAAACGGTAATCCCGGTCAAAGTAGGAGTAACCAGCACCAGACGAGAGGCATTCAACGAGGAGGCCAATGACGATTTTCTACGAGTTAACCTGGACTGTCTGGATGATGTAAGAGACCAAGCTTCCAATAGGATGACGGTTACCGGCAGAAAATGACTGACTATTACAACAGGAGGGTAAAGCTCAGGCGACTTAGCATAGGCGACCTCGTCCTGCGCAAGGTCACGACGGCTACTAAAGATTCCACTCAAGGAAAGCTCAACCCCACATGGGAAGGACCCTACAGAGTCGTTCACTACTCCAAACAGGGAAGTTATCATCTGGAAACCCTCGACGGACAAAGACTACCAAGGCCTTGGAACATTGAGCATTTGAAGAAATACCATCAATAGATGTAGTTTATAAAGTATTCATTCTTAAAGTCAATAAATGAATTATTCAGCTAATTTCTTCGTGCAAATAGGTCTGGCCAAATATATAAAGCCATTCAAGCTACAAATGGCTAAGTAACAAGATTCCGCCTTGACGGATGTAAGTTACTAACGAAGCCGATTAAAGTTGACGAGATCCCTTTAGTGGGTGTAGGTCAAAAATGGCTAAGTAATAAGATTCCGCCTTGACGGATGTAAGTTACGGACGAAGCCGATTAAAGTTGACGAGATCCCTTTAGTGGGTGTAGGTCAAAAAGGGCTAAGTAACAAGATTCCGCCTTGACGGATGTAAGTTATGGACGAAGCCAATTAAAAGTTGACGAGATCCCTTTAGTGGGTGTAGGTCAAAAAGGGCTAAGTAACAAGATTCCGCCTTGACGGATGTAAGTTACGGACGAAGCCAATTAAAAGTTGACGAGATCCCTTTAGTGGGTGTAGGTCAAAAAGGGCTAAGTAACAAGATTCCACCTTGACGGATGTAAGTTACAGACGAAGCCAAAAAAGCTTAAGTAAAAAAGATGGCTAAGTAATAAAATTCCGTTATCGCGGATATAAGTTACCGACGATGGCATCACAATGAATTGAAACTAAGAGTTGAACCCCGGCACGCAGCTCATTTGCCTGAACCAAAGGAGTTCTAGCTGCAATGAAACAGCTAAAATTACCAACGAGAGAAAAGAAAGTCGCAACAAGGGACTCTCACTAAGCACAACATATGGAGCTAGACAGAACTCAACAAACACGTGGACAAACACAAAATGCAAGTAAGTATGTGACAAATTTAATTAAAGCCCAAAACCAAGGGCAATTACCATTGTTTTTACATAAAACCCATAAACACTAGGTTGCCAACATTGTTATCAAAATAAGATAAACAGAAATTGTTCAAAAATTTGGCCCAAAAACATGACGGGCATCCATCAAAAGAAAAAGGAATTTTTCACAAGTATCAGCATCAGGCGTTGGCAACATCGTCTTCACCAGCTGGAGCGTCACTAGCAGGGACATCCTCACGAACGAAGGGCACAATGGCGGAAGATTGGGCCGCCTCATCAGCAGCCATTTCCTGTTCTACCTCCTCCAGGTCCAACTTCTCCATGTCCACCCCAAAAGGATGCTTCAGTAGGTACCTCCTCAGGAGCTCAAATCCTTTGAAATACCAACTGAATAGGACGGTGCTATATTCGTCGGTAGTCTGGAATGCTTCCACCGACCTTGCAGCTATCGTCTTCAGCGACTCCTTAGCACCTAATAGCTGCTCATCCTTCTCATGCGTCAACTGGCGCTCAACCCTAAGCTCCTCATCCAGTTTCTTCACTTTCTCCTTCAAAGAAGCAGACTCGCCCATAGAATCAATAAGATTCTTTCTCAACGTGGAGTTCTCCGCTTCCAGAGTTTCCATCCTGGACGTCAAAGATGCCACCCTCGTCTCCTGGGTCAGATATTCTGAAGTAATATGGATGCTCTCTCCCAATACCTAGAGAAAGAAATCCCGAGTCGTCAATAAAAGAAATAAAATGAAGAAGAAGACAAAGAAAGAGGGTAGCACCAACGAACTAACATGTACAAGCTTGTGGACGTGGCGAGCCGCCACGTCATTAAACGGGACACCGGATAAAACCTTCAGATCCGCAGCAGTCACCACTTCGTGAGCCCTATCCACGGCCAGCCTCTCATCAGTCCAGAGCGTGGATGGACAAGGAACGTTTTTCTCCTTCTCCTTCTCGGATAACCTTGGTCTTTTGGAAACAGGAGTGCCCTCGATCTCCTCTACCGAAGTCGTAGGAGAAGCGGTCCTCGTCGTTGCAACCCTTGACACAATTGGCTGACTAAAGAAATGGGAGGGGCAGAGCCACTTTTCCCAGTGACGCGGACAGTCTTTTTTCCCAAGTTTGACAGAGGCTCGTCCTTCTTGGCCCTCATCTTGGCATACATGTCTTTATTGAACTTTGTCGTCATCTCTGCAAGAAGGAAATACTTGTTAAAAAAAAATGAAGAGAAGGGTGTAAGCTAACTACTGACAAACTCAATACTTACTCTTTTTTCCCTCAATCTCAAGATTTCGCAGAACGTAACTGGACGGCTCTGGCCCAAGACAGTAGAAGGCAAGTGTCCTAGGATCTACGAGGTCGTCCCAATTTTCGATCGTCTGTGCGTATTCAATCACCTTCTGAACCCGTTTCCTATACCTGCTCTTCAATTTGGGTCGTCTCTTAACTGCACAGAAGAAGAAACAGGAGAATCAATAACGATAAAGGCAAGCACACCAGAAATTAATGCATGAAAGGGAATGTTGACGCACCTAAGGTCGGGGTTCCCCATCGACGATGCAATCTCGGGAGATCACCCCAAACCTTGCCCGAGGGAGTTTCAAAATCGTCCCCAGACACAAAGAAAAACCTGGACTTCCAGTATCTGAAGGACGAGGGAAACTTCTTGACGATCTTAGTGTTCCTCTCCCAAGGCACCAGTTCATAGTACCCGTGCTCCTTTGACGCTTTCAAGCGGTACAAATAGATGAGCTCATCGACCCTAAGCATATCCCCTTCCGTGGCAGCCAACCATATCCCCATACAACTGACCAATATTCTCTATGAATTTGGCATGAGCTGCCCGGGAGCAATACCAAAATGGTCTAGCAACTCCATCAAAAAGGGATGGACTGGAAACCTCAGCCCACAGACGAAGGCAGACTCGTAAAAGCACACTTCGCCTGGGAAGAAGTGGCAAGACCGTTCCTCCTCGTTGGGCAGACGAACCCTAACCCGATCTGGGAATTGAAACCTATCTTGAAATCTCCTAAGTGTGTCAGCGTCCAGCCCACACCTCTCTTCCAGAGCATAAAAAGCCTTAACCTCAAAAGGGGCAGAAATGGCAGTATCCCCTTCCGTTGGGCCGCCGCTAGACGACAACCCAGTCTCGAGCTCACTCGACCTAACCTTGGACATATTCTTTCGCTCTCCCACCTCGTTGGCAAACCAATCTAGTGATTGACGAAGCAAGGGCAACAGATCGGCCAATGCTACGCTCAAACAATTGCCCTCAAAGACAAAATTCTCAATATGAGAGAAAACACCTAAGGACCCCCCTAAGCGAGCAAATAGAAAAGAAATTGATGGGCAGACCGTTCTAACCTCAGAACTACGAACCATGAAAACCGAAGAGAAAACACAGTATAAGCTAAAACCCCAAGAAAGCAAGAACAAAACAAAGAAAAAGATGGAAAAGAGGAGAGAAAAGTAATCAGAAATGAGTTTGTAGCAAAAAAGAAAGGAAAAACATAGAAAGAAACAAGAGAGTGGGCGTACCTTTAGAAAGCGAGGAACAAGGAGAGCACCACTGCGCCGTTAGAAGAAAACAGCAGAGTAAGGTCGCCGGAGAAAATGGTCAAAGCAATGATTGAAGGATTTTCGAAAAAAGTGAGGAGGAAAAAGTGAAAAGAGGGGAAGTTTAAAACCAAGAGTTGGGAAACCAAAGAACCAGCGGGAAAACCAATAGTCCTATCGTGTGGAACATGAACTCCCCCAGTCAAAGTGTTCCACGTGGGCCACAACCCAGAAGGCGCCGCCACAACGCATTCAATACGGCACGAAAACCTAACTGCCTACAATCCAAAAAAACTGTTCACCTTCCCTGATCGTCATGACATGTCAAGACGACCAAGGAGTCCGGGGGCAACTGATGGGACTGACGAAATCAAGTATAGACGAGGCCAATTGTACAGACGAGAATAACATTCAAGACGAATATCCACTCCACTGACGATCATAAACACCTCATTTAATGCCACCAGTAAACACCCCAGACGGTTACAAAGCCAACTGTACAAACCGTTGGGGTAAATTAAAGCAGCATTATAAGGCCAGAAAACGTTACCCAGGAGGGCATTGAAGCCACCATAACTGCTCCAATGGCTAGAGGCTGCAGCAACATATATATATAGCCCCCACATTGCCAAAGAGCAGGTACATTCACACATGCACACTGAGAGATTATTTTTTGCTCCATTATCTTTACATTGCTCATTCTCAAATAGCAATTGATACTGACTTTGGCATCGGAGGCACTGTGGCAGGCACCACACTGGTGACCATCCTCGAGAACACATTCTTGCAGGCCGGAGTCCATTTCTGTTTGCATACTCTGACTGACGAGTTTACACTTCATCATAAAGTATTTTTTTAGAAAGAACAATACATAAAAGTTAAAAAGTTAATTGTATAACACAATGCGAATAAGACATTTAGTATTGTGTGACAGAATAATTGAATCTAACTGTTTGCAAATAGTTTGAATATCTTTTGAAGTTCGTAGCCTAAAAAAATATATAAAATAAAAAAAATAAACAACTTGTAATTCTAAGAACAAAGGCAGAATCGGACATAGAGTCCGACTAGTCTTTGTATGCCTTCTCTTGTTATAAAGTTCTTGTTTAATAATATAAGTTTAGCCTTGTTTGTCTTCTGCCTATAAATATATATTAATCTGTTACGAAACAGCTGAAGTGAGTCAAAATGTAGCTTGAGATTCTATTACAGTATTCCGCAACCAGTAGGTTAAACTTCAAACAATTCTAAAAGTCAAGAGTATCTTGGTATTTTGCGACGGCATCTTTTTTCTGCATTGACTATTTTACCCTTTTTTTGGTCGGGCCTTCGATTGAATTATTGACCCATCCCATTCTTTGTTTGGGCCCAAGGGTCATCTGGATTAATGTTGGAGCTAAAGCCTGTAAGGCTTTTCGGCCCTAATTTCATGCTTATAGCCGAGCTTAGTCTGGGTATATGAACAGATAACAACAAGGTAAGCCCATACGATCTCATTCCAAATTTCCATTTCCAACCCTATTTGGAAGAATGCCCTTTCTTGTAACCCAAATTGTAGTAATATGGCTTTCAATTCTCTTGATTTTCCCCCTCACTAATCATTATTGGAAGGGTTTCCTTTCTTGGTTTTCAATGATTGTTAAAACTCTTCAATTTTTTTGAAATGCTAACTGGATAATAATCTTTCTTTTTTCCCCCTCTCTTTTTGTGAGTTTTTTTTGTTGTTTGGGGGGTGGATTTGTTGAGAGTGAATTGTCTTTTTTTTTCTTTTTTCTTTTTTCTTTTTGTCTTTTTCAATATAAAACTCATGGACCTATAATCTGATCGATTGAACCTAAGGGGGTGTTTGGTTTGTGTTTTCAAATAACCATTTTCAGTTTTTAAACAACATTTTACGCATTTTTACATACTTTTTCACCCACACGTATTTCCACAAATGTTTTTAAACAACAAGTTTCAATTTTTAAACACATGTACCAAACGGGCCCTAAAACTTTTGAGACTAATGAACACACAACTCGAGAAAAAAGTTGTAGTCTTTTTAAACTAAAAAGAAAAGCAAATTATTAGTCCGTTTGGATACAATTTATTGTTGCTGAAAGTTATTAAAAACTGATTGTTGCTGAAAACACTGTAGCAAAATAATTTTTAAATATATGAATAGTACCGTGGGACCCATTTTTAATATTTTTTTAATGTGTGAACAGTGCATGAACAGTGCGTGAACAGTGTCGCACTGTTCATGCACAGTAAAAATTGTCTCCCACTGTCGTCAAATCCGGATCACCAAAAAAAAAAAAAAAAAAAAGGGGGAGGAAACGCAACTCACAAAACGCGTTGCAGGTATCAGTGCTATCCAAACCAAGGTTATGTTAACAACCAATCAAATTAAAGTGTCAATCACATCATCATTTATACCCTTACAAGGATTAGTCAAATTATAATTGGAGTTTCTTGTAATCACTTATAAATAAATAAAAACTCATCTGATAAACACTTGATGTGTGGATTCAACACATGTCCATACAATTCACACTAAAATAACTAATCCATATAATTTGGAGTATCATGCATATGGTTCCTAATTATAACTATTTACAGAAAATTGACATTTTCATTCATAATTTTTTTTTTTTTATATAGTATTTTCACTTTCTCCGTGAATCCAGAAGTTGTTATATATTATAGGAGTAAAGTAAACGAAAATTGATACAAAGATAGTGTCATCCTATTTATATCTATAGTTGGCATTTTGCTTACAACAAAATCTTATGATTAAGTGGGTTCTAATTTACTCAACTGGTAAAATTTTTAATTGTTAAATGAGAGATCTGGACTTCAATCCTTACTTATACAAAAAATCGATGGATATGTTGGTCAAATTTTTATTTTTTCCATAATTCGTGTGTTTAGCCTTGGCAAAGAGATTAGTTGTACGGAAAGTTGAAAATCAAAATCATAAAGGAGAGAGAGAGAGAGAGAGAGAGAGAGCACTAAATTGGTCATGAAACATTATTACCCAAAGTGGTATATCAAAAGCTTTGCATGGTTCTCAACTATGCGTAAATTTAACCAAAATTTATATATAAGGAACAAACAATCTTGAAGTAACAAATAATGCACATTTAAGCACAATAAACCATTTTCGTGATAGAAAACGGTCAGAAACACCAAAATCGAAACCAATCTCCGTCATTATTAAGCAACATTCTAATATATACTCTTCCCCACCTCTCTTCTCACCTATCTGTCTCTGTACCCATTAAAATATAACAAAGCCTCAGATCCAAAGCAAAGCCTTAGTTAGGCGACCACTACTCTACCACTGCACGTGCAGGCCTTCCCTCTTTTCTCATTATCTTTATTCTTTTATGCTTTTTATAAAAAACACTTTTATAAAAGGCTTTTTTCTTTTTAATATTTCTTTCTTTTCTGTACTTTTAAAAGTGTTTAGAACCGAGAAGGCTGGAAACCGCACATGCAAATGAGACTACTACTTTTGCTTGCATTGCATTTGACACGTGTGACAATGTGCATGTACCTGTTTTCTTTTGTTTCAGACATATAGTACAATACCCTCTCTCTGCCACTGATTCTAGCTGATGACAGAATTTATTTTGTCCACCCCCATGTTTGATGCTTCATAAGGGTGATCTAGGTTTGTAGCTCTGCGAGAGCCACCAAAACGCATTAAATAAACAAAGCATAAAAAAATAAAAATAAAAATAAAGCAAACAAGACCAAGAAAAATTAAATTAAATTTTGATTCTTTTGTCTATTTGCTCCAAAGGGACAACTTTACAAGCACTTCATATCCATATTCTGTAGAGTGAATATGACCCGCCGCACTTTGTGTGCTCTAAAAAGAACACACGACGGCCGACCTCATGCATGTCAACTTCAAAACTCAAATAATTAGAATTGCATCAAATTCACAAATATGATTTTAATAAAATCTTAAATTTTTTTGAGTTCTACTAACTAATGTACTTAGGACATATATTAGTAAACTATTTTAAAAAATTGTTTATTGAAAAATAAAAAAATTATTAATTTTTTTAGGACTTGGTTTCAGATGGTAATATGCGTCTAAAAGTGGATATATGTTATCATCTCAACGGATTCAATATTACTGGACACTAGATTTAAGCTTAATATTTTTTTAACAGTTTTTTCAATTCCCCGTAACAATAACCGGACCCTTTTTTAATTACTATTTCACTGATTATTATAATTAAAAAAAATCAAATTGTTGATAGTTTTTTTATTTCTCCATAAAATATTTCAAAAAATGGATGATTAATGTATGTTCTAAGAGCATACATTAACCAAACTTTTTTTTTATAATTATTATTACTATTTCACTAATTATTATAATTAACAAACTCAGTTTACTTTTTGACAGTGGGTTCCTAGAACAAGTAAAAATTGTGATTAAAGGTACAAACAACAATTAGTGGAAACATCAAATTATTCTGTAGGGTAAAGCATTACAAATTTGTTGGCTAGTTTAAACGTCTATTCGCCTCGTTTCCTTTTGTGGTTTGTGTCATGCATATATAGTGTGTGCTGAAGTGAAAGCTTCAATGATAGAGAGTTGAATGTGGTAGGCCTTATTTGCAAACTCACAATATAAGCCTTATAATTTTAGGGAAATGTTAACAAGCACGGGGCTTGTTGACATTTCATTTTTTGGGTCTCACTTAAAAATAAAAATAAAAATTGTTAAAAAAATTACCAAAAAATATTAAAAATTTGTCAAAAACTATAAAAAAAACTGTTTAAAAATTTGAAAAGCTGCCAAGAATTGTGTTGTTAATGGGCACTTTACGGTGCCCGTTAACACAACCCATAATTCTAAGCTTGTTTTATTCAAAGCAGAGAATTGGAGCTTTTTATTCGTGGTCCCAACAATCAAAAGAATCGAAATCCCGTTATTGAGAGAATATTACAAAACAGGCTCAAATCATTGTGGGGGAAAAGAAAGTGAAGGATAAGAAAATCAGGTGCGATCGCGAAAAAGCAAAACTGAAAAGGAAATCTGTCTAAAAACAGCCAAAACATAAAATTCTTTCAATTGTACAAAATCAAATCAAAGCCATCAATGCACAAAGTATATGAATCCAAAAATAAGATTAAAATTCACTGACTATTATTACTGTACTAAGAGATAGATTCAAGTAGAAAGAGAAGCTTCTATTTTTTTTTACTGTTGTAGGACAAAGCTTCGTTTTTTTTTCTTACATAGTACTCTAGTGGAAAAATAGAAAGCTGTACAATAATAATAAATCTAAAACCACCTCCCACTACCACCTAAACCCAATTGCATGCAACTCTCTGTGCTAACCAGTGACTTTAGCAAATCTCTCTTTCTCTTACTCTCAAAGTCTCAACCTACTCATGGCTTCAAAGGAATCCACTGGTAACGACCCTCCAATGGCACATCCTTCACAATGTCATAGTTGTAGCTGCAATTTTAAAAAAATTATTAAAAAAAAAAAATTGTTAGTTAGTTAGAATTTGATTCCTCGCTCAGCTAAAATGCACTTCTATAGTGAATCCTCTTATCCTGCGCACACTCTCTTCTTTTTCTAAAAAACACAGACAATGAGAGAGAGCTAGAGAGACTCACTTCTCTGCGAATCGCTTTTGCTCGCGCTTTTCTGCAAATGCGAAGAAATCTTCGATCTCTTCTTTCGGTGGCATCTTCGCCGGAGGATGATTCTTCGTCGCCGCCGGCGAGTCCATTCCGTCTGAGTCTACACAGAGCGAGCTCGACGGTGTGGCTTCTCTGCTAAATAGGAAGTAGAAGAAGAAGCAGCTTAAAGGAGTAAGAATCGAACGGTTACGAAACGTTTGGTTTAGTTTTGAATTTGAACAATTTGAAAGAGTGAGAGAGTGTGAGAGAGAGAGATAAATGAACCTGAATTTGTTGTTGTTGTTGTTGTTTATGTACGTTGTTGAGTCAACGGTTTCGAAACTCTTGGCCTGAAATGCACATTCAAGAAGCGTAAATAAATACGAAATATAAAAGCAATAATTGATAGTATAAGCAATTAAAATTGAGTACTGGTCCTACTGGAATTTCAGCTCAAGTAAGCCTAAATTGACAATTTCCAATTCTTAAGTTAAAAAAAAAAAAAAATCATTGCTTTTGCTGTTTTTTTTTTTTTTTCTCAGCAACCAAACGGAGAGAAAATCTCTCAGAAATTCAAAAATTTTCAAATTCGGAAATTCACCTCCAGATCTATGAGGCTGAAGCCATCCCTGACGACCTCGCTCGACTCATTGCTAGAGCAACAAGAAACCGGAAACTGGTCCATACAGAAGCTCGTGCACAAATCACCGGCGTTCATTACTCCGCCGGAATAAACAGTCTTCTCCGGCGAATCAAAGCAAAAACGAGCGTCGTGGAGTTCCACATCCGAAGAAGTCAAGCCAATGATTCTCCTTTTCTTCGAGACCGCCATGGCTGTGCTTGAGCCAGAGCCAGAACCATCCACCACCGCAATTCGCTTAAAATTTCTCACACAATCGCCCATCTCTCTCTCTCACTGTACGCACTCTCAAATCTCAATTCTCTCTCTTACTTTTTTTTAAAAAAATTTAATTAAAATTTTTTTTTTCTCGTTTTGTTCGTGGGTTTGCTATATTTGTGTTTATGAAAAAGATGAAAGGGAAACACTGTGAGTGCGTCTGTGAGTGAGTGAGAGTGGGAGATCCAAGAGTAAGAGAAGATGTTGATGTTGAGGTTGAGAAAGGTGACTTTTTTATGAGATTAAATTGACGGTTGAGATTTGATGCTAAAAGTGCGGGTGGGTTTGTTACTACGAGTTTGTTACCGTTTTGGTATATAGGTGTGGTCCTGAGTGAAAAAAGAAACGAAAAGAGAGAATCGGAAGGAACGGTGGGTGCTGTGCTGCTGTTTTGGGAGTGAAGAAGCTGTCACCAAAGATCTGGCTGTTGAAGGATCCCAGGTTCATACCTTCATTCTCGTAGTCGTGGCTTAATCTTATAATATACCGCTCACACGTTGAAACGCTTCGTTTTTCCACTATTTATTTCTTTTCAATGCTTTGTCCCCCTTTTCTTAAATTCTTGTTTTTAATAAATAGATAAGAGTAAATAGTAGTAACTACCAAGTTTAAAAACACACAAATAGACTTATTAAATTCAATATAAGGTTTTAAAATTCTAACCAATTAAAACAATTCTTTTTGATAAACTGGAAAAACATTTTATTCCCAATGCAAAAAAATTATAAATAGGAAACACAAAGTCTCCACCCGTAGAGCATTTGGGTCCGAAATTCTAAAACTCCAAATTTGCTATCTAGCAACACAAACACGAAAAAACACATTATATTCAAGTTGTCAAAACTAAAAATTCTGTCTACTTCTTTTTATTCTCTTTCATAGTTTTTTTTTTTTTTTTTTGGGGTTGAGAAAGCTTTCTCATAGTTAAATGAATTCTTATTGGGTTTTTTAATATTATATAATGAGTTATATGTTAAAATAAGAGATGAGATGTAAGATGCATTATTAAGTAAAAAATTAAAATAGATAATAGTAACTTTTTGAAGTGCTGAATGCTAAACTTTTTAGAAATAAACTTTTTTTTTAATTCAATTAAATCAGGTATTTGAATTCAATTGGAAAAATTAATATATTGCGATTAAAGTATTGTACTTAAGTTTTATCATTTACTAAATGGCCAGTATGTGTAAATGTAACATATAAATCCAAACTTTGTACTAAACCATAACTTCTTTAATAGAATATTTCATTTTTTTCTATTAAAAAGAATTATACTCAAACTATGTACGAAATGATGCATTCTCCTTTGAGATTGTATAAATGAATACAAATATTTTTAAATATGGAATATTTCATTAGGCTTCATGAGATGAGAAGACCCATGTATTTGTTCTATTTATACAAATCTTTAGAGGGTGTATCATTTAGTCCATAATTTGGGAGTGTGTTATTTCATGAGATTTAAAGAGATATTACTGTATTTTTTCCCAAATAGAAAAACTTGGATTTTTTTTTTTTAAACAATATAGAAATTCTACTCTAGCCTAATCTAAGTGTATATTTGTGTGAATCTCCCTCCTAAAGACTTGAACCCTGAACCTTACCCCCACACTCTACAACCACTTATACTTCTGAAGCTTCATCCTAGATTATTTATAGATATCCATATTTAAGAATGGTAACAAAGTCGAGTTTGGGAATGAAATTTTTTTTTTTTTTTAAACTCAAACCATCTAAATATTTTACATACCAAACCTATTAAATTTGAGAAATCATCCCAAGCCCGTCTCATTTATATTTGAAAAATCCAAACTAGTAATAGACCTGTTGGTTTATCTTATCATGAGTCAGATCAAATGGTTCAAATCAAATTGTTTAGTCTAAGATTAAACGTCTAAAATACCATTTAACAAATTTTACCATTAGTATGCATTTTTACACTAGATTAAAGAATTAAACAATAACTTAAGAGAGAAAAGAGAGTCATAATTTTTAGTATAAAACAAATAGCTAATTGTTTTTAGGGCATTTACTCAAAAAAAAAAAAAAAAAAAAAAAAAAAAAGAGTTTTTGGGGCAATAGCTAACTTATTTGTTTTTAAGCATAGCCCTCATCTATACTCTGATAATTCTTACCTCAAAAAGGAATCCAAAGCTAGTATACTGTGAATCTAGTACAAGTAATGCAACATCGGAGATGAATATACAGCGAAAATGAAGGAATACACCGATTGGTATCTGAATGGAAATTATTACACCCACTGAGAGAGTACCTTCCAAGTTCCAATAATTTGTTCCATCTTTAGTTTGTCCAACATGTAAAAGAAGAAAAATATATGGCCCTTTTTAAATAAATAAAAAAAGACTCAAAGAGGCCCAAAAAAAAAAAAAAAGATAGCTTAAGTGGTTAAAGCTATAATTAATGAGTTCGTTAATGGGTGCATTAAAGTATTTAAGAATTGACTATTTTAGAAAAATTTTGATACTTAATTTATAAAAAATATCAAAAATTATCAAAAAAATCGGTTACTTTTTTTTTCTTATGAAAAGATTTTAGAATTATTTTTAAAATTAATGTATTTATTGTATCCGTTAACTTTTTTTTTTTTCTTATATTTAATGAGTAGGAATAATGGTAATGCATTTGATGAAATTTTTGCCAAAATAATTATCCCATCTTAAGGGTAGCTTCCTAGCTAACTGGTGAGAAACCATCAGAGATTTCATATTTCTAGGATGAAATGAGGGATTTTACACTTGACTTGACGGTGCTCCACAAAGTCCTGCAAATTGTAAGCTTGAGGCATGTCCTTTGTGTCCAGCCCAGATGGCACAGAGAAGATAAACAAAAATGATGGGTCATGGCTTATGATTATCAGATTATGAGCTACAAGTTACAACTTCTCAGAGGTGAGGTTCAAACTCAAGAGTGACAACATATTACGTACCCTCTTTCAGTTCTGGCTCTGAGACTGTCACTAATTACTAATTATTAACACGGGATGATTTGATGGGAGATGAAACATTTTTATTACCCTAGCACAAAGGACCATAGGGTAACGATTATTTCTTTATTTTATTTCATTTGTGATTTTAGAAAAATCATAAACATATTATCTCATAAAATAAAAAAAATTCACAAACGAATTACTACTATTCATCTTAAAATATGAGAAACCCCCAGGGAAGGTGGGGGTTTCCCCTTAAACCCCAAAAGTGGATCGAGGAGACCGATGCTATGTGTAGTAGTGGTATACTCATGTCTTAGGCTCAAGCTTATAAGGCATGTGTGGAAGGCGTCTCTCCTCGATGTGGGATTGAGCAAATTCGTGAGGGTGACATCAGTCTCCTCGGCCCATTCCCAAAGTGAACAATTCCTTTGTTGGGTCTGAAACAAATCTCCCTCCTACGTCAACTATAAAATTCCAATTAATATATTAATTCAAGATTAACTTGTAATGTTTATCTTACCATAAATTAATTGATTAGTTAAATTTTTTTTTTTTTTTTTTTTTGATTAGTGGATAGATATCCACCAAAAAATATAGGTTCAATGGCATGTTTTCATCCTTTAACTATAATACAGTTGCAATGTTTTATTAAACTTTAAAATCAAGCAATGTTCTCTATTAACTATTAGTGATAAGAACCTTCGCTCACGTCGTTAATTAGGATTTTCATCAAAAACAAAAAATGTTTGATAGAAATTTTTTTTTTTTTGGTGAAATTTAACAATAATATTAACGACTGGGGCAAAACGTTTATTATAAAATAGTTAAAGTGTAACATTAATTAATTAATTAATTATTATTATTATTATTATTTTGAGAAACAAAGTTTAACATTACTCAAGTTTGAAGATTATAAAGACATTAATATAATTTGACCTAAATATTTTCAATGTGCACCATAATTAACACTATAATTTGAAATCTGAAAATCAACACTGTAATTTGAAATTATTGTCTCAACTAATTCGTTAATTTGGACACTAATTTAAATGGTGTGGTGTTAATTACAAAATTTTATAATGTGTGATAGACATTGCAAATACCCGTAGTTTTAAATGGACAATTGCAATTAATTCTAGTAACGTTTTAAATGTCTTGACTTGGTTAAAGAAAGCAGTTGACTTAAATGAATTAATCAAGTCCAAATAAAATAAATTGAGAGAAATATACGTCTACAACATTTTCACAACATTTTCATAACAAATCCTAAATAGCAGATTGTTATTGGTTGTTACTAGTGGACAAAAAAGTAATTTCAATTGTGAGTTCAAATTAGAACCAATAACAACTTATTACTTATAATTTATTGTCAAAATATGTGAAAATATTGTAGACGTAACACTTTTTATAAATTAAATAAGAAGTCATACCCAATCCACAAAACTCTCATTTTTGCAGAATCTAGAAAAGGTCAAGGTAAGCAACTTAAGTCCAATTAAGCATGAATAAAGCAAATTCTTAATCAATGATCCAGTATTTTTTTTTTATTTTTTTTTTTTGGATTTTGTTATGGACACTTGTCTATGAAATACTTTTTATGAAAAAATGAAAAAATAATGGATTTTTTTTTTACTTTTTTATATTTTCTATAAATGTTGTATCAAGACTTTTTTTAAACTGATTCATTAATGAATGTCCTGAGGATATCATTAATAGACCTTTATTTAAATGAATATTAATTCAATATTAAGCATTGCCTTTACTTAGAGCATTCTCATCAGGTGTGCCAAATGCCAAATATTTGGCATTTGGCACACTAAACACTACTGTTTAAGCTTCATCAGCTGTTCTAAATGTTCTATAATTTTAGAGTATGCTACAGTACCGTCTCAAATATGAGACGGTACGGGCCCAAATGCTATTTCTGAATAATAATTTTTTATTCAACATTTTCTCTCTCCTCTCAATATTTAATTCAACGTTTTCTCTCTCTTCTCATTATTTTCTCTCTCTCCAGCCGATGTTCTCTCTCTTTCTTCTTCAGATCACCCTCCCTCACCCTCAAATCAACAGCGATCAAGCCGCTGATCACCGATCAAGCCGCCGATCACCGATCAAGCCGTCTCATCGTTCTACGTATGCCATCGTTCAACGGTACGGCGGCGTCACCGATCAACGGTACACCATCGTTCTTGCCATCGCCGATCTCGGGTTTGTGGGTTTGTGCCGGTGGATGTGGATGTGGGTTGGTAGATGTGGGTTTGTGCCGGTGGTGGGTTTGGGATGTGGGTTTGTTTGGTTCGGTGGATGTGGGTTTGTGCCGATCTCTCTTGTTGTGTGTGTGTGTGTTTTTTTTTTTTTTTTTTTTTTTGAGATGGCGTTGATGGATGTGGGTTTGTGCCGGTGGTGGCTGTCGGTGTTGTTGCGGCAGTGGCTGGTGGCCGTTGTTGTGGCAGTGATGGTTGTGTTGTTGTTGTTGTTGCCGATGATCAGGATGATAGATAGTAATTAATATATTATTTTAATGTATAGTAAATATTATTTTAATATATAGAATTGAAGTATAGAACATCTGATAAATGACATGTTGTAAAATGATGTGCTAAAATGATAAAGTAGGTTTTTGGTGTATTAAAATGACATTTTTTATGAGAGAGCTGATGAGAATGCTCTTAGGAGACGGTATAAGGCCTACATACCTGTGAGAGGCGTACTCCACTGGATGGGTGTATAAGATAATTTTTCTTACTTTTATTATTATTATTATTATTATTATTTGAGAAACATAATTTTCTCTTACCTTGGTCTTAGGCAAGACTCAAATTCTAGTTCTTATTTATTACCTCAGAAAGCATAATAAAGCTAGTCCATCGTGGAACGTCGGAGATGGATAAATATACAACAAATATTACGGAGCAGTTAATGAGAATTATTACACCTACTGCCACTGACAGTATCTTTCCAATAAATTGCTTGATCTTTCTTTAACCCTTTGGTTTAAATGTAGGGCTTCCTCGTGTGAAATAATAGAGTTTATACTTTATATCTCAACAACCGTAACCAAAAGCCAATACAGGGAGCACTTAATAAGGTTTCACGAATGGAAGGAGTGAAGGTCTAGGGAGTGAAAGGATGAAAATCAGAACGTTTTACAAAGTTTAGGAATGAAAATATGACTTTTAAAATTTCAGGAATGAAAAACAAACTTTTATGATAATTTAAGGATGAAAATGATATTTTACTCAAATTTTTAACACAAGAAAAAATAGACGACTTTTTTTTAGGGAAAATAATAAATAAATAATCGATGACTTAAGAGGGTATTTGGTTTGTTGTGATGTGTCATTAATATGATGCACATTATGATAATGTGACATTAAATTTTTCAATTTATTTTATTTTTTCTAACATTACCATAATTTAAAATTACAAAATATATCACATTATCTTAATCTCATAACATTTCTAAATAATGTAATGTTATATTTTTGTATTGAGATTACATTAATGTAAGATTATAATAACATAATATTATAGTGTAATATAACATTACGACAAACTAAACACCCTCTAAGTGTTATATGTTACACTACTCACTTGTTCAAATTTTCTACTAGAGTAATATCTTTTAACATTACCATTAGAATGTCCAAATCAGGGTATATATAATTATTAGGCATTTTTCTTATTGCCTAAGATTATTCATTGGTGTTCATATGATCGTATAGAGATTTCCAGGGAGTTAAATAGCAAAAAATTCCATTTGAAAAAAAAAAAAAAAAAAAAAAAAAAAAAGAAGAAAGAAAGAAAGGAAGAAAAAAGAAAACTACCTACCCTCAGTTTGCCAAATTTTCTACTGAAAGTAATATCTCTTGACTTTGTCATGGGAGTATTCCGTTAGTAGGCATTTTAATTTTTGTCATAGGTTAGATCATAGAGATTTGAAGGAACTTGGGAATCGATCTTGCGTTAGCTAAATTATTTTATATGAACTTATAATGAATCACATCGTGAAATTATGTCATACAAACGTGAGTGTGTGTGTATAAATATATATATATATATATATATATATATATATAAGGTTGAGTTCAAGTTACACCTAAAGTATGTTACACTACCGAATAACTTGTTATAAAATTCAAATTTTGAAAATTCCACCATTCAATTACATGTTTAATATGTTTTTATTTTTTAATACTCTTGCCAATTTTCATGTCAATTGGATGTCATTTATTATTCGATCCATAAACTCATATTTTATGCATTATTTTAAACTACAAAAATTTGAATTTAAACAATTGATTGATAACATGACTATTAATTTTTTATCACCATGAAAATTTGCAAACATAGAGTATATACGAAGATAATGTAAACTAACGGTGGAATTGTCAAAATTCGCATCCAATTAAAAAATATTAAATGGTGTAACATTGCTTAGAGTTACACCAGGTATAATTTGAACCTAACCCATATATATATATATATATATATATGGGTTGGGTTCAAGTTACATCTTGTGCAATTCTAAGTAATGTTATACCATCCAATAATTTCTTATAGAATTCATATTTTGAAAATCTCACCGTTAAATTACATGTTCTATATGTTCTTAACATTCATACCAATTTTAATGTCAATTGGTTGTTATTTACCATTTGATCCATAAACTCATTTTTTATGCATTATTTTAAACTACAAAAATTTGAATTTAAATAATTGATTGATGTCATGACTATTAATCTTTGATTACATTGAAAATTTGCAAACATAGAAAATATATGAATATAATGTAATATAATGGTGAATTTTTAAAAATTCACATTCAATTAAAAAATATTGAGTGATGTAACATTACTTAAAATTACACTAGGTATAACTCGAACTCATCTCTCTCTCTCTCTCTCTCTCTCTCTCTCTCTCTCTCTCTCTCTCTCTCTCTCTCTCTCTCTCTCTCTCTCTCTCTCTCTCTCTCCTCTCTCTCTCTCTCTCTCTCTCTCTCTCCACACACATTGAACCACATAGTTAAAACATGACGTGAATGACCCAATTTGTTATTAAAAAAAAATTTCGTGGTTGACTATATATATATATATATACACACACATACATATATATACATTAAACCACATAATTAGAACATGACGTGAACGACCCAATTTGTTATTAAAAAAAAAGTTATGGTTGACCACTAAAATAACATACAATAAATTATAAACTTCTCTTATTTTTTTAATAAAATCTTGGTAGTAGAATTTTAATCGAGTAGTAAAAAAAAAAAAAGGAGAAAAATGGGTGTTTGGTTCGCTGTAATATGATGTGCCCTTAATATGATATATAGTACGACAATGCGACTTTAAGGTTTTTTGTTTATTTTATTTTTTATAACATTACCATAATTTAAAATTACAAAATATATCATATTATCTTAATCTCATCACATTCCTAAACAATGTAATGCTGTATTTTTGTATTGAGATTACATTAATATAAAATTACAATAACGTAATATTATGACGTAATATAACGTCACAATGAACCAAACGTCCTCTAAGTATTATATGTTACACTACTCCCTTGTCCAAATTTTCTACTGAAGTAATATCTTTTAACATTATAATTAGAATGTCCTTGATTGGGGTATATATAATTAGTAGGCATTTTTCTTATTGCAGGCATTTTTCTTATTGCCTAAGATTATTCACTGGTGTTCATATGATCGTATATAGATTTCAAGGGAGTTAAATAGAAAATAATTCCATTTGTAAAGGAATTAAAATAAATAAAAAGGAAAAACCTACCTACCTTCAGTTTGCCAGATTTTCTACTGATAGTAATATCTCTTGACTTTGTCATGGGAGTATTCCATTAGTGGAAAATTTTCTTTTTGTCATAGGTTAGATCATGATTTCAAGGAACTTGGGAATCGATCTTACGTTAGCTAAATTATTTTATATGAACTTATAATGAATCACGTCGTGAAATTATGTCATACAAACGTACGTATTTAATTATATACTTACATTGAACCACATAGTTAAAACATGACGTGAACGACCAAATTTGTTATTAAAAAAAAAGTTATGGTTGACTACTAAAATAACATAAAATAAATTATAAACTTCTCTTAATTTTTTAATAAAATCTTGGTAGTAGAATTTTAATCGAGTAGTAGAAAAAAAAAAAAAGGGAAAAAAATAGAGAATATTCGCTTAATGCAACCATAGCATGTAGAACACCATTTTATTACATAGTAGTAACATATAATATACACTTCTCTAATTTATTTTCTAAATATGAATTTGAATAAATTATTAATAAGTATTTCTTATGATTGTATTATTATTTATTCTACCATTTAAAGAAATTATTATATGATGATAATAGAATATGTGAATATATATAGAAGTTTTTATAAGGAACCCTTTTAGAATTTAAAGTCAATTATCACACACACATACACACATGAAAATAATGATGTGAAAAATTGTAATGCCTATATTAGAACTATTTATTCTAGTCGTAATCTGGCCTATGCAATACGAATGAAAATTTAACAAATTATAACTTTTTGTTCTTTATTTTTTTAAAGTAATGCTACAACTACAAGCTATTTTATAAACTGTTGATGTACCCAACTTCTTATTACTTTTTATTTAGGCCCACTATTAATATCACTTTTATTATTTATTAATAACTACTCACCACATCAGCAGTTTGTAAAAATTTTTGTAAAAAAGTTTGTATTTCTAGCATTACTCTTTTTTTAAAATCTAAATATAAAGAGTAATATTATAGTCACAAACTATTTTATAACATTTTTACAAATTATTGATGTAGCCAATTCTTATTGATTCTCATTTGAACCCACCACAAACATCACTTTTTCACTTACCAATAATTACTCACTATATCAGTAGTTTATAAAAAATATTATAAAACAGTTTGTATCTCTAGCATTTTCCAAATATGAAATATGATAATTATGATAATTATTAATAGAAATTTATTATGATTTTGTTTGTATATGTAACAATCTATTCTATCAATTAAAGAAAATATTATGTGACAAGACTCAAGGAAGGTTTAAATATAGCATTGAATTTTAATTAGATAAAAAAATATTATGTTTGTATATGGAAGTTTTAAATATATAATAAAATCTAAACTCAATTAAAGAAAATATGATGATTTGGATAATTGTAATGGAAATATTAAATATAGAAAATAATTTAAACTTAATATATATATATATATATATTATATAGAATAATGACTTGTAAAATTATGAGGCCTCCAAAAACTTATGTGGCACAATATAAAGAGGTCAAGTGAAAATAAAATATCTAATAAAGTTAACAAAAAAGACACGTACGGAAAGTTCATTAAAATGAGGCAACACCTCATTTTAGGAGTGTAATTACTTGCGGTTATAAGCAGCATTTTCCTGCATGGTTCTCTCTCTCTCTCTCTCTCTCTCTCTATATATATATATATATATATATATTTTTTTTTTTTTTTTTTTGTGTGTGCGCTTATTTTGTTGTGGTTAACTAGTTATCATCTCCTTCTAGGCTTCAACTATCTTCTCAAAAATTTAATAAAAAAAGAAAGAAAAAGGAGTGTTATGTACATAACATGTTTACAATATTTTCACAACAAATTATAAGTGGTAAGTTGTTATTGAACCTACTACTGAAATTATTTTTTTATCTATCAATAAAAACCTGTAACAACTTGTTACTGGCATTTTTCAAAGAAAAATCCTTGAGCATGAACATAATAGTAAGGCTAGTATAATATTAATTTAATAATGACTCGGAGACATTAGTCAATTACTAAACAACTTATTATATAATTTCATGGTTTCTCAAAAAAAAAAAAATTTATATAATTTCATAATTCTCAAATATACTATCAAAGATCTTATTAAAAATGAAAAAAAAAAGGGCAAAAAAGATGGCATCCACTTGGCACAATCATAACATGTAGGCCACAATATTTATTTTGTAGTATATGATATGAACATAAATTTATATAATATTGTGAATGTTTTGCAGACAATAACTAATGACTAATTATTGTACAATTTCACAGTTCTCATATATATAGTGTACCACATATTTTTATAATTTCTCATCAAAAAACTTTTTATGTTTAGACATATTTTAGTCATTGTTGTGCATTTCCATTACTGTTAGTATAGTGACTCATTAAGAGCATGATTATTATTATTATTATTATTATTTTTTTTTTTTTTTTTTTTTTTTTTTTTTTTAACAAATGAGGGTATTCAGACCTATTTGAGCATCTGATTATTCTTTTGGGTGTATTTAGTCTCCCGGCCCCATACACATACGGGTTATTAAGAGTATGAATTGAAACAATTGAAAATTAACGATTTTGATGACTTAAAAAAATTTAGGATTTAATTTGATGCTACACCCAAATGTAAGGAAACTTTGTAATTTAATAAAATCTTTAATAAAGGAAATCACTTAATTCATTTGATGGATTTTTATATTAGTTTCACTATGTATAGTTGCAAGACCCCTTAAAAAAATAATAAATAAATAAAAAGAAGAAAACCTATACGAGCAGATTTGCACAATTGATACTGTTGTATAAGACTAAATTTATGTACACACCTTAATTTTTTAATTTTTAAGTTATTAAAATAACAGATTGTGATTAGTATGTGACAGTGGTAGGTTCATGTCTCTGTCCACGACTTAACAACTCAACAAATTACAAAATAAATCGTTGATTAGTATCTTTTTATTAGAGGTGAATTTTGACAAATCTACTATTAGATTACATTTTCTTCGTATATCCTCCATACTTACAAAATTTCTAGAAAATTAAAGATCAATAACTATGTCATTAATAAATTGTTTAAATTGCAAGTTTTTGTAGTTTAAAATAATGCATAAAATATAAGCTTATAGATCATATAATAAATAATATCTTATTAACACAAAATTTGACATGTGTATAAAGAGCGTAGAAGCGTAAAGAATATGCAATTCAATAGTTAAAATTTTAAAATCTATATTAATGTTAGTTTTTTTAAAAGAATTTTGTAACTAAATTTTGTCATTTTCAAAAAAAAATTAGATACGGAGAATTAGAAAAAAAAAAGAAAAAAAAAAGAAAAAAAGAGAGAGGATGGGTTATGACTCCTCTAAGGTATTGTCCTAACTTCAAGAGTAACATTAGTTTACAATCAGCACTCAATTCTGGTTCTGAGACTGCCACTAAAAGTTAATTAACAATGGAGATAATACCATATATAGCATAGCAGTGGAAAGTCATGGTAGATGAAATTTAAATACATACCATAAACAATTTTCTGGCTCTAATAGAAAGCAAGTCAGGAGATTAAGTTAGAATGGTGTAGCTAATTCATACCACTGGCTTGATTAGGTTAACAAATGCCTGCTTATCAACAGAGGAAGTATTTGAATGCCCTGAGGCCTGAGCATTGTACAAAAAGAAAATGGAAAAAGGAAAACAGTGACTTTGCTTTGAATTTGTATATATATAAAACAGTTAATTACTTTTACGGTGTTCCATAAAAAGTTTCTTAAACTGATTTACTAATGTATATATATATATATATATATATATGTAAATGCTACACTGTTCTTCCTTTGGACTGTCATGGAGGTAGAGCTACCCTTTTCAGAAGATACCAAATTTGGCCAAGAAATTACAAATTAGTTAGTTAAAATAGGACCACATTGTGTGTGTCCTTAATTTGGTCAGATCACTCTCTGTGTCCCAGGGTGTAAGTACTCAGTTGTTTAGTGATTTTCTTGCTATACATGTACTAACAACTGGGCCACCATGGTTCTAGCTTTAGCGTCATATACTCATACATCAGAATGGTTAACACCTGCCCCGATTACAACACAATTTTTTGCGGACTAATATTTAGTACATAAATGGGTTCGTATTAAAATGGATCAATTGTATCGCCATGTTCAGATTTAGCATAATATTCTGGTTTGTAAAGCTTTGAATTGTTAAGAGTTCAACATCAAATGTGTATCTGGCCTATATGAAAGATTATTTGCTCGATACAAAGCTCAAACTATTTAGAAATCTTTTAAACTTGTTTTCATTAGCTTTTTTTTTTTACTTAAAAATAAAGTTGAACAAAATTACAGCTTTTTATTTTTTATTTTTAAACTACAGTAAAATGACAGCAACCAAACAGCTTTTTCTGGCCAGGGGGCCCTTTTTTCTATTTTTAATTGGTTTTTTTTTATAAATATTCTGGGTTTAGTACACACTGCATGTTTTAGAAACATGCATGTTTCTAGAATAAAGCTCACAGTGACAGTGGTCTTGTTCCTCTCAATTTCAAAAGCATCTCTGCTTTGTCTAAAACTTTTAGTACCACTGCAAAGTGTTCCAAAGCTAGGCTTTTAGGCTCTCACTCACATGAACTTCAACAAATTCCTTTGAATTCAGGCTGGTGCCATTGGTACTTATATAAACAAGATATATATAAAATCATATAAACTTGGATCTCCTAGAGGCACATAGAAAAGCTCAGTGTATTTCATTTTGCTATGATCTGTATTCACATGCAGCGTTTAGTCATAAACAACCTTTGCATAACAACTGTTGCATCTTTTGGACTATTGAGCTTTAACAATGCCAACTACCCCTGAAAATATATTAAAAAAACAGTCAAACTATTTGTTTTAGGAACACAATTGTTCAAACTCTCAAATTCCTTTGGATACCAAAACCCATAAATTTTCCATTATGACTAAGATTTTCATGTTTTTCTGTTAAAGGAACTTTTTCTTAATACCTATTCATGATTGAAGCCACTTCTTTTATTCACCCAAAATTTAATCCTACTAGTTTGTAGGTGGTAAAGCTAGGAAGAGATTACTACTAGTTAAGCTTGGAGGTAGTTAAAAAGGTACACCATTTTGGTCCTGATGCTATGATACATCCACAAATGCACCAAGTGCTAAAGGCTTAAAGAACCAGTTGAGCATTCACAATTCACAAGCACATGTTGGACTTAAATTGTGTAGTTAGATAGGGTTATCTGGGTGGGGACCAAAGGTGATAGCTAAATAAGGAACGAAACACTTACGGATGAGGAAGCTCCCATGAACAATTATCATAATTATTCAGTATCAAGATGCCTTGAGAGTGTCAAGATTGTTAGGTCTCTGCACTATTGTAGCACATCATAATAAGAGTTTCAACTTTCAAGCTATACAAGGTTAAATTAAGGCCAGGCCTAGCAGTACATTGGGTGGTGAGGCATACAGTTGGTACATCATGGACTACTTATTATGCTACAGAAAAATCTTGAAATGTATATTGATTTGCATATAATGGTAGTGGATGGTTTTGCAGAATTACTCTTATTGTACTTTGGAACTACTCTCTCTTTCTCTCTCTGCATAATGGAAAATACCAAAACTAGTTACTACTGCCAATTAATTTTACCATAAATGCTAATAAATTGGTCCCAATTTAATACCATAATAAATTCAATTGTTTAAATTACTTTTTTTTATAAGGTTTTTGGAGTAAAATCTGCAATATTTTTTTTTGAGAAAAAAACTGTAATATGAGTGGCAATAATTGCACATTATGTGTGCAAGACAGCTGAAATCGTGTTTTCACAATTTCATAATTAGTTAAATTGTGTACGGCAGTGGTATAATTCAACATGTATAGCAAAAATTAGTGTTGTAATATTACCAATAGTTGCTCGTACATAATTATTGACTGTTGCAAAACATTGCAAACTAACTCCTACCATATTCCAAAACTGGAACAACTATAAGATGCCATTACATATTAAACCCACAAGAATCCAGTGGAAGAAAAATGGCCAATTCGAAGCGTTTCAAAAATTTTCCTTGTAGAAATGTTGGAAGAAAATGCAGGTTTCTTAAATAATTTAATCACAATCTCTACTTAAGAAAGATAAGACAATGGTATGGCTGTAAGCATTAGCTAGGATTTTGCCAAAAGGGAATCACGGAGCAAAGGCTCAAAACTAACATTAATGGGGCACCATATCAGAGGACACCTTTTTTTTTATTTTTTCCTGTTTGTTTGTCGTGGTACTGAAAATTCGGCTTAATTCAGAGGTTAGAGGACCACTAATTTAGGACTCACCTACTTTCATGGAGGGACATAGCAGCCAGTAGGAAGAACTGAGTAACAACACAACCATTTTGAGAATGTACGTACATGAAATTAAGACCCATTCGGCATACCATTAAAACATATTCACCAGAAATTTTGATTCTACCTATACTGTACTATTGAACGTGAATGAGAGATGGGGAATATCATATCGCAGATACGGCATTCCATTATAATATATTGTAGGGTAATAGTAGTTCAGTAAAACTAGTATGAATGCCAAAAACTACTTCTTCTGTTATCCAGTCTTATGTCTCTTTCTCAAATAAAGGAGTTTTATGTTTCATTGCCCAAAAGAAAAAAGAAAAAAAAAAAAAAGGTTTTTGTCTCCTTTTCCAAAAAAAAAGAAGGAAAGTATCATGTCTCAATGTTCTCCTTTGGTTTGAATCCCCCTTCCCCTATAAAAATAAGAGAAGCTTTTAAACCCTAATAAGAATAGAAGCTTTTTATGGGAAGTTAATTATAGTTATCCATTCTAAACTATGAGAATTACTGAATTTACAACCTAAATGACAATTTTAATCAAAATTGTAATTCAAAATTTGCAATCCAAACTAATGGATTAATAGAAGTTTGGCCTTTTAAGCTAAATTATGTGACGCCTCATTATTTGCCTTAAATTATGGGATCATTCACAAGTATAAATTAAAAAAATTTGCAATCAATACCCTAATTTCAAGATTAATTTTCCCAATAATCCATTAATTTAAACATTAATTTGAATGGTGTAGTGAACATTATAAAATTCATTTCAAACTAGGGTATCGATTACAAAATTTTCAAGAAAGACAAAGAAGTTCTTCAATTTAAAAAAGCTAATTACCAACTGATGTTTAAATCCTTCGAGCCCAAGGATGCAGGATAAATTCATTCCTCTTCCCTAAACACCTTCATAGAATTGTTTTAAACTCACAGAACATGGATATAACCATAAATCCATTCCTCTTTGTTGAAATTAAGCTCACAGAACATGGATATAACCAAAAGAACAGGAAAGCTACAGAAGGTTGCTTTGTGAACTGTTTTAATAGAAGTAACATTTATCATGGGAGATGGCATTCAGAATAGTTTAAATTTTAAACATGGGTGAAGAGAGAGAAGGATAACACCACTGTTGTAACCTTACATTTTTAAGGCGTGAATAAAATTGATGGGAATTATATAATGTAATGAATGTGAAATGTCTTTTAGCACCACTGATATGGTACAAGTTTCATGTTACAAAAAGCTCTTCCTGTAATCTACTATCACTGAATTTTGCTTCTTCATAAAAATTTGGAACTCTTTGAGATATCAAACAGTGAAGAAAAAATTGTATCTGAGAATTACCCATCCTCAGCAGCATTTTTATTGTTATGGTCTTAGAGGGCTTTCTTTATTTGAAAGAAGTTAGAACATTCCTTGTGAGCAGCTTCAACATCATCTGGAGATGCCACCGCAACCACAACACCTTTATCTTTAACTGCCTCAACTGCATCCGCAAATTCCTTGAAGTCTTTCAAACTGTGAGGAAAAGAGGATAAACTTAATATATTGAACTAAGATTCACAGGTCATATACCAAAAACAGAAAACTTTGAATTAATATGCCATGAACAGACTCTAAGGCATCACCCAACCATTGCTTCAACACTAAACTAAAATTTTATTACTTGATCAGCTTAAAAGAATCTATATGCAATATGAACATTTTAGACCTTTAATTTATAAACCAGGCAAAGTCAATAAAGCTGTCTGCAGCAAAAAAGCATTATTTTAGTGGAAGTGGGTACATACAGAAAACCTTCAGATAACAGTAACTTTCGGGTTCAATGAAAACAATGTCAATTAGAAGGAAAACTCAAATTCTCCCTCTATTTACAGATCATTTTGCATCAATTTAGTCCAGTTTTCTTAAAAGTGCCAACCATTTAAAATTGCTCAATCCATTTTTGTCATAATTTTCTCAATGGGAGAAAAATAATCACACCCCACCACCCCCCCACCCCCCCCCCCCGCCTCCCTTTTTCATTTCATAGCCTCTAGCCTAGCTTTGGCATACTTTACAACACGAGTCCATGCATCAATTAAGAAAACATCCTCTTTTACCTGGTTGATAATATCTCTCCCCGTCTTCTTTGCCTTTCTTCATCTGTGATGCCCAACAAATGCCGCAACAAACTAGAGAAAGAAGAAAAGGAAAGAAAAGTAAATTTGAGTTTTACAATGCTAAAAATAATAACAGTATGTTTAGAGTCCAATTAGTATCTAACATTAGCAGTGACCTCCCCTACAAGGTATTTTGCCTTTGAACCATGATGTGAAGTTACATCTTCAGGCTTATACAGTTAATATTTTTCAAAGTAACTGTTAACTTCAAGTGCAGAAGCCACCTTTTAAAGACTGCTGTCCACATACCTGCTATAACCTTTGGCATCAGGAAGCTGATATGAATCCACATCTCCGATGGTCCCAATAATAGCTTTTGTAAGAGTATCGTCATCCATTTCTAACCCACGGAGAAAGTCTCCAGTTCCATTGTATACATCAAGTGTCTTTAACAAGTTGGGGTCACGATAAGATAAGAAGGAGAATACTCCTAAACAACAGAACCCAAAATGTAAGATTCTTGAACAACTTATAACCCCTTCACAAATAGGTGAGGGCATGAAATTTTACCCGAGTGAGTATCAAAGTCGCAGAAGCCTCCATAAGCCCCACCACTAACACGCACACGATCCCATAACCAAGTATTACTAATGTATTTTGAAATTACATATGCACTCCCATCAAGTTGATAACCAGTTTCATAAAGGTTAGCTGCTTTTCCAACATAATTAACCTGCAGAACGTAAATAATAACATGTTATAAAGAAAGCTAAAAGGAAAAACAAGCGGCAGGAGGCAGGGGAAAAAAAATCACCTGAGTTGGTATCACAATGGCCTCATTTTCTGAAGGAAGTCGAGCATTCCAAGTAGCTGTTCCAACAAGAGGGTTGCTGGGAAGTGAATCAAGAAATTTGCTAACAAACTTTTCTGAGTCTGAGAGGATTCTTCCATCAGCAGTCATATTTATCAAGCAACCATTCCTCGAAAGTAAGGACTTGCGAATCTCCTCAAGAGATGAAGAAATTTCATCCCAATCTTTATCAACTTTCTCTTCCAGAGTTTGTAAGAATTCCAGGTAACTACAAGACCAGAAATATCAACTATAACAGGAACATCCAGTTTGTAATTCAGAGCTAGTGGATCTCGAAAACATATATACCATAGAACTTGAAACTTTTGATATGTGTACCAAAGCATAACATCTATAGCCATAAGAAGCATTCAAGTCCTACGAAGCACAGACATGGGTACAAGTACAGATATGACATGGCGACACAAGCAATTCCTGAAAAATGATAACATGACATGGCGAATACAACACAGGTATGACATTGGTACTGCACCCCAAATGAAGTGTCTTTGCTTCTTAGTTCAAGTCATCATGTGTAATTTTACTGCATTCACAAAGTCCTGGAAATGAGCCTAGTTTTTTTTCGTGAGACCAATAATGAAGAAAAGGCATTCCTATAGTTCATTATATAATATAAATGTTAATTCCTAGACAATCCTCTCACTGGAAGGATAAATGCTTAAACAGAGTAAGGAGTAGTACAGATGTTATTGTAGCCTACATAGATTAGTCTAAAAGAAAGATCACTTCATAATATTTAAATAGTCCAACCTGACACCACCCATCTGTTCAGAAATCCACCCGGCAACATTTAACTTAGCATCCATCCTTGCAGCCGCAACTCCATGACCACCACCTCTTAACCGGTTCTGAAAACATACATAAGTTGAGATTTAATGACAAAATATCAAGGTCCAGTTGGGTTGCCTATTTTTTCCACAAAATTCTGTACATACCTCCATTCTAGCTTTGCTTTGGGCAACAAACTGCTTAAACCGCTGCTGATCCGTAAACTGGACTTCTTGAAGAACACGGGTAACCTATATATGCATGAATCCCTCAGTCACTCATTATCCACAGAAGTAAACTAAATTAATGACACCGTATAGCAAAAAGCTAAAGTATGAAGTAGAACTGGCTGGTTGTATGGTTACTATGGTATACTATAGTCAGAAGTGGTCTCTATAGACATCCATTTTTATAATAATTGAGGGGGCCTCATCAATGAAGAAAACATTTGCAAACAGATGATAGTCAATTGGTAATAGATATGAACAAATTTAATAGGACCCAGTAACTAGACAAACAAGTGTTGATTTATAGCTGTCTACAAAAAGAATAATCAGGCTTGCAGCCCCCAACTACTTAAGCATAGAAACTCTATTCTTTGCACAATGTTTTGTTCCTTTCCATTAGGTGTAAGGCATCAATAAATCAACAAAAGGTAACAGAAAGCAGTTAGAAGACTTGAGAATAGGCAGAGGTTCTAAATAAGCCATACAAAGATCCAAATTTCATGAGCAGTGAAAGCTATGTAAACTTTACATGTATATATATAAATAATAATAATAAGTTTTGGCTCCAAGGGAAGGGAGAGGGAGAGATTCGAACAAGTGACTTCCAGCCCAAAAGGCGTGGTCCCCAGCCAATGTAAACTAATTACCACAATATCTAAAATGATCCAAGTGGTTCAAATTATGTCATTGTCAATCTTGATGATTACATGTGAAGTCTGAAAAGAATAGATACCAGGTTGAATAGGTCTTCAGCACGTCCTGCCATGGCTTTGCCTCTAACAATTATATGGCAACATGGATCCTCCCTGCCCCGTACAGATGATGTGAATGGAAAAACTGATATTCCTCCGGTTTTTCTTCCTATTAACTGACTAAGTTGCACAAAACTCAAGTCTTTTGTACCCATCTCCAGCAATGATTGGCTGTTAAAAACAATATTAAATAGTCAAAATATGTGATCTAAATCATAAGAAACATATACATAATCATCAGTATTAACACTGCTGTTACATCGGCATTAACATCCTTTCCTTTGCTTTTGGTGTCAATATACATTAACCTTAACATTCTAGAGGTTGCTCTTCCTTTTTATGAGGTTTGATAAGAGACATCAAGCTAAAAGATTGGACAAAAGAATCCCTCACACTCAGGGACCACAATAAGTAAAAGAAAAATGGAAACCTCAATGTAATACACATTTGGCAGGTCCTTGAAGGATATTGTAGCATAGTTAACGAAAAAACACCAGCCTTCTGAGCAGTACACATAATCTTTCTTTTCAGAACTTAATGTGGTGAAACATCTTGTTCTGTTCAGATACAAATAGAATGGAAGTATGGAACATGACATATCAATACAAAGTTTAGCAACAAAATAAACAATGTTTCTTTAAGGCAACAACAACTCACCAAAAAAGTGGTACCAAGGGGAGAAGCTCTTGCTTCAGTGAACCCATATTGAAGACAACCTCAGTGTAAAGGACATCATTTGTGAAGAGGTCATGCTGCAAAACTTTTACTCCATCTATATCCCCAACCTACAGTGAACAAAATGCTCAGTATGCTCTATAACAGAAAAGCAAAAGAAGCCATGTAGGACATTCAAACACGAGTTACTAAAGGTCATGACAACCTCTGTAGGAATGTGAATAGGTTCTTTTGGAATGTCTAGTAGAGAGAGGCTTGGGACACTTTTTAGAGCTTCTGGTGGGTCAGGAGTTTCTTGCTTCAGTCGCAACTCCTGTGTAGCACGTGCTAGCTCAGCAAGATCTTCCTCAGTCATACTTGTTTTAAGTTTCTTCAAGATTTCTTTCTCAGCTTCTTCTTCACGAGAAGCTTTATCAGGATCAGGCTGATGCAGAAAATAACCCCAACATATAATTAGTACAAAAGCATCACATGCACACAGCAACTGAAAACATTTAGGCTAACAAGATTTGGTGACTACCTGCATTTCTACTGTAACTCGATGAGGATTGTTCAAGATGAATTTCTCTATTAGAGGAGAAAAAACAGCTTTAGAGCCTTCCTGTGCTATTCTGGCTTTTAGGGCCACTAAGGGTTTCTCATACTTTAATGGCTCAAAGGGGTCCATATCATATATCCATTTCCCCTGAGAAAAAAGAACAAGAAAAAGGAACAAAGAACATATGTGAATATAAATAAATTATGATAAGGATGCTGGGCTTGTAAAACAACAGAGATAGGCATATCATATCTTACAATGGATCGAAGCATCAGTGACAAACCACGAGGAAATGATCCAGTGTTGTTTTCCCTGAGAGAAAACTCAATTGTATTCATGGATGCCTCTACAGCATCTGCATCAAAACCTTCATCTGCTAATTTTTTAAGGGTACTCACGACTAATTCTTCTACCTTTTGAATGTCATCTTCAGAGACGCCCTTCAACCCAATACTAAACTGAGGCTGAAGGAGCTCATCTTCAACCCCACCACCAACAATGGCATCTCCTAATCCACTTTCCAGCAAGATTTTCCTTAATGGAGAAGCAGGAGTTCCCAACATAAGATGGTCCAAGAACCCAAGGGTAAGCTCAGTTTCCAGATCTAGGGGCTTATCAGAGAGCAACCAATTAAGGCATACCATATTCTTCTTCTTCATATCCCCACCCTCACCAGCAGGATATTTCTCAACAATCCTTACTGGCTCTGAAAATAGTTTTTGTGTTTCAACCTTTGATTCATTGGGAGCAGTACTTGCATCAAACATATCTAGATACTCTGAGAGAAAGAGAGTAAGGTGTTACAATTTAAATGAATTTCACAGTATCCTAAAATTATCATTGAACTAAACAAAAAATAAAAATAAAAACTTGACATCAATGTAGACTGTAAATACTTGGTAGCGATTGGTTTGACAACCATTCAAAATTGAAAAAATGAACTTTTTTATCACTAGTTTAAGTGTCATTTTTTGTGAAAGAGAGACAGTGAGAGAGAGAAAAAAATCGTAAAGTCTTTAATATAAGAAACAGATAATGTAGTATGCTTAAACACCAAAAATTACAACTTTGTAATTTTTCTTTTATATGTAAAGAAGTTATGCACAAGCCACCAAAGAACTGTTATTAGTTTTAGCCTTTAGGTTTCTATGGTTTAATGGCTACACAAGTCTAGTTTTGCATCAAATATCTTTTGGGACGAATCACTCATGTACATCAGGGGCAAGGCCAGGGATACAAGACATAAGAAGAAAGTTATTGGAGCCATATATTCATAAAAGTAGATGTCATTTGTTACCACTCAAGATCCGAAGGCGCTCAATTGGATCATCATCTCCATAAAACCATATTCTGGCATTGCTGGGGTGATAATATTTACGGTGAAATTCCTGTAAATTTTTTTCAGAAGAATAGCACCAATCGTGTCATACAAAAAGAAAGAATATTCATAACTGCACTTGAGGTCAAATGCATAATAATGTGTGCAGATAAAATTCATATGTGCTACTGGAAAGAAGCCTAAAAATTTTCTAAGACATGCTAGAGAAACCTTGAATGGTAAAACACCAAAAGGTTTTCACAAACTGCAAAATAAGGTAGTTAAAAACTTGTAACCCAATCCTAAATATTAAATCTATATATCAATGACATTGAAAGAGTCCTTGCAGATGTCACAAAAATCAATCAACTATCTCCATGTAAAGCCGAAATCCAGAAAGCTTCGGCACAATTCCATAAAAAAAAATAAAAATTCATCACTTAAAAAAAGCCGCAATAGTAATAGTGTTATAATAAATACAATGTTTGTAAAAGCGTGAGGTGCATTTAAGCACAAAGGCCTCTGGGAGCCTAGGTGCAAAGAACAAGTGCTCACTTCATTGAAATAAAGCGCACATTCTTAAAATATGATCTAGTACATTTGAAAACACTTGTTATTGTACAATATGATAATTAAGTGATCAACTAATCATAATATCATATAAATTTGAAATCAACTAATCTATGAATCACAAGGAGAGAAAATTTATGAGATTAACAAAAGACATTGATGGGATGCCACCCATGGCATGCATCCAATCATACAAGGATCACAAGATAGCCTTTGGTTACAAAATTAGCATGTTCAACTCTATCAAAGGCCCTCTTGTTTATATGACTTAACGAGTCATGCAATTAATATATGTGGATGGTCATTTAATTTGCCACATACTGGTTGGAGTAGATTCCTCTAAACCAGTTTAACGGAAAACTTGTACTAAATAAAAATAGATTTTGAGCTATTGAATAGCCCAAAAAAAAAAAAATCCAATTGATATCTACAACAATGATGTGAAAAAAAAAATTATTGCATGGGCATATACCAGAATCTCATTCCATATTTATAAATAAATAACTATCATGATACAACATTTAGGTTAAGGCAATAAGTTAGTTACCACAAAGATACATCAGCAAAACTACCGCTGTTTGAAAGTTAGACAATCTTAATACTAACATAGTTAAACAAAAATCTCAACATGGTGCATGCAACAAACCTTGAATTCCTCATATGTCAGTTTGGGAATAACTCGTGGATCACCCCCACTATCAACACCATAAGTGTTGTCTGGGAAAAGAGCCTGTGCAAAATTTACAAGTAAGAGCTATCAATAGAATAAAAATAGAAACAAGTTTTTTTAAAAAATAATAATAATAATAACAATAACACAAAGCTTTTGGAGAACAATGGACATTTGGCAAAAGTAGAGATCATACTAGTAACATTGAACCATTCAGAAGTTCCTTCCAGCACAAGTCAAGCCATATGGTTTTACTGGTCAACTCCAAGTAACATCAACATACATTGTGACAAATAAATGTGTGCCTTAGTGGGAGTACTATTTAAAAGTAAAACTGCACCTTTCCAAAGTAGCTTTTTAATACCACACTTTTTTTAAAGTACTACTTTTTCAAAAGCCCCTTTTCAAAAAAGGGAAAAGCAGGCTATACCAAATGGGCACTTGATATGTTAGTAACATGAATATTTGGCATGGCCAAGACCCAATGACCCTATCAAACTACCAAATGCATGAATCTCTATGATATTTGAGCACAAATAAAAACTGGATTCTTTTTTTTTTTAATCAGTAAGAAAAGAAATTCATTGATAAAAAAAAAGAAAAAAGAAGTGGCCGAGGCCAGTACACAGGGAGTATATCATGGACACTCCAAAGGAGAAAAAATAAAGCATAAATTAACCAAGAGCATGTCCATAAACTTTAAAATGTCTGAAACTAGACCAGAAGATGGAGAATGAGCTTGCTACCACTCAGAAAGTGCCCCCACTAGCTGCAATTTAAGTTGAACACAAACGGTCTTTCATTTCAAAGGTACACAGATTTATTTCTCTCTAAATAGTTCACATCACACAAGACAGAATAGCCCCCCAGATACTTGAATACGTCCTTTTACCACATAGACCACAGCAGATTTCTCTCCTCAAATAGTTCACATAAAAAAAAAAAATGTTGCTCTAAACAATGTAGTTTATGATTTTGTATTATGTATGAGTTTCTAAGTATGATTTATTTCAATCTACTAATACAATCTGCCATATCATTAAGAACTACTAGAGTATGATATACAAACAAAAATAAATGAATGAATACGTGAAACAATCAATAACACAGTACCAGCGAGAGAGAGAGCATCACACAAATGATTGATTAATGATCAACGCATTAAAAAATGAAAAAAAATGAGAAATAAAAAAATAAGTGAAACCAGTCCAGATAGGATCAAAAAAAAATTTACAGTCAAATTATCAGCACATGGTATAAGAAGATCCTTTGGCTGGACTGATCAATAAACTTCCGACAGATCAAATTTAATTGAGAATGCACAACTTGTTCTGCAAAGGTATCAAAGCCTAAGAAATATAAAAAACAATATACAAGAGACTTACCTGTTGAGCTGCCCGCCCTAATATATTATCAGGCTGAGAATAGACACCTTTCATCTCGTTGAAAACAACACCTAAAAATAAGAACAAAATCATTTAGGAAGGAAAGGAAATGCATTATATGATTAGGAGTCAGACGGATTCCATAAACAGGAAGCTTGAAACTCATCCCAAAGGTATAAAACACTCCAGAACAATCTGCAACAGCACTAATGACCTTTATAAGATATATCTTCTGAAGGATTGTTGAGCTCATAATGCCAACCCTCCTGTTGGAAAGTCTGATAATCCTCCAAACATTTAGGGAAGAAGACTGCATCCAGGTATACATCTACCAGATTATAGAAATCCTGTTTGGAGAAAATAAACGACCATGCATTAAAATCCAAACTACACCCAAGATTTAAAACATCTAAATTCCCAAATTCCATTCTAGCTCGCTTTTACCTTTGTGTTTGTTGAAGCAACTGGGTAACAAGTCCTATCGGGATATGTGAAAGCATTCAGAAAAGTGTGCAAGCTCCCTTTCAATAATTCAACAAATGGCTCTTTCAAGGGATACTTTCTTGACCCACACAATACACTGTGTTCCAGTATGTGTGGAATCCCAGTGGAATCATTTCTACATTAAAATTTGGATACAAGAGGATGATTAGATCTTGAGCAACTATCACTCAAACATTAATGAGAGTAATTTCCACAAGAGTTCAAAACAGTGTAATTGTTCTTCCATAAAACTGCTTGTAGCTCCAAAAAAAAAAAAAAAAAATACGAGTAATAAAATAAAATCCCAACATCCAGCCATAAACTTCTCTACACTCAATCCTTTATTTTATTTATTTATTTATTTATTTTTAAATATTTCCTAATAAATAAGAAAGCACTAGCTTGATCCAATGGTGTTTTTTTTTGGTTAAGTTACACACGCATTCAATGAGTATTTTTGCCTGAAAACACGTTTCAGAATCAGAATTACAATCATACTTTTTGGCCCAAAAACGCTGAACTTGTAACCTCACCCTCCATCCCATTATTATGGGAGGAGGAACTGGCAGTTGAGCTATATAGCTCATTGGTGGCAGTGGCTTGATCCAATGCTAAACCTAATTTAAACTCTGTCGCGTCTCTCATTCATGCAGACCGAATTCCCTCTATTCCAAAAAAAAGCAGAAGCCTTAGAAATGACTAATTGACAATAAATCACATTACTTACTGCTAATACAATTCCATTTCTAATAAAAAAATCGTAGTCTGCATATATTCATTTTTATACTCCTATTGAAATGTTTCTAAATTAGAACATGCCTGAATCAAATTCACCATTACATTAAAACACAAAAACCGAAAACCGCAACTCGTAGATTAAATTCGCACAATGAGAATACTCACGGTGGAGTGCGAAAGACAATGCCGAAGACCTTGTTCTCGTCGTCGTTCAGCACCGACATGACCTCGGCGCCGGTCTTCTTGTGCTTGAAAAGCACGGCTTTCGACTTGCACTCTCCGATGACCTCTTCGGAAACTTTCTCGAACCCGAGCTTCTCCGCAGCCTCATTGTCAGCCCCTGCAAACTCTGCAAAACGCCGCGTTTCAGCTCAATGAAATTCCAAAAACATATATCATAGTTTTCAGGGTTCAAAAATGAGAATTTACCTGAAGGAGAGTGAGCGTGGGAAGTGGCGACGGCGCGTGGGGAGAGAGAGGAGAAGTGTTTTCTGAGGTTGACGGAAGCGGCGGCTGCGGCGGCGGGGGAGGAGGATGAAGTGGCGCGGAGCAATCGGTGGCGGAGCGAGGATTTTCGGGTGGCGGGATTGGGGATTGTACGGTGGCGTTTTGGGGCGAGAGAAGAGGAAAAGCGAGAGAGTCTGTGGGAAGAGCGGAAGAGTAGTCTGTTGGAAGAGAGAGAACGAACTAGTAGAGCTGTTCTGTCCATTTTGGATAACAGAACAGAATAGAATAGAAGAACCCTAAGCTATGAGAATTTATTAAAGACAGAGTTGGGGTTGTTTTTTTATATTGGGAGTGGAGGGAAATATCTAGAGGGAGTAGAGTAGCGTGGATGGGTGGTTTTGAAAGTGACAAAATGGTGAATTCCTGCCCAGAGAAATATAGTTAAGAGGGTGAGCTTGGGCTTTTCTTGCTGTGTGGTGCAAGAGATAGACAAGAATGATTAAGAAAATAAAATAATTACCAAAATTAGATTATTCTCTAATTCCTAAAAAAAAATAAAAAATTATCTTCAATGAATCAAGAAGAGATAATTATTAGAGAAAATTTCATAAATTATAAACAAATTGAAAATTGAATTTGTTCTTCAAATTTTTATTACAATTTTTAAAGAAAATTAAAAGAAGCCTTAATATTCTTATAATTCCATTTTATTACATATGCATTACCTTAATATTCATATCCATCTTGTTACACGTGCAGAACCTTAATATCCATTACATTGACACCAAACAAGAGTTCACCTTGATTCGATTTTAGAATTATATTGTTTTCAAAAAAAAAAAAAAAAAGACTTATATTGATTATTACCCAATAATTGAATAATTGTGTCGGCAAATATTTAATTCCTAAACTAGTCTATAACATGTGCATATACACGGTACAATTAAAAGAAATTACAATTACACACATATATGAATTCAAATTATACTTTCTCTTTCTCTCTTTTATTTTTATTTTTTAATTTGTTTTGGATATACACATGAGTTTACTCTTTCTTTTTTATTCATTGAGTTTTTGATAATTTATTTATATTATACCCTTCGTCTTTTGTACCTCATTAACTCACCTAGAACAAAAATTTAAAAAAAAAAAACTTAAATAGGACACGTGGCGCAAAATTAGACAACAATTGAAATCCAATTTAAAACCTAATTGGATGTTCTCTCAGCTTTACCTATATATATTTATATTTTTTCTTCTTTATCAAATTTAGGCCCTAGAAAAATGCTTTTTTTTTTTTTTGAGAAAGCAGAAAAATGCTAGTTGTTACTTGTTATTATTCGTATGTTATGATATTAATATACCCACTCTAATTAATTGTGTCTTTAGAGTAATGCGAGAGATACAAACTTTTTTACAACAAATTTTACAAATTGTTGATGTGGTGGGTGGTTATTAGTAAATGCAAAAGTAATGTTAATGATAGGCCTTGATGAAAACCAATAAGAAATTCACTACATCAACAGTTTGTAAAAATGTTGTAAAATAGTTTATGTCTCTAGCATTATTCTTCTAATAATCTTTAAAGTATTTTTCATAGGAATGTATTTAATATGATTTTTTTTTTTTAAAGAATACTAAGTATTTTAACAAATACATGGGAAATAAGAGAAGGTCTTAAAGAAACTGATAGTGATATATATTCAAAATAGTATAACTCTTAGATACACAAAACAGGTTTTAAACCTATGAATTAAATTTGAATTGAATCTATGAATTCTCTAATTATGAGTTGAGCCCATTAAACATTCAACAATAGATGTTTAGCGGGATCCTCATACATTGTGCATGACCAACTTCCAATTGAAATTAAATCTTTAGGATAAATCAATGCAATTAAGAAAGACTCGGAAATTTTGAATTTTTGAATGTATAAAGCTATTGAGAGAGATGGATAATTCTCATTGTTCCTTTAATTAATGAACTTGATTTAATTTAGTGGGATCTTTTATCCGCATTTTTTTTCTATTAATAATGTTTTATAAACTTTTCACTTTTGGACTCCTGAATTTGGAATAACTTACTTTCATGCAATTTATTGTGTTCAATAAAAGATAAATATTTTCATTAGTGGCAGCTATGTGCTCACTTGCCATTTCTTTTTTTTACGCTTAGCAAAAAAATTATATAAATAATTAGTTTAAACAAATATGATATGTGACTACCCTGACTAAAAAAAAAAAAAGTATATATATACACACACTTATAAAAAATATATATTATATACTAAATTAACATATTTTGACTACCCTAATAAAAATGTTAAACACCCTAACTTGAAAATCACAAGAATTTGAGTTCAATAAAAATAAGAGTAATGCTACATCCATAATATTTTCACAATAAATATTATGTGGTAAGCTGTTACTAATTCTAATTTGGGCTCAACATTGACATGTTTTACCCACCAATAACAGCTTGTTGTGTAAGATTTGTTATGAAATTGTTGTGGTCACTTTATTATACTCATTTCAGCATTTTTAATTTTTAATTTCCACTTTATTTCTTACTAGTCTATTTTTTTTTTCTTTCACTTTGTTAGTACAAAAAATTGTAATATTTAATGTATTTGTGTGCGTGTGCGTGTGCGTGTGTGTGTGTGTGTTTTTTTTTTCTTTTGTGACATTGATATATTCAAGTTTCCTCTTTATTAGATTTTGTATAATTTAAATTTCTTAGTGACTACCCTAAAAAAAATTCCTAGAGCTGCGACTAATTTTCATAATCAAGGGTATAGTATTATTTGTAGTAGTTGTCCTTATATATCATATTAACAATCAAAAGATTGTTAAATGAAAAAAAGAAAACTTGATTAATAATACCGTACTTTCATGCAATTTATTGTGTTCAATAAACAATCGATATTTTCATGATCAAGGGTATAGTAATATTTGTAGTAGTTGTCCTTATATATCATATTAACAATCAAAAGATTGTTAAATGAAAAAAAGAAAAATTGATTAAGCATGATTTCTTTCCACGTCCATGAATTTACATTAAATATATATATATTTCTCCTAGCTTTTCTAATATCATTAGGTTGATTGTTTTGCTCACATATCATGAATAAAAATCTATAAGAACCATTTCTAGAAAAGAATACTTAAAGCTCTCCTAAATTCCTAAGAACTAATTTAATAGGGGTTTGTGGTAAGTGGAGCCATGGAGGAGGGACAAGATACATACTGTTGATGCCCATTTTTGTAAATCTGTATCCAAAGGCCCATGAGGAAGAAAGCCCAATGAAAAGCAAGGCCCAAAGGCCCACCAAGAAGACCCAAGAGCAAGAAAGTTCCAAATAAAGAAATGCAAGTGAAAGCAATCTGCAGCAAAACACAAATCTGCTGCAGAATACAAATTTGCCGCAAAATACAGCTTTACCGTAGAATACAGTTCTCTGGCAGGATGACTTTGGCAGATGAAGGTAAACTGAGCCCAAGACCCTTTTGATCCAGTCAACATTATTTGGCCCACAAATCTGCTACAGAATACAAATCTATCGCAAAATACAGTTTTATCGCAGAATACAGTTCTCTGGCATAATGGCTTTGGCAGATGAAGATAAATTGGGCTCAAGACCCTTTTGATCTAGTCAACATTATTCGGCCTACAAAGGCCCCAAATCCTTTTGTATAAAAAAGATAGGCGTGAAAACTGATATAAAGAAGTATGATGAAAAGAAACAAGGAGTGGCAGGAAGTGTCAGCAGCAGGAAATATGTGAAGGAAAGAAAAGTCAAATTAAAGGAAATGACAAACACGGCAGGAAACGTGTGAAGAAATAAGATAGAGCCATGCAGCAGAACAAAACAAATTTGCTACGGCAGAAACGGCGTGGGAATGAAAGAATACAAAAACAGAAGGGCCGGAGCACCATCAACCTATATCTAGCCAATACAAGGGAGGTGGGCCCACAGTCAAAGGGATTCAGAGGGCATGGTTTGGCGGTGGGGGGAAAAGGGGGTCTATATTTGGTTTCCTGCCATAACTTCTTTTGGGAATATATCCTACTAGGATGATATCTTACCCAAAAGAAGTAATAGATGGTTGGGACCATCTGATGCATGCCATAGAGCTAAATAGTGAGATAGCCCAAAGGTGGAGGTATACAGCAAGAACAAATAAAAGGAAATTTTGTCGTGAAATGAGTAATGGTGCGGCAAACACGTACTGGAGCAATGACAGTGGTCGGGGCAACCAATGGGTTGGTGGGTAGTCTTGAAAGGATGCCCACAACAAACCAAAAAGGGTTGGTGAAGCCCTAGGGATAAAAGGGAGAAATCCCATTGAATTAGCTCACTATAAAAGGAGGAGCTAGCTATGGATGAAAGGGGGACCCAGAGGGGGGCCAAAGGAGACCAAAATAGGGAAGCACCCAGAGAGAGAGACCTAGGAAAAAGAAAGACCCAAGTGAGAAAAACAACCTACGGCAGGAGAGTAGTAAGAAATTAAGGGTAAAAAAAAGGAACGGAGAGAAAGAAAGAAAGAAAAAGAAGAGAGAAAACACGGCAGGAATAGGGACATGCATCAATAGACCATCTTTTCCCTCCCTCTTAGCAAACCCATTCTTTGAAGTCCCCAAAAGTAATAACTAGTAGCCATTTAGACCTATTCTAAAAAATGCACAACTTTTATGGAAAACGCCTATGATAAGGTTGTTCAAGTTGGAGTTTGGGTTCCTTCTTGGTTTACTTATTCTATGGGCAGATTCAATACTTGATTTTGATTGCAAATATATTTGATTTCTCTCATTATAACTTATATCTGCCGTATTTAGTCATCCTGCTGTAGCACGTTTTTTATCACGTCTGCATCATTAGTTGTCCTGCTGTGGTGTCTTTACTTGCTATACTAGTTATTCTGTCGTAGCACATTTTCATTATATTTACCGTGTTAGCTTTTTTACCAGCTAAACCTTTCTTGCTGAAGCTTTCTTCTTTATTTGTTATTACGTGTTTTACTTTTGACACAAACTAATCATTATCCTGCCATAAGTATATATATACATATATCTTTATTTACGAATATGTGTACATATTTGAGAATATACTAACCCATTTAAACTAACATTTGTTTGATGAGTATTTTCATTGGGTTTTAGATTTGTTTATGTGCAGGAAGTGAAAAAGTATTTTTGCATTAAAAATGAAAAGTAGTCATTCACACAGCAGAAGACTTTAAAGTACAGCAGACAGCTTTAAAGCACAACAGACAGCTTTAAAGCACGGCAGAAAACTTTAATGCATAGCAGATAGCTTTAATGCATAGCAAATAGCTCTATTGCACAGCAAAAGGCTTTACGGCAGGTAGCTTTAAAGCACAGCAGAAAGCTTTAATGCACAGCAGACAACTCTATTGCACAGTAGAAAGTTTTACGGCAGGAAACTTTACTGCACAACAGAAAGTTTTATTACACAGCAGACAGCTTCATTGCATAGCAAAAAGTTTTACTGCACATCAGATGGTTTTACTACACGTCAGAAAATTTTGTTGCACAGCAGAAAAGTCAGACCTGTGGCAGAAACTGGAAAAAAGTTCCTTCTGCGGCAAAAACGTCAATCTTGCGGTAGAAATTGGCAGCGACAGAAATGGAAAAGTAATCCTGTGGTAGAAACTGGAGAAAAGTTCCTTCTGCGGCAGAAACAGAGGATAAGCCCACTTTGCAACGTCTTCCTTTGGACTTGGACTCAACGTTTGCGCACAAGCCGGACCAAATTGAGTTGCAGTTGGACCGGTCTCAACTCATTTACTCAGAATACTTGGGCGTACTGCCGTGGGAGGCAGCCCAACCCAACGCATAACGAAAAGGCCCCTACACATACATACATACATATATATATATATATACATATATATATATACATATATATATATATATACATATATATATATATACATATATATATATATACATATATATATATATATATATATATATAAGATTTCTAATGAAATTGTTATTGGTTTGAAATCTCTTTTAAAGAGAAATATATCAAATATCTAGAGTTCCTTTTTGTTCAAATATTGAAGAAAAATAAAACACATAATCAACTTGAATTCATGACAACTACTTGAAATCATAGTAAATGCTAGATCTGTTGTCTCATTTTTTCTTTTCATGAACAAAATATCAATTTAAAGATAAGGGTTTCTTCAAAGAAGAAATAACAGTGCTAACTATTCAATCAAATAATATTGAGCATGATTTCTATTGAAAAGCAAATAGGCTTTTTTTTTTTTTTTTTTGCAAAATAGTGCTCAACTTTATAGGTGACAATTTTGATTAGTTATATATGTACTAACTAATATATAATTGGCTCTATTACTATGAATTTAGATAGGGATTCCAACAGAAGCCCTTCCATTTTGTTTATAGCTGTGATTCCCCCCCCTTGGATAACCACCTTTATTCTACAAAGGCACCCAAAGGGCCAGGATCGTCTCTTCTTGCCAGAGCCGAAAGGCCCACAATTGAGGCAGTGAGAAAAGAGATGGAAACTAGCCCAAAGATACAAGAAGTAAAGATCCCAAACAACCACACTATGGCCCAAAACATTTTCATTCTACCGGCATGGATAAAGTCCCATGTAACAAAATTAGAGAGAACTTGACGGTCTGGTCTGGATTTTCAAATCATGCATAGAACTTATAAGTCACCACAAAAGTGTTTTGAGTTTTTTTTTTTTGGGAGAATACACAAAAGTGGTGAATTGATGTTAAATTGTTGATTGGGGCATAAATATAGCTTGATAGCAGCATGGTTTTTTTTTTTTTTAAATAACAATAATACTAGTACCACTTATTTTCACATATATTACTAAAAGTCACTTATAGTCTGTCACGTCAGATAATTGTATAATATTAGCATTTTTGTTATTAAAATCACATTCTTGGTGCCCAAAAGAAATGATATGATAATGGTACACATTCTTTTAAGACAAGGCTCCACTAATTTTTTTTTTGAAATATTTACGTATGATAGTTTTTAGTCAAGCCTTATTTTATAACAAAAAAACCTTCTACCTAACTTTTTATTTTTATTTTTTTATATCAAGTTCTACCTAACTTTAGTTTACCTTAATTTTTTCTTTCCAAAAAAAAATAAAACAGCTTTTTTTCTACCAACTTTTTTTTTTTGAGAATTTTTTTTTTCTACCAACCTAACCGTATGTGGTGGAGAATATGGGCCCATTTGATAAAAGATTTCTAGTAATGTTGTTTATATTTTTTGAAAATACGTGTTGGTAAAAAAGTGTGTGAAAATACGTATAACGTTGTTTAAATACTGAAAGCTATTGTTTAAACAATGGTAACAAACGGCCCTAAATTATTGATTCAACAAAACTTAAGCAACAATACAATTATTGGTATGATTCATGTGAGAACATGATCTAGCTAGGAACCATAGGCTCCTTTGTTCTTTTGTTTTTTAGTGAACATGTGTTTAATTTTAGGCAAAAAAAAAAAGAAAAAAAAGAAGGGCATGCTTAACGTGAGAAATAGAAGCAACAATACAATTATTGGTATGACTCATATGAGAACATTATCTAGCTAGGAACCATTGGCTCCTTTGTTCTTTTGTTTTTTAAGGTTCATTTGGATAGAACTTATTTTGCTGAAATTGAAAACTGAAAACTGAAAATACTGTAGCAAAATAATTTTTAAATGTGTGAATAGTGCTGTGGGACCCATTTTTAATGAAGAAGTTGCTAAAAAGTGAAGTTTGTGGCTAAAAACATGTGGCTAAAAAAAAAAAAAGGGAAGGAAGGAAACGTGGACGTGGACGCAGAATAAATGTATCCAAACAGATACTTAGTGAACATGGCATTTTGCGTTTTCCTTCTTCTTCTTCCTCTTTTTTTTTTTCTTTTTTTTTGATGCACGTGTTTCGGCTTTTAGGAGACAAAGTGCACTGTTCACGGGACCCACAACCACTTTATTTAGAAAAAAAAAATAAAAATAGGTCCCACGGCACTATTCACGCATTTAAAATTTTTTTTGTTACAATATTTTCAGTTTTCAGCAAAATAAATTATATCCAAACGGACCCTAAAATGAGCATTATTATTAGTCACTACTCCTAATCCTTCTTTAGAGTATCATATTATATATCAAGGTGCATAAATAAGAAGGGCATAAATATAGCTTGATTGCAACACGGTTTTTTTTTTTTTTTTTTTTTTAAATAATAATAATACTAATACCACTTGCTTTCGCACACATTTTATTACAAGTTACTTATAGTCTGTTACGTAGGACAATTGTAATAAAGTGTATAATTCTAGCATTTTTATTAAAATTGCATTCTTGGTGCCCAAAAGAAATGATATGATAATGGTACACATTCTTTTAAGACAAGGCTCCACTATTTTTTTTTTTTTTTTTGAAATATTTACCTATGATAGGTTTTAGTCAAGCCTTATTTTATAATAAAAAAAGTTCTACCTAACTTTAGTTTACCTTAATTTTTTCTTTCCATAAAAAATAAAACAGCATTTTTTTCTACCAACTTTTTAAATTTTTTTGAGGAAAATTTGTTCTACCAACCTAACCGTACATGGTGGAGAATATATTATTGGTTCAATAAAAGCAACAATACAATTATTGGTATGACTCAAATGAGAAATGATCTAGGAACTATAGGCTCCTTTGTTCTTTAGAGGATCATATTATATATCAAGGCGCATTCATATCCTCCTTGCTTCAACGATGGATTCAAGGACAAGTGAAATAGTACACGAATTCCTCCCATATTTTCGAGCATACAAAGATGGGCGAGTGGAGAGAAACTTTGGCACCGATATAGTCCCTCCATCAATCAATTCCCAAAGTGGCATTTCCACCAAAGATGTTGAAATTGTTAAAGAAACTGGCCTATCAGCTAGAGTTTACATTCCAAGTACCATTAGTCCAGGCCAGAAGTTGCCTATTCTAGTGTACTATCACGGTGGGGGCTTCTTTATGGGTTCACCATTTTGTCCAACATATCATAACCATGTTGCTGCTCTTGTAGCTGAGGCTAATATAGTTGCAGTTTCTGTTGATTATAGATTAGCCCCAGAACACCCTGTGCCAATAGGTTATGAAGATTCATGGATTGCACTTCGATGGGTTGCTTCTCACTATAATGGTCAAGGCCCTGAGGCCTGGCTGAGAGAACATGGCGATTTTCAGCGTTTTTTTCTGGCTGGGGACAGTATTGGAGGCAATATTGTGCACAACATGTTAGCACAAGCTGGGGTAGAAGGTCTCCAAGGAGTGAAATTAGTAGGAGCTTGTTTGGTTCAACCTTACGTTAGTAAAACAGAAAGTGTTCATACTGGGGTGGAGGACAGATCATGGCTTTTTTCATGTCCAACAACAAGTGGTTTCGATGATCCAAGGATAAACCCGGCTGAGGATTCGAGGCTTTCGAGGCTAGGGTGCTCCAAGGTGCTAATTTTTATTGCTGAGAAGGATGATATGAGAGAGAGGGGTTTGTTCTATTATGAGACATTGAGGAAGAGTGGGTGGGAGGGAGAGGTGGAGATTGTGGAGACAAAAGGAGAGGATCATGTGTTTCATTTGTTCAACCCAAATTGTGAGAAGGCTCTGGCCTTGTTGAAAATGTTGGCTTCTTTCATAAACCAAGATGAGGCTTCTTAGCACTTAATTAGCCTATGTTTTTTTCATAAACCAAGAAAAGGCTCTTAGTACTTGCCAATGTCTTGGATCCTAATGAACTTGTAATAGCAATAATTACCTAATATATAGCAGGTTATTTAGCTATATTTCTGAGTTTGTGACGAGCTTAATTGCATTATAATAAAGGTGACAAGAACAAATGTCAACTCGCGGTGTTGATGGTTGATGAAACGCATTACATTTACAGCATGCTAAGCCAATTCGTATGAAATTGTGTTATCCCTGATTAAAGTCATTAAATTCATATGAATTTTTTTTTTCTTATGGTATGTTTGGATGACAAGATTTGGGCATATTAATTTGAATTTGAGTTATTAAAATCCAAACACTTTGTTTGAAGGTATTTTGATAGTTTACTAAGAGTCAAAATTTTGGATTTAACAAATCCATCAAAGATTTTAAACCTTTAGGTCTGTTTGGTTACAGAGATAGAAAATTGTGGAAAAATGAAAAAGTGAGAGGATAAAAAATATTTAGTTTTTCTTCATGTGTGTTTAGTTGGAGAGATGGAAAAGTGAAAGGATGAAAAACTTTTTTGTTTGGCTGAGAAAAAAAAAAGAGAAAATGAAAAATGTAGTCTATACAAATATACTCTCATGCCTTTATTAGATAAAAATAAAATAAAAGTAACAAATTAGAGGGGGCAAAATGGATGAACCAAAAAAATAAAACCAAAACAAATGAACAACAACATCAACAAAAATTGAATGAGAAGTACTAGAAAAAGTAAAAAACCAAAAAAGAAAAGAAGAAAACCAAAAGAAAAAAGAAAAGAAAAGAAAAAGAAACATATGAGTAACATAAAAGACAAAAAAAAATAAAATAAATAAATTTAAAAAAAAAAAGGGGGAAGAAATGGCCAAAGAAGAAAACACAAATACGGAATACCCTCTGAGCTATGCACAAGAGGTCACATGGCCTTTTTGGTCATTCTCTTTTGTTCCGGGTTTTCTCTTCTATTTTCTCCCTAATTTGGAGAGAGAGCATTTTGGTGATCGGAAAAAACACTCAGGCTTCACTAGTTTTCTCTTCTTAAAATTCACCTAACTAAACACCCCAAAAATAATTTCATTTCCTCTATTTTCCATCATTCCTAAAATCTACCAAACCAAAATGGACCATTATGAATGAAAACTAGGAAGATAAAAAAATGGGGGAGAGACGTGTTTAGTTGGGAGGGAAAAATTGGGAATAAAATAGTGAGATCATTAATTTTCTCTTTGAGCCCACCAAAACTCTATCTTCCCAAATTTGAGAGAAAATATGATAAAAAAAAGTTTTGCTTTTTTGGAAAAACTATCCCCAGCCCCGCATTCAAATTTTGAACACTTTTCCTTCTTTCCTTTTGTCTTTTTTCTTATCTTGTTTCATTCTTTCTTAATTCTCACTTTTTTTTTTGGTTCTTGAACTTCTTGTGCATGTGTGTGTGTGTTTTTTTTAATAAAATGAAGTGCTCATTTATACACAATTTTTAAATAAAAATATAAAATGTTACCTTCTGTTTTATATAATAGACATAATGATAAATTTATATTAACTCTTTTTTCTATTTTTTAATCAAACAAATTAGTTTTTTATCTCTTCAATTTTCCACTCTCTCAACCAAACATATCAGAGAAAACTAAATATCTTCTATCCTCCAACCAAACTTTCACCTCTCTAACCAAATGGACCCTTAATCCTTTAATTTGAAATAATTTCTAAACTCATAATATTTTAAAAATCCATATGACATACTTAAATATTTATGGGTTTGGAATTAAGGTATTTTAAATCCATCATTTTAAAATTCAGAACCAAATTCAAGTATTTAATTGCAAACTTAAGGAGGAAAGAGGTAGGAAAGTGGTCAAATCACTTTTAACTATGAGTGAATATGGGAAAAGATAGCAGGGGATCTGATTATTGTCTCTTTTTTCATGAATAATATTATCTGGACGAAGCATCTATTTAGAAGTGAACTACCTATCGCAGTTACACTGATTTTAGTTACAAGTCATTTAGAACATTATGTAGAATAGTCAATATAGGTCTTCCTAGAGTACTAGTAAAGGCGCTGGAAGTCACCACTCAAGATAAGGGGGTTTGCCAATAGAGGCCATCAGGGTGATAATGTCGAAATTATATGAAATTTGGCAGATTGAAGGGAAATGATATTCTAATGCAAACTCGAGTTTGTTGCCTTGAGCATGGCCTAAATTTAGGCAAATTCCTTCGTTAAAGCCCTGAAAACAATGTTTTTGCTATTTATAATAATACTTATTTTTCCTTAATAACTTTTAGTTTAAAAGTCAAAATAAAGTCGTGTTTGTTTTGGGACGTCTCTTAGAGATAGTATTTTTTAATTTCCGCAATTATCTAAATTTTGTTATTTTTGGCAAAATAGCTATTAATAATAAGTATGAATTAATAATATATTTGAAATAAAAAATATATAAAAAAAACTAAATATTATTTAAGTGATATTTAGATATAAAAGGCTCATTTGAAATTTCCCCCTTAGAGCATTCACAGCCAGATTCTAAATTCCATCTTATTTTACCATCTCAAAAAGTCACTTTTTCAATTATACAATACAATTTTACAATTCTCCAACATCCCAACTTTTATATCCCAATCCTACTCATTAAAATAATATTTTTACACAATAAAATAATATTTCTCACAATTACCATTATACATTACAACACATTATTTATACATTATTTATTCTTTCTCTCTCTTTCCTTCTGGTCAGGAACCACAATCACCACCACCACTGCACACCACCACCGCTGCCACCACCACCACCGACAACCCAGAAACTACCATCAACACCAACAAAAAAAAAAAAAACCCAGAGAAAATCACAACAACAAATCACTGTGAACAAACCCAGCCACCCCAGCAAATCACAACAACAATCCCAAAACAAAAATTTGAAGAAAAACCCACCATCAACAATCCATGCCGATCTTTAAAGTGATCGGATTTGCCACTGCCGCCGAACCCCAACAAACCACCAGTCACCACCACCACGCCACATGCCCACCAGAAAAATCCATTAAACCATAAACCAACAAACCCCATCGTAATGGAACGGATCTCCACAGCACCCACGCGATCAAAACCCCATCGGAACGGAACCCACCTCGCCATCGGAACGGAACGGAACCCCATCGGAATGGAACGGATCTCCATCGGAACGGAACCCACCTCGCCAAACCGATCTCCATCGGAATGGATCGGAACCCCATCGGAACGGAACCCACCTCACCAAACCGATCTCCACGCACGACTCGGTCACCATGTCAACACCACCAAATGCCGATCTCCACCACGCTAACCTCCGGCCATCACGCCGATCTCAGCCGCGCCACCAGCTCGCCACCACGCCGATCTAGAAATTCGATCCGGCGTGAGCTCCAATCCGGCTTGGTGATTCGGCGAAAGAGAGAGGGGATGAGAAAGAGAGAAGGAAGAGAGAGAAAAGAAAGAGATAAAATGAGGGAGGAGTGAGAAACTTGCCGGGTAAAATCAATTAAAAAATATTTTTTTTATACCATTTTGCTACAGTACCATCTTACATTTGAGATGGTACTGTAGCAAAATCTCAAATTTTTTTTTGCATATGGGATATAGCCTTCCCATTGCTGATGGGTTTTGGGGCTTAAATGCCAAATGTTCTTAACATTTGGCATTTACAAGCCCAAATGCGGATGCTCTTAGGCCTCAAACTATCTTGGCTCGGCCTGGGACTCACTCTCACCTCTTCTTTCTACCCATATGGGTTGTGACTGACTGACTGACTATGAGTCATGCTTTATTTCCTTTCAGCAAGAGTGAAAAAAAAAACTGTACAAAAGTTTGATCTTAGCTGAAAGGCTTGTAAAACAGAATACAAGTGTATCACGGGTATGTAATGCTGGGACTACCGAAATTCGCATAGAGCTATAAAATTGTGCCAATTTCGGTGGTCCTAACATTACTCATGGTAAATTCATGTTATGTTATACACTTACCTCGTGCTATGTTACTATAAACTTTACTAAATAAAAAAATTTTTAGGGACACATCCATTTTTATACCAAAATTCATGCCCTGTTTATACGTTAACTTTTGATTGGATTTTGAAACTTTCACATATTTTACCACACGTACTTAAAAAAAAACTGAAATTCAATCAAGAGCGGAGATATAATAAGAAGGATGTGGTTTTGAGCGTCGGAATAGGTGTAATACTTACATATATATATATATATATATATATATATATAATCACAAAGAATAATTGGTAAGCTTTACCATTTTCCTTGTTCATTATCTCCGCGCACACAGTCCTTGAATCAAAGAAGCTTTTATCATTGCGTTCTACTCTTTGAAACAATTATTTATCAAGGGTGCATTGAACTTTTTCCGAAGCTTCAAACCTTCAAGAATGGATTCAACACCAACTGAAGTTGTGTTTGAGTTAGGTCCATATTTACGGGCATACAAAAATGGAAGAGTAGAGAGATTCTTTGGCACCGACAAGGTTCCTTCATCAATCAATTCTGATCATAGTGTTTCCTCCAAAGACGTTTTAATCGATCAAGAAACCGGCTTATCACACCTATTTTCATTCCTAGCACCATTAAACCAGGCCAAAAGCTTCCTCTCTTAGTGTACTATCAAGGCGGGGCCTTTCTAGTTGGATCACCATTCTGTCCCACACATCACAATTATATGACTACTCTTGTAGCCGAAGCTAATATAATCACAGTCTCTGTTGATTATAGACTAGCCCCTGAGCACCATATCCCCATAGCTTATGAAGATTCATGGGCTGCACTTCAGTGGGTAGCAAAACACTATAACAATGAAGGCCCAGAACCAGAAGGCTGGCTGAGTGATCATGCAGATTTCCAGCGAGTTTTTCTGGCTGGAGATAGTGCTGGAGGCAATGTAGTGTATAACATGGTAGCTCGAGCTAGAATTGAAGACTTGGCTGGCATGAAAATATCAGGGGCTTGTTTAGTCCATACCTATTTTGGCAGGAAAGATTGTGAAGTGGACAATTATTGGCTTTTTGTGTGTCCTAATACAAGTGGAATCAATGATCCAAGAATAAACCCTGCTATGGATTCAAGGTTGTCGAGCCTCGGGTGCAACAGGGTGCTAATTTGTGTTGCAGAGAAGGTTGTGTTGAAAGAGAGGGGGTTGCTCTTTTGTGAGACATTAAGGAAGAGTGGTTGGGATGGAGAGGTGCAGATTGTAGAGACAGAAGGAGAAGAGCATGTCTTCCATTTGTTCAACCCAGATTGTGAGAAGGCAGTGATCTTGTTGAAAAGGTTGGCTTCTTTCTTTAACCAAGACAGGGCTAATTAACTAAGCTATAGCTAGCTAATTGTGATGGTTTTTACAATAGGAATTATGTGTTGGGTTATTTATTCTCTTTGCTATGAAACATTCTAATCTGAGTCATTAATGTGATTAAAGAAATGAGAAGTATGTAGAGTTTGATGACACCATTAATGTGTGTTTATGTTTTGTTCTAAGTATTTATGTTCAAGTAATAGGGTGTAAGAGTACCATCATGGCTGGATTAATGAAATACTGCTGTTTAAGCTAGCAGAGTGTATATATAGTCCCAAAAAATGTATATTTCTTCGTCTCTTCCCTTTGCCTTCTTTTCATAATAAATGCATGATGTGAAGATGGATATCCTCTTCAAACACTTCTTTTAAAGTAGACGAAAGTTATTCCTGATTTTTATCTTTGATATCATGTTAAATTATTAACTGTTCCAAAAACTTAAACTATTAAAATATAGTAAATTTATTCATTTAATCATATACTTTCAACAAATTTTTTCAATTAGGTTTGAAGTTTGATGTAGCGGGGAATTGGTTGTTTAGTAGTTTGCACTTTGTGTGTAATTACACACAAAGTACACACAAGTTTGGTATGAACTAAAAATGTTGACTTGAACGTTCTGATTAAGGAGTCAAGTTCGGGGTCTTGTTTTGAATGAAAGACACTGTGATCAATAAAAGGCCCCATTGGTCAGTTGATAGTTGTAGTCTAGAATCACTCCATTAGGCCTTGATCAAAGGGGTTGGGTCAAACAAGGCTAGGCTTACTTGGACCGGACCCCTTTGACCAATCCTTGGGCCTACCTATTTTAGGCCTATACAATTTTTCCCCTCCAATGTAATTGAAAGTGTGCGGACTCAATTATGATAGGCCGAATGAGGAATGGTATTTTTTTTTGTTTGTTTTTGTTTTCGTTTTTAGTGTCTTATAGGACAGTTGGTGAGAGTATTTAAATATAATTTTTTGTTTTGTAATCTATAATATGATAAGTCCCACACTTGAATTTATTGTTTGACTAATATTTTTTAAATACAATTTTCAAAAAACTGCATCCTATTTTCTTAATTTAGAACAGGATTTTAAAAAGGGCTAAAGGATTTTGAAAACATTTTCAGATACAAAAAATGTTTTTGATGGCATAGTTGTAAATAAATTGAAAACAATAGACCCTACATATTTGTCAAAACTCTTTTATCTCTTAAATTAAGGAGCTTATTTTTATCACAAAAAGAATTTTCACACTTCAAATTTGAAAAATATCATTAAAAAAAAGTATACGATGAGTTTTATTCCCTTATATCTACCAAAAAAATTGTAATCTACAGATTCTACGTATTACTTTTTGTAAATATATATTTTTTTTAATCTCAAAAATAGAAATGGTCTCCCAAACAATTATTTTTTGTTTTTAGTATTTTGAAAATTGTTCTTGTAAGGACACGGTTTGAATCATAAACTCAAAAAGTAAATGGATCTAGGCCCAAAGAGCCCAATACAATGAATTTGTAGAGAGTGAGTTGGAAAACTAAGTTATAATGAGTTGGGTGGTAATAATAGTGGATTCAAATGATAATAAGGTAGAAATAAACTGGTTTTTACTAAAGAAAATAATTCTCGGTCCAGTTCGAGGAGACCAATTTTTGTATATATTTCCTGAATTTGGTTACAAGTATAGTTCTTAATGTTATAGTATTCTTCTCTCAAATTTTTGATCCCTTCTTTTAGGGCCTCCTTTCTATTTTATGCTCTCTTTTCATTTTCATCTATGCCCTCCACGTGTAAACTAGATTGCTGGTTTTGATTCTTATCACATTAGCACCTTCCTGAAGTCTCTGGAGAATAGCTGTAAAGCTGATAACTACTGTTCATGTATCATTTCCTCATTAATGCGGTTAGAGAGTTAGCTATAGAGCATTCAATGCGGTGGTAGCAATTTTCCCTTTGATATTTCCCAGCTCCCATTTGTCATGTACGTTCACAATTCATATCCTCATCAATAGAACTTCCTGAAACGTTACCTTCGATGACAGAACACACCTTCTGACCTCTACTTCGTTAGCTAAGGAGATAATCCTCTTCGGCATACTTCCCCCAGCTTTTACATTCATAGTTTGCTCGTGAAGTTCAAAGTCTTACATCCTCCTTACTGTTGATTTGTTCTCGGACCACTGAGCCTCCTCGATCAAGCCCAAGGCCAAACATATATTTTTGGGCCCTTTATTCTTATATTTCTTAAAAGTGGGAGGCAAACACGTATAATATAAAAATTATTATCTGAAAACTAGTTTCAAGTTTAATTTTTTGAAAATTCTTTTTATACTGTTTTGAAAATAAAAACAAAAATCCTCCTACCAATCAGGTTCATATGGTGACTTTAGATATGTATTAAACTTTCTATACTTTTGCAAGTAGAAGTCATTGTAATGCACTTCTCCATCGAACTACAAGATGCTATCCTGTTTAGAAAATTCAAACGCTTAGATAATATATTTTAATACATTATTTTTTAAATAAAAATGTACAAATTTTCAAAAATATTTGCATTAGTTTAAACTCTAGCAAAAAGAAGAATATTGACTTATAATATAAAATAGAAAATAGTAAGCAAGAGAATTTATTTATTAATTTTTTAAAGAGTATTTGGGATATCCCAAAATAAAACAGAGAACTAATAATTTGGGATTGAGGGAGCAGGGATCAATCCAGGATTTCATGTTAGGGGGCCCAACCATAAGCTAAAAAAAAACTAAAAACTTCAAATAAGCATCCATATAGTATTAACAAATTATAAACCAAGACAAATATACAAAATTATTGTTTCTTAATATATTAAGATGCAATAATCTACCAACAAAAACAAAATACTATTTTTTTTTTTGCATCTTTATTTGTTGCCTATTACTTACTGTTGCCCCACTATCTACAAACAGTCAAAGTGTCAATCACTAAACAATATTATATTTTCTCTATGGACTCTTCTCTCACTCTATAGCTTTATTCTAAGGTTTTAAATTTCATTCCGGAGATCATTCCACAAAAGATTTTGGTACTTGTGTATATCGGTGCATTGCTTCGAAATAACACACATGATATATATAGGTTTTTATTTATTTATTTATAATTTATTCAAACACCAAACGGTCAAAGTGTCAAACACCAAACAATATTATATTTTCTTTACAGACTCTTCTCTCTTTATATATTATAGCTTTATTCTAAGGTTATGAATTTCGTTCCGAAGATCATTTTACGTAATATTTCAGTACTGGCGTATACTGATGCATTTTTCTGAAATATATATAAGTTTTTATTTGTTTATTTAAATCTTAATAAAATAAAATAGATTGGTTATAAAATATTATATATAAATTTTGGTACTTTTGTAAATAAGTAAACACCTTTAGGGTATTTCCAAAGTAGATCTTTCCAAGAAGTTTCCAACTCACCTTTTCACTCCTACCCACGTTGCTCTACTCCTCTTTGCTTTTATATTAATTTCTTATCTCACCTAACACTGCCATCATCTTCTTCTTTCTTTTTGACAGTTTTTGTATGTTTCTTTTCACTGTGTCTTTGTCTGGCTCCGTTATCTTCATTTTTCTTTATCATTTTTTTTTCCACATCCTTGGTTTCACGCTCTGCTCTCTCCAGCCTCTATCTTTCAGTCTCTAGCTCTCTCTCGACTTTCTCTAATTTTTATTTTCCTGAATTTGGTTTGTATATGTAACTGTGGGTTTACTGGGTTTTTAGTTTTTTATTTTTTTGGATTAAGCTGGGCTCTGGGCTGGCTGGAGGGGGCTGGTTAATGGGGTCAGCTATTAAAAAGACAAAATAAACATAATAATTTTTTTTTTGGGCCATGGGGCCCGGCCCCCCTACTGAGTCTGTCTGTGAGGGAGTATTAAATTTTTTATGGATTCGGGGTTTTCTACAAATGGATTTAACTAAAAAAATAAAAATAAAGGAAAAATAAAGCTACAAAATACTCTAAAGTGCATTGCATCTGTTTCTCAAAAAAAAAAAAATCATTGCATCTAACATGAGTTAGAGTTACACGCAATGTAGAAGTCCTCTAACCAATATTGGTCCTACTCAAAGGAAAATGCCCTGAACGTCGTACATGATATTTCTTTGACATCAATGTTTGGACTATTTCAGCTTGAGTGGTTCTTTGCTAATCAAAAAAGAAAGATTTTTAAAGTCTCTCTAAAGCATATTCCAATCAATAATAAAATACATTGTGTCGTTTTCATTGATCAAATATAACAATGAACTTGTGGTGTGACTGTGTTAGAACCGTTTTCCCTTCCTCTTGTATGTGTATTTGTTTCTAAAAAAAAAAGTATAACAACAACTTGCTAGTAACCTTTGATCAGTTTTATTATATCATTATTATTATTATTATTTGATAGTTACAATGAGAGAACAAAATTTGAATCATGAACATTTCTATTAGGAATACAAGGAGGTATCAGCTAAACTATAAGGTTCTTAACATTACTACTTATTAATACTACTTTTAAAAATTGTGACCTTTGATTAGATGTTCTTAATAAGAATTTGACCCCTCATCTCCTTTAAACTTAATGTAGCAAAGAAAAGAAAAAAGCATAGCCACTAGCCTTAAGTAAGTAGGATTATAAATTAATGAGCCAAACTGTTTATGAGCACTATAGTTTAAGTTTGAGAAGAATTTGTTTATATTTTGTTTATTTAGTAAGTGAGTTAAGTTCAAGTTCATGTTTAGGTTCAATTATTAAATGAGTCAAGTTTAAATATAATAATGTGTTTGTAAACACATGGGTAAACATAAGGTTCAATTTAAGTATATATCAAATTATACAATTATATGTATAAATGTATATGTAGGGTCAAGATTTTTAGCCCAAGCCTAAAAGATATGGGATGTGAGCCCAATAAGCCCAATATAATGAATTTGTAGAGAGTGGGTGAAAGAACTGAACTATTTGTGAACTAAACAACAGTTAACCAAGATTTGAAAAGATGAACTAATACAAAAACACACTTGAAACTTGAATAAACTGATGTCCAAGGAGATAAATTATTGTTTGAAAGGCTAGTACCATTCTTAGAGTTACAGTAAATTTTCTTTCCTCTTCTTTTTCTCTCTCTTTCGATCCCCTTCTTATGAGAGGTCTCTTACATTTATATAGTTTTCTTTTACACCATCTTTATCATACACTTGTTCTTCATCTAAGCATTCACTTGAGTACATGTTCCATCAGGTATCTGCTTTGGTTCTCCATGAGTGGTGGTAGCTGAGATTGCACTGTTCAGGGGTTTTCTCCACATAAATGCGGCCAGAAAAGTTGCTGCAGTGCATTAAATGCGGTGGTATCAGCTTTTTCTTTAGATATTTCTCTATTCTTACTATCTTTATAGGTGCATGAAGTTCATCCTTATCGTTAGAACTTCCTGGAAGTTCACCCAAACTGCCCAGGTATTTGCTTGACCGATATTCTTCAAATCCGAGGAGGATACACTCCTCGGACTATATTCCTTTATCTTTTCCTTACGTAATTCTCTACTCTGAGGTCTTTCCCAATCCTTTACTCCTCCTCGGACGTACCCACATCTTCAAATAGGACCCAATGCCCAATATACGAATTTGGGCTTTTATCCCCACAGTATAAATATGTGAGTTTGTAAATAAGTTATCAAATTATTATTTGTAATTTATTGATAATATGAACGGTCTATTTTGTAGTAAAAATTGTGTATATTTTTTAACAATACAAAGTTAGTGAATCCAATTTTTATAATTTCATAAAATAAAATCATTCCATCAAGTAACTCAAATAATATAATTTAGATTATAATTTTTCTATTAATTATTAGCATAGATTTGTGAGGAGATTACAAATTTTATTAATGATATTTACTATATATGGGAATAATAATATAGCTTATAAACAAACTCAAACTTATTCGACAATAAATGAATAAAGGTTGAACATATAATCTAGTTTGTTGTTGAGTTTGAACTCGAGTCATATTCGAAATAAAATCAAATAAACAATCTTGAATTTTTAATACTCAACTCCACTCAACCCTATAAACAAATAGGTGCCAAATTATTAAGTTTCCTCAAACATGGGCAGTACTATATTAAATCATCCTCCTTCCAAATTTTGTGAAATGTTTTATTTTTCCTTAGAGGATCATTTTTAGTATAATATACAACTAATCTCCCAAAAAATTCTCTATTACACATGCCCATATAACATTAAATTATAAATAAGTTTTTTCTTATTTGGTTTGGTCCTTGTTTTATATATATATATATATATATGTATGTATGTATATATATATATATGTATGTATGTATGTATGTATGTATATATATGTATGTATGTATGTATGTATATGTATATAATTTGATAGTTAAAATAGGCAAAAAGAATTTAAATCTCAACGTCTTCGTTGAAAACACTAAAGTTGATAGTAGAGTTTTAATACTCTTGACAATTTGCACCCAATCTCACCCACTTGACATTTAGGTGGGGGTGGGGGGAACTAAATCATAACTTTCCTTCCCTCTAATTATCCTCTACCCAACAAAACAATTCAAGGACAAGACACGCAAGGAAAAGGAAAAAAAGAACAGAATACCTATCAATTGTGTGGTTGAGAATAGCTCAAGCATATGAGAAAGTAAATCAATCTTGGCTTGATTATGAGAAAACAGAGATGCATGTTTTTTAGTTGAAAATTTAGCGCGTGTTCCATGTGATATCAGTACAAGGCAATCTGATATTGCAGATTCCTTGCAAGTATAAAGTGTATGAGGTATGTACGCTGGACCGTGAATGTTTGAGAGTTTTTTATTTTTATTTTTTTAAATGACCATTTTTGAGAGAGCTGTTAGTGATATTTTTACAGGCATCATATACACCAAAATGGATGTTGAGGAGAATGTGGATTCGCCCATACCAAATACTCCCTCGATATAATCATAAAAACTTTAACATCAAATTAGAAAATATATATGTGGTGTTCTACAAGCTGTTTGTGGCACTATTCTAGGGCAACTTTGTCAATCCGTAGCTAATCTTTTTTTTTTTTTTTTTTTTAAATTTCTGGGTATTCTTAATAACACATTAAATTTGAAGATCATGCAAGCAAAATTAACCAGAATGACAAAATTTAGGTATAATACCTAGTACTGTTCTTTAAGTTCTTCTTTTAAAATTAAGCTATATGACTTTTTTCTCATGGAATAGAAATGTATTTTTAATTTAGTACAACTACATGGCCGAATCTTAAAAAGAAAATTTGAGACACGTTGCCTAAGTATTGTACCCCAAATCAGAATGGATGGGAGTTCCTGAAACCGCAACTTCTATATATATCTGCTATCAACAATTTTCATAAATTAATTAATACAACCTCATAGTAAAAACGATGAATTTAACTGGAAATCAGCAAAGTGGATTTGGTATTTGTTACGTCTAAAGTCATCAAATTGTTTATATAAAAGCATTATGATTTAACAACAAAAAGCTGTAATAGATCTAAAAAGCTCATTCAATCATGCTAAATAGAGATCTTATCTTCATTGATCAAATCAAACAACGACATCTTTAATAGATTTGTTCACCACTTTCTGAATTATCTGTCTCTTTCTTTTATTGAACAAACCTCAATCAAAGTAACCATAACCAAATAGAAACTAATTATTTTTCAATTGAAATACCCCTAATGAGACTATTGAAAGAGAGACAGATATAGAATAGAACCATTTCAAGCCTGACCCTGATTGATGAAAGAAACAATCCTTTTGAGCAAGGCAACACTATTTTCACAAGTTGAGTTCATCAAATGGAACACATGGTGCTCTCCTTTTGCTTCCATGACCTCCACAACCCCACTGTATCCACTTTTACCCAATAACTCACTGTAATACCAACCCCTATCCTTCAACATGTCCTTCTCAGCAATACAAATTAGCACTCTCTTACACCCCAAACTCCCTAGTTTTGGATCCGTACCTGGGTTTATATACGGGTCATCAGCGCCACTCGTTGCTGGACATGTAAATCGCCACAAAGCTTCAACCTTTCCTCTCTTCTCAGCGTCAGTATCTTCCCCACCAATTGGTTCTTTGCCCCAAAAATAGGGATGCACTAAAACAATCCCGTCAAGCTTAACACCAGCAAGTCCTTCTAATCCAACCCTCAACCCCATGTGATGAGCAATATTAGCCCCAGCACTGTCCCCAGCAAAAAACACACTTTCAAAATCTGCATGGTTTTTCAACCATTCATCAGGACCTTTTCCATCGGTATGAGACGCAACCCATTTAAGCGCAGCCCATGAATCATCGTAAGCAATAGGAACAGGGTGTTCTGGGGCTCTCCTATATTCAACAGAGACCGCAACAACATTGGCTTCAGCCACAAACGAGTTCAAGTAGTTGTGGTACTGTGGAGAGAAAGCGGTTTCGATGCAAAACCCTCCACCATGAAAGTAAACAAGGAGAGGAAGCTTTTTTTGTGATTCCTTTGTGGTTTTTGGAATGTAAAGCCTAGCAGATACGCCTGTTTCGGGTGAGATAACCACGTCTTTGGATTCAACACCGGTTTTGGAATCCAGAGATGGGGGTACGATCTCTATGCCTGCAATTCGCTCTATTCGACCGTCTTTATAGATCTTAAGAAAAGGAGAGTGGTCATGGGCTATTTCAGTACTGTCGCTTGAAGCCATAGTAAGAGAAGAAGAATCAGCAGCTACAATTTGGAGAGTGGGTTTTCTATGATTTATGGAAGACAAAAGGGGAAAGTTTTTATGTAGGGGAGAAAATTGTGCGACAGTGTGTGGCTGGAGCACAGCAGGCAACCGAGGGATTAAAAATTTTCCGAGAGAGAGAGATTGGGCAGAGAAAGATAAGGTGATTATTGGTTGATTCATTTTCCAACCTTCAAATTTCTAATAATAAGACTTTTTGTTTTTAGTATTATAAATAGTGGATGTGTAATTTAAGAAATTATTGGCCATATATTTTTAGTTGGAATAGAAATTAAATTTCTTTAAACTTTAGATAGTAAAAGATTATTTAAGTTAAACTATTTTTAAATCTTATTTTTTGTTTGGAGAAAATATATCTTAATAATTATTATTACAAAGGTAAAATATAAATATAAATTAATTTAATAATTAACGATAGTGTGTAGCTTTTAAAAAGGGGAGATAATCACTTGGCATAATCATTTTTTTTTTTAAAAATCTAGATCAACTATTCTATTACATGATATATAATATTATTATAAGCCCCTTCCTTTAGAGCTACCTGTCAGTTTCACAATTGACAAAAGTTACAGTGATAAGTATCTGTCAACTTTTTGTATGTATGTGTGTGTTTTTTCTTTTTGGTTGGCTAGTGTCTAATTTATGGTATGCGTTACATGTAGCTATCTTTACTGGGTTTTTTTCCCCCTCTGTTGCTTTTGTAGCCAAGTGTTAATTTGTTTTATTATTATTTTTGAGAGAGGCAAGTGTTAATTTTGTGATATGCCTTACATGCAAATTTATGTAATAATTATTTCGTGAGTTCTAATTAACTTAACTGATGAAACATTTTATAGTCGAATAAGAGGTTTGGGGTTTGATCCCCACCTACACCAAACACTAAGTTTTGGTCTAATGATAAAGAGCAATTACTAGAAATAAACTTCATAAATTGAAATATCTCTAAGGAAAAAAAAAGGTAATATATAATTTTTTTTAATCTCTTATTCATTTTTTTTTGTAAATCTGAAATTTAATGATAATGGTTGTTATTAAGAAAACCTTTATTATCATGATTGTGTTTGTATGTGTAATATATTATTCTATAAAAGAAAATATGATGTAGCAAAATTCTATTAGAAGCTTTAAATATAGAATAAAGTTTAAATTCCATTATATATATATATATAAAACCATAGCTTAGTAAAAATAAATAAATAAATTTGTATCCGTTTCACTTTTAGTTGACCTTCTAGTATTGTGCCATATAATCTTTTGAAAACCTACAATTTTACACATTATTATTCTAATATATATATATATATATATTTATATTATAGATTATAGATAAGATATCTTTTTCAACTAAGGAAGAGAGTGATGATTTTTTTTTTTAAGTAGCTAGAATAAGATAAAATTGAATTTTATGATTCACTTGGATTTTATCCATGTTGGCGAGGATCACAAACTTTTATATAGTAGATTTTATATCCGTAAGTAAATATATCAAAGCTTGTTTTGATTGGATTATGTTACCACTTATGTAGATGCACATAACGCATCAGTCATGACATATGGGCGTGGTTTGCTAAGTTGTTAATATTTGTTAACTAAACCAACCTTTTATTGAATGTTCAAGGAAATGTCTATTACTCACAATCACACAAATTAATATATGCAATATTTTTTTTATTGAAACATGTTGTGAAATTGAATGTGCAATATCCTTAAAAAGTTAAAATTACTCTAAACCCTAAAACCAAAATTATAAGTAAAAACAAATACAAAAGCAAAAGCCAAAGAAAGAAAATTTTAAGGGGGGGGGGGGGGGGGGAAGTTTACTTCTTTCTTTTGAGCATTCACAATAAAAAATCTAAAAAATTATAGTTTTTAACAACTTAAAAAACCATCTTATCTATTTTAACAACTCATTTTACAATACATCAAATATCAAATGTTATATTTTAGCATGCAACACAATAAAATAATATAAACAACACAATAAAATAATATATCCTACAAAAAACTAAAAAAATAAAAAGGACAGCAATGTTGGGGATATTTGTAGTGTGATGGTGCTAAACCAAATTTTTAGTTATTTTGACTACTTTATTATGAATGCTCTTAGTGGGGCACTTAGTCTTATATCTTTCTCTCTCTCTTCTTTTCCTTGTTATGGGCTAAACTTATGAGAGATCTAAAAAGAAAAAAAAAAAGTTAAAGAAAAAAATTACAGGGACAGAAGGAAACTTTTTTTATATTTATTTTGGAAAATCAAAAGAAAGAAACTAAGGTTAGAAGTGTGGTTTTGAAATAAGGTTAAAAGTTGGCTTAACTCTTAAGCAACTTTTTGCTTTTTTTTCTTTTTCTTTTTTTACTATTCATGAATCCCACAAAAAGAAGCTTTTTTTGGCATATGTAGCCGAGCCCACGTAGGTCCTCATTTTTATGGTTTGGTGAAAAAGTAAAATCTAATTAACTATTTGTGGGTCTTACTATGATTTTTGCTTAAAATGCCAAATTCCTTTTACTATAGTATTTTTAGCAAAAACAATCAATTAGTTAATTTTATTTAATTTAAGAAAAAAAATTAGATAAGTTGTTCTCAAATAAACAATAAAAAAGATCTACCTAAACAAAGTCAAACAATTTAAATTTTATTATATGTCATATATTATAGATAATATATGTTATGGACATATTTTATGTAATTGGATAATCCTTAGACAAAATGCACTTTACTTGTAATTAGGTAGATCTATGATGAGTTTAATACATCAAAAAATATGTTGTTCAAAGCATATCAAGTGTTCGTATTAAAAGTCATGAAGATTGGTCCAAGAAACAAGTGAAGAATAGCTGTTCATTACGTATCGACAGATAGCTCGACAGATACCTGCTATCGAGACTTAATGTGAAGTTCGATAGATAACTCGACAGCAGCTCGATCTATTGAGAATTACAATTTTTAGTTTTTCAGATTTGAAATTCGGCCTAGGCTTATGTATTTGTTTAGGATTTCTTTTCTCATAACCCTAGACATACATAAGGCTTATTTTAAGAGCCATCACACACGAATACAGAGACCAAGGGATTTATTTTCTCTAAGAGAAGCTACTGCGTTTGTACGCCATAGGATTTTGTAACCAAGTGCTTCCTGATCTTCATTGTTGATGAAGTGAAGAACTTTGCAGTCAACAACATTGTTCAAGTTGCTGGAGTTAGTCACGTACTGGGATCCGTGCAAATGGTTAGTCATAGATTGGAGATTTGTGCATCAAAGGAAGGAAGGCTACTACAAGATCAAGTCCAATTAGGTATTGGAGTGAAGGTTCAATTGTAGGTTGGTATTTCGGGATAGGCCAGGGTAGTTGGTACGATTCCTTATACTTGTAACTGCTTGATTGTTGATTTATGGATTTTTGAGAGTGGTGACCTTAAAATCACCCAGTGGGGTTTTTGCCTTGCGAGAGATTTTCTCAACTTGTCAACAAATCACTGTGTCAATTTAATTTCCACTGCATTTAGTTTAATTGGTGATTTGTTGGTACCTTCACGATTTGCATGCAATTTAACCTAATTAATTAACTTGGGTAATTAAATTAATTAACCGGGGTCAAGCTATCTCAACCAAACAATATACATTTTCAACTAAGGAAGGGAAAGATGAAATTTTTTAACAACTAGAATAAGTTAAAAAGGATTATATGATTTACTTGGATTCTATATGTATTGGTGAGGACGAACCTTGATATAATAGATTTTATATCCATAAGAGCATTCAAATCAACTTAAGCATAAAATTTTATCTATTTTAGCTAATCTTCAAAACACCCATATTTGATTATCTATTTTATACTCTATTTCATTGAAATATTATTTTTTTTAACCAAATTTTTATTATTTCTCCCAAATCTACTCTCTCTCTCTCTCTCTCTTGTCTCTACCAATCCCTAACCTCCTCAGTCCTCTGTCTTCGTGGCTTGAGCTTGAGCATGAGCGGGTGGCAGGACTAGCTGGTGAAGCCATTGCCTGTTCTTCTTGCAACACTACCTGTCTTGACCCTTGAGCAGGGATGAAGTCAGAGTTTCGCGTTAAGGGAGGCAAAATTCTTCTAAGATTGAATCTCACAAAATGACTAATTTTTTTTTATAATAACAAAAGGACTAATTATTATTACTAAATAAAGACAAATATAAGAATGTGGACAGTATGCATAAGAAATTAATTATAAATTTATTACTTAGCAATTCATAATTTAGTTTTCAATTTATAAATTTATTAGCTTGTTATAGCTAATGCATTTCCCTCAACAGCCCATTAGCCAACCAAATGTTTTATTAATTGTACAATTATTTTCTTTCTTTAACTTTACCAAGTAACTTTTTAGTAATTACTCACTCTATCTATTCTCTTTATAAGTTATAATAGGTCACACTCACACACACTCAACACTTTACAATTTTGCAACATATTTCACAAAGAAAAGAAAAGAAAAAAAAAACAACAATACAGTCACAAACAGAGACACAAATAACATAAATGGGTATGGAAGAAGAAAGAAGAAATGCCTGCTATTCACGTACATTAAATTGTTTGGGCTAATTTGTCTTTTTATTTGAGTTGGTTTGTGGTGTTATTTAGGCTTTTTTTTTTTTTTGTTTGTTTGTTAAAGGGGCCAAGAGTTTGGAGGCCCGGGGGGGGGGGGGGGGGGGGGGGGGTGAGTTTAGGTTTAATTTTTCTTGGGCCTAAATTGTAACTCAAGCCTATTGCAATAGGCTTGGTTTTTCAAAATCTCAGGGGGCGCCCGGGGGGGTGGGGGGAATGGCCCCCCAATGCCAAACTATAGCTCTGTCCCTGCCCTTGAGCTTAACCAAATCCACTAGATTGAAAATGGTTTACTGTTGCTGGCAGAACCGGTGGTATTGGAGCCATCCTTATTGGTTGATTGGTGTAGCAAGAAGAAAATGATATAGTGAGGGAGAGAGAGCAGATCGTGGTCGGAAAAAAAAGATATGTTAAAATATTGATTTTCCTAAGCTACAGTGCCTCTTAAATTTGGACTAGAACTATAGCAAAATCTCATTTTGCCTCACTAGTTAATTAATTGACGTGAGTATTTTTTTGAGTTGTATTGGCTAAATTTTAGTATTTACGTTATTTTACACGAGTTGACGTGAATGCTCTAAATAAATATATCAAAACTAATTTTGATTGGATTATGTTACCACTTATGTAATTAAAGAAGTACATGGTGTGCATAAAACAAGAAGTTTGATATTCATCTATATATATCTAAAAGTTGAAGCGTAGCGTTTAATATTGCTGCGCACTTGTTAAGCCACATCAACGCCACATCATCAGCGCCACTTTACAATTACACATTCTTCAACATTTACTTACTTTTACCTTTTTATTTATCCACTACTCTATACCTTAACCTTACAATTTCTCCATCCCTTTATCTTCCTTTTATTTTGACTCTTCTCCCCATTTTTTTTTTACTATAAAAAATTTGTTATTTTCTCTTCCATTCAATCCAAATTTTGCTTACACAAAAAGTTGAATATTCTCTCTCTCTCTCTCTCTCTCTCTCTCTCTCTCTCTATATATATATATATTCTTTCTTTTGGTGGATGTTTAATTCTTTAGATTAATGAATTTTTATGTTTAATTGTACTTTAGGTTGATATGATTTGGTTATATTCTAATTATTTATTTATTTTCTTTGTTTGTTACATGTTATTCTATGAAATTACAGAATAATTTAATGTTATTCTATTATATAGCATGACTTGGATAATTGGGTTTTTACAACTATATATTTTCTTTTAAATATTCTTCTACTCATCTTCTTTTATATAATTTTGTTATTTGTCTCACATTCTCTTCCAAAAAGGGTAATTGTTCTCTTTCTCTCTCTCTCTCTCTTATTAATTCTTTCTTGCAACTCTATTTTAGATTGATTTTTTTTTTTGGATGATACATTTTGGTGGCGTGTTTTTTTGAGTTATTTATCACAAGTACTCTCTATCCCTCTTATAGTATTGGTTTGAGTTAATTTTTAGATATTTTAGAAGCGAGTTGATTATGGATTTGAATGTCTCTATAAATTATTTGAGTAATATCAATTGTAAATTTGTGATGAGGTTTGGTTATCATGATAATCTTCTTAAGAAAATGAGAAATTCAAACAATTAATTTTGGAACTTAAAAATTTTAGTTGTAGAAAAAAAAAAAACCATAACACACTATTCAAAAGTTTGAATAATATAGATCACTTGAAAAAAGAATATTATTTCTATCTTTGATCTCAAAACAAATAATGGAATAAGATCAATCAAATGCACCTAAGTTTTTCATAAAAACAAACTAAAAATAATAAAATGGTATATTTGTAGAGATGGAGAACAAAGTGACAACGCAAGATGACAATGCATTGACAATTTTTTCAATAAAAAAAAAATAGTATGGGTTTAGTTGAAATTTTTTTTATTACTTAGAGAATGGTTGTGTTTGATTTCTTTTGCAAAACCATTAGGGCCACGGTGGTGATTTCCTTCCATTAATATTTTCCTCATAATTTTGGTAAGGTGAATAAATTTGAATTTTTTTTTTATAGCATTAAATAATGGTTATGGTAGTGGATTGATGATATGGTAGAATCTTAGTCTTTTGTTTTAAAAGGAATGTGAGGATATAAAGAACTCTATATGGTAGACTATCCTAGGGTTTAGGATAGTCTATTTAAATTATGGTTTTTCAAAACTCGATCAATTGGTAACCATTCTTTTCTTAGAAACTTTTGAAGGAAGGGGAATAAATATTTTGTTTTTCTTGATTGGTGCTTGATAATTTGCTTTTAATGGTTCAATACACATCAGTTATATTAGATTTCCTTTTTCTTATATTAATAATTTGTTGTTTACTGTTTAATTGGACTATTTGGTAACCCAGAAAGAGTGAAAATGGAAGAGAAAAGAGAGTAGAGTTTGAATCTTAATTTTTTTTTTTTTTTTTTTTGGGTATGGAATTTGGGGTCTAACAGTTATTTTTTTTATTATTATTTTTAATCTTAATTTTTTACATGAAACTTAAATACTTCAAAGTAAATTAGTTTAAGTAGAATATTGTCCTGTGGCTTGAATTTTTGTGTTTTGGACCTTAGTTGGCTTGTTTGGTTGACGAATAACTTTGTGGATTGTTTAGCTCTTGAGAAATTGTTTGGGATTTTAGGAGTGATAAAATTCAAAGAACTAAATTCCTTTTAAATTCCATTAGTATCTAGCTTTAAGCTAATTGTTGTGTGGATGAAGAAATTAATTGGTTCTTGATTATTGAATATCTATCTATAATATTTTGTGCATGAACAATAGTTGGGTTTGTAGTTTTAGATTTTGGATTATGTAATTTTTTTCAACAACTTGATTTTCTTTTAGAAATTTCTCCTCTTGAATATCTAGAATACTATGTACATGAGTATTAGAAAAAACTTCACAAGGTATTGAATATCTAATGTCAATGTGGGATCAACTAGGACATAAATAAAGTATTGGGTCGAACGCTTCTTTGGTCTCAAGGTAATAGCTATGAATAGTCATTGACTCTTGGGAAAGGGTAGAAGAATGGGACCTATTATGGGATAAACAATGCATTACAGACATATGATCATTACGCTTTTTTAGACATAATATTTAGTTATTTTGGAAGTGAGATTTTGAATTTATATCAAAATACAATCATGGTTATGTATTTGAATGTGTTTATCAGCTATTAAAACCGCCCAAGATGAATATGTATAGACAATATTTTTGTTTTAATTTTTCATTTTTTAATTTTTGGAAAATAAAGTCTTCTCAAGAAAAATGGAAAATAAAGAAGTGGTCAAGAGGAGTAAAAAACTAAAATAAAGATGACTATATAGAGGAAATTAAAAACTTTACAGTTCAATAAAATCAACCATTACATTCACTTAATTAAATAAATAATCAACAATTAAACATAACAATACAAAATTTAAACTTAAAACTAATCAAACTCTAACTAGGGAAATTATATTTCCTATCATAACTAAAAACCCAATACTATTTTGGCAACTTTTACAAAAAGCCCAATATCACTTTGGCAATATTTTTTCAAAATTTAAACTTAAAACTAATCAAACTCTAACTAGGGAAATTATACTTCTAATCATTAAAAAAAGCCCAATACTATTTTGGCAACTTTTACAAAAAGTCCAATATTACTTTGGCAACATTTTATCAAAAACCCCCCAAACTATTGGGCAAACAATTACTCTATTAAATCCCAAATATTATTTGGCAAAAGTAATATATTATGCTCAAAACCCAAAATTAACATTTGGTAACAACATATTTTGATATACTAAATTTCCTAGCAAATATGCTAACTAATGGGAAACATAAATTATTTATGACATATTACCCATCTCTTAAAACTATTTCTTCTAAAAAATTTATGAGGACTATGTTTATTTTTTCCATAAGAAATTGTAACTATAAGAGCCCATGTATATTGCAAATCCATGGCAAGACTATTTATTTTGTAGGGATGTGCAAGCCCAAGAAGCCCAATAACAAGGCCTAGCTGAAACAATCCAGCCCATGTGCCAAATCTCAGCAACTAAAGCCCATGTGGTTGACTAAAATGGTTTGGCTGGTCACAATTCAAGTTTCAGGACAACTAGATTGACAGCTAGGACCCACTGCAATTACCTTTAGCTTGTCAAATCAAGTTAGAAGGACACATGTCAAGCTGAGCTTAAACCTTTCCTTGGCAAGCTGATTTCTAATGATGATTGCCAAGACATAAAGCTTTGCTGATGTATAAAGGCTGAAGTCGGCCGATCTCCTTCTCTTCTCCAACAAATTCGGTCAAGGAGCAAAGGGAAGCCATAACCAGACCTTGGAAGCTTCTGGAATCACTATTGTATAGCTCACAACCTTGTCAAAAATATGTATTTTCTAGTTCATGAACCAAGCACATGAACCCTAATGGGGAAACTTACAAAAATGTGGTTTGAAGGGCACCAAGGAGATCTCCAACAGAATTTCCAGTAAAGGGCTCCAAAATTGACACTTGGCTTGGGGTGACACAATTTGCCCTAAGAACTTTGATACTAGGAGTAGATTACCAAGATCTCTAGCCTTAATGTATGCTTTAATCTCATTGGCTAAGGACAATCTAACATTTAATGCTAAGTTAGAACCTCCAACTGATATTACCCAAAACAACAAAAATCCCTTAAAGTTGACCATACTATTTTCGGCCAAATTCTATGATGGATTTTTTGAAATTTTTTTGCTAATTGAGATAGATTTTGGCTGAGATTTTTTGATAAATACCCCCTTAAACTCAGCATTAAATAGAGCCCCTCATTAACACACCAATAGAGAAGAACAAATCTCTCATAAACTTCTCTATTTTCTCTCCCTCTAGTTATCTTCTTAAGTTCTTAATGAAGTTCTGAGCTTCTAAGTTTTTAGTTTCCAAATTAGAAACTAAGTTCTTCAGCCCTTAGCTCATAAATGCCCTTCATATCACTACCTATAGGCCCTTATCCATCCCCCAGCAGAAAGTACCAGTAGTATTGCTAAATACTCTTACTCTCACTACTCATAACTACCAAAATGACCCTCACTAGTTACTACATATACTATCTTCATGAGCATACCTTGGCATAATAGTGATCTTGCTGTTCTAGCTGGAAAATCTCTCTTCCTTCATCTCACACTAAGCTTTCCCCATTATTCGCTATAATGGACCCTATAGTGTTTGTTTATTTCTTTACCATTAAATTCTATAATGTAATTTTGACTATAGAGTTTTTCCTTCATGTTGTTACATTGAAGGAATTTTTTTCGATGGATTCCTTGGATGACGATTTTGGAGATGTAGACACTCTCCTTAATTTATGAAGTAACTAACGGCTAGTGGTTTATTCCGTTTTGTTTTATTTTATTACTGGAATATTTTACCGCTGGAACATTTTATTAGTTTTGTCTTATTTTACTGATGGAGTATTTTATCGCTGGAACATTTTAGTATTTTACGGCTGGAATATTTTACTACTGGGATGTTTCTTTATTGCAGTGGGTTTTTACATTTGTGCTAACGTGTTTGCTGTAGGAAATGTTTTGGGCCTTCCCATAATCCTTTGCCGGGCCTAACCTAGGCCAAAGCATTAAAAAAAGGCGAATCTCTCAAAAGTTTCACCGACAGCCATTGGGTTGTGCTTCAAGCCCATTGTCGAGTTTCGGTTTGGCCCCCAACCCAAGTACAAACACATGTATCGGAGGGAAAACATTTTCGCCTCGATAAAAAGTATATAGACTATTTTTTTTTTGCAAAATAGTGCTCAACTGTATAGGTGACAATTTTGATTAGTTAGATATTGATTAGTTATGTAGGTACTACCTAATATATAATTGGCTCTATTACTATGAATTTAGATAGGGATTCCAATAGAAGCCCCTCCATTTTGTTTATAGTTCCCCCATTGGATAACCACGTTTATTCTACAAAAACACCCAAAGGGCCAGGTCATCTTTTCTTGCTAGAGTTGCAAGGCCCACAACCGAGGCAGTGAGAAAAGAGATGGAAACTAGCCCAAAGATAAAAGAAGTAAGGATCCCAAACAACCACACTATGGGCCAAAACATTTGCATTCTACCAACATGGATAAAGTCCCATGTAAGAGCAACTGCATCAGTTAGTGTAAAACTCTCCTTCTATTTTACACTAAAAGCCTACTTTTTCTATTTTACACACCCATTTTTACAAAACACCCACATCAATTTATCTATTCTACCATCTATTTTATTTAAATAATCATTTTTCTCACTTTTTTATTATTATTTTATCTCAAACTTTCTCTCTCTCCACTCACGAGACTCTCTCTATTCCAGACTCCTCTCTGAAACTCCTATCTATTCCAACAAACTCACTCCTCTCTGAAACTTCACTCTGTTCCAAACTCCTCTCTGAAATTCCGATCCAAGCACAGCGCCGATCTATTCCATCTGAAACTTTGATCCAAGCACGGCGAGAAGAACTCCGATCCAAGCATGGCGAGAAACTCTTCTCTCTGAAACTCTGATCCGAGCACGGCGAGAAGAACTCCGATCCAAGCATGCTGTTCCAAGCACTGCTACTCGCCGATCCACTCTTTCTGTCTTTGTTGGTGTGTCCGTGTGTGGGTGTGTTTGGTTTTGTGGTGTCTGTGGTTGATTTTGTGGTTGTTTTTTGATTTTTGATTTTGTGTCTGCGGGAGTGTGTGCATCAGAGGAGGAAGCAGATGATGAGGGCATTGGTTTTGCAGATGGAGAACAGAGGGAAAAAAAGGAGCGAAAAAAAGGAGCAGATGCTGATGCACGGCTACTGTAGCTCATATGCATTTATGCAAAATTTTACACCCACTAATGTGAGTGTTTTTTTGGTCAAAATGTGTAAAATGAGCAGCTTTTTGTATTTCGCAAGATTATCCATGGACTGATGTGGTTGCTCTAACAAAATTAGAGAGAACTTGACGGCCTGGTCTAGATTTTTAAATCATGTGTAGAACTTATAAGTCACCACAAAAGTGGTGAGTTTTTTTTTTTTTTTTTTTTTTTAAATAATAATAATACTAGTACCACTTGTTTTCACACACATTTTACCACAAGTCACTTATAGTCTATCACTTAGGACAATTGTGACAAAGTGTGTAATACTAGCATTTTTTATATTAAAATCACATTCTTGGTGCCCAAAATAAATGATATGATAACGATAAACATTCTTTTAAGACAAGGCTCCACTATTTTTTTTTGTTGAAATATTTACCTATGGTAGTTTTTAGTCAAGCCTTATTTTATAACAAAAAAAAAGTTCTACCTAACTTTAGTTTACCTTAATTTTTTCTTTCCATAAAAAATAAAACAGCATTTTTGCTACCAACTTTTTTTTTTTTTTTTGGAGGAATTTTTTTCTACCAACCTAACCATACGTGGTGGAGAATATATTATTGGTTCAACAAAACTTAAGCAACAATACAATTATTGGTATGACTCATATGAGACCATGATCTAGGAACCATAGGCTCCTTTGTTCTTTTGTCTTTTAGTGAACATGTGTTTTAGTTTTAGTAAAAAAAAGAAAAAAAGAAGAAGAAGGGTATGATTAACATGAGAAATAGAAAACGTAGACTAAGGGTCTATTTCGGATCTGCTTATTTTACTGAAATTGAAAACTTTTTGCTAAAAGTATTGTAGATAAAGGTAAACGTTAGTTGAAATAATACAGTGAGATTCATGAATAATATTAAAAAGTGTAGTGGGATCCATGAATAGTAGCAAAAATAAGCTAAATAATAAAATAAATTGGCAAAAAATAAGCTAGCCAAACAAACACTAAAAGGAGCATTATTATTAGTCACCACTGCTAATCCTTCTTTAGAGGATCATATTATATATCAAGGTGCATAAATAAGAAGGGCATAAATACAGCTTGATAGTAGCATGGTTTTAAAAATAATAATAATAATACAAGTACCACTTGCTTTCACACAAATTTTACCACAAGTCACTTATAGTCTGTCATGTAGGACAATTGTGACAAAGTGTGTAATACTAGTGTAGGGTCAATTTTTGTAGCCCAAGCCCATGAAGATATGGAGTTTGAGCCCACTGAACCCAAAACAATAAATTTGTAGAGAGTGGGTGAAAGAGCTAGGCTAGAGCTGAGTAAACAGAAGAAATAACAGCAATGTTTTAGGAAGAAATTGTGTTAAAACGTGCTCGGACGCATGTATACTCCACGTCCGAAGAGGTGTTTCTATATCATAAGCTTGGTTTACAATTCTTAGAAACTACAGTAATGAGATTCTCTCTTTTTTTGCTCCTCCCCCCCTCTTATCAGGGGCATCCCTCTATTATATAGTACCCCTTTCCTCCATCTTCACCGTCCACTTGTTCATCATCCAGACGCCCACTTGAGTGCATGTCCCATCACACTCTCTTTAGCCTTGTGTGAGTGGCGGTAGCTGAGAATGCACTGTTCAGAGGTCCTCTCCACATAAATGCGGCCAGGAAGGTAGGTGCAGTGCATTTAATGCGGTGGTTGAGGCCTGTCTCTTAGATGTTTCTCTATTCCTGTTATCCTCATGCGTGTCCGAGGTTCACTTCCCTCCTTATACTTGTCAGAAGGATCACTTGAGCTTCCCATATATCTATCAGGCAAAGATTCTTCGGGTCCGAGGGCATTGGACTCCTCGGACAAATAAACATCTCCTCGGATATTGCCCGCGCTCCTCTCCAGACATGCTCCCTTTACATGGGCCTCTGATTAAATGTTTTCATCTCCTCGGATGAACAGTGTTCCTTAAATGGGGCCTTGGGCCCAACAAGTTAGGTTGGGCTTTTCGCCCCCCACAATAGCCCCTCAAAATTGTAGTTTTTCCCTCGCGTCCGAAGAGAAAAAGTAGGATTTTGACTTGCCCCGGAGCAAAAGCTTGTAAACAGGCAAATTCGAACTGGCACGTGCGTAGGCATAGGAACTGACGCTTCATTAATGCCGCTGCTGTTTCCACATTCCCAAGGCGTTGCATTAACTGCGCCAGGTGGCGCTTTGTCCTTCGTATCCAACGATGTTTGATTGATCCAACGGCCGTGGTTTTTTCTTCAGGATTTGGGCGGGAGTGCCCCTGACTCTTCGTTTGACTCCGTATAAAACCTCAGAGGGAGTTATTTTTCTTCACTTTGCAAATCTTCAGACGCTCCAGCAAGAACAAGCGCGTGACTCCGTCCAAATCTCTCAATCACCGATTTCAGTCTTCCCCAGAATCTTCACGAATCCCTCCACGAGCTTGCAATCCCTTCTCCGGCCTAATCCTCGTAAGTCATCGTCCACCGAATCCTCTAGTTTCCTCTTCGGCCAGACATTTTAGTTAAGTACCATGGGGAAACTCCAGTACTTGGTGGATAGCCCTGAGCAGATGGAGGCGTTCAGGGCCGCATATCGCATACCCCCAAACGTGGGGGTGAGATATTGCCCCCCGGAAAAGATACTAACAGATCGAAAGACGGGAGAAGTCGTTATCCCTCTTATCGCATTCAAAGAAGGGGGAATGACAATCCCCATGGGTCCCATCACCACTTGCTACCTTCGGAACCATAGGCTTACTCCCTGGCAATGCGCGCCTAATATGTTTAGGATCCTAGGAGCGATTGAGGACCTCAACCTTCACCTAGGATTGGGACTCACCTGGCGCGACGTAGTACATATGTACGAATGCCACAGCCAGCAAGATGCGGGGTATTACTTAAAATCCCGATCGGACGTTGTCAGACTCATCTCCTGCCTCCCAAAATCCAACAAAGGGATGAAGGACGACTACGTGATCGTCTCGGGCGCATGGCATGACGGCCATCATTGCCCAACCAAACTTGGAGAGCCAGGTGGGGCATGCTAGATTTAGGCACACTAACCATAGGTTTAGGGCCCTCGTCTTTTAGTGGTTTTTGGTTCTTCTTATGTCGCCATTTGTGAAACTCTAATATGATTTCGCTGCAATGTAACAGATAAAAATTTCGTTGCTCCTCGGCTCAGCCTCACGAACTTCGCCGCGCTTAATTTTCTATTGAGGTCGGAGATATTCGTGAGTGAGGACAGACAGCTCCGATCGGCTCCTCTCATTCTGGGATACACAGGAAAACCAGAGAGTTTTCAACCAGTCGGCAACACGATTGTTCAAGGAGACCACCGCCTTGCACGAATTGACGTCGGCCGGAGAGGTTTTTTGGCGCCGTACGATCTTGAGCCCGTGCCCCATCCACGTCCTCAGGCCATACCCCCTCTTGTCCAACCACTCCAACAAGTTCCCCTCGGACAGGCGGTTGAAGGTGAGAGGGTCGGCTCTTCCACCTCCTCGCTAGAAGATCAAATAGACGGGTTTCAGTTCGGAGAGGCTTTAGCGGCGAACCGTGTGATAGAGGTGTCAGACGCCGAGGGGGAAACCGACAGGCAATCAGGTATTCACCTTGATCTGCTAGCTGCTCACTCCGAAGACTCTTCGGACGACAATATGGATTTGAGGAGTCTGATGAAGACTAGGGGTAAAAAGGCTGAGCAGAAAGGTGTTGGGACCTCCCAACCGGTGGTGAACTTGCCCCCAGCGCCATCACAGGTTCCTGACCCCAGCTTAAAGCCCATTCCTGATCTAAGGAAGAAGCGGCCCTACATTGATGCTGAGGAAAAACAAGTGCCGCCACCAAAGGGGGCTAAGCAACAGAAGGTGGTGAAAGATCACCGGACTCACAGGGCCTCATCCACTGAAAGCCGCGAGACGGCTTTACTGGCAGATGTCCGCCGAGGAGGAGGACCCCGAATCTGGTCTCCAAAGTTGGAGTTGGAGGGCACTCCGATCCCGTGGGATACATCCCTCAGGAATTATGACGGAGGAAGGGCAGGCTATGTTGCCGAGGCTCTGCAGCAACCGCTCCTCCTCCCCCATGATATGGAGTCCTTCAGGCGTTTCAACCAGCAGGAGCTCTTTCAATCCCTTAAGAGGGATGTAGCCATGGTAAGTGACCTCAGTCCGTTTAGCTGAATCACTGACTCGCTTCTCTTTTACTGCGCTTGACATTCGGAATTTCCGTTGTGCAGCTCACCCAGCAGATCTACGTGGCTGAGGAGTGGAACAAGAAGAACCACCTCGAGGCCCAATCAGCCTTCTACTCCCGCGACGAGGCGGAGAAGTCGCTGGGCCAACTGAAGGAAGATTATGCCCGTCTGTCTGAAGACCTCAAAGAGATGACCAGCCAAAAGAGGAGTCTTGACGCTGAGATCAAGAATGCCGAGAAACAGGCTGAGGAGCAGCGCAAGCAGTTAAACTTGGCAGAGATCAATCTGGCGACCGAGAGGGAGGTGGTAAAGGGTCTCCGGGCTGAACTGCTGAGGGCCAAGGCGAGCACCCAGGTGGCAGAGAATAATGCCAAGCTGGCCAAGGAGGCGGTTGAGGCTGAGAGAAAAGCGGCTTACCAGTTGGGAGTGGAGCAGACCTCGTCCCAGCTCATGGAGCAATTCGCTATGGTTAGCCGAGACTACTGCGGCGTAACTTGGAGCAAGGCGCTGGATGCTGCCGGAGTACCGGCCGACTCTGTTCTGAGGCTGCCCGGGAGCGTAACTACGATCCTGAGATCCGAGAGCTCTCGGAGGATGACACCCCTGCTCGGCTTCCAGAGGCTTCGGAGCCGAACGTAGTTAGTGAAGCTCCCCCATCCACCCTTGTGGCACCCGAAGGGGCTGGTCAGCCAGGTGACAAGGGTAAACCAGCTGACCCAGCCAAAGGCAAAGGCAAAGAGTCGGGCAAAGAGAAGACTCCTGCTGAGCCTAAGGATCAAGCCCCTAAAGCACCTGCTCGGACTGATCAAGTTGCCAGTTCTGTGCTCCCTCCAGCAAAAGAGTAGATACATAGGGCTTTTCTTTTTGCACTTGTACTTTCTTTTGATTTTGTCCAAAGAATTGTAAACTCTTCTTATTTATAGAATGGCTTCCCCTTTGCTTCTAATGTTTTTAGTACATGTCTTATTACTTATTACTGCTACACGTAACTGCGCATTACACTTACAACAAAATGATGTGAACAGACTTGATTGATACATCGTATTGATGGCGTGAGTAAGTGAAATTAATATTGAAAAGAACGATCCGGATAAAAGTTATTAATAAGTAATGATTGCCACGAGTAGTATAACTAAGGGAAACAGTCATAAGGGAAAACTAATTTGAACGCGACTGAGTGTTAACTAACCCTAATCATCTGGTCCGAGGACTACAGGCATGATTGGATTTAAGTTTAAACACTATAGAACTGTAACCGAGTGTTAATTAACCCTAATCATCTGGTCCGAGGACTACAGGCATGATTGGATTTAAGTTTAAACACTAGAGAACTGTAACCGAGTGTTAACTAACCCTAATCATCTGGTCCGAGGACTACAGGCATGATTGGATTTAAGTTTAAACACTATAGAACTGTAACCGAGTGTTAACTAACCCTAATCATCTGGTCCGAGGACTACAGGCATGATTGGATTTAAGTTTAAACATTAGAATTGTAACCGAGTGTTAACTAACCCTAATCATCTGGTCCGAGGACTACATGCATGATTGGATTTAAGTTTAAACACTAGAATTGTAACCGAGTGTTAACTAACCCTAATCATCTGGTCCGAGGACTACAGGCATGATTGGATTTAAGTTTAAACACTATAGAACTGTAACCGAGTGTTAACTAACCCTAATCATCTGGTCCGAGGACTACAGACATGATTGGATTTAAGTTTAAACACTAGAGAACTGTAACCGAGTGTTAACTAACCCTAATCATCTGGTCCGAGGACTACAGGCATGATTGGATTTAAGTTTAAACACTATAGAACTGTAACCGAGTGTTAACTAACCCTAATCATCTGGTCCGAGGACTACAGGCATGATTGGATTTAAGTTTAAACACTATAGAGGAGACTTTACGCTGTGAATTGGCACATCGGTCGAGAAATAAACTTGATTAGTAAAAGTACCTCTTGAGGTTATTTACATTCCACGGACGTGGTATTACATGACCATCCAGATCTTCCAAAAAATATGCCCCAATGCCTGCTCCTGAAGTGATGCGATATGGTCCTTCCCAATTGGGTCCCAGTTTTCCCCAAGCTGGATTTTTTGCGGTGCCCACAACTTTCCTCAGCACTAGATCACCAGGCTCTAGAGGCCTCAGCTTTACGTTAGCATCATAGCCTTGCCTGAGTTTCTGTTGGTAATGTGCCAGCCGAACTATTGCATTCTCCCTCCTTTCCTCAATCAGGTCCAAACTCTTCTGTAGTTGCTCATTGTTGTCGGCTGGACTGAACGAGCTACTTTTCAACGTCGGAAACCCGGCTTCTAGAGGAATGACAGCCTCAGCCCCGTAGGTCATTGAGAAGGGGGTCTCGCCCGTAGACCTACAAGGCGTAGTTCTGTAAGCCCACAGCACATGCGGCAATTCTTTCACCCATTTGCCTTTTACATTATCCAGTCTTTTCTTTAAGCCGTTCAATATGACCTTGTTGACAGCTTCTGCTTGCCCATTACCCTGAGGGTAGGCAGGAGTAGAGTATCTGTTTACAATTCCCAGCTCGCTGCAATAATTCCTAAATGCCTTGCTATCAAACTGTAGGCCATTGTCCGAGATGAGAGTGTGAGGAATTCCAAACCGAGTGACAATATTCTTCCATACGAACTTTTGCACATCCACGTCTCTGATATTGGCGAGTGGTTCGGCTTCAACCCACTTGGTAAAATAGTCTGTGCCGACCAGAAGGTACTTCTTGTTTCTTGCAGCTTTGGGAAAAGGTCCCACGATATCCAAGCCCCACTGAGCGAAGGGCCATGGGCTAGATAGCGGATTAAGAATTCCCCCTGGCTGGTGAATGTTTGGAGCGAAGCGCTGGCACTGATCACACTTTTTGACATAATCGTGGGCTTCCTTTTGCATGTATGGCCACCAATAACCTTGGGTGAGGGCTCGGTGAGCCAGGGATCTACCTCCAGTGTGGCTCCCACAAATTCCTTCGTGCAGCTCTTCTAATAATAATTCAGACGCTTCAGGATGCACGCATAACAAGTATGGTCCCGAATAGGAGCGTTTGTACAGCTTATGGTCCTCGGACAGCCAGAACTGGGTTGCCTTCCTTCGAACTTTGTCAGCTTCTCCCTTCTCTTCTGGCAACGTATCTTCCTTGAGGAATTTGATTAAAGGATCCATCCAGCAGGGCCTGGCCCTGACCTGGTGAACCTGGATTGCCTCTGCTTTCGCCTCTGTAGGCCTGTGCAAGTCCTCGACGAGGATAATTCTCAGCAGGCCACGGTCTGAGGAGGTATCAAGCATGGCCAAGGAGTCAGCATGCGAGTTACCACTTCTGGGGATGTGCTGTAAACTGAAAGAGTCGAACTCTGATTGCAAATATTTGACACGGCTCAAGTACCCTTGCATTCTTTCGTCCTTCGCCTCAAATTCGCCTTGTACTTGACCTACGACCAACCTTGAGTCTGAGAACAACTCCACGGACTTTCCCCCCATTCTTAGGACCATAGCCATTCCCATCAGTAGGGCCTCATACTCCGCCTCGTTATTCGTTGCCGAGAAGTCCAGCCTTAACGATTTCTCGATAATGATCTTCTCGGAGGACATCAGTACCAACCCCACTCCAGAACCTCGTTGGTTTGCCGCGCCGTCTACATACACTTCCCAATGGGAGGGATTCTGTTGTGAGATCATGCCAACTGATTTTCCATCCATGCCTGGCGTGGGCTTTACTTCTTCTAACTGGGGCTCCGTGAACTCTGCCACCAAATCCGCGAGGACCTGACCCTTGACCGACGTGTGGGGCATATACCTTATATCGAACAACCCTAAGATTGTGCCCCCTTGGCAATCCGACCAGTATAATCAGCGCTTCGGAGTATAGCTTTGAGTGGGAGTTGAGTGAGAACAATGACTGTGTGGGCTTGGAAGTAGTGAGGTAGTTTCCGTGTGCCGAGTACTACCGCTAGGATAGCCTTCTCCAGAGGTAGGTAACGAATCTCGGCCTCATGCAGTGACTTGCTCACGTAATAAACTGGTCTTTGTACGCCACAGTCTGATCGTATTAACACCAGGCTCACCGCACAAGGAGCCACGGCAATGTAGGCGAAAAGTACCTCATCTGGCTCAAGACTGGACATGATTGGTGGCCGAGCTAGATAATCCTTGAGCTGCTGAAATGCCAAAGCGCACTCTTCAGTCCATTCGAATCCCTTCCACTTGTGGAGCAGAGAAAAGAAAGGCCGACACCTGTCTGCCGATCTAGAGATGAATCGATTGAGGGCAGCTGTCATTCCGGTTAGTTTCTGAACTTCTTGGGATTCCGAGGAGCTCGTAGGTCGTTGATGGCCCTTATCTGGTCGGGGTTAACCTCAATCCCCCTGTGAGTCACCATGTAACCCAAAAACTTGCCGGACCCTACTCCAAATGAACATTTCGAAGCATTCAGTCGCAGCTTGTACTTTCTTAGAACCTCAAAGGTACTTTCAAGGTCCTTAACATGCTCGGCGACGACCTTGCTCTTCACCACCATGTCATCTATGTAAACCTTGATATTCTTGCCCAGCTGTGGCTCGAACATCCTCGTCATCATCCTCTGGTAGGTAGCACCCGCGTTCTTCAAGCCGAATGGCATCACTCTATAGTGATAGTTACCAATAGGAGTGACAAAAGCAGTTTTCTTCTGGTCATCTGGGGCCAATGGTATCTGGTGGTAGCCTTGGAAAGCGTCTAGGAAACTCATCCGAGGGTGGCCGACAGTGGCATCTACCAGCTGATCAATTTTCGGCATAGGGAACGGATCTTTGGGGCAAGCCTTGTTTAAATCGGTGAAGTCTACGCACACTCGCCATTTCCCGCTCTTCTTCTTTACCACCACGGTATTTGCTAGCCATTCAGGATAAAAAACTTCTTTGATAGCCCCAGCCTGTTTGAGTTTCGCTACCTCCTCTCTCACTGCGTCCGCATGTTCCTTGGACGGGCGCCGAATAGGCTGTTTCTTGGGGGTGACCAGGGGATTCACCTTCAAATGGTGACATATAAACTCCGGATCTACCCCTGGGGCTTCATAAGCACTCCAGGCGAACACATCGAGATTTCGCTTGAGGAACTCTATTAGCTCTTCCCTCTCTTGAAGAGGCAGCTGAGATCCAACTTGGAAGAACCTATCGGGATCATCTCTGATAACCACTTTCGTTAGATCCTCACATCGATTGCCTTCATCCGAATCTTCGACGGGCTGTTCCCAAGACTGTAGCTGCTATAAACTCCTTTCGGACATGGCCGAAAACTCGGATTGGGTCTCATGTTGAATGGCAGCAACCAGGCACTGTCGGGCAGCGGGCTGATCTCCTCGGATCTCATGGATCTGCCCTTCGGATGGGTATTTGACCTTCTGGTGCAATGTAGAGGGGACAGCCCCAAGCGCATGAATCCAAGGTCTGCCTACAAGTGTCGTGTAGGGCGAATATACATCCACAACTATAAAATCCAGCTCCACCACCTCGGAGCCGGCCTGCACGGGTAAACGTATCCGGCCTTTCGGGATGACAGGCCTTCCTTCAAAGCTTATGAGAGGGGAATTGTATGGCGTCAGGTCCTGGGGTCTCAGGCCTAGCCCCTTGTAGAGGTCTGGGTACATTATCTCCACGGCACTGCCTTGGTCCACCATCACCCTCTTCACATCATACCCAGCTATTCTGAGGGTGATAACTAATGCATCGTCATGGGGTTGAATGGTGCCCATCATGTCTTCGTCCGAGAACCCTATCTGCAGCGGGGCCCCAGACTTAACTCTCTTCAGACCTCGGCTTGACTCCCCTGCTGATGGTCGGCCTACCGACATAACTTTCAATGGCCAGGATCCTGTCCTCCCCGGCGCAGCGAAGACAACGTTTATAGTCCCTAGCGGCGGCTTTGAAGGGTCATCTCTTCGTGGCCCTGAGCCCGTCTGCCCCCCTCGGCCGATGGAGGGGTGCAAGAGGTGTTTCAGTCTACCATCGTGAACCAGTTGGTCCAAGTAATCCCACAAGCTCCTACAGTCCTCCGTGGTGTGCCCATGGTCTTGATGGTATTGGCAGTAGAGATTATGGTTGCGCCTCTCGGGGTTTCCTACCATCTTGTTCGGCCATCTGAAAAATGATTCGTTCTTGATCTTTTCCAAGACCTGGTGCACTGGGTCTTTGAACACGGCGTTGACCGCTTGAGGATTCGTCGATCCTGATTGCCCAACAAAATCCCTCCGCGGTTTACCATGGTTGTAACGGTCCGACCTGAAATCCCTCCTCTCCTGAGGGATAACCTTGTCCTTTCCTTGGCCCTGCCGCTGGTCTTTTTCAACTCTCTTATACTTTTCTATGCGGTCCATCAATTGACGCACGTTTGTGACCGGTTTGCCAGATAAGGATGTCCTCAAACCATGGTCAATAGGGAGGCCGAGCTTGAAAGTACTGAGGGCCATTGCATCGTTGTTGCCCTCCATATCGTTGAACATCTCCCAGTATCTGTCTGAATACGCCTTCAAGGATTCGCCTTCCTGCATGGACAATGATAGCAGTGAAGAGAAAGGCCTGGACACTCTTCGGCATGTGACAAAACGGGAGCCGAATGCTTGAGTGAGTTCTTTGAAGGAGTTGATGGTGCCTGCCTTCAAACCGTTAAACCACCTCATGGCAGTAGGCCCAAGACTGGAAGGGAAAACCTTGCACATCAGAGTTTCGTCTCTGGAGTAGACAGCCATCCTCTGGTTAAAATGACTCACGTGCTCCACGGGGTCAGTTTTACCATTGTAGATGGTGAACGTTGGTTGGTTGAAGCGCCGAGGAAGTTTGGCCTCCTCAATCCTGCGCGTGAAGGGTGACCTAGATATCTGATTCAGAGCCCTGTTCATGGCATCGTTCTCCACGTCCTCACGTGATGGGCTTCTTCGTTGTCTCTGGCGATGGGACTCCTCTTCATAGGTGTAGGACTCGCTGGCTGGTGTCCTAGATTTATGCTGGTAAGAGACATCCTGCTCGTCATCAAGATCCTCCTCAGAATATGAGGAAGCCCGTTTCCTTTTTGCATGGCGCAACTCTCTTTTCAGTTTTTCCACTTCTAGCTGTAAGTCACGATTCTTCTCTGCATGGGACATATGACTTTCGCCCTGTGACTGGCTCTGGCTAAGGCGCACAGTGTGTACGCTGCCCTCACGATTTTGTCTCCTCTCTAAGTTTACGAAAGGGTCCACTTGTTGGGATGCCCTAGATTCTGCTTGTTGTTCACCTTGTCCTGCCATCATCAACTGTCGTTTTCACCCTCGCACAAGCTCTCCCCACAGACGGCGCCAATTGTAGGGTCAATTTTTGTAGCCCAAGCCCACGAAGATATGGAGTTTGAGCCCACTGAACCCAAAACAATAAATTTGTAGAGAGTGGGTGAAAGAGCTAGGCTAGAGCTGAGTAAACAGAAGAAATAACAGCAATGTTTTAGGAAGAAATTGTGTTAAAACGTGAGCGGACGCATGTATACTCCACGTCCGAAGTGGTGTTTCTATATCATAAGCTTGGTTTACAATTCTTAGAAACTACAGTAATGAGATTCTCTCTTTTTTTGCTCCTCCCCCCCTCTTATCAGGGGCATCCCTCTATTATATAGTACCCCTTTCCTCCATCTTCACCGTCCACTTGTTCATCATCCAGACGCCCACTTGAGTGCATGTCCCATCACACTCTCTTTAGCCTTGTGTGAGTGGCGGTAGCTGAGAATGCACTGTTCAAAGGTCCTCTCCACATAAATGCGGCCAGGAAGGTAGGTGCAGTGCATTTAATGCGGTGGTTGAGGCCTGTCTCTTAGATGTTTCCCTATTCTTGTTATCCTCATGCGTGTCCGAGGTTCACTTCCCTCCTTATACTTGTCAGAAGGATCACTTGAGCTTCCCATATATCTGTCAGGCAAAGATTCTTCGGGTCCGAGGGCATTGGACTCCTCGGACAAATAAACATCTCCTCGGATATTGCCCGCGCTCCTCTCCAGACATGCTCCCTTTACATGGGCCTCTGATTAAATGTTTTCATCTCCTCGGACGAACAGTGTTCCTTAAATGGGGCCTTGAGCCCAACAAGTTAGGTTGGGCTTTTCGCCCCCCACAACTAGCATTTTTGTTATTTTTTTAATACAAGATAGAAATTCTACTCTAACCTAATCTAAATGTACATGTGTGTGAAACTCCCTCCTAGAGACTTGAACTCCTGCCATTGCCCCCCCCAACACACTCCATAAGTACTTATACTTGTGGAGTGACTATCCCACCAAAGCATTTTTGTTATTAAAATCACATTCTTAGTGCCCAAAAGAAATGATATGATAATGTTACACATTCTTTTAAGACAAGGCTCCACTATTTTTTTTTTTTTTTTGAAATATTTACCTATGATAGTTTTTAGTCTTGCCTTATTTTATAACAAAAAAAGTTCTACCTAACTTTAGTTTACCTTAATTTTTTGAGGAATGATATATCTACAATATTTTTACAACAAATCCTAAGTGGCAGTTTGTTACTGGTTGTTATTGTTGGGGCAAAAAAGTAATCTTAGTGTTAGTTTCAAATTTGGACCAATAACAACTAACCACCTGTGATTTGTTGTAAAAATGTTGTAGACGTAGCATCTCTCTAATTTTTTCTGTCCATTAAAAATAAAAGAGCATTTTTCTACCAACTTTTTTTTTGAGGAAAATTTTTTCTACCAACCTAACCGTACGCGGTGGAGAATATATTATTGGTTCAACAAAACTTTAGCAACAATACAATTATTGGTATGACTCATATGAGAACATGATCTAGGAACCATAGTGGAAGACCCCTTTGAACTAGTGGAAGAAGAAATGGCCAAAGAAGAAAAAACAAATATGGAATAGTGGAAGACCCCTTTGAACTATGCGTAGGAGGTCACGTGGGCTTTTTTGGTCCTTCTCTTTTGTTCCAGTTTTCTTGTCTATTTTCTCCCCAATTTGGTGAGAGAACATTTTGGTGGGTTTGAGGAGAACACCAACCAAAACCTCAAAAAGCATTTCCTCTCATCTCTTTTCTATCATCCCTAAAATCCACCAAACCAAACGGACCTTTATGAGTGAAAATAAGAAGGATAGAAAATGGGGGAGAGGTGTGTTTGGTTGTGAGGGAAAAATGGGGAATAAAATAGTAGGTTTGGTAGTTTTCTTTGTGGCCCACCAAAACTCATAAAGGTGGGCCACAGAAATGGCCAAAGAAGAAAATGCAAATACGAAATAGTGGAAGACCCTTTGAACTATGCCTAGGAGTTCAAGTGGGCTTTTTGGTCCTTCTTTTTTGTTCCAGTTTTCTCTTCTATTTTCTCCCCAATTTTGGGAGATAGCATTTTGGTGGGCACACCCAGGCCCCACCAATTTTTCATTTTTAAAACTTACCTAACCAAACACCCCAAAAAGCATTTCATCTCCTCTCTTTTCCATCATCCCTAAAATCCATCAAACCAAACGGACCCTTATGACTAAAAATGGTGAGGATAAAAAATGGGGGAGAGGTATGCTTGGTTGGGAGGGAAAAATAGGGAATAAAATAATGGGGTCCGACAATTTTCTCCTTAGGTCCATCAAAACTCTATCTTCCGAAATTGGAAAGAAAATATAAACAAGTTTTGCTTTTTTGGAAAAAAATACCCCTAGCCCCACAATCATTTTTGAAAATTTTTTCTTCTTTTCTTCTTTCCTTTTTTGTATTTTTTTTTAATCTTGTCTCATTCATTTCTTTATCACTTTATTTTATTTTATTTTTTATTTTGGGTTCTTGAATTTCTTGCGTGTGCGTGATTTTATATATATATATATATATATTAAATGAAGCGCCCATTTGTACACAAATTTTCAATAAAAATTAGGATGCGTTAGTTTTTGTTTTACATAATAGGATATAATGGTGAATTTATACTAACTTTGTTTTCTATCCTCACTTTTCTTCTCAACAAAACAAATGAGTTTTTTTTATCTTTCCACTTTTTCATTCTCCCAACCAAACACATATGAGAGAAAACTAAATTTCTTTTATCTTCTCACTTTTCCACCCCTCCAACCAAATAGACCATTAATTCTTAAATTTGAAATAATTTCTAAACCCATAAAATTTTAAAAATCTATATGACATACTTAAATATTTATGGATTTGGAATTAAGGCATTTAAAATCCAGCACTTTAAAATTCAAATCCAAATTCAAGTATCCAAACACAACATTAAGGAGGAAATAGGTAGTGAGGTGGGCAAATTACTTTTAACTATGAGTGAATATGGGAAAAGAAAGTAGGGGATCTGATTATTGTCTCTTTTTTCATGAGTAATATTATCTAGATGAAGCATCTATTTAGAAGTGAACTACCTATGGCAATTACACTAATTTTGGTTACTAGTCATTTAGACTATGTATGTATTGCATGATCTAAACAATCTACGCAACAAAAATAACAAAGGTATTACTAATTTCACTACAAAAGATTTTATAATTTAGATAATTAATTATGCCATTTCATTTTTAAAATAGAGATTCTCATAAAAAAAATTGCAGATTGCTAATCTCTGTTCTCAGTCTCTGTGGTAACTGCACTAATTGATTCTTCTTGCAGAGATTGTATTATAGACTTCAAGAAGCTTTGAGGTCCAAAACAAATTCTTCCCAAAATGCGAGAAGTAATCATATTGCATTATTGCTCTAGACCAAATTGGTCATGTACTCAGTTATAATTGTGAGGTATATCATTACCAGAAAGTTGCGTCAAATCCCAGTTCCCATCGTGCTCCTATCTTGTCGCAAAGTACTTTGAAAGCATATTGCAATATGACCAAGACCAACCCCACTGCTTTTCGTCGCACTCACCTTTTCTTTCTTTCTATCCATAGGGGCTGTGACTGAGAGTCATGCTTTATTTACTTTTCAGCAAGAGTGATAAAAAGCTGTACAAAAGTTCTATCTTAGCTGAAGGCTTGTAAAATAGTATACAAGTGTATCACGTGTATGGTATATTCACGTCCTGCTGCACAATTACTTTATGCTATGTTACAGTAAACTTTACTAAATAAAACAAAATGTTAGGGGCGCTAATTCTTATATCCAAATTCACATCTTGTTTATGTGCCCGCTTTTGATTGGATTTGAAAACTTTCACAAGAGTCTACTGCCTACTGCATATACTTGGAAAAACTGAAATCTAATCAAGAGTTGACATATAAGAAAGACGTGAATTTGAGTGTCGGAAAAGGTGTAATACTCACAGACTAATATATATATATATATATATATATATACAGTCCTTGAATCAAAGAAGCTTTTATCATTGACCACTCCTCTTTGAAACAATTATTTATCGAGGGTGCATTGAACTTCTTCCGCAGCTTCAAGCCTTCAAGAATGGATTCAACACCAACTGAAGTAGTTGTTTTCGAGTTTGGTCCCTATTTCCGGGCATACAAAAATGGAAGAGTAGAGAGATTCTTCGGCACCGACAAGGTTCCTTCATCAAATAATTCTGATCATGCTGTTTCCTCCAAAGACGTTCTAATCGATCAAGAAATCGGCTTATCAGCACGTATTTTCATTCCTAGCACCATCAAACCGGGCCAAAAGCTTCCTCTCTTAGTGTACTATCATGGAGGGGCCTTTCTAGTTGGATCACCATTCTGCCCCACATACCATAATTATATGACTTCACTTGTAGCTGAAGCTAATATAATCACAGTCTCTGTTGATTATAGACTAGCCCCTGAGCACCATATCCCCATAGCTTATGAAGATTCATGGGCTGCACTTCAGTGGGTAGCAAAACATCATAGCAATGAAGGCCCAGAAGGCTGGCTGAGTGACCATGCAGATTTCCAGCGAGTTTTTCTGGCTGGAGATAGTGCTGGAGGCAATATAGTGTATAACATGGTCGCTCGAGCTGGAATTGAAGACTTGGCTGGCATGAAAATATTAGGGGCTTGTTTAGTCCATACGTATTTTGGCAGGAAAGATTGTAAAGTGGACAATTATTGGCTTTTTGTGTGTCCTAATACAAGTGGAATCAATGATCCAAGAATAAACCCAGCTATGGATTCAAGGTTGTCGAGCCTCGGGTGCACCAGGGTGCTAATTTGTGTTGCAGAGAAGGATGTGTTGAAAGAGAGGGGGTTGCTCTTTTGTGAGACATTAAGGGAGAGTGGTTGGGATGGAGAGGTGCAGATTGTAGAGACAGAAGGAGAAGAGCATGTGTTCCATTTGTTCAACCCAGATTGTGAGAAGGCAGTGATCTTGTTGAAAAGGTTGGCTTCTTTCTTTAACCAAGACAGGGCTAATTAAATAAACTATAGCTAGCTAATTGTGATGGTTTTACAATAGGAATTATGTGTTGGGTTATTCATTCTCTTTGCTATGAAACATTCTAATCTGAGTCATTAATGTGATTAGAGAAATGAGAAGTATGTAGAGTTTGATGACACCGTTAACGTGTGTTGATGTTTTGTTCTAAGTATTTATGTTCAAGTAGTAGGGTGTAAGAGTACCATCATGGCTGGATTAATAAAATACTGCCGTTTAAGCTAGCAGAGTGTATATATAGTCCCAAAAAATGAATCTTTCTTCATCTCTTCCCCTTTGCCTTCTTTTCATAATAAATGCATGATGTGAAGATGGATATCCTCTCAAAACACTTCTTTTAAAGTAGACGAGAGTTATTCTTGATATTTGTCTTTGATATCATGTTAAATTACTGATTGTTTCAAAAACTTAAACTATTAAAATATAGTAAATTTATTCATTTAATCATACACTTTTAACAGATTTTTTCAATTAGGTTTGAAGTTTGATGTAGCAGGGAATTGGTTGTTAGTAGTTTGTACTTGGTGTGTAATTACACAAAAAGTACACACAAGTTTGGTATGAACTAAAAATGGTGACTTGAACGTTCTGATTAGGGAGTCAAGTTTAGGGTCTTGTTTTGAATGAAAGACACTGTGATCAATAAAAGGCCCCATTGGTCAGTTGATAGTTGTAGTCTAGAATCTCTCTATCAGGACCTGATCAAAGAGGTTGGGTCAAACAAGGCTAGGCTTACTTGGACCGAACCCCTTTGACCAATCCTTGGGCCTACCTATCTTAGGCCTATACAATTTCCCCCCCCCCCCCCACCCAATGGTAATTGAAATTGTGTGGACTCAATCACTCAATTATGATAGGGCCGAATGATAAATGGTATTTTTTTTTTTTGTCGTCTATTCCTTACTAGTCCTTACTAGTACTGTTGCCCCACTACTAACAAACAATTAAATTGTCAATCACCAAACAATGTTATATTTTCTCTATAGACTCTTCTCTCTCTATATATTATACCTTTATTCTAAGGATTTGAATTTTGTTCCGTAGATCATTCCACATAATATTTTGGTACTAGTGTACCGGAACATTGCTTCAAAATAACGCACATGATATACATATAGGTTTTTATTTATTTACTCAAACACCAAACAGTTAAAGGGTAAAACACCAAACAATATTACATTTTCTCTACAGACTCTTCTCTCTCTCTCTCCGTATATTATAGCTTTATTCTAAGGTTTTAAATTTCGTTCTGGAAATTATTCCATGGAATATTTCAGTACTAGTGTATATATCATATTATATATAATAAAAGTTGGGCTTAGACCAAGGGAGTCGATTTCGTATTGTACCGGCCGGTATATACCGTACCGGCAAGCAAACCAGTACATATAACCTTCCTGTTTCGGGCAATACCGGCCAGTACAGAAAAAAGTTTTTTTTTTTTTTTTTTTTTTTTTTTTTTTTTAAGTTTTGTAATTTTTGAATTTTTGTTAGGGTAGAATGGTAACTTATTTGCATTAACTTATTAGTATTATTTGTTTTTTTAGTATGCAATGGTAACTTTTAAGCTTTTTATTTTTTATATTGTGTTTTTATTTTTCTTTTAATTGATACTAAAGTCTAAAACCATGAGTAATTAGTTCTAAATTGAGGAAATGTTTTATGGTAAACTTTTATATTTATTATAATACACACACACACACACACATACATATATATATATATATATATATTTATTTATTTATAAATATAAAAAATAGCGGTAAACCCGAAACGGTACACCGGTATTGACCGGTATTCGAAATATATCGTACCACTAGTCAAACCGGTACAGCCAACGGTACGGTATTGACTCCCTTTGCTTAGACGCTATGGTTACGCCACGTGGCTTTACCAAATTGCAGAAATTTTATTAAATTTTTAGATTTTCAAAGAACTAAAAAGAAATAGTATACTACTAGGACTCTAATTCATTTTTATCATTAAGTAGTTTATCTCTTTAAAAAAAAAAATAAAGAAATAAAATTTGCTTTTTGGCCACTGCTTAGAGAATTAGACACACGCTAAAATTGGTGTGGTTGTTGCTAACATACTCAAAAAGCTCAAGAAAGATCATCCAGCATGGCTCCAACCATATCTTACCTATGGTATTCTTTTCTCTTCGTTTAATTTGTTGTTTTAGATGCTTCACGGTATTGAATAACTGCTTTGGTTTGGTTTGTAAAGTAGATTTATTGTAAATTTTTATTTAGATTCAAATATGAAGTAGCAAATATATATGGTTTATGATCTATTGAGGTTAGGGGTTATGATTTAATTTCAGGTTGGACCAATAATTCGCATTTTTTAGGATTTCCTCTGTCGGTCACATTATTAATTATTGTATTAACATTTTAATTGTTAGGCCTATTTGAAATTAATTAGAACTGCTGTTTCCATTAAAATAAATAAATAATATCACGCCTGTAAGCCTCTTTTTTTATTTTAAAAAAAAAAGTCCTATTTTTTTTGAGAATCAAGACAATAAAATATTATTAGCTTAGGCCACTCAAATCAGCCATGTAAACAGAGTTAAGATCTGGTGGTATTTCTTCCATCCAGATTGACAAATCAGGAGTAGAGGATGCTCGACGAGCTAATGCATGTGCCAAACTATTACAATGTCTCCTAACATGAGATAAACTAATCAATGAGAACCGAGCCATGAGCATATGAATGTCTGCAAGTAAGTGACCATAGTAAGCCAGAGAATTGCCACCCTTCGCCAAAGATTTGATCAGCACTTCAGAGTCCCCTTCAAGAGTGATGTTGTCAAAGCCGAGTTCAAGTGTAAGCTCCAATGCTTTCCGTGCTGCCAAGACTTCCACCTCTATAACTGAACCGGGAAGAGGTATTTGCTGAGTAAGAGAAGCCATGATCAGTCCATGGTCATTACGGATCACAACACCCAAACTAGCAAGTCCCTGTTCAGCAAAAATCGCACCATCGAAGTTGACTTTATAAGCATCTTGAACCGGTGCCTGCCAAGCTGCTACCTGATGGGGTTGAGGTTGTTGAAAGCTAATGTTGCAAGAAGCTCGCTCCAGGATTCGGTCTTGAGCAAATTCAACCACCTGTCCAAGTGAGAGTGCAGGCTTGCCCAAGCGCAAATTATTCCTCCTATTCCAAAGTGTCCATAGCACAGCCGCAAAAAGATCGGGCTCCTTATTACCTGCAAAAATGAGTTCAAAAATATCAGTGAAAGAGGAGCACGCTTGAAGCGTGCTGTGATTCCATTGAGTTCGAGACCTCCAAACGGGTTGCAAAGCTGGGCAAAGGAACAATGCATGAACCACATCCTCCTGCTGCAATTTGCAAACATCACAGTAGCCCTCAGTAATGACCTTTCTGCGGATCAGATTAGTCTTGGTTGGCAATGAATCCTTACAAGCCTTCCAAGCCAGGTGCTTGACTTTATTTGGAACTTGAAGTCCCCAAATTTTCTTCCAAAGAGGCGTGAGCACCGAATTGTCTGAAGGTCCAGGCAGGCCGTGTTGCTGTTGCTCATGAAGATATCTGTACCTGGATTTGACAGAATAGACTCCATCGGGGTTAAAAGGCCAAATGAGGACATCATCCTGTATGGATCGGCAAAGGGGCATATTTTTAATAAGGGCTGCTTCAAAGTCATAGAACAAATTATCAATGACATTCACCTTCCACTCCTTAGTGTCCTGATTAATTAAATCAGCCACCAACCTTACTCCCCTCCCTTCAGCCCGTGGTGATAAAACCTTAGGGTGATATGAGTTGGGCAGCCAATTCTCACCCCAAATAGGAATAGACCTGCCTGATCCAATCCTCCATTTTGCTCCTCGTTTGATCACATTCCTACCCTTCATAATACTCTTCCAAGCATATGAAGAGTTGGCTGGAATTTTGGCCTCCATAACTGATGTATTAGGGAAGAATTTTGCCTTGAACACACGGTAAAATAAAGACGACTTGTCATGGAGCAAACGCCAAGTTTGTTTGGCCAAGAGCGCATCATTGAATAGAGACAAATCTTTGAACCCCATACCTCCCTGCGTCTTGGGCTTACAAAGTTCCAACCACTTCACCCAATGAATCTTTCTATTATCACCTCTTTGCCCCCAGAAAAATCTACAAATCATGCTCTCAAGTTCATGACAAAGTGAGGTAGGAAGTTTGAAGCATGCCATGGTATAAGTTGGGAGGGATTGCGCCACCGCCTTAATTAGTATCTCTCGACCCGCTTGACTGAGTAACTTACCCTCCCACCCCTGAATCCTCTTCCATACTTGCTGTTTGATGTAGGTGAAACTATACTAAAAAAAGTCCTATTAGTACTAAAGATTCTTGGAATTCCAAATAGAAGAGTTTTGTATTTTTATGATTTCCTCTATGATCAAATTATTATTTTATTAACATTTAATTGTCAGAGTTATTTGAAACCAATTAGAACTGTTGTTACCATATATAAAATAAAATAAAACCTCACGCTACAACTATTATTTGGTTTTTTTTTTAATACGTTCAATCTTTTACTTAAAACAAAAACAAAAATGTAGGAGTCCTTCTTTGTTCAACTTGGAGACCTTTTTTAATTTGGTTTATTATTTGGTTTTTTTTAATAGGTTTAACGTAGGAGTTCTTTTTTCTAATCTTTTGCTAACAAAAAAATAAAAAAACGTAGGAGTTCTTTTGGTGGACTATTTAAACCAATAGGATTATTATGCATCGATGATAAAGAAGAATAGAGAAAGAGGTAGAGGATTGAGAATACTTCATACTATTTTAAAACTTATTGGAATACTTCGTACTATTTTAAACTTTTATTAACTATCAGGTGCATCGCACGGATTAACGATTATCACGTCTGCTTTATGTAAGATTGTAGGTATAGATTAATATTAGATTAATAAAATAAAATATTATATAGTAAGCGTAAAATAAAAACTACTTCATGTAAGATTGTAGGTAAATTAATATTAGATTAATCAGGACTCTAATTCATTTTCATCTCTAATTCATTGTTATCATAAAGTAAGTGTATCTCTAAAAAAAACTGAAATAAAAAACTGCATATTAATATTAGATTGATCAGGACTCTAATTCATTCATATCTCAAATTCAAAAAATGAGGACTCTAATTCATTCTTATTTCTAATTCATTGTTATCATAAAGTGAGTGTATCTCAAAAATAAAAAATACTGCTTCCCATAAGGTTTTTTTTTTTTTTTTTTTTGGTAATAACTTTAACGTAAAAAAAAAAATCTAATAACAATCTAGCTAATAATTATACTTTTTTTTTGGGATAAAGTATTTAAAAAAAAAAAAAACTAATATGTAATTAACCTAAACTTCTTGATTAGGTAACTTCAAGGAGTTTAGAGTATTTGATTTTTACTTGGATTCCTTTTCTAGGTGGAGTATGTATATATATACACCATTAGTTGGTGTAGTTTTTCATTCTCCAACTTATTATACAGTTTTTTTTATTTAGGCTTCCATTTTTCTACTTACAATCATGTAGGTATGTATTTTTTACTCTAATTTTTTATTATAATCAATTAAATACATTTTATGTATTTGTTGCCTTTTGTTTAAGCTAATTTTCTTATGTTTTTCTTTTTTTGAGGGGGTAATTTCCTTATGTTTGATCTAATTCATATGTTAATGGTTTGATCCAATTTAATTATTTTGTTGTCCAATATATATGTAAGTTGTCATAGAAAATTCCAATCATAGACTATTAAATTTACATACAATTTTGCAATCTATATGGTACTTTGTTTTTTTAACTCTGTTTAATTTTCTTCTTGATTTTTTTTTTTCAGGTTTGTCAAAAAAGATTTCAAGCATCCTAAGAAAGGTTTGTAATCTAGATGTAGAACTTTGCAATATTATTTTAATTAGAACAAAGATTCTATTCCTCGAATAGTTCTATCTTTAAAAAGTGGCCAATTTTATGTTACTTTGTCTAAAGATTTTAATCATTAATATTATTGTTAACAATACTACAAATCACTTATATTGTAGATTCATTAGATATAAAATTCATATGCCAATAGTTTGATACATGTAACTACAAATAATATTATAGCACAATTGGTATGTTAGAAGATAATTGTTATACCAATTCAATTTATTCCTTTCGTTATAATAATTACTTATTTGGTTATAATAATTATATATATTCTACAAGTTTTAACATAAAATCGTGCAACACATAGGCCTTCAACTAATATATATATATATATATATATATTGAGAAACTAGCTAGGAAGGCTACTTTAATTAAAAGACGAAAAATCCGACAAATAACAATTATACAGATTCGGAGGAACAAACTCCATCCAAACCAATAAAGAACTAGACAACCTAGCTCTCTTAGCTAAAACATCCGCTAAAACATTGCCTTGCCTACACACATGAGAGAAAGAAAAGCTTTGAAATGAGCAAGAAAACAATAAAATGTCATGAATAATAGTATATATTGGTGCACTGTTCCGAAATAATGCACCAGATATATATATATATATATATAGGTTTTTATTTATTTATTTATTTAAATCATCATAAAATAAAATAGATTGGTTATAAAATATTATATATATAAATTTTGGTATTTTTGTATATAAGCAAAGCCCTTTAGGGTATTTGTAAAGTAGATACTTTCCAAGAAGTTTCCAAACTGACCTTTTCACTCATACCCACGTGACTCTACTCCTCTTTTCTTTTATATTCATTTCTTATCTCACTAACACTCCCATCATCTTCTTCTTTCTTTTTGTGTGTTTCTTTTCACCGTGCCTTTGTCCAGCTTCATTTTCTTCATTATTTTTTCTTTTCACATCCTTGGTTTCACACTCTGCTCTCCCCAACCTTTATCTTTCAGTCTCTAGCTCTCTCTCGACTTTCTCAAATTTTTAGGGGGTGTTTGATAGGTTAGTTCTAACATATAAAACAACATTACATATATTTCTACATATTTTTTCACCTACACGTATATAAAAAACACTCAAACAACATTACTCAAACTTTTCTACCAGGGAATATAATATGGCTGGAACATACAAAGGTTCCAGATTGGAAACAGCTAAATGCTCAACAATTTAAACATTTATTTTTTGGCCCTTATTTTCCTGAATTTGATTTCTATGTAACTGTAGGTTTAATGGGTTTTTAGTTTTTTTTTTTTTTGGATTGAGCTGGTCTCTGGGCTAGCTGAAGGGGCTGGATAATATTAATGGGGTTAACGCTTTGGGAGAGAGGGGTCAGCTATTAAAAAGACAAAATAAACATAATAAATTTTTTCTTTTGGGCCATGGGGCCCAGGTCCCCTTGGGTCCGTTCCTGTGAGAGACTATTAAATTTTTATGGATTCGGAGTTTTTTTTTTTTTTTTTTTTTAAGAAAGTTTTAACATATGACGTTCGCTTCTGATGGTAGCTCTTTATCATCAAACTAAGATACTAATCAGGTTTTTTGTATAGGCGAGGATTGAACTCCAAATCTCTTATACAATTATCAGAGACTTTACAAATTGAGTTAACTAGAACCCACAAGTTTAAGGTTTTTTATAAATGGATTTAACTATAAAAATAAAAAAATAAAACCAAGGAAAAATAAAGCAACAAAATACTGTAAAGTCTAAAGTGCATTGCATCTGTTTCTCAAAAAAAAAAAAAAAAAAAAAAAAAATATTGCATCTAACATGAGTTAGAGTTACACGCAATGCAGAAGTCCTCTAATCAATATTGGTCCTACTCAAAGAAAAATGCCATGAATGTCCTTCCACGTGATATTTCTTTGACATCAATGTTTGGACTGTTTCTGCTTGAGTGGTTCCTTGCTAATCGACAAAGAAAGATTTTTAAAGTCTCTCTAAAGTATATTCCAATGAATAATAAAATACATTGTGTCATTTTCATTAATCAAGTATAATAATGAACTTGTGGTGTGACTGTGTTAGAACCGTTTTCTCTCTCTTGTATGCGTGTTTGTTTAAGAAAGTTTTAATATATGACGTTCGCTTCTGATGATAGTTTTTTATCATCAAACTAAGATACTAATCAGGTTTTTTGTGTAGGCGAGGATTGAACTCCAAATCTCTTATACAACTATCAGAGACTTTACCAATTGAGTTAACTAGAACCCACAAGTTTAGGGTTTTTTATAAATAGATTTAACTATAAAAATAAAAAAATAAAACCAAGGAAAAATAAAGCAACAAAATACTGTAAAGTCTAAAGTGCATTGCATCTGTTTCTCAAAAAAAAAAAAAAAAAATATTGCATCTAACATGAGTTAGAGTTACACGCAATGCAGAAGTCCTCTAATCAATATTGGTCCTACTCAAAGAAAAATGCCATGAATGTCCTTCCACGTGATATTTCTTTGACATCAATGTTTGGACTGTTTCTGCTTGAGTGGTTCCTTGCTAATCGACAAAGAAAGACTTTTAAAGTCTCTCTAAAGTATATTCCAATGAATAATAAAATACATTGTGTCATTTTCATTAATCAAGTATAATAATGAACTTGTGGTGTGACTGTGTTAGATCCGTTTTCTCTCTCTCTTGTATGCGTGTTTGTTTAAGAAAGTTTAACATATGACGTTCGCTTCTGATGATAGCTCTTTATCATTAAACTAAGATACTAATCAAGTTTTTTGTGTAGGCGAGGATTGAACTTTAAATCTCTTATACAACTATCAGAGACTTTACCAATTAAGTTAACTAGAACCCACAAATTTAGGGTTTTTTATAAATGGATTTAACTATAAAAATAAAAAAATAAAACCAAGGAAAAATAAAGCAACAAAATACTGTAAAGTCTAAAGTGCATTGCATCTGTTTCTCAAAAAAAAAAAAAAAAAAAATTATTGCATCTAACATGAGTTAGAGTTACACGCAATGCAGAAGTCCTCTAATCAATATTGGTCCTACTCAAAGAAAAATGCCATGAATGTCCTTCCACGTGATATTTCTTTGACATCAATGTTTGGACTGTTTCTGCTTGAGTGGTTCCTTGCTAATCGACAAAGAAAGATTTTTAAAGTCTCTCTAAAGTATATTCCAATGAATAATAAAATACATTGTGTCATTTTCATTAATCAAGTATAATAATGAACTTGTGGTGTGACTGTGTTAGAACCGTTTTCTCTCTCTCTTGTATGCGTGTTTGTTTTTGTAAAAACAAAAGTATAACAACGACTTGCTACTGAATTTTGATAAGTTTTATTATTATTTGATAGTTACAACGGGGGATAAAATTTGAATCATGAATATCTTTATTAGAAATACAAGGAGGTATCAGCTAAGCTATAAGGCTCTTAATATTACTATTTATTAATACTACTTTTAAAAATTGTGACCTTTGATTAGATGTTCTTAATAGGAATTTGACCCCTTTGCTCCTTTAAACTTAATGTAGCAAAGAAAAGAAAAAAGTATAGCAACTACCCTTAAGTAAGTAGGATTATAAATTAATGAACCAAACCATTTGTGAGCACTATAGTTTAAGTTTGAGAAGAATTTGTTTATATTCGTTTATTTAATGAGTGAGCCAAGTTCAAGTTCATGTTTAGGTTCAATTATTAAATGAGTCAAGTTCAAATATAGTAATGTGTTTGTAAACAAATGGGTAAACATAAGGTTCAATTTAAGTATATATCAAATTATATAATTATATGTATAAAAATGTATAAATATATAATATATAGATTTGAATATATTGGATTATGTGAGTTTGTAAATAAGGCTAGGCTTACTTGGACCGAACCCCTTGGACCAATCCTTGGGCCTATCTATCATAGGCCTATACAATTTTTGTCCTCCAATAGTAATTGAAAGTGTGCGGACTCAATTATGATAGGGCCGAATGATAAATGGTATTTTTTTGTTTTTGTTTTTGTTTTTAAAGTCTTATATGGTGACTTTAGATATGTATTAAACTTTCTATACTCTTTCAAGTAGAAGTCATTGTAATGCACTTCTCCACCCAACTACAAGATGCTATTCTGTTTAGAAAATTCAAACATTTCGATAAAATATTTTAATACATTATTTTTTAAATAAAAATGTTCAAATTTTCAAAAATATCTGCATTAGTTTAGCAAAGGAAAATGCCATGAACATCCTCCCACGTGATATTTCTTTGACATCAATGTTTGGATTGTTTCTGCTTGAGTGGTTCTTTGCTAATGGGAAAAGAAAGATTTTTAAAGTCTCTCTAAAGCATATTTCAATCAATAATAAAATGCATTGTGTCGTTTTCATTGATCAAGTATAACAATGAACTTGTGGTGTGACTATGTTAAAATCATTTTCCCTCACCCTTGTATGCATGTTTGTTTTTTGAAAAAGTAAAAGTATAACAATGACTTGCTAGTGACCTTTGATCAGTTTTATTATATTATTATTATTATTTGATAGTTAAAATGGGGAAACAAAATTTGAATCATGAATATATCTATTTGAAATACGAGGTATAGATATAAGGCTCTTAACATTATTATTTATTAATACTACTTTTAAAAATTGTGACCTTTGATTAGATATTCATAATTTTCCTTCCCTCTAATTTTCCTCTACCCAACAAAACAATTCAAAGACAATACAAACAACAAAAAGGAAAAAAAGAATAGAAAACCTATCAATTGTGTGGTTGAGAATAGCTCAAGCACGCGAGAAAGTAAACCAATCTTGGCTTGATTATGAGAAAACAGAAATGCATGTTTTTTAGTTGAAAATTTAGCGCATGTTCCATGTGATGTGAGTACAAGGCAATATGATATTGTAGATTCCTCGCAAGATTATAGTTTTTTTTTTTTTTTGAATAAGCATTTTTGAGAGAGTTGTTAGTTATATTTTTACAGGCATCATATACACCAAAATGGATGTCGAGGGTAATGTGAATTCTCTCCTACCAAATACTCCTAGGATATAATCATAAAAACATTACCATTAAATTAGAAAATATATATGGGGAATTCTACGAGCTATTTGTGGCACTATTCTAGGGCAACTTCGCCAATCCGAGGCTAATCTTTTTTCTTCTTTTTTTTGAAAATTTTGGGTTATACTTAATAACACATTAAATTTGAAGATCATGCAAGCACAATTAACTAGAATGACAAAACTTAGATAAAATACTTAGGTGTTATTTCTTAGATTCTCTTTTTAAAATTCAGTTATATGACTTTTTTCTCATGAAATGGAAGTATATTTTTAGTTTAGTACAGTCACATGACTGAATCTTAAGAAATAAACTTAAAAAACAGCATCTAAGTATTGTACCTCTAACAAAAAAGAATGGGAGTTCCTGAAACCACAACCTCTATATATATCTGCTATCATAGTAAAAACGATGAATTTAACTAGAAATCAGCAAAGTGGATTTGGTATTTGTTACGTCTAAAGTCATCAAATTGTTTATATAAAAGCATTATGATTTAACAACAAAAAGCTGTAATAGATCTAAAAAGCTCATTCAATCATGCTAAATAGAGATCTTATCTTCATTGATCAAATCAAACAACGACATCTTTAATAGATTTGTTCACCACTTTCTGAATTATCTGTCTCTTTCTTTTATTGAACAAACCTCAATCAAAGTAACCATAACCAAATAGAAACTAATTATTTTTCAATTGAAATACCCCTAATGAGACTATTGAAAGAGAGACAGATATAGAATAGAACCATTTCAAGCCTGACCCTGATTGATGAAAGAAACAATCCTTTTGAGCAAGGCAACACTATTTTCACAAGTTGAGTTCATCAAATGGAACACATGGTCCTCTCCTTTTGCTTCCATGACCTCCACAACCCCACTGTATCCACTTTTACCCAATAACTCACTGTAATACCAACCCCTATCCTTCAACATGTCCTTCTCAGCAATACAAATTAGCACTCTCTTACACCCCAAACTCCCTAGTTTTGGATCCGTACCTGGGTTTATATACGGGTCATCAGCGCCACTCGTTGCTGGACATGTAAATCGCCACAAAGCTTCAACCTTTCCTCTCTTCTCAGCGTCAGTATCTTCCCCACCAATTGGTTCTTTGCCCCAAAAATAGGGATGCACTAAAACAATCCCATCAAGCTTAAAACCAGCAAGTCCTTCTAATCCAACCCTCAACCCCATGTGATGAGCAATATTAGCCCCAGCACTGTCCCCAGCGAAAAACACACTTTCAAAATCTGCATGGTTTTTCAACCATTCATCAGGACCTTTTCCATCAGTATGAGACGCAACCCATTTAAGCGCAGCCCATGAATCATCGTAAGCAATAGGAACAGGGTGTTCTGGGGCTCTCCTATATTCAACAGAGACCACAACAACATTGGCTTCAGCCACAAACGAGTTCAAGTAGTTGTGGTACTGTGGAGAGAAAGCGGTTTCGACGCAAAACCCTCCACCATGAAAGTAAACAAGGAGAGGAAGCTTTTTTTGTGATTCCTTTGTGGTTTTTGGAATGTAAAGCCTAGCAGATACGCCTGTTTCGGGTGAGATAACCACGTCTTTGGATTCAACACCGGTTTTGGAATCCAGAGATGGGGGTACGATCTCTATGCCTGCAAATCGCTCTATTCGACCATCTTTGTAGATGTTAAAAAAAGGAGGGTAGTCATGGGCTATTTCAGTACTGTTGCTTGAATCCATAGCAAGAGAAGAAGGAGAAGAAGAAGCAGCTACAATTTGGAGAGTGGGTTTTCTATGATTTATGGAAGACAAAAGGGAAAAGTTTTTATGTAGGGGAGAAAATTTTGCGACAGTGTGTGGGTGGAGCTCAGCAGGCAACCGAGGGATTAAAAATTTGTCGAGAGAGAGATATGGTGAGAGAAAGATAAGGTGATTGGATGATTCATATTATACCCTTCAAATTTTCAATGAAAAATTGATAAGACTTTTTTTTTAGCATTATAAAGAGTGGATATGTAATTTAAGAAATTATTGGTAATAGATTTTTTGTTAGAATTTCTTGAAACTTTAGATGATAAAGTATTATAAGTTAATCTATTCTTAAATTTATCTTTTGATTAGAGAAAATATATCCTAATAATTAATTATTATTATAAAGATAAGATATAAATATAAATTAATTTAACAATTAACGATAGTGTATCTTTGAAAAGAGGAGATAATCACCTCGGATAACCACTTTTTTCTAAATCTAAACTCAACTATTCTATTACATGATATATGATATTATTATAGGCCCCTTCCTTTAGAACTACCAGTCAGTTTCACAATTGACAAAAATTATAATTATAAGTATATTTCAGCTTTTTGTATGTATGTGTGTGTTTTTAATGGTTGGCTAGTGTCTAATTTATGATATGCGTTACATGTAGCTATCTTTACTGGTTTTTTTTTTTTTTAAATACTCCCCCGTCTCACTTTTTTTGTCCTGTTTAAAAAGTCAAACTTTTTAAGGGAATATTATTTATTGTCTTGTCTACTTTTTAAAAATGTATAAGTTTCTAAAACTACCTTTAAAAAAATTTATCAAAAAATTGAATTAGTAAATTAATAGGGGTATAATAAAAACATTAGTAAATTATTGACTTTTATTTTTAGAAACAGAACAATATTTTTGGACATCTCAAAATAGAATAGATAGCAAAAAAAGTGGGACGGAGAGAGTATTATTTTTTAGAGAGGCAAGTGTTAATTTTGTGATACGGCTTACATGCAGAGTTATGTAATAATTATTTCATGAGTTCCAATTAACTTAACTAATAAAGTATTTTATAGTCGAATAAGAGGTTTGGGGTTTAATCCCCACCTAGGAATGGACCTAGGTGCCCCCCCCCCCTGGCGGATCCAATTTTTTTTTTATTTTTTTTAGTTTATTAAATATTTCATTTTTATAGTTGGGCCCCCCTTCCAAAACCTTAGACCCCCCTTCTCTTCAATAAGCTTAGCTACCCTCAACCTAATAGCAGCTATCCAATGCAAAAGCTTAACAAAAACAATAAAAACATTCACAATAGTGATTGCATTTTAGCAACAAAAAAAAAAAAAGTCTATTTTACCACAATGTGTTATTGGAGAAGTTAAAACTAAAATTTTTGCAACTACAGTAAACTAGTATAAATACCAATTGACTATAGCAAGAGTTGTTAAAAATTAAATTAAATACAATATTTTATTGAGATTATATCTCTTCCTTCAATTAAAAAACTCAAATTCTCTTTCTTCTTATATAATTTTAAATGAGTTGTTTATATTATTTTAAAAGAAGTGATAAAAAAAATAGAACAATTGATATTGGATGTATTATAAAACGAGGTAGTAAAATAGATAAAATAGCTTTTTGAGGTGCTAAATGCTAAAATTTTTAGCACCCCCACTGTAATTGCTCTAACTTCAATAAAAAAAAAATCCTAGCCAACTTAGTATTAAAAAGACATTATTTTGTTTTTGTTTTGGTTGGTAAATGATTGCATCTTAATGTATTTAGAAACAACAATTTTTAGTATTTATAATTTTTTTTTAATACTATATGGATGCCTATTTGGAGTTTTTTTTCCCCCCCCCCTTTATACTCCGGTTTCCGCTAGCTTAAAATTCTAGGTCCGTAACCTCACCTATACCAAACACCAAGTTTTAGTCTAATGATAAAGAGTAATCACCAAAAGCAGACTTCATAAGTTGAAATATCTCTAAGAAAAAAAAAAGATAATGATAATGGTTATTATTAAGAAAACCTTTATTATCATGATTGTGTTTGTATATGTAACATATTATTTTATAAAAGAAAATGTGATGTACCAAAATTCTAATGGAAGGTTTAAATATAGAATAAAGTTTAAATTTAATTATATATATATATATATATTAGAATAATAATGTGTAAAATTGTAGGTTTTCAAAAGCTTATATGGCACAATACATCAACTAAAAGTGAAATGAATACAAATTTATTTATTAATTTTTACTAAGCTATGGTTATATATATATATATATATATATATATTATAGATTATAGATAAGATATCTTTTTCAACTAAGGAAGAGAATGATAAATTTTTTTTTTTTTAAGTAGCTAGCTAGAATAAGCTAAAAATGAATTATATGATTCACTTGGAATTTATCCATGTTGGCGAGGATCACAAACTTTTATATAGTAGATTTTATATCCGTAAGTAAATATATCAAAGCTTGTTTTGATTGGATTATGTTATTACTTATGTAAAGATGCACATAACACATCAGTCATGACATATGGGCGTGGTTTGCTAAGTTGTTAATATTTGTTAACTAAACAAACCTTTTATTGAATGTTTGAAAAAAAAAACCTGTATATATTGCTTCAATAATTGAAGCTTTCGATAGGAAGTAGCGGCAGACATGGTATTTAAACCCGGACCGGACCGTACGGTCGGACCGGAAAACCCGTGAACCGTTCATATTCACGGTCCATTTAAGGTTACGAACCGTTCCATGTGAAAAAAGCATGGAACCGCCCGAACCGCGGTCCAACCGGCTGGTTCTGTGAACCGTGACCGGTTCTCACGGTTCAAGCGAGTGGGCTGTTTTAGCCTAAAACGACGTCGTTTCGTCCTTCTTTTTTTTTTTTTTTTTTTTTTTTTTTTTTTCTTTTCCCTAATGCGGCGTCGTTTTGGGCATTGTGATTTACTAACCTGAAGTTCAGGTCCTGAACTAGGCTGAAACGATTCAAACTAAAACCTAGTCTCTCAAAACTCAAATCTCTCTGCCTCTTCCTCACTCTCTCGTCTCTGCCTCTCCCTCATCGCCACTGGATCCTCGTCGCCGTTGCAGCTCACGCATCACCGATCTCGCCGTCGTAGCTCACGCATCCTAGATCGCAGCTCAGCCGTCGCAGCCCAGATAGCAGCTCACGCATCGCCGCTCAGCCGTCGCAGCTCCCTCATTTCTCTCATGCTCATCGCCGTGTTACAATCAATTCCTTCACCGTCGACCAGCACACACATTTATCACGGCAAGTTTATTTCTTTGTTTTTCTTATTTTGATTTTTAGGCATTTAGAAAAACAAAAAAGTTTGTTAATATTATTTGATGTGCTATGATTCTTCCTTAAAGTCTAGCTTTTGAGATGGTATGCTGTAAATTATTGGCGAAATTACATATTGGAGCAACAGAGTGAATATTTGGTAGTGATGTTATGTTATTTTTACCTAAAAATTAAAGAAATTTAGGTTCACTTCTTGTATACAAATGGCTGTATATGGTGACACAAAATCATTCAATCAGTGAGATGTTGGTGCTGCTGAATTTTGATTAGGCATATGAATTAACTGGATAATTAGTGATAACAATCCTTAATTTTTGGGACAGGAATTCCTCAACCATCTAAGTAAGGATTCGAATAAGCATCCGTTGTGTACTTTTAATCAAATTATAACTGGAAAGGACAAAAGAATTTTGGTATGAAAAATATCCAAGACAGCATACGTTGCTGGCTTAATGTGTAACTGTCTAAGGTAGCAATAGAAATGCTAAGGCATGATAATTCTTGTTACATGATAATTCTTTGACTCTATGACTTTGTGTATATTAGTTTGTTAATTTGACTGTGTATAAAGTTGTGATTCTTTGACTATATGTATTTCAAAAATTGATGGGTCTATGCGTGTTCGATTGGTTGTTTAGTCTTTTAGATTAAAATGGAAACAGAGACCGGGTCTACTCCATCACATGAAGTTGATTCCAATGCAATGGAGTCTAGTTCAAGAGTAAGGGAAAAGGTTGATCTGGCTTGGGAACATTTTAGCCTTGGTAAGGATGAGAAGGGACGGAATACTTTTACATGTGTGTATTGTAGGCAAACATATAAAGGTGGGGGTATTAATAGGATGAAACGACACCTTGCGGGGATAAAAGGTGATATTGGATCGTGTAAAAAGGTTTCTCATGATGTGAGATACCAAATGTTGGAATATTTGAAAGAGTTTGAGTTGAAGAAAAAAGCTGAGAAACAACGTCAAGAAGAAATGTTTAGTGTGCCTTCCACAAATAGTGATATACAAGAAGATGAAGATGTTCAAGAAGTGTTTAGTAGTGGGTTGCCTAAAAAATCTATTTTAGGTAAAAGAAAAGGTACAAGCTCAGTAGATAATTACTTTGCTCCAAGAACTACCCCAGGAGCTCAACCTGGTCTTAAAAGTGTGTTCCAAAGCAAAGAGAGGGTGAGGCAAGCTGATATGGCTATTGCAAGGTTTTTGTATGACAATTGCCTTTCTTTTAATGTAGTAAATTCAGTGTACTACCAAAAGATGATTGATGCCATAGCTGCTGCTGGTCCTGGTTACAAAGGTCCATCTTATCATGCTGTACGGGTCCCTTTGTTGAGGGATCAAAAGAAAGAGGTTCAGTTGTTGGTTGAGTCACAACGTAGGCATTGGGCAGAAGTTGGATGTACACTTATGGCTGATGGTTGGACAGATACTAGACATAGGTCATTGATTAATTTCCTTATTTATTGTCCTAGGGGAATGGTATTTGTAAAATCAGTTGATGCCTCAGATATTGTGAAGAGTACCAGAAACTTGTTTAAATTGTTTGATGAAGTAGTTACATGGGTTGGTCCAAAAAACATAGTTCACATGGTTACTGATAATGCTTCCAATTATGTATCTGCTGGTAAATTGTTGTGTGAAAAGTATAAAACTATTAGTTGGTCTCCTTGTGCAGCACATTGCCTGAATCTTGTGCTGCAGGATATGGGAGACATGCCTCATGTGGAGAGACTCAAAAGCCATGCAACCAAAGTTACAGTTTTTGTTTATAATCATGTGGCTTTGATTGCTTGGTTGAGGAAGAGACCTGGTTGGACAGATATTGTACGCATGGGAGCAACAAGATTTGCTACTACTTTCCTTTCATTTGGAAGCCTTCATGTGCATAAGCATGACTTGCAAGCCTTAGTGACTAGCAAGTTCTTTGTGAACAATAGATTGGCAAGAGAGTCAAAGGCAAAAGAAGTAGTTTCTATCATTTTGGATAATTCTTTTTGGGATGATATTAATGTTCTTGTCAAGATTTCATCGCCACTTATCCGGTTGTTACGGATTGTTGATTCTGATCAAAGGCCTGCAATAGGATATGTGTATAAGGGCATGCATAGAGCACGGTTGGGAATCAAGAAGATCTTCCGAATGAAGAAGCACTTGTACAAGCCATACACCTCAATTATAAAAAACCGTTGGGACAAACATTTGTGTAAAGATCTTCATGCTGCTGCATATTGGTTAAATCTCGCTTTTCAATATGATGAGGAGAATTTTTGTCGGAAACCAGCAGTAAATATGGTTGTTTTGGACTACATTGGGACAAAATATGATGGTGACAAAGAGAAAGTAATTAAGGAAACTCAATATTTTCGAGACCGTATTGGGAGCTTTGATAGAGATCTCGCATTGTCAACAAGCACGACCACTCATCCAGGTGAGAAGTAATTAGTTTACTTTAATACTATAAACAAATCTTAGTTTTTTTGTTCATGTTGAAACTTAGAATAACTGAAGTGATTATTCAATTGAAAGTTTGTTTGTTTATGTTGATTAATATTAGATTACGTTGTGTTATGAAAATCAGATGAATGGTGGAAGTTGTGGGGTGCTGATGCTCCAAACTTGCAAAAATTGGCAATTAGAATCCTTAGCCAAACTTCCGCCTCTTCTGGATGTGAGCGTTGTTGGAGTTTATTTGACCAAATACATTCTAAGAGGAGAAATAGGTTGGAGCATCAAAGGCTCAATGATCTTGTGTTTGTTCATCATAACTTGCGATTGAAACATAGGTAACTAAATGTTATATCTTGTCATTATATTAATTTTTAAGAAGTCATTTATATAATGTAATTGTTAATTACTAGTTATGTTCAAATTCCAATAATGAGCATGACATTTTATGATGCAGGCTTTATAACAAAAAGTTTAATTTTGACCCCATTGATTATGCAAGTATCGACAAAACTGATTTTCGGGTATATGTGGAAGAGGAAGACCCATACCTTAATTATGAAGAGTTGGAGAATGCAATTTATGAAGAGGGTGCATATCCAGCAGAGCCTTCTTCTAATATTGAAGGTTAGTTTATATGTAAACAATTTGATAACCTATAATGATTTTTCTTTTATTTTTTTCAAACTTGTGTAAACATTATAATGATTTTTCTTTTTATTTTGTTCAAACTTGTGTGTAGAATCTGTAGATGATAGCAGTGAGGTTGAAGGAATTGAGTTGGGAACATTTGGACAGCCTATTAGCCCTCCTCCTGGATTTTCAGGGAATGATGATGAGCATGCTAACTTTCATGACATTGATGATTTATCATCATAATAATTCTGTTTAAACTTTGAAGTTCTATTTTGTATTTTAGAGATAATTTCTATGTCTTTTTGTAAGACATAATGTGTAACTTGGAGTTTGAAGTTTTGTTGTTGTTTTTTAGAAGTAAGTTTTATGTACTTTTGTAAGAAACAATGTGTAGTTGTGTACTGTAACTTGTAGGCTTGTTTATGTATTTTTATTTTGTACTTTTAAGTTTTATGGATTACATTTACTTTTAGGTCTTCTTGTGCATTTGTAATAGAAGCAGTAATATAGAACAATGCCTCAGAACATCAGCAGTTGCTTATATAATGCAGTGTTCTTTAAATGGTTATATTCTACAGATTCAAGATAATATCAGATCTCTATTCTATCATAGTAAAGTTTTTATCATCTTGACTTGTTTTTCTTTTTCCCCAATACGTCACATAATCTTTGTCTTTCAGTATCATTTTGATTTTGCATGGGCTTATATACTTTTGGACTTGTATCATTGCCTTTTGTTGTGCTACCTACTTCGGTTTCATTTTTATTTTTTTGGGGTCAATTTATTCTTTAATGATCCCTTTTCATGGATATGTTGTTCAGGTTGCAAAAGATAGTGCTAATGTCATTATATTGGATGAAAACTTTATGACTATTTTAGTTAATTTTTCTAAATTTTATTAATTTAATGTTTCTATATATATTTAAAATAATTATTAAATTAATTATGACGTCATCACGGTTCGACCCCGGTTCGACCTCGGTTCGACCTTAAAAACCTTGAACCTCTCTCTTTTACGGTTCAATGAACGGTCCTGGTCTGAAAACCATGGCGGCAGGAACCCAATTTTAACGTAAAAATGGTAATTTGTCAACGTGTCATTTGTGTTTTTTGGGGGGGGGGGGGGGGTGGGGTGGTCCGGCCCACAAATTAATATGCGCAATTTTTTTATTATTGAAACATGTGAAATTGAATGTGCAATATCCTTAAAAAGTTAAAACTATTCTAAACCCTAAAACCAAAACTGTAAGTAAAAACAAAAACAAAAGCCAAAGAAATTTTAAGAAAAAAAAAGTTTCTTTCTTTTTTTCTCTAGAGCATTCACAACAAACTTCTAAAAAATATAGTTTTTAACAATTCAAAATATTACTTTATCTATTTTAACAACTCACTTTACAATACATTCAACATTAAATGTTCTATTTTAGCATACAATACATTAAAATAATATAAATACTGACAAAGCGTAAGTTCGTCAGTGAAATTGGTCAGATGGAAGCAATCCCCAGCCCGTATGAACGTACTCCCAAAGGTGGTCACCGGTGTGGTGCCTGCCACAAAACCTCCGATGCCAAAGTCAGTATAAGAAGCTCTCTTGGGAATAAATAATGTAATCTGAACAGAATGAAAGAGATCTCTCAGTGTATATCCGTGTATGTGTACTTTGTTCTTGGCAATGTATGGGCTTTATATATGTTCTCATGGCTTCTAGCCGTTGGAGTAGTTATGGAGGTCTTAATGCTCCTCTTGGTAACGTCTAGTGCTGTATAATGTGGTTTCAATGTGCTCCAAAGGTTCATACAGTTGGCCTTGTAACCGTTCTGGGTTTAATTGGCTACATTGAATGGCCTAGCTGTCTTCGTCAGTAGCGTGGATAATCACTTCGTCTAGCCTGAGGGTGTCCTCGTCTATATTGATGGGATCGTCCATGTGAGACGGACTCGTAAGTCCCGTTAGCTGCCCCCCGATTCTATGTTCGTCGTGTCATGACGATCATAGAATGTGAAGGGTTACAGGTTGCAAATGACTTTTGGGGTTTTGCTCCGTATTAAATGCGAAGTGGTGGCGCTCCACAGATCGTGGCATACGTGGCACGTGTTGATTGGTGGAGTTAATGCTCTAACTAGTGGGACTATTGGATTTCCCGTCGGTCTTTCCGTTTTTCGAGCCTTTGTTTTTAAACTCTTCCTCTCCTCATTTTTTCTTTTCACTTTTCGAAAATCTTCAATCATTACTTCTCCTCTATTAGCCTTCTTCTGCTATCCTTCTTCAAATTGGTGTGCTGTTTGGCAGTGCTTCCTCGGTTCGCCATTGTTCAAGGTATGTTCTCTTTCTTTTCTCACTTTTTCTTTCGTCGTTTTGCTGTGGTAGTGTTTCTGATTTCCTTCTTTTCCTTTCCTTTTTCTTTGTATTTGTTTTCGATCTCCCTGGGGTTTAGTTGTATTGTTCTTCCCTATGCTTCTTTTTTGGATTTTTCATGGTTAATAACTCTGAGGTTAGAGTTGCTTGCCCCTTAGTTTCTTTTCTTTTCGCACGTTTAGGGGGGTCTTTAAGCACTTTTCCAGGTCTTGAAAGCTTTATTTTTGAGGGTAGTGGTCTGAGTGTGGTATTGACTGAATTGTTGCCTCTGATATGGCAATCAATTGATTGGTTCGAGGGTCAGGAGAGAGGGAAAAAGACGATGTCTGAAGTTATGTCTAGCGATCTCGAGACTGGGTTATCGTCTAGCGGCGATCCAGTGGAGAGGGATACAGCCGTCTCTAGTCCTCGAGTGGTTAAGGCTTTTCATGCTCTTGAGGAGGTCTGTGGGTTGGACGCTGAAACGGTGAGTAGATTCAAGTATAGGTTTCAGTTTCCAAAGAGGGTTCGCGTTCGTCGGCCTAGTGACGAGGATAGAGCTTGTCACTTTTTTCCAAGTGAGGTGTGCTTCTACAAGGCTGCCTTCACTTGTGGACTTAGATTTCCCATCCATCCCTTTCTAATGGAGCTTTTAAATCATTTTGGGATTACTCCTAGGTAGCTAATGCCCAATTCGTGGAGGATAGTGGTTAACTGTATGGAAATATGGTTGGCTGCTAACAGAGATATGATCAAGGTAGGTGAGCTTGTCCACCTATATCGTTTGAAAGAATCCAAAGAATATGGATACTACGAGTTGGTACCTTGGGAGAGGAGGACCAGGATTGTTAGAGGGTTACCTTCGTCCTTCAGCTACTGGAAATCAAGATTTTTCTTTGTGTCCAAGGATGATTTTGAGACCCCCTCTAGCTAGGATTGGGGTGACATTCCGTGGTTGCTTCGTCGGTGGGGAACCATGATTTTAGGTGCGTTAGTATTTCTTATTTGTTTTAGTTCTGCTGCATTCGTTGTTACCGTCACTAACCTCTTAATCCTTTCTCTTTCGCAGTGAAGAGACGACCTAGACTTAAGGGCAGGTATAAGGCACGGGTTGAGCAGGCAATCGAGTACGCCAAGACAATTGAGAGCTGGGACGACTTGGTAAATCCGCGGACTCTTGCCTTCTACCATCTTGGTCCGGACTCGTCTTCCTTCGTCTTGCGTAACATTGAGATTGAAGGAAAAAAGAGTAAGTGTTGAACTCGTCGGAACTAGTTTTTTTTTTTTTTTTGACAAGTGTTCCCTTCTGGAAGAAATGACGACCAAATTTAACAAAGATCTTTATGCGAATATGAGATCAAAGAAAGATGAGCCCCTGTCGAATTTAGGAAAGAAGACAGTGTGCTTCACTAGAAAGGGAGGCTCTGCTGCTCCAACTCCCTCCATCCATCCAATTGTTTCCATGGGTAAGATGACGAGGACGGCTTCTCCTACGACATCATTGGAAGAAATAGGTGGCACTCCTGTCTCCAACAGGCCGCGATTGTCTAAAAAGGAGAAGGAGAAAACTGACTCTCGTTCGTCTACCCTTTGGAATGACGAGAAGATAGCTGTGGACCGGGCTCACGAGGTAGTGACGTATGCTGACTTGAGGGCTTTGTCTGGCGTCCCTTTCAGTGAGGTTGCGGCTCGTCATGTTCATAAGCTCATCCAGGTATATTGTCTTGAATATCTCTCCCCTTTTTTTTTTTTTTTTTCGACTGACGTCTTTTACCTTCTTTTCAGGTGTTAAGGGAGAGTCTGCATCTTACTTCTGAGTATTTTACTCAGAAGGCTAAGGTGGCGTCCCTGACGTTTAGGATGGAAGTTTTGGAGGAGGGGAACTCGACGCTGAAGAAAGACCTTATTGCCTCCATGGGTGAGACCAATACTTTGAAAGAGCAGGTTAAGAAACTGAACGACGACCTCAGGGTTGAGCGCCAATTGACTATGGAGAAGGACGAGCAGCTTCTTGGAGCTAGGGAGAGTCTTAAGACCATAGCTGCCAGGTCCGTTGAAGCCTTTCAAACCACTGATGAGTACAACACTGTGCTCCTCAGTTGGTATTTTAAGGGTTTCGAGCTCCTGAGGAGATACCTTGTGAAGCATCCTTCTGGAGTGAATATGGAGAGGCTGGACCTGGAGGAGGTGGATCAAGAGATGGCTGTAGACGAGGCTGCTCAATCTTCTGCTACGGAGCCTGATGCCTCTGTTGATGCTCCTGCTAACGACGCTCCTACTGACGATGCTCCCGCTGAGGATGGTGTTGGCTGGACCTGATACTTGACAAAAATTTCTTTCTTTTTGGGATGCCCTTTATGTTTTGGGCAGTTATGTAAATCTAATTTCTGAACAATTTTACTTTCTATCTATTTTGGAAACAATATTTTTAGCCCAGTGTTTATGGGCTTTTAGTTGTAAAAACAATGGTGATTTGCCAGTCCGTTTCAGGCTTTAATTTAATTTAACTTTCTTTTCTGCACTTACTTGCATTCGTGATTGCATGTTCTTTAGTTTGAGAAGTGCTAGTGACGTAATCGCCCACATTGTGCACTTGATGAATCTTTGACTCTGTTAGTGCCTCTTTGTCTATTGTTTCGTTAATCTCTCATAACTGGTACCTTGGCAGTACTTCATATTTGTTTAGGAGTCTTTTAGTCGTCAATAACTTACATCCGTCTAGGTGGAATCTTGTTACTTAGCCATTTTTGTCTTTTTATGACTTATACCCTTTTTAGGGATCTTGTCCTCGTTCGTAACTTACATCCGTCAAGGCGGAATCTTGTTACTTAGCTATTTTTGGTTTTTTGCAACTTGCACCCTTTTTACGGAGCTTGTCCTCGTCCGTAACTTACATCCGTCTGGGCGGTATTTCTTCAAGTGTTCAATGTTCCATGGCCTCAAGAGTCTTTGTCCGTCTAGGGTTTCCAGGTGGTAGCTACCCTGTTTGGAGTAATGGATGACTCGGTATGGTCCTTCCCATGTGGGGCTAAGTTTTCCTTGAGTAGGATTTTTGGTCGCCGGGGTTACTTTGTGCAGGATGAGGTCGCTTATGTTGAGTCGCTTGAGTTTCACCCTTCTGTTGTAATAGTCCGTCATTTTTTTTTTCTGGTAGTCCATCATTCTGCTGTAGGCTTTGTCTCTTACTTCATCTAGACAGTCTAGGTTGAATCGTAGATGATCATTATTAGCTTCCTCGCTGAACATTTCTCGCCTGGTGCTGGTTACTCCTACTTTGACCGGGATCACTGCTTCAGTCCTGTAGGTGAGTCTGAAGGGGGTCTCTCCCGTCAGAGTTCTTGCTGTTGTTCTGTAGGCCCACAAGATATTGGGCAGTTCTTCTGGCCAAGCGCCCTCGCATTGTCCAGCTTGGTTTTTATGATCTTGAGCAGTGTACGGTTCATCACCTCTGTTTGTCCATTCGCCTGTGGATGTCCTGGTGATGAGAACTGGTTCTTGATGCCCAGGCCTGAGCAGAAGTCCTTGAAACCTTGGCAATTGAATTGTCGTCCGTTATCTAATATGATCGTCCTTGGAATCCCGAACCTGCAAACTATATTCTTCCACACGAAGCTTCGGATCCTTGCTTTGATGATAGTTGCTAGTGGCTCTGCTTCAACCCATTTTGTAAAGTAATCAATAACAACTAGTAAGAATTTTACCTGACCTTTGCCTAGGGGCAATGGGCCAACGATGTCGATTCCCCATTGTGCAAATGGTCATAGGGACGTTATCGTCGTCAGTCTTTCTGCTGGAAGTCGTTGGACATTCCCGAACCGTTGACACTTGTCACATCTCTTAAGGAACTCCATTGCGTCCACCTACATAGTAGGCCAGAAATAATCGATTCGAATAATCTCGCTTACCAAGGATCTAGAGCCAGCATGGTCCCTACAAATTCCTTCATGTATCTCTTCCAGGATGTACTTAGCTTCTTCTCCGTTAACACACTTCAAGTAGGGCATGGAGAAGCCTCTCTTGTATAGGGTGTCGTTGAGGATTGTGAATCTGGCTGCCCTCTTCTTAATCTTCCTGGCCTCATCTGTATTCGGAGGGAGGTGTCCGTCTTGGAGGAAGGATACGATGGCGTCATCCAGCTGTTTGTGCTCTGGATTATGAACGTTGGAACTTCTTCAATGCTAGGGTTCTTCTGGATTTCCATCATGAAGTCCACACTCGTCGTACCTTCTTTTGACGAAGCTATCTTCGAGACTTCGTCTGCCTCCATATTCTGGCTCCTCAGTATCTGTACAAATTCCACTTCATCGAACTCTTGAGCCAAACGTTTCGTCAGCCTGAGATACTTCTGCATTCTCTCTTCCTTTGCTTCGTATTCTCCCTGGATCTGCCCAATTACCAGTTTTGAATCATTTTGGACTAACAGGTTCTTAGCCCCAAGCACCTTTCCAAGTCTTAATCCCATCAGAATCCCTTTATATTCAACCTCGTTGTTGGTGGCCGAAAATTTTAGCTGAACTCCATACTTTAGTACTTCTTCATCTGGGGTGACTATGATGACCCATACTCCCCCTTTCTTTCGAGCTGACGAACCGTCGGTCTATATCGTCCATTTCTCGGCCTCATTGGTGAGCATGTCTTCGTCCGGGGAAGTGAACTCGGCGATGAAGTCCACCAGGGCTTGTGCCTTAATGGCTGTCCGAGGATGGTACTCGATGTCAAATTGGCTGAGTTCAATTGCCCATTGGACTATTCTTTCAGCTGCTTCAGGCTTGTTCATGGACTTTTTGATAAGCTTGTCTGTCATCACCAAGATGGGATTTGCTTGGAAATATTGTGTTAGTTTTCGGGAGGCCACTATTAACGCAAATGCAAACTTCTCAATCTTTGGATACCTGGACTCAGCCCCCTGGAAAGCTTGGCTGACGTAGTACAGTGGGAGCTGTTTCTTGTCTTCTTCTGGAATCAAAGCTACATTCACGGCCGTATTTGATACTGCCAAGTACAAATACAGGTTTTCCCTTCTTTTGAAGGACTCAGGAGGGGTGGGTTGCTCAAGTAACGCTTTAGTTCCTGAAATGCTGCTTCGCATTCGTCTGTCCACTTGAATGCCTGTTTCAAAGTCTTGAAGAAGGGGAGGCACTTGTCCGTCACTCTAGAGACGAACCTTTTAAGAGCTGCAATTCTTTCTGTGAGCTTTTGAACTTCCTTGACGGTCCAGGGTGATGTCATGTTGATTATGGCTTGCACCTTCTCCAGGTCTATTCCTCTTTGGGACACCATGAATCCCAAGAATTTGCCTAAGGCTACATCAAAGACACACTTACTAGGATTCAGTTTCATTTGGTATTGTTTGAAGGTGGCGAACATCTCCCTCAAGTCATCCAGGTGGGCGAGTTCTTCCTTACTCTTGACGAGCATATCATCCACATAAACTTCCATATTCCTGCCGATCTGTTTGCTAAAAATTTTGTTCACTAACCTTTAGTAAGTAGCTCCTGCGTTCTTTAGTCCAAAAGGCATTACCTTATAGCAATAGAGCACCTAGTTTGTGATGAAAGTAGTCTTCTCTTGATCTTCGTCAGCCATTTTTATCTGGTTGTATCCTGAGAAGGCGTCCATGAATGTCAACAACTTATGTCCGGCAGTAGAATCCACAAGCTAGTCTATCCTTGGTAGAGGAAAACTATCCTTCGGGCACGCTTTATTCAGGTCCGTGAAGTCCACACACATTCTCCACTTCCCATTTGCTTTCTTCACGAGGATGATGTTTGCTAGCCAGTCGGGGTAATATATTTCTCGGATGAACCCTGCCGTCAATAATTTGTTAACTTCGTCTGTAACTGTTTGATCTCATTCTGGAGCAAAGACTCTTCGTTTCTGCTTAACGGGCTTCCTTTCTGGGTCTACGTTCAACTTGTGTTGAATGACTCCTGAAGATATGCCTGGCATGTCTTCGTGGTTCCAGGCGAAGACATCTTGGTTCTCTCTTAGGAACTAGATGAGCCTTGATTTCATCTCGGGACTTATTGTCGTTCCTATCCTCGTCTTCTTGGTTGCCTCTCCTTCGTCTAGTACCACTGTTTCCAAGGCTTCCATTTTGTCTTCTGCTTTCTCTTCAATCGTCCATGTGTGATTCTCCTTCGCAGCCAAGACGGCTTGATAGCATTCTCTGGCTAGGACCTGGTTCCTTTTTATTTCTCCAACTCCGTTGTCCATTGGGAACTTCACTTTTAAGCAATAGGTGGACGCAGCTGCCTTCCATTTATTGAGTGTGGGCCTCCCAATAATCACATTATAAGATGAGGGGCAATCTACCACCAAGAAGTCTATTTGACGGGTTAGCTGCCTAGGGTAAGTCCCCCCTGTTACTGTCAACGTCACTATGCCTTTGGGATATACCTTATCACCACTGAAACTGACGAGGGGGGAATCGAATTGACTCAGTCTTTTTGGATCCAGTTTCAATTGCTAGAATGCAGGGAAGTAGATGATATCAGCGGAGCTACCATTGTCCACAAGGATCCTTTTGGTGTTGAATCCTTCTATGGTGAGCATTATGACCAAGGGGTCGTTGTGAGGCTGCTTCACTCCCCTAGCATCTTCTTCATTGAAAGTCATTTCCTGTTCAGTTCATCTCTGCTTCAACGGGGGTGTCATGTGGACGCTGTTCACCTGTCGTTGATATGCTTTCTTAAGGGACCTGAATGATCCCCCGATGATGGGCCCCCTTGTGATCGTCTGTATTTCCCCGATCACATTCTGAGGGGGTTGGAATTGACGGTCATCGCCCTTGGACAAGGACTCATGTTGGCTCTTATTTCTGTCTTGAAATTTGTTGTACTCTCCTTTCTTCACAAACTTCTGCAATTTCCCCTTCCGTATCAACTCCTCTATTTGTTCCTTTAGGTCTCAACAGTCTTCTATGTAATGGCCATGATCCTTGTGAAATTGGCAATACTTATTCTTATCGCAGACGTTAAGAGATGAATGTAATGGCCGCAGCCATTTAAGGTAGTGTTCATCCTTAATCTGCATTAAAATTTTGTCAACAGACATAACAAGAGGGGTAAATTTTATCGTTCTTGGGGTTTTATCATCTTTCTTTCTGTTCCCGTCATTGATCCGACGATCCCTCTTTTGTCCCCTGCGCTCGTCATCCTTCCTTCCTTTGTCTCCTAGTTTCTCTATGTCCCTTATGGCTGCTAAGGCGTCTTCAGCATTCATGTACTTCTGTGCTTTCAGGAGTATCTCAGCCATCGTCTTTAAGGGATTCTTCTTCAGTGATGCAACAAACTCCTTGGATCTGAGTCCCGCTTTAAAGGTCGTCAGCTGTACCTTATCGTCGGCCTCATCTACCTCTAGCGTCTCTCGAGTGAAGCGTTTCACGTACTACCTTAGGGTTTCCTTCTCTCCTTGCCTGATGGTGAGTAAGTGGTCGAAGTGACGTAGGAAGGCGTTGCTCAACTGCTCGAAGTTGTCAATGGACGAGGTAGGCAGCTTGGTGAACCATTCCCTTGCAACTCCTTTAAAGGTGGTAGGAAAGGAACAGCACAATATCTCATCAGGGGGCTGCTGAAGCCCTAGTGTCGTTTTGAAGGTGTTGAAGTGATCTTGTGGATCCTTGAGCCCGTCAAATGGCTCAAGTTGTGGCAGCTAAAACTTTGACGGTACCGGGCATCCTAAGATCACTGCTGTGAAAGGCGAGTCTGTTGCTCTTACCAATCTGCCCACACTCTGGTCTGTCTTCTCCTTGATGGCATTTCTCAACTCGTCCATCTCCTTGCTTATCTCCTAAAGAAGATCTGAATTTTGTTCTACTGAAGTAGTAGGCCTTTGATGGTCGCTCCTTCTGTGGCTATTTCCCTCGTCCTCTATGTTGTTTTTGGATCGATTCTCCTCTTGTTGAAGCCGTAGTTTCATTTCCTGATTTTGCCTAGTGAGTTCTTCGACAGCAGCTGCGAGAGCCTGAACCTGCTAGGCTAAGGTTGCAGAATCTTGATTGGACTCCATCTGAAAGTAATAGTTGATCGGAAACTACTTTTTAGAGTCTGAACACGAAAATGTCGTCCACACAGACGCGCCAAACTGATGAAGCATAAGTTCATCAGTGAAATTGGTCAAATGGAAACAATCCCCAGCCTGTATGAACGTACTCCCAAAGGTGGTCACCGGTGTGGTGCCTGCCACAAAGCCTCCGATGCCAAAGTCAGTATAAGAAGCTCTCTTGGGAATAAACAATGTAATCTGAACAGAATGAAAGAGATCTCTCAGTGTATATCTGTGTATGTGTACCTTGTTCTTGGCAATGTGTGGGCATCATGGCTTCTAGCCGTTGGAGTAGTTATCGAGATCTTAATGCTCCTCTTGGTAACGTCTGGTGCTATGTAATGTGGCTTCAATGTGCTCCAACGGTTCATACAATTAGCCTTGTAACCATTCTGGGTTTAATTGGCTGTATTGAATGGCCTGGTTGTCTTCATCAGTAGTGTGGATAATCACTTCGTCTGGCCTGAGGGTGTCCTCATCTATATTGATAGGATCGTCCATGTGAGACGGACTCATCAGTCCCGTCAAATAACACAATAAGATAACATATCCTACAAAATAAACACTACAAAAAACTAAAAAGAGAAAAAAGGACAGCAAAGTTGGGGTATTTTTAGTGTATTGGTGCTAAACTAAATTTTTAGTTATTTTGACTACTTTATTGTGAATGAACTTAGTGGGGCATCATTCGGTCTTATATCTTTCTCTCTTTTCTTTTCTTTTCCTTGTCATGGGCTAAACTTATAAGAGATTAAAAAAAAAAAGGGGTTAAAGAAAAAAAATTACAGGGAAAGATGGAAACTTTTTTTATTATTTATTTTGGAAAATTGAAAGAAAGAAACTAAGAGGCTGTTTGGTTGGCTTATTTCCATAACTCAATTCTCAGTTTTCATAACTAATAACTCAAAAATGGTGGAACCCATAGCTCAATATCCATTTGGCTGCAGATAACTCTGTTTTTATAACTCAGTTTTGATCACTCAATTCTCTGATTTTTGAGTTATGAGTTATGGAAACTAAAAACACATTTTGACTGTTTTCAGTTTCCATAACTCATAACTCAATGACATTTTTGTAATTAAACACACATGAGGGACCCACTCAGCCGCACCTTTTGACTTTTTTTTTTCCTTTCTTCTCTTGGGCTAGCTGTTCGGTGTTCTTTTTTTTTTTTTTCATTGGTTCGGTCTTCATGTTCTGGGTTTCTTCATTTTTTTTCTTTTTTTTTCTTCTTCTTTCACTAGTTCGGTCTTCATGTTTTGGGTTTCTTTTTTTTTTTCACTGGTTCGGTCTTCATGTTTTGGGTTTCTTTTTTTTTTTCTTTTTTTCTTTTTTCCCCTTCTTCTTTCACTGGTTCGGTCTTCATGTTCTGGGTTTTTTTTTTTTTTTTCTTTGGTGAGTTTGGGTACTAGAAAAAGAAAAGAAAAGAGAGGGAAAAAAAAAGCTGCACTGGCTGACAGGTATGGGGCTCACAAATAGTGTGAAAAATATTGAGTGATGGGAAGTGAGTAATAGTGCCAAACAGTCTTGATATTTTAAAGTGATAAGTGACGAGTGATGAGTGACGGAAATTGAGTGACCAAAAAAATAATCCAGCCCCTAAGGTTTGCTTTTGAAATAAGGTTAAAAGTTGACTTAACTCTTAAGCAGCTTTTTACCCTTTTTTTTAATTACTATTCTTGCACGGATCCTACAAAAAGAAGCTTTTTTTTTTTTTTTTTTCCCATAGGTAGCTGAACAGCCTGAGCCAATGCAGGTCCCCATTTTTATGGTTTGGTGAAAAAGTAAAATTCAATTAACTGTTTGTGGGTCTTATTATAATTTTTGTTTAAAATGTTAAGTTCCTTTTGCTATAGTATTTTGAGCAAAAATATAAATTAGTTAATTTTATTTAATTTAAGAAAAAAATTAAATACGTTATTCTCAGACAAACACTAAAAAAGATTTACCTAAATAAAGTCAAACAATTTCAATTTTACTATATGTCATATATTATAGATAATATACATTTTCAATTAAGGAAGAAAAAGATGAAATTTTTTAACAACTAGAATAAGCTAAAAAGGATTTATATGATTTACTTGGATTCTATTTGTATTGGTGAGGACAAACCTTGATATAATAAATTTTATATCCATAAGAGCATTCACATCAACTTATGCATAATTTTTTGTCTTTTTTAGCTAATTATTTTTCAAAACACCCACATTTTATTATCTATTTTATATTCTATTTCATTGAAATATTATTTTTTTACACAAATTGTTATTATTTCTCCCAAATCTACTCTCTCTCTCTCTCTTGTCTCTACCAATCCCTAACCTCCTCAGTCCTCAGTCTTCGCGGCTTGAGCTTGAGCATGAGCAAGTGGCAGGACTAGTTGGTGAAGCCACTGTCGGTTCTTCTTGCAACACCACATGTTTTGATCCTTGAGCTTAACCAAATCCACTTGATTGAAAATGTTTTACTGTTGCTGGCAGAACCGGTGGTATTGGACCCATCCTTGTTGGTTGATTGGTGTAGCAAGAAGAAAGTGATATAGTGAGGGGGAGAGAGAGAGAGCAAATCGTGGTGGGGAAAAAAGATATGTTAAAATATTGATTTTCCTAAGCTAGTGCCTCTCAAATTTGGACTAGAACTATAGCAAAATCTCATTTTGCATCACTAGTTAATATGACGTGGGTATTTTTTGAGTTGTATTGGCTAAATTTTAGTATTTATGTTATTTTAAATTTAAACGAGTTGATGTGAATGCTCTAAATAAATATACCAAAACTTATTTTGATTGGATTATGTTACCAGTTATGTAATTAAAGATACACATGGTATGCATAAAACAAGAAGTTTGATATTCATATATGATACATATAACTCATGTATCAGTCCATGCTCATTCAAATTTATGCTTATTGATGATGTCGAAAAATCACCAGTGAGTCACACGATATTCGCACGCTCGAAATGTCACCTGCACAACAAAAAGAGAAGACCTACAAAGAGCACCGGTGTGGTGTCGGCCAAGTACTCTCCGAAAGTCAAGTTAGAACTTCTCACAACTCTAGAGTGCTAGATAGGGATTAATTATGCATACCTTGATTTGTGTGGGTATTGGGGCTTTTATAGTAGTCGAAGGTTGACCTCTTTTCCTTGGAGTTGAAGTCCTTTCCTTATAGGAATCCTCTTAAGTAGTCCTAAACGTGATGGACAAGTTTTTTCCTTATAGAGAAGATCTTCATTAATGCGCGTAGCTTCTGAAATCCTCTTTGCACTAGGATTCTATTTACCTTAGGATTCTATGGCTTGCGCTGCAAGTATTTCTCATCTAGGGTTTTTGGCTGCTACGTGGATAATTGATCCGTCTACGTTGTGTCTGTTCATGATGGCTCCGTCCACAACAGGTCTTACACGTAATGGACCCATCCTTCATTGGCCCATAGATTAGGAATCGTCAGGCCCACTTCATAGGGATCCGTCAACCTATATTTTTCCTCTTCACTTATCCTCTCGTGTAATCAGATATGCAAATTGCTTACCCTATCTCAACCTAAATTTTTGAGGTAGAGATATTTCTATTTATTCGTAATATATAACTTACATATATATTATTAATTAGGTGAATATGTGCTTTGTGTCAACATGACTATAATAAAATGGAGACAAACAATGCAATCTTTCATAATTATAGAAGTTCTTCTACGGACAACAAGTTTTGGTGTCAACTCATTATAAGTCAAAATAAAATAAAAACAAAAATACAAAATTGACCCTCTAACTTTCAGTCTTTTTTATTTCAGTCCACTAATTTTCAGTTTTGTCATTTCAGTCCTCTAACATTCAATTGTTGTCAATTTGGTACTCCGTTAAACTCCAGTTATGTCTTACCATTAATTGAGCCAAAACGACGTCGTTTTGGCTTTTTTTTTTTTTATTTTTTTTTTTTTTATTTTTATATATAATAAATTCCAGAATTTAAAGAAAAAAAAATTGATATTAAAAAGAAAAAGAAAAAATCAAAACCGAGGAATCATTCCACACCCAAATCACTCACGGAAAAAGCTTGTAAATTTCCTACACACTTCTCAAACCAAATCCTCCACATTGTAAATCCAAAACACAACAACAAAACTCCCACTACCACTTTCAAGAAACTAGCTACTCATCAATCTCTCACAAAAAAGTTTCAGCTTTCTTTCCCCCATTTCATGCCAAGATTCAATCTTTCAACATCCAATCTCTTCCAACGTCCAAGAACACTCCTAAAACTAAAGAAGACAATGGATTTGACCCTAACCCAACAAAAATCAAACCGCACATGTGGCCGTCTTTAGCAAAACCCATGAAATTGCCACACCCACAAAAACGCTCCATCCACCCTCTATTCAGCATTCTCCTCCTTATAGTCTTCGCCATCACCATCAGCTTCCACACCATGCTTTGTCGCGCCAACGTCAACCTCAACCTCAGTGCGTGGTCCCTGTAAAAGAAAACCCATGTCCTCAACTTCAACTCCACGCTCCTTAAATATGCGTCCGTTGACATCTTCTAGCCACACGCCAAGCAAGAGATAAAGCAATTGCTAGAGGGCAACTTCACGAGCCAAGGCCGGTATCGAACCTTCGTTGCCGACCAGCTTAATCGTTTCCCCAAATTCTCTAAGTTAGGGATTTGGGTGTGGAATGATTCCTCGGTTTTGATTTCAGGTAAGGGGAATGACGTCCCCCTAAATGTTTTTTTTTTTTTCTTTTTTTAGTATCAGTTTTTTTTTTTTTTTTTTAATTTTCTTTAAATTCTGAAATTTATTATTTAAAAAAAAAGAAAAAAAAGAGCCAAAGCGACGTTGTTTTGGCTCAATCAACAGCAGGACATAACTGGAGTTTAATGGAGTACTAAATTGACAATAATTGAAAGTTAGAGGACTGAAATGATAAAACTAAAAGTTAAAGGACTAAAATGAAAAAGATTGAAAATTAGAGGGTCATTTTTGCATTTTTGCTTAAAATAAAATAAGAATTTACTCAAATTCATCACAACTCAAAACAAGAGTATTACAAAAAATTTGTGAAATTTTACTATGCCCTTAAACTTTCTCCATTTATAGGGGGATCAAGTTCAAACTTGTTTCTCCACATTATTTTAAAAGTAATTATTTTTTATGTTAATTTCCCATAAAGAGCCGTAGACAATTCTATATTATTATTATAAGATTGTGAAACATTTATTTGATTTAAATAAAGTAATATCATCACTTAAGATGATTTTGAAACAACTGATGGAACCTTTCAAATCGGAAAAAGTGAAGCAAGCACCAAATAGATGCACCCACTTAAGCCCAAATGGCTTTTTTCCAGGTTTTTTCAATTAAAATTATTGGCACATTATTGGAGGCAACAGATGTGGTTCTCTCCTTCCTGTGGTTTAGATATTTACTTGATGAACATGACCATATGCATATTGCCTTGATGCCCAAAGTTGTAAGCTGTAAGCCCTTAATCAGTGAGTTCAAGTCAATCTCCATGTTTAATGCACTATTAGTTTGATTGGCTTGAACCAATAGTACTGTATAAGCTTATATATTTTCCCTGAAAGTAATAGCTAGTAATATCATAAAACATTTCTTTGCTTGTTACTAGTTATTAAGGACTGAAAATCCTTTATTTTTACTCGTTTTTCTATTGAATTTTGCAGAACTTACTGTAATTTTCTCACTCAAGTGTGTATTGATGCATGTTGGTATTGCCGTTGGTAGGAGTTTTTATTTATTTATTGTTGGTGGCAGGCATGGGTACGTTGTTATTTGGTGGATTTGAGTAGGGCGGTATATATACTATATAGTGTAGTGCAATGTTAGTCATCATTTTTCAGACAAAGTTTCTCTTAATCAGGTTGGAGGGTTCTCTATTATTATCGACTAATAAAACCATTTATATGAATAATTAACTTATTTAAATCAAGTCAAATATGACAAAATCAAGTAGGTCTAAATTTACATATGAATACTCATTTTACTAACCATATGACAAATTAGTGAACTTTCTTAAAAACTAGTTTTGATTAAAATTCTATTGCTTTTTCCCTTCAAACAATCGCAATAATGTTGTAATCCCCCAATGTAAAATTCCCCCTCCATCTCTTTTTCTTCTTTTTTTTCCCTTTTTTTTTTTTTTTTTTTTTGAGATACAAATACATACACATACAAGGATAAAGAAATGAGGTTCTAACTTCTAACATAAAAGTACACTACAAAGTTCATTAAAAAAGTCATGATAATTTATAAGAGAAAGTGGAGTAAGTTATATTACACATAACACACTTTCTTTCTTCTTCTTTTTTCTTTTTTTTTTAGTTAATGTTCAACAACCTTTCTATTTTTCTATTTCTTTTTTATTTCCCTTTTCCCTTCCAACAACCATAAATTAATGATATTGCAATTTTTTAATGAAAAAGACCTCTTTGTTCTCTTCTTAAATGACAAAGAAAGGTTGTTGAAATCCCCCAAATGACAAACACCTGTTATCTTCTTCTTTCCTTGTTCTTCTAAGGTTTATATATATTTAGGTTAAGAATTAACACCTTTTTAGATCACCCAGTGAAGGCATGTGTTGGGAGGGTTGAATTGAAGTAAAAAGAAAAAGTTGTTGGTTTTCCATTGTAATTTTAAGCTGTCACATTTAATGAACAAAATATGGAAGCTTCAGTAGCAACAATATATTTGTCCACTAGGTTAACGAATCTTCTAAAATGTATTCAGGCTACCATAGCAGAAGATGGCATGCAATAATAGTCGTGAGTTTTTGCTACAAAATCACTTATCATGCCTTGCCATCCTTCCAGAATGAAACACTAATAAGTAATAACCCGATTCCAAAATGGAAATTCCTAATATCCCATACACAACAAATCCAAAGTACATAATTCTCACATGGAAAAAGTACTAAAATCACTCTTGCTGGTTGATAAAGGAAGCAAATTTGTTGACCAAATCAACAGCTTTCTCACAATTTGGCTTCATCAAATGGAAAATATGACCCTCTCCTTCATGCTCCACAGCCTCCACAGTTCCAACCCACCCACTCTTCTTTAACTCCTTATAGTAACACTCACCAACACCTCTTAAATGATCCTTCTCAGCAAAAATTATCAAAACCCTCTCACACCCAAGCTTGGCCAAATCCTCCTGTGGAGGCTTCAACCTAGGATCCTCCAACCCACCATTTGTTGGACACATGTACAACCACATTTGATCATCCTCCATACCACCAAAGAATGGATGCACCAAAATCACCCCGACAACCTTAATACCCGGTAACCCAATTGACCCGACCCGAACTACCAAAGTATGAGAAACATTCCCTCCGCCACTATCCCCACCAATGAAGACCCGGTTAAAATCTACGTACTTGTTCAACCATGACTCCGACCCATTTCTATTAACATGAGATGCGACCCATTGGAGCCCTGCCCATGAGTCCTCGTAACAAGCGGGTATGGGTCGCTCTGGAAAAAGCCCATATTCAATTGAAACTGCTATGGCATTGGCTTTAGAAGCCAATGAGATGAGGTGGTTATGGTAAAATGGAGAGAAGGCAGACTCGAAACAAAAGCCACCACCATGGATGTAGAAGAGTAAAGGGAGTTTCTGGGTCGGGTCATGGATCTTGGGTAAGAAAATTCGGGCAGAGATGGAGGGTTCAGTTGAAATAACTACGTCTTTGGATTGGACCCCAGTGATTGGATCATCGGAAGGTGGGATCCTTTGGTTTTGAGTCCATTCAAATTTTTCAATCCGGCCATCTTTGTAGACCCGGAAGAAGCGGAATTCATGGGCTATTTCATTGTTGGTCGACTCCATTTGAAAAAGCAAAAGAAGAAGATGATGATGAAGAAGAGTGCAGAAACTTAAAAATGAGAGTTTGATAAGAGAAGTAAGAAACAAGTGATAAATAAATTAATAGGTTTACCAAAAAAAAAAAGAGAATAAATTAATAGGAGTAGCTGCAATGTTACATTCTGTGGTTATAACGGCATTAGTAACAGTAAATTCCATTATTGTATTCTGAACTGCGTTAGAGTTGTTAGGAAAAGTGGTCTATGCGTAGCTACAGTGGTTCTCTTTTTTGTACATTACATGAAAAGCATGTCTTTATGTTTTTGCTTTTTTGTGGGGGCGAAGTACATGAGAATTGAGAAGCATGAATATGAATTTGTAGAATTCATGTGATGTCATGCGTTACTAATCCTAGCTATGACGTCCACAAGCGAATCGATCGTGGCATCACAGACCAGCAAGGTGAAAGAATCTCGTGCATGTTTACCAGAAGAAAAATTCTTGTGCAACTTTACATTGGCCACAACTCGCCCATGTGGTGAGTTGTGGTTGATGGAGGAGTGTCCGTGGACCCATATGGAGATACCGCTCCATCAACCACAACTCGCCATATGGGGGAGTTGTGACCAATGTTGTGCTACTTTATGTGGCACAAAAATTACTCTTACCAACAAAATATATATATATATATATATATATATATATATATCGTACATGATGGCCACTTTCTGCGCAATTTGTCGAGAATAATATACGTCCACGACAAGTTTTACAAACATTTTTTTATAGATTTTTATTGGTTTTGTACGGCCACTTCACTTATAGAAAATCTATCATGTATTTGCCTCTCTCAAATGGATAGGTCCAACGAGTGTCGGTAGATACATGTAGAAGTGTTTGGAAAGTGATGAAATGCATCGTTTATTATAGTTTTTATCTTATTTTTGTTATTATTTATGAGTCCTATTGTACTTTTTTGGTATTATTCATGAGTCCTACTGTATTATTTAGCTGGCTTTTAGCTTTGTTTGTACAATACTTTTAGCAAAAAAATTTTAGTTTCAGCTAAATAAACTATTTCCAAACGGATTTGTAATATCACCTCCACTTAAAGCACTTGCATCATAGCACTCACACGACTTAATGTATAATTGTATAAGAGGTAAGTTTTGCACAGCTAACATTAAAAATCACTCATATCAATCTATGTAAACTTGTATAAATTTAGATTGTCACGGTTACTATTTACATGCAAATTGATTTTTTAATATTGCTTTACTCATATACACAAAGAGAAGAGAGAAAGGTATGATTTGAAAAAAGAAATTTAAAAAAAATTATATAGATAAAAATAATATTTTAATAAAATGTAGTGTATAATAGATGATGTGATATAAATGTTTTTAAAACATTGTTATATAAAATAGAAAAAGTAAGTTTTTATATTAAAATAAATAGAAATTTTGGACTAACTAATGCGAATGCTCGTTACCCTTAACAAATTATTTATAATTTCATTATTTTTAGAAATATATCTCACACGTGGCAGAGATTAAAATAACACAGAAACAAGGATGCACTAAAGCCAAAGGTGTTAATATTGAGGGACACTAGCGAGATTTGATTGTACATATAAATTGTAATGGTAGGTTGGAAGTACTTGTAAGTTGTAAGATTGAAGATGGTGTTGTACTACACTTTGAAGAAAAGCCCAACAAAAAAAAGCCCATCCCAAAGCTCGAAGGATCGTCTAAATATTCAAGTGGGCTCAACAGCCATGACACATGGGCCAAACAAAGTAGACCTAAACCTTCTTCATGAAGTTAATCTTCCAACAATCTTTAGGTACCAATACTGTGATATATTTTTGTTGTGATGCACATTACTATAATGTGACACTAAAGTTTTTGATCTATTTTATTTTTTTATAATTATTATAATTTAAAATTATAAAATATATCACATCATCTTAATATCATTATCTTTCTAAACAATTTAATGTTGTATATTTGTACTGAGATTACATTATAAAAAATTACAATAACGTAATATTACAGGATAATGTAACATCACGGTGAACCAAATGCCCCTTATTATTTTTATTTAATTTTTTCCTACAAAGTTCAAACAACCATAATAATGTTGAAATCCCCCAAATGACAAAGACTCGTCATATTTTTTTCCTTTTATTTTAAAGTTGGGTCCTATTAATAGGTACTCTTAAAGAATTTCTTAATAGAATATTTTTAAAAAGTTTTTATATCACTTTCATAAAAAATACAAAAACTGACATAAAATAATAAATAAAAATATTTTTTAAATCAATATCTTTAAGATAATCTTTAACTTTTCCCTTTAAAGTTTATGAATACATTTAACCTTTTAGATCATCCCATGAAGGGATATCTTGGAAGTTTTTTTTTTTTTTTTTTTTTTTTTTTGAGAATCCGAACTTGTTGGCAATTTATTATACTAATTGAAATCAGAACATACAAAACGATAAATGTCAGATGGAACATCCTCCATCCAAACTAGTACAGGAAAGGAAAACCTTGCTCTTTGAGCTAAGGCATGAGCAACTGAGTTACCATGCCTCCTTCCAAAAGAGAAGGACTTGGTTTGTAGCAAACCAGACATAGACCAAATGTCTTTAATAATGTGACCAACACTAGCTAAAGAAAATTCTTCGGCATTGAGGGCTTTGATTATAACCTCCGAGTCACCTTCAAACATAGACTGATTGAAGCCCAACTCTAGGATAAAACTGACTGCTCTCCTTGCTGCTAATGCCTCTAGGATCTCAGCTGAGGCAGGTTTCACTATTTTTTCAGATAGCGCCGCCATGACTTGTCCATCATGATTTCTAATCACCACCTCTATCCCGGCCTGATCAGATTCTGGGAACAAGGTTGTTGGATTGAAATAAAAAGAAAAAAGTTGTTGGATTTCCATTATAATTTTAAGTTGTCATTAGTGCATTTAATAAACATAATATGGAAGCTTAGTGTAGCAACAAAATATTGGTCCACTAGGTTAAGGAATCTTCAAAAATGTTTTCAGGCCGCTAGTCAAATATAGCATGCAATAATACTTGGAATTTTGGTACAAAATCTCTAATCATGTATTGCCATACTTTCAAAATGAAACACTGAAACACTAATGACCCAATTACAAAATCAAAATTCCTAATAACCCATACACAACAAATCCAAAGCACATAATTGTCACAAGGAAAAGTACCAAAATCACTCTTGCTGGTTGATAAAGGAAGCAAACTTGTTGTTCAAATCAACAGCCTTCTCACAATCCGGCTTCAAATCTATTCTTGTACTTTTGATATTTTGGTGCTACTTTGCATTTAGCAGTTTTTTGAATATAAATCTTTCTTACCTATAAAAAAAAAAATTTATATATATATATATTACGGCAACACTTCTTGAAAAAAAAAAATTAGTAAAATTTTGTGGTTTAACTTTTTTTTTTTTTTTTCAAATTTTAGTGGTTCTAGTCTTCTAGAGTTATTTATTTGTCAAGCCTAACTTTGACGCCGCAATCACACACCATGCAAGCATTACAACTGTAACATTATACAAGAAATTAGTAGCATATTGTAACTATTTAAAAAAAAAAAACATTATTATGTGGAGCATATTTATTAAAAGTAATTATTTATAATTTCATAATTTTTAGATATATATCCTACAAATGGCAGAGATTTCAAATACAAACTTTAAAACAGACACAAACACACAATTAGGGAGGGATACAACAGGGAGATTCGGATCTAGTTCGAACTTGGAAGAATGAAGAGAGTTGTGTACTCTACTTGGAACAGAAGCCCATTAAAAAAAGAGCCCAACCCAAAGCTCTAACGATCACCTATATCTAAGTTGGGCTCAATAGCCGAAACCCACAAGCCGAACAAAGTGGACCTTAATCCTCCTTCAAGAAAGAAACAAAACGTTTAATCAAAGCTTGTGCCTTCACATAACTTAGATCCTCGATATGAAAGCAATGCTCTTCTCCTTCACTCTCTACAATCTCTACATTTCCACCCCATCCACTCTTCTTCAATTCCTCATAGTAACTCCGACCCACCTTTCTCAAATGGTCCTTTTGAGCCACAAAGACCAACACTCTCTCACACCCAAGCCTAGCCAGATCCTCTACAGCCGGTTTCAGCTTAGGATCCTGCAACCCACCATTTCCAGGATACATGTACAGCCACATTTTGTCATCATCCGTACCACCAAAATACGGGTGCACCAAAACCGCCCCAACTAGCTTCACACCCGGAAACCCGTCTGACCCGACCCGAGAAGCCAAATAGTGAGAAATATTGCCCCCAGCACTGTCCCCAGCGACAAAAACTCTGTCCAAATCAGCGTGTTCGTTTAGCCACGCCTCGGGTCCATTTCTCTTAGCGTGGGACGCGACCCACTGGAGCGCAGCCCAAGAATCCTCGTAACAAGCTGGGATCGGGTGCTCCGGAGCTAGCCTGTACTCGACCGAGACAGCGATGACGTCAGCCTCGGATGACAACGTTGTTACGTAGTTGTGTAACTTCGGAGAAAACGCAGATTCGAAGCAGAAGCCGCCACCGTGGACATAGAAAAGGACGGGGAGTTTCCGGGTCGGGTCTTGGATCTTGGGTAAGAAAATGCGGGCGGAGATAGCGGGTTCGAATGAAACGACGACGTCCTTGGATTGGACCCCGGTGACTTTGTCGTCAAACGGTGGCGTTTTTTCTGTGGATTGGAATTTTTCAATGTGACCGTTTTTGTGTACCCTGAAGAAGCGGAATTCATGGAGTATTTGGTTTTGGGTGGTTTGAGAATCCATGTTTTGAGATGGGTAATTAGCGTAGAAACGGGTTTTGAATCTGGGTCTTGGGTATGATGAGGGTCCAAGAAAGAGACATTGGAAGTGGGGAAAAGAAGGTCGAAGAAGAAGGAGATTTAAAGAGTTGGCCATAAAGGAAATTTTCATGATTGATAGGTTAATTATTAAAGAGAGACAGAGAGGCACTTTAAGAAAGAGGGTAATGTGGGTGTAGATGGAATGTGACTTTGGGCAATAATGTGGATGCTGGTTGGATTTTGATTCTGTGATATCGAGTTTGGTTTACGCAAAGGTCGAGGGGGTTGGTTAATATTTTTGTATTTAGTTAATGCAAAGAAGAGAGAGAGAGAGAGAGAGAGAGTGTGTGTACAAAAGGATTGCGGCGGCTAGGGTATAAGAAGTGAGAATAGACAATCAGTTCAGGAAAGAGAGGGACTGGATTTTAGGATTTAGAAGAGGACTAATTTGGAGACTCTAACAACCGGTTTGTGTGTGTGTGTGTGTATATATATATATATATATATATTTTTTTTTTTTAATTTCATCTAAATAACATAGGATATTCTTTCTCAAAAAAAAAAAAAAATAACACAGGATATTTGTAATTATGAAACACATTAAAATTTGAAGCACTTTTTTTTAGAGATAGTATCATCACCAATATATCAGTTAGTTTTGGTAGAAGTGGGAATTGAATCTCAGATCTCTTATTCGACGACAAAAAACTTTATCAATTGGGTTAATTGGAACCTACTAAAATTTGAAGCACTTAAATGATTTTTTTATTTATTTTTATAAACAAGCAATTAAGTGATTTTAATTAGATAATAAAAGTCACTTCACATGCCAAAACATATAAAAGTTCATATAAGAAAAGAAAATAACAATAATAAAAACTAAGGGAAAGCTTTTTTCCCCCTTAGAGCACTTGTAGCAGTTAGGGATGGTAATTTTTCCCCACTCCGCTTAACCCGCCCCTCCTCACTTCGTCTCGCACGGGTTTTCTCCATCTCGCAAAGGTGGTGGGGTGGGGATGGGGCAAAATTTTAGCCCCATACCACGGGGCAGGGCAGAGATGAGTTTAAACTTTTTAAAACCACCCCGCGTTGCTAAAGATTATAATTGTAAATTTTTCATACTTTAAAACCCTACTATTTAAATAAACATATCAATATTAGCTTATTTTATTCTATTCAATGCGGTTCTCTGCCTTTATTTTATTATGTGTTATACTATGAGATTTTTTTTTTTAAATGATTTTCTTGTTAAAAACTTGGATATATTATTCAGTTTTTTCTAAAATTTGATTTGATTTGATGGGATAAATTTAGTTGTAATTTTAAGTATATTTTTATTAATGAAATAGGTTCCACTAAAAAAATTGTACTAGTTGTAGGGAGAATTAACAAAAAGTAGAATTTTACGGGATAGGGCGGGGCTTTGCGGGGCCCTAAGGGGGCGGGGATGGGGTGAGAAAATTTTCCCCATCATGTGGGGCGGGGCTAGGCGGGGATGGGGCAAAACAAAACCATGCGGGACGAGAACGAAGACCCCATCCTTCGGCCCCGCCCCGCCCCATTGCCATCCCTAGTAACAGTGGAGCTAAAAAGCTATATAGTTATTTTAGCTCCATCAAAAGACAAAAATAACCATACAGCAGTGGAGCTAAAGCTATTTTTTTAGCTTCATTGCTACAATGCACATCTATCAGATATGCACTGTAGCTTAGAGCTAAAAAAAAAAAAAATTTATTCCCTGCCTGGTTGTGTGTGTGGCTGTGATGGTTGTGTGCAGTGGATATATTATTTTATTGTAGTAGATATCTTATTTTATTGTAATGTTTATATTATTTTATTGTGTTGAAAGCTAAAATAGATCCACTACTGTAGCATGTGTGTAGGTAAAATAGATAAAATAATTTTTTGTGGTACCAAATAGCTAAATTTTTAGCTCCACTGCTGTGGAAAAATACAATAAGAATTTTAACTCCTAACAGCAAAAACCACAATTGCCCTTTCTTCTAAAAATAAATAATAAAAACATAATGTCTCTGTCTATAATTCGTTAAATGCAAAAATAAGAACAAGGTGATCTATTTTTGGGGAAAAAAAAATGAAGAAGGCTTGTTTTAAAGAGATGTAAATATTTATTTCTAGAAATATATATCTTAAATATGCTTTGGTTTAATGAGATTTATAGGTGCGGTGGTCCTTTCCTAATAACCTTAGGCTGGTTGGGCCCTTACCCCCAATTTATTTTTATCCTGAATTAGGCCTATCCCACAATGGGAGGTCCAAAAAAAATGGTTGGTGGTGTTACTGATGGTCTTACGGCGATGCTTTAGCACTGAACGACCTCAAGTTCAGCTCGGCCGTGAAAGTGACGCACATATAATTCTCTATTGCTTTTTAAAAAATTATCTATTTTTGAGATCATATGCGTAGAATATGTTTTGGTATTAGAGAAATCCTAAAATTAGGGTTAGGTTTAGAGATTGATTAAGAGAATTATAATTGTCATTTATTTCTTTCAATTGATCAAGACATCATGAAATTGAGATCCAAATTGAAGATTTAATCCACCATTTTATCAAATCGGTGTGTGGTTAAAAAATTATTAGAGATTTTGCATATTAAGATTGGGGTTTTATGCCCAAATTGGAGATTTTGTGTTCCAACTATCAATACATTAAATTAATAGCTCAAGAATGTAATAAAATATCTCAATTAAAGGTGTAAAGTGTAAACTCCCAATTTGGTTAGAGCTTGACCAAAGTAAAGAGATTTAATAGAAGAGGAGTTTTTACGCATTAAGTTTATCATGAACATTGTGGGTCTGTCAACCCGGTAAGGGTTTAACTAAATTGGATGAAATAATGTTTAACTAGGACATCTAATTAGGGTTTGGTAACACCAATTGAGAGTAGACATTATAGATTTGGGATTAATCAAAGAATTGAAAAGTTAGGTAATGGTTTAAATTTGAAGGTTTTGATGTTCTTTAGGTTTTCATGTAAAATTGAAGGTACAAGTATCAAATTAAGATACCTATTTATAAGTTTCAACATCCAAATAGGTAAGAAGATCGCAAGTTATGATTAATTTTAATTTATCTTATATATTAATTTAAGAATCTTCTAGTTGATGGATAAATTGAGGTAAGTGGGATTTGCACACTACTCCACTTATTTTCTCCATATTTCATGAGTATCCTTAATCCTTAACTAATTGATATCCTCTATGAATGATATATCATTAATGCTTGTGACCTCTTTTCATATTGTTTTTCATAAAACGCGTGGTTACAAATCCATCCCCTTTAATTTACATATATATATATATATATTTAACAAAAGACATCTTCCACTGAGCAGAAGACTTTGTTTCTAAGAAAAATGACTGTTTAGCCTTAATTTTTGAACTATATAGCCAAACAACTCCCTTTTCAAACTACGTAGCAAAATATCATTGTTTTGGAATTCGATATTGCTAATGTCAAATTTTAATTGGACACAATATTAGTAATGTCGAATTTCAAAACATGAATATTTTGTTACATAGTTTGAAAAGTAGGCTATTTGGCTACATGCTTCAAAAATTAAGGCAATATATGCATTTTTCCCCTTTGTTTCTTTCTTAATTAACTAATGCGATCTTTCTTAAGAAAAATTAATACACTAATGCGAGGGTTGTATTTGTTTCTTTCTTGATTCATCAATGCAATCTTTCTAAAAAAAAAAATAATAATCCACTAATGCGAGAGTTGCATACATTATCCAACTACTGTGAGCTCCAAAGATTTCTAAATGCTTTGCATGGTGTTGTAATGCAACTTTTTTCCTTGAACTGTACATCTATCTAATCTCGACCGTATGATGTGTTATTATCCCATCTAGAATCCCTCCACCATTTGCAAATGAAGCTATCCATCCATCTCCCCTCTTGTTATGGACAAATCAAGCACAAAAGATACATAAGTCGAGTTGTATTTCTAGGTCACCTTAATTTATGTCTATGCCAAATTCATTCAATTAAATCCCAAATAAACATTCATTAAAAGTAGGTAACAAAAACTTACACCACATAAATATTTTAAGAGATACTAATAGATTAGCAAAACTGAAGATCTTTCTATTTTCTTCTGAAATGTTCTAGTACTAGCTTGTATTTTACACACGAAGCAATAGCAATCAATTACCATAGAAGCAAATACTCAACAATTTCTATTATCCTTACGATGATGACCAAGATCCTATTACAAGGTTTTACACTGAGAAGTTGCAACATATCAATTTGAAGTACAAAACGTTAGATAGGCCAAAGAACCAACTCAATTAGACTACTTCCAACTGTTTAACATTTTCATTGTCTTTAGTTAGTCATTGCAGAACAGCAAGAGATGAAACTATATAATCAAGACCTAAATTCTTTCTCATCCTTTTATGCTATCAGCTAATATTCTCCAAGCTGATGCCTGATATTTTCTCTCTTCTACTAGCCTTTATATTCCTACTGGAATTAGATGACTTTATGGGCTATATAATCAGAGTTTGGATTAATTCAGTAGAATTTTAGTAATTGTGAGACATTGCCTAGCTACAAATAGTCATATGATTAGTTGATGAAATGAACTTACAAGAGAAAAATGATCTCTGCTTCTCCTTAAATGTAATTACATCAAAAAAGTGAATTGCAGAATTGAAACTCATAATCAGATGTCAATAGAGAGCTTGCCCTTAGCTTGGTAACTTGTAAGAGGATTTTAGCGAAGGATATTGAAACCTGCAACAACAAAGTAAAAAAGACCAATCACATTTATTTGACATTAAGAAATTTAAGATGGTAGAAATCTAATAACTTAGAAATTCCAGCAAAGAAAATTATAAAGAGAACCATATTCAACTCACATAAGCAAATATCTATATATTAATTTCCCATCATAATGAGAATGATATGACAAATTCAACAAACAATTGTCAAAAAATAAAAACCACCTATAGGAAACACAACCAACTAGCAAATGATATAGCTTTAAATCCAATAAACCACTTAAATTTACACTATGCAAACCATCAATAAACCAATTTAAGTTGCATTTTTCAAACATCTCATACACAAAATTGTAAACAGAAAAAGAGAAGTTATGCTCTAACATAGACCTAATCCAATCCCAAAGCAGAGACAGCCAATTAGTCTATTTTGCTTAAGCCCAATAGCTATTATAAGACTAGTTCATTATTATTATTTGCGCTAGGTATATAAGAGTAGTCTTTTATTAGTCTGTGTTATGTTTTGTTTATTATTTTGTATTTAGCATTTTATTATGTTAAAGCATTTGAACCCATATGACTACATGGTGAAGAAAAGGAACTTTCATGTCTTTTGTCTCTATTGGATTCTATCTCATCATACATACTGGATGATTGGTTGATGGGGAAAATTAACCCCTTTCAGAAAACTCGTAAGAAAAAGTTAAATAATGTTTTGGATGGAAGTGCAAGTGAAAATACTGATAAAAATGTGCATGCATATTCTCAAAACTAATTGAATTTGGTAAAATACATCTCTGAACTATTCACAAGTTCAAAAACTTAGCACCAAATCTTCAAATAAATAAATAAAGAAAAATTATTCCCTTAGGAAAATTTGAGTGTAAGGTGCATGCGAATAAACATGGAACAGAGTATACTTGTTTCTTAATGCATAATCTTCAAGGAAACAACCTACAACCTTATATATATAAAACAAAAATCAATTGGCATGACAATGGAAGATGAAAGGGTAATATTGTAATAATAGAAAGAGCAATAAACTTACTGCAACAAAGCATCAGAGAGCCACAAGCTCTTATACAAGGTATACTTTTGGATGGCCACAACGGAAATTAGCATATTTTCAGTCCAAAATTAGTTTTTTTTTTTCAGCCGATTCTACTCTGCTCTCCTCCACTTACCTCTTTCTCCCCTTCATCCAAACAGGCCCTAGGTGTAGTAAAATGATGCTCAACTTCCGGGAAGGCAAAATTCAAATTAGAATGGAGTCACTTCTTGGAAGTTCTATTCCTGCATATGCTTGTTTATTGAAAGAATGTATATAATTATTTTTGAATATTTGAATCTAAAAGTGCAATTTGTTTTTAAAGGAATTGTTGATTTTGGAGGGTGAAAGCACGAAAACAGAATTTTAATTACATATAAAATGAAGCGATCGACTAAGTCATGGGAAAGTGAAACTGAAAGAGAGAGGGCAACGAAAATTTAAAATAAAATGTGAAAAAACATTTTAGATTCTAGTCCTCAAAAATTATTAGTATATTTTTAAATATTTTTTTTTAGACACACAACTTCTACTAAAAGTTGCATAAACTAATGCACGATTAGAGAGAAAAATCTTCTTATAAGTCTCTCGCATCAATCACGTGATTAACTCATACGTAAAATCTCTAATAATTTGTTAACCACCCACTATTTTGATAACGTAGTGGATTGAATCTTCAATTTGGGTACTAAATTTCATGTTTAATTGAGAGAGGTAAATCCTTCCAAAAAAAAAAAAAAAAACTCACACATGAAAACACAAAAATTAGTTGTTGGAGTTGCCAAATTAGACCTCTTCTAAATCCCAAAACCTAGTCCCTCACTCTCATGATTGTCCATTCTCTCTTCTAAAATCCCAATTGCAACTCTCTCCCTCTCAAATATTAACCCCCTCCACTGATATCACAAATTCAAAATCAGACCAAAAAAGTTTTTATTTTTATTTTATTTTTTGAGACCTGATAAATTTATTTATTCTTTGGTCTATTTGTATTCCCCCAAAAAGCAGCATTGAAACAAATTGTGGGCTTTATGCCCGAATGAGCCCGTGCATTTTTTTTTTTTTTTTTTTGGGAATATTTAAAGGATTGTAGACACAAGCAAACCCTAGACCCCAAATCGTAATCGATTTGAGCCTCCACACGCTCTGAAAATTGAAAGTTGTCATCTTTTTATTTTCTGAATCTTCAAAACACAAAACACATAACACATGGAGGGGAAAGGGAAAGGTTTGGCGATGCAATTCGAGATCGCTTTATTTACTACAACTTCAAGTTCGAAGGATGGAATACAGGCAGAGTGGCATACCATTAAGGTCCCAGATCCAGAGTGTCCTCCTCCTTCTTCTTCGCCAAATGTAGTAACTACCATCCACAAACCGCTCCGTCCGTTTAATGAAGTCAGGGTGGCTTGGCCATACAGAGAACATGCAGTCATAGGGTCCCGTCTGTACTCTCTTGGCGGCATGAATCCTGATTCTGAACCTCACGTCGGCGATGTATGTAACCCCGAATTCGATCGTTTTCTTAAAGTGCGCAGCTTTGACTTTAGCACTCCTGATGATGGTTGGAAACCTGTCGCTACCATGACTTTTCCTAAGAGGTTCGAACCTGCCAGCGTCGTCTTCGACGATAAGTTATATGTGTTAGGTGGCTTTGCATCAGACAGATATTCATCAGAAGCAGAAGCAAAAGGGTATGGCTGGATGGAGGTTTATGATCCCGTTTTAAATACATGGGAACCCTTGCCCAATGCTCCTCCTGAGTTTGGGTTTCCACTCTCTGTTCCTCTTCCTATTTATTACGCTCCTCTCGGTTCCAAAAAACAGATCCTTGTTGCTCAAAATGAAGGTGTGAGGCATAAAGCTACATTCTATGTTTATCATGTGATCGATCGATATTGGACAATACTTGAGCCTCGCGGGCGCGAGCTACGTCCTCATTATTCTGACCCGGTTTTCGGAAAACGAAGTATTGTTATTGATAACACTATCTATTGGGGTTTCGTTCTAGACGGGTATGTCTTCGTACAATCTTTCAATATAGATACGGATCTGTACTTCCACGGAAGTTTGGACACTCAGCAATTTCTTCGGGATAGTGAATTTGAATATCCGTGTTGTCTAATATTACCTTTGCTCCATTTAGCTGATCAGACATTCTGCCTTTTCCTGTTCACCATGGTTGATAAAATGGAATACGCTGATATGGTATATCTTAATTGTATTGTACTTGATATCTCTCTAAATCCATTTAAAGATGAAGATGAGGGCAAGCAACAGTCTAAAGTAGAGCTCTATGAATGTGATAAATTTTGTTTTATGGGGAATTCCAGTAAACAGCTTAATATTTCCCTTGTGTCCGTCCAACAGTATCCCTTGCGTGATATCTTCTGGCTCTATGATGCGTTGTTGCTGTAAGTTTATTTCTCTCTCTTTCTCTATTGTTACCCTTTCCTCCTTCCTCAGTCATTCCAAATGATTTTTGTTTTAAATATATATATGAATAACTGTCTGATACAACTCTTGATTTTTTTGGGGATTAATTACTGAATTTTAATAAAGAAACCAGAACCTACAACAGAGAACATAAGCAACTAAGTAGCTGCCCACCAGTTACAGAGCTCAAGACCAGCAACGGCAAGAAACTGCATAACACAACACACCAGACCAAGTAACACCGATCACCTCTTACACAATCATTTCCGAAGACAGAAAAGTTGATGCTCCAATTACAATAGAGAGCTCTATTAACTAAGAGTTCTTAACTCTCATTCCAAACTCAATCTGGGCCTTGAGGTCTCTGTTTAGAGTAAGGATAGTCTCATGGGATTTGATATCTTGGCAAAACACGAGCATTCCTTTGGAGCCAGAGGTGGTACACAGCAGCAGCCAGAGCCAACCTTTTGGTTGAACCCTTAAACTTTTTCCTTTCCAATTATCAATCCCCCATTGAACAAGTTTTTCCCAACATTAGTCCAGATTCTTCACTAGACAACTCTTCTTGACTTGCCAAATCCTCTGAGCAAAAGGGCTCTAGAAGAAATGATCTCTACTAATAAAAATACCAGGTTTAGTATGCACCAGCATTTAATCTATGCAAGGATCACAATGGAAATGGGAGGCTGGTGCAACTTCTCCCTTGTTGCCGCAAGCTGGCAACACATGCCATGATCTTTTCTTTTTTGATTTTCTATCAAACATTGTATTGTATTGATGAGTTCTAGTTCAAATGGCATTTCCTTTCCTTGTAAGAGCAAGGAATAGAATGAGAGTGCACGAATAACTTATCCCAAAACAATCAAAGACAGAGAAGCAAAAATTACCTCATTGTGTTCTTTTGGAAAAACATACTGGAAGGAGGGGTGCATACCATGACCAGAGAACTTCAAAAGATTTGAGCCATAAGAAAGCAATTTTTGTATTCCTTAATATAGTGACTGACCTTGATTAAATAATCTCTAATTAATAGTTTATCCCAAAATTTTGGGACTAAACTATTACTATGTGGTAGAACTCTATCTATAGCATATTTAATTTGTAATCTTATTATCCTTTTTTTTTTTTTGAAACAATAATCTTATTATCTTAAGATGCGTCTTTCTTAAAAAGTAAGAAAAAAGATTCATAAGATGAAGGAATGTACTATTAGTGTGCGTTTGGCTCCAAATTAAAAAGTCAATTTATTTTACTATTTAGATTATTTTTGCTATTATTCATGGGTTTCAATGTACCTTTTGATACTATTTATGGATCTTATTGTACTATTTTAGCTAGCTTTTATTTTTATTTATAGTACTTTCAGCAAAAAGTTTTCAATTTCAGCAAAATAAGCGGATCTCAAACAGACCCTTAATATGTTTTTTTGAGAATGACCCCTTAATATGTTAATTGCAACTATTTACCTTAGAAAAATATAAATGATTTGAATATCCAACCTGGAAATTTTTTTTTTATATATATTTGTATATTAATTCAAGATTTATTAGTATCTAAAATTGGTATCATAGTTATCAAATTAAAAGACTGGTTGGACGATGCAACGTATTGGCAAAGTAAAGGAGTTCAACAAATTTTTTTAGAGAATTATCTCATTTATGGGGGGTTTGAAAAGCTCGTTTTTGAAAATTTTGTCCTAAAACTCTTTAAAGATCCATTTAGGTTAATAGGGGTTTACCCTAAAAAAGACACATGATGCTTAATGACAGCATTAAAACATTAACAATAAATTGGATTATTTGAATTCAAGTATGAAAAAATATATTTATAAAAGAAAATATCAATAATTAGTAGTTATATTGTAATGTCTTCTTCTCTATATTTCTCACATGGAAACCCTTTTATTGGTTTGGTTACCAATTGAATATGAAATTATTAAAGAGCTTTATAACAGTAGTTTACCCAGTGATAACATCATTCGAAATAAATCTTTTTTCACAAAAACTTTACAATTAAAATTACTCTACCCTTAGTGCGTTGGTTATTTAATAAGTATAAGTATTTGTAAAGTGTGAGGCGTAAGGGCCGAGATTTTAGTTTCTAAGAGGAAGCTTTACATATATACACAAACTAGGATAGTAGAATTTCTATCTGGTATAAATTTTTTTTGAGAAATGATATGTCCACAATATTTTCACAACAAATTCTAAATGACAGGTTGTTACTGGCTGTTATTGGTTGATAAAAAAGCAATTTTAGTGATTGGCCACTTGTGATTTATTGTCAAAATATTATGAATATAGCACTTTTCAAAACTTTTTATAGTTTATCTTCTATCTCAAAAAAAAAAAAAAAAAAAAAAAAATTTTATAGTCAAAACTCAACTTCCTAGTTCCTACCACAATCTCAAATGGATAGCAAATATCCAATAAAAAATTGAACTCAATCTAATATTTGATTCTACAATTTAGTAATTTATTGAGGTATCTAGTTAATTAGAGTAAAATTTGAGAAATTTTTTAAAATTCATGAAAAATTTCAATTCACTTAATAATGAAAGGGATCTCGAATATTTGTAGTAAAATTTGAGAATTTTTTCAAATCAATTAATAATGAAAGGGATCTTGGCTAGATATGCTTTGTTTAAAGGGCCTTAGGTGATGACCTAGGTGGCCTAGGCCTAGGGCCAGTCCTAGGTTCTATTCCTGCAGATGCTTATTGTAGGGTCAGGATTTGTAGCCCAAGCCCAAAACAATGAATTTGTAGAGAGTGGGTGAAAGAGCTGTGTTAATTGTGAATTTAGCAACTGTTAACTATGATATCCAGGAATGAACCAACGTAAAAACACACTTAAAAGCTAAACAAATTGATGTCCGAAGAAGTATATTATTGATTGAACAGTGAATACAGTTCTTATAGTTACAGTAAAATCTTTCTCCTCCTCTTATTATCTTTGTTCCGATCTCACTTCTTCAGAGACTTCTCCCATTGATATAGCCTTTTTATCAACCATCTTCATCGTACACTTGTTCTTCATCCAAGCATTCACTTGAATACATGACACATCAGGTATCTTCTTTAGTTCTCCAAGAGTGTTGGTAGTTGAAGTTGTACTGTTCAGAGGTCTTCTCCACATAAATGCGGCTAGAAAAGTTGCTGCAGTACATTAAACACGGTGGTAGCAGCTTTTTCCGTTAGATATTTCTCTGTTCTTATCATCTCCAGACATGCCCAGAGTTTATCCTTATCATTGGAATTGCTAGGAAGATCACTTGAACCTCTCAGGTGCTTGTTTGATCGAGACTCTCTATATCCGAGGAGAATACGCTCTTCGGCTTGCTGATGATCTCTTCGGACTACACTCCTCAATTATTTCCAGGTATATCTCTCCCATGTGGAATCCTTTCTAATCATTTTCTTCTCTTCGGACATACCTTAACCCAAAAATGGGGCCCCAAACCCAATACACAATGTTGGGCTTTTACCCCCACAATAGCCCCTCAAAATTTTAATTTTTCCCTCGCATCCGAGGAGAAAAAATAAGATTTTGATTTGTTACGAAATAACAGCTTAAAACACAACAATATCTGAGCTCACACATGTACGAGCATAGATTTAGGCGCTTCATCATTGCTGTTGTCGTTTCAGTATTCCCAAAGCACTATTAATTACTCCAGGCGGCGTTTTGTCTATTATATCCAGCGGTGGACTATTGATCCAAAGGCTGATGTTCTTCCTCAGAGTTTGGGCGGGATGACTCCTACCCTTTCATCTGTCCCTATATAAAGCCTTAGAGGAGGTTATTTCTTCTTTACTTTGCAAATTCTCAGATTATCCAGCAAACTCAAGCACTCGAATCCACCAAGCTCTTCCAATCATCAATCCTAGTTCTTCCTAGAGTCTGTAAGAATCTTTCTACGAGTTCAAAGATCATTCTCCGATTTAGTTTGTGTAAGTTTCAACATCTCCAAACCCTTCATCCTTTTCTCGGCCAGTGTTCTTGGCCTTCAAACTCTTATTTCCCAGTTATTATTCTGCGTCTTCCTCTAGTTAACCAAAAATGGGTAGATTTCAGTATCTTGTCGATAGTCCTGCCTTAATAGAGGCATTTAAGGAAACATACGGCATACCACAAGGGGTAAACCTGAGGTATTGCCCCCCAGAAAGGGTATTAACCGACCGAGGAGAGGGGGAAGTGGTAATCCCTATGATAGCATTCATAGAAGGAGGAATGACTCTCCCTATGGGTTCTGTCACCAAAAATTATCTTCGTAACCACAGGCTTTCTCCTAATCAGTGCGCACCCAATATCTTTAGGATCCTAGGAGCAATTGACGCTTTGAATCGTCATTTAGGACTCGGACTCACCTGGCTTGATGTAGTACACATGTACGAATGTCATAGCCAAAAGGGGGCGGGATACTATCTTAAATCCCGATCTGACGTCGTTAGGCTCGTCTCCTGCCTTCCCAAGTCTAATAAAAGGATGAAAGACGACTATCTGATCGTCTCGGGCGCGTGGCATGACGGTCTTCATTGCCCGACCCAACTAAGAGAGCCAGGTGGGACTTCCTAGACCTAGGTTTTCTAACAATAGATTTAGGATCTTCGTTTTTTAACAATTTGTCTTCTCTTTTTATCATTATTTTCAAGTTTCTGACCAAGTTTTTTTTTTTTTTTTTTGGTGGTGTTAACAGATAAAGATCACGTTTCTCCTCGGCTCAATTTCACAAACGTTGCCGCACTTAATTATTTACTACGATCAGAAATTTTTGTAAGTGAAGACGGACAGCTCCGGTCCGTTCCTCTTATCCTTGGTTTCACGCCAAAATCAACCGATTTTCAGCCGGTCGGCAACGCTATCACTCAAGGAGACTATCAGCTCAAACGATAGGCGTCTCTCGGTGCAGTTTTCTAGCACCGTTTGATCTTGCCCCCGTGCCACATCCAAATCCGCAGGGTATACCACTGCTCCTTCAGCCAATTCAGCAGGTTCCCTCTGAACCAGTAGCAGTAGGTGAAAGAGTTGCTTCTTCAACCTCTTCACTTGAGGAGCAAATTGATAAGTTTAGATTTGAAGTTGAGGCTTCGGAAAGGGTTCAAGTGATACAAGTTTCGGAAGCCGAGGAGGAAATTGACAGGCAGTCTAATGTTCGCCCTCTTGTTTTAATAACTGTTGTTCCAAACAATTCCTCGGAAGAGGAAGAAGACATAGCGAGCCTAAGAGACTTGATGAAGAATAGGAATAAAAAAGCTGGGCCCAAAGAGACCGGTACGTCTCAACCAGTTGTTAGTCTTCCCCCACCACCTCTCCAAGTTCCTTTGGATCTCGTCGCAAAGCAATTGCCAGATCCGAAGAAGAAGAAGCCCCTCGCCGACAATGAAGAAAGGGAGGTAGCGCCTCCGAAAGGAACCAAACAACAGAAGGTGGTCAAAGACCACTGGAGCAAAAGGGTTTCGCCTATAGAGAGCCAAGATGACGCCCTCGTCGCTGATGTGCGTCGAGGACCTCGCACTGGTCCCCAAGGTTGGAATTGGATGGTACTCCAATCCCGGGAGACTTCCCTCATAAATTATAATGGGGGGAGAGCAGGTCTCGTTGCTGAGGTTTTGGAGCAACCACTGCTCCTCCCACGAGACATGGATTCTTACAGGCGTTTCAGCCAGTATGACCTCTTTTTATCCCTAAAAAGGGATTTAGCCATGGTAAGTAAATTAATCCACTTCTTCAGTTAGGATACTGATGATTTTTTTATTTATTATATATTGAAAATTTTCCTTCTGCTATATAGATTACCCAGCAGGTTTATGTGGCCGAACAGTGGAACAAAAAGGCCTATACTGAAGCCCAACCAGAGGCCCACTCTCGGTCTGAGGCAGAAAAATCACTGGGCAGCCTGAAGGAAGAATATGCTCATCTGTCCGAGCAGTTAAAAGAGATGACTAAGCAGAGGAATAGTTTAGATGCTGGTCTTAAAAATGCCGAGAAGCAGGCTGTAGACCAACGCCAGCTGCTGAACTTGCCTGAGATTAATCTGGAAACAGAGAGAGTGCTAGTGAAGGATCTTCGGACTGAACTTTAGAAAGCCAGGGAGATTGCCGAATTGGCTGAGAAGAATGCTCAGTTGGCCAAGAAGGCAATCAAGGCTGAAAGGCAGGCAGCCTATAAGCTCGGGGTAGAGGAGACTCAAGTCAGACTTACTGAAGAGTTTGCGAAGGTCTGCAGAGATTATTGCGATGTGACTTAGGACAAAGGTCTTGACGCTGCTGAGGTCCCTCCAGAGTCTGTCTTGAGGCAACTTGGGAGCATTTATTATCATCTTGATATTTGCAAACTCCTAGAAGCTCCGGAGCAGCCCTCAGTCAGCCAGACCCCTCCAACCGAGGATGTTCAAGTCCCAGACGCTGCTGTTGCTCAACCTACCCAGATAGTTGACTCCTCGGCCACCGAGATGAAGGCTTAGATGTTTAGGGATTTTTATTTCATACTTGTATTAGTTTTTTTTTTTTTTTTTTTTTTTTTTTTTTATGTAATGATTTGCAAACTATTTTCTTTTGATCAATGTAATCATTTCTCTTTTATTTCTCATGTCTTCTTTGCACGTACTATAAGACTCATTGTTAGTGCAAATAACTATAACTTGTTACTACGGTAATATAAGTAAACTTAGCCACGATATCATGCTAATGATGCAAATAACTTAAATTAATACTGAAAAGAGTAGTTTGTATAGGAATCACTAATAAGCAATGAAACCAAGGAGTGATATGGAAGCTTCACAGGTCTTCTTAAACATGCACAGAGAGTATTACTACATATTGATTATGAATTAAACACATGACTAAGGAGGCTTATCATAAGTTAGAGTTTACTTAAACACATCCGAGAATTTCAGGCAAGATTCCTTTCAAGTCTAAGCATCAATAATAACTGTAGGGAGGTGTTAACTAACTCAAATCATATGGTCAGAGGACTTCAGGCATGATTGGATTTAAGTTTAAACCCTTATAAACTTTAATGGAGTTCTAACTAACCCATATCATTTGGTCCGAAAATTTCAGGCATGAATGGATTTAAGTTTAAACACTTAGGAGAATTGTAAATGAGTGTTAACTAACCCAAATCATCTGGTCCGAGGACTTCAGGCATGATTGGGTTTAAGTTTAAACACTTGTAAACTTTAATGGAGTGCTAAATAACCCATATCATCTGGTCCGAAGACTTCAGGCATGAATGGATTTAAGTTTAAAAACTTAGGAGAATTGTAAATGAGTGTTAGCTAACCCAAATCATCTGGTCCAAGGACTTCAGGCATGATTGGGTTTAAATTTAAACACTTGTAAACTTTAATGGAGTGCTAACTAACCCATATCATCTGGTCCGAAGACTTCAGGCATAAATGGATTTAAGTTTAAACACTTAAGAGAATTGTAAATGAGTGTTAACTAACCCAAATCATCTGGTCTGAGGACTTCAGGCATGATTGGGTTTAAGTTGAAATACTTGTAAACTTTAATGAAGTGCTAACTAACCCATATCATCCGGTCCGAAGACTTCAGGTATGAACGGATTTAAGTTTAAACACTTAGGAGAATTGTAAATGAGTGTTAACTAACCTAAATCATTTGAGTCTGAGGACTTCAGGCATGATTGGGTTTAAGTTTAAACACTTGGGAGAATTGTAAATGAGTGTTAACTAACCCAAATCATCTGATCCGAGGACTTCAGGCATGATTGGGTTTAAGTTGAAACACTTGTAAACTTTAATGGAGTGCTAACTAACCCATATCATCTGGTCCGAAGACTTCAGACATTAATGGATTTAAGTTTAAACACTTAGGAGAATTGTAAATGAGTGTTAACTAACCCAAATCATCTGGTCCGAGGACTTCAGGCATGATTGGGTTTAAGTTTAAACACTTATAAAAACTTGATATAACGAATTGACATATTGATTGAAGACAAGATTCAATTAATAATAGTATATTTTGAGATTATTTACATTCCAATGGCGTGGTATTACATGACTATCTCGGTCTTCCAAGAAATACGCCCCAATGCTAGCCCCTGAAGTGATACGATATGACCCTTCCCAATTGGGACCTAACTTTCCCCAAGCTGGGTTCTTTGTAGTGCCTACAACCTTTCTGAGCACCAAATCACCAGGTTCTAGAGGCCTTAACTTTACATTGGCATCATAGCCTTACCTGAGCATTTGTTGGTAATGAGCTAATCGGACCATTGCATTTTCCCTCCTTTCCTCAATCAGATCCAGACTCTTCTCTAGCTGCTTATTGTTGCCGGTTGGAGTGAACGAACTAGTTCTCAATGTTGGGAACCCATTCTCCAAAGGTATGACAGCTTTAGCCCCATAGGTCATTGAGAAGGGGGTCTCTCCAGTAGACCTATGAGGCGTAGTTCTGTATGCCCAAAGTACATGTGGCAATTCTTCCACCCATTTGCCCTTCGCATTGTCTAGTCTCTTCTTTAATCCACTTACTATGACCTTGTTAACCGCTTCTGCTTGCCCATTCCCCTAGGGATAGGCAGGGGTGGAGTATCTGTTTATGATTCCCAGTTTGCTACAATAATTCCTTAATGTTTTGCTATCAAAATATAGGCCATTGTCCGAGATGAGAGTATGAGGAACCCCAATCCGAGTGACGATATTCTTCCACACAAATTTCTGTACATCTACGTCTCTAATGTTGGCCAGAGGTTCAGCTTCGACCCATTTGGTGAAATAGTCTGTGCCGACCAGAAGATATTTCTTGTTTCTTGCAGCCTTAGGAAATGGACCCACGATATCTAAGCCCCATTGAGCGAAGGGCCATGGGCTGGATAGTGGATTAAGGGTTCCCCCTAGTTGATGAATGTTTGGAGCAAACCGTTGACATTGATCATATTTCTTAACATATTCATGGGCTTCTTTTTGCATATTCGGCCACCAATAACCTTGAGTAATGGCTCAGTGAGCCAAGGATCTACCTCCAGTATGGTTCCCACAGATTCCTTTATGTAATTTTTCTAGTAGTAACTCAGCCGCTTCAGGATGCATGCATAATAAGTACGGTCAAGAATAGGAGCGTTTATAAAGTTTATGGTCCTCGGATAGCCAGAATCTGGTTGCCTTCCTCCAAACTTTGTCAGCTTCCCACCTTTCTTTAGGCAGGATATCATTCTTCAAGAATTTAATTATAGGATCCATCCAGCTAAGTTCGACCCTAATTTGATGAACCTGGACTACCTCTATTCTTGCCTCCGTAGGCCCATGCAAGTCCTCGACGAGGATAACTCTGGCAAATCTTGTGCCGAGGAGGTAGAAAGCGTGGCCAAAGAATCAGTATGTGCATTACCACTTCTGGGGATGTGTAGCAGATTAAAAGAGTCGAACTCTGATTTCCTGACGTTTAACTCGGCTTAAGTATCCCTGCATTCTTTCATCTTTTGCCTCAAACTCACCTTGTACTTGACCAACGACTAACCTCGAGTCCAAGAACACTTCCACTAACTTTCCTCTCATTTTTCGAACCATAGCCATTCCCATCAGTAGATCTTCATACTCGGCCTCATTATTTGTGGCCGTGAAGTTTAGTCTTAGCGACTTTTCGATAACAATCTTCTCTGGAGATATTAACACTAGCCCCACTCCAGAACCTTTCTGATTTGCTGCACCGTCTACATATACTTCCCAAGATGATAGACCCTTCTGAGAGATTACGCCAACCGATTTTTCATCCATGTTCTGTGCTGGCATTAATTCTTGTAACGAGGGCTCAGTGAATTTGGCTACTAAATTCGCGAGAACCTGCCCTTTTGTAGAGGTACGGGGCATATATTTGATGTCGAAAGCCCCTAGGATGGTGCCCCACTTAGCTATTCTCCCCGTGTAGTCAGCACTTCTAAGTATGGTTTTAAGCGGGAGTTGTGTGAGCACAACGACGATATGTGCTTGAAAATAATGAGGCAACTTCCGTGTACCAAGTACTACTGCCAAGATGGCCTTCTCCAGTGGCAGGTATCGAATCTCGGCCTCATGTAATGACTTACTCACATAGTAAACTGGCTTTTGCACACCTTGGTCCACTCATATCAATACCAAACTTACAGCATAGGGAGCCACAGCAATGTAGGCAAACAAGACCTCATCTGGCTCAGGACTGGACATGATTGGTGCCGAGACAAGTAGTCTTTGAGTTGTTGGAAGGCCAAAGCACACTTTTCAGTCCATTCAAACCCTTTCCATTTGTTGATCAACGAGAAGAAAGGTCTGCACCTATCTGCTAATCGATAGATGAATCGGTTCAAGGTAGCGGCCATTCCAGTCAATTTCTGAACTTCTTTGGGATTCCGAGGAGCTTGTAAATTGTGGATGGCCTTTATCTGATCGGGGTTAACTTCAATTTCTCTGTGAGTCACCATGTACCCCAAGAACTTGCCTGATCCCACACCAAATGAGCATTTGGAAGCGTTTAGACTCAGCTTGTGCTTTCTTAGAACTTCAAAAATGTTTTCAAGGTCCTTTACATGTTCAGAAATGACCTTGCTTTTCACCACCATGTCATCTATATAAATTTCGATACTTTTGCCCAACTGTGACTCAAACATCCTCGTCATCATTCTTTGGTAGGTAGATCTTGCATTTTTCAAACCAAATGGCATCACTTTGTAGTGGTAGTTATCGATAGGAGTGACAAAAGCAGTCTTTTCCTGGTCATCCGGGGCTAACGGTATTTGGTGGTAACCTTGGAAAGCATCCAGGAAACTCATCCAAGGATGGCCGACAGTGGCATCTACTAGCTGATCAATTTTTGGCATAGGGAATGGATCCTTAGGACAAGCCTTATTTAAGTCAGTGAAGTCTACACAGACTCGCCATTTCCTATTCTTCTTCTTCACCACCACAATATTTGCTAGCCACTTAGGATAAAAAACTTCTTTAATAGCTCCAGCTTGTTTGAGATTTGTTACCTCTTCTCTTACGGCATCAGCGTGTTCCTTGGATGGGCGCCGAGGAGGCTGCTTCTTAGGTGTAATCAATGGGTTGACCTTCAGATGGTGACAGATGAATTCTGGAGCTTCGTAAGTGTTCCAGGCAAATACATCAAGGTTTCTTTTAAGGAACTCTATTAGCTCTTCCTTCTCCTGCAGAGGCAGCTGAGATCCGACTTGAAAGAACTTTTCTGGATTGTCTCCGATAACAACTTTTATTAAATCTTAGCACCTAGCGCCCTTAACTGGGTCTTCGATGGGCAATGCCCGAGGTTTTAACTGCTATAAACCCTTTTCGGCTTGGGCCGAGGACTCAATTTCAGGCTCATACTGGATGGCAGCCACTAAGCATTGTCTGGCCGCGTATTGATCTCCCCAGATTTCACAAACCTATCCTTCAGATGGATATTTAACTTTCTGATGCAAAGTAGAGGAAACAGCCCTTAGTGTATGAAGCCAAGGTCTGGCTACAATTGCCGTATAGGGCGAATACACATCTACAATTATGAAATCCACCTCTACCACCTCTGAGCCGGTCTGCACAGGTAATCGTATTTAGCCTTTCGGGGTAACAACCCTTCCTTCAAAACTTACCAGGGGGGAGTTGTATGGTGTTAGGTCTTGAGGTTTTAGGTTCAGCCCCTTGTAGAGATCAGGATACATTATCTCTACCGCGCTGCCTTAGTCCACCATTACCCTCTTCACATCATACCCTCCAATTCTGAGGGTGATTACTAAAGCATCATCATGGGGTTGGATGGTTCCAATCTTGTCCTCGTCCGAGAACCCTAAAACCAGTTGAGCATCCGATTTAGCTCTTTTCGAACATTGGCCGAAATCCCTTGCGGGTAACCGGGCTACCGACATAACCTTCGATGGACAGGATCCTGTTCTTTCCGGTGCGGCGAAAATGACATTAATAGTCCCCAATGGGGGCTTTGAAGAGTCATCTCTTCGAGGCTCCGAGTTCACCTGACTTCCTCGGCCACTAGAGTGGTGCAAGAGGTGTCTCAATTTACCCTCGCGGACCAGTTGGTCTAAATGATCCCACAGGCTCCTGCAATCCTCTGTGGTATGCCCATGGTCTTGATGGTACTGGCAATAGAGATTATGATTACGCCTCTCAGGGTTCTCCACCATCTTATTCGGCCATTTAAAGAATGGTTCATTCTTAATCTTTTCTAGAACTTGGTGTACTGGCTCTTTGAATACAGTGTTGACTACTTGAGGATTTGTTGATCCTGATTGCCCAGCAAAATCTCTCCGCGGTTTACTGTTATTGTAACGGTCCGACCTGAAATCCCTCATCTCTTGGGGAATAACCTTGTCCTTTCCCTTCCCTTGCTGTTGATCTTCTTCGACTCTTTTATACTTTTCAATACGGTCCATGAGCTTACGCATGTTAGTAACTGGCTTACTAGTTAAGGACTTCCTTAAACCATGGTCAGTAGGGAGGCCGAGTTTAAACGTGCTAAGGGCCATTCCATCAAAATTGCCCTCCATATCATTAAACATCTCCCAGTACCTATCTGAATACATTTTCAAGGTCTCAACCTCTTGCATGCTTAAGGATAGCAGTGAAGATAAGGGCTTGGCCACTCTTCGGCATGTGACAAAACGGGAACCAAATGCTTGAGTAAGCTCTTTGAAGGAACTGATGGAGTCTGCTTTCAGGCTGTCAAACCATCTCATTGCAACCGGTCCAAGACTGGAGGGGAAAACCTTGCACATCAGAGCTTCATCTTTGGAGTAGACAGCCATCCTTTGGTTAAAGTGACTCACATGTTCCACAGGGTCTGTTTTACCATTATAGATGGTGAGCGTCAATTGATGAAAACGACGAGGGAGCCTTGCTTTTTGAATCCTGCGTGTAAAAGGTGACCTAGATATTTGATTCAAAGCCCTGCTCATAGCATCGTTCCCTACGCCTCCACGTGAGGGGCTTCGAGATTGCCTCTTATGATGATGCTCTTCCTCATAGGAAAAAGATTCACTAATTAGTGTTCGAGATCTCTGCTTGTAAGTGACGTCTTGTTCATCATCAAAGTCTTCATTAGAACATGAAGAAATCTGTTTCCTCTTTGCATGTCGCAACTCCCTTTTTAGCCTTTCAATTTCTAGTTGCATGTTCTGGTTCTTCTCTGCATGAGATATGTGACTTTCGCCGTGTGACTGGCTTCGATCAGTATGCGCAGTGTGCACACTACCTTCATGATCTTGTCTCTACTCCAAATTAAGAAAATGGTCAACATGTTGGGATTCCTTAGACTCTGCTGGTTGTTGCCCTGGTTCAACCATTATCAGCTGTTGCTTTCACTTTCGCTCAGCGCCAATTATAGGGTCAAAATTTGTAGCTCAAGCCCAAAACAATGAATTTGTAGAGAGTGGGTGAAAGAGCTGGGTTAATTGTGAATTTAGCAACTGTTAACTATGATATCCAGGAATGAACCAACGTAAAAACACACTTAAAAACTAAACAAATTGACGTCCGAAGAGGTATCACTACAAGAAAATGTATTTTTAGTGATGAAAAAATTCGTCACTAAAAGTCCAATTTTTCGTCACTAAGAACCTTTAGTGACGAAATTGGACTTTTAGTGACAAAACTCGTTTCGTCGTTGTAGCCCCGTCGCTAAAAGTCCTAGCGAGGAAAATTTTCGTCACTAAAAGTCCAATTTTGTTTTTTTTTTTTTTAAACTTTTAGCGACGAAACCGTTTCATCGCTAAATGTTTTCCTCGCTAAAAACAGTATTTAGTGACGAAAATCTTTTGTCACTAAAACCATTTCAGTTTATTAAACCATATTTAGTGAGGAACAATTTCGTCACTAAAACTATTTTCAGGTACATATAGTGACAAAAAAATTCATCACTAAAACTATTTTTAAGAAAATCCAGGCACATATAGCGACGAAAACTTTCGTCACTAAAACTTATTTTCTATTTTTATTATTTTCATGGCATTGATATTAACCTGTAACATGTTATTACATTATTAAAACCTCACATTTGATTAACACATTTATTTCAACAACACATTTATAAAAAATCGATTCATACATTCCATAAGTTAAAATTAAAACAAGTATCTAATTCAAACTCCTTCCATACAATAATTATTTGCAACACATACAATAACTTAAGATGTTTTATAACAATACAAAAAATGTTGCATAATATAATTAAAACCAACAGAAGATGTCCTCATATGTCTTCAAATAATGCCAAAAGTAAATCTCTTAAAGTCATCAATAAGAAATCTACACAAATATAAAAACACTACATTAAAATCATCAAGTATAATATAATACAATTAGTTTCAGAGACTTCATTATCTCAAAACAATCTGCCCAAACAAAATATAAACATCATGCCATAGGATCATGTGCATAATAATACATAGAGAGAGTTGGTGGCAAAAGGTCACAGGCATTAAAAATCATGTGCATATTACATAGTTCCTAATTGTCAATTCTGGCTCCCAAAACCTACAGTACCTTACAGGACATAGAGGCAGGGGTCAGCCATGATTTGTGGAGCTATGTCCTTCAATGTCTAGTTGGTTTGGAATAGCAATCACACCATAGAAATGTATTTGAGCACTAATATGATAACTACAACATCAAAGGAACCCATGTTTTGATAAATGCTATGCACCTATAAAAAAAAAATGTTTTGATGAATGCTTTGCAATTGGCCATATGATCTTCTAACTTGGCCCACTCAACTAACTAAATCACATTTGCAAGAAACTAAAAACACTCACAATATGAATTTAAACCACCTTATAACACCATGCAAGCCACCCGCTTGCTCCAACACCAACAACCCACCACAAAACCAATCACAAACATCACAAGTATAAAGTGTTTACAAGAATTGAAATCGAATAAAGTAATATTCATCACATCTAATCAACAATACTCATTCACATTTACAAGAATTGAAAAACATTCCCAAATCCTTTTCTCACCATACCCATATCTGTGAAAAGGCTTTTTGGTGCTTTGCGAAACAGTTAGGAAGGGGCCAATGGTTATTGGTTGATGCTATGGGCTATAGCGGAATCCGGTACGCTAGAAAAAACAAAGGTTCGGCGTAACCTCGTTGGAGCAAGAAGCTTGGAGGGCTTAGGTACATGGGTAGATTAGGCTTGGAGGGTCTTTTGCTGTTCATGTATCCCAACTTCATTTTCTAGTTGATTATTGACCGCTTGGAGGGCGGCGGAGAGGTTTTACGCTGAGGGCTTCGGTTTCCTCTTCGATAACATATCGTTGTGTTGTCCTTGTGTTTGCATCTCTCTTCCCTTAATCTTTGTCATTTAATTTTTGCTGTGGATGTGATTTTAATTGGTTTAAATTGTTTATCAATCCTAGTATAAGCTTATAATCATTTTCCGCACATATATTGTTTGATATTTTGCTTGAATTGGTAATTTGTTTATTTGGGGGTCTAAACGTTCATAGTGTTTTCAACGCTATTTGAACATTCAAAACACAAACCCTAAGTTTTTCTTATATAGTTTGTGTTTGTTTGGTGTTATGCTTATGATTATTTGGTTATACATTTGCTCTTATTTGTGGTGATATTGTTCTAATGCTCACTTTAACAATAATAATAATAATAATAATAGTAGTAGTAGTAGTAGTAATTAAAAAAAATTGTCCAACCCGATCCTCGTGAGTTGGGCTGGATTAGGTTGAACCCCTGTGATGGGTTGGGTTGGGTTGGATATTTTTAACCCACAAAGATGGGTTGGGTTGAAAAAAACTCATCAACCTGACCCATACACCCTTAACTACAATAATTTACCATAACCTGTTCATCTGCTGTTAAATGACTTTATAGAGTCCTAAGGGTAGTTTCTTTATCATTAGACTAAGATACCAATTGGTTTTTTGGCGCATGACTTCATAGAGTCCTAAAGGTAGTTTCTTTATTATCATACCAAGACACCAATTGGTTTCATAAAAAAAAAAAAAAAAAAAAACACCAATTGGTTTTTGGTGTAGACGTAGATCGAGCTCTAGATCTTTTATTTGACGATAAGAGATTTTACCAATTGAACTCACTAGAACCCATATATTAAGATAATTAATTTATCTTAGTTGAAACTTTGTCAAAAATTTTAAGTGACTCACTAGTTATTAAGTTATAATATTATTAGTAAAATATTGTCCTTTATATATATATATATATATATAAATTTCTAATTAATTCGTTTACTATTTATTTTATGAAAAATAAGTTGGAATTTTAAACTCATCTAAACACACGGACACACTATTTTTATGGCCATGTACAGGAGTTGAGTGTGCCGTGCCATGGTGGTAGTACGTTATGAAGAAATTTCGTCACCATTTAGAGCCATATGAGGCTATCATGTCCTTGATGACTTCTAATAAAAGACTTAAAAGTAAGTATAACAAATTGTACCGTAAGAGAAATTTCTTCACCATTAAGAGTCATATAATTCCATAATGTCCTTAATATCTTCTAATAGAAGACTAAAAACGAAGCATAACAAATGGTGCCGTAAGAATAAGTTTCTTCAACATTAAGCCATATAAGGCTATCATGCCTCCTTTTGAAAAAACTCAGGAAAATTTTAAATTAGCATTAATTTTATGTTAAGGGATTCTGTACCGATATTAATGTGATTGGTATTATTTCAACCACATAATAAATAAATATATGAATTTTTTTTTTTTTTTTTTGTATTTGTATTTGTATTTGATAATAAATTAGTTTGTAAGGTTTACGTAATGAAATTTGTAACATCTTTAGAATCACTTAAGTAAAATATGGGACTTGATTATTTTCTTTTTAGAAACAAACACATACACACACAAAAGAGAGGGAAATGAGTTCTAACAAAAAAATACACCACAACTCCACTCAAAAGTCATGATAACTTTAAGAGATGGTGAGATAAGTTATACTATACACAACACACTCTTTTAAGCAATATGAAACTTAACTATGTAGTGAGAGGAGGATATATGTATAAATTATAATATCATAACAATAAGTTTAGAGTCACAACTTTTCTTACATCTTTTTTTTTTTTTTTTTAACAATTGTTGAGGTAACAAATTGTTAATGGTAGTGTTAGTGATAAACTCATATAGTCATACGAGAATTAATCACAACTTGTCAAATCAATAATTATGAAAAATATTGTGATGTAACTTTACTCATGCCATAATGGATCCAAAAAAATATTATAATAAACTAGCCGATATTCCGTGCAATGCGTGGTGCATTTTGATAAATTTTGTATTCACTGTTCAATCAATAATATATATATTATTGATTGAACAGTGAATACAGTTCTTAGAGCTACAATAAAATCTTTCTCCTCCTCTTATTATCTTTGTTCCGATCTCACTTCTTTAGAGACTTCTCCCATTTATATAGCCTTTTTATTAACCATCTTCATCGTACACTTGTTCTTCATCCAAGCATTTACTTAAGTACATGTCACATCAGGTATCTTCTTTAGTTCTCTAGGAGTGTTGGTAGTTGAAGTTTCACTGTTCAGGGGTCTTCTCCAAATAAATGCGGCAAGAAAAGTTGCTGCAGTGCATTAAACACGGTGGTAGCAGCTTTTTCCTTAGATATTTCTCCGTTCTTATCATCTTCAGACATGCCCAAAGTTTATCCTTATCATTGGAATTGCTAGGAAGATCACTTGAACCTCTCAGGTGCTTGTTTGATCGAGATTCTCTATATCCGAGGAGAATACGCTTTTCGGCCTGCTGATGATCTCTTCGGACTATACTCCTCAATCATTTCTAGGCATATCTCTCCCATGTGGAATCCTTCCCAATCATTTTCTTCTCTTCAGACATACCTTAACCCAAAAATGAGGTCCTAGGCCCAATACACAATGTTGAGTTTTTACCCCCACACTTATTTACTGGAAGAATGTATATAATTATTTAAGAATATTTGAATCTAAGAGTACAACTTGTTTTTCAAGGAATTATTGATTTTGGAGGGTGGAAGCACAGAAACAGAATTTTAATTATATATAAAATGAAGCGATTGACTAAGTGATGGGAAAGTGAAATTGAAAAAGAGAGGGCAATGAAAATTTAAAATAATATGTGAAAGAGCATTTTAGATTCTAGCCCTCAAATATTATTAGTATCTTTTTAAATATTTTTTCAGCCACGTAACTTCTAATAAAAGTTGTGTAAATTAATGCAGGACTAGACAGAATAATCCTCTTATGAATACCTCGTATCAGTCACGTGATCGACTCATATGTAAAATCTTTAATAATTTGTTAACCGCCCATTGTTTTGAAAAAGTAGTGGATTAAATCTTCAATTTGAGTACTAAATTTCATGTTCAATTGAAAGAGGTAAATCGTTCCAAAAAAAAAAAAAAAAAAAAAAAACACTCTCACACATGAAAACACTAAAACTAGTTGTTGGAGTTGCCAAATTATACCTCTTCTAAATCCCAAAACCTAGTCCCTCACTCTTATCTTATGATTGTCCATTCTCTCTCTCTCTCTCTCTCTCTCTCTCTAAACTATTAAACCCCTCCACTGATGTCACAAATTCAAAATGGTACCAAAAAAGTATTTTTTTTTTTTTTTTTTGAATATTTAAAGGATTGGAGACACAAGCAAACGGAACCCTAACCCTAAACCCCAAATCGTAATCGATTTGAGCCTCCACACACTCTCAAAATTGAAAATTGTCGTCTTTTTATTTTCTGAATCTTCAAAACACAAAACACTACACATGGAGGGGAAAGGGAAAGGTTTGGCGATGCAATTCGAGATCGCTTTATTTGCTACAACGTCAACTACGAGGGATGGAATGCAGGCAGAGTGGTATACCATTAAGGTCCCAGATCCGGAGTGTCCTCCTCCTTCCTCTTCGCCAAATGTAGTAACTACCATCCAGAAACCGCTCCGTCCGTTTTCTAAAGTCTGGTTAGCTTGGGCATACAGAGAACATGCAGTCATTGGGTCCCGTCTGTACTCTTTTGGCGGCATGAATCCTGATTCTGAACCTTACGCCGACGTAACTACCCCCGAATTCGTTCGTTTTCTTAAAGTGCGCAGCTTTGACCTTAGCACTCCTGATGATGGTTGGAAACCTGTTGCTACCATGACTTTTCCTAAGAGGTTCCAACCTCCCTGCGTCGTCCTTGACGATAAGTTATATGTGTTCGGTGGCGTTTCTGCTTCAGAAGTAGAAGAAAAAGGGTATGGCTGGATGGAAGTTTATGACCCCGATTCAAATACATGGGAACCCTTGCCCAATCCTCCTCTTGGGTTTTCACTCTCTACTCATTTTCTTGCTTATTACGCTGCTCTCGATTCCAAAAAACAGATTCTTGTTGCTCAACATGAAGATGCGAGTTTGTTTGCTACTTTCTATGTTTATCATGTGATCGATCGATGTTGGACATTACTTGAGCCTCCCAAACGCAAGCTACGTCCTTTTTATCATGATCCGGTTCGTGGAAGACGAAGTACTCTTGTTGATAACACTATCTATTGGGGTTTCGTTCTAGATGGGTTTGTCCGCGTACAGTCTCACAATATAGATACGGATCTGTACTTCCACGGACGTTTGGACGCTAAGCCAATTTTTGAGGATGGTGAATTTGCAGATGAGTATTCTCCAAAGCTACCTTTACTCCATGTAGCTGATCAGACATTCTGCCTTTTAATGTTCACCTTTTTTCAGCAGAAAATGGAAGAGGAAGACAGTGATTTTGAAGAAAATGGTATCGTATTTCTTAATTGTATTGTACTTGATATCTCTCTAGATCCACTTAAAGATGAGGGCAAGCAAAAGTCTAAAGAAGAGCTCGATGAAATTCATAAATATCATTTCTTCGGGGATTCCAGTAAACAGCTTAATATTTCCCTCGTGTCCGTCCAAAAGTATCCCGTGCGTAATGGTAGCTTCTGGCTCAATGATGCTGTGTCGCTGTAAGTTTATTGCTCTCTCTCCCTCTCTATTTTGCACTTTCCTCTTTCCTCAGTCATTCCAAATGTTTTTTGTTTTAAATGTATATAAAGTGCTCAAACAAATTGGGTCTGACTTGCAGGGATCGCCCAACTTATATGCCAATGAAGAAGAAACCAAAGTTATCCCATGAGACAAGCGTGATGATCTAAAATAATTTAAGGTTGTAGGTTGTTTCCTTGACGATTATGCATTAAGAAACATGTATACTTTGTTCCATGTTTATTCGCATGCACCTTACACTCTCAAATATTCCTAAAGGAATCATTTTTCTTTATTTATTTATTTGATGATTGGTGCTAAGTTTTTGAATTTGTGAATAGTTCAGAGATGTATTTTACCAAATTCAATTAGGTTTGAGATTATGCACGCACATTTTTTATCAGTATTTTCACTTGCACTTTCACCCAAAACATCATTTAACTTCTTCTTACATGTTTTCTGAAAGGGGTTAATTTACTCCCATCAACCAATCATCCAGTATGTATGATGAGCTAGAATCCAATAGAGGCAAAAGACACTAAACTTCCCTTTTCTTCACTTTGTAGTCATTTGGGTTCAAATGCTTTAACAGAGTAGACATTATAAAATGTAGACATTATAAAATGCTAGATACACAATAATAAACAAAACATAACATAGACTATTTAAAGACTACTCTTAAATAGACTAATTGGCTGTCTTTGCTTTTGGGATTGGATGAGGTCTATGTGATAGCATAACTTCTCTTTTTCTATTTACAATTTTGCGTGTGAGGTGTTTGAAAAATGCAACTTGAATTGGTTTATGGATGTTTGCACAGTGTAAATTAAAGTGGTTTGTTGGATTTAAAGCTATATCAGTTGCTAGTTGGTTTCTATTTACCTCTATTGTATTATACTTGATTAACAATGACTCCATACATGAAGAGACAGATGAAAGACGAGTCTTACGATATGGCTAACAAGCTGAACCAAATGGACAATGGACTAATTAGCTATTCTCTGTTTTGGCTTTTTGATGTACCGATATCATTTTCGCCCCATGTTTAATTTGGTTGGTTATTAATTGATATAATAAATTGCTTGATGTTGCTTTTTTTTTTTCTTTTTCTTTTTTCTTTTTTTAAATTGAATAAACATGTTTCTGGTATAAACTGTGGTTGATTCATTGTCTTGACGCATTGGGCTAGCTAGTTATCATGGTATAACATGTTTGAATATTCCTTTTTATTGATTTTCCTTGCATTTGATTTTGTAGTACTTATTTTAATAATGTTTTTTGGTCAACAGGGATGATAACGTAGTTCATGTAAATGTGGCAAGGGTTGCAATTTCCAGCATTGTCTCGTATATGCATGTGAGACAAAGGCTTAGCTTCTACTAAATGTGATTTTGTGTCAAACCTCGTGAATGACTTTAACCTTCTCCTGTATTTAGAATCATTATGGATAATCTATACCATAGACTCAGTTATAATTTATGCATATGTATGACTAATTTTTAGGTTTATGTTGATTTGTCTATTATATTCTATCTTTGTTAAAAGCTTTATCTATCAAAATACAATGCCAAAACTCAAATCAAGTTACACACACCTACACATATACAAACCCACCCAAATTTATTGTTTCTCTCTCAATCATACCCAAGTGTGTGTGACAGGGACTCTCAATGATAAGCCTCCAAACTAAATAAATGTTAGTCTCATATTGTGAATAAGAGCAACCAAAGCTAAGCACCAAGCTACGTAAGTTAGCCCAAATGTGCTGGTGGTGCACTGTCTCCTACATGTAGGAATTTGATGGAGCATAGTGCAGACCGTAACCCCTCTCTCTCTTCTTCTCATCTTGCATGTCTTCCTACTACCATGTTTTGGAATCTCATAAAAGACTCATTTTCAGGCACAAATCTTTCGGTTTCCACTTGGTTTTGGAGGGTTGTAAATTGGGTTTCCTACTTTCCTTAGATTTATTTTTGGGATTCAAGATTTGAACTCAAATGGGTTTCTTCTCAAACCTTGAATGGGTTTCCAACCTTCATTAGATTAAAGGTTTGAGAAACAAAATCTAATAATTGACTTATTATATATCCGACCGTCTCCCAAACCTTGAGATTAAAGGCTTGGAATCAAAATGGTTTCTTTGGACTCAAATTGGGTTTAATGGGAATTGGGTTAGGAGTAGAGAGACAGACGAAGAGGAGAGAGGGACTCATAGTAGAAAAGGAGAGAATGTTTGCTATTAATTTTTACAAGACACTAACTTTTTGATCTTATTTTGTCATGTTTTTGTCTGTTTTTTATGTTTTGAGAGGAGAGACACATAAAATGGAAGCAAAAATATATATTTATCCTTATTTTTAATAGAGTCTTAATAGAGCAAATCACATGTGGGTAAAGTGACACTTTTTAAACCACAGGTAGGTAAAGTGAATTTAGGTCAAACCACAGGTGGATTTATTGTAATTAACTCTTAATCCATACATGCTATTGACATATTATTAATAAATAAAATAAAATTACTGAGTACCAACCGCATATTATCTCGACTTCTTTTTAGTACTTTTCCAAAAGCAAAGTCTCTACTCATTTCATTCATTCCGTGCTTGCGGTGAGGTTTGTTTAAAAAAAAAAATATTTTAAATAAATTATAAAAATGAGTAATGCTAAATCTATTAGCTTACCCATTTAGAAATTTCTTTAATTACAAAAATATTAAATGCATATCGTCAATCATATAATATATCCAAGACCTAGCCAATGGCAAAACCCACAATTATTTCAGACAAATAACTTTCAATTGCATACTAGGTAGATAAGGTTCCAATATTTCATTTGAGATGCAATTTTATTATAAATTGCCTAAATAAGAGGAGCTCTTGCCAACGGGGGCTTGGTTCAACTGGTAAGGTTCAGACGCTTCGTCTAACCCACCTAGGTTCGAATCCCGCTGCCAGCAGGTTTCCGTTGGTGGGCATACTTAGTGGCGATGTGTACTCGATAAAAAGAGGTGACTCCCATACAGCCGTTGGTCGAGCTGATTAGACAATGCTTCCGGCCTCCCGCTGGCTCCCCGCCCGGGGGTGAAATATAGCCATAAAAGTCCCCATTTTTTCATTCTTAAAAGAAAAGAGAAGCTCTTGATAGAGAAAAGGTAGCACGTGTAAAGGGAATAACAACTATCAGCTCTCATTAATAACCCTCACTTACCAATAGCTTCTTAGTATCAAATGTTGAAAGATCAGTCTAAATACAGCAACATATTGTAGGCCTATTCTTTCCCCCTCCCAACCTATAAAAGTAGGTGAAGAGACAGGTGATGGAACTAAAGCTCACTACCACATCCCCGCTCTTGGGAGATAAACTTGAGCAAGTATAAATACCCACCCAATACCCTCAAGCAGAAGTGACAGAAAATAGAGAGAAGAAAGGATTAAAAAAAAAAAAATGTTTACAGATGCTCTCAAGGCATTTGTTAATTAACAATTTTTAGAAAAAAAAAATTTTATAGGAAAAGATAAAAATAATTGACTTGTTTAATAGGTTTTTATATTTCCAATGAAAGTGATATTAATATTTTCTAAAATACTTCATTAATCAATGTCCAAAGGGCATTTGTTAATAAGACCCGAAAAATAAAAGGTAAACACACAAAAGGAGGAAGTAACCCACTTTTGTAATAAAAAAGTTACAAACAAGAGGTTGACACTTTTCACAGTGCTGCAAACATCATTGATCATCTCTAAACCTATTCATAAGATTTATTGCAAGCTATATGATTTTGAGTTCCTTCAATCTCAACTTGTATTTTTTGAAGAATATCATTAGGTTCGTTTTTACTATCAATTTTTTTCTACATTCATTTATATACATTCTTTTAACTCATACCTTTAAGGTAGAAATATGTACTTTAATCAATTTTCAATAAATAATCAAATTAAATTAATGGTAATTTTTTTTTTCCCGACTATAGTTACATATTAGTGGATTATATCACAAGGCTTGTCCACGAGCATTGCATAATATTCAAAGTGAAACTCTATTAGTAATTTTTTTTAGATGCTTAATTTAATTTAATTTAAAAATAAATTTTAAAAAGTGTTTAGATTATGAAACATGCTCACTACAGACCTTGCTCCAAATAACTCAACAGTATGTGTGTGTGTGTATTACACTATTATAATTAAAGTATTTTTGTCATTAGCTCTTTAATTAAAAATTATTAACATAGTTAATTTATTTTATGTAAAATCTATAAAATTTTTAATGGACTCGGATAATTTTGATATTATTAAAAAAATTATATTTTATATTTACATATAATTATTTTTATTTTTATAATATTATCTTTTATACATATAATTAGCTTTAATAATATTAATAAAATATTATCTTTATCTACACATAATTTTTTATAGAAAATATCTACATTTAATTAATACTTTTATAATTATATATAATTTTTAATTAATCTATGCATGGACATATTATTAGTAAACAAATAAAAATAAAATTAGCGGATACCAATCACATATATTACCTTAGCTTCTTTTTAGCACTTTCTCAAAAGCAAAAGGGAAAATTCAAATCAATTATCATGATTTGGAGATATATATTTTTAAAAAATTATTTTAAATGAATTATAAAATTAGTAAATGCTAATTCTATTTAGCTTGCCCATTTAGAAAATTTTTTAATTAAAAATGAAATAATATGTCCCAAACCCTGACAATGACAAAACCTATGATTATTTCCTACATTCAACTTTCAATCCTTGGTCAACATAAGGTTAAAAGTATTTTTATATTGATAATATTATTTAGGTCATGTTAACGAGTGCCCTTAGGGTAATGGTTACCATTTTAGAAAAATTTTAAGTGATAACAATATTTTTATGGGAAATATAAATAACCGTCATAAAAACTAATTGCTTTTTTCTTATCCTCTACAAAGTTTCTAAAAATGTATCCTAAACCTAAGAAAATTCTTAGGTACTCCTAAAGTACAAAGAAATTGTGCTCCCTCTTCTCAAATTCATGATGAACCCCACCATGAATTTAAAGAATGGACTTCTCCATGAATGTGAGAGTAGCACCATTTTCTGTGCTCCAAAAATACATAAGAATTACTCAATCTATGCCCTTAGGACATCCGATAACTTTTTCCTTGTTAACTTTTTCCTTATTATTTTTGTGCACCTAAAGAGGCAGTTTACAATAATGGAAGAGGCAGTATACATATTTGTGCACCTAATAAAGAGGACCAAATTGATCAAGAAAAGCAGATCAAACATACATGCCTTAAAAAAACTGCCAAGAAACAAAATCCATAAAATAAATTGAACAAGCGACAATATAATGTTCTGCATACTACCCAAGATCAATAAAGATTCAACACTTTTGCATACTCTTGTTGCAAAAATAAATCACAATTTTTCCTCTCGTAGACAAACCATGAGTTAAAGTATTTTAACTAACAATAAATAGCACAACATAATGAAAAACCAGTGTTTAGCATAAATGAAGTTACAAGCTAACAAACTAAAGACACTTTTTTTTTTTTGGATAACCAAGGCACTGACATGTTGGGGAAAGGATAATGATTTCAATTGATAAAAAGAGATTATTGGCTTACGTCCTCATATATAAAGATTTAAGAAATCTACACACTCTATTGTGCAAGAAAATCACCATATCCCCTCCCTATAGAGTGTAGAAACATCATCACAAATCTAGATTGTGAATCAAAATTTCCCCTTCTGTAGACACATCAAGATTCAACACTTCTAACTAACAACAAATAGCAAGACATAAATAAAAGTATAAAACAGTTGCCGACTGACAGAAAATGATATCAATGATAAAATAGACAACAAATAGCAAGACTTCAATTAACAAAAATGAAGCTGCAGGCTGACTAAGAAAAAACACACAAGCTGAAACATTATTATTCAACTAGCTGAAACATTATTATTCAACTATTATGAAGAGGATAAATAAATCAATTGATAAAGAAAGATTATTCCTTAGGTCCTCATCAAACACCATCCATAGTAGACATACCATACCAAAACATATTAAACTGATCGATTTAGGGGTAAAAAAATCATAAAAATTCTCATATCTCAGAGCATGAACTTTAAAACCTTACCAACTCATCTATAGAGTGCAAATAAGGAAGCACGGACCTAAACTTCTTTGGTATTTAGAGAACAACCATGTATAAAGCATGCCGATCATATCATATGAGGTTGTAGAGCAAATGACAAATTCAAAATTGCAAATCTTAAGTTCTAAAAAGTTGTGATGAGTGCAAATGGATGACAGTAGAAAAAGGAAGGCAAAACTACATTATTGGTCTTTGAAGTTTGCCCTGCAGTGAGAATAATTAGTTCCTTAAGTGAGTACTTTTAGTCTCTCAAGTTAAAAAAATGAACATTATTAATCCTTCTGTTAACTACGGTTAGTGTCAATAAGTATGTGGTTAACAAAGTAGTGACATGGCATCTTTTAAAGTAACGTGGCATTTTTTATATATTAAAAAAATACAAAAATCAAATGACACCTCAAAAAACCCAAATTCCCCACACCTGATCCAGTTCTTAACGGGTTTCCCAAAGCAAATCTCTTCTGACCTTGCCATCCTCCGACCTTGCCATCCTCCTCCATGTGACGCCATGATGCTGCCTCCATTGCCTAGTGATGACGTCATCCTCCCCCACACAATAGCAACAGCAATGACAAGTGGTGAAAAACCCACTTTGGCTCTAGCTCTTCAAGTGTTGTCTGCCACAGCCATTATTGCTTCATCGTGCTTGCACAACCACCAGTGCCTCACCGCTTCTCCTCACTACTCCATACAATCCCTCAAATATTGCTCTTTTTTCTCTCTCTCCATAGTCACAGTCCTTCGAATTAGATTATTATTATTATTTTAAAAAAGTTTTGATCTTCTTGTTATTGTTACGCACACTATCTATTTGTGTTTATGCTTAAACGGTTGAACCATTGTTTGGCTAATTTTCCGAAACCATGTGTATGTTATATTGTAGGCATTTTTGTCAAAATTGTGTTTTACCTTTTTATCGTTTTGGTGGTGCATTCATTCTGGATTGTGATTCACCTTTTTTGTTAAGAAGAAAAGATAGGATTATATTAAAGAATTGAAAAGAAAAGTATACACTTGTAGTCTTGAAGACAGAAATGGCCAGGCAAGGAAAGAAAAAATAAAAATAGGATCTGCAAATCGCATGGAAAGCAATACAAGGATTAAAACAAATGGTTAACAACTAATAGAGTGATTTTAAAGCGTTGAACAGTGATGGTGAACAATGACATTCTTTGATTGTAGATCTCATAGGTGATTTGGGAGATTTGATTTGGGTAACTTGTTTGGGACTTGTTCAGGTGTCGGATTATGGATTATGATGTGTCATTTGAGTTTTGTAAATTTCTAATAAAAAAGGCACCACATCACTACTCTGGTAGCCACGTAGGCATTAAAGTAAATACAGTTAACAAAAGAATTAATAATGCTCTTTTGTTTAAACTTGAGAGACTAAATGTGCTCACTTAAAACTTAAGGAACCAATTGTGTTCATAAGGTAAACTTCAAGAACTAATAATGTAGTTTCGCCAAAAAAGAACCAGAGAAAACATGTTGAGTGTTGGAATTAGTTAGAACTGCACAAATGGAGCTTGAAATATCCACAATAAAAGCACCCATTTTCATTTACATGAAGAATTTAAATTTCTTAATCCATAGTAACCAGCCAGCTCAAAATAAAAGGGAAAAAAAAGTTCTCATATTTGTGCTCCTATAGAAGAGTACCAAATTGATTTAGAGAAACCAAACCTTACTACAACAAACAACCTTAAATTCCATACAATAAAAAAAAATTAAAATTAAAAAAAAAAAAAAAAACCAACAACAACAACAACAACTTCCACCTTTAAAAGCAGCCAATCTCCAAATTTTATAAATAAAAATTAGAGCAAAGCATATTATAATACTTCAGTGATCAGTGGTAAAATACTCAAAAAATGGCTTCTAAATGACTTTAAAATGGCTTGATCATAAATGATTCTAAGATAGCTCAACTAGTGGCAGCTCTAGGAATTTTTTTTAGAGTGGTCACTAAGAAATTTAAATTATACAAAATCTATTACAGAGACAATTTTTTTTTAGAGAGTTTCAACCTATTTCGTCTACTCTTGATGATAACTCTTACTAAAGAGACAACTTGAATATATTAATTTTGCAAAAAACACACACAAATATATGAAATATTACAATTTTTTTGTACTAACAATGTGAAAGGAAAAAAAAAAAAAAAGACTAATAAGAAATAAAGTGGAAATTAAAAATTGAAAATGTTGAAATAAGATTAATAAAGTGACCACAACAATTTTATAATAAATCTTATGCAACAATCTGTTATCGGAGGATAAAAATGTCAATGTTGAGCTTAAATTAAAATCAATAACAACTTATTACATAATATTTAGGAAAAATTACATGTTGCCCACCAGTGGTTTGTTCAAAAAAAAAATTTCTCTACTTGTGGTTTAAAAATTTGCACTTTACCCACCTGAGGTAAGCCCTGTTAAAAACATGGGCAAATTTGTATTTTTCCTATTTTTGTATATCTCTCTCCTCTCAAAACATAAAAAAACTAAAAAAATCAAGAAAAAAAGAAGATCTAAAAGCTTGGTTTGAAAATTTTACATCAAATGGTCAATATATGGCTGTTGCTGGACGAAAGGGTCACCTGGCCATCGTAGACATGAAGAATATGATCCCCAGTAGAAAACTTCAGGTATGCCCTAGTCCTAACAAATTGAGTTGGCCCTTTAGGAGATCCAACTAGATAGATGAAACCTCTTAATTAGTGACATATGAATAATGGGATTATATATTTGTTAACAATTTCTCCTTTTGCAATTTTAGAAGTATCAATATATGAATGTTGAATGGCTTATACATGTTGTAAATTAAATAAGTGATTGAATTTTCCAGTCTAACCTTCATACGGCTAAGGCACTGGACTCTATCTCTAATGCCTTATCTTATCACATTATCACAATCTGTATAGCCCTATAAATTTGTATTTCGGATTGAACTTGAGCTGTCAGTTATCACAACTGACTGCATTTTTGTGTTTCGAATAGATTAGAATCTCTGGTGAGCCTATTCTTAACACATGTAATCAAGGAAATGATGTTGCGGTACATGAGTGGATGACCATGTTAATTACCCAAAAAAAGAAAAGAAAAAAGAGGATGAATTTGTTAGGTAGCATCCTTGGTCTTCTTTTTAAATTTTTACAAAACCTAACTTTTAGATCTTTTCTCTTAGTTTTTTTAGTTTTTATGTTTTAGTTTTTTTTAGTTTTTTATGTTTTAAACCACAATTAGGCAAAATGTTTTCCGAGCAAACCACAAGTGGGCAAAGTGTAATTTTCTCTAATATTTATTGTGAAAATATTATAAATGTAGCATTACTCTTATTTTTGTTGAACTCAAATTCTTGTGATCCTTAAGTCAGAGTATTTAACATTTTTATAATAATATAAAATTTTTTTAGTGTATATATATGTTGTTGATACTCATTTTCGCGACACATTTTGTATAAGCCCGATTCAACCAAGCTCGACTTCCTTATGGACTCGATTCATGTATTATATTTTATTTATTCTTGTAAGCATGACCCAAGCCCATACGACATATGAGGGAAATTGAGAAAGTGTGGTTTGGAGGGTATGGGTCGATTCCTTTCGGACTTTTTGCATTAGCCCAGCCCATGCGTGCTACCAAGTGGGCAAGGGACACTAGTAGCACCTCAGGCTCATGGAGGAGGTCTTGTATTTAAAATTTCCACCCCAAAACAGCTTTTATGCTCTGTGTAACTGTGGCCCAAAGTTTCTGTTCGAACCTTTTTTTTCCTTTAAAAATGGTTGGCTCTCATTGGCCAAATTCAGCTGCTAGCTCTCATCTAGTTGAGCTTCCCAATGGTCTGAAACAACTGAAAATGAGGAGTCAATAAGGGTTTAGTCAAGCATTTCCCTTAATGATGATAAAAGTAATCCTTCCTTTTATCCAAACAAAAGCAAACCTGAAAATTACTACTTGCTTAACACCTTGGGGTCCAAAGCCTTTTCTATTGACCAAAAACCAGTCACTTAAAGCACCCCAAACTCAATATAAATTCCACAATCAGATTCAAAATAATGGAGGACGTTTTACTCTAAGAGCAACACCCCAAGCTCAATACAAGAGTCTTTCTTCAACTAAAAAAACAACCAACCACGTTCTACCTAGAGACCTGAAATTTCAGAACAAAAACTCATTCAACCAGTTAATAATCTCACAATTCCGAAGCTTGAGAGTGGAAATATGGGTATAGGGGAACCTTCCCCCTCTTCCTCACGACCTCCCTCAATTTCCTCTTCTGTGTGACTGCAGGTCGAAGTTTCAGACCTGTTGAGCCACGTTCAATTCATATACCTGAAACTTGAGAGCCAAACCCCATTCAGTCAATCAACAATCTCACAATTCCGAAACTTGGGAGTGGAAATATGGGTACAGGGGAACCTTCCCTCTTTTCCTCACAACCTCTCTCAATTCCCTCTTCTGTGTGACTGTGAGTCGAAATTTCAGACCTGTTATATTTTTATGGTTTTCTGCACTTTTATTATAAGCATTTTGATTTTCTCTTGTCAAAGCACCATTAGCCTTTTGTTCATTATACATTTGAAATTTTGTCCTTGATTCTCCACAATAAACACTTCTAAAGAACCCAAGGAGAGATTTGGGTCGTTCTTGCATTTTCGGCCATTGTCGCAAAAATGTCCCCGACATATATATATATATATATATATTTTCAAGTCAGAATGGTCACGGAATAGAACAGATTAATTCAAACTAATTATTTACATTTTTTTTTTTGCCAAGTAAAAAATAAATTGGCAAGCGTGACCACCCTCACATACAAGTGGAGCCGCCACTGAGCTCAACACCACCCCACCCTGCTCAAACTCCCCCAAAAAAACAAATCTGGTAAGCCCCAATGAAATTGACTGTAATATCACTCCAAAATCCATAGAGGTAACAGTCAACTGAGTCAAGCCATTAATAAAGGGAAAAAAAAAATACCAAACATCAGATTTACGATTCCTTGGTTTTGATAAAGGCATACAGGTTTCTCACATAAATCAGGAAATAAAGCGCAAGGCATCCACTACTTCATTTACAAACTCACTATATGAAGATGATTCATATATAGCATTTCCACGAGCAGTTCATCAAATGGCCAACCTAGCACGCCATATAATAAGCCTGCTACGAAACTCCACATTTCCCAGAACCAACAAAAACAAAATCCACGGAAGGTCACATATCTACCGAGACCAAAAACTTATTTCCTAATAGTCCACAATCCAAGACAAAATATTATAAGACAAAACAACTTACAGAACCTGTTACAACATAGTTAATGTCCCCAAAGAATGAGGTTTAGAACAGCAATCCCACTTCACCGAAACCATCTTTCAAAAGACTAACCTCAAAATTATACCTTCAGTGGACATGGTGGATCAATGAAAGATAAGTGCTACTTTCATAAAAACAAATTCCAAGAATCAGAAATACAAAGTGCAACAGAGAGTACCCAATAGACTGGTGGGTCTGCTCGAGTAGTGGTGGTACAACCTTTCCAGTGAAGCTTGGAGGAAGGTCACAATAGGTGATGGAAGCTGTGATGGTCTGCAGTGATGTGACAGGTGCTCAGCTGGCGACTATGAGTTGCAGTACTGGTTGTTTGGTGTTTCCTGGCGTAATTGGGTGGGTTGCCAATACACAGAGTCAAGAGCGTGGTTCTTTGATGGCGACTAAACTGGCCTATGGTGCTTGGGTGGTGAAGGAAGAGTGGATTTAGGTTGTGGGTTTGAGTGGAAGATCTCGATTGGGTTTTCTGTGGGATTTTGAGTATGGGTGTATCTATATGGTCAACTGTTGTGGGTGAGTGCTGTGAAGGAGGTTTTGGCTAAGAGCCTAAGAGTCTTGTAGTGACGGGTTTTTCAGGGATGGTGGTGGGGTTTTCCCGCATTGGTTTAGTAACTGCAACTGGATGAGGGAGACCTTTCGGCAAAGGCCACACTGGGCTACGGGTTGGAATTGAGGGAATCTAGGTGTGGAGTTGTAGTTGAGTGGACTTTGGGTGATTGATACGAGTGACATGATTCTTTAAGATTGAGAAGTTTGGATGGATGGAGGATGGGCTCTAAAACTGATTTATGACTGTGGTCTGTTGATTGGATTGAGGTTACTCTCTTATACCAAATTTGATGCAAGACAGGGTAAGAAAAAATACAGTTAAAGGAAAAGAAAGAGAAAATAGTAGAAATCCTAAACTTCACCGCCTAGAATTTGTGTGAAAACCTTACACTTCACCACCAAAGGGTACTTGGATTAACCACCAAGCAAGAACAACGTTCTTTAATCAGAAAAATACCATTCAAATTGTATTGTCTTAAACCATTCCTAGAGCCTTTTTTAATAGGCTTCAGGGATTACATTAACCAACAATTACATCCCATAAAATCCTCAATAACATTAAAGGCCAAATTCAAAAATAAAATAAAAGTAGTCCAAAATTCAAATATAAAGTCTGGTATCTCAAAGGAAATCTGAAATAAAAATTTTTGAAATAATTTTGGTGTTTCTTGCATGTGCTTGTCAATCCAACCAAGAGATGCCCATGAGGGCTGCCTTGGCCTTGGCAGCATGCCCATGGGGGGTTGCCTTGGCCTTGACAGTGTGCCCATAGGGGCTGCTGCTTGCCCTCAAATTTGGATTGATTTCTATTGTGAGTATCGAGAAAACCAATCTTATTTTTCCAATAACAATCTAAAACCTAGGTGTGTGTACACAAGCTTCTTCCACATACAGAAATAATGGGTAAATTTGGAGAAAATAAAATGACTCAAGTGAGAAATGTAGAAATGCAACGGTTAACAAATGTCCATTTGGTGACATTTGTACTTCAAAAAAATGAGGAGAACAGTGAGAAAAAGTGGGGAAATTAAGGTTTTAAAATCCTGTATATAAAAGTTGATATCAAACGCACTCCAAATTTCCTAAACCAAAAAAAAAAAAAAATCTCAGAATGGGATTTCTTTTCTTGCAAAGATTTGGTCAAACTTATTAATGAAAAATGTTATGTCTACAACATTTTCATAACAAATTTTATGTAGTAGATTATTAATTGTTGTTACAAATGGGCAACAAAATCATTTCAGTTGTATATTCAAATTTAAAACATTTTATAGCTAATCTTAGTTGTCAGTTTGTTACATATTTTTAATTTGAATAACAACCAATCACATTTGTTGTGAAAATGTTGTGGACATAATATTTATCTTTTATGTTTCTTCCTTCTACCCAGAACTCGGTTAGAGAAAAAAGTAAAGAATTTTGTTTTTATGTTGGGTAAGCAAGAGAGAGAGAAAAAAGGATAGAATTAATTTGTTATTGCTAGATTTCTTACAAATCCAAAAATATGGAGGAAAATGGATATTTGTCCCTAATTTACAAACTATGCAGCAAAATACTCCTGTTTTGAAACTATTTGGCGAAATGTCCCTGTTTTTAAAACTCAATATCCTCAAAATCGAGTTCCTTGTATATATTTAAGTGAAAATTTGATATTAGCAATATCCAATTCCACTTAAATTTAAATCACAAAATATACATGGAACTCGACATTGCTATTGTCGTGTTCTACTTGTAACTCGATTTTATTAAAATCAAGTTTCAAAAACAATGGTATTTTGCTGCATAATTGTAAATTAGGGGAAAATGTTCATTTTCCCTCAAAATATGTAACATTTACAAAGTTACATCTAGTGTAACTTGAGCCTATCTAATATATATATATATATATATATATATATCTTGATGGCACTGTTAAAATAAGCTTTAATGATGATAGGCCCTTGAGGATCAACAAAGGAAGATATTCCTTTGCTGGATCTGAAAGTAATTCAAAAAGAAACCAAGATCTCAATGAATTTTTTTAAAATAATTTCGAAAAACCTGATTTAAAGCTAAAAGGAGTTTCAAGTAACAACTCCCAAGTTAGCACTGCTTTTTATTCCACTAAGCCTGAACCTTCCTCTACTTATAACAGACAAGCTATAGAGGAGGAAGAAGAAGAAACCAGGTCTCTGTCCCAAACTGATTCTGATTTTCCCCCCATTGTTGAGCCCCCTATTTTTCACAGTCAACTGCGAGTTTTGAACAAAGCTTTTGAAATTGATATGAGCTCTTTGTTTAATGAGTTTAAGTCTACAAAAAACAGAGACAAAAGAAAAATCTACCAAAGTACTTTTGATCAAAAAGAAAAAGATCATGTTAAAAGGAAGTGGAAAGAAAAAATGAATCAACTCCAGAGACATATTTTGTTTTTTGATTTCCTTGAAAATCACTATGTCTCAAAAACTATTTCACAGAATAATTTGAACATGATAAAAAAGTCAAATTTTGTTAAAGAAGACAAAACCATTATTCAATCCAGCCATCCGCCCCTTAAGACAATCCTCATAGACTGCAAAGGGACTGACGTAAAGGCCTCTCCTTTTAAAATTGTTGATACTAATACTCCTGTTTATGGTATTATTGAACAAAATAATTTCACTAATAATTCTTTACATGTTATTGGTCAACAACTTGACCGTATTGAAGAAAAAATTGTTGAGAAATCTGCTTCTTCAAAACCAGAGGAACCTTTGATTGATTCACCCAATCAAAGAGAAAAGTTGAGTATTAAAACTTCTCATGCCAAAATCATTAAAAAGGTTGAAAAAATGCTTTCTGAGTTAAAAGTTAAAACTGAGCACGACACTTCTACCAGTGCTGCTCGAGCTATCTCAAGAAACAAGGAAGAAACTGTTTTTTGAGAAAATACAGAATCTGACTCTTCATCTTCTGTTTCTAGAAATATTGTTTTTGATGATCTGCTAGAAATCAAAAGATTTGTTGGAAAATCCAATCCCATATCTTTTACAAAAAACTAGTATTCAAAACCTACTCATCCTGATATGTAGTTTGAAGAACGAAGTTTCCAAACCCAGTTTTCTGTTTCTGTTGATAAAATTTATGAATGGAATATTGATGGTTTGTTTGAACAAGAAATTATTAAAAAATGGGGCATATGTCTATGGTTGCCACTGCTTACATGAACAACCATGATGATCTTGATCACCCGGAGATTGTTGATCTCCTTGTTACTGGTTTCTCTGGAACTCTTCGTGGCTGATGGGAATCATATCTCACTGAAGAATCTAGAGAATCCATTAAAAAAGTTGTTAAAAAGAATGATGAAGGGGTACCTATCTTTGATGAAAGTATTGGTCGAGGCATTCCTGATAGTGTCAATACCTTAATTTATACTATTCTCAAACATTTTGTTGGTACTCCTTCTCATATTTCCTCCCGAATTAGTGATTATTTAAAAATTTTGAGATGTCCTACTATGTCTGACTACAAATGGTATCAAGATGTTTTTATTTCCAGAGTCATGCTCCAAAAAGATTGCCTAAAGCCTTATTGGAAAGAGAAGTTTATTGATGGTCTGCCTCCTATCTTTGCTCATAAGGTAAAACAAGAATTACTGGGAAAAAAATGATTCTATTGATTATGATAACTTATGATGATATTTTTCGCCCTATTAAAAAACTTGGTATTAATATGTGTAATGATGAAAAACCAAATCTTCTATTCTAACCGTCTTTATCCATCACCATGTGAAGAAAAAAAATAGAATTAAAATTTTTTTTATGGGTTATTCTGAACATGAATTTGTCTCTATTATTATTATTATGAAAATGCATAAGTTTAATTAGAGCATTAGTTTAATGGGGATTGTATTGCACAGGATCTCAATCTCCATAAGCGGTACATATGAATACAAACATCCCTTTAGGTTAGAGGGTTTTCTGAGCCAAAATCTCTGATGATTCTCTTAGGCTTGCTCTTACTCCCAGCAGATATTGATAGAGATGACATCTATGACTAATAGGGTACACTCAATTCACATTAGTGTGTTAGACCGTCTGCAACATGTGGTTAAAGTTGGAGTAATCACAGAACAGGGATTTAAGCACATTTAATTATAATATCAGAAGTTGGTGGCAAACCAACGAACATAATAGGCTTTAGGGAGTGGTAATGCTGATATATTTTTCTTTTTTTATTATTTTTTCTTGTCTTGTATACTAGGCTAATTGAGTAGCACTGATGTGCAGCGGGACCCTTTATTATTTTTGTACTTTTTGTCCATTTATTAATACAAATTCTACCTTCTCAGTAAAAAAAAAAAAATATATATATATATATATATATTTTTTTTTTTTTATATAAAAAAAAAACTCTAATAAAGCAAAGCTTTAATTGTTATTGTATAGACTAGGATTGAGCAAGGACCCAGCCCACCCGAAAACCCGACAGGTTTTGGGCGGATCTGAGAATATTCGAGTCAGGTTTTGGGTCTTAATTTCGGGTTTGGGTCAATGTCGGGTCAACATCGGGTCATATAAATATACTACTTCAACCCGATTTTTTTTTTTTTTTTTTTGTTGAAAAAAACCCTACTCTGTTGTTGTTCTCTCTCCGCCTCCCTCAGGGCCTCAGTTATCTCAATGTAAGTCATCCTTCTCGTTTTGTGTTTGGTTTTAGATTTTGGATAGTGTTGTTGTGTTTGTGTGTGTGTGATATGTTCACTCACACTTTGTTACATGGGTTTCCTTTTGATTTTTTGTATGCTAAATGTATTTTTGGTTTTTGGTTTTAGATTCTGTTACATGAGCAATATTCAATAATGGGTTTATGTACTTATGGATGAGTTCAATCTAAGTGCCTTCAAGTTTCAATTTTTTTTTCATATATTCTATCTAGGTTTGTGGCTAAAGCCTTCAAGTTTCAATTTTTTTTTTTCTTTCTGGGTTTACTCTCTCTTCACTCATTATACACAATATTGGATTTGGACCTTTTAATTTTGCCGACTATCCACACTTATCCATTTCAAGAAATGGTCATCTGGGTTTTCATTCATCTTTTGAATATTGTCTCCCTCTTTAGCTTTATGGCCACCTCACTTGTCCTTTTGTTTCACTTTTCATTTTCTGTATGAAAAGGTGAACTTTTTCCTATCCGGGTTAGCATTAGTGTTGTAAAAATTGCTATTTTTTCATGTGGGTTCACTTGTCAGTTACTGTTTGGCAAATAGTCTTTCATTTGAGAGCTTTGAAAACAATAGAGGACTAGAGGTGCTAAATATTTTGTTCTTTTTTTTTCTTTGGTGTACATGCACAAATATTATTGGCCTCTTGTTTTAAGTTTGTGGAAAATTGACATATTGACTTCCACCACTTGTCTTAGTATTATCCCTGAGAGAATAGGTTAAAGAGCAATAGAGCAAAAAGTTTCTTTTTGGTAGGAAGGAAGCACTTGTAGGTCCTCTGATAGTCTTACTTACTCTTACATTTTACATTAAGATTAAGTTTTTATTTGTTTTGCCCATTTTATTAGGCTTTTGTTACGAAAGAGTTCTAGAGAGTATTGGAAGAAAAAGACTTTTGGAAGATAATGATTTTACTCAATAGAATCAGAAAATGGAAAAGATTAATTAGTTTTACATTGTGCCTCTGCTTTATATACACGAAGCAGACAAAACAGAATTCTAACTAACTTAACAAACTCTAATCTCCTAATTAGAGTGACAGCTGTAATCCACTAATATTAACTCATACATGCCAATATCTACACGTGCTAACAGTTGAGTATTAACACTTAAGTAAACGACATCGTTTAGCCTTTCATCTTTGCTTTCTTCCTTTTAGTATCAGCTGTGTTGTTTTGCTCTGTTTTACCTTCAGTGCATTCCTTGAAGTCTTCTTTCTTCTTGACTGCAACTTCTTCTTCTTTAGCAGATGTCTCAATACTCCCCCTCAAGTCATGAACCATAAGTTCAGTGACTTGATCATCAGTAGTCTGAAGCTTTGGTGAGTAAATATCTATTAACCCCAAGCAAGTAATTAACCTGCTAAAAGCTGGTAGTCCCAATGCTTTTGTAAAGATGTCAGCTATTTGAAATTGACTCGAAACATAGAATGTTTTGATCACACCTTCTGTAATTTTGTCTCTCACCAAATGACAATCAACTTCTATATGTTTCGTTCTTTCGTGGAAGACTGGATTTGCTGCAATATGTAATGCAGCCTGATTATCACAAAACAATTGAGCACTACTTGGATGATCAACTCTCAAGTCTCTTAAGAACTAAAGAACCCAAACAATTTCACACGTTGTGGTGGCCATTGCCCTGTATTCGGCCTCTGCTGAAGACCTAGAAACTGTGCTCTGCTTCTTGGACCTCCAAGAGATTAGAGAATTACCCAAAAACACACTATAGCCTGTAATGGATCTTCTGGTATCTGGGCACCCTGCCCAATCTGCATCACAAAAGGCTTTAACTTGCATACTTGAGCTACTAGAGAAGAACAGACCTCTGCCTGGTGTCCCCTTCAAATACTGAAGCACCCTATTGACTGCCAACATGTGGGGCTCTCTTGGTTCAGCTAGAAACTGACTTAACCTATGCACTACATAGGTGATATCAGGTCTGGTTAGAGTAAGATATAATAATCTTCTAATCAATTTCCTATATTGACTAGCATCTGGAAGAAGTTTACCAACATCCTTTGAGGATGCAAGTTTTGTTCCATTGGTGTTCTGACTGGTTTAACCCCTAAGAAACCTGTATTTTGCAAAATCTCCAAGCAGTACTTTCTTTGATTCAAACTAATCCCCTTGTCACTTCTAGCAACCTCAAGACCTAGAAAATACTTCAAAGAACCCAAATCTTTCAAGCCAAACTTAGTATCAAGCAAGAGCTTCAAAGCACTAACACAACCCGGATCATTACCAGTAAGCAAAATGTCATCTACATAGACTAGTAGAACTGTGAAGGAGGATCCTTTAGTGTAGGTAAAAAGAGAGTAGTCAGCCTTAGATTGAACAAACCCAAAATTCAACAATGTATAGGAAAATTTGGCAAACCATTGCCTTGAAGCTTGCTTTAAACCATAGAGACTCTTGTTGAGTTTACAAACCAAAGGAGCAGAATGAGAAGAATTAGAATGAAAAACACTCTCCCCCTTGCTGTGAAAACTAGGTGGAAGATGCATATAAACTTCCTCAGCCAACTCACCATGTAGAAAGGCATTATTGACATCTATTTCATGAATACACCACCCTTTCACAGCAGCCATAGACATGACCATCCTGACAGAAACTGACTTAGCTACAAAAGAGAAAGTGTCAGTGTAATCAAGACCTTCTCTCTGAGTGTAACCCTTAGCTACTAAAAGAGCCTTGTGTCTTTCAATGGAGCCATCAGACCTAAATTTGATTCTATAAACCCATTTGCAACCAATGGGAACTTTACCCGGAGGAAGAGGGGTTAAAGTCCAAGTATTTGTGAGTTCAAGAGCTGCAATCTCCTTATCCATAGCAGCCCTCCAATCAGAAGATTGGACTGCCTCAGAAAAAGAAGTAGGGTCTGGGGAAGAAGAATCAACTGCCATGACAAATTGTCTATAGTGCTTACTGAGATTAGTATAAGTAAGGCAAGCAAAAATATCATAAGGCTCACCAGACAGAGGTTTAGAAGTGACAAATTGGCAAGAATAAGCTTGGAGGTAGGAAGGAGGCTTATGTGGTCTGGTTGATTTTCTGAGGTGTAAAGGAGAATTAGGCCTAGGAACAGATGCAGAAACAATGTCAGTCTCAGAAATAAGAGCAGGAGTAGGATGTGGCAAATCAGATTGAAGTGAAGGAGGAGGAATGGGAGTTGCAGAAACAATGTCTGCAGAATCAGCAGAAGGAAAAACAACAAGTTGTTGAAAAGAAGAATCTGAGAAGGAGTAATTAGGAACTGAATGAGGAAAAACAAAAGAATCATGACAATCATCAATGGAAGAATCAGAGGAGAAGTGTGAAGAAGATGAGGTAGAAGCAAAAGGAAAAATGGTTTCATGGAAAACTACATCTCTAGAGACATGAATGGAATTTGACTCCAAATCTAGAACTTTGTATCCTTTAATACCATGTGGATAGCCTAGGAAAACACATTTTCGAGCTCTTGGTGCAAATTTATGTCTGTTGTGACTAAGAGTAGAAATAAAGCGCAAACAGCCAAAAATTCGAATATGGCCATATGAAGGAGGTTGTTTAAAAAGCATCTCATAAGGAGTTTTTTTGTTTAAATGCTTGGAGGGTAATCTATTTATTAGATATATTGCAGTGAGAATGCAGTCACCCCACAGTTTTAAAGGTAAAGAAGAGTGGAACCTTAGTGCTCTTGCAACATTTAAAATGTGTTGATGCTTTCTCTCAACAATTGCATTTTGTTAAGGAGTGTCAACACAAGATAATTGATGCAAGATGCCTTTTGATTTGAAAAAATCCTTCATGATAAATTCTGTGCCATTGTCACTCCTAATACACTTAATTTTGACATTAAATTGAGTCTCAACCATGATAGAAAACTGTTGGATAAGAGCTAGTGTTTCTGACTTAGATTTAAGCAAATAAACCCAAGTGCACCTAGAATAGTCATCCACAATGGTAAGAAAGAACTTGTAACCCTCAATAGTGGGAACTGAAAAAGGCCCCCAAAGATCACAATGTACAAGATCAAACACACAATGAGATACATGATGACTAGTAGGAAAGGATAATCTCTTTTGTTTAGAAAAATGACAAATGTCATAACATACAGTCTTATTAGCTAGTAAAACAGATACAAGATTATTAAGCAAAGACAATTTGCATAAGAAGGATGCCCTAAACGAAAATGCCACAAATCAGCATTGACACTAGTGAATTTGATAGAAGGAATGGAGACAGGAACCTTGGAAGCAGTAGCAAGCACAGATGGAGGTGAAACTCTGTGCTGAAGCAGATATAGGCCTCTTGATGCTTTACCCAGTCCAATCATGTTCCAATTGGCTAGGTCCTGGATAAAGCAAAAAGAACCAAGGAACACAAGACAACAAAAAAGAGATTTTGTGAGCTGGCTGACAGATATCAGATTGAATGTAAAAGATGGAACACATAAAACTCCATAGAGTCTAAGATTGTCTGAGATATGAACTGTTCCTATATGAGTAACCAAAGCCTTCTCTCCATTGGGTAAATAGACAAAGGTATTAATGGTGGATGTAATTGTGGTTAGGCAAGAAACTAAATGGACCATATGGTCTGTTGCACCAGTGTCAATAATCCAATCATTAGACTTATGGGCTTGTTTATCTATGATATGAGTAGAAAAAATGGAATGAGAAAGGTTAGGGGGCAACCAAAAAGGATTACCTGAAAAATTGGCAAAATGAGGCATGGTTGAACTAGTGCTGGCAGTAGCAGCTGCATTAGACAAAGGTGATAGGACAGAGGCAGCCTGATGTGTAGATGTGGGCTGAGATGAGGCAGCTTCCTTGAATGACTGAGAGGCAAGGAACGAAAGTAGCTGCTCACATTGATTCTAAGTAATGGGACACTAAGGAGCATTGAACTGTGATTGTGACAAGTTCAATTGAGACTGTGCTCCGAGAGGCTGTGATGAGCAATGCATCATCTCAGACTGATTAGTAAACCCCAGCATGGGTGGAGAGGCAAAATTCCCAAAATTACCATTATTGGAAAAAAAAATTGCCAAGATTTCCATTGCTAGACACCTGATGGGTAGAAGCCTTCCCTTTGTGCTTATATCTTGGAGGATAACCGTGTAATTTGTAGCATTTTTCAGCTACATGACCCACGATTCCATAGTATGTACAAACAGGCCTTTCCTTCTTAAAATTACCACCTTTTGCACCTTGACCTCCATGAGTTCCCCCTTGATTCCAACTTTGATGACCTTGAAATCCTTTAGGATTGAAATTTTTAGCATACAAAGCTGTTGGTTCAATGACCAAATCAGCTTGACCAATCTGCCTACGTTTTTCTTCTTGTAAAATCAAAGAATAGGCCTTATTGAGTGCAGGTAAAGGCTCAGTGATCAAAATCTGACTACAGACAGTGGAATAACTGTCATTAAGTCCCATGAGAAAATGAAAAACTTGATCCTTTTGCTGAGCATTTAGTTGATTTCGTTGAGAACCACAGTTACAGGTACAAGTGCAAGCAGAAAATGACTGATAATGCATAAGTTCATCCCACAATGTCTTGAACTTGGTAAAGTAAGAACTTACAGTGAGTGAACCTTGTGAAAGCTTTGAAATTTCCTTCTGAACTTCAAAGAATCTTGGAACATTAGGCTGTGAAAACCTATCACGCATGTCAATCCATAAATCCCTCGCAGTGTGAATGTACATCACACTAGTAGCAAGATCTTTGCACAAGGAATTCACCAACCATGAAAGAATGGTGGTGTTTGCTCTGTGCCAAGCATTATACAGAGAATGAGAGAGATCAGGCATGGAAATCGAACCATCAAGGAAGCCAAATTTATTCCTTCCACTCAATGATAGAAATACAGCCCTTGACCAACTGAGATAGTTTTCAGGACCGATCAATGGTTGAGAAACAAGGACAACATCTGTAGGTGGAATGAAGTAAGGGCTTGATGGATTGGTATTTGCATCCTCCATTGGAAGTGAACGATTGAAGGATCTGTGATTTGCAGTGTTAGAAGTATAGGTGGGAATTGGATCTGATTCTGAAGCTGTGTTGGAAGCGGAAGCCATGGATGAGCTATTGAAGCTCTGATACCATGTTACGAAAGAGTTCTAGAGAGTATTGGAAGAAAAAGACTTTTGGAAGATAATGATTTTACTCAATAGAATCAGAAAATGGAAAAGATTAATTAGTTTTACATTGTGCCTCTGCTTTATATACACGAAGCAGACAAAACAGAATTCTAACTAACTTAACAAACTCTAATCTCCTAATTAGAGTGACAGCTATAATCTACTAATATTAACTCATACGTGCCAATATCTACACGTGCTAACAGTTGAGTATTAACACTTAAGTAAACGACATCGTTTAGCCTTTCATCTTTGCTTTCTTCCTTTTAGTATCAGCTGTGTTGTTTTGCTCTGTTTTACCTTCAGTGCATTCCTTGAAGTCTTCTTTCTTCTTGACTGCAACTTCTTCTTCTTTAGCAGATGTCTCAATAGCTTTATTGATTAAATGGAATTTTTATAATTCACTTGTAGTTGTAGTTTGCTTTTTGTTTTGTTAGTTTAGTGTGTTATAATCATGTTTCTTTTGATGTATTTATAAGCTTTTGGTTGCTATATGTGAAGTTTTCAAAAGTTTACTCTAATAGATTTCGATTCCTAAATTATAAATTATAAATTATCCAATCATACAAAGATCTTAAAATAGATTGCTTAAGAATCTGATTTGTGCATCAAAAGTTCTATTGTTTCTGTCTTTGCCAAATTCTCCACAATACACAAAATATTACCACATGCAATACCTTGGTGTTTTAAGGTTTGATGTTTCTATAATTTGTTTATGAAATTTTTGTGTGGATTGCAAATGTGATTTTCTTGCATCACCTTCACCATTAAGCACGGTTATAAATCTTGACTAATCTGCCTACATACATCGGTGAGTTTTGCTTCTGCCTAAATCTTTTGAATTATGGTTTATCTTCTCAATCTTTTGAATTATCCATTGATAACATGCAGATACTGTTTGTTTGGACATTTTGCTTGTACTTCTTGATTAAAAGAAAAGTGAAAGGAAAACCATAAAACGCTTGTTCCTGAAGCAATAGTTAAAATACTTAGAATAGTGCATTTTCTTCTATAAGCATTACCTTTATATTGTATACTCTATAAATTGTTGCTGGACTGGCACGTTCAAGTCACAATAATAATATTACCATACAACCAATCCATAGCAGTAGATGTATTGTCTAAATTTGACATAGTTCTATTTGATGTTTTTCTTCCTTGCAAGAGAGCAAAAAAAATCTAAGAAGTGAGAAGTGTAACATCTTTGATGAACACATAGCAAGAGCTTAAATACGCGAATACTCTTTTGTTTCCTTTGAAGGACTTTGTTCATCTTAGCTATTTTAATATGTTTATGAATTTTGCATTTTGATGACAAAGATTTAAATCTTGGAACTCTCAATTGTTAGCTTTTGTGACTGTTGAGGGTCATTTCTTCGAAATAGACAAGGAGTAGACCGACCCAACGACGCGGGCAGCAGACCAAGCTAGAAAACCATTTGGCCCAGGTGGCAGAAACGATGGATCACAGGCCTATCAATACGAATGAATGGGTCTTGAGGAAGTAAGTGGGCCTAAAAGGCCCGGAAAGAGAGAAAATGGCACCCATGGTCAGTATGTGTTGTAAAAAAGAATAGAGAATGGGCTGCGACAGGCCCAAGGTAAAGTAAACAAAGAAAGTAGGGGATGATGGCAAGCCCATGAACCCCAAGGATGAGAATGAGGAAATTGGGCCAGGGAAACCCAATTAAGTTAGTAAAAGACCATGGGATGCGGAGCTAATAAACGGACCAAGGATGTCCAAAGAAATGGGCCGGAGAGGCCCAAGGGAAGAAGGGACATGAGAGCCCATGAACGAGAACACCAGTGGCCACCATTGATTGGGTCACTGGGGGAAAGAATTGGAACGGCAGGCCTGAGAAAAGGCCCAGCAGGAAGAAGTCACTGCGGCAGGAAAGGCTAAATAACGCGGAAAGAAAAACAAAGGTAATTAAACGAATTGGGCTGAAAGGAAAACAAAACCCAAACACTGAGTAAAAGCCCAGATCAGAATAGCAACTCGAGAAAAGGCCGGAAACGGGCGGCAGGCGAGCAAAGTTTTCGGTCCACGGCAAATGCATGAACAGCAGGCAGGATGCAGACGTAAACACGCGCAAGGCCCAGGCATCGCCAGTCTGTACCCAGCCAATACAGGACATGGTGGGGTCATGGGTCAGAGGTAAGAGGGCACGGTTTGGAGGTGGGGAGAGGGGAAGGCCTGTTTTGAGGTTCCTGCTCAAACTCTTTTAGGGGATACGTCCTGCTGGGATGACATAACCCCCAAAAGAGGCAACGCTGAGTAGGAACCAATAGGTGCATGCCACGAGGGATAGAGAGAGAAGAAACATCACCGCGGCAGGCAGGAATGCCGCGGCAGACTAACGGGCAAAAATGTCTGTACCTGTAACAGGAGAACCCGCAGAAGGAACAGTAATGTCGGCAAGTACTCCCAGACTAGACAAAAGCGGTTGGAGGGTAGAATAGTAAAAATCCACTCACGGCAGGCGCTATAAGAAGGGAGCCCCTGCCGTGTACAAGGGGGGGGGACTAAGGAGTGAAAGGCGAGGTAATACAAAAAGAAAAAAAAAAACTACTCTGTAACACACCTAGCAAAACAGGGGAAGCACAACACTAAAAGAAAAAACCACTAAGGGTGGAAATCACTAAGAAAAACGAAAAGAAAGAAAGCAGAGAGAAAAAGATAAAAGAAAAAGGAGTGAGAGTTAGTGGCATGCACCGATAGGTTTCTTCCCTTCTCTCCCTCTCAAATCCCTGTTCTCTTCCATATTCATTTCGGGTATTGACCATTTGGGCCCACCTCCCTCAAACCCGTTAACTTCACAGCAGGATTTCTTTTCCTCGGAGGTTAATTGCGTTGAGAAGAGGTGTTCTTCCTCTTGGGCTTTACTCCTGCGGACAAAACCAAACTTGTTCCATGTCTATTGATTAATTCTATCACTATTCTCCTTTACTATTTATTTAAGGATTGTTAAGTATTATTATGGTTATGGATTATTTTATCATTTCCCATTAAAAGTGTTATCTGGTCATTCCAGAATGTGTGTTTCTGTTTATCAATAATATCTGCCCACCGTAATCATTTTTTCTGAAATAGCTCTGCCTGCCGTAAGCTTTTCTGTGTGTCAACTCAGCCTGCGGTAAAGCACTCCCCCGGCAGACGAGGCATAGTTCGCGCACAAGCCAGGCCAAGTTGAGTTCCATTTGGCCCGGTCTCGACTCCTGCAACCCAGAACATTTGGGCCTACGATCACAAAAGGGCAGCCCAGCCCAACATAGCAAAAAAGGCCCTCACATTAAATTGGCGACTTCACTGGGGAGTTGAGAAATAGTCCAGGGACAAGAGCCCTCGCAAACAAATGCCTCCGAAATCCAGGACTACACGCAACATGAGTGCTGTACCTTCACAAGCAGAGTCCAGGCCCACAACGCCCCACCAACCCCAGCCTAATCAGGCAGAAGGTGCTAACGAGATGGGGGCTGGACCCCAACCTCTTCCGAGGATCCCCGCAGACAATGCCAACACCTTCATCGAAGTATTGCAGGCCTTGCAACACTCGCAACAGCAAATGATGGAAGAAATTCGTCAACTAAAGACGGACAGAACGAAGGAAAAGGGAAGCCAACATGATCCAGAGCATGGGGCGGAAGAGACACTGGTGGGTGGTGTCCCACAGAATACTGATCAATGCTTTATTACTATGGCAGAAGTGGCAGCTCTCTTGGAGCAAGAGAGAGCCAGAGGACCAAAGGAGAGATTCTACGCGCGTAGACCCCCGTACCCGCTAAGGGTGCTCAGTAAACCATACCCCGAGAGGTATGAACCGCGAGTATTCGCACAATATGACGGCAGGAAGGGAAGTGCTGTTGAGCACGTAAGCAAGTTCATTGACACGCTTGGCCTTTATGCCGCAAACGAGGACTTGTGTCTTCGAGAATTTTCCAAATCATTGTGTGACCGGGCTTATACCTGGTACATTGGCTTAAAGCCAGGATCGATCCCAACATGGGATGATATGGTGGATGTATTTTGCACCAAGTACTTTCACGGAGAGGAAACGGTGACACTTACAACATTGCAAGCAACTAAACAAAGGAATGGTGAGGACTTGATGGAGTACATCAAGAGATTTAGGGACATAGCACTCGACTGCTATGACCATTGGGAGGAAAGGACGCTGGTGGAGATGTGCATGACGAATATGATCAGGGAATACAGGGTAGTCCTGGAAAACCTTGAAATCTCCCAGTTCGCGCAGCTGTTACAAAAGGCAAGAAAAACTGCCCAGTCCGTGAAGCCAAGCACGGACAAAAGAAGTGCCCCGCAAGCCATGGCGGTATCCACCGGTGAGCGGAGGAGGAAGACCGACGGGAAAGAATACGATACTCCTCCACCAATACCATGCACCGCAAAGGAGTTGGACGTACTGCTAGACAAATGGATAGCAGATGGCGTATTCAAACCTAACCAAGTTGCTAGGGAGCCCACCGAGGAAGAAAGGAGGGACCCGCGTTTTTGTCGTTTACACAACTATGTCCAACATGCCACCGCAGAATGTTGGGCACTCCGCAGACTAGTGCACCGCAGGATAAAAAAAGGAACTTTAGAGCTGACCCAGCAGGAGGTCCAGAGAAACCCACTCCCGAACCACAAAGGGAAGGGTGTAGCGGCAGTAGTGATCTGTGCGGATCCAGGGATGACGAAGGAGAGAATCCGGCCTTGCCTGCCGCAGCAATTACCACTTTACAACAGAGCTCCAAATTCAAAAACTTATTTGATCAACTAGGCCTCACAACAAAAGAAAGAACAGTAGCTACCGAGGCCCTAGTAAGCATTGCCTCCGGGGCAGGGGTGGAATGTTTGTCAGCGGAAGTCCAAAATGACAGGGCTCTCTTTCAGGAGTCAACCGAAATAACCTTCAGTGATGAAGATATGGAAGTGGGGTATCCAGACCACCGGAGACCTCTCTATCTTGCGGCATCCATAAATCAAATCCCCATAAAGAGGGCTTTAATAGACACGGGCGCTTCCGTAAACCTCATCCCGTTAAGCACTCTGCAAGCTGCGGGGATTTCAGAAAGGAAGATCCAAGGGTGCCCAATGGAAGTAACAGGATTCGGTGGAAGAGGAGAGTACACCGCCGGCCATATTCAGTTGTGGTTAAAAGTGGGACCCATAGCTTCCCTAGCTCGGTTCCACGTGGTAAAAATGGAAGTTTCGTACCACGTTCTTTTGGGTCGACCATGGTTGCATAAACACAGATTAATTCCATCCACCTACCACCAGTGTATGAAAGGACGGATGAACGGCAGGATGATACGCATAGCAGCGAATCACTCACCATTTGAGCAGGCAGAAGCCCATTTGGTAGAAACCATGTTCTACGATCAATGGGCTCCACCCGGGGAAAATTCTGTGTCAAGGCCACAAGGTACCTTCGTGCCTAAATGGAGAGATATCCAGGATGATCCCGAGCCTGACCTAAGGGAATTACTAGCCAGAAAAAAGAAGAGGAAGGAAGCGCCAGCCGCGGACCCAGAAGATACACCCACTGCGTCAGGATCCGAGGTCCTGACGGCAGGATTGTGTATAAGTTATGAAGGGGCGCGGGGCCCACGAGTGAAACGCAAGAGGGCCCCACCCAGGAGTGGCAACACAAGAACTTGACGTGTTGCGTGGTTCAAGAGAAGTCAGAAGAAGAAAGTAGTGAAAAAGAGAATGAGAAAGTTGTGACAGAAAAAGAAGTACAGATTACGGCAGAAGAAGAAATGGAAGAGGTTGACTTGGGGTCTGTTTCCCAGGGGCCAAGACCTATCCTGATTAGTGCAAGTTTGGCAGAAGCAGAAAAGGCAGAACTGATGTTGCTCCTGAAAGAATTTAAAGATGTCTTCGCATGGGAATACAATGAAATGCCAGGGCTAGACCCTGCGCTAGTTGCACACACGTTGAATGTAGACCCAGAGGCCAGGCCAATAGCTCAGCCTGCCAGGACATTCCACACGGAAATAGAAGGGCAAATAACCAAAGAAGTGCAGAAATTGCTTGCCGCGGGATTCATCAAACCTATCCAACACCCGCGATGGCTGTCCAACATCGTACCCGTGAAGAAGAAGAATGGCCAGATAAGATGTTGTGTAGACTTCAGAAACCTCAACAAGGCCTGTCCAAAGGATGAGTTTCCTTTGCCAAAAATGGACTTACTGATAGATTCTGCGGCAGGCAATGCCATGTTTTCATTTATGGACGGGTTCAGCGGGTACAACCAAATTAGGATGGCGCCAAGGGATGCAGAGAAAACCGCTTTCAGAACACCCATGGGCAATTTTTATTACACTGTAATGCCTTTCGGGTTGAAAAATGCGGGTGCCACTTATCAGAGAGCAATGACGGCCATATTTCACGACATGATGCATTGTGAACTGGAGGATTACGTAGACGACATAGTAGTAAAGTCAAGGAAAAGAGAAGAACACTTCAAAGTGTTGAGGAGGGTATTCGAGAGGTGCAGAGCTTTCAAACTAAGAATGAACCCTCTCAAATGCGCATTCGGAGTGTCCTCGGGGAAATTCCTAGGCTTCTTGGTTCATAGTAGGGGAATAGATGTTGACCCAGCCAAGGCTACGGCCATTGCAACCATGAAACCTCCGAGCACAGTAAAGGAATTAAAGAGCTTCTTGGGGAAAGTCTCGTACATTCGAAGATTTATCCCCGGGTTGGCATCAATCACTGCCGCTTTCACCAAGCTGCTCAGAAAAAGGCATGATTTTGAGTGGGGGGAATCGCAGCAAGTAGCCTTCAAAAGGCTACAGCAGATCATGATGAACCTCCCCACAGTGCAGGCCCCGATTCACAAAAAGCCACTGTTGCTATATTTGGCTGCCAATTCATATGCCATTGGAGCGTTGGTTGCCCAAGAGGATGGGGGCGGCACTGAGCAGCCCGTATATTATATCAGCCGCACCTTGAAGGATGCAGAAACTCGATACCCGAGGGCAGAGAAGGCATGCTTAGCCATTGTATATGCTTCACAAAGGTTGCGCCACTACTTCTTGGCCTACGAGGTATGGTTAATGACCAAATCCCACACCATCAAGGCTTTGCTGCAGCAACCGATCCTCTCTGGCAGGATATCCCAATGGTTGCTACAATTATCGCAATATGATTTAAGAATGGGGATGCCTCGGGCGGTAAAAAGCCAGGCTATAGCAGACTTATTGGCACAATTTCCAGGTGAGGAAGAGTTCCCACTGGATGATGGAGTCCCTGGGGAAGTGGCCATGGCAGAAGGAGCCGAAGAGCAATGGGTAATGAAATTCGATGGGTCTTCTACCGCCCAGTCTGGAGGGGTGGGAGTAGTTCTATACCACGAGGAAGATAAAGCAGTGGCACTGTCATTCAAACTGGAATTCCCCTGTTCGAACAACACCGCGGAATACGAAGCCTATCTAACCGGGCTGGCCACGGCTCTCGAAATGGGAGTTAAACACTTGAGGGTGTTAGGCGATTCAAATTTGGTGGTCTGTCAGGCCAACGGGAGTTTCTCCTTGAAAGAGCCTAGCCTAGCCCCGTACAGAGCAATGGCTCAGAAAATGGAGGAAAAGTTTTCAACTTTTGAAATAGAGCACGCTCCCAGGAATGAAAATTGGTTTGCGGACGCGTTAGCCGCACTGGGATCTCAGATAATGTTTGAAGGAAATAGCACCCAGGTAGAGGTCAGCAAAAGGAGAGAATCGATAATTGATACATTGAAAGAGAAATTCCAAGAGGAACAGTGTGACGAAGACTGGCGGTTTCCCATAAAGGAAGCTCTGATGAATGAAGATGACGCCGCAGGACTGAAGATGCTAAAAGACTACGCACTAGTAAAGGGGGAGTTATACCGCAGGATGCCAGGTGGGGTCTTGGCCAGATGTTTAAGACCAGAAGAGGCCCAGAGAAAACTGAAGGAAGTGCACGACAAAACTTGCGGATCCTGCGGAGAAGTCAGTCTTTACCGCAGGCTTCAAAGGGCAGGCTTTTATTGGCCAAACATGAGCAAAGATGCGGATCGAGCCCAAATTCAGTGTGGGGCTTGCCAACTTGCGGCAGACAGAGAAGAAAGTTACGTTGTGTCCGCCTGCGAAGACTGGAGAAGCCCATTTATCCAATACCTGACAGAAGGTATCCTGCCGCGAAAGCAGAGTGAAAGATATAAACTCAAGCGGCTAGCGACACGCTACTTCATGCATAATATGGTCCTCTTTAGAAAGGGGTATGATGGGGACCCCTTAAGGTGCCTGGGCCCTGAAGAAGCAGAGAAAATGGTGAAAGAAGTACACTCAGGAGAGTGTGGGGACCACCAGGGGAAAAAAAGACTTTACAGGTGCCTGCTGCAGATGGGTTACTACTGGCCTGCCATGAAGAAGGATACGGCAGAATTTGTAAAAAAGTGCCACAGCTGCCAAGTATAGGCCAACTTAATTCACACCCATCAGCAGAATTTGCACAGCATGGTAACCCCATGGCCCTTCCACACTTGGGGGCTTGATTTGGTGGGACCGGTTAACCCACCGTCACGAGGATATATATGGATATTGGTAGCTACAGAATATTTTACTAAATGGGCAGAGGCAGTGCCTCTTCGCAAAGCCACCGGAGGAGCAGTGGCAAATTTCATCAAGGAGAACATAATCGTGAGGTTTGGGGTACCCCACAGAATCATCAGTGACAATGGCACACCTTTTGTCAACAGTGAAGTAAGGAGGATGTTAGAATTCTATCAAGTTAAGCATCACCGGTCATCACCTTACTACCCTCAAGGGAATGGGTAGGCGGAGGCAACAAACAAAACCCTTATAAAAATTATAAGTAAAATGAGTCAGGAGTACACGGGAGGATGGGCAATGCACCTGCCAGACGCCCTTTGGGCTTACCGAAAATCGCCTAAGTCAGCCACAGGTTTTTCACCTTTTTCCTTGGTCTACGGGACTGAAGTGGTGAGTCCAGCAGAGGTAATGACCCCGTCTCTGAGAGTCATGAAAATGCAAGAAAAGGGAGAAGAGGAAGAAGAGGTCTTTGCGGCAGAAAGGTGTGAAGACCTGGAGGGACTTGACGAAAAAAGAGAACAAGCCCAGGAACGCAGTCGTAGATATCGGCAAAAGATGACTGAAGCTTACGGCAGGATGACTAGAGAGAGAGTGTTCGTGGGAGGACAGCTTGTTTTGAAAGTAGCAGACTATGTAAGGAGAGGCCTGGCAGGACCATCCAAATTTGCACCGAAGTGGGAAGGGCCCCTTGTGATAAGGGAAGCACACCCAAGTGGGTACTATCGTCTGACTCAGATGGATGGCAAAGATTTAATGGATCCGATCAACGGGAAATGGCTGAAGCAGTATTATGCCTGAGGAGGAAACTTACATGATTGCCTTTTTTTTCCTTCCTTTGTTTTATTTCCCTTATGTTTCCTTTTTACCCTATCATTTTTCAAGTGACTATGTCACAACATGAAATTGTAATTTTGCTTTTGGCAGGATGTAATGAAAAGCATCAAGTATTATCATCATATGTCATAGCAAAAATGTAAAGTGTAGCGTCACAAAGATAGGTTACAAACCCAGGTCATGGCAAACTAGCCAAATAAGTGCTACAACAAAATATAATGTAATAAATAGAGTCATAAGCTAAAGGAAACAACGGAACAAGGTAAAAACAGCATCAACGAAGCCCGAAAATAAGAGACTGATCTCCAAAACGATCGGACCCACCAACACTGGAGAGAAGACGCTCACGATGGCCCTCCAAGTCTGCCACCTCCTTTCTCAAGATCTCAAGGCGCGAGTCAATAGCATCAACAGTGGGTCGCACTCTCCTCGTGAAAACAGCCCGAGCAATCTCTCGAAGGTAATCCAAAAGGAACTCCACGGCAAAGCCTACGCTGACAAGCTCCTGCACTGCAGCCCTCAACTGCAAAATCCTCTCGGTAGAGACAGTGTCAACAAAGCTATGCTCTATGTCATTCAGCACACTCCCCAACATCTTCAAGAAATGCTCTCTAACAGAACGACCGAGTCGAAAGCCCTGCATGAAGTCACCACGGTTGTCATAGATCATCACCAGATGAGAAGCACAGTCCTCCGGGACTCTAAAGCCATGAAAGTCCACATAAGGAGGGCCGGAGCCCCAGAAAGCTACAGGATCAAGGTCATTGACCTCAGGTTGGTCAAAACGGGTAAAGAAGGCAGCAGCCTCGTCCTCGGAACCTGGAAGGGTGGCGGAACTATTACCCGCTTCAAACTGGAATGGGGCTATAGGAAGAGATCCTACCAAGGAAAAACACAAAGCATGAGATGAGGAATTAAAAAGGGAAAAGGGGAAAGGAGCAAACCCACGGGGAGCAAATAATAAAGAAAATAGATAAGGAAGAAAGGAAGCTTACCAGAACCAACATCAATGGGGGCTGTGGGGAGAACTGAGGCAGGCACAGAAGGGACAGCGGAAACTGACGCTGTAAAAATGGTAGAAGATGGTGCAGAGAATACGGCAGGAATGGGTGATGGGGGCGTGGCAGGATTAACTACCGCAGGCGTCCCTGCGCTGACCGCAATGCCTAGCCCTTCAAAAGTCTCTGTGCACAAAGGAAAGCAGAGATGAAAATGAAAAAAAAAAAAAAAAAAAAAAAAAAAAAAAAAAAAAAAAAAAGAGAAAGAAGAGAAAGAAGAGTGGGCCCAGTGAATAAAAAGGGAAAAGCAAGTCCAACAAAAGAAAAAGGGGGGAGTGGGGACATACCCATAAATCTAGCCTCGGGTGGGGCATCCTCTTCCTCCTCGGACTCAGAAATCCTCCTCGGTAGCACGGGCTCACTATCAATATCGTCAAGAGTGTCCTCGGACTCCTCGAAAGACAGATCAACATCGGGTCCGCGAGTGGCCGAGCTGGGAATGGAAGAAGGAGTGATTACTATGGAAGAACCATCATTCGCGGCCTGAGACAGAGTCACAAAAGGATCACTGGTAGAGAGGACGAGAGGAGCAACGGGTGAAACAGCCTCGGTCTGAGTTATGGCAGGAGGAGCAAATCCCTGTAAAGAAATAGGCATCTCGGCTGAAAAGGGAGTGGCCTCACTAACCCCCTCAGTATGAGTACCCTCTCTGGGTACCAGTCCGGTAGGAGGGCTAGGAGTTTCGGCAGGAATCCCAGGTGCAGCAGCTGGAACAATGGACATCTGGGAAGCTTCACCAACCCCGTCAAAGGAATCTGCCACGGGTGTGCCCATGGAGGCGGGCAGCTCCTCGGCTGAAGGACGATAGATGGAAAGGGGCTCGGGCTGACCCTGGAAAGCAAAAGAAAGAGAAATGCATATATACACGTGGTAAAGAATAAGGGAACCTACGGCTAATCCAAACAAGTGAAGGCACGTGGCAGATGAAATTTATGTAAAAATAATAATAATAATAATAATAATAATAAAGAAGAGGAAAGAAGGAAATAGAGGAGATTACCTCGAATTCAGGCTCGTCGAGGTCAATGGGATGAGCAGATGACGTGTATTCCTTATGCTTAGACTGCAAAGAGAGACAAGAGGCAGTATTAAGGAAAGGAACCAGTAGGCGTGACATGGGCTTACCACAGGCAAGTTAAAATCAAGACACAAAAGACGAAAATGTATGTAACATACCCTTCGCTCAGCAGCAGGCATGGGATGAGGGGTTGTTTTCCTCTTACTACCCCGTGTCCTGCTAGAAAGAGGAGCATCCGTGGGTGGCCGTGGGGCAGCAGGCTTGGACTTGCTTGCAGACTTGAGCTTGGCAGGAGTTTTCTTAGTTGATGCAGGAATGTTGATTGCCTTAACTTTTTTCTCCCAACCAGGGGGAAAATCGCTTGCGAGCCAACACCATCCCTTTTTCTTCTCGTCCCACTCAAAGACAGCAGAGCGGCTCTGTTTCTCAACATAATCTAAAACTGACCTGGAAGGCAAGAGCAGCCGAGGGTTGGGGGATACTAACATACTCAGCCCGTCAGGTGGAATAAGGGAGAAGCCACGACTGCCTACCAACTCTTGCCCAAACGAGGTCATCACTGCCTGCCAATAGCCATGCATGGCAGGAGTGCAAAAACCCTCTCTCGACGAGCCAGGAATGGTAACTGCACTAAAGCGTGATCTCCAAAAGTCGTAAGCAGTCTACCGCAGGAAAGGCCGAACAGAAGTAGGAGATTCCTTGAGATAAGAAAGGTCATCGAGAATATCCTGGTCCAGCCCAAACTGCCTCCTCACCCGGTTGGCAGGATAGTGAACAAATCTGATGCCCTCATCAGCCAAGTAAGGCAGCCATCCGACATTGGTAGCTGCCAAATACGTGATCCCCACCTCATCAAAACCAGTCAAAGGAGTGGTGGTCCCAATAACATCAGCAAACGGACCCATAGCAGAATCAGTACATGTGTAACCCCTACCCAAATTTCTGTAAGCTCTCCAAGTAAAACCAGTACCGCTATCAAAAGACTCAACAACTGAGTGACCAATGGGCTTCAGACCAGACCAACGAAAAGCTAAAGGGAAATCGGATTCAAACCTGCCGCAGAAGTCAGTGATCACCCGCAGACATGATTGGTACTTCTCTCTCGCGAAGCGAACAGGCCTACACTTCGCCAAGTATTGAGCGCAACGCTCAAACAACAACTGCTGTAGGATAGTGCTGTGTACAGAAGAAGCAACTATGTGGCAGGAACCAGCTTGACTCTCATCACTCCGCAGGATGTCCAGTTGCACATATAAATGCCCCAAAAACATGGGGGCCAGCGGCAGACTAACTCCGGTAGATATCTTAATGGCCAAACAGAAGTACAAAGGCTTGATAGCGTAATGGGGATGTGAACCAAAAACGAACTTGCTAAGCCAAAAGGCAATAAAGGCCGCGCGGTGGGCAACAACGGAAAACTTAGAGGAGGAACTAACCCAATATGATAACTTAGCATTCCCCGCCATCCTCTTTCTCAGCTCGGCCTCAATGGCCTCTTCCTCCGGAGAAAGCTCTATGGTGGCCGGATCCACGTCACCAAGGATTAGCAAAAGAAGTTGGTTGGCCACGTCCTCAAGGGTCACGGTCAGTTCGCCGCAGGAGAAGAAGAATGTGTGAGTGGTGGCACACCACCAGCGAACCAAGTGACGGAGGTTGTAAGTGTCCCGAAAATTAGAAATACTCCGGGATAAAACGATGGATTTCAGAACGCCAGCCTGCTGCAACAAACCCATGAAAACCGAGTCCGATAACTCTCGGTCAACCCACTCCTTCCAACCCAAGGCGGTTCCTGACCCAAACAAAAAATGAATCGGCACCGAAAGAGAGACACCTTGTCGGATGACCAAATCGGAAATGGAGGAAGACACCGGAGCCCAAGAAATGTTGGGGTTTCGTCTGCACATAGAAAGCCACACACGGCCTGGCGGCGGCAGCACGTAATCGCCGGGAACTTCAGGAAAGAGAGGATCAGGATTATACCAAGGGTCGATTAGCGGAGCGCACTCGCTGTTGGGGTCGCGCGGTGCGTCTTCCTCGCCGGAATGATTGGAGTCGGAGTACATAGCCTCCTCGCCGATTTCTTGCCCGGCGAGAGGTTCAGAAGCTTTCCCTTTCCCTTTGCGGCGAGAAGAAGAACCTGGGCTTTTCACCGGCGCCATTGTGCAACGGTTCGATCTGAGCAAAAAGGATAAAGGTGTTTGAAGAGAAGAAGGCGACAAAGGAAGAGGGACAGACACGGTTTTTTGGAAAAGATGGTGTTTATGAGTAATTTTCGAAGGGACTCTCTTTTTAAATACATGGGTAATTAATACTGGCCTGAAGGAAGGCGACTGATCAGCCATCGAAAGAAGAATGAAATAAATGAAACGGTAGCGGTGTCTTAGAATAACTGCCATTCTGGGAAAATCGAAGAGTCAGCACTGTTCACCGTAGGAAAAGAAATGTAAGTACACGTGAAGAGGTCCACAGTTTCAAAAAAGCCCGCGAAGGAAAAGAAAGGAGGGAAAAATAGGACAGAAAAGTCTTTTATTCACATATGGACCGCAGTAATGTTCCATATGTTCAGGGGGCTAAATGTTAAGGGTCATTTCTTCGAAATAGACAAGGAGTAGACCGACCCAACGACGCGGGCAGCAGACCAAGCTAGAAAACCATTTGGCCCAGGTGGCAGAAACGATGGATCACAGGCCTATCAATACGAATGAATGGGTCTTGAGGAAGTAAGTGGGCCTAAAAGGCCCGGAAAGAGAGAAAATGGCACCCATGGTCAGTATGTGTTGTAAAAAAAAAAAGAGAGAATAGGCTGCGACAGGCCCAAGGTAAAGTAAACAAAGAAAGTAGGGGATGATGGCAAGCCCATGAACCCCAAGGATGAGAATGAGGAAATTGGGCCAGGGAAACCCAATTAAGTTAGTAAAAGACCATGGGATGCGGAGCTAATAAACGGACCAAGGATGTCCAAAGAAATGGGCCGGAGAGGCCCAAGGGAAGAAGGGACATGAGAGCCCATGAACGAGAACACCAGTGGCCACCATTGATTGGGTCACTGGGGGAAAGAATTGGAACGACAGGCCTGAGAAAAGGCCCAGCAGGAAGAAGTCACCGCGGCAGGAAAGGCTAAATAACGCAGAAAGAAAAACAAAGGTAATTAAACGAATTGGGCTGAAAGGAAAACAAAACCCAAACACTGAGTAAAAGCCCAGATCAGAATAGCAACTCGAGAAAAGGCCGGAAACGGGCGGCAGGCGAGCAAAGTTTTTAGTCCACGGCAAATGCATGAACAGTATCGTAGTTTTATAGTAAAGTGATGAGAAGAGTATCGTCCTCAGGGATTGGTAACTTACTTTTGACAAATACCAAAGTTATGCTAATCTTGATTTTATCTAGAGAAGTCACTAAGATTGTTGTAATTGGAATTTAAAATAAAATCAAATTAAAGAAAATAAGCAGAGGAAAAAAATATGTTGTTCAAAGATCAAATTAATGGGAAGAAAATTTCTTGGAAATCGATTTCACCTAATCCCTCACTATGCTTTACTCATCTAGCTAATTTAATTTAATTCTCTCTGTTTGTTAGCAATCTCCAAAAAACATCCAAAAGCCTCTTTCGACAGTCAATTGGAAACATTCTTGTTCATCAATTTACACAAGAGTATGCAATTTAATAAAGCAAGAAAGCATTAAGACCAATGATTTTAATACTACACAGGTTCATACAAGTCTTTCGATCTCTATATTTACCTATGCCGAAATATTCAAGATCTATCCTATAATTCCCTCTTTCGATAGCAAATCACAAGATCAAAATCATCTAATTAATGGCCGGTTAATTAGAAGCAATAAACTCAGAATAAATCAGACAAACATGAAAAGAATTAATTCAAATTAACATAGAAAAGCAAGCATAGTTCGGAACTAGATTACATCGTTTTCCTAGAATAAAAAAAATTTAGTTCATGCTCAAAATTAAATTCAACAAAAACGAATTCACCATAATGTTTCTGAGAAGATTTGAAGGAAAAAAGGAACACAAAAATCTGCTTTAGCCTCCTTTCTGCTTCAGCCCTCTTTTTTTTTTCTGTTTCAGCTTTTTTTCTTTTCTGTTTCGGCACTCCTTTTTCTTCTGTTTCAGCCCTCTCTTTTTTTTATGTTTCAGCTTTTTTTCTTTCTGGTTTAGCGCCTCTTTCTTTTCTGTTTCTGCTCTCCTTTTTCTTCTGTTTCAGCCCTCTCTTTTTTTTATGTTTCAGCTTTTTTTCTTTCTGGTTCAGCGCCTCTTTCTTTTCTGTTTCTGCTCCCTCTTTTTTTTTCAGACGTGTTGCCCTTCTTCTGCTTTAGACTTGGTGCTCTTTTCAGCCCAAAAACGATTTTCTCTTCAGCCCAAAAACGTCCTTCTTTCAGCCCAAAAACGTTGCTCCTTTCAGCCCCTGTTTCAGCCCAAAACGTTCCTCTGTTTCAGCCCAAAACGTTGCTCTGTTTCAGCATTTTTCCTCTGTTTCAGCCCCTCTGTTTCAGCGTTTTTCTCTTGTTTCAGTCCAGCCTTTCTTTTCAGTTTCAGCGCCTCCCTTTTCTTCTAAACGTGTTGCCCTTTTTCAGCCCAAAAATGTTCCACTTTTCAGCCCAAAAACCTTCCTCTTTTCAGCCCAAAATGTTGCTCTGTTTCAGCCCAAAAATCTTCCTCTTTTCAGCCCAAAACAAGGCTCTGTTTCAGCCTTTTTTCTCCAACGTTTTTTTCTGTTTCAGCCTTCTTTCTTTGTAGTGTTCAGCTGCCTCTCTCTAACTGCTTCATGTCTCTTTTATTTGGTTAAATCTTTATTTCCTTCAAATCTGCAATAAAATTTAAATAACAATAATGAAGTCTAAAATCAACAAAAATAAATAAAATTAGACTAAAGTTTAAAGTTGAGAAGTGATAAATTATGCCAAATTATGCAAGTCATCAAGCAGGCAGGATTCAGACGTAAACACGCGCAAGGCCCAGGCATCACCAGCCTATACCCAGCCAATACAGGACATGGTGGGGTCATGGGTCAAAGGTAAGAGGGCACGGTTTGGAGGTGGGGAGAGGGGAAGGCCTGTTTTAAGGTTCCTACTCAAACTCTTTTAGGGGATACGTCCTGCTGGAATGACATACCACCCAAAAGAGGCAATGTTGAGTAGGAACCAATAGGTGCATGCCACGAGGGATAGAGAGAGAAGAAACATCACCGCGGCAGGCAGAATGCCGCGGCAGACTAACGGACAAAAATGTCTGTACCTGTAACAGGGGAACCCACAGAAGGAACAGTAATGTCGGCAAGTACTCCCAGACCAGACAAAAACGGTTGGAGGGTAGAATAGTAAAAATCCACTCACGGCAGGCGCTATAAGAAGAGAGCCTCTGCCGTGTACAAAGGAGGGGACTAAGGCGTGAAAGGCGAGGTAATACAAAAAGAAAAAAAAAACTACTCTGTAACACACCTAGCAAAACAGGGGAAGCACAACACTAAAAGAAAAAACCACTAAGGGTGGAAATGACTAAGAAAAACGAAAAGAAAGAAAGCAGAGAGAAAGAGATAAAAGAAAAAGGAGTGAGAGTTAGTGGCATGCACCGATAGGTTTCTTCCCTTCTCTCCCTCTCAAATCCCTGTTCTCTTCCATATTCATTTCGGGTATTGACCATTTGGGCCCACCTCCCTCAAACCCGTTAACTTCACAGCAGGATTTCTTTTCCTCGGAGGTTAATTGCGTTGAGAAGAGGTGTTCTTCCTCTTGGGCTTTACTCCTGCGGACGAAACCAAACTTGTTCCATGTCTATTGATTAATTCTATCACTATTCTCCTTTACTATTTATTTAAGGATTGTTAAGTATTATTATGGTTATGGATTATTTTATCATTTCCCATTAAAAGTGTTATCTGGTCATTCCAGAATGTGTGTTTCTGTTCATCAATAATATCTGCCCACCGTAATCATTTTTTCTGAAATAGCTCTGCCTGCCGTAAGCTTTTCTGTGTGTCAACTCAGCCTGCGGTAAAGCACTCCCCCGGCAGACGAGGCATAGTTCGCGCACAAGCCAGGCCAAGTTGAGTTCCATTTGGCCCGGTCTCGACTCCTGCAACCCAGAACATTTGGGCCTACGAGCACAAAAGGGCAGCCCAGCCCAACATAGCAAAAAAGGCCCTCACAGTGACCTTATGGATACATGTCTCATATTTTGCTTTATACTATATTTTGCTTGTTATGATAACTTGGGGGTGCTGTAAACATCCTTTAGAAAGAATGAAGAATATGTTTTGAGCAATGGAGTGGGTAATAGTAGAACCTGTGCATTGGGCAATGAAGTTTATAGGAGGTTGAGTTGGTTCTATTTTGTGCTAAACAAGGCAATTTGGTGAAGAAATTGCAGATTAATTTGATGAAGAGAACATTAATTGCAGATTTGGAGTCAAAGGCCTAATGTGGGCTCATGGCTTGCAAACACTCCTAGCCCATTTGCAAGACTTCCCATATAGCCCAAAATTAGTGAAGAAAAAGTTCTCTTTCACCCTCCAAGCCATAAGTCTCACACTTTTCCCTTGAATTTACACATGGATTTAGTATGGCACACAAAAAAGTGTCTGTCAACAGTTTTTAGTCTGTTAGATTTTTCTTGTCATTCAATGAGCCAAGGAGGCTTTGAAGCTTAAAAATATTATTGGAGAATTCCTGAAAGCTGTTCTTGTTCAGCATCACATCCCTTGTTTCACTAAAAAATTTTCACATTTAAAAAAAAAAAAAAAAAAAAAAAAAGTCTAACCTGAGACTCGACTTGAGACCTAAAAAACCGACCCGATTTTTCGGGTCGGGTCGGGTTTCAGGCAACCAAACCCAATTTCTATTGGGTCGGGTTTCGGGTCACAGTAAACCCAACCCGACCCGACCCGAGCCAATATCACTCCTAGTATAGTCACCACTCACCATCACTAGTATGGTAATTAACTAGGCCTAAAATAAAGCTTCTTTATCTTCTCCTAAAAAATATAATAATAATCTATTTTTTGAGCATTTCATTTTACTCTCATTTTTTCTTAATGGGATATTGTTATCTTTTTGGTTTCATACTTTCACGTGAGTTTGAACCGAGTCGTAAATGCCCTTAATTAAAGTTAATATATTTAAGAAGAGTATTAAGTCTTAACCATATATCCAGCAAGGGTAAAAATGTAGCACGGTCAATGTTAAAATGTGGCTGAACATGTGTCCTACTCCTACAAATGGTGGGTTGGATGATCTAGGTTGAAACCAGTTGCAAGGGTTCTAGTGAGAGGCTGTTGATTTTTGTTTGCTGAGAAGGACCTTTTGATGGTTGTGGGTGGGAATTACTACGAGGAATTTAAGAAAAGTGGAAGGGGTGGTTGTGTGGAGATAGTTGAGAATTTAGGTGAGGAGCATTGCGTCCGTTTGTTTAATCTCAAATATGAGAAGGTTGTGGACTTTGATTAACAAGTTTGTTGCTTTTATTAAACATAAACAACTCACTTTTCTGCTTTTGAAGGCAGTATCTAATATATTTGGAACATCTCTCTCATGTTGTGTAAATCTTACACGGGAATGAAAATCATACAATATAAAAAAGGTATTACATGTAGTGGAATATTTTTCCTTCTACTTTGCATGAAAATTAAAAATATCATGATCTATACATCTAAATAACAATTATAGCAACTATAGTAAATAACAAAGGCTAGAAAAGATATAAATATAAAAGCTAGAATTATCTCAAATTAATTATACATTATATTCTAAAAACTGCTCATGAATATATCCTTCACCAATATTTGTACTCATATGGAAGAATAACAAAAGGAAATGGTTTGGATATTAGGTAATCCATAAATGTTCGATGACAACGATCATAATTCGATTGTGGTTCAAACCAGATGATGTGATTGCTTCGGATATGAGAATCCACTACGGCCTCCGCTACACCAGGATACGTTTGGTGTAACAATGCATCCATTTCTTCATGAGTGGGACTCTATAATAATAATAAAAAATAAAAATAAAAATGTTAGCATTCACATCAAAGAAGGCAAATATTTTAGCTTGACATGTTTTTGAGAGATTTTAAATTTTAAAAATTGTTCCCTTAGAGCTTCTTTATTAGACCAAAAAAAATAATTTTTAAGAAAGTCTACAACACATTTATTTATTCTTTGAAAATAAATAAGAAGTTTATGGTCTTTTTAAGTCAATTGTTATCTCCTAGTCTCTCAAAGGGGAGATTAGAGGTCCAAGGTTTGATCCCCCTTCCCCATTATAATATAAAAAACAAATAAAAACTTTGAAAAAATGCAAAGGTTATGGTTTTAAGAGTTTGAATGTTTGTATATTTTATTTTATTTTATTTTAAATTTTTTTTTTTTTTGAATATGCGCATACACACGTAGTGTGTGTAATAACAATAGTCATTTATTATTGAGAGATGCACAATATCTAGCTTCCAATCAAAATCCTTGGTGCATATTTGGTGATTGTTTTATTGACCTACTCATTTTTAAAAAAACAGACTAACTTATAGAACCCTAACAACTCATCACACGTTGGTAATAATATTGGTAATTATATTTTCCAAAAAAAGTTTTTACCATCACTTATATAATTTCATACATATCCTTGAAAAATCATTGAATTAAGTTTTACATATGCTTTATTTCAAAAAGAAAAAAAAAAAAAAAAAAAAAAAGTTTTACCAATGCTAATTTGGACTAAGTAGTTTTAAAGGAAACACGCGCGCAGTTGTTTTTTGGCCACTCATCCGAATCTACAATCCTATTGCCTAAGCTAAGACTTATATATATGAATGTTTTACTAGTTTCCAGAGAGTAATTCTCTTATAGAAATTAGATGTTATGTTATTGTTTAATTTACTATACCAAAATTTTAAAAATCATTCGTAATAAACATTTGTTTACTGAACCAGGAATACTCATTATATTGGTTTCACAAAACTTTCAAATTCAATACATTAAAATAAAAAGGATAATAAAGTGAATTCCAAACATGGCAAGGGTTGTTTTTCACAAGAAAAATACATCACTTGCCAAACATTTTGTGTTGAGGCTGGTCAGGTTGACATGAGATAACTATCACATAATAAGACTGTAACCTCAGGTTTTAATTATTCGCAGTGAGAAGCTCACTGGGTTCACTCACTCACAAATAGACCAGCCAACTCGACTTGGTGCTAAATTTCATTCTATAAATACGTCCTATTCTTTATTTATTATTTATTTCATATTTATTTTTCTCTTCCTATCTGTATCTCTCTCTTCATCAAACCCCAAACGGTCCAAACTCTGCTACCTCTTCTCAATCCAGCAAACCCACAGCCACCACCACCACCGCCGGAATATTAAAAAAAAAATCAGCCACCCCACCCAAAAACCAAAACTACCATTAGCCGCTACACCCAAAACACCAAACTCACCTATCTCTTCTCAATCCAACAAACCCACATAGCCACCACCGGAATATTATAAAAAATAAAAAAAATAAAAAAAAAAATCAGCCACTCCACCCAAAACCCAAACATCATTAGCCACTACACCCAAAATCCAAACTCAAAATCATTTACCACCACCACTACATCCACCACCCCCACAGCTACCAAACCAGCCATCTCATGCCACCACTGATATATATATATATATATATATATATATTGAGAGAGTTTGAGCTAGAGGAGAAGAATATAAGATTACAGTTACAGTAAATATTAAATACCAAATTAATATTTTTTTAAAATATTGCAATAAACTGTTATGTTTGATAGCTTCCTGTATTAGGTTTAGCATATTTGATGTATCATGCTTTTGTTATTTGTGTTGCAAAACTATAACTTTTTAGCATTTTAACAGCTTTGCTACGAATACTTTAACAAAAATAAATAAATAAAAACGAAAGAATGAAAAGATAGCAGTTAAAGAATAAGTATACCAGCATATTCTTAATCCGGCAGTGATACTGGAAATTCCGCATATAGATGGGTAAGGTAGAGGCCGTGCCATTTTTGTACGTTGATTTGTTATACGAATACACATTGACAAAAATTGCCTTCTCAGGAGATCCTTGGTTACCAGGAAATCTCCGAGACCATCTACGAAATGGATATTGCGCATCATTGAGATGATGGAATGCATTTTCAGCTACGCTATTTTCTTCCACATATTCTTTGTTGAGTTGAAAGAAAGCGCACCTTTGGCTTGCATCATAGAAAACCGGATGCATTAGCTGCAAATAAGCATACTTTTCCGGATGTTGTAGGAAAATCTCCGAGAAAAATAGTTTCAAATGAAACGAGATGTTAGCATCAAAATTAGGAACTGTGGAAATTATAATTTCGGCTACCATCCGCCTGAAATGACGAAGATCTGTCAAAATGCCCGATGCCAAAGTGGCATTCTCATCAGTTGGCTTGTTTGAAAAAGGGAAGTTTACGGAAAGATCTCCGTAAATTCTGATACGGTTGATTAAATCCCCAGCACATTCACCATTGAGGTGAATCCCAGCAACAATGCTTGCAACTTTCATGAACATAACTTTAATTTCCGGACTAAATTCAATTATAATACCATTTGCGTCTCGTATCCACACCCTATATCTATATATGGATTGTAGAAAATGCTGAAAAGTCTATAGAGAGAAAACATTCTTGTCAGACAAAGCATGAAATAAAAAAACATTCTTCTCAAAAAAATTATTTAAAAAAAAAAAAAAAAAAAAAACTTACATTATGTTGACTGAAATCAGCACGACCATAATCATCAGGTAATTCAAGCATTGCAATCGGAGGCATTATGAAGTCACTCAACGTAGAGAGAGTTGGTATGAGATCTATTCTATGGAAGGCATCCATTGTAGATGTGAGTTTAAAACTAGAAAGAAGGCGGTAAAGGAAGATAACAGAGAAACCGAAGGAAGAGGACACAAAGTACAAAGACAAATAAGGATGTTAACGGTAGAAAAGACTAATAAGAGTTGAAAAAACTGAAGGAAGAGAACACAAAATACAAAGTGAACAGAAGGAAGATGAAAAAGAAATAAGATGAACTGAAGGAAGATGAAAGTGAGGCCTATCTCACGTCTTTAGCAAAACCACCTCTAATATCCTGCACTTCCCTTTATAAGTTGATGAGATTCTCTTTGGAATTCTTGTTCTCGTTTACTCTCTGAGCACAGGAACCATTAATATTGCTAGCCTGTTCCTTAAATAAATGCTCTCTCTTCTCTGTTTTTATCAACTCTTTTGTCTTTTTTTCCCTTCTTCAGAATTCAGCAAACCTCCACAAGCCACTCTAGAAGCATGCACCAATCCAAAACATGTCAGCCCTTTTCAAAGTGTGTCCTTTTTACCCGGGAGATTTGTTGCTTGGACAACAACTTTATTGAGCATCAAATACGGCAATGTCAGGATCACCAGAGCACAAAGACGCAGAGGGAAGGTGAGAAGTGAAAATTCATTAAATTGTGAATAGGTTTGGCTTCTCAGTTTTCACGTGGGTTGGTTTAGAAGAAGGAGCTTGGAAGTTTCCTTGTATACGATTGATTATGGTTTTATTTACGAAAAAACCAAGAAACCACTTTCTTTAAGTTTCTTTTAATTTTTTTTTAAAAATCCTATATTAAATTTTATTCATTATAGAATTTTATTCAACAATAATTATAATATAAGAAATGTCCTTTGCCACATTATTTTCATTGCCCCCTCTCTTGATAAATTAATTTTTCTGCCGAATAAGTGAATATATCTTGGGCCTGTCTAATGAGTTTTTTTTTTTTTTTTTTAATTTTATTTATGAAAGAGTATTCTTCAAATATTTGTTAACAAATTTTTTTTTTAAATTAATACTACTTTTATGAAAAATGTAAAAAATTGTCAACAAGTGCTACTAAGTGCGGCTTGTTAAGGAGCAAAAAAGATAAAAGTCAAAAAAGACACTGGAAAGTTTGGTACATGCACTTAAAAACGGAAAATTGTTGTTTGAAAACATGTAGGTGAAAAAAGGTGTGAAAATACGTGTAATGTTGTTTAAAAACTGAAAATTTTTCTTGGAAATGGTGTACCAAACACCCCCAAAATAGCTGAAAAAATGACATAGAATTATTTTTTTTTTAAAAATTTATCTCAAATATATAACAAAAAGGTGCACTACACCAAAAAAAAATCAATGGATAATGGATCCATTACTTCGTGGACGAGTATTGTATCTATACATGTATCAATATTTTGTATTTATTGTTTGTCAAGATCTCTGATCTGTATGACGCTCCAAATATTGCATGCCATATGAAAAAAGATTTACAAGGTACGATACGATACTCCCAACTTTCTTGCTTTTAGAAAAGCACGCACCTTCTATAAGAATAGAGTTTTCATGCATCGGTCAATTGAATGCATTTTAAAATTAATAATAACCAAACAAGCATGTTCACCAAAAATTATGTTTTAAATAAAAGTTCTAAATCTTAAAACACTAATTCTATTTCATCAAAAAAAAAAAAAAAAATCTAATCCTTTACAAGATTAAAAAAAGAAAAGAAAAAGAAGAAGATAAATTACCTTGAAGAAGATTTGAGAGACTCTCCACCCCCAAATATATATATAAAAAATAAAATAAATTTGACACTTCCCTCCCTTCTAACGTTCGAAGAAATCATCGTATTTCTTCCACTCTTAACAATAAAAAAATAATTTAAATTTTGAAAAAGGTTTCTTCAACCTAACCCTAAGCACAGTATGGCTATAAGAAACAATATTTACCCCAAAAAATATACTGCACTAACTTGGTTAGGAATTACTTAAGGGTTTTTTTTTTTTTTTTTAATTTGGAATATTTTGTTATTGTTATTAAAGGAATGATTAGTATGTTGATTTCCTCTAATAGTTCAATAATACAATATAATAGATAAAGATTTCAAAAATGGCTTAAATTTTAAAAAAATTTGAAAAAAAAATTGTTTCCCCTTATTTAACCTTATTAATTTAAAATTTTTAAGTTATTTTAACTTAGGATATATGTGGGCTTATCTTGAAACATCTCAAAGGTGGACATCAAAATGTAGAATCCTCGTAAAAATAGTATAAAATTATAAATACAAGCCAAAGTTCCATAATAATAACAATTTTCAGCATATTTAAAAAATGCTACCAAATTGATATTTAGGGTGTGTTTGGATATATAACGCTTATTTTGTTGAAAATTGAAAACTAAAAACTGTAAATAATAATAATAAAATTTCAATTACTGTTTACAAATACAAAACGCCAACAGCAATCCAAAACCTACCAAAAAGAGTGTTTTTTTTTTTTTTTTTTTTTTTTGGGAAATTTAGATATACAAGAGTTGGGGCCAAAATGGCCTTTTACCATTAATTTTCGAAAAATTTGGCAAAGAAACACTGTTTCGAAAATAAACAGGAATCTACCACCTTTTTAAGTACTCAAGTTTGGTGAACTCGAGTACTGCATTTTATGCTTCCACCATGGCACGATGACATGGCAACTGGGGTTTTTTAATTTCAAGCAGTACTCGAGCTTCCTGAGCTCGAGTACCATGTACTCGAGTCCATTGAACTCGAGTATGTCTGGGTTTAAATTTCCAAACAGTACTCGAGCTTCCTGAGCTCGAGTACTGTGCGAATCCCCCCCTACACTCAATCTTATTTGCTACTCTCACTTCTCACTTTCACTTCTCACTCTCACTCACCAGAACACACTCTCACTCACACACTCTCACTCTCCTTCACACCTAAAGCCCAAACCCTCACACCATCGCCGGCAGAAAACCCGTCGGCGGCAGAAGACTTCGCCGGCGACCTCTCGCTCTCAGTCTCTCTATCTCCCTCTCAATCTCGCTATCATCTCCCACACGCAGTCAATCTCCCTCTCAGTCTCGTTCTCGCTCTCTTCTTCGACACCACAAGCTCTTCTTCTTTCTCCATTTCTCACGGCAACACAGGTTCGTCACTCTAACTTTTCTCTTCTTCGTTGACCTCTCTAATCCTCAATTTCTACTAAATCTGAATCCATATAGGCTCTGGGATGGGATGTGGGTTTCATTTGATTTTTTTTTTTTTGGTGGGTTTGCTTGGGTTTCATTTGATTTATTGTGGGTTTTGTTGGGGTTTTGTTCATTTGTTTGTGTGTTTTGTTTCATAGTATTTTTCAATGATTTGTTTTGGGTTTGTCTTTATTTTCTATTTCTGTAAACTTTGTTGCGGGTTTGTAATGCAAATTTAGTTTCTAGGACTTGATTTTGTTTCTACAACCTAACATAGAGGGACTAAAACAGTTTGGAAGAAAGAAGGAACATCATCAGAAAGGCCTAAATGCTAAATGTATTGGTTCTATGACTTGCATATATGATGTATTATCATGTATCATGAGTATAATAGAAATGTGGATTAAAAACTGTGAAGTTAGCTATAATGGGTTGAAAAAAATAGCTTAATTTTCAAGAAATAGTTGTCGAGTATTCTATAGGATTGTTAGGTGTGCCTTTGATGTTGTTAGGTGTCACACTGAAACTAAAGAATTCATCCATGTTTTGGGTGCAAGCTATATAGCGGATTTAGATTTCATAGGGTTAGATTTTTTTTTTTTTTAATTATAATTTTTGGTTTGACAAATTCAGAGATGACAGACAAGTCGAGAAGTATATGTATATTTTTTTGAGAAGTATAGTTTAACAGCCGGTTGATAAAAAATAGTGGACTTGGATTTGGATTTTATGGGGTTATATATATATATATATATAAACGAGGTTATAAAAATAAATAAAAATAAAAAATAAAAACATATTTAAAAACGAAAGACCACTTGAGAAGTTTGGTATTGACAGGCAGTTGATAAAATATGTAGAGTCTTGATTTATTTCTTTGACAAAATGATCTGCTTCATAACCAAAAATAGAGGTTTTCTAGTGAAGCGAATGGAGCAAAAACGTGAAATACCTTTGGTACCGACCAATTTGTATGCACATATATATCCAGAGTCCAAAACTGAAAACTCGTCAAACCGACCAAAGTTAGAACCATTAGCCCCACATGCAATGCCAACTAAGAGGACTACAAGCCCCATAAGCAATAGCATTGAACTGTGACATTATTGTAAGATTCATTAGGGAAAATTTCAGCCTAATTTTCTTGTCGTAAGAGCTAAGCACTAGCCTTCTTTTCCACCAAAATGCACGGAAATGGCAGTGGTTAATTACTCAATCAAGTAATCAAGCTAGATGGTTTGTTTGTCAAGTTTTGCCATAGAAAGTCTAGTGTCATCGAATAAGAGAACTCAGATTTGAATCCCGTCTATACCAAAAATCCATTATCGCCTTAACTTAATAATAAAGATCAAGCATAATAGAGCAAATGTCATAGATTGAAATTCAAGTGCATGTATCAAAAAGAACTTAAGGCTTTTGCTAGGAGTTTTATAACTCAACAACATTGCTTGGAATTTTTAATAAAGACATTCAATTCAAACAATTATGGTTATTATTAACTTGCTCTCTCTTTTTTTCCTGATAAATCCATAATTACTATGGGGAGAGGATTTGAACAAAACATTATTTTTATTATAAGTTAGAACAAGGCATTAAAAAACTTTGATGCTAAAAAATGAATTCCATTGTTGGTCTAAAGACTAAAGCTCTCTAGCAAGATTACCAATATGTAGCAATTCCTTGTTGGTAAAGGCTTGCAAAAGATTTTGCAAAGTAGATTCCCTGCTTTTTCTTCGAATTTTCATCCCTATCTTCCTCTGACATTATTTAATACTTTTCTATTTGACTAAAAAAAAAAAAAAGGATCCCCTCATTCATATCTCATCTTAAAAGCAAAAAACAATAATAATGAGATGAGCTAACTGAACTGACTGTACTGTGCTGCTTTCCAATCCATCTTTAGAGAAACTTTTATTTTTTTTTTACAAGATAGAATTCTACTTTAGCCTAATCTAAAGAATTCACACTGAAACAAGCCCTTTTGTTTGGTTGTTGTCCCTGACAGATGTCAGTAGAGTTATGATTGCTGAATGTATGATGTAAATATGTCATTGGTGTGTAAAGCATAGTGTGAAAATCTTTGTAACACCTTGCTTGATGACCGTTAAGCTCGCAATAGTCATGGAACTTGCTTACAACTCACTATTTCTAGATTTGGGATTCCAATTCATAACATTATGTCTGAACATGACTTTTCCACAACTTTTGCATCTTAGTGCACAAACTCAAGTGTAAGATAGAATGGCTCTTGCTTATTATGATATAAGTTCGATGCATAGTGCCACAATACAAATCAATTTATTTATTTTTACCTGTAGAAGTAGTTATATTTGATTCTACATTAATTGAATTACTGAAAGTATTGCAATTTTAAGATGGATAAAATTGAAATTTATGTATTTCATAGATGGCTATTAAAATCTGAAGAATATTAATATGTAAGATTGTTTTGAGAGCAAAATTCATCCCTTAAATATAGGGTTGCAGGTGTGTATAATAAGTCATGATGCAGCACCCTTCATAATATTGTAATAGAAAATTTCTAATGTGAGTTTCTTGCTAAAGATTTAACAAGATCTCCTGGCTGCAGCACCTTGCTTGATTTTATAATATTGATCCTCAGTCACAACTTTGGTCAGTTGGAATATTATTTTCAAATAAAGACAAGAAAGTTTTGCTTACTACCGACGACATAAAATATGCAACTTCAAAATTAGTGGAGTTAGTCTTTGTATTTTCAAACAAAATATGCTTTGTATTTGACCTAATGGGTCATTAATCATCTTTAATTTATGCCAGATATGGACCCACATAAAGCAGGACCCGGACCCTCTATACAGGATGTCTTGACGAGGCAGGATGTGCATCGTTCAAGTTTGCTTTGGGATGCTCCTTTGGCAGGCGAGGTATGCACTTGTCCAACATCGTTGTCAATATATGTAGTAGACAGATTTTTGGCATTTAAGTTTGAAGCGTAATTATTATGTGCTTAGTGAATGCTATTATTAATACTAAGTTGCTCTGTTTGCAGGAAGTGCCAGGTGTACTGACTTGTCGGCATCGAGACAAAGGTTTGCTTGAAGGTCTGTTTGAAGGTGGGTTAGACCCACGTATCGCCGCTCATATCACGGATGCAAGATTAGATGGACTACTTCGGGTCCCAAATATAGACATTGACCATAGCTTGATCACGGCTTTGGTGGAGAGATGGCGGCCGGAGACGCACTCATTCCACTTGCCCCTCGGTGAGATGACCATCACGTTGCAAGACATAGAGGTTATAATGGGGGTACCTGTAGATGAATTTTGTCTCCCTTGCGCAACAGCTTTATTGATGAAAAAGACAACAACTTTATTGAGCATCAAATACGGCTATGTCAAGATCACCAGAACACAAAGACGCAGGTTTCTCAAAAAAAAAAAAAAAAAAGAACACAAAGACGCAGAGGGAAGGTTAGAAGTGAAAATACATTAAATTGTGAATAGGTTTGGCTTTTCAGTTTTCACGTGGGTTGGTTTAGAAGAAGGAGCTTGGAAGTTTCCTTGTATACGATTGATTATGGCTTTATTTACGAAAAAACCATAAAACAATCCTACCCACTTTATTTAAGTTTCTTTTATTTTTTATTTTTAAATCCTATATTAAATTTTATTCATTATAGAATTTTATTCAACAATAATTATAATATAAGAAATGTCCTTTGCCACATTATTTTTACTGCCCCCTCTCTTGATAAATTATTTTTTCTGCCGAATAAGTGAATATATCTTGGGCCTGTTTAATGAGTTTTATTTTTATTTTTATTTTTTTGAAAGAGTATTCTTCAGATATTTGTTAATAAATTATTATTTTTAAATTAATACTACTTTTATGAAAAATGTAAAAAATTGTCAACAAGTGTTACTAAGTGCGGCTTGTTAAGGTGCAAAAAAGATAAAAGTAAAAAAAGACACTGGGATGTTTGGTACATACACTAAAAAACTAAAATTGTTGTTTGAAAACATGTAAATAAAAAAGTGTGTAAAAATACGTGTAATGTTTTTTAAAAATTGAAAATTGTTGTTTGAAATGTTGTACCAAACACCCCCTATATAGCTGAAAAAATTACATAAAACTATAAAATAAAAAAAAATAAAAAAACAAACAAACAAAAAATTTCTATCTCAAATATATAACAAAAAGGTGCACTACACTTAAAAAAAATCAATGGATAATGGATCCATTACTTCGTGGAGGAGTATCTATATCTGTATATGTATCAATATTTTGTATTTATTGTTTGTCAAGATCTCAAATCTGTATGACGCTCCAAATATTGCATGACATATGAAAAAAGATTTGCAAGGTGTTGAGGGTCATTTCTTCGAAATAGACAAGGGTAGACCGACCCAACGACGCGGGCAGCAGACCAAGCAGAAAACCATTTGGCCCAGGTGGCAGAAACAATGGATCACAGGCCTATCAATACGAATGAATGGGTCTTGAGGAAGTAAATGGGCCTAAAAGGCCCGGAAAGAGAGAAAATGGCACCCATGGTCAGTATGTGTTGTAAAAAAAAGAGAGAATGGGCTGCGGCAGGCCCAAGGTAAAGTAAACAAAGAAAGTAGGGGATAATGGCAAGCCCATGAACCCTAAGGATGAGAATGAGCAAATTGGGCCGGGGAAGCCCAATTAAGTTAGTAAAAGCCCATGGGATGCGGAGCTAATAAACGGACCAAGGATGTCCAAAGAAATGGGCCGGAGAGGCCCAAGGGAAGAAGGGACATGAGAGCCCATGAGCAAGAGCACCAGTGGCCACCATTGATTGGGTCACTGGGGGAAAGAATTGGAACGGCAGGCCTGAGAAAAGGCCCAGCAGGAAGAAGTCACCGCGGCAGGAAAGGCTAAATAATGCGGAAAGAAAGCAAAGGTAATTAAACGAATTGGGCTGAAAGGAAAACAAAGCCCAAACACTGAGTAAAAGCCCAGACCTTGAAGGAGCGGGAAATCAGAATAGCAACTCGTGAAAAAGCCGGAAACGGGCGGCAGGCGAGCAATGTCTTCAGTCCACGGCAAATGCATGAACAGCAGGCAGGATGCAGACGTAAACACGCGCAAGGCCCAGGCATCGCCAGTCTGTACCCAGCCAATACAGGACATGGTAGGGTCATGGGTCAGAGGTAAGAGGGCACGGTTTGGAGGTGGGGAGAGGGGAAGGCCTGTTTTGAGGTTCCTACTCAAACTCTTTTAGGGGATACGTCCTGCTGGGATGACATAACCCCCAAAAGAGGCAACGCTGAGTAGGAACCAATAGGTGCATGCCACGAGGGATAGAGAGAGAAGAAACATCACCGCGGCAGGCAGGAATGCCGCGGCAGACTAACGGACAAAAATGTCTGTACCTGTAACAGGAGAACCCGCAGAAGGAACAGTAATGTCGGCAAGTACTCCCAGACTAGACAAAAGCGGTTGGAGGGTAGAATAGTAAAAATCCACTCACGGCAGGCGCTATAAGAAGGGAGCCCCTGCCGTGTACAAAGGAGGGGACTAAGGAGTGAAAGGCGAGGTAATACAAAAAGAAAAAAAAAACTACTCTGTAACACACCTAGCAAAACAGGGGAAGCACAACACTAAAAGAAAAAACCACTAAGGGTGGAAATCACTAAGAAAAACGAAAAGAAAGAAAGCAGAGAGAAAAAGATAAAAGAAAAAGGAGTGAGAGTTAGTGGCATGCACCGATAGGTTTCTTCCCTTCTCTCCCTCTCAAATCCCTGTTCTCTTCCATATTCATTTCGGGTATTGACCATTTGGGCCCACCTCCCTCAAACCCGTTAACTTCACAGCAGGATTTCTTTTCCTCGGAGGTTAATTGCGTTGAGAAGAGGTTTTCTTCCTCTTGGGCTTTACTCCTGCGGACAAAACCAAACTTGTTCCATGTCTATTGATTAATTCTATCACTATTCTCCTTTACTATTTATTTAAGGATTGTTAAGTATTATTATGGTTATGGATTATTTTATCATTTCCCATTAAAAGTGTTATCTGGTCATTCCAGAATGTGTGTTTCTGTTCATCAATAATATCTGCCCACCGTAATCATTTTTTCTGAAATAGCTCTGCCTGCCGTAAGCTTTTCTGTGTGTCAACTCAGCCTGCGGTAAAGCACTCCCCCGGCAGACGAGGCATAGTTCGCGCACAAGCCAGGCCAAGTTGAGTTCCATTTGGCCCGGTCTCGACTCCTGTAACCCAGAACATTTGGGCCTACGATCACAAAAGGGCAGCCCAGCCCAACATAGCAAAAAAGGCCCTCACATTAAATTGGCGACTCCACTGGGGAGTTGAGAAATAGTCCAGGGACAAGAGCCCTCGCAAACAAATGCCTCCGAAATCCAGGACTACGCGCAACATGAGTGCTGTACCTTCACAAGCAGAGTCCAGGCCCACAACGCCCCACCAACCCCAGCCTAATCAGGCAGAAGGTGCTAACGAGATGGGGGCTGGACCCCAACCTCTTCCGAGGATCCCCGCAGACAATGCCAACACCTTCATCGAAGTATTGCAGGCCTTGCAACACTCGCAACAGCAAATGATGGAAGAAATTCGTCAACTAAAGACGGACAGAACGAAGGAAAAGGGAAGCCAACATGATCCAGAGCATGGGGCGGAAGAGACACTGGTGGGTGGTGTCCCACAGAATACTGATCAATGCTTTATTACTATGGCAGAAGTGGCAGCTCTCTTGGAGCAAGAGGGAGCCAGAGGACCAAAGGAGAGATTCTACGCGCGTAGACCCCCGTACCCGCTAAGGGTGCTCAGTAAACCATACCCCGAGAGGTATGAACCGCGAGTATTCGCACAATATGACGGCAGGAAGGGAAGTGCTGTTGAGCACGTAAGCAAGTTCATTGACACGCTTGGCCCTTATGCCGCAAACGAGGACTTGTGTCTTCGAGAATTTTCCAAATCATTGTGTGATCGGGCTTATACCTGGTACATTGGCTTAAAGCCAGGATCAATCCCAACATGGGATGATATGGTGGATGTATTTTGCACCAAGTACTTTCACGGAGAGGAAACGGTGACACTTGCAACATTGCAAGCAACTAAACAAAGGAATGGTGGGGACTTGATGGAGTACATCAAGAGATTTAGGGACATAGCACTCGACTGCTATGACCATTGCGAGGAAAGGACGCTGGTGGAGATGTGCATGACGAATATGATCAGGGAATACAGGGCAGTCCTGGAAAACCTTGAAATCTCCCAGTTCGCGCAGCTGTTACAAAAGGCAAGAAAAACTGCCCAGTCCGTGAAGCCAAGCACGGACAAAAGAAGTGCCCCGCAAGCCATGGCGGTATCCACCGGTGAGCGGAGGAGGAAGACCGACGAGAAAGAATACGATACTCCTCCACCAATACCATGCACCGCAAAGGAGTTGGACGTACTGCTAGACAAATGGATAGCAGATGGCGTATTCAAACCTAACCAAGTTGCTAGGGAGCCCACCGATGAAGAAAGGAAGGACCCGCGTTTTTGTCGTTTACACAACTATGTCCAACATGCCACCGCAGAATGTTGGGCACTCCGCAGACTAGTGCACCGCAGGATAAAAGAAGGAACTTTAGAGCTGACCCAGCAGGAGGTCCAGAGAAACCCACTCCCGAACCACAAAGGGAAGGGTGTAGCGGCAGTAGTGATCTGTGCGGATCCAGGGATGACGAAGGAGAGAATCCGGCCTTGCCTGCCGCAGCAATTACCACTTTACAACAGAGCTCCAAATTCAAAAACTTATTTGATCAACTAGGCCTCACAACAAAAGAAAGAACAGTAGCTACCGAGGCCCTAGTAAGCATTGCCTCCGGGGCAGGGGTGGAATGTTTGTCAGCGGAAGTCCAAAATGACAGGGCTCTCTTTCAGGAGTCAACCGAAATAACCTTCAGTGATGAAGATATGGAAGTGGGGTATCCAGACCACCGGAGACCTCTCTATCTTGCGGCATCCATAAATCAAATCCCCATAAAGAGGGCTTTAATAGACACGGGCGCTTCCGTAAACCTCATCCCGTTAAGCACTCTGCAAGCTGCGGGGATTTCAGAAAGGAAGATCCAAGGGTGCCCAATGGAAGTAACAGGATTCGGTGGAAGAGGAGAGTACACCGCCGGCCATATTCAGTTGTGGTTAAAAGTGGGACCCATAGCTTCCCTAGCTCGGTTCCACGTGGTAAAAACGGAAGTTTCGTACCACGTTCTTTTGGGTCGACCATGGTTGCATAAACACAGATTAATTCCATCCACCTACCACCAGTGTATGAAAGGACGGATGAACGGCAGGATGATACGCATAGCAACGAATCACTCACCATTTGAGCAGGCAGAAGCCCATTTGGTAGAAACCATGTTCTACGATCAATGGGCTCCACCCGGGGAAAATTCTGTGTCAAGGCCACAAGGTACCTTCGTGCCTAAATGGAGAGATATCCAGGATGATCCCGAGCCTGACCTAAGGGAATTACTAGCCAGAAAAAAGAAGAGGAAGGAAGCGCCAGCCGCGGACCCAGAAGATACACCCCACTGCTTCAAGATCCGAGGTCCTGACGGCAGGATTGTGTATAAGTTATGAAGGGGCGCGGGGCCCACGAGTGAAACGCAAGAGGGCCCCACCCAGGAGTGGCAACACAAGAACTTGACGTGTTGCGTGGTTCAAGAGAAGTCAGAAGAAGAAAGTAGTGAAAAAGAGAATGAGAAAGTTGTGACAGAAAAAGAAGTACAGATTACGGCAGAAGAAGAAATGGAAGAGGTTGACTTGGGGTCTGTTTCCCAGGGGCCAAGACCTATCCTGATTAGTGCAAGTTTGGCAGAAGCAGAAAAGGCAGAACTGATGTTGCTCCTAAAAGAATTTAAAGATGTCTTCGCATGGGAATACAATGAAATGTCGGGGCTAGACCCTGCGCTAGTTGCACACACGTTGAATGTAGACCCAGAGGCCAGGCCAATAGCTCAGCCTGCCAGGACATTCCACACGGAAATAGAAGGGCAAATAACCAAAGAAGTGCAGAAATTGCTTGCCGCGGGATTCATCAAACCTATCCAACACCCGCGATGGCTGTCCAACATCGTACCCGTGAAGAAGAAGAATGGCCAGATAAGATGTTGTGTAGACTTCAGAAACCTCAACAAGGCCTGTCCAAAGGATGAGTTTCCTTTGCCAAAAATGGACTTACTGATAGATTCTGCGGCAGGCAATGCCATGTTTTCATTTATGGACGGGTTCAGCGGGTACAACCAAATTAGGATGGCGCCAAGGGATGCAGAGAAAACCGCTTTCAGAACACCCATGGGCAATTTTTATTACACTGTAATGCCTTTCGGGTTGAAAAATGCGGGTGCCACTTATCAGAGAGCAATGACGGCCATATTTCACGACATGATGCATTGTGAACTGGAGGATTACGTAGACGACATAGTAGTAAAGTCAAGGAAAAGAGAAGAACACTTCAAAGTGTTGAGGAGGGTATTCGAGAGGTGCAGAGCTTTCAAACTAAGAATGAACCCTCTCAAATGCGCATTCGGAGTGTCCTCGGGGAAATTCCTAGGCTTCTTGGTTCATAGTAGGGGAATAGATGTTGACCCAGCCAAGGCTACGGCCATTGCAACCATGAAACCTCCGAGCACGGTAAAGGAATTAAAGAGCTTCTTGGGGAAAGTCTCGTACATTCGAAGATTTATCCCCGGGTTGGCATCAATCACTGCCGCTTTCACCAAGCTGCTCAGAAAAAGGCATGATTTTGAGTGGGGGGAATCGCAGCAAGTAGCCTTCAAAAGGCTACAGCAGATCATGATGAACCTCCCCACAGTGCAGGCCCCGATTCACAAAAAGCCACTGTTGCTATATTTGGCTGCCAATTCATATGCCATTGGAGCGTTGGTTGCCCAAGAGGATGGGGGCGGCACTGAGTAGCCCGTATATTATATCAGCCGCACCTTGAAGGATGTAGAAACTCGATACCCGAGGGCAGAGAAGGCATGCTTAGCCATTGTATATGCTTCACAAAGGTTGCGCCACTACTTCTTGGCCTACGAGGTATGGTTAATGACCAAATCCCACACCATCAAGGCTTTGCTGCAGCAACCGATCCTCTCTGGCAGGATATCCCAATGGTTGCTACAATTATCGCAATATGATTTAAGAATGGGGACGCCTCGGGCGGTAAAAAGCCAGGCTATAGCAGACTTATTGGCACAATTTCCAGGTGCGGAAGAGTTCCCACTGGATGATGGAGTCCCTGGGGAAGTGGCCATGGCAGAAGGAGCCGAAGAGCAATGGGTAATGAAATTCGATGGGTCTTCTACCGCCCAGTCTGGAGGGGTGGGAGTAGTTCTATACCACGAGGAAGATAAAGCAGTGGCACTGTCATTCAAACTGGAATTCCCCTGTTCGAACAACACCGCGGAATACGAAGCCTATCTAACCGGGCTGGCCACGGCACTCGAAATGGGAGTTAAACACTTGAGGGTGTTAGGCGATTCAAATTTGGTGGTCTGTCAGGCCAACGGGAGTTTCTCCTTGAAAGAGCCTAGCCTAGCCCCGTACAGAGCAATGGCTCAGAAAATGGAGGAAAAGTTTTCAACTTTTGAAATAGAGCACGCTCCCAGGAATGAAAATCGGTTTGCGGACGCGTTAGCCGCGCTGGGATCTCAGATAATGTTTGAAGGAAATAGCACCCAGGTAGAGGTCAGCAAAAGGAGAGAATCGATAATTGATACATTGAAAGAGAAATTCCAAGAGGAACAGTGTGACGAAGACTGGCGGTTTCCCATAAAGGAAGCTCTGATGAATGAAGATGACGCCGCAGGACTGAAGATGCTAAAAGACTACGCACTAGTAAAGGGGGAGTTATACCGCAGGATGCCAGGTGGGGTCTTGGCCAGATGTTTAAGACCAGAAGAGGCCCAGAGAAAACTGAAGGAAGTGCACGACAAAACTTGCGGATCCTGCGGAGAAGTCAGTCTTTACCGCAGGCTTCAAAGGGCAGGCTTTTATTAGCCAAACATGAGCAAAGATGCGGATCGAGCCCAAATTCAGTGTGGGGCTTGCCAACTTGCGGCAGACAGAGAAGAAAGTTACGTTGTGTCCGCCTGCGAAGACTGGAGAAGCCCATTTATCCAATACCTGACAGAAGGTATCCTGCCGCGAAAGCAGAGTGAAAGATATAAACTCAAGCGGCTAGCGACACGCTACTTCATGCACAATATGGTCCTCTTTAGAAAGGGGTATGATGGGGACCCCTTAAGGTGCCTGGGCCCTGAAGAAGCAGAGAAAATGGTGAAAGAAGTACACTCAGGAGAGTGTGGGGACCACCAGGGGAAAAAAAGACTTTACAGGTGCCTGCTGCAGATGGGTTACTACTGGCCTGCCATGAAGAAGGATACGGCAGAATTTGTAAAAAAGTGCCACAGCTGCCAAGTATAGGCCAACTTAATTCACACCCATCAGCAGAATTTGCACAGCATGGTAACCCCATGGCCCTTCCACACTTGGGGGCTTGATTTGGTGGGACCGGTTAACCCACCGTCACGAGGATATATATGGATATTGGTAGCTACGGAATATTTTACTAAATGGGCAGAGGCAGTGCCTCTTCGCAAAGCCACCGGAGGAGCAGTGGCAAATTTCATCAAGGAGAACATAATCGTGAGGTTTGGGGTACCCCACAGAATCATCAGTGACAATGGCACACCTTTTGTCAACAGTGAAGTAAGGAGGATGTTAGAATTCTATCAAGTTAAGCATCACCGGTCATCACCTTACTACCCTCAAGGGAATGGGCAGGCGGAGGCAACAAACAAAACCCTTATAAAAATTATAAGTAAAATGAGTCAGGAGTACACGGGAGGATGGGCAATGCACCTGCCAGACACCCTTTGGGCTTACCGAAAATCGCCTAAGTCAGCCACAGGTTTTTCACCTTTTTCCTTGGTCTACGGGACTGAAGTGGTGAGTCCAGCAGAGGTAATGACCCCGTCTCTGAGAGTCATGAAAATGCAAGAAAAGGGAGAAGAGGAAGAAGAGGTCTTTGCGGCAGAAAGGTGTGAAGACCTGGAGGGACTTGACGAAAAAAGAGAACAAGCCCAGGAACGCAGTCGTAGATATCGGCAAAAGATGACTGAAGCTTACGGCAGGATGACTAGAGAGAGAGTGTTCGTGGGAGGACAGCTTGTTTTGAAAGTAGCAGACTATGTTAAGAGAGGCCTGGCAGGACCATCCAAATTTGCACCGAAGTGGGAAGGGCCCCTTGTGATAAGGGAAGCACACCCAAGTGGGTACTACCGTCTGACTCAGATGGATGGCAAAGATTTAATGGATCCGATCAACGGGAAATGGCTGAAGCAGTATTATGCCTGAGGAGGAAACTTACATGATTGCCTTTTTTTTCCTTCCTTTGTTTTATTTCCCTTATGTTTCCTTTTTACCCTATCATTTTTCAAGTGACTATGTCACAACATGAAATTGTAATTTTGCTTTTGGCAGGATGTAATGAAAAGCATCAAGTATTATCATCATATGTCATAGCAAAAATGTAAAGTGTAGCGTCACAAAGATAGGTTACAAACCCAGGTCATGGCAAACTAGCCAAATAAGTGCTACAACAAAATATAATGTAATAAATAGAGTCATAAGCTAAAGGAAACAACGGAACAAGGTAAAAACAGCATCAACGAAGCCCGAAAATAAGAGACTGATCTCCAAAACGATCGGACCCACCAACACTGGAGAGAAGACGCTCACGATGGCCCTCCAAGTCTGCCACCTCCTTTCTCAAGATCTCAAGGCGCGAGTCAATAGCATCAACAGTGGGTCGCACTCTCCTCGTGAAAACAGCCCGAGCAATCTCTCGAAGGTAATCCAAAAGGAACTCCACGGCAAAGCCTACGCTGACAAGCTCCTGCACTGCAGCCCTCCACTGCAAAATCCTCTCGGTAGAGACAGTGTCAACAAAGCTATGCTCTATGTCATTCAGCACACTCCCCAACATCTTCAAGAAATGCTCTCTAACAGAACGACCGAGTCGAAAGCTCTGCATGAAGTCACCACGGTTGTCATAGATCATCACCAGATGAGAAGCACAGTCCTCCGGGACTCTAAAGCCATGAAAGTCCACATAAGGAGGGTCGGAGCCCCAGAAAGCTGCAGGATCAAGGTCATTGACCTCAGGTTGGTCAAAACGGGTAAAGAAGGCAGCAGCCTCGTCCTCGGAACCTGGAAGGGTGGCGGAACTATTACCCGCTTCAAATTGGAATGGGGCTATAGGAAGAGATCCTACCAAGGAAAAACACAAAGCATGAGATGAGGAATTAAAAAGGGAAAAGGGGAAAGGAGCAAACCCACGGGGAGCAAATAATAAAGAAAATAGATAAGGAAGAAAGGAAGCTTACCAGAACCAACATCAATGGGGGCTGTGGGGAGAACTGAGGCAGGCACAGAAGGGACAGCGGAAACTGACGCTGTAAAAATGGTAGAAGATGGTGCAGAGAATACGGCAGGAATGGGTGATGGGGGCGTGGCAGGATTAACTACCGCAGGCGTCCCTGCGCTGACCGCAATGCCTAGCCCTTCAAAAGTCTCTGTGCACAAAGGAAAGCAGAGATGCAAATGAAAAAAAAAAAAAAAAAAAAAAAAAAAAAAAAAAAAAAAAAAAAAAAAAAAAAAAAAAAAAAAAAAAAAAGAGAAAGAAGAGTGGGCCCAGTGAATAAAAAGGGAAAAGCAAGTCCAACAAAAGAAAAAGGGGGGAGTGGGGACATACCCATAAATCTAGCCTCGGGTGGGGCATCCTCTTCCTCCTCGGACTCAGAAATCCTCCTCGGTAGCACGGGCTCACTATCAATATCGTCAAGAGTGTCCTCGGACTCCTCGGAAGACAGATCAACATCGGGTCCGCGAGTGGCCGAGCTGGGAATGGAAGAAGGAGTGATTACTATGGAAGAACCATCATTCGCGGCCTGAGACAGAGTCACAAAAGGATCACTGGTAGAGAGGACGAGAGGAGCAACGGGTGAAACAGCCTCGGTCTGAGTTATGGCAGGAGGAGCAAATCCCTGTAAAGAAATAGGCATCTCGGCTGAAAAGGGAGTGGCCTCACTAACCCCCTCAGTATGAGTACCCTCTCTGGGTACCAGTCCGGTAGGAGGGCTAGGAGTTTCGGCAGGAATCCCAGGTGCAGCAGCTGGAACAATGGACATCTGGGAAGCTTCACCAACCCCGTCAAAGGAATCTGCCACGGGTGTGCCCATGGAGGCGGGCAGCTCCTCGGCTGAAGGACGATAGATGGAAAGGGGCTCGGGCTGACCCTGGAAAGCAAAAGAAAGAGAAATGCATATATACACGTGGTAAAGAATAAGGGAACCTACGGCTAATCCAAACAAGTGAAGGCACGTGGCAGATGAAATTTATGTAAAAAAAAAAATAATAATAATAATAATAAAGAAGAGGAAAGAAGGAAATAGAGGAGATTACCTCGAATTCAGGCTCGTCGAGGTCAATGGGATGAGCAGATGACGTGTATTCCTTATGCTTAGACTGCAAAGAGAGACAAGAGGCAGTATTAAGGAAAGGAACCAGTAGGCGTGACATGGGCTTACCACAGGCAAGTTAAAATCAAGACACAAAAGACGAAAATGTATGTAACATACCCTTCGCTCAGCAGCAGGCATGGGATGAGGGGTTGTTTTCCTCTTACTACCCCGTGTCCTGCTAGAAAGAGGAGCATCCGTGGGTGGCCGTGGGGCAGCAGGCTTGGACTTGCTTGCAGACTTGAGCTTGGCAGGAGTTTTCTTAGTTGATGCAGGAATGTTGATTGCCTTAACTTTTTTCTCCCAACCAGGGGGAAAATCGCTTGCGAGCCAACACCATCCCTTTTTCTTCTCGTCCCACTCAAAGACAGCAGAGCGGCTCTGTTTCTCAACATAATCTAAAACTGACCTGGAAGGCAAGAGCAGCCGAGGGTTGGGGGATACTAACATACTCAGCCCGTCAGGTGGAATAAGGGAGAAGCCACGACTGCCTACCAACTCTTGCCCAAACGAGGTCATCACTGCCTGCCAATAGCCATGCATGGCAGGAGTGCAAAAACCCTCTCTCGACGAGCCAGGAATGGTAACTGCACTAAAGCGTGATCTCCAAAAGTCGTAAGCAGTCTACCGCAGGAAAGGCCGAACAGAAGTAGGAGATTCCTTGAGATAAGAAAGGTCATCGAGAATATCCTGGTCCAGCCCAAACTGCCTCCTCACCCGGTTGGCAGGATAGTGAACAAATCTGATGCCCTCATCAGCCAAGTAAGGCAGCCATCCGACATTGGTAGCTGCCAAATACGTGATCCCCACCTCATCAAAACCAGTCAAAGGAGTGGTGGTCCCAATAACATCAGCAAACGGACCCATAGCAGAATCAGTACATGTGTAACCCCTACCCAAATTTCTGTAAGCTCTCCAAGTAAAACCAGTACCGCTATCAAAAGACTCAACAACTGAGTGACCAATGGGCTTCAGACCAGACCAACGAAAAGCTAAAGGGAAATCGGATTCAAACCTGCCGCAGAAGTCAGTGATCACCCGCAGACATGATTGGTACTTCTCTCTCGCGAAGCGAACAGGCCTACACTTCGCCAAGTATTGAGCGCAACGCTCAAACAACAACTGCTGTAGGATAGTGCTGTGTACAGAAGAAGCAACTATGTGGCAGGAACCAGCTTGACTCTCATCACTCCGCAGGATGTCCAGTTGCACATATAAATGCCCCAAAAACATGGGGGCCAGCGGCAGACTAACTCCGGTAGATATCTTAATGGCCAAACAGAAGTACAAAGGCTTGATAGCGTAATGGGGATGTGAACCAAAAACGAACTTGCTAAGCCAAAAGGCAATAAAGGCCGCGCGGTGGGCAACAACGGAAAACTTAGAGGAGGAACTAACCCAATATGATAACTTAGCATTCCCCGCCATCCTCTTTCTCAGCTCGGCCTCAATGGCCTCTTCCTCCGGAGAAAGCTCTATGGTGGCCGGATCCACGTCACCAAGGATTGGCAAAAGAAGTTGGTTGGCCACGTCCTCAAGGGTCACGGTCAGTTCGCCGCAGGAGAAGAAGAATGTGTGAGTGGTGGCACACCACCAGCGAACCAAGTGACGGAGGTTGTAAGTGTCCCGAAAATTGGAAATACTCCGGGATAAAACGATGGATTTCAGAACGCCAGCCTGCTGCAACAAACCCATGAAAACCGAGTCCGATAACTCTCGGTCAACCCACTCCTTCCAACCCAAGGCGGTTCCTGACCCAAACAAAAAATGAATCGGCACCGAAAGAGAGACACCTTGTCGGATGACCAAATTGGAAATGGAGGAAGACACCGGAGCCCAAGAAATGTTGGGGTTTCGTCTGCACATAGAAAGCCACACACGGCCTGGCGGCAGCGGCACGTAATCGCCGGGAACTTCAGGAAAGAGAGGATCAGGATTATACCAAGGGTCGATTAGCGGAGCGCACTCGCTGTTGGGGTCGCGCGGTGCGTCTTCCTCGCCGGAATGATTGGAGTCGGAGTACATAGCCTCCTCGCCGATTTCTTGCCCGGCGAGAGGTTCAGAAGCTTTCCCTTTCCCTTTGCGGCGAGAAGAAGAACCTGGGCTTTTCACCGGCGCCATTGTGCGACGGTTCGATCTGAGCAAAAAGGATAAAGGTGTTTGAAGAGAAGAAGGCGACAAAGGAAGAGGGACAGACACGGTTTTTTGGAAAAGATGGTGTTTATGAGTAATTTTCGAAGGGACTCTCTTTTTAAATACATGGGTAATTAATACTGGCCTGAAGGAAGGCGACTGATCAGCCATCGAAAGAAGAATGAAATAAATGAAACGGTAGCGGTGTCTTAGAATAACTGCCATTCTGGGAAAATCGAAGAGTCAGCACTGTTCACCGTAGGAAAAGAAATGTAAGTACACGTGAAGGGGTCCACAGTTTCAAAAAAGCCCGCGAAGGAAAAGAAAGAAGGGAAACATAGGACAGAAAAGTCTTTTATTCACATATGGACCGCAGTAATGTTCCATATGTTCAGGGGGCTAAATGTTAAGGGTCATTTCTTCGAAATACTCAAGGAGTAGACCGACCCAACGACGCGGGCAGCAGACCAAGCTAGAAAACCATTTGGCCCAGGTGGCAGAAACGATGGATCACAGGCCTATCAATACGAATGAATGGGTCTTGAGGAAGTAAGTGGGCCTAAAAGGCCCGGAAAGAGAGAAAATGGCACCCATGGTCAGTATGTGTTGTAAAAAAAAAGAGAGAATGGGCTGCGACAGGCCCAAGGTAAAGTAAACAAAGAAAGTAGGGGATGATGGCAAGCCCATGAACCCCAAGGATGAGAATGAGGAAATTGGGCCAGGGAAACCCAATTAAGTTAGTAAAAGACCATGGGATGCGGAGCTAATAAACGCACCAAGGATGTCCAACGAAATGGGCCGGAGAGGCCCAAGGGAAGAAGGGACATGAGAGCCCATGAACGAGAACACCAGTGGCCACCATTGATTGGGTCACTGGGGGAAAGAATTGGAACGGCAGGCCTGAGAAAAGGCCCAGCAGGAAGAAGTCACCGCGGCAGGAAAGGCTAAATAACGCAGAAAGAAAAACAAAGGTAATTAAACGAATTGGGCTGAAAGGAAAACAAAACCCAAACACTGAGTAAAAGCCCAGATCAGAATAGCAACTCGAGAAAAGGCCGGAAACGGGCGGCAGGCGAGCAAAGTTTTCAGTCCACGGCAAATGCATGAACAGTATCGTAGTTTTATAGTAAAGTGATGAGAAGAGTATCGTCCTCAGGGATTGGTAACTTACTTTTGACAAATACCAAAGTTATGCTAATCTTGATTTTATCTAGAGAAGTCACTAAGATTGTTGTAATTGGAATTTAAAATAAAATCAAATTAAAGAAAATAAGCAGAGGAAAAAAATATGTTGTTCAAAGATCAAATTAATGGGAAGAAAATTTCTAGGAAATCGATTTCACCTAATCCCTCACTATGCTTTACTCATCTAGCTAATTTAATTTAATTCTCTCTGTTTGTTAGCAATCTCCAAAAAACATCCAAAAGCCTCTTTCGACAGTCAATTGGAAACATTCTTGTTCATCAATTTACACAAGTGTATGCAATTTAATAAAGCAAGAAAGCATTAAGACCAATGATTTTAATACTACACAGGTTCATACAAGTCTTTCGATCTCTATATTTACCTATGTCGAAATATTCAAGATCTATCCTATAATTCCCTCTTTCGATAGCAAATCACAAGATCAAAATCATCTAATTAATGGCCGGTTAATTAGAAGCAATAAACTCAGAATAAATCAGACAAACATGAAAAGAATTAATTCAAATTAACATAGAAAAGCAAGCATAGTTCGGAACTAGATTACATCGTTTTCCTAGAATAAAGAAAATTTAGTTCATGCTCAAAATTAAATTCAACAAAAACGAATTCACCATAATGTTTCTGAGAAGATTTGAAGGAAAAAAGGAACACAAAAATCTGCTTTAGCCTCCTTTCTGCTTCAGCCCTCTCTTTTTTTTCTGTTTCAGCTTTTTTTCTTTTCTGTTTCGGCACTCCTTTTTCTTCTGTTTCAGCCCTCTCTTTTTTTTATGTTTCAGCTTTTTTTCTTTCTGGTTCAGTGCCTCTTTCTTTTCTGTTTCTGCTCTCCTTTTTCTTCTGTTTCAGCCCTCTCTTTTTTTTATGTTTCAGCTTTTTTTCTTTCTGGTTCAGCGCCTCTTTCTTTTCTGTTTCTGCTCTCCTTTTTCTTCTGTTTCAGCCCTCTCTTTTTTTTATGTTTCAGCTTTTTTTCTTTCTGGTTCAGCGCCTCTTTCTTTTCTGTTTCTGCTCCCTCTTTTTTTTCAGACGTGTTGCCCTTCTTCTGCTTTAGACTTAGTGCTCTTTTCAGCCCAAAAACGATTTTCTCTTCAGCCCAAAAACGTCCTTCTTTCAGCCCAAAAACGTTGCTCCTTTCAGCCCCTGTTTCAGCCCAAAACGTTCCTCTGTTTCAGCCTCTGTTTCAGCCCAAAACGTTGCTCTGTTTCAGCATTTTTCCTCTGTTTCAGCCCCTCTGTTTCAGCGTTTTTCTCTTGTTTCAGTCCAGCCTTTCTTTTCAGTTTCAGCGCCTCCCTTTTCTTCTAAACGTGTTGCCCTTTTTCAGCCCAAAAATGTTCCACTTTTCAGCCCAAAAACCTTCCTCTTTTCAGCCCAAAATGTTGCTCTGTTTCAGCCCAAAAATCTTCCTCTTTTCAGCCCAAAACATGGCTCTGTTTCAGCCTTTTTTCTCCAACGTTTTTTTCTGTTTCAGCCTTCTTTCTTTGTAGTGTTCAGCTGCCTCTCTCTAACTGCTTCATGTCTCTTTTATTTGGTTAAATCTTTATTTCCTTCAAATCTGCAATAAAATTTAAATAACAATAATGAAGTCTAAAATCAATAAAAATAAATAAAATTAGACTAAAGTTTAAAGTTGAGAAGTGATAAATTATGCCAAATTATGCAAGTCATCAAGCAGGCAGGATTCAGACGTAAACACGCGCAAGGCCCAGGCATCACCAGCCTATACCCAGCCAATACAGGACATGGTGGGGTCATAGGTCAGAGGTAAGAGGGCCCGGTTTGGAGGTGGGGAGAGGGGAAGGCCAGTTTTAAGGTTCCTACTCAAACTCTTTTAGGGGATACGTCCTGCTGGAATGACATACCACCCAAAAGAGGCAATGTTGAGTAGGAACCAATAGGTGCATGCCACGAGGGATAGAGAGAGAAGAAACATCACCACGGCAGGCAGAATGCCGCGGCAGACTAACGGACAAAAATGTCTGTACCTGTAACAGGGGAACCCACAGAAGGAACAGTAATGTTGACAAGTACTCCCAGACCAGACAAAAATGGTTGGAGGGTAGAATAGTAAAAATCCACTCACGGCAGGCGCTATAAGAAGGGAGCCTCTGCCGTGTACAAAGGAGGGGACTAAGGCGTGAAAGGCGAGGTAATACAAAAAGAAAAAAAAAAAACTACTCTGTAACACACCTAGCAAAACAGGGGAAGCACAACACTAAAAGAAAAAACCACTAAGGGTGGAAATCACTAAGAAAAACGAAAAGAAAGAAAGCAGAGAGAAAAAGATAAAAGAAAAAGGAGTGAGAGTTAGTGGCATGCACCGATAGGTTTCTTCCCTTCTCTCCCTCTCAAATCCCTGTTCTCTTCCATATTCATTTCGGGTATTGACCATTTGGGCCCACCTCCCTCAAACCCGTTAACTTCACAGCAGGATTTCTTTTCCTCGGAGGTTAATTGCGTTGAGAAGAGGTGTTCTTCCTCTTGGGCTTTACTCCTGCGGATGAAACCAAACTTGTTCCATGTCTATTGATTAATTCTATCACTATTCTCCTTTACTATTTATTTAAGGATTGTTAAGTATTATTATGGTTATGGATTATTTTATCATTTCCCATTAAAAGTGTTATCTGGTCATTCCAGAATGTGTGTTTCTGTTCATCAATAATATCTGCCCACCGTAATCATTTTTTCTGAAATAGCTCTGCCTGCCGTAAGCTTTTCTGTGTGTCAACTCAGCCTGCGGTAAAGCACTTCCCCGGCAGACGAGGCATAGTTCGCGCACAAGCCAGGCCAAGTTGAGTTCCATTTGGCCCGGTCTCGACTCATGCAACCCAGAACATTTGGGCCTACGATCACAAAAGGGCAGCCCAGCCCAACATAGCAAAAAAGGCCCTCACAGTGACCTTATGGATACATGTCTCATATTTTGCTTTATACTATATTTTGCTTGTTATGATAACTTGGGGGTGCTGTAAACATCCTTTAGAAAGAATGAAGAATATGTTTTGAGCAATGGAGTGGGTAATAGTAGAACCTGTGCATTGGGCAATGAAGTTTATAGGAGGTTGAGTTGGTTCTATTTTGTGCTAAACAAGGCAATTTGGTGACGAAATTGCAGATTAATTTGATGAAGAGAACATTAATTGCAGATTTGGAGTCAAAGGCCTAATGTGGGCTCATGGCCTGCAAACACTCCTAGCCCATTTGCAAGACTTCCCATATAGCCCAAAATTAGTGAAGAAAAAGTTCTCTTTCACCCTCCAAGCCATAAGTCTCACACTTTTCCCTTGAATTTACACATGGATTTAGTATGGCACACAAAAAAGTGTCTGTCAACAGTTTTTAGTCTGTTAGATTTTTCTTGTCATTCAATGAGCCAAGGAGGCTTTGAAGCTTAAAAATATTATTGGAGAATTCCTGAAAGCTGTTCTTGTTCAGCATCACATCCCTTGTTTCACTAAAAAATTTTCACATTTAAAAAAAAAAAAAAAAAAAAAGTCTAACCTGAGACTCGACTTGAGACCTAAAAAACCGACCCGATTTTTCGGGTCGGGTCGGGTTTCAGGCAACCAAACCCAATTTCTATTGGGTCGGGTTTCGGGTCACAGTAAACCCGACCCGACCCGAGCCAATATCACTCCTAGTATAGTCACCACTCACCATCACTAGTATGGTAATTAACTAGGCCTAAAATAAAGCTTCTTTATCTTCTCCTAAAAAAATATAATAATAATCTATTTTTTGAGCATTTCATTTTACTCTCATTTTTTGTTAATGGGATATTGTTATCTTTTTGGTTTCATACTTTCACATGAGTTTGAACCGACTCGTAAATGCCCTTAATTAAAGTTAATATATTTAAGAAGAGTATTAAGTCTTAACCATATATCCAGCAAGGGTAAAAATGTGGCACGGTCAATGTTAAAATGTGGCTGAACATGTGTCCTACTCCTACAAATGGTGGGTTGGATGATCTAGGTTGAAACCAGTTGCAAGGGTTCTAGTGAGAGGCTGTTGATTTTTGTTTGCTGATAAGGACCTTTTGATGGTTGTGGGTGGGAATTACTACGAGGAATTTAAGAAAAGTGGAAGGGGTGGTTGTGTGGAGATAGTTGAGAATTTAGGTGAGGAGCATTGCGTCCGTTTGTTTAATCTCAAATATGAGAAGGTTGTGGACTTTGATTAACAAGTTTGTTGCTTTTATTAAACATAAACAACTCACTTTTCTGCTTTTGAAGGCAGTATCTAATATATTTGGAACATCTCTCTCATGTTGTGTAAATCTTACACGGGAATGAAAATCATACAATATAAAAAAGGTATTACATGTAGTGGAATATTTTTCCTTCTACTTTGCATGAAAATTAAAAATATCATGATCTATACATCTAAATAACAATTATAGCAACTATAGTAAATAACAAAGGCTAGAAAAGATATAAATATAAAAGCTAGAATTATCTCAAATTAATTATACATTATATTCTAAAAACTGCTCATGAATATATCCTTCACCAATATTTGTACTCATATGGAAGAATAACAAAAGGAAATGGTTTGGATATTAGGTAATCCATAAATGTTCGATGACAACGATCATAATTCGATTGTGGTTCAAACCAGATGATGTGATTGCTTCGGATATGAGAATCCACTACGGCCTCCGCTACACCAGGATACGTTTGGTGTAACAATGCATCCATTTCTTCATGAGTGGGACTCTATAATAATAATAAAAAATAAAAATAAAAATGTTAGCATTCACATCAAAGAAGGCAAATATTTTAGCTTGACATGTTTTTGAGAGATTTTAAATTTTAAAAATTGTTCCCTTAGAGCTTCTTTATTAGACCAAAAAAAAATAATTTTTAAGAAAGTCTACAACACATTTATTTATTCTTTGAAAATAAATAAGAAGTTTATGGTCTTTTTAAGTCAATTGTTATCTCCTAGTCTCTCAAAGGGGAGATTAGAGGTCCAAGGTTTGATCCCCCTTCCCCATTATAATATAAAAAACAAATAAAAACTTTGAAAAAATGCAAAGGTTATGGTTTTAAGAGTTTGAATGTTTGTATATTTTATTTTATTTTATTTTAAATTTTTTTTTTTTTGAATATGCGCCTACACACGTAGTGTGTGTAATAACAATAGTCATTTATTATTGAGAGATCCACAATATCTAGCTTCCAATCAAAATCCTTGGTGCATATTTGGTGATTGTTTTATTGACCTACTCATTTTTAAAAAAACAGACTAACTTATAGAACCCTAACAACTCATCACACGTTGGAAATAATATTGGTAATTATATTTTCCAAAAAAAGTTTTTACCATCACTTATATAATTTCATACATATCCTTGAAAAATCATTGAATTAAGTTTTACATATGCTTTATTTCAAAAAGAAAAAAAAAAAAAAAAGTTTTACCAATGCTAATTTGGACTAAGTAGTTTTAAAGGAAACACGCGCGCAGTTGTTTTTTGGCCACTCATCCGAATCTACAATCCTATTGCCTAAGCTAAGACTTATATATATGAATGTTTTACTAGTTTCCAGAGAGTAATTCTCTTATAGAAATTAGATGTTATGTTATTGTTTAATTTACTATACCAAAATTTTAAAAATCATTCGTAATAAACATTTGTTTACTGAACCAGGAATACTCATTATATTGGTTTCACAAAACTTTCAAATTCAATACATTAAAATAAAAAGGATAATAAAGTGAATTCCAAACATGGAAAGGGTTGTTTTTCACAAGAAAAATACATCACTTGCCAAACATTTTGTGTTGAGGCTGGTCAGGTTGACATGAGATAACTATCACATAATAAGACTGTAACCTCAGGTTTTAATTATTCGCAGTGAGAAGCTCACTGGGTTCACTCACTCACAAATAGACCCGCCAACTCGACTTGGTGCTAAATTTCATTCTATAAATACGTCCTATTCTTTATTTATTATTTATTTCATATTTATTTTTCTCTTCCTATCTGTATCTCTCTCTTCATCAAACCCCAAACGGTCCAAACTCTGCTACCTCTTCTCAATCCAGCAAACCCACAGCCACCACCACCACCGCCGGAATATTAAAAAAAAAAATCAGCCACCCCACCCAAAAACCAAAACTACCATTAGCCGCTACACCCAAAACACCAAACTCACCTATCTCTTCTCAATCCAACAAACCCACACAGCCACCACCGGAATATTATAAAAAATAAAAAAAAAATCAGCCACTCCACCCAAAACCCAAACATCATTAGCCACTACACCCAAAATCCAAACTCAAAATCATTTACCACCACCACAGCACCACCACTACATCCACCACCCCCACAGCTACCAAACCAGCCATCTCATGCCACCACTGATATATATATATATATATATATTGAGAGAGTTTGAGCTAGAGGAGAAGAATATAAGATTACAGTTACAGTAAATATTAAATACCAAATTAATATTTTTTTTAAATATTGCAATAAACTGTTATGTTTGATAGCTTCCTGTATTAGGTTTAGCATATTTGATGTATCATGCTTTTGTTATTTGTGTTGCAAAACTATAACTTTTTAGCATTTTAACAGCTTTGCTACGAATACTTTAACAAAAATAAATAAATAAAAACGAAAGAATGAAAAGATAGCAGTTAAAGAATAAGTATACCAGCATATTCTTAATCCGGCAGTGATACTGGAAATTCCGCATATAGATGGGTAAGGTAGAGGCCGTGCCATTTTTGTACGTTGATTTGTTATACGAATACACATTGACAAAAATTGCCTTCTCAGGAGATCCTTGGTTACCAGGAAATCTCCGAGACCATCTACGAAATGGATATTGCGCATCATTGAGATGATGGAATGCATTTTCAGCTACGCTATTTTCTTCCACATATTCTTTGTTGAGTTGAAAGAAAGCGCACCTTTGGCTTGCATCATAGAAAACCGGATGCATTAGCTGCAAATAAGCATACTTTTCCGGATGTTGTAGGAAAATCTCCGAGAAAAATAGTTTCAAATGAAACGAGATGTTAGCATCAAAATTAGGAACTGTGGAAATTATAATTTCGGCTACCATCCGCCTGAAATGACAAAGATCTGTCAAAATGCCCGATGCCAAAGTGGCATTCTCATCAGTTGGCTTGTTTGAAAAAGGGAAGTTTACGGAAAGATCTCCGTAAATTCTGATACGGTTGATTAAATCCCCAGCACATTCACCATTGAGGTGAATCCCAGCAACAATGCTTGCAACTTTCATGAACATAACTTTAATTTCCGGACTAAATTCAATTATAATACCATTTGCGTCTCGTATCCACACCCTATATCTATATATGGATTGTAGAAAATGCTGAAAAGTCTATAGAGAGAAAACATTCTTGTCAGACAAAGCATGAAATAAAAAAACATTCTTCTCGAAAAAAATTATTTAAAAAAAAAAAAAAAAACTTACATTATGTTGACTGAAATCAGCACGACCATAATCATCAGGTAATTCAAGCATTGCAATCGGAGGCATTATGAAGTCACTCAACGTAGAGAGAGTTGGTATGAGATCTATTCTATGGAAGGCATCCATTGTAGATGTGAGTTTAAAACTAGAAAGAAGGCGGTAAAGGAAGATAACAGAGAAACCGAAGGAAGAGGACACAAAGTACAAAGACAAATAAGGATGTTAACGGTAGAAAAGACTAATAAGAGTTGAAAAAACTGAAGGAAGAGAACACAAAATACAAAGTGAACAGAAGGAAGATGAAAAAGAAATAAGATGAACTGAAGGAAGATGAAAGTGAGGCCTATCTCACGTCTTTAGCAAAACCACCTCTAATATCCTGCACTTCCCTTTATAAGTTGATGAGATTCTCTTTGGAATTCTTGTTCTCGTTTACTCTCTGAGCACAGGAACCATTAATATTGCTAGCCTGTTCCTTAAATAAATGCTCTCTCTTCTCTGTTTTTATCAACTCTTTTGTCTTTTTTTCCCTTCTTCAGAATTCAGCAAACCTCCACAAGCCACTCTAGAAGCATGCACCAATCCAAACCATGTCAGCCCTTTTCAAAGTGTGTCCTTTTTACCCGGGAGATTTGTTGCTTGGACAACAACTTTATTGAGCATCAAATACGGCTATGTCAGAATCACCAGAGCACAAAGACGCAGAGGGAAGGTGAGAAGTGAAAATTCATTAAATTGTGAATAGGTTTGGCTTCTCAGTTTTCACGTGGGTTGGTTTAGAAGAAGGAGCTTGGAAGTTTCCTTGTATACGATTGATTATGGTTTTATTTACGAAAAAACCATGAAACCACTTTATTTAAGTTTCTTTTAATTTTTTTTTTTAAATCCTATATTAAATTTTATTCATTATAGAATTTTATTCAACAATAATTATAATATAAGAAATGTCCTTTGCCACATTATTTTCATTGCCCCCTCTCTTGATAAATTAATTTTTCTGCCGAATAAGTGAATATATCTTGGGCCTGTTTAATGAGTTTTTTTTTTTTTTTTTAATTTTATTTATGAAAGAGTATTCTTCAAATATTTGTTAATAAATTTTTTTTAAAATTAATACTACTTTTATGAAAAATGTAAAAAATTGTCAACAAGTGCTACTAAGTGCGGCTTGTTAAGGAGCAAAAAAGATAAAAGTCAAAAAAGACACTGGAAAGTTTGGTACATGCACTTAAAAATAGAAAATTGTTGTTTGAAAACATGTAGGTGAAAAAGGGTGTGAAAATACGTGTAATGTTGTTTAACAACTGAAAATTTTTCTTGGAAATGGTGTACCAAACACCCCCAAAATAGCTGAAAAAATGACATAAAATTATTTTTTTAAAAAAAATTTATCTCAAATATATAACAAAAAGGTGCACTACACTTAGAAAAAATCAATGGATAATGGATCCATTACTTCGTGGACGAGTATTGTATCTATACATGTATCAATATTTTGTATTTATTGTTTGTCAAGATCTCTGATCTGTATGACGCTCCAAATATTGCATGACATATGAAAAAAGATTTACAAGGTACGATACGATACTCCCAACTTTCTTGCTTTTAGAAAAGCACGCACCTTCTATAAGAATAAAGTTTTCATGCATCGGTCAATTGAATGCATTTTAAAATTAATAATAACCAAACAAGCATGTTCACCAAAAATTATGTTTTAAATAAAAGTTCTAAATCTTAAAACACTAATTCTATTTCATTAAAAAAAAAAAAAAAATCTAATCCTTTACAAGATTAAAAAAAGAAAAGAAAAAGAAGAAGATAAATTACCTTGAAGAAGATTTGAGAGACTCTCCACCCCCAAATATATATAAAAAATAAAATAAATTTGACACTGCCCTCCCTTCTAACGTTCGAAGAAATCATCATATTTCTTCCACTCTTAACAATAAAAAAATAATTTAAATTTTGAAAAAGGTTTCTTCAACCTAACCCTAAGCACAGTATGGCTATAAGAAACAGTATTTACCCCCAAAAAATATACTGCACTAACTTGGTTAGGAATTACTTAAGGGTTTTTTTTTTTTTTTAATTTGGAATATTTTGTTATTGTTATTTTTTAATGGGATTGTTATTGTTATTAAAGGAATGATTAGTATGTTGATTTCCTCTAATAGTTCAATAATACAATATAATTGATAAAGATTTCAAAAATGGCTTAAATTTTAAAAAAATTTGAAAAAAAAAATTGTTTCCCCTTATTTAACCTTATTAATTTAAAATTTTTAAGTTATTTTAACTTAGGATATATGTGGGCTTATCTTGAAACATCTCAAAGGTGGACATCAAAATGTAGAATCCTCGTAAAAATAGTATAAAATTATAAATACAAGCCAAAGTTCCATAATAATAACAATTTTCAGCATATTTAAAAAACGCTACCAAATTGATATTTAGGGTGTGTTTGGATATATAGCGCTTATTTTGTTGAAAACTGAAAACTAAAAACTGTAAATAATAATAATAAAATTTCAATTACTGTTTACAAATACAAAACGCCAACAGCAATCCAAACACTACCAAAAAGAGTGTTTTTTTTTTTTTTTTTTTTGGGAAATTTAGATATACAAGAGTTGGGGCCAAAATGGCCTTTTACCATTAATTTTCGAAAAATTTGGCAAAGAAACACTGTTTCGAAAATAAACAGGAATCTACCACCTTTTTAAGTACTCAAGTTTGGTGAACTCGAGTACTGCATTTTATGCTTCCACCGTGGCACGATGACATGGCAACTGGGGTTTTTTAATTTCAAGCAGTACTCGAGCTTCCTGAGCTCGAGTACTATGTACCCGAGTCCATTGAACTCGAGTATGTCTGGGTTTAAATTTCCAAACAGTACTCGAGCTTCCTGAGCTCGAGTACTGTGCGAATCCCCCCCTACACTCAATCTTATTTGCTACTCTCACTTCTCACTTTCACTTCTCACTCTCACTCACCAGAACACACTCTCACTCACACAATCTCACTCTCCTTCACACCTAAAGCCCAAACCCTCACACCATTGCCGGCAGAAAACCCGTCGGCGGCAGAAGACTTCGCCGGCGACCTCTCGCTCTCAGTCTCGCTATCTCCCTCTCAATCTCGCTATCATCTCCCACACGCAGTCAATCTCCCTCTCAGTCTCGTTCTCGCTCTCTTCTTCGACACCACAAGCTCTTCTTCTTTCTCCATTTCTCACGGCAACACAGGTTCGTCACTCTAACTTTTCTCTTCTTCGTTAACCTCTCTAATCCTCTATTTCTACTAAATCTGAATCCATATAGGCTCTGGGATGGGATGTGGGTTTCATTTGATTTTTTTTTTTTGTGGGTTTGCTTGGGTTTCATTTGATTTATTGTGGGTTTTGTTGGGGTTTTGTTCATTTGTTTGTGTGTTTTGTTTCATAGTATTTTTCAATGATTTGTTTTGGGTTTGTCTTTATTTTCTATTTCTGTAAACTTTGTTGCGGGTTTGTAATGCAAATTTAGTTTCTAGGACTTGATTTTGTTTCTACAACCTAACATAGAGGGACTAAAACAGTTTGGAAGAAAGAAGGAACATCATCAGAAAGGCCTAAATGCTAAATGTATTGGTTCTATGACTTGCATATATGATGTATTATCATGTATCATGAGTATAATAGAAATGTGGATTAAAAACTGTGAAGTTAGCTATAATGGGTTGAAAAAAATAGCTTAATTTTCAAGAAATAGTTGTCGAGTATTCTATAGGATTGTTAGGTGTGCCTTTGATGTTGTTAGGTGTCACACTGAAACTAAAGAATTCATCCATGTTTTGGGTGCAAGCTATGCAGCGGATTTAGATTTCATAGGGTTAGATTTTTTTTTTTTTTTAATTATAATTTTTGGTTTGACAAATTCAGAGATGACAGACAAGTCGAGAAGTATATGTGTATTTTTTTGAGAAGTATAGTTTAACAGCCGGTTGATAAAAAATAGTGGACTTGGATTTGGATTTTATGGGGTTATATATATATATATATATATATATAAACGTGGTTATAAAAATAAATAAAAATAAAAAATAAAAACATATTTAAAAACGAAAGACCACTTGAGAAGTTTGGTATTGACAGGCAGTTGATAAAATATGCAGAGTCTTGATTTATTTCTTTGACAAAATGATCTGCTTCATAACCAAAAATAGAGGTTTTCTAGTGAAGCGAATGGAGCAAAAACGTGAAATACCTTTGGTACCGACCAATTTGTATGCACATATATATCCAGAGTCCAAAACTGAAGACTCGTCAAACCGACCAAAGTTAGAACCATTAGCCCCACATGCAATGCCAACTAAGAGGACTACAAGCCCCACAAGCAATAGCATTGAACTGTGACATTATTGTAAGATTCATTAGGGAAAATTTCAGCCTAATTTTCTTGTCGTAAGAGCTAAGCACTAGCCTTCTTTTCCACCCAAATGCACGGAAATGGCAGTGGTTAATTACTCAATCAAGTAATCAAGCTAGATGGTTTGTTTGTCAAGTTTTGCCATAGAAAGTCTAGTGTCATCGAATAAGAGAACTCAAATTTGAATCCCGTCTATACCAAAAATCCATTATCGCCTTAACTTAATAATAAAGATCAAGCATAATAGAGCAAATGTCATAGATTGAAATTCAAGTGCATGTATCAAAAAGAACTTAAGGCTTTTGCTAGGAGTTTTATAACTCAACAACATTGCTTGGAATTTTTAATAAAGACATTCAATTCAAACAATTATGGTTATTATTAACTTGCTCTCTCTTTTTTTCCTGATAAATCCATAATTACTATGGGGAGAGGATTTGAACAAAACATTATTTTTATTATAAGTTAGAACAAGGCATTAAAAAACTTCGATGCTAAAAAATGAATTCCAGTGTTGGTCTAAAGACTAAAGCTCTCTAGCAAGATTACCAATATGTAGCAATTCCTTGTTGGTAAAGGCTTGCAAAAGATTTTGCAAAGTAGATTCCCTGCTTTTTCTTCGAATTTTCATCCCTATCTTCCTCTGACATTATTTAATACTTTTCTATTTGACTAAAAAAAAAAAAAAAAGGATCCCCTCATTCATATCTCATCTTAAAAGCAAAAAACAATAATAATGAGATGAGCTAACTGAACTGACTGTACTGTGCTGCTTTCCAATCCATCTTTAGAGAAACTTTTATTTTTTTTTTACAAGATAGAATTCTACTTTAGCCTAATCTAAAGAATTCACACTGAAACTAAAGAATTCACACTGAAACAAGCCCTTTTGTTTGGTTGTTGTCCCTGACAGATGTCAGTAGAGTTATGATTGTTGAATGTATGATGTAAATATGTCATTGGTGTGTAAAGCATAGTGTGAAAATCTTTGTAACACCTTGCTTGATGACCGTTAAGCTCGCAATAGTCATGGAACTTGCTTACAACTCACTATTTCTAGATTTGGGATTCCAATTCATAACATTATGTCTGAACATGACTTTTCCACAACTTTTGCATCTTAGTGCACAAACTCAAGTGTAAGATAGAATGGCTCTTGCTTATTATGATATAAGTTCGATGCATAGTGCCACAATACAAATCAATTTATTTATTTTTACCTGTAGAAGTAGTTATATTTGATTCTACATTAATTGAATTACTGAAAGTATTGCAATTTTAAGATAGATAAAATTGAAATTTATGTATTTCATAGATGGCTATTAAAATCTGAAGAATATTAATATGTAAGATTGTTTTGAGAGCAAAATTCATCCCTTAAATATAGGGTTGCAGGTGTGTATAATAAGTCATGATGCAGCACCCTTCATAATATTGTAATAGAAAATTTCTAATGTGAGTTTCTTGCTAAAGATTTAACAAGATCTCCTGGCTGCAGCACCTTGCTTGATTTTATAATATTGATCCTCAGTCACAACTTTGGTCAGTTGGAATATTATTTTCAAATAAAGACAAGAAAGTTTTGCTTACTACCGACGACATAAAATATGCAACTTCAAAATTAGTGGAGCTAGTCTTTGTATTTTCAAACAAAATATGCTTTGTATTTGACCTAATGGGCCATTAATCATCTTTAATTTATGCCAGATATGGACCCACATAGAGCAGGACCCGGACCCTCTATACAGGATGTCTTGACGAGGCAGGATGTGCATCGTTCAAGTTTTCTTTGGGATGCTCCTTTGGCAGGCGAGGTATGCACTTGTCCAACATCGTTGTCAATATATGTAGTAGACAGATTTTTGGCATTTAAGTTTGAAGCGTAATTATTATGTGCTTAGTGAATGCTATTATTAATACTAAGTTGCTCTGTTTGCAGGAAGTGCCAGGTGTACTGACTTGTCGGCATCGAGACAAAGGTTTGCTTGAAGGTCTGTTTGAAGGTGGGTTAGACCCACGTATCGCCGCTCATATCACGGATGTAAGATTAGATGGACTACTTCGGGTCCCAAATATAGACATTGACCATAGCTTGATCACGGCTTTGGTGGAGAGATGGCGGCCGGAGACGCACTCATTCCACTTGCCCCTCGGTGAGATGACCATCACGTTGCAAGACATAGAGGTTATAATGGGGGTACCTGTAGATGAATTTTGTCTCCCTTGCGCAACAGCTTTATTGATGAAAAAGACAACAACTTTATTGAGCATCAAATACGGCTATGTCAAGATCACCAGAACACAAAGACGCGGGTTTCTCAAAAAAAAAAAAAAAAGAACACAAAGGCGCAGAGGGAAGGTTAGAAGTGAAAATACATTAAATTGTGAATAGGTTTGGCTTTTCAGTTTTCACGTGGGTTGGTTTAGAAGAAGGAGCTTGGAAGTTTCCTTGTATAAGATTGATTATGGCTTTATTTACGAAAAAACCATAAAACAATCCTACCCACTTTATTTAAGTTTCTTTTATTTTTTATTTTTAAATCCTATATTAAATTTTATTCATTATAGAATTTTATTCAACAATAATTATAATATAAGAAATGTCCTTTGCCACATTATTTTTATTCCCCCCTCTCTTGATAAATTAATTTTTCTGCCGAATAAGTGAATATATCTTGGGCCTATTTAATGAGTTTTATTTTTATTTTTATTTTTTCGAAAGAGTATTCTTCAGATATTTGTTAATAAATTATTATTTTTAAATTAATACTACTTTTATGAAAAATGTAAAAAATTGTCAACAAGTGTTACTAAGTGCGGCTTGTTAAGGTGCAAAAAAGATAAAAGTAAAAAAAGACACTGGGATGTTTGGTACATACACTAAAAAACTAAAAACATGTAGATAAAAAAGTGTGTAAAAATACGTGTAATATTTTTTAAAAATTGAAAATTGTTGTTTGAAATGTTGTACCAAACACCCCCTATATAGCTGAAAAAATTACATAAAACTATAAAATAAAAAAAAATAAAAAAACAAACAAACAAAAAATTTCTATCTCAAATATATAACAAAAAGGTGCACTACACTTAAAAAAAATCAATGGATAATGGATCCATTACTTCGTGGAGGAGTATCTATATCTGTATATGTATCAATATTTTGTATTTATTGTTTGTCAAGATCTCAAATCTGTATGACGCTCCAAATATTGCATGACATATGAAAAAAGATTTGCAAGGTGTTGATGGTCATTTCTTCGAAATAGACAAGGGTAGACCGACCCAATGACGCGGGCAGCAGACCAAGCAGAAAACCATTTGGCCCAGGTGGCAGAAACAATGGATCACAGGCCTATCAATACGAATGAATGGGTCTTGAGGAAGTAAATGGGCCTAAAAGGCCCAGAAAGAGAGAAAATGGCACCCATGGTCAGTATGTGTTGTAAAAAAAAGAGAGAATCGGCTGCAGCAGGCCCAAGGTAAAGTAAACAAAGAAAGTAGGGGATAATGGCAAGCCCATGAACCCTAAGGATGAGAATGAGCAAATTGGGCCGGGGAAGCCCAATTAAGTTAGTAAAAGCCCATGGGATGCGGAGCTAATAAACGGACCAAGGATGTCCAAAGAAATGGGCCGGAGAGGCCCAAGGGAAGAAGGGACATGAGAGCCCATGAGCAAGAGCACCAGTGGCCACCATTGATTGGGTCACTGGGGAAAGAATTGGAATGGTAGGCCTGAGAAAAGGCCCAGCAGGAAGAAGTCACCGCGGCAGGAAAGGCTAAATAATGCGGAAAGAAAGCAAAGGTAATTAAACGAATTAGGCTGAAAGGAAAACAAAGCCCAAACACTGAGTAAAAGACCAGACCTTGAAGGAGCGGGAAATCAGAATAGCAACTCGTGAAAAAGCCGGAAACGGGCGGCAGGCGAGCAAAGTCTTCAGTCCACGGCAAATGCATGAACAGCAGGCAGGATGCAGACGTAAACACGCGCAAGGCCCAGGCATCGCCAGTCTGTACCCAGCCAATACAGGACATGGTGGGGTCATGGGTCAGAGGTAAGAGGGCACGGTTTGGAGGTGGGGAGAGGGGAATGCCTGTTTTGAGGTTCCTGCTCAAACTCTTTTAGGGGATACGTCCTGCTGGGATGACATACCCCCCAAAAGAGGCAACGCTGAGTAGGAACCAATAGGTGCATGCCACGAGGGATAGAGAGAGAAGAAACATCACCGCGGCAGGCAGGAATGTCGCGGCAGACTAACGGACAAAAATGTCTATACCTGTAACAGGGGAACCCGCAGAAGGAACAGTAATGTCGGCAAGTACTCCCAGACCAGACAAAAGCGGTTGGAGGGTAGAATAGTAAAAATCCACTCACGGCAGGCGCTATAAGAAGGGAGCCTCTGCCGTGTACAAGGGGGGGGACTAAGGCGTGAAAGGCGAGGTAATACAAAAAGAAAAAAAAAACTACTCTGTAACACACCTAGCAAAACAGGGGAAGCACAACACTAAAAGAAAAAACCACTAAGGGTGGAAATCACTAAGAAAAACGAAAAGAAAGAAAGCAGAGAGAAAAAGATAAAAGAAAAAGGAGTGAGAGTTAGTGGCATGCACCGATAGGTTTCTTCCCTTCTCTCCCTCTCAAATCCCTGTTCTCTTCCATATTCATTTCGGGTATTGACCATTTGGGCCCACCTCCCTCAAACCCGTTAACTTCACAGCAGGATTTCTTTTCCTCGGAGGTTAATTGCGTTGAGAAGAGGTGTTCTTCCTCTTGCGCTTTACTCCTGCAGACGAAACCAAACTTGTTCCATGTCTATTGATTAATTCTATCACTATTCTCCTTTACTATTTTTTTAAGGATTGTTAAGTATTATTATGGTTATGGATTATTTTATCATTTCCCATTAAAAGTGTTATCTAGTCATTCCAAAATGTGTGTTTCTGTTCATCAATAATATCTGCCCACCGTAATCATTTTTTCTGAAATAGCTCTGCCTGCCGTAAGCTTTTCTGTGTGTCAACTCAGCCTGCGGTAAAACACTCCCCCAGCAGACGAGGCATAGTTCGCGCACAAGCCAGGCCAAGTTGAGTTCCATTTGGCCCGGTCTCGACTCCTGCAACCCAGAACATTTGGGCCTACGATCACAAAAGGGCAGCCCAGCCCAACATAGCAAAGAAGGCCCTCACACAAGGTACGATACGATACTCCCAACTTTCATGTTTTGACAAAGCATCTCTATTTACTGATTTTTTATGATTTCAATATTTGCTCTTCTGGGTCAGCTGCATTAACTTGCATTGAAGAGTCTATTGAGGGTCATATTTGTAAAACAAGCCCAACTTAGCAAAGCAGGCAGATAGAAGTGGCAAGCATAGAATAAAACCATTAGGCCCAAGCGACAGGAATAATGGATCATAGGCCCATAACATGAACAAATGGGTCTTGAGGAAGCAAATGGGCCCAAAGGGCCCGGAAAGAGAGAAATGGCACCCATGGGCAATATATGGTATGGAAAAGTGAGAATGGGCCGCGGCAGGCCCAAGGCAATGTAAACAAAGAAAGTAGGGGTTGATGGCAAGCCCATAAACCCCAAGGATAAGAATGAGGAAATTGGGCCGAGGAAGCCCAATCAAGTTAGTAAAAGCCCATGGGAATGCAGAGTAAGTAAATGGGCCGAAGAAGTCCAAAGGAAGTAAATGGGCCGCAGGCCCAAGGGAGAAAGAATGGGACACTGGAGCCCATAAGTAAGAACACCAGTGGCCATATCAAGCCACTGGGGGAAAGAATGGAACGACAGGCCTGAAAAGAGGCCCAGCAGGAGCAAATCACCACGGCAGGAAATGCCAAATAATGTGGCGGGAGGCCAAGGTAATTAAGAAGTGGGCTGAAAGAAATAAGAAGCCCAGTACCACGTAAAGTCCAGGCCCTAGAGGGAACAGTGAATTATGCAAACGGCCCACGTAAAAGAACAGAGAAGCGCGGCAGACTGTGCAAACAAAGCTCCAGGTCACGGCAAACGCATGAGCAGCAGGCAGATTTTGAGCATGCATAACAGGAAGGCACGCGCAAGACCCAGGCACCACCAGTCTGTACCCAGCCAATATGGGACGTGGTAGGGGCCATGGGTCAGAAGTAAGAGGTAAAGGTGGGTGTGGTTTAGTGGTGGGGAGAGGGGAAAAGATCTATTTCGCGATTCCTGCCCAAGCTCTTTTGGGAGGTACGTCCTGCTGGGATGACAGACTGCCCAAAAGAGGCAACATTGAGGGAGGAACCGTTGGGTGCATGCCAAAGAGAGAGAAAAAAAGCATTTACGCCGTGGCAGGAGAAGATGCCACGGTGGACTAACAAACAACATGTTGAGGCTCATTTTTTATGAAGCCCAGCAGGCCCAAGGCCCAGAGTTGTGGGCAAACTGAAAGAAACAACAAAAAGAAAAAAAGAAGGCATATGAATGGTTTAAGGGTCCATGAGATGGGTCCAGAAGAAGCAAATGGGCTTGAATAGGCCCGGAAAGAGAAAAGAAACAAATCCGTGGAAAGGATGAGGGAAAAGGAAGAATGGGCCACAGCAGGCCCACTGCAATAAGAAAAAAAAAAGAGAGTAACAGGCAAATGGGGAACCCATAAGCCCAAAGGAATAAAGTTTATAGAGAAAATTGGGCCAAGAAAGCCCGAAGTGAGTTAGCAAAAATCCATGTGTGAAACAAAACCAATGGGCCAGGGATGCCCATAAAGAAAAACAAGGGACATTGGAGCCCGCAAGAAATGAAAAAGAAGCCCAGCAAGCATACTGGGCTACTGAGAAGGAAAGTACACGGCAGGTTCGAAAGGGCCCAGCAGGATTGAGTTGAGCAGCAGGAATAGCAAACCTGGCACGGCAGGAGGCGCAAAGCCACAAAGCAAAATGCCCAAACTAAAGGAAAGCCCACTACAGAGCTCAACCCTCCAAAGAAAGAGACAACACATGGGCGTTGGCCTGCCGGGAAAACAATCCACATCAGAAAATACCAAAAAGCGCACGGCAGGATATGCGCGCCCATTTTCAGGCCTCGGCAAATGAATGAAACATCAATAAGGTAACACATGCGAATGACCCAGGCATCATCAGCCTATACCCAGCCACTATGGGAAAGGGTGACGTCATGGGTGAGGGCATGGTCTGGCGGTGGGGAGAGGAGCGGGGACCCATTTTGCGTTTCTTGCCCAGACTCTTTCGGTGGGCACAGTCCTGCTGGGATGACATGCCACCCAAAAGAGGCAAGGGTGGGTAAGAACCGCTGGGTGCATGCCATGAGAGACCAAGAGAGAGAGGACACACTGGACGAAGTAGAAAAAGAAGCTTCGTTGTCTGAAAGCCACAGGTCAATGGTGGATCAAAACCATTTGACTCGGTAAGTGGATGGAAAAAGGCTACGATAGCAAAATAGGGCTATAGAAAGGCTAGAACAGTAAAATCGGCCACAGCAGGCCCTATATAAGGGACCCGTGGCTGTGTGCAAAGGGGGCAACGGGAGGGGATCAGAGAAACAGAGAGAAAAGAATTGAAAGAGAGAAAACAGAGAGAAAAGAATTGAAAGAGAGAAAACAGAAAGAAAAGAATCGGAAGAAAGAAAACAGAGAGAAGGGAATTTTAGGAAAGAAAAAACAGAGCGCTTATGGCAGGCATGCACCTAAATGGGTTAACCCCCCTCCCCTTCTTTCTCCCTCAATAGCCTTGTCCTCAAAAGGCAATACAAAATCTATACTTGGGCATATACCATTTGGGGCTGTCCTCTCAAAGCAATTAATTTCACCAAGTGAAGTTACTTGCGTTGAGGGAGTAGTTTTCCCTTCCGTGGTTGGAATCCTGCGGCAATACTAAATATGGCAAACTCATTATTTTACTCCACTAATTTTGCTCTAATATTTTGTTTAAGCATTTTTATTTAAAAGCAAGGCCTCTAAATCATTTATCTTGATCGTTGCGGAAGAAACAGTGAATGCATTTTTCTTTACGTTTTCTATTTTATGTCTGCCTGCCATAACTTGTCAATAATAACTATGCCTGCTGTGAGCTATTAAATGGACTTTGGCAGACGTGGCAAAGATTGCGCATAAGCTAGGCCAAGGTGTGCTCCAATTGGGCTGGTCCCAACTCCTCACCCAGAAACTACCCGGGCCTAGTGCGGCAGGAGCTTGCCTAATACCCCAAGTCAGGCCCACCCCCTTACACAACACAAACCTGCCTTTGTCTGGCGAGGGTGAGCGGTACACAGACAAGCCTCTGGGTGGTCAGCAAGTACTCCCAGACCAGACAAAGGCAGTTAAGAGGGTAAAGTAGTAAAATTCGGTCACGGCAGGCCCTATAAAAGGACCCTTACCGTGCCCTGTAAAAGGGATAAAAAAAAAAAGAGGTATTGTGAAGTAAAAGAAAAAACAAAAGAAAAAAGAAAGGAAAGAAGAAAAGATAAGAGAGAAAACGAAAAACAAAGAAAAGAAGCATAATGGGCATGCACCAGTAGGTTGGTTCCCTTCTCTCCCCCTCAAAATCCCACTCTCTGGAAGACGATTAAATAATAGTAGTTCTTTTGGGCACTAATTATTTAGGTCCGATTCCCTCAAAGTCATTAATCCCCGTGGCAGGATATCTTCCTAGGAGATTAGTTTCATTGAGAGGAAGCGTTCTTCCTCTTTGGTCTTTGCCATTACAGACCCAAAACTTAACTTGATATCACTTCTTTGATTAATTTATGTTGTCATTTAATCTTTCGCTCCTTTTGTAAAGCTATTATTATTACTGTAATTGTCATAAAAATAGAGATTATTTGGTTATTTTCCATCAAGGAAAGAACACTATATCCGATCTTCTTTTGTTATTATATCTGCATGCCGTGACCTATTAAAAAACAGCTCTGCCTGCAGTAAATACTCTTCTGGTAGACGAGGCCAGTTTTGCGCTCAAGCCATCCCAAAGTGAGTTACAGTTGGGCCGATCTCAACTCTCCTACTCAGAATATCCGGGCCGATCACTGTAGGAGGCAGCCTAGCCCAAAGCATAATACAAAAAAAGGCCCCTACATTAAATTGGCGACTCCACTGGGGAGTTGAGAAATAGTTCAAGGATAAGAGCTCTTGCAAACAAATGCCTCCAAAGTCCAGGACAACATGAAACATGAGTGTCATGCCCTCACAAGCAGAGTCTAGGCCAGCGACGCCACACCAACAGCAGCCTAACCAGACAGAAGGTGCCAACGGGATGGGGGCTAACCCCCAACCTCCTCCAAGGATCCCCGCAGACAATGCTAACACCTTCGTTGAGGTGTTGCAAGCCTTACAGCACTCACAACAGCAAATGATGGAAGAAATTCGTCAACTAAAGACGAACAGAACAAAGGAAAAAGGAAGCTAGCATGATCCAGAACATGCGGCGGAAGAAACACTAGTAGGAGGTATCCCACAGAACGCGGATCAACGTTTCATTACCATGGCTGAAGTAGCAGCTCTCCTGGAGCAGGAGAGAGCCAGAGGACCAAAGGAGAGATTCTACGCACGGAAGCCTTCATACCTACTAAGGGTGCTCAGTAAACCATACCCCGAGAGGTATGAACCACGAGTTTTCGCACTATATGATAGCAGGAAGGGAAGTGCTATTGAGCATGTAAGCAAGTTCATTGATACGCTTGGCCCTTATGCCGCAGACGAAGACTTATGTCTTCAAGAATTTTCTAAATCACTATGCGACTAGGCTTACACCTGGTACATCGGTTTAAAGCCAGGATCGATCCCAACATGGGATGATATGGTGGATGTATTTTGCACCAAATACTTTCACCGAGAGGAAACGGTGATGCTTGCAACTTTGCAAGCGACTAAACAGATGAATGGTGAAGACTTGATGGAGTACATCAAGAGATTTAGGGATGTAGCACTCGACTGCTATGGCCATTGCGAAAAAAGGACGCTGGTGGAGATGTGTATGACGAATATGATCAGGGAGTACAGGGCAATCCTAGAAAACCTCGAGATCTCCCAGTTCGTGTAGTTGTTACAAAAAATGAGAAAAACTGCCCAGTCCGTAAAGCCGAGCATGGACAAAAGAAGTGCCTCGCAAGCCATGGCGGTTTCCACCGGTGAGAGGAGGAGAAAAACCGATGGGAGAGAGTATGATACTCCCCCACCAATACTATGCACCGCAAAGGAGCTGGACGTACTGCTAGACAAATGGATAACAGATGGAATTTTCAAACCTAACCAGGTTGCTAGGGAGCCCACAGAGGAGGAAGGAAGGGACCCATGGTTTTGTCGTTTACACAATTATGTCCAACATTCTACCGCAGAATGTTGGGCACTCCGCAGACTAGTGCACCGCAAGATAAAGGAAGGTACTTTAGAACTGTTCTAGCAGGAAGTCCAAAGAAATCCACTCCCAAACCACAAAGGTAAGGGAGTAGCGGCGGTGGTAATTTGCGCAGATCCCGGGGAAGACGAAGAAGAAAACTTGGCATTGCCTGCGGCGGCCATTACCGCTTTACAACAGAGTTTCAAGTTCAAAAATTTGTTCGACCAGCTGGGACTCACATCAAAGGAAAGAAAGGTAGCCACGGAGGCTCTGGTGAGCATTGCCTCCGGCGCAGGAATGGAATGTCTATCGGCAGAAATACCAGATGATAGGGCTCTCTTACAGAAGTCAACTGAAATCACTTTTAGTGGAGAAGATATGGAGGTGGGACACCCAGATCATAGGAGGCCCTTATACTTGGCGGCGTCCATAAATCAAATCCCCATAAAGAGAGCTTTGGTAGATACAGGTGCTTCTGTAAATCTCATTCCACTGAGCACTCTGCAAGCAGCAGGAATTTCAGAGAGGAAGATTTAGGGGTGCCCAATGGAAGTGACAGGGTTTGACGGAAGGGGCGAGTACACAGCAGGCCACATTCAACTGTGGTTGAAAGTAGGCCTCATAGCCTCTTTAGCACGGTTTCATGTGGTGAAGACAGAAGTATCCTATCACGTGCTTTTGGGGAGGCCATGATTACACAAACATCGACTCATCCCATCCACCTATCACTAATGTGTGAAAGGAAGATTGAATGGCAAAATGATACGCATAGCCACGAACCCCTCACCATTCGAACAGGCAGAAGCCCACTTAGTAGAAACTATGTTCTACGACCAATGGGCTCCATCTGGGGAAAGTTCAGTATCAAAGCTATGAGGTACCTTCGTGCCTAGGTGGGAAGATGTCCAGAATGACCCAAAACCCGACCTAAGGGAATTGTTGGCAAGAAAGAGGAAAAGGAAAGAAGCACCCGCCGCAGGACCTGATGACACACCACAATGTGTCAGGATCCAAGGACCTGATGGCAGAATTGTATACAAATTATGAAGGCGCGTGGGGCCCACAATTGAAACACAGACGGGTCCCACCCATGAGGGGCAGCACAAGAGTTTGATGTGTTGCGAAGTCCAATAAAGTTCAGAGGAAGAAAGTGATAAGGAGGAAAGCGAAAGAATTACGGCAGAGAAAGAGTTACAAGTTACGACAGAAGAAGAAATGGAGGAAGTTGACTTGGGGTCTGCTTCGCAAGGGCCGAGGCCCATCTTAATCAGTGCAAGTTTGACAAAAAAGGAAAAAATAGGCTGGTACGGTTGTTGGAAGAATTCAAAGACGTATTCGCTTGGGACTACAATGAAATGCCAGGGCTAGACCCTGAGTTAGTTGCACATACGTTAAATGTGGACCCCGCAGGCCAAGCCAGTAGCTCAGCCTGCCAGGATATTTCACACAGAAATAGAATGGCAGATAGTCAAAAAAGTGTAGAAGTTGCTGGCCGCAGGATTCATTAAGCCCATTCAACATCCCCGCTGGCTATCCAACATAGTACTGGTGAAGAAGAAGAATGGCCAGATAAGGTGTTGCGTAGATTTTAGGGATCTCAACAAAGCATGCCCGAAAGATGAATTCCCATTGCCAAATATGGATTTACTGATAGATTCTGCAGCAGGAAGCACCATGTTCTCATTCATGGATGGTTTCAATGGATACAACCAGATCAGGATGGCACCAAAAGATGCGGAGAAAACTGCTTTCAGAACGCCCATAGGGAACTTCTACTACACCATGATGCCCTTCGGGTTGAAAAATGTAGGTGCGACTTATCAACGGGCAATGACGGCAATATTTCACGATATGATGCATCAGGAGTTAGAAGACTATGTGGACGACATAGTAGTTAAGTAAAAAAGAAGAGAGGAACATTTCCGTGTGCTGAGGAGAGTATTCGAAAGATGCAGAGCCTTTAAATTGAGAATGAATCCCCTTAAATGCGCGTTTGGTGTATCCTCAGGAAAATTCCTGGGTTTCTTGGTTCACAGCAGGGGAATAGATGTAGACCCAGCAAAAGCCACGGCCATTGCAACCATGAGACCTCCAGCCACGGTGAGGGAACTAAAAAGCTTCTTAGGGAAAGTCTCGTACATCTGAAGATTCATCCCTGGCTTGGCATCAATCACTTCGGCTTTTACTAAATTATTGAGGAAAGGGCAAAGTTTTGCATGGGGAGAAACGCAGCAGGCAGCCTTCAAAAGGCTACAATAGATTATGATGAACCTCCCTACAGTGCAAGTCCCAATCTACAAAAGGCCACTGCTACTTTACATGGCCACCAATTCATATGCCATCGGTGCATTAATTGCCCAAGAGGATGGAGGCGGCGTCGAGCAACCAGTATACTACATCAGCCGTGCCCTAAAAGATGCAGAAACTCGTTACCCAAGGACGGAAAGGGCGTGTTTGGCTATTGTGTATGCCTCACAGAGGCTACGCCATTATTTCTTGGCCTATGAAGTATGGCTGATGACCAAGTCCCACGCCATCAAAGCTTTACTACAGCAACCAATCCTCTCCGGTAGGATATCCTAGTGGTTGTTACAATTATCACAGTATGACTTGAGAATGGGAGCACCTAGAGCAGTGAAAAGCCAGGCTATAGCAGACTTATTGGCACAATTTCCAGGAGAGGAAGAATTTTCGCTGGACAATGAAGTCCCAGGGGAAGTAGCCATGGTGGAAGAGCTCAGAGAATAGTGGGTAATGAAATTTGATGGGTCTTCTACCGCCCAGTCCGGAGGAGTCGGGGTAATTTTGTATCATGAAGAAGATAAAGCAGTAGAATTATCGTTCAAGTTGGAGTTCCCCTGTTCAAACAATACGGCAGAATATGAAGCCTACTTAACTGGGCTGGCCACAGCTCTTGAAATGGGAGTTAAGCATTTGAGAGTGTTGGGTAATTCGAACTTGGTTGTCTGCCAAACCAAAGGGAGTTTCTCCTTAAAAGAGCCTAGCCTAGCCCCGTACAGAGCAATGGCCCAGAAAATGGAAGAAAAGTTTTTAACTTTTGAAATAGAACATGTTCCGAGGAACGAGAATCGGTTTGCCGATGCATTGGCTGCACTAAGTTCGTAAATAATGTTTGAAGGGGGGAGCGCCAGAGTAGAGGTCAGCAAGAAAGAGGAATCCATAATTGAAATGTTAAAAGAAAGGTTCCAGGAGGAACACTACGAAGGGGATTGGCGGATACTCGTGAGGGAAGCTTTGACGGGAAAAGAGGAAGCCGTGGAACTAAAAATACTCAAAGACTACGCCCTAGTTAAGGGAGAACTGTACCACAGGATGCCAGGTGGAGTCTTGTCCAGATGTGTGGGGCAAAGGAAGGCCCATAGAAAGTTGAAAGAAGTACGTGAGAAGACTTGCGGATCCCGCGGAGAGGTCAACCTTTACCGCAAACTTCAAAGGGCAAGCTTTTATTGGCCGACCATGGGTAAAGATGCAGACTAAGTCCAAACTCAGTGTGGGAACTGCTAGCTTGCAGCAGACAGAGAAGAAAGTTACGCTGCGTTCGTCGGCGAAGACTAGAGAAGCCCATTTATACAGTACCTGACAAAAGGCATCCTGCCGCAAAAGCACAGCGAAAAATATAAGCTCAGGAGGTTAGCAACACATTATTTTTTGCATAATATGGTCCTTTTCAAAAGAGGGTATGATGGAGACCCCTTGAGGTGTTTGGGCCCTGAGGAGGCGAGAGAAATGATAAAAGAAGCATACTCAAGAGAGTGTGGGGAACACCAAGGAAAGAAAAGGCTTTATAGATGACTGCTGCAATGGGCTACTACTGGCCTACCATGAAAAAGGATACGGCAGAATTTGTGAAAAGGTGCCACAGTTGCCAAGTACAAGCCAATTTGATTCACACTCATCCGCAGAATTTGCATAACATGGTCACACCATGACCCTTCCACACTTGGGGGCTTGACTTGATTGGACCGGTGAATCCGCTGTCGCGAGGATACATATGGATACTAGTGGCCACGGAATATTTTACTAAGTGGGCAGAGCCAGTACCACTTTGTAAAGCCACAGGAGGAGCGGTGGAAAACTTTACCAAGGAAAACATAATTGTAAGGTTTGGAGTTCCCCACAGGATCATCAGTGACAACAGCACACCTTTTGTCAATAGTGATGTGAGGAAAATGCTAGAATTCTACCAAGTTAAACATCACCAATCATCACCGTATTACCCTCAAGGAAACAGGCAAGCAGAGGCAACGAACAAAACTCTCATAAAAATTATCAGTAAAATGATCCAAGAGTATACGGGAGGATGGGCAGTGCACCTGCCAGACGCTTTTTGGGCTTATAGATGTTCACCTAAGTCAGCCATAGGTTTTTCACCTTTTTCCTTGGTCTATGGGACTGAAGTAGTGAGCCCAGCAGAGAAAATGATCCCTTCCCTGAGAGTTATGCAGATGCAAGAAAAGGAGAATGAAGAAGAAGTCTTTGCAGCAGAAAGGTGCGAAGACCTGGAAGGACTTGATGAAAGAAGGGAAAAAGCCCAAGAACGCAACCGCAGATACATGCAAAAAATGACTGAGGCTTACGGCAGGATGACTAAAGAGAAAGTGTTTGCGAAAGGACAACTGGTCCTAAAGGTGGCAGATTATGTTAGGAGGGGCTTGGCAGGACCATCGAAGTTTGCACCGAAGTGGGAATGACCCCTTGTGATAAGAGAGGCACACCCAAGTGGATATTACCGCTTGACTCAGATGGATGGCAGGGACTTAATGGATCCCATCAATGGGAAGTGGTTGAAACACTACTACGCCTGAGAAGAAAAGCCATGTGATTATCCCTTTCTCTTGTTTTGTTGAAAAGCTCTTATGTTTCCTTTTACTTTGTTTCTCATCTTTCAAGTGGCTATGTCACAAGACAAAATTTTGTAACTTGCTTTCATGAGGATGCAATGAAAAGCACGAAGTATTTATTATCATATCATAGCAAAGGTAAAAAAAAAAAAAAAAACAAACAAACAAACAATAGCAAAGTGTAGCATCATAAGTATAGCATCATGAGTTACAAACCCAAACTACGGCAAACTTGCCCAAATAGGTACTATAGGAAATATAATGTACTAAATAGAGTAATAAGATGAAGGAAACAACAAGACAAAGAAAAACTACATCATCATCAATCAAGCCCAAAAATGAGTGGCTGATCTCCAAAACAACTGGACCCGCCTATGCTAGAAAGCAGGTGATCATGACGGCCCTCCAAGTCTGCCACTTCCTTTCTCAGAATCTCAAGGCGTGAGTCAATAGCATCAACAGTAGGCTGGACTCTCTTCATAAAAACAGCCCGGGCAATCTCTCGAAGATGGTCTAAGATAAACTCCACGACAAAGCCAACACTGATGAGCTCCTGCACCGCAACCCTCCACTGCAGATCCTTTTGGTGGAGACTGTGTCAACAAAATTGTGTTCAATATCATTCAGCACACTCCCCAACATCTTCAAAAAATGCTCTCTAGCGGAGCGACCAAGTCTGAATCCCTGCATGAAATCCCCACGGTTGCTATAGAGTGTCACCAATCGAGAAGCGCAGTCCTCAGGGATTCTAAAGCCATGGAAATCTAGATAAGGAGGTCCGAAGCCCCAGAAATCTGCAGGTCCAAGATCATTGACTTCAGGTTGGTCAAATCGTGCAAAAAAGGCTACAGCCTCGCGAACAGGATCTGGAATGGCACTAGAACCATTGCCCACTTCAAATTGGGAAGGCACCGTAGGAGGTAGGCCTGTCAAAAGGACACGGGGTTTGAGATGAGAAACCTTGGTAAAAAAAAAAAAAGATAGACCCGCGGGGAAGAAGTGAAGGAAGAAAGAAATTTTCCAAAACCAGCGGTAATGGGGGCTGCGGGAAAGACAGAGACAAGCACAGAAGGAACCGCAGAAACAGACGCTGTAAATACGGCAGAAACTGGTACAAAAGATGTGGTAGGAATAGGTGTTGTGGGCATGGCAGGAGTAGCTACCGCAGACACCCCTACGTCTGTTGCAGTTCCTAGCCCCTCAAAGGTCTCTGCAAAACAAGGAGATAGACATGCAAATGAAGGGGAAGAGTGAACTTAGCAAAAAAAAAGGGGGGGGGGGGGGGGGGGAGAAGCGAGAGAGGAGAAAGAGTAAGTGTATCTCCAATTCAGGTTCCTCAAGCATAATGGGACGGGCAGCTGACGTGTCCTCCTTGTGCTTAGACTGCAAAGGAAAATGAGGATAAGAGATAGAGTCAAAGAAACAAGTCAGCAAGCATGTCAAAATTCAGGAAAAGTAAAAAAAAAAAGGAAAAAGAAGTATATGCTAGTATACTTGAGAGACAAAGCAAAGGAAAAGTTTTTCTTAGTGACATACTCTTTGCTGAACGGCAGGCGCAGGATGGGGAGTTGTCTTCCTCTTACTGCCTCGTGTTATGCTGGCAGGAGTAGCACCTATGGGAGGCTGAGGAGTGGCAGACTTAAACTTGCTGGCAGATTTAGGTTTGGCAGAAACTTTCTTGGCTGGTGCAAGGATGTTTATTATTTTAACCTTCTTTTCCCAACCTCGGGGGTAATCGCCTGTATGCCAATACCATCATTTCTTCTCCTCATCCCATTCAAGGATGGCAGATCGGCTCTGTTTCCTGGCATAGGCCAACACGGACCTGGAAGGAAGGAGCAACCGAGGATTGGGAGAGACAACCATGCAAAGTCCCTCAGGAGGTATGAGAGAGAAACCGCGACTGCCAGCCAACTCTGTATCAAATGAGGTCATTACAGCCTGCCAATAGCCGTGCATAGCAGGAGTGCAAAGGCCCTCCCTCAGAGAACCAGGAACCGTGACTGCCATGAAACGTTGTCTCCAAAAATCAAAAGAAGCGTGCCACAAGAAAGGTCTGACTAAAGTAGGAGACTCTGCGAGGAAGGAGAGGTCATCGGGAATATCTTGATCCAGCCCAAATTGTCTCCTTACCCGGTTGGCAGGATAATGGACAAATCTAACACCTTCATCTGCAAAGTAGGGCAAATTGTCTTCTTCAGATATTTGTTAATAAATTATTATTTTTAAATTAATACTACTTTTATGAAAAATGTAAAAAATTGTCAACAAGTATTACTAAGTGCGGCTTGTTAAGGTGCAAAAAAGATAAAAGTAAAAAAAGACACTGGGATGTTTGGTACATACACTTAAAAACTAAAAATTGTTGTTTGAAAACATGTAGGTAAAAAAGTGTGTAAAAATACGTGTAATGTTGTTTAAAAATTGAAAATTGTTGTTTGAAATGTTGTACCAAACACCCCCTATATAGCTGAAAAAATTACATAAAACTATAAAATAAAATAAAATAAAAAAACAAACAAAAAATTTCTATCTCAAATATATAACAAAAAGGTGCACTACACTTAAAAAAAATCAATGGATAATGGATCCATTACTTCGTGGAGGAGTATCTATATCTGTATATGTATCAATATTTTATATTTATTTTTTGTCAAGATCTCTAATCTGTATGACACTCCAAATATTGCATGACATATGAAAAAAGATTTGCAAGGTACGATACGATGCTCCTAACTTTCATGTTTTGACAAAGCATCTCTATTTACTGATTTTTTATGATTTCAATATTTGCTCTTCTGGGTCAACTGCATTAACTTGCATTGAAGAGTCTATTGAGGGTCATTTTTGTAAAACGGGCCCAACTCAGCAAAGCAGGCAAATAGAAGTGGCAAGCATAGAATAAAACCATTAGGCCCAAGCGGTAGGAATAATGGATCACAGGCCCATAACATGAACAAATGGGTCTTGAGGAAGCAAATGGGCCCAAAGGGCCTGGAAAGAGAGAAATGGCACCCATGGGCAGTATATGGTATGGAAAAGTAAGAATGGGCCACGGCAGGCCCAAGGCAATGTAAACAAAGAAAGTCGGGGTTGATGACAAGCCCATGAACCCCAAGGATGAGAATAAGGAAATTGGGCCGAGGAAGCTCAGTCAAGTTAGTAAAAGCCCATGGGAATGCAGAGTTAGTAAATGGGTCGAGGAAGTCCAAAGGAAGTAAATGGGCCGCAGGCCCAAGGGAGAAAGAAAGGGACACTAGAGCCCATAAGTAAGAACACCAGTGGCCATATCAAGCCACTAGGGGAAAGAATGGAACGGCAGGCCTGAAAAGAGGCCCAGCAGGAGCAAATCACCACTGCAGGAAATGCCAAGTAATGTGGCGGGAGGCCAAGGTAATTAAGAAGTGGGCTGAAAGAAATAAGAAGCCCAGTACCACATAAAGTCCAGCCCCTAGAGGGAATAGTGAATTATGTAAATGACCCACGTAAAAGAACAGAGAAGCGCGGCAGACCGTACAAACAAAGCTCCAGGTCACGGCAAACGCATGAGCAGCAGGCAAATTTTGAGCATGCATAACAAGAAGGCACGCGCAAGACCCAGGCACCACCAGCCTGTACCCAGCCAATATGGGACGTGGTGGGGGCCATGGGTCAGAAGTAAGAGGTAAAGGTGGGTGTGGTTTGGTGGTGGGGAGAGGGGAAAAGATCTATTTCGCGGTTCCTGCCTAAGCTCTTTTAGGAGTTACGTCCTGCTAGGATAACAGACCGCCCAAAAGAGGCAACATTGAGGGAGGAACCGTTGGGTGCATGCTAAAGAGAGAGAAAAAAAAGCATTTACGCCGTGGCAGGAGAAGATGCCACGGCGGACTAACAAACAACACAAACCTGCCTTTGTCTGGCGAGGGTGAGCGGTACACAAACGAGCCTCTAGGTGGTCGGCAAGTACTCCCAGACTAGACAAAGGCGGTTAAGAGGGTAAAGTAGTAAAATCTGGTCATGGCAGGCCCTATAAAAGGACCCTTACCATGCCCTGTAAAAGGGATCGAAAAACAGAGGTATTGTGAAGTAAAAGAAAAAACAAAAGAAAAAAGAAAGGGAAGAAGAAAAGATAATAGAGAAAACGAAAAACAAAGAAAAGAAGCATAATGGGCATGCACCAGTAGGTCGGTTCCCTTCTCTCCTCCTCAAAATCCCACTCTCTGGAAGACGATTAAACAATAGTAATTCTTTTGGGCACTAATCATTTAGGTCCGATTCCCTTAAAGTCATTAATCCCCGTGGTAGGATATCTTCCTGGGAGATTAGTTTCATTGAGAGGAAGCGTACTTCCTCTTTAGTCTTTGCCATTACAGACCCAAAACTTAACTTGATATCACTTCTTTGATTAATTCATGTTGTCATTTAGTCTTTCGCTCCTTTTGTAAAGCTATTATTATTACTGTAATTGTCATAAAAATAGAGATTATTTGGTTATTTTCCATCAAGGAAAGAACACTATATCCGATCTTCTTTTGTTATTATATCTGCCTGCCGTGACCTATTAAAAAACAGCTCTGCCTGCCGTAAGTACTCTCCTGGCAGACGAGGCCAGTTTTGCGCACAAGCCGGCCCAAAATGAGTTACAGTTGGGCCGGTCTCAACTCTCCTACTCAGAATATCTGGACCCATTACTGCAAGAGGCAGCCCAGCCCAAAGCATAATACAAAAAAAGGCCCCTACAGAGTCTCATCTTTATTTTTCTCTCCCTCTCATAATTCAATTGCTGTAAACACAAGCACAACAAAACAGCTCTCACTTTTATTACCCTCTGTTTGTGGCAAAGCATCTTTTGCTTTTAGAAAAGCATGCACCTTCTATAAGAATAGAGTTTTCATGCATCGGTCAATTGAATGCTTTTTAAAATTAATAATAACCAAACAAGCATGTTCACCAAAAATTATGTTTTAAATAAAAGTTCTAAATCTTAAAACCCTAATTCTTTTTCATCAAAAAAAAAAGAAAAAAGAAAAAAAAGAAGATAAATTACCTTTCATGAGATTTGAGAGACTCTCCACCCCCAAATATATATAAAATAAAATAAAATAAATTTGACACTTCCCTCCCTTCTAACGTTCGAAGAAATCATCGCATTTCTTCTACTCTTAACAATAACAAAATAATTTAAATTTTGAAAAAGGTTTCTTCAACCTAACTGTGGGGTCGAAGAATTTGGCAACCGCGGCCCACTTTATACTAAGCCCAAGGCCCAAGCCGAGGAGGAAGAAATGTCCGAGGACGAAAGAAGCAAGTCTGAGGTGCCATGAAACATCGCCAAGAACTATCCTATCCTCAGCCAACCAAGATCACAGAAGGGAAGAGCAGCATGCCATTAAAGGCAGCCTCCCAGAGCATCCCAAGGAAAAGGACAGGTACAATGGGTCAGCCATGGGAGCACGATGGAGGAGTAATTCAAGGAGAAACTGTTACCTCCGCATTAAATGCCCACAGCTAACGTCCTAACCGCATTAATGAGGAAATGACCCGTGAGCAGTGCTACCTCGGTTACCGCAACTCACAGAACGCCAGAGAAGGTGTCTGATGGGACAAGCACTCAAGTATAGGCTTGGATGATCGATAAGTGAAAGACCAAGATTGTTTAAAGAGAACTATATAATAGGAGAAACCCTCCATAGAGGAGGGGAAGAAAAAAAGGGAGATGGCACTATAATAATCCCAAGAACTCCTATAACCATTCTCACTCAATATTTACTAGAACAAAGTTCCTCGAATTATGCCGAGAACGAATTTTCTTAGATAAACTCAGTCCATCTCTGTTTGATTGTCACGAATACCATATTAACTGTTGTCCATGCACTAAAACCTAGCTCTTTGTCTCACTCTCTACAAATTCATTGTATTGGGTTAGTTGGGTCTGAGTCCACTCATCCAATAAAAAAAAATGCTCAAACCTAGTCCCTACACTAACCCTAAGCACAGTTTGGCTATAAGAAACAATATTTACCCCAAAAAATATACTGCACTAACTTGGTTAGGAATTACTTAAGGGTTTTTTTTTTTTTTTTAATTTGGAATATTTTGTTATTGTTATTTTTTAATGGGATTGTTATTGTTATTAAAGGAATGATTAGTATGTTGATTTCCTCTAATAGTTCAATAATACAATATAATAGATAAAGACTTCAAAAATGGCTTAAATTTTAAAAAAAAAATTGAAAAAAAAATTGTTTCCCCTTATTTAACCTTATTAATTTAAAAATTTTAAGTTATTTTAACTTAGGACATATGTGGGCTTATCTTGAAACATCTCAAAGGTGGACATCAAAATGTAGAATCCTCGTAAAAATAGTATAAAATTATAAATACAAGCCAAAGTTCCATAACAATAACAATTTTCAGCATATTTAAAAAATACTAACAAACTGATATTTAAGATGTGTTTGGATAGCGCTTGTACGGATCCCTGTGCCAGGGCCCATTTGGGCCTAGGACTCTGGTGTGAATGTATCGCCCATAAAACTGATCCCATTCCAAAGACGTATGGACGCAGGTTTCTCAAAAAAAAAAAAAAAAGAACACAAAGACGCAGAGGGAAGGTAAGAAGTGAAAATACATTAAATTGTGAATAGGTTTGGCTTTTCAGATTTCACGTGGGTTGGTTTAGAACAAGGAGCTTGGAAGTTTCCTTGTATACGATTGATTATGGCTTTATTTACGAAAAAACCATAAAACAATCCTACCCACTTTATTTAAGTTTCTTTTAATTTTTTTTTTTTAAATCCTATATTAAATTTTATTCATTATAGAATTTTATTCAACAATAATTATAATATAAGAAATGTCCTTTGCCACATTATTTTCATTACCCCATCTCTTGATAAATTAATTTTTCTGCCGAATAAGTGAATATATCTTGGGCCTGTTTAATGACTTTTTTTTTTTAATTTTTTTTTATATTTTATTTTTATGAAAGAGCATTCTTAAGATATTTGTTAATAAATTATTATTTTTAAATTAATACTACTTTTATGAAAAATATAAAAAATTCTCAAAAACATTAATTAGGAAAATGTTAACAAGTGCTACTAAGTGCTGCCTGTTAAAGTGCAAAAAAGATAATAAAAAAAAATTGTTAAAGAAAGTCAAAAAAGACATTAAGAAGGTGTTTGGTACATGCACTTAAAAACTAAAAATTGTTATTTAAAAACATATGGGTGAAAAAGTGTGTAAAAATGCATGTAACGTTTTTTAAAAACTGAAAATTATTATTTGAAATGGTGTATCAAACACCCCTAAATAAAAAAAATGACATAGAGCTATTAAAAAAAAAAAGACAAAAAATTTCTATCTCAAATATATAACAAAAAGGTGCACTGCACTTAAAAAAAAAAATCTATGGATAATGGATCCATTACTTCATGGAGGAGTATCTGTATCTGTATATGTATCAATATTCTGTATTTATTGTTTGTCAAGATCTCTGATCTGTATGACGCTCCAAATATTGCATGACATATGAAAAAAGATTTACAAGGTACAATACGATGCTCCCAGCTTTCATGTTTTGACAAAGCATCTCTATTTACTGATTTTTTATGATTTCAATATTTGCTCTTCTGGGTCAGCTGCATTAACTTGCATTGAAGAGTCTCATCTTTATTTTTCTCTCCCTCTCATTATTCAGTTGCTGTAAACAAAAGCACAACAAAACAGCTCTCACTTTTATTACCCTCTGTTTTTGGCAAAGCATCTTTTGCTTTTATAAAAGCATGCACCTTCTATAAGAATAGAGTTTTCATGCATCGGTCAATTGAATGCTTTTTAAAATTAATAATAACCAAACAAGCATGTTCACCAAAAATTATGTTTTAAATAAAAGTTCTAAATCTTAAAACTCTAATTCTTTTTCAAAAAAAATGAAAAAAAAAAAAAAAAAAAGATATATTACCTTTCGTGAGATTTGAGAGACTCTCCACCCCCAAATATATATAAAAATAAAAATAAAAATTTGACACTTCCCTCCCTTCTAACGTTCGAAGAAATCATCGCATTTCTTCCGCTATCAAGAATAACAAAATAATTTAAATTTTGAAAAAGGTTTCTTCAACCTAACCCTAAGCACAGTTTGGCTATAAGAAACAATATTTACCCCAAAAAATATACTGCACTAACTTGGTTAGGAATTACTTAAGGGTTTTTTTTTTTTTTTTAATTTGGAATATTTTGTTATTGTTATTTTTTAATGGGATTGTTATTGTTATTAAAGGAATGATTAGTATGTTGATTTCCTCTAATAGTTCAATAGATAAAGACTTCAAAAATGGCTTAAATTTTAAAAAAAATTGAAAAAAAAATTTGTAGGGACCAGGTTTGAGGGAGTGGACTCAAGCCCAGTTTCCCCGCAATGAATTTATAGAGGATGGGCTCAAGAACTAGGCCCTAGTGCGGAATGCAACGGCCATGCATGGTTGTACGAGAATGCAGCTAACTTAAACGTGAATTAGGGTGCACAATAAGGTTCCTCGGGCGAGTTTCACAGAACCTGAAGTTCTTCTTATTTCCCTGGGGAAAGGTTACAAGGATTGAGAGAATATAAACTGCTACTGTCTTTTCTTTCAGTGATTTTTTCCGCCCCCCCTTCAAGAGGGACTTCTTACATTATATATCCATTTCTCAGTTGATCTTAGCCTTACATTTGTAGAGGGATTAGGGCATCACTCGAGTGCCTGTCCCATCAGCCACCTTCCCACTCTCTCTGTGGATGGCAGCAACCAAGGTGGCACTGTTGAGGCGTCCCTTCCTCATTAATGCGGCGAGGACGTTAGTTGAGGGCATTTAATGTGGAGGTGACAGTTCGTCTGGGACTTGCTCCTCCACCATGCTTCTATGTCCGGTATTTGGTATTTGCGGTCTGCTCCTTGGATACCCGGGGAGGTTCCCTTTGAGGGAGTGCCGCTTGTCCATTTTCGGATCTCGGAATTCCGAGGACGTTATCATCCTCGGCACCATTTCGCGGGCAGCTGGGAATTACACTTCAGTCCTCGGACCTCGGACGCGTCCTCGGCATGGGCCTTGGGCCTGGTTCGGAGTGGGCCGGGGTTGCCTGACTATTTCTTGGCCCCACAAAATTGTTTCCCCTTATTTAACCTTATTAATTTAAAAATTTTAAGTTATTTTAACTTAGGATATATGTGGGCTTATCTTGAAACATCTCAAAGGTGGACATCAAAATGTAGAATCCGCGTAAAAATAGAATAAAATTATAAATACAAGCCAAAGTTCCATAACAATAACAACTTTCAGCATATTTAAAAAACACTAACAAATTGATATTTAGGATGTGTTTGGATAGCGCCTGTACGGATCCCCGCGCCATGGCCCATTTGGGCCTAGGACTCTGGTATGAATGTATGGCTCATAAAACTGATCCCTTTCCAAAGACGTATGGACGCAGGTTTCTCAAAAAAAAAAAAAAAAAAGAACACAAAGACGCAGAGGGAAGGTAAGAGTGAAAATACATTAAATTATGAATAGGTTTGGCTTTTCAGTTTTCACGTTGGTTGGTTTAGAAGAAGGAGCTTGGAAGTTTCCTTGTATACGATTGATTATGGCTTTATTTACGAAAAAACCATAAAACAATCCTACCCACTTTATTTAAGTTTCTTTTAATTTTTTTTTTAAATCCTATATTAAAATTTATTCATTATAGGATTTTATTCAACAATAATTATAATATAAGAAATGTCCTTTGCCACATTATTTTCATTACCCCATCTCTTGATAAATTAATTTTTCTGCCGAATAAGTGAATATATCTTGGGCCTGTTTAATGAGTTTTTTTTTTTTAATTTTTTTTTAATATTTTATTTTTATGAAAGAGCATTCTTAAGATATTTGTTAATAAATTATTATTTTTAAATTAATACTGCTTTTATGAAAAATGTAAAAAATTGTCAAAAACATTAATTAGGAAAATGTTAACAAGTGCTATTAAGTGCTGCTTGTTAAAGTGCAAAAAAGATAATAAAAAAAAATTGTTAAAGAAAGTCAAAAAAGACATTAAGAAGGTGTTTGGTACATGCACTTAAAAACTAAAAATTGTTATTTAAAAACATATGGGTGAAAAAGTGTGTAAAAATGCATGTAACGTTGTTTAAAAACTGAAAATTATTATTTGAAATGGTGTATCAAACACCCCTAAATAAAAAAAATGACATAGAGCTATTAAAAAAAAAAAGACAAAAAATTTCTATCTCAAATATATAACAAAAAGGTGCACTGCACTTAAAAAAAAAAAAAAATCAATGGATAATGGATCCATAACTTCATGGAGGAGTATCTGTATCTGTATATGTATCAATATTTTGTATTTATTGTTTATCAAGATCTCTGATCTGTATGACGCTCCAAATATTGCATGACATATGAAAAAAGATTTACAAGGTACAATACGATGCTCCCAGCTTTCATGTTTTGACATAGCATCTCTATTTACTGATTTTTTATGATTTCAATATTTGCTCTTCTGGGTCAGCTGCATTAACTTGCATTGAAGAGTCTCATCTTTATTTTTCTCTCCCTCTCATAATTCAGTTGCTGTAAACACAAGCACAACAAAACAGCTCTCACTTTTATTACCCTCTGTTTTTGGCAAAGCATCTTTTGCTTTTAGAAAAGCATGCACCTACTATAAGAATAGAGTTTTCATGCATCGGTCAATTGAATGCTTTTTAAAATTAATAATAACCAAACAAGCATGTTCACCAAAAATTATGTTTTAAATAAAAGTTCTAAATCTTAAAACTCTAATTCTTTTTCATCAAAAAAAAAAAAAAAAAAAGAGGATAAATTACCTTTCACGAGATTTGAGAGACTCTCCACCCGCAAATATATAGAAAATAAAATAAAGTTGACCCTTCCCTCCCTTCTAACGTTTGAAGAAATCATCGCATTAATTTTTCCACTTATAACAACAACAAAATAATTTAAATTTTTAAAAGGTTTCTTTAACCTAACCCTAACCACAGTTTGGTTATAAGAAACAATATTTACCCCCAAAAAAATAAACTGCACTAACATGGTTAGGAATTACTTAAGGGTTTTTTTTTTTTTTTTTTAATTTGGAATATTTTGTTATTGTTATTTTTTAATGGGATTGTTATTGTTATTAATGGAATGATTAGTATGTTGATTTCCTCTAATAGTTCAATAATACAATATAATAGATAAAGATTTCAAAAATGGCTTAAATTTTAAAAAATTTTGAAAAAAAAATTGTTTCCCCTTATTTAACCTTATTAATTTTGTTAGGTTTTAAAGATTTAGGAATTTATGTATTTAGAACTCTAATGTGTAATGTTAGCAAACCATGATCAAAATAGGTTGTTTAGTCTTGTTTAGGCTTGCTCAAAGTTGTGTCTTTTATGTAAAGTTGGAATTGAGCTGATGCAGAAGTTATTATGCATTTCGGCCTGGCTTGATCAATCGAAGCTTAGGCTCAATCAATCGAAAATCGAGCAGAATGCGTTTTTTTGCAAAATTCCAACTCAGCCCTATCTCATTAAAACGTTTAGGGTTTTATGTTTTTGCCCTAGGTATATAAGGCAAACCCTAACCACGTTTTAGTGGTTGCTCATATTGCGGTTTGTGTAAATCTCTTGTGAGATCTGTGAGAAGCTTTCCTTTACACAAGCTTAGGATTATCAAGAAGGAGATTCGTTCAAGAATTTGATGATCATTCAGTTGCTGCCATAAGAGTTTAAAGATACACAAGCGGGTGTGCTTGTACTTGTTGTAGAATCCAAGAAAGAAAGAGTTCGTGGTTTCGGAGCTTGCACGTGATCGTGTCAGTAAGTTTCTACTGGTGGGTAGCAATAGAATGTTAGTGGTCTAAATTCTATTGTAAAACTTCAATTCTTTCTATGGTGGATTCAAGTTTACCTTGAGGATAGCTAGGTTAAATCCTTCCCAGGTTTTTTACCAGTTTGATTCTCCTGGGTCATCATATCATTGTGTTATTTATTTTTGCGCTGCTATGCATGATATGATTGTTTAATTGTGATAACCTAGATCTGGAATTTGGACTAAGTAATAACTTGGCTTGTTAACTAAGTTAATCCAATTGTGTTTTAATGGGCCTAAAAACATACAAATTTAAAAATTTTAAGTTATTTTAACTTAGGATATATGTGGGCTATTCTTGAAACATCTCAAAGGTGGACATCGAAATGTAGAATCCTCGTAAAAGTAGTATAAAATTATAAATACAAGCCAAAGTTCCATAATAATAACAATATTTAGCATATTTAAAAAACGCTACAAAATTGATATCTAGAAGAGTTTTTTTTTTTTTTTTTTTTTAAGAAATTTAGATATAGAAGAGTTGGAGCAACCAATTGATGGGGTATCAATTATTTAAAAAAAAAAAAAAAAAGGTTGTAGAAACGGAAATATACTAAGAACAAAGCCAAAGTCTTTCATAATACAAACTCAAACTATCATAAAACAGTAGCATACAGAGGTCCAGATGGCTAAACTATTGCTTTATCGGTTAAAAGGTAAAAAATAAATATGCTGATTCATAGTACAGCAGGTATCCCTCAATAAACTAAAAAGGTAAGGAAGAAGCGAATTCAAAGTTTCAAACATCAATTTTTTTTTAAAAATAAAAATCTTATTTTAGTATAATCTAAATATATAAGTGTATGAAATTCTATTTTGAAGACTTAAACTCTTACCCTACAAGAAGTTATACTTATAAAATTACTATTAGAACGCGCTAAACATCAACTTTGTTAACCATTGAGCAATCTTTCAAAGAAAAATACGGATTTGCTTATTTTCTAAAATTGAAATTTTTTTATTGAAAGTACGTAGATAAAGGTAATATACTAAGAACAAAGCCAAAGTCTTTCATAATACAAACTCAAACTATCATAAAACAGTAACATACAAAGGTCCAGATGGCTAAACTATTGCTTTATCGGTTAAAAGGTAAAAAATAAATATGCTGATTCATAGTACAGCAGGTATCCCTCAACAAACTAAAAAGGTAAGGAAGAAGCGAATTCAAAGTTTCAAACATCAATTTTTTTTTATAAATAAAAATCATATTTTAGTATAATCTAAGTATATAAGTATATGAAATTCTATTTTGAAAACTTCAAACTCTTGCCCCACAAGAAGTTATACTTATAAAATTACTATTAGAATGCATGCACTAAACATCAACTTTGTTAACCATTGAGCAATCTTTCAAAGCAAAATACAGATATGCTTATTTTTTGAAATTGAAATTTTTTTTATTGAAAGTACTTATATAAAGGTAATATACTAAGAACAAAGCCACAGTCTTTCATAATACAAACTCAAACTATCATAAAACAGTAACATACAAAGGTCCAGATGGCTAAACTATTGTTTTATCGGTTAAAAGGTAAAAAATAAATATGCTGATTCATAGCACAGCAGGTATCCCTCAATAAACTAAAAGGTAAGGAAGAAGCAAATTCAAAGTTTCAAACATCAATTTTTTTTTTAAATAAAAATCTTATTTTAGTATAATCTAAGTATATAAGTGTATGAAATTCTATTTTGAAGACTTAAACTCTTACCCCACAAGAAGTTATACTTATAAAATTACTATTAGAACGCGCTAAACATCAACTTCGTTAACCATTGAGCAATCTTTCAAAGAAAAATACGGATCTGCTTATTTTCTGAAATTGAAATTTTTTTATTGAATGTACGTAGATAAAGGTAAAAGTTGGCTGAAATAGTACAATAAGACCCATAAATAGTATAAAAAAGTGCAATGAGATCCATGAATAGTAGCAAAAATAAGTTAAATAGTAAAATAAGTTGACAACAATAATTTTTGCTAAATGCACCCTACATGTAATTGTGTAGACAATTAACCACATTGATTCATCTTTGCTATATTTAATCCTATAGCGTATGATCCCATGAATGATATTTTCACCTGTAACTCACGTAATTAACTACGAGAGAGTCTTTACACCCTTATGATCTTTTACAACTTTGAATCTTTGATGATAATACAAATGTGAAACAAAAAATTTAATACCATTTATAAATCTAAACATAATAGTAACTCTACAATTACATATTTAAATGGTTCTTCTGCTCCACCAATTTGTTTTAACAAACCCTTTAGCATTTAAATGAAGTGGGATTGTGGGAAGCAGATGTGCCAAATATTCCATTTTTTTGATAAACTTCAAAATTTATTAAAACTAGGAAACAAATACAACAGACCACTGACTCAACATTTCCCAAGCGTATCTGTTCAAGTAGAGGCAAATTGCTTCCTATCCACACTGTTTCGTTATTAAGGATAAAAATCTGAGATTTTATAATTATTAGCATTTTAGTTCTTTCATGGTCTCCATTTTTCCCATTTGTGTTCAACCCATCTTGAATCAGGAGATGATGTTTTTGCCATCCACAAACCATGTCTTTTTTTTTTTGTTTTTTTTTTTTTTTTAATAAAAATGTGTTATGAGTTGTGACCATACTTCAAGTTTATAAAAATAAACGTGATTTATTTATTTATTTTCTATATATAAACCATATTTATATCACTACATGAAAACTGATCTATTGCGGCGGACTTTTTGTGGTGGATGAGAAAAATACCGCCATATGTCACCTATTGCGGCGTTTTTGCAGATTGCCGCTATACATCAGCTCTATTGCGGCGTTCAAGTGGACTGCCGCTATAAATCTGGTCTTTTGCAGTGTACTACAGCGGCAGGTTGATGGAGCACCACAATATGTATGTTTTAGCTGCGTTATACCTAGCTATAGCGGCGCCCCACACACACACGCACACTCTCTCTCTCTCTCTCTCAAATTAAAATCTCACATCGTTGATCTCAATACCCAAAGATTGATCTTCTCACCACTACCATGCATTCTCACTCTCAAACTCTAGATTGGGCCTCTCTCTATTAGCACTCACCGCCACCATTAGCCAATTGAAGCCCCCAATGATCAATATTTGAATATTAATTTCGCCAAGTCTAGCTGTATTGGGATTATCTATTAAGTTTGACTGAGTTTAACCAACTTAAACTAAACTTTGACCGCGCCTTTCTCTAAATCCGACTATTTGATTGTGACCATAATATACCAAAATTAACTTTTCACTACACTCTTCAGATCCAACTGTTAGATTTCAAATTTAAGTCTAGCGCATGATAGACATGTGCTGTGTGTATGGTTATGTTTTCTCAATCTAACCATCCAATTGGTCTCAAATTTCACCAAAACTAATATTATGTTTGGATGTTAGGGGAATGAGGGGGAGTAGAGTAGAGAGAGGGAGAGTAATTTAATTACCTTATTTGGATGTTTTTAAGAAAGAAATTGGAGAGATTTGGAGGGATTTGAACTACTTCTAACCTCTCATTTTTAATTCCTCCAAAATTGAGAGATTTGGAGGGAGAGCAAAGAATAAAAATGCTTGACCAAATGAATTATCAAATTTACCCTTACCATATTAACAAAATTACAAATGAAAAGACTACTTATTTCCCTCTCTCTTACTTAATTTTAAAAACATCCAAACAATGTGGAAGATAACCATTCCCTTCTACTCTCCTTCCCTTTACTCCCCCTCTACTCTCCTCTCTCTCAAAATTTCCAAACAAAGTGTAATATGTCACCATACTCTTCAATCCCAATGATCAAGATTTGAATATGATTTTCACCAAGTCCAATGGTCTCGGGACCATCTATTAAGTTTGACCGAATTTGACCAACTTTGACTAAACTTTGATCGCACCTTTTTCTAAATCCAACTATTTAATTGTGACCATAATTTACCAAAATGAATTTTTCATTACACTCTTCAAATCCAACAATTAGATTTCAAATCTAAGAATGACACGTGATGGACATGTATTGTGTACCTATATGACTATATATATTCTCTTAATTTGACCATCCAATTGGTCTCAAATTTTGCCAACACCAATATGTCACCATATTCTTCCACTCATAACAATAACAAAATAATTTAAATTTTTAAAAGGTTTCTTTAACCTAACCCTAACCACAGTTTGGTTATAAGAAACAATATTTACCCCAAAAAATATACTGCACTAACATGGTTAGGAATAGCTTAAGGGTTTTTTTTTTTTTTAAATTTGGAATATTTTGTTATTGTTATTTTTTAATAACAAACCTAGAGATGGTTTGTGGAATTTACCCAAAACTTAAATAAATCTCTTCCCAAAAGATAAATATGGCCTCTTTTATACCTATTCTCAAAGTGAACTACAGCTCATAGTCAACAAAAGAAATTTTTTAAGCAAAAATGCAAAACTGACCCTCTAACTTTCACTATTTTTCATTTCAATCCTCTAACTTTCAGTTTTGTCAATTCAGTCCTCTAACTTTCAATTTTTGTCAATTTAGGGTTTCGTTACAACTCAGTTAGTGTTACCGTTAGAACTCCTGAAATGACGCCGTTTTTTTTTTTTTTTTTTTTTTTTAATAAATTCAGAATTAAAAGAAAAAAAGAAAAATCCGAAAAAAGAAAAAGAAAAAAGAAAAAAAGAAAACATTAAGGAGAGTGACGATGTTCCCCTTCCCATGAAATCAAAACAAAACAAAGAAACATTGAAGCATGGCAAAGTCTTAGGTGTGGCAACCTTGCAAGAAGAAGACGTCTTGATCCATTAGCTCTAAAAAGAGAGAGATAAACCATTTCGATTTTGGAGGAACTGAGTGTGTATTTTTTTTGTTTGGACGGAGGGAAAATTTTTAGAGAGATTGAGAGAAAGAAGATGGCGTCGAAGTCGTCGTTGGTGGTGGCCAACAATAACGGCTGGACACGTGTGGGGAAGTACGAGCTTGGTCGAACCCTAGGTGAGGGCAATTTCGCAAAGGTCAAGTTTGCTCGGAATGTCGACACCGGTGAGAATGTCGCTATCAAGATTCTCGACAAAGAAAAGATTCTTAAGCACAAGATGATCACTCAGGTACTCATCTTTATCCTAATCTTTCATTCATTTTTTTGAATCGTTCAAATCAGATTTTTTTTTTCCTCTGTTTTTCTGGATTTCTGGTTAGATTTATTGATTCAATTAGTTGAATTAGAGGAATTTCTTTGATTTTACACCGAGTAAGACCGTAATAGTATTTGTTGTTTGATTGTTTGGCTGCCGAGAAAAAATGAACAAGGAAAAAGAGCAAGCGAAATGTAATTTGTTGTTTTTGATTTTTAACTATTTCAAAGAGTTTGCACAAGCTTACAAATTGAAGCATGGATATGGCATCAAGTTTTGTAATTTCTCTCTCAAACGGACTCAGTCTCTCTCTCAAATCGTTTCACCAATTTCTCTGAGTTAGGGATTTGGGTGTGGAGTGATTTCTTTGTTTTACATTAAGTCGTTCTCCTTAATGTTTTTTTTCCCCCCAAATTTTTCTTATTTTCTTTTAATTTTGAATTTATTAAAAAAAAATGCAAAACGGCGTTGTTTCAGGAGTACTAACGGCAGCACTAACTGAGTTGTAACGGAGCCCTGAACTGACAAAAATTGAAAGTTAGAGAACTGAATTGACAAAACTGAAATTTAGAGGACTGAAATGAAAAATAGTAAAATTAAAGGGTCAATTTTACATTTTTGTCAATTTATTTATTCATTTTTAAATATTTGCAATGAATGAAAGCAAGCGATCGAGTTTTACAAGTTACAAGTTACAATTGCGCACAAAGCTAGCTCTGCTGAATATTTGTCAGCCTACTCTCACCAGCAACAGTAAGTACACAAATTTATAAAAAGTTAATATTTCTCTCTTTTTCACTCTAACTTTTTGACCGGATTACTTCTGCTATTATGTTCTTTATCTATGATGTGACAAGCTAGTCATTGCCTACTGACCCAACATTTCCCAAGTGTATCTGTTCAAGTAGAGGCAAATTGCTTCCTATCCACACCGTTTCGTTATTAATGATAAAAATATGAGATTTTATAATTATTAGCATTTTTTAGTTATTTCATGGTCTCCATTTTGCCCGTTCGTGTTCAATCCATCTTGAATCAAGAGATGATATTTTTGCTATCCACAAACCATGTGTTTTTTTTTTTTTTTTAAATAAAAATGTGTTATGAGTTATGACCATACTTCAAGTTTATAAATGTGATTTATTTATTTATTTATTTATATAAAAACCATATTTATATGTATGATAATTGAGTCATATATCAAATTTCACATTTATAAACCTTTAAATTAGCATAATAAGTATAATTTATAAAAGAAATTAAATTTTATAACAATGCTATATAAAACATAGGTGTTTATATCCTCCAATCAAATGATGTCAAATCAGAATTTTTTACATAATTTCAAATTAAAGAGTTGAGACTAAGAGCATCCACCATCAGTTTATGTAAAATTTTCTATCTATTTTACACTAAGAGCCTACTTTTTTATTTTACACAAACAATTTGCAAAAACATCATCTTCAGATTATCTATTAGTAAAAAACACCTATATCAAAAATCCACCCAATGATATGGTGGAGTAGTAGTGGCCCAACATAATGGGGTTCAAGGTGAAAAATTTATATGAGACCTTTAATATGTAAAATTAATTAAACAAATTTATTTAATACTAATCAAATCAATGATAATTTGATACATTAAATACATAATTTCATGAATAATACCAACTAAACTAATGTTAATTTCATATAAAGAATTGAATATCATAGTTTTTTTTTTTATAGAAAGAATTGAATATCATAGTTAAACCATAAATATTAATAAAACAAAATAGAAATATACTATGATTAAAAAAGATATCTTATGTTGGATATATGACGATGCATAGTTAAGTAAAATTGTAATCTAATTTTAATTTTATATCTTATTTTTAAGAGAGAAAGATAAATATTATTTGGTGTGCGGTTTTGTAGGATACAATTTACAAAAATTAAAGCCTCAAACTATTACTGGAAATTAATCTATAATTTATGATTTAACACATTTGCAACATTTTTTTTTGAAACATTTTAGGGTTTCAATTGGGTTAGAGTTTTATTGGTCTCATACTTTGAGAGTTTTAATAGAAATGAAAAGAAAAAATGTGTTAAAAGCACTATAAAATGTTCACAGTATGATGCGACATTGACTCTCATTAATGATTTTCATCAATCTAACTAATGAATGTTTAAATCTCTCTTCTTCTTTTTTTTCCTTTTTTTTTTCTTTTTTGTGATTGGTAACATGCCAATTTGTAAGCCAATAGTAAATTTTGTGATATCCTTAGTATCAATAATAAATAAATAAAAAATGTACAACTTTTATAAATATAAATATAATTTTATAAATATTTGGGCCTTTAACAATGGAGAGAGGCCTTTTTCCCTAAGGGATTAAAAAAAATAAAAAATTGTAGTGGGGCCTTAGGCTTAGCCCTTGAGCCGGCCTTGTGGTGGAGATCAAAGAATCCGATCACATGGTCATGATGTCTAAGCCTATAGAGCTTTGGGCTCATCTCCATGGTATCGCAAAGAAATATTTTTGATCCACTTACAAATGCATGGGATATTCACAATACATTACAGCCAGAGAGAGAGAGAGTGTGTGTCACGACCCAAATCCATGGAATATGAATTTAGATGCATGACTAACCTGCTAAACTTATATAACTCAATAAACATAATTGATCTAAAATAATTTAAAACTCCACAAAAAACATGAATTGAAAATAATCTCCTACAAAACCTCTTAAAAACTTCTTACAAAAATCTAAACTCCACAAATTGAAAATAATCTCCACTATATAAAACATGAATTACAAAATAAAGGTAACTGAAATTCTACAAGTCTTCAAGTAACACTGAAGTCGCCTACAGCTTCCATGCTCTACCTTGTACCTTACAAAGCGATCCAAAGGTTCTACATTCCCAACTACACTTTAATCTGAAAACAGTAATTGATGGGGGTGAGCCACACATCTAATAAGTAATTATACAGAATACACACAGAATAGAGTCAAGCAAAGCACGAGTATTTTGATTTTTCACAAACTCATTCAATGATATCAAAAATAATTATTCCACAAAACATATAATGAATCACTTAATACATATGTAATCACATCTTAAAATCATTTGAAACCACATACATATAATTGATCAGAGTACAGTGTCACATATACACATCACATATTCTCACATGCAATCCTGTGAGCAGATTTACACATATATCTGATCAATTCTAAAAAAAACACTCATTTTGAGTCACATATCACAAAAGCAAAGTTTATACAAAATATAATAATTTACTTGATATTAACAATTATTCCAAATACAGAGGCATATCAAAGATCACAATATCGAATAGAACATAAATCAAAGGATGCTTGACTCTCTTGGGGAACGAATAGAAACTGAGGAGTTTATATAAATATATTACAATTCTTGAGTAAATCTAAAAATTCAATTTGCTAAAAGAAACGTTTTAAATATCATTTGGAGAATAGCAATATGACTTTGAAATCACTTGGTTTTAACAAATTTAAAGAACAAGAACCTTTTTAAAAAACTTACTTTGAAACTCAATTATTTTCGGAAAATAGTTTAGTTTAGAAATTATCTTTTAAACAAGATTTGGACATTCAAAACGTTAATTAAAATTCGAAATTTCTCTTTAAAACATTATTTAGAAAAGAAAAAAAGTCAAAGTTTCTCTTTCAATGATGTAAAAATGCTTTTTGATAAACTTTTAAAAATGTAAGCTTAAAAAAAATATAACTTTCGAAAATCTTAACTTCTAAGAACCTGAACAAAGTTTGTGCATATTATGCATAATTACTTACAGCACTTGAATCACTCTGAAAGTCCAGCCGAAACAACCTCCAAAAAGCCTCAAAACACTCTTAACTAAGACCTATATTCAATCATAGAAATTTCTTAATATCCTCTACAAAATATAAAGCTTATAGAACTATACAAATGGACTCACTAGGATTATACTTTGCAGAACTAATAACACTTTTAACACTAAATTAACGTTTCTCTAACCAATCGTATTCTAATCAATAATACATCCTTACATTAATCGAAACTCATTTGACCATGAGGAATGCAGTAGCAGCACTTTAGAATTTAATATAAGGATTTTGGTATAAAATCTTAAACCTGTCATCAACCTTTGTGTAAATCTTAAATCTTAAATGGTTCATTGTGTTTGGACTAGTCAAAGTCTAGGCAAAGACTAACAAAGCCATTAATCCATCCATCTGAGAACTTGGACTTTGACAAAAAGTGAGAGCTAACTAGTGGCACATGGGTGGGGTTGGATGCAAATTCTCCAGCAAGTTAGAATTAATGTTACGGTATATGAATCAGCAGCCCAACAGTTCCTATAGACCTACTAAAGTGACGCTAGCCTTATACATGGATTTAACAATTTCAGCTTTTGTTCTAAGGTCCGAACAGTGGCAAAATCATTGACTTCAAATATATTATATGTACATATTCAAAGGAAAACATATGCCATAACCATAGATCCTTGAAGTTCCGTGGCTCAATTCTAGGATTATATATATATATATATATATATATATATATAATTAACCACAATTGAAGTTTTAACGCCGTGTTCTTGAATTAGGATTGAAATTCCATGAATCTGTTCAAGAACCCACTTACTGGGCAGTGGGCAATCCAAAATTTAATAGTGTAAACAACAATTCTAGGAAAAAAAAACCCCTTTTTAACAATCTACACATCCCTAAAGTTTTCTATGATAAAATTCTAACTCCTTAATTCTTTGTTTCTAACGGTGAGAAATCATACCTTGAACAATCTGATTGTCTCTTCACTTGTATGTGCTTTAAACTCCAAGGAAAAACCTCTTAGCCTCTTTGATAAAACCCTTTCTATAAAAACCCTGACTATCTATTCCTCTACCCTATAATTCATATTAAAGATGTGTGGCTTAGAAGGGTAGCGAGCTGCAGTTACTAATAAAAAGAATACCTATGGCCCATCAATTATATTTAAAAGAAAATTTAATAATAACCTCAAATAAAAGTATGTGGGGTATTACAGAGAGAGAGAGAGAGAGAATTCTAAGCCATAGCTTGTACTAAATAAGCCATTGGTATTATGGCGCAAGTGATAAATATCAATGGTTATAATATATTTTATAAATATATATATATATATATATAATATGTTAATGTTTATTCATACTATAAAAAATAGGTATTATTATTAGGAAAACTGCTAAGTCTATAATATTTTTCATAATATTTTCACAATAAATTATAAGTTGAATGATTCTATTTTGAACCTACCACTAAAATTACTTTTTTTAACCACCAATATCAATCATAATAACCTGTCACTTTGTTGTGACAGTATTGTGAAAATATTGTGAGTATAAATTTTCTCTATTATTATAGATTTAAGATCTATATATTAATTAAAATATTAATAACATTTGTTCATGCAATAAGTTAAATATATTTTTTTACAATTATCCAAAATGTGAATTTTATTTGTAGAAAAATTATAATAAATATTTTTTTAATCCCACTTTATTTAATTTTTTTAGACAAATTAAATTGAATTCGTTATTTTATATAATCGTAACACTTCTTATATATATATATATATATAAGCTTTTTTTAAGAATTCCAAAATATCCTAAAACGGTATGCCAAAATAGGCCAGTACCAAAATATTTCATTCTACTAAACAAACCAAAACGAGGTCTAAAACGGAATTAATAACATTATTCTTACCGTCCTCTGCTCTTTATGGTAGATGAATGTTTTATAGTACCTTTAATGTTTGCAAGCCAATTCATTCATGTTTGTCTTATACAATTTATTAGTATAAAATTTATGGACATACACACAAAAATATTCACTGTCAAAAAAAAAAAAAAAAACACACAATGAGGAAAAAAAAAAAAAAAAAGAAGATAAGTAAGACTATCAAATATCAATTAACTACAACCATATCCCAAAAAACTAAAACCGAAACATATCCTGATATTTTTTTAATTCAATTAAATAATAAAAAAAAAAGTGGCATCCAGATTCAAAAACAAAAAACAAAGAAGCTTAAAAATGGAAGCAGGAGGGAGTAAAAATAGAAAAGAAAAAGAGTTAGAACTAGAAGTGAAGAAAGAAAGAGTAGAAAAAAAAAAAAAAAAACAAAAAACAAAGGATAGAAATCGAAGAAAGGAAGTAGGTTCACAGGAGTAAAAACTAAAAAAAATAAAAATAATGATAAAGAAGAAGAAGAAGAAGAAGGAAAGCAGGAGGAGCAAAGATTTAAAAAAAAAAAAAAAAAAAAAAAAAAAAAAAAAAAAAAGAGAACGAACAAATAAGCGCAAAGGACCAAATAGTCTTTAACTACATAACTTTTTATCTCTTGTTTTCTCACTATTTTGGAGAGATTGTGATTTGGTGAGTGGAAGAGAAAACACCCAAGTCTTACTAGTTTTATCTCTCCCTTCTTTCCAACCAAATAATCTCCTAACCATTTCCTTTTTTATTTTCCACTTGCTTTTTTCCATCCTCCCTAAAATCATCCCAACCAAACATGCCATAACAGTAGCTTTAGTATCTTTTGGGTAAAGGGAAGGAACCAAGATTTTAAGTTAGGGGGTGAGAGCATAAGTAAAAAAATAATCATGAAAATTGAAATAAACATCCATTTAGTATTAATAAACTATCAATAAATAAAAAGATACAAAATCATTGTTTCCTAATAGGACTGAGCAACAACCGAACCTCACCGCCATGGCCGAACCTCACCACAGTAGCCAAACCGTGGTTTGGGCCGACCGACGAACCCGACACTAGCGAGCAAAGCACGATGGGCCTTCCAACATCAGTGTGGTAAGACCATTAGACTGAAATCTCGATCATCTCCCATACTGAACCGATATCTGTGTGTGTGTATATATATTACGAACTGAAACTGAAACAACGCTGTTTCAATAAGTTGTTTTAAAAAAAAATAAAAAATAAAAATAAAAAAAGGACAAAACACCGACATTTTGTGGTGGGTTTAAATGATATAAATACCCTCTTTACTCTCTCAACACTCAGAACTCTCTCTGTCTCTCCCTCGTCTCTTACCTCTCAAGCCTCACTGCCTCACTCAGTAGCATCAAAGCTGCTAGCTCACTCCTCACCGGATAGCACCAAAGCTGATAAGTCAGTTTCTCACTCTCACTCTCTGTTCTCTCTAAGCTGCTAACTCACTACTGGCATTTTATCCCTTTCACGGTTAGCTCACTATTTACTAATGAGTAATGACCATTGTATTTTTTTTTTTTTTTTTTTTTTTTTAAGGATTTTGAATTTAAGCTAGAAAGCTATTTCTTAAGTGCTTAATTGTAAACTACTTATTGGACATTTTGTTTTATAGGTTTTTGACAACTTGCTAAATAAATAAATAAAGTTTGTATAGATGACAGTTTTTTTTTTTTATGTTTTTTTTAAATTTTTTTTTAATGTCTGAGCTGTGAATAGGTTAATGTGTGAACAAGTTTGTGTGAAAAGTTTTTCAAGTGGACATTTTGCTTGAAAACATGAACATGTTTTGTATTGATATTGGGCTTGAAAACCCAATTTTTTTTAATAAAAAATTAATAGTATTTTTAATGTTTCAAACCTATCAAACCGATTAAATTGACTGTAAAAACTGCACCGCTCTAGGTCGAAAAACCGACCCTAAGCGGTATGCATCGGTTCTAATTATGAGAAAATCGATCCCTATTGGTTTGGTAATAAATTTAGGAAATAACCGACCCTGCCGAACCCCGCACACCCCTACCTAATACATTACAATGCAATCAAAATATATACACAAAATCAATGCATATATTGATTTAGGGTCCTATGCGATTTTACAACATTTGATGCAAATGTTCTTAGAATGAAATCAATGTAAAATTGTATTGGATGGGGCCAAGATTTTTGAGAGAAGTGTTTAGAATATAATTGTAGAGAATATATATGTGTGTGTGTGTGTATATATATATATAGTTTTCTTTTTTGGGGTTGATTGAAATTTGAAGAGCTTTAGGAAATAAAAAAAAAATGTTTCGGTAAATATACCTTTTTAGAGAGAGAGAGAGAGAGAGAGAGAGAGATGAACGTGTTTTGGTTCTTCTTTCATGCTCTCTGTACGTACCGCTTTTTCAATTCTCAACTTTCATCTTCTTCATCACTATTATGTGTTGTACTTTTTGTTTGTGTTCTCTCTCGGGTCGTAGTGGTAGTTTTTAACCATTTTAGCAATTGTTCTAAGCTATGCAATTGATCGGACAATTTCCAAGATGAGTCTAGGCTATCTAGAATCACTGCATGTTGTCATTATGTCTAATAAATTTGTGTGGTGAAAAAAATATTTTTTAAACTTATATTTTGGCTCTCTACACAAACTAGAATAAATTTGTTGTTGTTATAACTTATAAGGCTGCTTATTATTATTCACTAGTGATTTTCCTAGATAGTGATTTTGTTACAACAACAATCAAGTCTTAATCTCAAATTTTGGTCTACTATAAATCTTCAATAAATTAGTATGAATCAGCCACACTTATTGAGAGACGCCCCATTGTGGTCCTTGTAGATCAATTCATAATAAAGTAATTAAATTTTATCATGTTCGTCAACCTACTACCACAACCCTCTTCCTTTGTATATATGATACTAAGCAAGACACAGGTGGCGGGATTAGATGATCATATTATTAATATTATAATAAAATGACAAGTGACACAAGAAGGATAAAACACGTGTGACAACTGACAAGTCATGGAGGGCTGCAAAGACAACGAAATTGCATGATTAACACATAATGGATGAGATGAAGGTTCCTCATTAAAGGAGCTATCAGTGAGGAGCGCCATTTATTATCTTTATAGGATTTTAACAGAAAAGTAAACACCTAATAATAACACCGTGAACAAATATTTTACAAGTCAAAGATGATACACCATGTCACAAATAACCATTTATTATAATCATCAAAATCTTAAATATAAATAGAGACTCACGTTCTAAGAAAAAAAAAAGAAAAGAGACACCTGAGATGAAAAAAGATACAGAAGGTATTGCACTTCATCAATTACTATAGCTTAGTATCGACATAGTTGTTGCATCATATTAGCCTTTGGATGAAAAAATGTGGGAAGACTGTAGCTGATGGACATGCAATTTGATCATGATTGATGATGGCTGAAGCACCAATTGGCTATTCATGCAAAAAGTTATGGCGCTGGATGGTATTGTCATTATATATATATTCTTATTCCATTCATTGATTTTTGTCCATTTCTTACTCTCTTTTTTGTTTATTTGTTTATTTTTTGAGAAGATCATACAAAAAAACAAACTTAATACGAACAGCCTTAAACCCTGCAAGTTGCAATTGTATGGGCCTCTTCTTGACAAGCTTTCTTGGATCCTTAATGGGCCCCCATATAGTTGAGTCCTTGAGTGAATAAAAATACATCTTACCAAAACTTAAACAGTAGCTTTAGTACGTTTTTAGGAAATTAATCAAATGTTTCTGTAAAGCCAAGTAAAGAGAGAGAGAGAGAGAGAGAGAGATGAGTGTGTTTGGAGGAGATAGAGGCACAACACAGGAAGAGAAGATTGGATGATCTGTTGTTAGAAGAATTGGTTGATGGGTCTTCTTATAAGAAGCTCTCCAATGGCAAATGCGCCTGCCTTGTTTGCTCCCACTCTCCCACTCTCTCATCCTCGATTCTCCTCTCATTCTCTCTGTACGTACCTTTCTTTCAATTCTCAACTTTCATCTTCATCATCACCATTATATGTTGCACTATTTGCTTGTGTTCTTTCTTGGGTCGTAGTGGTAGTCACACCTTTTGTTTTTAACCTTTTATTACTAACAATTGTTCTAAGCTATATAATTGATCGGACAATTTCCAAGCATGAGATTTGCGAAAAACCATTTTTTTTAACTTGTATTTTGGCTCTCTGCACAAACTAGAATAAGTTTGTTGTTCTAAGGCTACTTACTAATCAAGTGTGATTAGTCCGTGTCTGCTGCATGTATTAGGGAATGTCCTAACGTATATCTGCGGTGGATCCTATTAGAAGTATGTCATTAAATGATTAAATTGATCATATCCCAATAGCTTAAGCTTTTTGGACAATAGGTAATTTAATATGGTATTAGATTAGATTGGTCTTTGAGTTTGATCCCTGCAGAGATTAGATGGTTATATTGTTAGTACTGTAATAAAATGACAAGTTGCAGACGAGGGATGAGAAACGTGTGACAAGTCATGGAGGGCTGCAAAGGCAACAAAATGGCATGATTAACACATGATGGATGAGATGGCAATTCCTCATTAAAAGCAATATGAGTGGGGAGTGCCATTTATTATATTTTCAGGATTTTAAAAGAGAAGTTAACCCGTAATGATAACACAGTAGACAATTTCCAAGCAAAAGATGCCTTCTCAGACTAAGAACTCTTTTATTTTGCTTAGTTATTTCTTGTTTAGTGCGCTTTGAAAATTTTTTAAAGGCGTAGATGCAAGTAAGTAGTTTTATGTGTCGTAGTTAATTACTTTATTAAATTCACCTTTATCAGTAGTAGTGACTTTGTCTAATCATTCTCATGATATGCAATTTCCTTAGTGCCACAGGCATTGTTCTGATGTTAGTTCCTAGCAAATCTTAGTACCCATATTCGTATTAGTAGATTACTTTATTTATTTATTTATTTGCCAAGTAGTAGATTAGTTTATTTACACGAGCATACCTGTTGCATTGTGCCGTTGAGGATTTTCTACCATGGCCCCCCACAGGACCTTTTCTTTTCTCCCAAAGTTGCTTTCCTAAACTGTTGGAAATCCATATTGCAGATGCATACCAAGGGATCATGCCATCGAGCTGCAGAGTCCAAGCTAAACGAAACAGAGTTGAGGAGACAAGACAAGATAAATAAGCAAGTAGCATTGTCAGACTCTTCTACTGGTACTGCAAACTGTAATGCCTACCATCAAAAGTTTAGGTCAGTTGGGAAACCATTGATTGAACAGACACGAAATCTGGCTTCGGAGATACTTAACAACAAAACTCCTCAACAGAATTCCAGCAATGCCAACCATGATTTACAGTTAATTTTGGATCGCCTTACTGATGGGAATTCTAATCTGAATCAAAATAGTCCTTGTCCTATTGAAGCCACTGACAAGGTGGTTGTGCAGCCACATTTGGATTTCCAAGAGCGTCGAGAGAGGGAACTAAAGTTTACAGCTGCAGGTTGGAAGCGTGATTGTCAGGGGAAGTGGTTGGAAGCGTGTGTGTGTGTGTGTGTGTGTGTGTGTGGCATTGTTCTTGATACTGCTAGCTGGTACTATATTTGACAGGGTGTCTCGAGATTCTGAAGTTAACAAATAATTTTATTTTGGATTATGCTACTTTGATTAAAGCAATTGATTAATTCTTTTTTTTAATGATTTTTTTTTCATGATGTCAAATGTAGTGATTTATGCATATTATTGCTTGCAGGTTGAGTTCGACTCTGATGAAGATGATCCAAATGTATGCCTTGGATGAAAAGATGTAGGAAGACTTTAGCTGATGGACATTCAATTTGATCATGATTGATGATGGTGGTATAGTTTGCTAACTTGGCATGCAAAGTTACTGCTAGTTTTTTACTGAACAACCTAGAAGAAAATTTTTGTTATCTACTGATTAGCCTATAGGGAGCCCAAGAGTTGCGGCTTTGTGAATATAGGAAGTTGGTGTACCAATGCTTGTATTATGCACAGTTTCAAAAGGATTTTGCTTCAGAGGTGTAGAACACAATTGCATTATTTATGAGAGGAATTCTGGCAGGTGTTGCAGGGATATTTATGTGTTCTGGAAAATGTAAGAGAAAATTAATTATACATATTTTTCTTATCTTGACCTTCGAAGTACCTAAAGATTATTTATGCAAGAACTTATGGCGCTGGTTTTGTCATTATTGTAATTCAATTTCTCCTGGAATGGCAATAGTAAATGGGCTAAAAGTTCTAACTACTACTTCTTTGTGTTCCATTGCTTGGATTTTACTCACAGGCATATGCTTGTCATGGAAACAACTGCCTGTTTAGGCTGATTTGTGAGGGACTTGGGCCAAGCCTCAGCTTGGTTTCACAAGGCCATTAGCATTAGCCTTGGATTAATGGATAAAATTAGAAGCTAAAAAGCCTAGTTAATGAGAGACAAATTCAATAACATGTTTTTGTCCTCCATCTTGCTGTTTTTCATCTTTAGGTGAGATATGAATAACTGTCTGATACAACTCTTGATTTTTAGGGATTAATTACTAAATTTTAATAAAGAAACCAGAACCTACAACAGAGAACATAAGCAACTAAGTAGCTGTCCACCAGTCAGAGCTCAAGACCAGCAACAGCAAGAAACTGCATAACACAACATACCAGACCAAGTAACACCTATCACCTCTTACACAATCATTTCTGAAGACAGAAAAGTTGATACTCCAATTACAATAGAGAACTCTATTAACCAAGAGTTCTTTACTCTCATTCCAAACTCAACCTGGGCCTTGAGGTCTCTGTTTAGAGTACAGATAGTCTCATGGGATTTGATATCTTGGCAAAACACAAGAGCTTTCCTTTGGAGCCAGAGGTGGTACACAGCAGCAGCCAGAGCCAACCTTTTGGTTGAACCCTTAAACTTTTTCCTTCCCAATTATCAATCCCCCATTGAACAATCTTTTCCAAACCATGTTCAGATTCTTCACTAGACATCTCTTCTTGACTTGCCAAATCCTCTTAGCAAAAGGGCTCTAGAAGAAATGATCTCTACTAATAAAAATACCCGGTTTATTATGCACCAGCATTTAATCTATGCAAGGAGCACAATGGAAATGGGAGGCTGGTGCAACTTCTCCCTTGTTGCCGCAAACCTACAACACATGCCGTGATCTTTTCTCTTTTGATTTTCTATCAAACACTGTCTTGTATTGATGAGTTCTAGTTCAAATGACATTTCCTTTCCTTGTAAGAGCAAGGAATAGAATGAGAGTGCATGAATAACTTATCTCAAAACAATCAAAGACAGAGAAACAAACATTACCTCATTGTGTTCTTTTGGAAAAACATTCTGGAGGGAGGGGTGCATACCATGACCAGAGAACTTCAGAAGATCTATGAGGCATAAGGAAGCAATTTCTGTATTCCTTAAAATATAGTGATTGACCTTGATTAAATAATATTAGATATTAATAGTTTATCCCAAAATTTTGGGACTAAACTATTACTATTTGTTAGAACTCTATCTAGCATATTTACTTCATAATCTTATTATCTTAAGATGCTTCTTTCTTAAAAAGTTAGAAAAAAGATCCATAAGATTAAGGAATGTACCATTAATGTGTTAATTGCAACTATTTACCTTAGAAAATTATAAATGATTTGAATATCCAACCTAAAAAAAAAATTATATATATATATATATATATGTGTGTGTGTGTGTGTGTATTTATATGTATATTAAATAAAGATTTATTTATAACATTTATCATAGTATCTAAAATTGGTGTCATAGTTATCAAATTAAAAAACCGGTTGGACGATGCAATGTATTAGCAAAGTAAAGGAGTTCAACAAATTTTTTTAGAGAATTATCTCTTTTATGGGGGGTTTGAAAAGCTCAATTTTTTGAAAATTTTGTCCTAAAACTCTTTAAAGATCCATTTACGTTAATAGGTTTTTACCCTAAAAAAGATACATGATGCTTAGCGACAACAACAAAACATTAACCATAAATTGGATTATTTGAATTCAAGTATGAAAAAATATATTTATAAAAGAAAATATCAATAATTAGTAGTAATATTGTATGCCTTCTTCTCTATATTTCTCACATTGAAAGCTTTTTATTGGTTTGGTTACCAATTGAATATGAAATTATAAAGAGCTTTATAACAGTAGTTTACTTTGTGATAACATCATTTGTAATAAATCTTTTTTCACAAAAACTTACAATTAAAATTTTTCTACCTTAGTGCAATGATCACTCTAAAAGTATGAATCATTTTAAATTTTGATTATTTAAAAAATTACACAGACGATTTGAATTCATATTACAATATTATACACTAACCTCAAAACTGAAATCCCATAACAAAGCAACTGGTGAAACAATTGCGTACGATCTTGGTTATATGTTGTTCTTTTTCCACGAAATTTCATTTCCCAAATTCCAAGTATCAAATCTAAGCAAATCTCTTAGTTGGTTGGTTGGCTGTCGGAAACTTGTACGTGGACCATTTGTGATTACAATTTACAATACATACGTACATGGTACCTATCAATATTTTGTGGATAGTTTTCTCTCTTCCAGTCCAAGTTATCTTGAAGTTATTGCAAATGGAAGCTTCCAAGAAGATTTTGTTACCTAATTGTCAAGCTATCTAGGAAATTAGATTACTTGTTACTACTTAATTAGGTGGTGATTTTTAAACTTTTATCAATATAAACGTTATTATTCATCTATTTTAATTAATTCTTTAATAGGAAATATATCAGCTTGAAATTTACATTTGTTATTTTTTAACTCCATTTTATATACAAGTATAACTTCAACATTTAACATAAAACATTATTGATAAGAATTGTTTCCATACGTGTAGCACCTGCTAAAACATTATGAATCCTATATTAATATAATAAGGCAAAGTTTGGGTCCAGTGTCTAGTTACACTAGGCTCATCACAATGATAAAACATGTCTACTTTTAGTCACATATCTTCATCTCAACAAATTCAATGCACTAAATATCACTAATCCAAGCCAACTACTATGTATAGCATACTATTAATTTGTATAATAAATTAATTAAGCTAGTAGCCGTATTTTTTCTTAGGTATGATATTTTAAACTTTAAAGCCTTATTAATGATTGATTTAATGACTTGTGACTTCTTCAAGAGAGCAACCCTCTCCAATACTCCAAGGATAAGACTTCTTCAAGGGTTTCTCTATCTTATATAATAACTAATAGTCGAAACGTTTGACTTTTTATTGATCGCTTCTCATTGCACCACGTGACTACATAAATTACTGCCACGTTACATTTAAAAACGCTGAACAATTGTGCATTTTGGGGTTTGAACTTACATCAATTTGTTCCAACAAAAAAAAAATGCCAATAATAAACAAGAGACACAATGTTTGGCCTCTTGGGCAGTAGTTATAAAAGACCAAACAACAGCATCTGTTACTCTTTTCTTATGTCTATACCTTTCTCTTGCTCCATCTCTCCGAAATTTGCATTCCCTCGCACACTAAACAATTTCTTCAAATAAGTATTCCTCTATTTGCTGAACAAACTCGTACCAAGACTTCACCGGCTAGCAAAGTTCCAAATCATTTTAATGTTTTTAATTCATTTAATTGTTTAAGTAAGTACCACACAAAATCTTTGAAAAAAGCGATTTTTTCCTGCCCTCTTTATGCTTATCAACAACTTCAAACTTCATAGCCACAGATGCTTCTATAGAATTATTCATCACCAAGAAACTCCACCAATGGCTCTCCCTCTGTAGTGAGAGAAGAAGCACTAAGCCGTACAAATCGATTCGGGCACCGCAATCTATTGAAATTTTTGTTGGGTTTGATCAAGCACATGGAGGAGACCATCAATTTCTACCTGATTAGAACAATTTGTATGTGGCTTGATTTTACTCTATGAAAAATATCTAATAGACCATTTATTTCTCATGAGAAGTTAGATTCCTCTTTCATAATAGAACATTCTAATGTTTATTTTTCTTCAATGAATCATTTTGAAGGTTTTTTCTTCAGTTTTGTATTTTTTGAGTGGATTCATGTTGTTAAATTGTCATTTCAATCCCATTTAAAACATGTACTCCATGTGTTTGACAAAATGTCTCACTCACTCCTGCATTTTTGTTTTCATTCCCATTTAGAACATGTACACCATGTGTTTGACAAAATGTCTTACACACTCGCATTTTTCTTTTTTTGATAATTCAATAATTATACTCCTACATTAGTTTAAGTCAACTTCATGGTTTGTGTCTCTTTGTTTTAGTAGTCAAAGGAATCACTAACACACTGAAACACCACCCGTGTGACAAACCAAAAATGCTATTAACAGTTGACATGGCAGGTGTAACTTAAATGCAACTTGCACGAGTCAACTGCTCATAAGTAGCCTGATTCATTCATCAGCACAACAAGCAAACTGATTGCCCAAGAAAATAATATAGAACATTATCCCATTGCTTTCAACGTTTTTCTTCTTCCTCCAATTCCAGAGAAATACTTTGACATATTTTACCAAACAAGTCCACGCATTACACCACTAAATGCATTGAATGTACTAATATTGAATTTGAAAGAAAATTATATAGCTATACATTATATCAAACATGTCAGAGTGCTTGCAATATTTTCATTACAAAAAGAATGATGGGTTTGAAAGAGAATTATTAAGCTAAACATCATATCAAACATGATGTGTTGTGACGTGCAAAAAAGTACTTCTCTTTGTATTGGAGACTAAATGTTCAGCCATAACTTATACTTTTTACTTGAAAGATGATCCACAATATTTTACCTATGAATAAGCTCAATCTTTATTGTAGGAAAATAATTTCACAATTCTCAAGTGAAATATGTGGGGATAGTGCAGAACCAGTGACACATGAAATATAGGAGTGCTCAGAAGCGTCGGAAGTCTAGAGACCAACCAGGATGTTTCCATAGGTATAGTGTTATTAGCAAAATGGGCATGTCATGGAGGTGGAGTTCATGCTAAATATAGCCTAGCTGTTATGGTACAATTAGAACCAAAGGTGGGTGAGTGAAGCTAGATAGCAATGAATTTGGTGCAAATAGCTTCTAATCTTTATAAGGAAATTTATGGAAGCTTAGAAAACTAATCAAACAAGAGTGGTTGTTGAAGAGTGTAGACCTCCTGTAGGTATTAGGTATGTAATATAAGATAAATTTGGCCATCAAGGAATTGTATAACAATGCCTATCAAAAAAAGGAAATTGTAGAACATAATATGGTATGGTTCGGGGGTAGTTCGTGATAATGTAAGCCATTGTATAGGAGCTATGGCATGCAAAAAAAGTAGGGAATAAACAAATTTCCGTAATGAAATTGTCATGGTTGTTTGTAGTTGTTCCCATGAATGATTATTTGATTTAGATTTTCTTTCATTATTTACTTTTAGGTTTGGTAATGTCTAGGACGAGTTGTTCACTTATCAAAAATAGGTCTAGGATGAAATGTTCCCTTCACATGTTTTATAACATGTTGTAACTACTCTTCGAACATGAATGACTCATTATAATGAAAAGTTTTCATTTATCGGTTTTTATTAACAATTATTATTACAGTTATGATAGTTCATATACAAATTTAATTTTTTAATAAATAATGAAATATCATTAATCAAAAAGACTCAGGTACATTGGGAGTGTACATGAATAGGAATACATCAAGATGGTAAATTATTACGACATATTCTAATTTGGCTACACATATATAGCTTACTCCTTTTAATTTACTAATTCAGCAGTCCAGCCCAAGTTAGGTTTTTTTGCTGCATTTTTTAGCTTCTCTCCGGTTCCTAACATCCTACTTTCATAATTTTTTTTTATCAAAACTAGCTTGTACCCCGTGTGTATATATATATATATATATATATATATGGAGACATTTTAAAATATTAAATACATTTATAATTCCTATATAAGTTAAATATAGTCATTATATAATTTTATTAACTCTTAAAAAATTCTTGAAATAATACTCTTTAGTAGAAAATTCAAATTGTTCATACTTGTGTATTTTATTTTAGAAAAAATATATATTATTTTAATTCTTAACCTAATTTTTGTTATTGTGATGTAATAAATTTAACATGTGTGCATTTTTGAAAAAATAAAAAACTAAGATGCTGTCGAGAGAGTAAACGATGTATGTGTAATAGAGAGGAGTAGAAGACCATGTCTTTGCATGTTGGGCTGCCTAGAACCAACTGCAAGATGAACAATAGCAACCACAAATAAATCACACCGTTTGCTTCCTATCCACACCGTTTTGTTATTAAGGATAAAAATATGAGATTTTATAATTATTAGCATTTTTTAGTTCTTTCATGGTCTCCATATTGCCCGTTCATGTTCAATCCATCTTGAATCAGGAGATGATATTTTTGCCATCCACAAACCATGTCTTTATATATATATATATATATATATATATATATATATAATGTGTTATGAGTTATAACCATACTTCAAGTTTATAAATGTGATTTATTTATTTTTTTTTTATATATAAACCATATTTATATGTATGATAATTGAGTCATATTCCAAATTGCACGTTTATAAACCTTGAAATTAGCACAATAAGTATGATTTATAAAAGAAATTAAATTTTATAAGAATGCTATATAAAACACAGGTGTTTTTATCCTCCAATCAAATGATGTCAAATCAAAATAGAGTAAAAGACAGTAGAGATGCAATTCACCATAAGGCAAATCCATTTATTATTGAAGCCCATTTTTACCACAATTTTTTCAATGAAAACCCATTCCACACGATCATAAGCCTCATTCATGTCAAATTCTATAGCCATATAGCCCTCTTTTCCGTCTCTTTTTTTCTTTAGTTAGTGCATAATTTCAAAAGCAACAAGAACATTATTAGTTATGAGTCACCCCAGCACAAAGGCACTTTGTTTTTTTGAAATGATGGAATGAAGGATCGGTTTAGTCTATTAGCTAAGACTTTTGAAATGATTTTATAAGTTACATTACAGAGGCTAATGGGTCTAAATTCACTCATCTTAGATGGGCTGTTAGTTTTTGGGATAAGGACAATATTTGTTTTGTTTAGATCAGTTAGAGGAGCATTAGAGTTGAGGATATTTAAAATGATATTACTCACATCTTCCTATAATATCCCAATATTTTTGATAAAAGATAGCTGACATATTGTTAGGGCCTGGTGCTTTTGTCAGGTGCATTTGACTGATGACTTGGATGATCTCTTCTTTCTGGAATTCTTTTGTCAACTATGCATTCATCTCTTGAGTAATACATCTTTGCACTATCTCAGCAACCTCCACAACTTTTGTTGGAAAGGATATTGTGCGGTATACAGTAGGAGGCCCATCTTCTCCTAGGCCCAATCCAACTTGGCCCATGAATAGTGTTTGGCTTTGAGCCCACTATTCCTCATGGCCATTCTTAAGTGGCCCAAAGGCGTTGACTCATCATTCGGGAATTTAGTGCACGACAAAACGATTCTCATACATAGTAACTCCGTACCACCCCTGTTCGGCTATACCTCTGCGCATCGAGAGTGCCTTGGGAAACCCCACTATTGAGCAATGTTCGTCGGCTAACACCAGCTCCAACATCCACGCTCCTATTCCCAATGCAAAATAACTTCTTGTCAGGAATAATCAAATTGGGCCCCACCTGCACGAGTGATGCTAGAAGGCAATCATTATCAGCCCATTACCATCAAGCTATAAATAGGTGAAGAGAAGACGAAGAAGGGGTTAGACACTAGAGAAGAGGGACTAGAAAAGTCACTAAGCATAAAAAGAAAGGTATTCGGTGAGAGAGGCTAGCTACATTAATGGGTTTTGAGTGAATCTACCCAGGAGCTACCCATTGTGGGAAACCCAAAAACCCACCAAATCAAGTAAATTGAGAGTCCAACTACTAGGTTAGCCCATCTGTGGAAATTTGGGTACTCACAGATGTTGTGAAAAGTTCCGAGAAATAATCAGTGGCAATATTTGCTATCTCCCCCATGTTTTCACACCACTTCCCATTTTTGTCCCATAGCCCTCTAATTTCATTTTTCCTCTTTCTTTATGAAGCCTTGTGGTGAAAGTATTGTGTATTTCTATCCCCTAGTTTCAGCCAATCGACTCTTGATCTTTGATTCCATCTAATTTCCTCCCCATCAAGCAACTCATTAATCTCTCTTCTTAAACTATCAATTTCTTTTGATTTGCTTCCATCTCGGTCTGCTTGAACAACTTCTTGAAGTAGCTTCCTTTTTCCTTGAATCTTCTTTGAATAGAACCCCAGGTCATTTTGACTCCACTTTGTTAAATCATCAGCACATTATTTTAGCCCTCCAATTAACTCAATTGGTGAGTGCACACCCAGCTGGCTTTTCCAAGCTTTTTGTATAATCTCCTGACATTTTTCGTGCCTACTCCATGCTGCTTCAAAGAGAAATCGCTTTTGTCTGTGCCTTTAGGGATATTGTTGGTCAGTTAAGATTAATGCACTATGATCCAAGGTTGAGTCCACAACATGAATTACCCTGGCTTGGCTGTATTGCTTCCTCCATTTATGTGTTGCAAATACCCAATCCAGTCTTAACAGGGTTCTTCCTTCTCCCAATCTACGGTTGCACCAAATGAATTCTGGCCCTTTAAAACCCAAGTCAAGAAAGCCATAGGCATTCACTGCTCTTCTGAGGCCATCCATCTACTGTTGGGGTTTTTCTGGCCCTCCATTTTTCTCTGATGCAAACAAGATCTCATTAAAATCCCTTAAGCAAACCCAAGGCATCTGATACTGATTACTTAAGAATTGGAGGAGATTCCATGATTCCTTTCTTTGGTTTGTGTCTGGGTTTCCATAAAAACCAATAATTCTCCATTTGAACCCCGATCTCGGGTCAATGATAGCTACATCAATATGGTTCCTTGTGTAGCTTTTTAGCTCAACATCCAAGTCTCTTTCCCATAGTAGGGCAATTCCCCCACTTCTTCCATTACTAGGACTAATTATTGCATTTGGATTCCAATCCCAGCCAGTTCTAACTTAAGGAATTCATAGCTCTCGACGATGCTGCCTTGTAGCAACTGTCGTTAGATTAAAAGAGTTTTTGACTCACCTGTGCAAAGTTTCTTTTGCTTGCCTTCATTTGTTGCTTCTTCCTCATTCCATAGACTTAGTTTAGTGCTTGATAAATTATATGTTGTTTCCATCTCCATGATATTACTATTGGTTTGGGTTCAAGCCAACTTCTTCAGTCTTCCTTTTCTATTTTGGGCTTTGTCCCTACCCTATCTCTCCCATTTCTTTGTTATCTTCATTAAGTCATTTTAATTGGTGGTGGCTTCCTAGTGCCATATCCCCCTTCTTTTCCTCGTCTTTTCTTTTGTTGGAAAATGCCTCTTTTTTCCTAGTCACATCTTTTGAATTTTTTTGAATTTGAAATTGTACTGACCTTTGCATATTGTTTTCACCCTCCTTTGACACTTCAATCCACTCCCATTTTGCTTTTTCTCTATTGAGATTCCCGCCTGTCTTTTCGCCACTATTGTCCACTGTTTAGCCACCCATTTCAGCCATTTTTGGTGTTCTTTCCTTTCTCAAGTCTCCATTAGAATTATTGCCGAATAAGCTCACTGATGCTTTGAGTGGACCTTCCTTTGGACCCCCAGTTTTACTACTCTCTTGAGCTAGCAACCATTCTTCGTATTACAGTGGATCACTTGACTAATTACTATGGGTTGTGCAGTGGCAATCATCATGGCCCATCACTCCACAATAATAGCAAAAAATCGGTAGTCTTTCATAGCAGAAAAGAATTTGGGTTGCTTCTCCCTCTAGACTAATCATTGTTCCACATCTTCTTAATGGTTTGTCAATGGGGATATTAACCCTTATTCTCATAAATTTTGCTTGATTAGCTGACCATGATCTTGTATCAGCTATTATGAAGGCACTCAAGTTGTTCCCAATGTCTCCCCAATTTTTCCGTCATCATGTCGAAAGGCAACCCCCAAATTTGGACCCAGAACGGAGAGTGGGAGAAATTGATGTTGTTTGCTGTCATTCCTTTCTCCCATCTCTTGAGGAGGAGGAGGTTGTTTTCAAAATTCCATGGTCCATTTGTCTCCACCCACTGGATATGAAACTCACTTGTAAATTTGATCTGGAGAATGTTGTTCCCCACTTCTACTATTTTCAGGTTTGGACTAATTTTCCACACTGATCGCAACATATTCTTTAGTGCCCGTATGTTCTGCTTTCTGTCTGTCAACAGTTTCCCAAATAGACTCAGAGAACATTCTTCAAACTCCTGTGCGCTGTCTTCTTCTACAACAAAGATATGACCCTCTTCTTCCTTTGTTACATCTTGCTCCATAATCAGGATATTACATAGATTCTGAGAGTGGGACCGCTAACAGTTTATGGATGGGAAGAGATTGACTAGAGTTTTGGTTGTTGGCATCTATTCTATTCACTGAGGGAGAACTCGCTAGAAACACAAGAGGAAGACTCCTAAGCGAGAGAGGACTACTACTAGGGAGAGCTTACGGACATGTCTACATTGATGATAATTTGTGTACTGGAGAACTGTACAATGAAATTAAAATATTTAATCATTTATTTTTGTTAACTTGTTTGACAAGTGCTCACCCTGGTGTTCTTTGTGACAAGATTTTCAAAGAGCCTTATCACTATCAGAGATCTCAAAGTCAAATTCAAATAAACGGAAAAAATTTTATATGGTCAAATTGCATAGCTTATGTTGATTCCTTAGGATGGTGCTCATCATCAAAACCTACCTCTTTATAACTACATAAAACTCACGACAATTTGTGTGTTCTTAAGAAGAACAAAACGTAATATGGAGCTGAGCAAGAAGCATTTTATGTTAATTTCTTTCTTTATCATTCTTTCATCCCTTGGAATTGAGGCTACTAAGGAGCCACCAAGAACTGGCAAGCACTTTGTGATAATTCACGGAGCATGCCTTGGACCTTGGCCATGGTACAAGCTTGTGGCACTACTAAAATCTTCTGGTCACAATGTCACTGCACTAGACTTAGCTACTTCTGGGCCACTACAGGCAAATGGTCTCCAATCAAGTTCTACTACTTCAAGCCCCTTCATGGAAGCTCTTCCTTCTCATGAAAGAGTAATCCTTGTTGGTCATAACTTTGGTGGGTTGGCAATTTCTCAAGCCATGGAATATTTTCGAAGATCTATGTTGCTGTTTATGTCACTGCCTTAATGCCTAGGCCAACCCCCAACATTTCCACCCTCAATCAAATGGTATTCACTGCCTTAATGCACTTCTTTTTCTTTTTTTTTTTCATTTTAATGGTAAAAGTACGATACTAATTAGGTTTAATAGATGTAACTGTTATGTAAGTGCTGATTGTAACCCTTTTACTCTTGCAATTTCTCCCCAACAAAATTCATGAGTTTTTCTTCTCAAAAAAATTTTTTTTTTTTTAAATACATGAGCTTTTATACCATTGAGATTCAGGCCCAAGTTAACATTTTAACTGTGACTTGAGATGCCGTGCAATGTTTAGGCCCAATTATGAGATCTTATTAAAGCTAGCACTGGCCCAAATGTTTAGGAGGGTCAAAAAAATTATTCAAATCTCCTGGTTTTACTATCATCTCAACCTACCCATCATCTAAATTTAACCAAAAAAAAAAATCTACCTAAAGAAAATACATCATATAATTATATATAGACCCAAACAAAGCGGTACAACTTACTATACCATATTTACTTTTCATTATATATTATTATTTACTTGTCAAAATTTCATAATAAGAAATTCATAGCTGTTAGCATAGTTATTAAACCAGGACCAAATGTTGACCCGGTCTATGAGCTGGGTCACTGGTTCAACTAGTAGGTTATCAGTCAAACTATAGAGTTAATTAAAAAAAAATTAAATTTAAATGTATATAAAATTAAGTTGGGTAAACTACATATTTGGTCCCTATTCTATACATCATATTTCAATTTAGTCCCTAACTTTTCAATTGTGTCAATTTGGTCTCTAACATTTCAGTACCATGTCAATTTAGTGCCCGTTTGTTTGGGCGTTTTGAGCCCAAAAGTTTCCTTTTTAAAAAAACGAGCCCAAGTTTAGTATTTGGTGAGTATAAAACGCCAACTTATTGGAAAAATTTGCGTTTTGGACAAAGGCATAAACGCGCAAAACAATTATGGACCTCTGGAGGTCCATAAACAAAAAGTTGAATGCGCGTTTGAATGGTATCCGTTAGGCTCCGCCGAAAAATACCAAATTACCCTTGATAAATGGCTTCAATTCTCTCACGGTCCTTATTCCTCTCATCTCATCTCTCTGCTCTACCCTCTCAATAAAAAATTTCCAAATCCAAACACAAAAAAATCTATAACAAATTCCCAAATTAGCTAAGGGGAAAAAAAAAAATCAATCCCTTGCATGGGTGTTACAGACGATGTGCTAAGAGAAAAGGGGGAAAAAAATGAGGAAGAATGACTGAAGGAGAACTCTGTGAGTTTGTGGGTTCTGGGAAAAACAAAGAGCAGAAAAGAGAAAAGGAAAAAAAGAGGAAAGAAGGAAAAAAAAGAAAAGAGTAAAGGTATATTTTTAGTAAAGGGAGAAAGGAAGTGCTAAGAGAAAATGGAGAAAGGAAGAAAGGGAAAAAAAAAAAAAAAAAAAAAAAAAGAAGAGGAAGAAGGAGAGCTGGAACGTTCTGAGCTTGGAGGAATTGGTAGGTTGCAAAAGAGGAAAGAAGTAAAAAAAAGAAAAGTGGAGTTTTCGTATGTGGAGGAGAAAAAAAAGGGAAAAAAAGGAAAAATGAGTGTGGTACGTGTGTGGAGGATAAAAAAAGAGGGAAAAAAAAAAAAGAAAATGGTATCACAATATTTTCACAATAAATTTTAAGTGGTAGGTTATTATTAGCTAATATTTGTGAGAAAAAAATAATTTTTTTAAAAAGAGAAAAAAATAATTTTAATAGTACGTTCAAATTAAAATTAGTATCAATTTTTATCACAATATTTTCACAATACTTTTACAATAAATCTTAAGTGATAGGTTATTATCAGCTAATATTGGTGAGAAAAAAATAATTTTTTTAGAAAGAGAAAAAAATAATTTTAATAGTACGTTCAAATTAAAATTAGTATCAATTTTTATCACAATATTTTCACAATAAATCTTAAGTGGTAAGTTATTATTAGCTAATATTGGTGAGAAAAAATAATTTTTTTAGAAAGAGAAAAATTGATTTAAGTATGATGAAGTAGTTGATTTAAGTATAAACCAAACTCACATCCAAAAATATATATATATATATATATATATATATGAAATAAACTCTCTTATATATACATTGTCCTTTTTGGTAATTTACCCCTCAAACCGCCACTTTTATAAGTGCTAGCCAAACACTCAGCTTTTTCAAAAAGCACTTTTTAACAGTTTTTACCAAACACTCAGCTTTTTAAAAATGCACTATTTCATTATGCACTTTTTGAAAACTCCACTTTTTCATTATGCACTTTTACAAAAAGCTGAACCAAACTCACCCTTAGTCCTTACTGTTATTTTTTGGACGAAAATTGATAACGCCTCTAATGGTTAAAATAAAAAAATTAGCTTTCGTTGATATGACAAAACACTATAATTTTATTTTGACTGTTTGACATGTCATCAATTTTCATCCAAAATATAACAACAGGGATTAAATTGACACGACACTAAAAAGTTAAGGACCAAATTGATACAATTGAAAGGTTAGGGACCAAATTGAAATATACTATAAAAGATAAGGATCAAATATGTAGTTTACCCAATTAAGTTTGAGAAATCATAACTTGAATATATAAATTTAAAAAAAAAAAAAAAGGTATATGCCTAAATTAAACTCGCCATTATAATTCAAAATCAATATTTCATAAGCAATAGCATTAGAAGAAACAAACAAATTAATTTATATTTGTCAGTAAAGTTAAGGTCAACTAAAACCTAAAGCAAAATAAATAAATAAATAAAGCAACAAAATAGTCAAAACTCAAAGAAGAAACAAAGTCACACACTCACACTGCACACGACAAAAAAAAAATAAAAATAAAAATAAATAAAGATGCTTAAACTAAAAAGCAATCAAGAAATAAAGTATAAAAATAAAATAAAAAACTTCAACAAAAGAAGATAGTTGGTGGCATAGAGTTATATGGTTATACTTAACATGCAAATTGTTGGCCAAGTACATTTGTCCAGACTTCAAACCATATATATATATATATATATATATATATAATAAAAAAATAAAAAAATAAAAATTATGTACAGTATTAAAAACTGAAAAGTGATGGTACACGTACAAAGTACAAAGTACAAAGTGTGAATCCGCAGGGTAGGGTGCAGGTAACAATGTTTTTTATTTTTTATTTTTTAGTTTTTCTCTTGTTTAAATTACCATATTATCACATATTTAAATAATAAAAGAGTAGATAAAGCGGATCTATTAATGTAATTTTACACAATTTACAAGCACAGCCGAGATAATAAAACCCAACTGAGTCACACGGATTGCTTAAAACCCAATGGGTTTCATCGGTTTTGACCGGGTTACATACTTTTCCGATCCACTTTATCACCCAATCTGGTCAATGCATCGGGTCACCAGTCCGACCGGCTAGGCCAGGCCAGGTTTAATAACACTAGTTGTTAGTGATTAACTTTTTTTTTTTCCTTTTTTCCTTCGAGAATCAAGTGATCAACAACTCTATTAAATTGTCTTTTGTTAGCGACCTACTCTTTGCATCTTGATGCTAATTTTTCTAATAATAAATTTCTTGATAGGAAATTCCTAGTAGTTAGTGATTAACTCTTTTTTTTTTTTTTTTTTTTTTTTTTTTTAAGAATCAAGTGATCAACTCTATTAAATTGCCTATTGTTAGTGACCTACTCTTTGTATTTTGACATTAATTTGTGTAATTGTTACAGTCTTTCAGCAACTTGATAGTCACTGTACATATGACCAAGGCCCAAACAACCCTCCAACCACTTCCATCTTTGAGCCCTTGTACTTGGCATCTAATGTGTTCCAACTTAGCCCAATTAAGGTAAGAATTGCTTCTTCTATTTTTTTTTTTTTAATGGAAAATACATTATATTAAATACAAAATTTCTTGTTGAAATTAACATATCAACCTTCCAAACATGATCAACATTGTATGTTACAATTGTTGTAGTATTTGACATTGGCTACCTTGTTGTTGAGACCATTACATTTGTTTAGTGATGAAGATCTTTCAAAGCAGCTAATGATGTCCTCTAAGAATTATGAGTCGGTTAAACGAGTTTACATCATATTTGAAAAAGATAAGGTGACAAGGAGGGATCTTCAATTGTGAACGATTGAGAGAAATCTAACCAATGATTTTAGGCTGGGTTTCTTTATACTCGAACCCACTCCGAGTTGTTTAAGAAATCTACCCCATGATTTCAGGCCGGGTTCGAGTTGGGTATGCATAATACCCGAACCCGACCCGAACCTGCTTCGGGATGAGTTTTTAAAACCCAAACCCGCCCCATTTACTTAACAGGTCGAGTTAGGTCGAGCCAATTTTGCCATTTCTAAAATAAGCCATTAGTATTATGGAACAAGTGATAAATATCAATAATCTTTCAAGTGGAGATACTTTTTTTATTGAATATATCAATTGTGGAAGTGCAGTTTTCTTTTGCTTGTGAAATATTTTTTAATAATAAAATAATTATTATTTGTTCTAATTGACATAGAAAAAGTGGTGTTGATGTCCTCTATGAAAATGACATTGTTTTAATAATAATTTATCATCTAAACAATTTATAATATTTATAAAAAAAAAATTGTACCCCTAAACTTCTAAAATATAAGGAAAAGTGATTGAATCAAATTTATTCATAGTATTGCTTATTTGTGTTTACAAATGATTACTCTTACGAATTCAGAATGTTATTGGTCCCAAATTTTTTTTTTTTTTCAATTTATTATTTTAAACCTGGGTAATGCCATTAAAAGTTACAAAAATCTTGTCATTTTCTACCCATTCAAAGATTAAATGCATTCAAAAATACATTATATCAAATACAAAAATCTTGTCACTAAAATTCAATTTATTTTAAAAAGTTCTAAATTTATATACGTGGAAGATAATGAGTTTTTTTTTTTTTTTTTTTTTTTAGAGTTTCAAATCTATGACATTCGCTTAAGATGATAGCTCTTTATCATTAGGTCAAGACACCAATCAATTTTTCATGTAAGCGGGGATTGAACCCCAGATTTCTTATTTAACCATCAGAGACTTTATCAGTTGAGCTAACTAGAACTCACAATATATAGAAACTTTTATAAAAACTTTACCAGTCTGCTTTTGATAGTGAGTTCATTTTATATATATGTGTGTGTGTGTGTGTTATATTTAAACCCCTTGAGGAAATTAACAAGACAATGTTTTTTTTTTTTTTTAAAGAATCAATGAGATAATGAGTTAATAATTATGGCGTATGGAATGGACCATGGAAAGAAGTATTATTATTATTATTTTTTTTTTTTTGGAAAGGAGTATTATTAATTAATTGCGTATTGAAACGTTTTCATTTTATTAGGATATATACTATAGGACTGTAGTAGATATTTTGGAGTTTGGACTCTGGTTTGCTGATTATGGTTTTATAATATATGTATGATAAGACAAATACGGTAATACTAAAAGTCTAAAACCTATATATATATATATATATATATATATATATAAAATAACAACAACATTAGTAAAAAAGTATTAAAAATGATATATCAATTAACAAAGTAGCATTTTCTAAAAAAAATAAAAATTAACAAAGTAATGACTTCAGATAAAATATAACCTCTCTTTTTCCTTTTTTTTCTCCTCTCAATAGGAGCCTTCTTTCTCACCTAGGGTGAGTTTTCCATACCCAACTTTCGTCAAGGGCGGAGACCAAGGATTTTGATTTTTTTGAAAGGCTACAAAAGATCTCCTTAACAGAAGAGGAGGAAGGATTTATAACTGTTCAGGTGAACCATCATAAAAAGGTTCTTGACGAATGTTCTTTGAGCTCATTGGGCCGCTTCTAGAGCATTAAATCACTTAACCTCAGAGTGGCAAAAAATCTAGGGCATGTTTGGTAGACTGTAATAGACACTGTAATATAATAGATATTCCTATGAATAGCTATTCTTTAAAATGAGGAATAACTATTTCTTATCAAAAGTACTAAATATCTATTCTTTCACCTTATGTAATAACTTTTTAAAAAAAATTTCCTACAAAGCCATTAGTTGCCACATCTTCAAAATGAAAGAAAATAAATTTCCCTTGTTGTTAATTATTACCTCTATTTTGAACACCCTAAAATAAGTGTACTTTAGGAAATTTGACTTAAAAATGATTTAATTACAACTTTTTTTTATACTCTACTAAATTGTGAATGCATATTCAGGATTCTATTCCTAAATAGTACCAAACTAATGAATAGTAATACTTATTACATTCCAACTTAATGTATTCCTTGTAATACTTATTCCTATTCTCATGTAATAATCATCACAGTGTACCAAACGTACCCCTATTACATTCAGTGTGGAGGTTAGGGAACAAATTGAAAATCATCAAGGTGGGGGACAAACTGATCCAGTTCAAGTTTTCTCTGTACAGCCAACTAAGATGGGTCTTTGATAATCGCTCGTGGTGTTTTGATAATCAACTACTGGTGCTTCAAAGGTGGGAGAAAGGGATGATGGCAATCAATGTTACCTTCCCTAAGGTACAACTTTGGGTACAGGTATGGGAGCTACCATTTGATCTAATTAATGAAGAGGCAGGAAGGGAGAATGGTGGAAGCTTGGGTGAGGTCTTGGACATGGATGCCAAATCCATAACCTCATAACAAGCAAGATTTCTCCAGATTAGTGTTGATTTGTCGTTGGACAAACCTTTGCGAAGGGGAGCTCTGGTGATCAGCCTTGAGGGGGACAAGTTATGGGTGGCCTTCAAGTACGAGAGAATTGTGGGGCTGTGCTACTCGTGTGGACAGCTAGGCCAGAAAATGAAAACTTGCCCCCATCTTAGTTCATCTACTAGCGATACAGAAACCGTCAACCTCCCTTATAGTGACTAGCTAAAAGCGGGTGAGCGGCATTGGGTGGATGAGCCTCGAGCCAATGAAAGTAGTTAGGCAGTAGGACATGAATGTGGCGGCGGTGGTACATCGAGTAGATCCTCTCCAAACCTTGGAAACCCTAATTGGCTGACTAGGACAACTGACATGAGTACGGGATATGCGGCAGATATCGTGGATGAGAACAATTAACAGTGTGAAATAAAGGGTCTTGGAGGTGGTACATCGAGTAGATCCTCTCCAAACCTTGGAAACCCTAATTGGCTGACTAGGATAACTGACATGAGTACGGGATATCGTGGATGAGAACAATTAACATTGTGTGAAATAAGGGATCTTGGAGCATGCTATTTCAAAACCACAATTAGTGAAGATTGGCCTAATGCAAAGTAGTGTATCTAGAATCGGTGAAGAATCCGTAAGAATCGGAAAATTATTAAGTACTCTCAGAGTATCATAAATGTGTAGTCTCATCTCTCATATGAATGATAAGTCTTACCATGAATTTAATTAATATGATCTACTATTCTTATGAGATGAGAGACTATAAAATAATTTTCCGTAGGAATCAAGATGTAATGTCCCTTCAATTCAGCCCATAATTATGAGGGGATAGTGGACGTGCATGGAACGAATGACGCGGTACATGTGAATGGTGGGGACAACAATACAACTGCCCCAGATAACGTGATTACTCCCAATACCAAGCAACCTACATGGACAAGAATAATTAGACCAAAGTCTTATGAGAGTACGGATAAACATGGCGGGCAAATATAAAAAGTGGGCCAAAAAATGGAGTTTGATGACAGTGAATTGACATTGGGACCAGAAACTTTAAAGCATGGAAAAAGGATCAAACATGGAGTGTGTAACGCTTAACCAAATATATCAGTAATGGGGGTTGCCTTGTAGCCTCGCCAAGCACAATGACATAATTGGAACTATCGAAAGTTTGGAAACCAAGAGCAGTGGAGGTACTCAATAATTTGGTGAGAAGTAAATGACCCACTATTTTGTTCCTTAGAGAGACAGAACTAATTTTAATATCATCATTTTTTTTTTATAACAAAACTCTATTCTTTTTATCGATATAGCAATGATTTGATTAGTGACACTTTAAGAAGATAATAAATAAGTATTTGAAAGAATGATGTTAGGGATATGATAAATTTTACAACATGAGGTTTACATAGATATATCACCAATCACAAAAAGTAATTCAAAAATATATTTAATAAGTTGACCTACACAAATCAAACTAATTTTCACATCAATTTGTAAAGGTTTTGAAGTAAAACTTATAGTATTTATAGCATTTTCCTATTTGAATTATTTCTTGTGATTACTAACATATATATTTGTAAAACCCATGTATTAAAGTTATATTATCTCTAGCATTATTCAATTTTTTTGGACTTCTTAAAAGTAGAAAAAAAATGTAAAACAATTTTTTCCCCAAATTTCCAATCTTTTTTTTTTTTTTTTCAGAAAAATATATTAATTTTTGCTCAAAAATTGGGGGACTTTCTCTAGTAGGGGACCCTAGGCAATGACCTAAGTGGCCTAGGCTTAGGGCCGGCCTTGGGTTTTATTCTTGCAGATGCTTATTTACTGGAAGAATGTATATAATTATTTATGAATATTTGAATCTAAGAGTGCAATTTGTTTTTAAAGGAAATATTGATTTTGGAGGGTGAAAGCACAAAAACAGAATTTTAATTATATATAAAATGAAGCGGCTGAGTGATAGGAAAGTGAAATTGAAAAAGAGAGGGCAATGAAAATTTAAAATAATATGTGAAAGAGCATTTTAGATTCTAGTCCTCAAATATTATTAGTATCTTTTTAAATATTTTTTCAATCACAACTTGCGTAAATTAATGTAGGACTAGACAGAAGAATCCTCTTATGAGTCTCTCGCATCAGCCATGTGATCGACTCATATGTAAAATCTCTAATAATTTGTTAACCGTCCATTTTTTTGAAAAAAAAAGTGGACTAAATCTTCAATTTGGGTACTAAATTTCATGTTCAAATGAAAAAGGTAAATCGTATAAAAAAAAAAAAAATCTCACACTTGAAAACACAAAAACTAGTTGTTGGAGTTGCCAAATTAGACCTCTTCTAAATCCCAAGACCTACTCTCTCTCTCTCTCTCTCTCTATTAAACCCTCCACCGATATCACAAATTCAAAATGGTACCAACAAAGTTTTTTTTTTTTTTTTTTTTTTTTTTTTTTTTTTTTTTTTTTTTTTTAAGACCTGATAAATTTATTTCTATGGTCTCTTATATTCCCCCAAAAAGCTTGAAACACGTTGTGGGCTTTATGCCCGAATGAGCCCGTGCATAATTAATGGACAATAGCGTATAGCCCATTGATTTTTTTTTGGGTGTGAATATTTAAAGGAATGGAGACACAAGCAGACGGAACCCTAACCCTAAACCCCAAATCGTAATCGATTTGAGCCTCCACACACTCTCAAAATTGAAAATTGTCTTATTTTTATTTTCTGAATCTTCAAAACACAAAACACATGGAGGGGAAAGGGAAAGGTTTGGCGACGCAATTCGAGGTCGCTTTATTTGCTTCAACGTCAGCTAGGAGGGATGGAATACAGGCAGGGTGGTATACCATTAAGGTCCCAGAGCTTCATTCCGTAACTACCATCGAGAAACCGCTCCGTCCGTTTTCTAAAGTCTGGTTAGCTTGCGCATACAGAGAACATGCAGTCATAGGGTCCCGTCTGTACTCTCTTGGCGGCATGAATCCTGATTCTGAACCTTTCGCCGGCGTAACTACCCCTGAATTCGATCGTTTTCTTAAAGTGCGCAGCTTTGACCTTAGCACTCCTGATGATGGTTGGAAACCTGTTGCTACCATGACTTTTCCCAAGAGGTTCCAACCTCCCTGCCTCGTCCTCGACGATAAGTTATATGTGTTAGGTGGCGTTTCTGCTTCAGAAGTAGAAGCAAAAGGGTATGGCTGGATGGAGGTTTATGACCCCGATTCAAATACGTGGGAACCCTTGCCCAATCCTCCTCTTGGGTTTTCACTCTCGGCTGATTTTCCTGCTTATTACGCTACTCTCGATTCCAAAAAACAGATTCTTGTTGCTCAGCATGATCCTGCTTATTACGCTACTCTCGATTCCGAAAAACAGATTCTTGATGAAGATGCGAGTTTGTTTGCTACTTTCTATGTTTATCATGTGATCGATCGATGTTGGACATTACTTGAGCCTCCCAAACGCAAGCTACGTCCTTATTATCATGACCCGGTTCGTGGAAGACGAAGTACTATTGTTGATAACACTATCTATTGGGGTTTCGTTCTAGATGGGTCTGTCCGCGTACAGTCTCACAATATAGATACGGATCTGTACTTCCACGGACGTTTGGACATTAATTCATTTTTTCGTGGTGAATTTGCAGTTGAGTATTGTCCGAAGTTACCTTTGCTCCATGTAGCTGATCAGACATTCTGCCTTTTAATGTTCACCTTTGTTGCTAAAATGGAAGAGGAAGACAGTGGGGAAGACAGTGATATCGAACTTTTTGAAGACAATGGTATCATATTTCTTAATTGTATTGTACTTGATATCTCTCTAAATCCATTTAAATATGAGGGCAAGCCAAAGTCTAAAGAAGAGTTCGATGAAATTTATAAATATCATTTCATGGGGGATTCCAGTGAACAGCTTAATATTTCCCTTGTGTCCGTCCAAAAGTATCCCGTGCGTAATGATAGCTTCTGGCTCAATGATGCTGTGTTGCTGTAAGTTTATTGCTCTCTCTCCCTCTCTATTTTGCACTTTCCCCTTTCCTCAGTCATTCCAAATGTTTTTTGTTTTAAATATATATAAAGTGCTCAAACAATTTGGATCTGACTTGCATGGATCGCCCAACTTATATGCCAATGAAGAAGAAACCAAAGTTATCACAAGCGTAATGACCAAAGATAATTTAAGGTTGTAGGTTGTTTCCTTGACGATTTTGCATTAAGAAACAGGTATACTCTGTTCCATGTTTATTCGCGTGCACCTTACACTCTCAAATATTCCTAAAGGAATAATTTTTCTTTCTTTATTTATTTGATGATTGGTGCTAAATTTTTGAATTTGTGAATATTTCAGAGACGTATTTTACCAAATTCAATTAGGTTTTAGATTATGCATGCACATTTTTTATCAGTATTTTCACTTGCACTTTCACCCAAAACATCATTTAACTTCATCTTACATGTTTTCTGAAAGGGGTTAATTTACTCCCATCAACCAATCAATCCAGTATGTATGATGAGATAGAATCCAATAGAGACAAAAGAACTTCCTTTTCTTCACTTTGTAGTCATTTGGGTTCCAATGCTTTAACAGAGTAGACATTATAAAATGCTAGATACACAATAATAAACAAAACATAACATAGACTATTTAAAGACTACTCTTAAATAGACTAATTGGCTGTCTTTGCTTTTGGGATTGGATGAGGTCTATGTGATAGCATAACTTCTCTTTTTCTATTTACAATTTTGCGTATGAGGTGTTTGAAAAATGCAACTTGAATTGGTTTATGGATGTTTGCAGAGTGTAAATTAAAGTGGTTTGTTGGATTTAAAGCTATATAAGTTGCTAGTTGGTTTCTATTTACCTTTATTGTATTATACTTGATTCACAATGACTCCATACATATACATGAAGAGACAGAAGAAAGACGAGTCTTAAGATATGGCTAACAAGCTGAACCAAATAGACAATGGACTAATTAGGTATTCTCCGTTTTGGCTTTTTGATGTACCGATATCATTTTTGCCCCATGTTTAATTTGGTTGGTTATTAATTGATATAATAAATTGCTTGATGTTGCTTTTTTTCTTTTTTCTTTTTCTTTTTTTTTTTTTTGAAATTTTAAATTGAATAAACATGTTTCTGGTGTAAACTGTGGTTGATTCATTGTATTGACACATTGGACTAGCTAGTTATCATGGTATAACATGTTTGAATATTCCTTTTTATTGACTTTCCTTGCATTTGATTTTGTAGTACTTATTTTAATAATGTTTTTTGGTCAACAGGGATGATAATGTAGTTCATGTATATGTGGCAAGGGTTGCAATTTCCAGCATTGTCTCGTATATGCATGTGAGACAAAGGCTTAGCTTCTACTATTTGTGATTTTGTGTTAACCCTCGTGAATGACTTTAACCTTCTCCTGTATTTGAATCATTGTGGATAATCTATACTATAGACTCAGTTATAATTTGTGCATATGTATGACTAATTTTTAGGTTATGTTGAATTGTCTATTATATTCTATCTTTGTTAAAAGCTTTTTATACCGTCAAAGTGATGCAAGACTCCTTTGAAATTAAATAACGGCCATCTTTCTCTAGAGGTTACTGGTTAGTTAATTGCATGGGTTGATTACTATTTTAGCCTTTACACTATTTTGATGGCACATTGAATTGTTTTTGGATAAATATATATTCTCCTTTTTTTTCTCCACATTTTGAGGCACCCTGTGAATTATTGCGTTGCTCAAGTAGTCACAATGTGATTGTAGGGCATTTGTGATTTCTTGGATTCCCAGTTTATGCTTTGAGTTAAATGTATTGCACTTCCAATGATTTCTTATGGCTTCGTACTATTTTACCATACAAAGTATAAACACTACTGTGATGGAAATGTTGTCCCCAAGTGGGGGTGTGGTGTGGAGGAGTAATCTTTGATTGTCCTTATATTTTAATTGATGGGTTCCTCTATGATTTTTCTACTTAATTCAATCTTTAAAAAAAAGTTATAACTATAAAACTGCATAGAGTATCTAAGAGCATCACCATCAAGTGTTTCAAAAAAAGTGTTATTTTGACACACCAAAAATCTACTTTATTATTTTACCATATCATTTTATAATATACTATTTATCAGATGTTCTATTTTTCAATCTTATACACTAAAATAATATATACATCACATTAAAATATCATTTAAAAAAAAAAAAAAAAAAACTTCAAACAGTAATATATACTACACAACCCACCATCAACACTGCCCATAGCACACCACCACCACCACCCAAAATAAGCCTACACCCACAACATCAGCCCACCCACTACCATAACCCACCAACATCAGCCCACCCACTACCATAATCCACCAACATCAGCCCACCCACTACCATAACCCACCAACATTAGCCCATTACAACCCATGAAACTCAACCTACATCCACCCAAAAAAAAAAACCAAGGCGATCTGAGAGTGTGAGGTGGACAGCAATCTGCCCATCCAAACTCACCCACCGTTGATCTGCCCAACCCACTCATCAAACCATAGCCAAAAAAAAAAACCATAGCTAAAGAGAGATCAGCATGGAAGTGATGTGTCTGCATCGACATCGGTGTGGAAGAAAACTAATGGTGAGAATAAAATATGAGAGGATGAGAGAGCTAAGATATTCGGTGTTTGAGAAAAAAAGGAGGAAAAGATTGACAAAGAGATGAGAGAGAAAAGAATAAAAAATTCATTAAAATTATACCACATCTTTTCGTATGCTTCTATCTTTGGAACATTACTGTTCATATGTGTCAAATGTGGAAGATTTTTAGTGTTTGGTGTGTCAAATGCCAAATATTTGGCATTTAGCACACCTAATGGTGATGCTCTAAGAGCATATAATGGTAGAGTTAAAATTTTGGCTTTTACCTTCTCAAAAACTCACTTTTATCTATTTTAACACTGTACTTTATAACACAACTAACAGCAGTGGTTCTATTATTTTTAGCACCTCATTTAAATATTACATTTTTTATCATTTTTTATTCTTTCTTTATTCCTCATTCTTTTTCACCCTCTCTTCTTTGACGGGATGAAAATGGCATAGTTTTAAAAACCGGACCGGACCGGCCAGTCCGACCGGTTCAACCAGGAACTGGCCTTAAATCCAGTCCAGTTATGATAAAAAACCGGAAATGATTAAAAAACCGTTGAACAGTAAAAACCGGAAGTCCAACTGGAAAAACCGAAGGTTGAATCGGTTTATAACCGGTTGGAGATTTTTTGTCTTTTTCGGCAAAACTATGCCGTTTTGGTCCTCTAAAATCCTAAAAACTAACCCTAACTCCCTAAGCCGAAAGCCCACCCACACCCTCAAACACTTTCAACTCTCAAGTCTCATCTCACTCACCTCACCTCAAGCTCTCAGACTCAAACATCTCAAGATTCTCAACTCGCTCATCTCGCTCTGCGGCTGCGATCTGCCTCGCCGAAAGTCAAGCTCGCTCTTCGCTGCCTCAAGCTTGCTCTTCGCTGCCTCAAGACTGTTTGTTCGCTCACCTCAAGGCTCTCTCTGCCTCACGTAGTCACGCACACACTCACGATCAAGCAAGCTGAGTTTTTTTTTTTCTTTTTTCCTTTCAAAAACAGAGTGAGCTTGAGCTTGACTTTCGAAAACAGAGTGAGCTCTGCCTCACGCACCTGGGTTTTGGCCTTTGGGCTGTCGTATTGGGCTTCTCGGCTTCTGGGTTTTGGGTTTCCTTCTTGGTTGGTCACTTGGTCATGCACCTGGTAACGTTCACTTCTTTACTTCTTTTCTTTTTCATTTTCGCGGTTCTGTTTTTTTTTTTTTTTTTTTTTTTAATATCTCTGATTCTCTCGGCTTCATCAGGTAAGAAAGTAATAATTAATATTCTTTTTTTTTAATGATTTTGATTACTTGATTTTGATTTTGATCATTTCTCTGTTCTGTTTTTTTTTTTTTTTTTTTTCATTTCTCTCGGCTTTATCTCGGATTCTCAATTCATGTTCTTGGCTTCAACTCAGGTTCTCCTTCCGTGACTTCACTGGTAAGTGGTAACTTCAATTATTAGTTTACAATAGCATTTTAGTTTAATTGTGATTTTGTGTATGTTGTGGATTTGATTTACAGAGCATTATTGTTTGTGAAATATAGTTTAGAGTATTGTACTATTGATTGTGTGTGTTGTATTAATGAATTTATTTGTTGATGAAATGGTTGCTGCCAGTCTGAAATTGTTGAGTGAAATGGAGTCCGCCTCTATACCATCTAATGAACATGCATCTACAACTGGGTCTAATGCTAATTCTTCATCTGTGAGAGCGAAATGTGATCCTGCATGGGATCATGTAAATGAAGTAGTGAAAGACGGAAAAAGTAGTTATAGATGTATACATTGTGGGAAAAGTTATAAGGGAGGGGGCATCAATAGAATGAAAAGACATTTAGCTGGAATTAAAGGTGATGTAGCTGCATGTATGGGTGTACCTTATGATGTTAGGTTTCAAATGGTTGAGAATTTGAAGGAAATTTCAAAAACTAAAGAACAAACAAAAAAGGATCAAGAAGCATCTAATTATTCACCATTAGAGGACTCACCAGAATTTGAAGATGTCCAAGAAATTATTCCTAGAGGTAGGGGAAATAGAAGTGGTCCCAGTAGTTTTCCACCAAGATCCAATCTTGGCAAGAGGAAGGTTGGTAACATTGATAATTACTTCGCTCCTAGAACAACACCGGGAGCTCAACCTTCTATTAAAAGTGTGCTTGCTGGTAAAGAAAAGAAGTGGAGGGTTGATATGTCTGTAGCAAGATGGATGTATGATGCTTGCATTCTAGTTAATGCTATGAATTCTAGTTATTATCAACCTATGTTCAATGCTGTAGCTTCTTATGGTCCTGGATATAGAGGCCCAAATTATCATGCCCTTAGAGTGCCTTTGTTGAGAGACGCAAAAAGAGAAGTCCAATTGATTGTTGATTCTCATCGATCATATTGGGCTGACACTGGTTGTACAATAATGGCTGATGGGTGGACTGACACTAGGCATAGAACATTGATTAATTTCCTTGTCTATTGTCCTAAAGGAATTATTTTTATACGTTCTGTTGATGCTTCTGAATTGGTTAAGGATGCTATTAATTTGAGTAACTTGTTTGATGAAATTGTTAGTTGGGTTGGTCCTGCAAATATAGTACATTTGGTCACTGACAATGCTGCAAATTATGTAACTACTGGAAGAATTGTGTGTGGAAAATATAGGAACATTAGTTGGTCACCTTGTGCAGCACATTGCCTAAACCTAATTTTTAAGGAGATTGGGAAAATGGATCATATAGATAAACTTGCAAAGCGTGCATCCAAGATCACAGTGTTCATCTATAACCATGTGGCTTTGCAAGCTTGGTTGAGGACTAGAAAAAATTGGACGGAAATTGTACGTCCAGGGCCAACTAGGTTTGCTACTACTTTCATTGCTTTAGGGAGTCTTAAGGAACATAAGCATGACTTACAAGCATTGGTGACTAGCAAATTTTATGTTGAATCAAGATATGCAAAAGATAAGAAAGCAAAGGCAGTGGTGAAAATCATTCTTGACAATCAATTTTGGAATGATTGTCATGTAATTGTGCATATTATGTCACCATTGATTCGTTTATTACGCATTGTTGATTCTGATGAAAAACCAACTATGGGTTATGTATATGATGGCATGTATAGAGTAATTGATGGAATAAAAAAAAATTTCAAGGACAAAAAGAGACTATGGGAGCCTTATGTTAATATTATCAAGGATCGTTGGGATAATCAATTCTATAGAGATATTCATGCTGCTGCTTACTGGTTGAATCCTGCATTCCAATATGACTCATCCACTCTTAATAAGAGGCTAGAGACACAATCTGCTGTGACAGATGTTATTGAATCAAAAGTTTCAACTGGTCGATTGAAGTTGGTGGAGGAATTAAGGCTATTTCGAGAGCCTGAACAAACTTTTGGAACCCAACTTGCTCAAGAATCAGCCAAGACATCTCAGCCGGGTAAGATATTGTTTACTTTAGCTAATACTAAAATGTAAATATGTTTTAAAGATCATAGCTCTTTTTTATATTTTTGGGATAAATATAGTTGTGTTTATTGATTCATTGTATCTTTGTTTTGTGTTGTATATGGAACTTAGATGAGTGATGGAAGTTGTTTGGATCTTGTGCTCCAACCTACAAAAGTTTGCAATTCGAATCCTTAGCCAAACAGCTGCCTCTTCGGGATGTGAGCGGAATTGGAGTGCTTTTGAACAAATACATACCAAAAGAAGAAATAGATTGGAGCATCAACGACTTAATGATCTTGTGTTTGTTCATTATAACTACCGATTGAAAGAAAGGTATATATTATATAATCTCTTTGTTTCAATGTTTTTGTGGGAAAATATGAGTGATTCACTGATTTGGTCAAGTGGGTTCTTTGTGATTGTGAAATATAAGTGATTTGATTACTAATTAAATTATTCATTATGTTCATCTTATGATAGAGTCAAAAGGAAGAAGTTCAATTTTGATCCTATTGATTATGCAAATATCGATAAAATTGAATTTTGGGTAGTGGAAGATGAGGAACCTCCATTTCTGGATCATGAGGAGATAGAGAATGCATTATATGAAGAGGGAGCCTATCCAATTGAAGAAGGGTCTTCTAGCCATGTACAAAGAGGTTAGCTTATAACAATTCTTTGCCTAGTTGCATTTTTAATTAGACTATTTATGATTTATGAGAAATTATTATGAGAATTGTTATTTCATTTATTGTTATTTGGTTTTGGAATTTGTATAGATATGGACAATGAAGTGATTGAGGATGATGATGACATCAATTTGGAATCATTTGGTGATGAAGATGATGCTCCTCCCGGATTTAGAGATAAAAATCATCCTATTCATGTTGAAGATGAAGAAGATGAGGATGAGGATGATGATTATGATGCTAGTGGTGGAGCATTTGGTTCACATGATGATATTGATTTCGATTATCTTCATAACAAATGAGGCTTGGGTTTTAAAACTTAGTTGTTGTTTGTTTGAAACTTTAAAACTTAGCTGTTTGTTTGAAACTTTAAAACTTAGTTGTTGGTTGTAATGAACTTATTTGTTATTTGTCATTTGGATGTAAATGTAATAACTAATGAACTTATTTATTTGGTTTTGTTGAAAGTTTATTAGAATTTCAGGATGATTATTTTGTAATGTTAATGTTATTACTTATTGATTTGAGTCATGTTGAGATTGCTTAGATTTTTTTGCTTTATTAAGTCAAAAAGGAAACATATTTACATATTGATTTGGTTTTTTTGCTTAGGTTTACAGTTGATGTTTCTAAAGCAGGTTCAAAGTCTTTGGACCCTCTATTGCTGAGTGCTATGTTGTGACCAGTCCATTGGCTTTTTTTTAAAAGGAAACATATTTGTTATTATAGGTTTGTTAGTTTTAGACTTTTAGTATAATAAAAAATTATTAATTATTTATACAATTTAAATAAATAATAATTAAATTATTTATGACGTCACCGGTTAGACCATTGGTCGGACCCCGGTCCGACCATAAAACCGGTATTTAGCTGCTTTTCCGGTTCTTTCACCGTACCCGTTTTTAAAACCATGAATGGGCATCCATACGCTGATCAACAAGAAGCCAACTACAACACAAAATATCATGAACAACAAGAAGCTAACCATGCACAATCCAATCAAGCCCAACTACAACACAATGTTTACAATGATCAAGATCAGTGGGATGGAGATCATAAAATCCATATAAAAACCCACCGGATCAGACACTCGGCCACTAGAAACAACACCACACCAGACCACTGCCACCTAAGCAACATCAATCCACCAAACCACGGACCATTAAACCCATCCCAACGACCCACCACCGCCACCAAAGACAGAACGCCCACCACCTCCACCTGCAACAAGTGACCCAACAGCAACAAACCGTCCCACAAAAGCCACATAACCCACGAAGAAGAGGAGAGGAAAAAAACTAAAAGAGAAACAGAGAAGCTGAAAGAGAGACAGAAAAACGAAGGTATGGAGAAAAAGAAGAGAAAAAGATGGAAGAAAAAAAAAAAAAGAGGAAATAGAAAGTATATTAAAAAAAAAAAAAAAAGAGGGAAGAGAATATAATAAAATATTATTATTTTTATACCTTTAGAGCTACAGTAATAGCAACCTTTGGTTGTTTAGTGTAGCTTTGTTGCTAAAATATGTAGCTTTAATACCTCCACCAATGTATCACAATTTTTGTATTTTTTGGTGCTAAAAATAGCATTTAACACCACCAATGCTAATACTAACCAACGGCATTAATATATAAAATTGAGTCTATTACAGCCTTCTCAATTTTGAAAGCGAGTTCCCCCACTTTCTTTACAATTTTACCTTACTCTTTATTGATTTCTATTGTGGGGATCGAGAAAACCAATCTTATTTTTCCAATAACAATCTAAAAGCTAGGTGTGTGTACATAAGCTTCTTCCACATACAGAAATAATGTGTAAATTTGGAGAAAATAAAATGACTCAAGTGAGAAATTTAGAAATGCAACAGTTAACAAATGTCCTTTTGGTGACATTTGTACTTCAAAAAAATGGGGAGAACAGTGAGAAAAAGTGGGGAAATTAAGGTTTTAAAATCCACTATATAAAAGTTGATATCATATGCACTCCAAATTTCCTAAATGAAAGAAAAAAAAAACTCAGAATGGGATTTCTTTTCTTGCAAAGCTTTGGTCAAACTTATTAATGAAAAATATTATGTTTACAACATTTTTATAAAAAAATCTTATGTAGTAGATTATTACTTGTTACTAATGGGCAACAAAATAATTTTAGTTGTATATTCAAATTTAAAACATTTTCATAACTAATCTTAGTTGTTAGTTTGTTACAGGTTTTTAATTTGAATAAAAACCTGTCACATTTGTTGTGAAAATGTTGTGGACATAACATTTCTCTTTTATTTTTTCTTCCTTCTACCCAGAACTTGGTTAAAGAAAAAAGCAAAGAATTTTGTTTTATGTTGGGTAAGCAAGAGAGAGAAAAAAAATGATAGAATTAATTTGTTACCGCTAAATTTCTTACAAATCCAAAAATATGGAGGAAAATGGGTATTTGTCCCTAATTATAAATTATGCAGCAATATACTCCTATTTTGAAACTATTTAGTGAAATGTCCCTGTTTTTAAAACTCAATTTTAACAAAATTGAGTTCTATGTAAAACTCAATATTCTCAAAATTGAGTTCCTTGTATATATTTAAGTGAAATTTGACATTAGCAATATCCAGTTCCACTTAAATTTAAATAAATAAAAAATTAAATTGCAAAATATACATAGAACGCGACATTGCTATTGTCGTGTTCTACTTGTAACTCGATTTTGTTAAAATCAAGTTTTAAAAACAATGATATTTTGGTGCATAACTGTAAACTATAGACAAATGTTCATTTTCCTTCAAAATATGTAACATTTACAAAGTTACATCTAGTGTAACTTGAGCTTATCTAATATATATATATATATATATATATATAAAAAGGTCTGCTACTGCTTCCTAATTCTATTTGAGTATAGATCAATGGTTTGATTTACACAAATCCAAAACCAATTAGAAATTGGTTTTCCTAAGCCCCTACAGCAGAGCCACCTACTTTGTATTGCCAAAGTCAAGCCATTTCACAGTGTCCTTAACTCATTGATATTCTCTTTGCCTGATGTCATTAATGCTTTCTATTCTTATATCTCTTAAGTTTTACACTTTCAAAACTAATTTTATCATGTTTGTACACAATTGTGAATGAATTTTTGTCATGATATATTTCAGTGACCCCATCTATGAGGGCAATTTACGGGTCATGATGCAAATTATATAGTTTGTGTTGTTGAAGTTAGGATGTTGTGTGTGTGTGTGTGTGTTTTTTTTTTTTTTTTTTGAGAAAACAGATAATGTGATTTGATTTATGATTATATAACTTTTGTGAACCTATTGTTATATTTTATAATATAAAAGTGAATCTTAATTTGCAATAAAGAATGTATAATAAGATAGAAAACTTATTTTTAGTACCAACCAAAAAAAAAGAAAAACTTATTTTTAGTACCAACCAAAAAAAAAGAAAAACTTATTTTTAGTGGCTATAGTGACAGTGCCAATGAGATTTAAGGCTGCTCAAGCAAAATAAGAGGGCCATCAAGGAAATATGAGTTTCCAAAATGGCACACTATGGTGCATGGTGAATTAGTAATACATCTTTATAAAATTAAAAAAAAAAAAAATGTATGCTGTGGGGCCCAATAATCTGGCAGCCCAGCCCACTACGTTCCTGGGCCGAAGGCCCGAGCCGAGGAGACAATCCAAGTCCGAGGACGACCTCATCATCGGACGTCCGAGGGTTTAAAGGATAGGCTCGAACCAAACGGTCACCTCAGCATTAAACACACCTGACAATCATCCTTGCCGCATTGATGAGGAAGGGACCTCCACCAGTATCACCTTGGAGGCCGTGACTCCCAAAGAGACTGGGAAGGCGGCTGATGGGACAAGCATCTAATCAAAGGGCCTAATCGCTCAACACATGTAGGGCTAGGATCAATTGTAGGGGGGATATATAATGTAAATGAATCCCTCCTGAGGGGGGAGGGGGAGGAAAAAGAAAAAGAACGAGAAAGAAGAAGAGAGAGAAAGAGGGGTAAGAGCCTCCTCGGCCCATGGCCGAGGAGCCCATCCCAGATGTAATTTTATCTAAGTCCTTTGTTCTTTAAATAAAAGAGGCCGGAGTTCACGCCACTCGAGCGCCGGCGGGTGCCTAGACCTTCAACCCACTCTCTACAAATTCATTGCGGGGTTCGTTGGGCTTTTGACCCGGGTCCATTGGGCTTGGGCAGCCGAAAAACCCAGCCCCCACAATTGGCGCCGTCTGTGGGAAGGATTAGTGCACCGGTGGGCGCAACGGGTGACCATCCTAAGTAACCATTCTATGGAAGATCGGCGGTGATGCAAAAAAAAGAACTATAAAAAAGAAGAACATTGCAGAAAGATAAAAATTGGAAGACAAGAGATTTATCAGCAAAAAAAAAAAAAAAGAGAAAGATTTTATATTATTTCATAAAGAAAAATTTACAGATTACAATCAGAGGCTCAGGCAAGCTTGTTTTACAATTATTCCTACCAGCTAGTCCTACAATCAGAGGCCCAGGTGGACCCATCCTAAAACTAGCTAGAGGGAAGTGTCAACCCGTGCTCTTATTGGCATAAAGAGAATGGGAGAACTTGACAATAAGCGGGCTGGAGGGGGCTGGGGCTAGCTCATTCCAAGGCCCTCAACGACTCCTTTCTCGGAGCGGCGGAGCTTGAACAAAGCGAGGAGCAGATACAGGGGCTCCGGGACGCCCTCCCCATGATGTTCCCTTGATTCTCTCCAACCCCCACGAGCGTTGGCCGTCGGTGACGGCAACACTTGGGCACTGCCCGTAATGAGAGTTCGCATGTCTCCTCCGTCGGGGGTGCGCTCTGAGGAGGGACGTTAGGTACTTCAACAATATCCCTCCGGGCCACCGTGCATGGCGCCATCGGGGTTACGCCTAGATTCTGCCGCACCGAAAGCCCGGTGGGGGCTGCGGCCACCACGGTTCTTGGCGCGGATGTCCTCACACCCGCCCAAAACCGCCTCATACCAACTGACTCCGGTCACAATTCCGGCGGGGTTATTAAAGGGGATGGAGAAGCTAGAATGGTGTGTTTTTCTATTTGTGTTGGGAAGCTCATGGAGTATGAGGAAACCATTCCCCTCAGAAGGCCATATATAGGGGGATAGGGTTGGTGAGAATTAATTCACGCGGAGCCCAAAGAGAGGGTTACCGAAGCGTTGGATAATAATGAAGCCATCAATTCACGAGGCCATTAATGAAGGCGCGTCTCGCGCACTGAAGCGTCAGGCGCGGAATACGAACGGCCAAAGGACGCTTCGCAAATAATAGAGATGAGGGCTCGAGATGGAGATGAGATCAATGCCACGTGCGAGATCACGAGCCTCCCGAAGGAGGAATCATCCTCAGTAAAGCAAACCGAGGACAAACTCCTACTTCCAGATGCCAAGCGCTAGGCGGCAACTGTACCTAGGTCTTGCATGGTCCTCGGACTCAAGCCTATGGGGAGCTAGCCACAGACCTCGAAGGCAGCAACTGTACCTAGGTCTTGCATGGTCCTCGGACTCAAGCCTATGGGGAGCTAGCCACAGACCTGGAAGGCAGCAACTGTACCTAGGTCTTGCATGGTCCTCGGACTCAGGCCTATGGGGAGCTAGCCACACACCTGGAAGGCAGCAACTGTACCTAGGTCTTGCATGGTCCTCGGACTCAAGCCTATGGGGAGCTAGCCACACACCTGGAAGGCAGCAACTGTACCTAGGTCTTGCATGGTCCTCGGACTCAAGCCTATGGGGAGCTAGCCACAGACCTGGAAGGCAGCAACTGTACCTAGGTCTTGCATGGTCCTCGGACCCAAGCCTATGGGGAGCTAGCCACATACCTGGAAGGCAGCAACTGTACCTAGGTCTTGCATGGTCCTCGGACTTAAGCCTATGGGGAGCTAGCCACAGACCTGGAAGGCAGCAACTGTACCTAGGTCTTGCATGGTCCTCGGACCCAAGCCTATGGGGAGCTAGCCACATACCTGGAAGGCAGCAACTGTACCTAGGTCTTGCATGGTCCTCGGACTCAAGCCTATGGGGAGCTAGCCACACACCTCGAAGGCAGCAAGTGTACCTAGGTCTTGCATGGTCCTCGGACTCAAGCCTTTGGGGAGCTAGCCACAGACCTGGAAGGCAGCGACTGTACCTAGGTCTTGCATGGTCCTCGGACTCAAGCCTATGGGGAGCTAGCCACAGACCTCGAAGGCAGCAACTGTACCTAGGTCTTGCATGGTCCTCGGACTCAAGCCTATGGGGAGCTAGCCACAGACCTCGAAGGCAGCAACTGTACCTAGGTCTTGCATGGTCCTCGGACTCAAGCCTATGGGGAGCTAGCCACATACCTGGAAGGCAGCAACTGTACCTAGGTCTTGCATGGTCCTCGGACTCAAGCCTATGGGGAGCTAGCCACAGACCTGGAAGGCAGCAACTGTACCTAGGTCTTGCATGGTCCTCGGACCTAAGCCTATGGGGAGCTAGCCACATACCTGGAAGGCAGCAACTGTACCTAGGTCTTGCATGGTCCTCGGACTCAAGCCTATGGGGAGCTAGCCACACACCTCGAAGGCAGCAAGTGTACCAAGGTCTTGCATGGTCCTCGGACTCAAGCCTATGGGGAGCTAGCCACAGACCTGGAAGGCAGCAACTGTACCTAGGTCTTGCATGGTCCTCGGACTCAAGCCTATGGGGAGCTAGCCACAGACCTGGAAGGCAGCAACTGTACCTAGGTCTTGCATGGTCCTCGGACTCAAGCCTATGGGGAGCTAGCCACAGACCTGGAAGGCAGCAACTGTACCTAGGTCTTGCATGGTCCTCGGACCCAAGCCTATGGGGAGCTAGCCACATACCTGGAAGGCAGCAACTGTACCTAGGTCTTGCATGGTCCTCGGACTCAAGCCTATGGGGAGCTAGCCACAGACCTGGAAGGCAGCAACTGTACCTAGGTCTTGCATGGTCCTCGGACCCAAGCCTATGGGGAGCTAGCCACATACCTGGAAGGCAGCAACTGTACCTAGGTCTTGCATGGTCCTCGGACTCAAGCCTATGGGGAGCTAGCCACAGACCTGGAAGGCAGCAACTGTACCTAGGTCTTGCATGGTCCTCGGACCCAAGCCTATGGGGAGCTAGCCACATACCTGGAAGGCAGCAACTGTACCTAGGTCTTGCATGGTCCTCGGACTCAAGCCTATGGGGAGCTAGCCACACACCTCGAAGGCAGCAACTGTACCTAGGTCTTGCATGGTCCTCGGACTCAAGCCTATGGGGAGCTAGCCACACACCTCGAAGGCAGCAAGTGTACCAAGGTCTTGCATGGTCCTCGGACTCAAGCCTATGGGGAGCTAGCCACAGACCTGGAAGGCAGCGACTGTACCTAGGTCTTGCATGGTCCTCGGACTCAAGCCTATGGGGAGCTAGCCACAGACCTCGAAGGCAGCAACTGTACCTAGGTCTTGCATGGTCCTCGGACTCAAGCCTATGGGGAGCTAGCCACAGACCTCGAAGGCAGCAACTGTACCTAGGTCTTGCATGGTCCTCGGACTCAAGCCTATGGGGAGCTAGCCACAGACCTCGAAGGCAGCAACTGTACCTAGGTCTTGCATGGTCCTCGGACTCAAGCCTATGGGGAGCTAGCCACACACCTGGAAGGCAGCAACTGTACCTAGGTCTTGCATGGTCCTCGGACTCAAGCCTATGGGGAGCTAGCCACATACCTGGAAGGCAGCAACTGTACCTAGGTCTTGCATGGTCCTCCGACTCAAGCCTATGGGGAGCTAGCCACTTAGCTGGTCACTTATCTCGAAGACAGCAACCGAACCAAGACACAGCATGGCCCTCGGACTCAGGCTAACGGGGAAGCTAAATGCTTGGGATGAACCTAAGTGTTAGGCAGAACCAAGGCTCTGCACGATCCTCAGACTCAGGCTCACGGGGAAACCAACCACCATAGATGATCCTAAGAGTTAGACAGAACCAAGGCACTGCATGGTCCCAGGACTCAGGCCTATGGGGAAACTAACTTCTTCAGAGGATTCCAGGTGTTGGACAGAACCAAAAGCACTGCATGATCCCAGGACCCAGACCTATGGGGAAAACTAACTACTTCGGGGAATTCTAAGTGTTAGCCAGAACCCAAAGCACTGTACGGTCCTCGGACTCATGCTTGTGGGGAAGTCAATCACATCAAGGAGAACCTAAGTGTCAACCTAAAGAATTTTCTACCCAGCCCTTAGGGGAAGATGGGCCCACTCAAGCACACATGCCTTCGCTGCAGCAATTGACGCCGCGACTGGCCACGGTGCAATTAAAGATAAAATTACACAAGTAAAGCAGGAATGAATAACGTGCGAGAAAGTAAACAACCACAACAAACAGGAAAGAAATAAAGCTCGCGTTTCATTGAGTTTACAAATGCTACATGATGAGAACCACATTACAGTCGCAAAGCCAAAAGAAAAAGGAAGAAAATACAAAGGACCAGAAAGACAACAGGGTCGGAGGGCCTGCCTCACTCATTTATACTCCTCCCTCAACCGGGGGCTGGACCATAGCAGCATCAAGGCTCCCTGAATTTTGGCCAGAGGGGACGGCCCGTGAAGGCGAAGCAAGAATGGTGGCCTCCTCGGCAGGGGGAGCTTCAGCTCCAGCGCCGGATTTCACAGCCTCCTGGGGCGCCTCCCCAATGGGGTCCTCACTTGATTCGGCCACCTTGGAAGAGTCACTTCCTTGGGCGGGCTCAGCCACGGGCTCAGCAGTTGATGTGTCCTCGCCCGTAGCGGTGCCGGCTTCTTCCACAGCCTCCTCGGCCTCAGTGCCACTTGAAGCCGCCTCGCGGATGGCAGGGGGGTAGTACACGTTCTCCTCCTTCCACAAGTCGGACGAGGCCTCGACCCCAGCCTGTCTAAGAGCCTCGCGCCAAACCTCGGCAGAGTAGAGCCTGCACAACGCGGGGACTTCAGACCTGAAGGCTGCTGCGGTCTCTTCCATCCCCGCGGTGTAAGCCTCCTCCTCGGCCTCCCCCTTTGTGGCCAAGGCCTCCTCCCTGCCCTGGTCAGCCTCTAACTTGGCCCTCAGGGCCTCATCCCTCGCCCACTCAGCCGCCTTTTTGTCCGACTCGGCGGCGGCCACCTTTTGGGGTAGATCAGCTAACAACCCCTTGGCAGCCTTCAGCTGCTCCTCCGCCTCAGCCAGGCGCTTTGAGTAATCCTCGGCCTGCTTCTGAAAACCAACGAGGCCGGACAGTGCAGTATCCCGGGCACTGGTCATCGCACTCAGCTCCTCCCGGGCTTTGGACAGATCGGCCTCAGAGTGTTTCAGGACCTGGGTGGCCTCCAGACGTTTCTCGCGCTCTACCTCCATGGCCTTCCCCTGGCTCTGGGCTATGTCCTCCAACCTAAAGGTAGCCTGAACGGCCTGCCCAACAAAACAGATAAATCTTTAGCTGAGACCAAAAAAGCGAAAGAGGAGAGCTACACTTGGGAAAAGTCCCAAATTTTGAGGAGCTTACCATCCCCAAATATCGCTTGAGGCAGAAGAAGACCTCCCTGCTCCTCATAGTCGCCAGTTCTGCCATGTCGGCGGGGAGTAACAGGCACCTTTCAACCGCATCTGCTACGTAGGTGCCCTCACCCTCGTTGAAATCTCTGAGGGAGGAGTCTTCCCTCAGCGGCGCCCCACGGAGCATTGGGGCCGGAAGCCAGGCCCTAGGCTCGGGTTGGTCATCAATCTGCTTGTCCGAGCCTCGGGAGCCTATCTTCAGCTGTTTGGAGGGCCGCCGGTCATCACCCTTCTCCCGTGGGGGCTCGGACCTCTCCTCGGCTGACCTTTTGCCCTTATCCCTCTTCTGCTTGGGATCAGAGGGCTCACGCCTGGAAGGCAGACTCGTCTCAGGCGGAGGGGGAGGAAGCCCTGATTGTGCGGAGGCCAACTTGCCCTGGGCAGAGCGAGTTCTCGGAGGAGGAGGAGGGACCTCTGACTTAGATTTCTCTGGCTGGCCTTCAAGCAGTTCAGCCAAGCTAACTTGCGGCTTCTTCTTGTAGCCCATTTTTCGCCGAGAAGAGGACCTGGATGCTGAGAAGTCCGCTTCGGTCAGTTGAGGGTCACCCAAATCTCCTGGAGGATCCTCGGACTGGTGAGCTTGATCAAACACGTCAAATTCGTCCTCGGCGGGACCAAAATCAGCAACCTCCACTTCCCTCTCAGGGCCTGCCTCGGCGGGCTCCGAGATCCTAGGGGAGGAGGAGGGACCCGCAAGTGTTGCGCCTCCTGATGTGGAGGGCACCTCAGGGAACCGAAACCCGTCCTCGGTCACCGTTATCTGCTGAAGACGAGGATCCTTGGCTCTAATCACGTGCTTCGGCGCCGCAAATACCTTGTGAGCCGGGTCGTATTTCAAAATTTCGTGAGCGGCCCTAACTTGATTATCTGCTGCGTTCACAAAAACCTCCGCCCTCAGCGCCTTCTGCAGGTCTTCCCGGTTGATCAGGCCAAAGTGGCGCGTGAAGGCGTGCGGATCTGCAAAAGGAAACACGTCCATATTAGAAACCAAATATGGCAAGAGAAAGGGGGGAGAGAAAGGATGGAACTGATTAGGGTCCTAGAACTCTCTCTCTCTCTCTCTTTCCATTTTTTCACTGCCCACCTGGGGTCCCCTCCGTCGTCGGGCAGTGAAGGCCATCATGCCAGTCTCCGGACACGATGAGAAAATCTTTGTTCAACCCCTTGCTGGACTCAGGGAGACACTGAATGAGCCGGACTCTGTCATCCCTGGTCTTCAGATAGTAGGTTTCGCCCTTCAAGCACTGGAGATTGTAACACCAGTTGACGTCATGGTGGGTCAGTCTCAGGCCCATCTTCTCATTTAGGGCATCCACACAGCCCAGAACCCTAAAGACGTTAATGGCGCACTGAGTGGGGGCTAGTCGAAAGTGTATCAGATAGTCCCTCATCACCGGACCCATGGGTATCCTCATGCCACCTTCGACGAAGGCAACAATGGGAATCACCACCTCACCCTCCTGCCTCAGGAAGCGCCACTCACCCTGCTCACAATACCTCAAGCCCACGTTGGCCGGTATCTTGTAATCAGCAATGAATTTCTCCATCGCCTCCTCAGTGAAGACATACTTCTTAAAAATACTCATCCCAAACGAAGCCTAGACGAGCTAAGAAGGTGTAAACGAAAAAGAGGCAGAGAGGAAAAAAGGGAAAAAGTTCCAAGGGAGACAGAGTGACTTACAGAAATGTGTAGAAGCTCCTCGGACAGGCTTTTTATGCTGGAGATGTGGACCCTTGGGTGCAAAGATGCAGAAGAACCGAGTTTTCAAATGGGTATTTATACCCTCAAATTAAGGAACAGTGCGGTTTTTCCCACTTCTAACTGCTATGCGAATCCCCACCGTTGGATTGACATCCTCCCGTTGAACGTGGGGAGCAAAAAGCCGTCAGGATTTAATGAGGGGCACGTCGCGCCCTTCAAGGCATTAATAACGCTTCTGAAGCAGGCGAAAAGACTCCAATACCCCCAAAGGGCCGAACCCCAGCGGCACATAATGCACACCCGAGGACATCAAAATCCTCCTCTCCGCCCGAGGAGGCGGACAGCAAAATTTTGAGGGGCTATTGTGGGGCCCAATAATCTGGCAGCCCAGCCCACTACGTTCCTGGGCCGAAGGCCCGAGCCGAGGAGACAATCCAAGTCCGAGGACGACCTCATCATCGGACGTCCGAGGGTTTAAAGGATAGGCTCGAACCAAACGGTCACCTCAGCATTAAACACACCTGACAATCATCCTTGCCGCATTGATGAGGAAGGGACCTCCACCAGTATCACCTTGGAGGCCGTGACTCCCAAAGAGACTGGGAAGGCGGCTGATGGGACAAGCATCTAATCAAAGGGCCTAATCGCTCAACACATGTAGGGCTAGGATCAATTGTAGGGGGGATATATAATGTAAAGGAATCCCTCCTGAGGGGGGAGGGGGAGGAAAAAGAAAAAGAACGAGAAAGAAGAAGAGAGAGAAAGAGGGGTAAGAGCCTCCTCGGCCCATGGCCGAGGAGCCCATCCCAGATGTAATTTTATCTAAGTCCTTTGTTCTTTAAATAAAAGAGGCCGGAGTTCACGCCACTCGAGCGCCGGCGGGTGCCTAGACCTTCAACCCACTCTCTACAAATTCATTGCGGGGTTCGTTGGGCTTTTGACCCGGGTCCATTGGGCTTGGGCAGCCGAAAAACCCAGCCCCCACATATGCCATAATATAAATTTTGTAAGAATACATAGTTCCATTCATATATGTATATCATTCTATTTTATTGATTTATTGAAAACTATATTTTATTTCGAATGAATTTTGTGATGAGATTTGTTATCACTAAATTTTAAAATTTTAACTTTATTTTTTCACATAGAATGTTTTTAATTATTTTCAAAGATATTTGTTTAGTCTATCTTATAGATATGAGATGTAGACATGCGGTATTCTTTCCGTTCATTCATGATTAAAAAAAAAAACCAAATCTTCTATTCTTATCATCTTTATCCATCACCACGTGAAGAAAAAAAATAGAATTAAAAAATTTTCATGGTTTATTCCAAATATGAATTTGTCTCTATTATTATTATTTTGAAAATGCATAAGTTTAACATGGTTTTCATTCAATTAAAATAAAGATCCATATTTCAAATTATTTTTCATATCATAATTTTTATAAAATAAATAAAAATATATATATCAAATCTTAAGCAAATATAGATATAGTATTTATTTATTTATATGTTAATTAGTATAACTTTGATAATAATAATAATAATAATAGTAGTAGTAGTAGTAAATTTATTCCCATAAAAACCAAGATTAATTAAATCACTTTGCAGCAATACATTGCAAAACTCCTCCATTTGTCGTATTGGCCTTGGAATTCTACCTTGCTTCTCATCAGAGGTTAAAATCTCATTAAAGTCACCAATGCATAACCATGGTAGCGTGCTTTTAGAGTGTAGATGTCGCAAATATCCCCAAGATTCATGTTTACGATGCTCCTCTGGTCGCCCATGAAAACCTGTAATCCTCCATGGTGAATTCAAATCATTCATAATATGTGCATCAATATGATTAAGGGAATAAGTCTGGATTTGTAAGTCCACTTCTTCCTTCCACAACAAGGCCAAACCACTAGCTCTTCAGACACAAGGGACAGCAAGCATCGCTTGGTAATGTGGATTAGCTTAAATATTTTTCATCTCATCTACTGTTTGTTTTGTTTCTATTAGAAACAAAAATTTGAGAGATTTTTCCCTCACCACGTGAGAGAGAATAGTGGCTGCACGAAGGTTCTCAAACCCTCAGCAGTTCCAACTTATAATATTCATTGTGCTCCGTAGGGCTAGGATCTAGCCTCCATCGTTTTGCTTGTTGAAATAGCATCAAAGAACTTAGAAGGTTTTTTCGGTCCAATAGTCTCCTTAGCATGAACCTCAACCTTATTTCTTCTTTTCCCTCCCACCCTAATAGCAACGTGTTCTACATGTGGCTTGGATATTGCCTCAGAGTCTTTTAATTTTCTCCACTTACGCTTCTTAGGCTTGATAGCTTGTTGTCGATCATGTGGTAAGGCATTCAAAGCCGTGTCACCCAGAATTTCGGTAGTGAGAGATATAGTTACATCCAAACTCTGTTGCTTACCCGAGATAGGAACACTAAACAAGTTATCACCAATTATTACGAGATCAGGATCTATCGAAGAATCATCCTTAAGTGCCACGACAACTGTGTTTTCAAAATTACTCCCCGATGGATTAGGAACTGTCACTTCATTCTCGCACAAATCCATGAAAATAGCTAACTACTGATCCACAGTTTCCATAACCGTCTCATGAACATCGGTGTTTGCTTGTGGATTCTCTGGTACTGAAACAAAATTGTTTGGTGGTTGTGGCGGCGGGCTTCTATCACAGCGACAATCATTCTCTTCCATATTCCACTTCAACGGGCTTGGTGATTTGTGTCGAGTTATATCCCTCGGCTTACAAAAGTCTGTTCTTAGCCAGTCACCATACGGGCTATCTTCCCCATACCTCTGCCTTAACCTTAAGCAAACTTTCGATTCATGTCCAACCCACGCTCTATCCCCTTCTGGACTAATGACCGTTGCTCCTCTTCAAATTGGTTTATCCAAAGGCATCTCAACCCTTATTCGTAGGAAGCGAGATTGATCAGATGATATGGCTTTACAATCAACATCAACAACTTTTCCAATGCCACTGCCAATATCCCGGCGAGCCTCTTCATTAATAAGATCAAATGGAAGTCCCTAAACTTGCACCCATATTGCGATGTGTAAAAAATTAACCGAAAACGCTGTCATTTGTTTTTCCCATCTCCTGAGAAGTAGGAGATGGTTATCAAAACTCCATGGACCATTATTCACCACCCACATTAACTGACTCTCCAATGCGAATTTAAATTGGATAAGCCTCTCTTCAATATCAGTAATCCTCAAATCTTGTCCAAACTTCCACACACCCCTTAAAAGATTGAGAAATGATATGTCTACAACATTTTTACAACAAATCTTAAGTAGCAGGTTGTTACTGGTTGTTATTGTTGCGGCAAAAAAATAATCTTAGTGTTAGTTTCAAATTTGAACCAATAACAACTAACCACCTGTGATTTGTTATAAAAATATTGTAAAATTGTTATAGACGTAACATTTCTCAGATTTTTGGCTGCTCAAAGATTGATGGGTTGTGCAGTGAGAAACCGACCAATAAGACTAAGAGAGCGCTCCTCTAAAAAATTTTCATGATATTCAGAGCAGACAGTAATGGCTTCACCTTCAAGAAGAAGGTGAAATTGATTTTTCTTATAAACTTTTTTTTTAATAATTATTCTTATTGTTTTTAAAAAATATTTTGTTCTTATTAATTTATTTCAAATTCAATTTTATATTTGAGACACCATTTTGGCATGCTCTATCATCAACAGCAGAGAAATTGTCTGCCATCTCTCTGTCTCTCTTTTTTTCTTGTCATTCTCTCTTTATTTCGTGTTAATCAGAGTTAGGCTTTGTTTAATGATTTCTCACAATTTTTTATATGATTTTGGTTTCTTATAGGCATTTGGTTGCTTAATATGTAAGGAATTTGAGTGATGGAGTTAGTAAAATTCTATACAGAGAGTTTTGCATTTTATTTATGTTTATGTATGGAGTCATAAATTATGTGTTGAGCTTTGCATTTTGGTAAATTAGTAAGATAAGAATCATATAATACTAAAGTACACAAATCTTCATAGTGTTTCTCTTACGATATGCAAACACTTTGTTACAAAGTAATTACAAATGTTAATTGTGAGATAGTCAAATATTAGAAATCGAATTATAAAAGTTAACATCAGATTATAAATATAAAGTTATATAATTATGCTAATTATTTTATTTATTCCTCCTTGAATTAATTACATATTCTATAATTTTTTGTCCTAATTTCATAATCAAAATTGTGCAATTTTTATATCTTTATTCATGATTTAAAGTAAAATTTATGAACATATATTATCTTGAACAATATTTTAAAAAACAGTATTTAGAATAAAATTATAGGAATATACAACACCCAATCAGATAAAATTATCTATCATCTTTTCTATCTAAGGGTCGTCAATGGGCCGGGTCAGGTCGGCCCGGCCCATTTTTACTTGGCCCATGGGTACAATGGGCTGGGCATAATGGGCTATTAACTAGTTAACGGGCCGGGTCGGGCTGGGCCGAAAGAGAAAACCTTAGCCTATGACCCTGCCCATGGGCACTATCTATTTTGTCTTTAGCGAGTTGGGCTATCAGGTTGGGCCTAATGGGTTACTCATGGGTTTATGTTAGCATATTATTTTATTATTTTTAAAAGGAAAGAATCAATTTTTTATAAGGGAATAATCAATCTATTTTTTTAAAGGAAAGAATTAAAGAATTTAATACTTAAGTACAAATTTTTTTACAGTCAAATCTATTTAATTTTTTGTTTTGTTGATGGAAACCTATTTAATTTTTTATTTATTAAGGCTTTAAATAGTTTTTTATTTTTATCTTTAATAAAAAAAAAATGCCAAATGGTTAATTCAAATTTGATAGACTACTAGAAAAATATATATTTAGTAAACTAAGTTTAACACAATTACTTTGAGTATCTTAGTGGTTGAGGAAGTTCTCTTAAAAAATTCATCTATAATATCTCAAGATCAATCATTCATATACTTTCTATATATTTTTGTTATGAATTATGAGTTATTAGGTTGGGCCAATGGGTTAGGCCAACGGACTGGGCAATGGGTTGGGCTACTGGGCTAACCCACTGGGTACCCATGGGTATAAAAACTAGCCCAAGGCCTGACCCACTGGGCTGGTGGGCTACCCATGGACCTCAATAACAACGGGCTGGGCTGCCCATTAGCCCAGTGGGCTATCGGGTTTCTGGGCCGGGTTGTGGGCCAAGTCTTGGAAAAATCATTTGTTCTATTGATTTTTTATTATAATTTATTTTTAAACTTGGTAAAATTTACATATTACACTTCATGTTTACCTTAGGTAATTCAATGTGTAATCAATATTTTCTTTAACAAATAAAAACTCAAAATTTTCATCCAATTTAAGTAACAAGCATTTATTCACAAATATCTGTATAATTTGATCATTCATATTATTATTTTTTGTCAAATAAAATTTATATTTTATAAACCTATGATTAAAACCATGCTTCTCCCTTTCTATTTTTGATGATCACTGTTATGCTTAACAATCTGCCATCATTTGACGAAGCACGGAATTGCACATTAGTAATAATAAATTAATAATAGTTAAATGGATTCACGTATAAACTGTAAAAATATGACACTTTTGTAAGGTTCTCTTTTGTCTTTTGTCTCTTATTGTCATATAAACGTTTTCAATTAAAGTTATTTAGTTGAAAAGCTCTATAATTAAAGATTTTCAGGTTACATTTCTAGCTCTTACAAGTTACAACGATCTCTAACTGGCACTAAATTAAGTTTTGCACTTTACAATGCATGCAATTGCAACTTTACAAACTTTCAGACCCTTCTTCTTCTTCCATTTTATTTATTTATTTTTTAAAACAACTTTTAGACCCAATTGAATCAACAGTGGATGCTTCTCTGTATAGTTTTTTGTTTTTTTTTTCTTTTTTTTTATGAGACTCTGTATAGCTATGATACTGATTATTTTTATAATATGAAAGTCCACCATTAATTATATTGTGATGTTGTCTCTTAAAAAAAATATTGTGATGTTTTTTTTTTTTTAATGGCATCTGACCCCTTTGAATAAAATAATGTTTAATAAAGAAAATCTTTTAAATTGTAAAACAAGATATATGGATCATGAGATTTTTTTACTTTCATGCAGAGTGAAAGGAAAAGTATACTGTATTATATATCCACTACATGTAGCACATTTCTTATATTATGTAGATCTCATACACATGGAAGGTCCACACTAAATGAGAGAGATGTTGCAAATACAGAATACATTCCATTAAATACTGCATCAAGCGAAGAAAAGTGGGTTGTCTACTTGTCTCTCACTCTCTTGCATATATTTTGAAATTTCAAAACAAAAAGAAAAAGGAAAAAAAATTGGGGAAAAGGTTCATTAAACTCACTATCAGCCATATTTTATCATCGCGTACCACCAAAATCTGGGTGCACCAAATACAACCCCAACGCCCTTGGTTGGTCCAATGTAACTCAATGGACCCAACTCTAGAGGAGAGAGGCTATCATGTTTGGAGTTTTTCCAACTCTAGCAGCTAAAAGTACGTGAAATATTCCCTCCAACATGATTACGTCAACTGAGACCTCCACATCCACGTCAAACTTGGACGTTGCATACTGATCACGGACTTCTTTGGAATCTTTACATACATTTGTTAATGCAGATTGTATGGGGAGCAGAGAATAATCCGAAATAGCAGCAACTACTACTGTGTGGTCCCAAAAATATTTTAAAAAATTCTAACAATTTTTAATGAAAGGAATGCCCTTTGAGTCTTTGACACATTTGATGGTGCAAGAAAAACACCAAGTCAATTACTCGTCTATAGTGCCGTTCATAGCATGTACAAAACGGAGAACGAGTGGTTGGTACACTCATCCTTAACCGTCCACCTTCATCCTCCATTCGCTCGTCCATGGTAGGACAAGCAAGCAATGAATCTCGTCCGTCATTGAAGAGGGACGAGCAAGGTTCAACACACTTCCAACCAAGAATCACGTTGAAGAGTCATACTGTTTAGATCTCAACACAGGTCCCGATGAGGTGACTCCCATGGCAGTTATGGAAGTTACCCTCTGAATCCTCCAAGCTCTGCGACGATTAGAGAAATAACTGATTCCTAACACTATATAAAGACCCTTCTACGCAGAGGTAAGGGGGACTTTTCTCTTTTTTAGAATTCTAGATAAAAAATTATTGAAGTCTTTGAACTCTCTTCTTTCTACTTCAAATCACTGACTTTACCATCGGAGGACCCTAGACCAGCCTCCACCGGTCTTTCTCTGATTGAATCTGGTGTTTTCAGGACTTGGCCTTCAAGATCAGCAGCATTCGAAGACTTTTCAGCCCACTGATCCCTTAGAACTTATCAGTTGGCGCCGTCTGTGGGAAAGAATTGTTTGTCACGTGTAAATTTCATTTCTTGAGTTACGTGTTTTCTTTCCCTGACAAAGGGCTGAAATGGTCCGGACAAGATCAAGGGTTACCAGTCCAGGCCCCCAAGAGAGTAGAGACGCTTCCAGCAACCCCCATCGCGCCCAACAATCTGCACCAGCCATGCAACCCCCTCCTGGCCAGCACGTGCAAGCAATGGCTGCCGCTATGGCAGAGTTGACCCGCCAGAATCAAGAATTGAGAAGGGAGATTACCCTTAAGAGCCAACGACATGAGGCCTATGGAGAGGACCCCGGACAGAGTCAAGGGGATGGGAGATATGCAGAACTGGAGGGCCAATCAAGGGGTACCATCCCTAGAAGGGTACCACACTTGGAAAAGGAAGTGGATCAGATAAGGAAAGTTATGGATGAGATGAGGGAGAACATGAGGAGGACTAACCCCGTGGAAGACCTAGTTCACCGAACAGACTCTCCCTTCACAACCTCTATCAATGGCCATCCCTTGCCTCCGAAATTCAGGATGCCTTCCTTGGACTCGTATGATGGAACACGAGACCCTTTTGACCACATCGCCACTTTCAAGACTACCATGCACCTTCAAGGAGTTCCTGATGAGATAATGTGTAGAGCCTTCCCCACCACCCTCAAAGGATCCGCACGAGTGTGGTTTAGCAAAATACCTCCCAATACAGTGACGTCCTTCGAGGAGTTAAGCAAGTTGTTCGTCAACAATTTTATTGGAGGGCAGAGGCATAAACGCTCTTCGTCTAGCTTGCTAGCCATAGAGCAAGGAGAAAATGAGAGTTTGCGGTCCTTCATCACGAGGTTCAACAGGGACGCCTTGGCAGTGGACGAGGTGGATGATAAGCTCCTTCTGGCAGCATTCCACAATGGGGTTCATTCTGACCTGTTTATTCACAAGTTATATGAACAGGCACCTCAGACCATGGCTGAGCTCGTTCATTCAGCCCAGAACTTTATGAACATGGAGGATGCTATCATAGCCAAGAAGAGGAAGAGAGTTGAGAGAATGGAAGCCAACCCAATGCGCCAGTCGGAACAAGGTCCTCATCCCAAGAAAGGACGAACAGAAGATAAGAAAGACCGAGAGAAGAAGGCAGGTCCTTCAGCGCGAAATCAACAATACACCCCTTTGAATGTGCCGCTCGAGTAAGTCCTTATGCAAATCAAGGACGAGCCTTCCTTGAAGTGGCCGGAGAAGCTGAAGGGAGATCCCAACAAGCGCAACAGGAACAAGTATTGTCGCTTCCATAGAGACCATGGCCATGATACGGACGAGTGCTTTGATTTGAAGCAGCAGATAGAGAATCTTATTAGGCAAGGGAAGCTGAGAAATTTCGTTGGACGAGACCACAAGGACGAGAAATTGAAAGCCAAGGTAGAAGAATCGTCACGGCCACCGCTCAGAGAAATAAGAATCATTCTGGGGGGAAGTTCTGCCGGACAGTCGTCTAAATCAAAAAAAGCATACTTGAAAGCAGTGCAGAGCGTTCAGCTCTCTGGACGATCATCGAATGCAGGGACTACGGACGAACAAGCGATCACCTTCACGGACGAGGATGCGGGGAGAGTCCATCACCCTCATGACGATGCTATTGTCATCACCCTCCTTATCACGGACTACAAGACTAGAAGGGTGTTGATAGACAATGGGAGTTCTGCTGATATCTTGTACTATCCAGCTTTTCAGCAGATGAGGTTAGGACGAGACTTGCTCCGGCCAGTAAACTCCCCCCTAGTAGGGTTCGGTGGAATGAAGGTGCAACCTGTGGGTAATATTTCACTACCAGTGACAGTGGGGGCATATCCGCAGTAAGTTACCAAGGAGGTGAACTTCCTCGTGGTTGATTGTGCGTCCTCTTATAATGCAATAATTGGGAGGCCAACCTTAAATAGGTGGAAGGCAGTTATATCTACTTACCACCTGTCAGTCAAGTTCCCGACCGAACATGGGGTAGGCCAAGTACAGGGGGACCAACTAGCAGCAAGAGAATGTTATCTAGCCATGTTGGCTGCGGACGAGCAATTTCAGACAATGAATATCGAAGAAAAGAAAGTTGTGGCAGAACCCATTGAAGCGTTGGAAGATATTCCTTTAGACGATGAAAACCCTGAGAGGTGTACCAAGGTTGGAGCAGATCTGGAAGCGAAGATCAAGAAAAATCTCATTTGTTTTCTAAAGAGAAACAGAGACGTGTTTGCATGGAGTCACGAAGACATGCCGGGTATAGATCCTAATGTCATTACCCACCGTCTGAGTGTATGCCCTTCCTCCAAACCAGTGCGACAAAAGAAGAGGGTATTTGCCCCAGAGAGAGACAATGCTGTTAAGGAGGAAGTTTAGAAGTTGATTACAGCGAAGTTCATTCGAGAGGTATACTATCCTGAATGGTTGGCCAACGTGGTCATGGTCAAGAAGGCGAACGGCAAGTGGAGAATGTGTGTTGATTTCACCGACCTGAACAAAACTTGTCCCAAGGCTAGTTACCCGTTACCACGCATTGATCAGCTGGTAGATTCTACTGCAGGCCATAAGTTGCTCAGTTTCCTGGATGCATTCTCTGGATATAATCAGATTAGGATGGATGAAGCGGACCAAAAGAAGACGTCCTTTGTCACCAGTCAGGGATTATTTTGTTACGAAGTGATGCCTTTCGGTTTGAAAAATGCTGGTGCAACGTATCAACGGCTAGTCAATCATATGTTTCGCCCACAGATCGGGCGGAATATGAAAGTCTATATAGACGATATGTTGGTAAAAACTCAGGACGAGGATACGCATCTGGACGACTTGCAGGAAACGTTCGACACACTGAGGCAGTATCACATGAAATTGAACCCTAGCAAATGTGCTTTTAGAGTATCATCAGGGAAATTCTTAGGGTTTATGGTCTCCTACAGGGGAATCGAAGCAAACCCTGACAAAATTCAAGCAATTCTGAACATGAAGCCCCCAAGCAATGTCAAGGAAGTCCAGTCCCTCAACGGACGAGTTGCCGCCCTCAACAGGTTTGTTTCTAAGGCTATTGATAAATGCCTGCCATTTTTCAAGGTTCTTAAAAAAGCATTTGAATGGACCGACGAATGTCAGAAAGCTTTTGAAGATTTGAAGACATATCTCACTAAGGCTCCTTTGTTGAGCCCGTCCGTGCAAGGAGAAGAGTTATATTTATACTTGGCAGTTACTCCACACGCAGTGAGTTCAGCATTAGTGAGGGAAGAAGACAAGGTACAAAGACCTGTGTATTATACCAGCAAGGCACTGAGGGGAGCGGAAGGACGATATCCCCTAATGGAGAAATTAGCTTTTGCATTGATAACAGCCTCCAGGAAACTAAGGCACTATTTTCAAGCTCATGTCATCAATGTCATGACAGACCACCCACTTAAGAAGGCAATGAACAAATTGGAGGCCGCAGGACGTCTGATCCAATGGGCCATCGAGCTCAGTGAATTTGATATAAAATATCAACCTAGGCACGCCATAAAAGCTTAAGCTCTAGCAGATTTCATCGCGGAGTTTACCTCAATCGGCGACGAAGGGGGCGAGAAGGAAAATACTAAGTGGGTCGTCTATGTGGATGGTTCGTCCACACAGCACACAGGAGGAGTAGGTGTGGTTTTACAATCTCCAGAGGGGGATAAACTAAAACACAGAGTCCGTTTGCAGTACCAGACAACTAATAATGAAGCTGAGTATGAAGCTCTTCTCAAAGGGATGGAATTGGCCAAGTCCGTGGAGGCGAAGTCACTCCTCGTCCTGGGAGATTCACAGTTAATCATAGGCCAAGTGAATGGAATGTTTGAGGCAAAGGAAGAACGAATGAGGAAGTATCTAAACAGAGTAATGCGCCTTATAAAAAAGTTTGAGAAAGTTAGCTTCGTCCAAATCCCAAGGGAGGAAAACATGGAAGCTGATGCCTTGGCGAGAGAAGCTTCAGCGAAGGAAGCCATAGACAAATTTGATGAAATTCAGTACATGCCAAGTGCGGATATCCCAGAAATACTACAAGTGGAAGATAGAGAAAATTGGATGGCTCCAATTGTGTCGTACCTCAAAGACGGACAACTCCTAGAAGAGAAGGACGAAGCTAGAAAGTTGAGGGTAAGAGCAGCCAGGTACATTCTTATGGACGAAATTCTTTACAAAAGAGGTTTCTCCCAGCCTTATCTTAGGTGTTTGGCCCCGGACGAAGCGAACTACGTAATAAGGGAAATTCATGAAGGAGCATGTGGCAATCACTCAGGAGCAAGGTCACTCGTTCACAAAATCGTCCGTGCAGGGTATTATTGGCCGAACATGCAAGCAGACGCTAAGGCCTATGTCAAGGTCTGCGATCAATGCCAAAGGTTTAGCAACATCCCCAGGCAACCATCAGAGTATTTGACTCCAATGACGGCCCCGTGGCCTTTTGCACAATGGGGATTAGACATCCTGGGTCCTTTTCCACTAGGTGTAAGGCAAATGAAGTTCTTCGTCGTTGGAATTGACTATTTTACCAAGTGGGTAGAAGCAGAACCCTTAGCTAACATCACACAACAAAACGTCAAAAATTTCGTATGGAAGAACATTGTGTGCAGGTTTGGGGTGCCCAGGGTGCTGATATCTGACAATGGACGACAATTTGACAATGCGTTGTTCAAAGATTTTTGCCTACACTTTGGGATTCAAAATCATTACTCCTCGCCAGCCCACCCACAAGCTAATGGACAGGCTGAAGTTGCAAACCGATCCTTGTTAAAGATAATCAAGACTCGGCTTGAGGGGGCAAAGGGAGTATGGCCAGATGAGCTACCAGGTGTTCTTTGGGCATATAGGACCACAGCGAGAACCCCCACAGGAGAGACTCCTTTTAAACTAGCCTATGGAACTGAAGCAGTCATACCTGCGGAAGTGCACATGGCCAATTACAGGGTGGCAACCTATCAGGATGAAGCTAATAAGGAGCAACTCCGTGTGAACCTCGATTTAATAGACGAGGTAAGGACGGACTCTGAACAAAGGATGGCGAGGTATAAAAACCTGATGGCTAGGCAATATGACGCAATGGTAAAGCCAAGGCGATTCAACATAGGGGACCTCGTCCTGAAAAGGGTTTCCTTAGCAACAAAGAACCCAGCTCATGGGAAGTTGGGACCTAACTAGGAAGGCCCCTACAGAGTTATAAACTTCAAGAGACAGGGATCCTATTACTTGGAAGCCCTTGATGGGAGGAAGCTGGATCATCCTTGGAATGTGGAGCACTTGAGGAGATACTATCAATAAATTGCCAGCCTAGGGGAGCATGACTCTGGACGAGAGCCCAGGGATTACATAAAAACTTGTTTATTTATATGTTTTCAGTGTGGTTTTGTTATGTTAAACGCATGGACGAAATTATGGTTTGGTTTGTATTTGTTCTAATAAAGGCATTAGCCTCTAAAGTGCATGCCTCGTCTATGAACAATATCTATGTTATGAACTATGTTTGTGGAATGTACATAATGTTGTGTAAATTTATGTTTTCCATCGATTTTTGTTCATATTGACTCTTAAAGAAGCTTAAAAGCTCAAGACGAAAAAAGCTTAAAAGCTGAAGACGAGAAAATTCTCTGGACGCGGAGATGTAATCTCAAGCTTTCCTAGAAAGCGAAATCAAGGCACACTCGTCCAAATCGAAGGACGGGGTAAAGCTAATGCCTAAGAGCAAGTTGCAAAGTCCAGGGCATTCTCATCCATAGGATGGGCAAGGTAAAACATTACGCCTAATCATACCATGGACGAGAAAGTGCATAGACGAGTGCATGTTAAGCCATGGACGAAGAAATGTATGGCTGTATTTCAGTCTTTAGAGGCCTTTATTAAAACAATCCAGTCCATGGACGAGAAAAACGTAAGGCCTTGACTTCATAAGCATAAAGATCAGCCAAGTCCATGGACGACTAATGCTAATCTTTATCATTTCTCAACGAGTCTATGGACGAGTAATGCTAATCTTTATCATTTCTCAACAGGTCCTTGGACAAGTAATGTTGATTATTACCATTTTACATAGACAAATCACATTTGAAATGCAAATGAAAATGGTAGATGAATATATGAAAAATATGGACGAAGTTAAAAAAAAAAAGGTATATATAAAACCCGTCTGTACATATATGAAAGAAAAACGACATTCATTAAGCCAAGGGTGGACATCATACGTCCAAAAAACCCTTAGTAAATAAACTGAAATAATTGTTTAAAACCTCGTCCTAAAACCTTGGACGAGGTAAATGTATTGAAATTACATAAAAAGGTCACAAAACGGACCAAATCAAAGTACATTAAAGAAAAAAATCTTAAGTAGAGGGAGCGACATTGGGGGCGTCTTGAGGCTGAGTCGTGGCATCGTCCTCTATATTGGCGTCTTCAGAGTCATGACCAAAGAGAGAGCTAGTGGTGGCAGGGTTCAAATTGAGCACGATGGAGCTGAAGTCCACATCAGGAAACTTCTCAGCAGCGTCCATCCTGAAGTCTTCAAACCCTGCTGCATAGTTGGTGTCCATGGCATCTGTGTATTGCTTAGATGCTTTAAACTCAACCACTGCATCTTCCTTCGCTTTGGAGAGGAGGATCCCATATTCATCATTCTTTTTCTTCAGGACCTCAAGACGAGCGTCCTTCTCCGCAGCACTGGTCTTCAGCTCCTCAACCAGAGTCTTCAACTCCTTCACCTCGTCCGTGGTTTTGAGGGCCACTTCAGCCCATTGCTTCGCCTCGTCCTTCAACTCTTGATTCCTCGTCTCCAACTGGATCCTCGTCTTGTCCAACCCTGTGGCCTGCCTAGACGCCGCTATAAACTTTGACATGCCCTACAAAAAAAAAAAAAAAAGGGGGAAAAACACAACCACAAATAAAAGTTAAAAAAAAAGATACGAAGAAGGAAAGTGAAAATATTTGCTCAAGACGAGGTATGAGTGTTACCTTGAAAAGGTCGTGAACACCAGAGTGTTCAAATTCCTTAAGGGACATATCATAGCAGACATTTATATCTTCGTCGGTCACAGCCTTTTTAAAACGTTCCCAAGCCAGGTCCTCGTTTTCAATAATATTCGAAGGGACCATTTTAGAAGGCTGGGACGGGGTTGACACGGCCTTGGACGGAGTAGACTTGGACGGAGTGGTCTGGGATGGAGTGCTCTCAGTTGGAATGGACGAGTCCACGTCAAATATAGGTACAGGCTGCTGGGATGAAGGAAGGGTAGGCTTAACTACCTGGGACGAGCTGGACTTGGACTTTTTGCCTCTTCGACTAGAGAGATTTCCTAAATCTAAGCCTTTTGACAGCGTCTTCCTCTTCTCCCCAGTCATAGGACGAGATTGAGTTTCAGGCTCAGGACGATCCCCCTCAGCAGCCACGTCCTTTCCCTTGTTCCCTTTCATTGTTGCCATTCCTAAAAAAAAAAAAAAAAGAGAAAAAGAAAAAGAGAGTAAGTAAGAATACTTTGAGTTGAAATAAAGTAAACAATGTGCATGGACGTTTAGAACTTGGGACTTACTTCTTCTTACTGTGACTTCGTGTGCAATTGCTACGTCAGATGAGTTAGGGCCCAAACTCTACTTAGCAAGTCGTCTAAGCGAAACCAAAGAATGGAAGTCCCTATCCGCGTGTAGACGAGCCCTGTGGACGCGGTCACGGTGGAATTTGCTCAAAGACGGTCGTTTAACAGCTGAAGCGAGACAAGTTAACAAATTTTTAATTAATTAATCATTAATGCTAAAAAAGAAAAAGGAAAATCAAAAGAAAAAGGGGAGCAACTTACCCTCAGGACGAAGGTTTCCTAGGTCCCCGGTATAACGACCAAACGTGTCCTGGCCAACGTCTACAGGATTTCCAGCCCAGAAGCCGGAGACGAAGAAGAATTCCGTCTTCCATCTTCTGTCAGACGAGGCCAGGGACTTGATCAATCTACAATCTCTACCCCTGGCTGTGAATTGATGAAAGCCAGGGGATTGGTGTATCTCTGAAGGTTTGTAACAATAGAGGAACTCGTCCACAGTGAGAGGACGGTCCTTTCCAAATACTTCACCCCACAAAATTTGCATTGAGATGATTAATCTCCATGCATTTGGGTTGAATTGGCATATCCCTAAACCTAACTTAATCAACAACTCTCTAGTAAAGGCGTTTAAAGGAAACCTTAAACCCCCTAAAAGATAAGCCTCATAGACGCCTATCCCAAAGTGAGGGTTGCAACACCATTCTCCTCGGACGGGCAACCTAGGGTTAAACTCGTCTGGAATTTGGTACCACTCCCTAAGATTTTTTAGTCTTTGCTCGTCCGTCCTAGAAGGGATATCTATGGCACAACTATAAACAGTTACCTCCTCCTCGTCCAAAGGACCAGAAGGAGGGGCAGTGGACGAGGTACCAGCTTGAGACCCTGAGGCCTTCCTAAGCTGCTCCTGTACAACCTCTATAGGAAGCCCAGGGACGCCAGAGACATACTCCTCGTCCGTGGTGTTCCCCCCACTACTATCACTAGTTCTACTAGAACTGTAGCTACTCTCGTCATTGTACTCATCTATGGCCTTATCTACACTATCACTAGACGAGGAAAGTACAACATCAGCCATCTTAATAGAAAAACTAAGGACGAAAGGAAGAAGAATACCTGGATCTAGGACGAATGAAAGCTATAGACGCGAAAAGCTTCTAGACGAAGATCTAGAACAAGGAAGGACAAGGAAAGAAATTTCGAAAATGAGGGAGGGTAACAGAGGTATTCCACTATTTATAGGGAATAAACCTCAACATCTGAAGCGACAGAACCAATCAGAGGCTGACACGTAGCACCTACCTCGAAAAACTGAATCGACGAGACTTGTCGCCAATGAGATACCGACACGTGGCATCTCTGATCTTTAGAAAAGCTCGTCCATCCAGTGGAGAAAATTACTATATTCCCTTGGATGACACATGGACAAGGGGGCAACTGATGGTGCAAGAAAAACACCAAGTCAATTACTCGTCCATAGTGCCGTCCATAGCATGTACAAAACGGAGAACGAGTGGTTGGTACACTCGTCCTTAACCGTCCACCTTCATCCTCCATTCGCTCGTCCATGGTAGGACGAGCAAGCAATGAACCTCGTCCGTCATTGAAGAGGGACGAGCAAGGTTCAACACACTTCCAACCAAGAATCACGTTGAAGAGTCATACTGTTTGGATCTCAACACAGGTCCCGATGAGGTGACTCCCATGGCAGTTATGGAAGTTACCCTCTGAATCCTCCAAGCTCTGCGACGATTAGAGAAATAACTGATTCCTAACACTATATAAAGACCCTTCTACGCAGAGGCAAGGGGCACTTTTCTCTTTTTTAGAATTCTAGATAAAAAATTATTGAAGTCTTTGAACTCTCTTCTTTCTACTTCAAATCACTGACTTTACCATCGGAGGACCCTAGACCGGCCTCCACCGGTCTTTCTCTGATTGAATCTGGTGTTTTCAGGACTTGGCCTTCAAGATCAGCAGCATTCGAAGACTTTTCAGCCCACTGATCCCTTAGAACTTATCAACATTATTTTCAATGCCTTCTCCTTTTCAGTTCACACTTTCCCTTACCATGCTTTATTTTATAAATTTATTTTTCTGATGAAAAAGAGTAATTGCATCAAATGACATAATCACATAAATGCAAAATTTTAGTTTATGTTTAAAGATATTTTTTAATTTATTTTTTAGGTTAGTGTGTGTGAATTATCAATTATGTGTATATTTCTAAAAAGTGGTTATATAAAATATAAATTATAAGTAAAAAGTAAATATTAACAAATGCTTTAATATTATATAAATACAAAATTTTGTTCACCATCCAAAGAAATCAGCCAAATTAGTTTGTTTGAAACTATGCAACTAAATTCATCTAATTGTAAAGACATATTTTATTAATTTTCAATTCAATTTTTAGATTGATGTGTTTGAGTAGTGTATGTGTTTTAGAAAAGTGCTTAGGTGAAATGGGAATAATTAAAAAAATAAATGTTTTATAAGAATTTTTTATTTTTAGAACAGATAATCTAATCTAGGTATTTTGAAAAAATGGTTACATTAATTAAAAAAAATTAAATTCTTTTGTTAAAATAAACAAAAATAATGTGGTTACAAGTTGATAAGAATGTTAGAGGTGGATATATGTATAACTATCATAAATAATTGTTTGATTATTGTCCACGTGAACAATAAACAATAATTGTTTGGGTTTTTTATTTTTTATTTTTTTATTCTCTACTTGAATATTAACTACACAATAATTATCATAAATAATTAATTGATACGTTCAAAATACTATAGTAATTCTTTTTTCTTTTTCTTTTTTTGAGCTCACAAAGCTTATGGATTATGTAATATAGCTGGCTAAATGTTAATTAAATCCTTGGACGGTCACAGTGGCGGCTCTAGGAATTTCTTTCAGGGTAGTCCTTCAAAAGGATAAATTACACAATCTTATAAAAAGATAAATTCATATATTGACGCCAACAATAACCAAAAAACACGCAAATTCATATCTGAACGTAGATTTTCTAAGTTAAAGTCAACACAAATTCACTTGAAAATGAATCTTGCACAAAAGATGAATCTTGGGTACATGGTTTCCTTATCAAATATTTTTCCACAATAACTAGCAAAAGAATAAACAATAAACTATAATATCATTTGAAATATTAATAAAATTATTAATTATTTTTGTTTAATTGTTTCATTATTTTTCTTTAATGACCATTGGTAATCTAACACACACTTCACTATTTAGTTTGCTATGCACAATGTAAAGACTAAAAATACACTGCATCATCACCCGGCTTAACTCAATGTCTAACATAGTTTTTTTTTTTTCCTTTTTTTCTTTTATAATGTCTTGTCCTGGGTGTTACTTTTCAGAGACAATGGCCAATCAACAGTCAACACAAATACACAATTACATATATATATATATATATATATATATATACACACTTACACAAAAGCTAAAAAGCCAATTTAGCCATGAGAGAACTAGAGGAGAGCCTAAGTACACTGCATTATCAAAAATAGTAATTCTTCTTTATACAATGAAAAGTGATGTGAATGCACAAAGAGAATAATTCTTCTTTATACAATGGAAGGCGATGTGAATGCCCAAAGAGAATATAAGACTTGTCACATCTTAGTTTAAAAGTAATTTGCTCATATTTTTTAATGAATTGTTTTTAGTTTAATTTTTCACAAACTTTTACATGTGAGCAAATTTTTTAACTAAATAATTTTATTTTTTGTTAATAACCTGTAATGTGATTAATCTTGCAAGCACTAGGATGACTTTAGGGCTTCATACTTTTAAGGTAAAAATATAGTTAACAATAGCGAGATTTGGACTAATGCCTACCAACTTTAAGATATTTCGAAACTAACCAACTTAGTTCCTATTCGCCGTGTGAGACAGAGGATAAAAATCAATAATAGTTTAGTTTTGAAATGTCTTGAACCTAGTTGATATTAGCCCAAACCTTTAATGATATAGACGGTGTTTTACCTAACATTATAACTAATTTAATAAAATTTTATTGAATGATATAAATAAAGTTTTTTTTGTCAAATTTTATTATTGAAAATATCTATCCCTTTTTAATTGAAAAAGAAAAAAAATTATATAAATATTTTCCCAAAAGATAAATATGAATTATTTACCTATTCTCAATCTTCTTCCAAAAAAGAGAAGGAAAAAAAAAAAAAAAAAAACCTTCAATTTCTTATTAAAACGTAGCTAAAACCTAAAGGTTGATAAGTTGATAAAGTAACTAGAGCAGCAGAGATTTTTTTATTAAAAAAAAAAAAAGTGTGCTACACAGCTCATAGTAATATACATTAAAAAGTAATAATAAAAATTTATTGAATGATATAAATAAATAAATAAATTTATATAAGTTTTTTAGGACGAAATGGGTAACTAAACATAAAATTCTAACTATATAATTAGTTGTCAACGTTTTCAAACTATATTTTTTACTAGCATCTCGAGTTTCAAAGACTCAATTTTGGCCTATAAATCGAGTTTCAAAAGCTCGATTTTTATAGCCTAATCATATCCGATGTGGGGCGTATTTTTTCACATGACGACCACATGAAAATCGAGTTTCTAAGACTCGATTTTTAACCCTTATAAATGAAAACAAATCACAGAGGAACCAGATCAGAGAAACTCAGAGAAAAAAAAAAAAAAACCCAAAACAAGAAGATCCAAATTGGACCCGTGCTCGACGACCACCGCGCGTGGCCCAGGCCGGAACCAAATCAGAGAAACCCAGAGGAAAAAAAAAAACATAACGAGAAGAACCCAAAAAAAAAAAAAAAAAAAAAAAAAAAAAAAAAAAAAAGAAGATCCAGATCGGACCCGTGCTCGACGACCACCGCACGTGGCCCGGGTCGCACGCGCGCTGCCCAGGCCGCGCCTGGCTAGTGATCTCCCTCTGAGCTCTCTCTCCCTCTGATCTGAGTTTCTAAGGATTAGGATTGATGTGGTTGGGATTTTTGAAATTTGTTTTTGAGTATTTCGGCTGGTATATGGACTTAGAATTTTTTAATTTTTTTTTTTTTTTGTATTAGAAATCGAGTCTTAGAAACTCGATTTTCATGTGATCGCCACGTGGAAAAATATGCCACATCGGATATGATTAGGCCATAAAAATCGAGTTTTTGAGACTTGATTTATGGGCCAAAATCGAGTCTTTAAAACTCGAGATGCTAGTAAAAAATATAGTTTGAAAACGTTGACAACTAATTATATAGTTAGACTTTTATATTTAGTTACCCATTTCGTCCCAGTTTTTTATGAGATGTACCTGTCCGTTTTTGGTTGAAACTTAAATAAATCTCTTCCCAAAAGATAAATATGGCCTCTTTTACACCTATTCTCAAAGTGAACTATAGCTCATAGTCAACGAATGAAAATTTTTATTTATTTCTAAATATTTGCAATGAATGAAAGCAAGCGATCGAGTTTTACTAGTTACAACTGCGCACAAAGCTGGCTCTGCTGAATATTGTCAGACTACTTTCACCAGTAACAAATAAGTACAAAAATTTATAAAAAGTTAATATTTTTCTCTTTTTCAAGCTAACTTTCTAACCGAATTACTTCTGCTATTTTGTTCTTTATCTATGCGTGCCAAGCTAGACATTGCTCACTGGTTGGAGTGTCAATTTAGGTTAGTGTGTCAGATTTGCGTCGTTTCAAGGTAGGGGTATTCAACTAAATGGCTCAACTCTAATCTGACCCATTTAATAATCGTGTCATGATCCTTCAACCCTAACCCGATCTATTAATAAGGCGGGTTGACTTGACCTAACTCATTTGACACGCTTAATAAATGAGTCATATTGGGTTATCACAAATGTAACACAATTCATTTCAACTTGCATAATATTAAATATAACATCCATCTAGAAATAATTTTTTTACATCTCAAAAAGCAGTGCATACACTTCAACTCTTCAACTCACATTCAAAATATATAGTTCAACAAAAATATAACATTCATCTACAAATAAGTTCTTTACACTCTAAAAGAAGTGCATATACTTCAACCCAAATTCAAAATAACAAAGTTTAATAAAAATAAAATAATATAGTTCAACAAAAATATAATATCCTTAGAACTTACCAAATGCTAAGTATCAATATTGAAATAATTTGAGTAAACAGTAGACTAATCCTGACTATGATAACGATTATCATCCATAGATTCTTTTTTGATGTCCAAATTCACAACATCTTCTACAAGCTCATCCAATTTCATTTGTGCAAGTTCTATGCAAAAAAAAAAAAATATTAGTAGTTCTAAGGTTTGTAAAGTTTCAATTTCCAATTATATTCTTTGTAAATTTTTTTGTAATTACTCATTTTTCTTTTTAAATTTAAAATATATGTTGGATATAAAAGGTATTTGACAAATCTAAAATAAAATAAATATTTATTTGTTATACGTGTAAAACGAGTTGTGTTAAATGGGTCATTTTAGGTTGATATAAATAAATTAGCGTGTCAAACGTGTCTATTGCGGGTTACGCGGGTTAACCTGCTTATGACACGTTTCTTATCGTGTCACTTTCGGGTTGACTCATTTATGACCCAAACCCATTAAGGCCCAACTCTAACCCGAAAAAACCCATATTGGGTTCGTGTCGTGTTCGCGGGTTGGGTTGAACATTGACACCCCTACTCACTGGCTCAACATTTCCCAAGCGTATTTGTTCAAGTAGAGGCAAATTACTTCCTATCCACACTGTTTTGTTATTAAGGATAAAAATCTATGATTTCCTAATTATTAGCATTTTTTAGTTCGTTCATGGTCTCCATTTTGCTCGTTTGTGTTCAATCCATTTTGAATTAAGAGTTTAAGTAATGTTATTTGTAATTTTTTGAAATACGTGTGGATAAAAAGTTTGTGAAAATATATGTAATGTTATTTAAAAACTGAAAATGATTGGTTTAACAACTCTACTAAACGGCCAAATATTTTTGCCATATGCAAACCATGTTTTTCTTTTTTTCTTTTTTTTCTTTTTTTAATAAAAATGTGTTATGAGTTATGACCATAATTGCAAGTTTATAAATGTGATTTATTTATTTATTTTCTATATATAAACCATCTTTTGCTTTTTCTTTTTTTAATTTATATATTTGGGGGTGGAGAGTCTCTCAAATCTCATGAAAGGTAATTTATCCTTCTTCTTTTTTTAATATTGTAAAGGATTAGAGTTTTTTTTAATTTTTTTATGAAAAATAATTAGAGTTTTAAGATTTAGAACTTTTATTTAAAACATAATTTTTGGTGAACATGCTTGTTCGGTTATTATTAATTTTAAAAAGCATTCAATTGACCTATGCATTAAAACTCCATTCTTATAGAAGCCAGAAGGTGCGATGCTTTTCTAAAAGCAAAAGATCGGTTTATTTGGAAATTGTGTTTAAATAACAAAAATTATTATCTAAATACAGTAATATATATTTTTACATACTTTTTTTAATCATACATATTTTTACAAAACTTAAATAATATTCCTAAAAATCTGAGCTGTGCTGTTGTAGTACTTGTGTTTACAGCTCCTAGAGGAAGAGAAAAATAAAGATGATACTCTTCAATGCAAGTTAATGCAGCAGACCCAGAAGAGCAAATATTGAAATCATAAAAAAAATCAGTAAACGGAGATGCTTCGCGAAAATAAAAAGCTGAGAGCATCATATCGTACCTGCAAATCTTTTTTCTGTCATGCAATATTGGAGAAATTTTTATCTAGTTCTGAACTACAGGCTCACCAAGCTGTACTCCCAGCCAATAGAAAATACCTCATCAATAGAAATTTGGCCGACATCAATTAATAGTACGAAAATGGCAGATAAGGATAGCATTCACTCCTCCGTGTGGTAGCAACTTTTATCATTGCCACTAGCTTTTATTAAGTTTAGCTTTTATCATTTCCAACCACTCCTGCCAGAAGCCATTAGAGCATCTTCAGCGGTTTGCAGCTCTAGTAGCTAAAATTTGAAAAATGAGGAGCTGTAAATACTTCAACAGCTTCGGTAAACATGATTTTTTTGGGCTAGTAAACAGTAATCTACCATGGTTTACTGTTTATTCCTCAAATATATATTTTTATTATAATAATAATGATATGTTCTATAAAAAAATATTAAAAAATATATATTTGTTAAAAAATAATAAATAATGAATAAAAAAATAATATTTAAATAAGATAAAAAATAAATAAAAAATATATTAAAAATGTATTTTAAAAAATTAATAAGTAAAAGCTAACTGTTCATTTTTCAATCAATATAAAAATTTAGAAAAGATGCCCTTGTAATGTTTTGTCAAGCCCATGCACTATATTGTCGCCAAAATAATTGCTGGTAAAATATGTTGAATTGTAGTTTGAGTTCCGAGTGCTATAAATAAAACATCAGTGTATGAAGGAGAGACAGCCTTTGAGTTTCGTAACTTCTCCCTTCCTTCTTCTACTCTATTCCACGTCTCTCAGTAATATTGTATATTTTGTTAGCTGTTTACATTCTCAGCCAACTTCCATAATAATTTCTTACACCCCCCTTTGAATCTCTGTGTCTTCCTCTATATTTTGTCTTTCAACTGTAACACTTAAAAAATGGGTAAAACATTTTACAATTTCTTCTCCTCTCTCACACCCGACACTTTATCAGCTCCTGCCCTCTTAACTTTCTCAGTTCTTCCTCTCTCCATCTCTTAGCTCTCTTGGCTACCCGATCTTGCCTCCGGTGGGCTTAGATTTTCAAATTATGTTCTTTGTTTCTTGGGTTTTCGATCTGAGTTCGTGGAGGTTTTTCTTGGTAGATGGTGGTTGTCTTTTGGCTGGTTTTTCCTATCTTTATTTTATTTTTTTTTTTTGGTTTCTACGATCTGGATTTTTGGTTGATGGTGGTTGTCGTTTGAGTGGTCAGTGGTGGATTGTTGTTTGGTGGTTGTTTTTTGAATGGTTGTTGGTTTTTTGGTGGTTGTTTTTCCGTCCGATGTGGAGTTTTTTTGGGGGTGGTGGTCTGTGCACCAATTTTTCTTTGTTGAAGGTCTGTACACACTGCACAGGTTTGTGCAGTTTTTTTTTTGTTGAAGGTCTGTGCACACTGCATAGGTTTGTGCACCAATTTTTTTTTGGAAGGTCTGTGCACCGGTTGAGTTTTGAGAAGTATGAAAAAAATTATTTTACAAAATCAAACACAGTAAAATAAAAATAATTTACTGAAATACCTGCTTTTTGAAACAGGGACTGAGCTAAGTATTGACAAGGGGAGCTGTAGCCCCCCCTGACCTCATGAACTTTTCCTTAGTATTATTATACATGATAGAGAGCTTTTCATACACTAAAGGGGCTTTGGCCTCCCCAGGTTTTTCAAGAATATTATTTTCGGCCCCCTAACATATTTCTTGGCCTGTTAAGCAAATAAAAATTAGCCCAACCTTGCACCGGATAATATATAACCCAAACGATAACCAAAAAAAAGAATATAAAATTGGTCCAAATAACATTATTTCTTGGTTTGTTAAGCAAATATTTCCTCTCAACGCCTTGACGTCAATGATGCCCATCTACATCTGGTTCTTCTTTCCAGGTATCTGTGAATTGAATTTTGTGGTATGTCTTATTAACAATCTCAAATCTCTCTCTCTCTCTCTCTCTCTCTCTCTCTCTCTATTGCTTTTGAGCTTTGTTTTTTTAACAATACATGTACCTATTAGTGAGTTGTAGGGACAGATGCCCTTGTCTAATTAACATCTTCAAGGGCAAGCTACAAAGGTGGAGCAACAACAGCAAAACACGTAGCATATGTTATTATTCTCTCTTTAGAAAGTTAGACTCACTTAGACTAGTTAATGTTAGACCCTTAAATTCACTAGATTGGTAACTCAAGAAAAATCTGACTTCTACCCTTTTAAGTAAAAAAAAAAAATCTGACTTGGTTATTATAACCAGTTAACTAGTTAATAACAGGCTAGGAAGTTGATTTTAAGATTACGTTAGTAACTAGTTAGTAACTCAAGAAAAATCTGACTTAGTTAAAATTTAAGATGATTTTTAGACAAATTGCTGTAACAGTTTGTAATGATTTTTGACATTTAAAAGAATGACTTCTCTTTTAATAAATAATTGTGTTGCAAAGTATTTAAAAATAGTTATTTTGTGTCCTTTTTGTTGTTGCCATTTTGTTAATACTAACTGAATGTTAATTTTTAAATTTTTATGAAAATAAATTGTTTTTACTTCGCCCCCTCGATTAAACTTCTGGCTTCGTCCCTGTTTGGAAATTTGAAATACCTGCTTTTATGAAAGTGGAATATGATAGTGCTAATGAGAATAAAAAGTTCTGTCTGTGTAAACTCTTTGGCGTGTGTGCATATTCCCTACATTTTGTTGGTTCTCAAGAATTGAATTATTAAATAATTTTTGAACGCTGAATTACTCCCTGTTAGAAATTAGAAACACACGTCCGTTAGATATTACCCCCCAAGTACTGAACTGCCATCAACTGCTCTTGAACTGTTGAAGAGCCTTTAAACCTTTTTTCTCTCAGATATATGTTGCAAAACCGTGAGTATATTTTTTTTTTAGAAAATGGGTAATGGTTAATAATCGAAGTTTTTAGGGGGGAAAAAAAATTAATTAATGGTGTGTTAAATTTTTTGTAAAATGAATAGTTAACCATGGTTCTCCTAAACGCAACTGACACCCGTTAGCATGATATTTTTTATCATACAGTTTATACTTTATTCACCTAGTCTCTTATGATTTCAGGTTTTACTTTTCAGCGCTGGTAGCGGATGTATTTTTATCTGGTATGTTTTTATTTCATCTATTTATATTTATTATTTCCATTACAATTGTATTTTATAATTAGCAATTATTATTATTCATTTATTTTTCACATTTTCTCATTTTCTTTTGTAATTTTTATATGTTCTAATAATAATTCTTTTTGAGAAGAAGTTCCAATAATAATTGATCCGTATCTTGGAAATTTTTCATGACTTACTCTCTAACTATGGTTTCTATAGAACATTTCTTATCTTTAAAATAAAAAATTAGTTTTGTTTAAAAATATGTGACAAAAGGCAAAAACTTTTTTCATAGTCATGTAAAATTTACACATCAATTAATATAATTCAATTTTATTTATTATAACTCTGCTTTGTATAATCTCATGCATAAAGAGATTTTGATAGATAGAATTTTTTAAGTATATATGTGAGTTAATAGTGGATGGCCAATTTCGAATTCTCACCATATGTGAATTTGAATTTTTTGGTCTACAAATTGCTCGCAAATACCAAAGAAAAATTTTATGTATCAACTCATCAATTTCTTTATGGGATGCTATTAAACAAACCAGAGTTAAGTATAAAAATAAATAAACTTCTTTGTATATTATATTGATATGTAAAAAAAAAAATAAATAAATAAAAAATCTATTCTATGCGTCTTTATCCATCATCACGTGAAGAAAAAAAAAAGAATTAAAAATTTTTCATAGTTTATTCCGAATATGAATTTGTCTCTATTATTACTATTATTAAAATTCATAAGTTTAATTAGAGTATAAGTTTAACGGATATGTTTGAGCAGAGAGTATTGTTAGACACTCAGAGACTCCTTATAAAGTGCATAAGTTAAGTAGTTTTTCTTCTTCTCCACGCATAGTAGAATTCTCCATTCATTTGATGCCTTGTCTGATCAAATTAATTGCAATTTCAGATTTGAAGTGAAAAGAGAAGAAATATACTTGCCTTATTTCTTTTTCATCTTCCTTCTATTCACTTTGTACTTTGTGCCGGTTTAGATCGCATTTTATTCCCCCGAATCCTGCGGCATGTTTTTCCCCCCCCCCCCCCTCCCCTTTTTTTTTTTTTTTTTGGACAAAAGTTACTGTTCATGAGAAAAAATACTGTTCATGCACTGTTTTGGTACTGTTTATGTACTGTTCATGAGACCACAGTCACTTTATTCAAAAAAATATTAAAAATGAGTCTTACGGTACTATTTACACATTTAAAAATCATTTTGCTACAGTGTTTTTAGCAATAATCAGTTTTCAACAACAATAAACTGTATCCAAACGGACCTTTTGTGTTCTTTTCCTTTCGTTTCTATGTTTAAACTCTTATTAATCTTTTTTGCCTTTAACAGTCTTATTAGTCTTTGTACTTTGTGTCCTCTTCCTTCGGTTTTTCTGTTCTCTTCTTTTACAGTCTTCTTTTTAGTTTTAAATCCACACCTATAATGGTCAATCCAGTTTCACTCCCAACAGATGCATTTTCTAAAGTAAATGTTATACCAATTCTTTTTACTTTTACTTCATTATGTTTTCGAATGCAAGAATTTACTTAATGATGATGGTCGTGTTGATTTTAGTCAATATAATGTAAGTTTTTTTTTTAAAAAATTTTCTTCGAGAAGAATCTATTTTTGTATTTCATACTTTGTTTGATAAGAATGTTTTCCTTCTATAAACTTTTCAAGATTTTATACGATACATAAATAGGTATGTGGTGTGGATACAGAATGCAAATAATATTATAGTCGAATTCAAACTTGAAATCAAAGTTATGTTTTGTATTCATTGTTGTTAGAATTTACCTCAATAGTCAATGTGTTAGGGATTTGATCAATCATATAAGAATTTATGAAAATTTTTCGTAAATTCTTATACGATTGATCAAATCTTTAGCATGTTGACCATTGAGGTGAATCTCAGCAACATTGATTATAAAATATAACTTTGATTTCAGGGCTGAATTCGACTATAATATTATTTGCATTCCATATTCAATATCTATTTATTGATCGCATAAAGTCCTAAAAAGTTTAGAGAGAAAAAATATCCTTATTAGACAAACTATGAAATAAAAAAATAGAAAAACATTCTCCTCAGTGAAAATTATTAAAAAAAATTATATTATATTGACTGAAATCAGCACGACTATCATCATCAAGTAAATTAAGCCTTACATCCGGAGACATAACGAAGTCAATCAAAGTAGAGTGAATTGGTATGAGATTTACTTTAGTGAATGCATCTGTTGAGAGTGGAACTGGGTTAGCCATTGTAGGTGTGGGTTTAAAACTAAAAAGAATGCCGTAAAAAAAAAAAAAAAAAAAAAAAGAGGAAATCATGCTTCTCCTTTACAATTTTTGATGATCACCGTTATGCTTAATAGTCTGCCATCAAATATGAAGCACGGAGTTACAAATTAGTAATAATAAATTAATAATAGTTAAATGGGTATAAACCGTAAAAATATGACACTTTTGTAAGGTTCTCTTTTGTCTGTTACCAAAGAGACAAAAGACGAAAGAGAATCTAATAAAAGTTTTTTGGTAGAAAGAATCTAATAAAAGTTATTTAGTTGAAAAGCTCTATAATTAAAGATTTACAGCTTACATTTCTAGCTCTTACAAGTTACAACGATCTCTAACTGGCACTAAATTAAGTTTTGCACTTTACAACGCATGCAAGTGCAACTCTACAAACTTTCAGACCCTTCTTCTTCTTCTTGCATTTTATTTTATTTTATTTTAAACAACTTTTAGACCCAAGTGAATCAACAGTGGATGCTTCTCTGTATAGCTATGATACTCTGATTATTTTATAATATGAAAGTCCACCATTAATTATATTGTGAAGTTTTTTTTGAAAACATTGTGATGTTGTCTCCAAAATATATATATATATATATATATATATATATATTGTGATGTTTTTTTTTTTTTAATGGCATCTGATCCCTTTGAATAAAATAATGTTTAATAAAGAAAATTTTTTAAATTGTAAAATAAGATATATGGATCATGAGATTTTTTACTTTCATGCAAAGTGAAAGGAAAAGTATATTATATATCCACTACATGGAGCACATTTCTTATATTATGTAGATTTCATACATATGGAAGGTCCGCACTAAATGAGAGAGATGTTGCAAATACAGAATACATTAAGGCTGTGATTGGCTCCGCGTAAATTCATTTCCAAGCATAAAATAATTTTAGGAAAAAATATTTTACGAAGAGGAAAATATTTTCACGTGTTTGTTTTGGGTTCTAGGAAATACATCGGAAAAGTATTTTTAGTGTTTGGTTGTGCATGGAAAAGCATTTTTCCAGAAAATTTTCCTTCATTTTGGGTCTCCAAAGTCAAACATTTCTAGAAAATGCCAAAAAATATATTTCTATAATACAATTGGGCATCTCAAAATACCTACACACATCCCATATGCACATCCATTAATTCCAATCACAAAAAATATGAACATTATACACATCCAAGTTACATAACACAACTTTCATGGTCATTCACCCAAGTTTAGATATGTCATTTTATTGAGCTCATCATCGGGTAGGACTTGAGATGCCACTGCATTTAGCATTCTTGCATTCAACTTTGCAATCTTCATTGCATGGTTTTGCGGCTCAATTGCGATATCTAATTGATATTTCAATAAATCATATTTAACATCTCCTGTGCTGGAACTCTCTTCAATTGAAGGAGTACTGGATGAAGAACCTTGTTGCACATTACCACCTTCAATCTGCCAAAACTTCATAAAAGCAATTTCTACATCCAGTTTATGCTTGAATGCCTTGTGGTTTGCCCTAGAATATTGATGGACTTGGGCACGGGCTTCTTCCCATGTGTCGTACACCCCAAGCACATGACCAACAAACACGACATACGTCTTACCCTTTAGGTGGTCAATAGGATAAACAAATTAAAAACTCAATTTGGCATTATGACGTACATATTTTTAGCATACCAAATTATTTGACATACCATTCAATCAAATATGTAAGCAAGAAGATGATATTTACCAAAACACAACTTGCAATACAAGACAGTGTAAACTCATTCTACATCATCTCAGCAAAGTATTGTAACAAGCTCAATTCAAGAACAATGCTAATATCAAAGGTACCAAACTATTGGAGATAACATAATGCACATATATTTTTTATACATATATATATATATATATATATATCAGATCTGGTATAGGGGAGTGGTGGGTTCGTCGGAGTTGGGCTTTGAGTGGGAAATTTTAGGGATGGGTTCTTCAGAGTGGTGGGTTCGTCGGAGTGGGACAAATGAGGTGCGGTGGGTTTGAGGAATGGGTTTGAGGAAATTTCAGGGGTGGGTGTAGTGGGATGCTTAAATCAGTGTGAGTTTAAACAAGAAAAATTGGAGGGGATGATAACAATGGGTATGGTGGATGCTCAAACTAGTTTGGGCATTGCTCGACGAAGATGAAGGGGACGACGACGAGGATGGGTTTGAACAAGATGGGTTTAAGCAAGAAAAGAAAGGAAGGAAGAGGAACAAAGCACTCACCGACGCGTGGAGGGAACGAGGACGACAATCTGACCAGCGAGGATGTGCTTGGGTTGTCTTTAGGTGGAGTGTGCTTGAGCTCTCTCTCACTCTCTCTCTCTTCAAGTGTGTAGTCTGGAAATTCATTGATGGTAAAATAAGAGCGTAAATAATTTTACAGCCAAAGGGGGTCTTTTTACAGTCAAAGTGTACAGTAATTTTCGTTTGATCGTATTTTCTGTAGGTACCAAACACACAAAGGGGGTCTTTTTACAGTCAAAGTGTACAGTAATTTTCGTTTGATCGTATTTTTTGTAGGTACCAAACACACACAAAGGTGTAAAATAATTTCCTAAAAGCGTTTTCAACTAAAACAAACGCGATCTAAATACTGCATCAAGCCAAGGAAAGTGGGTTGTCTACTTGTCTCTCTTGCATAAATTTTGAAATTTCAAAATAAAAAGGAAAAAGGAAAAAAATTGGGAAAAAGGTTCATTAAACTCATTATTAGCCATATTTTATCATCGTCTGTAACACCAAAATATGGGTGCACCAATACAACCCCAACAACCTTGGTTGGTCCCATGTAACCCAATGGACCCAACTTTAGCAGCTAAAGTACGTGAAATATTCCCTCCAGCACGATTACGTCAACTGAGATCTCCACATCCATGTCAAAGTTGGACATTGCATATTGATCACAGGCTTCTTTACGAGAAGGTATTACATATTTCTGGTGCATGTTAACATGCACCGGAAACATTTAGGAGTTCCTCCTTCTTTACATACATTTGTTAATGCAGATTTTATGGGAAGCAGAGAAAAATCCGAAATAGCAGCAAATATAGCTGTGTGGTTCCGAATATATTTTAAAAAATACTAACAATTTTTAATGAAAGGAATGCCCTTTGAGTCTTTGACATGTTATTTTCAATGCCTTCTCCTTTTCAATTCACACTTCCCCTTACCATGCTTTATTCTATAAATTTATTTTTCTGATGAATAAGAGCAATTGCATCAAATGACATAATCACATAAATGCAAAATTTTAGTTTATGTTTAAAGATATTTTTTTAAATTTATTTTTTAGGTTAGCGTGTGTGAATTATCAATTATGTGTATATTTCTAAAAAGTGGTTATATAAAATATAAATTATAAGTAAAAGGTAAATATTAACAAATGCTTTATTATTATATAAATACAAAATTTTGTTCACCATCCAAAGAAATCAGCCAAATTAGTTTGTTTGAAACGATGCAACTAAATTTATCTAATTGTAAAGACATATTTTATTAATTTGCAATTCAATTTTTAGATTGATGTGTGTTAGTAATGTATGTGCTTTAGAAAAGTGCTTAGGTGAAATGGAAAGAATAAAAAAAATAAATGTTTTATAGAATTTTTTATTTTTAGAACAAATAATCTAATCTGGGTATTTTGAAAAAGTGGTTACATTAATTAAAAAAATTAAATTCTTTTGTTAAAATAAACAAAAATAATATTTATACAAGTTGATAAGAATGTTAGAGGTGGATATATGTATAACTATCATAAATAATTGTTTGATTATTGTCCACGTGAACAATAAACAATAATTGTTTGAGTTTTTATTTTATTTTTTTTCTAATTGAATAGTAACTACACAATAATTATCATAACTAATTAATTGATACACTCAAAATACTATAGTAATTCTTTATACAATGAAAAGTGATGTGAATGCCCAAAGAGAATATAAGACTTGTCACATCTTAGCTTAAAAGTAATTTGCTTGTATTTTTATTTTTTAATGAATTGTTTTTAGTTTAATTTTTCACAAACTTTTACATGTGAGCAAAATTTTTAACTAAATAATTTTATTTTTTGTTAATAACCTGTAAGCACCAGGATGACTTTAGGGCTACATACTTTTAAGGTAAAATACAATTAACAACAATGAGATTTGGACTAATGCCAACCAACTTTAAGATATTTCGAAACTAACCAACTTGGTTCCTATTCGCCATGTGAGACCGAGGATAAAAACCAATAATAGTTTAGTTTTGAAATGTCTTGAACCTAGTTGGTATTAGCTCAAACTTTTAATGATGTAGACGGTATTTTACCTAACATTATAACTAATTTAATAAAAATTTATTGAATGATATAAATAAAGTTTTTTTTTTGGTCAAATTTTATTATTGAAAATATCTATCTAAGGCTACTTACTAATCAAGTGTGATTTTCCAAGATGATCATATTGTTACAACAACAAGATGTAAGCCTTTAGTCATAAATTGGGGGTAGGCTATGGATTCTTAACAGATTAGTCCAAGTCTGCTGTATGTATTAGGGAATGACCCAACATATATCTGTGGTGGATCCTATTAGAAGTATGTTATTAAATGATTAAATTTACCATATCCTAATAGCTTAAGTTTTTGGGATAATAGGTAATTTAATATGGTATTAGAGAGACACTATTTAGGAAAGTAGGTACAGATTGGATCGCCTACTAAATTCCAGTAATGTTGGTAAAATAATGGGGGCATACCATCAAGTCCTGGTGTTTTGAGAGGAGTCACCTGCTTAATAGCTTGGTGTACTTCCCATGCTTTGAATTCAGAGGATAGTTGAGTATTCATCTCGTCACTAATTACCTTGTGAATGGAATTTGTGGCTGCATCATTCTGTTGGAGATTTGCTGAGGAAAATAGATCTTGGTAGAAAGCAATTAGACACTGTGCTATATCTTCAGGGTTTGAATTCCAACCTCCATTTGCATCTCGAATCTTCAAGATTGAGTTTTTCCTCTTCCTTTGAGTTGCTCTACTATGAAAAAATTTTGAATTTTTATCACCATTGGCTACCCATAGTGCCTTGGATCTTTGGAACCACATTCTGTTCTCCTTGTCCATCAGTTCAGAAATTTCTTTCTTCAGCTCCCTCATTCGATGATTTAAACCAAATCTTCATGCTTCTTTCTTGGCTTTAACCAATAGCTTTCTTTTTCTTACTAGTTCCCTTCTTACATTCCCAAAATGATCCCTATTCCACCGTTGCAACTCCTTGCCACATTTCTCAATTTTCCTTACAACCTTGCTTGATAGATCAGCATTGACATCAGATGACCACACTGCTTCAACTACATTAGAACAGCCTGGATCTAAAATCCACATTTCTTCAAATCGAAAGAGCTTTGGTACTGATGCTACTTCCAATCGATCAGGAATTATCCATAGAGGGCAATGGTTTGAAGAGTCAGAAGATAGATGGTGAATCCTCACTCCAAGGAACTTCATTAGCCAGTCATTGGTTGCTAGCCCGCGATCCAATTTTTCCCATATTGAATGCCCATTTGCAAAATGCTTCTGCCATGTGTATGGTGTGCCCACAAATCCAAGATCTATAAAGCCACACTTGTCAATAACATCCTGAAAAAGCAGCATTTGGGATTGGCTTCTATTACTACCTCCTAATTTTTCAGAATTTTAGACTATTTCATTAAAATCCCCACCACAAATCCACGAAAGGTTGAATCTGCTATTCAATTGGCCCAGCATGTCCTATGATTCAAACCTCTTATGCGTAACTAGCTCTCCATAGAAACCAATAAATCTCCAAGCATCTTCCTTCCCCTTATTAATGATAGCATCTATATGGTTCTTGGAGAAAGTATCTATACTCAAATCTAAAGAATTTCACCAATACAAAGCTAATCCTCCTCCTTTGTTATTTCTATCCACAAAAAACAAATTGTCAAATTCTATCTTCCGTTGAATTTTTTTTAGCCTTGCTTCATTCACCTATGTTTCGGCCATAAACACAGTGGAAGGATCTTTTGCCCGAATCACTACTTCAAGCTCCTTCCCTGTGCATAGGTTTCAAGCCCACGACAATTCCAAGCTATGAAACTCATTCTGCCTAGCGGGACTGCTATGCAACCTCCACCATTTCATTATTTAAATCTTCAACCTTCGAAACCTAAATCTTCTTCATAAGTAACTCGGGCTAGATTGCAGCTTCTTGACTTCTATTCCTCTTTGTCAAAACTGTTTGTTGCATTGGGGAATCCTAAAAAATAAGGTCACGTGCAACTTTTATCCACTTACGTGGGGTAGGAGAATTTTTGGGAGACATTGCACATGAGGGTGAGTCCCTAGAATTAGGGGATCTCTGCTGTGATAACTCCTCATGAGCAAATATCTTTCCTAAGAAATCTCCGAAGGATTTCTTGGTAAAGTGCATCACTAGATTCTTGGGTGAGGAACTACTGTTTTCAAATTTCTGGATAGCTACATCTATTTCATTTAGTTGAATTTAAAATTATTGGGATTGCTGTGGTTATCCGATAAGTTTGAATTTGAAACAACTACTTCCCAGTTTGAATCTCGTCTAGGCTGTACATCTCACGGGGCAACTTCCACCAAAGTCGGTGAGTTCAAATTCAAATCTTCAGGCTTATCCACGATGATCGCTTCTCCATGTGATTGATCGGAATTGCCGACAACCTTTGGAATCTCAAACGTTGACTTTTGAGCATGTGTTATGCAAGACGTCGTCGATAACTTCTTCTCCGATTGAGTATGGCCCAACCCGTCCCCCATACATGCAACTTTTGTAACAGCGGCCTTTCCAGGATTATGGGGAATTACACAAAGCCAAGCACCGTATTCCTGCTTGTCCAACCTAAGAGTACCCTTGCTAGCGAGCTAAACATCACAGTCCTTATCTGAATGGGAGACCTTACAGCACCAATAATAAAAGTTTGGGAGCTTTACGTACTTGTATGAAACCCAGATTTCTTCTTCATCATTTAAAATCACCCTTCAGCCTCGACAGAAAGGTTTTGTAACGTCCACTTCCACCCGTACTTGAAGGTAGTCACCTCCGATCATCTCATTTAGATGCCCAACCTCCTGTATACTACCAATTGTTCCTCCCAACTCCGTGGCTGTACTAGTGTTGAGCATACTCACTGGTAAGCCCTGCATTTGTATCCAGAACTTCATGGTCGAGAATCTGAGATTTTTTGTTGGGATGGAGAAATTGTAACGTCAAAAAAGGACCACATGCTTGTCAAAAGACCAAGACTCATTCATAAGGACTCGTTTTGCATCTGTATCTGATCTAAAGACAAATAATAGCACGTGATCTCCAGCTTCTCTTATTTCAAATTCCTTTCGAGTCCTCCAAAGCGGTTTGAAAGTTCTACCCATTGCCTCCATATTAAGAGCTCTTCTCGTTATAAACCTCACTGCCAGTATATGCTCTTCATCTGTGGAGAAAGAAGACTTTGTTAATCTGACTCTTTCACCCACTTCATTCGTAAGGGATAGTTTTTTCCAATCTTTGAGAACTTCGTTCATGCTAAAAACGGCAAGAAAACTATAAGAAGGAAAGGGATTTGTTGGAACGGATAGTAACACAATTTTGTAATCAGACTTAAAAGCATGTTCCCACCCCAGAGAAAGAAAAACCAGAGAGAAAACAAGGCCCTACAAATAACGTTATTATCTGAGGGGAGGGATTTATCATTCCGAAGAAGATAATAGAGTTCTACACTCTAGTCTCTCAACGAAGGGACTTGAGAGAGAAAGAAGAAAAGTTATAATTGTTTTTTAGATGTATAGATCATGATATTTTTAATTTTCATGCAAAAGTAGAAGGAAAAATATCTTATACCATCCACTACATGTAATACATTTCTTATATTGTGTGATTTTCATCCACATGTAAGATTTACACAACATGAGAGAGATGTTACAAATATATTAGATACTGTCTCCAAGAGCAGAAAAGTGAGTTGTTTATGTTTAATTAAAGCAACAAACTTGTTAATCAAAGTCCACAACCTTCTCATATTTGAGATTAAACAAACGGAAGCAATGCTTCTCACTTAAATTCTCAACTATCTCCACACAACCACCCCTTCCACTTTTCTTCAATTCCTCATAGTAATTCCCACCCACAACCATCAAAAGGTCCTTCTTAGCAACAAAAATCAACAGTCTCTCACTAGAACCCTTGCAACTGATTTCAACCTAGATCATCCAACCCATCATTTGTAGGAGAAGGACACATGTTCAGCCACATTTTATTGTCATCCATGCCACATTTTTATCCTTGCTAGAATATATGGTTAAGACTTAATACTCTTCTTAAATTTATTAACTTTAATTAAGGGCATTTACGACTCGGTTCAAACTCACATGAAACCAAAAAGATAATAATATCGCATTAAGAAAAAAAATGAGAATAAAATGAAATGTTCAAAAATTAGATTATTATAATTTTTTTTAGGAGAAGATAAAAAAGCTTTATTCTAGGCCTAGTTAATTACCATACTAGTGATGGTAAGTGGTGACTATACAATAACAATTAAAGCATTGCTTTCCTATCAAAAAAATAAATAAATAAATAAAGCTTTGCTTTATTAGAGTTTTTATTTTTATTTTTTATTTTTTACTGAGAAGGTAGCATCTGTATTAATAAATGGACAAAAAGTACAAAAATAATAAAGGATCCTACTGCACATCAGTACAAAAATAATAAAGGGTCCTACTGCACATCAGTGCTACTCAATTAGCCTAGTATATGGGACAAGAAAAAATAATAAAAAATGAAAAATATGTCAGCACTACCACTCCCTGAAGCCTATTATGTTTGTTGGTTTGCCACCGACTTCTGATATTATAATTAAATGTGCTTAAATCCCTGTTCTGTGATTACTCCAACTTTAACCACATGTTGCAGACAGTCTAACACACTAATGTGAATTGAGTGTACCCTATTAGTCATAGATGTCGTCTCTATTAATATTGGCTAGGGCGTTAGAGCACACCTAAGAGAATCATCAGAGATTTTGGCTCAAAAAACCCTTTAACCTAAAGGGATGTTTGTATTCATATGTAGCTCATGGCCTTACTTTCACGTCTTTAGGCAATAGTGAAGCTAAATAGCTATATAGCTATTTTAGCTTCACCAAAATACAAAAATGCATGTTACAATAGTGGAACCATAACTAAAATTTTTTAGCTTCTATAGCTGTGCACTGTAGCAAGAAGCTAAAAATAATAATAATATTTTATTAAACTTCTCTCTCTTCTCTCATTAAAATAATATTTTCTCTTTTTCTTTCTCTCTCTCTCTCTCTCCAACATCCTTCATCTGTTCTCTTCTATGCCGGCCAACTCGCCGGCAGTGGTACTCATAAAATCCATATAAAACTCACCGAATCAGACACCCAGCCACTAGAAAAACACTGAATCGAACCACCAGCAACGTTGATCCACCAAACCCACATCACAAAACACAAACCCATAAAGATAGAGTAGAGAGAAAGATTGAAGCAACGCCGGTCCAAATTCCATACAACCACCACAAAACACAAACCCACATCACAAATCACAAACCCATGGCAGATCGGTCAGAGTAGAGAGAAAGATCACAAACCCATGGCACAACCCACAAACCCACCTCCTGGTAACCTCCAAATCGTCAATCCCACCATCTCCTCTGCCTCAATTGCAATCTCAGCTTCGCTCTCATTTCAGCTTCGCTCTCACTCGCTCAGCAACTTGTTCCGACAAACCGGGCAAGAGTTTTGGAGAGAGAGCCATGGGAGGATACAATCGGAATGGTATATGTGCTTGCATGGCATTTCGAGAGACTTGGATCCGAGTTGGAACTATTCCTTGTAGACTGCGCAGTGCGACTCGGCCGAGACATGAGTTTCAATGATTTGGAGGTGGGTATTTGGAAGAGGCTATGGCTGGTTCATCTTGGTTCAGAGAAAGAGACAGAGAGGAAGAGAGAGAAAGAGAGAATAAAAAATAATAAAGAAAAAATAAAGAAGGGATATTTAATTGAAGCGGTAAATTTTCTTTAAAAAAAAAATTGAAGTGGTAAATAAATATCATTGCAGTGGTGGGGGCGGCGGTGGTAGCGGCGATGGAAGAGTAGTTAGCGGCAGTGGCAGCGGTAGTGGTTGTGGTGGTTGTGATTGTTGTTTATTACAGTGGATATATTATTTTATTGTGATATTTATATTATTTTATTGTGTTGAAAGCTAAAATAGATCTATTGCTACTGGATGTTTTATAAAGTGAGTAGGTAAAATAGATAAAATAACTTTTTGTAGTGCCAAATAACTAAATTTTTAGCTCCACTGCTGTGGATGCTCTTAGCAAAACCTCCTCTAATTTCTTGCACTTCTTTATATAAATTGATGAGCTCTTTGCACCTCTTGTTCTCGTTTACTCTTTAAGCACAGTAATCATTAATGTTGCTAGCCTATTCCTTAATTAAATGCTCTCTCTCCTCTTTTTTACCATGTCTTTTTCTCTTTTTTTTTTCCCTTCTTCAGAATCTAGCAAACCTCCGCAAACCACTCTTATTCTAAACCTCATCCATATCTTCTAAGATATTTTTTCTCAAATACACAACTCATGCCGTCCTTTCAAGCTATTTTTATAAGTTATATATTTTTGTCATTTTCTATATGTAACACAATTGTGAAAAGAAAATTACTTTTTTTTTAGAAGGAAAAGAAAATTACTTGATTAGATTCTTTTCCCAAAATTTAATAGTTTATCCTACATAAACTGATTCGAAATTAATGAAATAAACTTGGACCACGTTATGATAATTGATAAAATTTTAAAGAAATTGCAACAGTGAGCAGATGTGAGTAGTAAATTTTCTGCATATAAATTGCTGACGAAGTTGGTTGTTGAATTTGCACATAGTTATTACTTATTAGTTATTTACTCGAGCACCCTTATTACTGATAACTGAAAAGTACCTAAACTAATTTTCTTCTCCTTCTTTTTTTTAATAAATTAGTTTTTTCTTAAATGCAAGGGTGATTTTCAATATACAACTATTTTACAGTGGCTTAGCTTGCCGAAATTATTATGACTTTTCACTTTAAGAGCACTTACATTAGTCAATGTAAAATGACATAAATGTAAAATTTTAACAAATCAACCCAAAAAATTATATCCATCAATTTTTTTTTTTAATTATGCATATTTATATAAATTTATACAACCATTGTTTGTGTAAAAATATATTTTACTTCTTTCTTGGTTCATTGGGTTGGTGGGTACGCGTGAGTGATGTGGGTATTTTAAGAAAAGTGGTTAAATGAAGAATTAATATTTTATTAAAATAACTTTTAGAAGTGTTTTTTAAAAGAATGTCAGTATAAAATAGAAAAATAAAATTTTTACACTAAAATAGATAAGAATTTATGCATGAATTGATGCTTTTAAAACCATAAATTGAAAAGGGCAGAATTTTTAACCCATGCATAGGTTTACAAAAGAATAAAAATGTGCATCATTCATAACTTAGAAGCCATGTAGGCCACAATTTTTTTAATCTCGCGATCCCTATCAAAACGTTTTTTGGACAAAACCTATGATATGATATTAATTGTTGATTTTTGGACTTAGATGTACTATTGATTATAATTCTCTCTTCAAGTTAGTATAATTTAGTTTTTCTAACAAACTTTAACTTGACAGGAAAAACAAAGAGCTAGTGACAAGGTACCATAGTTTCATATAGTATGTTCAAAGGATTTGGATTGATGCAATTACCCCCCAACACAATTTTATTTTACTATTTTTATTTTTAATATTTAAATTTTTATTTTTTTTATTCAAGGGTTGAAATTAAATGCTATTTTTTCCACTCTTAATTTCAACCCTTGATAGCTATTGCAATCCATGTTCAAACGCAATTTGTTTGTACAGATGTCAGTTATGCACAGCTTTATGAACTTCTGCTGATTTATATTTTTTGTCTTAAAATTAGTTTTTATTTAAAAATTTATTTTGATTCTCTAAAAATAAATTGTGCTAGGTTTTAGTCCAGGTGATAGTTTGACTAGATGTAGGCTCGAGCTCTATGTCAATAATTGGTAATTTATTCAATTTGATATTTTCTATGTATTATAAGATTTTTTTTTTTTTCTCGCAAATGTCCACAGTCCACACCAGCTACAGATTTTTATTTCCCTCAAAAAAAAAAAAAAAAAAAAAGAAGAAGAAGAAGGAAGGCTGCAGATTTTAATAATATATATTTTTCTTGGTCATTCTTTATAAATTAATTATGAAAAGAAGAGTACTTAATTAGATTCTCTTCCCAAAATTTAATAGTTTTTCCCAAATAAACTAATTCAAAATTAATGAAAAAAATATGAACCACGTTGTGAAAAATGAAAGTATTATTATATTATTAACAAGGTTATCCAGTGAGTAGTGAGTGACTTGTAGTATATTACCAATTTATCTATCATTCTTTTATGAAAATTAAGAGTACTATGAAATATATGTTTAGGTCAATCCTGATTTTGATAGTTTATATTTAAGAATTCTTAAACCAATTAGTTAATGTCACTTCGTCCATTACAGTCAATCACTAATTGGTTGTTAAATGTCATGTAACCTCATTAAAACTTCTTGTCTTTCTCTCAACAAAAACAAATCTCATTGAAACAATGTTGTTTCAATAGGTACACCTATCAGTGGTTTAGGGGGTATGTTGGTAACTTTGAGTAGTTTTTGAGCACATTTGGTGATTTTGAGGGTATTTTAGTTCTTTTATAAGTTTTATGGGTATTTTGCTCAAATTTTGAGATATTTTGGTCATTTTAGAAGTTTTTTAGCATAATTGGTGATTTTAGAGATATTTTTTTTTTCGGTCAACCATTTTATATTAATAAAAGCTAAGAATTAACCAGTCTATTACAAAATATGTTGGCTTTATCAGCAGCCAATAATCCTTCCACCACAGGCGGTGGGTTACAAAAAACATGAAAACTATACAAAGATTGTGCGCCTATTTTTGCTAAAGCATCAGCGCATTGATTTGCTTCCCGAAACACATGGGTCACACGCTTTTCTGGAAACTCCTGCAACAGGTTCCTGCAATCGGTCAAGAGTGGTTCCATTAATAAATTTTTAGTACAATTATTTAGCAGGATCACAATACTCAAAGCATCAAGTTCAATCATCAGCTGCTGAATCCCCATCTCCTTTGCAAGAATCAATTCGTCCCTAAGAGCCCACAGCTCAGCCAAAGCACTGTTAGTGTAACCTATCCCCCTAGCAAAACCTTTCAGCCAATTCCCCTCATGGTCACGCAGCAAACCTCCTCCCCCTACTCTGTACGGATCCTTCATAGCTGATCCATCCGTATTAATCTTGACCCAACCTCTTGGTGGCTTCTCCCACCCCACAGGAATTACAGATTTCAATTGCTTGGCCTTATTCACATAGCCAATTGAGAAAAACTCAGCACTACTTTGAAAGCATCTTCTCCAAGTTTGCAGGTTTATAGTACCAGTTTTAAACAAAAACTCATTCCTGTGTAACCACAAATGCCACAATCCCATCGGAAATAACACTTTCCAAGGCACCCCTTTAACATTTGTATTCTTATCATCTTTAAAATTGTATTCCAGCCATTCCTTTAAAGGAAGTTTAAAAGAGTATCTATAGCAATGGGGCACTTGAACTTGCAGCCAAAAAAACTGGGCAATCTCACACTCTCTAAGCAAATGTTCTATGGTTTCATTGCCTTTATTACACATTCTACACATTTTGTCGAGGTTTAAACCTCTTGAACCCAGCACATAAGCCGTTGGTAGACTGTCATGAATGCAAAGCCAAATGAAGAATTGAACCTTTGGAAGAGTATCAGTTCTCCAAATCCACTTGCAAGACAAAGAAGCCGGGTTCAGGGGGTTTAAGCCCCTTGCAATAAGGTAGGCTGCTTGTATAGAAAAGGACCCATTCTTAGAGTGAGCCCACATAAGACTATCTCTAGTATGAGGATCACAAGAGAAAGGGGTAGCTCGAATGATGTTTAGAACATTACCTGGTAGCTCAAAAGATATGCATGAATCCTTCCAAACGCGATTCTCATCAAAACACTGTCGCACTATTAACTCATCTTCTCCCCTGTTTAAAGGGCCTTCCACCAGCTCCCTTAACCGCCCACAAGGAAGCCAAAAATCCTTCCACATATTAATAGACTCGTCGTTACTCACCGTCCATCGCAATCCCTTCACATATATAGGTCCTCCCTTTTTGCAAGCAGCCCAAATTCGCGAAGAAGGCATTTTACTTCCTTCTACAGTCACTCTGCTGGAACAGAGATTTGGCTGCAAGCATATTAGCCCAAGGCTTCCCCTCCTCCTGCGCCAGCCCCAACAAAGCTTGGCTAAAATGGCTTCATTTCTATGTTTCATTGAATAGATACCCAAACCACCCAATTCAATTGGAAGAGTAACCTTACTCCAATTAACCATATGCATTCTTCTTTTTTCTTCAGTTGACCCTCAAATGAAATCTCTCATCATTTTATCCAAAGAATCACAAACTTTAGCTGGGATGCAATGGCATTGCATATAATATTCAGCAATTGGGGCAGCAGCTGTCTTTGCAAGCACAAGTCTCCCAGCTCTCGACAGTAACCTAGTTTTCCAACCAGCCAGCTTGCTTTGGACTTTATCAAGGATAAAATTGAAGGCATTTCCCACTCTACCTTTAGTAATGATAGGGAAGCCCAAATACCTACCAATATTAGTTGTCGCTAGAATACCAAGCCTTCTGCACATTGTCCTTTTTCTCCTACCAGAAATATTGGGAGAGAAGAAGACTCAGGATTTACCAAAATTCACCTTCAGCCCAGCAAGGTTACAAAAATTATGAAGGACCTCCATAATGGCCGTGCAATTCTTATTGTTAGCTTTAGCAAACAGTAAAATGTCATCCACATAGAGCACATGAGAAAATCCAGGACCATTTCTTGAAGCTTTAATCATATCCCACCTATTCTTCTCACACATCTTAGTGATTTGAGCACCAAGAAACTCCATACAAAAGAGAAACAGATAAGGAGAAATAGGGTCCCCTTGTCGAATACCCCGAGAAGGACAAAAAGATTGAAGTTTACTTCCATTAAAGAGCAGCGAGGTAGAGGTAGTTGATACACAACTCATAATAAGATTGATTATATTATCAGGAAAACCAAAGTGATTGAGCACCATCCTTAAGAAACTCCATTCTAGGCGGTCATAAGCTTTCTCAAGATCAATCTTAACCACCATGTAACCATCTCTTCCTCTCCTATTTCTCAAGGAATAGATGAGCTCTTAGGCAATAATAACATTATCAGAACCCCTTCTGCCTTCAAGGAACGCAGCTTGCATGGGAGAAATGAGCTTAGGTAGAAGAGGTCTAAGTCTGTGCACAAGGAGCTTAGTCACAATTTTGTAGACGGTGTTACACAAGCTAATGGGTCGGTAGTGGCTGACAGTTTCTGGTCCCAATTGCTTGGGAATCAACACAATCAGAGTTTGATTAAGGATCTCAGGCACTTTTTGATTAGCAAAAATTTTCTTCACCTAATTCTTAACCGAGTCTCCAACAACCAGCCAGAACCTTTGGTAGAACCCAGCATGTATCCCATCACATCCCGGGGCTTTATAAGGCTTCATAGAACAAAGAGCATCCCCAATCTCCTTATCAGTTGGCATTCGACCCAAACATCTTGCCTCTTCTTCCTCTATCTTCATACACCAGCTAGAGTCCCAATTCTGAACCCGAGGACAGGCTACTTGATCAGTTTGGTACATCTTAGCAAAACTGCTAGTAAAGATTTCTTGAACTTGTTCCAAATTGTGCACCCATTCCCCTTCTTCATTCATAATGCTGTTAATTCTATTCTTACTCCTTCTCGCCAAAGTAGTTAGATGGAAGTAAGCAGTGTTCCTCTCTCCATAAATGGTCCAATTAACCCTAAATTTCATAGCCCATAATTCCTCTTCAAGCTGAAGGATTTCATTGTACTCTCTAGACAGCTGCTCTTGGAGATTAATTAAGAAATTACAAGGCCTATTAGCAATGGCTCTTTGAGCCCCGAGTAACCTAGCCATGATAATTTTCTTTCTTGCAAAAATATTCCCAAAAATTTCTTTATTCCAATTTTGAGCTTTGACCGTAAACCTATCAACTGCACCCTTTAGATCATTCTCCATACCATACCAGGATTCTCTAACAATGGCAGGAAAATCATTATGACTCATCCACATAGGTTGGAATCTAAAAGGCCTATTTGAAGCATTAGGACCATTAGGAGACAAGCTAAGTAACAGAGGACAATGGTCAGAGTTAACCCTGGCCAGATGTGTCACAGTAGTTTCAGGAAATGCTGCTTTCCAATTAGGGTTGGCCCAAACCCTATCCAGTCTACATTGAATAAGACCCCCCACTTCTCTTTTATTTGTCCAAGTAAACTTGGGCCCCGAAAAACCCAAATCCAACATATGACACTCAGACATACAATCCATAATGGCTCGCACCCTTCTTTGACAAATTGGATTACCCCCTGCTTTCTCCTCCTCAACAATAACTTCATTGAAATCCCCCATCAGAGCCCAAGGAAGGTCATGTAAGGTAGCAATCAATTTAAGATTATCCCAAAGTATGCATCTTTCGCTAAACCTAGGACTAGCATAAATGGCACTAATAATCCAGTTAAGGGATTGAGATCTTACCCAGATAATCGCATGTATCTCCTGTTCAGTTGATGCCAAGACTTCCATTTGCATTACATCAGTCCTCCAGAGGAGCCAAATGCCACCAAAAAATCCAATAGTATCAGCTACTACCGACCCATCAAAAGGCAGAGACTCAATCATTTCTTCAGCCCTAGCACCACTAAGCCTAGTTTCTGTGATAACCATCAACATTGGAGCATGCCACTCCACTAAATCCAATACTGTTTGCTTGAACTTGGGTTTCATAGCACCCCTACAATTCCATATCAAAATATTCATCATCTTTAGAGAAGAAAGAGACGAATTCGTAAATACTAAGGGAGCTGGAACCTCAACAGTTCTCAATTTCCATGCCCCCATCACCTCGGTTTTGCTCACCAGCACCTCTCGAAACAGATTCACCGAGTGGTGGACAATACCCCTCTCCCCCACTGACATTTTGGTGAGGAAGGTACCTTGAATCCTTGCTTCCACAAATTGTATCATCTTCACCATGTTCAAATTCCCCATCATAACGCATTCCACGGCTTCGTCCTTGAGCATCTTCCTCTCCGAAATCTCCATTGTCATCATCTCCCTTTCTAACTCGGTCAGCAATTTTTCCGAAAGCTGCTTCCCTGAACTTGTCCTTAACGAGGTTGAGCTTGGATGTGGAAGGGGTGGCATTGCAGGAATATCCGTCGCAAACCTCCACCATGGATTCGGTGTTAACTCCCATGCCGTGCTCAACAATGGCAGAAACCCCAGCTCTCTGCTTTCCGCCATCAACGGAAAAACATTCTTCCAAGCCAGCATCAGCTCCAAGTCGAACCATCCCCAAATTTCCGTTAGGTCCTGCTTGATCCACTTGATTGTCTCTTCCCCTACTGGAATTATTTTGCCCCTGTAGAAAAGTGCCCAATTTTCTGCTCTCTCCATGCTTGAGAACACTCTGATTTTTTCTTCCTTAGATATGCTTCATGGAGTTGGTTTTGAAAAAGACCATAGGGCTTAAGACACACCCTCAGTCAGCACGTTCGGCCCATATTGCTTAATTGGGCTTGAGTTAGACCTAAAAGTAAGCACACCAAGCTCATTAGCCGGGCCCATTTCACTCTTACGAAAGCCAGGAAGTCCCATCTCTTTATGCTTACTACTAGCACTTTTTTCCTTCCTAAAAATACTCTTCCCATCAGATGGGTCATTTGGATTTGACTGCTGTGAAGATGGTGCCTTTCTTTTCCCAGCCGCCCTACCATTATCAGCAGAATTAGCCCTATTCTTATCATAGGCCGAGTTGGAAAACTCCCCCATTTGGCTTCCAGTAGAGCCAATTGGCTTCTCTCGGCTCTTGTTAATTGGCTTGCGCCGAGTCACCAGCATCCACTCCCCATAGTCTGCATGTTGGCTTCTCGGATTCTTCTTTGACTCAGTGTTAACAGCATCATTCCTCCGCTCATCTTGGCTTCCATTCTCATGACTTTCCTTCGGACTTTGAGCAAACTCACGCACCAAGAACGGGCAACTTTCCCTGTTATGGCCGATTCTTCCACATTCAAAGCAGAGGGTACCAAGACCCTCATATTGAATGACTTGCTTAAGCTTCCCAAGAAAAATAGTTTTTGCGAGGGGCTTATCCAAGTTCACTTGAACGCATAAACGGGCAAACCGTCCTCTAACTCCATTTGCCGTATTAGCATCAATACGTAAAACAGGGCCAATAGCTCTACCAATCTTTAACAGAGCATTGTATTCATAAAATTCAATAGGCAGCTCAGGCAACCTAATCCAAACTGCAACTGAAGAGAGCGTTGCCGAGGATGCTTGGAACTCAGGCTCCCACTGCCTAATAGCAAGGAAATTCGGATCTATAAACCAAGGTCCTCCTTTAAGAATGTACTCCACATCTTCACTGAGCTCAAACTTGATAAGAAAGAAATCAAATCCCAAGTCAATACAGTCCATGCCTCCCTTCGGGTTCCACGTACTGCGAATCTTAGAAACCAGGTATGTGTAACCCACTTTCCTGCCAAACGGTTTGATGATGAGACCCTGATACCACGGAGCACGCATCTATGACTTCTCCTCACTGGAAAAACATACTCTGAGGCTACCCTCTTGTGCATCTTTACCTTCGTTATCAGATTCAATGTCCTCTTGCATTTCACTATTAAATCCAAAAGCTCTCTCAAAAGCTCCAGGAATGCATCCTACCAATTTATCTTTGTAGCTACCAATCCTCACATGAGCCTTATCTCCTTTTTCTCCTTCCATCTGATGGCTATCCTTAAACTTCTTAGTGCTACGAGCCAGGTTATCAGCTTCCTCATCAGAGCGTTTCACACTTTCTCTCTCCATTTTTTTCTCCGTCGATTTTTTTTTTAGAGATATTAGAGCATTAGAATCCGGGGATGCAAAAAAAAAAAAAAAAAAAAAAAAAAATTACATCCTCAAACACTACTTTATCTATTTTACAAAACTCATTTTACAACTCACCTTACATCCCAGTTTTTATTTTTACATATAATTCAATAAAATAATATAAATTACTTAATAAAATAATAAAAAGTATTATTTTCTTTCTTTTTCCACCCACTTTTTCTCTTCACACACAACCACATTTTAAAATAATATATATTTGTTTACAACCTATGAATAGTAAGCACTAGCATTGGGGGGTGTAAACACCCCCTGGTTGCTATTTTACATCCAAAATCTCAAAAATGTTGCTCCATCCGGGTATGGGCTCTTAAAAAAATTTAGAACTAGTGAATAGTTGGTTCTTATATATAGAACCAATGGTTCACTTGGATGTAAAAAAAAAAAAAAAAAATACTATTATTTTAATTGAGAAAGGTGAAGAGAGGAAAAATAAATGAAAGAGAAGAGAGAGAAACATGATTTTTTTTTTATATTATTTGATGTTATAGTTTATATTATTTTAATGAGTTGTATATAAAAATAGAAACTGAGATGTTGAGTAAGTTGTAAAATGAGATGGTAAAATAAATAAAATAGATTTTGTGGTTGTAAAATATAACTTTTTTGGAATCCCGGATGGGAATACTCTTAGGTTGCATATATGCAACCATACTATTCATAGGTTGCAAAAAAAAAAAGTTTAAGTTTGCAAACCCGGATGGAGTGGGTTTTGAGTAGCTTAGGTTGTAAAATAGTAACTGGAGAGTGTTTACACCCCACAATGCTAGTGCTCCTAGGGGTATTTTGGTTATTTTAGAAATTTCATGGGTATTTTGTTCATTTTTAAGATTTTGAGGATATTTTGGTCATTTTAATGGTTTTTTTTTGCATATTTGGTAATTTTATAGAAATCGAGTTTGGGTAGGGTATAAATTTCTATGGGGTAAACAAACGAGATAACAATTGGGTATGAGTATTAATTGAGTAAAGTAATTGGATACCCATTGATAAGTTAATTGGGTATCCATACCCTACCTATGGTCATTCCTACCTGCCACCCAAAAAATAAACACTAAAGAAAAAAAAGAAAAAAAACTCTATTTTCGGAAGCCTTTCAGTCTAGGATCAGATTCATCAATTCGGCCTCTTATTAGTGTGCAATTTGATTTTCTATCGAGAGGTGCTACATCCACAACATTTTCACAACAAATCATAGATGGTTAGTTGTTATTAGATCAAATTTAAACTTAACACTAAGATTACTTTTTTGCCTCAACAATAACAACTAGTAACAACCTATCACTTATGATTTGTTGTGAAAATGTTGTGGATATATCATTTATCTTTTCTGTATTCATTTTTTTTTTTTTTTTGAAAATTTTTAAACTAGGTAAAAGAATACATGAATGAAGAGCTGCACATGGCACATTCGACTGTTAGGCAAAGCCACACGAAAAAATACACTACAAAAGTATAAATCGGGCATTTTGGACTAGGCGACAAGATTGGTGGGTGGGTCTGATATCAGCGACGAGATTGGTGGGTGGGTCTGATTCCGGCGACGAGATCGGTTGTCTTCTTCACTTTCCCTTCTAGCTCTCTCTCTGTCTCCGGGTGTGTGCTTGCGCTCTCTCTCACTCTTTCTCTTCGGATGTGTTTTCCGAAAACGCTTTAAAGGTAAAATCAAAGCGTAAATGATTTTACACTTCAAAGTGGATTTTTTCCGGTCAAAGTGTATTTTGATTTTCTATTGACTGTATTTTTTCTAGCTGCCAAACACACACAAGAGTGTAAAATGATTTTCTAAAAGTGTTTTCAGGCGAAACAAATGCAACCTAAATTTGAAATGGAATTGGTTGTGGAAGAGGGTGGGGTTGATCTAAAATATTTTTTTTTAATGAATAATAATAATTCCAAGCATTAAGATTAGAAATAGTGGACTTTTTTATATATAAAAATATAGAAATTATAAATTGATGGATTTAATGATTTCAAAAAATAAAAAACTAGCAAAAGTTAATAAATCTCTTTTTGGAGAAAATTTAATGAATTTCAAGTTAGTTATAATTTATATTTTTTAATATTTACTCATTTTTTATATTTAATTGTTGAAATTTAAATTTATTTTTTTTTATTTTAAATTTTAACTATTCAAACGAATTCCATCAGCTCTCAATCAAAGCACTTTTCAAAGTATTGTCAGACTTTTCTCATTCACCGGATGCTTGTCTTGTCTGAAAGTGCAAAAGTTAAAGTGAAATAACTTTTCTTCTTCTTCACGCAAAGTAACATACCCCATTCATCGAATGCCTTGTCCTGTCTGAAAGTAGAAATGTGATTGATTACTGCGATTTTCAGAGGGAGAAAGAGATCAAATTAATTGCCATTTCAGACTTCAGAGCGTCAGCGGAGGTGAAAAGAGAAAAAAGAGACGGGACTTTCAAAAGAATTTAGGGGGGTGTTTTCGTTATTTGATTGGTGTCGGTCCATTGAACAAATGTGTCAATTTTTAATTGGTTTCGAAACAACGTAAACTTTCTCTGTTCTCGTGCCAGGTTTGCTTTCTTAATCACGTAGAAGATAGACGTTGTATACTGATTCAAAGATTTTCCCAAGAGCGTTCACGTGATGAGACTCATCACGTTAATGCAGATTTTATGGGGATCGAGCATGCGGGAAAAATCAGAAACAGCAGCAAATACAGCTAGCTCTGTGTCAGGAAGATAAACAAAACGATTTTCGTGGAAAATTCTAAAAGAAACGTTATTTTCGTGGAAAATTCTAAACCACAAAATTTGTCAGGAAGTTGTTTATGAAAAATTAAAAAAATCTGATGCCTAGTCCTGCATTAGTTAATGGCTTAGTGCAACTCTTATTGCATTAGTTAATGTCATGAGATATATATTTTTTTAAAAATACTAATTAATAATTTATAAAAGGACTAGAATCTAGAATGATTTTTTGAACATATTATTTTCAATATTCATTATCCTCTCCTTTTCAGTTTCACTTAACCGATCTCATCATTTTTATATATAATTAAAATTATGTTTTTATGCTTTTTCTCTCCAAAATCAATAATTCCTTTAAACACAAATTGCACTCTTAGATTAAAATATTCATAAATAACGTTTCTAAAAAAAAATTCATAAATAACTATATACATTATTATTGTAAAAAATACGTTATATACATAAACAAATGTTTAGTTTATATTCAATTTAATATAAAATTAAGTATTTTAAATACACAAAATTATTTTAAATTATCAAAATCTTACATAAATAGAAGATATATATTTAAAGAGTTCAAATTTGGTAATAATAGAGTGTAAAATATTTCAAAAAATAATTGTCACATCAAAATTTTATTTAAAATTTAATATATCTTACTATAATTAATTACATTTCAATAAACTCTTAATTTCGTTAGATTTATAAATGAGTATTTGAATTGTTTAAGTGTAATTGCGATTATTCTTAAATATGTGATAAGAATAAGCGCAGCCACAAGACAAGGTGATTTCTTTGATCTCGAAAGTTGCTTAGCACCAAACCACAGGCGAGGGAGCCGTTTGCAGTCATGGCCTGGTTCATCTGGAATAGGCGAAATAAAATTCGCTTGCATCAGACAGTCACACCACTATCACAGCTACCAAGTGAAATCAGCCACTGCCTCCTTGAGTACAGGAAATTCAATGCAGCGCCAATGAAGTGAAACCAGTCAGAGGTGAGAAATGGAAGCCGCCGAGAAGTGGATGTATCAAAACAAACTTTGATGGGGCAGTCTTCGCGGATACTGATGAAGTTGGAATTGGGGTGGTTATTAGGGACTCTCGGGGTCAGAACCTGGCTTCTCTCTCCAAGAGAATCGTAAACCCCTCCTCTGTTGCTGTGTTGGAGTTGTTGGCATCGAGCCACGCTGTCATGACAGAAATAATCATAAATGCTCTTAAGAAGGGTGATATGTTTAACTCAGCTTTTGGACACCTCCTTTTTGGGATTCACATTAGGTGTAATACCTAGGGTATTGCACCTGGTGCAATAACTTATCAAAGGCTGAGATTGAAAGTTGAAAAGCAACTTTCAATCTCAGCCATTAAATAAAATATATTAAAAAAGAGTAAAAAAGTTAAAGTTAAAAAGTTAAAAAAGTTAAAAAAATTGTGAAGGAAATTGAGGTATTGCACCTGATGCTGATCCCTCCTTTTTGATACTCTATATTTGTTAAACTCTTTAAAGAGTTGGTCACTCTGCATACTCTTAGGCTGGGTAATGCTGTGGCAGATGCTATAGTTAGGAAAGCCAAATTTTCATTTCCTTCTACAGGAGCATGTTCCTCCAGATGTTGTCAACTTTGTTTCTGCTGATGTAGTAGCTCTTTGATTAATTTATTTAAGATGGTTGTTTCTCCAAAAAAAAAAAAAATTGATAAAATGATGTGACATATTGAGATTGTAGGGGGTAAAATATGAGTTTTGTGGGGGGAAAAGGGCCCAGTCCAACATAATGGGCCGAGAGCCCATATGAGAGCTATTTTGCGACCGAGAAGAAGGATATGGTAAGGGCAGGGCCCATCTGGAAGTGGGACCTTCAGAATGAAGAATTATTACAATCCGAAGAGGATATCTCCTGTCCGAAGAGGTTGTAATCCTCTGACGCAGATATTATAAATCAATTGAGTGTGTAAAAGGCCAAAATGACCTTCCAAGGACTCCACCTGATCAAGATAAGCTCTGAGTATACTGAGAAACGATAAGGATGGATAAATATCTAAAGGGAAAGTTGCTACCACCGTATTTAATACTCTGCAACAACTTTTCTGGCCGCATTTATGTGGAGAAGACCCCTGAACAGTGCATCCTAACCTACCGTCATTCACATAGAGCTAAAAGAAGATGCTTGAGGTGACAAGTACTCAAGTAAACTCATGGATGAAGAATAAGTGGACGATGGAGATGAAGAGAAGGGGGTTATATAAAGGAAGGAGGCTCCTAACGAAAAGGGGCAGAAAAAAAATAAGAAAATAAAAGAGGAGAGAACTGGACTGTAACCTTAAGAGCTTTGCTCATAAGATAATCAATAATATAGCTCTTCGGATATTCACTCTTTACGTGTAGTTCCATGTTAGCTTGTGCTTGAAAGTTGTGATTCGTTGTTGTTAATCCCATATCTAACCTAGCTATTTCACCCATACTCTACAAGTTTATTGTTTTGGGCTTGGGCCACAAATCCTAACTCTATAAGTTTTATACCATATTCTTACAGAATTTAATCTCATATTTAAAATGGAAAAAAATTAATTGATGACCTAAGGGTATTAATATAGGAAATATTTTTAAAAATATTTTATGGGAAAAAAAATAAAACGATTACTTTTTTTTTTTACAGCTTTTTATATTTTTTTTTTATGAAAATGGTGTTAAAACTTTTCTAAAACAATCTATTAACAATTGCTCTAATGGCCATGTTAACATAATCCACTTAAATTTTATAATGCTAAATTTTTTATAAGAAATTGTTGGATCCACGATTTAAAATAATAAAAAAATTTGATAATTCACAACTTTGTAACAAGCTTACAATAAATAAATGAAATTTTACTTTTCTTATCAGAGCATTCATATAAATAACAACATCTTACATATAAAGAGTTCTATAAAAATAAAAATTATGAGATAATATCACCATGTTACATGCGGCATGACACTCGTTCTATTTAAGACATTTTGCGTAACCGTTGGAGCAAAAACTTACACTAGTTGACAGAGCAAAACCTTCACCGCAAGAACACCCATCTTTGTCAAATCATTCACAAAGTATGTGTACTTGTAATGACTTTTTTTTTTTTTTGATACGTACTTGTAATGACTTTCTTACATAAATACATAAATATTGTTATAATATAGACACGTAATTATAGGAATGGTGCAAATGGGCACACGTATGATATAAAGGCTCACATAAATCACTTAAGAATAATGAGCCGTATCACCAAATTAATTTTCATAATTATTATACTTATTATTTATTTTCATAAATATTATACTTATCATTGTATTAGTAGGAGTTATCTAGAATTAAGGCATTGTGTTATATGCAATACTATAACTCTCCATTATTTTTGAAACTCCTACACCTTTTCAATTACTACAAAAATCAATATAAATAAATAGCATAAGTAAATATTTCAACTTATTCGCCAATTGTTTCTCAAAAAAAAAAAAAAATTTATTTGTCAATTAATATTAAAATGCACCAATAAAAACAAATTGATATTTAGGGCCCGTTTGGTAATGTTGTTCTAGTAACTTGTCTAAGTATTATGAAAATACATGTAGGTGAAAAAATATTGTGAAAATATATATTGTATTGTTTATACAATAAAAACTATTATTTAAGCAACACAGCCAAATAGGCCCTTAGTGGGAATAAAATTGTGGCACTCAATAATCACGGGACAATTTTGAAGAACGTGGTTAATATAAAGAGAATATAGTAAAAGGAAGCTAATATTATGAAGAGATAGCACGAGGAGAATAGTTATTCTTCAAATTTTCTTTTAATTGATCCAAATAAACTTTAAAACTTACTTGATTCTTGAAAATATTGAATAATATTATCTAGATTATTTATTAGAAGATTTTCTCTTTGAACTGGACTTTTATGTAGTTTAAAAATACTCAAAAACCTTACCTTTAATAGAGAGAAAACTTGAAGACAACCCGATAAAAATATATATCCAATTTTACTTAAAATACTTACAATATAGGACACTCTCCTATAAATCCATGTCATTGGAATAAACTAATCTAATTTTTTTTTTAAAATAAAAATTATGACATTAAACAAAAAATAAATGTCTCATTGCACGCACAAAGTGCATGTGATGAGGCTAGTGTTATATAATAAGATGTTAAGTTAATTGAGATGCGTTCAAGTTACACCTGGTGTAACTCTTGAAAGTTATACATTTTTTTAGACCATAGATTTCTAAGAAATCTAATGGTTAGAAAATTACTATAATCAATGTAATCTTTAAAATTTATTGCTTTCCATATTAGCTAACCTAATTAATTTGAGAGAATAATATATTATATTATTTTCTACTTTCTATTTCTCTCATAATTAAATCATCCCTAACCTTGCACAATGCCTATTTTCAATGTTTTTAAGTTGCAGATTTTTTTGAGTTGCAGATTTTTTCTCTTTGGACAAATAGACTTGAATTTCCAAAGCCCAAAAAAAAAAAAAAAAAAAAAAATCTCCAATATTCAAAGACAAAAAAACAACACAGCTAACTATTAAGCAACGTGCAGGTATGAAATGCTTTCGAGTTATCCTTGGCTTAAGAGCATTCTCATCAGGTGTGTCAAATGCTAAATATTTGGCATTTGACACACCAAATACCAATATTCAAGCCTTATTAGCTGTTCTAAATGTTTCAAAATTTTGAAACATGCTACAGTACTGTCTCAAATATGAGACGGTACGGACAGCAATGCCAAAATTTTTTATTATTTGTTTATTCACCAGGTTCTCTCTCATATATTCACTCCGGCTTTCTCTCTCTATCTTTTATCTCATCTTTTCTCTCTGCGTTTGAGTTCTTCTCTCTTGTCGATCTCGCTGAAGCTGCCAATCTCACCGCCAATCTCGCCGCTGATCTCGCCGAAGCCGTCGATCTCGCCGGAGCCATAGTCGTCCTCCATAGCTCCCTCTTCACTCTCATTCTCTTCCTCTCTCATCCTTAAGCCGCCTGAAGCTGATCTCGCCTAAAGGCACCTCAAGCCACCGAAACTGATCTAGCCTGAAGCTGCCTGAAGTCGATCTCGCCGCTAACGTCTCCTGCCTGAAGTCGATCTCGCCACCTGAGTTGTGGGTTGGTTTGATTTGGGATGGGTTTTGAGGTTTGTGAATGTGGTGGGTTAGTTGTGGCAATGGTACTGTGATTGTGGTGGCAATTTGGTGGTTGTGGTGGTGATTATTAGGTAGTTGTGGTGGTCAATTTTTGGGTTGTTGTGGATTTTTTTTTTTTAAGGTACCGTTGGTGGATGTGGGTTTGTGCCGGTGGTGGCTATCGGTGTTGTTGCAGCAGGTTGTTGGTGGCCATTGTTGCGGCAGTGGTGGAGGAGTTGTTGTTGGAGGAGGAGTTTAATATATTATTTTAGTGTGGTGTAAATATTATTTTAATGTATAGAAGGGGATAATAAAACACCTGATATATTGTAAAATGATGTGCTAAAATGATAAAGTAGGTTTTTAATGTGTTAAAATGACATTTTTTATGAGAGAATTGATGAGAATGCTTTAAAATGTCAAATCTTGGCACAAATTGATATTTAGTGCATCAAACATATAAAGCTTTGTCCAAATTTCTCCATTCTCTCGGAGCCACCTTGAATATTTTATATTTGCTTAGACCAAGGGAAGACATGGCTTGTTCACAACTTCACACTGTAAATGGAGCAAATATGTGGAGATTGCATGGATCTCATAAGGCCATGTTAGAGAGGGAGAGAAGATGAAGATGATGGAGAGCAGAGAGTTAATGATGTTTTTTTATTTTTAATAAGAATAATTAATGCCTTAGTTACTAATTTATAGGGAACAATAAATACATGATTATGAGTGTTTTTTTCACCCTTAGATCTAATATAAATTAATGATCTAAAAAATGTGTAACTCTTGTAAAGTTACACAAGTTGTAACTTGAACCTATCTCAAGTTAATTTCTTTGAATTAATAAGCATGTCAAGTTTCTGTTAAAACTGTTGATTTAAATTAAGATCCTTAGCTGCAATTTAAGTTATACTTTGAATTTATCAAAACAAAAAAGTTATACTCTAAATTTTTGATGCAGGTGAATTAAGGTTTGTCCCAATTGCTAGAAAATTTCCATGACCTTAAATAAATAGCCACGCCACGTTCTTATCCATTTCCATTCCAATCCGCATGCCATTCACAACAAAGAATTTAAAATTTTTAGCATTTAATAACTTAAAAAATTATTTTATCTATTTTAAAAACTTATTTTATAATATATTTAATATTATAAGTTTTATTTTAACATTCAACCTATTAAAATAATATAAATAATATAAAAAAATAAAATATTTAACACAATAAACAATAACTATAACTATTAACATATTAAAATAGCATAATACCCTACGTTAATAAATTATTTTTTATTTAAAATTTAACTTTCAAGCTAAAGTAGCTAATTACAAGCAGCAGGGCTAAATTTTTTCGTCTGTTTTATATTAAAAGCATATATTTTTTTATTTTACCTTCTATCTTTTTTTAATTTTATCATTTATTATTTATTATTATCTTCTTATATTTTGTCCCTATCTTTCTATCTTTTTCTTTCGTAGTTGTCTCATTACTCCGTCAGGTCAGATTCACACCCTATCTTCTTCTTCCATCCATTCACAGTCATATCACCTTCTCTCCATTTAAAGCATCTTCTTCTTCTCTCTCTCACGGTCAGATCATCTCTTCACCACAAGCACCCCAAGCATCAAATCCCACAAACTTTGATCCCCAAACTCAGTCATTTCTTCGCCGATCTCCGTTGCCGGCACCGATCCATAAGCATCCAGTTCCATTTCCGTCGACCCACAAACTCTGTGGGTGTGTTTGTGCGTCTGTGTTGGTTTGTATGCGTGAGTGTGTTTGTGCGTCTGTATTGGTTTGTCTGTGTGGGTGTGTTTGTGTGTATCAGAGGAAGAAGAAGATGATAAGAGAGAGCAGAAGTCTTCAGTTTGTTTTGCAGATGTAGAAGAGAACAAAAAAAAAAAGGAGCAAAATTATGAAATTCATAAAACATTAGAATGCAAAGCTGCAGTAACCGTGTATATACACGGTTACTGTAGCAAAATGAAAATTTACACTAGTTTAGAAGGACAGATGTGGAGGTGTTTTAGAAGAAAAATGTGTAAAATTGATAGCATTTTGTATTTTGCAAGGACTGGTGTGATTGCTCTTAACTTTGGCTTCTTTGCTGTAGAAGGTGTCCTCCTATATTTATCTTTTTCCAGTTGAGAGAAGAATCATCGTCTGCCCCCTTGGGAGGCACAACCTCAAAGGACTCCGCGTATCTCCATTCCCACGATTGGTCAGCTAACACTTTTGGTTTTCATATTTCAACATCTCTAACCTCTACTCAAAACCCCAACAGCCAACATCCTAAGTCCCGCAAAGTTCTCATTCTTTTCACAACCACCCGAAAACACCATACAACAGTCATCATCAACCATTCCAAAGCTACAAAAACCACCTCACAGGATACCTTCAAACGAGAAACCCAAAAATAGCCAGCAAAATCCCTTCTTTTTCCCTATTCACCAACACAAAACATCTTAGATATAGTTCCCCTTCCTTTCACAAACACCACAACTACAACAGCAACCCAAAACACAGCCCCTCAAAACACCAGAAACAAACCAACATGAAAACCCATAAAATTCCTTGCTTTTTCCCAAACCCGAAATCAAATAGCAGAAAGTCCAATCCTCCATCAACCCTCATACTCTCCATCAAATAATCATAAAAAAACACAGAAAGTTTCTTCCTTTCAAGAAGCACAAGCAGCAGCAACAACAGATATCTGCATCAAAGAAAAGTGAAGAAAAGAAGAAGCACAGCAGAGACGTCACAATACTAGCAACAGAGCAAAGGAGCAGAACAAGGAGAAGCAGAGCAAACAGCAGAAAACAGAACCAAAATTAGTAACCTCGATCCATTCCCTTCTTCAAATTATCTCTCTTAAAAATGTCATGCAATCACATGTTTATATTTATTTCGTCCTGCTTTATAAAATATATTTTTTACATGTCGACTAAGATAGATACATGTCATTACTCACGTCATTGTAGGATAAATTTGATCATTGTTTCACTTCACATGTGTTCATTCTTTTTAAAATCAAATACTAAATATTTTAGTTGTTGTTTAAATGGCGAGATTTTAAGATTAAATGTGAAACGAGGTACTATTTTTTTGGATAGGGATTGTGGGGTGCCTAGCCCCCTTCTTCCGCACATAAATACACTTTTTAATCTTTGATTTCTGGTTCAAGATGTTCTTTTATTTTTTAGTATTTAGCTTAAGAGCCTTTATGAGTTTCCTAGATGAATTAGAAAATAAAATAAATAAGATTTTGGTGACCAATCATATCTTCCAATGATTGGTTTCTACTCCTTCAAAATTAATAGAGGTTAAAATATTCACACACACCCCCAATATAGTGTTCTGTGTGGGGTTCATTGGGATTATTATGAGTGGGTATTATTGTATTGCATAGGTTACCACAAAACAAGTGACCGAAAAAATAATTCGTACAAAATTGTTTATCGTGATATGTCTTCTGCATCGAAAAATTGTTTGACCATGACATTCTTGTTTTATCAAATCAAAATGATTTAGCGAGAGAAGCAAATACCTCTGTTTTGCATCCTCAGTTTGTTGATCACGTACCCAGAACCATTAAACTCTTATATGGTCTTGTTAATGTATATACTCCTAGGCTACATATTAATTGTCTGTTTTAGAAAACTTTTTATGAGAAATTGAAAAAACTATCAAAAAAGTTAATCACTTTTTCGCTTTCTTATAGTTTACTAATTTATGCCGCACATGTTAGTAAAACTATATATATATATATATATATACTTTTAGGCATATGATAGTAAACCATTTTAGGAAATTCTTTAGAGAAATATGAATAAGTAATTAAGTGTTTTCGCAGCCTTTTCAATTTCCCATAAAAATTTTCCCATATTCTTTGTTATGTTGAAAAAATGTCATCCTTTGGTTTGAATTGTAAAAAATAAGAATTATTTGTTAGGTTGAAAAAATGTGATCCTAATGCCATCCTCTAGTTTTAATTGGAGAAAATAGGACGCATTATGCATACTTCATATACCATAAAGTTTTTTAAACTGTAAATCTTTAATTATAGAGGTTTTTTTAACTAAATAACTTTAATTGAAAACTTTTATAGTGTTCGGATTGTTTAATAAACTAGTAGCTTGCTTTGAAGATGTTAACAATCTAAATGAATGATAAATGACAAAAAGAACATAACAAAAATGTCATATATTTTTACACGTTTATCCAATTAATGGTTAATGTTGATTTATTTGTTGTTGTTGTTATTATTATTATTATTATATCTAGCTACTAGTCAAACTTACGAAATCAATCTCTCTCCGATAGATTAGGTAAATGATATTGGAAGATGATATATGAAAATTCTCTATTTTAATTAAATACAAAAATGTAACCCATTAAAATAATAAATAAATTTTACTTTAAAAGCAGAAAAAGAAAAAAAAAAGCATAAATAACATTTATAGTAGCACAATAACAACAAAGGCTAAAAAAGATATAATAAATATAAAAATAAGTAAACCAAACATAAATATAAAAATAACTAAATTAGTCAGAAGTATATGAAAGAAATATTGATATCTCAAATTAATTATACATAATATCCTAAAACCTATTCATAAAAAAAAGAAAAAAAAGAAAAAAGAAAATCTTAAAACCTAATCATAAGGGCCCCAAACAAACTTGGTTGCAATATCATTTTGTAGCAACATAAGTTATAAACTTTTCAAGTATCTTGATTATCAAAAACTTGTATCTTGTAATCACCTATAAAAATAAACACAAAAGAAGTTATACGTAAACATATATATATATATATATATATTAATATACCAAGAATTTTATATAAATATAACATACATTAGTAAATATAAAAAGTATATCATTATTCTAATTAAATTCATCTTAGAATATGTTTTTCAATATTAGAGTCTAAAATTTAAATTTTATATGTTATATAACAAGAAATTTATTTATTTTAGTCTAAACATGATTAAAAAGTAATATCGGAAAGAAGACACACTCATAGGGAATGATAACAAATGGAAATGGCTCTGAAATCAATTAATCCATAAATGTTCGATTACATTGATTTGAAACATACCAATTGGCATGATTGCCATGGATATGGGAATCTATTATGGCTTGAGCTACACAAGAAAACACTTCATAAGTCGGATTTAATAAAAAAAAAAAAGGGGGTATTAACAAAAATAAAAATAAAACAAAAGAATGAAAAAGATAGTAGTTAAAAAATATAAAGTATACCATGTTATTCCAACGGCAATAGGGAATCTCGATAACCAACCTCGAAAAGGAAACTGAGTGTTAGCGAGATGATTATAAAAGGCAACAACTATCTAGTTTTCTTTTCCGTATTCTCTGTTAAGTTGAAAAAATGCAATTTTTTGGTTGGAATTGTAGAAAATAGGATGCATTAGTTGCAAGTATGCATACTTCATGTCCCATACCTTTAACTAATGCATCCTATTTTCTACAATTCAAGCCAAAATACGGGGACAAAATGCCAAATAGCTGTTACTTATAATAATCTTGATAACATTTAGTTTCCTTTTCGTGGTTGGTTATCGAGACTTTCAACTACCCTACAATCTCCTGAGAATTGAATTTTTCACAAGAATGCTTTTAGCCCTAGAACATACGGAAGATCTAATTGTCTTAGTTACGCTTTATCCATCTATATGAGGAAATTTCAATTTCACTGCTGTCGTCGGAATAACATGGTATATACTTTATATTTTTTAATTACTATATTTTTTATTCGTTTGTTTTATTTTTATTTTTGTTAACACCCATTTTTTTTTTTAATAGCATACTCATGAAGTATTGGATTCAATGTTACATGAAATGTTTTCTCGTGTAGCTGAAGCCGCAGTGATTCCCATTCACATATATCTGTGGCAACCATGCCAATTGATTTAATTCAAATCAATGTAATCGAAATTTATAGATTACCTGATTGTAGCCTTCTTCGTTTGTTATTCTTCCTTACGACCCTTTTGATATTAATTTTTAATCATGTTTTGGTTAAAATAGATAAATTTCTTGTTTTTTAACATTTAAATTTTGAATATTAGGTATCAATATTGAAAAATATATTTAATGGTAAATTGAATTAGAGTGAAGGTATAGTTTTTATATTTATTTATGTACGATATATTTATACAGGATTTTAGGTATATTAGTATATATATGTTTACATGTGACTTATTCTGCGTTTAGTTTTGTAGGTGATTACAGGATACAAGCTTGAGAATATGTTCTTAGGAAATGATGCAAGCTTTTTTATTTTCTTTTTATGAGTAGGTTAATTTGAGATATCAATATCTCCTCTCAACTACTTTCCAAAGATTTAGATATTTTTATATTTATTAATTGGTTTAGTTATTTTTATATTTATTATATCTTTTTTAGTCTTTGTTGTTATTGTGCATGCTATAATTGTTATTTATGTTTTTTTTATTTAAATTTTTTGCATTTTAAGGTAAAATTTATTTATTATTTTTATGGGAAATTTATGTATTTTTGTATTTGATTAAAATAGAGAATTTTCCTATACTATCTTAAGATATCATTTTCCTAATCTATCGGAGACAGATTGGTTTCATAAGTGTATTTTTGTATTTGATTAAAATAGAGAATTTTCCTATACTATCTTAGGATATTATTTTTCTAATCTATCGGGGACATATTGGTTTCATAAGTTTGACTAATAGCCAGATATAATAATAATAACAACAAATAAATCAACACTAACCAGATTGTTTTAGATTGTTAACATCTTCAAATCAGGCTACTAGTTTATTAAACCCTCCGAACACTATAAAAGTTTTCAATCAGGGGCATTTATCAGTCGGTTCAAACTCACATGAAACCAAAAAGATGATGAGAATATCCCATTGAAGAAAAATGGGAATGAAATGAAATGGTCAAAGATGATATGGGGCAAAAGATGGACCATTTCAAGGTTATTATATTATTTTTAGGAGAAGATAAAGAAGCTTTTCGGCCCGGAAGAGCTACATTGGGTATGTTTGTATTCATACGTACCAATTGCTCATGGCCTCACTTTCAGACCTTTGGCAAAAGCACCTTTGATTTCTTGCGCATCTTTTTATTTTTGATTAGATTCTCTAGCACTTCTTGGTCTCATTTTACTCTCTCAGAACAGCAACAATAATAATGTTTTTACCTTCAGCCGAATCCAGCAAACCTCCAGGACTACTCTTGTTCTAAACCTCGTTCGTATCTTATATTCATTATCAATTGAAGTTGGTTGTTGAATTTTGCACAGTTGCACATATTCGTAGTTATTACTTATTAGTTATTCACTAGAGTGGCTTGTCGAAATTATTATGACTTTGTCTGTTTATTAGAACTTAGTTATTTATTTAAATTATGCATATCTATATAAATTTATAAAACCGTTGTTTATGCATAAAAACATCTTTTATTTATTTCTTAATTCATTGAGTTGGTGTGTATGTGTGAGTGATGTGGATATTTTAAATAAAGTGGTTAAATGAATAATGAATATTTTATTAAAATAACTCTTATAAAGTTTTGAAAAAATGACGGTATAAGATGGGAAATTAAAATTCTTACACTAAAATGGATTAGAATTTATGCATGAATTGATGCTTTTAAAACCATACCTAGGTTTATGAAAGATTTCTATCAAGAAATGAATAAAGATGTGCATCATTCACAACTTAGAAGCCATGTAGGTCACAATTTTATTTTTATTTATAATCTTGCAATCCCCATTTTAGATTTACTATTGAGTCGATTATAATTGGTATAACTTAGTCTTTCTATCAAATTTTAACTTGACAGGAAAAATAAAGAGCTAGTGTCCCATGTGAAACTAAGTACAAAGGATTTGGATCGGGTGCAATTACCCTCTCCTAATAGATTTTTTTTTTTTTTTACTATTTTTATTTTTTATTTATTTTTGATAAGTTTAATTGATATAATTAATTGCTTGATGTTGCTTTTTTTTTTTTTTTGAAATTTTAAATTGAATAAACATGTTTCTGGTGTAAACGCTGGTTGATTCATTGTATTGACACATTGGACTAGCTAGTTAACTTGTTTATTCTTTTTTTTTATTCAATGAATAAAATTGAAAGATATTTTTTTCAACTTTTAATCTCAACTCTTGATAACTATTGCAATTCATGTTCAAACGTGGTATATTTGTACAAATGTCAGTTGTGTGCAGCTTTGTGGACTTCTACTGATTTAATTTTGTCTTGAAATTAGTTTTTATTTCTAAAATTTATTTTGATTCTCTTAAAATAAATTGTGCTAGGTTTTAAAAGGTGAATAAGTCAATAAAGTAACTGAAGCAGCAAATATTTTTGAACATATAAAAAAAAGTGAGCTACAGCTCATGGTTATATACATTAAAAAATTAATAATAAATAATTTAATAAAAATTTATTGATTGATATAAATAATTTTATTTTATCAATTTTATTTTATGGGATATATGATTATCTATCCGTTTTTAGTTGAAAAAAAAAAAAAAACTTAAATAAATCTCTTCCCAAAAGAATATGGCTTCAAGTACATGACTGAGCTACAGCTCATGAGTTCATGAAAAAGAAAAAAAAAAATTATAAAAATCTTCAAGGAATAACAGCACGTGTTCTATGATCGAGATCAGGTTTAATATCTAGGATATTGCATCTAATGCAAAAGTAATGAATGGTTGAGATAGAAAGGTTAAAAAAGGAACATTCAATCTCAACCATTGAATTAAAAAAGTTAAAATTTTTTTGAAAAATGTTAAAAAGTTGAAGTTAAAAAAATGAGAATGGTATAAATTGATGTGGGTGAAAATGGGGTAATCGCACCCGGTTTTTGTTCAGTCACCAGAATCATTAGCCTTTATTAAGGAAGTTAATTTGTTATATGAATGATTTAGTACTAATTTCTTGTATTATATACTTTCTCATCAAATGCCCAAAATATTTGATGAGAAAGTATCTGCACTTCAAATCCTTGTCCATAAATTATTTCTAGAGGTATAGGTTTTTGGTTCCTTCATTTGTATTCAAAGCCTGTGTCACTTCAGGTCTTGAATCGTTTGTTAAAATTTGGGAATGTAAAAGACTATAGAGCTAGAGGAGCATGGCACATGTGTGATAGTTTTAGAAATAAACATGAAGCTTAGCACAATCCCATCAAGATAGACTTTTTCAAAATCATTGATATCTTTCACAATGTTAAGCTATGCTTCCTTTGATGTTCTAAATCTGCAAAATAGTGTTTCAATGCTTGTTGGATATTGGCTATCAGTGTTTTTGTATTAATCTGCAAAATAGTGTTTCAATGCTTGTTGGATATTGGCTATCAGTGTTTTTGTATTATTTTTAGTGCCAGAGTATGATTAATTTGTGTAACGTAAGATGAATAGAGGTAATTTACTTTTTATTTTTAAAATAATCATACAGATGTAAATTGAAAATGCACAAAATGAAAATGAAAGCGATACTGAGATTTTCCCTTTTAAGCATGAGCTGTACGATAAGTCCAAGTCAAGAAGCCTATGTCCAACTCTAAAGAGTCAAGACAAAAATTAAAATCAGTATGCGTACCAGTGAAGGAGCAAGACTATGGCTTTGATGCATAGACTTGGAATTATTTTTCATGCGTCTGAAGGGACCAATAAAAAATATCTAAATTAAGATATAGACGCCGAGGGGAATTTGCATTTTTCTTACAATCACGCATACATTATCGACGAAAACCAAACATTCCAAATCCATAGTGTTTGAATTTCAATTGGGTTTCATAATTTTCAATTGGGTTGGACTTGCACAACACCTTCTTCTGGATCATCCAAAGGTAATCTTTCAAACACAGCGTTAGCAAATGAAGCAGCCATTAAAACCACAGGAGTCGAAGCAACGAAAGGACCAACAAACACTAGACCCAATAACAAATTCAAAAGCTTCCTTGCGGACCAATTCAAATTTTTTAAGACTTTTATAAACTGAAGTTGCACATTTTGTCTATTTTGCGATGGGAGCATATATTTTGCAACATCATAACTGCAAGTCAGCCTGGTATACTAGCACTGAGACAAGTTCTTGTGATTATACATATACTCAGCAAAGGCCAATTAATGTTGAATAGTCATGAAGCATAGATACCAATCATCTTTCAAGTTCTCATAGATGCAAATCTCATAGAAACTACTCACAATTTTTTCTTGCACTACAGGATTAACTGTAGATTCATCTTTACGAGCATGCAGTATTGGATATAATGTTGCACCTTCTATAGGACGTCCGTTCGCTTTTGCCTACATTATGAACAACATATTTATGTAGTGATGAATATTAGTTCTACATAAACTTAGGAGAAGTCAAAAATTATTTAAAAATTAATTATAATACTTATTACATTTTTTACAGTGTGCACAACATAGTTATAAGAACTAGCAGTATGTAAGTCATCTTGTTTAGAACGACGATAAAGAACTGGCAGTATGTAAGTCATTTTATTTAGAACGACGGTACTTATTCTTTTTTGACTTTGTCTATATTCAACAAAATTACATGTTTATATATAGTATGCTTTAAATATCTATTTCAAAAGTACAAAAGTAAATATATGATCTACATCAAGCATGTCAACTTAGATTAATACCATTGCATCATCAGTACAACAATGCTCAACAAGTACATTCCAATTTTCTAGTATGCATCCCTTGGGTCGGTTGTTCTTCACCTGTGCTTTGTTTCTTGAATGTGGTATATAATGCTTACTTTTCAGCCTACATTTATGCAAATTAATATATGTAAACAAAATTGAATTATAAATAGGATATGTATAGAAATATTAAATCGAGTTTAATTTTATTAAACAAGTGGTCATTATATGCTAAAGAATATACATTAATTGTTGGCCATGTTGTGTCATTTCAAAATTATTATTATTATTATTTTTTAATGTGACGATGGATGGCCTCAAAGCCTCATATGAGTTTCTCCTCTATTTTGGCCATGAAAAAGAAAGGATATTTTTTGAAAGCTGGCCTCTCCAATTCTACGTTATTCAAACCCAAAAAGCAATATATATATATATATATATATATTTTGAAGCAACCCCCCCACTGGTATAATTTGAGAACCTTAGGTCATGATCTTTGTGCAAGATCTTCAAAGTTGATTCTGCATCTAGGATTGCTATGAGAGTTTTCTGCTAGAAATTCTTTTAAGTTTATGTGCATGATATTCCATATTTGATTATTGGATTTGCTTTCTAGACATGATAGATTCATGGAGCGGTTATCTATCAATTTTTAAGGTGTTTAGACATCATGAGTTGCTGATTAAAACATAAATTAACTATGTTTTCTAGGTTCTTGTGTTTAGTAAAATTTTTAAGGTGTTTAGAAATCAAAAGCCCGTACCTTGTGGAGAAGCTACGTGCATTTCTTGGTTTGATTCTTGATCTGCATCTTGTGTAGAAGCTCTTTCCGATGTTACACTCTTAGTATGCATGCGCATATTTGCCTTTAGCTTTGCCATTTCAACTATTAAAGACTAAAATAAACAAGTATATAAGCACAATGACAAGTAATGGTACAAGTTAGATTGTAACCGACAAAAACGAATTTGAAGCAGGACAAGTTATTAAATATGTGGAGTGCGTCAAGTGATTTTCCAAAACTCCAACAGGAACTTCAAAGCTGTGCTTAATTTATAAGTTTGATCCAAAACCCACCATAAAATGGAAAATTAACCGAGTGAAAGATTTTGTCTGCGTGTACAACTACAAACAACAAAACAGATCAACACGCGTGCGCGCGCGCGCGCACACACACACATATATATATTCTTATTTATTTATTTTTTTTGAGGTTGAAAAATTCTCATGACATTGCAGCCAGCAACTTCTACTATCTCTATGCTATTTTGGGTAGCATTTACACGATCAATCTCATCTATGTCCGATGACTCTCTAATATTATTTTGATAGAGCTAACTCTCACTCTCTATAAGCCTAGCACATTTTCACAAAACATGTGGGTAATACCACTGTTTATATTGTATGGGTTTAAGCTCTAAGCTGAACGGGAGATAGCTCTCATCTCAACCAACCCATGCCCTCGAAAGCCCCCAGATACTTGTCATCACTGCAGCCAGCACCTTCTACTATCTCAATGATAGTTTGGGTAGCAATTTCTCGATTACTAGCATCCAAGTTCAATGACTCTTTGCAATTGTAATATTCAATACAAGTGTTCTTTCTCATCCTTTTTTTATTTCTTTTTTGCGTAAGGGGGTTACCCTGGCAAAGCTGCTCTATCTAATTACCTAACAAGTTCACTAAAAATACGTCGCAATATCACTCTTTTAAATGTCAAAGCCCAGAGACATTTTTTTTTTGATAAGTAATATATATATATATATATATATATATATATCTAATTACCTAACAAGTTCACTAAAAATACGTCGCAATACCACTCTTTGTGATGCCTTAGCATGAAAAAACTTGGTGTTCTTATCACCATGTTTCATCCATGCTATCCGAGATCTTTGGTGCCAGTAGATTTCTTGCTTTCGAAGAAGATCATCCAAGGTTTTACTAAGCTCCACAAATTCTTTTCGGGCTTGTTCCGTTGGTGGGGCCTGATCAAGAGCAGCCAACCGATTCTGTATTTGCTTTATTTCCTCCTTGTCAGGGTGTGTTCTGGATGCTCCCCACGCATGTAATTCCCTTCCACTACCTGCTCTCTGCTAACTAATTACTTCCAAAGCCGACCCACCTTCAAAGCTTCCACCCCAAGCCTCATTGACCACGTCTTCACACCCATCCCACATCAGCCATGACTCCTCGAATTTAAAGCCACGTGGTCCCCTTGCATGCATGTGGTTATCATCCAAAATATTTAACAAAATAGGTAAGTGGTCCGACGCATGGGTGTGTAGGTGAGTAACATTACTCTTCGGAAAGAGAGTTCGCCAAGCTTCATTGGCCACTGCATGGTCCAGCCTTTCCCTTGTATTAGCGTCTTCCAGTCTTCTATTATTCCAAGTATAAGGGTACCCACGATACCCCAAGTCAACCAACTGACATTGCTCTAAAACTTCCCTAAAATCATCAATTTGTCGTGGGTCCGAGGCACGCAAACTAAGCTTCTCTGCTGAGCTCAAGATCGCATTAAAATCACCAATGCAAATCCATGCACCCTCTACAAAAGATTTTATATGATTCAGTAAAGCACATGACTTGGCTTTTTGGCTTGCCTCAGGCCATCCATAAAACCCGGTTAAAAACCAGACATGACCATTTTCCTCAACCACCTTAGCCAGAATGTGATGATCCGAAAAGTTGATAACTCTAAGATTAACATCATTTTTCCACAACATGGCCAACCCGCCACCCCAACCTGGTTTCTTAACAACAAACTTATTTGGTAGTTTAGTATCCTTGCAAATTTGCGTAAATCCATCAACAAACAATTTTGTCTCCATCAGGAAACAAACTTTGGGTGCTTGTGCCTCTACAATGTTGCAGAGGCCACGAATTGTCCAAGGGTTCCCAAGCCCTTAGCAGTTCCAACTTATCAGCTTCATTGTTCCCGGCAGGAGTGACCAACCACCCCCGCCGATCCATCATCAATATCCAGATAATCGGTCAACAAAGTTTGTTTTTCACGCTTCGAAGAACGATCATCAATATTGCAGACACTGTCGCAATACCACTCTTTTAAATGTCAAAGCCCAGAGACATTTTTTTTTTTGATAAGTAATATATATATATATATATATATATAAACAATAGTTTAGCCCAAAAAAAAGGTTCAATGTTTACTTTTTCAAAAGGGAATGCATACCGATACTTGAAGCTCAATCAAGATGAAGCCTGTAAAATAGATCTGAATGGGGAACTTATACAATGGTACACTCAATCCCTCTTCAAAGGCAAACACAGCAAATTGCAAGCAATGTCTGGTCTAGCTTATTAAACAAGTTTAATAAGAAGACCAGCCAAAATAAACATGCATGTGCTTTGCACATCAACCGAACATAGATAACCTATTCGCACAAGCCAAACAAAACAAAAGCTTGCGTACAGATTACATTGTTGCATCCCTTGATAAATTCCAGGATTTGTATACCAAAGTAAATGGTTCTCCAACAAATTACAGTATGATACACATCATTTTACAGATAGAAAAAGAATTTAAGATTAATGCAATTGCAATTCTTGACCATCCAGCCACTTAAGTGTAGGAACAATCTTGACCAAAAATGATTTAAATTTCTCTTCAGCAATTGCATTCCCCACAATATCTAATTGTGTTTGAATGCTCGGATTTGTGTGAAAACACAAGAGCTTGTTCAGACCCCCAAATAAAAATTACGGCTAGATTGTTTTTACTTTAACTTAAGCTAAGTGTGGAATAAGAGTAAATAAGCGCAAACAACCGATACAACTACCCTAAGCCATATTCATGCAATATCGACAATAAATGATAAGCTTAAAGAGTAGGTAAGAGAGACGTAAATACAAGATAACACCCCGATGTGTTATTGAAGAGGAAACTGAAGAACTCGGCGAAAAACATCTCTGCCACCCTCTAAGCGGTAAATCGATCCACTAGAAAATAAGTTGGAATACATGAATAATAAAAGACCCTCCAAGCCTAGTCTACCCAATGTACTTGAGCTCTCCAAACTCTTGCTACCAACTGGCTTCTCGGAACCTTGTCTTCTCTAGCTTTCTTGGATCCCACAATTTAGCTTGATTGCATCCGCCAGTGAATGACTCTTTCCAAAGCTTCCTAGCAGCACCAAAACCTGACTTGACACTTAGATTGGGTATTGTAAGTGTTTGGGCTATCAACCTCTCATGTATTTAGAGATGGAGAGGTAGGAGTAGAGGAAAACCACAAGAAAATATGTAGATGATTGTGGGTATAACAATCTCTAACTCTCAAGTATATTTTCTAGGGTTTTCTCTCTGAAAAGCCCTCCTTACAATATGTGGGTAATGAGGGTATATATAGTGTGGGTAAAGACTTAGTAAAACAAAACATGACAAATTAGCCAAATAGAATGTTTCGTGAGTATTTCACAGGAAGGCCTTATCTGTAGACACTCATGAAAACTCCAGGCTGGCATGACTCTTTGCATTCTAGTAATGTGCTTTACACGTGGCTCTTTGATAGTTTCTTGTGAGGCACTTGTGAAATCCACTTCATCATCGTTTTAAGCTTGAGTCTTTACACTCTTTCACACTCATTCCTTACAATTAAAAACCCACATAAATACAGGGAAATGCTTGATGAAATTACAATCAAATTAGGCAAGAAATTAAAGTCAACATAAAATAATTGTAAATTACAACTTTACAATCAACCCCTTTGGCTATTTCGTGACAAAACCCCTAAACAAACTCTAGACTTAAACGTGAGTTTGGGAACATAGGCAAACTCACTCACACCTAATTCTAGAAGCTGTGAAGCACTTGCACCATATACACCTATCCTGAAACACTTGCACATACAACAAATTTTCGTTAAGCTCATGACAAGTAGAACACACGGTACATATAAGAACAAGTAAAATGCGATCAAGATACTAAACAAGATATAAGCTATGAAGCGTAACTTGAACAAACATGAACAGTCATTAAGGAATGACTACAATGAACATTTAACTAGTAAATGGTCATCCCGACATGTAATGCAATTAAGAGCAATTTAAAATCAATTGCATGTCCAACAAGCATGATGCATTAAAGAAACTAAAGCTAGAAGAGATAGAAAGCAATAAGTATAAAAACGGTTACAAAAACCAAGATACACAACAGTACTAAAGTAAATACTAAGATTTAAACTAAAGTGCTTGAAAGCTTTAAAAGAAAGCAATCTAAATATCCATAAGTTATAAAAACTTAAAGTAAACAAAATACTAATAAACTAGACTAGCCATAAGAATGGTTAGACTATCCAAAAGTGTGTGTGGTTGTAGGTTAGCTTCCTCCTTTTGAGCCCACTAAACTCCCCTTTTCAATATGCATACCTCTTTTCATGTGATGCTCTCCCCCTTTCTATATGCTATAGTCAAACATATTCACATTAAGTGTTTTCCCCCTTTTTGGCACGAAATAACTAAAGGTTATCCTCTAGCTTGCACTGAATCTCATTCAATTGTGTCTCCATGTTGATTAGACGGATTTGAACTTGGTTGTTGGTAGAGTATATGATATTAGCAAGACCAGAAATACGCTAATGAATACCTTCAACCAAGGTAGTCAACCTATACGGGTGAGAGCTGGATTGTTCCGATTGAGTGTTAGTGGACTGCGGCTTAGGAATGTGAGGAAATGTAGTCTTTGGATGTCCGGGAAGAGTGGGAGCAGCTGAGGGATGTTCAGAAGGAGTGGCATGAGGGGAAAAATCGCTCTTTGGTATTTTGGAGGGACTTTGCTTTCCCCTTTCAGCAGAAGAGTGACTCTTGCTCAATTGGAGAGACATTAAGGATATTGGTCCATGATGGAGTAAGATAGTGCCATCTTTTGGTGGACGAACACCTATAAGGACCATGATTTTCATGACAAGATTGCAGAAAGGAAGACACATTTGTGCCATTGAACGTCCTGTTGTTTTCCCCATGGTCTAAAAAATGTGAGCACAAATGTCAATTTGAGTTTCTTTGATGAGATCACACAAGAATTGCGCTCTTTCAAGATTTATAAATCCAGTGTTGGTCAATGGATAGAGATTGGACAATATGATCAATGTGAGAGTCTTCAATTCTGGTTCGAACTTTGCAGTACCAATGGACGTGCCTTTGGCGGAGACCTTATGATCAGCTCCTAGGATGTCAAGAATTTCTGTCTCTGGAGCAAATCTATCATCATATGGAGAGATGTCTACATTTGCTGGACGATTGATGTGAAGAATCTTTGCAAAATAGTCCAGAGTGATGACGAAATCCTTTCGTCGAACCCAACACTTTAGTTTAGCTCTAGTGAACCAAGCATTCGAGTAGAATCAACGGGATCATCAAATTTTCCAAACAAATTTGCCTAGTTTTTATCTACAAATATCCTAGGGATAAAAGTGGATCCTAAGGTGTCAAAATGAACAATTATTTCACCACAATAGGTGCATTCTCAAAGTGATCTTTGAAGGATTGATGATCCACAAGAGTTTTGAATCTTTTGATGTCAAAGTCATTTGACGAGTGCTGGGTCCTCTTTGAAACCGATGATGACCTAAGGTCAATCACTTGTTCTTTCTTGCGAGAAGAGCGACGATACATCTGCAAAGAGGAACAACCACACAAAGAAAACAAGAACAAGAACAAAAACAAGGAGACAAACTTGATTAGTTCCAAGTTAGTCCATAAACCAAAATTCCTAAAAAGAACATAAAAACATAAAACCTAATATCACAAGACCATGTTTTAATTGCTAAGCATGTAACAAAACTTATCTAGCATGATTGAAGTGCAAAACATGTCAAGTGATCAAGTATGTGCATGTGGTGTGCATATGTGATGCATGGTCAAGGCATGACCAAGCACACTTGGTTCAAAGTGTGTAAAACACACAACCAATGTTTAAAACATGTTAAGAATGTAAAAATATGGTAATCCCCAAAGTTTGGTACTCAGTGAAGTCTAAAATAACAACAAAATGCCATTTGGGCATTTCATCAAACACATAGTATGCATACAAGCCACTAACATGTAAAAAATGCATGTACAGGATGAAATCTTGCCTAAATACATGTTAAAATGTCACTTGGGACCAACACAAACACAACCAAACACTCAGCCCAAACAAGAAAATCAAAAGATTTTCTAGAAAAAATAAGTTTTCCCAACCATTTCAAAAATAAACCCAACCCTAGAAATCCTACAATTTGAGACTAAATCTAAGTATTCACAAGTAAAAAGATGTTGAAAAATACCTTAGAGAAGTTTGAAGAGTGATTGATCTTGAGTTTACAGTGAGTCTTGAGAGAAAAATGTGTTTTGGGTTGAGAGAGGCATGGAGAAGGCAATGTGTGTGATTTTGAAAAACTATTATTGTTTGCCTTTAAAAACTGCAGAAATGCATTTTTCGCGGGTAAGCTTCTCACGAAAAAGCTACTGAAGCACATACCAGTTTTTGCAGGTAGAGTTTTCTTGTGAAACAGTCGCAAAACTCTCTGTATGAATTTCAGTGTTTTCCAGATTTTGCCATCCTGATTTTCACGAGAAGAGGTTACTCGCAACCTACTCACGAAAATGCTTTCGAAAGAGTTTTTTGTTGATAACAAGAAATAAACACTTCAGACAAAAACTCTAAACACACAACATCATAAAAACACTTTCAAAAACAAATAAAATACTCATTTTTTTTTTTTTTGGGGTTTGATTGACAAGCAATTAAGTATATACATAAGATTTGAACATGTACAATTACATAAATGGAATAAGCATTCATTGAAATATTAGACTTGTGTGTTATGTGTGTGGATTAAGTATGAACTAGTTTATTGTTTAGAATGAAGCTTCAATGATTAATTCAAGTAAGTCATACACAACTAGTACGAAATCAAGTGATCTATCTCATTTGTAGAAATGAACATATATGACCCCTCGCTAATGTGATTACATTTGATTGAAAGCTTTTCATTTGGCTTCCATTTTTCATACTTTTGATTAAAAAAAAAAAAAAACCTTAGATTTTTGAGAAGCGATGCCATAAACTTTTTGATAGAACTTTGATGAATTAGCATTTGGCTATGACACCATACATTTCAATATAAGTTGCTTTCCCTTTTTCCTAGTCAAATACTAGTGTATGTGATGACTTTTGCAGCATAAAATCTCTTTTCGAGATTTGAGAGTGGTTAAGCTATAAGCAAAAACATAAAAGTAAATGTGAGGAGATATACAAGCACAAGTCTACACATGTTTCAAGATCAAACAAGACTATTGAATAATCATTCATGACAAGCTTGAAGATTTATTTACAACAATCATAACATAGATTTCTAAATGTTGCTCACACTTAGAAAATGTGCATACATAACAAGTTAAGCTCGTTAATGCACTACGCCATTAGTAGGGAGGTACTAGGCCAAACTTACATGTGATATACACAACACAAGCGATCAAACTTTTTAAGATTTTTCATTTTTTATGGGTTTTTGAATTTTTCAACACACTTAAAAATAGAACAAACAAAAAAAGATCAACAAAAACAACAAGCAAAAACTTGAAAAAGAAACATGCTACAAACCAGAAGCAATGACAAGAAGATTGCATATGTTATGATGCATGAACCTATGACCATAAAATATTGGAAGTATTAATGCATGGCCATAAAGAGTGATCATGCATGAGTACCCTTCTTCACCCATACTGTACGAGTGTTTTGGGTGAGATCCTTAGATAGAGGGGTACGATTGACATAACTTTCAAATCTTGGGGTGAAGCTAGCAAGGCATAATGAAATGTTCTTCAACATCTCCATAACATCTCCAATGAGCTGTCCCTCATTTTCTCCTTTAGCTTGTGCTTCCTTTGGCATCCTTCTTGAATTTTCTTGGCCACACACAAAATCGGCTCTTGAGTGCTTGAAGCTTGAAGCAATTTGGCCTTGTGTGCCCTAGCATACCACAATGATGACAAAAGTTCTTCACTTGAGGTCCCATTTGATTTTTAGGTAATGACTTCCCTTTATCCTTTGGTTTTGCACTAGTGGTTCTTTTTCCAATAGCAGGGGTCTCAATCTCGGGCTTCTCCACTTTGGGTTTCTCTATATTTTTGGCCGATACAAACCTCACTTCCTTCTTGGGTTCGTTGCTTGAGCTTGCTTCACTGGTATAGCCTAGACCGGTCTTGTCATGTGAAGATTTTTGAAAAGAAAGCATGCTATCAAGTTTCTTGGTGGAAATGCACTCCACTTTGACATTTGCTTGAATAATTTCAAGTTCAAGAAACTTGATCTTTGAATAGACTTTCACCAATTCTCCCATTAGCCCTTCAACTTCACACTTTGCCTCTTTAAGTTGCATTAGTGTGCATTTATGCTCTTCTTTAATTCTCTTCATCTTCTTGACAGCATTGTTTGCAACCTTGGCATATTTGCCACAATCTTCTAGCAATGCATCATACACTTCTTGAAGGTTCTTCTCACTTTCTTTGAGGCACACATCCTAATCTTTCGAACCTTCCGTATGCACACCAAGCTCATCAACCAAGTTGCTCAATTCTTCACTAGAGTCAATCGCAGTGATTGCTATGAAGGGTGAATAGTTTCCCTCACTATCACACTCTCCTTCTGCATTGGAATTTGAGCTTTCGGAATCACTAGGGGTAGTGGCAATCACTTTACCCTTTCCTCTCAAATAGTTTGGACATTCCTTCTTGAGATGTCCATGGTTGTTGCATTCATAGCACACAAGTCCTTGAGTGGATGGAGAATCCTTCCCATCTTTCTTCTTAAACTCCCTCTTGTCATTCTTGGAGGATGAGAACTTTCCTTTCCCAAATGATTTCCTATTGTTCTTCATTTTGAGAAATTTCTAGAAGTTCTTCACAAGAAATGCCGCCACCTTCTCTACGTTGTTTTCATCGGAGGAATCACTCACTCTCTCATTTATAGTTTTGAGAGCAAGTGATTTGCTGGATTTATGAGAAGGTGACCCAAGCTTATATGTTTGGAGAGATCCAATGAATTCTTGAATCTTTATCTCATCCAAATATTAACTCTCCTCAATAGCTGTGACCTTAGCCCGGAAGCTACAAGATTGAGCTTGGCAATCACTATCTCGTTGAGTCTCCCATAGAAGGAATCAAATGACTCATCGTTGCTCATCTTAACTTCCTCAGACCGAGTAGTGAGTATTTGAAACTTGGTGTCCTTGACCTTCTTGGTACCTTCATAGGTTGTTTCAAGAATGGTCCATGCCTCCTTGGCGGTCTTCACATGCGAAATCCTATGGATCTTATAAGTAGAAACACCACAGAAAATAGTGTTAATTGCTTTGCTATTGGTGTTTGCCAAAGCAAGAGCAGTCTTATCCCATTTGGATTTGACAGTAATGGGTCTTACATACCCATTCTCAACGGAATCCCATACCGTCTCATTAATAGCACAAAGAAAAGCAC